>OZ016472.1:9889052-12389052 GCA_963966625.1 Caenorhabditis zanzibari | reverse complement strand
TCCCATTTGTTCCATTTGAGTGTTGCTGGCAAGAAGTGATACAGCAAAGTTGTTTTGATCCAAAGCATCATGAACTGCAGAAGAAACAGAGCTTTCCAGAATTTTCTTTGGAAGATCCGGTTCTGCAGTGATTGGTCGACCCAATCCAATTCCTTGTGTTGCTCCTGTCTTCACAGCTTCAACCATAGCATTCACAGTTCGGAATCCTCCTGTCAAGTATACAACAGTGTTCTTGAATACTGGGCGAATCTGAAAAGAGCAAACATTTTGATTTGAAACCGTATACTTTTCAACTCACTTTCTCAGCAAATTCCAAGAAGAATGCTTCCCGTTGTCTTGTTGAATCCCTGATGTGTTGGAACGCCAATTGTTCATAAGTTCCACCAGACAACTCAACGAAATCGAATCCAATTTTCTCATATGCCTTGCACATTTCAATTGCATCTTCTACAGTAGTTCCTTCTGATTGAAACTCCACTGAATTAGTCTTCAATCCAATGAGGAATCCAGTGGAAGCTGGAATCTCTTTACGAATAGCTTCAAAGATCTCCAGGACAATTCTTTGTCGATTTTCAATAGAGCCACCGTATTGATCAGTTCTCTTATTAGTTGTTGGAGATGTGAATTGAGCCAGAAGATATCCATGGGCTCCATGAAGTTGAACGCCGTCAAATCCAGTTTCATACGCGTATTTGGCGGCATATACAAATCGATCGATGACCTCAATTTTGATTTGTTCTACAGTAAGAGGAATAGGTTTTCCGAATCCCACAAATCGAACTTCTTTATCCAATTGAACATCAGAAGCAGAGAACGGAGTCTTGTTAACTGTAATTGGAGTTTGACGTCCTCCATGAGAAAGTTGGACAACGGCAAGAGCACCGTCCTGTTTGACAGCCTTGGCCCAGTTCTTGTAAGCTTCCCGACGAGCTGGACTCTCGCCTTCTTTGAAGATCATTGCGTTTCCAGGAGCCTCGAGATGAATCTTTAATTTCTTTGATCATTCATATTTTGAATTTTAGTAAACACACCGGAGATACTTGAACATTTCCAGTGAGTATGACTCCAAATTTTCCATTTCCCCACTTGTCGTAGACATTGAGAATTTCTTGGGTTGGTACTCCATTAACTATTGGATTCGTTGGCTCGAAAACTGACAGCATTTCAGTGAGCGCGGCTTTTAAAAACCGATTTTGGGCAACTTTTCCACTTGGAAATTTCAGAGATTTGCCAAGAATGGCTTTGGCAGATTCAGGAGCAGCAGTTGGAAATCGGCGAACCATTTTTGAAAGTATTAGAAGATATAAAAAGTTAGAATGACAAATCGAAAAGATCACCAGCCTGTTTAAATAGGAAAGTGTGATTGATGATCTGAGAAAACAAGTAAAGTATGTCTGACGAAATAGGATGATATTACATGATAAGACAAAGAGACCACAGTGTTTTGCTTACAATTCCTATTTGTTCTTTGGTGTGTGTGTAAAGAACATCTCTGACTACATTTTGTTTCCACTTGACACGTTTTTTTGGAGACCAAACTATGATTATCATTCAAAACTGAGTAGACCCAGTTCAGCTCTTCAGTTTTACGGAAAGTTGAAAATGTATTCTCAACGTGAACTGTAAGGAAAATAAAAAATAGTTACAACGCACAATAGAAATATCGTAGCTTCCCATTTTATTGTTTGAATAAAATAATGCAGTTTCTCTTTCTCCTCTTTTTTAGTACTCTTGTCACCACATTAGCGTCATCTTCTCAATCAACATCAACACCTAATCCCACGATGAGCATCGGTACAACTGTAACAATAACAGCGAAGCCCCATGTTCCCAGAGAAGTAAACTTGACGCGTAGAAATGATCAAACATGTAAGAATTACAACAAATTCCATTGAGATTAATCTGAAATTTTTTTATTCTGTTTGTTTGGATCCCCATTTCTACCAAGGAAGGCATGTCAGCAGCAGCAGGAATGTCAGACACCGAGGAAATTGAATGCGTTTTGTTCGGAAAAAGAAATATGTTGTCAGGAAGATTCAGAAGGAAACGAATCACTGTGCTACGATAAAAGACTGCCGCTTTTTGGAGAGCAAACGTGCTACTCTGACTCTGACTGTAAAGATTATGGTGCTCTATGCAAGACTGGGCGATGTTGTCCAAATTGTAAGTGGATTCCTGAATTGATTTTTGATTTTCGTATTATTTCAGTTCACTACCTCAAAGATGAGCCTCTACATCCACCGACTCATTTCTATGTCAGTAACTTCTCATGTGTACCTGGTGAACCAGTTCCAGTTGGATTTCAATTTGCTTACTGCTCGAATATCTCTGAAACAATCGCCTATGTGGGCGTTGTGAACAAATGTGGAAATGTTCAACACATTCATAAGTACTCGAAATGCCAGAAAGATTCCGATTGCTTTCCTGGAAACATTTGTGTACAAACTATCAACGAAGGAATGTGTTTCAAAAATCCTGAAGATTGTTCAAACTCCGTATATCTCAAAATGACCGTCACATTCTGTTACATATCCTTCGTTTTGATGATTTCGTATTTTCTGACAAGAGCTTGCTACGAACATCCATTGAGAATGAATCAAGCGATTTCATCTCTGAAACTTCTCCCATACAATGTGACCAAAGCAGCAGAGGAAGAAGCCTTCAGAATATATGGAAACGAAAATTTGACTCAATTAGAAAACGAGAGAATTGTGAATATTGCTGCCCGGAGAGCATGGGATGAAAACGAGAGATCCATGAATAGACCAGCTCTAGAACATGTTTTGGTGAGAATCTAAACTTTATTTTTTAATAATTTTAGTTTTCAGAATTGGATGGGATATGTGATTCAAGATTCGGATTACGAGTCGACTTCCGATGAAGATCAATAACTAATTTCTAACTTCTACTATCGTTTCATTTTTCGTAGATTTAGGAATATTAAAAATAGTACTTTTGAAATTACCAATTTCTCTAATTTTATCGTTTCAATAAATGTTGATTTCTTTCAGTTTTTTCTAGGTTGAAGCATCGTTCATTTGTGATGAAATGCTTCATTGTAATTTATGAAAGAAACAATTTCAGAAAGTTTTTGATGTTCACAGGCAACTGAACATGTGCTTTTCATCATGTCGTTCTTAGCGTTCGTCTCATTTATTAATGAGTTCTTCTTCTTTTTCTTCTTCTCTCTGATGTTATGTGTAGATAGCCCACGAGAGCCCGTCGCCGCCCCCCTCGACACCGCGAAACTCTTTGGAGCACATTTGTTGTGTTACACAGTTAACCCAACACCTCCGTCGTCTCCACGGCGCAAGTACTCTTTTTCATCGGATCCTGGAGGTTTCGTGAATTTTCACGAAAGACGCAGACGTGTCCAGAAATCAGATTGAATTGAATCGCAGTTCTGCGGCGGAAGAAGACATTTACAATGAGAATATCTCTCTGACAAGAGAGTTGAAAACGAAGACGCAGATATACGAAGGATCTAACGAATCGGAGGACCTTCTCGTTTCCCGCAGGGAGATGATGATGATCGGAGCACGAAATCTTCATTTTGAATAGCTACCTCAATTTGCTATCGATTTTTCTCTTTTTCTCTAGGATGCTAGATAACTGTCGAAATTCCCGAATCGATCCGGAATTTGAAGATGATTAGTGCCTCTGATCTTCGAACATTGCTTGAGTCAAAAGTGAAACACCTGTTCTATTTCCGAGTTGACTTGAGATTAGAAGAAAAGGAAAAATATAGCTTCTGAAGTCCGAGAAATGTAAGTAACGGACAATGAAAACATCTGTGGAACAACCCTCTCCGACGATTATTCCATTTTAAACCCATAACATTCAAGAATTATGGGGCCTCGTTTTCTGCTCTTTCTTCTTTGTTTCCAATGCTTTTTTTCACTGGACATTATTTCTTGACGTTTCTCCTTTGATAGTGAGCTATTTCATTTTGTTCAAGTTCAAACCATGATTCGGAGAATCGTTTTAGTATTTAGGCTGACTACTGATGCGGGTAGAAATATTATGATTACTTTTCAACTTTTAATTATGAAGTTGTTTCTATCTAAAAGTTCCGTCTTCCTTCAGGATCCTTCTTTAGATTACATAATTCATATTTTTTTCTTTAATGCTTCGTTGTTCCCAATTTTTTCTTTTGGTAAACCAGATTCTATGAATTTCGACCAACTGCAAAAAATTGAGTAAATACATAAAAGACCTTGTTCTGAGTTGGAACAACTTTTTTTGTGAGATCTTAAAATAGTCTAATTCTGGATGTTCCAGCTTGAAAATTTTCAAAACGTTTTTTTATCATATACTGAACAAGTAGCTCATATTGAAGAAGTAGCTGATTTTTAAGCGTAAAACTTGTTTCGTTTAATTTTGTTATGGGTGTCCTGACAACGTTCAAGACGCGCGCTAATTTTAACACCGCAGTGTCAAACAGTAGGTCTAAAAAAATTTTTTCTGCTGGTGTTTAAAAATGCGCGTATTGAGATTGAGTCGTGATCTGTTTCTTCAATTATACATAATCTTGAGAACTGTACTGGGCTTCCAAAATTTTCAATTTTGCTTTCTTGTTTATCTCCTGCAAACATATTTCGTCATCAATGTCCGTTCACAAAAAACAATTTTCGAACCCATGTCCTCCCAACTACTTGTCTCTAAAACTCGTGGGAGGAGGTGACCCGTTTTGCGGCATCTCCCGGGATCCCCTGCTCATCCCCCCATCACCACTCTTCCTCGCCCCTTCATCAATCACCTCAGACAACGGGACTCTTCTTGTCTCCGTATCATCGATATCATTGCTCTTTTCATATCTTTTGCTAAATTTCTAGTAGTTGCTTGCCAACAGGTACATCCATCTCTTATCTCTCTCTCTCTCTCTCTCGGTGTCCTTCTTTCGTTTCCGTCGTTCCAATAGACCGAAAAACCATTAATCAAAGCACATTTGATTGTTTTCAGACTACGAAACTGACATAAAGAAGTAGTATAAACAAAGTTTAGTAAAAAAGAACACAAACGAATCGAAAGTTATCGTAACGAGGCCCTCTGCCAATCATGGAGGGCAACGAGAAGAATGGTCTTCCCCCGACTCAACAACGTCATCTGAATATCGACACAACTGTCGGAGGAAGCATTTCACAACCAGTCAGCCCTTCGATGAGTTATTCAACTGGTAAGATTTATAGCATTTTCTGGAAGAAGTTTTTTTTTGCAATTTAAAATCGAATTGCAGATCGAGAAACCGTAATGAGAAGTGCCAGTGGCCACGCAACAGTCGCCGAAACTCATCTCATTCGATCGATTGGCTCACAGTCTCAATCTTACACAGAAGAACATTGGAGCTCCGAAATCACAAGTTTCGTGGCTTTGTCTCCTCCAAAATTCATTCAAGTCATCAAAGCATATCGAGTTCATTCCACAGATACAATCAGTTTGGTTGTTGAAGTTGCTAGTGATCCGCCAGCAATTTTTGAATGGTTTTGCAACGAGAAATCGGTCCTTCAAGTGAGTATTTGTTCTGAAATTTATTATAGAACCATGTTATTCAGGACCGGAACCGTTTCCAAGTTGGTCATGGTATCAATATCAGTCGACTGAAAGTCAGTCAACCAGAACAAGGAGTGTACAAATGTGTGACAAGAAATCCAGCTGGAGTCAGCACTAGTTATGGATACATTACTGTTAACGGTGAGATTTGTTTTCTTTGGACTGAAAATCACATGTCAAAAATATTCCAGCTGATCGCGAGCATTTGTCTTCTTCTAAAGAAGACATGCGCCTTCAACGTCAACATTCTGTCACCTATCATCAAGCTCCTCGATTTTTGACTCAAGTTCCTAACCTCTTCGTAACCGCCGGAAGCAATGTCATTATTGATGTAGAAGTTGATGCGAATCCACCAGCAAGATTCTCTTGGTTTGTCAATGGAAAAGAATACAGAGATACGACGCACGGCGTCGAAATGTTCTCACCGGACGTCAATCGCAGCGTCGTCCGATTTTCGATTCCAGTGGCTGGAGAGTATAAGGTGGTGGCTTCAAATGTTCATGGATCTGCAATGTCTTGTGGACATGTGGATATTCAAAAAGGTTTGCTTTTGTGACAAATAGGATTAGCGAAGTGTTTTTTTCAGTTATTGAACTCGAAGAATCATCAGTTACAACATCTACAACTGTATTTGATCCAATGACAACATCAATGAGAGCACTCGGAAATGCTGGAAGAAACTCGCGTCAAGCAGTCAATATGTTCGAATTGAACTACACCCAAAGGTCAAGCAGCGTCCCAAGAGGTGTACGACATATCGAATCCCATATTGAAGTTTCAAATATGACAACAGAAGAAAAGAAACAACAACAACAGACGAGATCTGGTGAGTCTTGAAAACTTACGGTTTTTCATATAATAGACATGGCTTAGTTCAGAGTGCATTTTGATTTCTTTTTGAAGTCTTTTTCCTTACACATTTTCTTTGCCATGCATGCTTTTGTTACAGATGCAGCCAGTATCGTCGAATCGCGTTTCCAACAAAAACCGCAACCACCGAAACCGCCACGAGCGGGAACTTCAAGACGATTCCTTCCAGAACCTCCTAAATTTGTGACAACTCTCCCTTCTGTAATAACTGTGAATGCAGAAGAGAAACTCGTTTTATCAGTCGATGTACAGGCAATTCCAGCAGCGGAATTCGCTTGGCATGTGAATGGGTTTGAAGTCAAGAAGACTCAGAGTATTGTTTTGCTGAATGAGCATAACAAATCAACTCTTGTTCTTCATCCACCAGTGAAACAAGGAAAATACAAAGTGACAGCAAGAAATGATGTTGGAAGTGAGTCAGTCACAACTCAAGTTCAAAGAATCGGAGAATTGGAGGATGGTACAAGAGGATCAGAACCACCGGATATTGTTGAATCTGCTGTAACTGTGACATGTTCTCATGATGAAGATGTTGGATCGCATTCATCCCTCCAGACAGTTAGAAGAATTCAAGAGATGCAAGATGAAGAAGAGCAAGATCCGATAAAACCGTTCATTGAAGCAACCAGTCCGAGAGTCAAGGAATCATCAGAACATCCATTTGCAAATGTTCTGAATCCAAAGAAGAGAGAAGAAAGATTATCGCCATCTGGAAAAGGAAAACATCTTCCGTTTGCTCCAAGAATCACTGCTCATCCTTCAGAATCAGTTTTCAAGATTCTCGATGGATCTCCTTTGAAACTTCGAGTTATGGCATCTTCTCTTCCACCTGCAACATTCTTATGGATGTTGAACAACTTCGAACTGCGAGGAAATCAGAATATCACAATCAGAAACGAAGAAGAAAACGTTTCGGAGATTGAATTCCAAAAAGCACCAAATGGAAACTTGACTGTATCAGCGAAGAATCATTTGGGAGAAGACAGATGGACAGGAAAAGTTATTGTTCAATATGAGAGTCCTCCACCAGGACAGAAAATCACAACAATTGAAAAAGTAACCGAATCGTGGACTTTGGAAGAGGCAGTCATTACTCAAGTTGTTCCAACTGCTGCTGATCCAGGAGATCGGATTGTTATTATTGTAAGATTCGATGAGAACAAGACTTCCGATTGTCAGTTCAATTGGACTATCAATGGAGTGAATGTGGAAAAGTTGGAGGAAAATTTGGTAGCAGTTGAATCAACAGAATACGAATCGTCACTGATTGTCGAAAAACTAGAAGAACGACTTTGTGGAGAAGTTGTGTGCGTAGTGAAAAACCAGCACGGCGAGGTGTTTTCCTCATCCGCTCACCTTAGAATCCGTGAGTCTTACTTTTTTCCAGCTAACATCTTCTCATTTTTTCGTTTGGATATCGCTTCAAGATTTATTCGCGACTAAACTGAAAGTTTATAACTTTATTTGTTTCAAAAATTGATTTTTCAGGTGATGATGATTCATCGTTCGAAATCGTTCCACCAAATCTTCCAGAAGAATGTGCTCCAAAGATCGTGGAACCACTGCATTCAGCGAGTTTCCTTGATGGTCAACCAATGTCTCTTCGTTGCAAAATTACTGCAAATCCATCCGCAGCGATCGTTTGGTCGAAGGATGATGTGAATGTAGAGGATTGGGTTATCAACAAAGATGTGACAACTGCAGTTTTGGACGGAGGTGTTTGCGAACTCCTCAATCCAGAATGCTTTGCTGAAGATGCTGGTCTCTACAAATGTACAGCAACGAATCCACACGGAACTGCTGAAACAGCAGCATTCATCAATGTGGAAGGAGCTGAATACATCAAGGATCATGAAGAAGCAGAGATCTCAGAATCTGTGCTCACTGAGGATGTTCATATCATCCTTCCACCCAAATTTATCGAACTTCTCACTGCTGAAACAGACAACTTCCAACAACTTGGCTATGCTCGATTGGTTGCTACTGTACAATCTGTTGCACCAATCACTGTATCATGGCAAAAAGATGGAGTGGATATTTACGAGAACGAGAAATACGAAGTGATGCAGTTTCCAGACGGAGGACAGATTCTTACTATTCGCGAACCTACCAACTTGGATTCTGGTGTTTACACATGTACTGCTGAATCTGAACATGGAGTAAGTAACAGCAGTTGCCAAGTTGAACTCAAGATCAGCGAAGAATCAAGTCCGGAGAGTTTCGAAAAGGTTGAGGCCTCTCCAGTTGAAGATGTCAAGGAAACTGGAATCGATGATGACATTGAGGTTATTCTGAAAGAAGAAGTCAGCGGAACAGCTCAAATTGAAAAGCGAGAAGAAGAATTCAAACTTCTTGTTAAAGTTGCTGATCAAGTTGCAAGTACATTGGTGGCGAAAGTGTTTCTGGAGGCGGTTCATGAGGCTGTCAGAAAGATCGTTGAGACAGAAGACGTAAGTTGATTTCTATTGATAAAAAGGAAAGTTATTTTCGTTTCAGGAGGAGGAGGACAACCAATTTGAATCAACTCAAGAACCACGTTTCGAAACCAGTACAGATGAGTATCATGTCAAAGAAAATGGTACAATCAAGATGAGTGCGACGATCAGTGGACATCCAACTCCATTTTTGGAGTGGTATTTTGGTGATGAGAAACTTCAATTGTCACAGTGAGCTTTGGTCTTGAAATATATTTATTGATGGGTAATTTTTTAGAAATGTGGCAATGTCCTACGAGGCTGGAACTTCTGCGATTATCTTGAAGAATGTACAGAAGCGTCAAGGAGGTACTTACTTCCTTCTTGCGAAGAATTATCATGGACATGCTACTCTCCCAATGAAACTTACTGTTGATCCAATCGGTACGTTGATTTCTTTCCAAACTGCCTGGTAAGATACAAATTACAGAAGCAGTAACTCATGTACTCGAAAGTTCTACTCCACAAATTGTTGTTGAGCAAGATGCTAGATCACTTGAACAAGATGAGGAACTCCGAAGAGCAGCTGAGAAAGTTTCCGAGCAATTCACGAAACTTTGGATTCAGGATGCTCAAACAGAAGCTGTTCATGCTCAAGCGCAAACTTCTATTCCAGAGGTTTTACAGAAACTCGAAGTCCAAGAATCTCAAGAGGCTCCAGTTGTTGAGTTCATTCCAGAAACTCAACATGAAGAACAAGTAAGAGAACAGCCAACTCAGGAAGTTATCGAAACTGTGGAGCAAGTGGAAGATCAGCTTAATGTTGTTTCTGAGCAAGGAGTACAGAAGCAGGAACCAACTCCAGAAGCAGTTCCAGTACAAGAAAAGAAGACAACTCCACCAAGAACATCCAGTCCAATGAACTACGAAGAAAAAGTGAAAACGATTGAATCAAATCTTCTCCGAGTCAGTTCACAGGAAACATTGGAACCAATTGAAGCTACCAACATGCTGTTGAACACCGCATTGCAATTGAAGGTTAGTAATTATATTAAAAACATAGAAAACGGAAACATAATGATGAAGGCTCCCTAACACTAATAATTTTTCTGTTTTCAGAATGAACACGTCTGTGATGAAACTACAACCGTTGTAGTGACCCAACAGCCTCAGAAGTTCGACCAACTTGTCACAGTTATCGAATCAAACATTGAGAATCATGCTCTTCGACTCAGCACAACGTCTGCTTCTCCTCTGAAATTCATCGATTTGGAAACAATTATTCAAAAGCCAAGTACTTCATGCGAGAGTATCGATCGAATGTTTGTTGAGAAATCGAAGAGGACAGCCAATGCTCAACACAGAATTGTTGTCCTTCAAGGAATGTCCAATACTTTCCATAATGCAATCACTTGGAGTTTGAAGAAAGTCAAAAAACTTGTTGGAGATGCTGAAGCAAAAGCGTATGCCGATGTCGAAGTTGTAAAACAAGATGAAACGAATGAACAAGTTATGACTATTATTGATAACGACACAATTGTTCCCCAACTTTTGCAAGTGGCAGCAGCAGCTAACAAGCTCAAGTTGGAGAATGTAAGTGTTGCATTGGTTAGGGATGGAGATCGGGCTCATCAGGAACTTGTTATTGAGTACGAGAGTTCAATTGACGAACCAATGGTTGAACCACTTCATAACACATCTCATCTCACATTCCATCAACAACAACCAACGGGACCGGACCAACATGTATGGTCTAGAAGATCAAAATACGATGAAGATGAAGCACATGTTGTGGCCGTATTCGTTGAAGTTGATGCCAATTGTCCAGATCAATCCGTGGAGATTGTCGCAACGGTGAATGCAGCTTATGAAGGAGATAGTAGACAAGGAAACGAAGAAGAACCATTCACAGAAGTCAGTCAATCGTTGGCAACTGAGTCCAGTGCAGCTCCTCAAGCTCCAAAGTTCTTACGGAAACTAGTGAATTGTTTCGGAAGAATTGGAGAGCCAGTTCAGCTGAAGTGTTTGATAGCTGGAATGCCTCAGCCAGAAATCGAATGGACAGTTGATGGAGATCCAATTGTTCCCAATGAGTAAGTCATTTTTTGTTTAATATTTTCAGTAATTCTTCAAAGTTTCAGTGAGTACAATATCGTCTATGAGGACGGTGTATGCATTCTCCGAATCGAATCAACACTAATCGAAGATGAAGGAGAGTACTGTTGCACTGCTAGCAATGTAGCCGGAACTGCATTCAGCAAGTGTTATCTGAAATTATCAGGTTAGTTTATTTACTATTATCAACATTCATCTGTACATTTGTTGTTCTTTTCTGGATGCTTCAATTTTAACTGAAGTTTAAAAAAGGAAATCTTGAAGCGCCCCGTTTGGAACAATAGCACTTTCCATTGCACACACACATTCTGGGCTAAAAATTTTCTAGAGATTTCTTTGTGTTTTGGAGAGTGAGTAAGACAAAATATCAAAATGAGGCGCAATCGATATCATCCCTGTAATCTATTTTTATCATATCTCCTCCATAATCTTGTTATATTCATGCTCGTTTTTGATTCCCTCAATGGTTTTACTTCTTCTTCTTCTTCAACTTCTCCACTTTTTTCTATCCTTTCCTCCTCAATTTAACTTTTTCTTCCATTTAAGGCGGCCGCTACGAGTGCACTTCGTTTTGGTCTTGCTCGCTCCCTCAAAACCAAGGGCTTTTTCAATGTTTTATTGCTCCGTGCCTCCCGGAGTGTGCTCGTGGTGGTGGCCGTGCACGTTGTACATTTGTCTGTTGCATGATTTTGTTCAATTAACATTTTTGTTCTCGTTCAGAAGCCGAAGACGATGCTGCTGACCTTCTCAGACAGTTGTCTGAAATCAAGATCATTGATCCAACTGCTTCCACTGGATATCCAATGAGTTTGATATCTGATGAGGAGAATACAAGTCATCAACTCTTGTCAAATGTGTTGCTGACTGATAAAGAAGTTCCAGTCACAGCAACTTATAATGAAGATCTCTCAAGAGCTGAATCGTTCCAAAGATTTTATGAATCAGCTGAAACTACCGTCAAAGTAACTGAATTGTTCCAAGGAGAAACTGTAGAAGCCCAGTTTCAGCAACCGGAAAAACCGGAACAAGTCTCTACCAGCACCACTGACATCATGTTCGTTAATCAGAAGATTGATGTGATGGCATCTACTGTATCTACAGTAGGAAATGCAGTACGTCAATCTGTATCCAGTTCGACAAACTCTTGGGATTACATGTTCAATGATCCATTCCCAGAAAGTCAAGATATGAATGTGAATGAAAATGAACTGTATGAGCCAAGAGTTCCTCTTCTGCCTCAAAAACTTTCCTATAAAGGACAAGAGATCTTTGCAAACACCAATACTTTTGAAAGAAACCGGCCATCCGCGAAAAAAGAAGGGGAAGCCGAGAATCTGAAAAAATATGTGGAGACTCTTCTGTTGTTTGATGCTGAAATGAACATGAATGATATCAAGGAGAGTTCCCCGAAGAAAGAAAATACTTTAAAGAGAGATCAATTGATTGAGGAGCAGATCAGTGCAACTGAGAAGATTTTGAAAGAGGTGGAAAGAGATTTGGATGAAATGCAAATGATGGACAAACTGAGTCCAAACAAGAGTCTCAGTCCGAGTAAAAGGACTTTTGAACAAAAGGATGTTGATGATATTGAAGCTGCAATTTTCAGTATCTCTGATCAACTTGCTGAAAAACAATCAAGCGAAGAAGCCCTCAGAGAAGCTCTTCAGGAGATGATACTCAGCAAGACAAGTCCATTGAAAGAAGTTGCTCCAAAGGCAGAAAACGATAAATTGGAAGTTCAACAAATGCCGAAAACGGAAACAGCGGTCGCTGAAGTTCATCCAATTGTGAAACTGAAACAAGCTATTTCGGCAATTGAAAATAGTTTGTTGGAAGACACGGAAGTCACTGAGATAATGAAAAGGAAAGGAAACGATAAAGATAAACGGAAGGCAACGAGAATCAAGAGAGTTCCAAGTGCTCATTCGGCTCGAATCACTCCTATTACAACAAACTTAAGAGATCGTCTTAATCAACTTCATCAACTAACTGTTTCCGAAGATTCAACGTCTTCTAAACAAAATCAAGAAGCAAAGGAAATTCAAGAGTTGTTCGTGAAAATCGAGAAAGAAATTAACACAATTGCTGAACTCTGCAAGGAAAAGATGACGAAACAAGGTGCCGAGACAGTAACTCATGTACTCAATTCAGTTCTTCAACATGTTGCAAGTATCATAAACGTTATTTTGGTAGCACAAGATCTTCAACCAATTGAAGCTTACACTCGACCATCAAATACGGAAGAGGTGACAGTGTGGTACAGTTTTGATGTGCATCCAGAATCTGAAGATATTATCGGAATAGTAGACGAGGAACCAACGAATAGAAGACCTTCATCTACTCCAAGAGGTTCCACAAGAAGTAGTAAACTGACTACATCGCAGGACTCTCAAGATACCATGAAAATGACAATTTCAAGTGAAGGTACAATTGAAGCACCTGTTGCTCCACCAAGAAAAGGACGTTCACTTTCAAGGGATGCCGAAAGGATTCTTGAACATCAACCTCAAGCTCCACCTCGGAGAAATAGAAAATCAGGTGACGAATTGTCTCCAGAGCCAATTGCATCTCCGACTATATTAAACAAAGAGGAATCTGCTGCACCTGTTCGACCTCCCAGAAGTAGAAGCAGAGCATCTGGAGATGAACTTTCTCCCGAACCAACACCGATTCGACCTCCAAGATCGAGAAGTCGTCAGTCTGGCGATGAATTAGATGAGAATGCTGTTGAAGAGAAACCAGTTCGACCACCGAGAAGCAAGAGTAAAACAGCTGAAAATCCAAGACTTCATCTGAATGACAGTATGGATGAATCTTCTCTTAGCTGCATTCATATTCAGAAAACCAACTTTGCCTTCACCAATTCTACTCATGAAAGCGACAATGCTGCTGTTGTCGTCGATCTCAGAAACATGGCACAGTTGGAATGCACTGTGCAGACTCTGGATGATTTGGCTTCCATTCAAATGCTATGTGAAGAATCTGATTATCCATCCGACACCGATAGATCTCTTCTTTTGGCTGGAACTGTCAGATACTTCAATCGTGCCAGTCCTTCTCTTCATGAAGTTTCTCCATCTCTCAACGTGGAATCTGTGTCAATGGATCTGAAACCAGAAGCAGAAACGGAAAGTGTTCAAGACGTATACGTGAATGTGGAACTTCACTCTGTTCCATCCCTCAGCTCCTTGGTAGAAATCAATCCAAACACTCTTTTGCAAGCGAACGTTTCCGAAAAATCATCAACTAAAGCTGCAGATGATGAAGAAGAAGAAGTAACAGCTGATCTCTCATTCATCGGGAGATCAGTCATGTCAACTGAAACTTTGGATGTTGTTCTTGAAGAAAAGGATATGAGTCAAATGAATTCTACTCTTCCTTTGGATTATGAACGTGCATTTTCATCAAATACTATCAGAGAGACTGACATCTTGAGCGACGAAAGTATTACTGTTGATTCTTCTTACCATAAAAGTCCGGAACCAACAAGAGAGATTCCAAGAATTGAAGTTCAACCGGAAGAAGTTACTGAAAACTTCTCTTTGATTCATAAACCAGCAAGAAGAAGAGTTACTGGAATTGTTGTGAATTCATTAATCTACACAATATCTGCAACGATTGCCGAGGATAACACTTTTGATGTCGACGTCGTTCAAGAACCACAAAGATACAACATCTCCATTAAAGTGATTGAAGATATTGTTGATTTTACATCTCTTACAATAATGTCCGATTGTGAAGACGATCCACCCGTTGAGGTTCTCGTTATTCCTCAAGATTCCTCCAAACTTCAAGCTTTATCCTATGACGATATCAGTATTGCTACAACCCGAACTGGTATCACAGTTTCAATTGTTGCCAGAAGTTTGAACGATGGAATATATGCATCACTTGAAGAAATTGCATGGGGAGAAGTAGAAATGACTGTTCCTGATATAATGCAGATGAGTACAGAAGAGAAGAGTTCTGTTCAGTTCAATGTTACAGTTTCTGAATCAAATCTGGAGGAAGCGAAATCATTGAAATCGCAAATGTCATTCAGAAGTTCGCAGAACTCTGTATCGGAAATCGAGAACACCCTTAGCTCAACTGGGACTATCAGTATTCCAAGTTATGTTGTCAAATTGGAATCCACAGCTACTATCACCTGTGAGCTGAACAATTATCTCCCGAAGAATTGTACGATAGATTGGTATTGCGGAAAAACCAAAGTAATCATTGACAACGAACAATTCGATCGAATAAGTCATGATCTTCTCGAAGTACTGATCATTCGAAGCGTCGAACCAATCAATGGGAATCTGTACAGTTTGAAAATCAACGAAGATTTATTCCCAGTTGCCTACCTTATTGTGGAAAACACCAATCTGACGATATCTGCAAATATTTTGACTCGTCCCGAAACTCAATTTGTAATGGAAGGACAACCAACAATAATCACTGTTGAAGTTGATGAACCCAGTGTCGTAGTCAACTGGCTAAAAGACCGAAGGCCACTTCATGAGAGTGAGAGAATCAAGATCGAGACGGATGGACAAGGAAATCATCGAGTTGTAATTCCGAATACAAGTGTTGGAGATCAAGGAACCTATTTGGCACTAACGTCGTCTCAAAGTGTGGCTATTACTTTGGTGGTTGAAGGTATTATTTTGAATGTGTTTACAAGAAAGTACGGTGTCGGAAAAAAACTATAACTTCCTGAAAACTATTTTCCCGACATCGAACTTTTACTAATTCTAACATATTCCAACTAACCACAATACACATTTCTTTTGCAGAACGAATAGATGAGAAAGAAGTAACCGTGATTGCATCCGGAACAGAAAGTGAAGAAGACGATGTTCAAGAATACTTGGTACCACCAGGAAGTACAGCTACCATAGCTTGTGAACTAGAGGAATGCGAATTGAAACGTTCGATCCGTTGGCTGCGAGATGGAAAGGATATTCGATTTGAGCCTGGAAAAGTGGAACATGTGCAAAATGGATTGAAGCATTATTTAGTTGTCCATGATGCTACAAGTGTAGATAGTGGACTGTACAGTGTTTGTATTTCAAATGTCGAATTCCGTGTTGCTCATTTATGTGTCAATAGTTTGACTTCCACTTTACATGCTCTCAAGAGAAAACGCATTTCTAACAATTCTCTTCACAATTAACGTTGTCTCATTGATCTTGCTTTTTTCTTTATCTTCTCCACTCTCATTTGATTCCAATGATAATTCATTCTTCAATATTTTTATACGATTCGAAAACTTTTTGATATCGAAAGCGCTGCTCTTTTATATTTTGTCTTAAAACTTTTTTACAAATATTTTGAAAAATTATCAATAAACCAAAAATCTTCAATATGTTATTTTGAGCAGGAAATATGCCAAACTTCAAATAAAGAGAAATAACGCAAACATAATACATCAGGTTTTTTAGAAACAGAACAATCGGAAGAGCAATGCGAAGAGACGGTGATTCCACGTGGAGTTGTGGCGACGATTCAATGTCAGACTTCTGAACCACAAGCCGCGATTCAATGGTGCAAGGTACAGATTCTGGAAAATGTTTACCTCTGGCATAAGAAAGTCCACATGCGAAAGTACAAAATTTTAGAAAACTGAATCTGAACTTGAATATTATCCAGGAGCAGATATTTGACTAGGGTTTTCAATACAAATCAACTACAGCTATTGAAAGAAAACCAATTTGGATGTTTAAAAGTTTTTACACCTTATCAGAACAGATACTTGAAAAAGTGTGACGGTTGTAAAAAAGTTTAAGAGTTGGATGTTCTTCGAAAAAGTCCTGTAAGTTCTGCTCAAAATTGGGAACTTCATTCAATAGTTTAGAAAGCTATTAGCGATATTTTCCATGTTACAACGCGCTCCATTGCGAGCTTGCCTGAAATTGGGCATTCGATAGTTCCCGCCTGCCTGTTGTCTGCTGAGATCATCGGAAAATCACGAAATTAATAAAAATTAGTTTATTCGAATTAATTTCGGGGAAAAAGGCAAGCGGGAATTCTCGAATGGCCAGTTTCAGGCAAGTTCGCAATGGAGCGCGTTGTAACTTTGAAAATATCGATAATATGAAAAAGCTATGTTAGAGAAAACTTAGTAAAGAAGCTATGAATAAGTCCTGGTAGATAAAATTCGGTAAAATTAAGCAAAAAACACATGTTGATTACATTTTAGGACGGCACAACCATCCCATCAGACATTTCCCGATTTGAATTCCGGTCTTTGGACAACAATCAAAGTCACGAAATGATAATATCGAATATTTCTTGGTCAGATGCTGGAGTTTATTCTGTAATAATTAATGGAAGAAACTCTTTTGTTTCGAAAATTGTGGTCGTTGGTGAGAAAATTTCGCGTAAAGAACTTCGCGAGAGTGTACTTGTTTCAGAAGGAGAATTGATAACACAATCTGTCGAAGAAGAAATTGAGCCAGAAATCGATGTATCTCTTCACGTTCAGGAATCAGATCAAATAGTGGAATCTAATGTTCCACAGTCTCCAAAACTAGACGCATCACATGAAACATTGATTCCAGCTACCCAGGATACACAAGAAGCAGCCCCAGTTGTTCCATTGGCAGAGGAAAACAATGTTTCAAGAGATTCCGATGAATTTGAGATGATTGAGTTACTTCCGGAGGAAGCAGCACCTTTGGAAGAGTCTCAAGAAGCTCAAACCGTTCCGAGAGATATTGAAAAGATGAAAGAAGATCAAGAAATTGAAAAGAAACCACAAGAAGTTTCAGATGTGAATGTTCCAGAACATGCAGCTGTTGTGGAAACATTTACCGATCAAACACCAGAAGAAATTCTAGAGGAAGCAGCTACTCTGGAACAGAAGATTACAGAAGAACAACTTGTTTCTCAAGAAACAAAAACCACAGATGCAGCAACTGTGGAATTGGTTAAAGAAACAGTTGAACAAACAACTGAACAACATTGGAAGGACGAAGAAGCACTTGAGCATGCAGCAGCTCAGGAAGATTCTCAAAAAGAACCAGAGAAAAATGTCATTCCAAAAATTATTGTTCCTGAAGAAACAACACCCAAGGAACAAACCGACAACGCAGATGTCGTTGAATTCACTTTTGAACCTGTTGAACAAATCACTGAAGCTCCTCCTTCTGCTCCAGAAGATACTCAACAATCCGAAGATAAAACTAAAGAGTCTGAGATGGTTGAAAAAGCAGCAATTCAACCAGAAGATTCTTCTGAAATTCGTGATGCTGCTTCGGAAATCGTTCATTTGGCGATTGATGAAGCATTGGTGGAAGTGTCAAAAACTCAACAGGAAGAAACAAAACCTACCGTCCAAGATCAAGTAGATGAAGAAGAAGATCAAATTCGAAGTGTCAGTGTTGATTTGACATTCAGTCGTCAATCAGAACAGATCATCTCGGATGTCATCGTCGCCGAAGTTGGTTATGATGAAGATGGTCAGTTTTCAAAAAGTTTTCATTTCAGAGGGAATAAAAGTTTTATTTTTAGAATGTTCCACTATTGCTGACACCATCACATCGCTCTCCTCAAGTCCTTTGTACACTGCACCAGTGTTCATTGGAAAACTTCCATCTTCTGCGTGTTTCGCTCATGATAAACTGACGCTGGAAGTCATGTTCAGTGGAGTTCCACAGCCAACGATATCTTGGTTGCTTGATGATCACGAATTGATTTCCGATGGGTTTGTATGGGTAAACATGCCATTTCTGAGGTTTTCTATTTCAGTGAAAGAATAGCTATCAAGTGCGAAAATGGAATCAGTTCAATAAGATTCTTCAATGTTGACAAAAACGCAGGAGGAATTCTGAAATGTCGAGCAACAAACTGTGCAGGACAAGTTGAAACTGTTTGTGAGATTATTGCAGCTGATGAGATATCAGCAATCAGTGATTCTTCGATGACGTCTTCAACCCGACCACATTTCGTAGTACCACTTCCGGAAAGCCTATCTCACACTGTCAATGATCATATTGTTATCAAGTGTAAATTTAGTGGACAGCCATTGCCAGCAGCTATGTGGGAGAAGGATGGAGTTTTGTTAGATTTACAGTGAGTTGAACATGAAAAAGAGCGCAAACATTCTTATGATTTCAGAAAGTATCAAGTCACCACGGAAGATGGAATCAGCATTCTGAAAATTGAAAATGCTACATTGGATGATGGAGCAACCTACACTTGCACTATCGCCAATGAAGCTGGATGTGAATCCACGAGTTGCATGATCAATGTGATAGATGATCATTTGGGAATGGAGAGAACAGGATTACATGTGATGTGTGAAAGAGATCAGAATGATGTGGAATTAGATATTCTCGTTCAATCTCCAAACCATCTTGGAGTCAGTTTCAGTTTCCCACCAATCAATAGAACACTTGCTCGTCAGCCACCATACTTCCTGTTACCGTTATCTGATAAAACAATGACGGATGACAAGTGTACTTTGAAGTGTGTTGTAATGGGAATCCCATTAGTTATTGTTAAATGGACTGTTGATGGAGTCGTTGTTCAAGATGATGAGTATGTTATTCCTCCAACAACAGATAATTTATTTTCTATTATTTCAGAGACCACGAAATTCATTTTGAAGATGGTATCGCATTGCTTCGTTTAAAGAATTTGAGAAAAAATAACAGTGTAGTCAAGTGCGAAGCCACGAATTGTAAGGGAAAAGTTACAACAAGCTGTGTTATTTCGAAAGGATTAGTGGACGAGAGCGAAGCTGGAGATTTGCAAAAACCTAGTTTTGTTTTGCCATTGAAGGTATTTTCAAGAATTTTTCTGATTAAGATATTTTCTTTATTTCAGGACTGCTTTACCACTGATAATCATGCTACACTGAAATGTATTGTAATGGGAACCCCTCTTCCAGATGTAGTCTGTACTTTTGACGGTGTTCCAGATGATTCAAAGTATGTTAAATTCAAGAAAATGAGTAGTAAACAGATTTCAAAACTTTCAGCGTTCGATCAGAGGACGGAATCATTTTGATTCAAGTACCAAATGTGACCGAAGATGGTGTAGTTGTTGAGTGTAATCTTTCCAATGAAACTGGAACAATTTCCTCAAAGTGTGTTGTTCGAAAAGTGAAACAAATGGAGAACAACTATCAGAGGCCAGTTTTCGTTTTCAACCAAGCCGGATCCGTCAATAATGACCGTGAGCTCTCAGTGAAAGTGGGAGTGATAGCATCTCCAGAACCAACACTATTCTGGAAACACAATGGAAACTCAATTGAAGAAGGCGGAGATTATTTTATGATTTGTGAAGATGGAATAGGAATTCTGAAAGCATTCAATATAGCAGACGGGTCTCATGAATTTACGTGTATCGCAAAAAACCAATATGGGCAAGCAACAACCACAATTCCAGTAACAGTGGGTACAAAAACGGATACAAAAATGACACTTGTGAAAACTTTGAACGTGAGTGAATTCTTCAAATCAATAGAAGAAAGTGAGAAACATGAATTTCAGGATGTAATCGTCGTGGATGACCTCGTACAACTGAAAATTGTAGCTGAAGGCAAACTTCCAATGCATTTTGAATGGTTCGAAGAAGATGTCCTTCTGGAGAACGACAGTAATCATAAAATCACCACTGATCAAACTGTCTCAACTTTGCAAATGAGAACGGAGGAACTGGGTACAAGGAAGATCCGATGTGAAGTCACAAACGAGTTTGAGAGATTGGAAACAAGCTGTATTGTTGAAAGAATTCACAACACAATTTCTGATTTTGTGCTCACAGATTCTGAGTAAGTTAGCAACTAATTTCGAGAATTTTACATCTTTTGCAGTTGTCAACATTTTCTTACGGTTGGAAAGCAAGTCGCAGGAGAACACAAACAAACGATATTGAAAGCAGTTGTTGTATCACAAGAAGAAGCGAAAATTGTTTGTGATATCAACGGTTCCACGATGTGAGTGAGAATATTGAGGATGAACAAAAACTTTAAATTACAGACCAGACGAATTTTTGGATGATAACTCGATTTCGATTAAACTTGACCAGATACCGAAAGAGCAAAAACAACTGGCATTCCATATCGCTGATGGGAGTGGTAACATCCGTGAAACACGAAAGGTGAACATTGGATGCGATGAAGACGAAGAAGAAGAAAACTTTGAGATCAATTATTCTTTAAGAGTGGATACGCAAAATGCGGATACAGTTTGCGTGTTCATGAATCAAAGAGACAGCACCTCAGGCGACTTGAATGAAGATGCACAGCCGACATCGCAGGAAGTAATGAAAGAAACTTCTGATTCAGATAAGGTCGAAGCTGCACCAGTTGATGCAGCTCCAGTCGAGCAGAAGCAAGTCGAGACTCCAGTCGAAGCTTCTCCAGTTGAACAGAAGCCAGATGAGACTCCAGTTGAAGCTGCTCCAGTCGAGCAGAAGCTAGTCGAGACGCCAGTTGAAGCTGCTCCAGTTGAAGTTGCTCCAGTCGAGCAGAAGCCAGTCGAGACGCCAGTTGAAGCTGCTCCAGTTGAAGTTGCTCCAGTTGAACAGAAGCCAGATGAGACTTCAGTTGAAGCTGCTCCAGTCGAGCAGAAGCAAGTCGAGACTCCAGTTGAAGCTGCTCCAGTTGAACAGAAGCCAGACGAGACTCCAGTTGAAGTTGCTCCAGTCGAGCAGAAGCCAGTCGAGACGCCAGTTGAAGCTGCTCCAGTTGAAGTTGCTCCAGTTGAACAGAAGCCAGATGAGACTCCAGTTGAAGCTGCTCCAGTCGAGCAGAAGCAAGTCGAGACTCCAGTTGAAGCTGCTCCAGTTGAACAGAAGCCAGACGAGACTCCAGTCGAGGCTGCTCCAGTCGAGCAGAAGCCAGTCGAGACGCCAGTTGAAGCTGCTCCAGTTGAACAGAAGCCAGTCGAGACTCCAGTTGAAGCTGCTCCAGTTGAACAGAAGCCAGACGAGACTCCAGTCGAGGCTGCTCCAGTCGAGCAGAAGCCAGACGAGACTCCAGTTGAAGCTGCTCCAGTTGAACAGAAGCCAGACGAGACTCCAGTCGAGGCTGCTCCAGTCGAGCAGAAGCCAGACGAGACTCCAGTTGAAGCTGCTCCAGTTAAACAGAAGCCAGACGAGATTCCAGTCGAGGCTGCTCCAGTCGAGCAGAAGCCAGACGAGACTCCAGTTGACGCCGCTCCAGTTGAACAGAAGCCAGTCGAGACTCCAGTTGAAGCCGCTCCAGTTGAACAGAAGCCAGTCGAGACTCCAGACGAGGCTGCTCCAGTCGAGCAGAAGCCAGTCGAGACTCCAGTTGAAGCCGCTCCAGTTGCACAGAAGCCAGATGAGACTCCAGTTGAAGTTGCTCCAGTCGAGAAGAAGCCAGTCGAGACTCCAGTTGAAGCTGCTCCAGTTGATGCTGCTCCAGTCGAGCAGAAGCCAGTCGAGACTCCAGTTGAAGCTGCTCCAGTTGAAGCTGCTCCAGTTGAAGATGCTCCAGCTAAACAGAAGCCAGACGAGACTCCAGTCGAGGCTGCTCCAGTCGAGCAGAAGCAAGTCGAGACTCCAGTTGAAGCTGGTCCAGTCGAGCAGAAGCCAGTCGAGACGGGAGTTGATGCTGCTCCAGTTGAAGCTGCTCCAGTTGAAGCTGCTCCAGTTCAAGAAGCACCAGTTGAAAAATTGGAAGAAGCGAAATCTGAGAAGATTCTCCTGACTAATGTTGAAGTTGACTTATTCTTCTCGAATGCAGAAGTTTTCAGTGGATTGGAACTTGATCTATTGATGGAATGTTCGGAATTCATTACAGAAACTATCAGTCAAACTGGAAAAGAACCAGTTTCCGAGACTCCAGTTGAAGCTGTTCCAGTTAAACCGAAGCCAGTGGAGACGCCAGTTGAAGCTGCTCCAGTTCAAGAAGCACCAGTTGAAAAATTGGAAGAAGCGAAAGCGGAAAAACGTGAGAAGATTCTTCTGACTGATGTTGAAGTTGACTTGTTCTTCTCGAATGCAGAAGTTTTCAGTGGATTGGAACTTGATCTATTGATGGAATGTTCGGAATTCATTACAGAAACTATCAGTCAAACTAGAAAAGAACCAGTTTCCGAGACTCCAGCCGAAGCTGTTCCAGTTGAAGCCGTTCCAGTTGAAGTAGCTCCAATCGAGCAGAAGCCAGTAGAGACTCCAGCTGAAGCCGCTCCAGTTGAAGCTGCTCCAGTTGAACAGAAGCCAGTCGAGACTCCATTTGCAGCCGCTCCAGTTGAAGCTGCTCCAATCGAGCAGAAGCCAGTCGAGACTCCAGTTGAAGCCGCTCCAGTTGAAGCTGCTCCAATCGAGCAGAAGCCAGTAGAGACTCCAGCTGAAGCCGCTCCAGTTGAAGCTGCTCCAGTTGAACAGAAGCCAGTCGAGACTCCATTTGCAGCCGCTCCAGTTGAAGCTGCTCCAATCGAGCAGAAGCCAGTCGAGACTCCAGTTGAAGCCGCTCCAGTTGAAGCTGCTCCAGTTGAACAGAAGCCAGTCGAGACTCCATTTGAAGCTGCTCCAGTTGAAGTTGCTCCATTTGAACAGAAGCCAGATGAGACTCCAGTTGAAGCTGCTCCAGTTGAACAGAAACAAGTCGAGACTCCAGTTGAAGCCGCTCAAGTTGAAGCTGTTCCAGTCGAGCAGAAGCCAGTCGAGACTCCAGTTGAAGCTGCTCCAGTTGAACAGAAGCCAGTCGAGACTCCAGTTGAAGACGCTCCAGTTGAAGCTGCTCCAATCGAGCAGAAGCCAGTCGAGACTCCAGTTGAAGCCGCTCCAGTTGATGCTGCTCCATTTGAACAGAAGCCAGATGAGACTCCAATTGAAGCTGCTCCAGTTGAACAGAAACAAGTCGAGACTCCAGTTGAAGCCGCTCAAGTTGAAGCTGTTCCAGTCGAGCAGAAGCCAGTCGAGACTCCAGTTGAAGCTGCTCCAGTTGAACAGAAGCCAGTCGAGACTCCAGTTGAAGACGCTCCAGTTGAAGCTGCTCCAGTTGAACAGAAGCCAGTCGAGACTCCAGTTGAAGACGCTCCAGTTGATGCTGCTCCAGTTGAACAGAAGCCAGTCGAGACTGCAGTTGAAGCCGCTCCAGTTGAACAGAAGCCAGTCGAGACTCCAGTTGAAGCTGCTCCAGTTGAACAGAAGCCAGTCGAGACTCCAGTTGAAGCCGCTCCAGTTGAACAGAAGCCAGTCGAGACTCCAGTTGAAGACGCTCCAGTTGAAGCTGCTCCAGTCGAGCAGAAGCCAGTCGAGACTCCAGTTGAAGCTGCTCCAGTTGAAGCTGTTCCAGTTGAACAGGAGCCAGTCGAGACTCCAAACGAAGCCGCTCCAGTTGAAGCTGCTCCAGTTGAAGCTGCTCCAGTTCAAGAAGCACCAGTTGAAAATTTGGAAGAAGCGAAATCTGAGAAGATTCTCCTGACTGATGTTGAAGTTGACTTATTCTTCTCAAATGCAGACGTTTTCAGTGGATTGGAACTTGATCTATTGATGGAATGTTCGGAATTCATTACAGAAACTATCAGTCAAAGTGGAAAAGAACCAGTTTCCGAGACTCCAGTTGAAGCTGCTCCAGTCGAGCAGAAGCCAGTCGAGACTCCAGTTGAAGCTGCTCCAGTTGAAGCTGCTCCAGTTGAACAGAAGCCAGTCGCGACTCCAGTTGAAGCCACTCCAGTTGAACAGAAGCCAGGCGAGACTCCAGTTGAAGATGCTCCAGTCGAGCAAAAGCCAGTCGAGACTCCAGTTGAAGCTGCTCCAGTTCAAGAAGCACCAGTTGAAAAATTGGAAGAAGCGAAAGTGGAAAAATCTGAGAAGATTCTTCTGACTGATGTTGAAGTTGACTTATTCTTCTCGAATGCAGAAGTTTTCAGTGGATTGGAACTTGATCTATTGATGGAATGTTCCGAATTCATTACAGAAACTATCAGTCAAACTAGAAAAGAACCAGTTTCCGAGACTCCAGTCGAAGCTGTTCCAGTCGAGCAGAAGCCAGTTGAGACTCCAGTTGAAGCCGCTCCAGTTGAACAGAAGTCAGTCGAGACTCCAGTTGAAGCTGCTCCAGTTGAAGCTGCTCCAGTCGAGCAGAAGCCAGTCGAGACTCCAGTGGAAGCTGCTCCAGTTGAAGCTGCTCCAGTCGAGCAGAAGCCAGTCGAGACTCCAGTTGAAGCTGCTCCTGTTGAGCAGAAGCCAGTCGAGACTCCAGTTGAAGCTGCTGCAGTCGAGCAGAAGCCAGTCGAGACACCAGTTGAAGCTGCTGCAGTCGAACAGAAGCCAGTCGAGACTCCAGTTGAAGCTGCTCCAGTCGAGCAGAAGCCAGTCGAGAAGAAGACAGTCGAGACTCCAGTTGAAGCCGCTCCAATGGAACAGAAGCCAGTCGAGACTCCAGCCGAAGCTGTTCCAGTTGAACAGAGGCCAGTCGAGACTCCAGTTGAAGCTGCTCCAGTCGAGCAGAAGCCAGTCGAGGCTCCAGTCGAAGCTGCTCCAGCTGAAGCGGCTCCAGTCGAGCAGAAGACAGTCGAGACTCCAGTTGAAGCTGCTCCAATGGAACAGAAGCCAGTCGAGACTCCAGTTGAAGCTGCTCCAATGGAACAGAGGCCAGTCGAGACTCCAGTTGAAGCTGCTCCAGTCGAGCAGAAGCCAGTCGAGGCTCCAGTCGAAGCTGCTCCAGTTGAAGCTGCTCCAGTCGAGCAGAAGACAGTCGAGACTCCAGTTGAAGCTGCTCCAATGGAACAGAAGCCAGTCGAGACTCCAGTTGAAGCTGCTCCAGTCGAGCAGAAGCCAGTCGAGACTCCAGTTGAAGCTGCTCCAGTTCAAGAAGCACCAGTTGAAAAATTGGAAGAAGCGGAAGCGGAAAAACCTGAGAAGATTCTTCTGACTGATGTTGAAGTTGACTTATTCTTCTCGAATGCAGAAGTTTTCAGTGGATTGGAACTTGATCTATTGATGGAATGTTCGGAATTCATTACAGAAACTATCAGTCAAACTAGAAAAGAACCAGTTTCCGAGACTCCAGCCGAAGCTGCTCCAGTTGAACAGAAGCCAGTCGAGACTCCAGTTGAAGCTACTCCAGTTGAAGCTGCTCCAGTTGAACAGAAGCCAGTCGAGACTCCAGTTGAAGCTGCTCCAGTTGAAGCTGTTCCAGTCGAGCAGAAGCCAGTCGAGACTCCAGTTGAAGCCGCTCCAGTTGAAGCTGCTCCAGTTGAACAGAAGCCAGTCGACACTCCAGTTGAAGCTACTCCAGTTGAAGCTGCTCCAGTTGAACAGAAGCCAGTTGAGCCTCCAGTTGAAGCCGCTCCAATTGAACAGAAGCCAGTCGAGCAGAAACCAGTCGAGACTTCAGTTAAAGCCGCTCCAGTTGAAGCTGCTCCAGTTGAACAGAAGCCAGTCGAGGCTCCAGTTGAAGCTACTCCAGTTGAAGCTGCTCCAGTTGAACAGAAGCCAGTCGAGACTCCAGTTGAAGCCGCTTCAGTTGAAGCTACTCCAGTTGAACAGAAGCCAGTCGAGACTCCAGTTGAAGCCGCTCCAGTTGAACAGAAGCCAGTCGAGACTCCAGTTGAAGCCGCTCCAGTTGAACAGAAGCCAGTCGAGACTCCAGTTGAAGCCGCTCCAGTCGAGCAGAAGCCAGTCGAGACTCCAGTTGAAGCCGCTCCAATTGAACAGAAGCCAGTCGAGACTCCAGTTGAAGCTGCTCCAGTTGAACAGAAGCCAGTCGAGACTCCAGTTGAAGCCGCTCCAATTGAACATAAGCCAGTCGAGACTCCAGTTGAAGCCGCTCCAGTCGAGCAGAAGCCAGTCGAGGCTCCAGTCGAAGCTGCTCCAGTTCAAGAAGCACCAGTTGAAAAATTGGAAGAAGCGAAAGTGGAAAAATCTGAGAAGATTCTTCTGACTGATGTTGAAGTTGACTTATTCTTCTCGAATGCAGAAGTTTTCAGTGGATTGGAACTTGATCTATTGATGGAATGTTCGGAATTCATTACAGAAACTATCAGTCAAACTGGAAAAGAACCAGTTTCCGAGACTCCAGCCGAAGCTGCTCCAGTCGAGCAGAAGCCAGTCGAGACTCCAGTGGGAGCTGCTCCAGTTGAACAGAAGCCAGTCGAGACTCCAGTTGAAGCTGCTCCAGTTGAAGCTGCTCCAGTCGAGCAGAAGCCAGTCGAGACTCCAGTTGAAGCCGCTCCAGTTGAACAGAAGCCAGTCGAGACTCCAGTTGAAGCTGCTTCAGTCGAGCAGAAGCCAGTCGAGACTCCAGTTGAAGCTGCTCCAGTTGAACAGAAGCCAGTCGAGACTCCAGTTGAAGCTGCTCCAGTCGAGCAGAAGCCAGTCGAGAATCCAGTTGAAGCTGCTGCAGTCGAGCAGAAGCCAGTCGAGACTCCAGTTGAAGCTGCTCCAGTTGAACAGAAGCCAGTCGAGACTCCAGTTGAAGCTGCTCCAGTTGAAGCTGCTCCAGTCGAGCAGAAGCCAGTCGAGACTCCAGTTGAAGCTGCTCCAGTTGAACAGAAGCCAGTCGAGACTCCAGTTGAAGCTGCTCCAGTCGAGCAGAAGCCAGTCGAGCAGAAGCCAGTCGAGAATCCAGTTGAAGCTGCTGCAGTCGAGCAGAAGCCAGTCGAGACTCCAGTTGAAGCTGCTCCAGTTGAACAGAAGCCAGTCGAGACTCCAGTTGAAGCTGCTCCAGTTGAAGCTGCTCCAGTCGAGCAGAAGCCAGTCGAGACTCCAGTTGAAGCTGCTCCAGTTGAACAGAAGCCAGTCGAGACTCCAGTTGAAGCTGCTCCAATGGAACAGAAGCCAGTCGAGACTCCAGTTGAAGCTGCTCCAATGGAACAGAAGCCAGTCGAGACTCCAGTTGAAGCTGCTCCAGTCGAGCAGAAGCCAGTCGAGGCTCCAGTCGAAGCTGCTCCAGTTGAAGCTGCTCCAGTCGAGCAGAAGACAGTCGAGACTCCAGTTGAAGCTGCTCCAGTCGAGCAGAAGACAGTCGAGACTCCAGTTGAAGCTGCTCCAGTCGAGCAGAAGACAGTCGAGACTCCAGTTGAAGCTGCTCCAGTCGAGCAGAAGCCAGTCGAGACTCCAGTTGAAGCTGCTCCAGTTGAAGCTGCTCCAGTCGAGCAGCAGCCAGTCGAGACTCCAGTTGAAGCTGCTCCTGTTGAAGCTGCTCCAGTTCAAGAAGCACCAGTTGAAAAATTGGAAGAAGCGGAAGCGGAAAAACCTGAGAAGATTCTTCTGACTGATGTTGAAGTTGACTTATTCTTCTCGAATGCAGAAGTTTTCAGTGGATTGGAACTCGATCTATT
Source organism: Caenorhabditis zanzibari (assembly GCA_963966625.1). Classification (NCBI taxonomy): domain Eukaryota; kingdom Metazoa; phylum Nematoda; class Chromadorea; order Rhabditida; family Rhabditidae; genus Caenorhabditis; species Caenorhabditis zanzibari. Next base: position 12,360,851 of record OZ016472.1, on the reverse strand, counting down.
GATGGAATGTTCGGAATTCATTACAGAAACTATCAGTCAAACTAGAAAAGAACCAGTTTCCGAGACTCCAGCCGAAGCTGTTCCAGTTGAACAGAAGCCAGTCGAGACTCCAGTTGAAGCTGCTCCAGTTGAAGCTGTTCCAGTTGAACAGAAGCCAGTTGAGCCTCCAGTTGAAGCTGCTCCTGTTGAAGCTGCTCCAGTCGAGCAGAAGCCAGTCGAGACTCCAGTTGAAGCTGCTCCTGTTGAAGCTGCTCCAGTCGAGCAGAAGCCAGTCGAGACTTCAGTTAAAGCTGCTCCAGTTGAACAGAAGCCAGTCGAGACTCCAGTTAAAGCTGCTCCAGCTGAAGCTGCTCCAGTCGAGCAGCAGCCAGTCGAGACTCCAGTTGAAGCTGCTCCAGTTGAAGCTGCTACAGTTCAAGAAGCATCCGTTGTAAAATTGGATGAAGCGGAAGCGGAAAAACCTGAGAAGATTCTTCTGACTGATGTTGAAGTTGACTTGTTCTTCTCGAATGCAGAAGTTTTCAGTGGATTGGAACTTGATCTATTGATGGAATGTTCGGAATTCATTACAGAAAGTATCAGTCAAACTAGAAAAGAACCAGTTTCCGAGACTCCAGCCGAAGCTGTTCCAGTTGAAGCTGCTCCAGTTGAAGCTGCTCCAGTCGAGCAGAAGCCAGTCGAGACTCCAGTTGAAGCTACTCCAGTTGAAGCTGCTCCAATTGAACAGAAGCCAGTCGAGACGCAAGTTGACGCCGCTCCAGTTGAACAGAAGCCAGTCGAGACTCCAGTTGAAGCTGCTCCAGTTGAAACTGCTCCAGTCGAGCAGAAGCCAGTCGAGACTTCAGTTAAAGCTGCTCCAGTTGAAGCTGCTCCAGTCGAACAGAAGCCAGTCGAGACTCCAGTTGAAGCTGCTCCTGTTGAAGCTGCTCCAGTTGAACAGAAGCCAGTCGAGACTCCAGTTGAAGCTACTCCAGTTGAAGCTGCTCCAGTTGAAGCTGCTCCAGTCGAGCAGAAGCCAGTCGAGACTCCAGTTGAAGCTGCTCCAGTTGAAGCTGCTCCAGTCGAGCAGAAGCCAGTCGAGACTCCAGTTGAAGCTGCTCCTATTGAAGCTGCTCCAGTCGAGCAGAAGCCAGTCGAGACTCCAGTTGAAGCTGCTCCTGTTGAAGCTGCTCCAGTTGAACAGAAGCCAGTCGAGACTCCAGTTGAAGCTACTCCAGTTGAAGCTGCTCCAGTTGAACAGAAGCCAGTCGAGACTTCAGTTAAAGCTGCTCCAGTTGAAGCTGCTCCAGTCGAGCAGAAGCCAGTTGAGACTCCAGTTGAAGCTGCTCCTGTTGAAGCTGCTCCAGTTGAACAGAAGCCAGTCGAGACTCCAGTTGAAGCAACTCCAGTTGAAGCTGCTCCAGTTGAAGCTGCTCCAGTCGAGCAGAAGCCAGTCGAGACTCCAGTTGAAGCTGCTCCAGTTGAAGCTGCTCCAGTCGAGCAGAAGCCAGTCGAGACTCCAGTTGAAGCTGCTCCAGTTGAAGCTGCTCCAGTTGAACAGAAGCCAGTCGAGACTCCAGTTGAAGCTGCTCCAGTTGACGCTGCTCCAGTTGAACAGAAGCCAGTCGAGACTCCAGTTGAAGCTGCTCCAGTTGAAGCTGCTCCAGTCGAGCAGAAGCCAGTCGAGACTCCAGTTGAAGCTGCTCCTGTTGAAGCTGCTCCAGTTGAACAGAAGCCAGTTGAGCCTCCAGTCGAAGCTGCTCCAGTCGAGCAGAAGCCAGTCGAGACTCCAGTTGAAGCTGCTCCTGTTGAAGCTGCTCCAGTCGAGCAGAAGCCAGTCGAGACTCCAGTTGAAGCCGCTCCAGTTGAAGCTGCTCCAGTTGAACAGAAGCCAGTCGAGGCTCCAGTTGAAGCTGCTCCAATTGAACAGAAGCCAGTTGAGCCTCCAGTTGAAGCTGCTCCAATTGAACAGAAGCCAGTCGAGCAGAAGCCAGTCCAGACTCCAGTTGAAGCTGCTCCAGTTGAAGCTGCTCCAGTCGAGCAGAAGCCAGTCGAGACTCCAGTTAAAGCTGCTCCAGTCGAGCAGAAGCCAGTCGAGGCTCCAGTCGAAGCTGCTCCAGTTGAACAGAAGCCAGTCGAGACTCCAGTTGAAGCTGCTCCAGTTGAAGCTGCTCCAGTTCAAGAAGCACCAGTTGAAAAATTGGAAGAAGCGAAAGTGGAAAAATCTGAGAAGATTCTTCTGACTGATGTTGAAGTTGACTTATTCTTTTCGAATGCAGAAGTTTTCAGTGGATTGGAACTTGATCTATTGATGGAATGTTCGGAATTCATTACAGAAACTATCAGTCAAACTCGAAAAGAACCAGTTTCCGAGACTCCAGCCGAAGCTGTTCCAGTTGAAGCTGCTCCAGTCGAGCAGAAGCCAGTCGAGACTCCAGTTGAAGCTGCTCCAGTTGAAGCTGCTCCAGTCGAGCAGAAGCCAGTCGAGACTCCAGTTGAAGCTGCTCCAGTTGAAGCTGCTCCAGTCGAGCAGAAGCCAGTCGAGACTCCAGTTGAAGCTACTCCAGTTGAAGCTGCTCCAATTGAACAGAAGCCAGTCGAGACTCCAGTTAAAGCTGCTCCAGTTGAAGCTGCTCCAGTCGAGCAGAAGCCAGTCGAGACTCCAGTTGAAGCTGCTCCAGTTGAAGCTGCTCCAGTCGAGCAGAAGCCAGTCGAGACTCCAGTTGAAGCTGCTCCAGTTGAAGCTGCTCCAGTCGAGCAGAAGCCAGTCGAGACTCCAGTTAAAGCTGCTCCAGTTGAAGCTGCTCCAGTTGAACAGAAGCCAGTCGAGACTCCAGTTGAAGCTGCTCCAGTTGAACAGAAGCCAGTCGAGACTCCAGTTGAAGCTGCTCCAGTTGAAGCTGCTACAGTTCAAGAAGCATCATCTGTAAAATTGGATGAAGCGGAAGCGGAAAAACCTGAGAAGATTCTTCTGACTGATGTTGAAGTTGACTTATTCTTCTCGAATGCAGAAGTTTTCAGTGGATTGGAACTTGATCTATTGATGGAATGTTCGGAATTCATTACAGAAACTATCAGTCAAACTAGAAAAGAACCAGTTTCCGAGACTCCAGCCGAAGCTGTTCCAGTTGAAGCTGCTCAAGTTGAAGCTGCTACAGTCGAGCAGAAGCCAGTCGAGACTCCAGTTGAAGCTGCTCCAGTTGAAGCTGCTCCAGTCGAGCAGAAGCCAGTCGAGACTCCAGTTGAAGCTGCTCCAGTTGAAGCTGCTCCAGTCGAGCAGAAGCCAGTCGAGACTACAGTTGAAGCCGCTCCAGTTGAAGCTGCTCCAGTTGAACAGAAGCCAGTCGAGACTCCAGTTGAAGCTGCTCCAGTTGAAGCTGCTCCAGTCGAGCAGAAGCCAGTCGAGACTCCAGTTGAAGCTGCTCAAGTTGAAGCTGCTCCAGTCGAGCAGAAGCCAGTCGAGACTACAGTTGAAGCCGCTCCAGTTGAAGCTGCTCCAGTCGAGCAGAAGCCAGTCGAGACTCCAGTTGAAGCTGCTCCAGTTGAAGCTGCTCCAGTCGAGCAGAAGCCAGTTAAGCCTCCAGTTGAAGCCGCTCCAATTGAACAGAAGCCAGTCGAGCAGAAACCAGTCGAGACTCCAGTTGAAGCCGCTCCAGTTGAAGCTGCTCCAGTCGAGCAGAAGCCAGTCGAGACTCCAGTTGAAGCTGCTCCAGTTGAAGCTGCTCCAGTCGAGCAGAAGCCAGTTAAGCCTCCAGTTGAAGCCGCTCCAATTGAACAGAAGCCAGTCGAGCAGAAACCAGTCGAGACTCCAGTTGAAGCCGCTCCAGTTGAAGCTGCTCCAGTCGAGCAGAAGCCAGTCAAGACTCCAGTTGAAGCCGCTCCAGTTGAAGCTGCTCCAGTTGAACAGAAGCCAGTCGAGACTCCAGTTGAAGCCGCTCCAGTTGAAGCTGCTCCAGTTGAACAGAAGCCAGTCGAGACTCCAGTTGAAGCTACTCCAGTTGAAGCTGCTCCAGTTGAACAGAAGCCAGTTAAGCCTCCAGTTGAAGCCGCTCCAATTGAACAGAAGCCAGTCGAGCAGAAACCAGTCGAGACTCCAGTTGAAGCCGCTCCAGTTGAAGCTGCTCCAGTTGAACAGAAGCCAGTCGAGGCTCCAGTTGAAGCTGCTCCAGTTCAAGAAGCATCAGTTGTAAAATTGGATGAAGCGGAAGCGGAAAAACCTGAGAAGATTCTTCTGACTGATGTTGAAGTTGACTTATTCTTCTCGAATGCAGAAGTTTTCAGTGGATTGGAACTTGATCTATTGATGGAATGTTCGGAATTCATTACAGAAACTATCAGTCAAACTAGAAAAGAACCAGTTTCCGAGACTCCAGCCGAAGCTGTTCCAGTTGAAGCCGTTCCAGTTGAAGCAGCTTCAATCGAGCAGAAGCCAGTAGAGACTCCAGCTGAAGCCGCTCCAGTTGAAGCTGCTCCAGTTGAACAGAAGCCAGTCGAGCAGAAACCAGTCGAGACTCCAGTTAAAGCTGCTCCAGTCGAGCAGAAGCCAGTCGAGCAGAAACCAGTCGAGACTCCAGTTAAAGCTGCTCCAGTCGAGCAGAAGCCAGTCGAGGCTCCAGTCGAAGCTGCTCCAGTTGAAGCCGCAACAGTTGAACAGAAGCCAGTCGAGAGTCCAGTTGAAGCCGCTCCAGTTGAACAGAAGCCAGTCGAGACTCCAGTTGAAGCTGCTCCAGTCGAGCAGGAGCCAGTCGAGACTCCAGTTGAAGCTACTCCAGTCGAGCAGAAGCCCGTCGAGACTCCAGTTGAAGCCGCTCCAGTTGAACAGAAGCCAGTCGAGACTCAAGTTGACGCCGCTCCAGTTGAACAGAAGCCAGTCGAGACTCCAGTTGAAGCCGCTTCAGTCGAGCAGAAGCCAGTCGAGACTCCAGTTGAAGCTGCTCCAGTTCAAGAAGCACCAGTTGAAAAATTGGAAGAAGCGGAAGCGGAAAAACCTGAGAAGATTCTTCTGACTGATGTTGAAGTTGACTTATTCTTCTCGAATGCAGAAGTTTTCAGTGGATTGGAACTTGATCTATTGATGGAATGTTCGGAATTCATTACAGAAACTATCAGTCAAACTAGAAAAGAACCAGTTTCCGAGACTCCAGCCGAAGCTGCTCCAGTTGAACAGAAGCCAGTCGAGATTCCAGTTGAAGCTGCTCCAGTTGAAGCTGCTCCAGTTGAAGCTGCTCCAGTTAAACAGAAGCCAGTCGAGACTCCAGTTGAAGCTGCTCCTGTTGAAGCTGCTCCAGTCGAGCAGGAGCCAGTCGAGACTCCAGTTGAAGCTGCTCCAGTTGAACAGAAGCCAGTCGAGACTCCAGTTGAAGCTGCTCCAGTCGAGCAGAAGCCAGTCGAGACTCCAGTTGAAGCTGCTCCAGTTGAAGCTGCTCCAGTTGAACAGAAGCCAGTCGAGACTCCAGTTAAAGTTGCTCCAGTCGAGCAGAAGCCAGTCGAGACTCCAGTTGAAGCCGCTCCAGTTGAAGCTGCTCCAGTTGAACAGAAGCCAGTCGAGACTCCAGTTGAAGCTGCTCCAGTTGAAGCTGCTCCAGTTGAAGCTGCTCCAGTTGAACAGAAGCCAGTCGAGACTCCGGTTGAAGCTGCTCCAGTTGAACAGAAGCCAGTCGAGACTCCAGTTGAAGCCGCTCCAGTTGAAGCTGCTCCAGTTGAACAGAAGCCAGTCGAGACTCCAGTTGAAGCTGCTCCAGTTGAAGCTGCTCCAGTTGAAGCTGCTCCAGTTGAACAGAAGCCAGTCGAGACTCCAGTTGAAGCTGCTCCAGTCGAGCAGAAGCCAGTCGAGACTCCAGTTGAAGCTGCTCCAGTTGAACAGAAGCCTGTCGAGACTCCAGTTGAAGCCGCTCCAGTTGAACAGAAGCCAGTCGAGACTCAAGTTGACGCCGCTTCAGTTGAAGCTGCTCCAGTTGAACAGAAGCCAGTCGAGATTCCAGTTGAAGCTGCTCCAGTTGAAGCTGCTCCATTTGAAGCTGCTCCAGTTGAAGCTGCTCCAGTTGAACAGAAGCCAGTCGAGACTCCAGTTGAAGCTGCTCCTGTTGAAGCTGCTCCAGTCGAGCAGAAGCCAGTCGAGACTCCAGTTGAAGCTGCTCCAGTTGAACAGAAGCCTGTCGAGACTCCAGTTGAAGCCGCTCCAGTCGAGCAGAAGCCAGTCGAGACTCCAGTTGAAGCTGCTCCAGTTGAACAGAAGCCTGTCGAGACTCCAGTTGAAGCCGCTCCAGTCGAGCAGAAGCCAGTCGAGACTCCAGTTGAAGCTGCTCCAGTCGAGCAGAAGCCAGTCGAGACTCAAGTTGACGCTGCTGCAGTTGAACAGAAGCCAGTCGAGACTCCAGTTGAAGCTGCTCCAGTTGAACAGAAGCCAGTCGAGACTCCAGTTGAAGCCGCTTCAGTTGAAGCTACTCCAGTTGAACAGAAGCCTGTCGAGATTCCAGTTAAAGTTGCTCCAGTCGAGCAGAAGCCAGTTGAGGCTCCAGTCGAAGCTGCTCCAGTTGAAGCTGCTCCAGTCGAGCAGAAGCCAGGCGAGACTCCAGTTGAAGCTGCTCCAGTTGAACAGAAGCCTGTCGAGACTCCAGTTGAAGCTGCTACAGTTCAAGAAGCACCAGTTGAAAAATTGGAAGAAGCGAAAGTGGAAAAATCTGAGAAGATTCTTCTGACTAATGTTGAAGTTGACTTATTCTTCTCGAATGCAGAAGTTTTCAGTGGATTGGAACTTGATCTATTAATGGAATGTACGGAATTCATTACAGAAACTATCAGTCAAACTAGAAACGAACCAGTTTCCGAGACTCCAGCCGAAGCTGTTCCAGTTGAACAGAAGCCAGTCGAGACTCCAGTTGGAGCTGCTCCAGTTGAACAGAAGCCAGTCGAGACTCCAGTTGAAGCTGTTCCAGTTGAACAGAAGCCAGTCCAGACACCAGTTGAAGCCGCTCCAGTTGAACAGAAGCCAGTCGAGGCTCCAGTCGAAGCTGCTCCAATTGAACAGAAGCCAGTCGAGACTCCAGTTGAAGCTGTTCCAGTTGAACAGAAGCCAGTCGAGACTCCAGTTGAAGCCGCTCCAGTTGAACAGAAGCCAGTCGAGGCTCCAGTCGAAGCTGCTCCAGTTGAAGCTGCTCCAGACGAGCAGAAGCCAGTCGAGACTCCAGTTGAAGCTGCTCCAGACGAGCAGAAGCCAGTCGAGACTCCAGTTGGAGCTGCTCCAGTTGAACAGAAGCCAGTCGAGGCTCCAGTCGAAGCTGCTCCAGTTGAAGCTGCTCCAGACGAGCAGAAGCCAGTCGAGACTCCAGTTGGAGCTGCTCCAGTTGAACAGAAGCCAGTCGAGACTCCAGTTGAAGCTGTTACAGTTGAAGCTGCTCCAGTCGAGCAAAAGCCAGTCGAGACTCCAGTTGAAGCCGCTCCAGTTGAACAGAAGCCAGTCGAGACTCCAGTTGAAGCCGCTCCAGTTGAACAGAAGCCAGTCGAGACTCCAGTTGAAGCCGCTCCAGTTGAACAGAAGCCAGTTGAGACCCCAGTTGAAACCGCTCCAGTTGAAGCTGCTCCAGTCGAGCAAAAGCCAGTCGAGACTCCAGTTGAAGCTGCTCCAGTCGAGCAGAAGCCAGTCGAGACTCCAGTTGAAACCGCTCCAGTTGAAGCTGCTCCAGTCGAGCAAAAGCCAGTCGAGACTCTAGTTGAAGCTGCTCCAGTCGAGCAGAAGCCAGTTGAGACTCCAGTTGAAGCTGTTACAGTTGAACAGAAGCCAGTCCAGACACCAGTTGAAGCCGCTCCAGTTGAACAGAAGCCAGTCGAGGCTCCAGTCGAAGCTGCTCCAGTTGAACAGAAGCCAGTCGAGTCTCAAGTTGAAGCCGCTCCAGTTGAACAGAAGCCAGTTGAGACCCCAGTTGAAACCGCTCCAGTTGAACAGAAGCCAGTTGAGACCCCAGTTGAAACCGCTCCAGTTGAAGCTGCTCCAGTCGAGCAAAAGCCAGTCGAGACTCCAGTTGCAGCCGCTCCAGTTGAACAGAAGCCAGTTGAGACCCCAGTTGAAACCGCTCCAGTTGAAGCTGCTCCAGTCGAGCAAAAGCCAGTCGAGACTCCAGTTGAAGCCGCTCCAGTTGAACAGAAACCAGTTGAGACCCCAGTTGAAACCGCTCCAGTTGAACAGAAGCCAGTTGAGACCCCAGTTGAAACCGCTCCAGTTGAAGCTGCTCCAGTCGAGCAAAAGCCAGTCGAGACTCCAGTTGAAGCCGCTCCAGTTGAACAGAAGCCAGTCGAGACTCCAGTTGAAGCCGCTCCAATTGAACAGAAGCCAGTCGAGACTCCAGTTGAAGCCGCTCCAGTTGAACAGAAGCCAGTTGAGACCCCAGTTGAAACCGCTCCAGTTGAAGCTGCTCCAGTCGAGCAAAAGCCAGTCGAGACTCCAGTTGAAGCTGCTCCAGTCGAGCAGAAGCCAGTCGAGACTCCAGTTGAAACCGTTCCAGTTGAAGCTGCTCCAGTCGAGCAAAAGCCAGTCGAGACTCCAGTTGAAGCTGCTCCAGTCGAGCAGAAGCCCGTCGAGACTCCAGTTGAAGCCGCTCCAGTTGAACAGAAGCCAGTTGAGACCCCAGTTGAAACCGCTCCAGTTGAACAGAAGCCAGTTGAGACCCCAGTTGAAACCGCTCCAGTTGAAGCTGCTCCAGTCGAGCAAAAGCCAGTCGAGACTCCAGTTGCAGCCGCTCCAGTTGAACAGAAGCCAGTCGAGACTCCAGTTGAAGCCGCTCCAGTTGAACAGAAGCCAGTTGAGACCCCAGTTGAAACCGCTCCAGTTGAACAGAAGCCAGTTGAGACCCCAGTTGAAACCGCTCCAGTTGAAGCTGCTCCAGTCGAGCAAAAGCCAGTCGAGACTCCAGTTGAAGCCGCTCCAGTTGAACAGAAGCCAGTCGAGACTCCAGTTGAAGCCGCTCCAGTTGAACAGAAGCCAGTCGAGACTCCAGTTGAAGCCGCTCCAGTTGAACAGAAGCCAGTTGAGACCCCAGTTGAAACCGCTCCAGTTGAAGCTGCTCCAGTCGAGCAAAAGCCAGTCGAGACTCCAGTTGAAGCTGCTCCAGTCGAGCAGAAGCCAGTCGAGACTCCAGTTGAAACCGCTCCAGTTGAAGCTGCTCCAGTCGAGCAAAAGCCAGTCGAGACTCCAGTTGAAGCTGCTCCAGTCGAGCAGAAGCCCGTCGAGACTCCAGTTGAAGCTGCTCCAGTCGAGCAAAACCCAGTCGAGACTCCAGTTGAAGCCGCTCCAGTTGAAGCTGCTCCGAAGGCCAAGAAGGACGCTGAGGCCAAGACAAAATTGGAAGCTGAAGCCAAGACCAAGAAGGAGGCCGAAGAGAAGGCCAAGAAGGACGCCGAGGCCAAGACAAAATTGGAAGCTGAAGCCAAGACCAAGAAGGAGGCCGAAGAGAAGGCCAAGAAGGACGCTGAGGCCAAGACAAAATTGGAAGCTGAAGCCAAGACCAAGAAGGAGGCCGAAGAGAAGGCCAAGAAGGACGCCGAGGCCAAGACCGAATTGGAAGCTGAAGCCAAGACCAAGAAGGAGGCCGAAGAGAAGGCCAAGAAGGACGCCGAGGCCAAAACCAAGAAGGAGGCCGAGGCCAAGACCAAATTGGAAGCTGAAACCAAGACCAAGAAGGAGGCCGAAGAGAAGGCCAAGAAGGACGCTGAGGCCAAGACCAAATTGGAAGCTGAAGCTAAAGCTCAGAGGGAGGCCGAAGAGAAGGCCAAGAAGGACGCTGAGGCCAAGACCAAATTGGAAGCTGAAGCCAAGACCAAGAAGGAGGCCGAAGAGAAGGCCAAGAAGGACGCTGAGGCCAAGACAAAATTGGAAGCTGAAGCCAAGACCAAGAAGGAGGCCGAAGAGAAGGCCAAGAAGGACGCCGAGGCCAAGACCGAATTGGAAGCTGAAGCCAAGACCAAGAAGGAGGCCGAAGAGAAGGCCAAGAAGGACGCCGAGGCCAAAACCAAGAAGGAGGCCGAGGCCAAGACCAAATTGGAAGCTGAAGCCAAGACCAAGAAGGAGGCCGAAGAGAAGGCCGAGAAGGACGCTGAGGCCAAGAACAAATTGGAAGCTGAAGCCAAGACCAAGAAGGAGGCCGAAGAGAAGGCCAAGAAGGACGCTGAGGCCAAGACCAAATTGGAAGCTGAAGCCAAGACCAAGAAGGAGGCCGAAGAGAAGGCCAAGAAGGACGCTGAGGCCAAGACCAAATTGGAAGCTGAAGCCAAGACCAAATTGGAAGCCGAAGCCAAGACCAAGAAGGAGGCCGAAGAGAAAGCCAAAAAGGACGCCGAGGCCAAGACCAAATTGGAAGTTGAAGCTAAGGCTAAGAAGGAGGCCGAAGAGAAGGCCAAGAAGGACGCTGAGGCCAAGACCAAATTGGAAGCTGAAGCCAAGACCAAGAAGGAGGCCGAAGAGAAGGCCAAGAAGGACGCTGAGGCCAAGACCAAATTGGAAGCTGAAGCCAAGACCAAGAAGGAGGCCGAAGAGAAGGCCAAGACCAAATTGGAAGCTGAAGCCAAGACCAAATTGGAAGCCGAAGCCAAGACCAAGAAGGAGGCCGAAGAGAAAGCCAAAAAGGACGCCGAGGCCAAGACCAAATTGGAAGTTGAAGCTAAGGCTAAGAAGGAGGCCGAAGAGAAGGCCAAGAAGGACGCTGAGGCCAAGACCAAATTGGAAGCTGAAGCCAAGACCAAGAAGGAGGCCGAAGAGAAAGCCAAGAAGGACGCTGAGGCCAAGACCAAATTGGAAGCTGAAGCCAAGACCAAGAAGGAGGCCGAAGAGACGGCCAAGAGGGACGCTGAGGGTAAGACCAAATTGGAAGCTGAAGCTAAGGCTAAGAAGGAGGCCGAAGAGAAAGCCAAGAAGGACGCTGAGGCCAAGACCAAGAAGGAGGCCGAAGAGACGGCCAAGAGGGACGCTGAGGCCAAGACCAAATTGGAAGCTGAAGCTAAGGCTAAGAAGGAGGCCGAAGAGAAGGCCAAGAAGGACGCTGAGGCCAAGACCAAATTGGAAGCTGAAGCCAAGACCAAATTGGAAGCCGAAGCCAAGACCAAGAAGGAGGCCGAAGAGAAAGCCAAAAAGGACGCCGAGGCCAAGACCAAATTGGAAGTTGAAGCTAAGGCTAAGAAGGAGGCCGAAGAGAAGGCCAAGAAGGACGCTGAGGCCAAGACCAAATTGGAAGCTGAAGCTAAGGCTAAAAAGGAGGCCGAAGAGAAGGCCAAGAAGGAGGCCGAGGCCAAGACCAAATTGGAAGCTGAAGCCAAGACCAAGAAGGAGGCCGAAGAGAAGGCCAAGAAGGACGCTGAGGCCAAGACCAAATTGGAAGCTGAAGCCAAGACCAAGAAGGAGGCCGAAGAGAAGGCCAAGACCAAATTGGAAGCTGAAGCCAAGACCAAATTGGAAGCCGAAGCCAAGACCAAGAAGGAGGCCGAAGAGAAAGCCAAAAAGGACGCCGAGGCCAAGACCAAATTGGAAGTTGAAGCTAAGGCTAAGAAGGAGGCCGAAGAGAAGGCCAAGAAGGACGCTGAGGCCAAGACCAAATTGGAAGCTGAAGCCAAGACCAAGAAGGAGGCCGAAGAGAAAGCCAAAAAGGACGCCGAGGCCAAGACCAAATTGGAAGCTGAAGCTAAGGCTAAGAAGGAGGCCGAAGAGAAAGCCAAGAAGGACGCTGAGGCCAAGACCAAATTGGAAGCTGAAGCCAAGACCAAGAAGGAGGCCGAAGAGACGGCCAAGAGGGACGCTGAGGCCAAGACCAAATTGGAAGCTGAAGCTAAGGCTAAGAAGGAGGCCGAAGAAAAGGCCAAGAAGGACGCTGAGGCAAAGACCAAATTGGAAGCTGAAGCTAAGGCTAAGAAGGAGGCCGAAGAGAAAGCCAAAAAGGACGCCGAGGCCAAGACCAAATTGGAAGCTGAAGCTAAGGCTAAGAAGGAGGCCGAAGAGAAGGCCAAGAAGGACGCCGAGGCCAAGACCAAATTGGAAGCTGAAGCTAAGGCTAAAAAGGAGGCCGAAGAGAAGGCCAAGAAGGACGCCGAGGCCAAGACCAAATTGGAAGCTGAAGCCAAGACCAAGAAGGAGGCCGAAGAGACGGCCAAGAAGGACGCTGAGGCAAAGACCAAATTGGACGCTGAAGCCAAAACCAAGAAGGAGGCCGAAGAGAAGGCCAAGAAGGACGCTGAGGCCAAGACCAAATTGGAAGCTGAAGCCAAGACCAAGAAGGAGGCCGAAGAGAAGGCCAAGAAGGACGCTGAGGCCAAGACCAAATTGGAAGCTGAAGCCAAGACCAAGAAGGAGGCCGAAGAGAAGGCCAAGAGGGACGCTGAGGCCAAGACCAAATTGGAAGCTGAAGCCAAGACCAAGAAGGAGGCCGAAGAGACGGCCAAGAGAGACGCTGAGGGTAAGACCAAATTGGAAGCTGAAGCTAAGGCTAAGAAGGAGGCCGAAGAGAAAGCCAAGAAGGACGCTGAGGCCAAGACCAAGAAGGAGGCCGAAGAGACGGCCAAGAGGGACGCCGAGGCCAAGACCAAATTGGAAGCTGAAGCTAAGGCTAAGAAGGAGGCCGAAGAGAAAGCCAAGAAGGACGCTGAGGCCAAGACCAAATTGGAAGCTGAAGCCAAGACCAAGAAGGACGCTGAGGCCAAGACCAAATTGGAAGCTGAAGCCAAGACCAAGAAGGAGGCCGAAGAGACGGCCAAGAGGGACGCTGAGGCCAAGACCAAATTGGAAGCTGAAGCTAAGGCTAAGAAGGAGGCCGAAGAGAAAGCCAAGAAGGACGCTGAGGCCAAGACCAAGAAGGAGGCCGAAGAGAAGGCCAAGAAGGACGCTGAGGCCAAGACCAAATTGGAAGCTGAAGCCAAGACCAAGAAGGAGGCCGAAGAGACGGCCAAGAGGGACGCTGAGGCCAAGACCAAATTGGAAGCTGAAGCTAAGGCTAAGAAGGAGGCCGAAGAGAAGGCCAAGAAGGACGCCGAGGCCAAGACCAAATTGGAAGCTGAAGCCAAGACCAAGAAGGAGGCCGAAGAGAAGGCCAAGAAGGACGCTGAGGCCAAGACCAAATTGGAAGCTGAAGCTAAGGCTAAAAAGGAGGCCGAAGAGAAGGCCAAGAAGGACGCTGAGGCAAAGACCAAATTGGACGCTGAAGCCAAAACCAAGAAGGAGGCCGCAGAGAAGGCCAAGAAGGACGCTGAGGCCAAGACCAAATTGGAAGCTGAAGCTAAGGCTAAGAAGGAGGCCGAAGAGAAGGCCAAGAAGGACGCCGAGGCCAAAACCAAATTGGAAGCTGAAGCTAAGGCTAAGAAGGAGGCCGAAGAGAAGGCCAAGAAGGACGCCGAGGCCAAGACCAAATTGGAAGCTGAAGCCAAGACCAAGAAGGAGGCCGAAGAGAAGGCCAAGAAGGACGCTGAGGCCAAGACCAAATTGGAAGCTGAAGCTAAGGCTAAAAAGGAGGCCGAAGAGAAGGCCAAGAAGGACGCTGAGGCCAAGACCAAATTGGAAGCCGAAGCCAAGACCAAGAAGGAGGCCGAAGAGAAGACCAAGAAGGATGCTGAGGCCAAGACCAAATTGGAAGCTGAAGCCAAGACCAAGAAGGAGGCCGAAGAGAAGACCAAGAAGGATGCTGAGGCCAAGACCAAGAAGGAGGCCGAAGAGAAGGCCAAGAAGGACGCTGAGGCCAAGACCAAATTGGAAGCTGAAGCCAAGACCAAGAAGATGGCCGAAGAGAAGGCCAAGAAGGACGCTGAGGCCAAGACCAAATTGGAAGCTGAAGCCAAGACCAAGAAGGACGCTGAGGCCAAGACCAAATTGGAAGCCGAAGCCAAGACCAAGAAGGAGGCCGAAGAGAAGGCCAAGAAGGATGCTGAAGCCAAGACCAAATTAGAAGCTGAAGCCAAAACCAAGAAGGAGGCCGAAGAGAAGGCCAAGAAGGACGCTGAGGCGAAGACCAAATTGGAAGCTGAAGCCAAAACCAAGAAGGAGGCCGAAGAGGAGGCCAAGAAGGAGGCCGAAGAGAAGGCCAAGAAGGACGCTGAGGCCAAGACCAAATTGGAAGCCGAAGCCAAGACCAAGAAGGAGGCCGAAGAGAAGGCCAAGAAGGACGCTGAGGCCAAGACCAAGAAGGAAGCTGAAGCCAAGACCAAGAAGGAGGCCGAAGAGAAGGCCAAGAAGGACGCTGAGGCCAAGACCAAATTGGAAGCTGAAGCTAAGGCTAAAAAGGAGGCCGAAGAGAAGGCCAAGAAGGACGCTGAGGCCAAGACCAAATTGGAAGCCGAAGCCAAGACCAAGAAGGAGGCCGAAGAGAAGGCCAAGAAGGACGCTGAGGCCAAGACCAAATTAGAAGCTGAAGCTAAGGCTAAGAAGGAGGCCGAAGAGAAGGCCAAGAAGGACGCCGAGGCCAAGACCAAATTGGAAGCTGAAGCCAAGACCAAGAAGGAGGCCGAAGCCAAGACCAAGAAGGAGGCCGAAGAGAAGGCCAAGAAGGACGCTGAGGCCAAGACCAAATTGGAAGCTGGAGCCAAAACCAAGAAGGAGGCCGAAGAGAAGGCCAAGAAGGACGCTGAGGCCAAGACCAAATTGGAAGCTGAAGCTAAGGCTAAGAAGGAGGCCGAAGAGAAGGCCAAGAAGGACGCTGAGGCCAAGACCAAATTGGAAGCTGGAGCCAAAACCAAGAAGGAGGCCGAAGAGAAGGCCAAGAAGGACGCTGAGGCCAAGACCAAATTGGAAGCTGAAGCTAAGGCTAAGAAGGAGGCCGAAGAGAAGGCCAAGAAGGACGCTGAGGCCAAGACCAAATTGGAAGCCGAAGCCAAGACCAAGAAGGAGGCCGAAGAGAAGGCCAAGAAGGATGCTGAAGCCAAGACCAAGAAGGAGGCCGAAGAGAAGGCCAAGAAGGACGCTGAGGCAAAGACCAAATTGGACGCTGAAGCCAAAACCAAGAAGGAGGCCGAAGAGAAGGCCAAGAAGGACGCTGAGGCCAAGACCAAATTGGAAGCTGAAGCCAAGACCAAGAAGGAGGCCGAAGAGAAGGCCAAGAAGGACGCTGAGGCCAAGACCAAATTGGAAGCTGAAGCCAAGACCAAGAAGGAGGCCGAAGAGAAGGCCAAGAAGGACGCTGAGGCCAAGACCAAATTGGAAGCTGAAGCCAAGACCAAGAAGGAGGCCGAAGAGAAGGCCAAGAGGGACGCTGAGGCCAAGACCAAATTGGAAGCTGAAGCCAAGACCAAGAAGGAGGCCGAAGAGACGGCCAAGAGGGATGCTGAAGCCAAGACCAAGAAGGAGGCCGAAGAGAAGGCCAAGAAGGACGCTGAGGCCAAGACCAAATTGGAAGCCGAAGCCAAGACCAAGAAGGAGGCCGAAGAGAAGGCCAAGAAGGATGCTGAAGCCAAGACCAAGAAGGAGGCCGAAGAGACGGCCAAGAGGGACGCTGAGGCCAAGACCAAATTGGAAGCTGAAGCTAAGGCTAAGAAGGAGGCCGAAGAGAAGGCCAAGAAGGACGCCGAGGCCAAGACCAAATTGGAAGCTGAAGCCAAGACCAAGAAGGAGGCCGAAGAGAAGGCCAAGAAGGACGCTGAGGCCAAGACCAAATTGGAAGCTGAAGCTAAGGCTAAAAAGGAGGCCGAAGAGAAGGCCAAGAAGGACGCTGAGGCAAAGACCAAATTGGACGCTGAAGCCAAAACCAAGAAGGAGGCCGCAGAGAAGGCCAAGAAGGACGCTGAGGCCAAGACCAAATTGGAAGCTGAAGCTAAGGCTAAAAAGGAGGCCGAAGAGAAGGCCAAGAAGGACGCCGAGGCCAAAACCAAATTGGAAGCTGAAGCTAAGGCTAAGAAGGAGGCCGAAGAGAAGGCCAAGAAGGACGCCGAGGCCAAGACCAAATTGGAAGCTGAAGCCAAGACCAAGAAGGAGGCCGAAGAGAAGGCCAAGAAGGACGCTGAGGCCAAGACCAAATTGGAAGCTGAAGCTAAGGCTAAAAAGGAGGCCGAAGAGAAGGCCAAGAAGGACGCTGAGGCCAAGACCAAATTGGAAGCCGAAGCCAAGACCAAGAAGGAGGCCGAAGAGAAGACCAAGAAGGATGCTGAGGCCAAGACCAAATTGGAAGCTGAAGCCAAGACCAAGAAGGAGGCCGAAGAGAAGACCAAGAAGGATGCTGAGGCCAAGACCAAGAAGGAGGCCGAAGAGAAGGCCAAGAAGGACGCTGAGGCCAAGACCAAATTGGAAGCTGAAGCCAAGACCAAGAAGATGGCCGAAGAGAAGGCCAAGAAGGACGCTGAGGCCAAGACCAAATTGGAAGCTGAAGCCAAGAACAAGAAGGAGGCCGAAGAGAAGGCCAAGAAGGACGCTGAGGCGAAAACCAAATTGGAAGCCGAAGCCAAGACCAAGAAGGACGCTGAGGCCAAGACCAAATTGGAAGCCGAAGCCAAGACCAAGAAGGAGGCCGAAGAGAAGGCCAAGAAGGATGCTGAAGCTAAGACCAAATTAGAAGCTGAAGCCAAAACCAAGAAGGAGGCCGAAGAGAAGGCCAAGAAGGACGCTGAGGCCAAGACCAAATTGGAAGCCGAAGCCAAGACCAAGAAGGAGGCCGAAGAGAAGGCCAAGAAGGATGCTGAAGCCAAGACCAAGAAGGAGGCCGAAGAGAAGGCCAAGAAGGATGCTGAAGCCAAGACCAAATTGGAAGTTGAAGCTAAGGCTAAGAAGGAGACCGAAGAGAAGGCCAAGAAGGAGGCCGAAGAGAAGGCCAAGAAGGACGCTGAGGCCAAGACCAAATTGGAAGCTGAAGCTAACGCTAAGAAGGAGGCCGAAGAGAAGGCCAAGAAGGAGGCCGAAGAGAAGGCCAAGAAGGACGCTGAGGCCAAGACCAAATTGGAAGCCGAAGCCAAGACCAAGAAGGACGCTGAGGCCGAGACCAAATTGGAAGCTGAAGCCAAGACCAAGAAGGAGGCCGAAGAGAAGGCCAAGAAGGAGGCCGAAGAGAAGGCCAAGAAGGACGCTGAGGCCAAGACCAAATTGGAAGCCGAAGCCAAGACCAAGAAGGAGGCCGAAGAGAAGGCCAAGAAGGATGCTGAAGCCAAGACCAAGAAGGAGGCCGAAGAGAAAGCCAAGAAGGACGCTGAGGCCAAGACCAAATTGGAAGCTGAAGCTAAGGCTAAGAAGGAGGCCGAAGAGAAGACCAAGAAGGACGCTGAGGCCAAGACCAAATTGGATGCTGAAGCCAAGACCAAGAAGGAGGCCGAAGAGAAGGCCAAGAAGGACGCTGAGGCCAAGACCAAATTGGAAGCTGAAGCTAAGGCTAAGAAGGAGGCCGAAGAGAAGGCCAAGAAGGACGCTGAGGCCAAGACCAAATTGGAAGCCGAAGAGAAGGCCAAGAAGGACGCTGAGGCCAAGACAAAATTGGAAGCTGAAGCTAAGGCTAAGAAGGAGGCCGAAGAGAAGGCCAAGAAGGACGCTGAGGCCAAGACCAAATTGGATGCTGAAGCCAAGACCAAATTGGAAGCCGAAGCCAGGACCAAGAAGGAGGCCGAAGAAAAGGCCAAGAAGGACGCTGAGGCCAAGACCGAATTGGAAGCTGAAGCTAAGGCTAAGAAGGAGGCCGAAGAGAAGGCCAAGAAGGACGCTGAGGCCAAGACCAAATTGGAAGCTGAAGCTAAGGCTAAGAAGGAGGCCGAAGAGAAGGCCAAGAAGGACGCTGAGGCCAAGACCAAATTGGATGCTGAAGCCAAGACCAAGAAGGAGGCCGAAGAGAAGGCCAAGAAGGAGGCCGAAGAGAAGGCCAAGAAGGACGCTGAGGCCAAGACCAAATTGGAAGCCGAAGCCAAGACCAAGAAGGATGCTGAAGCCAAGACCAAGAAGGAGGCCGAAGAGAAGGCCAAGAAGGACGCTGAGGCCAAGACCAAATTGGAAGCTGAAGCTAAGGCTAAGAAGGAGGCCGAAGAGAAGGCCAAGAAGGAGGCCGAAGAGAAGGCCAAGAAGGACGCTGAGGCCAAGACCAAATTGGATGCTGAAGCCAAGACCAAGAAGGAGGCCGAAGAGAAGGCCAAGAAGGAGGCCGAAGAGAAGGCCAAGAAGGACGCTGAGGCCAAGACCAAATTGGAAGCCGAAGCCAAGACCAAGAAGGAGGCCGAAGAGAAAGCCAAGAAGGATGCTGAAGCCAAGAGCAAGAAGGAGGCCGAAGAGAAGGCCAAGAAGGACGCTGAGGCCAAGACCAAATTGGATGCTGAAGCCAAGACCAAGAAGGAGGCCGAAGAGAAGGCCAAGAAGGACGCTGAGGCCAAGACCAAATTGGAAGCTGGAGCCAAAACCAAGAAGGAGGCCGAAGAGAAGGCCAAGAAGGACGCTGAGGCCAAGACCAAATTGGAAGCCGAAGCCAAGACCAAGAAGGAGGCCGAAGAGAAGGCCAAAAAGGATGCTGAAGCCAAGACCAAGAAGGAGGCCGAAGAGAAGGCCAAAAAGGATGCTGAAGCCAAGACCAAGAAGGAGGCCGAAGAGAAGGCCAAGAAGGACGCTGAGGCCAAGACCAAATTGGAAGCTGAAGCTAAGGCTAAGAAGGAGGCCGAAGAGAAGGCCAAGAAGGACGCTGAGGCCAAGACCAAATTGGAAGCCGAAGAGAAGGCCAAGAAGGACGCTGAGGCCAAGACCAAATTGGAAGCTGAAGCTAAGGCTAAGAAGGAGGCCGAAGAGAAGGCCAAGAAGGACGCTGAGGCCAAGACCAAATTGGATGCTGAAGCCAAGACCAAATTGGAAGCCGAAGCCAGGACCAAGAAGGAGGCCGAAGAAAAGGCCAAGAAGGACGCTGAGGCCAAGACCGAATTGGAAGCTGAAGCTAAGGCTAAGAAGGAGGCCGAAGAGAAGGCCAAGAAGGACGCTGAGGCCAAGACCAAATTGGAAGCTGAAGCTAAGGCTAAGAAGGAGGCCGAAGAGAAGGCCAAGAAGGACGCTGAGGCCAAGACCAAATTGGATGCTGAAGCCAAGACCAAGAAGGAGGCCGAAGAGAAGGCCAAGAAGGAGGCCGAAGAGAAGGCCAAGAAGGATGCTGAAGCCAAGACCAAGAAGGAGGCCGAAGAGAAGGCCAAGAAGGACGCTGAGGCCAAGACCAAATTGGAAGCTGAAGCTAAGGCTAAGAAGGAGGCCGAAGAGAAGGCCAAGAAGGAGGCCGAAGAGAAGGCCAAGAAGGACGCTGAGGCCAAGACCAAATTGGATGCTGAAGCCAAGACCAAGAAGGAGGCCGAAGAGAAGGCCAAGAAGGAGGCCGAAGAGAAGGCCAAGAAGGACGCTGAGGCCAAGACCAAATTGGAAGCCGAAGCCAAGACCAAGAAGGAGGCCGAAGAGAAAGCCAAGAAGGATGCTGAAGCCAAGAGCAAGAAGGAGGCCGAAGAGAAGGCCAAGAAGGACGCTGAGGCCAAGACCAAATTGGATGCTGAAGCCAAGACCAAGAAGGAGGCCGAAGAGAAGGCCAAGAAGGACGCTGAGGCCAAGACCAAATTGGAAGCTGGAGCCAAAACCAAGAAGGAGGCCGAAGAGAAGGCCAAGAAGGACGCTGAGGCCAAGACCAAATTGGAAGCCGAAGCCAAGACCAAGAAGGAGGCCGAAGAGAAGGCCAAAAAGGATGCTGAAGCCAAGACCAAGAAGGAGGCCGAAGAGAAGGCCAAAAAGGATGCTGAAGCCAAGACCAAGAAGGAGGCCGAAGAAAAGGCCAAGAAGGATGCTGAAGCCAAGACCAAATTGGAAGTTGAAGCTAAGGCTAAGAAGGAGACCGAAGAGAAGGCCAAGAAGGACGCTGAGGCCAAGACCAAATTGGAAGCTGAAGCCAAGACCAAGAAGGAGTCCGAAGAGAAGGTCAAGAAGGACGCTGAGGCCAAGACCAAATTGGAAGCCGAAGCCAAGACCAAGAAGGAGGCCGAAGAGAAGGCCAAAAAGGATGCTGAAGCCAAGACCAAGAAGGAGGCCGAAGAGAAGGCCAAGAAGGACGCTGAGGCCAAGACCAAATTGGAAGCTGAAGCTAAGGCTAAGAAGGAGGCCGAAGAGAAGGCCAAGAAGGATGCTGAAGCCAAGACCAAGAAGGAGGCCGAAGAGAAAGCCAAGAAGGAGGCCGAAGAGAAGGCCAAGAAGGACGCTGAGGCCAAGACCAAATTGGAAGCTGAAGCTAAGGCTAAGAAGGAGGCCGAAGAGAAGGCCAAGAAGGACGCTGAGGTCAAGACCAAATTGGAAGCTGAAGCCAAGACCAAGAAGGAGGCCGAAGAGAAGGCCAAGAAGGATGCTGAAGCCAAGACCAAGAAGGAGGCCGAAGAGAAAGCCAAGAAGGACGCTGAGGCCAAGACCAAATTGGAAGCTGAAGCCAAGACCAAGAAGGAGGCCGAAGAGAAGGCCAAGAAGGACGCTGAGGCCAAGACCAAATTGGAAGCTGAAGCTAAGGCTAAGAAGGAGGCCGAAGAGAAGGCCAAGAAGGACGCTGAGGTCAAGACCAAATTGGAAGCTGAAGCCAAGACCAAGAAGGAGGCCGAAGAGAAGGCCAAGAAGGATGCTGAAGCCAAGACCAAGAAGGAGGCCGAAGAGAAAGCCAAGAAGGACGCTGAGGCCAAGACCAAATTGGAAGCTGAAGCCAAGACCAAGAAGGAGGCCGAAGAGAAGGCCAAGAAGGACGCCGAGGCCAAGACCAAATTGGAAGCCGAAGCCAAGACCAAGAAGGAGGCCGAAGAGAAGGCCAAGAAGGACGCCGAGGCCAAGACCAAATTGGAAGCTGAAGCCAAGACCAAGAATGAGGCCGAAGAGAAGGCCAAGAAGGATGCTGAAGCCAAGACCAAGAAGGAGGCCGAAGAGAAAGCCAAGAAGGACGCTGAGGCCAAGACCAAATTGGAAGCTGAAGCCAAGACCAAGAAGGAGGCCGAAGAGAAGGCCAAGAAGGACGCCGAGGCCAAGACCAAATTGGAAGCTGAAGCCAAGACCAAGAAGGAGGCCGAAGAGAAGGCCAAGAAGGACGCCGAGGCCAAGACCAAATTGGAAGCTGAAGCCAAGACCAAGAATGAGGCCGAAGAGAAGGCCAAGAAGGATGCTGAAGCCAAGACCAAGAAGGAGGCCGAAGAGAAAGCCAAGAAGGACGCTGAGGCCAAGACCAAATTGGAAGCTGAAGCCAAGACCAAGAAGGAGGCCGAAGAGAAGGCCAAGAAGGACGCCGAGGCCAAGACCAAATTGGAAGCTGAAGCCAAGACCAAGAAGGAGGCCGAAGAGAAGGCCAAGAAGGACGCCGAGGCCAAGACCAAATTGGAAGCCGAAGCCAAGACCAAGAAGGAGGCCGAAGAGAAGGCCAAGAAGGACGCTGAAGCCAAGACCAAATTGGAAGCCGAAGCCAAGACCAAGAAGGAGGCCGAAGAGAAGGCCAAGAAGGACGCTGAGGCCAAGACCAAATTGGAAGCCGAAGCCAAGACCAAGAAGGAGGCCGAAGAGAAGGCCAAGAAGGACGCTGAAGCCAAGACCAAATTGGAAGCCGAAGCCAAGACCAAGAAGGAGGCCGAAGAGAAGGCCAAGAAGGATGCTGAAGCCAAGACCAAGAAGGAGGCCGAAGAGAAAGCCAAGAAGGACGCTGAGGCCAAGACCAAATTGGAAGCTGAAGCCAAGACCAAGAAGGAGGCCGAAGAGAAGGCCAAGAAGGACGCTGAGGCCAAGACCAAATTGGAAGCCGAAGCCAAGACCAAGAAGGAGGCCGAAGAGAAGGCCAAGAAGGATGCTGAAGCCAAGACCAAGAAGGAGGCCGAAGAGAAAGCCAAGAAGGACGCTGAGGCCAAGACCAAATTGGAAGCCGAAGCCAAGACCAAGAAGGAGGCCGAAGAGAAGGCCAAGAAGGATGCTGAAGCCAAGACCAAGAAGGAGGCCGAAGAGAAGGCCAAGAAGGACGCCGAGGCCAAGACCAAATTGGAAGCTGAAGCCAAGACCAAGAAGGAGGCCGAAGAGAAGGCCAAGAAGGACGCTGAGGCCAAGACCAAATTGGAAGCTGAAGCCAAGACCAAGAAGGAGGCCGAAGAGAAGGCCAAGAAGGATGCTGAAGCCCAGACCAAGAAGGAGGCCGAAGAGAAGGCCAAGAAGGACGCTGAGGCCAAGACCAAATTGGAAGCTGAAGCCAAGACCAAGAAGGAGGCCGAAGAGAAGGCCAAGAAGGATGCTGAAGCCAAGACCAAATTGGAAGCTGAAGCCAAGACCAAGAAGGAGGCAGAAGAGAAGGCCAAGAAGGACGCTGAGGCCAAGACCAAATTGGAAGCCGAAGCCAAGACCAAGAAGGAGGCCGAAGAGAAGGCCAAGAAGGATGCTGAAGCTAAGACCAAGAAGGAGGCCGAAGAGAAGGCCAAGAAGGACGCTGAGGCCAAGACCGAATTGGAAGCCGAAGCCAAGACCAAGAAGGAGGCCGAAGAGAAGGCCAAGAAGGACGCTGAGGCCAAGACCAAATTGGAAGCCGAAGCCAAGACCAAGAAGGAGGCCGAAGAGAAGGCCAAGAAGGACGCTGAGGCCAAGACCAAATTGGAAGCTGAAGCTAAGGCTAAGAAGGAGGCCGAAGAGAAGGCCAAGAAGGACGCTGAGGCCAAGACCAAATTGGAAGCTGAAGCCAAGACCAAGAAGAAGGCCGAAGAGAAGGCCAAGAAGGACGCCGAAGAGAAGGCCAAGAAGGATGCTGAGGCCGAGGCCAAATTGGAAGCTGAGGCCAAGACCAAGAAGGAGACTGATGAGAAGGCCAAGAAGGATGCTGAGGCCAAGACCAAGAAGGAGGCCGAAGAGAAGGCCAAGAAGGATGCTGAGGCCAAGGCCAAATTGGAAGCTGAGGCCAAGACCAAGAAGGAGACTGATGAGAAGGCCAAAAAGGATGCTGAGGCCAAGACCAAGAAGGAGGCCGAAGAGAAGGCCAAGAAGGATGCTGAGGCCAAGGCCAAATTGGAAGCTGAGGCCAAGACCAAGAAGGAGGCCGACGACAAGGCCAAGAAGGATGCTGAGGCCAAGACCAAGAAGGAGGCCGAAGAGAAGGCCAAGAAGGATGCTGAGGCCAAGGCCAAATTGGAAGCTGAGGCCAAGACCAAGAAGGAGGCCGAAGAGAAGGCCAAGAAGGATGCTGAGGCCAAGACCAAATTGGATGCTGAGGCCAAGACCAAATTGGAAGCTGAGGCCAAGACCAAGAAGGAGGCCGAAGAGAAGGCCAAGAAGGATGCTGAGGCCAAGACCAAATTGGATGCTGAGGCCAAGACCAAATTGGAAGCTGATGCTAAGGCCAAGAAGGAGGCCGAAGAGAAGGCCAAGAAGGATGCTGAGGCCAAGGCCAAATTGGAAGCTGAGGCCAAGACCAAGAAGGAGGCCGAAGAGAAGGCCAAGAAGGACGCTGAAGCCAAGACCAAATTGGAAGCTGAAGCTAAGACCAAGAAGGAGGCTGAAGAGAAGGCCAAGAAGGATGCTGAGGCCAAGACCAAGAAGGAGGCCGAAGAGAAGGCCAAGAAGGACGCTGAGGCCAAGACCAAATTGGAAGCTGAAACTAAGACCAAGAAGGAGGCCGAAGAGAAGGCCAAGAAGGATGCTGAGGCCAAGACCAAGAAGGAGGCCGAAGAGAAGGCCAAGAAGGATGCTGAGGCCAAGACCAAGAAGGAGGCCGAAGAGAAGGCCAAGAAGGATGCTGAGGCCAAGACCAAGAAGGAGGCCGAAGAGAAGGCCAAGAAGGACGCTGAGGCCAAGACCAAGAAGGAGGCCGAAGAGAAGGCCAAGAAGGACGCTGAGGCCAAGACCAAATTGGAAGCTGAAGCTAAGACCAAGAAGGAGGCCGAAGAGAAGGCCAAGAAGGATGCTGAGGCCAAGAGCAAGAAGGAGGCCGAAGAAAAGGCCAAGAAGGATGCTGAGGCCAAGACCAAGAAGGAGGCCGAAGAGAAGGCCAAGAAGGATGCTGAGGCCAAGACCAAGAAGGAGGCCGAAGAGAAGGCCAAGAAGGATGCTGAGGCCAAGACCAAGAAGGAGGCCGAAGAGAAGGCCAAGAAGGATGCTGAGGCCAAGACCAAATTGGAAGCTGAGGCCAAGACCAAGAAGGAGGCCGACGACAAGGCCAAGAAGGATGCTGATGTCAAGACCAAGAAGGAGGCCGAAGAGAAGGCCAAGAAGGATGCTGAGGCCAAGACCAAATTGGATGCTGAGGCCAAGACCAAATTGGAAGCTGAGGCCAAGACCAAGAAGGAGGCCGAAGAAAAGGCCATGAAGGATGCTGATGTCAAGACCAAGAAGGAGGCCGAAGAGAAGGCCAAGAAGGATGCTGAGGCCAAGACCAAGAAGGAGGCCGAAGAGAAGGCCAAGAAGGATGCTGAGTCCAAGACCAAATTGGATGCTGAGGCCAAGACCAAATTGGAAGCTGATGCTAAGGCCAAGAAGGAGGCCGAAGAGAAGGCCAAGAAGGAGGCTGAGGCCAAGGCCAAATTGGAAGCTGAAGCAAAGACCAAGAAGGAGGCCGAAGAGAAGGCCAAGAAGGATGCTGAGGCCAAGACCAAGAAGGAGGCCGAAAAGAAGGCCGAGAAGGATGCTGAGGCCAAGGCCAAATTGGAAGCTGAGGCCAAGACCAAGAAGGAGGCCGAAGAGAAGGCCAAGAAGGATGCTGAGGCCAAGACCAAGAAGGAGGCCGAAGAGAAGGCCAAGAAGGATGCTGAGGCCAAGGCCAAATTGGAAGCTGAGGCCAAGACCAAGAAGGAGGCCGAAAAGAAGGCCAAGAAGGACGCTGAGGCCAAGACCAAATTGGAAGCTGATGCTAAGACCAAGAAGGAGGCCGAAGAGAAGGCCAAGAAGGATGCTGAGGCCAAGACCAAGAAGGAGGCCGAAGAGAAGGCCAAGAAGGATGCTGAGGCCAAGACAAAGAAGAAGGCCGAAGAGAAGGCCAAGAAGGATGCTGAGGCCAAGGCCAAATTGGAAGCTGAGGCCAAGACCAAGAAGGAGACTGATGAGAAGGCCAAGAAGGATGCTGAGGCCAAGACCAAGAAGGAGGCCGAAGAGAAGGCCAAGAAGGATGCTGAGGCCAAGGCCAAATTGGAAGCTGAGGCCAAGACCAAGAAGGAGACTGATGAGAAGGCCAAAAAGGATGCTGAGGCCAAGACCAAGAAGGAGGCCGAAGAGAAGGCCAAGAAGGATGCTGAGGCCAAGGCCAAATTGGAAGCTGAGGCCAAGACCAAGAAGGAGGCCGAAGAGAAGGCCAAGAAGGATGCTGAGGCCAAGACCAAGAAGAAGGCCGAAGAGAAGGCCAAGAAGGACGCTGAGGCCAAGACCAAATTGGAAGCTGAAGCTAAGACCAAGAAGGAGGCCGAAGAGAAGGCCGAGAAGGATGCTGAGGCCAAGAGCAAGAAGGAGGCCGAAGAGAAGGCCAAGAAGGATGCTGAGGCCAAGACCAAGAAGGAGGCCGAAGAGAAGGCCAAGAAGGATGCTGAGGCCAAGGCCAAATTGGAAGCTGAGGCCAAGACCAAGAAGGAGACTGATGAGAAGGCCAAGAAGGATGCTGAGGCCAAGACCAAGAAGGAGGCCGAAGAGAAGGCCAAGAAGGATGCTGAGGCCAAGGCCAAATTGGAAGCTGAGGCCAAGACCAAGAAGGAGGCCGAAGAGAAGGCCAAATTGGAAGCTGAGGCCAAGACCAAGAAGGAGACTGATGAGAAGGCCAAGAAGGAGGCCGAAGAGAAGGCCAAGAAGGATGCTGAGGCCAAGACCAAGAAGGAGGCCGAAGAGAAGGCCAAGAAGGATGCTGAGGCCAAGACAAAGAAGAAGGCCGAAGAGAAGGCCAAGAAGGATGCTGAGGCCAAGGCCAAATTGGAAGCTGAGGCCAAGACCAAGAAGGAGGCCGAAGAGAAGGCCAAGAAGGATGCTGAGGCCAAGACCAAGAAGGAGGCCGAAGAGAAGGCCAAGAAGGATGCTGAGGCCAAGGCCAAATTGGAAGCTGAGGCCAAGACCAAGAAGGAGACTGATGAGAAGGCCAAGAAGGATGCTGAGGCCAAGACCAAGAAGGAGGCCGAAGAGAAGGCCAAGAAGGATGCTGAGGCCAAGGCCAAATTGGAAGCTGAGGCCAAGACCAAGAAGGAGGCCGAAGAGAAGGCCAAGAAGGATGCTGAGGCCAAGACCAAGAAGAAGGCCGAAGAGAAGGCCAAGAAGGACGCTGAGGCCAAGACCAAATTGGAAGCTGAAGCTAAGACCAAGAAGGAGGCCGAAGAGAAGGCCGAGAAGGATGCTGAGGCCAAGAGCAAGAAGGAGGCCGAAGAGAAGGCCAAGAAGGATGCTGAGGCCAAGGCCAAATTGGAAGCTGATGCCAAGACCAAGAAGGAGACTGATGAGAAGGCCAAGAAGGATGCTGAGGCCAAGACCAAATTGAAAGCTGAGGCCAAGACCAAGAAGGAGGCCGAAGAGAAGGCCAAGAAGGACGCTGAGGCTAAGACCAAATTGGAAGCTGAAGCAAAGACCAAGGAGGAGGCTGAAGAAAAGGCCAAGAAGGATGCTGAGGCCAAGACCAAGAAGGAGGCCGAAGAGAAGACCAAGAAGGAGGCTGAGGCCAAGGCCAAATTGGAAGCTGAGGCCAAGACCAAGAAGGAGGCTGATGAGAAGGCCAAGAAGGATGCTGAGGCCAAGACCAAATTGGAAGCTGAGGCCAAGACCAAGAAGGAGGCCGAAGAGAAGGCCAAGAAGGACGCTGAGGCCAAGACCAAATTGGAAGCTGAGGCCAAGACCAAGAAGGAGGCTGATGAGAAGGCCATGAAGGAGGCTGAGGCCAAGGCCAAATTGGAAGCTGAAGCAAAGACCAAGAAGGAGGCCGAAGAGAAGGCCAAGAAGGACGCTGAGGCTAAGACCAAATTGGAAGCTGAAGCAAAGACCAAGAAGGAGGCTGAAGAAAAGGCCAAGAAGGATGCTGAGGCCAAGACCAAGAAGGAGGCCGAAGAGAAGACCAAGAAGGAGGCTGAGGCCAAGGCCAAATTGGAAGCTGAGGCCAAGACCAAGAAGGAGGCTGATGAGAAGGCCAAGAAGGAGGCTGAGGCCAAGACCAAGAAGGAGGCCGAAGAGAAGGCCAAGAAGGATGCTGAGGCCAAGACCAAGAAGGAGGCCGAAGAGAAGGCCAAGAACGATGCTGAGGCCAAGACCAAGAAGGAGGCCGAAGAGAAGGCCAAGAAGGACGCTGAGGCCAAGACCAAATTGGAAGCTGAAGCTAAGACCAAGAAGGAGGCCGAAGAGAAGGCCAAGAAGGATGCTGAGGCCAAGAGCAAGAAGGAGGCCGAAGAGAAGGCCAAGAAGGATGCTGAGGCCAAGGCCAAATTGGAAGCTGAGGCCAAGACCAAGAAGGAGACTGATGAGAAGGCCAAGAAGGATGCTGAGGCCAAGACCAAATTGGAAGCTGAGGCCAAGACCAAGAAGGAGGCCGAAGAGAAGGCCAAGAAGGACGCTGAGGCTAAGACCAAATTGGAAGCTGAAGCTAAGACCAAGAAGGAGGCCGAAGAGAAGGCCAAGAAGGATGCTGAGGCCAAGAGCAAGAAGGAGGCCGAAGAGAAGGCCAAGAAGGATGCTGAGGCCAAGGCCAAATTGGAAGCTGAGGCCAAGACCAAGAAGGAGACTGATGAGAAGGCCAAGAAGGATGCTGAGGCCAAGACCAAATTGGAAGCTGAGGCCAGGACCAAGAAGGAGGCCGAAGAGAAGGCCAAGAAGGATGCTGAGGCCAAGAGCAAGAAGGAGGCCGAAGAGAAGGCCAAGAAGGATGCTGAGGCCAAGGCCAAATTGGAAGCTGAGGCCAAGACCAAGAAGGAGACTGATGAGAAGGCCAAGAAGGATGCTGAGGCCAAGACCAAATTGGAAGCTGAGGCCAAGACCAAGAAGGAGGCCGAAGAGAAGGCCAAGAAGGACGCTGAGGCTAAGACCAAATTGGAAGCTGAAGCAAAGACCAAGGAGGAGGCTGAAGAAAAGGCCAAATTGGAAGCTGAGGCCAAGACCAAGAAGGAGGCTGATGAGAAGGCCAAGAAGGATGCTGAGGCCAAGACCAAATTGGAAACTGAGGCTAAGACCAAGAAGGAGGCCGAAGAGAAGGCCAAGAAGGACGCTGAGGCCAAGGCCAAATTGGAAGCTGAGGCCAAGGCCAAGAAGGAGGCTGATGAGAAGGCCAAGAAGGAGGCTGAGGCCAAGACCAAATTGGAAGCTGAGGCCAAGACCAAGAAGGAGGCTGATGAGAAGGCCAAGAAGGAGGCTGAGGCCAAGACCAAGAAGGAGGCCGAAGAGAAGGCCAAGAAGGATGCTGAGGCCAAGACCAAGAAGGAGGCCGAAGAGAAGGCCAAGAAGGATGCTGAGGCCAAGACCAAATTGGATGCTGAGGCCAAGAACAAATTGGAAGCTGAGGCCAAGACCAAGAAGGAGGCCGAAGAGAAGGCCAAGAAGGATGCTGAGGCCAAGGCCAAATTGGAAGCTGAAGCAAAGACCAAGAAGGAGGCTGATGAGAAGGCCAAGAAGGATGCTGAGGCCAAGACCAAATTGGATGCTGAGGCCAAGAACAAGTTGGAAGCTGAGGCCAAGACCAAGAAGGAGGCCGAAGAGAAGGCCAAGAAGGATGCTGAGGCCAAGACCAAATTGGATGCTGAGGCCAAGACCAAATTGGAAGCTGATGCTAAGGCCAAGAAGGAGGCCGAAGAGAAGGCCAAGCAGGAGGCTGAGGCCAAGGCCAAATTGGAAGCTGAAGCAAAGACCAAGAAGGAGGCTGATGAGAAGGCCAAGAAGGACGCTGAGGCCAAGACCAAATTGGAAGCTGAGGCCAAGACCAAGAAGGAGGCCGAAGAGAAGGCCAAGAAGGACGCTGAGGCTAAGACCAAATTGGAAGCTGATGCTAAGGCCAAGAAGGATGCTGAGGCCAAGACCAAATTGGAAGCTGAGGCCAAGACCAAGAAGGAGGCCGAAGAGAAGGCCAAGAAGGACGCTGAGGCCAAGGCCAAATTGGAAGCTGAGGCAAAGACCAAGAAGGAGGCTGATGAGAAGGCCAAGAAAGAGGCTGATGAGAAGGCCAAGAAGGAGGCTGAGGCCAAGGCCAAATTGGAAGCTGAAGCAAAGACCAAGAAGGATGCTGAGGCCAAGACCAAATTGGAAGCTGAAGCAAAGACCAAGAAGGAGGCTGAGGCCAAGACCAAGAAGGATGCTGAAGCAAAGACCAAGAAGGAGGCCGAAGAGAAGGCCAAGAAGGATGCTGAGGCTAAGACCAAATTGGAAGCTGAAGCAAAGACCAAGAAGGAGGCCGAAGAGAAGGCCAAGAAGGATGCTGAGGGCAAGACCAAATTGGAAGCTGAAGCAAAGACCAAGAAGGAGGCCGAAGAGAAGGCCAAGAAGGATGCTGAGGCCAAGACCAAATTGGATGCTGAGGCCAAGACCAAATTGGAAGCTGATGCTAAGGCCAAGAAGGAGGCCGAAGAGAAGGCCAAGCAGGAGGCTGAGGCCAAGGCCAAATTGGAAGCTGAAGCAAAGACCAAGAAGGAGGCTGACGATAAGGCCAAGAAGGAGGCTGAGGCCAAGGTCAAATTGGAAGCTGAGGCCAAGACCAAGAAGGAGGCCGAAGAGAAGGCCAAGAAGGACGCTGAGGCCAAGACCAAATTGGAAGCTGAAGCTAAGACCAAGAAGGAGGCCGACGACAAGGCCAAGAAGGATGCTGAGGCCAAGACCAAATTGGAAGCTGAAGCAAAGACCAAGAAGGAGGCTGAGGCCAAGGCCAAATTGGAAGCTGAGGCCAAGACCAAGAAGGAGGCTGATGAGAAGGCCAAGAAGGACGCTGAGGCCAAGACCAAATTGGAAGCTGAAGCTAAGACCAAGAAGGAGGCCGACGACAAGGCCAAGAAGGATGCTGATGCCAAGACCAAGAAGGAGGCCGAAGAGAAGGCCAAGAAGGATGCTGAGGCCAAGACCAAATTGGAAGCTGAGGCCAAGACCAAGAAGGAGGCCGAAGAGAAGGCCAAGAAGGATGCTGAGGCCAAGACCAATTTGGAAGCTGAGGCCAAGACCAAGAAGGAGGCCGAAGAGAAGGCCAAGAAGGACGCTGAGGTCAAGACCAAATTGGAAGCTGTGGCCAAGACCAAGACCGAGGTCGACGACAAGGCCAAGAAGGATGCTGAGACCAAGACCAAGAAGGAGGCCGAAGAGAAGGCCAAGAAGGATGCTGAGGCCAAGACCAAATTGGAAGCTGAAGCCAAGACCAAGAAGGAGGATGAGGCCAAGACCAAGAAGGAGGCTGAAGAAAAGGCCAAGAAGGAAGCTGAGTCTAAGACCAAGATGGAGGCTGAGGCTCAGACCAAGAAGGAGGCCGATGAGAAGGCCAAGAAGGATGCTGAGGCCAAGACCAAGAAGGAGGCCGAAGAGAAGGCCAAGAAGGAAAAGACTGTTGAAATCACTTCGCTGCTGAAGTGCAAGCAACAATCTATCATCGTGTCCAGAAATATTGCTCCTTTCGAAAGATGCCGTTTGAGTGTTGAAGAACCGTACACTCTGGAAGTATATTGTAATGCTGTGAGTTGTTTTCTGCTGAATTTGTTTGATCTCTATTCTTTCGTTTCAGGCTTTCGTCAAACAGCGTACAGATAAAATTGGAATCGGTATCATTTTTGAGCGATCTGGTGCAACAAAGAGAGACAAGACAAGACCTGATAAACTTGATGATAGTAAGTTATTTGCGATCAAATTTTATTTCATTTTTATTCTGCAGATTGTGTTCTCACCGATGTTACCGATGGATTGTCGTTAATGAGTCCGCCACCAAAGGCAAAGAAGCATCTGAAAAAGAAAAAGAAGCAACACAAAAAGGAAAAGATTGCTGTGAAAGAAACCGATCAAGACGAGAAAACGGTTGGACATTTAAAGCCAGAAATCAGTGGAATGGAGAGAAAGAGGAGCAATTCCGGGTCCAGTGATATATTTGTTGATGTGGATATTGAAGCTGGAGAAGAATCCATTCACACCGACGCTCTTGTTGATCTCAACTTTTACGATTACGATCAAATGGAACTCAGTATTTTCGAAGATTATGAATCTGATGAGGATAGTGCATCAATTGAATGTGATGTCAGTTTGAGTAATGTTTCTGCTGATGACGGTATTAATGTATTCCCGTCCGACGAGGATACACAAGAAGTTCAACAAAAGGTGACGCTGCCTAAAAGAAAGAAGCAAGAGGATGAAGATGTCATTCGGAAAGAAGAAGAGAACTTTGAAACATCTGTCAGCTATGGAAGTACTGAAGAAGCTGTTACTTTCACAATTGGAACTGGTCAGTCGATTATCGAGCATCCGAAATCTCAAGCAATTGAGCAAATGGATTCGGAAGTTGTGCTGAAATGCAGAACTTCACAACCAATATCCGATGCTAAATGGTTCTGTAATGGTATGACACTGTTGGAAGATGATCACATTTCCATGGAAACTATTGATCGACTAGCAACACTTCGATTGACTAAATTCTTACCTCAATACAAAGGACACTATCATGTATTGATTGATGGATCGATTGGAAGTCAGCCTGCTATTTTGTCTGGTCCTGTTCCACCTGTCATTCTGAACAAGTAAGTTTTATTTCATTTTTATCGTTTTTAAGGTTGCAATTATTCCAGATTAACAAAGCCAATCACTCATCAAGCTGGAAAATCGTTCACCTACAAGTTCTATTTCATGGGGGCTCCAGCTCCAAGGCTTCGTGTTCTTCTCAACGGAGTGCCAGTTTCCTTCGATGTGAAATATGAAATTTATGATAACGTCGCTTCTCTATATATTCCATCAATGAGCAAACGAGATGGTGGAGAATATACTGTTGTTCTCGAAAACAAGTATGGAAAAGATGAATCAGATCTGCATATTTCGATGGTTGATACTCCTCTTAAACCACGCAAAGCCCAACTGATCACTCTCACTGATACTTCTGCAACCATCAAATGGCTTCCACCTCATACCGGAGAATCCGACATTCTTCACTATATTGTTCAAAGAAGATCGACCGAAAGCCGTCGTTGGAGAAATGTGGGACATATCCAGGAAAAAGTTTTCACTGCCGTCGAACTCGTTCCAAATGAGTTTTATGCTTTCCGAATTGTAGCTGTCAATGGATTTGGAGAAGGCGCTCCAAGTGATATTGTTGAAGTCAATACATTGGATTACGATCTCGAGGAAAGCTTCGATTTTGTTGGAGAAGAAGAAGTCATTCAAACTGTAGAAACTCCATTAGCAGATGCTAGCTTTGACGTGGAATCTGATATTTCGGCTGAAGTCACTTTCGAAGAATCAGTTGAAGTTACAACTATCGAGAAGAAGAAAACTAAAAAGAAGGCTAAGAAATCAGAAAAAGTCGGAACTACCGAAGAACCAGAAGCTGTGCTCGAAATGGTTTCAAACGAAATGAGTTCCGTTGAAGTTAGTTTGGAAACGAATGTTACGCTTGAGGAAAGTACACCAGAATCGGTAGATCACATTCCAACAGCAGATGAAGCGATTTCAGTTGAAGCGACAGCAGAAATAGTTGAGCAAGTGGTAGAATTGAAACAGAAGAAGACTTCAACGAAGAAGAAGTTAGAGCAACCTGAATCCACCTCAGATGAATCCACAAAGCCTGAAACGGATATCAAAGAAACTGCAGAAACAAGTGGCACAGGAGAAATATCTTCTGAGCCTATTGAAAAGAAGCCGACTAAGAAGGTTTTGAAAAAGAAAACAACAAAATCAGATTCATCTATCAGCGAAACATCTTCTGTCGAAATAACTTCGGAAACTACAAAGGAGACCGATCAAGATTCTGCTATTAAGATAAAAAAAGAGGAATCCGAAGAGAAGGCCAAAAAGGAGGCTGAAGCCAAGTCTAAATCGGAAGCTGAGGCCAAGACCAAGAAGGAAGCCGACGACATGGCCAAGAAGGAGGCTGATGCTAAGACCAAGAAGGAGGCTGATGCCAAGAAGGAGGCTGAGGCTAAGACCAAGAAGGAAGCCGACGACATGGCCAAGAAGGAGGCTGATGCTAAGACCAAGAAGGAAGCTGATGCCAAGAAGGAGGCTGAGGCTAAGACCAAGAAGGAGGCCGACGACAAGGCCAAGAAGGAAGCCGACGACATGGCCAAGAAGGAGGCTGAGGCTAAGACCAAGAAGGAAGCCGACGACATGGCCAAGAAGGAGGCTGATGCTAAGACCAAGAAGGAGGCTGATGCCAAGAAGGAGGCCGACGACAAGGCCAAGAAGGAGGCCGAAGACAAGGCCAAGAAGGAGGCTGATGCTAAGACCAAGAAGGAGGCTGAGGCTAAGACCAAGAAGGAAGCCGACGACATGGCCAAGAAGGAGGCTGAGGCTAAGACCAAGAAGGAGGCTGATGCCAAGAAGGAGGCTAATGCCAAGAAGGAGGCTGAGGCTAAGACCAAGAAGGAAGCCGAAGACAAGGCCAAGAAGGAGGCTGATGCTAAGACCAAGAAGGAGGCTGATGCCAAGAAGGAGGCTGAGGCTAAGATCAAGAAGGAGGCCGACGACAAGGCCAAGAAGGAAGCCGACGACATGGCCAAGAAGGAGGCTGAAGCTAAAACCAAGAAGGAAGCCGACGACAAGGCCAAGAAGGAGGCTGATGCTAAGACCAAGAAGGAGGCTGATGCCAAGAAGGAGGCCGACGACAAGGCCAAGAAGGAGGCCGACGATAAGGCCAAGGAGGAGGCTAAGGCTAAGATCAAGAAGGAAGCCGACGATAAGGCCAAGAAGGAGGCTGAGGCCAAGAAAGAGGCTGACGCTAAGACCAAGAAGGAGGCCGACGACAAGGCCAAGAAGGAAGCCGACGACATGGCCAAGAAGGAGGCTGAGGCTAAAACCAAGAAGGAAGCCGAAGACAAGGCCAAGAAGGAGGCTGAGGCTAAGACCAAGAAGGAGACCGACGACAAGGCCAAGAAGGAGGCTGAGGCTAAGACCAAGAAGGAAGCTGATGCCAAGAAGGAGGCTGAGGCTAAGATCAAGAAGGAGGCTGAGGCTAAGACCAAGAAGGAGGCTGAGGCTAAGACCAAGAAGGAGGCTGATGCCAAGAAGGAGGCTGAGGCTAAGATCAAGAAGGAAGCCGACGATAAGGCCAAGAAGGAAGCCGACGATAAGGCCAAGAAGGAGGCTGAGGCTAAGACCAAGAAGGAGGCTGATGCCAAGAAGGAGGCTGAGGCTAAGATCAAGAAGGAAGCCGACGACAAGGCCAAGGAGGAGGCTAAGGCTAAGATCAAGAAGGAAGCCGATGACAAGGCCAAGAAGGAAGCCGACGATAAGGCCAAGAAGGAGGCTGAGGCTAAGACCAAGAAGGAGGCCGACGACAAGGCCAAGAAGGAAGCCGACGACATGGCCAAGAAGGAGGCTGAAGCCAAGACCAAGAAGGAAGCCGAAAACAAGACCAAGAAGGAGGCTGATGCCAAGAAGGAGGCTGAGGCTAAGACCAAGAAGGAGGCTGAAGCTAAGACTAAATCCGAAGCTGATGCCAAGTCCAAAAAGGAGACTGAGACCAAACCCGAGAAGACTATTTCTGAAACGGAGGGTGCTAAACTCGCTGAAGAAAAACCAAAGAAGGTTCTGAAAAAGAAGACTGTAAAGTCAGATTCCGTTAGCGCATCGTCTGATTTCACTGTTACTCAGGAGTCATTAGAAGAAAAATCAGATGAACCGTCAGAATCAGCAACGATCAAGAAACAACCAGCTCCAGGAGAACAAAAGTCGGACAAAGAAAAGAAAAAAGTCATCAAAAAGAAACCATCAGAGACGACAGAGAAGGCTGTATCAGATATCAGTTCCGATGAGTCTCGTAAAGAGATCGAGTCGGATATCAGTCTTAGTTTGGATACTGTCACTGAATCAGATGAATTATCAACCGCTTCAACGATCAAATTGCAAAAAGATTCTGATGAAAGTGGCATTGACAGTAGAATGGGTCACACTTCGGAGGCTGAAGGTAACTTTTAGTTAGTATTAATCCACTTAATTTCATTTTTCCAGATTCTCCATTCATTGGCCAACCGCAGTCGGTGACAGTAAGCGAAGTTTCGGGCGATGCAAAGTTCGTTGTGAAGTTCTCTCGTAAACCAATCTATGTGAAATGGATGAGAAATGAAAGAGAAATCCGTGTGGCTTATGGAAAAACATCAGTCGAAACAACGGAAGATTGTTCAACTTTGATCATAAAGAATGTCGATGGAAAGGATGTTGGTGATATTTATGCAGTATTCGATAGTGAATACAGATCGAAAATGGCAAGACTCGAACTACGAGTCCCATGCAAGATTACTTTGGAATCTCAACCCGTTTCTTCCGATATTGTTGCTGGAAAGAATTTGGATCTTTCTCTGAAGGTAAGTGTTCTCTTTGTATGTACATAGTCAATGTTTATTCTAGATTGCCGGATATCCACTCCCGACACAAATTGAACTGCTTCATAACAACGGAAATCTCCGTTCCCGTGCCGATGTTACCGATTTCGACGACACTATTTCCATCCGAATGAAGAGATTGAAACTAGAAGATTCTGGAGAAATCAGAGTTATCGTGAAGAATGAGTCATCTGAAGATGAGATCAGAATTCCGGTGAAGGTTATTGATGTTTCAAGCAAACCAGTTTCCCTTCAAACTGTAACAATCGAACGAGAAACTATTTCACTTCAATGGTCCGCTCCAAAAGAATTGAATGGGTCGGAGGTTATTGAATATCTTGTGGAAAGAAAGACAGTTGAAGGAGGAAGATGGAGAAATGCCTGTACGGTCAAGGATACTCGTGCTACTGTCGATGGTCTCTTCTCAGCCACTGAATATGTTTTCCGTGTGATTGCTGTCAACGGAGCCGGTCAAAGCTCTCCAAGTGATGCAATCGAAGCAACTACTCTTGCTGATGAAGAAAGTGGTGAGTATTCATTTTTTCGAAAACAGAACTGGAAATTAGCTATGAACCATTTCAAATGCAAGTTTAGCATGAAAAATCTTTGCTCATTCATCGCTGCGACATACAAAAGATCTTCTTGCCCCCCACGCGTTATTGACTCTTTTGCCCTTTCTTTTTCTCTTCTTCTTGATGTTCTCGTTACGATACGAAATCCCTTTCTCTGGCTCCGCGTGCTCTTTTCTCTCGATCTCACTAAACCATACGTACGTAATCAGCACGATCCGCCGCCGTTTCTTCCTGCGTCTCATCCACTTTCCGAGTATTCTTTCATGTAACTTGTCTTCTTCTTTTTCTTATTCTTGCGTGCTTCTCTTTTCTGCGAAATATCTCAATCTCCCACTCATCGGCATGTTTCAACGCTTGAGATTTTGTCCCCTCAACCTGAACACCTTAGACTGACTATACAGTTATGGCAGAAATTTTTTTGGTCATATCTTCATGATAAGATTACTGTCTTCCAATTAAAAACAAGCATGAAAAAAATTGAGTTCGAAAACTGAAGTTTTGTTCGAAAAATTTGTTCTTGTTATTTTGATCGCAGCAACAATATAATTAGTTTCTTTCCAGTGAACTTGTATGTTAATTTATTTGTAGAACTCTGCACAAACGCGAATGCTAAGATCATCACAAAACAGTCTCTGAATTCTTTCGTAATAATATTTTTTGAAATGCTGCAAGATTTTCATTCAATTGGTTTGTCCAACTGTTTATTTGCATTTCCCACCGACTGTCGTTCCGATTTTTGATGATTCATGATACCAGGGATATCCCCATTCTTACCTCTTTCCTACTATTCATATCTTTTTAGTTGAGTTCCATATAAACACTGAACAAACAATGTCACGAATTTTCATGTTTTTCATCCACTTGACATCCTCTGCCGATTTTCCACTGATTTGTTCTCCTCACTCTTTATTTTTTCCTGCCAACACTTTATCATGATTTTTGTTCTTTGTTTCTTAGATTATCTCAATCAATTCACTAGTTTTTCTTTGGGTCCAATCAACAATTTTTTTACTTTTTCGGAATTCAAAATCTTCAGGATATCAAAATGATAAGTGAAAAGTCAATAACTGTACAAACAGGTGGCGGTGAGAGAGCGAGTAGATGGATATTTTATCTTTTCGTTTTAGTTATCTCTGGATTGTGTATCATCTGGTTACTCTTCGATTAATCAATGATCAAATCTTGTTCAACTTCTTCTATGAGCCAAACTAAGAGCTTGATCGGTTCATTCTGTTCAATTTATGATTTCTTGTGTCAGGCAACTGTGTTATTTCTAATCAAATGTATTCAGCACTGTTGAAAAATTTTGTATAGCAATGCCGGATAATCTATCAGTTGATTTAGTACATTTTGTAGGTTTTTCAATTGTTTTCATTCTGCATTAGACTCACTTTTCTATTAGAGATCAAATTTTTACTAGAGATCAAATTTTTTATTAGAGATCAAATTTTATTAAAGATCAATTAAGTTTTCTGGCACAATTTCGTAGTACAAGTGAACAAGAGTTCCCGTTTCGAAGCAACGATCCAATGGTTTTTGAGTTTCTTCCAAATTCAAAAAAAAACCTCGTTTCTACTTATCATCACGTTCTTTTCCACTTTGCCCACCATGTTCACCTCTTGTCACACTGTTTCTTTCCAATTGATTGTCTCAAGCTCTTATGTCGGAATAGTGTAGAGTATGTGTCAACACATGTTCAAACCATCCCATTCTCGTTTCTCGCCAACTTTTCGAATGCACAAAAAAACGCGCAAAAACCAAAGATTCGAGATCTTTCTCGCTTTAGGTTTTGCTAAATTTTATGTTCTTTGTTCAACGGAAAATCGTTTCAAAAACTGGTTTTGTATTTCAGATGAAGCTATCACTGCAATCGAACACGAGAAGGAGTCAGGTAAGTTTAAAGGAGCAGAGACAGGTTACGGTATATCAATGATCACTGAATCTCAGTATTTGTTGCATGTTGTGTGATTGCTTGATTCAAATTTTCAAAAATTTCTTACAGATTTTTCAGATAA
This sequence comes from Caenorhabditis zanzibari, assembly GCA_963966625.1. Classification (NCBI taxonomy): domain Eukaryota; kingdom Metazoa; phylum Nematoda; class Chromadorea; order Rhabditida; family Rhabditidae; genus Caenorhabditis; species Caenorhabditis zanzibari. The sequence continues at coordinate 12,322,936 of OZ016472.1, read as the reverse complement.
AGGTTTCAGCAGGGAGTTTTTTTTCTTTTTTTTTGTTTTCATAAAGGTGGAAAGCAATTTCGTCAAAAGAAATATGAAAATTTTGCCAAAAACCAACTTTCCACCAATTAAAAAAACGGAAATATATCAATGGTTAATTTTCAGTCAACAAAAAATCTCAGCAGTCAACTGAAAATGAAAACGTGAAAAAGAGAGACAGAAAAGGTAATAACTGCTAAATCTTATCTTAACTCAATATCAGAATTATTGCAGAAAGCGTAGATAAAGATGGGTCAGATATTGTAAAAGCTGGCAAAAATTACCAAGCAGGTGGAACATCTAAATCATCCGATCAGTGAGTATTATTTAAAAACTATTCTAAACGTCTTCCATTCTAATTGTGAAATTGCAGGAATGAAGAGTCTGCCCAGCTGAATTCTACATTCACTTCTCCTGAACAGCACGGTCAAACTGAGAAGCAAGTCAGAAAAGGAACCAGAAAGAGTCTCACTCGAAGTCTGAATATCAAAGAATCGGATATTGATGCGGACGTCGTCGAAATTGAATACGACGAAGATGGTGAAGACGTTCCAAACGATCCAACCACAAGTGGAAACTATGCTTTCGAGAAAATTGAAGAAGAATCTGGAAAAACTTCTGAAGACGTAAAGTTATCTGAAAAAGATTCTGATGCAATGGAAATCCAAAATTTGAGTAAGAAACTATTGAAGAAAGGAGAAAAAGAAGACGTTTCCGAGGAAATATCAACTGGAAAAGGAAAGAAAAAAGGCGAAAAATCAGCATTGAGTGTGCAAGAACTCAATAAATCCATGAAGAAAAAACATGAAAAAGAAGACATCGAAATAGAGAAATCTTCTGATGAGAAAAGCAGCGATAAAATGTCCATTCAAGAAATGAATAAACGTATGAAGAAGAAAAGTGGAGCAGCAGGTGCTGAGAAGAATCTTAAAACCAAAGAATCGGAACGAGATAAACTGTCGGTGAAAGACATGGAAGCCGAATTATCCAATAAGGAAGAAGATGCTGAAACCTCTCAAAACCTTGGAGGCAAATCAGAATCACAAGATGGAGATAGTCTTTCATTGCAATCCCTCAAGAAGAAGATGAATAAAAAAGGTAGCCGCGACGAAGCTGAACTAAAACTGAAAGAAAAACAAACCGATTCGGATAATTTCACTTTGCACGATCTTTACGAGGAGCTGAAGGCAAAAGAACAATCAGAAGCAGAGGCTGAAACGTCTAATGCGGAAAAGTTGGCAGAAAAAACATCAATGGAGATGAAGGATGTGAAGAAGAAGTTGAAAAAGAAACAAGGATCTGAAGCAGCAGAAAGTTCATTTGGAGAATCAAGTCGGGATGGAACATCTATGGGTATCCGGAACGTTGTGTCGGAGCATGATAAAGAAGAGAATGACAATGAGGAATCCACATTTAACTTTGGAGCGAAGGATCAAGAAGAATACTCGATGGTGATGAAAGATGTGAACAAGAGATTGGCAAGACAAGACGCAGAAGAAATTCAATCTGGAAAGCTACTTTCAACTGCGAATGAAGAGAAAACTGAATTGGCCGTGATTGGAAAAAATAAGAAACTGAAGAAAGGTGAACAGAAAGAAAGTGTTGAGTTTGGAGCGAAGGAAAAAGGAATCACTTCCGCTTCTGATTCACTTGCGGAGACCACACTGCGTTCGAAGAAATCGAAAAAAGGAGATACCGATGAATCAGAGTCAAATGTTCGATTGAAGAATCAAGATGGAGCTTCCCTTGCAACAACGTCGTTGGATGACAATTTGGAAAAATCAGGAAGTGCAGAAGAAAGTGAAACTGAACATCTTGTTGCTCTCAAGAATAAGGAAAAAACTTCATTGGCAATGAGAAAAAAGAGAGTAAGCTTTGATTCTTCCACAAAATCAGAATCGATCGAAGACGTCATTCCGGAGAAGAACAAAGAATCCGATCAGATGAGCATCACTGGAATGAAAAAGAAATTGTCACAGAAGGAAGAATCTGCAGAGGCTAAAAAGAATGAAGCTCCAGTGGTATCGGAAAAAGTATCGTTTGAAGAGAGAACTTTGAAATCCAAGAAGAAGAAAAGCGATAAGAATGAAGAAGCAGAAACTAACCTCGGAGAAAAATTGGCGGACCAAGATGCATTTTCCATCACCGGAAAGAATAAGAAACTCCGAAAAGCTGATGCTTCTGAGAAAACAGAAAAATCGTTGAAATCTCCTCAAAAAACAATGGTTACGACAAGTTTCGCTGAACAGAGTCTGACTTCTGAGCTCGATCGATTGATGGCTGATGAAGAAATGGCAGAGATGATGTTTGCAGAAGATGAAAAAGCAGCTGATTTGATGAATGTGATTGGAAAACATCAGGAAATGAAGATGAAAGATGAAGAAGGATCACAAGAAATCAATATTCAATCAAAGACGAATATTCATGAGAAGGATAGTTTCGCAAGTATTGAAAACCGAGACAGCTTCAAAAAGGATGAAGAAAATCAGAATCAAAAAACATCAAAGACAATCGGCGAGAAGGATCAAGATGGCACAAATTACGGAGAAACTACGAAGAACATCAAGAAATCGAAGAAAGGAGATAAGAGTCTGGCATCGGAAACAACCATTAATCAGAAAAATTTGGGAGAAACTCAATACGCTGAAGTGTCGTCTGGAGAACAGCTTTCAAAGAATGGCGAAACGGAAGAAGCAGAAGCATCGAAACTTGCATCGAATGAGACTGCAAAGGCGCAGGCATCAGAATATGCCGAAGTTTCGAAAAATCGAAAATTCAAGAGAACTGAGCAGATCGGAGATGCAGAGGCATCATTGAAACAATCGGATGAGAAACGACAAGAATCACTTTCTGTTTCCGATGTCAATCCAGAACTTCGAAGATCTGGTGTTGAGATTTCTGCATTCGGACAAATTGATCTGACTGCTGAGGATGCGACAAGTTTGGCTGATGTGAACAAGGATGCTCGCTTGACAAAGCATGGAGAATCAAAGAAAAGTGCATCAAAGAGTTTCAAGGATGACAAGAAGAAAAAATCGGATTCGTTGAGCATTGCCAGTAAGGATGGATCTTTTGATAGAAGCGATGCTTCTGGAGAAGCATCAGCAACCGTGGAGCAACAAGGAGAAGAGAAAATAGCCAAGAAATTAAAGGATTCTAGAGAATCGAAGAAGTCGAGAGCTGGAGAAACTGCAAAAGATGTCAGTTTTGAAAGTGTAGAACAGGCTGAGTCTGCTGTTGGTTCATTAGGAGCAAGTGTGAGCAAAGAAAAAGATTCGTACAGTGAACAACATTTGGATTCTTCTATGAAAAAATTTTCTGATAAAGCATCGGCTGAGCACGACGCTAAGAGCAAAAAACAAGATTCTTCAAATCTTTCTGTCGCGGATACTGAAGCAAGTTTACAAAACAAAAATGAAGACGGAACAAGTGTTGCTTCTATTGGTAAAACTGGTGAAAAGGATAGCTACAGTGAACAAGCCGTCAATGTCAAGAAATCGAAGAAACAAAAAGCTGGAGCTGAAAAATCAATCGGATCTGCTAAGGAATCAGACGATCTTGCAATTTCGTCAACTGATGCTAAACTGAAAAAAGACTCGGAGAACGCTGGAGCATCGTTTGGATCTGTTGCTGATCAGACAGAGTCATTTTCACTGTCTCAATTGGACACTGCACATGACCTCAAGAAACCTGGAAAAGATGCAAGAACATCTCAGCTAGTTGGACAACATGGAGAAGAGTCTCTCTCCCTCACTGATGCAAACGCTTCATTCAATCGTGAAGATTCAGAAGCAAACTTGGATATGAACGTTGGTCGTGGTGCAGAAACGGCAGAAGATAAATATTCAGAGAGCAGAAAAAAGACAATATTGAAGAAGAAACCTGAAAAACAAGATGTTTCGGATACTCTGTCTGCTGTCGATGGTAGACATGATACCACTTCTCTGTCTGTCGCGGATTCCGGAATTTCATTCGACAAATCAATGGAAAACGAGCTCGCTACTTCTGGAGATCTAGCGTCTTCTTTATCTGCTAAAGCTCAGGAAACAATTGGTAAAGATGCGAAGACAAATTTGATTTCAAGTTTTGAAAAGCCAGACGAAGATTTGAAAACATCGAAGAAATTGTCTGGAAAGCAAAAGAAAACCGAAAAGTCTTCTTTCTCTGAGAAGAATGCTGGCTTCGATTTATCTTCTGATCAAAATGATGGCTCAGTTGAGTCGAATCTTCAAAAAACTCAAGACTCTGATTCACTGGCTCTTCGTGATACTGATTTGTCCTTTTCAAAACCATCCAGTTCTACTGCAAATGCTCATCTTGATATGCCTCAAAGAGAACTCACTCTTCGAATTTGTCAGGCAGATACTGTCGATTGGTCAGATGATTCTGAGCAAGAACAAGGAACAAGTACATCTGCTCCAGGAGAAGTCAAGAAGAAAAAGAAGTTCATAATTTCTGCGATTTCTCAAGATGGAGAGTTCAGTGATGCTGAGAGTATAACTTTCGATGAAAACGGAGTCCGCGTTGAGAAGAGAAGAAGAAAGAAACGAGATCCAAAGGAGTACATGGGTGCTGGAGAACTGGCGATGAGAATTCCAGCGTTCGCAAAGAAAATGCAATACATTGGATGCATTGAAGGAGATGTTGTTATATTCACAATCAAAGTGGTTTCCGATGATGTTCCCCTGGTGAGTGATGTTCTTGTTTTGACTATCATAAAGTATGTATTATCACTAACATTCAAGTTGATATGAATCATAAATGCTTTCAGATTCGAATGTACCGAAACGACTACCCAGTTGCTAACTTCGAGAAAATGGCATTCGAAGGATTCACAAAAGGATCCGAACACTCGTTCAATGTGACAATAAACGATATTCGGAAACTTGATGGAGGAAAATTGGTATTCGAAGCGAAAAATGACTACGGAGTTGACAAGTGCACTATTCTTCTTGATGTCCGTGATTCTGGATCTTTCATTGATGACTTTTCTGAGATTCATCGATCTGCAGAAATTAAGGATCCAGTTGGAGATGTTCAAGTTAAAGAAGGAGAAACTGCCACATTGACAGGAAAAGTTGATGGATATCCACTTCCAGAATTGATTTGGATTAAGAATGGAAGAGAAATTGATATGATGGTCCCATCTACCAAGTATCAGCTCGATTACCATTCTGATGGAGAATTCGAAGCAAGAATAGCAAATTGCACATTTGAAGATGATGATGATTACAGTCTTCTGGTTGAGAATCTTGCAGGGGTGGACAGTTGTAACTTCCAAGTGTTTGTTGACTGTAAGGAATATCCAGATGACGAACATTTCAACAGAAGAAGACGTCTTCAAAGGGGTCGTCGGGTTGTTGAAGCATCTTCTGATTCAGAATTGGACGATGCAAAGAAAAGAAAGAAGAGAAGAACCAAGAGAGTTGTGGAAAGAAGAAATCCAAATGCTCCTCGTTTGACTCAACTCATCCCTCCAAGATTCGATAAAATTCTTTCGGATCACGATGCGATTGTTGGTGAGAATGTTGTCATGATGGTAGAAACTCTTGGAGAACCAGAACCCCAAGTTAGATTCTATCGTGATGGAAAATTGATTGAAAACGAAAGCGGTGAAAAGGTGGGTTATGAAGTGTTTGATCCGAACAATATATTCGTATTCAGGTCGAAGTTCGTCATGAGGATGAAATGAGGAAGCATTGGCTGATTCTCAAAGATATTTGCAAAGACGAAGAAGCTGAATACGCCTGCCAAGCAATTAATGTAGCTGGAGAAGCATGGTGTTTCTCTGATGTCGTTGTCCATTTGTCTGAAGGTGTCGTTTTTTGTCCGTTTCGTCCAAAAGTCATTTTGTTGGGTGTATATGTTCTGTGTTAATTTTCGAGAGATTCAGTAGAAATTGATACATTGGAACTCGTTTTCAGTTCCTTAGAAAATTGTATGAGAGGTTAAAAATTGAAAATTATTACAGAGTCTAGAGACGAAGATAAGTCGGTAGATCTTGGTCAAGCTGAAGAACAAGTTGCTCAAGATGAAAAGAATGAAGCCGTAGAGGATCAGACAAAGGCGAAGACCAAGAAGAAGGTAATCAAAAAGAAGGAAAGATCTGATTCTGAGCAAGTCGAGCCAAAGAAAGAAACCGAGGAAGCCACCAAAGCGGAATCGGAACTCCAGAAGAAGGGAGCGGCGAAGACTGATGAGTCGGTAAGCCAAGAGGTGGATGAATCGGAAACTTCTGCGAAGAAAAAGACCAAGAAGACTGATGTGAAGAAACCAGAAGAATCAGAACAGGCGAAGAAGCAGCCCGCATCCGAACAAGTCACTGAAGAGAAACCAGATGCAGCGGATAAGAAGAAGGGTGATGAGAAGGCAGTGTCCAAGAAGCCAGCAGAGAAAAAGACACTGAAACCAAAGAAGGAGTCATCAGAGAAACCATCAGAATCGGTTTCTAAGACAGTTGACAGCAAGAAAGAACCGTCACCGTCAAAGGAAAGTACACCACCATCCGATGGAAAGAAAAAGAAACAAATTCCAAAAGCATTGTTCATTCCCGATGAAATCAGTTCTCGGTTTGGAGATCCAAGCACAATGCATTCAGAGACCAATATTACAACTACAATTCGTGGTCGTGAAGGTAGTGCTGATGCAAAGACACCATTGGTTGAACCGTTGTCAGCTAGCGTCTCTATGAAGGTGAGCACTGCTTTAAGAATGTTTCAAAAAATGTTTACTTGTTCAGGTCGAAAGTGCTAAGGAAAAGGCTGAATTCTCTTTCAAGAGACGTTCGGAAACTCCAGAATCAAGAAAGAAAGAAGGATTGCCACCAGCAAAGAAACATGAGAAGAAGGTTAGTTTATTTTTATTTAGCATGAACATGTTCGGATGACGACCTTTTTTGTTGAATTCTTAAGTTTTGAACGTCATCCGAACATTTTCTCCATTCCGCACGTGATGCACGAATCACGTTCTCCCTTGAGCACATCCTGCTCTTATTTCCCGAAATTTTCCCTTTGCACACATGCACATTTTACCCTTTTTTTAGGATGACGAACCTGAGACTGTGGAAACTGCTGTTGATCTGTCAGCGAAACCAAAACCAGAAGATAAGCTCGCCGAGTCCAAAAAAGACGCAGAGGCTAAGAAGGTCTCTGAAACTAAGGTCAAGAAAGAGACTGAGGCAAAGAAAGATTCTGATGCCAAGACCAAGAAGGAAGCCTACGATGAGGCCAAGACCAAGAAGGAGACCGAAGAGAAGGTCAAGAAGGAGGCTGAGGCCAAATCCAAGAAGGAAGCTGACGATAAGGCCAAGAAGGAAGCTGACGATAAGGCCAAGAAGGAAGCTGACGATAAGTCCAAGAAGGAGGCTGAGGCTAAGACCAAGAAGGAAGCCGATGACAAGGCCAAGAAGGAGGCTGAAGCCAAATCCAAGAAGGAAGCTGACGATAAGGCCAAGAAGGAGGCTGAGGCTAAGAAGGAGGCTGAGGCTAAGACTAAGAAGGAAGCCGACGATAAGGCCAAGAAGGAGGCTGAAGCCAAGACCAAGAAGGAAGCCGACGATAAGGCCAAGAAGGAAGCTGAGGCTAAGACCAAGAAGGAAGCCGACGATAAGGCCAAGAAGGAGGCTGAAGCCAAGACCAAGAAGGAAGCCGACGATAAGGCTAAGAAGGAGGCTGAGGCTAAGACTAAGAAGGAAGCCGACGACAAGGCCAAGAAGGAGGCTGAAGCCAAGACCAAGAAGGAAGCCGACGATAAGGCCAAGAAGGAGGCTGAGGCTAAGAAGGAGGCTGAGGCTAAGACCAAGAAGGAAGCCGACGATAAGGCCAAGAAGGAGGCTGAAGCCAAGACCAAGAAGGAAGCCGACGATAAGGCCAAGAAGGAGGCTGAGGCTAAGAAGGAGGCTGAGGCCAAGACCAAGAAGGAGGCTGAGGCTAAGAAGGAGGCTGAGGCCAAGACCAAGAAGGAGGATGAGGCTAAGAAGGAGGCTGAGGCTAAGACCAAGAAGGAAGCTGACGATAAGGCCAAGACCAAGAAGGAAGCCGACGACAAGGCCAAGAAGGCTGAAGCTAAGAAGGAGGCTGAGGCCAAGACCAAGAAGGAAGCCGACGACAAGGCCAAGAAGGAGGCTGAGGCTAAGAAGGAGGCTGAGGCCAAGACCAAGAAGGAAGCCGACGACAAGGCCAAGAAGGAGGCTGAGGCTAAGAAGGAGGCTGAGGCTAAGACCAAGAAGGAAGCTGACGATAAGGCCAAGAAGGAGGCTGAGGCCAAGACCAAGAAGGAAGCCGACGACAAGGCCAAGAAGGAGGCTGAAGCTAAGAAGGAGGCTGAGGCCAAGACCAAGAAGGAAGCCGACGACAAGGCCAAGAAGGAGGCTGAGGCTAAGAAGGAGGCTGAGGCCAAGACCAAGAAGGAAGCCGACGACAAGGCCAAGAAGGAGGCTGAGGCTAAGAAGGAGGCTGAAGCCAAGACCAAGAAGGAAGCCGACGACAAGGCCAAGAAGGAGGCTGAGGCTAAGAAGGAGGCTGAGGCCAAGACCAAGAAGAAAGCCGACGACAAGGCCAAGAAGGAGGTTGAGGCTAAGAAGGAGGCTGAGGCTAAGACCAAGAAGGAAGCCGACGATAAGGCTAAGAAGGAGGCTGAGGCCAAGACCAAGAAGGAAGCCGACGACAAGGCCAAGAAGGAGGCTGAGGCTAAGACCAAGAAGGAAGCCGACGACAAGGCCAAGAAGGAGGCTGAGGCTAAGACCAAGAAGGAAGCCGACGACAAGGTCAAGAAGGAGGCTGAGGCTAAGACCAAGAAGGAAGCCGACGACAAGGCCAAGAAGGAGGCTGAGGCTAAGAAGGAGGCTGAGGCCAAGACCAAGAAGGAAGCCGACGACAAGGCCAAGAAGGAGGCTGAGGCTAAGACCAAGAAGGAAGCCGACGACAAGGTCAAGAAGGAGGCTGAGGCTAAGACCAAGAAGGAAGCCGACGACAAGGTCAAGAAGGAGGCTGAGGCTAAGACCAAGAAGGAAGCCGACGACAAGGCCAAGAAGGAGGCTGAGGCTAAGAAGGAGGCTGAGGCTAAGAAGGAGGCTGAGGCCAAGACCAAGAAGGAAGCCGACGACAAGGCCAAGAAGGAGGCTGAGGCTAAGAAAGAGGCTGAGGCCAAGACCAAGAAGGAGGCTGAGGCTAAGACCAAGAAGGAAGCCGACGATAAGGCCAAGAAGGAGGTTGAGGCCAAGACCAAGAAGGAAACCGACGACAAGGCCAAGAAGGAGGCTGAAGCCAAGAAGGAGGCCGATGACAAGGCCAAGAAGGAGGCTGAAGCCAAGAAGGAGGCGGACGACAAGGCCAAGAAGGAGGCTGAAGTACCTGATTCGGTAGAAGAAAAACCAAAGAAAAAGGTTTTGAAGAAGAAAACAGAGAAATCAGCTTCGTCGATTAGTCAAGTGTCCTCTGGCGATACATCTTCTGATTTCACCGTTCAAGAGAAACCAGTTGAAAAGGTTGAACAAACTCCTGACGAATCCGCTTCAGCTACAATCAAGAAGAAGCCTCAAGAAACTGAAGTTTCTGATGAGAAGAAAGCATCCGACGGAAAGCCTCCAAAACCAGAAGAGTCCGAAGCAGCTCCGAAGAAAAGAGTCGTTAAGAAGAAAACACAGAAGAGTGACTCTGTCGTCAGTGAAGGAAGTCTTGCAGATGTTTCAAAGATCAGTGACGACTTGGAGGAAAAACCGAAGAAGAAGGTTTTGAAAAAGAAAACAGAGAAATCGGACTCTGTGATCAGCGAAGCTTCTTCCGTGGAAACTGTCAAACCAGATGTTACGGAGACAGTCGAAAAGCCGGAGAGTGTCACAACAGACTCTGCAATTGAAGCTGAACCAAAGGATGTTCCAAAGACTGATGAAACAATGACAAGAAGAAAGTCGTCTGCTATTTTCAGTGACGATGAGCAATCCATTTCCAGCAAGGCATCTTCCGAAGGTCGTCGTAGACGTCGCCGCACTGGATTTGCATCAACTTTCGCTTCAGAAACTCTCGCTCTCCGCGGTGATAATGTTGAAATCGAGATTGAACTTGTTGATGAAGAGGATAAAATCACTTGGAAGGTGAACGGAAAGGATGCTGATTTGAATGCAAGATGTCATGAAATGTCGCATACTTTCTTCCGTACTCTCATCATTGACCAAGTGGAACCAGAAGATTCTGGAATGGAAATCACTGCAATTTGCGGAACAGAGTCTCATACAACTATCCTCAAGGTCGAAGAGCTTCCAGTAGACTTTGTAAAATTCTTGCCCCGCAAAACATCTGGAAAAGAAGGACAAGAAGTTACTATTTCTGTCACCCTCAACCATCCAATTGACATCAGTAAAGTGGTTTGGTTGAAGGATGGAAAACCATTAGAAATCAATAAGGACTACTCCATAGACACTGTTGGATGTTCAGTTTCATTGACTCTGAGAAGAGCGAAATACGAAGATAGTGGAAAGTATACTGTAAAATGTGATGGTATTGACTGCAGCACTCACCTCTCCATCCAAGGAAAGCCGGTTCTCAAAAATGTATCGGAGAAAAAACCGGTGATCCACGTAAGTCACTTTCGTCCCTTATGCGCTTGCTTTCAGTGCACTTTTTATCCTAGGCCTGCAATTTTTTCCCTTTTGCAATTCGCTCTTTTTCCAAATTCAAAATCCCAGTCCACTGCATAAAGTTTCTTTTCGCGCATCTCTTCTTTTCAGATCAATTATTAACTTAAATATTAATTCAGGTGGATAAGGATGACAAGTTCTCAATTCATGTCGCTTACGACAGTAATCCAGAAGCAACATTCTCAATGACTGTTGACGGAAAGGATCTGGAATTTGACGGACGTAGTCGTATTGATGTTGTCGATGATGGATTGAAGCTGACGAAACGTGGAGTTAGCAAGGATGATGCAGGAGAATATGAAGTGAAACTGAAGAATGAATTTGGAGAAGTTACACAGAAATTCGATGTTAAGGTGTGTACCATAAACATAATTAGTTTATGAATGAATGAAATTTGAGAATAATTATTGTATTTCAGGTCAATGACACTCCATCTGCACCTGGAGACGTATCAGTCGTAAAGGTTGAGAGTGATTGTCTTCACATTGAATGGACTGCCCCTGCTGAAAATAATGGAGCCGAAGTCACTTCTTATGTAATCGAAAAGAAGGAGAGTGGTCGCAGAAAGTTCCACAAGGTCGGAAGTGTCAATGGACATAAGACATCCCACATCATCGACGATTTGGAAATCGAAACTCCATACATCATCAGAATCGCTGCCGTCAACAAATTCGGAACTGGAGAGTTCATCGAGACGAAACCCGTTCAAACTGGATCTCCGTTCCAAATTCCCACTGTTGAATTCCCACCAGTTATCGAGAATGTTACATCAACATCTTGCTCTTTGAGCTGGCCAAAACCAATTGAAGATGGAGGATCACCGATTTATGGATATGATGTCTACAAGAGAGAAAATGGAGGTGAATGGCAGAAGATGAACGGAGATGAATTGGTATTCACGGAAAGCTTCAATGTGAGAGCTCTCTCTTCTGGAAAGGAGTATGAATTCAAGGTTGAAGCTTGCAACGAAGCAGGTCTTCGGTCCAATTCTAACATTGTTTCTGAAAAACTTGCCGTTGAGGGACTCGTTCCGGAAACTATTTTGGACGTTCCGATGGTTAAGGTTCTTGATAATGACAAGGTTGAAGTCACATGGAAACCTGATGGAGAGAAAGAATTCGTTGTTCAATACAAATCCGATGGATCTTCCATTTGGGCCAGTATTGATATTGGAGAGGCAGCAGCTGCTACGGCCAAATGTGTCATTGATGGTCTCCGAGAAGGTATTCCATACGTTTTCCGAGTTGCTCCACGCAATCAACATGGAACTGGAGAGTTCAGTGAGCAAACAATTCCGATTGTTGTTCTTGCCGATGATGCGCCAAGAGTTTTGAAGGCCATCAAACCAGTGAAGATTCCAAAGAAATGTCAATTGAGATTGGAGTGCCATGCTGCAGGACATCCAGCTCCAGAATACATCTGGTACAAGGACGGAAAAGAGATCATTCCAATGGACGAGAACACTGAAATCGTTAATGAAGGATCGATGAGTGCATTGATCATCCATGAACTCGCTTCAGAAGACGTTGGCCTCTACAAGGTTCTCGTTGAGAACATTCACGGAACAGCCGAATCTGAGGCCGAAGTTTCAATCAGTGACGTCCGTGCTCACTTCAATTCTTCCTTCTCGGAACTTACTGAAATCGAAGAAGGACATGATATCGAATTGACATGTGAAGTTTCGGATGAAGAAGCAGTTGTCAATTGGTACAAGGATGGAAAGAAACTTGTCGCCAGTGATCGCGTTCAATTCTACGCTATGGCAAGAAAGAGAACTCTTCGAATCAAGGGATCAACTGATGCTGATAGCGGTGTCTACAAGTGTGAGACAACTGATGGAAGAAGTCGTGCCGAAGGAGAAGTGATTGTCAATGAACAAGAACCACATATTCTTGTTGGACCACAAGATGCCATTGTCAAGAACTTTGGAGAGACTATGGTCTTGTTCTGTGAGACTTCAAAACCAGTTCGTAAAGTCAAATGGTTCAAGAATGGAGTTGAGATCTGGCCACAAATGAACAAGGCTGTTATGGATACCGATGGAAAACGTGCTACTTTGGAGATCAAGAACTTCGACAAGCATGATATTGGAGCATATACCGCTTCTGTATCTGATAAGGAAACATCTGCACCTGCGAAGCTTGCATTCGAAGTTGCTCCGAACCTTGTGATTCCAGAGGAAATTCGTGAAGGAGTCACTGTTCATGCTGGAAACGAGTTTGACTTCACCGTTGAATTCAGTGGATTCCCAGCTCCAACAATTCACATGGCTAATAATGGAACTCCGATTAAGGCTATTGCTACAGTAACAGAATACGATGATTCAGTAAGTGTTAGAATGAAGAACGTAACACTCGACAACTCTGGAATCGTCCGTGTCATTGCTGAAAGTCCACTCGGTCAGTGTGTTAAGGAAATCTCTTTGAAGATCGTCGATAAGCCATCTGAGCCACTCGATTTACAATTTAAGGATGTCACTGAAGACAGTGTATTCCTTTCATGGCAACCACCACTTGAAACTAATGGAGCGCCTCTTACTGGATACGTTATCGAAAGAAAGGGAGTGGATAACAACCGTTGGAGACCATGTGGACATGTCAAACCAACAAAACTCACCTTCGTTGCGGAGGATCTTTTCTGTAATCAAGTATACGGATTCAGAATTCTCGCTGTAAATGAAGTTGGAGAATCAGAACCATGTGAAACTGTCGATGTTCTCACGTTGGAGAGCTCTGAGCCAGTCAGTGAATCATCAGAGTTGTTTGTTCCGAAGATCGCTATTCTGACAACTCCACAAGTTACGGTAGCTGTTGATGGAACCAAAGTTACTCTGAGATGGGAAGAATGCCCAGAGACCAGTCTCTACAAGATCGAAAGAAAGAAGGTTGGAGAATCAGAATGGCTTGAAATCGCCAACACCGACAGAAACAAGTTCAAGGATCGTTCTTTGACTGAATCTGGAGAATACACTTATCAGGTGACTGCCACCGGAATTCATGCTATTTCAAGCCCAAGTGAGGAAACTGAACCAGTCAAAATATTGGTGCCAGGATCTGAAATGCCGGAGACTAAAGACGAGAAGAAGAGTGAAGTAGATGATTCCAAGAGAACTGAAGCCGCTGAAGATACCGAAAAGATTTCTTCTGAACAAAAGGTTGACGATTCGAAGGTTTCTGCTGTTCCAAGTGAAGCTGTAGAAGAAAAGAAAACCAAGAAGGTTGTCAAGAAGAAGGTTCCAGAAAACAAAGGAGAAGAAACTCTTCAAGAAGTAAAGGAGAAATTAAAGAAGGGAAAAGCTGTCGAAAAAGTTCAAGATGAATCGAGAAGAGGATCACTCCAAGGTTCTGATGCTGAATCTGTAACAGCTACTTCTGAAAAGAAAGTTGAATCTGAAGCTGAGAAGACTGATGACAAATCTGGAAAAACTTCGAAGGCTGATACTGAGAAAACCACTGGAAAGTCTGAGGCAGAGAAGTCTGAAACAGAGAAGGAATCGACTGAGAAAAAGAAGAAGGTTGTGAAAAAAGTCGCCAAGAAGGGTCTCGTGAAAGCTGAAAAGTCAAAAGTTGAATTGATCGCCGGAAAATCTGGAGAGATTTCAGCTCAAGTTGCCGAAACTGCAATATCTGTTGAATGGAAGAAAGACGGAAAATCTCTCGATGCCTCTTATACTGTCACCAATCAAGGAGGTGTTTCCACTGTGAAGATTCCGACTGTGGATGTCAGTGCATCTGGACAATTCACATGCAAAGTCAAATCATCGGAAGGAGATGAGGAAGAAGTCTCCATCGCAGTTACTGTCAAACTTCCAGAAGTTCCAAAAGTTGAAGCCGAACAATCCGTTGTCGAAGTGAAACTCGGAGATACCGCAAAACTTTCTGCTGAAATTTCGGAACCTGCAACATCTGTGAACTGGACTAAAGACGACAAACCAGTGAAAGAAGATGGAAATCTGAAGGCACAGATTACAGCAGATGGAACTGCTCAGTTGACTATTGCAAAAACTGATTCAGGACATGCAGGAATCTACAAGCTCAACGTTGAGAACGAGGCTGGAAAGAGCAAAGTTGAAATAGCTCTTCGCATCAAGGGAGCTGCTAAAGGAGCACCAGGAATTCCCACAGGACCAATTGTCTATGATGATGTGACCGAGAGCACCGCAGAGTTCAGTTGGAAAGCACCAGAAAACAATGGAGGGTGTGATATCACTGGATATAATGTTGAAAGAAAGGAATCGAAAAACAAAGGATGGAAACAATGTGGAAAAACGAAAGAGATGAAGTTCAAGGTTGATGGTTTGGAATCGAACACTTCTTATGATGTGAAGGTTTCGGCTATCAATGAAATGGGAACTGGTGTTGCTCTAGAAGGAAAGTTGACAACTTTGAAGAAGAAGGAGACTGAAAAGAAGGTTGAAAAGGCTGAATCTGAAGAGAAGAAGTCCGAAGAAGAGCAAAAATCCTCTGAATTGAAACAAATCGGAAAACCAGAACTTGTTTCTTCAACTGCCACATCAATTGCTTTGAAATGGACGTCTGATAATGATGACGTGACATACACAATTCAAATGAAAGAGTCCAACTCTAAACGTCCATGGTCCGTTGCCGCCAAAGAGATTTCCGAATGTTCAGCTACAATTGCACAGCTCAAAGAGGGGACAACGTATCTTTTCCGTGTCATTGCACAGAACAAAACCGGTCAAACTGTCACTTCTGAGCAAAGTGAAGCCATTGAATGCAAAGATGCTAAAGGTTACATCAATTTTCAAAGACTTCATTAATTGTTTTTATTTCAGAATCTCAAAAGCCCGCGTTCACATCTGCTCCAGAAGATTTGACAGCAGTAAAGAACACAAAGAGTAAAATCACGGCCGAATTTACTGGACACCCCGCTCCAGAAATCCATTGGTTCAAGAACAAAAAAGAGATTTTCTCTGGAAAACGGCAATGGATTGAGAATGCATCTGGTGTAACCTCTTTGACCATTGGAGAAATGAGGGAGGATGACGAAGGTGAGTTTGTCCAGAAGACGTACGGAAACCTGAGCCTTCAATGTCAAATGTCACTCCAAATTTGAATAATGCCTCTTTCTCTGTTTCTCACTTCATAGAAAAAACCTTTCAGGCGAGTACAAGATTGTGGTGAAGAATAGTGTTGGATCGGTGGAGCACTCATGCAAGCTCACAATGGATCAACTTCCGGAGATCAATCGAGTCGATCGGTATGCATCGACACTTGTATTCGACAAAGGAGAGACTGTCAAATTGAGACTCTCATTCTCTGGTTAGTTTATTTTTAAGGTTTTGGTGCGGGGAGCATAAGAATAGGTGTTGAATCAAAATTCATTCATTCATTCCTTTTAGATAAGAAATTTGTAGGCGTGTTTGATATGTAAACGAACAACAAATATCCAGGGAAGTAGTGTGTCTTTGAGAGGAAAAGAGAGAGGAAATAGCCTAATGTCTTCTTCGTTTTTTTCTGAGCTCTAGCGTGTTCTTCTCTGTGTTTTCGTATGGGATATGAGAAGATGGAAAGGGGTGTGTAAAGCGGCTTTGAATCAAAAAATATGCCATGAAGAAATTGGAATCATCCTCTTCGCCTATCCTTCTTTTTCTTCATACTCCGATGTCGTCAAGAGCAAAAAGATAGAAAAAGGGGAATGGGATGAGTGAAAGAAAAAATAAGAATGAAAAGAAAGTGCACTGGAGGAAGTTCCCGTTAAAGTTTGACTTGGTTTGATTTTGATAGGATTTAAATAAAATCTAGGAGAAACGAATTGAGAGAAAATAGAAATTTATGAATTATAATAAGAAGTTACACTGAAAGAAGAAAGATAAGATTTCGGGAAATTTTACTCGTAATATTAATCAAAATTGAAATATTTGATATACTAGTCATGGGCATTGAGCATGGCTTCCAAAGCGAGTTGCTCACTATGCTGATCTATTTTCTGTTGCTCCGCTTGTTGTTCGTCTTGAGCCACTTTGATAAAGTTGTCGACAATGATAGTGATAGGTAGAGCAAGTACGAGTACTCCACACATGATTGCTGCTGATGCTATGATTTTTCCCACTGAAAATATTAGATTTAAAAAATGCCGAATCCCAGAAAAACTCACTAGTTGTAGCGGGAACCGCATCTCCATATCCAACAGTTGTCATTGTTACTATACACCACCAATATGCTGCTGGGATACTTGTGAACGGTGTTCCTTCCTCATCTTTCTCCAGGAAATAAATCATAGTTGAGAAGAATACAACTCCCGTTAGAAGTACAATTGTCATCATTTGTAGTTGTTTCTGTGATCTTTGAAGTGTCATTCCGAACGTTTGGAGTCCCGATGAGAATCTTCCCAATTTGATAATTCTGATAACTCGAAGTACTCGAAGAATTCGAACAACCAAGAAGGCCCATCGAAGATCTCTCAATTTCCGGTCGTCAACACCGCAAAGAGTGAGAAGAAGCTCCAGATAGAATGGGACGATGGCCAATAAATCGACCAGATTCAATGGTTTCAATGCGAATCTCAACTTTCTTGGAGCGGCGAAAAATCGTAGGCAATATTCGACAGTGAAGAATGCAATACATATCCTTTCCGTAAACACAAACGCAGGATGTTCCACTCTCATTTGTTCGACTTTTTGGACTACCGTAACTGTTCCATTTGGGAGTACTACTGTTTCATTATGTGGAGGCATTAGATGCGTTACCTGAAAATAAATAGTTTATGAAAATGCTCAAGGTGGAATAGTCTCACTTGAAAATCAGGAATTGTTCCGAAAGAGAGACCCATAACTGAAATCGCCACAAAAAGAGTAGATGAAAGCTCGAAAGCTTTTGCCTGCATTGAACTTCCAGGCCTTTCGAGAAATGTCCACATCCGCCTTCTTAGTTTTCCACACATAAGTTTATCGAAAGTGGTATCATCGACCTGAAAATTATAAAAATATTATTGCTCATCATTAATTTTAGTCACTTTTTCCTCTTCCTTTTCCTCTTCTCGTTTTTGTGGAATAACATCAGCACAACAAGAGCCAACATGTTGATGCGATATCCTCCAAAAATCGAGCTCACTGAGAAACGAGGCAGGACAAATCTGCAATGAATCACTCCGTTTCACATATTTCTTCCACTTCACTTGTCTACCTCAGAAGGTCGATGCACGACTCCTGTTGCATAATACTGAAAAATCGCCTCAAATGAGGTCGGTGATCGTTGAAAGTAGTAGGCGTCTTCAGAAGAAATGTAGGCGTCGGCGACCTGAAAAAGAGAAAGATAACAGGATGCGATTATCCTCTTTTTCTCCTTTGCCTCACTTTTAATCTGGCGGTGTGCGTGAGCTGAATGAATCTTGAGAGAAATGTAGTTGATTCGGCACGAAGAATCGCATCGATTAGAATCATAAAACTTGTTCCTCCGATATTCAGCCTCAGAAACTGAGGATTTCCATCGTTGGAACTGTTTGCCGTGATTTGTTGAAAACAATCAGAACCTCCCGATCGAAAAATATCGTCAAGAATCTGATAGTTTCGACGCTCGGCCAACGTCATCGCATCAGTCCGACGCAGCGGGATCAGCCGCTTTTTGTGCTGTTGTGCGGCCCTGGAAACAATAGAAAAGATTAATGATTTTTAAAAAGATAATAGCATTGTGCACTGCACCCATAGGTTCTTTGGTTTAAAGTTCAGTTTTAGTGATAGGGAAGGAACAAGACACCAAACAACACACATCATAACAGAAAGCATCATGCATGAAAGGATAAATTTGATCGATAATTCAATCTTTTCGTGTTTGTGTTGGAAATGAAAGTGCAAGCGTTTTGAATATCACAACTTACCCGCTGATCATGTTTCCGGTTACCCTGTAATTATGAAATTTGAGTTGCTCCGTCGAGCCAGGGACCGTAAATGTCGCTGCAGAGTTTCGATGCGCTAGAACCGCTTGCGATATTGCAATCGCCATTTTCGAGGGTTTTCAGACGCGCAATTAGTTTCAGTAGTTTTCAGCAGTGTTCGAGTATTTAGGTTTTAGGAGAAGTTGAGGAAGAGGTGTCACCTCACACAAGTGTGCGTGACAAGATGAGAGGTGTCAAGGATGATGAGAATTGGACTGACACATTTAACGTGAAGCTTTTTCTTCTATTGAGATAAGAAACAGAAGTAGAAAAAACACATAGAAGAAGAAGACAGAGGAGAAGATGATGTGATGAGGATGCGTGACGTGAATCTATGATGAAGTTAGAAGTTTCCGGTACAAATCTAGAATCCCAAGATGAGAAACTTACTGTCCATTGTAGGCCAGTGCCGAGTATGAAATACTAGCACACGCCATGATGGCAAGAGACGGAACAGAACCTTCGGAACACCGATTGATGAATAGCAGGTGATAAGAAAAGGTCCTTCTTCACTTTTATGAGCAGCAGCTGGGGATGGGCTCCTCAGGGGGCAGGTGTGAAGATATGAAGAATCGGGGCACCACGGAGAGGAAGAGAGTGAGAGAGGGATTGGCAGCAGGTGGCCAAATTGACGCCTTGCCTTCTCTTTCTTCGTCGCGTGGGAAACCGCGCTCGGCGCTCAAAGTCTACCGGAGTGGCCACTGGAGGGAGCAACAACGGTGCTTAGAGGGAAAAAGATATGCAGGTGTGTCTGTTTCTCTCTCACTCCTACTTTCTTCAAATCCACACAGCTACATATATATGAATATGTGTAAGTATTAGCCGCCAAATATGAGCCGAGTCGAGTCGACGGCAACAAACCAAGACGGCGAAGAAGGCAACTAAATTTGTGGTCTTGGTGTCGCCCCATTTTTCGACATCCATTTTATCCACTTACTAGGAGAAGGAGATGGAGAGGAAAAAGCAACATGATTGATTTACGGTGATGACTCTCAAGACACTCTAGAAATGCTAGAATTCTATATGAAGTTGGCAAAGAGGAAAGAAATGGATGAGAGATTTGTCTTCGATTCGTTTTTCGTTTCATCCAATCAAATCGGAAAACCGCAAAAAACATATGTTTTCAATTGCAACGATGGAAAAATGCTCTTCTCTCTATTCATCAATGAACGAACGGCATCGGAAAAATTGGATGAAATGAGAGTACTTCTTGTATGACGATAAACTCTTAGAGTCCGCACGTAAGATTGTGTAGGAGCGAAAGTAAATATATGTGATAGGGGGACCGAAGGGATGATCTGACGGGTTAGGCTAGGTACACTTGTAGGTTTACATTGTGAAAATGATAGGTATTGTTTGCTTGAGATGAGAACAAAAAGAAGAATGTAGAGAGTGACAAGAGATTTGGAGAAGTACGATTTGACACAGTTTTAGATATGGATCAAGCACGCAAGACTTCTGAATCTAGAATATCACTTTCAGACCCTATGGGTGTTTTCTGAACAAGCAATCAGAAATCTAGACAACCCAATATGATTCTATTTGGAACGGCTTCTAACAAACTAGATTACTTCTCAATCTGACTTCTAATCGGGAAATAAAAAAAAGAATAAAACTGAGCTTATGATCTTTTAGTGGAGCAGATCTGCAACTATGGAAACAGTTTGCCTAATTGCAGGAAGTGAAACTTTCATTCATTTTTATTCTTTTTCCCTTTAAAAAAACAAAAACAAAGAAGGGTTAAAAGCCTACCTGGCCTGTGCCATTTTCATCTTTTCTCGCTTGAAACGAACACCAGTATAAATGAAAAGTCAAACTTTCTTATTCGCCTGTCGTTTTTTTTTGTTTTGCTTCTTGCATATGGACCCGTTTAGCACCTCTTCTCCCTCCATATCCCTGTGTAACCTCTGAGCCTACTCTATTATAAATTTTCTTCCACTAGACCGGTTTCTAGATATTTCTCACTAGCAAAGATCGAAAAAGAGAACCCATGGATTCTAGAGCAAGAACGAAAAAACACCATGAGGGTGGTGAAATTTGAGGAAAATTCAAATTATTGGTAGTCTCGCTTTTGGTCCAGAAGAAAATAGGAAGAAAAAGAGAATCATTTGACCACTGTGAGTACCACTTGAAGCCATTGGCTCTTTGGGAATTTAGGTCAAGAAATGGAGAATAAAAAGAAAGAGCTACTCCCGAATTGTTCAAGTTAAAAAGTTCTCTTATTTTCACGATCTTTGCTCCCTTTGAGACAGTAACGGATGATAGGAAAACGAGAAAAAACACAACACGGGGGAGAGCTTGAGTTGAACTCTGCCAACATAATCATTTAAGCATACAACAAAATGAAAGGGCTCTTTCGGTCTTCTTGCTTGCAACCAGCTCATTCCTCATTAAAATTATTTAATTTCTCAACTTACACAGAAAAAATAGAATCCATTCAGTGGATCAACATAATGTCAAATATAGTTAATTGGATAACCCAAAAAGATTTCCGGGAACTAGTTAAAACTGGGAGATGTTGGACATAATGTTTCTGAAGACGTTTAGTCGGGGGTCGCCCCCAAAGAAAAATGAAAAAAGAGAATGAGAATTTCATATGGATGAACGGCTGCCAATTGTTGCTAACAAGCTTTTAAAGACTCTCTGAGAAGAAACATCAGAGTAGATTGGGGTCAGAATCAAGATCGGAAAAGTTGCAAGATCTGTGTGCAAAAGATAGCCAATGAGCAAATATTGTAAATGTTAAATTTAGATTAGACACAGAAAATGTCCTATCACTTTTATATCAATATTGTCTAATGGATTCAATTCTGAAGAATGTAGTCTACATTGAACCATAGCACAGCTTCAGAGTTTTCGATTCTGTAGGTAGGTTTATGTCTAGTTAACGAAAACTACAGTATTCTCGTTGAATGTGTTTTTGAAAAGTATTTAATGATAACATGAAAAGATGAGACATTAGCTAGGATACATTAACAGACTCCAAAACATCCAAAGTGCCAAGTGATGATAAGATTTGCTCCTTTTGCTTTTTCCCATCCGGATGGGCGGAAATGAGCTCTCGTAAGTGAAAGTCTCGGAAAAGAGAGTGCAGAGTACTCTATCTCACAGGCTCGCGTACTGTCTTCTCCTGTTTGCTATGCTGTTGTCCTTCTTCTCTTCGGTTAGTTGCTTCTTGCTTCTGCTGCTTTTCCTGCTGAGAAATAGGTGGCCAGAGAAAGAGATAGACTATCCATCGTGTCGCAATAGGTAACAATTCTAGCGAGGCGTCTGGTACATAGACTATAGGGTCAAAGATCTATTGGGAAAAAGGTTTTGGGAAACAAGATTGGGATGATAAGACGAACATCTGGGAACATGTATGCATGAATCGGAAGGAATCTAAAGAATCAGGGAAAGAAATCGGAATGAAGAATGAGAATATTCGTTTCTCTCTATCTCTCGAACAGAATAATGTAATAGGAGTAAATGTCCCATGGGGATAACAGTCTAGAACTTTTTCCCTAACTCTTTTTTTCTTCTACAACATATTCACTTACTCCTCTTCATCGTATACTCCGATGCTCGATTGTTGATGATGATTGTGAAGGTGTGGATGATGATGATTGAAAGAAGTGGTACGAGATGCACGTATCATTTATAGGTGAACTGATAATAAGTTAATAGTGAGAAACGGCTGATAAACGAGATTACATAAAGACGGAGAAGTTAGTCGATATTCATATATATTGTTTATCCAAGTTCTAGAATCTGTTTTTCCCAGAGCAAAAAAACTTTTTTGTAGGGGAGTCATTAGTAGAGAACGTTTGTTTTCGTCTGACAAAATTTCAGAGAAAAATAGAAGTTAATGAATACATGTCTCTCAAACTAAATTTCGGCTCAAAACGTCAGGGGATCTTCGAAGGGAAAGTATTATACAGTGAAACTTTTGAAACCAATTTGTTCTTTAAAAGTGAGATTTCCCTAGATCTTTCTTCTGAATTTGTATGCCTAGTATCGAATTTCTTCCAATTCCAAATTCTCACTATAGAACACTTGAAACAAAAACGAAATGCACTACTTTATACTCTCAAACGAAATTATTAAAAGATTTTCTTGCTAAAATCTCGCTAAATCTTTTTTCCGGTTCATACTTATATGAATGATGGGATCAGGAAGTTTTTGAAAGTGGAAGCCCCGCCCATCTCTATATGGAGAGAAGACTCAATCTTGATTTTGGGGTAGAATATGAAAGTAGGTACCCATCGCGTGTCACATAGATCTTCAGATGATAACTTGTTAAGAAAACGAGTTGGGAAAAGTGGGAGTACGGTAGAAAAGCCTTTTGGATGAAGCAAGATCCCAAAACAATGAGCTTATGTAAACAAAATGGTCAGAGCTTGAAAAAATGAAAAGGTCCTAGGTGAATTCCATAGAATAACCTTTTTCGTTTTTCGGAGACCTGACCAAGTGTCACATATTTTCAACGAAATTTGCATAAATTCGGTCTTTCTATTGTTGCTCTTTTTCTTCACAGCTCTTCCCATTTTTCCCGTCTTTCACTTTATTCACTGAATTCTGGAAAAGGTTGTCACAGCCCATAAAACGATGCTCTCACGCTGATGTCGTAAGGAGCAGAAGCGATGGGTTTTCCGGGATTAGGTCCATTTGCTCAAAAAGTGATTACACTGACGAGCAGAAGTCGTAAGATGACAGAATTGGTGAAGAAGAGAAGAAGGAAAAAAGGAAGATGACTTGTTCATTTCTTTGATTGAGACCGCCTTTATGATGATGGTGTCGGTCCCCGAACGAACGAATGACCTCTTGTTTCTTAGAAAGAATAGGGAAATCTAACGAGATGAGCATATCCTTTCAATTTATGGACTAAACGACGATTTTCTCAATCTGAAAATGCTCGGCTTGAACAAGATCAATGTCTGCTGTGATCAGAATATCAAATAGAATTCTGATGTCTTTCTAGGAAGGAAATTGGATTATAATTTGATTGATGTCTCTGAAGTTTTTCTCATAATTCAGAATATTTGATAAGTGACACCTGTCTCTACTAGCCTTCAAATTCAGATGACGAGTGAAAAGTGCCATTCTGAATGGCAAGATCAGGGATTGACTTGGGGACATTTGATACTATCTATTTTGGTGCGGACGTCCACCCTCTGAATTCCCACCAATTCAGAATAGGAATTCAGCGTAGAAAAAAGAGGACGTCATCTTCTTATTCGCATCATTTTCCTTTTCCTCCTTCTTATTCTAGACTTCCATACACTTCTTCTTCTTCGTCTTCATAATACAAATAATAATAAAACACTCGAAGCTGTTGCTCTTCTACTACTACAGCTCCAATTATGGATTATGTCAGCTTTTCTAGAAACTGGAGCTCATGGAGCACAAATACTTTCTTGCTGTTGTTCCCGTTCTCTTTTTGGTTGGAAGATTCGAGAATTCAAGAGAAATAGAAACAGATAGGAAAGAAAACAAGTTGGCTTAATCTGGGTTACATTGTTCAACAAGACAAAAAACGGCTGAAAACGAAAAGTCAGTTGAACAGATGGAGCATGGAAGAAAAAAGAGTTGTGTTGGTAAATGTGGTAAATGCATTTGACAGAAGCGATAATTGGTGTGTGAAAACGAGGAAATGAAGAGAGAATTTGAAGGATGAGCAAAAAAAAAGGACCCGAAGACAAGAAAAAAACAAGAAAAAAGTTGCAGAAATGAAGCGCCGCACCAAAAACCGTACTCAAAAATTTATAGACTTACATTGTCGGCATCTTGACTGATTTTTAATGAGACTGAAACGTCTAGGATCTGATTTTTACAGTAGTTTAAGAAAATATGAATGTTAGGTAGTTGGAGTTGTAGTAGTCATCCGGAGACGACGTCGGTCATCAATCAACACCAACTTGTTGGAGGAGTATACTTTTTTCTTCTTCTTTTTCTTCGTCTTTCTCAACTGCCGTCGACTTCTTCGATCCTCAGGTGATGGATGAATAAATGAGTTCGATGTGCGTGTAAATATCTTGGAATCCGATGAGTTCGATGGTGTTAGAAACGAATGGCTCCCGGCGAAAAGAAGATGGAGGAAAGAAGAAGAAGAAGACGTAGGAAATCGACGAAGACGTGTCTTTCTTCTCACCACCACCACCGCCACCAGTGCCAACGGGAGAAGAGAAGGAAGAAGAAGAAGAAGCAAAAGAAGGAGAAGAAGAAGCCACGCCTTCCCGTTTTTCGTTTTTCTTAGGAAAGAAGAAGATTTTGAAAAAGATGGGGTCCCGGAGCAAAGTCCCAAGGATGAAGAAAAGATGTTTTAGAGATTTAAAAATCAGAATAATTTTTGTCCGGTTCTGGACATGTGAGTGTGTGTGGATAGACTGGACGCTTGGCGCAAACTAGATTAGGTTGTTTGGAGCAAGGATGTTTTAGGACACGCGAACTTTTTTGGAAGAAGATCTTACCTCATTTGGTTATACTCGAAGCCTCTTTTAGCGATAATACAACTTTTCTAGGACTCGGAATATCAAAAAATGGGTTGGACATGACTAAACTTAATTTTTTCAGCCAACCATTTCACCTGTTTTTGCTTTCTTATGTAAATTAGAAAACTCGAAAAACGCAAGGGCTCACCTTGATGAATGCATATCCTTTTTCGATTCAAATTAATCAATAAACCCTGGAAATTTGTAGTGGAAAATTACAAAGAGACGAGAGGAGGACAAGGTCCATTAAATTAAAGGGAATGAATGAATGAAAAGGATTCATGAAAGAAAGAGATGTCATGGATACAAATGGAAGGATGTGTAGAAAAAAGAGAAATGAGAATTGGATCTTTGAGAAAATGAAATGTTCGAAAGAGCAACTATCATTGAGAAATTCTGAATTCTTTCAGGCCGACCACAACCAGAAGTCATCTGGATCGACAATAATGGAAAAGTCATTGAGGAATCCAGAAAGATGAAGGTAAGTTGGGACAATTTCTGGGAATCTATCAGGATAAACAAGACTCTTAAAGATCCAGTTCAGTCCTATTAGATACTGTATTAATGGAAATGTTGATAAGGTTTCGAAAGTTGAAGTTGTATTTTCTGATTGTAACTGATACTTTTTTTTCTCTCCAATCATATTTTTTATTAAAAACGTAATACGAAAACTTACTATTGCACAGTTAATTTATCAAGAAATCCAGTTTTTGAAGATTTAGTCTGGCGTAAAATTCTGAAAACACACCTGCTTCTAAATCTCCAAATTTTCGGATATCAGTATTTTTGTAATCAAAAATTCAGATCCCCGTGAGGTTGTTTTCAATCTTCAGAAAAACCCAGACGAAAAATAATTCGTTAAAAGGTTACAATTGAAAACGGATCTGACGAAAGTTCCTATTCTGCCAAAATATATTCATTTCTGGATGTGGACCCCCCGTCTAGAGACTTTCAAGTGGCTTAGAGCTTCTAGTAGCAATTTATGCACCTGGTCGCTTGATTCTCGCAAAAACGTCTTGCCGAGGTATAGAATATTTTATGGACCGCGTATTTTTATGATCCGTTGAAAACATTGGACCACAATGTGAAAATTGAGAAACAATCCTTTCCCGAATAAGATAAGATGGAAACAAAACAGTTGTTCAAATTTAGATTTTGTCTAAAAATTGATAGAGACAAAAAATGACTATGGGTAAAGAAGAAAAGAAAAAGAGAGTTAGTTTAATTTGATGGACATCCGGAAAGGGTCGATGTTGATGAAGTGAGAGGCAAAAAAGAGGAAAAAGATGCCTCCTCTGTCTTATTATCTTTAGGATGTGAGACTAAATGAGACACAGCCCTTCTGGCATAATTTGAAATTATTCTTCATATTTATACACATTTTCTCTTTCACTATAATATGGTTCGACAGATCGAGAAGACTGCTCTCAACACTGTTCTCACCATCAATGGAATCGATTCTCAAGATCAAGGAGAGTTCGCATTGAAGATCAAAAATCGGTGTGGAGAGGATAAGTATGCCATCGGAATTCAGGTAAGACTTTGGGAAATTCTTGTTGGAGACTTGAATAATGATTGGGTAAATGTACCGAAGAATCGAATCCAGACAGTTTTTAACTAAGTTTAAGTTTTAGTTTTAGTTTTTTCTGTCTTCATTCAAGACAGTAAGCTGATACTATAAACAAACCTACCAGTTTTTCATGAATAATAGTGCTTGAGTATCCAGGGAATTTAACAAAAAAATAAGCCAAGAATACGAACCAGTGCAAGAATCAGAGTTAGTTCTCGAAACAAAGACAATGATGAGAATGAAATGCAATCCGATATCATCATACCAACTACCACTAACCACCACTTAATATGCACTTTTTTATTGCGGGCTTCATTCTTCATTCCGCATTTCCAATTTTTAGTTCTTAAACGTTTTTTCGACACTTACCATTCCCCGCCGGCTCCCACCATTGTGTTGTTACCCTGAAATTTATGAAGTTGAGTTTGAATCTTTTCATTTCAATTCTTGATTTGGGTTTTTGCTTTAGATAGATATCCAAAACTTTAAAAGCTGTTACCTGGATTTTATGAAGACATCTCTTAAAATCTCTGTTTTCATAGTCCCCTGATTTTCCTAATCTTTCCAATCAAACTATCCAAAGATTTCGAAACCCAAGATCCCCCACGTGTCTTGTTCTTTTAGTTTGAATCAAAAGAGAATCATGTTGACACAACACTAACAAATCGTTCTAGTATTGCTAGTAATCACTTCACTCATCATCACTCTCTTGTTTTGTGTTGACTCAACCGCTTTTATCACTTCTCAAAGAGTTATAACATACCGTCGGAATCACCATTGATCAGGAGTATGAGAAGCCTTTGAGACTCAAAAGTATAGTCAAAATGAAAAATCGCTCCGAATCTAGAAGTTGTTGAAGAGTCTGAAAAAATTGAGAATGGAATGGGGACAAAATAAAAAAGAAAGTTTGTTATCGTCTCGAGAAGAGGGAAAAAGGGACGGAGTAAATTCGATGGGGGCGATTGGAAGTAAGCCAATTCGGAATACTTTGTGCAAATTGGAGAGAGCGGCCCAAAAAACCAGCTCCACCCCCTACTTTCTCTCTCTTTATTTCTTTATTCTCTCTCCATCTTGGCACCCTTCCTCTTTTTCATAGATGTGCGAATTTCTTCGCAAACTTCATTTGTTGGTATTGTGAGATGATGAAAACGAGAAGTAGAAAAAGAAAAAGATATGAAACAACAAAGTAAACTAGAATAAAACTGTTCTCTTTTCTAGGTCACCGATCGTCCAGCACCACCTGGAAAACCTGCCGTCGAAGATCAGAATCTCGATTCAGTCAGACTTCGATGGGCGGCTCCGACTAATGATGGAGGATCTCCAGTTCGCAACTACACCGTGGAAATGTGCACGGTAAGCTCAAAGAATCAGAAAAGTATTATGAAAATATGGCGTTGCTCGACAAGCCTTGTCGTTTTTGAATGCAAATGTGGTAGCCTCAGAGGACGTCTTTTTTTATTCTGCCGTATCCATTAGAAACGGAACCATGAATGTTCTTTATTGCAGGAAAAGAGCAAGACTTGGACGAAGGCTGAAGTCACTAAACAAGCATTCATCACTCTGTTCAATCTGGTTCCTGGAGAAAGTTATACTTTCCGTGTCCGTGCTGATAACACATTCGGACAATCAGAACCATCGGAAGAATCGGAAGTGGTTTTCGTCAAAGATAACAGCCGAGTTGTGGAAGAACCGAAGAAAAAAGAGGTCAAGGTGAAGGAACAAGAATCAGTGGACTACGAGAAAGTTGCCAAGGAATCTGGACCATCGGAATACAAAACCATTGATATTCATAGACTTCCGAATGATCTTCAAGCCAAATATATTATTCATGAAGAACTCGGAAAGGGAGCATACGGAACAGTTTACCGAGCCACTGAAAGAGCAACTGGAAAGACATGGGCTGCCAAAATGGTTCAAGTTAGACCCGGAGTGAAAAAGGAAAATGTGATTCATGAGATTTCAATGATGAATCAACTTCATCACGAGAAACTTCTCAATCTTCATGAAGCATTCGATATGGGAAATGAAATGTGGCTCATTGAAGAATTTGTCTCCGGAGGTGAACTTTTCGAGAAGATATTGGAAGATGATTCATTGATGAGTGAGGAGGAAGTTCGTGATTATATGCATCAGATTCTCTTGGGAGTGTCTCATATGCACAAAAATCAAGTTGTTCACTTGGATTTGAAACCAGAGAACATTCTTCTCAAGGCCAAAAACTCAACAGACCTTAAAATCATTGACTTTGGTCTTGCACGCAAACTTGATCCAAAGAAGAGTGTGAAACTTCTTTTCGGAACTCCAGAATTCTGTGCTCCAGAAGTGGTGAACTACCAACCAGTTGGTCTTTCAACAGATATGTGGACAGTTGGAGTCATCTCATATGTCCTTCTTTCCGGTCTATCTCCATTCCTTGGGGACAGCGATGAGGACACCCTGGCTAACGTTTCTGCCGCTGATTGGGACTTTGACGACCCAAGTTGGGATGATGTTTCTGAATTGGCCAAAGATTTCATTTGTCGTTTGATGATCAAGGATAAGAGAAAGAGAATGTCGGTTCAAGATGCATTGAGACATCCATGGATTACGGTAGGCTTGAATGTGTTTGAGTTCTTGTGTTCATTGTTTTGTGTTCAGGGTCCGTTATTGTCTGCGTTTAATGATTTGTCCGAATATGTTAAGGTACGGTGTTGTGTGCTTTTTTGTTTATTCTATGTTGCTTGACTTCCTGAAAAGAAAATAATATTTGGTAATTTCAGAAAATGCAACCCAAACCAGACAAGAGTGCAGTTCCAGCCAGACAGAAGAGAAACTTTTTATCTCTCAAGAGATGGTCAGATGATCTTCTTCCGATCGGACGCCTTGCAAAGAGGGGAGCAATCTTCAGAAGACTCACTATGGATGGAGTATTCGAACGAAACATTGCTTTCGGTAAGTTCACATCTAGTAGAACAATTTAAAAATGGGAGTTACAGATACCGATGCTGCTCCAAGTGTCAAGAAACAGCTTGAAGACATCGTGGCAAATGTTGGAGATCTTATCGCAACACTTTCGTGTGACGTTGATGGAGTTCCAAGTCCAAAGGTTCAGTGGTACAAGGATGATAAGAAACTCACTGTTCCTTCGATGAAATATGATTCTTTCTACAACGAGGGACTTGCCGAGTTGACTGTGAAGAACATCGTTGAATCTGATGCTGGAAAGTATACGTGCAGAGCTACCAACGATTTGGGAAGTATTATGACTCATGCCAAATTATCTGTGAAATCAGATGATAAGAAGAAAAAGAAGTCGGAAACATCTCCAGCCGTCATTGAGAAGAAGAAGGATCGCAAGACATCAAAGGTTGTGGTTGTTGAAGAAATGATCGATATGCCACCAAACTTCCATCATTTACTGCAAGACGATGAAGCTAAAATTGGAGAGCCGAAGGTCCTTGTTGTCACGAATACCACTCTTCCGGAGCCAACTGTTGAATGGTATCATAATGGAGAACACATCAGTATCCAAGACAGCAATTATCTGAGAAAACACGACAAAGGACGATATGAACTTCACATTTTGAGTGTAGATGCTACGGATGAAGGAAAATGGAAGGCCGTTGGAAAGAATGCATTTGGAGAATGTGAAAGTGAAGCTAAACTGACCGTGGTTATCCCTGATGGTCAATTTGCTCCTTCATTCGGAAAACAACTCAGTGATGTCAAGTGTTCGGAATCCGATATCTTGAAACTCGAAGTCAACATCAAGGCGAATCCAGCTCCCGAAATCAACTGGTTCCGCAATGAGTCTGAAATCGAACACTCTCAGAGACACCGACTTCAATTCGACGATGGAAGTGGAAACTATTCTTTGACTATTATCGATGCCTACGCTGAAGA
Organism: Caenorhabditis zanzibari; assembly: GCA_963966625.1. Classification (NCBI taxonomy): domain Eukaryota; kingdom Metazoa; phylum Nematoda; class Chromadorea; order Rhabditida; family Rhabditidae; genus Caenorhabditis; species Caenorhabditis zanzibari. The sequence continues at coordinate 12,292,470 of OZ016472.1, read as the reverse complement.
CAGTGGAGAATATAAGTGTGTTGCTAAGAACAAGATTGGAAAGGCTCATACAGTTTGTTGTGTGAGAATCGAAGAGCTGTTGGCCAAGAGAAGTAAGAAGATCGACGGTTCAAAGGCTCCGAGATTCAGAATGCAACTGCCGACTCCAAGAGAAGTTCCTCAAGGATCAGAACTGACTCTCGTTTGTTCGGTTTCTGGAACTCCACATCCAAATATCAGATGGACGAAGGACGATCAGCCAATTGATATGAGCAACAAACAAGTGAGACATGAGAATGGAGTTTGCACTCTTCACATCATCGGAGCAAGAGATGAAGATCAAGGAAGATATGTCTGTGAAGCCGAGAATATTCATGGAGTTGCTCAGAGTTTCTCAGTTGTGGAAATCAAAGAAGCAGTTGATAAGGATCACGTTAAACCGAAATTCTTGGAACCATTGGTCAATTGTTCGACTTGTGAAGGAAACGAAATTGTTCTTGAATGTTGTGTTGCTGGAAAACCAATTCCAACTATCACTTGGTACAAAGACGGACTCAAACTCATTATTGAAAACCGAATGCTCCAATACACCGATCGTAAAGGAGTTTCGAGATTGAATATCATGAATGTAGTGATGGATGACGCTGGTGAATACACATGTGAAGCAGTCAACACCCTTGGAAAAGATTTCACTCACTGTACTGTGAAAGTGGTTGACATGGGATTGGCAAAGACTCGGCTGACACCGGTCAGAAGCAGAAGCAGAAGTCGCAGCAGATCTCCTTCCGTTCTCGGAGGAGAGATTCAACGACCACCAGTGGTCACGAGACCACTCGCTGATGCAACAGTCACGGAAGGAAACCGCGAACTTCTCGAAGTCGAAGTCGATGGATCCCCAACACCAACAATTGAATGGTATCATGATGGAAAACTTGTTGCTGAAAGCCGAACTCTGAGAACTTACTTTGATGGACGTGTCGCATTCTTGAAGATTTACGAAGCACACGAAGAGCACAACGGACAGTATGTATGCAAAGTCAGCAACAAATTGGGATCCGTCGAAACGAGAGCGTGTGTGGTTGTTGAAGGACCACACACTGCCGAGCACGTCACCCAGATGCCGACGTTCGTCAAAAAGTTGCAAGACGTTGTTTTGAAGAGCACTGGAGAGACAGCCACATTCACGTGTCAGTCATACGCTAATCCAGCCGCCCAAGTAGTTTGGCTGCACAATGGAAAGGCGTTGCAGCAGACGAAGAGCAATTATAAGACACGGCTGTTCGACGACAACACTGCTACGCTTGTCATTGAGAACGTCACCGATGAGCTATGCGGAACATACACTGCTGTTGCCACAAATCAATTCGGAGATGTTCACACTTCTGCTCAACTCACGATTATTGGATCCGAAGCTAAGAAAGTCGCTGCTTCACTGCCCTATTTCATCATTGAGCCAAAGCCGAAAATCAATGTGAATGAAGGTGCCACACTTTCAATTCAGGCCGACTTGAATGGCTCACCTACACCGGAAGTGGTTTGGTTGAAGGATAATAGCGAGCTCGTTGAAAGCGATCGCATTCAGATGAAGTGCGACGGCGTCAACTATCAACTTGTGATTCGTGATGTTGGACTTGAAGATGAGGGAACATATACGATTACTGCTGAAAATGAAAAAGGAAAGGTTCGACAGAATACAGAAGTTTCCGTCACGAAATCAAAAGATGCCAAGGAAAAGAAAGAGAAGAAGAAGGTCGACAAGAAAGATGAAGATAAGAAGAAACCAGGACGTCCAGGACTTCCAAGACCTTCTGGTGCTTCAAAGACCGATCAAGTGACAATTAAATTTGATGCTTCTTCTGAAGGCCCAGCCGAGAGTTATGAAGTAGAAAGAAGATGTCCAGATCAACGCGAATGGACACAGTGTGGAAGTACGAAATCCCTTGAACTTGAAGTCAAAGGATTGACTCCAAACACTGAGTACATCTTCCGTGTAGCCGGAAAAAATAAGCAAGGACTTGGTGAATGGTCGGAAATGACTACAACTGTGAAAACAGCACCTACCGGACAAGCTCCACAGTTCACCATCGTTCCACAGCCAAAGATGATCGTTAATCGTGACGATGAATTTGAAATCATTGTCGAATTCAGTGGAACTCCAGCCCCCTCCGTCAAATGGTACAAGGAAAATGTTCAAGTTGTTCCGGATGAGAAGAGCCAAGTCACTACAACCTCTACGTCTTCTATCTTGAACTTGAAATCACAAGAGGAAAATGGAACGTTCTCTTGTTTCATTGAAAACGAGCTTGGACAAGCATCTGCATCCTGTCAAGTAACAGTTTTCAACAGAGAACCATCTCATCAATCTACTCCCGATCATTCTCTTGAACGTAATCTGGTTCCAGTTGTACAGAAACCATTGAACAATGAAAGTGCACAAGCTGGACAACAAATCATGTTAACATGTCGTATCAGCTCAAGATCTGAAGCCACAATTTCTTGGTTTAAAAATGATGAACGTATCGAATCAGCTGGCAGATATGAACTTTCAAGCGACAAGAAATCGAATCACAAACTCATTTGCCACGCTGTTCAATCCGAAGATACTGGAAAGTACAGATGCGTCGTTAACAACAAGTATGGATATGCTGAAAGTGAATGCAATGTTGCTGTCGAAGACGTTACCAAATTTGTTGCTCCTTCATTTTCATCTACTCTTATGGACTCAACTGCTATCCTCGGTCACAATATCACTTTGGAATGCAAAGTTGAAGGATTTCCATTACCTGAAATCAGTTGGACAAAAGATGGAGAACGTATATCAACGACCAGAAGAATTCGTCTGATTCAAGAAGAAAACGGAAATTGCAAACTAGTAATTTCGAAAGCAGAATCGGATGACATGGGAGTTTACGTGTGTTCTGCAACCAGTGTTGCTGGAGTTGATTCCACTTCCAGTATGGTTATGATTGCAAAAACTACCGGAACCGATTCCCATCTTGTCATTGCTGAATCTCTTGATTTTAAACAAGAAAAACCAAGATTCATCAGAGCTCCACCATCTCTGATTGAAGTTAACGAAAGTGGACAGTTCACACTTGTCGCAAAGGCAGTTGGAGAGCCAAAACCAACAGTAACTTGGCTCAAAGATGGAAGAGAGATTCTTCGAACCAACCGAATCTATCATCATTTCGTCACTGGAGACGGTGAAAGCCATCTGATCGCCGAGTGTGTCGTCTCCAAAACTTCTGGAATTTTCAGCTGCAAGGCTGAGAATCCAAACGGCACTGTTATCGCCGAAACCCAAGTCATCGTACAGAAAATGAAGCCGGCGAGTGATTTGACCAACGCCGCCCCGAAATTCACCATTCCTCTAACTGATATGGGAATCGTCAACGGACATCCGACTACTCTAAGCTGCAATGTAACCGGATCTCCTGAACCAACTCTCGAATGGATTTATAACGATGATTCTGGAAACAAGACCAATTTGACCAGTTCTACAACCAGCTGGACGGAATGCCGCTTTGGCAAAGTTGCAGAACTGAAATCAGAACGTGTCATGAGAGAACAACGTGGAACATATCAATGTGTTGCTACGAATTCATCTGGACAAGCCACCACTCAATGTTATCTTCTTGTTGGTGAGCTATCAGATGAGCCAGCAGGACCACCACGTTTCGTGAAGTGTCTCCAAGACACTTGGACACCCCTCAAAGAATCAATTGAGTTCTCTGTTGAACTTGCCGGATTCCCAACACCAGACTTGACCTGGTACCACAACGAAAAGAAGGTCATCGAAGGAAAAGATGTCAAGATAACTTTTCCTTCAGACACCACCAGTGCCCTGTCCATCAAAAACGTTTCTTTGGCTGATCTCGGAATGTATTATGTAGAAGCATCCAATATCCACGGTGTGCTGCGAACCGCCGGAAGATTGAATGTTTCTGATGAGCGAAGAAAAGCTGAACCGCCACAATTCAAACATGTTCTTGAACCCGTACTTGCCGTTCAACCCAAAGTTGCGTTCTCAGAAGAACACCCAAGAGCATCATCTTCTGCTGCCACTGCAAGAGTCAAAAAGGGAGCTGCGCCCATGTTCTTGCAGGGTTTAGAAGATATGGATCTGAAAGCCGGAGCATCTGCTGCCGTCGCTGGAAAACTCGGAAGGAAGCTGCGTCCTCACCGAAGCACCACCAACGATGCCGATAAACTTGCCAAAGCTCTGGCTCAAAGTCTCAAACTCGATGAACCAAGACATTCGATAGCCGATAGTAGACCTGAAAGTTCCGCCAACACTGCACTTGACGAGGTTCGTGCTGCAATCAACTCTCGTAACAAGCGTGTGTGTCGACCCAAATTCATGGTGAAGCCGAAACCAAAGAAGGTTCTCGAGGAGTACAAATCATTGAGACTCAAAACAGCAATCAGTGGTAACCCAATGCCACAAGTTCATTGGGATAAGGAAGGTATCATTTTGGAGACTGGTAACAAGTATTCTATCTATAACGACGGGGACTTTTACTATCTGGAGGTAAGTTCATTCCACTAGTCACACCAAGACCCTTGAGTTAAGGTCCATCACGTTTCGACTTTCGACAAGGGATTCTACAATTGTACTGCTGCAAACAATGAAGGAATCATCACTTGTACATCTGAGGTATCACTTTATCTGATAACAAACTTTATTAACTATCAACTTTCAGATCGATGTGCTACCCAATAAAGAAGATTCTGCTGCTCAGGTAGCTAAACGGAAAAGTCGGAAGGAGGCCAAAGCCCCCAACTTCATAGAAGTCCTGCCTGGCAGGTCTCAGGTACTTTTCTTTTTCTTTGACAAAGATACATCTAAAACTTTTTTACAGGCGAACTTGAATGAGTCTCTCAGCGTGGAATGCTCGGTCAGTGCATATCCATGTGCGTCAATCATCTGGACAAGAAACTCAGTTCGTCTATTACCACAAGCTGACCGGTTGGTTCTCAAATTTCAATATCCTCGAGAACACATAACTTTTTTCAGATACACCATGTCGTACGATGGTGAATGCGCCTCACTGAAGTTCATCTCTGTGGCGCCAGGCGACGAAGGAACGTACTCTTGTGAAGCTGTGAATGAACACGGAACTGCTGTGTCAACTGTAAGTTCTGCAAAATCTTGAACACCTTCAATTATCAAGTTTCAGATGAATCTGCTAGTCAGTGGAATGGATCCAAATGCTGCTGAAGGAATCCCTCCACTCTTCAGGTATCATAGGCTTGAGATTTATTAATTGAAGTATCCATTTTTAGATTCGAAAAGATAAAATCAGTTCGAAAAGTGGTTGATGGAAGTCGTGTCGAGCTAGCTGCTGAGCTCGTCCAGGCATCCGAACCACTTCAAATCCGTTGGCTTCGCAATAAAGTCACTATTGTTGACTCTCCTTCGTTCAGTTATTCAAGATCTGAAAAGATGGTAAGCTGAAAAAATTGGAAAATTGAAATCTCATCTAAACTTTCAGGTTTTCCTCACTATCGCCGATGTCTTCCCTGAAGACGGTGGTGAGTATACTGTGGAAGCCAAGAACCAGTCTGGTATTGCGCGCTGCACAATGCAACTTGATGTTAGAAGTGAGTTACAATTCCTTTTAAATTCAGATTAACAATTTATTATTTCAGGTAACGAACGATCGGTAGCTGATGAAGCGCCACGAGTATTTGACTTTGAGAAAACAACACGGTCTGATCCGGGAGCCAGCGTTGAGCTGCGCGCGAAAGTCATCGGACATCCGGATCCAGTAATATCTTGGTCAAAGGCCGGCCAGAAACTGAGCAACGAAGAACGATATTTGGTTTGTTTTTTGTTCAATTTTGTATTCAAATACTGTATTTCAGATGAGAAACGAAGGGGACACTTTCATTCTTCGTATTTCCAATGTGACTCGTGCTGATGCTGGAAAATATGTTTTGACTGCGATCAATGCATCTGGACAAGCAAATGCCGAGTTGGAATTGACAGTAGTTCAATCCACAAAGTAAGTTCTAGATGACCCGATTCAATGACCGTATCCCCTATTTCAGAACTGTTGGTGAGAAACCGAAATTCAACGAGTCCCCGATTTCCGTGCAAACGTGTGAGAAGAACAGGTAAGATAGAAGAATACAAAACCTAATGAAAAAATTCTCTGATTTCAGAGCAGAGCTGCGTGCTTCGTTCTCTGGCACACCAGCGCCAACTTGTCGGTGGTATTACAATGGAAATGAGTTAATCGATGGTAACTTGAATCACTTGTTCGAAAACTGTATTCATTGTCACAGGTCTCGATGGATACACCATCTCTACATCTGAAACCAATTCATCACTATTGATCAACTCTATCGATAAAAAACATTTCGGTGAATATCTGTGCACAATTCGTAACCAGAACGGTGAAGAATTGGCGAATGCAATGATTCTATCCGAAGGTATGAATTTTTGTCCATGTGGTCTTGTCATTTGTCCTGTTTCAGTGTTGTCCTTGTTCCTCTCATCGTCGTCTTTACTCGTTTTTGTTGTTGCTCAAGTCTATATTGTATGTTTTATTCTGCTTTTCATCCATCAGAGTTTTCTGATTTCAGGCTCGTCTGCTGCACTTCCTCAACGAAGAACGATTCGTCGGTAGAAACATTTTCGCTTAATTTTTTAAAATTTCAAATAACTTTTTTATTGGGTAGTTTTGCCATTTTAGTTGTATTACCTTGCCGAGATTAGTTTCCACTATTCGAAACGAAAGGACCATTTCAAATGTTTTTCCTCTGCATATTATATTTTTGAATACTTCACGAAATTCTTTCAATTGTTTTTTTTTCAATAATCAAGCTCCATGTATATCCTAAACATTATCATTTGACACATCATTCTATTTTATTGTGCCCTAACATTTAGAATTGTTCCACTTGATGTTGAATTCTATCGAAAAAAAAAGAAGAATGTGGTTTGACCAATAAATTTAATTAAAATAATTATTCTTGATTCACACAGAAAAAACAAAACAATCGATTAGATAAAAAAGTTAATAAATAAGACAGGCAAAAATAAATTATGTTGAATCGGCAAACTAATCTGAATCTTCGTCAGCGGTGAAATCAAACGGTTTAAAATCAGTTTTCAGTTTGTTGACAAGCTCTGATTCCTTTTCTTTCGACAGAACACAAGCTTTCCAGTCTACTTTGTCTTCACAGTCAAGAATTGGAGTGGATGCAAGAACTTCACGTCCGAATTGCAATGGGAAGCCTTTCATGTTCCGAGTGAATAGTTTAGAGCCGTCCGGTAGCTCTGCGATGAAATACGGACAACCTTCATTCACCATGTCGAGAAGCTAGAAAACATCGAATCTTTATTATTCTGAAATCAAAACTCGCTCACATTTTCGTCGGGTCCCATTGTGACTAATTCAAAACCGGCACAAGCAGCTGCAGAAGTAAACGACGACTTCAGTGCTTTTGTGGATGACTTGTCGATCATAACCATTTGAACTTGGAGATGTTGAGTACGGAAGTTTCGTTCGAATGTAACCAGAGCTTTTCCTTGCTGAAAATCAGAATAAGATTCATATACATTGTGCGATTTCTCCACCTTATTGGCCATTAGTGTGAATGAATTTTTGAACTTTTCAATCTCATCACGAACTTCCACAGGGGCTGACACTTGAGATTGAATATGTCCAACAGAGAGAACCATAACATGATCATCCGTAAGTGGACCTTTTGGCATGGCTGCATAGCAGTGAGTTCCAATCGCAACTACGAGATGTTTCTCAGCGTCAACGTTTGAGAGACAGAACCAGCATGGTCCAGCTGGTTGTTTGTTTCGTGGTCCATCGTTACCTGAAGTTTTAATGCAATAAAAATCCTCATATTTTTCTATTGTATTTGATATGTAGTCTCAAGCTTCCATTTTCTATACTCGTTATAATCCGCTAGTAACGAGCAGAAACTCGATCCTCTGAATTCCCAATTTGTGACTAGTCATAAAATTCCGATTACATTTCTCTATTATTCAAAACAAAATCTCAAAAGAGCACACATCACTCTTGGTTTCTTAGGTAACCAGGTGCACATTTGTCATCATTCTATGCGTGACCACTGAGACCACATTGGAACAAGACGACTTTGTCATCTTTTTAGTCGACATTCTCCCTCTAGTTGTCCTCCGTCTCCTCAGCATACGTGCACTTTCTTGTTTGCCAAACAACCTGGCCTATCAAAAAACGCCCTATATTTGACCGGCGAGTACACGGCAAAGAGTAACATTTCGTTCTCGACTCTTCGCAGAAAATGACTGTCCAACGCTTTTGCGATAATTTATCTGTTTCTTCCAAGATTCTTGGCGAGCAACTAAATTTTCGAAATGGAAAGGTTGCCCAGAATCGATTCTTGAAAGCTGCTCTGACTGAGAGAGTCTCTACTTATGATCCAGAGAATCCAACAAAACACGGACTTCCAACTGAGTTCATTTTGAATTTGTACGACAAGTGGGGGCACGGAAAGTTTGGTACTATTCTAACTGGCAATGTGCTTGTGGATCCAGTAAGTTTTATTCACTCAAACTTTATTTCTCAGATTTAATTTCCAGACAAACTTGGAGTCTGCTGGAAACGCGATCATTTTCAAAGAGGGAGATGGTGAAGAACGTCGTGCTCTCTTCTCAAAATGGGCGAAGAACATGAAGCAAGATGGAGCTCTAGCAGTAGTTCAACTTTCTCATGGAGGTCGTCAAACACCGATTACTGTCGAACCAAACCCATGGTCAGCTTCTGATGTCAAACTGAGTGGTGAACGTCGTTTTACTCCGTTCGGACAACCAGTTCCATTGAGTATTGAACAAATCAAGACTCAAGTTATCGATCGTTTCGTCTATGCTGCCAAGTTCGCCTATGAGACTGGATTCGATGGAGTTGAATTGCACGGAGCCCATGGTTACCTTCTAGCACAATTCACATCTCCGACTACCAACAAAAGAACGGATCAATATGGTGGATCGATCGAAAATAGACAAAGGATTATTCTCGAGATTTACGATGCTATTCGAGCTGAAATCCCAGCTTCAACTGGATTCTTGGTTGGAATTAAAACGAATTCTGTCGAGTTCCAGGAGCAAGGAACTACAGTAGACGACGCCAAAGAAATGTGCCAAGTTTACGAGGATAAAGGATTCGATTTTGTTGAATTGTCCGGAGGAACATATGAGAAGCTCGCTTTCCACCACATGCGTGATTCTACTCGCAACCGTGAAGCTTTCTTTTTGGAATTTGCAGAGAAAGTCAGTTTTTTAAAATTACAAAACAGCTAATAAATTTACAAATGTTTCAGATTCGTCCAGTATTCAAAAACACTGTCGTTTACTTGACTGGAGGATTCAGAACGGTTAAGGCTATGGTGGAAGCCATCGAAAATGGAGCTACCCAAGGAATTGGATTGGGACGTCCGATCACCGCTGAACCAGATCTTCCAAAGAAAATTCTGGAGGGCTCTGTTGCGTCATCAATTAAAAATGCTCTTGATGAGAACGATTTTGGAATCACAAACTTGGCCAGTAACACTCAAATGCAACAAATGGGGAGAAATTCCTACAAGCAGGCTAATGAGATGTAAGTTTTTTTGTTAGATGATTGATCTAACTATGAATTTCAGTCCCACCTACGGAATAAGCAACTTTTCCGATGAAGAAACAGTGAACAGGTATAAGGAAGCACTCAAGGATTACACTGTCTTCATGAAAACATTGGCATCCCAAAACAAACCGATTCACGGAGTTCTCGTTTTCGAAGGAATTCAACAAGCCTAGCTTTAATTTTAATGTCAGTACAAACTTCCATTCCTACATTATTTTTTGAATAAATCAATAAAACCCTCACCTCCATCGTTGTGTCTCTTTCTGCCACCGTTTCCTTCTTCAGCTCCTCCCATTTCGAATCGATATTGTGAGCCTTCCGGTCGTTTACCAGTTCCATTCATTCTATCAAGAGTTTCTCTGAAGATTATGAAACTTTTGTTGGAATTCAAGGTTTAAAAACTAACTTAGCAGCGATTTCTTCAAGGAGTTCTCTATATGGGAATTCAGAGCAATTCGGTGGTTGAGCAGTCAACTCCTCTTTCTCCATTTTTCTCATTGGTTTTACATTACAGGCGTACAGCCACTTCTGCTTTTCTGCATTGCCAACCGGAGCAAGACCTGTAAACTTTTTGTCAAGAATTTTCGAAATTAGATTTTTTTATACCTATGAATCGTGTAGTGTGCCTTGCTGGCTCCAAAAGTACACGATGATTACGATATGGTTGTCTTTCGTAATGGACTCCAAGACCGGCGAAATGATACCGAGGCTTTAACTGTGCCGCTAACTTCGAAAGTAAAGCTGATCCAGTAATTGGTTTGCTCGGCTGATTATGAGAATGGCGAGCAACATCAGCAGGCCAAACCGAGGTTAGAAGAATGTCGGTTCCGGAGAAACCAACTTGTGTTCCCAATGGAATCAATAATTCTTCGATGTCCGATTTATCGAAACAGCTCATATCTTTTGATGATCCTTCAACGCCACTTAAATATGCAATTTGCAAACCAGAAGCGGTGTTTAGCAGTCCTTTCTTTCCCAGGTAAGTTAGGTTGGCAGAAAACTCAATGGATTCTTCAGGATAGAGATAGCTGTATCGAGGATTTGAAGGCCCTGAATTAAATTTTGTTTTGTAAAACGAGTTTTTTTAGACAAACCTAAAATGTATGTAGGTATCGGGAATTCAATATTTCCGTTGATAACTTTCTCGTTTGCTTCATCGTCATCACCGAAAAATTCTCCAACGCAGAATAATGAATCGAATGGGCCATTCTGTAAAATTAATCACCTGTTTTCTAAAATTCAGACGCCATAATCTTACTTTTTTCTCAGTAACTGTTAGTTTTTTAATCAAATCCACGAAATTTCCGTTTACATCTCCACAACATAGTATCTTCGCTTGTTGTGTCGTCATCTGAAACGTTAGGTTTGCCAAAATATTAATTCATTTGTTCATTTGAAGCATGAGAAACAATAACGGAATTAAATAGCTCTGTTCATGAAAATCAAAAAAAAAAAGAAAAAAACGAGAAACCCCCGTAAATCGACATCGCAGCGGCTCTTCGGCCAGCTGTGGAGTTTTCTAGGCCGCCATTGAAACTTTTGGCGCGAGTTTGAATGACTATTTTCGATCCGGATCCGGCCAAATTCCAATCATATGATATCATGATTATAAACAGTGAAATTTAAAGTTGAAATTTATTGAATTCGCAGTTCATCGGACAATTCATTAATCACAGATATCTTTCTCGATTTTTTGGAGTACGGGCTCATCTAATCAATAATTACAAACAAATTCGGAGGTACTCCCGAACTTCGGGACCGCCTCGGAATAATAGAAGGAACGACTCTTCTAATACAAGTTTTACGATATTTAAAACATATTATTAAAAAATGCGGATCATGGGATCAAGTTTTCGAAGTACTGCTAACAAGTACTGTACTTCTGAGAAGAGATGGAGGAGGAGTGGTTGGAATTTTGAGAGGAAGAGGTGCAAAGATTTGACTTGTTGTTATCACCGAAGATTGAGGCTGGGTAGCAAGAAGAGATGCATTTGGAGCAACCGGATGTAGTGGGATTGGAATCTGAAAAGTTTTTATTCCTGGTGAACACTTATCATAAAGAATCTTACCGAAATGGAAGTGGAGGGCGTAGTCAGAATCAACGTTCTCAGCTTGTCTGTTTCAGCTCGTAACTGATCCAGTTCAACTCGGAGCAACATGTTCTCATGCTCAAGGTTCGCTGCTCTACACGCCATTTCATCTTCTTTTATCCTTCTCTGATCTCGACTTCGCTTAGCAGCATCATTGTTCTTTCGTCGACGTTCCCAGTAGGCTTCGTCTTTTACTTGATCCTGAAGAAAAAAGTAAACTTTGAATGTTAGAAGAAAACTCTCACCTTTTTTCTTTTTGATTCGTTCCTCACAATTACATTATCTCGACTACTACTCCCTCCTGTTGATGTTGGAGATGAGGAATCATGACTACTGTCTCTCGATGAGCAAGACTGAAACTTTCGGGTTTTTTAGGGAATCGTTCAATGTTCTCTTTTACCTCGGCTTTTTCACTGTTATTGTTGTTTTGCTCGAAGAGCCGTTCAGTTGGGTCATAGGATGTGGGCTGAAATTGTGAATATTGAATTGCGTTGTCATTGAATCCAGGTAACACTAGTCTAGAACTCAAAGTATATGAGGAATTCAAATGAATTCTGACATAGAAAAGCTAATTTAAAATATAGAAAACTCACAGTGTAAGTATTCAAATGTAAAAGATGGGAATTTGATAATAGTGCTGGATGGATTGGAAGATGAAAAGCAGAGGAATACGGTGAGACGTCGAATGGAGTCGAAAGAGTTGATGGATGAGCACAAAGGCTCTTAAATGCAGATGGCTCGTGGCATGAAGCCATGAGTACTTTTTAGTTTTCAGAACACTTTCGTCTTGCCGTTCAGAAAAGAGAGAGAAAGTCCGGTGAATAAGTGTGTGTGGGGGAAGAGAGAAAGTATGAAATTCGAAAACGAAAGTCGTCCTCTCACTGACCTAATTCTCTTGATTTCACTGCTTCCCGTTGCGCGCTCACCCCTCCCGCAAAAGGGGTCATCGGTCGTCGGACGGTCCGAAGGGGGGTGGCCGATCCGACGATCCGTCCCAGTGCGTACGCATTATGCAATGTTGTGTTGGTACGGATCGGAACGAGTGAAAGTTGCGTGAAAAGGAAGCGGTTAGTTAGATTTCTGACTGAATGACGGACACAGACTGACCAACACCAGCTAATTGTTCAAGAGGATGCGGATGATGATGATGATGAAGAGGGAAATTCTAGAAAGTTCTATTGAACTTTGAATTTTAATTATGTCAAACGAAAAATGGTTTTGTATTCTATTTAGAGCGAACGGTGAACTAAAACTTGGTACCAGTAAATGAGATAATTTTGGAATAGTTTCGAACTATCCATTTAGTTTACCATAGAAACTAACGTAAGTTAGTATTTATGGTAAATTAATAGCCTTGGATCGAGAACGTTGAATACTTATACTCCGTTGTTCTATAAAAACAATATTTAGAAGGGCATTTCAACATATTCTAGAAACATGAGGAATTATCATCGTAGATATAACGATGTTGTTGCAACCAATACCATTCTAAAGATTTTGAAATTTGCTTCATTGTTCGAAACTATTCTTCCAATCATATGAAATTCATCATTTCACTCTCGAAAAAGGGCATAATATGTACATCATTAGCGAATTCGAGAAAATAACGAGTTTCTGGGAGAAACAGTCCTCCGTATCATGTGTTATGTGATTTTTATTAGTCATGAATTCAGACATAACAATGCATAATCGACGAAGAAATGTGTTTTATGTCTAATAGGAAACATCATTCGGTGACCCCGTCAGGAGCATGGTAAAAGTAGAAGTAAGATTACGAGTTCATAACCTTTCAATGTGTTTTCTGAAGAACTGTATCTCTATGAATTGTACCAGTGACATGTGCAGTCCTATTTTGTTTCTTTCCCTGTGTGGACTAGGAACCAAAAATCCAAAAATCTATTTTCAGAAGCATCAATTTGCCTGCAATTTATATATTTACACAATAAACATGATTTGTATCCAGAAATGGTTTTTCAGTAGTTCTCATGCAAACATGAAAGTTAACAGATTCATTGAGAGCATCTCTATCACAAGATTCGATGTGGTTCCTACTAGTTTCAGTATTCAGAATTTTCGTTATTTCCGAGATTCACCGAATTCATGTTAGATCCTGATCTTTTTTCCAAGTACAATAATCTCTTTTCCAGATAGATGGGTGCCACTCAGTGCAAATGTTTCCAAATATTCAGAATCTTCCACTCTTCAATGACTTTTCTCCAGTTTTTTCACAGATTCCACTCTTTGCATATCTTGTTCCGAAACCACCACCTATACAGAGAGACCATGTGTAGCTGTCTTTTTACTCAATTTTTTCTAAACTATTGAATTTCCAGAATAACTACTGGAAAATGTGCTGGAGGAGAGATCAAGATAGTTACTGTGTTCCCTTGGAGGAATTCAACAGTGGACAGAAATATGAAACATATGGACTACGAGTTGAGAAGGTTACAAAAGTATTCCGGAATTTCGACAAATGATTTTTGCCCGGAAATCACAAAGGCACCAGTGTAGGTTCACTTTCTATTCCATATCTTTCCCAATTATTGTATTTTTTTAGTTTTGTGAATCTGTTGTTCTACTGAATGAAATTTTATGTACTGGGATAATACCGACGTTTTTACAGACAGCATGGCGATAAATTCGCAGTCATCTACAGATTTCCGTATTTAACTTCAACTTGTGATCGTGTCCGTCTTTTTGTGAGAAATGCTGTTTCATGGAGCTCTGAGGTACCATAAAAATATAGCAACTAAATTTTAAGTATCGAATTGAATAATTTCAGGTTTCTCGAGCTCGCGTGGTTTGTGAATGCGATCAAATCGTAGATATGATGCGTGCCTGATTGGTTATTCTGTCCCGCTTTTCTTGGCCTGTTTTGAATAAATAATAATAATAATATGTTTATTGATAAAGGGCTTGATGCCACTAACATAATCAATGCAAAGTAAAATTAATAGTTAAGAGAGTTTAAAGTTAAATGAGATTTAAGGGGAATATGTGATAAGTTATTTTTGAAAGAAACAGAACAAACTATAGAAGGGAAAATGTTTTTGGGGAGGGAGTTCCAGCAGGAAATTACACGATAAGTTAAAAATTGAGATAGAATCTTGCTGTGGGGGGTTTTTTGGTTACAACGAAAATAATAGGGGTGTCTACGGAGATGAAAAACATTGGAGGGGATGATAAAAATACTATGGTTGAGCACAATTTCACGAGAAACTAAGAGTTTATACATAAAAACTAGATCATGAATAAGCCTACGGCTCTCAAGTGTTTCTAAACTATGTTCTTGTAAACAGGAGAAATAAGATAAATATGGGAGATTAAATTTTTTGTAACATCTAAATAAAAATGATTTTTGAACGCCCTCAAGAAGCTTTATCTGTTCCTTGAGGACGGGGGAATATACAATGGTGCCATATTCGAGGATGGGGCGGATATAAATTATGAAACATTTTACGAAAACATGGATTGTAGACCGGCGGAGAACATTAAAGAAAATATTGATTCGTTGGTGTGCTCGTCGAAGTGTGGTAGCGAGGTGATCAGAGAAGGTCAGCGAAGAATTGAGGATGACCCCCAAATCCCGAATTTTCTCGACATTTGGCAGAATCTCATCGTTAATTGAAAACGAGGGTTTAGTGTTGTTAAGTCGTTTTTTGTGAGGGAAAGATATAGATTCACACTTAGCTGGAGCAACACTCATCTGCCACAAATCACACCAGGTTTCAAGCTTTCCAAGATCATTTTCAATATCATGAAAATTAGTTGAAAAGAGTTTCAAATCATCTGCATAAAGCAGATAATCAGAAACGAAGTTATCTCCAATATCATTAACAAAAATAAGAAACAAAAGTGGACCGAGAACTGATCCTTGGGGAACTCCCGATAACACTTTTGCTTCTTCAGATAGTTTCCCATTGACGTTGACTTTTTGAGTTCGATTAGTTAGGAAGGAACAAAGCCATTCGTACATTTTAGAGTTGATGCCATAAGATGTTAGTTTTAGCAGGAGTTTATCTGTTGATACCGTATCAAAAGCTTTCTTAAAATCAATGTAAACGCTATGAGTAGTAGCTTTGGAATTAAAGTTATCGAGAAGAGAAGCTTGATAGCAGAGAAGTTGGGACTCTGTCCCTCTGTTAGATCTGAATCCGAACTGACTTTTAGAAAGTAGATTGTTATCATTAAGAAAGGAGATAAGATGTTTATGAAGAATTTTCTCCATAAGTTTACCGACTGAAGAGGTAAGAGAAATAGGTCTATAGTTATTGGGATCAGTCTTGGCTCCTTTCTTATAAAGTGGCCTTACAATTGCTGTTTTCCAACTGCCAGGAATGCATGCAGTTCGGTAAGATTCATAAAAGATGATAGAGAGAGGGATAGATATAGCTGTACAGGTTTTTTTGAGAAAGATGGCAGGTAAGTTGTCCGGAGTGGTGTTAACTTTGGGGGAAAGTTTTGCAAGCATACGTTCTAGTGTACATGGATCAAAGATGGGAGATCCCATAATAGAGTTAGTGCGAGAAGCAAAAGGAGGTTTGTTACCGTCATCTGTAGTAAAGACTTTCGAAAAACAATCAGAGAAAAGTGATGCTTTAAGTGAGTCATCATTAACCGGGTTGTTGGAAGAATCTTTCAAAACTCCGATTTCCGACGAACTTTTATATCGGGAATTGATGTATTTGAAGAAGTTTTTTGAAGAACCACTACTGAGATGTCTTTCGACAGTCTTTGTTTCTTCAGTCAGAAGCAGAGATTTGAGCTTGTTGGAAATGAACTTGTATTGTTGAGAATTTCCTTCCTTACGCCACAATCTCAGTTTCTGTTTCTGAAGTTTGACAACAGAGAATGAATGGTTTTTGGAATTTGGGTTAATTCTTCTGACAGGAACAAACCGATCAATAAGCTGAGTGCAGAAACGCAAGAGATAGTCGTACATTGCTTCAACTGAGAGGGTAGAAAAGATTAGATCCCAGTCAATGTTACTAATATGAAAGTTGATATTTTCATAATCAGCTTTATGGAAGTTTCGAACAGTATTAAAGCTTTTAGTACGTTTGCGTGTAACAGATAGACTGAAGCTTATTAGTCTATGATCACTGAACATGTCCCCAACCGTCAAGTCCCTGACAATGTCAGTGTTAGAAAGACAGAGATCGAGTATGTTATCGGGGTTGAGACGGGTAGGTTCGCGAACATGTTGAGTCAGACCATTTTTTGTAACAAAAGAGAGAAATCGTTTGCATTGTGAGTCAGAAGCAGTAAGAGAAGACCAGTCAACATGAGGCAAGTTAAAGTCACCAACTATAACACAATGTTTATGGGTTAGTAGGAAATGAGCAAGAGATTCGACCAAACTTTCGAGAGAACTTGCGTGATTTGGGTGGTAGACGACAACAATTCGTACTGTAGTCCCTCCACAGAGCACGTCGATACCTGAAACTTCAAGAGCAGAAAAACGATCAGGAACTTGAATGGGAACATAGTTTAAACTTTTGGATACAAGTAAGGCTACTCCTCCGCCATGTTTACTACGGTCTTTTCGTAAAACGGAGAAAGAATTTGAAATGGAAAGTAAGGCATCAGGAAAACTAGAGTCTAGTTTGGTTTCAGTTAAAGCAAAAATGTCAAGTTTTTGAGAATCTACGATAAGTTCAAGTTGGTTAATTTTGTTTTTAACGGAGAAGCAGTTGGCATATCCGATAGAGATAAACTTTACTTCTTGGTTTTTTGTTCCTTGACGGACCATGGCCATGGGGATTGATTCTCCTTGTACTGGATCTTGACCAACTCGAGATTTCGGACGGTGTAGATGCGCTGCTTCTTCTCGTTGTTCAGGCGAATAGCTTCTTTCCATGCAGAACGGTACTTGATCAGCTCCGGTTTCGACAGATCCGGTCGAAAGATGGCGGACTTGAACTGCGAGATCTTCTGTCTGAGGGTGTCCGAATGAGTGAGAAGTTTCCGAGCATCTTCTGCTGATTGTGTTTGCAGTTTCAGTAGAGGGGGCGAATTTGCAATAGGAATGCGAAAAACCGAAACGTCCCCGGAGATCTCGCTTTCCTTTGCGATAAGTTTTCCAATCTCTGCATCAGCAGTGACGTCACCGGAAAATTGGGCATTCCTGACAATAACGGCACACTTACGTGAGTCAGACTGTTGAGCCAGGGTTGCCGCTTTCATCATCGATAATTGAGTTGCTGGAGCAGAAAGAGATTTCGCAACGACTTCGGCAAATGTTTTCTTTGATGTTTCCGCAGATGTAGAAAGTTGGCTTTTCAGCTCAGCAACAGTGGATTCCAGTGAATCAACCCTTTTGATGAGTTGATTGTTGTTTTCGAGGAGTTGATTGTTGTTTTCGAGAAGTCGGTTGTTTTGCTTTTGGACGTTGGAAATCATTTGAACCAAGCCATGGACGAAAAACTTGAGATCAGTAGAATTGATTTTCTTGGGCAAAGAAAGATTGAGAATAGGATAGGTGTCAGTTTCTTGGTCCTGAGAAACTTCCGTACCATCTTCGTGTTCTTCCTCATCAGAGACATCCATTTCGCGGGTAGAATTAGGGGAAAGAGTAAGTCGAACGCGTTTGTCAATAGCAGACAAAAAACTGTCTTTTCTTTTTCCCATCGAGAGAGCCAGCAGAGACGACCGCTCACGATGAAAGCAAAAAGAAGGAATATTTGTAATATTTGAGATTAACTTTCTCTTGTGATATTAGTAAGTATCGTCGATGTAAGATTGTTTACAATGTACCGCTCGGTATCGGCGGGATAAATTTTCAGTGAACTACGGTCGTCGGCGGCAAAGTCCGCAGAGTACGCATACACTGATAATAGGCGCGAAATTTTCTTCCTTCCGTATTTTGAATGCTTCTTTGGTTATTTCTTCAAATTTATCGGTTTATTCTCAAAAAGTTGGCGTCGTTTTGCGTTCGATGCTTTAAGTAACTTCCTCTCTTCTTACGCTTTTCTCTTCAATTACTGTTTTCGCTGATTTCGAAGTGGAACAAGCCAGAGATAAAAATTTAACTTCACCACTCGGTGGTCATTCGATAAATATCTTATTTTGATTTTGTTATACTTGCCAAGACAATTGTCTTATGCTGCATATTTTTGAGCAACAAAGTCTATTCGACCCTTTTTACTATTCATCATATTTTTTTTCTGCCGTTATCTATTTTCCAACTCCGTTTAGAGAGGCTGTTCCTATTAGATGCTGGTATTGTAAATCTGCTGGCCAATTGTCCTTTTCTCAAGGTCATCTTCCCTTATCCTGATGCTCCGTCCTCTCTCTATGTCTCTTCCACTCATGTACTTTTTCAAACATTATTCGCAGTGCGGGGCCGCCACGCAACGTGGCCTCTCGTCCAAACGCACCGCCCATCCCGCTGTGTGGCCTGCGCTGATTGGTCGGCGGCAAACGTGGGCCAATCGGCGAATAGCAACTCGAGCCGTGTCAACCACGCAAAAGACACGTCGACTTACTCTGTAGATTCTGCAGATGAGCTCAGTACACCATCAGTTTCAGTTTTTGCTCTGATCGGTTCTCTTTTCCAGTTCTCTTTCTCTGTGTTAAACCGTACCAATTTTTGTTCCCCCTGATTGATTCTCGTGTAGAATTTTCATCCAGATTCTATAGTTTTCGTCTATTAAACTTTGAAAATTCCAGACTCAACTTGGTGTCGTTTTATCGGAAACGAAATGAAGTCACTCTGTCTGTTAGCAATTGTCGCCGTTGTTTCGGCCGAAGTTTACTTCAAGGAAGAATTCAACGACGCTTCTTGGGAGAAGAGATGGGTTCAATCTAAGCACAAGGACGATTTCGGAGCATTCAAGCTCTCCGCCGGAAAGTACTTCGATGTTGAGTCCCGTGATCAAGGAATCCAAACAAGCCAAGATGCCAAGTTTTACTCCCGTGCCGCCAAGTTCGACAAGGAATTCTCCAACAAAGGAAAAACGCTTGTCATTCAATACACCGTCAAGCACGAGCAAGGAATTGACTGCGGAGGTGGATACGTCAAGGTGAGTGAAGATTTCGCTAATAAGTGATTGAGCAAGAAAAATAATATTATTTCAGGTCATGAGAGGAGATGCCGATTTGGCTGATTTCCACGGAGAGACCCCATACAACGTGATGTTCGGTCCAGATATCTGCGGACCAACTCGCCGCGTTCACGTCATTCTCAACTACAAAGGAGAGAACAAGCTCATCAAGAAGGAAATCACCTGCAAGAGCGACGAGCTCACTCATCTCTACACTCTCATCCTCAACGCTGACAACACTTATGAGGTTAAAATTGACGGAGAGAGCGCCCAAACCGGAAGCCTCGAGGAGGACTGGGATCTTCTTCCAGCCAAGAAAATTAAGGATCCAGACGCAAAGAAGCCAGAAGACTGGGACGAGCGTGAGTACATCGATGACGCTGAAGATGTCAAGCCAGAAGACTGGGAGAAGCCAGAACACATTCCGGATCCAGATGCCAAGAAGCCAGAAGACTGGGATGACGAGATGGACGGAGAGTGGGAGCCACCAATGATCGACAACCCAGAATACAAGGGAGAATGGAAGCCAAAGCAGATCAAGAATCCAGCCTACAAGGGAAAATGGATTCATCCAGAAATTGAGAACCCAGAATACACTCCTGATGACGAGCTCTATTTGTATGAAAACTGGGGAGCCATTGGATTCGACTTGTGGCAGGTGAGAAAGACGAAAGACCTTATAAGTGTGCATATAGTCAATATTTCTTTCTTTTAGGTTAAATCTGGAACCATCTTTGATAATGTCATCATTACTGATTCCGTGGAGGAGGCTGAGGCCCATGCCGCTGAAACTTTCGACAAGCTGAAGACAGTTGAGAAGGAAAAGAAGGAGAAGGCCGACGAGGAGGCTCGTAAGGCTGAGGAGGAGGCTCGCAAGAAGGCTGAGGAGGAGAAAGAAGCCAAGAAGGATGATGACGAGGAGGAAGAGAAGGAAGAGGAAGAAGGACACGACGAACTCTAAACTCGTTCCCCTCGAGTCTCCTATACTCGCTTTTTTGCTCTGCAACACCAGCACCGCCTCACCATCACAATCCCCCCGCACATTCAAGTCTCTCCTATTCTTTCGGGTTAAATGATTGTTTTATTTATTTATTGAGCACCTGCTCAGGTTTATTGCTCGCGTTGTTTTTAATAATAAAAGGATGTAAATTAAGAACATTTCATTTACTTTAAAATATACACGCGCTATTCTCCAGGCTCTGACAGTCTATGTATGTTACAACAATATGTAAATTCAAATAATGCTAATAATCATTTGGATCATATGGGTGCCGCTCCTCAAACCAATCCTTTAACCATGATGGAACTTCTTGACCGCATTGAGACATGAAGACGTAAAGTTGATCAATAATTTGTCCTCTTTGGCCGCCCATAAGTGCATCTGGATCGATAAGAACAGTGGCTAAACCTCCGCTTCCGTCTCTTCCGACCCGTCCAATGCGGTGCTTGTATGTGTCGAAATCGGTAGACATTTCCATGATGATTGTCTAGAATTATTATACTCATTTTACCATAGGCAAAACGTCAAAACTCTTTTTTCACTAGGAACTAGCTACTCACATGTTTGATTGAAGACACATCGATTCCTCGAGACATAATGTTTGTGCACACGATTCCGTGAATCCGCCTGAATTCCAAATCGTTGAGAGTAATCTCTTGCTGCATTTTGGTAATCGTTCGGCACAACGGACGGAAGTTATATCCGAGAAGACGAAGAGCCATAGACACCTGTAAGGAGTAAAAAGTGTTTTTATTTCTCATTTCAGAAATTTCTCTACCTGTGCAACTCTCTGAATTGTTTCACAAAAGATAGCAATCGTTTGCACATACGGACCTTCCTTCGTGCAATTTGTGACTGCTAAGTCTTTATCAATCAATGCACGAATAACGTTCATTTTGGTAACCCAATAGTGCGTTGTCAACGGTGATCTACGATCGTACTTGTCGAGTCTGATGACTTGCTGTGTGATGTATCCTGGCAGACTGGGACAATGAACTAATTTCCAAGGACTGTTATGGAACATTCTCATCTGCAGTGGTGTCAATGCGATCGATCCTTCATAATCCCGGGGGAAGGTTGCAGAGAGAAAACATGATTGCAAATTTTGAAATACGTCGTCTTTTAATTTGTCCAAAACCCATTCAATATCCATTCCGAATGCTGAAGTGTCGATCATTTTGTCAGCTTCATCAAGAATTATCATCTTCAGGTCATCCAAACTGATAACTTCCGATTCGATGGCGCTTTTCAATTTACCCATTGTACAGAATGCAATATCACATTCATCTAGAAAAAAAAACAGTTATTGTGGCGGTAAAATGTAGGTAAACTTGCTCCACCGCACTCCAGTGGAAAAATCACCGTTTCGGGACCTTTTACCACAGGAGTGCGGTGGCGCAAGTCCAGCTGCATTTTACCGCCACAATATACACTGCACCGTCTCCACGATTTGAAATTCGAACTGCAAGGTATAGTATGCCGCAATTCTTGTAGGGCAAAAAATTTCTGCAGGGCAAGTCAAAAACTTAAAGATTTTTCTCCAGACTTGCCTGCAAACATTTTTTTTTGCCCTACAAGAATTACGGCATACTATACCTTGCAGTTCGAATTTCAAATCGGGGAGACGGTGCACTGTTTCAGAATTCTTCACCAAACCTGGTATGAACTTGTGGTTCGCGACGAGCATATCTGTTGGGATGTCATACATTTCTTCACATTCATCCATGCCATGCATACCAAGAATCAGCTGACATCGACCATGTAATTGCCTGACCAGTGTTCCAGTATTTGCGATGATCAGTACAAATGGAGATGGTTTCTCTGGTTTTCTCGCACGATTTTTCCGTTCGATAATCGCTCTTTCGATAGCAGGAATCAAAAATGCATAAGTTTTTCCGATTCCAGTTGGTGCTTCAACCATCAAACCATTGCCTTCTCTGATCACTTTGATAGCCTTCCGCTGAACAGCGTTCAGTTCAGTGACTTTCACTATCCGCAAATTTTTAACCAATCTTTTGTCACTCAAGATTTTTTCCAAGTCATTCTCAATATCGTAGTCTTCAGGTGAATTCGAGTCTTGATCAACAATCACCACATTTTCCTCACAAAACTGGTTGATAACTGAACAGTCTTCCTTTGCTGAGGCGACAACGTCTCGCTTTGCATAACGACGTTTAGCGTCTGAAAAGTAGAAATAATTTTGAGGTATCCAGGTTACCCACCATTGTAATAAGATCTTGTATCGATTCCACGAAGATCCAGATTACGATGAAATTTGGGCGGATCTATACTCCTTCCAATGCTATGTGCAACCTCAACTAATCCCGGTTCATCTATCGGATTTTCTTGCTCTGTTTGCCATGGAAGTGGCATCTGGAATAGTAATATGCTTACTGGATGAATTAATTTTCTGTTTGTGAACGGATAGCTAAAAAATATTATACTGAAATCGACAAAGAAGCTTTAGAGCACGAGAAGAACACATCACATAAGTTTATGATATTAAAATTGTGTCTCATCACACAATATTCAAGTTACACGAAGTTCGGCAAAATATTTGTAACAAATTGTGAAACAATTATAAAATAAGGAAAACAAGAGATGCACACAGGGGAGATTACATGCTAGGTGTTACTTTCGAAAGGATAGCATAGTCGAGGCCGGAGTCCTCCGATGGGCACGTCGCATCGCTGACGTATCCATTTTTGTGAAAGAATCCTAGTGATGGTGCATTGTAAAGAAAAACTGTAGCGATCACTTTGGTCATATTTGTTCTAAATATTTCATGGTTTGAGCATTTTTCAGGTGATCTGTTACTTACTTCGCTGAAAGTCGCTCCAAAGTATCGAGCATCATGCCTCCAATTCCTTTATTTTGATATGCAGGTAGTACTTGAAGTTCCCAGCAGTAGGTTACAGGAATGTTATGATCCACGACGAACCGATATGTCGTGTAGCCAACTTTCTCTCCCTTCGAATTGATTGCGATTATGAATCGAGCTGTTGTGGCGCGCAGCTCGTTTCGCTTCGTGTTTTCATCGTATCCCCACTGTGACTTCTGATACATTTCCATCATATTCGCCTTGAACAAAGCGAAAACCCATTCGAAGTCCTCATCACACAAATGTGTTGCCCATGCGTAGTCGAAAGTAATGATCTCTCTGGAAAAAAAATGTGAAAATAAAAATTATATTTTCCACAATACCCGTCCGCGGTGGTGTTTCTCGGTGTTTCACAATCCAGCTTCTCAACCGGCTTCGGCATTTGACTAGCCTTTTTTACTAGTTTTTTGGGATCTACCGGCATTTTTGTTGACTATTTATCTAAAAACAACAATTGTAAAGGCCGAAGAGAATCAATTGCTTCGAGTGGAGTGTACTTGATTTCAAAAATCTTTTTAAAATGAAAAAATCTCCTAAAAAGAACATTATTTGCAATCGCGACGTTCGGGTGTCTAAAAATTATTTTTAGCGGTAGCAAACTTCCGCAAACACTAACACGCAAAGATTGCACAGTTTGATACCGTATTCGAAAAAACCGTGCGCACATTTTGCAGATATTGTGCGCAGGGGTTGCAAATTGCTTGAGGTTACTGTATCTAACTAAAATCTCGCAACGAAAAGCAATTTGCAATTCTGGAAGAATTCGGGAAAAAAACAAAGAAGCTTCTACAAAGAAGAAGAAGAAGCAAAGAATAAAATAGAAGAAATTTTTTTACTTGAAGAAAATTAAGTTTTCTGAAATGCCTGATATTTTAACCTTTAAAAGTTATCCAAAAACTCTCGAAAAAAACAAACAAAATGCATCATTCTGAAAAACGTTGTATTCAATAATTCCATCCAAACTTTGGCGGCTCGGCGAGTGTTTCTGGAAAAAAATGAGTCCACTATATTCATGTTGAAGCTCTCGCTATCATCCGAAAATTGGGATTCGACGACCGGAATGATAATCTCCTGACGACGTTTCTAAGCAGAACATGTAGAATTTGGTGCTAATTTTAGAAGACAAAATATTTCTTATTTATTTTCATAATTTCATAAATCAATAAACGTTGAGTTCCTGATGATCTACAAAGCAGAATCCCCAATGGCCTCCTTCGTATCTTCCACACTTTTCAATGCTGTGGAATCCTTCTTCAGACTCTCTGAAAGTTAATGGAAAATCGCAGAATTCTTTTTAATTCTACTTACTGTTCGATCTTCCTTGTGGACCTGTCTTTGCTTCTGATCCTCCCGAAGGTCCCGTCGGTCCTTCTGACGCCAAATCCGTGATGTTTCCCATTTGAGAAGTCGTTGTTGTGACAGCTAGATCGATGATCTCACTTTTCGGTTTAACTTCTTTCTTCACAGAAACATTCAATTCCTCATTTTTGCGAATCTCATTCACCAATGTGTCTTCGATATCTTTCAATGTTGGATTGGTGATTATTCCAAGTTCATTCCTCAGTTCATGGTCTGAAAAGCTTTTGAAGTACTTTCACCGTTTTACGTTCTCTAATTACTCACTACAATTGCACATGGAAACAAAACAAGTGAATACAAAAGGTCCAATATACAAAACCATAAAGAACCAGGCAAAGATATGATGATTTGAAGTTGTCATGTCAAGATTCTGATTTACTTTATACTTCTGTCGCGTAGCTCCAATTTGTCGTATTGTTGGTGTCTCTGTTTTAGTTCCATTTGTGAAGAAAAAATTGTCGATGAGCTGACGAAACGCGGATAGAATGCATTGAGTTTCTCTGGAAAACTTTGATTGTATACAAGCAAAGAATTATTTCGTTTGTACCCTTTTGGATTGGACGGATTTCTCATGTCACACTTCGGAACGAGTTGTCCCTTGTTCAAGGATTTGTAAAGCAAATTCTGAAATATTGGCTGTAAAGATTCCAAATTTCCCAAACAATCTCACATAGACTTTTAAGGGAATCAATTGGTTTTTGATTACTTCCACTTCTTCATGACAGTAGTCCTCGGAACAATAAACCCTCGGTAAAAGAGATGAATAACAGTCCAAGTCAATGGCCAACCGAGTGTTTTTTGCAAGAGGCTCGATGTTCTTGGAACTCATACTCGGATATTTGTCAATTACAAGCGGATCACATTCTACTCCCCACTGAAGTTCAGTTGGTCTTTGTTCTGAAAACGACAATTCAACATCGGAAGCTTCTGAGTATCGGACTTACTCGCATAGTTCCCTTGAATCTTTTCAAATCCTTTCAGAATACAATCTACTTTATCGAGATATTCGGAATCATCAATACCATCACTATCTTTGCTCTCCGAATCTCGACGCCATTGATATAAAGATTCTGCCATTTTCGCTGAACTCATGCACGCGGCGGAAAATTTTTCGAGACAGTAGCAAGTGACCATCAGCCTTCCTCCGGAAAGCGATTTTCCAGAATTATCTTTCGAGGAGATGTAACATTGCGGAGATTTGAACTCTCCGTGTACAATATATTGGAACGCTTTTTTGTGTTTGTTTCGATTTTTGGGATCAATTGGTTCGTGTGATAGTAGTAATAAGGTGCATGATTTTTCAATTAGTTGATACGTTGTGATGCAATCCTGGAAAATAAAAGAAAATGTTTTGAATAAATCTGGAAACAACTCACTTTATCACTCTGACATTTTTGTGCAAAAGAATCGTTGAGAAAAAAAGGAACTATCAGCAACTGAAGTAATCGTATCATCGAGCGCTCTTATTTTATTAAAACTAACGTTTTCTAAATTTTTTTCCATAAAGATCTATCCTCAAGGTTCAAGTTCACGTATATTTCGAAACCCGTTCAAGATTACCTCATGAAAAGTAAAGTGCTCCGCAAAACGTTCGTTCCACTTGTAGTTTTCACGTTCATAGCTTTCTAGGTAAACATTCAGACTAAAACAGCAATATGAAACATTTTTCGGTTTCAGCCATTCCACAAAGGGATCATTCTGCTCTCCAAGAATGTCTGAATCAGAAACTTCAGAAACCACTTATGTTATGTCTTAAAATGCACATAGTGTGCTCTTTCAATCTTCGAGTCTTCTGACTTCTTTGCGGAAACCAAAAATCTGAATAATGGAAAACGAAACGTGAAAAGATTCAAATTCAATTTCCTTCAAAACCTACAATTTATAATTTGATTGGAGTGTGAAGCATAACTCTCATGTACTTTAGCCGATCCTATTTCTAGATTAGTAACCTATTTCCTAAGATGAGTTTCTTGCCAGAAAAGTCAATTCTTACTCGATCTTTTGATGAATGGATCAATCTTATTTATGATAACAGAGAAATGTGCAAAATTCCAGCACCAATTGGTTATAGTATGGGTTTATCAGGTGCTCATTTGGTGGCATTTCCTATTTATATCATGGCATTTTACACGTTGTATGCGGAAAAATCTCCAAATTTCAAAGTTTACAAAAAGTATCTGGCCACACATGTTGTAAGGTGAGCTACATTTTGGTACCCTTCGCGGTCTTTTGTTAACTTTAACTCATTATTCCTTTCAGCAATTTTCTATTTGAGTTTCATCTTTCTGTAGTTATGAAACCCGTTCTCTATCTACCGTATCCCACGATTAGAATGACTGGTGCATTCTTCTTCACTTATTTCAATGGATTCCTAACTTTTTTCATTTTCTACTTTTTTATTGCGTCCACCGGATGGTCTATTCTAGAACTTCTCTATTATCGTTTCAAGTTGATTTATAACAACAACGTTAGCTCGAACTGGGTTAAAAAATCAGCTTCTGTCGTAAAAGGAAGTCGACAAGCACTGGTGGTATTCTCAGGATGCACATTTTGTTTTTTGGGACTTTGTGTTACTGGAATGTTTGAACAGACAACATATAAACTAAAACTAGAGGTATTTTTATTCACTTTGTTAATTCAAAATCGGTTTTGTTTTCAGATAATTGATGAATTCCCTGAACTTTTATGCACATCAGCTATAACACTGCCAAAGACTTCAAACGCTGGAATCAAACCAATTCATTTATTCAATGTATCTGTTCTCGCTTCTACAATAATCGGTACATTTTTGTGTGTTACAATGGGAATTGTCTCATTTCTAGCCCTTGATGAAATGGTCAAAGAATCCAGATCCTCCATGAGAACAATCGCAATGCATCGAGCATTCCTAGTTAGTTTATTCTGTCAAATCGGAGTCCATGGGGTTATGATGGGGTTTCCCTTATTCATTTACATTGTTTCTATTATTATTCATTTTGATGGAAATGGTTAGCTGAATCCAGAAGAACCTTATAGATTTTCCATTTTCAGAAGTCGGTTATGTGGCTATCGTATTGGCATCTCTCCATGGAGCTATGAGTACATTGGCAATGATTCTTTTCAATAGACCACTATATTATTTGGCTAAAACAAAAGTCCAATCTTTGTTTTTTCCAAGAACTATTTCTGTTGGTGATGTGTCTTTGGTCTCAAGTAGTTTATCAAGACCAAATGATAGTGCTCAAAACAGGAATTAAAACTTGATTCTTTGAAATTGTTGTTTTAATAAGTAGTTTCTCTATTCCAATGAATTTGTTTTGAGTTCAAGAGTTTTTTGGTTGAAAGAAGGGGGGCAAGTTTCGCATGTTTGCAATAAATGCTCCATAGAAAAAATCATAGGTCTATTTAGAAATGTTTACCTTTACGGAAGAGGATAATATATTTCCGGAAAAGAAGCCAATTTATGCTACGATTGGTGCACAATTTTGGTCAGTATGGTTTTTGGGAACATGTGCTGCACTGGGGTTTTCATGAGCAACCTTTATATAGTTCAGATATTTATTTAAAACTTTTAAAGCTTTTTACTTTGTTAGAAAGGTCAACTTTTCTCCAGACAAAAATTATTCCATCAAACATCTTCCAGACCAAAATAAAAGGGACTCTAATTGAATCAATTACTGCAACACTCCTTGGCAACTGAAAATTCAATTTGATTTTCGAAAAAAAGACCTTCAAAGATCAAAATGTATTGGTTGTAGATTTGAAAAGACGAATAGGACAGATAAATTAAAATTCCCTTCATTGGATCCGATTCGTAAAATTCGACATTCGCAGTTCGAAAGTTTCGTTTTTCAAACGCACGTACGCAGTTTCAACTCACAATCTCCAAATCAAAATCTTCGAAAATCTGGAAAAGTCACTATCGAAATACGAAAGAAAGCCTGACGAACGTATCTCTGTCTCCATACAATAACACGTCGTCTCGTCTTCCCGCTTCTTCCTCATCTTCTTCTTTAGCATAAAACGCGATCCTGTCGTGTCTTCTGCGTTGCTTCATCTTACCAATCCTCTTCTATCCATTTCTTTTCTCTCTGCACTTTCATTCCGTCTCTTTTCGGTTTCTTCTCATTTTTCCTGGCCTTTTGATAAACCCGCCCATACCGTCGTCCGTTTCTTCCTCTTTTTAGTTTCATCTTTCCGATCCTCACCGTTTTTTCCCCACTCATCCTTTGGCAGTTTTTTTCGAGTTCAGGATAGATGCGATTCTAATCTACTGCCAGTTGCATCGTACCTGCTTATAACACAAAATTCGGCCTAAATCTTTCCGAAACTTCATTTCATTTTAAACTTCGTCTCAGAATTTCCAAACGTAGCCATTTTCACCAGGATGATTCAAGCACTACTACTGCTTGCATCAGTATTAGGAGCATCTGTATATTATTGGCAACACAATAAAGAATGGTCATATGTTCAAACTCTCGATGGAGTGGATCGAGGAGAAGTTATTCTTCCAAATTACAGTAAGTTTCTTCTGTTAGAGTTTAGAATGGCTTATGTTACTGATGCCCCTCAATTTCGTAATTCTCGCAAGAATCCAGCTAAAAATATCTACAAATTTGTATCTTGGGCGTTTGAAGTTATCTCAGAAGCTCTGAATCTTATGGAAAGTTCCTGAAAGATCCTTCAATACATCAGCATATTCCGTTCCGTTGTTCTGTTGATAACAACGACTTAGGTTCTTCATGAATCCCTTTCTGTTCTCAATTATACATAAAAGTAACAAACTACCTTCATCCCAACTTTCAGATGTTCATCCAATACTCTACAACGAATGCATATGGCCAATTCTAGATCCATACGAGCCTGATATCCTAAAGTATCTCAAGGGACGAAAGTAAGTTTTAATCCCCCGTTCAAAAAGATGAGAAAGTCAAAAGATCAGAACACACATATCATTCCATTTTTTTCTAGTCAGTCACCCACAGATTTCCATTCAAATATCTCCTAGCGATAAAAACCGCCCGACTGTAAGGTCTAGCCACATCTTGTCTCCCGTCACATCCGATTTCTTTCTCTCTTTTTGATTATTCTTGTCTTCAAGCTATGCTAAAAGTAAACTTGTTGGTTGCTAACTAGGGAAAATAAGGATTTGGAGGGCTTTGGTGTTCAGGGAATCACAGTGGGAAAAGAACAGGAAATCGATGCAACTTTTTGTTTTTCGTTTCGTTTCGATTATCGGATCCTTATAAGAAGAACACGGACAGAAGACGTTAGAGGAGAAGCGAGACTGAAGTCGTCAACACAGAAAAAATGATGGATATGGAAGAGGTTCTCTGTTCTAACGAATATGTTCTGGATCTTTCTAAACCTTGATATGAAGACTGAAGATGAACGGAAGAATTATGTTCCAAGTTTTTTGACATTCCGTGGCAGTTTGCCATTTGAAATTCGTTGGTGATGTCTCCATTTCAGGAAACAGAACGGTCAGATTGTATATCTCCAAGATCTCAGCGTTTCGCGTAGATGCCACAGAAACAGTTTGTTTCAATGAGATGAAGAGATACCCAAAACTGGGAAGTGTAGATGAATCTGGAGTTTTGATGGAGTCGCAGATTTGATGATTGAAACTTTCTTTTAAAATTGCATTCTACTCGAATTCGGGGACAAGTTTAGTTCCCATCGTTTGCCAATATTCCTTTTTTAGTTAAAAGGAAGTAGGTCAATTCCATGCATACATAATTCAAGAAATTCTTGTGTGATGGTGTGAGAGGGTGATTCCATCATTTCCAGTTTTTCTTTTATTCTATCTCCCTATCTCACACTTTTTGAAATATTCACCTTGTTCTGCACCGACACATGAACAACAAGCTATCGGCTATATATCTGATCTCCCATGCATGCATTTGTGTGTTGTTCGTTCGGAGATTGTATTGACGAAGAAGAGGAAAAAGAGAAATGGAATGAAGCTTCAAGTGGCTAATAACACTTTCTTATCATTTTTCTCGCTCTGACCACCCGGTTAGCCCTCATCCGATTGTGTGTTTTGGATTACGTTCGATAGCGAGTTTTTTTTCTGGGTTCAAACTTTTCATTCATTATCTTCGGACGTAATTCAGACAGTTTTTTTTTTTAATTTGGAAGGGAACGGTTGTAACCACGGGGTAAGGAGCAGAATATTCTACAACTTCAAACAATACTTCATAGACACGTAGGCTCTCGTCTCAGTTCTAGTAATACTGTAAAACCTCTAATAGAAATACACCTCTATGTATTAGAAGGACACCCCTAATTGAAGAACACCCAAGTGAGCTCGAAAAGAGCATCTTCTCAAATTTCTGGGAATCTGAAAATAGTCTCATCGATTCTTTGTCAAAAACAGACTAGGATCAATATGAAACTCGTTATGAGTTGCTTCTCAAAAGTTAGTAATGGATACTTTTGTGAAATTTCAATTTCGATTTCGAGGAGGTTGAACAATAGAAGGAAATGTCCCTCCATTAGAGGGTTTACAGTATTTTCTTTTTGACCTCAACATGCATCCTTATACGGTCTATCAAATGATAATATTTCTGATCCTTCATACAGACAAGAGTCTATTCAATTTTTATGTTCCATACGACATCAACATTTTGGCCAATTAACATCAGTCACAAATCTTTTCCAGTTTTTCCTCATTCCCTTCCTTTTCTTCTAAAAATTTTCCTCATTCTTCATTGCCGCCTAGGCTGTCAAATCTGTCGCTATCTGTAAAAGGGCATCATATCACAGAAATCTTAGGCAATAAAAATGTAACAAGCTTTTCGAAAAGACTTCTAATGATTTCAAATGATGAATGACACCTCTCTACTTTTTTTTGATCCATTGAACCTCTCTTCAGAAAAAAAGGAGATAAAAGAGACATTCAGAAATAATTGTCTACCTTTCAGACGCCGTCTGGCATGTCGTCCCTCTCCAGATGTAGAAGTGGAATGGCTGGATTCAAAGATTCAAATCACATTCACCGCCGATTCGGCTATGAGGTGGGTCAAGAAGTTTCGAACAATGGCAACACAAGCGGCTAATCGAATAGTGTTTATAGTTGCGTCGCGTCGGATCTGAGCGGCTTTTCCGATAGCGATGATGTCTTTGTGTCTCCTGCGATTAAACTGGAAGCAGATTTGCCGTTGGAGATACCGTATACAAATTTCGCTGTGGAGTGTGAGCAAAATGGGAAGAGAGTTTATCGGAAATCTTTTTATAACTACAAAAAAGATCAAGCCACCAAAGAATTCGAGGCGATGGAATCAACTCCAGTGAGTTTTCTGTTTCGAGAAACTCGAAATTGAGAGAGTTTTCAGACAAGTCCATCAATTGCTGTACTCTATTTGAGATCCATGTCTCATTCACAGCTTCAAAGAGATTTCCCAAAAATCGTCAAGTCAACGAGAAGATTCGGATTCTATTCATTCCCAATGTTCAATAAGATTTCTGATAACATCACGGATCTTGTCAATAGAACATTTTGGCATGACGAAGTCAAACACACAGTTGGACAATACATGAAAAGTGACACTTTTGAAAAAATAAATTGAAAACTTTTCTGATTTCAGATGAAAGATACTGTAAAGTGTTCAGTAACACCAATCTGTCGGGAATTCAATCAGATTACGATCTCTCTAATTTTGGCCAGAGTCTGAAATCCGATACTTGCTCTGATGATGATGTAAGATTTCTCAAAAAACGACAAAACAAAACCGGTCATTATTTCAGAGTGTTGCTGAAAGACTCATAGAACAATGGGCCCAGTTTTCCATTCAAAACACGGATCGTTGCTATCTATCGCATATTTTTGTAAACAGCACAATCTGGTCGAAGTCGCTGGATGACACATTGAGGTTTGGTGAATGATCATTGGAAAAGATTTCAGAAGGGGGGGGGGGGGGGGGGGGGGATACGGTAGTTGGGGAAAAGCTAACAGCTGATGATGTTGTGATGAAAAGTATGTTGTTTTTCAGTGCCGTAATGGAACAATTCCAATTGAATGAAGTGTTCAAGAAGACACTTGTAGTAGTAGTTTCTGCTGAAGGAATTCCAGTTGGGTGAGTTCAACATTAGTTGACATCAAAAAGACCGACGCGTGGTTTTCAGAACATTCGGAAACAGTTACACTGGAAAAGTTGAAGAAAGAAATCCAATTCTTTTGGCTCATATTCCTGACAAGCTCAAAAAGCTCTACAACGATCACATGTTCCATTTGGAGAGTAATCAAAATAGGTTAGTCTGGAACTAAATTATATTAATCGACTTTTAAAATTCAGATTGATCACACACTTGGAAGTATTCGATCTTATTAACAGTTTCGCAAGGCTATCAAAGGATCAAGCAATTGTTCCAGTTAAAGATGATTTCATGGATTGGAAGAGAGAGCATGGTAGATTACACTTTTCGTTCTCTAACACGATTTATACTTTCAGTTCGTGGAATTTCTCCATGGCAAACCTTGATTCCACGCAACAGAACTTGTTATCATGTTCCAATTGAAGATGAATACTGTCTCTGTATGCAGAACAAGATTGAGATCGAGAAAGAATATAATCAGTAGGAATCCTAACTAGAAAACAGTTCCTACTTTGAAACTTTCAGAACGTATGCCATAGCATCAAGATTATACGAAAAAATGGAGTCAGAAATTTTGTCGAATTACAGTTGTATACAAGAAACCACTTGGATTGAGGAGAGAAACTATACATCCGTATACAATTTGAACGAGAAAGTTTTGAATGGCACTGATCCATACACGGAGTTTTTAATTTTTGGAGTCAGAGTTTATCCCAGGAAAATAAACAGTCGTAAAAACGTATGTCACAGAACTCCGCCTCTAACTACTATAATTCAATTTCAGTTTTCCACAAATGTATTGGGAATGTTCAAGCACGAGAAAAGTGACGACTATAATTTCCAAAAGACGTATTCTTATGTGACTGACACCCAGAAGAGTGGATGCTTAGCTGGGTACATGGAGCGGTAAGTATTGTAGCCATCTTAATCAATTCCAATAAATGTATTCTTCAGATTCTGCGAAATGTGTCATGGATCTCGCTTCTTGACGTCATAGCGTATTTTTTAAAAACATCATCTCACTTGCAACAAAGTTATAGGATCTGAAGTACAATCTGATCGGAGCTTTAATTATATATCCCCTGTATATAATCAATTTTAACTTGCTTGACAAAACTGTGGAATTCCCAAAACGGGCCGTTTACTTATTTTTATTGCATCAACGTTGTTTCACTGCCAATTTGGAATAAATAATAAATCTGAATGAGTCTGAACGGCAAAACTGTCGAGCTGAACTTTTTACAGATGGAACTTGGCGAAGGGTGGAGTTCCTGAATTTTTTTATGCAGTGACAAAAGACATTTTGTTCTTTTTTTTTGCTCGATTCGCGAGACAGCAAAAAAAAACAAAATTAGAAATTTACAAAAAAACTACAGTTTTGGCACTTCGCGTCGAGACCATTACTCCTAAACTGAAAACTTTCCTTTAAGGTATCAATACGGTATTCAAAGTACGGTGGCAACGAATTGATTTTTTCTTATTTTTTTTTTGAATCGATCGAAAAAAGTTTCTAAAATATTTTTCCTTAACAGATCTTATTCTCAATCATTAATATCTATTGTTTTGCGATACTTTGCAAACTAAAAATCACAAAAACATGATAGTTCTTCGATTTTTGCGCCGAATTTTCTAAAATTTGAAGTTTAACTATTTCAAATAGACTATTTGTGGCATTAACATGTTGCCGATAACTTTTCTCTGCTAGTTTTTCCAAAAAGTCTCTTTAATACGCCCGCAACTGCGCCCCATCGTACACTTCGTGTTATTTCATCGCCTTCCGGTGCTATATAGTGTTTGTGTGCACATCTCCGCGTCTCTATTCATCTCATAATATCTGCTCTCCACACATTTTTCTCTATCTCTCTTCTCTGCTTCTTCATCTCCGTTTCCATCGTCGGTCTCGTCTCGACTTCTTCTCCTTCTCGTCTTCAATCACTTTTCTCGTCAAGCTTTCTAATTATATTCGATAATGGGAGCAGCCGCTGCTTCCCTAAACAATAATGTGTGTTGTTATAGTATCACTTATATTAACAGACTGGAACTCAATAAACGAGTCGCCGTTATGGAAAGATGCGGTTTGGAAAAGACTGCCTTTTGTCGATTCTTGCCGAGCTTTGTGTTGTCATCTTCATTGCCGCCGTCGCTCCATTACTAATCCGGTTCGTTTTGTCTTTTCTAAAATTTTAGTTGCTCGGCAAGGCATCGTGATTGTTTTGTCCTTCTTTTTCAACAACCTTAGTTTCGCTCAAAAATTATTTTAAAGCATACATGTCCAACCCGGGACGGCAGTTTTCTCCATTAAAAATAACGATTTTCTTATCAAATTTTATACCAAAACTTAGAACTCAACAATATCTACAAAACGGTGTATAAACCAATAACATTTACCGGCTGAATAAGTCGCTGGCTTCCGTAAATACACGGACCGGCAACATCGTTTTATACACCATTTTGTAAATCTCATTAAGTTCTACAGTTTAGTATAAAGTTTGATAAGAAAATCCTTATTTAAAATGGAGAAAAACCGTGTTGGACATGTATGTTGTTCGTAATTTTCTCGAAAAAATTTACTTGCTTTTGAAGTTTCAACAACTAAAAACGAAACGCTGGCTTCCGGTATTGTTTGAGTTCAGGATGAAAGCTCATTTGGTAGATTCTCAAGTTTCCCTTCCCTTTTTTTTCTATTTTTTCATAACTATTTGACTTCAGATATTCTCTTCTTCCAACTTCTGTCCATCATCATCATCCACTCAACGTTGTCTTTCACACATGCGATCATGACTTGCACAGCGTCTGTTCTTTTCCTGCCGCCACTCTGCAGTACGAAAAAGTCAGCTCATTTTCCTACTTCTGACCAAAGTTATCAATTTTTCAGAACGCTCTCTTCTCCCCGAACGTTGCCTATTATCTAAATATTCGCCTGAAGTTTGCAGACATCGCAAGCTCAAAGAAACTCGGATTTTTTCAAAACGTTATCACCATAACTGGAGATAAGGATACTGTTTTGAAGCAATATACTAAATCGGCATATGTGAAAGAGCCAGGTTTGGTGGCGAAGGTTTGTTATTAATTTATTAATTTATTTGTTCAAATAATACGAATTTTCAGGCATCTCAGGTGTTCCTGTTCCCCTTATACGTACTAGGATTCTTCTATGATTATAGTACACTAGCGATTCCGATGAGTGAGGATTACTTGGAGACTATTGAATCAGCATCCACGAAGCTAGTTTTCACAGTTCAGGATAAATTTGCAAATGTGAGTCGTTTTCAAAAAAAAATAAAATGAAACCTGACTGTTTCGAAGCCTTTTCAAACATTTATTCTGCTTCAGATCGAAGAAGCTGAATTGATTGTGACTGCCCGTTTTGGGTTGATTCGGCATCTACTTTACTACTGGCCAACGACTTCGTACGCTGTTATGTTCGCTTCCTTATCTGTATTTGGAGTTTTTCTGATCGTGACGAAAATTGGATATCTAGAATATTCGGCACGAGGGAGAGCGTTGATAGAAAAAGACAGGATGGCTATTGTTAAAGAGAGGGAAGATAAGAATAACGAGAAGAAGATGAAGGAGGCTGAAGATGTGAAAAAGGAAACTGTCCAGAAAGAAATCAAGAAAGAGCCCCCAGAAAGTTCAGAATTAAGGAAAAGAAAATGATCCGACCATATTTGCATTATTATCTAATTTTTTTAATGCAAATTGTAATTTCTTTGATGTAGATTGTAAATTCGTAGTTTTTATGCTGTATGTACAGGTATATCCATTTTACTGGTGATTTTTTCCTCGTGTTGCCTCATTTTTGCTATAAACGGTTCATTTTATTTTTTCTATGTTTCTTTGTTCCTCTAATGGTTTCATTGCCATATTGTCTACCTGATTCATTCAAATTTTGTCATTTTTGTCTGGATGACTCTCTATTACCGTCCTCCAAAGTCAATGAATTTCCAGATTAGTATGTGGTAATGTCAGCGTCGCCATGTCACTGTTGTCTGGCCACGCGTCCACACTACCGACATGTCTCGGGTTCTGCGGTCGCAGCATCATCCCCAAAAACTATTCAGAAGACGTGGCGACGGCGACGTCGTCGTCAGCAACCACATTGTCTCGATGCGGACCTTGCAGTTTCGGATATCGAAGCAATGCCGCATCGATTTGCGAACCATGTGATACTCCGCTTCAAGCATACGATTGGATGTACCTCCTGTTCATTGCCCTTCTCCCACTACTTCTCCACATGCAATTCATCAGGGCAGCCAGGAAATAGTGAGTTCTTTATCTCTTTTGCTCATCCTTTCCCTAATATTAAAGTTCTAGTAATCGAAAGCGACAATTCGATATATCGGAGTATCTCTGCGTCATTCTGGAGAACATCATTGCCTGCGTCATCGCCGTGCTCATTTATCCTCCACGATTTTCGTTCTTTCTCAACGGGTGCGAGAAAACGGGATTGAAAGAATGGTACGGTATCTGTTCAACATTTTCGTACTTATTCATCATTTCTAGGTATCCGGCGTGCTACAATCCAAAAATAGGCTACACTAAAACAATGCGATGTACTTATGAAGTTGTGTTTCCATTGTGAGTTTAAGTAAAACTACGAAAAGTATTTTCATCATCGTTTTCCAGATATTCAATCACATTCATACATCATATGATACTGATAGCTGTGATATTCATTCTACGCTCAACACTGTACTGCATCCTGCTCTATAGAGCATACAACGCAAAACCATTCTACTCAGCGATAGTCTCGGTGCCTCTTCTAGCTGTGATTCATTCAATATTCGTGAGTTTTTTCCTGATAGTGAGTTGGGAATAAAAAATGACTTTTCGTTTCAGTCCGGTGTAATTTTTTACGCATTCCCGTATATTCTTCTTGTCGGTTCTCTATGGGCGATGTGTTTCCATCTGGCATTGGAAGGAAAGCGACCGTTGAAAGAGATGATCAGTAAGTTGTATCCATTTTTTACTCTGAGAAACCAATATTTTTTCAGTGAACCTTGTGGGCTCTCCAGCACATATGGTATTTTTATCAATTTCAATGTTGATGCTATCATTTGGAGTTATAGCCCTAATCACACCATTGTAAGTTGTCAATCGATCGTTTTGGTCGATTTCCTGATTATCTTTTACAGGAAAAATAATCTTTCACATCCATTATAGTTTTGTTAATATTATTATCGATATCATTGTCATAATTATCATTGGGCCTGAAATGGGACACAATTGCAATCTATTCAAGTATCTTTCCAGAGATATCCCTTATCGATGGTCACTTCTTGGTGTGGTTCCTGTTCCTCTCATCTTCTACGTCATAACTATACCGTTCACCAATCCGGCAACAACAATGCGACTCAACTAGTATGGAGTTGGAAATTTTATGAATCCATAATATAGATTGTGATAATCTTTTACTTTATATAATTAGTGATATTGATACAACCTGTAGTCATTTCATGTCCAATAGTTATGCATTTCCCAATTCGAAAAACTCATCGCTTCCCTATAATCATGTTTCCCGGTCTTTCCTTTTTCCTTTCCTTCTTTTTCTTTCCACCAGTATGTGCTCCTGTTCGTGATCACAACTTTGCCATTTCCAACCTGTCAATGTTTCCCAAAGAATGCCCTGATGCCCTGTTATCTCGTCCTTTTTTCTTTCTCCTTTTGAAGGTATCAGTTATCTCGTTCAGGACAATTTTTTTTCCCCACAGATCCCAAACGGGTCACCCGTTCCATATTCCACGAAACAATGTAGATTTTATAATACTTTATAAGTATGAAACTGAAATATATTGAGTTCCGTTAATCATTGATTTGTTGGGAATGATTCCTTGGTTATACTTTTGGTTGTCTATCTCTCATCGATCTCACTCTTCCCAATTCAGATGAGGCGGGTGGCCGGACTCCTGATAATACTCTACACAATTCAGCGGGTTCATATCGAAGCTTCTCCAGGAGATCGGTGAGTTTTTGGAAAAAAGCGTACTAATCTCGCTACTAGTTTCCAGGAGTATTTCGTATCAACATTGCACGCAGAATTGTGTTTTTAAACACAATTGCTCCAGGTCGTTTGGAACTGCCGATTGGGTGTATGGAGATTGTTTCTGGTGTCGATATGATTGCATGTGGGAGACTGTTGAAGTTTTCGAAAGAACCCAAGGACACATACCACAGTTTCATGGCAAATGGCCATTCATTGCAATGTCGTTACCATTCGGATTCGTTATTCAAGAGCCCGCTTCTGTTTTATTCTCTGTATTGAATCTAATAACTTCTTACAAAATGCTCGGTCGATTCCTAAGAATGTACGAATTGCCGCTGAGAAATATGTGGATTGCATACGGATGTATTGGAGTGATCACATGGTTCGGTTCTTCTGTATTCCATATGTCAGATTGTGATTTCACTGAAAAACTGGACTATTTGGGAGCATTTACATTTATTGTCGCCGGGTTTTATGTGTCTATCATATTCTGTTTTCCAAACTTGCATCGTCCTTCATCGTGGAAAATGAAACTGGGAATTCAATTAGTGACTTGTTTTCTCTACTTGAAACATTTGAAAGACATGATGGTGAGTTTTTCCAAAAGGAATTATCAATTATTTTATTTTTATTTCAGACTCATTTCGATTACGGTTACAACATGCAAGCATGCATAGTCTATTCTCTAATCACATCTGCCATCTACATTTACTTCGTATACAGGAGGAAGAAAACTCATGGACAACTGCACGAATCTCACGTCATTCTGCTCCGAATCGTTATTTGGGCGAATCTTTCAGCCGCACTGGAACTTTTAGACTTTATTCCAATTTTCTGGATCTTCGATTCGCATTCCTTATTCCATTTCGCCACTATCCCTATTCCCATTTGGTGGGCTGAATTCTTAGATGTGACATATGGCATTGATACTAGACCATATAATAAGTTCCCTATGAAAATAGCTTAAAAGCATACTAACAATAATTTTATTCTTGTTTTTCTTGTACATTTATTAGAGCACCCATGTTTACTTGTTTTTTTCTTGTACCACTGTGATCTGAAATTCGATCTTATTCAAATGGCCTTAACATTTTCCTTGACTTATCACAACGATTTGTGCAATGTAATCTGTGATTTCCTACTGATTTCTGTATTTCCTCAAAAAGGATTTATTTATGAATGAATTTTTATGTACAACTCGATTGTGAAAAGGAATGAGAACAATTACAAAAATACAGAAATTTGAGTTAGGAGTTGTTATGGAATTTGAGATTCTTAAATCTGCTCATCGGCGGAGACGTCGCGAACCTTCTCGACGGTGAATTGCTCGAAGTTCTCCCACGGTTTCTCCCAGATGGTGACTTGGTAGATTGCACGATTACCACCGTCCTTAGCTTGGCAGTTCGAAGAAGTGAGCTCGTGAGGCTGCATCTCTCCCTTCTTGCATGACGACTCACCGACGAGAACCTCGAGTTTGGTGTTGAGTCCGGCGACAACTTGGGTGTGGGCCTTGGTGACCTGAAATTTGTCATTCAGGTCATAAACGAAAGGTGAATCTCTTTTTTCCGATAATCCTCTTTCACCGTTCTGTCTCCCATTCCCTACCGATCAAAAAGTGTTTTTTCTTTTCTATTTCATGTTTGAAATGTTTGCTCTTCACCTTATCTAGTTTTACAATCGATCGGCACTATCACAATTTAATTCATTTTCTTCCCTTCACTTCCCTCTCATTTCTTATTTTTTTAGTTGAAGAATGCGTACTGCCACTACAGTATCTTCATACTCATCCAGCTCAGATGAATCAACGAGACAGAGAAAAGTGGGGATTTCTAATTTTAAATACTAGAGATAAAATTGTTGATGTTTGAAGGTTGTCGATGAGCCACCAAAAATCGGTTATACTCTCGAGGAGTTGAATACCAAAAGAGAAGAGCCAGGATGGCGTATCGCAAGGTTTCTAGATTTTTAATTTCAGCTCGACTAGACTATTCGAATTTTTAGATTCACTGCAATTGGACTGTTCTGGATAATTTGGGGAGCACTTCTTGCCGGTTCTATCCTTATCATTGTGCTCAACAATCATGACGTCTCAAGCACCACCGCGGCTCCAACTACCACAACAAAAGCGAAATAAATCAGTTATGTACGAAAACTGACGTTTCAATGAATTATTTTTTGATAACGATTCTAGAAAATTCTGCACAAACATCATCAAACGTTTGAGGACTCTACATTATTTTAAGTTCGAAATTCTAGAAGTTTCTTCGCAGAAAT
Organism: Caenorhabditis zanzibari; assembly: GCA_963966625.1. Taxonomy (NCBI): domain Eukaryota; kingdom Metazoa; phylum Nematoda; class Chromadorea; order Rhabditida; family Rhabditidae; genus Caenorhabditis; species Caenorhabditis zanzibari. The sequence goes on along the minus strand of OZ016472.1, from coordinate 12,251,154 downwards.
AACACTTTCAGCTCGTTGTATATAATTTAGAAGATCACAAACCTTAATTGGAACGTAGTAATATGGGCCGTTGTTCGATGCTTGATCGTTGATTCCCTTCACGGCCTTCCAGGCTTGCTCCTGAAAAAAAGAGTGTGGTGAACTTCTCAGAAGAATCTCTGTGCTAAAATGATTGATCAAAATAGTTCTTGCTGGAAATGAAAAATTTGAAAGATTCAAAATTGAAATCTGGAACTTTTCAAAGTTTTAGAATATATTTTGAGCCAAGCCAAAGGTTTCTCCAAACTGAAGTTTCAAAAAGAATAAGACTTACATGGTACTCTTGCTTTGAAGCGTCTTGCTCAGTGAATCCACCAACCATACTTGCGTTAACAGTGATTGAAATGCAGCTGACAATGAAGAAAACGACGAGAATGGCTTTCATGGTCTGTTTTATTTATCGATCCTTCGCGTTGTGTTTATGTCTGCGTCTCTCTAAAGTAAACAATATTTCTGTTGTTGTGAGTCACAAGAGGCGGGAACAGGAGAGACATTGAGAAAAATATGGAGACTCGTGATTTGAAATGAACAGTAAGAGACCACAAAAACAAGTTCTAGATAAACAAAAATGCGAATTTTATTGCTTATAGAAAAAAAAAATCAACTGAGAAATTGAAATTGGTGAGGAATCTTTGAGGGTTCTTCAGAAGAAGGTTGTAAAAAAGTGAAACAAAGTGTAAGATTGTAAACTGTGTAATTGAGGTGAAGGAAGAGAAATGATCCTTTCAGATAAGAATCGAGCAAGAGTGAAACAAACAAATATTTCATAAGAACTGTTATCTCAAGACCTTTGAATGTTTTCATGAATTGTGCTCTGTAGCTTATCAAGAAACGTGGATCTACTCCATTGTTGGGGAACTATCGGTGAAGTGAAGTTTTTGCAGATACGCGAAACTTTGGACACAGAATCGATTTCGAGATATAGAATCCAAAACTTTAATCTTGAGCAATTGTCGTCAGGTGATGTACACCGTCCGCAGACACACCCGACCACTCAAATAGGCGGGTGTTTGAATAGAGCTGCCTAATCTAAACTATAGTATTGACTATATCATAGATATTTAGCGAGTCAACGTGTTTAGGATATTTTGCGAGCTCTCGCGCACGGCTGGCTCATTTCGTCCACGAAGGGATGAGTGTTGGTAGCGCTCAGTATGGGTAGCACTGATGGAATAGTCTACTTTCACTTCTTCAATCGTCTATCATCTCGTCCTAGAACGGGTGGGTTAAGACTGATTCAAGAAAAACTCTATTAGCTGCAAACTTAAAGGGAAAAAATCAATAATACTAACTTTGGAGAACCCAAAAAGAGAAGAGAGATAGTGGAGCAAAAATCAAAGAATGACAGGACCATCTCCCATTGCTGACTATGTATTGCCTCCAAGTGGGCGGAGTCTGAATGACCGGAGCTAAGGATTAGTGACGGAACAGAGAAAAATATTGTCGGATTTTTTAAAGTGAGACTCGGTGTTTGCGGACTTTTCAGTTCACCAAGCCAAATTTGGCTTGCGATACTGTAAAGTCTGCAAACACCGAGTCTCACTTTAAAAAATCCGACATAAAGGTCATGCGTTTATCCTTGTTACTTCACAAGATGCCGTACCAATCGATAGAGATAATAAGAAAACCGTTAGTGTTTTGCTGGGAATAAATTGGTCCCTGGGAAAATGGTTCGCGGTACCTCAGGAAGACGAACGTTCCTTGTTGTTGAACTTTTCATGAACGATTTGGAACTCACATGAAATTTTCTCTGAAGAGAAGCATAGGCTTGTGATAATCGACTGCTGTTCTCCCGAGCAGGATAAATGTGTACATACAACGTTTTCAAACTCATGACAAGCAGGTGGAAAAAATGTGATATGATGCCGTCAAAATTATTCAGAAGTTGAAACAATTAGTCTTAAGATCCAGACCTTTGATCCGCCAGTCCTTTTGACTATGAAAGAAGAATTTTTGAAATATGTGCCAAAAGTTCATAATGAATGAAGTTCATAATGAAAAAAAAATATATGAAATCATTTGTTTGTTAATTGAATGAATTTAGGTATCCAGTTGTAAGTTATTATTAAACTTGTTTATCATGAGATCAAATTTCATCAGCAGCTCCCGGACCTGCTCTGTTGTTTTTGTTGATTGCGTTCTAGACTCGAAAATTTCAATGTTCATCCAACATAATCGGAATAGGAAATGGCAAAAGGGTCCGAATGTTATCGGTTTAAATCCATTAGAATACCGTATTTAGGTAGTTGTGTAAGATTTTATTCCACCGAGCCTCTCGGTGGTTTCCGTAAACTAAAAAAAAACAATAATCAAATATATCCCAAAATCTCTCTTCACAAATAGGTTAGGAATTCGATGAGCATTCTGAAATGTCGAAAATCTAAGAATCGTACTGTAGCAGTCTCCAGATATCGACGTCAACATGATGCCTGCCATTGAAAAATTAGCAAACTTTCTGGGGCGTTTTTTTGAAAACGTTTTCATTGTCTGGATTCGTTCGAAATAGTCTTGACGAGATCATTTGGACCACGAGGATTTTGAAAACCTGTGTCTTTTTGCTGAATTTCTTCTAGGAACATGTTTGCTGTAATTTTTTCAGAAACACCCATTTACGGAGTTGAAATTAATTCAATGGGTTTTCCATGCTCAGAAAAACGACTCCATTCTTCGACCTCAGTTTTCACCCATTTTTTTCAAAACTCAAAGTTTCTTTGAAAGTGTCATGTTTATATTTAAAAGACACAATTCTTTGTTTTCTTTCCTCTTTTTTCTTCATTTCTCTTCAATTTCTTCTGTATTTTTGGTTCCGGAAGGGACAACTCCCTAGTGACACTTGTCGATTTCGAACTCTCTCTGCACTCTTTTTTTCCCCCATTTTCTTCTTCATTTTTCAACTAACCCATGACCAAATCTGTGTATGTGTGTGACAAAAAGACTCAAAAAAGAGTCATTTGGCCGAGTGCCAACAACTGCTTTTTTCTCGAGTCTCTATCTTTTTTCTTCCTAAATGCACAACATTTATGTCTGTGTTTTGGCAAGAGAAAAGGATAAAATGCATTTTTTTCCTGCTATAAATGGCATTTCTTTTTCTACATTTTTTTTCCATTTTTATGCCTCCTATCTTCTCGAATTTCGTTTATTTAGGGTCCTCTTGCAAGGAGTTGTCTGTGTTTTTTCTATTCGTTTCGTTATTCTGTTTGTTTTTTGAATTTCGAAAGAAAAGAGGTCAGATGAACTTATCTGAGCATGCTGGACCGATCCTTATATCTTTATCAGTGGATTTTCCACAATAGAAATTCTAAGAGTACGGTAATCACAGATTTTGTAATGCATTCAAACCTCAAAACCTTAGTTTACCCAGGTTCAATACTTCCAGAAAGTTTTACAGAAATATCCGACGCTCAAAAAATCTTCAACCTTCCCACCTCAAAGGTCCCCGGTTCACAAATCCTTGGACCATTTTGTGCCCAATTAACTCAAAGAAACCTTTATTTTTTGTTTCTAGAACAATCAACTGATTCATAAAACAAAGAAACTTTTCATGTAGAAAAAAACAGCATTCAGCCAACAACTTCATATTCCCAATTGTGCCGACAAGTCATTCTTCATCCCTCCGTCTTCCGCCTTATTCTTTCAACATTCCATTTGGCCTCATCTTTTCTTTTTTGTCCATCATCAATACCAGAAATAGCTCTAAAAGAAAGAAAAAAACCTTCTTCTTCTTCCATTTCTTCGTCTTCCAATTGGTCTCGCGGCTCTCTTTTCTTCTTCTTTTGCCCCCATTAATTCATTTTTTCATGTGCGCGTCTCTGTTTTTCTATTGCTTTTTTCTTCTTAGAATTTTTCCTTAAATCCCAGAAGTGTGCACTTCTTCTCTGATTTTTTCAAGGTCAACTGAAAGTGTAGAATCGGACCCGCAAATACTCAGTAGTTTCTGGTTGAAGAAATCTGGAATTCCCATAATTTAAAAAAAATTTCGACAGCTCGGGAAGCAGGAAGCTTATTTCTTCATGAATTCAGAAAATCAATTCCTCTTTACCTTTTCTATTTTCTTTTTTGTTACCTTCTGAATCGAAGCCATCTGCAAAAGACAGCAATTTTCGGTCGGTTGGAAGTCGGAAGCTGTGCTTCCGGAAGTCAAACATTTGTGTGTGAGAGCAACAAGTCACATGTGGAGGCGGTCGTATTTCCAACTGAGAAAATTGCTGTGTCAGGACAAGGACCATTTCGTTTGAACGCAGAGTTATTACTTCTTTGCTAAATTGTTGCCTTTTTAGTTGAGGGCAAAGCACAAATGTAGCCGGTATTCCTGAGGGTGAAAATCGAAAATGGACGGAGACCTAGGCCCAAGAATCAGCAATAGTTTTCATCAAACATGTTACGGACCCGCCGGGCTTTTTTGCTAAGAATCACGGCCCGGCCCGGCCCAGAAAGCCCGCGTCTGTCTACCACCAATCTTGATCCTGATATTAAAGTCGAAGGTTACGTTTTCCCATAGTTTTTCGTTCCAAAGTCTCTGAACTACTGTGCCATTATAGTTGACTTTTCGAGGGATTTTGAAAAAGATTAGAAAATTTCTGGTTCAAAATTATTCAAATATCACTCAAGTAGTACATAGCTAGCTTTCTGGGTCGGGCCGGCCTTTCAAAAACAAAAAAGCCCGGATTTTCACATGTCTGGTTTTCATGCTCACAGGTTCTTGATTATCTGCTCGAAAACTTTCCAGAATTATAATTTTTTTTTAATTCCAGATTACTTGTAAGAACAAAAAAAAATGATACATGACGTGCACTTCGAAATGCTTGTGATTGTTCATCTCTTAACCCCAAAGTCAGTTAGGATCTCTCTATTTTTCTTCTTCTTCTTCATGTTTCCAAATGTCCATCTTCTCCACTTCCTGTGTCCCTTCCATCTTTCTCTTCTTTCTTTCTTTCCCATCACCACCATTTCCGTTCCTTTCTATTCCTCCACTTCTTTTCCGTGTCGCTCATCTCTTCTGTTGTTGCTCGCCGCTTCAAAAATGTTCGAAAAATGGGCGTGGCTCACTTTTCCCTCTTTCGTTTTCTCTTCTCTTGCTCCCGGGTGCTCCTTGGCATTTCGAGCCAAGGCTCTGTTTTCTTTTTTCAAGACCACACATGCTCCATCACAACAACTGATGTGTGTGTGTGGGTGCTCCGGAGGTTCAACTCACCACGTGTTAACTCACTTTTTCGTTTCATTCAATATTTAAAGAAATCGTTGTTTTTTCTAGGTCGAACTTGTGAAAAATGACCACCAGCTCATACAAACGGACAATTCTCATAACCGGAGCAACTGATGGAATCGGAAAACAAACGGCGTTGGACCTGGCTGCTCACCCAGATAATTTTGTGATTATTCACGGACGGACGGAGGAAAAGTGTATTGTGAGTGAGAGATCTTTCCCGCAATTATAATTAAAGCCTTTCTCAAAAACAGTATTTTGTTCAACTCTTCAGGGAGACCTAGATTTTACTTCAGTTTCATATATTGACCGTATTCGGAATATCTTCCACGTCTAAAATGGATTTTCATAGTCTTTCAGTCTCATGTTGACCAGTTTCCTTAGCCTCTCCTCCAAAACAAGCCTTGGGATTCTCATTTCTGGAAGATGTTCTCTCATAAATATTCATGCAATTCCATGTCTTCTATCTCCTTTCCCCCAACCAAAATTCTCATCTTTTCATTTCATTTTCAGGCGACCAAAGAGTGGATCGGAAAAGAAAATGGCAACAGTACCAACATTGATTACGTTGCTGGAGACTTTGCAGTTCTTAAAGAGGTATGTCTGAATCTACCAAAACTTCTAAATCCAGAAAAAAACTGTTCTCTGGTGTAGGAAAATTTGTGTTTTTTGTCTTTTTCGATTCATCATAGCGTGTTCCATGAGAGAGAAAAACTGAAAACTTGGAAAAGCTGGAAAACATGTTTTGACCAAAAAACTCGTGTTAAAGGTCGCCATCATCGCCGAAGAGGTCGAGCGTCGATTCCCAGAACTCAATGTTTTGTTGTGTAATGCGGGAGTACTGTATCCACGACGATTGGAGACCAAGGATGGCATGGAGTCTACTTTTCAGGTAACAATTCGGAATTATTTCGAATGCAACTGAATAAATATACCGTAAAACCTCTATTGTTCAATCTCTTCAAAGTCAATGTTCAAACTTCACAAAAGTATCTATTGCTAATTTTTGAGAAGCACCTCCTAACATATTTCATATTGATCCTAGTCTATTTTTGGCAAGGAATTGATTGAGACTACTTTCAGATGCACAGAAATCTGATAAAGTGCTTTTTTTCGGGCTTGCTTGGGTGTCGTTCTATTAGGGGCTTTACGGTATTCGTTAAGATTAAGTTCAAAAATTCCAGGTCAATTACCTCTCCCACTACTTGCTCTGTAATCTTCTCCTGCCGATTCTCAGCCAAAATCATTCTAACGTGATCGTGGTCGGAAGTGTGCTTCATACATGGTGAGTTTATCTTTACTTTTGAATTTTCTGTAACAAAACTCCATTCCCTGGAAACCTACCATACTCGCAGTAAACATGCCACACGATCTTTGACCATGTTCTTGGTGTTTTTCTGTTTTTTCGCTCCAGAAAAGTATCCGTTTTCAACTTGCTCTGAAAATGCTTTCTTTTTGGAATTTCACTGTTTTCCATTTTTCTGGAAAGAAAACACCATGTTCGGAAATCGCAGACTGACATGACATTTCTCAAGACAATCTAATTGAACGTTCCCGTTTTTCTGGGTCTGTTTTTTGCCTGAAATTTTCATGAGAATAACACTTTTTGTTTGTGTTGCAACGTGGAATTTCTGAACATCTCTGTTTGTGTTTTGAAAGGCAGATTGAGTTGACGAAGAGAACAAAGAAAAGATGAAAATGGAAAGAGCACCAGCATTTTCGGGGGTCAATTTTTGAAATTGCATCCGAGATATTTCCCCTGGGGGGAACACAACAAACACACAAAACCAAAACGGAGAATCGAAGAAGATGGAAAAATGGAGACGAAATTGAGAGCACTTTCAGAAATATTAAAAGACGAAAGAATTCTCGAAAAAACTTTGATCTATCAAGAAGAATCTTAGCCAAGGAATGGAGAGGGACACCGTATAAAATTCTGAATCCCAATTAACATTTTTCTGATTCTCATTCTCATAGTCAGAAACAAAAGTCATGTGCTTAACAAAAAGTCTCCCTCTTTTTAATGCAATTTAATTGGAAGCTTTGCTTTCCGGCAGAAAACAGAAAAACCACATTTAATTTAATTTTTTTTCTTGCAGGCCATCGTTGGATTGGGCCGATGTGATGGCTGAAAAAGAATACGAAAAGTATCTACAGTACTCGCGATCTAAATTAATGTGTCACCTGATGGCATTCGCTCTACATCGAAGGTAAAAGAACACTTGGGGGAGGAAGAAAAGAAAGTGAAATTGAACCGGGTCGAGTTTCAGAATGAATATCGCTCGTCAACATGTCAATGTGAACATTATCGAATTGGGAAAAGAGAAAGAGCCGAATAACAATGGAAAATTGTCAGTGATGGGCAGAAGTTTGAGTTGAAAACAATTATTGAGATTTTCAGACGTACAACGTCGGCTCTTTCTTCTTCAATGTCCACATTATCCATTTGTCGTCAAGCTGGAAATCTTGCGCAGTTAATTGAAGGTCCTTGTTTGGAGAAAATTTCTGGAAAGTACTTGGATCCTAGTGGAAAACAAATGAGGTTAGATATCCCATATTCTCAGAAGTTTTTATAATTTATAATTCCAGAAGCGGCTCTGACGCAACCGATGAACGCCTCCAGGAACGCCTTTGGGCCTATTCAAAAGAGCTTTGCCACGATTACATGTAGATGTACATATTAGTTGCTCTCTCCTTTTTAACCCTAATTCTCAGCTAGAACTTCAGCCATACCATTCCAGATGTTTAGCATAAAATGCGTAAACCGGTTCTGCTTCCGTTCTCAAAAATATTTTTGTCCTGTTCTCGTCGTCGTCTCTAGATTCTACTCATGACTGTACATTTTGACATTGTAAAGAAAATAAATCATTGTGAATTTATTTTTGATGGAACAAATGTGATAGTGTATATGATGACTAGAAGGATTAATATGGGTATCAAAGAAATCGGGGTACAAAAATGGGGAAAGAGATACATGTGTTGTGTGACAGAAAAATACATTTCCAACTGGGTCAGGGTGACTTTTTTGATTAATTACGATGTTGTACATTATTATTATTTTTCTCAACGGAAACACTTCTATGAGATGCTCGCGTTGAGGAGATCAAATTTGTTGACGGGCGGCAGGATTCGGAAGCACTTCTCATAAGACGAGGAGAACAATCATCGTCTTCAAAATGAGTGAGAACTAGTGAAGAACAGACTGGTGGAGCGATTTTAGGAGGCATTCGGGCACTTTCTTTAAGAGTATCACTCGCGGACGTGGCTTCTTCTTCGATTCGAGATAGTGAGCGAACTTCGAGATTTCCGATTTCTGAAAATAATTGATTTCTCTATTAAAACTCTCTCATGATTATTTACCAATCTCATCGCCTATTACGAAAACACTATCTCCATCAGTGCCAGAACTGGCATATGTTGTGCATCCAGAAGATGTCATCGTGCTGATCATTGAATCAATCATAGGGCACTTATCATTACCAACAATATGAGAAGATGATGTCGAAGATGTAGTCATAATCGGCTTCTCCGCCATGTTTCCATCTTCACTGTTCATCATTAACACCTCTTCGCCAAGCCAACCCCTTTCAATGATTGTTTTCTCGTCACAATCAGAGCCAATATTTGATGTTGAATTCCAGAAGCTTTCCTAAATCTTGACGAGGTGAATAAGCTGATAGAAATCAAAAAACATACATGATTTTGTGACATCTCAAGATGTTTGATACGATTTTCGAGAGATTGAATGTATCCCAACAGACGAGATCGTTCTCTCTTCGAAACTTCTCTTCGTTCCTCCTCTTCTGATGGCTCGGAGCACATTGATGAAGCCATGATTCGTCGCAGTGTCGATTCTTTGTGCTTGTTGTAGCATTTATTGAACTCTTGATGTTTTTCATCATCATTGTGACCCTCAGATCCACCACTCTGTTCACTACTACCACACCCCAGATCTTCACTTTCGTTATCACAATCAGCATGTGCAACTGCATTTGAAATAAGGCCTTGCCTCTGTTCATCCAGATACATACACAATTGCCGGAGTTCGTCGACTTCTCTTTCCTTTGTACTCAACTTTTCCTCAATGTTCACCATTTTTTGATGGTAAGAATGAACTTCTTGTTTCATCAAATTGCTTGTGTAACGACCGAATTTTTGCCATTCACGAGCCAACTTTCTTGTCTTCTGACGGTCATCATCGAGGAAGCAGCATAAATCTCGAAGTTCTTTGTTGCTGATCGAAAGCTTCCGATTTTCATCCTTCAACATTCGAATCTCATTCACGTGCATCTGTAAACAATTGAATTGTTTGAATGGTTTCACTTTGGCTATATACTGTAAAAAAGTAACTTACTTGACATCTCTCACTCTGGAAGAAATTTTCAAAAATCCAGGAGCACATATTTTTAGAACAGAGGAAAGAATTAAAAGCACACTCTATTAATTAGATGCCGGTCACAAAGGTGTGAACCGGTCGTCGATAATAGAACAAACAAAAGCTATGCCGACGGAGAAAAACGGAAAGAAATTGATATAGGGAGCCGGGATTAAAAGTCAAGTGGGTACTACTGACCTGAACTCTTCTGTTCGCATCGTTCACCACATCGGATTGCATTCTCATCAGCTTCTGATTCTCGTCGTCCAGCATTTTACAGCGGTGACGCATGTGTTCGTATTGAAGTTTTGATGCAGAATATTGCATTTGCTGTAAGAATAACAATATATTACTGAAGGTTATGAGATAAAACTCACATTTCTGGAAACCGGGACAGCGTAAGAAGGCGATCCCTGAGCAATAAGAGCTGTAGAAGACGAAAGAACTGAATTGTTGCTGACGACTACTGTAGGATATCGAATGACCGGAGATCGTGCTGAAAATCAATGTTGAAAACTGAACCGTTTTTCATTCAACCTACGTGGAGTCTGTTTAGATGTGGACGCGCACGAAGAAGACGAAGAAGATGACGATGATCCCAGTGATGATGGTGTGGTGCTGCTGGCGATCGGAACATGGCGAAGTACTGGTTTGGCGTAGTGAACAGTGGACGCCGAACTGCCGCTATCGGACATTTTGGCTGTAAAGCATCATCATTATATCAGGGAGATAACGATAGATTGTTTATTGTGGGAAAAAGGACGAACGTAAAATGTAAATTTATATGAGTATACGTTTCCGGTATTGTGTGTAATATGCCATGAGAAGAGAGAAAAACTACTGAGGAAAGAAATATTCAAGATGCACTCCTTGGTGTATCGTTAATATCTACGGAAAATGGTAACAAATGGCATGATGAGTTATCGAAGGGCAAATAGTTGGTGATCCAGAAGGATTATGTGTGAAATGTGAAATAAATTATAAAATAACACACATGATTCTTCAATAGTTAAACGACGATGATGCGCTTTTTCTCACACACACGGAGGGCTTGCGAAACGGCACACGCCGGATAATCCGTCCGGAAATGCGTTTACTCAACAGCTCACGCTACGCATCCATACTGAAAGCGAGAAGTCATTTTCGGAGCATGAGAAATGTGAGAAGAGTTTGAGAAGTACTCGGAAGAAGTGAAAGAGGTCGAAACGGAAGATCTCCTCAGATTGAATATCTAAGGGTAAAACACATCTGGTTCAATTGTCTTAGAGAAGCATATGGGAAAGGGTCAAAAATATTCAAGGAAAACCGAGAACCAGATGGACTCGCTAACTTATTATTGGAAGAGACAACTTTTAGAAGTTTTGTTTCATTTTTAGTAGAAAAGGAAGACGAGTATTCTGAGAATACAGAAACTGTTAATCGTCAGTTAACAAACAATGTATGGTCAGCTTTACATTCTTTTCACGTCACATGTGAATCTAACGATGATCTATGTCTCTGACAAAGTACTCGGTACAAGGGACAGAATGATATGTACGAAACTAAAAAAACTGTATTTTTTCATGCTGCAATAACGATGAGAACAATGCATGGTAAATAACGAGAGAATTTGAACTGAAAAATTTCGAATTCAAATTGTAATAGTAACGAGTAGTAATTTGAAAGAGCCCATAGACTAACGACGATCTTTGATTGAATTACTATGTACTATTAATACCGGCCGGGAATTCAAAACGGAACAGTTCTGTTGTTGTGACACGTGCAAGATGTCAATATCACTGTTGCGTCACTAAGATAATAAAACAAGGGATACGCATGCGCAGTTCCCACTAAACCAAAAGATCAAAGACTGCCGCGCAACACTTCTTCAGTTCACAATTGATAAGTAGTGCACAACTGAAGAGAATTGCCGACGGCATATACTACAGAAACACAGCTATAGGAGACTTGGTGAAAAAAAACTAGAAGGAGCGGTATCCATTCCCTTTTGTCTGCCGACATTGACACGACGGCGATGAAAAAAAAAGAAGCGGTCTGTTAGCAAGGCTTCTTAACCTTGACGTGGGTCATGAAAAAACTAATGAAATAGAAGTAGACGATGGTTGATGGACGATGAATTACCATTTTTGAGGTTTTGAAAGATTTTTCCGTTGACCAAGCAGACCAAATGAGATTAGATGATATCTGAGTTTTTCGTACGGTATCAAAAATTTTCACCAAAGTTTTAGACAATAATTCGTGTAAAACTTGTGTTCTATAAAGAAAAAGTTTAGAGTTTGGCCAAAAAGAAATAGTTACTGTAATGTATGAAAATGGAAAGAAGCGCTTCATCGGAAATTGGCGTCGCCTTCAGATGAACCCCGAATGCGTTGAACATCAAGAAAAAACAGCAGCTGTTGCCTTCGCTGTCGGCTTTATCGTCGTCAAGCCATAAAAATCATTACAAACAATCGGAACAATGGGGTAACGAAAAAAAGGAGAAAAAAAGTGCCTTTTTCTCCGTTTCTTTGTATTCCGGCCTTCTATGAGATTTATAGTCTTAGTTAGTAGTCAAACTGAGAACCGGAAGGTCATGAGGATGAAAAGAAGGAGCATCAAGAGAACACCATGTTTGCGTCAGAAGTAGACGATGAAGAAAAGGGACATAGAAAAACGATGTACCGGAATGGCAATTAACGATTATAGGAAGAAGTAGGACAGAGTGACATGCGGGAAAGTGGCTATTCACGAGGAAGAATTGGAAGAAAACAAACTCAGTGGAAATCCAAAATTTGAATCGAAGAAAAATCTATTTTCAGGATAAGACCACACGCAGAAGATAACATTATAAGACCGATGCGGAGCGCAACAGAAGACAAATGAGCACTGATGGGCGGAGCCTAAGTTGATGTCGGTCAGTGCAGGGAAGCAGGAGGAGGTGGGGAATGAATGATGGATGATGAGCACAGGAGACAACGGCGGAAAGAATATGCATTTTCGAAAATGATATATGAATTGTTGAGAGGGAAGAAGCAACTATTGTGTGTGGAGGGATTTAGGGAGAAAAAAAGAAGACAGTTTCTCTGAATGCCCACACGCAATTTTATAGTACGAATTACTCATGGCTTAGTAGAAACTTTCACCGAAAACCGACTTCTTCTTTCCATTTAATAATACAACGATGAAAATAATAGGTTGAAGATGAGTAGTAGCTGAGGAGAGACGGGATAATTTCTGTTGAATCCACAGCAAATGAACTAGAACGGTCATCTGAGTGTTCATTTCAGAGTAGGACGAGAAGCGAGAGGGCAGAAACCACCTGTCCCTTGTGGTAAGTGACATAAATGGAACTGACAACGTGATACAGTACCAGTTTCCTGTGTGAAGGTAATATTGGAAACTGTCATATATGATTTGGCGCAAAAACGGGAGGAAGACATGCATTTCTATCGAACGGTTCTCATGAAGGTGTTGATGATGATGCGAGTGGAAATTTAAAGAAGGATTAAAACAGATAAGCGTTTGAAGGGAAATGGGCGAAAAGAATCAAAGAAGAAGGTCGTAGAATAAAAACATGGAGGAGATGGTATCGACAAATGTTCCCACACAGCTAATCTGATCTTGTAGGTACAGAGGATTAGGCTTACCCGATACACCGATCGAGTATGCACAATTGTTGCAACACGATGGGAGAACACAGATGAGAGAACAATGAATAATTGATAGACAATAATTGTCGTATTAGGACTGGAGAATGAGTTTGTTGTCACGTAACCGGAAATTGGGTTGACACCTGCTCTTGGCAAAAAGAGTAAGACTCGGTATAGTTGTGTCTTTTCCTTTTGATTTTTCAACAAAAAGAAAAAAAAGCGGTCTAGTAGGTTGACCTTAAATTGCAAGTTGTTCGGTAGGAAACGGAAGGAGAGAGAACACGGCAGGGTGCCAAAATTTACACCATCTATACTGGCGTTTCGTTTTGCGGAAACAATGTCAAACCAGGTTTGGCAGGCACCTATTCTACTTTCATGATTTTTATACTGATTTCACACGGAATGCATTGCCTCACTAGGGTTTCCTACGCTAGAGTTTGCTACAGTAATACTGTGATTGAAAAATCCTAATTATTACCCGTCAAAGAGCAAACAAGACTATTACAATTTTGGATAAAAATCCTCAAAAACTTGGAAAAAGAACAAAGATGAGATGGAGCAAATTGTCGGATACTTGAGAAAAGAAGTGAATCCGCGCGGAAACATTTCCCACTCTCACCGCTTTTGCTGTCCTTGCCCAACAACGTAAAACCAAAAACAATGGAAAGTAAAGTGAATGGGAGGAAGAAAAAGAAGCGTTGGGCAAAGATGATGAAGAAGGCACAAACACCTGCTTTACGAATTGGGGGGAAACGATTCGACAAATGATATTCAGGTGGAAATGTTTTCTTTCATTACCAGTTCGTGACTGTTTGGCTGTGTTTGCAACCAGATACCCTTACTACAAGATAATACTTTGATCAAAAGTTGCAAACTCTTGTTTTGTAATTGAACAAATGGCAATTCTGACGAGAGGTGCCAATCATTTGCATCCTCGCTTCCTGCGAACTGACATGTTACACTTGAACGTTTGCATATTACCCCCTGTTCCTTGAACCACTTCTCCCGTGTTTTACACTTATCTGCGGGAAACCCGAGATTTCACATTAGCTCACCTCGTTCTGGTGTCGTGTTGGACATCTTTTTGTTACCTAAACACATTCGCGATTGATGCAAAAGTTTTGAACTCCCATGAATCGAATCAGCAATAACACACATCATGCATTGAAGTTGACCAATTTAACGAATAAATGTGGTAATATAAAACAAAAATACACCAACTTCATTATCTTATACACATGAATATTATCACAACCAAAGCTGAAGCAAGGGAAGTATGGTAAAATGGATTAGGAATCATGTCAAGGAAAAATAAATTAAATTGAGTTTCCAGAAAACAGTGAATTATCCCAAGCCGTGATCCTCGAAAAATCCCTGCGGAGTCTCTTCTTCTTGAATCAAGTCCTGAGCAGCGATAGCCTTGAGAACTTGCTTCTTGCTTGTTTCTTGAATCTCTCCAGCAAGTAGAAACTCATCCAATATGAAATAGGCCTTCTCGAAATTGAAAATGATGTCCAATTCGCACACACTTCCAAAATATTTGTCAAGAAGCTCGACATATCGGTGAATAACCTCCAAAGTTATCAACTCGTTGTCGTTCTGCTCAATCGCACAACAGAAGTACAGTGACGCATATCTGGAATTCCAAATTTCATGGTGATAGTTATTTATTTTGTGCAATATGCATGCAAAATCTCTAAATTCACTATGGAGTCGCTCGAAAACGGAATTGCATTTTTTTACCTATAAAGAAAGACAAACAGCTCACAATTAGATAGCAATATTTTGCATTTTACCTTGTTCTCAATCGCGAAAGTAGAGGAATTTTGAAAATCAAACATTTTTAGCTCTCATGTTCCTTTTGGACAGCCCTGAGCACAGTTAGATTGTACAGAAAAAAGTCACGAACCGTTGCAAAGTGGTGTGAAAGCTCAAAATTCGAATTTACGCTATTTTAGCAACGGAACACCGACAAACATGAAAAAAATCTACCCTCAACAATTTTTAAAAAACCTTTATTCGTATTTTTTGAATAAGCGATTTAATAAATCGAGCAAATTCGAAGTAACCTGCTCTTGAAAATACTCACCTCTTGTATACAACCTTCAGGTCCTTGTACTCAAGAAAGGCGCACATTTTTGGTTTTCTGGCCAGGATTTGAGTGATGAGTTCACGGCAGATCTTCTTCTTTTGCTGCAAGACTATCTTGACGGTAAGAACTGTGGCGGAAAATCAGCAAATACCTTATCGGGATAAGCGGTGTACCACTTTTGCAGCCGCAACTTGCCTTGGCGGCTGAAGAGGAGCATGTACTGCATCATGGTGGCTGCAAATGAAAAATGCGATCAATGTATGCACAAAAGAACGGTAAAAATCAACGATGAGGCTTGAAAAACGGGACAAATGCTGAAAATCGGTGAACATGTGGCTGCATCGATATTCGCAACGACACTCCGACATTCCACCGCGCGCGCGGTTTAGTCAGCTGTGGAGCGAGTTTGCTTTGTCATCATTTATTTTAGAGACTCCACCGATTCCGGCGAAAAAAAACTGCGGCGTAAACAAATTGCGGCGAAGAAAGGGGCGGGGCCTATTTCGCAATTTTGCCGCACACTCCTATATTTTTTCGTTCGAAGTGAGAAAACAAATTTCCGGGAATTGCAATGCACTTTTCATATGAAACTTGATTGAAGAGAATTTATTAAAAGAAATCAATTTCGTTCCAAGAAAAAAAATGGTTCAATAAGGCAGTTTGAAGCAGTTGGATTCTGAAATATTGCGTGCGGCAAATTGCGAAATAGGCCCCGCCCCTTTCTTCGCCGCAATTTGTTTACGCCGCAGTTTTTTTTCGCCGGAATCGGTGGAGTCTCTTATTTTAAATTTTCATTTTTCCAGTCATTTTTTCACGATTTTCTTGGCTCGTGCAGCTCTAATTTTTTCCTATTGAACGTTTTTACCTAATATTGATCTGCTATTTCAGTATGGGACAGCAACAGTCCGGTTTCGGTGGAA
This sequence comes from Caenorhabditis zanzibari, assembly GCA_963966625.1. Classification (NCBI taxonomy): domain Eukaryota; kingdom Metazoa; phylum Nematoda; class Chromadorea; order Rhabditida; family Rhabditidae; genus Caenorhabditis; species Caenorhabditis zanzibari. Next base: position 12,234,896 of record OZ016472.1, on the reverse strand, counting down.
GAGGCAACGACCGAGGCGCCGGCGATGGCGAGAAGAAAGAAAAGAAGAAATACGAGGCTCCAATTCCATCGAGAATTGGAAAAAAGAAGAAGGGATCTAAAGGACCAGATGCCGCGAGTAAACTTCCAGCAGGTAAACCTGAATATCGAACTTGCCCCATTGATGATTCCCGTTTCCAGTTACTCCACACGCTAGATGTCGCCTGAAGTTGTTGAAGAGCGAGAGAATCAAGGATTACTTGCTCATGGAGCAAGAATTTATTCAAAATCAAGAGCGCCTGAAACCACAAGAAGAGAGACAAGAGGAAGAGCGTGCAAAAGTGGATGAGCTTCGCGGAACTCCAATGGCAGTTGGATCTCTTGAGGAGATTATTGATGATCAACATGCAATTGTGTCGACGGTAAGTCCCTACTGCTACCTTTTGATTGCAACTCCCCCTAATTCCAGAATGTTGGTAGCGAGCATTACGTCAACATCATGTCGTTTGTGGACAAGGAGCAGTTGGAGCCCGGCTGCTCTGTTCTCCTCAATCATAAAAACCATGCAGTTATTGGAGTCCTTTCTGACGATACTGATCCTATGGTGTCCGTCATGAAGCTCGAAAAGGCACCACAGGAAACTTATGCAGATGTTGGAGGACTCGATCAACAAATTCAAGAAATCAAAGAAGCTGTTGAACTGCCCCTGACCCATCCCGAGTACTATGAGGAAATGGGTATCCGACCGCCAAAGGGTGTTATTCTATATGGTTGTCCTGGTACTGGAAAAACGCTTCTTGCCAAAGCTGTCGCTAATCAAACATCAGCCACTTTTCTCCGTATTGTCGGTTCAGAACTAATCCAAAAGTATCTTGGAGACGGACCGAAAATGGTTCGTGAGCTTTTCCGCGTCGCTGAAGAAAACGCGCCGTCAATTGTTTTCATTGACGAAATCGATGCTGTTGGAACAAAGCGCTACGATTCCAACTCGGGAGGAGAACGTGAAATTCAACGCACTATGTTGGAACTTCTCAATCAACTCGACGGTTTCGATTCTCGCGGAGATGTGAAGGTGCTCATGGCGACAAATCGCATTGAATCCCTCGATCCTGCATTGATTCGTCCTGGTCGCATTGACCGTAAAATCGAGTTCCCTTTGCCAGATGAAAAGACCAAGCGCCGCATCTTCCAGGTAAGCATAGTGCGAATTTTCAAAATATGATCAAAACTGATTACAGATCCACACATCCCGTATGACTCTTGGTGACGACGTAAATCTTGAAGAATTCATCACTGCTAAAGACGAGTTAAGTGGTGCTGACATCAAGGCCATGTGTACTGAAGCCGGTCTCCTTGCTCTTCGGGAGCGTCGAATGCGTGTGACCATGGAGGATTTCCAAAAGTCGAAAGAAAATGTTCTCTATCGCAAGAAGGAAGGTGCTCCAGAAGAACTCTACTTGTAAATGTGCTTGTTTTATTTATTGTCCATTTCCCCGTTTCACCCATTCTTTTATGACCACTCAACGGAACCCAAATTTTTCCTATTACTGATTTAATGTATTTCCTGGATCTTTCGTAAATGAGGTAAATATTTCATGATGGAAAAATATGTGTGATGTGACATTAGAAACTGTTGAACGGTTTGAGAAGAAGAAGAATATGGAAAAGAAAAGAAAACTGAATCGGACAGCAAAATACAAATTACCAGTGGTGAATGGGTGATGGTTTCGGGAACAATGCTAAAGGTAATGAATCGGAAAGTGTTTTATCAATTATCACAAAATCGGAATCAGAAGGAAATGAGAGTTTTTAGAAGCTAAAAGTTGGCGACTATGAAAGAAAAACTGGCTGGGATGAAGGATATGGGAACTGATCGAAATAGGTAATCGGTAGAGAAGAATGTGGAGAGTAAGGGAAACGGAACTGTTGCAAGGGGATAAATATTTGAAAAAATTATCTAAAGTGACCGGAGATCAGCATCTTGGAGGGAATGAATGGGTGTTGGAGTTGAAACAAAGTTCATTGTTGGTTGACCAGATGGTGTCAAACCGGTGTTAGTGGAAAGGAAGCCCATGCCTGAAAATAGCATTCTTAAAAAATGTTTAGTTTTTTCCTGAAACATACTTTCTCCTTCAATGAGAAAACTGTTTTGCCCTTGTGATGTTGCTGCCTGATATTCTCCATTATGGAAGATTCTACTTGGTGTAGTGATTGGATGATTAACAGGAGTTCTTGAGAGCATTGGAAGAGCCGAAGGACGTTCGACGTCTTCAACGGCCAATGAAGCAAGTGTACGGTCAGCCGGATCAATTTTTGGAATCTGGAAAGAAAGTTTTATCATTTAGAAAATTCATCTAATTTCAAACCTTGAGCTCTGGCTCCAAGAAGATATTTTCTGATCTATTAATTGGCATCGGAGCAGCATGAGAATGTGGAATTGGAATGGAAGTGATTCTATTCATTCCAGCGGAAGTACTTGCTGGTAGTTGTGGAGGTGGCATTGAATTGATATTCCGATCTTTGGATGATTGAATGCAAGAGATTGGAGGAAGAATCAATTGATCGATTGTTGGTTTATAGTCCTCGATTGGTGAATGTTGTTCAGAAGAAGATGACGAGTGACTCGACTTCACAGAATACGGAACGGATTCAGATCGTGGAGGGATTACTCTCAACGGATGATGCAGTTGTTGAGATTGATGAAGTGATGGAAGAGGTTGGGATGGTGCAGGAATCGTCATGTGTCGCATTTGGTTCATCCGTTCTTCTGGACTCAATTTGCAATTGTGATTCTCCAGATAGTTCTTGAGACTGATCAGTGTACTGCGGAGCTCATTGATTTCCGATGTCTTTTTGTCGTTTATCATCTTGTGTCCATTGACTTGCTGAAATACGGTTTTACGAACCTTCTTATTTACTATCAGATCTCTGAATATTCAAAAGCTTATTTCTGACTCATATTTCTTACATCTTGCAGTTCCTTCATCAAATCAATTCTCCTCTGTCGACATCTGGCAGCAGCTTCCTTATTCCTCTGACGCCTCTTTAGCTTCTTATCATCATCGTCGTCATCCATATTATCCTGAAATCTTTCGCTATCTTAGTTCCCATCCGAGACTATCTCTTTTGATTACTCAAAAGATTATCCATTTCTTATTCTCAAGTGGCTCATTTCCCTCTATCTGAGATGCTTTTTTGCTTTTGGGTCAAGACTGTAAAGGTGGGCGCGTGTTGGATGTACGAAGGGGAAGAGATGTAGATACAATATTGCGTGATGACTAATATATTTACTTTGCATAGTGTACCTGGTGGGTTGGTTGGGATAGGAACGAAAGGGCGTCGTTTGTGTGTAAAAACTGAAGAAGGGCAAAAGCACATTTATGTCGAGAAAGGTGACAAGAAATTGTTTAATTTGATATAAAACTGGTGGACTGTTTTTATGGTCCCAATCTCTATATGGTTAAGCTCGAGATCATGAGATTGTGAAAAATAGATCTTGGTAATCTTTATGGAATAGCTATGTCTACTTGAGTTTAGCACAGTGGTTCAAGACACAAAGTATGAAGTAATCGATTTGAAAAATTCTACGAAATTGAAAGTAAAAGCTTGCGAGGTACCTACGTATTTCCACTAATAAAACTGATTAAAAGCGGATTCCGGAAAAAATGAGCTTACAGTTCAATCGATGCAAAAAATCATGCTGCTGATTCCGATTACGTCGATTGAACCATAAACTTATTTTTCCCGGAATCCCCCTCCAAAACAATTCCAAATTCATTGCCTACCAAAAATAGTCTCAACTATCATTTGATCTAACCGCATACCGTATTCCCCTCATGAAATTCGATGTTAATCTACAGTAACCTATTTTTCCTGTTTTCAATTTAATTGTTATCAGTGTACCTCTTTTACAACACAGAAATGCTTTCTCGATGACGCATTGGTCATTTCAATTAGTCGATGCTTCTCTAGAGTTCTAGAACTTTTTTTTTCAGAGTATGCTTCACATACACGCCACAATGGGACTCAACGATTCTCTTACCACATAATACGCAGTTTGGTTCCGATACTGCCACGTCATCTCAACCTAAGGGTTCTTCTGAAGAAATTCCCTTCCACAGTTTTTTTCCAAAAAACGAATTGAGAATGCAAGAATTGAATAGAGTAGTGAGTGAAAATGAGTCAGAATAATATTGAATGACTAGCTGTTGATGACGAAATGAGAGAAACAGAGAGAGGTGCTGACAGTATGAGTCAAATGAAGAGAAAAATGAAAATCAGTGAGTCATTGAAAAAGAGGAGTTGAAGGAGAAGGTGTTGCCATGATCGCTCAAATCTCCACCCACTTTTGAGTGTTCATACCTGCCTACTTGTTTTTTTCAGCTGCTTGGGTTCCCGCGGGTTCCCGTTCGTCTATTTCTACTCTCTTATTTATTCGCCCAACTATTCTTGATTACTGTAGAAAGGGTTGTGTACTAGATCATAAGCTACAACATTTGCCATCCTCGCTTGTTCTAGATGAGAAGATTTAGCATCAATTTCGAAAATAATTCAAATATCAAATTCCCTCTTCTTTAAATCCTTCTTTCCAATAACAGAAACAAAATCAAGATTCTTTGAACTATGCTATTGTCCAATTGGTTTATGTCATTTTCTGAGCCACTTGATAACAAGAAACTTCTAGAAGACTTGCCTCGTCATAACGATCCATTCCTCTGAAGCTCACTTCCTCCTTCGGTTTTCTACCAGCCGACGATTTCTTCCCGGTGCTGTATTGTACCATAGGCGATGAAGTGGTGGCCGTATAGAAATCAGGAAATGAGCGATTGTAGAGTTGGTTGGTTGGGATAGCCGGGATTGGACCTGAAATTATTACGGTCTCGTAAATCCCGAATGAATTTTCTTGCTTACCGAACGGATGCGGTGTGAGAGGTGAGCTGATGTTCGGGGTGATCGGAGATGTGATGTCAGTTGGTGGAAACTGAAATATGTTGGAATTAATCGATACTTTCCTAGTTATTTTCCGTTTTATCTTTTTGTAACCCATATCAACCTATTTTCAGTAGTGCTTACGTCATAATCATTCCTAAAAGGGAATCTATCGTTATAATGGGCTGCTCCATCGTACAACCATGACGTATCCTGGTGAGTCATTTCAGAAATGACGTGGCAGTTCCAGTACTAGAGGTGAGTGAGTGAGCAATGAATGACTCTTGAGAATTATGACACGTTCTTGATATGGAAAATATCAAGAACGACAGTCTAAGATGATATTGATGAGAGATGATGAAGTGTATAAGGATAGTAAAGAGAGAGAAAGAACGCTCCGCCCATTCTGGAGAATGAACGGAGTGAAGTACGGTATTTGTTTGACGATTGACTATAGGACTAAAGGCGGACTGTCTTAAAAAAAAAGAAGAGGAAAAAAGGGTATATGGTTTATGGCCGACGACACTTCTAGAAACGATAATTTTTTTGGCAATTAGAAAAGAAATGGTCGAAATATCTGCTGGTGCTAAAACGAGGGGTTTAAAATAGACATAAACATAACTTTTCGTCTTTTTGACCTAGATAATTTTGAAGTTTTAGTGCGCTCATGTAGAAATGGAAATGTATGAAAACTCCGTGACACGGGTGGCTAATTAGAGGAGATTTGGTGTTTTGAACTTGTTTGGAGCATGGAGAAACGTAATGAGAATTTTGTGAAATGTGATCCCAAAAAGAACATTACTTATTCTATTTTGGAATATAAGGGAAAAGTTTCATAGTCTCTTAATTCAAACCCCTAAATCTCTTAGTCTTCCAAAACTCCTAAAGATCGTAGTGATAAGGAAAGCTAGAAAGTGCGAAAATGATCGAGACTACCATGATAGCCACCGTGTCAGATATAAATCTTTTCCTATCAAGGTCATAATTTCGCAGCAAAACGTTAAGATAAGAGTATGAATGTTGATTCCGTTTATGGTCTTAGATTTCGAAGATTTGCAAAAGTTTCAAAAAGTTTGACAATTTTTACAGATTGAAAAGATAAAGAGCAGACATTTCGACAAGGAACGATTTGAGATCTTATCTACGATTCTGTCTCGATAAATAGCCTGTATCAATAGCTCAACAGGTGCAAACGGAAACAATCGGAAGGGATTAACCGGCACTTGAAAGGTGAGAAGACGGGGAAGAACATATAAGTATCGAGAAGAGCACGGATAGATTACTGTAGAAGTGTGTAAACACGTCGGCATCTTCTTTAAGAATTCCCATCGCACCTATCCATATACTTTTAATCTTAAACCAAATATTCATTCCGGAGGCGAGCTCTCCGGAGAGATGGCTGGTTGGAAGAGGTCATTCTAAAAAGATGGGTGGTGTGAAGAGAAACTATTAATTATAGGGGTGAAAAGGAGAAAGATGAAATTTAAAGATAATAGAAGTTTTAGTTGTCCAGTTCCGCACTCTAATTTGTCAAGATCTTGGTTTTCGTTCATCTCATTAAAAAACGATAGTTGCTCAACTTAATTGGGCTTTCTCGGAAGAAGTTTCCCTGGAGTAGAAAGAGTGAGATTGATATTTTGAGCCTTTATAGGTAATAAGGAAAATATCAGCAGAGCCTCGAGAAACTTAGATTCAAGTTGAAAAACAAAGTAGTAATGAAGTTTTCACACATTTTGGCTTTTCGTACTTATTATCCCCTTCTATCTATCATATCTCTATTACTAATTAGAATTTGTATATCACTCTTCCCCATGATATTTATGCCTCAAAATTAAATCCCCTTAGTATATCTCATTGTGAAAATATCAGTAAACAGGTAATTAGTGTAATATGCTGTCATACCTGCAAGAAATCAGTTCCCAAAAACAATGGAAATCCATATCCATTTGTTGGGTAATAGGGAGTAACCGGAGAAGTGTCTGTCTGTAGATTATGAAGATGATGCTGTCCAGGTTGAACTATGACAGATGTCGGATGTGATTGGACGACTGGAGTTCTCGGAGCTCCCAACTCAAAATAGTGGTTGGTCTCGGAGCCAGAACCAGAGCTCGTAGCAGTGTTAGTCGTCGACGATGGTTGTTCGAACATTCCACTTTCTTATATATAGCAGAGGTGCTGACACACGATTGGGCCAAACACAGAAGGTGAGTAACAGGGAATAGGAATAGAAGTGGAGAAGAAGGAGAAAAAGGATTCTGATTCACGAAGATGACTCTTCCAGGTGATGGTGATGAGACCGGTCGAGAACTGATAGGGTCCACAAGGGACCAAAACGGGGGTTTGACAAAAGCAAGTTGGTTGGGTGTATGTGTTAGAAAAAAGAGACGGGAACAGGGCGAGGGGACGAAGGAAAACGGTCGAGCAGCAGCAGCAGCAACCGCCGCGTACGGTGCGCAAGCTCCGCCCACTTATAGGAACAACGTCGCCAAATTTGAATTTTCAAAGAAGCCACCGCCAATGATATCACCACTGGGTGCCCCCAACCACCACCACCACGAAAAGTGCAAGTTTGGTGAGTTTGAATTCGAAGAAGATAGGAATATTGAGGGACCGTATACGGTATCTATGCAACATGTAGAATCAGAAAAAAGAGAAGAAAGGAGCCATGGGGTTGTTCTGTTTGGATGTTGATGATGAGTCAGAGGCATCGAAAGGAGATGGGAAACAAAAACGGTATTGTTTGGGATGGAACCGGAGACGTCGGTCTTGTCGTCTTCTATTATTGTTGGAAATGCCGGTGGTGCTGATACGAAATACAATGTTTCTAGAAGCGAAAATGTTCAAGGTTCCAATGGTTTCCTTGCTATCACGGGGTAGGTTTTCCTTTGTTTCTTCTCAAAAAGTTTGAGCCTTCATCGATAACTTCTCTGTCCTTCCCTCTTCTTCTTGATATCTGATTTCTTCTACCGTACCAATTTTGGATGTGCGATCATCAGTGATTCAGAGGTTACGCGCGGATGGCACGAACAGGTATGTCATTTTGTTGACCCAAAGAAACATTTAAATATGTATTTGTATGTCTGATTATTTGAGTTTCTAAATGGTAGGGATTCTTATTGAAGTAGGAAATGAGATACCGTAAAATCTGTTTTAGAAGGGCATGCCCTTCTTTTTTTCCATCATTTAAAAAATATTACTGAATTTTCAGAATGGATCATAAAATCTGCTGGAGAAGCGATTTGAAACATATTTTGGGACCTGACCAGTCCACTTTTTACGAGGATTCATAAAATAACATGTTGAATCTGTTTGAATCTCAAGAATGTGCTCATTTTGAGCTCATTGGGGTGCCATTATATCAGAGGTGCCCTTCTAATACAGATTTTACGGTAAATTAAGGGATTTTGATTGTCCCATTTTTGAATCTCACTTCCAAAGGAAATGAAAAACAGTTATGGGATTGTCCTGATCCTGAGTTTGATCTAGAGTTTTGATTTGTTTGATTTGTTTATTTCATCGAAGGGTAGATACCACTAACACGAAGATTATGGAGTGAAAGATACAATTAATGATGAAAGAGAAAAATAATACCGGGAAAATAAAACCGTATATGGGGCAAGAATAAGATTAGTAGTTGTATGAGTTTAAGGTTAGAAAGTGATTTAGGTTACAAGATGATAAATTGGATTTGAAAACAGGGAAAGAGATTTTGACCGGGAAAACGTTAGAAGGTAGTGAATTCCAGCATTTGACAATACGATTAGAGTAAAATTGGGAAGTGAATTTGGTAGAGTTTTTGATTGGGGAACGTAAATAATAATTATGTCTCCTCAAAGATTTTGCATAATCAGCGAATTCAAATAATTGAGTCCCAACTATAACTTCCTTACTCACAACATACTTGTAGGTAAATAATAAATCGATAATAAGTCGTCTGTACTCCAAGGAGTTCAACGACTTCTCCTCACATTTTTCTTGAAACTTTTATATCTCTTACTATTGTGAATGATTTGCTTGCCTCTATCCAATTCAAATTTTCATACTGTAAATCTCCTTCTTTTTACCCTATCCCGCTTCTGTATATCGAAATATTGTTCCAATTAGTGGAGACTCAGAAAATGCACTTTTCTCATTTCCCTTTCCTTCTTTTCCATTTTGTATGACGTGATACCAAACGCACCTTTACCGGTACGAACCGAAAAAAGACAACGGAAATTTGAAATTCTTTTTCTCGAACTTGTGAAGAACAAGAAAATGAAAAAGAGGGAAATGAGAAGTAGGACGAAGAAGAATGAAAGCTTGTACTTTTAGAATACAGGTGTTTTTCGGAAAAGAGTGAAAAACAGATATAACAATTTCGGGAACGAAATTGCAAGTAAAAGTTTCGAGTCTGGTATTTATTGAAATTCAAAGTTTACGGTGAGAACTGTGGATTCCGAGGTTCATCAATTAGTATCAACAGACTCGTCCAGTTTTTTACCCATTCACTTGCATTTTCAGATTCTAGATTTCATAAATCGAAAGTTCATTTTATCCCGAGTTTTCAATAATTTACGAAGACTTCTCATACATGTTCATATACAAACAAACACGTGGGAGACATTACGTACTTCTTCATTATTACGTAACTCCAGTATTCAGCCATCTCCGTCAGATTCCGTAATGAAATCGAATAAGAATCAAATTATTCAAACTAGGTGATATTACTTAAATGTTTTTTCGTGTTTTCTATAAATGTAAAAGTATGATTAGTGTTGTGCCAAAAAAGTTTCGGAGCAATTGAAAGTAAATTGCATGGGAAGTTAGATAATGAAAGTGGATAACTATGATGGCTGGGCTTGAAATAATGTAGCCTACAGTTCGAAACACTACCGATAATCTGAATCAATCCTAAAGTTTGGGAGCCAGCTCTACTTCTATTTCCATAAGTCATTTCGAATTTCCAGGCATACTCAATTCTGCAGAATCTAGAAGAACTGTCTTATAGCTTTTTGTCTAGACTCAGTTGTTATATTTTTGTTCACTATCTTAGGGTTTCCACGATCACTTATTGCAGACTCAAAATTATACTTTATGAACTTAAATAAATTTTTCTTGTACTCCTTTATGACCTTTATAATAATCTTCAGGAACCACCACGGTTCTTGAGGGTTACTGTATGAACTTACTGAAAGAGGTGATTAGGTTCAGTAGTGTGGAATTCATCTTCAATTGATCAAGGGACTGTTATACGAGAATATAGTAGACTGGGTTGAGAGTGGGGGTGGTTTGGGTATAACTATAACTCCTCTTCTCTTATTTTTTTCAGAAAAATACTGACTTGGGGTGACGCCTCCTCGCACGTCTCCCGTGAGACACACATCTATAGAGAGGCCCTATTCCTCTGCTTATTGTGCTCGAGTACGTAAAGCCTGGTAGGCTAGCTCACGCCCTTTTTGAGTTGTTACTCTGAATTATATCTAGAAAGAAAGAGAGAAGGAGGAATTGGTGTAGTCCTAAGTTTCAATGAACAATAAGTAGAGGAGATGAATGAGCAGATGTTTTCTCTTAATGTTTTGATCAGATTTTCAGTTTGTCTAATAGTTTTCTGTCGTGACTAGACATTGATAGGAGGAAATAGATATGAATTGGCAAGAATAGAGGAAGTAAATTGTAAGTTCCCCGAATGAATTGCAGAAGGATGAGAACAGAGTCAATAATGATGCATACAGTAGAAGCCCCCATATATCGAAATCACAAACCACATGCTTATCGAAAACTTAGTAATTAAACTTGCAACTAACTTTCATGGAATCGGAAAGTACTAGAAAAACAACATCTTTCAATAATTAATAGAAATAGTACAATGGAAACTATTCACAATTCTGAATATTCTCAAAAGATCAGATTCATACTATGCTCATCTGAAACCCAGATCATCATCTTCCATCGGAACATTCTGATTCTGAATCTATCTCTTCTCAGAAGTAACCGAGAATGCACTTTCTGTTAGTTTGATAATTCCACGTCACAGTTTTCGATCTTCAAACCCATTGAGATGTTACTAATGAGCTTCCCACTGATATGGATGTATGATTTACAGGTTTCATCTTCTCTTAAACACTAACATATAGTTTTCCTTTGGGATTTCGGTATAGATTTATACCAAAAACGACCTCACAACGTCCTTTGTGCAGAGACAGTTTTAAGAAAATTGAATTAACATACCCAGTATCTTGATTAGATGATTTCCTGCAGATGGTCTCCCTGTTCTTCTTATTATCGGTGTAGTGCTGAAAAACGCTATTGAATGTCAGTGATGTTTGGAATTAGGACGAAAAAAAAAGAGAAAAGCCAATAAGATTTTGGATATTTGGTACAAGATTAGTGAAAAAGAGCAAAAGAGGAAAAGAGTTTTGAGAAACTCTCATTGAAAGGGAAAAAGTCATGAGAATCAAGAGAATCAAATATGCTTGAGATAAAGAAGGTGTAAATAACAAATGTGTTAGTCCGGGTGGAAAAAAATGTGATGAAAGCAACAAAACAAATCTTTGAGTTCAAGTTTTGGATTTGGATTTTTATGCTGAGAAATTGAATGAATGAGCAAAAGAATAAGTATATAGTTAAACTATAAAAATGATTGATCATAATATTATGCCATAATATGGCTTAAAGTAGAGATTCAATTTACAAAGAAGACATTTTTGAGGACAAGAACATTTCTTCGCTTCTAATTTTTTTCGAAAAAGTTATCAAAATGAAAAGATATGTATAGAAAACGAAAGTTAAAAGAAGGCGTAAGAAGATGTAAGAAGAAGAATAAGAATTATTTGCCTTCGGAAGGCAAACATGCCAAGATAAGTACAATCAGTTATGATATTTTTCCCTCTTTCCGAATTCCCAAAAACTTTGAACTTCCCATTCCGATCAATAAAACATGAAAGAATCGATTTTGAAGATATCTCAAAAACCAGAAATATTTAAAATATCTGACCAATTTTCTCAAAAAGTCATAAACCTAACCTCCATGCAGCCGTTTTACGACATGACCAGTTTTTTCGGGACACCGTGTACTTTATGGAGGTCTGTGGGAAGTCGTTAAATTTTTTTTTGGACATATCTGTCGAACGGTTAAGTATATAAGGTTTTAATGAGGGATAACAAACAGAAGTTATTGGCATAAAAGGTTTGAAAATCTCCATACCGATTAAATAAAAAAATGATACTATTTGATAACCAGACTTTGAGCTCGTTCTCCCAAAAAAGAGAACTCCGGAAATGACTGAAAACCAGTGTTTGACGTGTCAAATCGGAATACTAATAACTAGAAAGATATGAAGAGGGGATTTGTAGGGGGAAGAGCCGGTGTTTATGCGTAGTCTAGTCCTGCTTTTCGTCTCGGCTGGAAAAATAACATATGTTCTGATTAATGAGTCATTCCGAGTTTTTCTCTATTTCTCGCCTCACGTCTTCTTCATTTTCCCACTTTTCCCTTCTTTTTCCACCGCTTCTTCCTCACACATACAATTTATAGACGAAAAAAAAAACTAAAAAAGAGAAAAACAGATCTTTAGTGTGATTTTGACTATAGAAGCTTGTGTGACGAAAACTCAAGAGGAAGGAAGAAAAATGAGAAGTGTTATTGGAGAAATGAGAAGATGAAGGTAATAAGGAGATTGTATCTGGATATAGGCACAAACTTCATGAATTGAATTTATGACTAATATATGGAAAGATCAATCCAGTATTCTACTAGTTCCGGGTTCCATGGGTTAATGTGAAAGCTTGGAAAACATTTTCAGAACCTGAAGGAAGGATTATGCTTATCTTTATAACCATACCTCGGTCTCAAATCAAAGTTTATTTGGGTCTTTAAAATCAAAAGTCTATGTGATCTTACAGATGTTAAAGTCATGTAAGGTTGGAATTGAGAATCAGGATCTTGTTTCAGAAACTTGAGATTCGGAAACAATTTGAACTGAAGCTATGGATCGACGTCTATTATCCCTCCAGTTCTTTATCAAAAGTTTATTCAATTTTTCTGTTACGGACACTCTTTCGATTGAAACAAAACGATTCTTGAAATATTCTAGGTCAGAATAGTTTTATGGCCCCAAAAAAAATTGATGACCCCTATAATTTTAGACGGCTAGAACTTTGCTCTTTTACGGGCTCTTTGATAGTTTTAGAATACTCTTTTTAATACAGGATTCTTTAGAAATACATACTAAGGAACGGTCGAGTGAAGTTCCTAACAAGGTTGATCGGTGACCCCGAAATTTCAGACGGCTAAAATTATTGGGGCCATCAAACATTTTTGGGGCCACAATCCTATTCTGACCTACCCTTTGGGCTACATTTGATTTCTTGGGACCATTTTCTATTTTTTTGAGGTCATAAGAACTTTCGGGGTCATCAAAGTCGAATAGAGCCAATTTTTCTCCAGATATTTTGCAACTTTCTGAAAAGTTACGAAAGTGCGAGATGGAGCGTACTTTCAATTCGAAAAGAAAATAGATACAATGTTAGAAAGCAACACTTTTTTCGGAAAGATTGTGTAACTTTTGGATCTTCAAGACGACAGCTTACAATGAGGAAGAAAAAATTGATAAAATCCAATTCCATCTATTTGTTTCAGAGTTTCGAAACAAATCCAAAAACACCCTACAATCACTATCATCCCTAGAGAAATTGTGATCAGAAAGATTAGTCATAACTCTAGTATTATGAGTGAATATGAGTGAATGGCATAATGAACGAACACATAAGAATACAATTATAATAATAACATACAAAAAAAGTGAGTAGTTGAAATTCATTCGAGACGCGACACACGATCATTTGGCGCTGAGTCATGCGCGCGACGACGAGGACGGCGGTTTGTGTGTCAAACAGAACGAAGAGAAACGGAGAGATGAAGAGAAAATGTTGAAATATAACACAAGATAGTGGAGATTCAGATGAATTGAAACGAAATAGACCAGCGCCAGAGAGAAGAGTTAGAGGAGTAGACGAAAGTCTCTTGATTTGACATTCTATTTCATTGGAAATTGGAAGGGAATCGGGATGACGTCATCCCGTGATGACTGTGTGTGTGTACCTGGGTGGAGAAGTGAGACAGGAAGCTTGCCCCGGAACATAACTTTTATAGGTTGTTGGCATTTGGGTAAACTGATAATCGATATTGTCACGTGGAATTGTGGGCGTTCAATTGGGAAAATAAACTGGAACTGCAGCTGGGAGAACAAAGAAACTTCTTTGGATGATGTCATGTCGAGAAGCTTCTACGGTAGCGGACTAGTTCGGATGCTTTTAGATGTTTCTAGAACAATCATTCCAGTTTTCGTTTCGAGATTCTTCAATAATTTTCGCATCCATAATTTTTCAGGGAAGTTTTTTATTAATTTCTTATGTTTTACTGAGAATTCTGTATAAAATAAATGCATGCTTTATATGCTACAGTAATTAGTTAGTTGTAATGTGAACATAAAAATGCAATACACAAGAAAGTACGCACTATTTTTCAAATTTAATACACATCATCTCCGGACGAATCATGTTCTCCAGACGATTTTCCTGAGTTTTCAAAAGATTCCTCAATGCCAGAACCTTCTCCAGATGATTCAGTGTCGTGTTCCGAATTTCCAGATCCTTCACCAGAAAAATTCCCAGACGACACGTCTTCTTCAGATCCTTCATTTGCGGATCCTTCTCCGGATCCTTCATCTGCGTTTATCGTCAATAGATCGTCCCCAGATTCTTCAAATGGAGATCCAGATGCCTCGTCGTTTCCAGAAGCTGCCCCCGACGATTCAGAACTCTCGCTAATATCAGCAGCATCTCCAGACGATTCCACATGGTTTTCTGAAGTAGGATCTTGTCCAGAACCACCAATAGCTTGGTCTTGTGATTCTTCCTCAATCTTAATCGTATTCAGTGTTGTTGTTTCGGCATAAGTGATGTTTGTAGCAACCGGAGAGTTTGTCGCTTCTACCGTTGCATTCAACGACGGTTCACTATCCTCAGAATCAAAAAATGTGGTTGTAACGTTGTTTTTCTCCGATATATTCAACGCCTCCGTTTCGTTCTTGCTGTACATATCCAAAACTGAAAACAAAATGAATCTTGTGAAGTTTTCTTAATTTTAAAGACACTCACTCAACTGATCCAACGTCTTCACACTGACATCTAATGGAGAATCAACAGGTTGCAATTCAGGAAGAGCACGTGGAAGTGGAACGCCATTCTCATCAAGAGGCACGAGGTTGGAAAGCAGTTCATCTTGTGCTGTTCTATCACGGACCTCTTTTGCCAACTTTTCAGCGTACATCCGTTTCAATTCTTCGTCCATTGTCGAATCGATTCGATGTTTTTTCAAGTCTGCGTTACTGTAAAATTAAATTTTCATTTATGAAGCGAATTATGAAAAAAAACGAAACCTACTTGGTTAAATAATTGCACTGTTCCGGCATGAAAGATCCAAGAACTGGGCGAAGAATCGATAATTTATTTTGACTAGCGGCAATCGGACGAACAAAAACTTCCGAGAGAAGAGTTCCAGCAGATCCTTCGCAACGTGTGTTGAACTTCGAGCGAATACAATCGAGCATGCAGTCTCCGATTCTGGAACACATTTTTCGGAGGCTCATCAAACTTCGAGCTCTCACCTGCACAAATCATTAGTAAACTGACGGAAGTTTTCGAATCCTTGTTGAGCACCTTGTGCACTCGGCGGTCGTTGTCCGGCAGTTGCCAACATATCAGCCCAACCAGCAGCTGAAGCACCAGCCGCTCCTTCTGCGCCTTGCAAAAATGCAAGTGGATTTGTATTAGCACCCGTTGCGGCTCCGACGATACCCTGTACACCTTGTTGTATCGAATCTTGGAAGGCTGTTCTCATCATCCAATTCATGAACAGATTTTTGGTTTGACACTGAGTTTCGCATTCTGAACAAAACAACTTATTATTGAACGTTTTATTAATTTTCTGTAATACCTGATTGCACAAGACCTGCTTCGTCATCAATGCACTTAATTGTTGCATTGAATGCAAGCTCTTGCTCAACACACATATAGTGCAAACCGCTTGTCATCATTTCGAACATTCCACGATCGTCTTTGTCGCATCTGGCATCTTCGTTGACGCAAACACTTGCGTTTGCATATTTTCTGCAACAAAGTATACAGCTTCTTCATTCAAAACTTTCACAAACTCGCAAATCCGATGATATCGTTCAACGTGGCTCATATCCTGGAGAACGATTCCCAATGCTTCTCTCAAATCACTCGAGCAATCTCTCGGACATTCTCCCATTTCGTCAAAGTTGATAATGAAATTTCCATCGTGGTGATTTATGCTTTCACTAATAAAGCTTTTCGGAGCGCCTTCCCTGGAAATAGATTTTTGTTTGTTAAAAATGGAATAAGTTTATAAATTACGGTGAGAGTGCATCAAGTGGGGATTCTGGAAGCGATTGAACACGAAGCGTAGATGGATCGATCTCTTCTTCATTCGTCGAAACTGTTTTGTTCTCATTCTCGATCGTCGAGTTGCCGAATAAGCTCACTTCCGTCGAATTTCCAACATCTTCCGGAGTCGGTGCCTAGAAAAAAAAAAAAAAACTAAATTTATGAAATTCAAAGGATCAAACTCACTGCTCTCAATGTAAAATCAGTATTATTTGGCCACCAGGGCAGGAATGATCGTAGGTACGCGTTCGCAGTGTCCGGCGAAACGGTTGGGATAGGATTAGTGTTCAAAATAGGTAGAAACAGAATAAAAATGAGTAAGCTAATAGCATTCATTGATTTTAGATCGGGGAAAATTGTAAAAATGCGAACAATTCCGAAAAAATAGCATGAAAACGGACTTCGCGGCAAGACTCATTATTGTACAGTATACTGTAGCTTAAAAGGCGCAGCAACGGGGAACCATCGAGTAAGTTTTAATTTTGACATTGCTGTGCACAGCTGTGATTTTCAACGTCCAATGTTCGATGAAATTCATTAGAAACAGAAAGAAACATGTCGGAATATTGCTTCTATTCGAAATAAAATTGAAAACATTGAACAATAGCTCTATTGCTCTATAAATCTTCATGTTTAGTGCTCATCGACTGTCAACCAACCACCTGCTCTGATCTTTTTACGAATTTCCGTTTTTGTGAGTAATTTATGCCCAGATGAATGTTGCTAGACTGAATTCTTCTTGGTTGTAAAAACAAACACGATACTGCGGCTTTGCACCAATAAAAAATAAATTCGACAAGATGGCACATTGGTTGTCATCAAATTGTGAGCAGCTGTTCCGGTTGATGAATGAGAAGAAGCATAAGGAGAAAAAGAAGAGAAAGAAAAACGGTGTAAAAATTTGATGTCGGTGTGGCACTTTCTCATCTTTTATGTTTCCCATCTCATATTTTATTTTTTGTTTCTTCTCTGCTTCAGAAACGTTTACAGAGATTCCATTATTGTAACTGACGATAAATATGGTTTTCTACTTTGATGATCAACATTTTTGTTCAGTTCTAAATTGAACGATTGTTCGAGATAAACGGAGCTGATGTTAATTTTTCGGTTTCTTGCACATCTTTCGAACGAATTTTCGGTCCCTCTACTTTTGAAAAAGAACATTGTAACATTTATACCGCCGTGTTAATCCACATCAAAGTATCGCAAAGGTATCAGTACAACACCGGATTAGTAACCTCTCCAACCCTTTATATCCGATTCATCGTTCTCCCCTTCAACCCTGGTGCAATAAACAGAATCCATTTGGCCAGATGTGTTATCCTCTTCTCAATCGACGTCCATCCTTTTCAATCATCGAAAGCTTCTCGCCCCTTTTCGCTCTCAAAATTGCTCTTTTGTGAATGAGAGATGAGCATCACGGATTGTGCATACGACCAGTGCCCACTTTACACGCAAAAACAATTCACTGTTGTCTTGAATATTTTGGGAAAAAGGTGTAATCTCTGATTTTTAAGAATTCCGATGCTTTTTATTTGGAAGAAATACTGAAGCAGGTGTTCTCAAAAGATCATTGATAATTCTGATTTGTTCCGTTAGCTTTTCAAAAAAAAAAAACATGAACATAAATATGAAAAATGATGACCTTAACAAGTCACAGTCCCCTCAAACGTTCCTCCAGCCGACTGTCACCTTACCGTAATCCCACCCTCTTTTCTCATTTTCTGAGCTGTTCACACCCTGATTCCGCAACTTTCGTTGCACTATTTTAATCAAGCTAATTCATCGTCACTTTCTAATTAAATTATTTGATTCAATTTCTGTATTTGTATACATGTATATGTGTCAGAAAAGTTGGCCTTTTCCCTCCTTTTCCTCTCCGAGAGGTCTTTTTTTAACGATCCTATTTTATGTATTGCTTTTTCCCCGTCACCATGCGCTCCAAAGCGGGAAAAAAGTGTGGAAAAAGAATCAATCTTGAAAAATGTTTAGATTTCAGAAGACTTGATACAAGTGCGTTTGTTGTTTTTATTCAGTTTTTGTTGCTCTCAAATGTTTGAATTTCTCGTGCTGGTTTCCCATTATTTTTGACATTTGCACCCAGACGAACTTTTGTTTTCAATTTCCCCCCAAAAAATGGTTTGTCATGTTCAATTTCACTTTCAAGTGCTACTTCCCTTTCACCTCTTCTTTCAATCTGTCTAGGTGAAGCCTTACCATCAAAAAGAATAATAAATATATGTCAAAACCTTTTTTATATTAATTTTTAAAGACATTTGGAAGACGATCAGTTCCGAGGCCAGATTTTCTAATCTTTTGAGCTCTTCCGTTAATCTTTGATTGAAGAAGCATTTCAAAGATTCTGTTGGAATTTTTGCAAAGTGCACGAAATATGAAACTCCAGTGAAGGGATTTGAAGAAAATGGAAGGAGCAATGACGGCTCATATTTTTTGGACGTTTTCCGAAGGATACCTGGTGTCATTGTGTTAGTCAGAGCTCATATTTTATCTTGATACTAGTATAAGATTTTAGAATGTTGATACAATCTAAAAACATCAATCAATCTCTAATTACCGGCATATGATATCCGAGAGATAAAAGTCCTTGAACCATGGAACCTTGAGAAGAAGCCTTGAAATCCCAAACAAAAATAATTACGCTTTTAAGCCAAACATATGTTCTGATGATTCTAAGTACCTCCCAATCATTGCACTATGCTCCTTATCAGTTAGTCATTCTGCACAACCCTTATTATCATCTGCTGCCACGTTCCATTCTCTTTTTCTCTTTTCTCCATGTAAATTTCGATTAACATATTCAGTGAACAACATGAAAAATGAGCCATCATTCCCGTTTTCACACTCTGTTTTATAATTGAATGTTTCTCTCTCTCTCTTTCTCCTCTTCCAATTTGTTCACTTTGGTCCATACACTTTTCTCTCAAAAATATTAGCCATTGGTCATTGCCTGCGTCTCCTCGTTGCCCGTCGCCCCTATCGATTCAGATTTCGAGCAACGGACGGACGAAGAAACTGAAGGGAAAAGAGGAAAATGTGAGTGTGCGTGTGGAAAAGTGGAGGGCTCTGCAGAGAAGCTAAGGCGGGTTTCATTCATTACTTATTCAAAGAGGGGGTCCAACAACTACTCAACACATGTCTTCCGTTTAGCTTTTCAACTTGTTGACCATTTGTTTTTCGTTCCAAAAAAGATTCCACTTTTGTTATTCTGAAAACATAATGAGACCAGATTTCTTTCCCTTGGGTCTCTCTAAATAACCATAACAAATAAATTGTTTATCACTATTGTACTCTTTCCCCTCTGAGTAATTGGATATCATAAACTGATGAGTCCCAGGTGTCATCCGTTCTCATCCCTCGTTTCTCTTCCTCTTCGTCACCGATCAGACTCCATTTTTCAAAGAATTTGGAAGCCCTTGAACTTCAAAAACTCCGCCTTTTCTTCTTCTTCTTTATCTTCTTCCCAAACTTTTCTAATCTTTATTCATAAAAGAATCCCACAAAATCTTACACGCTACATAAATTATTCTTCAACTATTGTCGTTGTCTTTTGGAGCTGTAATAATATGTTAGTATTCAAACTTCCTTCAAAGTTTCAAATTTTTATTTTTTCAGGAGCATCCCTGCCCGCTCCGAAATGTTCAAATGTTTGGCGGCAGCGGGAACAGTAGTATGGATGACAATGTTTTTATTCCTATATTCACAATTAAATAATCAAGGTTCAGGTAAGCCAGAAAACTAAAAAAGACACTGAATAACAGGACGTATAGTTATTTTTTGTTCATTTCCGTTTGTATCCGACGACAATCAAACCCTGTTACTCATTGTTTTCCCACGAGTCATTACGATTAATCTGTACTCAATAAATTTCAGGAGGTGATTCAATAAGGGCGTGGAGGCAGACAAAGGAAGCCATCGAGAAGCTCCAAGAACAAAACGAAAATCTGAAAAATATTCTGGAGAAAGAGAGACAAGAAAGGAATGACCAACACAAGAAAATGTAACTTCGAATCATAAGTTCAAAAAATAATTCAGTTTTCAGACTGGAACAATCTCATCAAGTTCCCGCAAATTCAGAGAATGCAGCTCTTCCAGAACCAATCAAAGAAGTAGTTTACAAACCAAGTATTCTGGGATCTACGGAACAAGAAGTTCAAAAACGACTGTTGGATGATAGAATAAGAGAAATGTTCTACCTCATTCACAGTCAGAAAAT
Source organism: Caenorhabditis zanzibari (assembly GCA_963966625.1). NCBI lineage: Eukaryota > Metazoa > Nematoda > Chromadorea > Rhabditida > Rhabditidae > Caenorhabditis > Caenorhabditis zanzibari. The sequence goes on along the minus strand of OZ016472.1, from coordinate 12,214,307 downwards.
TGATAATTCAACAAAAACTCTGATTGAAAACCAAATGATCTCTCTTATGGGATTGTCTGCACATTTAGAAAAGTTGGAAGGATCTGAAGAAGAAAGAATAAAACAAAGATCGGAAATAACAAATAGAATTATGAAATCAATTGAAAAACTTCAAAATCCAAAGTCATGTGGAGACGCCCAAACGTTAGTCTGTAATCTGGATAAAGAGTGCGGATTTGGATGTCAGCTTCACCATGTTACGTATTGTGCCATCACAGCTTTTGCAACAAAACGAATGATGATTTTGAAGAGAGATGGATCCTCTTGGAAGTGAGTTTCATTTGTGTTTTACAAACCACAACACACTATTTTCTAGATACTCATCTCGTGGATGGACTTCTGTGTTCGAACCAATTTCCAAATGCTCGTTTGATGATGCTGTTGGTGTATGTGTTACTACTACTTGTCCCATGGGAAATTTACAAAAAAAGTTTTTTGCAGAAAACCGAAATGAAACCATTTGCTGATCCTTCACCTGCTAGAGTGGTTTCACTCGGAATAGTTGATTCATTACTGACAAAGTGAGAATCAGAGATAATATTGAAAAGTTAGAATTCATTTTCAGACCAACATTCCTTCCTCAAGCAGTACCAGAACAACTTCTAAATAGTCTCAACTCCCTGCACTCACACCCACCAGCTTTCTTTGTTGGAACTGTAAGTCTTCGTATTAATTTTTCGATTTCTAAACTTTGGGTTTTTCAGTTCATCTCATATCTCATGCGTTTTAATACGGAGACCAAAGAAAAGTTGGAAGATGCTCTGAAAGCTATTCCATTTGACCAAGGACCAGTAGTTGGTCTACAAATTAGAAGGACTGATAAAGTTGGAACAGAAGCAGCTTTCCATGCGTTGAAAGAATACATGGAATGGACTGAAATCTGGTTCAAAGTTGAAGAAAAACGACAAGGAAAAGAATTGGAAAGAAAAGTATTCATTGCATCAGATGATCCGACGGTGGTCCCAGAAGCGCAGAGAGAGTGAGAATAATTAAAATATTCAGAAGATAACCTGTCCGTTTTTCAGTTATCCCAATTATAAAGTGTACGGAAGTACGGAAATCGCAAAGACTGCTCAACTCAACAACAGATACACTGATGCATCATTGATGGGAGTTATCACGGATATCTACATTTTGAGCAAAGTTGATTATCTTGTGTGCACATTTTCTAGTCAGGTAAGTCTCTGAAACTATTTTTTATTTCGTAAAAAGTAAACTTTAGGTTTGCCGAATGGGCTACGAGCTTCGACAACCATCAGGGGCTGATGACGGATCCAAATTTCATTCTCTTGACGATATTTACTATTTTGGTGGACAACAAGGTAACCATTTCTTGTTCCCTTTTACATTTTCATATTCCAATTTTTAGCTCATGAAGTAGTTGTAATCGAGAATCACACAGCACAAACCAATCAAGAGATTGATCTGAAAGTAGGAGATAAAGTGGGAATTGCTGGAAATCATTGGAATGGATATTCGAAAGGAACTAATCGAAGAACATACAAAGAAGGAATATTCCCATCTTATAAAGTTGTTAATGATTGGAGGGTTTTCAATTTCGAAGCACTTCTAGATTAGGATAGTTTTGTTTTTTATTAGTTTTTCATGTAGGCATCATTATAATATTTTCTTGAATTATTCGGGTTTTAAAATGACACCATTGTTATCCATTTTCTTGCGGTTTTTCTTTGCAATTTTCTGTGATTTCAAACCGTTTTCTTTCTTTTCTCATTGTTGTATTTTTTTTGTTGACTCTGACGAATTCGCAATATCTTTATTTTTGTGATTGCTTTAATTGAAAATTGTCGAAATGGGTGAGACGATCTTTTACAATCTCTCCTTCTATTTATATATGAATATATAATAAATGGTGAGATGTTTTTTCCAGATAAAGTGAAATTTTGGTGTGGTAGTGGTCTCTTCAGAATGTGTACACAAAAACCCGTTTTTCAAAAGAAACACATGGCTAAACTTTGATTAGTATAAAAGCAGAAATCAGGGTTCAGAATGGATCTGTTACGTGGAAGACGTCATGAAGTTTCTTCTGATTCTGGTCAGCTCGACGGCTGTTTTGGTGGCTGGACAAGAGGAACAGAAACCAGATGACTTCCTTTGGAATCGATGGGGTAAGTTCTCAAAAAATCCAGAAAAAAAGAGAATCAAAATGATTTCAGAGCCAAGAACAATCGACTGTGTTAGCAGTGGAAAGAAGGACGATTGCGTTCTTCTTGCTCCAAACTCAAGAATCCCATTTGACATTACCAAGTTCAAGTAAGAAAATATCAAAAAGTTCTTCTCAATAACTGTCTTTCAGATGTCGTCGTGAACCAATGCCTCAAACCAACTGGAACACGTTGGCTGTCAACTCGACAACCCGATTGGCATGTCCATTGAACTGCCCAGTCAATTTTGATCTCTCGGTACGAAATACAAACTCTTATCAATTGAGATTTCTTTCTGATCAAATTTCATTTTCATTTTTTAGGTTCTCCAAAAGAAACCATACGTGAACAAGAACTGTCAGAAGTATTACACCTATGGAAAGTACTGGGATGTGGCTGCTAATGACTGGTATATTTGGCAAACAGAGCCATGTGTTGCTGCCATTTCAACTCATTGCCGTTTCAATGATGTTCCACTTACATACACAGCAACAAAAGCAACTGGAAAGAATTTGGAAGAAGTTAAATTGGAAGGAGAAATTCTGCAGACAAAGGCTAGTGAGCAAAGAAAGAAAGTGGTTGTTGCATAAGGATATTTTGTTGATAATTTATTTGGTATGAAATTGTTGAAAACTGTTCATAAATGAATAATACAAAACTCTGAAAATCACTCGTTGAAAATTTAAGATCGAGGTCAAGTACGGTAGATAACAAAAGAAAACAAAATCAGTGCTATTCTGAAACTGTAACATTATGGGGATGGGCAGTTTCCACAGCCTGTTTTTGTGTGTTTTTTACAAAGAAAATTGTATAGAGCAGAGGGATAACAGCCAGTTGCGATAGAACTTGAATCCATTGAATTGGGCTTCTTCTTTTCTTGTTTTTAATCAAAGATGCTGGAGTCAACGATGGTCCAGGGCTCAATTTGTAGAGTCCGGCAAGAATCCAGTCTTGAAGAGCAGTTGGGAAGATACTGAGTGGTATGAACATGAAAATGGCATCCCATCCTGGACAATAACGAAGACGTGGCCACCAGGAGAAGAGAGCATGAGCATAACAATCAACCACCCATCCGATATTTGGATTCGCAACAACGTTGACTCCTGATTCCCATTTGGATTCGACTGAAAAGAACAGAGTTATCTGATGAAAATCAAAAAGTAACAACTCACAATTTTTTCTATAATCTTCTCCGTATTCTTCTTTGGTTTCCGCTGACAAGTTATTCCAGATTCTTTGAATTCTCATTCTCTGAGCATCTTGATTCAACAACTCTGTCTTAAAGCAACCTGGTTCCAAAATGTGAACGGAAACTCCGAATGTTCTCATTTCCAATCTCAAACAGTCCATGTATGCTTCCACTGCGAATTTGGCAGTGACATATGGAGCAACGTATAATCCATGAAGTCTTCCAGCCGTTGAGCCCATCGTCACAATTCTTCCTCGGCTTTTCTTGATAAGTGGAAGGAACGCGTGACACATTCTGACAGGTCCAAGTGTGTTCACATTAAGCGAGGATGAGTACTCATTGACGCTGCACCAATCATCGGGACCATGGATCGAGAATATTCCAGCGTTGTTCACAAGTCCCCATAACTTTGCTTTGTTCTCTTCTAGAATTTTCTCAATAGTGGACTTGGCTGACTCTACGCTGGAATCATTAGTAACATCCAACTGGATTGTGTACAGTTGGCCTTTGGCACCTTTCTTCAAATTCCATTCGTTTTGAAGACTTGTGATACCCTGTAAAACCACCTTTGTTTCATTTCTGAAGACTCATAGAGTTATAACTTACTTGTTGTGTGAAACATGCAGCAAATACATTCACACGCTTATCAAGAAGCTGTACAGCGAGACGACGTCCAAAACCGCTGTCGCAACCGGTTATCAATACATACTTGCCGCTCGATTCCACGTAGATATGTTCCAGGACAAAACGGCGCAAAAGGAAGTAAGATAGACAAAGAAGTAATAGGATGTAGATTAATTCCAACATTCTGAAAGATGGAAAATGGGTGAAATAGCAAGAAGAGTAGAAATGTTGAACGAAGAAGATGGAGATAGATAAAATGAAAAATACGAGGGAAGTACAGAACAATGTTCTCGGAAAGAAAAGAAATTGGAAATTAAGTAACCTTGTGCCATCAATCAAACTTCGAGGGAGGTAATAGGGAAGAGGAGGCGGTCTTTTGGCAAAATGAAGAAATGATAAGTGGTGGGATACTTGGTTTCTCCTATTTTTTCGAATTAGAAAAGATGCCAATAGATTTGACTGGTAAGAGATTTGATACCGAATTATATGTCTACATAAAAGATAAGGAGAATAACGAGACCAAATGGTCTTGGCGTACACCTAAAGTAAAATGAAACACCGAATTGAAGAAGAGGTTCACTGGGATACTGTAGAATGTTGAATTCAATTTGAGAGTTCTGTCTGATCCATACCTTTTTGATCCTTCTTTTTATAGTACATCTGACCAAGTTCAACTCCGCCTTGAATCTTGCCTGAAGATGCCATCAAGCATGACGTTTGCACAAATCACGGAGGAATTCTGAACAGAGTCACACTCTGACTGTCAGCGACTCTCTTGCTCTCTCACTCTCGGGAGCAAACAAAAGGACGAGTCATCGGTTTTGAAGATGGAAGGGTCAAAGAATTAGAAACACGGCGAGGAGGTGTGAAAGAAGTCGTTTAAAATGTTGTCTAAATAATGAGTGTGAGGAAGAGGATACAAACAAGAAAATCCCTCCTTTTTGAAGGAAGTGGAAATTGGGGTCAAGTGAAAGTTTAGTAAATAACCTTGTATACACCTTTGGGAAGTGAGACAAAGTTGGAAAATCCTATAGAACATGTTTCTTCTGGATTTTTGCAACATTAGCAAAAAAAGATTCAAGGAATACAGAAGAAGTTGAGACAATTGAAATTATATATTTGTGTTTTGTTTGTCTTGAGTCTCGTGTCCACCACTGAAAGCTATTCTAATTGAACGCTAATTATTTCTGGATCCGAAGAAATTTGAAGAAGAATAATAGAGAGACCAGAACGCAAAAGACCGTACATTCCGAGATGAAACCTCGAGAAGAAAAGAGACAGAAGGCCGTGTCCTTATCCAAAAAGCAAGTATTCGATAGACGACTGGATAATTGGTGTACGATCTCACACTTTATTTTTCTTATCCTCCCTCTATCCACTACATCCAATAGAATAAATACTTTCAGATTATAGGGGAAACCGTTCAAGATAATCAGTAGAAATTTTGCGTCTCCGAAACATCGAAAATGTATTGCCTTTATAAAGTGAGGAGAGGGATAGACGGAAGAAGTCTGTTTGCCCTTTTGTATCTCCGAATTTATTCGGCTACCGTTCATTCGCTCACTTGGCGTGAACATAAATCCCATCTAAACCCTCTCATTTCATAATAATATTTTCTTCAAGACAATATTTATTGTAGGTGGCAAAATATACAAACAAGGGTGCACAAGAAAACAGTGAAACAAAACAAGAAAAGTTTATAGAGTACTGTGATGACAGTTGTTATTGTTATTATTATGAGCTGTTTGCTCTCCGGATACAGAAGAATTGCGTTTAGAGTCTACTTCGATCAGGAAAGTTTCCATTGGCTCCTGAAAATGTCAAATTTGGAACTATTAGTATTCAAAGAAATAAATTTGTAACATTCTCAGTTTTTCAAAAGATCTGAATTCCATTTTAGAGTTTGTCGAAACCTTTATCTCGATTTGTGATCCTAGCCATTTCAAGGTCGAGACCAATAACTGTCTACACTAAAACGACACTAATTTGGAAGAATACCGTTTCTTGAAAAAAGAACCGCAACTATCGAGCGTCGCATCACGAATCGCAACAACTAGTTATCATTTAACCTTCATCTAAAATCATGAAAAAGATCTATCAAATTAGGGTCACACAGCTATGCACTTTTTTCAATCCATTTCTTAAACAGTTCCGAAAATTCAAACCTTGACTCCTTTGACACGTATTTTCCCGCGACTCTGAACTCGATATCCACCCGAACGAAGAATTAATCCCATATCGGTAGTCGCATGAATCTTCCTCGCCTCTCCATGAGTATCCATTCTACTTGCCAAGTTTACTGTATTTCCCCATATGTCATACTGTGGTTTTTGTGCTCCAATAACTCCGGCTACCAATGGTCCAACACTCATTCCGATTCGAAGTTCAAAGTTTTGGAATGAATCTCTGTTGAGACCATCTAGAATTTGAGACATGGCCAGAGCGAACTCGATCATAACATTGGCATTTCGAAATGCTTGATTTCCTTGGCGAAGATTGTTATTGAATTTTCCGAGGTTTTGCTTCTCAATATAAACCTGAAAACGTACTTAAAAAAAAGTAAATTTAGCTTGAAAAACTTACATCATCATCATAATCGGTTTCAGTTTCATTCAATCCAGCAGCAGCCATATAAGTACTTCCAACTGTTTTGATTTTTTCGACACTTGAAAATTTCGGCTTGGACAGTAATTTGTCGAATTCGCAAACGATTTCATTGAGAAGTCGAAGACATTCCAGCTTTCTATTTGTATCCCATTCACTCCAGAAATCTTTAAAGTTTGGAATTGAAGCAAACATCACACAAACGTTGTCATGTTGACGAGCATACAACTCCTGAAATGTTTCAAAGGTCAGTTGTATTATCTAAAAATGAGTAGATTGGAATGTAGAGATGTCAATGACTTTAATAAAATGTATATTAGTGTATCGACCCGCGAGTTGGTATTTCCCGCGAACTGCGAACTTTCCCGCGGGATCCGCAAATTTCTCGCAGCGTCTCGCCCCGCTTGTCCCGCGGGAAATTTGGGTTCGTCTCGGTTCGCATTGTCCCGCATTGTCCCGCATTTATTTTGTCCCGCGTTTGCGAGTGTCTCGCAATTTTCATTTCTTGCAAATTTCCTGCGGGAAAAATGCGAGACAGGCGGGACGACCCGCGAGCAACACGCTTTCATTTTCTTCTATGGATTTTTAAAACTTTTTGAAAAATTATTATAATCGTGACCTTTCCAGTTTTCCAAAATATGAAAGTTCAAAAAAAATTACCATGGAAAAACTTTACAGAGGTCACGATTATAATAGTTTTTCAAAAAGTTTTAAAAATCTCTAAAAGTTTTAAAAATCTCTCTGTAAAGTTTTTCCATGGTAATTTTTTTTGAACTTTCATATTTTGGAAAACTGGAAAGGTCACGATTATAATAATTTTTCAAAAAGTTTTAAAAATCCATAGAAGAAAATGAAAGCGTGTTGCTCGCGGGTCGTCCCGCCTGTCTCGCATTTTTCCCGCAGGAAATTTGCAAGAAATGAAAATTGCGAGACACTCGCAAACGCGGGACAAAATAAATGCGGGACAATGCGGGACAATGCGAACCGAGACGAACCCAAATTTCCCGCGGGACAAGCGGGGCGAGACGCTGCGAGAAATTTGCGGGAAGGCGGGAAATTTGCGAGAAATGTCTTGCGGGTCGATACACTAATGTATATGCATATAATTAATGATTTCATAACTCTATTTTCTGCAAATTCGCATTCTCAATTGGCTAGACTATTGACATAATGACACATTTTGATCGCTCCTCTTTTTTTCGTCTTCTTTGTTTGTTATCTACATCAAAACTCGAAAAGAACTCACGTCGACCGCTCGATCAGGAGATAAGAATTTAGCAGCAACACTTGACGGAAGGATATTTTCAATTAGAATTTTATTGATATCTTGCATTGTTTCAACATCTCGTTCTTCATTTTGAAATGATACGTGGCAAGCACTTTCTCGTTTTCTCTCGTAGTTTGTCTGAAAATTTGAAATTTGGAAGAAAAATTCAATTGAGAATCAGCTTACAATCCAATCAATGAAAAATAACAGAATCACTAGAAGTGATAAGCTGATAGAAACCACTGATAAATGATACCTAAAATTTCAGACTTAAATAGAAACTTTGATGATCAAAGAGTACCCCATGTAACCGACATAAACTTCTGCGCCATATGCTGGAAACAGAGAAAGTAGAACTTGGAAGATGATGAAATCAGCAAAGAATAAGAAGCAACGATGAGAATACGGTAGACGGTAGAGAATGAAAACTGAGACAAGATGACTGACACAACTGGGAAGGAAGATCAATGAGTTGAATGCCATCACACCTTCCAGTTTAGACTTTTTGATGATTATCTGAAAAAGAAACTACTTTGGTTTGTAAATTATGTAGTATGACTCACATGTGGACCAATTGGGATACAAGATGATAATAGAAATGCAACCATTGTGATCAATGGACCTGCATATGAACAAATTTTACCTAGAATTGAAAGCATTGCTAGTCCGATAATAGTGAAACATTGTTGGAGACATATTTGTTGGAGAACGTCAGATCTGAAAGAGTGGTGTTGGAATAAATGAAAATCAAGTTTCCACTTACGGGCAATAGAGAGCACATAACAATAGATTGGCCATTGCAGATGGGATACAGACAATCATTAAAAGAACACAATCCGAGAGATTGCATGTTATGGATTTTCGACTGAACGGCCATAAAAGTTTTGGTGACGCAGGGATGGTTGGAAGTTCACAGTTGAACATTGAGTTGATACTAAAAGAGATAATGTATTTACGGTTATATCTATGTTGGAAGCCTACTTGTTGAATGAGAAATTGGTTAGATTATTTTCAATCAAAGTCATTGAAGGAATAGTGTTTATGTATGTGGGTCGTCGAGCAATTTCGTCCTGAAATAATTTTTTAAAATTTTAATACTGTCATCTTCGAGGGAAACGAACTGTGATGAGGGCTGGATCATGAGAAGTCGAGAATTTTTTCTTGGTAAAATTGGCGAATGGAGTCTCTGCACCCCAAAACTCGACCATTTTTGACACTTTTGCTTTCATGCTCATTCTGGATTGAAGAGCTGGACTTGTTGATAAACGACTATTTCTGTATATGGATGCAGTTCTTTCGATGGCAGATGTCTTATCCGGTAGGATATGGTAAGTTGGTTGGCCGTAGTTTACCACATGTGGATCGTCAGATCTGGAAATCAATTCTGTTTCGAATGGATTACTGTTGCAAGTGACATACACAGCTTCAACGATACAGTAATCTCCTAAAAGCCTTTCTTGTGTCGATTTTGTGATATGAACTGCTCCCGGAACTCCAGCGGATTCCATGTGATTTGCAAGAGTGACATCGTCACTCCAAATGTCAAACTGCCACTTCCGAAGACCCATAATTCCACAGAGAACTGAACCAGTATGTACTCCGATTCTCATGTTTACATCGACTCCTGTGGCTATTCGAACTTGTCTGGAATTGTGTTTTGTACATTTCAAACTCTTAATGATGAATCTTACTTTATAGTATTAATCATCTCCAATCCCATAACAACACACATGTCTGCATGATTCGGGCGATTGACAGGCATTCCAGAGACACAATAGTAACAGTCCCCCAGAAACTTGATACGCATACACTGAAGACGTTGAGCATCTCGATCGAATTTGGAGTAGAGCTCGTTCAGTGTCCGTACTAAATCTCTAGCTGTCAACTGAGCAGCTAACACTGTGAAGTTTACAATGTCAGCAAACAGTATACTGAATGTAGAGATATATTGTCGAAAGTATTGCAGGGGATTCCTACCTAACATTGTCGTGTACTTGAACATGTAAATCATGGAACAGCTTATGATTCTTGGAATTCGTCGGTTTCCCTGTTCCTGTGCTACTTGACTGTATTATACTCTTGCTGACCTGATCTGCTAGATACGCTGGGATAACAGATAACAATAACTGCTCTTGTCTATCTTTGAGCATCTCAAGTTCAGTTCTTCTGTATACTGCTTCTGTCAACTTTTTAGCAATTTCCGCCCGATTCCCTGCCTCATTTGAATCCGCTATAACGCCCACCAACGCGATGACTCCTTGATGAAGAAATAGTGAAAGGCACTGTAAAAACAAAATTGTTTTGATTCTAGTCAATTATCGTTAAATATCGCTCACCGAGCACATGAAAAGAGTGTTGGCATTGAGAGCATCCCAATTGATTGCCACAATCAAAAGGAAATTGGCAACAATCCAACCGACGGCTACCACAAAAAAGATACGACGATGACGAGGAAGAATGAAGAATTGGATTACTGTAACATGTTTGGTTTTTAAGAAAAATGAAGTGAAAACTGATACCTGAAGCTATGCAAAGACTTGTGTAAAGTGCAGAATGATCGTGTTCGTTGGTGTGAATTCGTTCTCGACTCACGAAAATAACCACCGGTAAATGGAGAATCCATGAAAAGGCAGGAAGTAGAAAACACAATGAAAGCGATACCAGTACCAGACCAACGCCTTCCTTCTGGAAAAAAGACATATTATGGAAAAAGAGACTCTAAAAATGGGTAACTTACTGGCTGCCGTATACGAATTGCAAAACACGTCAAAATGAGATATGCGACGAAAAATATTGATGCATAGAAACAGAATGGAGACCATTTCTTCACCTGAACATTATTTTGGTATCAAATATCTCTCTCGACCACTCACTCTTTCATGATTCTCCTTGGATTGTGGTCGATCATCAGACTCCAGCATCAATACCGCGTAGACTTCGGAGAAATAATACTCAATAAAAATCTGAGCGGCAGCATAGAGTAAAAGCCATAAATGAATTGTATGAAGACGTGCTTTATCCAGCGAACGCCAATGTTTTACCAGTACTGAACGGATTTCAGCTCGCGTCGTCGACATTTCCATCACTGTCGACATGACGCGTCTGGAATTTCAGTCATATCCGAAATGTAAAAGTGAAGAAAATACTCTGAATTGACGCAGATACCCTTGAACTTTTATAAACAAATTAAGAACATAGAAAACAGGTGAAAACATAAGAATGTTGAGTTATTGACATAAGCTATTTCTGGCTAACCTTATCATTTTCAAATTCAATTAACGAAACAGAATTTGTCTATAAACTTTTGCAGTGAAATATTTTTTTAGAAAGAACAAGTTCCCGTTTAGCTCTCCCACCTATGATAATGTTGATTCTAGAAATGGTAAATTTAAATTTCGCTCCGAACAGTAAACTTTTAAAGATCATTCGCTACAATAAACATAAAGGTACCTTCTCCTTTTTCTCCTTTTCATTGTGCTCCGTTTTCTGAGCCCATGAGTAGTTTTCAGCATGACTATAGAGGAAGAATTTCAGCAAGATATTTAGTCTTTCAGAATAAATGGGTCGAGGTTGTGGAATAAGAAGAAGAAGAAGTAATCGAAGGAAAGCGTATGTGCTGTGTGTCTCCGAATAATGAAAACGTCTTCATCATCATCCTAACTTTTGTGTGCACATGTCTCCATTGTATGAGCACACAAAACAAACAGCCTCCGGGGTTCCTGGTGCTCCTGGAGCCGCTCGAAATGGATGGGAAAATTTCTTGAGAATTGAAACCGATGATGTGGATATACTAGGGAATGTTATTAATATGATCTCCAATTCCGGTGTCAAACGGAAAAGAGCATAAAAAAGAGCATGATGAGAAAAGGGAGAAATGAGGAGGGATTAACATGTTTGACCTGATGCGGTTAAAGAAAAAAGAAAGAAGAACACCTCTTTCATATGACAAAAAAAAGGGAAAGTGACAATTGAATTGAATTTCAATAGGGAAAAGTGGAAAATAAAAAGATGCGGAACAACTCTGAAGTTTAAAAAAAGTAAAGGAAGTGAACGGTTGTCAGCTCTCTTTGTTTCTAGACTATTTTGCATTTGTGAAAACGTATTTTTTCAAAATTTCAAATAATTTGCTTGATACGGAAATTTCATCAATACAGCGAAATTTAGCTATTCAGGTTACTTCCGCTCAATCTTACTTTTCGAAGTTATTAAATGTTCAAACGACCGCCAGTGAAGAAAATATGGCTCTTTCCCAGAATAACGGTCCTTTGTGAAAATAACGGTCCTGCGCGAAATAAAAAGGTCCTTTGAGAAATATAACGGTCCTTTTGGGTATTACAACGGTCCTTTGAAAAATTAAACGGTCCTTTGAAAATATAACGGTCCTTTGAGAAATATAACGGTCCTTTGGTCAAAACAACGGTCCTTTTAGAAATATAAAGGTCCGTGGAGGTAAAATAACGGTCTTTTGAAAAATAAAAACGGTCTTTTGAGAAAAAATAACGGTCCTTGAAGTTGGGGGTAAGTCTGTCAAGAATTCAAATTTCTCTTCCTATCATTCAGCGCTACAAATTAGGCTTAGAAACGTCTTGTCATTTAACTTTGTACGTAATAGAGCACTCCAAACCCTTCCTAAGCCTGAATTTCAAACGAACAATTAATTTGGTATCCTTATATGTTGTCAAAAATCTTGTTTAACCAGCGAATTTTTCATAGAACTGTTTTTTACCAAAGGACCGCTTTTTTGACCAAAGGACCGTTTTGCTTCTCAAAGGACCGTTTTGCTTCTCAAAGGACCGTTTTATTTCTCAAAGGACCGTTTTATTTCTCAAAGGACCGCTTTTTTGACCATAGGACCGTTCAATTTCTCAAATGACCTCTATTTTGACAAAGGACCGCTGAGAATATAAAGGACCGTTATTCTGGGACAGAGCCGAAAATATAACATATCAGACAAGGAACCATCTATGCAAAAAAGAATTTCTGAAATAGGTTATTTTCGGAGTCAGCTATAATTAATCTATTTAGATGGTTCCTTCATAAAGTCCTTCTGGATTTTATGATGCAAAAATACGAAAAGAAAATGGTAAATTCTGAAAAACACAAGAGTGCCCTAATGCTTTTAGAATTACCAAATTTAGTCTTTCAAAAAATGATAGGAAACGTTCTGAAGGCACTTTGACCCCAAAAAGTTTTCGATTTGTGAATCTCGGAGAAGAAAAAGAAGAATTTCCAAAAATATTCATCTCTCGAAGACTTGGTTTGTTCCGTCGTCTGTCATTCACACATATTCTCGTCAGTATTCGGCGGTTCGTTGTGAGATTCATTCAATCAGAATGAGACTTTCTCTCTGCCTAAAATTCTATTTTTCCAAAAACAAAAAAATGGGGATGGAGAAAAGATTCATAAAAATTTCACAAGTTTCGTTACGTTCATCTTTTTCTCCAGCATCCCACGAGTTCGGGAATCGGTTGAAAAATTGAGAAAAAATGATTCAGGGAAGAAAATTAGAGGATATGATGATGCACAAGAAGGATCCTTTTTGCGTCAAGAGCTCTTCAGGTCAGACTTTTTGTGCATATCAATCAGCATACATCATTTTTCGATTGAAGAAGAAAACACTGAATGAGTTGAAGGTGCAAACAAAATTATAACTGGATTTACAAAGATTGCGAACATTGGTTTCTCCAAAAGTCTCTGAATGGCTTCTCTAGTTTCAAAATGCGTCATTTCAGACTGAAAACGTTTTGATGCAATTTGCTTAAATGATCTTAAATTTTGCAGAATAAATCCTCAAGTAGGACCATTTTTGAAACTTTGTGCAAGTCATGGCGAAATATTTAGGATGAAACAAAAGCTCCACTTTATTCCTTATTTACAAAAACTCTTTCCCTTCCCTCCTGAATTTCTTTTTGCTTTTGGAAGAGATGAAAAATTATCCCCTCGGGTCTGATACAAAAGTCATAAGTTGACTTTATTGTCTATGTATTTTTGAAGTGAAGAATGGGACCTCTCATTTATCTTTTTACTCATATGGGTAGCGTCAAAAACGTATACTGGAGACACATGTTTTCCAGCTTTTAAAATCTTCGATTTTGAGTTTCAGAGGATTTAAGAAGTAGGTTCATTTAGATTCTGGAAACTGAATGGAACTTCAAAGCCTATTCAGAATCAAATCATTGAGGATTTACCTATTGATTGTATTTGCTCGGGATTACAAAATATATAAATGAGAAGTCTGTCTGTAGTATGACTGTAATATCCTGGAGCCCCTAATATATGTCTACAGTAATCCATTAGAACTCTAAAATTGCTACTGGCTCTCCCAAAAATGGATAAGATATAAATGGAAACAATATTTAATGGTTAGAGGATGAAAAAGCAAAGCAGAAGCCAAAAATGGTCCCGAATGGAGCACCGCGAGAAATTCGAGAAACATGAGACATTTGTGCCGTCCTTCCAAAAACGGATGGATTGAGTGCCAAAATCGGATGAAAAAGGAAAAAAATGAAAGAAAAGAAGAGGATGGGTGGGATAGAAGAAGGAGTCTGGAATGATGATTGACGTTTCTTTTTTTCAAAATTTTATCCATCTTCCTCTCTCTCTGCTTCCACAGCTTTATCTCAACGTTTCAATTGATGGATGATGTGACATTGGGTTCAGAAGATCTAGTTGAATTAGTATAAAATTTCAGATAAGGGTGAATGCACTTTTGAAATCATAATAGTATGATCTGATTTGTCTTGACAAACACGGAATCGTAGCTACAGGAGCTCTATCAGTCTGTTGAGGGAGTACCGTACCCCGCAGGACTTCTGAGTACAAATCTACTGATCCTTGTACTTGAATTGTGTATTGCTCTCTCATTTTCAAAATCATTCCAACAATCGCTCACAGTTCAATAGAGCGGACGTGCATACTTCAAGAATCCGTCGTTATCCATGTATGTTTCGTTTCTTATTCATGTATACACAACAAAAGAATACGGAAGATATATTCTCTATTAGAGTAGATGACATATCAGGAAAAAATTCTGATGAATGTCAGACTGAGAAGAATCTTATGGGGGATTATTTTTTATGAAACACACAAAACAGTCTTGCACTCTAACCATACAATTCAGATTTTTAGAATGACGAAATCATTCGAGCCTCTGCTTTTTTTCAGAATTCCAATGTGTTCTGGGTTCTGAGATTCATCGAAACAAAAAGGCAATCTGAATAATTAGTGAGGCTAAGCATAGATCTATCGTGGTGAGAATCTTCCGCAATCTCGCATTCATTTACAAAACATTCAGATATTTTTCCTCTTCTTCTTCAGTTAATTTATGATGCTTCTAGAATCATAGAATGAGGTCAAGATGTGCAAAAATAAGAGAGTGGGGTAATCTGAAAAGGGTTAGAAATAGGAAGAAGAATGATGAAGATGTTTGCATTCATTTCCTACCCGTTTTCTCTCTTTTGAATACCTAATCATACGGGTTGAATTGAGAGTGCTCTTTTGAATTTTCGAGAAAACGACTATTTCCAATTTTTGACTTGAAAATAGGAAAGAAGAGGATAGAATGAGAAGAGAAGAAGAATGAGGCATTGTTCGATCATTCACAAAGAAAAACGAAACACGAGCCAATTTCTTTTCCTTGCTCTAATTTTTGTGCTCCTGATGACAGCCAATTGGGGAGTGTAAAGGCGAAAGATGGAGGAATAAGACGTGTATTTCTTCATTGTCTTCTTTAGGATCATTGTTTTGCAGAACCGCATGTAGTCTTCTCGAATACCGTAATACCTAAAAAATTGGAATCGATGGTCACCAGGACAGGACTATCCCTTTTCGATTGAGCAAAGTCTAAAGCTTTAAACCATTCATCTCAGACAAAAATAGATATGACAAAAATTGGAAGATAATATCAATAATTAGACTACTGGTCCCTCATCAGAATGTGTGCGTGTTGAACCTCGATGTCGGATCGATGGTGATCTTGGCATGAACGATTGGAACGAATCGCGGAGTTCGTCGATTTCCGGAGACGTCAGTCCCTGCACGAAACATTTTGTTTACAGAATTCAAACTCTTTTTTCACCTCAAAAATATCCAAGTCATGTGGTCGTGATGTGCCCACAGATCTTCCTATTAAAACGTCAGCCAAATCGAAACACAACTGAAAATAGAGAATGAGGATTTCCGGAAAACATCAAGAACTCAAACTAACACTTTGAAAACTGTCATCATCCAACGACGCCTCCTCCTCGATAATTCGAATTACGGACTGCTCGTTTGCAGATTCGAAGAATCGTATTGCTGCAAATAAATTGAAAAGATTAGAAACATATCTAAGTCTTACTGTATGATGTCAAATTTCCCGCCAACTCATTAGCAGCTGGATTGAAGTTTGAGGGTGGCTTAGCTCCGATCATATTCATTCGTGGGAACACATAACATGTCACAAGTTGAGGACGTTCACCTCGACGATCTTCCTCTTTTTCGGCTCCAGATGTCCTAATTGGTTGTGCTCTGGCAAGGAACAAATTGTGGGCCTGATTCGTTTCAGTCAAGTGTTCGACGCATTTGAAGATGTTCCTGTTAAAATATCATTGATATCAGCATATTGAAAAAAAAACATGAAGAGAGAACATGGTATTACATTTTAAACTGCTCGTAGTTCTCCATGCAGTCAAGTTGAAAAACGATAGCCGGGCAAATCCAGCTGGGTGGTCGAATAACATACACATTCGGCACATCATGAAGAGATTCACATTTCTGAAAAATGTAGGTTGGTTTAGTGACTAGTTCAAGAATCAGTTTCACATACCCTATTAATAAGATCCGAGTCGTAAGGCCAGTACATAGCATGAAGATGTAGATGGTTAACTGAAGCTTGACCCAGAAGGCTGTTGAAAAGAATGTGAAACATATCATCGTCAACAAGAAGCATCAGATCAACAGCAATACGAACGGCTTGAAGAGTAAGAACCTGAAGAAAACGGGGAATGATTATACTATTTTTAAATTCATACCTGTGGATTGCACTTATTAACCGAAGGCACAATCAGAGAATGATCTCTTTCCAATGGAGACGCATTCACAGCTACCAAATGACGATCCAATGGGTCGTTGCTGATTGGATCAGCATCACATTTTAGATAGAAGAGAATCTAAAAATATGATCTCAATAAGACAACTTTTGAAACTCCCAGATGTACCTCATTATCATGCAGCTTGGTGAAATTAAATCTCAAGTGGTTGAAGGGTTCTTTGATGTTTTTGAAGTGCATCGGTTTCCGTCGTAGTTCTCCTCTTTCGATATTCAACTGAAACTTTGAATTTGTGGTCTTGAAGAATTAAAAAATAATGCTCCAACCTGCATAGACAGATCATATTTCCCATCTAGACACCTATACATGCAATTGAGTGAATAGTTGAATGCGTTGTACTGCTTTGAGTTTTCCCATCGTTCGTGTAGAAGATCTTTGAGCTGAAATTGAATAAGAGTGTTGGAAAGTATCAGAAGGCAAAATCTTACATGTTTCTTTTCACCATCTGTATTTCCATTTTGATGATATTCTTCTGATTCTTCCTTTTTATGAGTCCTCAAATCAAATATGAAATCAGAGGGTGAATAATTGAAGTATGGTGCAGAAGAAGCTGATGGTGAGTATTCGGCGGGAAGCTGAAATATTGAGAAGTTTACCATTTTTGAAGTGACTTTTAGTATTTTCTCGAAAGTGTTCAAGACTAAACATTGGTGCTTCTGGAGGGGAGCGCCGGAGACCGAAAATAATCCTGGTAATCTCTCCATTTTCCATTGCTTTTTGTTTATTCCAGAGGCTCAACTGTGGGTATAAATTTAAAGTTTCTCATTAGGAAAGTGAAAATTTTTGGAATTCGAACATCATGTCTACTTAGAAATTCACGAATTCTTCTCGACGAAACCAATTCAATTTCCCATTCCATAAAAATGGTGAACATGTGGACACAAGCTCGTAAAGTACAAATTGGTTGTCGATTTCGTTGTGTTAGGACACACAATTTTTTAGTTAGAAGACATGACAAAGTGGAAAGAAAGAAGACGAATTGAATTGCTTTTGGTGTATGGCGAAGAAACCAAAAAAAAGTTGTGGAAGGAGCCAAAAGAGAATGACGAGGAGTGATAAACGAGCATTCTTTTAGGTTACCCAACCGGACAAAATATGAAGAGAAAACGAGAGAGAAAACCCAATATTTGTATGGGTTTATGGAAAAGTTGGGCATGTTCTGGCTATGCACATGGTGTTCGAAAACCATCGTACCTTTGAAATAAAGTCAAAAGAAAATCAAGGAACTAGAATCCCAAACAGGAATGATGATGTATTAGTATGAAACATAGAGTAAGATTCACTTGGAGATTCTAAGAATACAGTATCTTTCAATTATACAGGTTCTCTTCAGCTTATTTAATAACCACTACATGTTTAGTACTAAACTGGACCCAAATCATTCCAATCGGGTATTTGGGATCTAGATCTAAGCGTTATAAAATAAGCAGAGGTCACAGTAATGACCACTAAATTTCACACGGAACATGGACACCTTGTTGGAAGCTAATTTTACCTGTATCGAAGAGACTGATCTTTGCGTCCGCGCATTGGCACCCAACATCACGATTTTCCGCATTGGCATCTTGTCGACGGGGCGGGGTCTTCTGGAATAAGAGAGTGAAGAGATTTAGAGAAGTAAACGAACAGAATGACGGGAAAAAGAGTTACGCATGTGGTGAGGAGCACAGATAGACAGATTTGACGAGCTGGCGAGCTGGCCGGATGGAAGAGAAGATGAAAAAGCACGGGATATTTAGACCAAACAAGAGCATGCATATGTATACATAAAACCAACTGAAAAAGGAGTGGGTTGGAAATTGAATAAAAAAAGGAACTTGAAAGTTGAAGTGAATACAGAAGAAATTCTAAGCAAGACTATATCGTTGGATACGGTAAGAGTGTGGGTTGAGTTATCTTTCAATCATCGTTCGTAGAAAAATGAACATTTTTTGTGGAAATCTTCATGTCACAAGTAATTCTTTCAACTTTTATATCTGCTTCAAATTTCGAGCTTTCAATAAAAGGATTTTTTAAACAAAACCAATAGAATCCACTCTTCTTTTGTTGCTTCTTTTAAATAT
Organism: Caenorhabditis zanzibari; assembly: GCA_963966625.1. Lineage (NCBI taxonomy): Eukaryota > Metazoa > Nematoda > Chromadorea > Rhabditida > Rhabditidae > Caenorhabditis > Caenorhabditis zanzibari. The sequence continues at coordinate 12,195,270 of OZ016472.1, read as the reverse complement.
CGATTTTTGAATAGGTCCTCCGAGAACGTTGTCTGCAGAGCAGTGTTTACTAGTATGTGAAGATATGCTGTTCAAAAAGTTAATTTTCGTTCAGAATTTGAGAAGTTAGAAGAATTTTAAATTTTTATAGACCATAATCGAGTTCTATTACGTGGATATCAAACCGAAATTGCAATTTCTATACTTTTTAGATGTGAAATTTTTTAGCTATTCTTTTCTATTTATGCATTTTTGACCGTAAAAATCTGGCCAAAACGTTGAGCGACAAGATTAAAATTTTCGCTAAATAGTGCATAAAATCTTACGCAAAAATACACAGTCTGATCGGCGCGGTGATTGCGGACTGACAGTAGCTCGTGAAAATTGCATCATTTTTCCACTTTTTTTTGTTTTCAACAAGCTTGAATCTTTTGATCAAACAATCGAAAAAGTGTCAAAAAGAGGACACAGAAAGTTAAAAGAATAGGAGAGAAAGATTGAAAATTCCGCGTTACTCACCGACAACTTACTGAACTAACAACACAATGGTCATTTAGTGAGAGCAGCTGTGAAGAGGAGTCAGGAGCACTCTACACTACTAGATAAGAGGCTCTTTGATGGTTGTTTCCTCGAAAATACGCTCACATTCTAGAATTAAATTATCCAAGCATGACATTTTCATTTTACTTTTCCATTGTTTTTCTCATTTTGGACCTTTCAGTTTTTCTCCCAATAACTTTAGACATCGTCCTCTGGTCACTTTTCTTTGCGTCTCGCGACTCAATGTTACTTTTTCGTTCTGCGTTTCTTTTCTCTCTCGTTCTCTCTACTTGTTTTTCTCTCAGAATTCACATTGATTTCACGGCACACAAACAAAATATAGCTCTTTCAGAAGTGTTCTGGAAAGTTCCACCTCGTTTTTTTAGTGCATGAAACGACTTCAATTCATTTCAACTTTATTTCTATTCTCAACTAGAAGTATGGCTTGGAGATCGAGTGGAAGGAGCAACAGAGAGCTCGTTGAAAACTTGAGAAGTACGTTTTGTGTTGTCACGAGTAAAAAGTACGACTTATGAAAGGCACTTAGCAGACGAAATTGATAATCAATGGATATTGTAAAGTGTTCTTTGGAGTAGAATTAGAAGTTGTTCGAAACTGAAAGGCGAGAGAACAAGGGAGCATAGTTCCTATATGTATACAACCAAACGTTTTGGAAGCAAAAATACGGAAATCTGGTGAAATTCGAGAGCATCAGAAAACAAAACCAGAAAGGAGAACAGAATGAGTCTGGGAAGAAAAATAGAAGAAATAGAAGATAGGCGACAAACCCAATTAATTTTAAGGGGATAGAACACCAGCTAAACATGTACGACTAATTATTGATTTTCGAATATTATATTTTGAGGAATTAGTGTCAAGAGAGCAAAAATACTTTGTTGTACTAACTATTAAAATTCCAGAAAATGGGGTATTCCACAATCAAAGAGCCTACGATGCAATGCTGGCAGTTGATCGAGCCGATTTCTCGCCCAGAGATCCATACGCCGATTCTCCGCAGAAAATTGGATACAATGCGACAATTTCAGCACCACATATGGTGAGACTTTAATTGAAAAGACAATGAATAACAAAGTAGTTAATTGAGAACCATCGGATGAAAATGGAAGTAAATGAGTAGGACACAAAACACATCTCTCGAAAAGTTAGAATATAGAAGATGTTAGATAAGATAGCATTCCTAAATCTAGACGAAATTATCTACTTCGAAGTAGACACAGAATCTAGTAACTAACTTTAAAAAAAGGAAACTAATTTAGCCGTGACAATCAAAGTTTCAACGATAATTGAACTTTGAAGCAAGTAACCTGACAAAACCACTGATCTTACACAAAAGATGCCAACTGAGATCATCGCATCTTCTTTTTTCTCCAATGGCATTTTTTTCATTGACAGCACGCGGCTGCTCTCGAATATCTCCAGAACCACCTGGTTGCCGGTGCGAATGCTCTCGATGTGGGCTCAGGAAGTGGATATTTGACAGTTTGTATGGCTGTGATGGTATCAGAATTCTATTGAAAAAATTTGGAGAATGTTATTTTTAGGTGGGCAATACAGGAACTGTCGTTGGAATTGATCACATGTCAGAGCTGGTTGAATTGAGCAAGGATAATATCAAAAAACACCACAAGGCAATGTTGGATAATGGAAATGTTGTTATGGTTGATGTGAGTTTTATCTATTTTTAAAGAAGTGACGATAGAAATGTAAAAAAAGACAAAAAAAAAACTAAAGCGGGAAAACGAGACAACACTGGTTGAAAACTAAACTTTGAAACAAAAGACACTTCAAAAACTACCTCATTTTCCAGGGAGACGGTCGTCAAGGATATTCAGCAAAGGCTCCGTACAATGCGATTCACGTTGGAGCAGCGGCAAAAGGAGTCCCCAAAGCGGTACGTGACTGACTTTGACCGAAAAAGAAATGAAATAAAAAACATGGGAAATTCGGTTTCCCCTTTTTCTTTTCTGTCCGGATCACATGCACACATGCACAAATTGAATCGTGAATCCACAATGAAGAGGTGTTTCCCTATGTCCTTTTGGTCAATGAAAATATGAGGAACCACTCGAAATTCATTCATTTTTCATCAAAAAGGTCATGCGAGAAGACCTAAAACCAGAGATGGTTTCACGTTGTTGAACAATTTACCATAATCGTTGCGAACTGTGTGGTTTGTCATAATTCGAAACGCGTCTCATTTGAAATTCAAATTATTGGGAAAAAAGTTTGATGACAAAGACCACATATACTGAAGATCATGAAGAGTTTCAACAGTGCAAATCAAGAGAATGATTCCATTTTTTCAGCTAGTCGAGCAACTTGCCGAGGGAGGAAGAATGATGATTCCAGTTGAACAAGAGGATGGAGATCAATTATTCATGCAAATTGATAAAATCAATGGAAAACTTCAGGAAACCATCGTTCATAGTGTCATCTACGTGCCATTGACAAGTCGTGAAAAGCAATGGAGCCATCATTAAAATATTAATTTTAATATTTTTCATTTTGTGCATATTGTACATTCTGTATTTATCGCTTCTAACCACACAGTAGCAGGTTTTGTATGAATGTGTGTGTGTGCTTACAATAAAATTAAATCGCTCGTTCTCAAAGTTCTCCCAAAATTCAATTCAGATCCTCGTCAACATTTTTATGCCTCTTCTTGGAATCTTCTCTCTAGCGTCAAGTGTCATTCATTAGAGAGAAGGAAGAGTGAGTTTTTTTACAAGACATAACTCAATTTCGACTTGTTTTACGTCTTCCCTGCTCACTTCTACTATTTGTTCGTTTACTTTTTCCATGTTTTTGATCATGAAAGAATAAGTAACATTCTTATGAGGGGGATAAAAGAATGTCATTTCTACATTCCCGTCTCTATTCGGGTTTCCGGACCGAGAGAGCTAAATCATTGTTTTCGATGTGGGGTGGGTTAGAATAAATGATCAAGTGACATTCGGATGACAGATTTCGGAAGCTGACGTTTATCGAGAGAGACATAAATCTTCCATTTTCTTACAGTAGGCGGTTGCATTACTGATCCGCTGCCAAGTTAGAGTTACCTTAAAATCTGTATCGGAAGGGCATGCCTCTCGATTTTTCCAACACTTAAAAAATATTTCTGATTTTTCAACATGGATCATAACATTCGTTAGAGAAGAGATTCGAAACATATTTCGAAACATTTTTGAAACATTTTGTGCAGATTTTACGGTATGTAATTTTTCGAGTCCAATTGATCGAGAAGCTGTACGCACTTTTGAAATAGTTTAAAAAACTTTCGATACAAAAGTAAATACCTGTTCAAATTGGTGTTTTTTTCCGTTCTCTGCTTTGTAAGACTACCGTAATACCCTTGCATTTTCCCAAAAAGGACAAAGCTCTTGAATTCTCCAATAGTTTTCTTCTGCAGGGGTGTGCGTAATGGAAATTTTCAGAACTTCGGAATGCCGGAATATTCCGACTTTTAAAACTTTGGAATTTCGGAATATCGGAATTTTCCGAGTTTCAAATAGTCGGAATTTTCAGAATATCGAAAATGGTCATTTTTTATAGTGAGAGGACTTTTCTCGGGAAAAGCCTTCTGAAAGTATTTTTTGATTAAACACACAATAAATAATTGTTTTCTTCGCTACTTTTTTTTCTTAAAGATCGGAATTTTATTCCGAAAATAGCCAAAATTTTCGGAATTCCGAATTCAGTTTTCGGAATTCCGAATTCAATTTTCGGAATTCCGAATTCGGTTGTTATTTTCGGAATTCCGAATTCAGTTTTTTTAAAGTCTTTACAACAGATGACGGTAACAAACCTCCTTTTGCTTCTCGCACTAACTCTATTATGGGATCTCCCATCTTTGATCCATGTACACTAGAACGTATGCTTGCAAAACTTTCCCCCAAAGTTAACACCACTCCGGACAACTTACCTGCCATCTTTCTCAAAAAAACCTGTACAGCTATATCTATCCCTCTCTCTATCATCTTTTATGAATCTTACCGAACTGCATGCATTCCTGGCAGTTGGAAAACAGCAATTGTAAGGCCACTTCATAAGAAAGGAGCCAAGACTGATCCCAATAACTATAGACCTATTTCTCTTACCTCTTCAGTCGGTAAACTTATGGAGAAAATTCTTCATAAACATCTAATCTCCTTTCTTAATGATAACAATCTACTTTCTAAAAGTCAGTTCGGATTCAGATCTAACAGAGGGACAGAGTCCCAGCTTCTCTGCTATCAAGCTTCTCTTCTCAATAACTTAAATTCCAAAGCTACTACTCATAGCGTTTACATTGATTTTAAGAAAGCTTTTGATACGGTATCAACATATAAACTCCTGCTAAAACTAACATCTTATGGCATCAGCTCTAAAATGTACGAATGGCTTTGTTCCTTCCTAACTGATAGAACTCAAAAAGTCAACGTCAATGGAAAACTATCTGAAGAAGCAAAAGTGTTATCGGGAGTTCCCCAAGGATCAGTTCTCGGTCCACTTTTGTTTCTTATTTTTGTTAATGATATTGGAGATAACTTCGTTTCTGATTATCTGCTTTATGCAGATGATTTGAAACTCTTTTCAACTAATCTTCATGTTGAAAATGATCTTGAAAAGCTTGAAACCTGGTGTGATTTGTGGCAGATGAGTGTTGCTCCAGCTAAGTGTGAATCTATATCTTTCCCTCACAAAAAACGACTTTACAACACTAAACCCTTGTTTTCAATTAACGATGAGATTCTGCCAAATGTCGAGAAAATTCGGGATTTGGGGGTCATCCTCAATTCTTCGCTGACCTTCTCTGATCACCTCGCTACCACACTTCGACGAGCACACCAACGAATCAATATTTTCTTTAATGTTCTCCGCCGGTCTACAATCCACGTTTTCGTAAAATGTTTCATAATTTATATCCGCCCCATCCTCGAATATGGCACCATTGTATATTCCCCCGTCCTCAAGGAGCAGATAAAGCTTCTTGAGGGCGTTCAAAAATCATTTTTATTTAGATGTTACAAAAAATTTAATCTCCCATACTTATATTATTTCTCCTGTTTACAAGAACATAGTTTAGAAACACTTGAGAGCCGTAGGCTTATTCATGATCTAGTTTTTATGTATAAACTCTTAGTTTCTCGCGAAATTGTACTCAACCATAGTATTTTTATCATCCCCTCCAATGTTTTTCATCTCCGTAGACACCCCTATTATTTTCGTTGTAACCAAAAAACCCCCCACAGCAAGATTCTATCTCAATTTTTAACTTATCGCACGGCACCCTGAAATGGAAATACGTTTCACGGCTGCCTACGTGGTTAGGACATCTCAACTTTTTGAAATTACCACTGAAAAATTGGATTTTCAGCTATAACTTGGTTCAAAAAAATAAATTTAAAAATCGGCTGAGATTAAAATGTTAGGGGTTTTCCGAGCTACCTGTTGGTATAAAACTGTATCAGCACGTCTAATGTCAACTGAGTTATTTCAGCTTGAAATTGTGACAAAAAATGTACTGAAAATACGATTTTTTGACCTAAACAATTTTTAAGGACCTAATTCAAAAATCGGCTGAGATTAAATTGTAGTCCCAAGTAAGACCTACAAGTTGACATATAGAACTCGTAATTTGGCTCAACCCGAGTTGAGTTATTTCAGCTTGAAGATTTTGAGCCAACCGATCTCTTGTTGCAAAAAAACAAATATGGGCAAATTTAGGTTCAAAATGATCACAAGAACATGGTTAAGAATTTTAAATTTTTAGTATTATACTATGACTGACATGTTTTCTGATATCTAGGTTTCAAGTCAGTGTAGATTTTAACAATTCCCGGGATTCAAAGTTCACGGGGAAATGTGAAATTTGAATTTCCATTTGAGGACGCCGTGTATCGTGTAATTTCCTGCTGGAACTCCCTCCCCAAAAACATTTTCCCTTCTATTGTTTCTTCTGTTTCTTTCAAAAATAACTTATCACATATTCCCCTTAAATCTCATTTAACTTTAAACTCTCTTAACTATTAATTTTTACTTTGCATTGATTATGTTAGTGGCATCAAGCCCTTTATCAATAAACATATTATATTATAGTTCCGCACACACCCCTTCTTCTGGTGTTGAAACCCAATAAATTCATATTCTTTTTCAAAAAGTCATCACTCAAAAGTTCCATTCTCCTCTTCTTCTTCACCAATTTCTTTGTCGTTTTTTGCTCATTCGTTCGTCCATACACACCCTCTCGCCTTCTTCCACAAACCCACAAAACTCATCAATTTTCAAGGCTCCGGCACATGTTCTTTTTGTTTCGCTTGCCTTTTTTCCCTTCATCTTAACCACACATGCCCCTTCAACTCTGAACCCTCTTCGTTTTTTCAGGCTTTCAATGACTTTAGTCTCTTTTCTTATTTCCGTAATGTTTCATCTGGAAAGGGTAACGTATAGACTAGTATATAGTAAGATTTTCGAAAATGATAAAAAAAGCAATTTCTCTTCTTGAAGAGGTTGTTTTTCCGGACGTTTCACGAAAAGAGATGGCATCGGAAAATCAACAAAAACACTTTACTTTTTTCAGTTTCTAGTGTCACAAGAGTCTATATTCAGAAAAAAAGCAGGTGATTTTTCAATTCTGGTGGTTGTTAGTGAGCCTTAATTCCAGAAAAGGATCATTAAGATATACACAGGACGTTACAAACTGAAAAACCTACCGTAGTCTCCCATTTTCTTTTTGAATCTTCAATTTCTCAAACAAAAAAGTTTTGTTTCAATATTCGAAGAATATATAATCTAATACCACCCAAGTTCTTTGTCCCTTCTTTCTTCCGGAATCAAAAAGTAATTCAGTTAATATCTAATACCTTGTACTTTCTCTTCATTCAAAAACTGAGCTGTGATTCTCGATCTCTTTCCGGAAACTGAGCTTCCAATGATTTTGATATCCGTTCTTCTCGTTTTTCCCATATATTTTGTCCTATTTCCTCCCACTCCCATTCACTTTTTTCGTCGTTCTTCTTCACTCATTGTGCTCTTGTTGTTTTGGTTTTTTGTAACTACTCTTCTTTAGTCTACCTTTCGTTTCTCCTCTTTTTTGTTTTACTCATTCCTGTTTCTTCTACTCCAGTTGCTCTCGAAAGACAATCGAGACAAAAAATATATTGTTAGTGAGCAGTGGTATGTGTATAAATGGTGTTGGGTGGTCCGAAACGGGAAGAATACATTGCAAATGACGTGTCTCTCTTTGTATACTTCATATGGAGAAGAAAAAAGAAAAAGTAGTTGAAAACTACACTCATAACAACCACTACTGTCCGTTTTTATGATTCAGGAGGTCTTGGTTACCAGAATTTATCGCTCGGAAACTGGAGATAGACTAATGTTTTATACTATTTCAAAGTCTCAAATGTTGGTTTTAGTAAGTTGTCTCAGAATTTTGTAGTGATGAAATTGGGCTAAGTCTTGCGCAGAAAATTTTACTACGAGTTTCCAGTGTAAATGCTAAGGATAGAGTTTCAACTTATAAAGTTCAGAGTGTTCAAAGATAGATGAGGATAGATACATTTCGTACTTTAATATCTGAAACAGATAGTTTCTTCAGTTTTTATACTCCCAATGATCTGATGACTCCAATTGCTTTCTTTCTAACTCAAAACACAAACGTTATGATCAATCTAGTATTTTTCTCGTTCATCCGTTCCCGCTTTATCTCCCAATTATCGTCGGAAAATCCATTAACCCATACTTGTCCAACCCGGTTCTGCCGGCCCGCGCCGGCCCGGCCGAACCGGGTTGGACAAGTATGCATTAACCAAAAAATTAGCGGAATGATTTACTTCGTTTTTTAGTTCTATTTCCACTCCGTACAATGAATTTGCATTTCTTGAAGCTATTGTTTGTCACCATCTTCTATTTTTGATTCACCCCAAAAATTTAATAGAAGAGTTAGGTTTTCCGTTTTCAATGGGAATGATGGCCTTCCGAAGGATATCAAATTTCGATTTGACATCGACGAAAAAATGGAAAGCCAGACAATCGACGAGTTTTCACCACTTTCTAGTTAGCGAGTTCCCAGATGAATCCTGAAATTCAAATTCATATGTCTCGAGTACGTATCATATTTCACTGACAGCTTCATGCCTGACTTCTTCATTTTTGTTTCCGTTTCCGGTATTTTGAAATATCCGCCATACAAACACATATAATTACTTTTATTCGCTCAGTTTTTCCAATTTCCTCTCTTCAGCACTTTTGGGACTCTTCCGGAAACGGAAACTACTATAATTTATTGTTTTGTGGAGGCTCGGTGAGTCGAAAGAAGAAGCTGCGTCCCCTCTCCTATCATAAATTTCCTATTTTTTTCTCCTCCAAGTCCCGCCCGTTTCTTTTTCCATTTCGGTCACTCTTCCTTTTTATGGGTTTCCAGAAGACCCTTCTCACACACGATATCGGTTTCAAGCGTCGATATTTTACGGGGAAACGGAATTTTATGATTGGATTTTAGTGCTGTCTAGATGATAAAATAGCTTCGGAAATAACTGAAAATAATACGGTTTCATTTCTCAATAACATGCTGGCAGAGTTACATTCGTACAACTGAAAAGCCAAAATCTCAAAAATTTTAGTCGAAGAATAGAAGTGGAATTGATGAATGGGCAGGAGGAAGAGGAGAAGATGCCCAAAATATTCCATTTTTTACACGTATTTTAGTGAGAAGGAGTAGCCAGAATAACCAAGTTTAGGATTGATTCCTCGGCTATATTGGAAGTATTAGAATATGTTTTAATCGGGTAGTTAGAATGTAAATTTTTCTTTCTTGGAGTTTCCGAGAGAGTCATTGATAGGTGCAAACTTTGATAATTTATCTCTATTTTGAAGTATTACTGAAAAACAAACCTAAGTGAAACGTTATATGAAATTGAAATTACTGTAGTTTTCAACCAACGAATTCTTATATCTCCCTCATATTCATTTCTTGATACTAAATGAACCAATCTCACTTCCTGAGCCAAAAACGGAAGAATGGAACGACCATTTGTTCCGAATCGTGCTCTTTTCCTCCCATTCTAACTGCTTCCTCATCAATCGGTCATGTCTCATTGACCAATTTTTCCATCCTCTTATTGCTTCCAGTGCATCTTCCATTCTTTCTTTTTTTGTCTTTCTTCCATATAACTAACCTAATTCTGTCATTCGTACTCTTTTTCTTCTTTTTCGTCATTTTCGTTTCTACCAGTTTTCTTCGTATTCTGTTGCTTCTTCTTTTCTTCCTTTTTTTCCCGCCCGTTTTCATAATTTCTTCTTTTCTCGCCCAGTACATTTTCTGAAAAAGTGCCAAACACAGTTGGTTGTGGTGTTGAAAAGAATCGCCGATGAACTCCTCCTCTTTCTTCTTCTTTTTTTCATTTCCCTTCCTTTTTTGCTCTTTCTCACTTACTCCCAAGAGACTTCTGAAGTCCACTGAAAGGTGTGAAAAGAAGGGGCAATCTATCTTTTTTCGCCGGTCCGTTTCGCCATATGCACCCGTCTCTTTTCATTTATATTTGAGTGAAAAAAAAACTAGGAGAGAAAGCTCCCAGGATGACACCAGAAGGGGAAACGAGAAAACGATTTTGGGGCGAAGATCCCAAATGAAAAATGTGTTCCTCGGGGGGATTTACCACTCCAACACATCCTCCTGAACACACACGTGTCTCAAAGTTTTTTTTTGAAGAAGAGCCGTTTTTCTACACTTTTGGGCCATTCTCAAACATCAGTTCGTTAGATTTTTAGATTTCCAATTCACCTAATCCTTATTATTTCTACCGTACTTCTTCTTCCTTGAATTATTGATATCTTAACGTTCTTTTTATTACAAGAATCGATTTCAATCCTTTACAATTCTAATCGTATAAAAACAAACCCATCATTCCAGAAATGAAAATTCTCTTCTGCTCGTTCATTTTTGTATGTATTCTGCCCATTCTCGTCAGATGCTTGTTTGAAGAAGATTTGGTCATCGAACGACGACCTCATCATGTCGATTGGGAAGATCTTTTCATGGAATACAACCGATACAGTGCTCCAAATCGAGTCAAACAACAAGTCAATTTATCAATCGAAGTGATTGATATTCGAAACGACAAAGTTTTATTTGAGATGACTCAAGATTGGAGGGACGAACGATTACGTTTCGTAGGAGTGGCGCGTGTGCCAGTGAGTATTTTTCGATTTGGAGACTGTATCTTATTCGCAGTTACAGGTGCCGTCTCATATTCAGCCGTGGTCTCCGGATACTTATATTCGGAATGGATGGGATGTTGTGATGGAACAGAAAAGTCTTGAATTGAACTACGATGGAACCTTCCAACTTCGACAAAAGTATCAAGCAACGGTTGGAATCGAAGACAACACAAAGGTAAAAACTGAAAAAGTTTACGTTTTGATTTTCAATTTATGTTTTTCAGGAACTACCATTGGTTATTGCATCTTTCAACAACTACGGTACTGAAAAGATTCAATACAACCTTGTCACATCAAAAGTGGAAATAGCAACTCATTCTCACATAACTTCAAAACAAATCGCTCGAAAATCAGATAACATTCATTTCGATGATATCCTAATTACAATCCATCAAAACCCTATCACCACAATTATCAGCAGTAACTCTACATTCTAGATGTCCCTTCGTACCAAATCCAAATCATCAGATCTCCAGAATATTCCACGAGTATATTTGCTTCATTTGCTTTTTCTCTTGATTCTCACTCTCCACTCTTCTTTTTGTTTCATATCAATAATTTATTTTTCAAAAAACATGAAGTAAACATAAAAATCCAATTAAAATGATATCCTAATTGAGATCAAACATTAAACACCGGAATGAAATGGACATTGGGAGAAAAGGTCAATGGAAGACTGTGGGGAAGAGGGAAAAAACTGTTTAGGTGGAAGGTTTTACACGACGGAAAACGGATTTCTTCGCCATTTTCTGGATATTCACATCGTCCATTGTTTGTGAAACAACGAGATGATAGAATCGAGAATGGTGAACATCGTATAAATTGTTGAAAAATAAAACAAGAATACATGAAAGTTCCAAAAAGCAGATAGTTGGGGAAACTGAAAAACGAATGGTACTTTTTTTGTAACTGAGAGAAACTTACCAAAAGTGTCACAGTAGATATGATCTATGAAATCTTGAACACTCGATGTTAACGGATTGTGTGCAATTATCAGAATCAACAATCCGAAACTTCGAACGATTGTTGATAGGCCAATTGCCTGGAAACAAATAAAGTCCATTTGCAGACAAATTTAACCTTACCTCTGTGAAGTTTCTCAACAGTAATTTTGAAATCGACAGGAGCATTGCTATGGAAAAGTATATACTGCTATATGGAATATCTGAAAATATAAAAAATGAGTTTCTACTGACAGAAACGTTCACTTACACTCCCGCTCCATCGTCACATGTAAAGTAGTAACAGCGAAATAGGAAATGTAGAGAACTACCTCATTGCAGAAATAAAGACTTCCTGAATCATTTTTTTGGTTTTCAAATGTTATCAGAAACATACCTATAGTGACAGAAGACCAGGTGCGATTCTCGATAACCAATGTTTTAGCTAATATGAATGAATTGAGTACCATTGGAAGGAAAACGAATAATATTCCATACCTTAGTGCAGTCTGAAAAGTGTTTAGTTTTTCTAATTAGTTCCTCATTGCCTCATAAAATCATTCTCTGTTTGAATGATGCTTAATGTCCTCTTTCTAAGATCCGCGGTAGTCTCGTTGAATCGACGCTTATCAGAATGTACCTACCGAGACGAGGTCACTTTTTAGCCCTCAACAAAACACGGGATACTATCCTTATCATATTTTATTATTCTTCCTATCTATCCTGATGCCAAAATGAGAAGCTTCGCGGGTTATCTCTGATCCCGACAATAGCCTTTTCATCATCTCATCAATAGCTAATTCTGGTTTCTCACCTGGACACTGGCAAATAATTGTGAAGACCGATAGATGGATGTAGTCCATTCATATTCGAATGGTTCTACTTTACGGGGCTAAAATAAAGAAGATAGAAGAGTACAGTAAGACATGAAACTAACATTACAAAAGTTATGATCATTAATACCAAAAGTGTAGGCTGACTGATTCTTCACATATAAATTGTTCCACCAAGAGCCCAGATTCCATTTCGTATCATTTTTCCATGGAATCCATATCTGCCCATTCCCAGTTTCATTCCACTGAAAAGAAAAATATATAAATAATAAAAGAATCATCCAGAATTCATGACTCACTTGATAATTGGCTCTGATATAATCTGTCATATTTTGATGTAAATCCCCATTTGGGTGATGTGGATGAGCAGCAATCCAAAGTCCAATTAAGAAATTCGTTAGGGGGACCAACCCAAAAACTATAAGGACAAAACGAATGGTCGTATGGATATGAGCAAGGTCCTCTTCTTCCTCCGGTGCTCGAAATGGGTGCTCTTTTCGATGAGATTGCCGAAGATGTTTGTGGATTGTCATACCTAATCAAGTTCAAGGATTAAAATTTTTTTATTATAACAAACGCGAGAAAACAAGGGAAGTGATTGACACTGTCAATGACACCTATCAACTGGATTATGTAATGCCAAAGATGCAGGAAAGAATCAAAAATGGATCTATAGAGGGAAAGGGACAATTGCGCGTAGAGGAAAAATGAAAACCGCGAAAAAACCCGTGCATGAAACAGTGTGATAAATACGCTAAATACAAAGTGAATCAGATGTTTCAACTGGAATGATAAAGAAATAAATGAGGAGGCTACAAAAATGAGGATGCCAAAAAAGGAGGCAAAATCAGAGAATGAAAAAAAAGAAATTCGGGGGGATGGAGAGAGGAGAAGTAGAAGAAGCCTAGTGATGTACGGAAGAGACGGGTATGATGATGTGACAAAAACGAAGGGGTGGAAACGAAGCGAGGCAAAAATAATACAGGAAAGAAGGAAAGGGATATACAGAGGAGACAAGACAATTATCAGTGACGAAAAATAAAGAAAAGCTTCAGGTGTGATAGAAGTGGGCGGGGCGAAGTCTGAAAAGTGATTTGGATGGATACGATTTGATATTGGTGAGGACCGGGTGTGATCTTTTGAAAAATGATAGCTATCTGATGGGATATCAATATCCTTTTTGTGATTGGTGATAGATACCGTAAAACCTCTAATAGAAGGACACCCAAGTGAGCATGAAAACAGCACTTTCTCAGATTTCTGTACATCTGGAAATAGTCTAAATCGATTCCTTGTCAAAAATAAACTAGGATTAATATGCAATACATTATGAGTTGCTTCTCAAGAATTTGTTATGGATAATTTTGTGAAATTCGTTGAAAAATAGAAGAACATGTCCCTCTATAAGAGGTTTTACGGTAATTCAGTATTCCAGAATTCTTAGAAAAAAAAATTAGTATCAGTAGTAACAACCTTTTCTTCAAAATTGTTTTTTTTTTTTTTTGAATTCAACTGTCATCAAAAAGTTAGAATTTTGACTGTTGCTTTCATCTCATTGCTGTAAAGAGTTACACTACATAAAAATCAAAAACGATGGCGACAAAGTACGTTCATAAATCTTTCAGTTTGGGGAAAGTGTCTACTCGTGAAAATTACATCAAAAAGAGAAAAAGAGGAAGTGAGAGTCATGAAAATCCAGTAGTTTCAAGCTAGAAACGTCATTAAACCTTGATTACGTAACTAATTATTACGCAACGAATCAAGGAGAAACTTCAGCCGAAAAACTGATTGCATGTATGCGAATAAATATATCTCTCATGCTAATCTTCCACTCCTACTTCTCTTTTTCGATTTTTTTCATTGCAGCGATCAAGCTATAGACCCTCTTGTTTCCAACGTATATACACACAGTCAGCAACGGCATTGCATAACCCGACGAGAAACTGTCAGGAGAGAAAAAGGAATCTGATCCTCATATCACACCGAATGATCTGTTGATTTTTTTGGGAAACCTGCCGGTTTGCGGACTTTTTAATTTATTCATATTTTGGTGGGCGGCTGAAGAAGATAAATCAAATGAAAAAATTCTTACCAACTCCTCTGTGGAACCCGTTCATTGTCCGAGTATTTTTTATGCATGTCTACAAAAATCGCAAGGAAAACGATCAAGAATCCGATAGCAGCCCAAAAATTGAGTTCGTGTCCGTACATGATTGTGGATAGAACGATGGAGAGCATCTGAAAGATATGGTTGAATATATTATTGCCTCAACTAGTGGATTTTTTCTGGGTGTCACGAAATAGTTTCCGAATTTTCTGAACTTCTGGATTTTCAAAAAAGGCTTTTCATTCCCACATTTAGATACAAAGCGTTATTGCCACAAGATTCTGAAGTACTTCATTCTAAACTTTCTCAATTCACAACAGGCAGGAATTCCGATGCGCATTTCATTGTCTATTTCCTGTTTATTTTGAAGAGGAGACTACGTTATCTTGCCGGAATAATTTCCGACTTTTTTCTTTGAGGACTGACTAACCAATGAAGCAAAAAATGAAAGCGTTACGTAATTGTGATAAACATAGCGGTTTCGATATTTCTTTGGAATGCCATAAACCTTGTTTGAAAATTTATTTTTGGAACTTAACAAAGAATAACGTCTTGTGGTATTTTCAGATTCTCATAACACTCTAGAGAGACAATTGAACTAACCTGTCGAATGGTCATAATCACTGCAAAGACAATAGGTCCAAATCTGTCAATTGTTGAATAAATGAAAATCTGGCCAATTGCTCCAGACAAAGACAGAAGGAAGACGTCACGAGAGAAATCCACATGTTCAGCAGCGAATCTCAGAGAAGACCACAGTGTCCCTTGTTCGATTAGTGATACTGCACAAAAGATTGCAGAGAAAAAGTTGACTCCGAACATCATCTGAATATCGGGATCAATGATAAAACTAGATGTTTCGGAGGAACACACCTGATATTTCGAAACTTTAGGTTTTGTGTCAAAAAGTGCTTTCTGCCAATTCAGAGTGAATGCGTCGAAGATTAGATAACCAGCCATCAGGAGCATTCCAGAAAACTGTAATCGAACAATATAATTTTTAATTATTTTTCATTCAGGTTTCAATTTGATCGTTGGGCAATCAACGAAACTTTTTTTGTTATTCTGAACTATTCTCATTATTCTTGTTGTTTGGAATTTTGTAGTTTCGTAGCTATCACCGAACACTTGTAAAACATGTAATGTCCAATAAAACCAGTTTTATTTGAACGCAGGTATCGTGAAAAATGACTATTGTGGATGTGGTGTTTATTTTCTTGCCTAGCCGTTTTTTTTTCACTTTTACTCTAATGATCGATGTTTACTTACCGACGTGTATGTGATAGTCGATCCGGCACCCTTAGTTGAAGAACTCAATAGAAACAAACTGGCTCCAAAACCAATTGTGCATCCACAACCGTATTCAAACCATGAGTATTTCGTTCCTCTTACTATTCTTGCCATAATCATTGTGGCAACCACTTTAGACGCTTTGCAGATGGTTTGAGTTGGGAATGATACATATTTCAATGCTTCGTATTGGAACCAAGAAGACATTGTGTTGGAGAACGAAGTATAAGAGTGGACATAGAGTGGAGGTACATGAGGTGGTTGTCTGAAATTGTTTGATTTCATACTTGTATTATCAAAGTTACAAATTAAAACATACTTGGTCCAACTTTTTGTCAAAATCAAGAAACTCAAAACCAGCGCCACTATCCGATTGCAAAATATCAGAAACTGAGTTTCCCCGAATTTCTCCTCGACTTCTAATTGATCTGCTCTTCGATATCCTCTTGTTATTATTTTCTCTTGTAATACACCCATTGCTACGAGTGTTACTTGAATTCCACTGAAGAAGAAAAGTAGAAGAAATATAGCATTTATGCATTGTGCTCGTGTTTGAGGAAGAGCATCTGCTTCTTTTCGTGCAGCTTGTTTTTCTCCTGTTGGAATCAATTGATATTCTGGATTTCCAACTGCGAAACTACGAAGAAGCTGTCGGACTGACAGATATGGAGTTTCAAAAGCTGGAATTGAATTTAGTTTGGATGGATTTTGTAGTCTTTTGATTTACCATGTTTGTTCCTTCTCACATAACAGATTAATAATGCTGCTGGGACAGCTACAGTCGAATAACCAAGAAGAATTAGAAATAGGCGAAGTGGCCATACAAGTTCATCTGGTGGTCTGTCTCGGGCCTGAAAATCTCTAATAGAAGGCAGTTTCTCAGATTTCTATACATCGGAAAGTAGTCTCAATCGATTCCATGCCAAAAATAGACTAGGATCAATATGGAATACGTTATGAGTTCCTTCTCGGAAATAAGCTATGAATACTTTTATGAAATTCGAATTTTGATTTTTAGCAGGTTGAACAATATTTAGAAGGACATTTTCCTCTATCAGAGTTTTTACGGTATCCAAATGCAAGACTAGGATTGTAGTCGAACGGTCCCAAATAATTTCTAATTCAATTCGTATTTTTAATGTAAAAATCATTCATGTCTCCGTACCTCTTTCAAATACTGTATAAAATGGCCGGAAATAGCTTGAATAGCATACCAACCACGTCCCCAACTCAACGGGTCCATTGGCTCGTTCGCGATCTCGCTAGAATGAGATCAGTAGCAAATATAGAGGCCTGATGTTTGTTCAGACTTCAATCAAAATCATTCACACACAAAAAACGGATTGAATAAATTGGAAGGCGGTGAGATTTATTTTCTATTCGAAATAGTTCAATTCAAAAACTCTCTCGTTTTTTTTGTCGAGTAATCCGAAATAGAGGGTAATCTCTTTTTTTGTTTCTATAAAGATAGAATAGCAGAAAGAAACGGGAGGGGTGAAGAATCTGTTGGAAAGATCGAAAAGCAATGGAAATCGGGATAAGTGCATTTGAAAAAGCATGGAAGATTGAGATCTTCTCCACGAAGAATAAGAAAGTATTTATCTTTGTCCAGGATCTTTTGATGATCCAGACCAATCATAAGGCAGGTATCCGAAAGATGTGTGTTCCCTTGTTATGTTGAAAACAAATGACAGTATGCTTGAATAATTATAAAGTTACTTAATTTCATTCTCTCACTCGCTATGTTTAGACGTTACAAGTCTTGATCCTTCAAATACGACTGACAGTTCGCCGAACCTAGATACAGTAACTTGGCAATGATATAACTCACCGGCGATTCAAGTCCTACTGCTGTGTGAAACATCGTCTGGTAAAGTCTGAAATCACTAAACTATTGCCCGATTATGAATGAAATCCATATGCGAACGGAGTGCCGAAATTTGAAAGATGAAACGAGTTGGAACATTTTTAGCACAAAAATAATTTATTCGCATTATTTACGATGCAGAAAGAGAAGACAACGATTTGATCAATTTTGAGAACGGAAGATAAATTCAAACAAATAAAAAAAGGAAATCGGGAAGTGAGAAAGAGAAAAGGACGGAGGGAGTTGATAGATAAAAAGATAAGAAATCGGATGACGCGCAGCTTTTACTTCTCGTCATCAGAATCATCTGAATCGGAATCGGATGAATCTGAAGATTCACTCTCACTGCTGCTGCTCGATGATAGATCAGTGTCACTGTCCCCTTCTCGAACTTTTTCCTCTTTTTCTTCAGGGCTGTCATTTTCTTCTTTCGTTAGTATTGGAGCATCGAGTCCTTCCTGTGCTGCTCGTGCAGCCTCTTCTCTTTGTTTCTTCCATCTTGCAGCTGCTTCGAGAAGTTTGAAACTTCCTTTTGCTGCTTGATCTTGCGGGAAAATGTAGTCGAAGTATTCTTCCCAACCAGCATCGACACCATCTTCGGTTTGAATTTGACGACGTTTCTTGACTTTGCGCGGCATCATCGTTTCGACTCTAAAAAATTGAAATGTTTAATTAAAATTAGCTCGATGAAGTACGATAATTCGACTTACCTTTTCAATGCTTCCTCATCTCCACTCTTTGTTTCACATTCCTTCCATGCTTCCAACAGCATCAATCGTTCTTCTTTCTCAGCATTTTCAAGTGATTGATTCGCTTTTTCGTACACTTTTCTTGCTCCTTCAAAATTTCCAATAGTCTGCTCGAACTCAGCCATCGAAATCCAGACTTTGATGTGATTCGTTCTTTGAAGAAGAGTTTCATACAAGTCCCGAGCCTTTTCATGCTCCTCGCACGCTATTTCAAAATCAATGTAAGCTTTCCAAAGCAGTTCCGGCATGTCAAGAGCTGGTTGTTGCACAGCTATCGTGAATACAGCACGAGCACGATCAGTATCTCCAAGAAGACTTTCTAGTTCCGCAAATTTTATCCACGTTTGAGAACTTTCTGGCGAGCTTTCTAGGAACTTTTCATAAAGCTTCCGACAGCGATCGAATTCGCGCAACTGCAATTCTAGATCGATGTAGGCGCGGAATAGTTTGTCTTTCGGACATTTTCCAATTGCAACACCCTATAAGAAGCAGATTCGAGATTTTAAAGAAAATTGTGGAACCTCACCAAGATCTTCCTTGCTGCCTGCAAATCTAGCTGACGAATCTCAAAGTGAGCGAACAAGATCCAGACTTTGGCGAAAGTGAAGATCTTATGGGGAATGATGTCGAGACAAGCTTTGTAAACTTGACGAGCACGTTCATAGTCTTTGGCAACGAGTTCTTCATAAAGTGCGTAGTTGATCCACAGGTAAATGTACCGTCTCCAATAGCGCTTTTCCTGAAAATACTGACAGGGATTGTTTTTGCAAACGATGATTCATAAGACATCAATCATCCATAACAAGCTAATTGGAGATAACTAACTTCAGAGCACTTACGGAATGTGGAGGAACGTTGGCAATAGCTCTCTCATAAACGTCTTCGATTTCTTCCCGATCTGTTTCCTCATTTTCCAATAACCTTAGATAATCAAACCAAGCATCATAATTATATCCGTTTTCTTCAACCATTTTTTCATACTGAGTTTTTCTTTTGCTGATAATCACATCTTCGATCCCGACTCTTTCACCAAACTTCTTTTCGTGTTGAGTGTAATGCTTGAAGATTTCTTCGGTACGACTTGATGGAAGATTATCAAGACCGTATTTGAAAATAGCTCGAGCCCTTTCATGTTCCTTTTGGCGTTCTTCAAATAGAGCAAATGCCACAAGCACTGTTTCATTAATATCTTCCTCGCCGAAATACTCCATTGCTCTTTCGTATGCTGCTCTAGCGTTACCGATGTACCCGTTCCGCTCCTCGAACTTCGCATATTTTATCCAGTTTTGAACATTCGTTCCATGGACATGCAAAAACCGTTGATATACTGATCGTGCTCGATCTACTTCTTTGTAACGAAGTTCGAAATTGATGTAAGTCTGCCAAGCTTGCTCTGGTGGTTCCCATTCGATCCACCGTTCGAAGATCTGTCTGGCTCCCGGAATGTTTTCAATCACCTCCTCCATATATGAATACTTGAGCCAAAACTGCATAGCTCTTGGCATGATGGTGATGGCTCTGTCAAACACGTTTCTGGCATGATTGATTTGTTTGCATCGCATTTCCATCTCAGCATACTGTAGCCAGATACTGATCGAACGATGATCAACATCCAGAGCTCTTTCAAACACAGATCTGGCTCGTTGAACTTCTCCGATCGATTCTTCCCATTTTCCATATTTGATCCAATTCGCTAATTGCATGCGATTTTTGCGAATTCCATCTTCAAACTCCTTCCTTTTCTTTCTCTGGTATTCTTTCAGCTCATCTGGATCGGTGATTTTTGTTTTTGGCGCTGGGGGGATCAGCTCAAGCTCTCGTTCTTTAGCCTCACGCAGCAATTGTTCTGCTGTGATTTGGAGAGGTGCTGGTGCCTGAAAAGCAGACAATAAACCATTTATAAATGTTTTACACTTTTCTCGATATCAAAATTAAATAAAGCTTACCTTATTTTTGACTTTCGCTGCTTTTTTAGGTAGCCGAATCGGCTTGTTGCCTGGAACTGCCGCCTCGTCATCACTCATATTTGATTTCTGGAAAAAAAAACGCTGAGAATGCAAAAAAAGGGTTCAACTAAAAATAGACGAGGAAGAAAGAAACATTTCGGTCAATTTTAACTACGAAAATCGAGAGCGGCTTGGAAAACAGTTTTCCAAGTGAATGCAAGCAAGTGCCGTGTTCCTATCAAATATGCACGTCTCATACGTTAGTTTTGCGATATATTCACTGAAAAATAATCAAAAATTACAGAAAACCGTTCTGATTGACATCAAAACGAGATGTTTTCAAAAATTTCGTTTGTGGATTTACGGGCTAAACAGCGCGCACGCCGTTATGCCGGAGTATCGTTGCGATTGAATTGATTGGACATTTTGACAGCAAGAAAGGTTCAAATTAGGGTCAAAGCTTCGGTATTCATTCAAAAAAAAAACAACGAAAGTAAATAATGGAAACAAATTGACTGTCTTTCTTTTTGCATAACTCCATGAAAAAAAAAGAGTTGGAGAAAATGTCACGAACGTCTTCAACATTGGCAAGGGCGTGGCTGAAGTGTGCAGTTTTGACACCTTCTTTGATGAACAAACAAAACTATAATATGAAATAAGCACCAAATAAATGAGAAGTATCTTGTGAAAGTACAAAGCAAAAATATGAGAAGAACAGAAACGATTAGGAAAGAAGAGATCTGGAATCTGGATAGATAGTACTGATATTTTGACTTTGATGTATTGTGAAGTCATTCATTCATTCAATGAACTGGGGATTTTTCAAAGTTGTAGATATTCATTTTTACACCTTTCAAAATGGCAACAATATTTAGAGAAAGGGCGGAGTTATACTTCGGAACATAAAGTCGTTATTTCTCCATTCTCATAACACCACTCATACTTCTTACAAGGCAAAAAGGTGTTAGGAAAAGTCGTTTCTGAAAGTTCACTACCGGAGAAAAACTCAAAAAATTACCAAAAGTACAACGATCCTAATGCATGGGGATAATCCTTATCGTCTATACCCTCTCGGTCACAAAACATTTTGATTCTATATTCCAACTTTGAAATGCGTCGACGTCGGGCAACTGTTTATATAATACAGGTGATAGTTCCCAAATAGTATTAGACATTCTATCGTTTTCAGGCGATTCTTGTCACAAGTATAATTTGCCTCTTCTATTTCGTTTCTGTATCACAAAAAATATTCCATCGAAATACCTCGTTGGACTTTCGAAATATATCACTTCAGCCACGGCAGGCACATTTATTGGATAATACTTGTAAATTTGCATGGACGGAACCAATGGATAATACTCTGAAGGTTTCAAAAATAAAGTTGCCATCGATTACTTATCATTACAGAAACGACTGATATTCCCAAAACGGTCAGGTTGTGAAAAATACAATATTGATATTTTTAAACGATACCCAGCGACTGGAGAATTTTCGATGAAATCAAAAGCGTACAAAAATAAATTGGAATGTGTTGCTCAGGTGTTGAAAGGTGGATTGAGACCGGAAGCACATACTTATCAGCTTGGCAAAACGCAGACGGTTGGTTACAGTTAACACCAATAATAATAATAATAATTCATTTGATTTTCGTTCTCTCCAAAGCTGAACAAACGGTTCTGGATCAATGCAAACAATTTTATGATAACTTGTTTCTCTGGACAATTGGTGATTTACCGGAAACAATTTATGGGATTCAAAATGGACGAGAATCAAAAATTAGTTGTTGATGGCTCGTTCGAAATCCCGGATCCCGATCCAAAGCTTCAGAAGTCTGATTCTAAACAGTTTTCGATTTCTATTCTCGGATTGGATTCCACTTCAAGAGCACAATTCAGAAGACACATGAGGAAAACTAGTGATCTGATGGATCGATTGGGAAGTGTGGTATTCGAAGCTTATAATAAAGTTAGTTAATTAGTCTCATAATTCAATCAACCACTTTGTTCAGGTTGGTGATAATAGTGCCGTCAACATGATACCGATTCTGGCTGATGAGCTTACGGAAACCGAAAGTTTTCCTCTTTTGGATGATACTGGAGATGTGAATTTGAACAAGATTCTTCCCTCGAAAACAGCGTTGAATCCCGATACAATTCAATGGATATGGACTCATCTGCCTCCAGAATATGTTACAATGTATAACGATGATGTGATGCATACATCAAGAGGACTCTTCCATTATCCACCTGAGAATTTCTTGAGTGGATTTTCGAAACCTCCTGCCACATATTACTATCGACCCTACTATAACCATTTGTATAGTCAATTGAGCAATTGGTGGAGAAAGTGTTTAGATGGAGAAATGTTGGCTGAGGTATTCATGGATACATGGTTTCGATTCGAGAGAATTTTCTCGAAAATTCCACATTTCGGATTCACATTCTTATCCAGGTTTAAATTCGTTTTGTTGGGAATGCTTTGTCATTACTATTTCAGTCTCACTCATGATGATCCAAATAACTTGGAACTTCTGGATCACAGTTTATATCACAGACTTGACTATCTGAATGTGAAGGTTTAGCTTTTATCAAAACTAGCAAAAAAAGGTTTTTAGAGGACTGGAAGTCTGGAAAACACAGTTCTCATTATTTTGGGCGACCATGGAAATCGAGTTCATCCTCTCAACAGATATACTTTTGCTGGGAAAATAGGTGAGTTTCACGAGACATAAAATATAAAAAAATGTTCTTCAGAAGAGCGAGCTCCGTTTCTCAGTATTCTTGTGCCTCCGAGATTTCGGAAGTTGTTTCCTGAAAAGTTCAAAAATCTACAAGAGAATTCCCAACGTTTTGTTTCGTATGCCACCAGAAATATATAAGATTCTAAAGTCCCTAATACTTCAGAAACTTTCATCTGCACTCTACACTTAAGTATTTGACGAGTCTCTCGAAAAATTTAGAAAGTTCTAGTAGAAGTAAAAATCTGTTTGAAACACAACCAAATAATTCAACATGTCAAGATAATCGAGTGATAAGCAATCATTGTCTCTGTATGGTTGATGCATCACAAGATATTATGAGTAAGAAAACAAAAAAGAAGAAATGCTGCAATACTTAGTTTAGAAATTCCGAACCCCGAATCTCTACAGGAAGTGCTGAAAAAATATTTAATGGATTATCAGGAATGTTTCAATGTGGATACGCTTCAATGTGGGAATGTGGTATGAATTGAAATAATATTTTTTATATGTTAATTCCACTTTCAGACTGAAACCTTGATGCCGAACAACTATGTGCAAGTTTGGGCACGAACGAAGATCAGTGATAGTGAAGTGGTGAGGAAAAAAGAAAAAGGAAGTGCAGTAAGTTTGACTTATGAATCCTAACGTTCCATTTTTATTCGATTATCTCAGGTAATCTACCCATATCTTGCCTGCGAACTGGAATCTAAAAATGGTGACCTTGTGGAACTCCTTATCCAGTTTCGTTTAGTTCAATCATCTCACGAAATAACGATTCCATATCCCCCACGATTACTGATCAATTCCCCGAGTCAATGCTCCCATTTCTCATTCCCCACGGATTACTGTAGCTGTGTCGATCTCCAATTGTCGCGCCGTGGGAGTTTAACCAGCCTACGGGCGTAAAGCTGGGGTCTTCGAGTGACTCAGTCTGTGTGTGATGTCCCTGTCAATCAGAGATGAGCGGAATTCCGCCTTCCGCCTTCCGCCTTCCGCCTTCCGCCCATTTTTCCTCTTCCGCCTTCCGCCTTCCGCCTTCCGCCTTCCGCCAAAATTTTCTCACTTCCGCCTTCCGCCTTCCGCCTTCCGCCAAAAATCGGAAAAATTAGGCGGAAGGCGGAATTTCAAATTTTTTTTCAAACTTGCTAAAAACAGTGATTTTTCGGTTATTTCATGCTTGAAACCCTGAAATTAAGCGAAACAGCAGCAAAAACGTCTCTTTTATGCAGGAAACTCCGAGTAAAAGTAGGCGAAATTCCGCCTTCCGCCTTCCACTTTCCGTCTTCCGCCCATTTTTTCTATTCCGCCTTCCGCCTTCCGCCTTCCGCCAAAATTTTTGAAATTCCGCCTTCCGCCTTCCGCCTTCCGCCAAAATTTTCCCTCTTCCGCCTTCCGCCTTCCGCCTTCCGCCATTTCAAAAATGCTCTTCCGCTCATCTCTGCTGTCAATGTTCCATTGGAGGAGAATTGTGACCTAACAGCAGTCGCAATTCCAGCGGTGGTTTGCAATCGGTGGTGGTTCATTGTAGGAATAGCACTTCGGCTACGAATACTAGAATAGCGAATATTGGATGATCTCCTTTATTAGTAGAACAGCTGGGGACAATTTAGAGGGAGAGAGCGATGACACACGTCACCGTTCTCGAGGGAGAATTTTGGGAGAAGTGAATTGGGGGAGAAGTGAAGAGTGAAGAAGTGAGAAGTGAGGGGATTTTAGGCCAAACAATAATTATTACGAAATCTTTCCCGCCGGATTTGAATGAGTGTTTTCGCGGGAAGTGCGGTGGAGCGCGCATGCGCATCGTCTCCTCGTCCGTCGCTTTGTAGTCCTCTCGGAGAAGACGGTGAAGAAGCATGTCTGCTTTCCGTTGTGTGCGATGGAATTGCTGGGGATTGAGACGATGGGAATGAATGTTACTGAAGAGAATAAAGGTCGAGTCCATCGCCTTGTGATGGGCGCGACACTGGGGGGGCCAGGAGAATCTACTTTCCGGAGTTGACGATGGAAAGTGGATTGAACAGGGTTGAATGAATGACCATCGCATCCTTCCTCGAGTTGGTTTTGAGTTGACTTGAACTGTCCTCAGAAGGAATGCACTGTTCATTGGGACTCCTCTCCTGTCTCTGGATCCGAATCCTTCGTTTGAAAACTTGGTAGACACGTTTCCATCCTGACTGACCACCACAGATCTTATCAGTAGATCATAGTTGGTATTCGCCCATGATGTTATTCCTTCGGTCTTTTCCTGGGAACTGCATCCCTTTGGAATCGATCGTTTGACTGCTGGGGGGGTCTCTTTCCTTTGCTTGGACTTCCTTTGACGTCTTCTTAGCCGTTTCTGAACTTCGTCAGATTGGCTTTTGATGCGCATTTGACGGCGATCCTTTGTTCGGCGACTTCGGGATAGCTGTTGTTGGTCCATGGGTCTCCACTCGGTATACTTGGCTTTGTTGCTCGTCCTATGGATTCAGACGAGGTTCCGTGTATATTGGGTAAGACTGAATGGGGGGGGGGGGGGGGGTGAACAAATTGAAGACGAAGAAAAAAATAGGGGTGAAATTGAGCTAAAAATTATAGACTCGATTGGGGAAGGGGGGATAGAAAATGTTGAAAACGGGGCAAATTGGGGATGACGGGGTGAGCTTTAAGAGCTTGGAAAAAACAATGGGGCTGAATTTTGACAAATGGGGGAAAAATGGGGAATACAAGAAGAAATTATAAATTTACGGTGGACAATTTGGAAAGAAGGGGGACGAAATTTAACAGTAGGGAATTGACTGGCATTCGAGATTTAATCCTCCGTGTTATTGCCTGTCTTGGGGTTGATGATTGACTGGAATTTTGACTAAATTTAGATCGAAACTCCGTCGGACGTTGTCGTAGATTGGGATCGAGACTTCGCTCCGATGTTGGAAGTTGCGAAGTGCTTTCTTGAGTCGTCATTATTGACTAAAATGATTTTGATCGTTTTTCGGACGACTCAATCACTTCCAACGTGATCTACTCCTTGCGTTGAGATCTTATTTAGACAAAACTTTCAGCTTTTCAGCAGCTTCAAGCATTGATTGTTATAGCTGGGGGATTGTTCTCTGGATGCCTTGTCAACGGGCGTCCGTGAGCTTATGATTGGAGACGTTCGGGTGAGAAGACAAAAAACAATGGGTGAGGAATCGGTTAGTTGACATCGGTCTTTGAGTTGGTTTAGAAGTCGCTTCTGACTTCCCGATCCTGACCCGTTGGCCTCTTGTAAACCTTCTCGAATTCGACAAAGTTGTGAGCTTCCTCCATGAGCTCCTCGAGAGTAACTCCGACTCTGTGAACAGCTCTTGCTCTTTTATCATTGAGCGCGATGGCCAGTTTCTCCGGAAGCCTCTTGACGACGTCCTTGATGGAGAATGAATCATCCGGATTGACTCCAAGCGGTCTCATCTTGTTGGCGTATGTCGAAACGTGTGAAGCGATTCGGACAGAACCACGTGGTTGTTCTTTGGGAACTTGAAGTTGTTCATGAGGTCCATGATAGTGGCCAACTGGGTTTTGGTCCGTCCGAACTGTTGGGCTATGCTCCAGTGATAGCTTCCGATGGGCTCTGCTCCAGTGATTGCTTCGGTGTCAGCATTGTGACGAGGATGGATTGTTTTATGGCGTCGCTCAGAAATCCGTTGTTGTGGACAATGGCGTCTAACTGCTCCATGAGTTCCTGTTTATGTACCTCTCCTTGGAATGGCTTCACTGCTTACCTCAGAGACGTGACGAGGCTTGCCTTGAGCTGCTCCGAGAGCATTGTTTCCATGCCAACCTGGGATGCTGGGGCCTGACAGAAGCCTTGCTGTCCCTTTCGTTTCTCGTTCTTGTTGAGAATTGATTCTAAGTCCACACGATTCTCGCTAACTTCGAGCGGAATCATGTTTCCCTCTTGTATGATGCAGCTGTTGGATGGCAAAGGATTTGGTCCTTCCGCTCTTTGGTCTACACCAATGTCTTGGATTTTTCGCTCCTTGGAAGCTGGGGCTCCTTGATGAGGATTGCTTCCGCTATCATTCGTAGATCTTGTCTAATGGAGGCTACGTCCATAAACATTTGATCCTGGTTGGACTCCAACTCGCTGAGACGCTCGAATATTATGAGCTCCACTCCTTGTTGTCTGGAAACGCTGGATGTGGTGTCTCGCGATCCTTTTGTTGTTTGAGCATGTCATGCATGGTCTTGAAGTCCATGTCGTGACTTCTTCTTTGGGCTCCGCCTTGGGAAACTGCTCTTTTTTCTGGGTTCCACCAGTTAACACTGTCGCTCCCGATTTTACTGGCACGCTGGTTTGACGTTGGTTGGATCCTTCAGATCCTCCACCGCCTTGCGCCTTTTCTCGTGCTGGGGGACTCTTGGCTCCTTCCTCCACTTTCTCTTCCTCCTGAAGCTCATCACGCAAGTTGCGAAGAGTCTTTATGGCGTCGTCATATTTCTTCTGTTTGAGGTGTTGCAACCTCTCCTCCGACGTCGCCATAGGACTAGTTGTTAGTTAGCTTTCGCTTCGTAGCTTGGGGTGCTCGGCGCTTGGGCGACATGACGTCCATGAGTGCTTCGGCGCGCTTACTTCGGCCTGTGTGGTCTTCGTGGAGGGATCAGGTCTCCATTGGTGACTGGACCGACACTTACTCACTTCGGAGCATGTGCGGGGGAGTGGCGACGTTCGCTGCGGGTGACTTGAGTGTGGGTCGACTCGAAGACGTTCGTATCAGAAGAACGCGACGATGACACACATGTAGGGATTGTTGACGTGACGTCGACGACGGGGAAGAGTCGGGAATTCTCCGATGAGAGAGCGGTTACTCAACCGAACTCCACATACGTGGTGAAGAGAGAAGAAGTCCTTCTTGACTTGAAGTTTCTTGTCGCCGTGTTGAAGTTGCTGGTTTGCCGGTGATAGATGACTTCCCCAGTTCTTTTCAGCAGCTTCGCGACAAAGTGTGACACTCTTAACAGCAGAGCGCAACAAAGTTTTCGTGGGCATCCCTCATCTTGATGATGTCAGCTCTTCGTTTTTACAACTGTTGTCGCAGCTACAGCGACTTTATCATAGACTCCGTCTTTGGGTTGCTGCTTCTCTTCTGGCTTGGGATGAGGTTTCCGGTGACGTCGATCGACTTGTTTCCTTGTCGTTCTTCGTCGACCAAAATTTAGGTGAGATAGACGGTTAAGTCGTCGGAGCCGTTATTTTGTCCTCATCCTTTTCGTTGCTGAGGTTTTTTCAAGGAGACAAGCTGGTTAACGGGCTCTTCACGATCCTAATTATTCGCCCTGATCATTACAGATCTGGGAGAACCGTCTACCGTCCTTGGTATCGTTTTTAACTGTGAACTATTTTCCAAGTACACCATCTCGATCCTGCGTCAGAATCCTGAAGTTCTCTCGATAGGTCTTATCAGCTGACCCTAATCGATTTTTCGTCCGTCTTTTGCTGGTGGCTTGGTTTCAGGGTTGCCTAACTTTTTGTTGATCCAGAGTCCTCCGTCGTGTACTTCGGGCTGCATGTTTTCTTGTGACAGCGACTACGGTATCTCTGCATATTGTGATGACTTCTCTTTGCAGAGAATCTTCTTCATGATTCCGGTTGTCCTCATGAAACGTTCATATACACTTTTACCTTCGCACTGCTTTCCGGCCATGGATGACGAGACTGCTGCATCCTGGACGTTGCTGGGGAATGGCTTTCCTGCACTTGTCCTTTGCGAACAACTCTCTTGGCTGGCCTATGACGAAGTCTGTTGCCACTTTTCCGCATGTGTTGGTGGCGATGGGACCTCTTCCTCCTCGAATTCATCGAGTGCTGGGGGTCTCAACTGACTCAGCGCGATATGATGGCCGGCGGGGGAATTCTGCATGTCGATGTCGGCAACTTTTTCCATGGATTTCACCATGTTCTGCTTCCTGACGTCTGGTTCGATTGCACGAATCCGGTCTCCTCGGAAGATCTGTATTAAGCTTCAGCATCGTTGTCCGATTGACTAGTAGTCGTTTTTTCGTCTTGCTGGGCTGTTATTCTTTGATCGTCGTTGTTGATACTGTCGTAGACAATGTTGAGCTCTTACGTCACGTTTGAAGCTTCTTTCTCCAAGTGATCACCTCGTGAACCATTCCAGGTCACTTGGCGGTACATCTTGGATCTCCGGTCGTTTGAAGAGGGATTAGGTCTCTTCTTCTGTTGTTTCCGTCCGGTTGCGTCTCATTTATCGTATGAGCGTGGCTCGCTTTTGCAGGAACAGTTGTTCTAGCCTTCCGTGTACTTGTGGATTAGCTTGGCTGTCATACTCCGATGACTTCCTTGCTTTGCCTATGTTGGTGCGCGTTTTATCCATGATGACGTTGGCACTGACGCTTTACTGTGTCTCGTTCTCCGACTTGCTCTCCTAACAGAAGAGGGCAAGACGTATGAAGAGACGACCTTCTTTTGACGACGTTAGTCAACTTCTCGTTTTCCACGACGATTTTTGTCCCGTGACGTTGCCTATCCATCTTCCTTTTGTGTTGCTACCTTAACAGGTAGTTGGTGGGTTCTTCACTCCCTTGCTTGGGCATATGACGTGGGTCCTGATCCTTTCTTGTATTGATAGCACTCAGACCTTCTTACCAACAGAAGGCCAAGCCGCTATCTGCAAGTGGTGTTGCATTTTGATCGAGACAAGTCGGGAATTCTCCGGCGTGTGGCGGCTACTCGACCGACTTCCAGTTATAAGCTTTCGCGTGAAGAAGTGAAGATGTTGTGTCGGCAATGTGCAATAGTCGGGTATTCTCCAGCGATGAGGTGGCTACTCGACCGTCCTACACATATTGTCGACGTGATGGCGACTTCGCGCCATGTTGGTGACATCCTTGTCACTCTTGATCCCTGGTTTCCGATTGGATGACATTGATGAATGTGTACAGTAGTCGGGAATTCTCCAGCGATATTGTGGCTACTCGACCGACTATCCCTTCTTTCGACCGAACGACGACTACGCGCCGTAACGGTGATATCCTTTGGTCCATGTTTGTCCAATTGGTTGACATTGATGAAGATTGCTTTGGGTATCAGTTAGTCCTTTGAATCCTTGAAGCTTGGTTGCTTCTCGGTTGCTTCCGCCGGCGGACAGACCGGTTTCTTCAGCTGAGGGCGAGTGAGATTGCTCCCACTCTTCCGTGCATCCTGCCACGATCTACTTGGTCCCACAAGTCGAATGTACGGTTGGCCTCATTT
This sequence comes from Caenorhabditis zanzibari, assembly GCA_963966625.1. Lineage (NCBI taxonomy): Eukaryota > Metazoa > Nematoda > Chromadorea > Rhabditida > Rhabditidae > Caenorhabditis > Caenorhabditis zanzibari. Next base: position 12,164,826 of record OZ016472.1, on the reverse strand, counting down.
GCCTCTCAATATCGTTCCTCTGGCGTTGTTACAGAAGTGATCCTTGTGAAGACGTAATGTGCCTGGGCTGGGGGTTGCTGACGTTTACTGCTTATTGACGCATTTTAGCCGTTTTCGTAGAAGATCTGGTTCAAGCATCTCTCCTTTCATCTTTATCCGACAGCATCCATTGGGTGGTGCACTCCAAACCAGGTTTACAGCACCTGGAGTGGTTGCTTGGTTTGCTCTTTCTGAGCTAATGTGTCCTTAGCGGACTGGTGGGTGGGTGACGTCTATTCCCGTGTTGAATAGCACGCACTGGTTCCTCCAAAAATAGTTTTTCTTTTGGCAGGAACTCACGAGTTTCTGTCTTTAGGACCATCTCGATTTGGCCTTCGAGATCTCGATAGGTCCCCCAAGGACGTGGGCGCCGCACTGGCTTTTATGCCCTACGCGTGACTAGATGAGCTGGGCGTATTTTTAAACTATCCTAAGAGTTACCTACTAAATATTTGCTAGCTTATTAGTGGGAAACTAGGAGGACAGTTGTCCTTGGGTGGCGCCGGGGCTTAGACACTAACCATCCCTGGATGATTAGCCTATTTTTACCAGCATAAGGGGCCCCCTCGTAATTTGTAAGCGCCATACTTGGTATCCCTGTTGGGTTAGGAGCGCGGCTTATAATTATTGAAATGGGTGGATTTTAGACTACGCCTAGTTTATGGGGACGTTATTGTTGCCTAATTAGTTACCCTTGGCCTAGAGTAAAGGTAATTAGACCTAATATTGATAAACTAGACATGTGCCTAATCGTTAGCTAGGCGCGTTCCGTGATTCGAGTCCTCGATTCGTCGGCTCGCTCCTCTCTATTGGTATTCCTCGGTCCATTTCCATCCTTATAGCCATGCTGGGGTTCCATGTAGCGTACACTGCTTCCCTGCACATTCCCTTGCCAATGTACTTTCCTCGTTTGTATAAGTACGGGAAGGCATGATCCATATGCCGTTTGCCGACTAGTTTAGGATTGGTGTATGATGAAGCTGTGTTTCTTAAGTACTTGCTCGAGACTTCGCTCGTATCAGCAAGTACAAACTACAATCGTTTTGAGCAGCTGAGTGATGAGCATTAGGTAACCATTGACCCGTGGCTTTTGCGCCGCTCGGAAATCCTTATCCTTTCGGTGGTTAACTCGTGCTAGGGGTTGCTCTTGTCGTCCTCGACTCAGCTTTACAGACGCTCTGCGGCGTCGTTGCGTTGCCACTCGCTCCAGTCTGCGTGGAGCCCGCAACGCTTCCGATTTCTCGGCATTTTTCAGCATACTTTGCCTTTTGTTCGACTCCATTTGTTGCTGCTTCGTTGTCCGAGCCCTTAGCAACAGGACTGGTGGACATTTTCGTTGTTTTCAGCAATTTTTGCAATGGCACGTCTCTCGGTGATGTTTCCGTGTCGCCGACGACAAAAATCGATAATTGCGTCATTGTCGATCGTCGTGGAACACTTCCTTCGCGTGAAGACATGTCGCTGGGTGTCGAACAAAGGGGACTTCATTGTAAGCTGGGGGTTTCGGCATTTTCAGCCTTTTTCAGCATCTTTCAGTCTTCGTCGTGGCTCTGTCTGTTTCTGTGACGTTGTCCGAGCCCTTGACAGCAGGGTTTGTGGACATTTTCACGGTTTTCAGCGTGTTTTCCTCCTTTGGCACGTTCCGTAGAGGTGTTCGAGTGTCGCCGACAAGAAAATCGATAATTTCTTCGTTACCGATCGTTGTGGAACACTTTCCGTGTTTGGAGGCGTGTCGTTGAAAGCCAATGACGATGACTTACTCCTGTGCTGGGGTGTTTTTGGCATTTCGGCCCTTTTCAGCATTTTCCTTGGCTCCGTCTGCTTTTAATTCGTTGTCCGAGCCCTCAACAGCAGGGCGGATGGACATTTCCTGATTTTTCAGCGGTTTTCCAGCTTTGGAACGTCTTGTGGTGGTACTTTCCGTGTCGCCGACGAATAAAAATCGATAATCTTCATCATCGAATGTCGCGGAACACTTTCTGTGTTTGAAGACGTCTCACTGGCAGCCAAACAAAGCGGGCTTCGCCGAATGCTGGTGTGGTTTGGCTTTTCAGCCCTTTTCAGCCTTCTCCTTGGCTCCATCTGCTTCTGCGTCGTTCCCCGAGCCCATACCAACAGGGCTGGTGAACATTAACCTGATTTTTAGCATTTCCATGCGTTGGTACGTCTCGCGGCGGTGTTTTCCTTGTTTCCGACGACGAAAAATCGATAATCATCGTTACCAAACATCGCACAGCGATTTTCCAGGTTTTTCAGCATTTTTCCTTCGTTGGTACTTCATGCGGTGATGATTTCCGTGTCGCCGACAATTGACGATCGATAAACTTCGTTATCGCTCGTCGCCGAACACTTCTCGTGCTGGAAGATGCGTCGCTGGATGCCAAACAGAAGCGGACTTCGCCGATTGCTGCATGTTGACTTCTCAACTTCTCTCTCGCCACTCCGGGCTTCTCGACTGATGTCCTTGCGACTGATGGTTCACTCTTTCTGGGCTCTCTGTACCAATCGGTACAATCCGGTCGATGCACCATGTCGCGCCGTGGGAGTTTAACCAGCCTACGGGCGTAAAGCTGGGGTCTTCGAGTGACTCAGTCTGTGTGTGATGTCCCTGTCAATGTTCCATTGGAGGAGAATTGTGACCTAACAGCAGTCGCAATTCCAGCGGTGGTTTGCAATCGGTGGTGGTTCATTGTAGGAATAGCACTTCGGCTACGAATACTAGAATAGCGAATATTGGATGATCTCCTTTATTAGTAGAACAGCTGGGGACAATTTAGAGGGAGAGAGCGATGACACACGTCACCGTTCTCGAGGGAGAATTTTGGGAGAAGTGAATTGGGGGAGAAGTGAAGAGTGAAGAAGTGAGAAGTGAGGGGATTTTAGGCCAAACAATAATTATTACGAAATCTTTCCCGCCGGATTTGAATGAGTGTTTTCGCGGGAAGTGCGGTGGAGCGCGCATGCGCATCGTCTCCTCGTCCGTCGCTTTGTAGTCCTCTCGGAGAAGACGGTGAAGAAGCATGTCTGCTTTCCGTTGTGTGCGATGGAATTGCTGGGGATTGAGACGATGGGAATGAATGTTACTGAAGAGAATAAAGGTCGAGTCCATCGCCTTGTGATGGGCGCGACACCAATTAGCGATTTAACAATTATTTATGCTTTTAAATTAGTAATTGGCTAGAAAACAAAATAGATTGGGAGAGACTACACTTCCAACAAAGCAACAACGGAATCAAATACTTCTCGAAGTCTGTTCTCGTATCTTTGTTTCAATAGAATCTCGTTTTCACAGCAATATTTCGGCTTCCGATAATGATAAACTCGTAGAAGGGAACCGTTGTGAAATGGAGATTCGTAATCATCTTGAATTACTCTACTCGTATGGTGAATACCCTCAAATTATGAATGATAAATAATATTTGATAATATGAATTGAATACCTGCTCGAAAACCATTTCGGGTCGAACGACACATTTCGTAAATCTCGTTTCGAATTGTTTACTGGATATCACATTTTTAAGTGTAATCGGAGATTGATTGATTCTGAAACTTTCCTAATTTTTATTTTCTAAAGCCAAAAAGAGCAGCTTACTTTGTACTAATAAATTTCTCTGCCGTCCTTTGAGATGCGACTTTCCGATTTTCGAACAATCCAGACACCGTTTCCAGCAAAGTTTGATTTTCCAACACCGGAATGAAAAACTCGTCAAAATCATTGAAAAATGTGTATTCTGTGATTCCAGTGTTTCTCAGAAGACAATCTAAATTTCCCTAATATTTTTTTTCTGAAAGACGAATTTACCTGTAACTGCTGCCAACTGTCCATGATACCAGACTTCTCGGCTATCGAACGGCAGAGTGAATTCAATCAAATTCACTTTTCTGTAACTATTTATATATAATTATTGAATAAATTATTGAAAAACTAACCGGCTTTCTGAGTAATACTTTAGTGTTTTTAGTGTTGCTTCATCTTTCATTTCCGAGGGATTATAATAAATGTACATTTTTTCTATTCCTTGAAGACTATTCAATTCAACAAACTGAAAATATACTACTTCCAATTTTCAGCAAGTTATTCAACTCACCTCTATGATTCTTCTTGCATAGTAAACATTCCCGAACAATGTAGGAACACAGGTAGACATTTTATAATCGTATTCGTCTGGAGTCATCATCTTTTCATCTTGAATTCTATATTTTATCGGAATTTGAGCAGACTCTCCTGAAGAAAGCCTCGAAATCTGAAATTGTATTAATTTTCTATTCTGAAATATTTCCTCTACCTTCACAGCTGTTACATCATGGAAAGTGATTCCTTCAGGTAGCAAACAGTTCAAAATATACGTTCCCCACATCATTTTGTGATTCTCCGATAACTCATAAAGCGTTACTTTATTGGATCTTTTCCCATTGATTTCACAGGAAAACTCATCGTTTACTTTCAAAAAGATCAAGACTCTGACATATTTGTAGCCCATATTTCCATTCCTGTCATCTGTATATGCAGAAAATGCAAACGCATTCTCGTCGATTTTGAAGAATTGAACTCGATTTTCGGATGGATCCGGAATTTCGTCGAGTAACCGACGTACGTGTTTAATTTCAGAATCAATAGAGTCCAAATCGCTGAAAAATTGAGGAAGTAATCTTTATATCCTTGAAAACAAACTTACTATTCAGTTCCATCCAATTCGTCTTCAATTTTAATAGAAGAAAACAGGAAGTGGTAGAAAAATGTGATTAGTATAGATAATACGGATAATACCACTACTTTGCTAGCTGTTATTCGTGGCATTCAAAAGTGCTAACTGATAAAAAATGACTGCCTTTCCATAAATGACACACACACAATTATTTTCCAGATGTTAATTGTGGGAAACTGCATAAGCAGAATGAATCTAGTTACGGAACCATTGGAATTGTTGATAGAATCAAAACATTCAGGAAGGAATAGTTTATTTTACTCTTCGTTATTTGATACTACCATCTTTTTTCAAACAATTTGTGACAATACGTTCACAGTTTCTTATCAAGAACTTTTCAGTGATTGTGCAACATTTTTAGTGCAAACTGAAATTGTACACTGCAAAAAAATTGATGTCACAGTTATGGCGAAGATGTGAACCTAAATTGGGTTGAGTTCTCAAGTCTATTTGAACATGTTTGTTTGGTCGACCTAGTTGACGAACGTAGTCTTTGAATCCTTTTTTGAAGCAATATTTATTTGATGTATCACAGAAAGTAAACATATCACAAAAGACAACACATTCGAGATCATGAATATAATCACATTCAAACGAATGCAGATTTGACGGAAGAGTTTTGTCTAAATTGAGCTACTCTTTGACTGACGAACGGAAGGAATGATAGTTGCTCCGCATAAGCTTTTGCATATCGAGGAGATCGAATACCGGTTACAAAAAAGTTTTGACAAAATGTTGGAAGAGAGAGGAGAATCTGAAATTGATATTTGCTTACTTGTGAAGGGAAACTGAGCTCACATTATATTTCTGTATTTCATATGCCACTGATTTCGTGAAATATAGAGAAACATGGGATAACAATATAGATAAACTCCACGAGCAAATGAACACGAACATCAGCGTCGATAACGATTTTAGAAGTTTTGCATCGGAACATTTTGTATTGCTTGTCACACTGTTTGAATGTCTCAAAATTCGTCGTGCAGATTCTCTTTCTGCAAATTATCAACTACAGAAATTCTGAAAGCTTGACACTACCATTGGCATGAACCTTGAAGGCTGTTATGAAGATCAGTGTGACTGCCAAAAAAATAGTAGAGAAAGTGACAAGTGTTCCCCAGAAACGAACAGTTGGTGGAGCAGCTGAAATTGTTATTTTGATAAAAATGGCTTCTTGAATCTTGACTAACCAAGAGTCACAGTGCAAATGAGCAGATCGTCGTGATTGATGTAGATTTCTTCAATGAATAGAGCAAAACAAGAAAACAGCAAAGGAGGAATGCAGAGAACGAGCAAGTATGGACCACGACGCCAGAGTTTGTGTCTGAAAGTGATGGGAGTTAAATTGATGTACTCTTCTAAAATGCGACTACATTCTACCCTAAAACCTCATAACTAGAAGATCTTACTTCCAGAAATAAACGTCATTAAAATACTTCTCCTCTACTCCACAACAATTTTCCCACCAAATTGCACATATTTTGTTTACAAAACTTGAGAACATATTGGGTTCAAGAGAGCGTGAGTACATTCAAGAGAATTCCATACCTTATGGGCATGATGACTGCCAGGAATAAATCGATTGCCATCATTAGGAATAGAGTAGACTGGAAAAGAACTGCAAACATGTACACAACAACAGATCGGAAGCATTCGTCTCGATGCGTTTGGGTGAATCTGAAGTGTCATTGTTTTTCGGAAAATATATTTTACACTTACCGTAGTTTTAGTTTGACACAAATCAGTTCTGAAACCAAACAAATTGTATGCGCTATTGTAGATATCATAATAAGACATCCTGGAATGAGATTAACTTTAAAGTCATTTCGTATTTCAAAAATGTGGGGTTTCAGGAATTAACATTTTCCATTTTAGCACAGTTTCCCTGGATCAAAAACTAACCCATTTTTGTGCGAAGAGTCTTATGACGACATGTGGCAATAATTAAATTTGCGTTGCCAAAAAGGCCTACAAAGCAAAGTACTACTGTGTATATTTGAAGAGCAAGTGTCAAGTCTTGATAATTGATTGACATCTGAAAATAAGAATATGAAGGAGAAAGGGAAAACGGATATCCAGAAATCATGAGAATGAGAGGAAAACGTCACTTGTATACTTTGGGTACTCGTATAGTTTTGGAGACAGTTATTGGCTTGATTAGAATCTGAATAACTGAACTTTTTGAGATGAAGACTCTAGAAGATGTCCCTGGATAGAAGGAAAATAGAATAAAAATAGACGGAGTGACGATGGAACAAGAAAAATTGAAAACAAATGGAGATGGGGAAAAATAATTGGAGAAGATTTTATTCTTAAGGAAATTATGAGAAACATCTTATGGAACACGATAACAGAAGATTAAAACATTAAAAGTAAAAAGATTAGAAAAGGAGCTGATATCCAAAATCTTTTGTGAGCGCTTAGAATCTTGTGAGCAAATAAGTCAAAAGATTGGAAGGGACAGCGTGGGAAATCCTGACAAAGTTTTTTCTTCATTCTTGTAATCGGATTGTGAACAGTCTTGTAGAAGAAATGTTTAGAGCAACAGAGATTTTTATATTTAAAAAAAATCAAATCTTTTCATGGCTTTGAACTGGAAAGATTCGTTGGGGAATCAGAAAACAAAGTAGCAGAATCTGTTGAATTTGAGTATTCATGACGTTTGAATGTATTCTTGAAAGTAAGCTCGTATCATCGGAATATACGAAATATTCAGAAGAAAACAAAGCTCATTAGGGAATAGCAGTGAGGGTTGGGATAGTCAGTCGGCCGTTCTGTTTTCATAAACCTCACGTATTCAAGCTGGGAAAAAAAAAGGAAAAAGTGAAGTGACGGTAAAAAGTTTAGACTCATTGTGAGAACTAAACCAGATTGCTTGAAACAAAAAGAGCAACAGAAATGAGCACAAGAGTTAGAAAATGAGCATCATCAAAGGAATCTGGATGTACTTGACGGAAATGAAAAAGGCGGAAAGGGAGATGAAGAAAAAGTTGCAATGTTAGATGGACTCTTCAAGACGAGTAGAATGATTCATTTTATATAGGGATGTGAAACTCATTCTGAAAATTTGGTTGAAAATTGAATTACAGGAATAATATTTTTTGACCATCAATTTTTGGAAATGGGAAGCCATTCAAAGCGTAGATATGATCTTTGGATTTTATAATTTTCTTCCTTTCAGGTTCTGAAATAAAACTAGAATAGGTTGGTAACTTGTTTCTTGAATTTCTAGTAACAATATGAAATCAACTTGGAATATTCCAGACGGGACCGAAATAGAAACTGAATTACACTTCAAAACTTGACTTCGGAAGACAAGGAAGGGGGCGTTGACGACGTTTTTCACTTCTAAAGACAGATTTTTTTGTTTGCTCAGACTCATTTTGCACGGAATAATCAACACTGCGGAAACAAGAGGAAACGATCTTTGACGACGATTGGTTTTGAAATTCTAGACGAGAAAAGAGCCTTGGTGGTTCTATGAATGCTGTTAGTGTGAGCTCATGTCAAGAAGTGAATGGGGTTCTAGGTTTTTATTCGAGTATGTGAACATTCATTAAAAGAAACTCATCAGAAGATATGGCAAAATTTTGCAAGTTTTAAAAGTACATACAAATCTTCGAAAATCAAAAAGATAAATGATGAGAAAACACCAGTCTTCGAATGTCGTTTGATATGACCTCAAAATTCTAAGCATACCGTAGGAATGAGAACAGACAAAACTGGATCAAGTTAAAGTTCGGCTATGTGATTAAGATTCGAGCAGTTGTTCCTGTAATGAAAAGCAAGTTTCAAATGAATCCATCATTTAACTTACGAACTTTGTCGATGTTTCGAAATGCTGTTGTTTCTTTTTATACAGGAAAGAAATGATAGCTGTTCCATATAAGCTCTGGCATATCTTGGAGATCTCAGTGCGGTTACGAAGAAGTTTTGACAAAATGTTGGAAGCTGGAGTATGAACTGAAACCACAAAGAAGTATTCTATTGATGTTGAAATGCAAATATTACCGTGTATTTATGAAATTGATATCCAATTGAGTTATCGAAATACATTGCTATGTGAAATAGTACAACAGACAATGTCCAGGAGCAGATGAAGAAAAATATTAAAGTTGCCAACGATTTCAAAAGTTTGACTTCGGAGCTCCTTGGCTTTTTACTCGTATTACTAGAGTGTCGGATGAACGGAGAAGATGACGATTGCTCTGGAGATTAAAAATCGTTCATTTTCTTGTTTCATTATCTTTTCTCACCGTTGATATGAACTTTCACAGCCGTCACGATAATGAGAGCAACTGCTAGCAAAACTGTGGAAAATGTGATGATTGTGCCCCAAAATCGAACATTTCTTGGAGCAGCTGAAAACATTTTTGATACCAAATTTCAGGTTTTGAAGGAAATGTTTACCAAGAGAAACGGTACACATGAGCAGATTGTCATGGTTGATGTATAATTGTTCGATGAAGATTGCAAACGATGAAAACAGAATTGGAGGTGTGCAAAGGATCAGAAGGTACGGTCCACGCTGCCAGAGTTTGTGTCTGGAAAATAAGTGAGACAGTTTTGAAACAGTTTTATCACAGACGGGCTCGCAGAATCAGAATCACAGAACTTTCAGCTGAACGCGACTAACTAGAATTACTCGGTCTACAAATTCTGATCTCTGTTTACTGACACATAAGTTTTCGGATACAAAAACGATATCTCACCTTATGGGCATCACAACCGCTAACAAAAGATCAATGGCCATCATCAGAAACAATGTAGATTGAAACAAAACTGCAAACATGTAGACGACCACAAATCGAAAACATTCGTCTCGATGTGTTTGGGTGAATCTTTAAAGACGTAGAGTTAGAGAAAAGCAGAGAATGCATAGGCTTACCTCAACTTCAGCTTTACCGAAATCAGTTCAGAAATCAAACAGATTGTGTGAGATATAGTGGAAATCATTAGAAGGCATCCTGAAGAAGATTTTGATTCAAATAAAAGCTAGTTAGAACTGATAAACTAACCTAATTTAGTCCGCAATGATTTGTATCTACATGTTGCAACTATCAAATTCACGTTTCCAAATAATCCAATACAACATACAAACACCGTATAGGCTTGAAGAAAAGGTAGCATTCGAAAATAAAGGGGCATCGTTTCGTTCTGAAAATTCATAATCTCAAAATAAAGTGAGATGAGACAAAAACGAAAGAAGGTGTCAGACGAGCAGATGAAGAAGACAAATACGGAGAAAATGTATGACGAAATGGATTCAAAACGTGTGAGATATTTCAATAAAAGTGGAAGAGAAAAGTTTGGAATTGTAGGAATATTTTTACTTCCGGGCAAAATAAAGTTGTTTCATTGGAACAATTCTAGAAAGTTCACTAAGATGTCTGAAACAGAAAACAAGAGAGAAGTTCAAGAATAGAGCATAGAGAGTGAAGAAAGGTTTCTTCAAAGAGAACTTCTTGATTCAGGGAAAAAAGCTCTACGATTTTTTTACTTGGTACAACTGATATTAAAAATCTAAACGATAATTCACAAGATGTTACATTATTCTCAACACTAAATTTGCGGTAGCTCAGAGCAGCAAGATTAAATAGAGAAGATGTTTGCAAAAGTTGGTTAAATGAGACCAAAAGCAGAGAAAGTATGCTCAAGTAACGAGATCACTCGAGGAGAAAATGAGCAAGTCATGAAACGTATCTCTATTCGTTTTTCGATAAAAAATGAACCTTCCTTCGAAATTTGGAGCCAAATCTTCAGTTCTGCGTCTTTCACCAGATTGAAGGCAAAAAAGGAACAGAAAATTGTTCTGATGTAGCATATAAACTATAAGACTTCCTGTCACTTTCATGAATATTTTAAGACCGATAAAAGAGGAGTTTCCTGATGCTAAGTGCATTAAACTTGAACTCAGCACAAGAATCAAAGAATGCGAAGTTATCAAATTAGTTCAACCCTCTGACAGAAATATCACATTAAATATGGAAGATCAGTCTTCTAATAGACTCAAGATAAAACAAGCAGATATAAAAAATCTCGTTCGTTCTTATAAAACAGAAATCTGACACATCGGAATTGGCTGTTTACGGTGGCATCTCTTCAATAATTATCAAGCAAAATGGTAATTTTCTTTCGAAAATCTTTAGTTTCCCCTAAATAACAATGTCTAGTCTCAAATTACTGTGTCGGCTGGAATTGGAAATTAAGCTTGAATGTTTTGTTTTTTACTAAAATTTCCGTATTTTTCTTACTCCTCTTATGATTCATAGTATAATTATTAACACGGGTCCGAGACAAGACAGAGATCACAGAAAAACTGGAAGTTTTTCTTTCGGAACAGTTTTATGAGTCCATTCAGTTTTGAATCTTTACAAAACAATTGATAGGTTCAAAGTTTTTATTGCACAAAAATAAAGGCAAGTTTGCAATTTTTCTCCCAAACAATATCCTTATCCTAAAACTTGAGAAGCTCTGCTTTCGTTTTTGGATTTTCCACAGCATCGCCATCCTGAAAAGAATGTTCATAAGATGATACCTGATTGAATCCTTACCTCGATGCCAGAGTAGACCCAGGCTCCCTGGAGTTCCTCTGTCGCGATTAGAATTTTCAAATTCAACTCATTACTCGGGGAAAATCCTGGAGGCACGACTGGTTCCCTGATAAAAGTGGACTGTTCTTGGATTAGGAAACAATCTTTAAGGAAATTTCTTTCCGAAAACATTATATATTTATACCTCTGGGTAAGAAAAATTGGTTTTGCACCAGGAATGAATGTAGAAAGAGGAGTGTATTGCCCGATTTTTGCGTTTTGCGAGTCGGAGAATTGTGAAACAGGGTCGAGAGTACCGTTAGTTTCCACAATCTCAAATAAGTCGGGGAATTCTTCTGGCAGTTCTGGCAGTGGATCGAATGTGGGAATTGCTTGGAATTCAGACAAATTTAACCACCAAATTTTGTTCTGAGTACTTTTAAAGACACAGTTACCCATGACCTAAAAGAAGCATTGATTGAATTTTTAATTTGTAAAAAGATACTAACTTCAAATCTAAAAAGACCACATAAAATTAAAGTGAAAGTGAAAAATTTCTACAATATATTGCCGACTTGTGGCACTAGTAATAACAAGAATATTCCAGAAATTCATTTTATTTATGGGATTTACAATAACAACAAAATTCAGTGATTATATGTATGAGTCATCTAAACCAGTGACAAACCAAAGAGTCATTCCATAGTCTGGTTAGCTTTCAGATCGAGAATACAGTACGCCGATTTGTTTCTGTTTTGAGTTTTTTCAATACTGAACTTTATTCCATTTTGGGGCTCTGAAAAAACTCAAGTTGTACACTGCAAAGCTGTTTTTTTTAATCAGACAAAACTTTCATCCAGCCAACTATCCGTTAGATCAAAATTCCCGTATTTCAACACATCTGCAACTTTTCCCTTTCCATTTTTCCTCTAAATCATCCAAAATTAGTCTGATTCCATTGTTCGAAAGTATTAATTGTCTTCGTCTCCCGTTTCCTCTTCTTCTTTATTGCTCCACCTATTTCGCACCTCCCGTTTTGGTCTGTTTGGGATACTCCGCGCTAATCAGTTTGAGGTCAGTTTGCGTTTCGAATTGAGCGATTGAAACGCAAGTATCTAGAACCTCCGGTTCCCATTTCAATTCTCTCATTTGGGGCATTTTTATTGTGATCATGATTGATGTGACTTCGCAAGTTATTGTATTTTTGGTTAGTTTCAAGTTATAATCACATCTCTGATTTTCTATTACAGAGTATTCTCATTTTTATTCCTCTCGGTTCATCACTGACAACAAATTCCATTGACTGGTGTGAATACTGGGCAAGGGTTGGTAAAAAAGTAAGTAACAATGCTATTCTGAACGCTATTATTGAACAGGTCGCTAAAGAAAATCAGTTTTTGAAGGCCGATCGACCCGAATGTGCTGGATATGAACTTCCAAATGGATTCAAACGATCTGGTATTACATAATTAAAGAATTAGTTAGATCATTTGTTATATTTATAGAAACATTCTCATGCTCAAAAACTGAAATCTACAATTGTCTGGATTGTGAACCAACATGTCATAATCTGGTACCGAAATGCCGCAAGGTACGACGAGTCTATGCTACAGTATTTACGATTCGCGACACGAGAGTACAACGTAGTGTACAGGTAGAACTGAGACTAATCCTGAGTTGTGTCTTACCGTGTGCTGTGCTCTTGCCGTGTTTTCTTTAATGAAAATAACCACAAATTTAATATTCTTAAGGAACAGTGCAACAAAGGATGTGTCTGTAAAAACGGATTAGCAAGGAATGCAGAAGGAAAATGCGTGACTCTTCGAGAATGTGCTGCACAATCACCACCAAGAAAGGATTCTTCGAAAGGAGAAGAGGAAGATGGAACTGTCATGAAGAGTTTGTTGTTAATCAGTATTTTGAACCGATTTCTTGTTTTCAGCTGTGAAAAAAATGGTACCTGTTATTGTGAATGACGTTTGGAAAGCTCTGTTCAATTCGATCAGTGTCCCAGAGACAACAACTTCAAAAACCAAAAATGTGATAACCCCAGTTCTGACGCCAGTTGATGTAGACTCCAAGAAAATCAATCATACTGACCTACTCGGATTTGATATCAAGGATGAGAAGCAACCACAAAAAGGATTTTATATTGATTATCCATGACGAATTTTATATTTGTATATTTTTAACTTTTTGATTTCTGTGCATGTTTCAAAAATCGAATCCCCGAGTAAATTATATTAATTGAAATGAAGATGATAAAATTTTGCAACAAATTTAACAAATTTGGAAAGTTACAATAATAAAAAAACTCTGTTTGAACACCCGCGCATTTGCTGCGGCCGAGAAGTCGCCATAAAAATTACGGCCATGCGCTGTGTACTCCCCGTGGACAAAACCGAACTGAAATTTTTTTCTATTTTTTTTCCCTCAAATGCTTTTCTTTTGCTCTATTGAGCGCTCAGGAACTTCAAAGTCTTGCAGAATAATACAGACATATGCAATGAACAATGGGCCCAAATATTTATCCCGTCAGTTTCTCATGTTTTATAGAGTTTGCAGGTATCAGTCAAACGCGTGAGTCTGAAACTGCCAGGCAGTTAATTTCGATTTGCATTATTCAGGCAAGGTGTAGCTTCGTCGACTCTTCATTCCATTGAGCAAGATAGAAAGTTAGCGAGAAAAGGCGACTTTCGAGGAGTTGTAGCAACAAAAGAAAAGGTTTTATTTCAATTTGCTCTCACTTATGAGTTTTGTGATATTTCAGAATAGGATCAGTAACCCGGATGTCGTACTTTCGAGAATTCAAGAACATTTGCGCAAGAACTATCGAATCAGTGGTGATGTGATTCTTTTTGACATCGTCAGACGAATGGAAGATAAAAATGGTAATAAATAGGATATCTGCTTATGACTATTGTCGAATACTGAAATTTACAGATAAAATCACGGAACATATTTCTCGCTCTGCAGAACGTTGGATCCCATTGATAATTCATAGTTGCGGTCATCCATTATCAAATATTGACAATTCTTCAAAAAATGAAATTCTCGAAAGATTGTGGTTGCAACTAAAAACGAAGTGTGAGTTCTAGACAACTCCAGTTTTAATTCAATAAAATTCTAGTTGGTTCACCGCCAGTATACGCTTGGAACGCTCGGTTCCGAGTTTTGAATGAAAATGAAATCGAATGGGATCCTTTGAAAGAGCTCGAAGCAATGGAAAGATGCGGAATCGACCCGAATCTCGAAACGTTTCATAACGTCATTAATCGAATAGCTGCTCTTGGAGATATTGAAGGATTAAAAAATATAGTGTATACAATGGCACGGAATGGCTTCTCAGTTGATTCCAATATTAATGCAGCATCGGTTTTTGCATTCTCTATCAGAGGGCACTATAAAAAAGCAGATTCGTTGTGTCAGGTATAAAATAATCCTTCCGAAAAACACTGAAAAAAAAATTTAATTTTTCAGCAGGCGGCCACAAAATACGGTGAGAACGGATCTCGATTAGCCCACGGAGCAGCAGTCCGCGCCGCGGCATGCAGAGGAGACAATGATCGTTTGAGACAAATTCTTCGAAAATGCGTTGTTGAATCAACAAAAAAGCTGGATCTTTCATCTGATGATATTCTGGAGACGATTTGGAAAATGGCTGAGAAAAGTCGTGACGGGAAAGGTGCTGAATGCTCACAATTAGTCGAACAAATGTTGAACTGTACATCAAGAGACGAAGGATTCTTTAGAAAGCTATATCGAGAAATTGAGAGACACATTTGCCACCGTCATTACTATACTGCCCTTTCCCTTCTGGAAGATACAAAGAGAGTGTCCGATTGTTTAGAAAATCAGCGGAAGAGTGGTAAGATCGATATATATATATATATATATATATATATATTAAAAATATATATTTTTCAATCGCTTCAGCTTTCCTCCATCAACTTGTCGGTCGCCTTTCAACACAGTTGGTCCGAAATCACGAACCTGCACACTTGATCAGAGACATTGCGAATCGTGTTCATTATGCATTCAACAATAAAAATTCGTGAGCAACATTCTGAACTCTATTAAAGTTAACCTAACCGATCAGTTTTCAGAAATTTTCGTATTCGTATGTACGATGATCTGTTATTCGCAACGCTGATGTTGAAAGATATGGATATGGACGATAGACTCGAATACTTCAGAAGCTTTGTTGATGAAATAGACGCTAGACGGGAAAGAATCCATATCACTCTACCTCTAATGACAAGGTAAACTATAAATTTTAGTTTATTTATTTGAGATGATGTTTTACAGCGAAAGTGACGTAAATCAGCGCCTTGCAATTCTTTATCGTCTCTCTACAATGGGCTATCGAGATTGGTCGAGTATTGAAAACGAACCTTTCGTTCAAACAATTCTTCAACCTCTTTACAGTTAGAGCACTATGAATGTCGTTTTAAGTGAACACTAGTTTGTTTTCAGATAACGGTCGCCCACATCGTGATTTATCGAAGTTGGACAAACTCGCCAGGATCCTTAGAAGCTATGGCGTTTCTGAACGTCAAGCTTGGCTAGTTCTTCATCAATGGGCAAAACAGAAAACGAAAGAAGAGATGAATAAACCAGAAGAACAGTGGAGTCGACCTTATTCAAGAGATTTGAAAGGATGGTGTCGTGCATATTACTCAGAAACATTCGAAACATTCAAGGAAACCAACAAGAAATCAACTCCGATTCAATACGAAAAACTAAAATCATGCGTCGAGCAAGGAGACATTTCGAAAGTTGCATCTGTTCTAAGTAGCAACGGATTTCCGGCGGATACTGATTTCGTAGAAGTAGTGCCTCCGATTTTGAATTTGTATTTGATGCACGAATCATGGAAAAATGTTCGTGGAATGCTAGAAGAGTTATCTCCTTTTTCATGTGAATGGAACGAAGATCCTTCTAAAACGCCAATGAAAAATTATCATTTATTGAGTGTCTTGAGAAGAATGGCCGAGGAGAAGGATGAGTTGTCGATTCGAGACATCACTGACTACGCTTACGAGCTCAGGACACTTTTCCCAAACGGTAATTGTCACGGATAGATATAAAGAAAATACAAAAATTGTCTTTTCAGCTTCTTGTCACTATGAAGGGTTCTTCGAAACACAAAATGAATACAAAAAGTTGTTTGTTAAATGTTTCGAACGTCTCGAACGTCAAGGATTCACATCGTCGACGGTGGATGAGCTGATTGATTTTCTTCGCTGTCTCGTGAAACTCGACATAATCCAGCTTCATCCCAGTGAAACGCTCACTGTTTTCTTCATTAACATTCTTCTCAAGCGTGTTGGATGGACAGAAGCATTGAATACTTGGCAGAAATTCTTATCAAGCCTTCATTGTCCGAACGGAACTGTCGCTTTGTTGCGACACTGTTTGCAACAGAATACAGATGAAGCTAGGAAAAATTTGCAATTCGGTAAAATCTAATTAATCTCCTGTTCATATAATGTTTTTTTGCAGTTGTGCATAGAGGATCAACGTTCCTCTCACAATCTCGGATATCTGCGATGCATCTTGCTGTATTGATCGGAATGCGACGATTTGAGGAAGCAGAGAAGACGTGTGATCAGTTTACAATAGAAATCGATCCAAATGATTGCCTAATGGCAATGCGTTTAATGAATTCACTGAAAGCTCGTTCAATTGATGACCAGTTTATGTTGGATTACGCAGCTCTTTGTTTTAGGAAGTTGAACTTGTCCAAAAACAAAGAGGTCGCTCATAGTATGCAAGCCGACTTGCTCAGAATTTGTGGTATTTTTTGGGGAAAGAAATAACAATTATCAATTGTATTTCAGATTCTCGTCATATGGGTCCCACAGCACTCCGCGTTTATGATTTGTTTTCTGATTACGGGGTGGAATTGAACAAGGAGGAGAAGGATAGATTATCAACAGTTATCGAAAAACACTCTAATCTTTCGAAGTAAGTTGATATTCTGTTAAAAGAACCTACATACATTCGATTTTTATAGAAAATGGATATTCAAACCTGACGGGTTCCTGAACATCGCTGCCAACGACGAAATAATCACAAACAGCGAAGAAGCACGAATTCAGGAGAAATTGAAAGCAGTCTAGTAAAACCGGTTATTCATATACTAAACTTTAGAGTTCTGAACATCACTTTTGTATTTTGTTTTAGGGTAGCATAGAAGTATAGTCTGTTTTTTCTAATCTTGTTGTTGTTGTTGTTTTTGTTTTTTCTCTGTTAAAGAAATCAATTATCTTCTGAATTTCTTTTTCCAAAGAAGACATGGGAATTGATCTGAATTATTGAGTACTAAAAAAACCAAAAATCTCAACTTGGTTCGTATGAATACGGTTATTCTATCGTCTATTTTTTTCGTTCGAGCAGATTAATTTTGACAAATCCAACTATGTATTCAAAGAACGTTTAGAATGCACTTTTAACTTTTTCCAAAGGCCAAGAACCGAATCCTTAATACGAAGATGATTGGCCTTCTGATTTCCAGTATGTGACAGCTGAAACCTTGATGAATAGTCGACCGCAGTGAGAGCAATACTTGGATTTTACATTTATTTTATTATTCAACATTTGATGTCCAATAATGAAATAGTTCAGGCTTATTATTTGAATAACTATTCCTCTTTATGTTCTTCGGAACAAGGTTATCTAACAAGTTGGGAATCACTCGCATATCCATCTCACATTTTCTTGCTCTTCCTAACTCCCCTCTATACTTTCGGTGGTTACTGCATCTTGTATAGGACACCCGAATCCATGAAACCTGTCAAATGGCCGTTGTTCAACTGGCATATCTGGTGAGTCGCTTCATTCTCCCTTCAAAAAATCTAATTTTTTTAGGTGTTGTATCTACGATATCACAGTAACCTCTCTAATGACTCCTTATTTCTTTTTTCCTCTTATCGCTGGATTTCCAGTCGGATTGTTTGCCATGATAGGTGTTTCTGTACCTGTTCAACTCATAATCTCAGCAGTTATCTGCTATGGAACTATATTTTCTCTAATATTAGTATTTGAAAATCGATATAATCTACTTCCACTGAATAAATATGTCATCAAAAAAAGAAGAACCAAATATATTTATTATGGAATTCGATTTATACTTTTTTCTATTACTGTAGTCACGATGGGAATCGGTTTTCCAGATCAAGAGAAAGTGATTCCTGAACTTTTGAAGCAGCTTCCTTGTCCATCTGAAGAATTCTTTCACAATCCAATACTCGCTGTTACCCATGATTCTCCATGGAAAGAGTATTCGATTTCTCTTGTTCTTATTACCCTATGTGGAGAAGCATCTCAATTATTCTTTTATTGCGGTGCCTGTATATATTATTTATTCTTCATATCCAAATTTACAATTTCACCAAAAACTCGCCAACTTCAAATTCGTTATTTCTACACCGCTGTGATCCAAATATCCGTTCCCGTATTCTTTCTTTGGATTCCGTTTTGTTACTTCTGTTTTTCAGTCTTTACTGGTTACTACAATCAATCCCTCAACAATGCGTTTATTTTATTCCTACCGTTTCATGGGTTCTCAAGTACTTTATTGATGCTCATTGTTCATAAACCTTATCGAACTTTCATTATTTCATTAGTTTTTTGTACTCCTGATAATCCAAATAGTTCATTTACAACTAAGAACTCATTGTTCACCCAGTCGTCGAAAATTATCAAATTGAAAAATAGCAAACAATTTTCAACTAAATAATAAACGCTTCTCTTCATTTGTGAGTTTTCATATCAAACGAAAAAATGTAGAAAAGATTGAGGGAAGGAGGAACCATTTACCTTGAAATCCTCATTTCAGAAGTCGTCTATTAATTGAAACAAATCATAAATATGACTGCGCTTGAACAGATAAAAACATGAATCAACTTTATTAAATTCGAACAATTCCAAAATCACCAATCATTGAAAGTGTTACTTGGTTGCCAAGAGAACACTTGCCTCTGTTGAGTCCTCATTTTGTAGTCATCCATATTCTGTGGTGCCAATGCCGAGTGTCCGACCACTTTACTCGATTCGCCTTGTCCCCAAAGATTCTGGTAACGAGGTGGCAAGAAGGTTTTCTTGATGGTCCGCATTTCTTGTTGAGGCTGAAAGATTCATTTTTCTAATAATAGATAAATGTCCCTGCCTCACCATGACTCCCATTCCGTTTTGATATTGAAGGTTTCTCTGCATCAACCAGTTTCCTTGTACCCCCACCATTATAGAAACCATCAGAATCAATAAGACAGAAGCACTTCTGAACATCATTTTGTACCTAAAATAGAACGAATCAGTTGAACTGATTTAACGGACAACAAAAAGATGGACGAATAAAGAAATCTTGGTTTAGTTCATGATTCCAAAAGATCCAGCAGGAAAAGCGACGACGCCATCCACTTCCGACGACTTGTTAGAAAAGAAAAAGAGGAGAAGAAGCTCAGTACGTCAAGAAAAATGGAATTAGAAACGAGAGTTGACGTTGTGTCGTCGGTTACTTCAAGTGGTTTTATTCGAAGAGTGGAAGATTCTTGGGGTGTTAGTGTTAGTAGTACAAAGGAAGAGAACACGGATGGATTATTTCGATTCGATAGAATTGTTTTTTTTTTCAGAAAGAAAACGAAAGAATGAGAGCTCTCGTTTCAATACGAGAGAAGAAACATGGAGAAAATTCTCTTGGGAGTGGTATAAAGGGATGAGTGATGATCGTGTTAGCATCCTGGCGGTGAGCAAAAACATGAAAAGTCAGTGGATTCAGGGAGATTGATCTTCCAGGGAAAATTTCATTCTTTTCAGGAAAGCAACGTCATAAAAAACTGGAGGAAACAACAATTGCTTCGACTCATCGCAAGCTTCCATTCAAGTTTTCAAACAAAGAATCAAAAAGAAAATTTCTAGTTTCTGCAAATTCACTTACATATATGTAGTTTGCGTTTGCAGGTAAACATTTCCTCGAATTTCGTTAATTTTTCTGTATGAAACAAATTTCATTAAGACTGCCTAGACTCTCCAAAAGAACAAGAGCTAGACTGAAGTTGTTTTTGAAACTTCAAATCCCGAAAAAAAACATCTCAAGTGGACGATTGCTATGCAACCGTGCGTAAAATGCGAAAATGTTCGGACCAGGAAGAGAAATTCCAGTTTTGGAATTCAAACTCCCATTGGATACTTATTTTAAGAATGAGTTTTAGTTGGAATAAAGCAGAATGACATGTTACATATTCCACAAAAAAAACCATCTAGAAGCCAGAATAATTAAAACGAAATCCATTGAAATGGTGACAGACGTCTCTAGCTGCCCAGAATAAAAAAAATTCGTTTTCAGAATCTTTTTTTTTATTTTTGTCCACATTTTTAAGCAGAACACTTGTAGGCGGTGACCAACTGACGGAACACTCACAGATTTTTCGAAGAAAAAACATACTGAAAACAAATGAAATTGGGTATTCGGAATGAATTATTCAGAATATTGTACTCGAAATGAACACCCTCGGGTGTCGCCCGCAACTTTTGATCGGAACGACGCTTGGTCGGATTCCGGCTTAGACAGTATCAGAAGTCGGCCAAACGCCGGTCAAAAGCCGGCCAACCTCCGGTTAACGTCCGACTAACTTCCGACAAGGTTCGGCTTATTCCCGGCTAAACTTCGACCTCCCGCTGCATTAAAACTAGGAAAACGTAATAAAAAATACATTTTATTGCATAAAATAACTATTAAACAATTAAAACAACAAAACATAATTAGAAAACGAAGTATTAAAATGATTAAAAACATAATCCTCGATGTAAGGGTGCTGCTTGTTGATCGGCTCCTTAGACATATTGGTGGGACTTGGACTTCTTTGGTTTGTGGTGCTGGCGTATTAGCATATGGACGACGGTGCGTTGACTGAACTCCTGAAGTTGAATAAAATTTTGCATAAAAAGGTCAAAGAATTAGTTACCTTGATGGTTTTTCCTTTCACTCCAATGGTCAATCCGACGAGACTGTTTGGAATTTCGAATTCGTACATTGGCAAGTAATCCTCATCAGCTCCCTTATAATGAGACGAGAGGTCCAGTGGCGCGTCCAGAGTCTTGAGAAGAAGCCTAAAAATTGCAACTAAAAATGCCTAAAAACACAAGAATTGATATATTGGGCTGAAAATAGGCAGAAAACTTAGAGATTTTGACAGAAAATCGTCATTATTGAGCAATTTTTTTCCGATTTTCCGAAAAAAATTTTTCCGAACAAGCCTGCTCTGAAGTATTATCAGGCTATGTATTTCATTTCCTATTTTCAAACTCACAAAGCTTTCTTTTGGAACGAACACTTTCTGGCATTCCTTGTTCTTGAGTGTTGATGTAATTCCTAAATATTACAACATTAATTATAAGTCTTATATAAGAAATTCTTTAAAAAACAAGCAAAATTACAAAAAATTAGGAGACAATTCAAAAGAAAATGACACGCGACGCTTACACGCAACGCGCTTAAGTGCCGGTCAACTTCCGGCCAACTTCCGGCCTGCCGCCATCTCGCCCGCGCCCAACTTCCGTCTAACCTCCGGTTAACTTCCGAACCTTCGCGCATCACTAAAGTTGTGGGCGACTTCCGGCCAAAAGCTGCCCAAAGTCCGGCCAAAAGCCGGACTCCTCGCAACTTCCGACCTGAAGCTGGCCAAAGTCCGGCCAAAAGCCGGATCCCCTTCAACTTCCGGCCTGAAGCCGACCAAAGTCTGATCAAAAGTTGCTCGCATAACCCGAATTGCGACCTCGTCGTTCAACTTCCGTCCAAAAGCTGGCTAACATCCGATCAAAAGCCGAACCCCCCTTAACTTCTGACCAGAAGCTGGCCAATGTCCGGTCAAAAGCCGAACCCCCACCAACTTCCGGTCAAAAGTTGCAGCCCGACACCCGAGCCTGTGTGACAAACAAACCAAAAGGTGTAACATAATGGGGAAGCAACAACGTTTACCAGAAATTATAGGATTTCGGTAGATCTGTAACCGGGAAGAACACATGACAAAAAAGCAATTAGAAGCGGGAAGCCCCCATTGAAACGAAGGAAGATTGATCTCGAATGAAGACGTTATTCGGAGAGAAGACTTTCCAAATCCTCGAAAGAAAAATTTCATATAAAGGTCTGTTGAGAAGAACCATTGCTAATGTACTCATTGTTCCGTGTAGAGATGCTAGAACGATTGCAACATAACCAACTTCTGAAAGTGAATATAATTTTTGAGTTCCTAAAAACTAATGAATTACCGTTTCCATTGAAGTTGAAAATCACAGACACGATATAAATAAAAATCGGAAAGCCCAGCATGATTCCATGAACACTTATTTGGCAGAATAAACTAATAAGAAAAGCCTTATGCATTGCAACAGTTCTCAAAGAAGCTCTCGTCTGTAGTACCATTTCACGAAGGGCCAACAGAGATGTTCCTCCCATGAATACGCATAAAAATGAGCCAATTATTACAGAAAGAAACGCTGAACAGTTGAAGAGATGAATTGGTTTCAGACCAGTATCAGATGACTTTGGAAGCACAAGGGCAGACATACAAAGTATTTCAGGATTTTGATCCAGAATCTGTAAAAGGGGTTTTTATGACAAAAGAGGCGGATAATAAAGAAGTTTCAGAAAAATACTTTACCGGGAATTTCATTTTATGACTGGTCTGATCAAATAAACCGACTACACACAATGCCAACGAGAGTACTGTAGCAATTGTGAGAACAATTAAAATCCATCGATTTATATCCGCGATTCTAGATGCTCTTTTGACCCATGTCGAACATAGATTACTATCCACAATCAATTTGAATCGATAATGGAATAATTCGACAATTGACCAGCAGGTTACAACAATTATGAGGAGAAAAGTGAAGAAAGTGATCCCTCCATTCAAATATCGAAGTATATAGATTCCAGTGAACCTGATAGTTGGATATGGAAGATATAAAACTGGTTTCATCACTACAGACAGGTGAAATTCGAACATTATGTTGCTGAAATACAAAAGAACAGCTGATTTATAAAGGTTTGCTGAAATGGAGTCACACATCTTGAAGTAGTTTGTGCATGAAAGATGAAACTTAGAAAAATCTTTCAAAGGTTCGAGAAATAGGTTATAAAGGAAAAACAAACCTAACAGCATGAGTTGCTAAATATCTTTTGTAAACTTTGAAATTTGACGATTTCTCTGAATAGAGAGTATAAAAGGCAACAGCATAAATAGGAGCGGCTATCATATGGGCAGCAGTTAAACTGATACTGTATGTAATTGGTCCTGGTTTTGAACACATTTCTCTATCATCATAAAGAAGTTGTTTCCATTCTTCTTTAGATCGGGAAAATATTGAAACTTCTGGAAAGAACGGCATGGAAATTAATCGAAAAAATTTATTAGAAATTCAAGATTTGGAGAGCAACGAGAGCAGGTGGAGGCGGGAGGGAACAAAATATCAAAACCTGATTATTTTATTCAGCTCAGATAAATTGAAACTCAATTAAGCGAATAGCAAGAAAAATTATATTTAAAAAATAACAAAAATGACATATCACCAGTTTAGGCGTTTTTGGATTTCGTGAAATCTGAACAGAGCGAAATCAATGTGTTAAATGGAAACAGTCAACAAAATAAAGCTATTTACTGATTTTTCGTTCGGAAGAGGTGGAGTCTAAAACGTTCTACAACAAGGAACGTTTGATTTCCCCAGCTACCAAATACCACTTTCCCTGAGATCAATTTCTTCCCGCCAAAACATTAACGATAATCTTATTATCTTTATTGATTGGTACGGCATCTTGTGAAGAAACAACGATTTATTTTTGTGAAGAGACGACACATCTCTGAAAATATTTTACAGTTATGTCGATTTTGATGTGAAAAAGTTTGAAAACTCTTACCCTGAACTCACATAAACTCTACTCACAAACTGATCTCACAAGCTACCGCTGCAGGACATCATTGCCGAAAAACAAATTGTGTTAGATTTGGACCAATCCAAAAAACATCCTGAAAAATTGACCGGATCGTGTTGGGATTAAAATCAAAGAAGTAAGTATAGGAAAACATTTATGCTTTCTTGTAGAGGTTTCCAAGATTCACCTCATCCCTAATCTTGAGCCGATTACAACTATTTTCAGCCGAAGAAGAAACAATGTGCCATACATACCGATTATGTTTGGATTTCAATACTCCGGAGGCGGAAATTCAAAGTAAGTCTAACTTTTTGTGGTGTCTATTTGAACTGCAATTAATATTTCAAAACTTTAAATATCATTATGAATAGGAAAAAGTGTTGAACCGAAAGTATTCAGATGGAATATTTTTTGCAGATAGTTCTGAAAAACCAGTGCTAATTATCAATGACTTCGTTAAGTAATACAGACGCCACAGCTCCACTGAATATGAGCAGATGACTTGAAGAAGTATATTCCACTATATCCTCTATTTTCTCCGATGGCAACCATGGTGTCGCGAGCCGGTTTAGATCCTTTCCACGTCCTTTATTGGATTCTTTGGTCAATGAAGACCCATCTGGGAAGGCAATGAATAACTAGTCGCCGAATGCTTCGGCAGACAAGCGAATAACAGTCACAGGAAAGACGTTGGGGAGCGGTGAGCTGGAATACAGGTGAAAAGTAGGAACTGAAGTCATTAATGCTCGTTGAGTCTGCTTTGAAGAAGTAGACGAGACAAATAAAGTGAACGGCTAGTCATCATCCGCTCACCAGAATCAGACGAGACATTCACAATATATTTAAAGATCGAGAAGGATGTCGGCAGGCAGAGTTTGCGACACATTGGTATGTTCTTTTCCCATAAGTGCACTTGGGTCCGTTCTTCTCCCATAGGGCCAAAAAGTGTAGCAGACATATTACGTGAGTGTTGACTTACACTTTAAGCAATAAATAATACAAAGAAATGGAGAAGAACTGTACATTAGAACGATATTTTGTTTCCAGCTATAACATTCGTTCAGTACTGAAAAATACCTTTTCATCCCTACAAACCACGATTCTTCGTTCCCTCGAGTCTTCAAAACGGCATTAAAACCCTCTAATTATCTCAATATATGCCGTTCAGAAGAAAAGATCAACATCAAGAAGAGAAATTTTGTTAGCTCCAGTTTCGATAAACAAAATAAAACATTTATAGTTTTCAGAAATAGAACTAGAGAGTTAATTCTGCCTTGCGGAATATTTTAGCAACTTTTCACTGATTCGATTTCTCCACGGAATCGTGCATGAGAGGTGGTCTCCACAATGTAATTTTCGGTTTCATATCAAGCAAAAACCACATTTTTTCCACTCGGAACTTTCAATCTACATATTCCAAATGATTAACTTCTATTGATGTTCCTTTTTTGATTCCATTCGAATCACATTCTCTTCGTGATCACTCGATTCCCTTGACAGATGTCTAGTTTTTAGAAATAAACCTAGCACTTTGGATGTAGACATATGATTAGTATAGTGGGTACCAATCATATTTTAGTCTTCATTTCGTGCGGTTTATTAATTTCCAAATTCTCTTTTTCTGAACTTTATTATTTCAGCGAAATGAGTGTTGATACTGAACTGACAACCGACTTCCGAATTTTGCATTCCATCTTCGGAGGTACTGGATCTATTCTAAATTTGATTCTTTTGTTTCTTGCCTTGTTTCAAACTCCAAAACAGATTCGTCTTTATGCAACATTTATAATCAACTTTGCAATAACAGATGGTCTCGCTTGTCTTTTGGATATCTTCATTGAAATCAGGTGTGATTATCAACAAAAACTCCCATTCTCAATTTTAATTTCCAGAGTTCTCCCTTATCCAAATGAAGATTCAATGGCTCACATTATGAATGGAGTTTGTAAACACTTTGGTTTGACAACTTGTGCCGTAGGGTAACCCTTTTCCGAAAATTGAAAATTCGAGCTCTATTTTCATTTTCAGATTCAGTCTATACCTCCATACGCTTACTCACTCAATCTGGTCATTGCTCATTTCATTTGGTTACAGATATCTCATTCTGTTCAAAGTGACTATTAAACGTAAAAGTATTATTCTTGTCATTCTGGCATTTTATTTCCCTTCTTTTCTACAAGCGGTGAGTTGCATTGATCTGATTCGTCTCAAAATAATTCAATTCTAGGTCACTTACTGGTCTAACTTTGTGGAACGAAATGAAATTTTTCCAATTGTTCGAAGAGTTCATCCGGATTACGATTTCAGTGAACAAGTCGGTCTCTTAACTGGAATAACCGATTTATATGCTCCTTCTGTAGTATATGGAATGCTTCATACAACATTACAAGTGACTCCAGTATACATTTCAATATTTATAATTCGATGGAAAACTATAAAAATATTAACAAAAAATCAGGATTCGATGTCAAAAGATACAAGAGTAATGCATACACAGCTGCTCAGAGTGCTCACTCTTCAAGCTATTCTCCCTTCGACTTCTTTTGCGACGACTTATCTTTTTATGGGTTGTAAGTTAGAGCATTTGCATTGAAATCCGGAAGTCTTGATGTTTCAGTGAAGTTTGGGCTTCTTAGCGGACAAATTTACGAGCATTTGGTATTCTCTATTGCCATATTCCTGCCTGTGACATCTCCCATAACATATATTATTTTTATTAAACCATATCGGCTATTTTTCATAAGGTGCTAAATTCTGAAGACTTCTGGTTATATTTCAATTTTACAGAAAATTTTTCAAAAGATGTTGCAAAACTGCAGTTCACGAGAGAACACAGACACGGATGTACAGTCAACAAGATCTTTCAACGAGTCATAACAGAAAATAGTTTTCTACAAATTTTTTTATTTTCGGAAATTCAATAAAATTATCAAATACATCAACAAAAGAATGAAGTGAATAAAAATGAGTCATAATTTAAGTGATCTAACTGGTAAGGGTTTTCCATCGGGCCCTTGTGGTCCAACTGCGTCATCAGCGTGATAAGGAGTACCGTAAGCAATCATGTATCTGAATTATAATGATTGTGTCAAATTATTAGTTTCACAACGAACGCATAGCGCTATACGAATGTGCTCTTTGGAATTCAAAATAAGAGAAAACTTGATTCAGGGCATAAAAGTTGACTCACTTTCCATCAATCTCCAATTTGCATACCAAATCACCGGCAAAATTGATATTTTGAGCAAAATCAGCATGGGAAACAATACTTTCGAATGGATGTCCGAACATTCTTTCCGTTGCTCTTTGAAGTTTATTCGCAATGAGTTGAAGGTTACATGGATTGAAGTTTGGTAGTTCTTTAACCTCTTTGTACGTTGATTCAACAACATTATTCAATTCAAGATTACAACAAACATATCCAGATGGATTATGAAAACATGTTTGTAGTGGAAGAGTGTCTTTCGGTGGATATGAATACTTCACATTCGGTTTTCCGGAGTATTTTGTTTCTCTTTCTCCCTCTCGAATCTGAAAATTCAGTCTACATGCGATCTTTAAAATCAACTTACATTAGTGGAGAATTCTGACTTTTCATCTTCTTCCCTGTGCTCGTCGCCTTCTGCATTTTCTCTCGATCCCGTTTTGTAGGCGTCTTTGTTTTCTAGCTTCTGAAAAACCAATTTTTCCGAATGAAACATATAATTTTCTCCAACTTTTCCTCTATAAACTGGAATTCTCATCAATTTGTTTTGTTCTGCTCTCTTTGCAAAGTCAATAATAGTTGGCTGGGATATTGTAGTTGGTTTTTGAGTTGTGAATCCCGTATTCTCATCATCATAATAATCATCATCTCCATCTTCAGTAATATCATCAATTTGTGCACCTTCTCCTTCTGGAGATTCTCCATTCTCATCATCATCACTATTATCTTCATCACTGCTATCATGTGTTTTTCTTCCTTTACCGTTTTTCTGCTTTCTTCCTCTATTCCTTCCACGATGTCTATTCGACGCTTTGGTACAGACTGAAAATAGTATTTCAAATCTCGAAACTATCAAAAAACTCACGATCACAAGCGACTTCCTTCTCTTCACTGTCCTCTTCTTCTAACATTTCTCTGCACAACCTGCACATTTTCGAATGTTTTCTGCCGTTCTTTTTTCCTTTCTTTCTATTATTTTGATTCTTTCCATTGCTTTTTGGCCTCTGATATTTTCCCTTAAATTTAGTGAGCATTGTTTTTGACTAGTTTAATTATAAACCCACTCACACCATTTCTATCCGTATAATAATTGCTTTCAACTGCCTGATTTGGAGGAGTAACTTGTAGTTGTGGAATACGTCTTTGAGGAGGCTGATTATAATTTGTCACTGGTCGTTGTGAATATTGAGGTGGGTTTATTGGTGAGTTCTTCTGTGGATACTGTTGATAATGAGTTTGATTCGGAACTGCATTTCTCGATGGTGCCGGTGGGAGGATAGGAGAATAATTATCCGGTCGTTTATAGTTTTGACGAGTGTTTGGTTGGTTTGAATATGGATTGGCATTATAAATAGGTGCTGGATTAAGAATCGGCAGAACTTGACGTTCTACAATATGTCGTTGAGGAGGAGGAGGAATATGAGGAGCGTTAGAGTCCACAGGCTGAATTAAAGTATGGTGACGGATTGGAGGAATTGGAGGCTGAAATTAAAAAAGAGATTTAAGAACACTTATTGTTAATCAATACCGAATTTGGAATCCATCGCGGAGGGAGAGGAAGAGGTTGTAAAACTGTTTTCCCTCCGGAATGTGCTGCATGAAGTGTACTATTTTGATGTGTTGTTGCTGCTCTTTTGACACGCTTTGAAGTTGGCTCATTCATCAAAATAAACTCCCACATTGGAACAATTTTGATTTGACCTCGGATTTGAAATTTCGGATCTTTGATTCTTTTACATGAATTACTAGGAACTCCGTAACGGTGGTCTGGAACATACAAAAGTTGGTTCACAATTTAATAACTATCAAAGACTCTTCAAAATGTCTTACCATGACAATTGGACTCGATGATATCGGGTAGAAATATGAATAGTGATAAAAGTAATGACAAAATCATTAGAACAGCTGAGACTATCTACGATCTGCCACTCTCGAAAGATAAGTTGTCGTCGTTGCCAACTAACAAATCCAACTGGTAACAGAAAGCTTATCACATTTTTTGAGAAGCCTGTCTGTGATTCGATTAGCTTATTATGGTGACGAAAGCATTGCGATCACACAAATTAGATGAAAATGATTTATGTAAAAATGTAAGCGGACGGCGGTCAGTCATTGGCAAACCAGTTGAAACATTTTGTTGTTTTCTGGACGATCTCTCTGTTTTGGCATTTGCCGAAAATGGCAAAAAAGTAGGAGGAAGAAGAAAAAGAATATATGAAAAGTTATATACAGGAAAGCAAAGAAGAGACAAAATAATACGAATGAGAAAGAATATCGAATTGAAAATGCGTCGAGATTTACAAGCACCGGGGAAGGGAAAGAAACAAAACGAACATGATAGATGAGTTCTAATAAATAAATAGACAGAATCGAGGGAGGTTTAATCCAAATCGAATCCCAGAATTTCTTGAAGATCTTCAAGCATATCCATACTATTAAATACTTGAATGTATCTGATTCCCAGAACAGCTGCACTTTCACAATTAATTTTCGAATCATCAATATAAATTACTTCTTCTGGTTGAACATCTGCACAATCCAATGCAATCTGATAGAATCTGGGATCGGGTTTTTTGACGCCTTCTTTACATGATTCAATAACAAAATCGAAATATTTCTCCATATTTGGAATCCTTCTCCCATTTCTTTTCTCGTCTACATGATAAGTATCCAACATCAGAATAGTTTTGATTCCTCTCTCACGGAGTTTCCGGCAAGCTGTCAGAACTGCTTCTTCCTGGAAAAAGGACTATTTTATGTTCCATTCGGCGGGAAATTCTTACATAGACTGCTTCATTATCGTATTCAGTAGCTGAGAAGAACTTGAGAGTTTCCACTTGAGAACCGAACTGGAATATGACAAGTTCTTGAAAAAATAAGATTTCGGAAAATGCCCACTTTTCTGTTGTACGCTGATAAGAATAGACGGTCAAAGTCCTTTGCAGTGTAGATTCCGGTAAGTAGATCTTCTTGGAATCCTTTGGGAAGAATCGTGGCGAGCTCCTTGCTCACAAGAGTTGGAATCAGTGAATTGTCGAATAGTTTGTTGTCTTCTTCGATTTCTGAAAAACATTCAATTTTTGAAATCCAGTTTTTCAAAACAATGAATAATTACTCACTTCTATAAACATGAACATTTCTCGATTGCATCCACATCACTTCTCCATAATCGAAAATGACAGCCTTAATTGGATTCTCATCATGATTCAATGAGTCAGCATCGGAAGATGCCGATGATGGTGCCGTACTTGTGCTCATTATTCTGGAAGTGAGTTTTCTGAAAAGTACGAAAAATCAGTTGACATTGATGCGAACACATATGATAAACAATAGTGAGAAGTAGTGAAAATATGAGAGAAAAGAGAGGAGACAGGGCAATGTTTACCCATACACTAATACGAAAATTTGAAAGTCAATCAAGTAGTCACACGTTTTTCCCATCCATCTTCTTTTCCAGACAAAACGGGAGTTTTACAGTCGTCATTCTGAAAATAGAGTCAAGTGAAACAATGCGAACAATGAAACACTTTTTGGAGTAGGTGAACCGTGTCGAAAATCTACCTTTGATGTGGAGGAAGTGGACAAAAACGGATCAAAAAAGAACGATGAGGCATAGGAAAAACGAGACCAGTGGGAGCGCAATTCGTACTTATTTGTGTCGGTATCAAATTAGGGAAAAAATGAATGAATGGTCAGTTTAGGGTAAGATATTATGTTCTTTGTAAAAGACAAGCACATGTTCTTCTCTTTCAAGTGGCCATTCAAGATTTTTTTGGGAGAAAAGGAAACGAAGGAAGAGGGCAAAAGGCGGCAAGGTTCTTGAACTTTGAACAGTCGACTGGAGACACCCAAATAAGGTTTTCTTCCTCAAAAAGAGTCACCTAACTTCATAAAGTTTTTTTTACAGAAACATTCTGTAACATTCCAAAAATAGCTAAAGGAGGCAACATGTGTTCTGAAGAGAAAAGATCAAATGAATTTGTCGTACTGGTTGTTGCCCTATTTTCGAAGTTCCATTTTTTTCGAACCTCTCCTTTTACAAAATATATTCATTCAAGGTGAAAAATCACACGCTAAGAATTGCGCAGAGTTTTCAACAAGAGTTGGAAAAGTTCTGATAGTCAATGAAAATGAAAACACAAACTGCTGGCTTTGACACCCATCATCCCATTTTTTTGCAGGATTCGAAACAAACTTCGCTCTATCCAGGAAGGACGATTGAACCAATGGGACAGCTGTCATGGAATGAGAGAACTTGGGATCACGTGAAGATGAAAAGAATAGGAGCTGGAAGAGAAAAGAGCAAAAGAAAATAACGAGTCTTTGTTGAAATATGTATGGAATAAAGAAAACGGACTGAAGATAATAATTAGATGAGTATTCGAGACGAGACGAGTTGGATATTTAAATGGAAAACATATGGTATTGAAAGTTGTTTCAGAGAACATTTTATGGAAATTGGAAACGCATAATTCATGATTCGATCATCATATTTTGATCTATCGTTCACCTGAATAGAGGGAAATTTCTGGAAAAACAGAATAACGATTACGAATACATGGGAAAAAGAAGAGGAGAGATACTGAAGACGTGTCCTTTCAATCACATTTTGTATATTTTCCCATTTGTGAGAATTCGGAATTCTTATGGTATCATATGTGTGACTAAGGGCATCCAAACTTCAACTAACACAATTTCGGAAACCTGATCAAGTCTGTTCTAGAATTTTCAAAAAAACCAACTGACGATATCTAGAGTTTTCTAAATTTTTCTTGCTGAAAAATGAAAACAGAAGAAAAACATTATTTGCAACTTTGAAAAAACACGGCTCTCCAAAAAATGTCGGTTGAATTCATGTCATTAGTGTCCTCCACTAGGAAGTATAAGGACGCTTGACTCACACCCACTTCTTTTTAATTTCCTCTGGATTCGACAATGATTCGATTCACTTGGGAATTCAATGGGACAACCCATTTCCGAAAATGAATTCAAGATAAAAAGAAAGGGCCGAAAGTAGTTTTTCTTTGTTTAAATGAGAACACAAAGATCAAAGCCACCTGACACCTACATAGAAGACGTGACTTTCAGAAGAGTGCAGAATAATAGAAAAAGAAAAATGGGAGGCAAATCAATTGTTATGTCTTTCATGAGAGAATGTTTGTAAGTGCACGAAAAAGGCTCCGAGAAAAGACATATTGTACCTCTAGAGACCGGCCATAAAATAGGAGATGGAGCTTTTTTGCGGAAAAGAATAAGAAGAAGAAGAGCCTTCTGGATCCGAAACCAGAGTTCAGTGTAGATGTCTCACTACCGGAAAAGTTGTCGGAAATGGAGAAAAAAGAAGAGGAAAAGTTGAAGGATATCCTCGAGAAAACCTCTTGAAAATGAGTAACATGTGATTAGGAGGAATGCTTTAGTTGGGTGGTTTTGGAGGAATAAATATACATGACAGTAGAAAAGATATTGTCAAACTTTACCCAAAGGAACGAAGTTTGAACAAATTTTGTGACATCGAATGTAATTGCGAGCTTTCTAAAAATCTTGTTTGCACTTTTTCTCCATGAGTCTCATTTAAATGCCCTCCTTTTATGGGGTTATTCAGGGGTAGGAAAAAAAGGTTTTTTACTTGTTTTCCAGTTATTCACGAGCAGGAAAAAAAGGTATTTTACTCGGGGCCGCGAGGGGTTTTTTGCTGGAGTTTTCTCTTCCACGTCCGGGATATCGGAGTGTCGTTGTGAGTTTTGAAAAACCAGTCGAATCGGTTTTATGCTATTTTTTCCGGAATTACGCGATGAAAACCACGAAAAAAATTCCTAAAAACAAACAATTTGACTGTTAGAATCGTTCTAGCTGGTTTTTGTTCTGTGAAGTCCCATTTTAACGGAAATACGCACGAATAAAGATTTTCAACAATTTTTCATTGTTTTTCTCGCGAAATTATTGAAATAACGCATGAAGTTGCAAGTAAAGCATTAACAGAAGTAAATGGTTAATTGTCAGAGCAGCTCAGCGAAAAAAACAATGAAAAATTGTCGAAATTCTTTATTCGTGCGTATTTCCGTTAAAATGAGACTTTACAAAACCAAAACCACCTAGAACGATTCTAACAGTCAAATTGTTTGTTTCTAGAAACTTTTTTGTGGTTTTCATCGCGTAATTCCGGAAAAAATAGCATAAAACCGATTCGACTGGTTTTTCAAAACTCACAACGACACTCCGATATCCCGGACGTGGAAGAGAAAACTCCAGCAAAAAACCCCTCGCGGCCCCGAGTAAAATACCTTTTTTTCCTGCTCGTGAATAACTGGAAAACAAGTAAAAAACCTTTTTTTCCTACCCCTGAATAACCCCATTAGGCACCGCAATGAAAGGGGGCGTGGCCTCTCGATTTTTCTCTTGGGGGGTAATTGCGCACTTTGAAGGCCTGTAACTCGGCCGAAGATCAACCAATCATCTCGAAATTTGGTCTCCTTATGTAATCGAATACGTAGATTTCAAAAATCTCACCAGTTTTTATTGAAAACAAACAGTTTTTTTGAAAAATGAGAAAAACTAAAGTTTTCTTTAGAAAATCTTATTTTCTGGCTCAGCTATAGGGGATCTCGGTCGAGTTATTTATAGGTTCTGAAAGCCAAAGAGATGCATTAATAGATTTTGAGAATGGATAACCATGAGGAGTTCGCGAAAATTTTCAGCATGCGCTCAAACTTCAAACAATTTTTCTGAAAATGTTTCAGCGATGACCCATATTTTTTAGTTGAGCAGTGAAGAAAGTTACTTTCTAACTACCTATATACCAAATTTCATAGCTGTAAACCATCTTGAAGTTACTTTTTTCCGTGTCTAAAAGAAGCATGCTTTTGAAATTTATCAGTTTTTCCATGTTTTATATATGACGCTGGTCGATCTCGCATGAGTTCTTACTACGATCTGAATCTACAAAAAATTTCCTACAAAATGGTATATGTGGTTTGTTTGAACGAGTTCGCGAAAAAAATTGTGCGGCATTTTTAGGAGAAAAAATCCCTCAAAAATTGAGAAATTCGTTGAAAAAATGGCGGCTGCCGACCGCCGACAGTCTCTCATTCGTATACAAGTTCCGTGCCGTGCGACGATTTCGCCTCCATGGCGTAGTGGATAGTGACTCTGACCATCGAAAAATTGAAGTGGGGTTCAACTCCGAAAGTGTCCAGATAGTTTTTTCTTCTTTTGTTTTCATACATAAACTATTTCTGAACTTCATGAGTGATCAGTTTTGTGTGGTTATACACTTTGTCCCGACCCGCCGCCTACCTCCCAAGAGAAACTCAGTACTAAAATTTGCGCACTAAAATAGCTGTAACTTTGTTACCGGCAAATATTTTTCGACGAAAATTTGGAATCTGACTATTTTCGAGAAGAGGAACACAATGATATAAATTTTTTTGGAATACGGCAAGTTTGAAAATTTTGTTGCGGTCTCTACCTCCTTTGAAATAAAACCGCGAAAAGAAGAAATAATTTGTGAATTGGGATGATGATCATCTGGAACAAGGAAACAAAAAACAAGAAAAAGAACGCATGTGTGGGACAGAACATAACCAGTGAGCAAATAATTGTGTGGTCTCGGAAAGGAACCACTATAAGCAGTTTGAAAAAGAAGCAAGAAGAAACAAAAAAGAGTCGAAGGATTTGGAGAAAAAACCAGAACAACGATCATTTGGCTCCAGTTATCGAGGAAAGGGGAGAAATGACCGGAAGGCGGGTATCATCAATCATAGGAAGGCTAGGGATTGCTCGAAAATTCAGAGAGTTCCTGAAAATAAGTGTCAAATGGGGGAAAGGAGAAAGTGATCAGTGAAATGATTTCAGAATGAAAACAGGAGGTCATCTACTAAGTTTTCTGAAATTTGATATTCTCCAGGAAAAGGGAAGACGGGTTCAGATTCGTTCTATGCGATCAGATTTGCGAATGCAAAATCTAGGATTCTTGGAATAAAAACTATCGGAAACGAACCTTTCTTATTAATGGGAAATAGTGAGATTCTGACTCGACCTATGCATATTTATAGACTTTCAACCAATTTAAAGTTTATAAGACACGACTACAAAAACTACAACCCAGTCATTTAGAGAGAAAACGTATAATTATAGGATTTTAAGTACATACTCTTTGCACCCATGGTACATTTGGATTTTTCAACTTTTAGTCTCTATTAGGAAAACATTTCAAGTATCTTTGAACCTTAAAAACACTTGCATACGTGATCCGAAGATCTTATAAGAGCCGGTTATGATAAATTCTGAATGGTCAGAGAGCAAAATGATATATTTCTGAGTATATGGCCACTTGCCTAGATGGATTGATTTCGGGAAAAAAATGGAAAATGCGTCAGAAGTCGTTGAGAGAAAACAAATCAGATCAGATTACATTGAATTTCAGAACAATTCTGGGAACAAGAGTGGAGGATGGAGAAAAAAAGAATATTCAGAACGCGTATGTGCTGTTGAGGGTACTTAATCTATGAGAGGATTATCTGCTTTTTTTGGGGGTAACCCTCGTAAAATGAACAATGGAACCAGAAGGGAAGATGAAAAATGACGAAGAAATGTGGCATTTCTTGAGGAGCAGGAAGAGAAAAACGAGCTCATCCTTCTCTTCAGTTTTTTAGAAACACAATAAATGATGAAAAAAGTTGGGATTTATTGCGGTTTCGAAGGTGACACAGAACTGAAGATTGAATCAGTTGAAATATTATTAGAAAAAATGTGGAGGGAACACGATTGCGGGGGTACGAGAATATGTGCAAAGTACGAGGATTACAGAAAATTCGATTTGAAAAAGTGACGGGGAAGTCTGGAAGGCTGACTGGAAGGAAAACTCCTGAGCTATGAACATTTATGGTAAGTGTTTATGAAAAACACAACTTGAGAAAAACATTTATCAAAGATGGCCAGAGTTCGATTTTAGAAAACATAACAATAATGGAGAAAATGATGAAATGGAATCCCAAGATCACAGAGTGAAGTTCTGTTGGACTCCAAACATCAAATATGTTTCTAGTAGAAACGTAGTTGATTCATCACTTTTACAATAGTTTTAATGTTTTGTATTGTACGTCTCCGATTGTCCTAGTCAGTGGTCTAATCTCAAATACGAGAACATTTAGTTTTCATAAATACTTCCCTCATTTTTATCAATTTACTCCGGAATCCGGATAAACCGTTTGTTTTGACAAATGAAATCGAATGACTCTATGACATGATCAGGCTTTATCTTTACAGATTATTCCATGAATTTTCCAAAATCTCCTTTCATCAAAATACAGAAAAACTTATTCAAAGATCAGGAAAACCAATAAATGGAAATTTTGGTAAGAAATGTCTAAGATACAAGACAATCTGATTGAATGCTTGTTTACATTGAAATGTTTTCATTGAGCCGGAACTGAAAACATTGCAGAACAATCAAGGCACAGGAAGAAATGGAAAATGAAATGAAAAACGGAGCGTCTCCTTTTCTTCACAAAATTCCCAATTTTCCAGAAGAAATTGGAAAACGAATGTAGGCGATGGTTTCCTGTTGAAGATGTCACTAATCCAATATGAATGTCTCCTGGAGATTTCCGTTTCCATTTATTCGATGTTATCATGTTTTCATGAGAAATTGGAAGAAAAACGGAAGGATGTGATTCGGATGGAAAAGAACATTAACGGAATGATTAACTGATATCACTTTGCACCGAAAAAAGGGAACAGAATAACTGAATATGTATCAGAATACGTAAGCAATATCTTTAAGAGAAGCGAGCCTGACCAAAAGCTAAAAATTTTAAGAGTAGCACGAATTGCTCATTCATTATTAAACCAGATACTATATTTTTACAGGTCTTCTAAAATTTAAGAAACGGCTTTTTATCATCCGGATAGGTCGGTTGGACAGTACAACCTGGGAGACGTGTTCAAGTTAAGGTTTCCATCCGGGCGGGCGGCGAGCCGCCTGCTTGCCGCCCATTCGCCGCCCGTCTATAAAAGCATGACATAATCGTGGAACTTTTTCAACAATTAAGCATCAGTTTGATCATTAGTTTGATTAATTGTTGAAAAAGTTCCACGATTATGTCACACGGCGAAACGGGCGGCGAACGGGCGGCAAGCGGGCGGCTCGCCGCCCGCCCGGATGGAAACCCTAGTTCAAGTTAGATACAAACCTTCGTACTATCTAGTAATACGGACCAAAAACATGGAGCGACCGTTGAAACCTTGTCAGGAGTCTACAGGATGTTTCTTGGATATTCCGATTCTCTTCGTCTACTTTTCAGTGCAACAGAATAAATGCTCTACGAGTCTGTCAATACCAATTTTCTCTGTCAATACCAATTTTCAACTGGTTGCCCTGGACGGAATAGACCATCATTCCCGCTTTCCTCAACTATGAAATAATCATACAGATAATCTGTCGAAGTCTTAGAATTATTTCCGCTATTTCCAGACAGATTTTCTTTTTGGGATCGGCACGTTTTGATGTGTCTCAACTCGTTCGATCTACTCGATCAAACAGGAATCACACGCACTCCAGGAAAAAAACCTATACATTCTAACTATACTATTTCAACATAATATCTCATTGATCAGTCACACAAAATTTGATATTGATCAGGCACATGCTTCGAACCCGATCCCACCACCTTTCGTCTGCGTCAACCCCGCGGGAAAATATTGAAATATCACATGAGACCAGAAATCGGATTCAGAAGCATCAGACAAGCTAAAAGACAGATAATTTTGTTGAGAAGAGCCAAGAGGAAATGAGGACAAATTGAACCGAGGAGGCGTTTTTTGAATGTCAATCTAATTTGATTCGACCCACTCATCCACCTTATTTAAAAGGGAACTTCTAGACTTTTCAAATTATCAACTTCCTCTTTCTCTCATCATTTTCCCATGGAAACTCGTGATCTGAGGAGATCTGAAACTGATTGTTTCCCACGATACGCACGACGTTTTCTGGTATAAAAGCGTTCAGAATTTTCCTGAGTTCAGCAAGCAGCCGTCAGTCACCTGCCCACTCGTTTACCTCACTTCTTTAATTAACTGGATCTCTTTTTCTCATTTGCTTTTCTTGTTATCGCCACCCCTACTCAAAAACACTCTCAACAAAAGCAGAATAATAACAGATCTCTTCTAATTTCCGTCTTCTTTCAGCCGTCGTGTCGCCTAAAAACGCCTACAACTCTCATTATGGTGTCTAACATGCCGCAAACCTGTGACGATTCATCGGAGCTCAAGAAGACGTTGGCTCCGTATTTCGACGGATTCAATCGTACTACTGAGGTGGCTGATGCCGAAGGATCGATGCGTTTCATGCATCCGCAAGGAGTCATTGTCCAAAAGGACACTACATCGACTTTCGGAAAGGAAGGTAGGTTTATGAGTTTCTTATCAGTTTCTATAGAGAAGTTATAGGAGGCGAAAAACGCCCACAATGTTGCCAATTTTTGAATTCTTATCAATTCATCGTTTCCGTTTTTCAGCGCTCACCGATCTCTTCAAACGCTGGTATGACTTCACTGGACCGTACCACTTCCATGTAAGTACAATGGAAGTAGAATGAGAACATAGAAGGAGCAGAGAGAAAAAAATTGAAGAAATGGGATTGTTGAATATGAGGGTCAAAAATTACAGCGCTACGACGAGAAGTACAGCGGAGGGGGTGATTGGATCGTCGTCGAGGCGAAAATGGAATTGGAAAAAGTCGAGGGAAAGGAGGTATTCCTTCGTGGAGATGTGATGCACATTTGGAAGAAAGAGGAAGGAAAATGGTTCATGTTCTACGAGCAATATCACGTCGATGAGCAAAACTAAATGGAAGCAAAAATGATACTTGATTTCACATGACTTTTCTTATCGCTCTGTCTCTGTCTTTTTATCAAGTACTCATGAATTCTGATCATTGAATAAACGTATTTATTGTAATAAACTGTGTTTTGATTTATTCAAATTTAGTTATGCGGAATTCAACTTTCAGCAAATATTTATTATTAACTTGTTTTCGATCTCAGCATGGCGATCCATAGATATTGTGAGGTATCATCATCTGGAATCATGTTCCACTCATAAATTTCAGAGCTTCGAATGTTTTATTCCGGTTTGAATGTGAGGGCAACGAAATCAAGGGGAAACAGAAAATTTGTTATTCAATGGTCATGTTACGATAGTCGGTTAGGATTACTGTCGGCGGATTCTTACTTACTTTTGGTTGTGGTGGACGGTACGCGTGATACACAAAGTCCGGTTCATGTTCTTTGTGACGAATATGTTGAATCTGAATAACAAAAAGGTCATTCAAAGAAGCTACCTCGGATATTACCTTTCTAAAAATGAAGAGAATTGAAATGCAACCAAAGAAAAATATCATAAGAGTCAATGTGATCAACAATATGGTCTCATTGAATTGGCTCACATTTGATATTGGTTCCTCTGACAATGATGATGTATTCATGTGACTATTTGTGATAAAATTAACTGGAAGTTTACAGCAACCTTTCTCACAACAACCAGAAGCCAATGGACATGAAATCGTCACTGTTAGATCGTCTCCGTTGTGATTCGCGTCGTACACACACAGGTGCGCAGAGCCTGCAGTTAGCATTATTTTGAAAATTGGAGAAACTCAATAATACGATGTTCAATAGTCTTAATCATGAATCATGGAAACTCATTTTCAACAGAAAAAATACATCTGTGCCGATTCAGAAACTACATAGAACCTACCATCAACTGTAGAAGACAGTAATCTTTTTATCGTCAAAGAAACGACCATGAAGTTTTTTTTGGGATGGAAATCTGAGTTGTGATGAGGCAGACGGATCGAAGTGTGAATGACCTAAAAGATATCCAAATCCTCCCCCTGTTTGCCGAGCGTTTTCACGATTTGTTCACACCGCGTTTCGCACATGTGTCATTCGATCGCACGAATGAATTTATGTACATTTGGAAACAAAACAGTCACTTCTTCTCTTCTTCACTTATTTTAGTAACTTTCGGGAAGAAGAGAAAACGGTGAGAAGCATCATAAGGAAAACTCTAAGGGAAAAGAAAGTCGAATGAGAAGGAAAATGAAAAAGGATTGAGCATGAATAGGTGGTCATATAGGGCACGACTGTATTTATATAGTGCTCTTGAATACGAAAATGAATTAAATGATCCGGTTAGCAGCAGGAAATGACCTAGAAAAGTACATGAATGTGTTTGTTAGAGACTGGAGCACCAGAACATGCTCAAACACATAAAGCTTCAGGATGATAAAAAGTTAGGAAAGATGAGCTACATATTATACATTTCAAGAAAAATTAACAAACTTTTGGGAGTTCAACTTTATTAGATACTCAACTGACAGTCTTCCGATCCTCTCAAGATGAGTTCTCATTCTGCCGATTGGAAACAAAAGATGTTTCCTTTTCAATACATGGCGGTCCTCAACACATTTTTTTGCCCAATATCAGGATGGCGCATTCCACTCTAATCACCGGAAGAAATAACATTTTATCTTGAGATCTCAATGCCAACATCAAAGAGGATAAAAATCCGTTCAATCTAAACAAACATTATGTTCTTTTGTCGTTTTCTTCCGAACATGTTCCAATCCAGCATGGGTCACTTTCTCATCTCTCTGTGTCTTGATCCCACTCTAA
Organism: Caenorhabditis zanzibari; assembly: GCA_963966625.1. Taxonomy (NCBI): domain Eukaryota; kingdom Metazoa; phylum Nematoda; class Chromadorea; order Rhabditida; family Rhabditidae; genus Caenorhabditis; species Caenorhabditis zanzibari. The sequence continues at coordinate 12,123,736 of OZ016472.1, read as the reverse complement.
ATTAATTTTTTATTTCGACAACTCTCATTTATTTCCGCTCCATGGTCTCTGAAATGCAGAAAAAGTAAATTCCCACCCACCCAATTTTTTGCAGTGAAAAAAACCAAATTCAATTTGCTTGTTTTTTTTTTGAGGAACACACTGATTGTGTTCTTGAGACCTTAGATGGGAAAAACGATGTATCACCTTTCGGATAGAGTTTTGAGAATGAAAGTGTTGATACACAAATAAATTTGGTTATTCGGTTCTCTTGGCTTAATACTGGTGACTATCCCCCGATTCACTTTTGATATATGCACAAATATGCGCTTGATGGACACACAAACCACGAGCATTTAGTCTCCATATCCCATCATCATCGTCAATGCATATATTTATTGATTTTCAGTTTTCATCATTTTCTTTTTCTTTGGACCAAATGACCAGACATACAATTAGACCGTAAACTCGCATCAGGTCACTTTTCTAATCCGAATCGTCAACAAAATTCCTTTGTTTTCTTTCAAAATTGACCGAAAAAACACCAGTTTCACTCCTTTTTGAGTGAATGAACACACGGAACTACTTTTGAAATGAGCATTCCGTGGAACTCTGTGACAAGAGTTTTCATCGTTAAGTTTATTGGTCAACAACTGTTTTCTTGTGTCGAGTGGTAGTGGTCAAATGTATTTTCATTTTTCACACTGACCGTTCAATTCTGGAGTTACTTGAAAACTTTCGGATCAGGAGGATCTGTTTGAAATTTCACTTTAACTTCAAATCTTAAAATTGTATGTAGAAAATATTTTCTTCTTTTTTCCTTTTTGCCGTCTCCTCTTCATTTCAAAACAACATAGACCTATCCAAACAAATTGAGCTCCGACGACCCGTCGGTTGCTCTTTTTCCGTCCATGATCCCTTGACACCCACACCAATCACAAAAAAAATCGTATGAGACCGGGCGGCCGGAATTTCGAATCGAATCGCACAAAAATTGACATGATTCATTTTTTCTTCAAGTTCTTTTTTTCAATTGAATTTATTCGGTTTTTATTCATGTCATACGGTTTTTTCAAGTTGCTCGACCGCTTATGCTCACAGTTTTGAAGAGCTTTTTGAGAGTAATCACGATTTTATTGGACCGATTTGAAAAGAAATTGTGGGTGAAGGAGTATCTACTCTTATATGAACTGTGTCAATATATAGACTATGAATGGGGTTTCTCACCTTCATAGATTGTCTAGATATAGCTTTGAGAGTTGTGCAAAACCCAAAGTTTTCTAAAAATACTCCCCTCAGCGAAATTACTGTAAATTGATCATAACATCTGTTGAAGAAGAAATTGGAAACACATTTTCCAGAAAACTTTTGACAAGGTTTCTAATAAGACTACTTTCAATCCGTTTCAATTAAAAAAATGTGCTAATTTTGAGCTCATGGGGTGCCCCTCTATTATAGGTACTCTTCTATTAGAGGTGCCCTTCTAATACAGATTTTACGATATACTATTTTTAATTTTTTCTCTGCTATGTATTTATCTGAAAACAAAAAATATTGTTTTGTGAAGGATCTTTATATCTCTACAGTTTTCAAACTTTCATTGTACTGAACACATTGATTTAATGAAATCTATCTGTCTAAAATTTCGAATTTTGTTTTTAATGTCTTGCTAATATCACTAAAATACAATGTACACTTTCCAGATATCCAGCTTCCTATTCTTACGGTTCGTTCTGATTTCACCCCTTCAACACCCGCTCCTGAAACTCCGATCAGGTAAGTCTCTTTTTTCCATTTTTTTCTATCCATTTTCCACATCAATGAAAAAACTGACACCTCTCGATATTTAACTACTCTTTGATTAACTCGTTTCTCTTTTCTCTACATTTTTATTTTCACTGGTTAGGAAGAACCAGTTTATGTAAGTGTTTGCTCTTGGAGCATTTCGCACCGGCAAAGATTTCCTTCCGCGCCGAAAATTCGTCCAGTCTCAGACTGTCTTTGCTAACCCGGCAGGCTTGCTGATGCTTTACTATGCGTCTTTATACTAAATGGTGTTTCGCTAGTTTCTTGACAAAGAGTGAAACATTTATTACATTTTTTCCAAGATTTTTGTTATCCGTTTGAGTCCCTAGAAAATACAGAACAAATTAATTTCAACAAGATTCGTTTTATGAAGCTTCAGTTGTCCTACAATTTCGTAGTAATGTGTAGATGGAATTTTATGGCATTTGGTTGAAACAGCACCATCAATGTCTTTGACTCGTAGATTTCGCCGAAAGATCATCAGATCTCAGTTTTGAATTAATTCAACTGAACAGCTAACAAGCGAACTCCTTGGATATTTTTTCGAGATTTTTAAATTATTTGAAGTTCGAAACTGAACCCCTAATCTTATTATGAAAATTCTGCATTCCAACAGTTCCCCAACCCATCATGCCCCCCTTTCCATGTTCCAAATGAGACATAAACTTGTGCTGTGCTCTTCGGCAAAGCGAAGAATCAGCTTAGACAGTGAGTCCTGCGCCCCCTCAATTTTTGTACACTCTCTGTATCCACCTTTCTCACCTTCTCTTTCTCTATTCCGTTCCATTGTTAAAGGCTCGGCTCCACTCAAGAGCAAGCAACTCGTCCAAGCGTTGCGCTCGCGGAAAGACTCCGCAATGTGCATCTTGGAATTCACTTTTTGCTTTTTTCTTATGCATGTCATTGACTCATCGATTAGTTTTAGCTAGCTACTAGGTGAAGATTAGTCATCATAGTTTCAACTCTTCTATAGATACTGTATATGACATCTGACTCCTGTCCGTAAGCGGCTCCACCTTTATTGACACGACGTTTTGACAACTAGTCAAATAGCAAAAGGGTATATCGAAAGAGCTGATGATTCATAGATGTGGAAAATACGGATAACATCCGATGTATAAGGTTTTACCCCTCTTTTACAGTTTTCTTTGTCAACGAACAAAATTTCCTCTCAACTATACGGATCTCGTGGCAACCGGTGGGATGGTTTGCCATCGAGCAATGGAGCACAAAACAATCCTACTCTCTTTGCGTATGATTTCTTTTGATATAACATCTTTGATTCAAGATACTCCTCATTTCTTTTAATTGTTCCATGTTTCAGTCAGAACGCAGCACTTGGGCCGGAACTAGTAATGTCATCATCTTCAAGTAGTAATGTTGCACAGCTGCAACAAATGGGACAAGTTGCTGGAACTGGACCAGATGAGGTCTTTCAGCATGGAACCATTGGGAAATTCATCAGGATGGAGTTAGAAGGTGAGTTGAAGAAAAGAGCATAAATGAGATGAGCAAATAGAAAGAGAAAAATGCGCATGTTCATGTGCATTTGTGCAAATAATATTGTAAGGATTCGGAGGTCTCTTTGACGCAGTGAAACACGATTTATCATTTAGAAGATGATGATTGCGTGGCATAGTTGATCTCCTTATAGTGATGATAAGAATAATTGGAAGGTTTGAATTATGACTATGCTTACTACAAAAATATACGAAATAGATTATTTAGATGCACCCATTTCCATACACACATTTAAAAATAGTTTTTTCAGGTGGTTTCTCATCATTCGTTCGATGCATTTACGAAGCGAAACGAACCAACAACAATACGGTAACGCTGGTTTGTGAACGAGATCAAGAATGCTGTGAACATGGATGTTGTCCGAAAGATCAGCATTGGATGGCTGGAGTATACGTTCTTCTGGCTTTCGTTCTCTTGGTTTTTGTCGTCGGAACATGTCTAATGATCTGTTGTTATCAAAGATCGAAGAACCGTCAACGAAAGGAAGAACTAGAAGCTGCTGAGTATCGAAATGCAGGATATGCTCCGTCTCAGGTTAGGTTTTGATGTATTTCTGAAATCTCATGTCCAATTTTCAGGTCGGAGGAGGTGCCTACTCATCATATGGTGGCCCAACCTATTAGTGACAATTCCTCAAAATCTGATGATCCACTTAATTCTCACTATTTATATATTTTGTTCTCTCAATATCTGTATATAAATATATACGCTTTCTCTTTCACTTAAACTATTCTAATATGTAACCTATGCATCCAATTTCGCTTGCTGATTTTCTTTCTTCTGGATTTTCTTTTTCGTTCTCTTTGCTCAACCATTCAATTCACATGCTTTGAATTCATTTTTTTGTCTACAATTCGAATGAATCGTTTCATTTTTTATGAGTATGAATGTCGTTGTTGACTGCCATTTACCTCGTCCTACCGGAGGCAGTTAATCCGAAAATTGTGGGTGAAGTCAGGGCCAAGTTGACCTTGTTGAGACTATATTATACAAAAGGCTTATTCTGTATTTTTATTCTCGACAAGCTTGATCGAGAATCTTAAGTTTAGAGAAGTACTTTCAAGATTCATTAGAGCTTAGAATCATGCATGTGCAGATTTTTGTTTCCCCTTGCAGTTTGAATTGTATTTTTGTAGGATCTCTTCAGAGATTCTCGTTAATGCTAACAATTTTTACATTAGAAACATTTTTTTCAGATAGAAGGATTGTGACTATTTAAATTGTTGTTGACTGTTTGAATTGTTGCAAACTTCAATCTTCAGAACATACGCGATTAATTGATGATTTTGTTTATAAAATAGTAGTCAGTAGGAATGTTATTGTACACGATACAATTACGAGTTGCCACTACGTTATAGGGCATTTTTTGATCTCTAGAAAAGTTAATTTAAAATTCCAACAACTCAAATTTCCAGAGAAACTTGTCAATCACACCCAAACAGATTGAATTTCACTTTCCGATTTTTTTTCAAAAAAAGTAGTATAAAACCTTGCAAATAATTTCGAACATTTACCGAACACACCAACCCATTCCCCGTTTGCCAAATTGTTCAGTTTTGCGTAATCCTAATCCTACTCTCGACCATTATTTCTGTATTTCCTGTCATTTGTCATATTGTTTTCATTTTTTCAGTTTTTCAGATTGACTTTTACAATGACGACATGTTTACGTTTTGTTGTGAAAATGATGTCATTTGCTCTAGTGATATCAATGGTCTACAGTGCTGTGATACAGCCTCGAATACAGGTTTACCTATTTTTTCGGTTTGGAAATCAGATTGATGGGGATTTTCAGGAAGTGAGTAGTACACCCGCATCTTGGAGTTCGAATAAGGAGTCATCTAAGGAAAGAGTTCGAAGACAGTATCCATATGGATTGGGAAATTATGGAGGAATGTATAATGGAATGTACAACGGAATGTATGGTGGTTACGGGGGTTACTCTCCAGTAAGTGTTTTTTCTTTCAATCGAGATAACTACAGTTCAAAAAAATACATTCTGAAATTTCACTATTCCAGTACTCATACGCCGGATACACTGGCTACCAATACCCTTATACGAATGGAATCTTTCCACTTCAAGGAGGTTATTATCCGGGAAGTATTGTCGGATCTGGATCCATCTGGGCTGCTGGTGGTGGCCTTGTTGGTAATATGTTGTCATTTTTAATTGGTTAGAAATAGTATTGTATAGCTTGCTTACCTTTTTCAAATGAATAAACGTTTCAACTTTATTTTTTCCCTACTACCCGTCAATCATTCCTTCTGCTCTTTTTTCTTGCTCCTTCTTCCAATTGTTGTCCCTTCTCCATTTTTTTTATTTTCATTCCTCGTTCTTTTTTTCTCGTTTTTAATTTTCTCGGTTTTGATCGAAACCTCTCATAAAATTTCGTTTTGCATCCACAAGACCTTCCGTTTTCATATCCTCCAAAAGTGTCACTGATGAATTGTTAATGAGAACTGAATGCAAAAAAGGAAGGATTGCTTACGTTTTTTATTAGTTTCATCATGTGATTTGTGTCGCAATTCATCCTTTTTTGCGGATAGATTGTTTATGAAAAAGCTCATCGAATGTTTCCAAATGAATCTGACAAGTCTTTGACATAAGAGAGCACAGAACCTTAATCTATGGATGGCTCACTGACATACGTTTTTATAATGGGATTACTCGTCGTCTTAAATGAATTCTCGTTCGACATTCGGAAGACCATGAGATCTTCGGCGCATTTCTGTCAACATGATCATGTCTATGTGACTATCTGGAATTAATCTGTGTTCAAAAGCACGCACATGTCAACAACAAAAAGTCTTCACATAAAAGGGTGACTTTTCAGTTTTTGTGTGAATGTGATCAGCTGAGTTCTCCTTCTGATTCAGCCTATTCTCTCAAATACAGTGTGGAAAATATTTCGGTTCCCTACTTGTTTAAAACTTGACATATCCGTTCGATATGTTATCGTTTATTCTTGATTTATCCACAATAAAAAGAATGCAGACAGAGAGAGAGAGAGTCAAATTTCAGTTCCGGAAAACTTCCGAATCTTTGAAAAAAGTATAGACTCTTGGTTAGAAATAGATTACAATCACCATTTCCTCCAACCAGAAAACGTGCAAACTTTGGCTTCTCTTCACACTGATGGCTCATGATTTTAGCAGAGTTCAAAATGTTTGCAAATACATCAGAGTTCTCTGGGAAACCTTTTTTCTCAAAAAATTATTCATTTCCACCCACATTCCTTAAATGCCCTGAAGGCGTTTGCCCTTCTTGTCGCTCCACTTTTTTTCATCTTTCATCCTTCCCTCGTTTCAATTTCTCATCAAGCTTCCTATCGGAAATTAAACTCGTCCATTCCAACCTACCGTAATCTCTCTATTCTTAACATTCCCCTCCTCCTCCTTCTCCATTTTTTCTCCATCCATTCTCTTTCTTTTTTTTGTTTAGTTCTTCCTTAACTCTTCCTTGTACCTATCCATCATTTTGTCAAGTAAGTATGGAGAAGGATTTGTTTCTTCCACTTTTTTGTTCTTTTCTTCTGAATCCCAAACAACACGCATTTTCAACTCTTCATGAATACCTATTTGATTGGATAGAATGTCTTCATCTGGTCACATTCGACAATGAAGACACGCGTGAATTCAATTTGGCTGAAAAGCTCAAAAGTCTTCTCAAACTCAGTTTCACACACAAAAACAATCGGATTAATTCGTTCTCTGAAAGCAGTTCTGATGTCTTCTGTTTTCGTGTTTCCAGAGACTTTACTCGAAATTTTAAATGGTCGTTGAGGTTTCCGAAAACTGTTCGCCTCTCTGTTTTTCTCGGAAATGTTGAGCGCTTCGAAATACCTACAATGTTCTCTAGGAGTATTGCCTACGCCTGATTATGGGTATTTCACTAATGCTCTTTCGAAGTTCCCGGAAGTTGAAAGACTTCTCAATATGTATTCGTAAAACCTCCAATAACTTAAATGTCAACACTACAAATGATGCTAGTTTGCTGCAATGTCGTTTTTCCTTTCTGGAAATAATTGGTCTTACTCATCTTATTTTTTCCTGATTGTTGGAAGTAACTCAAATAAAAAAGTATTTCATGATTCAAGAAAATGGTAGACAAAAACAAGAAATGAGTCATCCAGTTTCAAGTACATTTCTCATAGATTCCCACATACAAAATTTGATTTTCGGGTGCGCGCTTCAGATGAACATCGATCTTTGAATAAGCGTCAGAATTCAGGATTCATTCTGTTTTTCTAAGAATAACCTTTGATTTCTGACCAAAACCAATATTCTATTGTCCATTCTATCCATTGTTTGGTTATAAAGACACAGATATATTCTTATATTTTCTTCATCTTCTTTTTTCATCTTTCACACAACAATCTAATTATTCTGACGACGAAATAGAAGAGACGACGTAAGAAGTATTCCAGAGAAATCTGCTTCAAGAGACCACCATTTCTCAAAAACCTTCTTGTCATATTTTGAGGATATCCAGAACATTCCACCCATTTTTCATGTTCTGCTTGTCTGTCTATCCACTTCTATTAGCATTTTCTCTGTTGGTCTCATTACAATTCAGGCAATCGCTCTTCTGGAGGCATTCTTTCTCTCTCGAAGAGTCATCTGAATGCAATCCGTTTTTTTGACAAAGGGACACGCGAATGGGCTCTTTCCGACTGTGATTTTTAGTTTTTTCTCTTCTTCACTAGTCCTTCGTTCCGATTTTATTTGTATCTTCGAATTAGAGCTTGTGGATGAGGATGTACTTTCCTGTCCTCTTCTTATCTATCCAATAACCAGAAGTTTCAAATGATCTCATGCATTTTTTAGGTTTATGACTTGGGCTTCTTTTTCTAAAAATTCTCACGGTGAAAAAGAAGTATCTTTCATGAGATTTGAGAATGAGAGCATTGATCATGCCACCATTCTTTGGGCATTTTTTAGAATATTATTCTCTCACTGATAATGAGGAAAATAGGAAAAACAAAAAGGAAGATACCAAATGTGATTAGAAAATAGAGGAGTTCCTTATGACGTAAGGGATATTATTGCGGATATTTTATTTCGAACTGTTCTACCAGGGTCGACTGTCTTACTTTTCCCAACTTTTAACATGTCGTGATATCAAGTTTACAGTTTTTACAATTAAATCATCCAACCTCTATTCTATCCTTTCAAATTATGCTGAACAATTTCTCAAACCTAACCAGAATTCTGTGGTTTCTGCTATTCCTTATCCTGGATCAACTGCAAAGAACGTTCAGTTTCATGCGCGACACCGTAAATCCAGAGATCACTATCTTCGAGACAACTTCCTCGTCACATCATCACAAATCATATCAAAATATGACCCAGTTATAGTTAACCCCTATCTCATCTGTTCATCTGAAAACATTGATGTCTACCTCCTCATTGACGACTATAAATATGTACACGCTCCTCCTCCCCCGGTTTTTCCTCTTCTCTTCTGGCTCTTTTCCTCATTTTTTTCTCCAAGAATCCACAACCCTACCTCACTCCAATCCGTCCTATTTCATCGTCTTTTCATATTTTCCTCCAGATTTCTTTCATAAAAAGTATACATGCCTACGTGTATCAGAGTGTATACGACTCTTCCAAATAAAATGTCACAATCATTCATCCGATTCATGTATCCTCTTTCTCTCCTCCCACTTATTCTCCGATGTTTCTAAATCTGAATCCGAAAAAAGAAGAGGAAGAACCTAAAAGTTCAACATAATCTAAATTAAACTCTAACTTAATCTGGTCTGACGTGAGTGTACATGGTGTGGGAGGCAATGAGCGCTTCACTAATTTCTCTGAATCCGTTTTGGTTTTTTTATTCGGAGGGAAATCCCATCTCGTATTACCAAATCGTCGTTTGTTTTTTCTCAAGTTTTATTGTTCTGATTTCGATTCGGATTATGTTTTAAAATGAGCACAACGCCTCATAAACTTTGTTCAGTTCTTCTTCCGGAAACCATCCGAGTGTGAAAGACAAAAAATACGCCTATTCTTCTTCTTGATTGGTATTATTTTGAAGGGAGGCGATGGGAAATTAGCCATAATAAAGTATTTTCAGTTTTCTCGATTCGTAAAACAAAGAATTCGTTGAACTTTCTTGTTTTCCGGATGCCTCAATTTTGTTCCGTTTTCTTTCGATTTTGGATGAACTAATTTGATTGAAATAACAACTAGCTCAAGAAAAACAACATGAAAGCTTAACATGAATTCACCCAGAATTCCTGGAACACTTCGATTTTTCAGCTTTCCAATTCAAAAAAACATTCTAAAAAGTACAAAAACTTCAAAAACACCGCTCATCTCTCTCTATTCATTCTCCAACAAAAAAAGCCGACAAAAGCCCGTAAATGAAATTGAACACTTTTTTGCTAAGGCCAGTGCCAAAACGATTTTCTTTCCGGTGCCACTCATAAATTCCGGCCAAATTCCATTTTGCCCTCGTTTCGTTCCAGAAGAAACCACTCTCCAGAGACTGAATCGGAAAGGAATTCAAGGCGGTCTCTGCCTTGTTGCTGCAATTAATTGTGGTTTATTCTGGTCTTTTTTACTCCAATCTTCATTTCTTTTGGACAATGATTAGAGTTGTATGTTTATTTCGTATTTCTTGTTTTGGTCATATTAAGGACTCTTGGTGGTCAGGGATCTCGAGTAGCAATTTTCTGGTTTCTTTTAAGATATTATTTCTTTTGAAAATATCTGGAGTATGATTTTTGACATTGAGCCAATTGTGGGACTTCGAATGTTTGGTACAGTAGTATGAAAACAGAAATCAGCAACTTCACATAGTTTTAACCAGACGGGCTACGCCCCTCTGGGGCCCTTCGGGCAACGTGAAATTTTAAGAAATGAAAATTTTGAAATTTTGAAAAATAATTTCGTGAACTCGTCACTCTCTCCCCTTCGATAAGAAAAACTACTGAATGGTCTTAAAATGGAGGTTTTTGTGCTCTAGTGACCTCATTTCTTCATTAATCAAAAAACAAAATAGACGGGCATCATCTCGAAGGAATTTCTGATAACCTGCCAAAATCTGAAAAAAATCGGTCCAGTGGGGACTGAGCTAGGGCCAGCGACAGACACAGCACAGACAGACAGACAGACACACAGAATTTTGCGTTTGTTAATAGTAAAGATAACAGACAATTTCAATAGACACTGATAACTCTTTTGGTGGAGGTTTTCTCAATACAGTCCTTCATGTTCTGAAATCCAAATCATATTGATTCCCGTCCCTTTCTTGAATCGTATCATCCCAGTCAGTCAGCTTCAAAAATACATGTTCATATTAGTTTACGTTCACCCATCTTCCTTCGCCTGTTCTTTTTTCTCTTCTCAATTTTCGTAGAAGCTCATTTCTCCTTCTCTCAAAAAGAGGCGTCGACAACGAAGAAAAGAAACAAACATATTTACAGAAGTGTAAAAAACGGCGAAAAAAGTGAGACACTTTCTCACTGCTATCCGAGAAATCCTTCGACACAAACTGCTGAAATTCGATGTGAACTGAGAGAAGTAACAAAAAGAAAGTGTACGGAAATATAGATTCGAAGACCTTACAAACCGACAACAAATACGCGTTCAGGTGATTGAATTTCAAGATTTTCAAGTCGTTAGAATGTTTTTGAATTGTTCTTTTTGAATTGGAACCCTGATGTTAGTGAGGAAAACGAATCAATAGTAAACTACAACACAGAGTTTTCAAAAAGCTGATCAAACACAGTTTGAAATTTAGTTCGGCTAATTTGAGTTATTTTGAAAACTGACAAGTGCCTTCCTGACTTAAGTGAGCATTTTTTGAGTTTTGAACCCATCCCAAACACTTCTGAACCCATTTATCTTTTTTCAGATGTTATCAGCAGCAATCGTGGAGCACGCGGCTCTTGGCTTTGCCTTTGCCGTCCTCTCCCTTTTCGTTCTTGCATTTGCAGTTATCGCAGTCGTCCTTCTGACAATTTCTCATTCATGTTGGTATAGATGTGGTCGGTTTTCATATTCAGTTTCGTTGTATTCAAAGTAAAACTCACAAATAAGACAGATTGTGTGAATGTTTTGTGAAGTGATCACTAACTAACTTTCGTTTTGTTCGTCACACAATCTTTTCAATCAATTGTTATCTAACCATTTCCACTGCTTACTAACTGAAACTTCTCAAAACTTTAACCGATTTTCAGTTTCAGACGCAGAAGGTGATCCACTGATGGAAGATTACAATACTCTGTTCTCAGATGCAAATGTGGAGACGGGCGAACCTATTGAAACTGTTGTTGGATATACACCAAAGCATGCTGACATAGTGTGATCACATCATTTTTTAACGAATTGAATAAACATATTCCGATGTATCAGTTAATGCCAATTTCAATGAAAACTGAAACTTGAAAAATAAAATTTGGAAATATTCGACTCTGACAGAACAAAATAGTTGGAGTTCTTTAAAAAGCGACCATATTCATGCAAATTGACATAGAGATCTAACAGTGACCCAAAAACTTATAATTCAAGCGTGAGACTACACATCCAGAGCTTCCTCATTCTTACGTGCGCTACTCTACAAGTCTACTGACCAAACACGGCCAATCCAGAAAAAAAGTTGATACCGATCTTCCACGATTTCAGTGATTTTTATTTATTCTTATCAAACTCACTTTCGAGTATTATCAATTCTCAAGCTCAACGCAAAAAATTGGTATTAATCTAACCACAGGTTTCAAACTCAGAAAATGATTCAGAAAGTACATCAAACCTAAAATGCAAGGTAGGCAGGATTCAAGTCGAGCACCTAAAACACTGGATTCGAGTCTTCGATCGGATGGAACGTCAAGAAAAAAGCATCAGGATATGGACTGGTATCATGGATTATTGCCGAGAGCTGATATTAACACGTAAACATTTCATGAAGGATAATATCGGGAAACTTGAAACTTTAGATTGTTGGAGCATGACGGAGATTTTCTTGTGCGGACATCTCATATCGCTGGACAAGAGACAGCAAAAACAGTTTTATCGGTGAAATGGAAGGGAAAGTGTCATCATTGGCAATTGCAAGAAAAAGAAGATGGTAAGAAAATAACAGTCTGATTTTGAAAAAAAGAAACTAAAACTTTAGGTTCAATTGTCATTGAAGATCGAAAGTTCGACAGTGTTCTTGACATGGTGACAACTCTCCGTATGAAACGAGTTCCCGTATCCACAAATTGTCCAGCTCTTCTTCTGAATCCAATCAATAAACAAGATTGGGAACTTCGTCATGACCAAATTGTATTGGGAAAAATGCTTGGAGAAGGAGCATTCGGGGGAGTTTATAAGGCGGCTTTCTACTGTAAAGGAGAGAAAAGAATGGTATTAATGAATTTAAATAGGAAAATCTTCAATTTTTATGTTAAAGGTGGCTGTGAAAGTGAACAAAGGAAACGAGAAAATCAGCACAAGGAATATGATCGAAGATGTATGCAAGGAAGCTCGAATCATGAGACAGTATCAGCATCCGAATGTTGTTCTCTTCTATGGAGTTTGCGTTGAAAGAGTTACAGAATATCATTGAGTAATTGAATAAATTATAATTCTCAGGAACCAATAATGTTGGTAATGGAATTGGCAAACCAAGGAGCTCTTGACTCATTTCTTCGAAACGATAAGAACAATGTTTCGTTGAGAGATAAGCTCAAATATTCATTTGATGCTTCCAAAGGACTCGAATATCTTCACCAACACGGATGCATTCATCGGGACGTTGCGGCTAGAAACTTCCTAATGCATAAAAATGTTGTCAAAATTACGGATTTCGGTCTCTCGAAACAACTTTCCGATCTTGCCCACAAGTACAAATTGAAGGATATCCAAGCGAAACTTCCAATCAGATGGCTTGCTCCAGAAGTCATCGTTACTGCCACATATACATTCAAATCGGATGTATATTCATTTGGAATTCTTTTGTGGGAGGTAAAATTATAATTTAAGCTAAAAGTTAAACACTTTTTTGGGGTTCAGATCTTCATGGACGGTGCCATTCCATATCCCGGATTGAAGTTGGCAGAAGTGAAACAAAAAGTGAAAACTGGATACAGAATGGATGCTCCCGATCGAATGCCAACATTTGTTCGTAACATTATGCTGTCCATGTGCTGGCCGCAAGATCCCGAAGACCGTGGGAATATGAATGAGATTCGAATTGCAATGGAAAGTGTTCTGGATGGAAAAGTTGGGGTTTCGAATAACCGTTCCGTGTATTACAAAGCTTGAAATTGTTTTGTATTGAGTGTCCAATGAATCTTTCAACTTTTTATTCGTTTTGAGCATTCCGCAACAAAAACTATTTCTGCAGATAACAAAATTATACAATGAGTTTTACTTACTACACATTTAATAGTACCTCCTCAATTTCCGTTCCATGCTTTCTAACTCAACATTTTGTTCATTTTGTGTTCCCATTTGACGAAATACTTTTCCATTTTCTCGTTTCTTCCCTCCTTCTTCTCTCCTCTTTCTCCACAACTTCGATTTTCAATAACTGCCAGCTAGTCCTCTCTTTTCCCTTCTCCGGTCTGCGGGAGGCCTCTCCTTCTTCGCCCTTACCACCACCATCCACCCATTATTCTCTTTCATTCCACCGCTTCTCGATCTTTTAGTCTTCTTGTTCAAAGTACTGGAAATTATATTATATGTCTATTCAAGTATCTACATACGCAAGTTCTTTACACATAAATTTCAGCCGTTGTTTCTTAACAACACCAAAACATGAACTGAAGCTCTGAGATCTGGGATCGTTACCCAAAAACTCTTTCCCTTTTCGACTGAAACAATAAACATTTCCATATAAGATATTGATTCCAACTTGTAAATAATGAGTTTCCGTTTCTAGTTCTATCCTTTCCCGTTTACTTTCTCTCTTTTATGCTTTTTCCTTTTTCTCTTTGCCTTCTTTTGTCTGTGGAAACATACGAAGTGCGCCTCCCGCAGACTTTAAATTTTAAAATTTGCGTCGTAAAGTTGTCTAGACTTTCCACTTTTTAAAAGTCAAAAAGATCAAAAGTTTCAGGTGTCTCGTATTGAGCTTGTAGTCTTTTCAAGATTTTTCAAATTTGCAGACGGGGAACTCATTATTCAATAATAAATCTAACTGTAAAATAAATGCTGGTGAGCCGTGACATCTGCAGACCATGCTTCTGAACATGAGATTTTCAGGATTTTTCGATATCTCTTCTCTAGAGAGTTCACTTTTTTACACACCTGATTCGGGGCACTATACGAAACCCTATTTTGATCAACACCGTTTTTAATGAAGCTATAGCTATAGCAACAATACATTTAATGAGCTCTCACTATACTAATAAGTTTTCGTATATAATCCCGCCTTTTCTGAGAGACCAATAGTTTATATAAGCAGATATACAAACCAATTTCATTTTCTGATTTTTATGCCTACCCCCAATTTTCCTCATCATGATCAAATGTTATTTCCCTTTTGCTGCCACTTTCCACGATTTCGATGTCTTCATAATGTCATCGTCGTTGAGGTGGAAAGTTGACCTGAACCAAACCAAACAAGTTTTCAATCAACAAAAACACGAGAGACCACAACAAAATTTCAAAAAAAAGTTTGGCCAAGAGGGCGGTGAAACGATCGAAAAATGCCAACTTCCTCTTTTCTTCTTTTTTCTCAAAGCGTTTTTTTGCCTCCAACAAATCTATCCTTCGGTTTGTGCCTCTCCGTGACGCAAATCCTCATCCTTCATCTCTTATCCCTTTCCATCCCTCGGTTTTTTCTTCGTGCATATGGTTTGGTTACCAATAACAATTATTACCTCTCTCTCTCTATCTCCTCTTTGTTTGATCTCTTCATCCCGTCCCACCATCTGTGTGTGTTCTTTGTCAGACCCGACGGGAGATTGGGTCATCCTTTATATCGCCTGTACCAACTTTGCCTCACTAGGTCAGTGGAGCGTTGTTGCGTTTTCAAGGATAGATACGGTAATTCGGGGGTTTTTCAAGGATAATTAGACGGCCTACGCAAGTCTCGGACAGGTGTTTGTAATCTCAAGAGATGTTCTAGTGGGGCCGATAAATTAGGTGAGAAGATGGAGAGTATTTGAAGATGTACGCAATGGTTTAGAGCTTCTCTTTTCTAGATTCTCACACAAGATATAATTTTGGTCCAGTAGAATTAGATGGATGCATGGAAAAAAACAGATTTGGTTTGAGATACTCAAAAACATCCTGATCCATTAATCAGTAGGCTTTCAAATGACTATTTTGAAAATTGAACCAGAAACTCAAGAAGCCCATTATGAATTGTTATTCTACCATCAAGAAATTCAATCTTCGACTTTGAATGACCTTCTAATTGAAGTCCATTTAGAAGAAATGAGCTTCTAAGAAGTTGAATTTGATTCTATTAGCTAACGATCTTTGAAACTCATCGACTTGTGAAGAAGGGGAGAAAACGAATTTGCGTATATATATTTGAAAAGTATATATTTCGTGTCTTCTTCTTCTTCTTCTTCCACAAACTACCACCACCATCACTCTTTGGAGCTCTCCCCCTCTTTCCACACCCGGAGACGGACTCGTATTTATGCATTGTGTGGTGTTTCGTGTGTTTGCGTGAGAGTGTCTATATATTCTTTCCCTTTTCGCGTTACCGCCGAGCCCCGGAGACCAATTTTCGATTCTGCATTGAAATTCAGCAAATATGAAATTATGATTTCTCAGGCCCTTGTTCCATTGAAAAAATTTCCCAAAAACAAAAACTAAAAACAGCACTGAAGAGTTATTTTCAGAGCAGAAACGACGCTCACTGATCTTTTAATGCCACTTCTTCTCAAGAGCAAACGCACATCTGGTAGGGGTCAAAAAGGCTTTTCACACCGTTGAAATGGAAGAGCACGAATAGATAATGAGCTCTTTTGCTATCTTGTCTCTAGTTTCTCTTTTCTCTTTATTCTCTTCTACCACAAGAAGTTGTTTAGAACACTAAATTCTTTCTTGCTCTCAAGAAAATTGCCCCGTCTCGAATTGAAATCGCGAATTTTAGTTTCTTTCTCTTCTTTGTTGCATAATGAGCAGGCGAAGGAAAGTATAAACGGATTTATCTGATTGAAAAATGTTGAATTTCCTCTTCCTTCTGTGCGAAAAAGAAGGAAGAGTCAAAGAGTGATGATCCTCTTGAGCCCCTTTGGGAATCGTTGCTCTTCTTTTTCCATACGAAAACTAAATTCACCCCCAAACAGAAAAAAATCTGAAGAGCCGCCCCAATGCTACAACTTCTTCATCGTGCCCCTCTGAATTCTCACGTCATCATCGTATAGATAATACGAGCCTCTTTCTCTCTCTCTTCCATTAACAGCTCCTACTGCTTTTTGCTCCGCGCAAATCGACCCGTCATACAATATTTACTTGTTTTTGTTGACTCTACTTGCCTCTACGACTTTTCACCGCGTTCCCTCATTCCATTTGGCTTTTCGATTTCAATGCTGCTGATCTCGTTGCGAATACGGAAAACCCTTTTGCTCTTCCATGGGTGGTCTCGAAAACAAAAAAAATCTGGTTCCAAGATTCGAATCGATTCAGTTCAATTTAATTTTGATTTCTGGTTTCAAAGAATTATATTTGGTTTTTAGAACCTTGAAACATTTCAATTCCGAGTACTCAATCTTTGATCACTGTGTCATCCTAAGCCTTTCCGGGACATTGGAAATTTCGAAATTCGAAACTGATATTTCCTCAATTCTATATTTATTTACATACCTCCCAGACGTCAATCTCACCAAAAGGTACAAGCTCTCAGCTGGTGTCACATTACATTTCTCGCCTCCTTTTCGCATGTTTCTAGCCTGCACCCTGTACCGCCCATATATTCTAAAAAAGAACTGGCTTTTCCAGCGAATGTCAGCAGTCTAACCTTATGCTAACCTTATATTATTTGCACTTGAAGACTATTCGGAACTCCGATGTATGTGAAACGATGGATTATTTACTCATTCCACCGTCTTTTTTTATAGTTTTACACAACAAAACCCATGAAAACTTGTTGTGCTTCCAATGACAAAAAGTAACATTTGTTGTTTTGCTTCTTCTTCAACTACTACTACTTGGTTTTCTTATTCTACTGCTTGAAGAAGAAAAAAGAAAAGAAACATCCTTTTTTCTGCCGCCTCCTGCTGGCACGCCTCAATGCCTCCTCTTCTACTTCCCACCTCGTTTCTCTTTTTTCGTTTTCGTTTCGAACAATCAGAATCAGCTGACGGACAAAAAATAAAAGAAAAGTGGAAGAAATAGAAGAAGTCAGTCCAATTCTCGGTCGTTAAAGTTTTAATTTTCAATCTCTTATTCAACATTTTTCGGTTTAGTGTATTTCATTTCGAATTTTGACATGAGACGAACCTGTTATATGGGTGTATATATGTATTACTGTACGAACGATAAACGAGAAGAAGAAGGTGACCATTCACTTTTCGAACGACTAGTTAGTTACATCACAAACCTGTGCTTATCAATTGAAAAAAGTTTTTATTGGGGAAAGTACTGTATTTTATGACTCGCTGAATAGTCACTTTTCAACTTTATAGTTGGATTTTTACCAATCACAAGGATTATTTGGATCTGGGATATTCAAAATACTACTGCTCAAAGTCTCCAATTTCCATTTCGACTACTCATAAAAAATCTGGTTCGCGCTACAGGTGTTGGTACCAATAAACAACAAAAGCGACCTAGATACCCAGATACAAAATATACAAACCAAAACAATCAAATCTGGCTAACAAATCAATGACGGGTGACACAAGCAGGCAGCAGAAACATAAATTTCATAGAGAGACTCTGTTTCCATATAGATTCAATGTACTACACCGACGACATCTGCCACTATAATTGGTGACCGATGTCGTGTTTCGCCTTCTCTTTCTTCCCCTCCTACCCTACACTCGCCACCCAATGTTTTCTCACACTTACGCCTTCATCGACCCACCACAGTGGCATATGGCTGGGGAGGGTGCTTTTACTCTTTCTCCTCCTCCTTAGCCAACGAAAAGGAAAAAGAGGACATGCATTCGAACGTCTCACAACCTCTATCTATTGATCATTCGTATAGGTTTGAGCTCTCTACGATTTTTTGGATGGACTGAAACTTTTTTTTTCAAATCAAGCCAACATCTATTCAATTTGAAACCATGTTTGAGTTACTTGCTCTGAATCCGATTCCTCAGTTTTCAAAAACGACGGAACATTGGAGAATCAGAATTCGAACATCTAAAATCATAACATCTCACGCCCTCTTTTTTCTCGCAAATGTACAAAAACCATTCGAGGTGATGATATGATGGAAACTACAAGAAATAAGAAAGAAAATTGAAAAAAAGCCTGCCTTTCCTCTGTTTCCTCCGTCGATTTCCACCTCCTTCTTCAACCATCACATGACGATGACCCTGCTGGTTGCTGCTGGCTGCCCGTTTCCTCCTCTCTGCTCTCTTCCTCCCTTTCTCTTCTCGTTTCATCGTCGTCCTGGGGCATGTACTCGAAAATAGACACACTGTGACTGACTGAACGAAACGAGATAGAGTTCTAGACAGTTTGTCGCGTCTTTCGTCGTCGCCGTTCATCGGTGGGGCTCTGTGTGCACCGCCCGTTTACTCTTTCTTTCTCTCCTTTTCTCATTCAACTTTTCTTCATTTTTGTCTCTTTCATCAATCAAATTTTGTAGTATCCATTTTTTTGCAGGCTCAGCGCAGTCTCCCTCTTCCTCCTCTCCTGAAACCTGCTTTCATGTCCGTCCAAGACAAAAATGTCGGATTTGAACTCAAGTAAGTTTGGGGCAAAAAAGGGTTACGGTAGAAAAATTTTCAAAATCTTCTAGGACATAAATTTATCATTCGAATATACAGAGAATCTGGTTACTGTACATAGTAACAAATTCTGGATGTGAGGCATCGCAGTGAACCGCTTTTGGTCACTCGTGACCACTTTTCGTTGTAGCTGTATTTTCACTGTCCATTTTCATTTCCGACCGTGCGGAGAAGACTGGATTCTGAATCTGAATCTGACGTTGATTCTGACGATGATTCTATTAGGAGAGTCGTCATTTGATATGACGTTAATAGGGTTACTGTAGTTCTTCAAAATTACTAGACAAAGAGAAAAACGAAACTTTCACTGACACGCATCTGCTATTCTTTTGATGAAATATTTTGATAACATCGAACACAGTCGCTCGAGTTTTGATTTTTCCTTATCTTATCAGTTTCCACATCAGAATGATGCGTACTCTGAGCAGATGTTTGACCAAAGTGTACAGTAGAAACAACATCTGTCCCGATTGAATCATTCCGATCATTATGGGAACACCAGACTGAGGATTATATACTTTGGAGGGCAAAATGAGGCAGAATACAGGTCAAACCTAGAAAAACAGTACTGTCATAGGTCAAACTACAAATTCGAATAAATTCCCAATAGATTCACAAATTCAATCAAAACCTTTAATGTGGTGACCGAATCTGAAACTCTAATTATTTTGTGATCGTAGAAATGTTTTCTTGATCAACAAAAGTTTAGTGCGGTTGTTTGTCCCTGACTTAGATATTAATGAGAAATAAGAGACCCAGAGTTACAAAGTGATCTGGCACGTGTTCTTTGCCTTCATCCTCCCACAGTTTCCCACTACAACTTTCAATTTTTCTCCTCGTGATGATGTCATCCCTTGATCGCGGTGCCACAGGCGGTCGCCAAATGTATAGTCACGTGGCACTCAAAAACATGCATGTCTCGTGTATAAATAGAGCCAGTTGAAGCGCCAGAACTGACTTTTTTCAACACAAAATTTTCTAAAAATGACTCTCAGTAGAATTACACTATTTGTGACCACAAACAATCCGATGATGCCATCTACTAGTAGGCAGTTTCGGTAAGATCTTTTGGACATCGTCTGAGGTTTTGGAGACTCTAGTTGATTGAGGTAGAGTTTTGGATTCTAACTTACTAGACACTAATACTATTGGGGATGAGGCTGGAATAAAATCACGGACAAATCAAACTCAAAATTATAATTCTAATGTTTCCAGCGAAACGGATTTCCCGGAATTGAGTGGCAAACTGACGGGCAGGAAGGAGAAGGGTAGACGTAGCGCGGTGGCCAACCGCCATGCACGCCAAGCCGCCAAGGCTGGCGCATTCCTCGTCAAGACCATCGACGATCCGAACCACGTGCTCGGAAAGAAACGCAAGGAGCGTGTTGCTTCGGAGAGCCACGATGGCATCAACTCGAACGTCGTTTACTCAATGAATAAGAACAAACGTTGGGAGGCGTTGGAAGCTGAAGCAACGTGGGAGACCACGGGTAGTGATGGAAAACATTCACTGCCTGTTCAGATTGTCGAGCGTGTCTTAACCGCAAAAGGTGAGAAAAGGATTACTGTAGGATGAAGTTTGATCATGATTGTCTTCCATGTTCTATCGCTGGCATCACATGCCATCTGTCCAATATTCTTTTTTCTGCCCATTATG
The DNA here is from genome assembly GCA_963966625.1 of Caenorhabditis zanzibari. Lineage (NCBI taxonomy): Eukaryota > Metazoa > Nematoda > Chromadorea > Rhabditida > Rhabditidae > Caenorhabditis > Caenorhabditis zanzibari. The sequence goes on along the minus strand of OZ016472.1, from coordinate 12,102,916 downwards.
CTTTTTTCCCCGAGAAAAAGAAAGAAATGGACTAGATTCTATCTCATGTCAAAGTACACGAAAATGAATAGATGATCGGAAAACACATGACACTTCCTCTCTCCCGATAAGCAATAACTTTTTTGTGTTGGCTCGTTCGCTCTCTTTCAGTTGGGAGGTGACTGGCGGTGTCAGGAGTTGTCGATCAAATGATCTGGTAGTCAATTTGAATCATGAGACATTTCGTTGTTGGAGAAATTTTAAAAAAAAAGAGAATACATCGTGTTATTCAAACATCTGTACCACACTACAAGCTCATCTTGAATAAGCCGATTGAAAAAGAATAGGATATTTAAAGTAGTTTTTGATATGCCAGATAGTTCTTTGAATTCAAACTAGAAACAACTCCATTTTCACTACGGAGAGAATAAATAAATAAACAATCGTACACTGTCCACATAGAACGAGTGCATGTTCTTTTCATTCATCCTCTCGGCACATGCATGTCACATGAATCGAACGTGCAACATCTATCATCGTATTTCCAATTTTCCCATTATTTCAGACACGATCGACAATGTGGTGTCGTTGACGGAAATCGACAAGAACGGAGAGGTTGTGCGCCACGAGACCGCTGGCGGGAAAGGTGCCAACCTCCAAACACTTCTTGTCACCGGCACCACGACTAACACCAAGAAGACACGAAAAGCACGAAAGGAATCGGAGGCGTCGACTACTTCAGAGAGTTCAGAAATATCTTTGGATGAGAACGGAGAGCCGAAGGTTCAATATACCATCTATAAACCACACAAGAATCACAAAGTGCTTGCTGGCAAGCTATTCAACAGAAACTACAACACACGGAAAGCGGGAAAGACTCGTCAGAATCTGAAGCGTGTCGATCGGGACGAAATGTCTCTTTCGATGGATGAGATGAACAGAAGTGTTCATATCGACGACGCATACATGTACAAACCAAGTCGCGACTTCAGATTCTGTCTTGGAGACTACATCACTCCGGAATCCTGCACCACGAAACCAGTATTTGTCCGAAGATCAAGTATCGAGAGTGTGCAACCATCGGAACCAGCAGTCATCACATTCGATGAGAGTGAAGATGAGTCAAATGGACCATTGAGTGTTGTGGATATCTCACAAGTGCTTCGTGCTCCACATACATTCGAATGGGCTCTTCTGGATGTCTCCGAATGGAAAGAAATCGAAAAGCAAGTGGAGAATATGAAGAATGACAGCAAAGTTTATGTTCAATGGCTTGATGCTGATCTCACTCGTCTTTCGATTGATGCCTCTCGTTTGGTTCTCGGAGAAAAACAATCATATGGTGCATCCATTCTCATGATTGTAATCGAACGTGTCATCCTTGCTAAGAAAGAACATCTCAAAGTTCTTCTCAACTCGGATATCGCTCCATCTGGACCATTCTCCTGGCAAATTCTTAGAGGTCTTCTGAAACATGCTACCAACCTTCAGGAAATCGTAACGATTCTTTCTACATTGGTGGCTGAATGGAAGGAAGGAAGTATTGTTGCTCCAGAATGCATTGATGTTCATCGTTCTCAGAAGAGTCGATTCGAATTGAAACGTGATCTTTTCCAACCAGCATTCAACAGTATGATGTTGGCAACTGCTGCCCAAGTAATGAGTGCTGAGAAAATGGCAACGATTCTTCGTGACGAGGCTATGAACACCGAGGAACAGGACGAGAAATTCGAACGCATCGACTTTGAAACTGACGGTTTCGATTTCGAAGATGCGGACGATGAAGAGGAACCAGTTCCAGAGAAGCTGAAATGTGCTACTTGCGACTGCACCAAGAATTCAGAACTCTTCGAATTGGATGACAGCTGGCAGTGCCGTGAATGTCTTTGCAAGCACATTATCGATCAAATCCGTGCCAAATGCATTCCATTGGAAATTCCATTTGTTCTCGGTGAAGGACAATCGGCCTATGACATTCTTCCAGCTATCATTCCACTGCCACTTCTCAACTTCTACACCAAGATTGCCGCCACCGAAACTTTGACTAATGTTGGTGGAGGGGATATCGGAGAATGTCCATCATGCAAACAGCTTGTACACATCGATCGCAGCACCAACGAATTCAACACTTCTGCTTGTTATTCATGCGGAATCCACTGGTGTCCAACATGTGAACGTGAACCCCATTTCCCAATGTCTTGTTCTTCATACGCCTCTTGGATCGAGAAATGGGAGAAGGAGTACGAACTTCATGTTGTCGAGAAGACCGAATTCCTCAAGCGCATCAAATGTGCCTGTGGATACACCATGGAAGTTCGGGATCAAGCTGACCGTTCCGAGTGTGGAGGATGTGGACGTGTATTCTGTCCAAAGAATCTCGCGATGCTTGAAGTTGCCTACTGGTCTCGTGACGAGAAGACTGGAGCAGCAGTCAGAAGATTGGAGACGTCGACTGTCTTGCCTGCTCTTTGCGTTGAATCGATTGTCGCTTCAAAGCAAATCAAGAAGGAGTTTTCGGATGTGTGTGGTGAAGCACGCAAACTACGATTCTCTGTTTCCAAGAAAACTGAGTTTGAGAAGGCTGTTCGCAAACTCAAGAATACCTACGCTGGCGTAGAAAAATTGCGCGACATCCGCAAGACGGTGAGTTTTTGCAAAACAACCTATTTAGACTTATGGAGATATAATTTCAGGTGTTGACCATCGTTGAAAACGGACTCGCTTTTGTATATATCGAGAAAAAGAAGGAGGCAATGGCTCTGAAACCACAACTTATCCAACTCATGAAACAATGGAATGCTATGGAGGAGGAAGTTCAACATCCAAAGTGAGTTGATTCGAAAAAGTTCTCATGCAAAGAGTCTCAAAATTTCAGAGCTGACTTCCAAGCAAGATATGCATTCATTGAAAAGAATCTTTCAAAGGTTCTCAAGCAACTCAAACAAGTCAATGCCTCCTAAAATTTTTTCTCAAGTGTAAATACCATCAAGATGTACACTTTTCAACATCAAAAATCCTTCATCTTATCATATTTCATACTGCATTTTCATCCTTTTCCTTTCTCTTAAACTTCTAACCTACTTTTTCCACTTCAACACATCTACCCATATTTCGAATGTAAGTCTGTGTCTAGCGTTTGTATGTGTTTTGCAGCTGAGTTTTTTTGTAAATAGCGTAAACAACTCAAAAATCCTCCAAACCCAAAAAACACTTGTAAAATTTTTCAATTCACAAAAAGTTTTGATTCTTTTGTTTTCAAAGGAATCGAAACACCAAAAAATTGTGCAACTTGTATTATATGTATTCACTTTTCATTTCCCTTCTCCCCGTTTTTCTGAATTTCATCTCTGAAATTCATCATTCTCTTCAATATGTGCTGGATCACATACCGCTTTCCTCGAAGGAATTGGCCCTCATTTTCCCCATTTCAAATTTAGGTTTTACCTTTTTTAGGCCTTCAATTTCTAATTTCCATCTTTTTTCATCAAGAACGCCGGCGTTCATTTTGAATTTCCGCTTGCGATCCGTCACAAGACCAGCTGCAAAAATTGTGAAAATTGCAACATCAAAAAATCCTCAAAAATCATTTGTCTCTTTTAACGCATTTATGTGGAAAACTGACAATGATTTCACAAAAAAAAGACCTCGTTTTTTATGTACTCAACTTGCCCTATGTCTTCTTATTATATGCTTAGATTGTTTTCATTGAATTTTTTGCTTTAGTGTATTGCCTTCCGCCAGAACGTTATGTATTCATTCATACAAGTAACTAGCAATAAAAGTTTCCAAAGGGCAAAAATTGTTTTTTTGTATACAAGATGAAATATGAATATTAGTGGGAGAACGAGAATATAAAAATGTCTAACATCCGGAAAAAGCTTGGTGAGGAGAATCTTCAAAAGATCTTCGACGTTGTTCATTTTACGATTTGGGAACCGCAAATGTAACATGGAAACACGGAATGTGCACTTCTCGCCAGAGCACAATGTGTGGTCGATAGGACACTCGTATTTAAATTCTTGATCAAGATCTGGAAACTACCCTGCATTTTGTTTGTCATTTGAAGATGACTTTATTGTATTAGTTCAGTTACTATCGGAATCGGAAAAATTACTCGGAAATTCTGTCGGAAAAACGTGCTCATTTTTAACTGGACTAGAATTTTTCACATCGAGATTTCATCTGAACGATCTCGATAGTTCTTGAGAATTTATTTGTCTTTCAAATTTTCCACAACAAAAAGAAAGAAAATAGAGCACCCTGAATATTCTACCCGTGTATACTAAAAAACAAATCTTCTAAAAAAATTTCCAACTTATTCCCAACCTTCCGTCTCTTTGGAAATGGCGCCTGCTCCTATGATAATACAACTAAACAATGGCGACAAAGTGAATCGGTTCACAGTTTTCAAAAAACTTGGAGAAGGTACCTTCGGAGCAGTTTACGCTGTACGAGATGACTCCGGAGCCGAGCACGCATTGAAAGCTGAATTTGCCACAGAGAAAATTCCGGTTAGTTTCGAAAATTAGTTGCATTGATCCCTTCTTCTTGTTCCAGCTTCTGAAATTGGAGTTGTACGTGATGCAAAAACTGACTCAGAAAGGAGCGAAACACATGCCTACATTGATTGGTTTGGGATTTGGTTCGAATGTTCCAAACAAAATTTCTTCACTTTTCAGACAAGGGAAAACATGACAACTTTAATTTCATCGTCATGAAATTTCTCGGTAAATCACTTCAAGACGCCAAGAAAACTGGACCAAACAACCATCTCAATTTGGGATCAGCCATCGGTGCATCAATCCAATGTCTGGAAGCCCTCGAAGAATTGCATTGGTGTGGATTCTTGCATCGAGACGTCAAACCGGGAAATTTCTGTTTGGGAAGAGCCGATATGGGAGAGCTCCGAAAGATTTTTGTGTTGGATTTTGGAATGTGTCGTCGATATGTAAACGATCAGAATGTAATGTTGCAGCCACGTAGAAAGGCACCGTATCGTGGAACTCCTCGTTATGCTCCGATTGCATCTCATAACAACATGGAACACGGAAGAAAAGATGATGTTGAGAGTTGGTTAGTAGGATTATAAAGTTTAACTTGAAAATCTGAAGAAATAATTTCAGGTTCTACATGCTTGTCGACTTCACAAACGCTTCTCTTCCATGGAAAGTTGCAAGTGAAGTTAAGGAAGTGGGTGCCATCAAAAAGAACGCTCGCGCCGAGCCAGGATTGTCTCAATTGTTGGCCGAGTGTCCAATGGAAGAGTATCGTTCGATTATGAAGTAACAATCTTGGATATTTCATTTCAAAACACTTTATTTTCAGTCACATCGATAGTCTCACTTTCTTCATGGCACCGGACTATGGGTTCCTCTACTCGACTCTTCGTAAATTGATGCAGACTAAAAATTTGAAAGAATTCCCATACGATTGGGAAACTGAATATGCTGCTGGTAAAGAGAACTAACACCCTTGAATAAATCCATGTTTTTGTCTTCGTGTTTTTTTTTTTCTCTAGCTCAAAGTTCATCATTTTGATACATGTTTCATTAACGAATTTTCAATTTTTGCCTACTGTTTTTACCTACAGGAACCGAATTTGACGAAACTTCTCTTCAATTTTTTGTGATTGGTTTCAGTTTGTAAGTGAAAGAAATCGTTACTTTCTAATTAAGTTCCTTCATTTTTCTCTCCGTTCTTATCATCTTACATTCCCTTTTCATCTAGAAACTGGTTTTGTTTTAATCTTTCATGAAAGCGAAAGAGTGAGAAAAAGAAGAAAACCAAAGAAAATGACCTTCATTTTCCGGAGACTTAGAGATTTTGCAATTTCCAGAAAAAAAATGAAAAGAAAAAAGTTGATGGATAGGTAACCAGTGGAGACGGTTAGACGGTAAGTTACACTCCAACAGAATAGTATAAAAGAGATGGTTGATGACGGAGAAATCACTCTTGTCTTCAATTGTCAATCATGGGCAAGCTTATCCTGGTCGGATCTTCGATCGCACTCACATGCTGTTTGGTGACCGTCTTCACGATGGGATCTCTTCTTCAAGAGATTTCTGACATGAAGTCGGAAGTTGAGGATGGCATGATGGAGTTCAGAGTTAGTTTCAGTTTTGAAATTAATGATTCTAGATAAACAATTTTAGGAAATCCATCAAGATACCTGGAACCGTGTTATGATCAAGCACACCAACCCAACCGGAGAGACTGATGCTCCAGCCAACTTCCAAACTCTCTTCGGAATCCGTAGATCTCGTCAATCTGGATTCCCAGAACAATGTAACTGTGGACCACGTTCCGAGGGATGTCCACCAGGACCACCAGGAACTCCAGGAGAGCAAGGACCACAAGGAGAGGCTGGACCAGACGGAGATGATGGAAAGCCAGGACTCGCCGGTGAAGTCGTCGCTATTGTTCACGATCTTCCAGGAGGATGCATCCAGTGCCCACCAGGACGTCCAGGACCACGTGGACCACCAGGAGAGGTTGGACCAGCTGGACCATCTGGAGACAATGGACGCAAGGGACCACCAGGACCACCAGGAGGACCAGGAGCTCCAGGAGAGGGAGGAGACGCTGGACGGCCAGGAAACGCCGGAAGACCAGGACCACCAGGACCACGTGGAGAGCCAGGAACCGAATACAAGCCAGGACAACCAGGACGTCCAGGACCACCAGGACCACGCGGAGAGGCTGGACCAGCTGGACAACCAGGAGCACCAGGAAACGACGGAGAATCTGGAAAGGCTGGAAACGCTGGACGTCCAGGACCACCAGGACCACCAGGAAAGAACGGAACTCCAGGAGTTCGTGGAGAGGATGCTGCTCCAGGACCAGACGCTGGATATTGTCCATGCCCAGCTCGTGCCTACAAGGCATAAGCATTTCTCTTGTTTTTATCATACCAATGAACATTTCAATAGAAATAATTCTATTCCATTGAAAGCTTCCATACTGGCTTGTTGTCTTCAAAGCAAAATGCTTTCTGTAGTATTTGTCGTCTAGATGATTTGCAAAATTTCGCAGGAATCAGGATCAAACGTTTACAGATAAATAAAAAACGCGAAGAATTCGCGTTAGGAGTATGCAATTCAGAAATGGAGTAAATATAGAGAATGAAGAAAAGGGTTAATACAAAAAAGATAGGTTAAAAACAGGGTCAGTTCCTTTCGATTTTATGTCTCCATTGCTTCTGGTTCCTGCTCAGTAGCTGCTGCTTGCTCGACTGGCACAGTTTCCTCCATATCAGCATCTGTTGGACTTGCGGACGTCTCGTCTCCCACCATGGCGGTATCTTCTGAAACTAAGAAATCAGTACTAATAATAATTTCCTGTTTATCTTACCGGCACTCAAAACAGGCGGAGCTTCAGCGGCTTCTGCCACATCCTCTTCGGTCGGTTCCTCCTTGACCACCTCTTCCTCATCAGCATCTACTGGCTCGTCCTCTTCCATTCTTTCTCCATTTTCACTCATGAACTTGCTGTAAAGAGCGGCGAACTTGGGTTGAATTCCGTCCATTTGCTGACGAAGAACTGGAGTCACGAATGGTCCCGGTGGTGGAAGAGCAGTGCGCCCAGCTTTAGCGTCTTCATCTTTAGTCGTCAACCGTGAAAGGATTCTGAAAATAAAGAATTATACAAGAAGACTCAAAAACAATAATCTCACTGTCTCTCGGTCATATTGAGCCGCTCGGTGACAGATGTCAGCTGAGTGAACGTAGCTGGAAGACGGGAAACGTCTGACTTCATGTCGGAAAGAATTTCATCCAGTTGGACTAAGCATTTGTGAAGAACTGCGTTGGCATTGCGGTTTCCAGCTGCACTTTCCTTGGCAATGTTAGCCTGAGACTCGGCTATATTCTCCAAGTCGGCAAAGCGTTGAGCAAGTGGCCCGACATTATCCGGAGTCAAATGACGGTTAGCATGAGCAGCTCGTCGAAGTTGCTCCTCGATGACCAATGATTGTTCGAGAAGTTTGAAGCGACGTTGCATGAACTTGGCTTTAAGATCTGCCGAAATAACTGCATCGGCTCCGGTCTCTTTGAATGGTTCGTTGAGAATAGCGAATCTTGGATCGTTGATAATCTCATTGAAGTTGGCTTGGAATCTTCCGTATCCGTGGACAACTACACCAGCCAACAGCCAGTAATCATGTCTGCGATACCAGATCTCATACTCTTTTCCGTTACGGGCAACTTTTTCTTCGTTGGTCCACAAAGAATGGAGCTCAGTGAATCCTCCATCACAAATGTTGAATTTGAATGGCGGACGAGCGGCTCGTGGTTTCTTCTCTTCTTTAACCTCCTCTACCGGGGCTTCTGTTTCTATTGGCTCCTCTTTCGGGGTAGCATCTTCATTCTGAGCAGCAGCATTTTCACTGGTTGTGTCAGATGGTGCTTCGGTGGCAGTAGGCTCAGTAGATGTTCCTTCTTTAGCATCCTCATTTTTCTCCATTGGCTGATCTGTCACATCCGATTCTTTTTGTTCTTCTTTCATTTCGCTTGGCTTCGGTGAATTTCCAGACGATCCTTCTGCGGATCCATTAGCGGCTTTAGCAAGAATCTCATCTTGAACTTCTGGCATAGACCATTCGCCGTTAAATGGTTCAAATTCTTGAACCTTGCGTCGAACCAAACTCAGCAATCCGATACGTCCTAGAACATGTTGGCGGTTGAGACCTTCGCGTGGAACTCCATCGTTAAAAGTTTCATGTCCATCAGCTCCAGGTTCACACAAATGACGCATGAACAGTGATGCGTATGCACGGAAGACCCTCTCCGATTTATTCCGCAAATCACGAACAAACCATTGAGACTGATGAGAATCCTGTGGCGGAATTCCCCAACGCATGACACCACCGTAGAAGGCCTTTCTTTGGCGAGGGTTGAATCCAAGAATTTCAACTTGGCCATTAACTTTAGCCATGAGAGGAGGCATCTTTTCGTTGTTCTCATCGCGGCGCCGCTTTCTTTTTTCATCGTATTCATCGTCATCTGAGTTCAATCCTTCGCCATTATCGGATCCATGATATGACTCATTGTCGTCATCATCATCTTGAGCTTGATTCTGAAAGTAAAATATTAGAAAATAAATTTCGCATACGATCTAATTTCAATATTAGTTCAAAGCAATTTACTAACCTGTTTGCTCCAGTCCGTTCCCATGTTCTCACTAGCATAGTTGATTTGCTTGCGAACACGTTTTCCTTTTCCAAGCTTCTGTGCCTCAATCTCCTTGTCTTGCTCGTAGTGATGTTTGAGAAGCTTCTCCCAATAGTCTGGATCAGGTTCCTTCTCGTCTCCTTCTTTAATGACTTCCATCTCATCTTCCTCTTCTTCTTCCTGCCCTTCTGCTTCTTTTGTTTGATAACTAGCGACCTTGAACGAACTGAGATACTCATTTTGCCAATCTGCCTTTCCTTCTCCTTCTTCCGGACCACCAGCTTCTTCTTTCTTATCACGATCCAAAAGGAAATCTACAGCAGCGTCATCCCAAACAATTTCATGTGTAGACTTTTTCTCAGCACCTTCTGCACCCTCGGCGGTTTCCGCAACGGCTTCATCTTCTTTGAATAATTCTTCAGTTCCCCATCGGAGCACATCATCCAGCTCGGTTTTACTCATACTCTTTCCTTCCTTTCCTCCCAGACCAGCACGCACAACCAAGTGATTCAACAACATCTTCTTCTTGGCTACAGTTGTGATTCTCTCCTCGACTGAGTTCTTCGTAACAAACCGATAAATCATAACCTTGTGTTTTTGTCCAAGACGATGGGCACGAGAGAACGCTTGAATATCATTGTGAGGATTCCAATCCGAGTCGTAAATGATGACAGTATCAGCAGTGGCCAAGTTAATTCCGAGACCTCCGGCACGAGTAGAGAGAAGGAAAACGAATTGTTGAGCACCTGGCGCATTGTAGCGATCAATGGCATCCTGTCTCATTTGTCCAGTGATGCTTCCATCGATTCTCTCGTATTTGTAACCTTCTACGTCACAGAAATCCTCCAATATATCCATCATCATGGTCATTTGAGAGAATATAAGAACTCTGTGTCCAGTGTCTTTCAGCTTTCTGAGCATTTTTTGAAGAAGCACGAACTTTCCAGAATTTTTGATGAGTGCAGTTCCTTCGTACATACCATTCTTTTCTTTCGGCGCTTCAATGGAGGCTTTCAAGAAGAGATATGGATGGTTACAGCACTTTTTGAGCTCCATCAGGACGTTCATGAGAGACATTTGAGTTCCACCATTTTTCACATTAAGAGCATCGAAATTTCTGGTCAAAATGTTCTTGTACCATTTCTTTTGCATTTGACTCAGTTCGACACGAACAATCAATTCGGACTTGGACGGCATTCCTGTCAACACATCAGCCTTCAAACGACGGAGCATGTGAGGTCCAAGGAGATTATGAAGCTTTTCGATTTGATCTTCTTTGGAAATTTCGTTAAACTCCGCGGTGAAAGCTTCGAGTTGGCTGAAATTTTTTTTTTTTGTTGAGAGAATCATCGTTCATTTTACTTACTTGAATCGTTCTTTTGATAAAAAGTTGAGCAGATGGAAAAGTTCTTCCAAGTTGTTCTGAAGCGGCGTTCCGGTCAGAAGAACACGATAGTGGATTGTATATTCGTTTAGGTTTTTGAAGAAAAGAGACTGATTGTTTTTCAAACGATGAGCTTCGTCCACAACCAACGCTCCCCATTCAATAGAAGACAATATGGTCTTGTCCATGTTGATCGTTTCGTAGGAGGTGAGCAAAACATGGAACTTCATATTTTCGGTAGTTTTCATTTTCGTCGCCTTTGGTCCTGATTTAACGGCGCCTTCAACAAATGAAAACTCATGCTCTCGAAGAACAACACGAGAATCGCGGTCTCCGACATAAGTGACGACATAAAAATCTGGACACCATTGCTCAGCTTCACGTTCCCAATTGATAATTGTTGACAAAGGAGCAGCGATGAGGAATGGTCCCTTGCAATGGCCTTCTTTCATGAGAGTATACAAAAAGGTGAGCGACTGTACAGTCTTTCCGAGACCCATTTCATCGGCAAGAATAGCGTCAGTTCCGTTCGACCAACAATGACGAAGCCAGTTGATTCCTTCGAGCTGGTATGGATGAAGTTTTCCTCCGGTCTCCGAGACATAATCCGGCTGCACATCATACTTCTTTCTTATGTCGACTTTCTCACGCTTTTTCGGTCTTCTCGACTCTTCCTCTTTAGGTAGTCCTTTAGCTTCGCGATGCTTAGCAATCATTTTCTGAACGTTCTTTGGTATGTCATCGTTGAGCATTCTCTCGCGATGTTGCCAATACTTGATGATAGCGTCTTCATAGTTGGCTATTTTGGCATCGTCTCTCTCCCAAGTAGCTTGATCGTACGACAACTCTTTCCACTTGACAAGATAGTCTTGTTGAGATTTAGCATACGACTGATGGTTGATGATACGATGAATTTGCATCCATTCGGGTTTGACTCCGAACTGATAGAATTTTTCACGCAATTGGTAAGGATCGTTATCAGAATGATGCCGAGAAGATGTCGACTCCTCAAACTCTGGTGGAATCTCTGGATCGTTCTTGCGGAAATACATCATGTGTAGCTGAAATAGTTTTATATGTTTGTGTTATCCCCTATCTGTCAACGACTCACCATACGATAATGGACCTCCAGCAACATTTCGGAAATCCAAGTACACTGCCAGTACGAAAGATACTTCCACTTCATAAAGAATTCCCGCTCACGTCTCGGTGCCATTTTTCGTGGCGGTTTCAACAGCAGGTCGTCTTCTGTGGGCTCTTGGCCTTCTGGTAGAGGATCCGGATAAGGAATTTCTTTCCATCGCCAACACAAAATCTTTTCAGTCTTCTGCTCCGGTTTCACGCATTCACAGCGTGGACACGCCCATGTTTCCTCTTGTGGCACTTGAGTAAGTGGTGGGTCCATGCAATAAGCGTGGAATGAACATGTACAACTGTCACAAAGCAGAAGATTCTCGGTTTCCTTGCAGATCTTACAATAATCATCGTTTTGCTTGACTGGCTCTTCCTTGATGACTTCTGGGCCATGTTTCATGCAGTGTGGACAACTCCAGTCACCCTCTGGTGGATCCTCCATTGAAGGATCGATACAGATGGTATGATAAGCACGTGGGCAGGTATCGCAAAGGACGAGTTCTCCTCCTTGCTTGCACTCTTCGCAGAAATCGTTGTTCTCAACTTCTTCGCCTTGTTCCAGCTTTGCTTTCTTAGCAGCACGAGCAGCTTCCAACGCTTCCTTCTTTTTTTCTAACTTTTCCGCAGCTCGCTTCACTTTCGCGTCTTCCTTTTCTTTGATCTTGTCATCCTCAAGCTGTTCTTGTTGCTTGATGAAATTTTCAAACTCCTGATCACTGTCCGGTGCTTCTGAATCACGACGCTTCTTCCGAGCAGAGCGAGTCTTAGTTGGATTGTTCCTAGGTGGTGCCACAGGGGTAACAGCGACTGGGGTCTTGGTACCTCTAGACTGCTTTTGGACCGGCTTTCCTTGAGCAGCCATGTGGTCCTGATACTCCTTGTACTTGACCTGGTACATCGGATACAGTTTCGACACATTTGTGCCTGGATTGGCTTCGAGAATTTGCGTTTTAACGACAGCGGAGAAGTTCTGAAAGAAGACACTTAGAAACACGCTTTACTATCTCCGGTTGGGCTTACCTTAAGGTTGGTGATTCCTTGGAACTCTTCCAAATCATAATCGAATTGCACATCTGTCAAACCAATCGCGGCACAGACTTCTTCGCTACTTGCGGTGTATGGATCGGGAATCTCGGCCTTAGCTGCTGCCGCAGCTGCCTTCTTTGAAGCTTTCTTGGAAGCCTTTCCACCCTTCTTTCTCGACGACCTTCTGCGATCTGATGTTCCAGCTTCTTCGCCCTGATCTTGCTCTTCTTCTTCCTCCGTTTCCTCGGTTGCCTCTTGAGTCACGGAGCCTTCCTCCATCGACTCGTCTTCCACCATGGTGGTGTCGTCTTCAGTTGACATTTTTGTTAGCTGTTTGACTTGGGAATTAAGATTTCCTGAAAGGGATAAACTTAAAAAACGAAGAGAAATTATTCGGATGACATGAGGAGAGTTTTTAAAATCGCTAAGATAGAAATGAGATCTACAGACTTATGAAGACACCAGAAAAGGAATTGGATTTGGAAGAAAAGACTCAAAATTTTGAGTTTTCGAGGCGAAAAAATTTTGAATCTAGGGTCGTCCGCAAACACTGTGTAAAGAAAATGCGGACAAGGCATACTAGGTGACGCGCAAACAATTTAGGAGCTTTGCGTTTTGGAGTTGTTCGATCCATGGATCGATCCAATTAGGGTAACAACAATGGATAAATTCTAGAAAAATTATCGAACGATTTTCAAAACATGTCATTTAGCGGATAGTATCAAAATCATCATTTTTAAGAATGCTTGTATCAGAAAGACGTTCTCAACCAGATAACATCGAAAAAAGTTGCCAGAGCTGTTCATTACAATTTTATAAAACTCTCAAGGTCTTCTGGATACAAATTTTGTGAAAATTATTTGATTATTGTGAATTCGTTCATAATAATACTACACCTATGTAGAACAGCAATACCACACAATGAAAATAATAAAATTGCCGATCTAACAAGTCGATAACTCTTTCCGAAATGAACGAGCAGTTCGGGGACAAATAGTGTCCCCAGTTGTCCCGTTTGCCTCGACAGAAAGGGGACACACCAAAAAAATGGGGACACAGCTCTATAAGACAGAGGCTAGAGAAATAGAGAAGAAAAGGGACGAAGAGACGACACGGATTCGAATGTCCTGTCTTCGCGCGTTCTTCGACTGTGTTTGGATAAGAGAGTGAGAACGTTTGAGGTCCATCTGTCAGGGGAGGTCATATGTGTCCACTAGAAAAAAATCAATCCATAATGGGAAAAAGGAATGAGGGTTCGGCAGATTTCTTGGGGGTATACGGTAGCTGAAAATCGGAAACTTAGTGTTTTATTCCGATACATTCTAGAATCTTAGATGAATATCAAGGTTAGGTGAGAAAATAAAAAAAAGCAGAGGCATATTATATTTTCGCCGTCTGTTGTCAGGTCGGTTTAAAGGCGCACAGAATTTCTCAAAATGCATTTCTCGTGCATACCTAACGGGACCATTTTGAGAAATTCTGTGCGCCTTTAAACCGACCTGACAACAGACGGCGAAAATATAATAGATATGAAGAGTATGCGAGATAAAATAATTAAATATGTTTTTTTATGTGAAGGCGAAACTACAGCAGAACACCTTCGATCTCATTATATAACGAACGAAGGCTCATAGTTGCTAACACCTTCTGAAAGACGAGAAGAAAGTGGACCTGGAAAGCACAAAATGGAGCTGATCACTTCAGGAAAATGCAGAAGAAAAAAGTTTAGCTTGAACATTTCTCTCTATTCTTTGAAACTAGCTAAAAGAAGAAATGAAACGGATGAACAAGGAGCAGGGAAGTAAACAATGAGCGATCAATTCATCTCGTTGTCCCAGTTGAGTCGTCCAAACGGGGACACCGCCTACACACTTGTCCCACACTGCACGACACGACGGGGCCACTGACCCCCCCCCCCCCCCCAAGGGGGGGTATACGGTAGCTAAAAATAGATAAACAGTGCATCACTCGGGGACTTTGGAATTTGTTTTTCCTATTCCGAGTACATTCCTGGATCTCCCAAGTAAATAAATATCAAGGTTAGGGGAGAAAATCGAAAAATAAAATAACGGCATAGATATGAAGGATCACAGATAAAGCGCGAACGGATCGGATAGGAATGCTATATGGGTCCGTAATGCGTACGTTATGGATCCATCTGTAAAAGTTATAACTAAACTGATCCAAATGCGAATCCGTTTACGGGCCGCACGCGAATGGAAATTAGATCGAAAACCTAACGGGTCCGTTCGCGAATGCTCGTTCGCAATAACACCCATAACGGATCAGATATGCGTCGAATACCTGATGAACACACATAGCATTCCTATCCGGTCCGTTACGCGTAATTCGCGAATCACCTGTGATATGAGAGATAACCAACGTTGCTTTCATTTGAAGGCGAAACTACAGAGGAAAACGCATAATCTTATTCGGTAACTAACGAAGGATGAGCTCATAGTTACTAACGCTTTCTCAAAGGCTGGGAGAAAGTGGACCTGGAAAGCACAAAATAGAGCTGATGACTCCAGGAATAAGCAGAAAAAAATAGTTTTCCCTCTCTCTATTATTTGAAACTAAAAGACTGATTAAATGAAATGAACGAACAAGGAGCAGTGAAGTAAAACAAAATGAATGATCGGTTCACCTCGATGTCCCAGTCGAGACGACCAAACGGGGACACCGCCTACGCACATGTCCCACACTGCACGACACGGCGGGGACACTGACTAGAATTGTGGAGGAGTGGAGAATATAAATAGATGAAAGATGGGAAACGCAGCTGAAGAATTCCGAGGAAAAAAGATTTGGAGGTCATACGAAAACAACTTTTTTTGAGTTGTCGTTGGGTATTTCAGATATACAGTTGAAGCTAAAAATGGTCCTTTGACAATAGTCTAAGTAGTATAACTGGATGCTAGCTCAACAGACCAGCTCATGGGGGCTCAACAAACAGATGAAAAACGGTATTGAATTTATACAGTTTTCTTGTGGGGTATACGGTAGCTGAAAACAGATAAACAGTGAGAACTTTGGAATTCAGTTGTCTAATTTCAAATACATTGTAGAATCTCCCAGGTAGATAAATATCAAGATTAGGTGAGAAAATCGAAAAAAAACAGAGGCATCGATATGAAGGGTATATGAAGGTAACATTCTTTAAATTTGAGGGCAAAACTGCAGAGGAACACTCATATTAGGTAACTAACGAAACATCGGCTCATAGCTGCTAACACCTTCTGAAAGACAAGAAAAAAGTACCAAATGGAGCTGGTGACTCCAGCAAGAAAAAGAAGACACTAGTTTAGCTTGAACATTTCTACAGAAATAGAGAACAATTTTCTTCGATTTCTCTCTATTCTTTGAAACTAGCTAAAAAAGAAAAGAAATGAACGAACAAGGAGCAGTGAAGTTTAAAATGAATGATCAATTCGTCTCGATGTCCCAGTTGAGTCGACCAAACGGGGACACCGCCTACGCACTTGTCCCACACTGCACGACACGGCGGGGACACTGACCCCCCATGGGGGTATACGGTAGCTAAAAATAGATAAACTGTGCATCACTCGGGGGCTTTGGAATTTGTTTTTCCTATTCCGAGTACTTACTAGAATCTCCCAAGTGAATAAATATCAAGGTTAGGGGAGAAAATCGAAAAATAAAATAATGGCATAGATATGAAGGATATGAGAGATAACCAACGTTGCTTTCATTTGAAGGCAAAACTACAGAGGAAAACTCATCATCTTATTCGGTAACTAACGAAGAATGAGCTCATAGTTACTAACGCTTTCTCAAAGGCTGGGAGAAAGTGGACCTGGAAAAGACCAAATGGAGCTGATTACTCCAGCAAGAAAAATAAGAACAAAGTTTAGCTTGAAAGTTTCTCTCGAGTCTTTGAAACTAGATAAAAAGAAATGAAATGAACGAACAAGGAGCAGTGAAGTAAAACAAAATGAATGATCGGTTCATCTCGATGTCCCATTTGAGTCGACCAAACGGGGACACCGCCTACACACTTGTCCCACACTGCACGACACGACGGGGACACTGACTAGAATTGTGGAGGAGTAGAGAATATAAATAGATGAAAGATGGGAAACGCAGCTGAGGAATTCCGAGGAAAGAAGATTTGGAGGTCATATGGAAACAACTTTTTTGAGTTGTCATTGGGTATTTAAGATACAGAGTTAAAGCAAATTAATGGAATTGCTCTTCTGATAGAAGCGAACCCCAATGAGCTCAAAATGAGCACATTGTTGAAATTCAAACTGATAGAAATTAGTCTTATTATTATCCTCGTCGAAAGTTGTCTGGATTCGTCACAAAAAATGTTTCAAATCTCTTCTCCAACAGATTCTATGATCCATTTTGAGATTTCAGAAATATATTTTTACGAATTGGAAGAATAGAAGGTCATGCACTTCTTATACAGATTGTTCGGTAACTGGATACTAGCTCAACAGACTAACTCATTGGGGCTCGACAATCCAATAAAAACATAATTGAAGTTATTTTTCGCGGTGACCTATCCTATTTTTTTCTAACAAAAAAATATTGTCATCACCAACGTGACACTTTTTTCTTTTTATCTCTGCTCTAGATCTCGCATATCAAGGGCTATAAAAGACGGACGGTTCAAGGGAAGACTTCAATATTTGATTCTTACTCGACCCGAGTTGGAAAACTTCAGGTAAGCAAGAACAATGTTCCACTTCAAATCCGGAACTCTTCGATTCCAGCACTCGGTGCCGCGCACAAATCCAATACCAACCGCCAATTCGGTGAACATCAGATAAAAAAGAAGAGAAATGGCCGACGGAGGACAACAACCACCAATGGAAGGAGCCCCAGCTCCAGCAGAAGCCGCTCCACCAGCACAGGAAGGAGGAACTGTCGCCGCTCCAGTTGACGCCGGAGCCGGAACACCAGGAGGAGTCTCGCAGATGGGAGGAGGTGGACAACAGGATGCCTCGATTGGATTCGTCACTAAGACGTATGCCAATTATGTCCAGGACATCCAACAGGCTGCCGAAGGTAAGGAATAGTCTGTCCCTGGAGCACTGTATATCGAACTTTTTTTAGGACTTCGTCAACGCGCCGTCGTCCTTCAACAAGAAGGACCAGCCCAACTCCAACAACTTCAATCGCAGTTCCAACCACAAACCCAAGAGTTGATCTCAGCTCTCCAAGAGACTCAATCTCCGATTGGTCTTCCAACTTCATCGGTTGTGGAGATCTTCGGATGGTCATCAATTCTTCTCTTGGGTGCTGGAATCGCCAGTATTGTTGGTGGCTACGTGCTTTCGCCAATCTTCGGAATCTTCATTGGTAGAGCCGGAGCAGCTATTCTTGCTACTTTGGTGCTTCCGGCATTGGCCGCCTACCAATTGAATGCTGAGGATGGATCCACATCGGCGACTCGATTCCAGCTCCTTCTTCTTGCTCTCACCCAAGGAATTCTGATGGGTCATTCCATCTCGTACACCTACTTGTCTGGCCAACCACTTGGATTCATCACTCCACTCGTGATCGCTTTCGCCTATCCATTGGTTGCCGGACAAGTTGGAACCGCCCATGTCCCACTTCTCGGTGGAGCTGTCGGAGCAGCTTTCGGAGTTCAATTCGTGTTCGGTCTCGTCTCGGGATCCCTCACCTTCTCGTATTTCTTGTTGAGTGCCCTCTACAGTGCAGCTTCAGGAGCCCTCCTCCAGATTGCCTTCAAGAACTTGACCGCCCCGAGCAGAGTAAGTGTTCTTTCAAAAAAGACCATATTCAAAGTTTGATTTTTCAGATTCACATGTATCAAATTCTCCTCGTCGCCTCTTTCCTCTTCTCGAAGGCTCTCGTCTACGGATTGTTCGGATCTGCTGAACCACCAAAGGCTTGAATACTTTATTGTGGCGTACTCAATGAAAATTTTACAACCTTGATTTTTTAGAAAATTGGTTTTTATCCCAGAGTTTGCTACAGAAATTTTTGGCAGGAATGAAATAGTCGTCTGAAAATGGTCTGTGAGTTGAACCATTCGTAAGCATGACCTAAATCATCCGAAATCAGAAACAGAAATCGGGTGCTCAAGAGCCGCGTACTACAGAACTTTCCACTGAAATTGAATTACCACGTCGAATGTCTCCAAACATGTCTGACCATTCCCTAATGAGATAAGTCTCTGAGATAAACATCATAACGCGACCACCGGATGCTTGATTTCACGTGAAACCCCTTCTTCCGCCATCTCAATAATAAACAACAAAACCATTACAGTATCCCAGGCATCAAATTAATGTTGTATTATATTGTGTTAACAGTGATAAGCGTTTCAACGACAACCATTTCATGTATCAGATCATCGGAGGAGACACGTTGTTGTTTTGAATGTGGAAAAGTATTGTTTGAGTTTGAATTTCCGATTCGGGAAAACTGGAAAATACGTGCAAAAAATCAAAGAGCGGTCATTGAAGTTTGAGATGGTGATTGAAACTAAAAATTAGGTTATTACCTTTTCGGAGATTTCGAAAGACATCCAGTAACTTTTCTTATAGAACAGGGGTAAAGCTCCAAGACTCTGAACATTAATTTATCGTTTATATTGGTGCGCAGTTTCTATATTTAGAAGCTAGAGCCAGATTTATAGGGCGGCTCAGTGTTCTAAGGTCAAATGGTTTTATTCATACGTACCCTAAATACCAATCTGTTAAACCTACCAAGCCGGATCTGAAAGGGGTGTAACTATGATAGATAGTATTTCTGAAACGTCCATTTTCCTATACGATATTCTTTTTGGACTGTTATCCACCGGTAGTCTTTTCGACTACCGTATCAACCTTGTATGTCTAGTCTGATCTCTGCTAAACCTCAGCCATTCATTCGTTTCAACTATGTATTGTGTAGTTTATAGTCTTTTCGTTTTCCCTCATCATTATTGTCGGACACACAAATCTTCGTACAATTGTCACAAATTTCAATAGAATATCATCATCACAACTGACAGTAGCCTTCTAGCATTCAACTATCACAAAACACATATTTTTTGTTACTTATCACAGTCTTTCTCTCATTCTCTGTCTCGCACTCAACCTTCTTATCATGCATTTCGCAATGTTTCGTTTATGTCCACGTTTTCGTGGGGAACCCCTTTTTATCAAGTTGTTGAGAAGAGAAAAGAATGAATGAAGGAGATCTACAGTACCCGGAAGAATTATGTGACTAATCACAGAAATATGAAGAAAACGCCCGAAACTTGTTTATTTTCCTTTTATGTTCCTTTTTTGCCCGTTTTTTTGACTGTTTTGCTACGGAGTCCGTAGTACGGACTACAAACTTAAGGAAAGATTAAAGTTTAGGAGTTAGATTATTTTGAAAAGATAAAGCTTACTCTACCACGTTTTTGTTTCTATTCTGGTGTGGAATTTATCTGTAAACATCGTTAAGATCCAAAAAAAGAACGGATAATCGCGATTACTGCCCCACCTTCGAAAACCAAAAGAGCAATTCTAAATTCAAAAGATTATGGCAATAAGAAGTTAGAGCAAAACATAAACCGAATGTGTTGACGATGGTAACGAACGTTTTCGGATACAGATTAAAAGTGATTCACATGGATACTGTATATCTGAAAGGAGAAAACAATGCAGATTCCGATTCTGCCTGAATTGTGATTCGCGACTCATTTACATTTTCTGCAAAGAAACAAAATCATGAGATTTTTGGGACAACACTCTGAAGGTCTTCAAATAGCCATCAATCCAAAGAAAGGATTTCTGAAGTTGCGAGAATCTGGGGACTAGTTTGGAAGAATACGATCTTGCAGCAGACTTAACTTTGATGAATAACGAAAACAAACTATAATTACTCCGAATACTACCCAGTATTCAAACTTTCAGTAGCATCGCTACTTCTTGAATCCTAAAGGCTAAATGCCCAGAAACTCGCTGACTAGTCTATATTTCTGACCCCTTTTTTCAGACAAGGAAGAAGTTCGAATTCTACTTCCCATTTTCTGATACTTTGTTTCCATCTCGTCACATATCAATGACCATCTTGTACCCGTTTATCACCAGGTAATTTCAACGAAACGTAATAGACTCGTAGACATTTCGCCGGGCTATCAGTATGTTAAACACACAAAGCGCATTATGATTTCCACGAAAAATTGCGTTTCCAGAAGTTTGATAGCTCAGCGTCTCTCGCCTACGCTTCTTATCAGCAAGTTTCGAATTTCTTATCATGCTAAAACTGAAAAAAAGCATGAATTGGAGAGACCCTCCACTATGAACTTTAACATGGAATTCATAGAACATTGAAGAAGAGTGGCGTGAAATTTCTCTCTTCTTTTCTCATCTTTTTCGGGTGGGGCGATTGAGGGTAAAGTCGAATTTTTTCTTGCTTTTATTCTTGCAAGATTAATGAGATGATAGAATAGACGATGAGTCAAGTTAAAGTTTCGAGACTGACTTAAAGATTTATGGGTTTCTTCAGATAGATCTTGACGAAAAGAAGCCTGTTACACTGTATCGATGTCGTCAAATTGGCTGAACAGGTCATTTTTGAGAAGGATAAGGGTCAGCAAAGAGGGGAACAACAACTCAGGTAATTCTGGGACAACTTGCCGCGAAATTTAGCAAGTTGCCGTGTCAAAAATTCTGCTTGCCGCTGACCGTCGGCAAGCAAAATATTTGACACGGCAACTTGCCAATTTTGACGGCAACTTGCCGATTCTTGCCGTTCTGTGCGTAGCAACTTGCCGATTTTCAAATTGTATTCCCCCATTACTTCAAATTTAAGATTAAAGACATCAATTTATTGAAAAAAAAACATAAAAATAATAAGTTAACAAGCAAGAAAAACAAAAAAATTAGGTATTGTTTCCTATTGATGCCTCGTTATCCATGGACGTCCGGCGTCTTTGTGATTGTGTTTTGAAGCTTCCACAGAGGTCAATTTGAACCCTCTCCTCTGTCGATCCATGTTGCATTGTTTTGTCGCCGTGGAGTGTCCCATACGAGTCCTAAACATAATTTTTTTTGAAAACTGTTTAACAAGTAGCGCTCATAGTCTCTTGAAAGATCCAAAAATGAAATCCCCATAGGTCTCTAGTCAATAAAAGTCAACTTTTTCACACCCACTTGTCTTTTCTGCGAGTTCCCCTATTGCTCACAAAGTTGTTGATGAGGAGTCGTTGGAAGAAGTGTGTGCTGAAAAACGTATTATTCGGCGGAAAATACTTTTAATTTCAACTCACCTTTTGATAACTTTTGGTTTTTTAGTAGATCCATGCTTTTTACATAGCTACTATCAAATCAGAAAAAGAAAAACAGTGAAAAATGGGACACTATTAAATAAAAAATATTTAAAACAAATTTCACGCCAGCTGAAACAAACGCGTCATCACGAGGCAGCAAGCAAACGGCACCTTGCTAATTCAGCAGCAAGTTGCCGATTGCTTGCTACGAAGGTAGCAAGCAATCGGCAACTTGCTAATACGATAGCAAGCTGCCGTTTGCTTGCTGACCTCAAACCGCGCAGCAAGTAGCGGCAAGTTGCTAATTCAGCCGGCAAATTGCTAATAATTCAAGCAAATTGCTGATATTTCCGGCAAGTTGTCCCACGCCTAGCAACTTGCTATTTGCTTGCCCAAAATTACCTGAGAACGTTCGCAGTTCGATGAAAGATCAAGGAGTATCGCGGAGAATTCAGTTGGTTATGATAAGGAAACGCGTTAGAGACCGTTCTTTCCGGAGAAAACAGGGCACAATTCCAATTTTGAAACGAAACACCCAGATATTTGAAAACCGAATACTGTAGTCTTCACCAATCCTGTCAGCGCAGCCTGAACAGCTCATTCTCAAGACGTCCTTTGCTAATGATGCCTGCAGAATTCCAAAATTTGATTTGTTGAGCTTCGATCCTCTGAACTATTGACCTTTTGCAATGAGCTTCTTCATTCACTCCACACAACTCTCATTTCTATTTCTAGAGTAATATCAAAGTTCAAACTCCGTTATGTTCAACTTCCAGTTCGAATTTGTATTGCAACCCCTCTCCGAATCGACCTGCTTACGTAAATAAGTTGAGAAACACCCGGAAAACTGTGTCACTTACCCCGTTTGCATCATAATGCACCATGTGTAACTATGCTGAAATTCTCTATGATGACTTCCGTTTAACCCGTCACTGGCGTCTGTAAGTAGGCGCCAGTTTGTCTGGATGCCACTCCCAAGTACTGTGTTATTGTTCATGATGTCATCCCAGTTACCACTGACTTTTCTTTAATTTTCCATACTACCCGGATATCCCGGTATTCAAACAATAATGATAAATCATCAATCAGACTTCCGGTTCATTCGATTTCAAAAACTTTTATCATCACCTACTTTCTTGTCACATCCTTGTTATGCTGACTCCATTACCTAATTATTCTTCGTTCCCAAACATGAATTCGTAGTCTCCAATACATTAATTGCCGTCAAACTACATTCGATTCTCCCTTACTTTTTTTTATTTCCCTAGATCAGAGAACGTGCCAATCAAAACACGTTGAGAGCATGCCGATCGAATTGTTCAGTCCCTTTTACTTCATATTTCGAAGCGTTTCTCACCGAAACTCATAAAATTAGATCGTAAAACCGCAAATTCACTCTTATCATCATTCCGAGTCAACTTTGCACCCATTATATGTGCTACCATTAACGTCAATTCAGAGAAATTCCGCATTCTATTTAAAACAAACGTCGGCGAGAGAAGTACGGTAGCTATTCTCGTTATTTCAAAATCAGAAAACCATCGGGAAAAGTGTAAGGAACCACCGAAACATTCCGATCATACACACCTTTAGAAGTACAATGCCTTTTGTGTAAACTACAGAGAACGATGTTGAGAAATCAAGTTTTCTTAAGTTTTTTGAGCTCTGAAAATGTACCCAGACTGGAACTTTTCCGATGATTTTGTTTCTAGTTCCAGCTGTTTGTATATACTTTGTAATGTAACAGTTTTTACAAGAGAAAAAAGTGAAGATAGATGAAATGCATGAATAGCTAAACTGGTTTCTTTTTCTCTGTAATGGGGTTATAAATCTTAGGAGAAAGTAAAATGATAGAAAGTTACTTAACTGAATTCCAAAGTTTCAAAATGTGTGTATTTGATCAAAGAACCTCTTTTAGATATAATTCAGACATTTAGATTAGAGAGATAATGACCAGGTTACTGTAACATTTTTTTGCTTTTGAAGACTGCCATGGGATACTTCGGTTACAACCAAAGTTGTTCTATTCATCCCTGTCATGCCTTGTTGAACAGTTATTTGTGCTGGTACATCTTGCTTTCTACTTAGAACATTGGTATCTTGGCTGAGCCCAACAAATACTTCCTAAATTTCATCACATGCTCCAAACAGTCAGTCACTGACTAAAAGATTACTCCCCACGGAGAAAAATAATAGTTGGTAGAGTACATCAAAATACACTATGACTCGATGTGACGGTCTTTGGCACTTACCATCATTTGACTTTTATCCGGATTCATTCAGAAAAGAAAACAAGCGTAAATCTAAATCTAATTCCCGAGGAAAACATGAATCTTGCGTGCTTGCTTCTGGGGTTTGGAAGATTTCTTCGATGTGTTTTTCCTTTTTTTGTTAGAGATCAGCTTCTGCACATATCCTTATTTTAAGCTGACACCCTTCGCCTGTTTAGCACCGTATCTGGTCAAACCCCCCCGAAATAGGAAACATTCGTGACGGCATCACGAAAATTGGCGTTAGAGAAAGAATAACAGCTTCTGCTTAGTCACATGATTCTTCAATCCATTTCTCCTTCATTGCCTCCTTACAGTTTGATGACCCCACCCAAAATAGGCTTGCAACGGAACAAACGTAACAAAAGATTTGGTTAACGAGGAAAAGAAAAAGAAGAAGAAGCTGTGTAAAAATTCTCGAAGGTGTTCAATTTGGCGTGACACAAACTTCGGTTTGTTTGACAATGAAAAGATTCCTCAAATGTTTAGTGATGACTCAAAAGAGAGGTCATCAATGGGAACGGTAATAGCCTTGGCTGAAATTCCATGCATACTGTTAGGTTGGCTGAATAATGGTCTTGTCTGAATGACTTGAAACTTCCGTGGGTACAAATAATTACTAATGGATATCACTAATTATGGATTCTATTCCAAAACAGTAATTTCAATGTCCCTCATTGAATGCTTTTCTCAAGCGCAAATTCATTTGAGACCGATCTCTCAAAGCTCATATTGAAAGTTCCGTTTTGTCTAGACAATAACCATTTATTGTTCTTTCTGGCAAAACTACAATTCATTAACCCTGTTTGTTATCCTGATCTTGTATCTATAATCCTTCCGTAAAGCTACAGTAATTATTCCCAGGGTTTTAGTACCTACAAATTTCTCATTATCCTACAAAATCTTTCGACTAGGAAATTGTCCCCATGTGTTCTCTGGCTAGATTGGATTTCGCTATGAGTAGATCTTCAAGTAGTCAGATAATCATTGAGCACCGAAGGATCTCCGCATCTGCAGATATCCTCGACTTTCGTCATTTCACTCTGTTATTGAAACAGAAGGACGGAACGGAGGCAAAAACACAGTTATCTAAAATCAGGGGATTTATTCTACCAATCTTATACCTCCACATTTCCAAACATAATACAATCACAACAAGATAGAGCCTTTCTTCATTCTGACTACTTTGAGGAGATGTGATCTTTGCTGATGTTCGCAATAAAAATGTCTCGGAATATGGAAACTTTCTGGAAGATGGAGTGGAAACGTGGCTAGAAATATACAACTGAGAATGGATCATTGAAGTTCAAGACCCCTTTCCCGAAAATTTCGGGACCTTGCGTAACTTTTTGGGATGACTCAATCTTCGATCCAGACCCATAAATCTCATCAATTTGATACTTTAATTTACGAAATCACTATTGTTATGAGACCTCCCCCGCGAAAAACATTTTACACATAAATTCTTGGCATTCCTGACTTTTCCTTCTCCTCGCTTCGTTCCAAGTGTACTCTTGAAGAGACATAGTTGCTCTATCAAAATGTGTTAGTCATCAATTGTGGTTAAACATGGAACGAGGTGGGAGGTCAGTCATCCAGAAATAGAACGACCGGAAGATCAAAATAATAAACTGTCACCACAAAATACACATATTTCTTAACCACAACTACTCATTTTTACGTCACACCTACACTTTTCTTGAGTTCGTAAGTATGAATAAGTTTCAGTTTTAGGAGAGTGACGTTGCGGGAAAGAGTTTAAGACGATTATGACAGTTGAAATTATGATTATCGTTCCGGAAAATGAAGAAGAGACTCGAAACCATGAATTCCGTATTCTTTGCGTTTTTTGTGATAGACTTCAAACATTCTGTGATTTCACAAACATTCAAAAACGTGTTTTTTTGGGTTTAGTCTTTGAGAGTTCGAATTTTCAATCAACTATGAATTCTGATCTCTGCGTCTCCATATGATTTATGATTGATTAGGACCTTGTCAGATCAAGAAAATTTCTACGTCACTTCTCACAACACTGTTTTTTCCAATACATCATCATTCTTCCTTTTTCTTCACAATTAGTCTAGCTGGATATTGATGGTCATTGGGCCAGAGACCATCATGCTTTGGCTTCTCTATTTTTATTTTCCTTGTGTTTTGAATGATTAGATACGACTTCGACCCAGACAAAAAGTTATTCGTCAAGAAATTCCCTTTTTCTTTTTGCTGCCAACCAAGCGAACACCAGGAAGATAATAACAATAAAAACAATTGTCTCCAGGTATTTTTCACGGTGTAATTAATCAGGATTGCAATGTTACAGTAGAGCTAATTTGACCTAAAGAAAATGAAAAACTACAATGTATGCAGGAACACAGAACTTTTTGACGTAACAGTGGTAGTAGATCAAGTTTTCGTGGTTTCTGACTCTAGGAAATCATGTGTTTTTCATTAATATATTTTGATGACCTCAGTTCCAAAAGTTTCTGTTCAAAATAATATTTGGAACCTGCACTTTTGACGGAAACATAATCATGGGTTCAGTTTTGATGTGTTGCCGGCATTAAAAGTTCAAATTGCAAAGTGCATGTTACGATAATTATCCAGACAATGAAAATTAGTAGAATTTGAATTAAGAGCGATGTATCTGAAAAAGACCTTTTGGGTCAGCATCGGCACACCGAATTAGAAATTCACAGTTTGATGGTGGCATACAGAGACGGTATTGTTTTGTTGGTTTTCTGAAATCATAGTTAATCGTATAAATGAACATTTTATTATTTGTTCAAACTCAGAATGAGAAGATCATTAAAACATTAACATACCACAAAGACATTCAAATCATGTGGATACTTAACTAGATCCGAATAAAAATAATACCCAAATACGAAATCATATACATAAATTTTGATCTCCGAGTTATTAGACAAACGACCCCTCCTAATCAGGCAATTAGGGAAGAGAACCAAAATAAGAATCGGATGTCTATTTTTATCTGTATATAATGAGTATATCAACAAGTTCTCTCCCATCCATCCGCAAGGTGTTGCACGTGAAATTATAATTTAAGATCTTTGAATATCTCTCATGTTTCTAGGGTGGAGTTGATAAACAGTCCAATTCTCTTCTGTTTCACTGTGTCCAAATTTACTGTTGTTGTTTTCTTCAACCTTGATACGTACTAAACAGCTGATTGCCCCCATCTCTTATCAATTTTTGCGGGAAAATTGGAAGGAGTTTTTAAGGGGAAATAATATATAGCAAAGAGGTCTATTTGCAGGAAAAACAACATCGTCACTCATTTCTATTGCCCGTTTCAGCTCCACATGACCTACAGATCGGCTAAAATAGTGATCACAACGTGATGATTTGACTGAGTTTTGATCTGTTTTGTGTTGTTTGTATAGTATCCGACATGTGCCCTGTGAGGCCACAAAGAATGAATAACAA
The DNA here is from genome assembly GCA_963966625.1 of Caenorhabditis zanzibari. Classification (NCBI taxonomy): domain Eukaryota; kingdom Metazoa; phylum Nematoda; class Chromadorea; order Rhabditida; family Rhabditidae; genus Caenorhabditis; species Caenorhabditis zanzibari. The sequence goes on along the minus strand of OZ016472.1, from coordinate 12,075,265 downwards.
CCAACCGTTCCAAGGTTCAAATCCCATTTGGATCACATGGTGCAAAGTTTAGGCAATTCAAATAGTATATATAATGCACTATGTTATTTTAAAAGTTGTATCAGTTGATGTCGTAATAGGTATCAAGTCAGAGTTCGCCACATTCGAATACGGTATCAGTATGTCTAGGGGTCTGAAATAGAACATGTCTGTCCAAAGATAGACAAATTCAAATTTCTGAAATTCCATAGACCTTCAAAAATCATCGTCACTTTCAGACATGTGTTAATACTTGATTGATGATAAGGTTTTTGAAAGTTAACTTTAAATTTCTAAATACGGTAACCGACAGTAATTAGACCAGAGATGGATACCTAAATGAAGGTTATACTTTCATTAACATCTGTTTCATGAAAGGAATGCAAATCCATCATTCTTTGATACCGTATTCCCCCGGAAACAGGCTACGTCGCAATCATTTTTCTCATAAATCTTCTATCTTTCCCTTCTTCCTCCCTTATTCAAAATTCCTCTAACCCCCATTCTTTCCCTTTCATACTTATCTCTTTGGGAACCCTATCCATCCGTCACAGGTCAAAAGAACACGTACACTACAGTAGTTCACGTTTTCAAACTATGTCCTCAAGGTGAGAACAATTCGCAACTTTGTCACAGATGACCACAATCACAGAAATTTGCATCATCTGTGACAAAGACCTCCCCTAACCTAAATATTTGCCCTTCGTGTGTGTGTGGGAAAAATGACGTAGCACTTAACAAGCCACGCCCCCGTTCTTGCAGATCATTTCGAAATTTTTTTCTATCCTGGGCGAGGCGGAGTTTTTTTTGCTTGTCTTCCGCTACTGCTTCGCTCTCCCCCTTCACCCTCATTGGCCACGCCCATTCTCTTATCAGCCGAAAGAGACCGCCTCTTCTTATAAATATACGTTTTTATCAGACAGTTCTCAGTTCTTGACGCTTCTTCAAAAGACTTTATTCCCGCCTACTAATAGGGAAACTATGATTCCAGAATTCCCATTACCTACAGTAGACGCTGACTTCTACAGATCCCAAATTTGCCAGCTTCCGCCTATCTTTGGGCATGCTGTACAAACTCCACAACTCGTTGAGCCAACGAGTTTCCTGACGAAAACTGACAATTCAATTGGTAAGTTAACATACTGTCCCATCCGATATCAGTTTCTTAATTTCTGTTTTTCAGTTAACTCACTACGATTGAACTGTCTTCAGAATGCCGTCAAACGTGCAGCCATCCGACAAAGTAACCTCACAAAAAAGACTTCAAAAGTCAATCTGAGGAATGCTCCTGTCAACCCATTGAGCTCACTATCTTCTCTCATGAGCTCACTTGTCATCACTCAATAACTTGTTTTTGAAACAATGTCTTTCCCTCCTCACACCATATCCTCATTGCCTTGTTTGATAGAAACGTTTTCCATCGAACATCCAGTTGGTAGATTCTTCCTACCGTCACCCACATATCCGCTTCTTTTTAAATATTTATTCTTCTTTCTTGACCTACTTTTCCCCAATCATATTACCCATGTTGTTTTGACACATGAGCTAGTCTCTTCCCCACTATACTCGCTTTCAAAACCAACTTTTCCCGGTACTGATCTCAAACTCCCCCAACTTGCCACTGATCTCCAAATGGCTTCTCACCTCTTTACATTCATAACTTTATTGTTCTCTGTTGATTCTCCAATTCACTTGTGCATTTCAACATACTGTATCTCGGTCGTAGCAGCCAATCAGTGGCATTCATCAATGAATGATTAATTTTTATAAACTCGAACTGTTTTTCATTCACATCAAAGAAAAAAAAAGGAAAATAGATTGATGAAAAAGGAATATCCTGAAAATAGTTTCAACAATTGGGTACATCTCACATCATCCGAATTATTTTCTATTCAGAAGACACCATTCATTCCAGATCAAACTTCACGAACAATGCATCCAGACAGAGGTCTCACTAATCTGAGTTCTTTGATAGTTGTAGACACAAAAGAAATGTTCGGTACGAAAATAATTTTCGAAAAGAAGTGTCTAGTACGGAAAAAATTATCCTTGATTTTGCAACTTTTCGATCCAACGTTCTCGAACTACGTTCTGACCGTATGAGACATTGTTGAACTCAGATTGTTATCGAATTAAGCAGATAATCATGTTGCATTACTGACGCTTACGTAGGAATACATTTTAACTCTTCTAAAGGAACTTAGTCAGTCATCAAGACCATTCGACATTCCTCTGGATGTATATCTTGATTTGGAACAGCTTACTTACTAAAAGTAATCCTACAAAATACTACGCGATGGCGTAGTGTGTTCCGTTGTTGAAAATAACCTCTCAAATATCAAAACATTCGATGACAGTTTTCAGCTTTTAAATTTTCAAATTTTCTTGTTTTTGCAAAGCTAAAAAATCTGAAAGTCAAGTCAGAAAAGAAATCATGGCAGACATCATTAAGTAAACAATTTTTAGTTTGAAAGAGACTTTTTTTGAAAAGAAAATAAGTTTGGAGCAATCAAACATATTATGCTAAAACATTTTCTTTCCGGTTGCAAAACAATGCTTTCTAATTATTCATTGTTCTGTTCAACCCACATAATTCATTTTACGCATTCCAATTAGTTTGAAAAAAATTCAGGAAATGAACTAAGCAGCTGATATGATATCATGTGTGTTTGTTGTTCTGAAAACGAACAATTACAATTTTAAATCGGATATATTCGAGTGAAAACACAGACATGTAGAACAGAAGAAGAAGCAGGATCAGACTTTCATAATCATCTATCTAGGAGGCCAATCCTGAATTATTCCGATGCAAATCCGATTGCTATTTGCAAGGAAATTGACGTGGCACAAATAAATCTGATAAGGAACAAATGTTCAGACAGAATCAGGAAGGTGGAGAGGGTTGGGTAATCATCGTCTTATCCGATAGAGGTTTGTTACATTTCTGAGATATGAACCATGAAAATTTTATTTTAAAACAACTATACTCGTTTTTTCAAATCCGACAATTGAATGAAACTAGGATTCCCAAATTCCTGAAGATTATGGAAAACTTAAAGTCAAATCTGTATTGGTCGAGGAAGTAAAAACTGTGAGAAATGAATGTGATATTGTCCGTCCTACTCGGCTATATGCCCGCAACTTTAGGGCGAAGGTTGAGCCGTTTTCGGCTTTTGAGCGAAACTTGAGCAACTTTTGGGCGGACTTTGTTCAAAGTTCGGCTTTTAAGCGGATGTTCAGCAACTTTTAGGCGAAGGTTGACGTGTTTTGTCATCGTCGTAAACTAGGCGAAGATTTGGCGATGCTACGGCGGCTTTAGAGCGAACGTTGAGCGGCTTCTGGGCGAGAGTTTAGTACCAAGTACACGAAGTGGTATGGTGCAACTTCTGGGCGGAAGTTTCCCGGGTTTTGGTCGCACATTGGGCGGAAGTTTGGCGAACGTTAGGCGAACAAAGCGTTGTGGCAATGGTGTCGCACACTTCTCCTGCTGAGCGATGTTTCAGCGAAGCTTGGGCGAACCTTGGGCGAACATTGGGCGATATTTAAAGGCGAGCGGTTGCGTCGCGTCCTCCAAAACATCAAAACAATTTTTTTCGCTAAGTTTTTTCAATGTTTATATTGTCTTTTGCTTACACTATAACGAATAACCCTTCAATTATAGATCGAACTCCCAGTTTTCAAGTATGGACAACTTCTCAGCTCGTCTACAATACGAAAATTCGGAGGAATTCGAAAAATGTTCGATTCGAATGAGAAGGAAAATATCTATGTAAGTGGAAATTATGATATTTGGTTGTTCAACTCATATGTTTCAGAATTCGACCAAAAGTTCGACTCAATTCCAAATGCTACACAAAAAAATGACAGCCATCAAATGCTCATTCTCCAAGGTAATTTTGACTAAAAAAGACGAATTTCTATAAGTTTTTTTTTCAGAAATTCGTGGAATGAAGAGACACTGCCAAATCGATCAAGCTACCGGAGAGTTATCAGCAACAAGGGGAATCAGCAACAACAGCGATAAAACTTTGATAAATTTCGAATTTTTGTTTTTTTCTATGTTCATTTTCTTTCTTTCAATGTATTTAAAGTGTAGTATTAATAAATTATAATAATATGTAAGTGTTTTTGTTGTTTTTTTAGAGAAATTAAACGAGAATATGAAGGGAACCCCTACTGCCGATGATGCAAACGGCGAAGGTTAGGCGAAAGTTTGGCGAAGGTTGGGCGTCTTTTGAGCTGATCTTAGGCGGCTTTAGTAAAAAAATAAAGCGGCATCCGCCCAAGGTCCGCTCAGAAGACGACCAAATCTCGCCCAAAAGTTGCCGAGAACAGTCGAGTATTTTTAAAAATATGTTCGATAGACGAGTTCTGATAGAATAGAACTGCATCCATGGTATTGAATTTATTAGAACGAAAATACAATCGGTATCTATAAATAGTATCGTCAGACCTCAAACTTCCACAGTTATCCAATTTGAGATCCAATTATCCAATTTGAGATCCGATCTTGCAAAGAAGTTTGACCAGGCATTGACGAATTTCATGATTATTCTATATTCTGTCTGAATCAAGCACGCTGGTGGAGTTGGGTAACCCTCGCGGGCTAGAATATGAGAATCTTGAAATTGCTGGGTACGACACCTGTCTAAGAACTTGCTTTCCAGAGTTTTCAATTGTGATTGTAAGGCTCTAAAAGTCTTTAAAATTGAATTACTTTTTGGAACAGGATCGCATTTTTCACCCAGTTCTTCCGTGCTCATTACTTCCCCACCACTTGCACATATTTTTGTTTCAAAATTAATTTTTGGTTACCATTTGTCAGGTATTATCAATGCACATGAAGCTGCTAAACAGTCAACTCACGGAAGTTTCAGTCACGAGATTGTGTATGTTTTGTTGTTTGAAAACCATACAAATTATTAAAGTAAAAAACAATGTGACTATGACAAGTTATGACGAGAAATTCCGATGCAGCAAGTAGTGTAGCCGAAAAAATGTTTTCGAACAGGTTATTTCTGACTGATCTGAAAATGGCAAACTTCTGAAAGACTCAAGTCTGAACTTTTACTTGTTTTTAGGTCAAATTGACTTTAAAGGTTACCGAATAAGTTTAGCATTTAAATATATACTCAAGGTAGACCAAGAAAAGTTACGTAGACGAACCTCATAAGTTGAATAAAAACGATTCCTGGAAAATGTGAAATTTCAACCAACTGGAGCAGAAAATATTGACTCTGAGAAAGACTTGGAATTATTCTTGTTTGTGACCTGGGTGAATGAAAATCTGGGTTATGAATCATTGCAAACACATCCAAAACAATACGTAGATTGTTTCAACTGGATTAAGAATGTATCCGCCAGACAGGCGACGACGTGAAAATTTTAAACCTTGATTAAAACGACAACTCGTTGTAATCTGAAGTAATTCTTGGCATGTGTCCAGATTTTCAGATTATGATTGTATTTTGTTCCGTATTCATCATGACTCCCTCATCCGACGCGACCGAAAAAACAAAATGTTAGGAATTGAGAACGAGGAAATGAAATTCTGTCTGTTGTAACTGATAAAATTTTAACATAACATGTTATTAGAATTCAATGGGAATCATTCAGTGATGGAGATCGAAACTCTGTCTAGTCGGAATCTTTTTATTACCAAACGCTCTTCTGCAAACCATTTCGATCCTGATTTCTGTATCAGTATAATACTGAAGGTATTTCACAATTTGTATTTTCTCAATAAAAGAGTTCTCTGAACAAATTCTCACCTGTACATCAAAAGCGAAAATCAAAACTAAATTTAGAATTTACGCTTGTCAGATTATTTTTTTAGATTTCATGCTAAATCACGATCCAAAAAACCAGACTTAGGAGATAAACATGCTCAAAAAAAATTCTGGGGAAAAAGTTTTCGCCAAAAACATAAGATTATCTTCCTTCATCTTTTCCACAGATGGATTGATGATTATTTGGAATGAATGTGCAATGAAATCTGGTAGGAAATTCATTAATCAAAAAGGAATGATGATTGAAAAAGTGAAATGCTTGGAAGAAAAGTAAGAAACTCCGAAGGATTCGAGATTATTTCAAAGGTGTCCACATTTGTGAATGATCAACTTCTTTCCCGGTTTTCCGTTCTCTGTACCATAGTCTTTCACAATTTTCTCCAATATTTCGATTCCTTGGATAACATCTCCAATTGCACATCCATCTACAATTGAAGGCCCAGATTGATCCAGAAGAATATAGAAAATTGAAGAAAAGACAGTTGGATTGGTATCAGATGGAAGAAGAATCACTTTTCCACGTGTATTCGTAACTGCAGAAGAGAAATTATTCTCCTGGAAGACTTTTCGACACACTGGTGCACATCCTCCACAACCATTTCCATAGAGAACATCTCCTCCCATTATCATGTTTTTCGAAGATGAAATGTGATGGAAAACAGTTCCAGTGTACTCAATTTTCTTTCCTAAAGAATATCGACAGTTGAAAAGTTCATCAGTTTTAGATTCGAACCATAAGCAGGATGAATGAATTCCCCTCTTGCAATTTTGACGAACATTTCGGATAAATTCTTTTTCATTATTCCATTCATCTCAACGATAACTCTTCCAATCGGTACTCCTGTCTCATATCCAATGTCAAAGTAGACCATTTGATTCATGTTACAATAATTGACCCATTCATGCTTATCCTAAAATTTTTAATCAAAAATCTGATGGAACTTCGATCGCAAACCTTTTCATAATGAGTCCTGCTTTCCGCCAAAATACTGAGAATCAAACCCATTGAAGCAGATTTGCAAACGAGTTCAAATTGAGAAGGGAAATAAACTGACTCTTTCGGTTTCTCATATTTTTTTATGTTTCCAAAAAACAGTAACTTGTGGATTCCGTATAAAGGTTACGAAGATATTAAACTTTTGAATTTCTTCATTGGTCAAATTTGAAACAAAAAATAAAACACTGAAAGAAAGATAGAATTCTGAAACACAAAATACCACCAATATGGCATACTTCTTGTGAAAGACGATGAACATGAAACATAGAAATTTTGAGAGAAAAAATACAAAGTTTTGAATTTTTGTAAAAGAGAGAAAAAAGTACCCGAGAATGGAAAGAAAAGACGGAAGAAGAATGAGAGCAGAAAGAGAGATTTGAGAATTTTTACTTTCCGGTATTCGTCACATAATGAATTGAATCAAACCAACGATTTGGTTGGAATCGATTCCAGAATCCTGGACCAGACACATCTTCATTTGGTTTCTGATGAGCAAGTTCTGGACCAGTTGATGGAACAGTCACTGGAATCGGTTTGAATGTATGCTTTGGAGACTCTGTTGACTGATCAGCGTTGGTTTTGTGCACTTTGGATTTTCTGGAAATTTCAGAATTATTAGGGAAAACTCACTATAGCTAGAATGAAAAATCTGATTGACTAAACTGTTGTTATTATGTTCTTTGGTTACTATCCCACGGAGATTGATTATCCTTCTTAACAACCATTGATGGATGTTAAGAAGTTTGAAGATTACTATACATCATTTCCTACAGCTGAAACTTGATCTCCACGCAAAACAAGCGATCTTTCAGAAAAATAAAGTGTTAGAAAAATGCTTTTGGTGAAAGCAAAACAGTGCTGACGTTTTCAGGGACTTCTCACTACTGTAGCTAACAAAACTTACGTTACAACGATGTCTTCCTCGGGGATCGTCGTTGATTCAGATTCTTCTGCCGTGGTTTCCTCTGTTTCCTTCTCCAAAACTTCTGCTTGTGTCGATGCTTCTTCTACTTCTTCTGGAGCATCGGTTTGCATTTCTGTCTCTTCCGTGGCTTCATCTTCAATTGGTTTTGAAGTTGTTGACATCAATCTTTGCCAGAATGGAATGTACTTTGGTGTTGGCTTTGCTTTGTTTCCGATTGTGAATCTAAAGTTGGAATTCGAAGTCTGCCGGGAATTTCAAATTAACAAATATCCCAATTTTTCTAATCGGATCATCTTCATCTCAAAAATCATATCCGATCTGTCATTTCTTTTTCGTGATGTTCTCAAGGCTCTGCGCGACACTTGAGAGAAAAGCGGGAGCGGTCAAAAAATGTGCCTCTCTGTTATCTCTCTTATCAAACATGGTGATTGTACATTGTTTTCTGAGAGCCGTGGGAACTTTTTGGTCAACTCCAAAATTAGAAGAAAAATTTGAAAAAACACCCACTTGTCCCAGATGTTAGCCTTTGTTGTGGTCACTTCAGGTGCCGGTGTTGGTTTTTGACGGAGAGTGTTATTCACTACTTTCTGTAATGGAAAAAAAAACATTACGAACTGATAACGAATTTTCTGTCTGAAGCTAAGGTATTCAAATAAGAGACATAACTTATTGAAAATAAAAACCAAAAGAACCTAATAGTAACATAAAAACTAAATAAAACCTTGGCTGGTCTCGTTTTTCTGGTTGTAGTTGTGATGATCTCTTCTTCCTCGGTCACTTCTTCTTCTGGAATCTCTTCTGGAGCTACAGTAGTCGTGGTGGTCTTTGTTTTCAGTTTCATCAATGACAAAGCGTTTCCAGGTTTGCGAGTCAACAACTTCAGTCGGTTGGCCTAGAATAGAAACATGCAAACTGAGTATTCAACATAGGAAACATGAAAATTATGGAACAAAATAAGCTCGAGAGGAAATCAAAGAAAACAAACCTTGGTTGTCTTTTCCACTGGTTCCGGATCTTCATCGATTATTGTTGAATTCAGAATTCCAGTTTGAGTGTTACAGACAGTTGTAGCATAACAACGGGAGATCATCTTAAACTTTTCCAATTTTCAAACATTTCATGAATGAAAATACCTGATGAATATAAGCCTTTGCCTTGTATCCATCCTTTCTATACTTGGCCAAGAATGTATCGAATGTTCCAGATTGTTTGCAGTATGAGGAATCAGATGTATCCTGACATTTGAAGGCCAACTTCTCTCCTGAAAAAGTCCAAATCATGAAAATATTCTTATTTGGAACTAACCTCTCTCATGACAATAGTTGAAGCACATAACTCCGAAACCAAGTTGCTGACATGCTCCGTGTCTTGCCTTGTAGATCGATGCACAAGTCTTTTTGTACTGAAATTTGGTTGTTCAAAAACTGAGTAAACTCGAAAGAAATCACCTGGAAGTTACTTCCCACTGGTTCCTTGGCTCCAGCTTTTGGCATAATCCATGTTTTATCAAGCGCCCGAATCAGTCGATTCAGTCGGTCTACATCCAAGTTTTCTGTTTTACCAGGACTTGACTAAAATTAACTCGATTAGATAATTTTATAAATGTTTGGGTTAATTTGAAATAATTTGTGAGACATGCTGAAAAAAAGAGTGTTTAAGCTGAAAACTATTAGTTTTTTATTCCGTTTACAGTAGCGAACAACTAATTATACGTAAGCTTCCGATTCACCAGAAGTCGGTTCCCTTTGTGACTTTAAGAATTAGCATTCAATTATTGTGAGTGGTTATTAAATAATAAATCTAATTGCAACTAAAATTATTGTGTTAACTCATTGAACCAAAAATTAGAACCCAAAACGTTTTTGATCTACTACATCGTCTTCTCTAACTTTTTCCAGATATTTTCAGCAATCAAAATCCTTCAAAAATAATTTCTGTGTAGTAGATCAAAATAGTAAGTACCGTGGTGAGTTGGTCTCCATTCAAACGCACGTTGGCTCTTGGTGGTACTCTCAATGGAGCTGCAGCTGGAGTTAATCTGGATTTTGTTTGTTCAATTGCTCGATTCACGGCTGCTTGTCGAGATGCTGTAAATCATTGAATGCGTGATTCAGAACGTTTTTTTTTTCAATCTCTTTATTATTCCGTCTTTGTTTTAACTACTCGAACGGTATTCTCCCAGAATAGAACATCCCGTATTGATATTCGTTCTGACCTTTTTTATTTTTTCTAGTTCCAGGATGATCCGTTTCTCTTTTCACAATTGACCTATTGTCCCACCGTCTCCTACTCTTTTGTTCGTGGGAATGGTAAGAAGGGTAAGCTAACTGACCATTGAGAAAGTGAAAAACTGCGACAAGAAAGAAATTGAACAAATATTTCTTCTCAAGGTGTCACTGTTTGCATTGCTCAACCACACCGGTCATCAGCTTCATCATTATCACACCTCCATTTTTTTCCAGGAGGGGAGAAACCGTTTCTCAGATGCTCCTAGACTTTTGTTCGAGTACGAAAAATATGAAGAAGCAACATGAAACTGCCGAGGAAACACGAATACAAACAGAACGAACACGCATGCATGTTTGTGGCGAACACAAATATAATTCGAAAGGTGGTGAGGAAAAATTATGAATTGCATACATAACTGAAGATTGTTTGGTCGAGAAACTCTAATTAAGGTTCATTGTTCATTAGAAACTTTCGCTTTTTTCAGATACCGGAACCCAAGATACCGTAACCCAAGGAGACAAAAAAGGAACCTCTAGGATTTTGGGGGCAGTCAATTTTTGCATGGAATACAGAGAAGTTCCAAAAGCGAGAAAGTTTTCCAAGTAGAATCAAAAATTTAACAATAGGATATTGGAGTTTTATGGTATGGTATGGACCGAAGAATGTGTTTCCGATAAGTTTTAAACTGTTTCAGTTTGCTTGTTCCAAAAAGTTAAAAGAAGTTTGTAACACCAGTGCTTGAAATTATGCTTCTTCAAATTAGACTTCTATGAAGTCATGCCAAAACAGGACTAGAAGGCCTAAATAGGTATTTGGAATTTGAAGTGGAAATACAGTTAACTTGTGTGATATGTGAACATGTCTGATAAAACATCAAGAGAAAGAATTTGGACATTTTCAGAAGTACTCACCTTGGCCAGCATTAGCCGAAAAAGTGGCAATGGTGAGTAGAATGAGTTGGGCAGCGAGCCGCATTGGTGGAAAACTTAAGCTCTTTTTGGAGAGCTCAGACGCGGAAAAAAACAACGGTGAGTTATTGAGGATACTGTCCGACGACAGTGATGAGATTGAGCACAGAAGTCGCCGCCGATGCTCTGAGCAAGGATGGGAGTTATTTGGGGGGTGGAGCAAATAGGGAGAGGAAGAGATGAGAGGGTCACGAATAGAACGCGGCGAGCAGCGGAGAGGAGAAAGTTCGTTCGCGTTTTGTCTAGTGTCGTTGAACCGCCGACGGGTTCTAGGTGCTGCTGGACAATACTGAAATATGCCAAGGAAATATGAAAGATATATTGAGGGCGGAGGAGGAGTTCAAGAATGTGGGTGGACGAACGGAAGTATTTCGGGACACGATCTCATGCGTTGACGACGGAGAGTTTGCGGGCTCATTAGAGGACAAAGGCATGGTTGCGACTCGATGACACATTGCCGCAACGATTGTGTTTGTTTTTGCATATTTTAGAAAAAAGGGTGAGAAGTCAGCCAAGGGCAATCAGTCAAGTGGATGCCGAAATCCGGATCATATCTTTGGAACACTAACACGATTTTTTGGATCTTGGAGATTGGGGCAACCGGAAGTATTCTCAGGGAAGAAAAAGTGCAACTTCAGATCGTTTCAAGTGTAGTTACTGGAATGAAGATCGAGTAGAATATACAAGTGGTTGCTACTATTCTGGCGGGGTCCGTGTGGTAGCAGATTTCATGGTTGATTAGCCACAATGAAGAATTCAAAAAGTTTCTCATGTCGGCTTTGTTGCTGGTATCAGCATTTGAAGCTTCAATAGTGATACCATACGAATGTGAAGTTCAGATAGTATGCTGAAAATCAAGATGGGGGCCAGTTTGACCCAAACCGAGGACCCAATTCGATGGAGACCTACTATGGGGACCCAATAGAGACGTGATGAGGGCCCAGTTTTTTCGCTTCGACCGACCATCCTCACTATTTGACACCGTCTAGAGACTTTTCTTGGGTTATGACCTTGATAACATAGATACATTTTAACAATAATGCTTCCGAACTATGCCTAATTGAGTTATTCGATTGATTTTCAGAAAATGGAGTACATATTTATGAAAACGATCTTCACTACAATCAAGCCAGATCAAAATCGGATTTTTTAATACCAAGAGGAATTTTTTTGCTCGTAATTTTTCGTCCGCTCTGTAGTCAACCTCCCCTTCTACCCGTCCCTCATACGGATATTCCTTTTTTCGTCAAATCGAAAATTCGGATCTTTCTTCGTCTGGATGCATCCGATAATGATCTCAATCCCTTCTCCTCTTGCTATCCTTAATAGCTTGTTCATCCTTCAACGTGTTCTTTTCAATCCCTTTCGGTCTCCAAATATTTCCTTTCGTCTATATTGGGCTTTTCAAAAATGACAAACAGTGAAAATGATTCAAAGTTTAAATACTTTGGAATATTACTCCTAACTTTACAACAAGCAAGGTAATGTACTCTGTTGAGATTCTATTTCTATATTTTCAAATATTTCAGTATGCCTTTGATGGCAAGATATTCAAGAGCAAGAGAAGATTCAAATGTATTTTTCACCACAGTAAATGTGTTTATGATGGAAATCATCAAAGTTGTAGTTTGCTCTGGAATCATCATCTACACAAGTCAATCAGTTTCAAAGTAAGTTCAATGGCATCTTCATTTTGCCTCACAATCACTTCCAGATACGTCAATGAACTGAAATCTGCTATAATAGACCACCGATCGGAAACTCTGAAAGTCTGTATACCTGCCCTCATTTATACTCTACAAAACAACTTGTACTATATTGCTCTATCCCATTTGGAGGCAACAACTTTCTGTGTAAGGAACTAGAACAAAACAACGATGCACAGAAACAAAAAAGTCAAGTGTTTCGGCGACATGAAAAACAAATAGGGATCATAGAGATAGGAACAATGTACAAATATAGGATCAACTTTTGAAATGTTGATTTCAGATCACATATCAAATGAAAATCTTCACGACGGCAATCTTCATGTATTTCTTCTTGGGGAAGAAGTTGTCATCGAAACAATGGTGGGCACTGGTTTTGTTGGTTTTGGGAGTCGCTGATATCCAATACGTGTATTCCCCTCCTCCGGCAAGTGAAGATATTGAACAGAATCCAATGTATGGATTTATTGCTGTACTCACAATGTGCTTCACTTCAGCATTTGCAGGTTAGAATTATGGATCGGGGTTTCTGAATGATACAGAATGGATAGTTTATTTTTATACTTGTTACTTATAAGAACAGTGTAGCTCAACTACTTAAGATTTGATGTCAATGTCCATTCGGGTTCTGAACTTTACGAACTTTGTTAGTCCTTCGCCCTATAAACGATTTCATTTGAAGTGAGCATTTCAAAAGCGCCTCTTTGAAGTTCATTTTCCTTTCGGGAATCAAGTGATTTGTTTTTTCAACTTATCTCCCACTATCTTATTCTTGTCTGCTCCCAAAATAACTCTCAATCCACATCATTTCTTTTTTCAGGAGTCTATTTGGAGAAAGTGCTAAAAGCGAGTAATGCTTCCATCTGGGTTCAAAACATTCGTCTTGCTCTCATCGGTCTTCCGATCTCCTTCGTTTCAATGTGGTACTACGATTGGGAAAAGATAAACGAACGTGAGTTGGAAATATTTAGGTTTAAAGTAAAAGCTTTCGGTTTCGAATTTCGAGAACCTTTCCAATTTGAAAAATAGGAGGTGTCAATGAAACCGGAAAGATCATCGGTCGAAAGAAAAAGAGAGTATACAGTTGTGTGTCGACAGTCTTCGAGAAAAGAATAGAGATGGATCCGCTTCACCTGCCCATTGTCATTTCTTTTCTTTTCACACCTCTTGAAAAAGCAGTCCGGAGACATAGAGAGCACATGCTTGCATTCTGTTTGCACACTGACCGTTGCTCACACTGTGTGTGTGAGCATGAAGAAAGAGAAAGAGAGAGCTTCTGAGCATTCGGTGCATCAAGTGTTTCAAAACGGGAGGGATGAATAACAATGGTTTGATTGTGAGTGTCGTTGGCGCGGAGATAGCGAGAAGAGTTTTGGCAGTCAATAGAAAAGGAAATGTTCCGGGAATGCCAGACCGGGGCGATTCTCGGGTATTCTGAAGAAAAAATATTCAAAAAGAGAAAACTGTTAGCTGCTACTGAACTATCAAAGTTACTTCTTAAGTAAACTGTAATTCATCCATTTTTTCAGAAGGAGCATTCCGTGGATGGGATTTCGTCGTCGTCTGCTTGACAGTTACCAATTCGATTGGTGGAATCCTAATTTCCGTTGTCATCAAATACGCTGATAATATTCTGAAAGCCTACGCACAAAGTATGGCAATCATTGGAGCAGCCGTGGGCTCATGGATTCTTTTCGATTTTTCCCCTGGATTTATGTTCCTTATGGGAACATTCATGGTTATTTTCTCTATAATCGTCTACACTGCATTCCCTTATCAAGAGCCAGAATCTAAACTCAGTGCATATTTGAAATCTCAGCAAAACTCGTCGCTTCTGATGATTAGACCAGGAAAATAGAAAATAATATCGAAGGTGTAATTTAAAGCATTTATGAATAAACTCGTAAGGATTATTACACATTATGTCTTCGCCTATTATTGTACTCGTACGGTCTTAAAGTTCACTTCGAGGATTCTCTTCTTCTAGTAAATCATCGAAATCGGAGAGATACTTATAATAAACAGATATCGGATCAACATCGGTAAATTTGTGAAAGGATATCGGATCTAGAAGGTATTCAGGAGCATAATCTTGGGGCCTCGCTTGATGTAAACGTGATTCATGAATTATTGGAATATCCGAACTGATCGCACAAATTCCAATTGTCATGTCATCGGGATCTGTATCGGCTGCACAAGAGGGACACACTCTGAGAATGGATTCAACGGCAGAACGAGAAAAAATCATCCTGAAAAAATCATCTGTCACAATAATTAGCTTCAGAGATTCTCACCCGGATCCTCCAGTTGGGTAGTCGTAACCACTCTGTCCGTCACTACTGAATCCAAATCCATACCGTTCTCCTATGATAACCTGGAACTTTTTGACTTTTGCAACTACTGATTTCAATTTTCAATTTACCCTATCCTCTGAGTCATACATCGCCAGCATTTGTTTCAATCTCTTCCAACTCATTAACGTATCGTCATCTGCCACTACCAACCACTTCGCTCCTGTTCCAGAAACATCCAAAAACCTTCGGAAAATTGCCCAAGTTTTAGCACAATGTCCTCTTTCCGTGTTTCCGATTCCCAAATCCACTGTTGGAATCGTTGGATCTTCTTCATCGCTACAATATTCTATTCGACTCAATTCATTCGTCCAAGTGTTTTTCAACACGGAGAGTCGACTTTGATGATGTCCCGAAAAGGTTTTGATCATGACGTGTATTTCAGAATTTTCCAGAGAATCAGTAGAAGAAACAGGAGATGAGCATTTGACTATACAGTTCTCCGAAATTTCTCCACAGCAAAAAAATGTTGGATCATGTTCGAGGGGAATGTTGATCCATTTGTGGAGTAACATTGCAAACTGTAAAGAAATTTGTGTTTTTTGGGAGGATTTAGAGAGTTCACCTCGTATTTTGCATCTATAGCAAATCCTTTTTCCATATGATCTAATTTCCGAATAGCGTCAACTGCACTTTTAGACAAAATGAAACCAGCAGACAACAATGGATATCTAAATCCTTGTGGGGCATTCATTCCAAAGTGATGAATTATTGTTGGTCTGAATTAGTTGATTCTTCTAAATCATATCAAGTTATTACTAACTCTTTGTCTTGTAAACCAAAACCACTGAACACGAGTTCATTTGTAAACTTGGTACTTGTGAAGCTGTCTATATGTTTCAGGTCGATTTCAGAAGTATCCTCAGCAACGATAGTCCACTCCGAAACTTCTAGAAGTTTCATTATGGCCGGAGTTATCGCCCAAAGTCCTTGAGAATCCGGTGAGAGCTCATTGAGAGCGTCGATTACATAGCAGTTAATCTGAATTCGTAGGATTTAACTGCTGAGAAAATGAACTTTCAGAAAGATAGCACAGAGTTCATGAGGAATCCATTCATAATCATTTTTCCCAAGCCATGGGAGATGATGTGAAAGTAGAGTTTCTATTCGTCAAATCATCAAGATTCGATAAATGCTAATCGTTGAATTGATTATGATTATAAAACGAAAAGCAAACCTTTTTTGCATCACAATCGGTTTGTATCCGCTTTGTTTGGGCAATCACTCGATTTTTAGTTAATTTGCTTTTTGTTCCAACTAATAGAACAGTAACATTAAAAGCTTCGATCAGCCGTAGAAGCAGAAATAGGAAGAGAATCAGTTGCATCTGAAGAGTTTCTTTAAAGGAGGCGTAACATAATTATTTTTTGTTGAGATTTTTACATAGTTCGACGCAGAATTTTTGTGAGAACAATAAATCCTCTTGGATTCCGCCACGTGGCATCTGCACTCGTTCAGTACTAATTTTTGGCCTGTTTTCGGCTTATAAATCAAAAAGTAGGCATTTTCAGACTATGCTGCAAGAGGATTTATTGTTCTCACAAAAATTCTGCGTCGAACTATATAAAAATCTCAACAAAAAAATAATTATTTCATTTCAGAGATTTCATGTTTGAAAGTTTGAGATAATACAGAGAATTGGTAGCGTCCTCTTCAGTGTAGAAATGATGATTCGAAATACAATTTTTAAAAAGAAATAATTTATTGAAAGGCATTCGAATATGATATAGATTTGGATAAAACTCTAACAAAAGAATCACAGTGAGAAAAAACAGAAAGGAGAGCACATATAGAGGGGAAAGAACGGCACACACAAACATTTTTATGTTATGAGACTATGTTTGAACCCAAATTTTGAGAAGGAGTACACAATTCAATAAATACTGTTCATTCTTCTGATCTAGTTTTGCATAGTATACGTGTAGACGGTGATCCATGTTACCATGTATGTGGCGAAAGCGGCACCGAACCCTTCTTTCGAGAGCTCCCAGAATCCTCCAACTTCTTCGTCGTCAACTTTCTGGAACTTCGTGACGTAGTGTTGAGCCACGACAGACGATATGACAACGTAGGAGAGTATACCGAGAAGTCCTGTCATTGGAGTGATCCCGAATACGAAGCCGACGAGCAACGAGAGTATCTGAAAATGCATAAATTCTTCTGAGTGATCTTGAAGTAATTTTCTGTGTATTGATCAGTCTCTGGTTTTATATTGAACATTGTATTGTCAAATTATCATGACAATGATGTTCATTTACTGCTGCACTATTTTTTTAATTGGAAATTGTAATCTTCAACAAGCAGATGCAATGAATCAAAATTTCAGTTATTTTCGACGACTTCAATAACTTTTTTATAAAATTACCATCCGATGTCAACACTTCACTTGAAATCTCAAGTGTTTTGGTGATGAGTGGTAAAAAATTCTCTAATTTTCAAGAGTGTTGCAGTTTTCGCATTTTAGCACCTTTTTTTCTACCAGCGTATTTTTTGTTACCCACCTGTTTTCCCCAATAAACTACATCCAGCAACTCGTCCTTATCTGGCCATACTGATCGAGGAGAGAGTGCTTTACCAAGCTGAAAGAAATCAATAGTTATTCTTTGACAATCGTTGTGATAATTCTAACCGTGGCTGTCCAAGTAGGCTCCGCAGGTGTTGAAGACTTTGAGGACATTTTCTAAAATTCAAAAATTATTTAATTTTTGATTTTGCGAACGAATAACTTATTGTGAAACTTCAAGAAAAAAAATAAATGTACGATTCGCAATTTATTCAGAATCGAGTATTGCGCCAACGGCACTGTTTGTGCGCAAACGCGTCCTTTGCGCATTTCGTGATTGTGACTGGTTCAACTTGATGTGGCTTGTAGTCACAGCCGACTTTCGTGGTTTGTAGCCCCGTAGTACAAACATCAATCTCACGGAGGTGTTGAGAGAGAAAACTGGGAACAAAACAGAAAATATAGAAGCGGTTGAGAAGGAATGAGGAACAGTTCCAAAACCCAAATGCATATGATATTCTGAATTTTCTGTCTTCTAACACCTATTGTCATGGTCATCCCATTCAACTGTGATGAATAGATAAAGGATTCATCTATCTGAATAGAAGGCACATTTCTCTTCGGTTTACGAAACGTTATTCGTTTCTCTGTAGTTGACATGGTTATCCAGACCATGGAAGATGTTTGCCAATGTTTGTTGTAGAACCCATTTCACTCCCTACAAAGAAGACACAATTTGATAACAAAAATATAACCCATAACCGTGACTTCTTCTCTGATTTCAAATCATAATTGAATAGTTCACAATCTGAGAGATTCGAAATTATTATTCTATAACGGATCGTGATTTGTGGTTAGGAGACATCGAAAAACTACACTCACTCACAGACGCCCCGCCCCTTTCTTCTCAATATTTTATCGGGTGGTTCACGCCCCTCCTCCTGGGAGACATTTAATCATTCGGTTACTCCTCCAACGGTTTCCCGAGAAGCTTAAATGGAAGTTTCAGAATCTGTATTCATCGAAATTTCTTCTACAGCCTCCAAATCAGAGGTACTATTTTTTTTAAATGATCCTAAGCAACTCATCAGGATTTCAAACTGAGAATTCCTCTCCTCTCGCTTAAAATAAAATTTCGATCAGTTGGTGTAGTTCTATCAAACAACATTCCTATTGTTCAATATTCCTAATTTTATCTGTCTGAAAATAGTAATAACTTTTGTTTCGGAATACTGTAACTATTTCAGGTTTCTCCTCCCACAATGGAAATAGGAATGTCGCCTCCGAGTTTTGTGGAAGGAAATCTACTGGGTGTTGATACGGTACGTCTGAGATTTGATGATGGAAAAAAAGTGTTGAAATTATTTAAAAAAATTTCATCATTCGAAGAGATGATTATTATTGTTGTAGTCATCTGAAAATGTGGTGAACAGGGCACTTATTTACTGGGTTAAGAATTACAAGTTTTCATTTTTCAATTTTCACTACAATTGATCTTTCAATATGCTAGATGTACTTCTAAGAAAATCTCTGGAGTTTGTTTCCTTTTTGTGTCTTATCACAGATTTGGGGTTAATCTAGTTTAGCTTCTACAGTGGAGCAGATTTTAGGATAAGAATATGATCAGCACAAATTCCAACTTTTCTGTGTTATTTTGATGTTTGAATTGGAGTCAAACACAGATCTAGCACAAACTCCAAGTACGGAATATGTGTTCTGCATTAGAGACGAAAGCAGAGCTTAAAACTGAAAATATTATTTTGGATTTAAGATAAACAATGCCATTTGACTTTTTCACTAGTCTCTCAGTTTTCAACTACAGTCAAAGCACGTAAATGATCACAAACTCCGTCGCTAAACACACATTTTCTGTTCCCCACAACCACACTAAATCTCTTTCACATTCTGCGTCTCTTCTTCTTTCGTACTCTCTATTGGAATTCAACACAATGGAAATAGGCACACATCACAAAATAAGTCACAAAATAGAATATATATCATCTGATGAGATTGCAGCCTTCTTCCTCTTCAAATTACGAATGTCGGGTCTGCGCACATTCGGCACACGGTGTTCACTTTGGAGTACTGTCGTGTAGGGCGTGTGCGGCATTCTTCAGGTACGAAATGAATTGAATGGTAGAGTAAAAATGGATTCCTTTCAGAAGAACAGTTGTGATGGAGAAGAAGTATACATGCAGGAAGGCGAATCAGGGATGCAGAATTGATAAAACTGAAAGATATCTGTGTAGGCTGTGCAGGTATAAGAAGTGCTTGCAACTTGGAATGACCGCTGACAGTGAGTATTCAATGAATATTTAAATTTATTTTTTTTGAATGCTCACAAAATTCAAGTTACATGTAAACTCTTATAAAAGTCATAATAGAATTGAGTTTTGAATATTTGTGCAGAAGTTATGAATTTTCAAAAGACTTCTTTCAGATGTTCAATGGAATCGTGATATGATCTCATCGACAGATAGAAAGAGACAAAGCGACGATGATGGAACAGACATTGATGCATATTCTGATTGGAGTCCTGGATCTAAGAAATCTTGCTTGGATGGTCCTCCACTTTATGATTTATCAAAAACATTAAATAAAATTCATAAGACATTCATGGAGGTGAGCAATTATTGCAACAAAAAACTTCAACTTTGAACGTTTACAGTTCAAAATACCAGAGGATGATCCGGTTTATCAAACGATGAATACCCTTGGAAAGATGGATTGGGCATTGAGGCGTCATCGGAAACATCATAAAATACAAGATTTTCGAGTGAGTACTGAAGATTAGAATACAGTCTAGTTGGGACTTGTTACAGATTGCGAATACAGTTCGATTGGATCAATTGGTCGATATGTGGGGAAGTGAAATGACTAAAGTGGCCGAATTCATGATGCATTCTGAAGAGTTTCGAGATTTGAGTTCAGAGGAAAAGTTTTCAATTTTCAAGCTGGTTTGGCAGATTTCGCAGAGATTTGAAAAATTGACAATGTCGTTGGAGATATTTGGAAAAAGAGCTCTGGAGGAGAAGGTCAGTTTTATGTGTGTAGTTTGATTCATTGATGAAATCATATTTTGAGTGCAAACAATAGCTGCAGAAGGTTCTTAGAAAAAAGAAAATGATTCACAGAAAGGAAAACAAAGAAATCGAGACAGATCAGAAAAAGAAAATATGTTTTTTTGAAAAGTGGGAAATCAAAAAGTCAGGCGATGTATCAGATAACATTCTGAATTTCAGATTCTGATAACGTCAAGCAACACTGCAATTCGAATGGAACATGTAGATGTGGATCTTTCGAAAATCACTGATTACACTTCGATCGAACTTCGGAATATGTTTCACCCATTCTGTTCAAGATTGTATGATGATGTTGCTCGACCTCTTCTCGAGTTGGATCCTTCTTCCATCGAAATTAGCTACATGTTGTGCCAGATTATATGGCATATTGCCGGTAACCCTTTTTCTTATTCATAACATCTCTATAGACTGTTTTGTTTCAGGAAAAACAATGCAGGGTGACATTTTGAATGCCGGTGAAAAATTCATAGCTAAAATAGCAGATGACCTTCATCAATACTACATGAAAGAGTACAAAATGTCGAATTATGCTGGTAGACTTATCAAACTCATGACTGTTGTCAACAGTTTACAGGTAACAAAAAAGACAAAAACAACAATATCGATATTCTAATTTTCAGAGAATCCATTTGGATCGACTGAAAATTATGGAATTGGCAAAAATCTTTGATGTTTTCAAGGTCAAAATCACGGATCCATGCTTCTTCCAAGATTGATTCAATCGTGTTTGCTTCTGCTCATTAATGATCTTTTTCCTATTTTCTGGATTCAAAATGCTCATAAAAGTTTTTAATTCAGCAAGAGTTTTTGCTTCATATAGAAAATACAATCAATTAAGAACTTAAAAATTGACTAGATTTTTGTTGATTTCGTGACTTGAGTCATTTGATATAGAAGTTTAGTGATTATTATTTCCGGACACTGTGCAAAGGACAGGTTTGATTCTTCGGTCTATGATGTTATAAGGGATTATTCAAATTCTGAAACTCTCCTTCGACATTCGAAATAGAACAGTTTTGCATGTAACTATAACAATGACAGTCGTAACTATCGAGTCAGGATTTCCAGATGTTCGACATATATCTACTTTTGTATTCTTTCATAAAACCAGATATTTGATTATGGTTCTATCGTAAGCACTCTTTCCCTTGAAAATTATTATTATTTTGAAGTATTTTTAGGTTGCTATGTATGACTGTAGGACAGATGAACTCGTTGACATTTAACTTCACCGTTATTTGTATGCAAGATGTCGTAGTTGATTACCATAAGGATAATCGAACAGATTTACATTGGATGGAAGATCCAAGTCAAAAATCATTCATTTTCTCTGGTGTTGCTATTGGTGCTGTCATTGGATTGATTCCACTTGTTCCCATGTTGGATCATGTTGGTTTACGGTTTGAATTTTTTTGTGGCTCTGATTTTATTCCCCTTTCAGCATTACTTTCACGATATTCGGTCTAATATCTGCTGCAAGTTCTCTTCTTTTCCCATTGGCTGTCTCTATTGACTTCTACGCAGTATTCATTGTCCGAATTCTCCAGGGGATCGGAACCTCGATCCTTTATACTGTTGTCGCTTATATCCCTGGTATCTGGGCACCAAAAAACGAAATGGGAACTTTTCTGGCGGTTCTTTCCTGTGGTTTTCAGTTGAGTAACATCATCTGTATGCCTGTTTCTGGAATTCTCTGTGAATCTGACTACGGTTGGAGACCGATCTACTATATCTTCGGATCATCGACTGTTCTAGTCTATGTTGCATTTTTCCTTTTCTATGCTGATGCACCTAAGAATCACCATCATGTTTCTCCACAAGAACTCAGTATGATTTGTGCCGAGAAGATACCGAAGAAAGGAAAGGAAAATGTACCTTATAGAGCCATTTGCTCTGACAAATGTGTACTTGCAACATGGCTTGCAATGTGTGGAAGAAATGTTGCCTTCTATGTTTTGATTCTATACGGACCAACCTATCTCAGAGAAGTTTTGCACTTTGATGTTAAAGGAACTGGATGGGCTGCAGCTCTTCCTTTTGTTTCTTGTGCAGCCGTGAAATTTGCTTCTGGTCAACTCACTGATAGACTAACAATGTTTTCCGAGAAGGTATTTTGATATGTAGAAACCATCTTCTAAGTTTATAATACCTACAGACAAAGTTCATAACATGTACGATGATCTCAATGATTGGGTTGGCAGCTGGATTCGTGGTTATGTCTTTGGCAAGTTTCAGATTTCTGGTTCCATCAGTAAATTGAAATTCAGACTTCTTCCCGCACCATTGCTCAAATATCGTACACATTTGCTGTTACTCTGTCTGGTATTACTATAATGGGAACAATCAAATGCTTACAATTGGTACGTTTTTTCCAGGTTATCCAATCTCTGAATTCCCAAACTTTCAGCGTTGCCAACAACATGTTCATTTTGCAACTGCTGTCATTGCATTCATGGCTTGCATTTGGCAATTTTTAGTACCTCTTGGAGTAGGTTATCTGTGTCCGAATAATACTCCTGAAGAATGGTCTTTCTTGTTTATTATTGTTTCTGTAATCGTTATTGTTGTCAATATCCCTTTCCCATTTTTGACTACTGCACAAGCTGCAGATTATGCTAAACGTTCATAAATAATTTCTTCTTCGGTTCTTCATTGAGAATGATTTTCGACTTTGTGTCAAGATGTTTCTTTTTACGCAGAATCTTCAAGCCTTGATGCCATTCTTTATGTTCTCATGGCAAAATTTGAACCTTCCATTCATACACATTCTCCCAATCTAACCCGAGGTTTTTCTTTGTTTCTTTTTTTCTTTAGGCCTTTCGTTTACCATGCCTATGCTCTCTTTCTTTTACACACTCTCTCGCGTAGGCCCTTCCAACAGTTGCCTCGCGAGGCCTATTACATCATCTCCTGCAACGAGAGGGTATATAACGGCAGCGAGAGAAGGGCCTTTCTGACCTATTCGCCTTACTCTCGGTACCTTCCTGACTTGCCTAACAATGGAGTTGTCGAGCGATATTTGGGAGAAAATATCCTATACTCTAGCTGATCATCCGCCATCACTTTGCCTCTTATCCAAGTCATCATACAAGCTTCGTGAACTTGCAAAGTTCGTTATTGGACACTACGAGGTAATAATCTTTTAAATTTTGTTCTATTATTCGCTGTTCGAGTTTCCGCTCTTTTCACACACCTCACTAACACTAATCTCAATGTCCTAGATGTTAGTAGGCGTTGTGGGAAGGGCGGCGATGACGAAGACTTTGCTTGAAGACCAGAGATTTTAGGTATTTACACCTAAGACTCATATACTTAATTTCAGGCACATCTCCATATCACGTTCCCACAGGAACAATGCTGTGATGTGGAAAAGACTTCCAAACAAAAGGTGCAATTTGAGATGATTCTCAACCGCAAAGGATGTTACCGACGTGGAAAGTGAGTACAGGGACACGGCGGGGCTGCGAGAACCCGTGGCCTAGAAAATGAAATTTCTAGTCCCTCTGTTGCGGCGGCGCCAAGTTTGAATTTCGTTTTCGAGCGTTAACAAAATTGTCACCAAAAACAACTTTCAGAGCAGTTTTTTCGGAATTTTTCGATTGAATACGATAAATCACCTCATTTAAAGATTAATTGAATTCAATATTTCAAAATGTGGCAACTCCTGACCCGTGAAACGGCTGAAGTAATATGACAATCTTATTTGGCTGCTATCTCAAAAATCGAACTCTCAAATTTTCTGAAATTTCGCCAGAACGTTGCCAGAGTAAAGAGCAAAAACTTGACCGTTCGCTTTTTTCGATTGCTATTTTGGTTTTTACGAAAAATCAAAATCAGTCCGAAAAGGTGTCTAAAAAACCAGACTTTTGAACTTTTCTCAAAAACTGAACTCTCAAATTTTCTGAAATTATAGGAGGATCATTTTATGATGCTGAGTTACATTTTTAGAAACCCAAAAACCATGTTGCGTTACTTGAAACGAAGAAAAAAGAACTTCTTCAGAAACCTCCTCAAAAATGCATTAAATCGCATAAATATTAAAATTCTGAAACGGTCAAAAGATTCTAAAACTCTCTCTGAACGTTTTCCAATTTTTTGTTTTCTCCAAAATGCAATCAGCAGCCAGAAAAACGCATATTTCGCGAGCTTGCTATCAGCGAAACTGATTTTTGGGTTACTGTCAGGTGTTCACCATCGTATGTTTGCGGACTTTTGTCGGCTGAGTAGCAAACGCAGAAAAAACTCTTCCAGGGGTCGTCGCAGCCCCGCCGTGGGGAAGCATATTCCGTCCCGGGGTTTCTTTGAATGCGTTCAAAGTATTTTTGCACGTCAAAATTAGCATCAAACAGGTGGTAAAATTTTAAAAATTGTGTCTTTCCGGTTGTTCGCTGCGATACCACTCCCAGAACCGTAAGATTTTTTGCAAAAACTATGCGCCTTTACACGGCGGGGCTGCGAGAACCCGTGGCCTAGAAAATGAAATTTCTAGTCCCTCTGTTGCGGCGGCGCCAAGTTTGAATTTCGTTTTCGAGCGTTAACAAAATTGTCACCAAAAACAACTTTCAGAGCAGTTTTTTCGGAATTTTTCGATTGAATACGATAAATCACCTCATTTAAAGATTAATTGAATTCAATATTTCAAAATGTGGCAACTCCTGACCCGTGAAACGGCTGAAGTAATATGACAATCTTATTTGGCTGCTATCTCAAAAATCGAACTCTCAAATTTTCTGAAATTTCGCCAGAACGTTGCCAGAGTAAAGAGCAAAAACTTGACCGTTCGCTTTTTTCGATTGCTATTTTGGTTTTTACGAAAAATCAAAATCAGTCCGAAAAGGTGTCTAAAAAACCAGACTTTTGAACTTTTCTCAAAAACTGAACTCTCAAATTTTCTGAAATTATAGGAGGACCATTTTATGATGCTGAGTTACATTTTTAGAAACCCAAAAACCATGTTGCGTTACTTGAAACGAAGAAAAAAGAACTTCTTCAGAAACCTCCTCAAAAATGCATTAAATCGCAGAAAAATTAAAATTCTGAAACGGTCAAAAGATTCTAAAACTCTCTCTGAACGTTTTCCAATTTTTTGTTTTCTCCAAAATGCAATCAGCAGCCAGAAAAACGCATATTTCGCGAGCTTGCTATCAGCGAAACTGATTTTTGGGTTACTGTCAGGTGTTCACCATCGTATGTTTGCGGACTTTTGTCGGCTGAGTAGCAAACGCAGAAAAAACTCTTCCAGGGGTCGTCGCAGCCCCGCCGTGCTTTAAAGATTTGATACGGTCCCAGAACTGGTCTCGCAGCAACGGTAGCCAAAATTCCAAAAAAAGCCAAAAAATGTTTTTTTTTTGAAATTTTTTATTTTCACTGTTTCAAAAAAAAACGACTTTGAACGCATCATATACGCTTTCGAACACAACTTTCAATCTAAAATTCAGCGGTTTGTTATGATCCAGCTCGCTAAAATATATTTAGAAAGACTGGCCAGAACCTTTCGTTGACCGACACAAAGGCCTTTCACGAGATGACGAAATTGTCGCAGGCCTCTTTTCGTCGACCTTATCGCGTGCATCTCACCCTAAGTCTCCTTCCACACCAAAGAACAGCTGTTTTCCTTTTCAGAGCCCATTGTCATTCGGTTTTCACATGTCTCGAGGAAAAAAAGGAAGGAGCCATCGAAGATCTTCTCGAGTTGTTTTCACAAGAGCTCATCACACTCCGATTCAACGATTCCCCAATAGATTCTGATGTCTTCACCGTTTTCAACAAGTTCACACTTCCGAAATGTGAAGACATTTGCTTCAATGGATCGCTTCCGATACACAACGGAGTGTTCGACTTGTTCCAATCTTGCCAGAACGCGAAAAGGCTCGTCATAAGCAAACCGAATAACGAAGCCGATTTCAGCCAATTTTGGCCAATGTTGAAAGGAAGTCGATTCGAGACTCTTGATCTCATGGTGAGCAATATCTGGAGAGTTTCATAATAATTCTTTTGTTTTTTTTTTGGGATGTCGAGTCGTTCCACCACTCTTCCACGAGAGAGTTCAAACTCCCTCAAAGCTTGAAGCAACTCTTCTTCTGCCCAAAGCAAGACGTCGAGTGTCAGCATTCTGAGAACATCGCCAATCTTCTCTATTCGGGTAACTGGAAACGGGTTTATGTGAGTTTGTTCTACAATTTCCGATTTCATATCTATTTATTTTTCAGATCCACTCGGAAAGTGCTCTTGAAAATATCAACAGTCGTCTGTACAAACCACTGAACACTGTGACAGAATTCTGCTTCTCATCCAAAGCATTCACTGTCGACTACGTGATTTCCTTCCTCAAGAAGTGCCCTCGTGTCAACTGCTTGAACTGGTTCGGGCTTCACTCCTGCGTAGCTCCAATCGTCATTGCACGTCTTCTTACGGATATCCCACGAAGCATTGTTTTTGGCGGCTGTGTCCCTTGCAAAAGTGGAGAAACCGTTGGGAACGGTGGATTTATGGAAGTCGGAAATCGAGTGGCAGTCGTTCAGGTCACGAAACTTCTGGAGCGAGAAGACTTCCGTGCACACTATGGGAGAAAATTGGCAGATGCAGTCCTCTTCGAATGTCCATTTTCTTCCAACCCAGTCACCGTCATGTACATTCAAAAGAAGGATTCTGTATGCGGTCCCAATTGCATCGACATCCACGAGATCTCTCAAAAAGCTGGTCTTACGCTTTAAGAACTATCATTCCATCGTGTTAATTCGTGTTCAAACTGTCTTTATTTAATAAGTACAACTCAAGGATTTATAACTTTCAATAGAACAGTATATTTCATAATTTGTATTTTTGGCCTGCTATCAGGTCACTCTGTTCCTTCCTTTGCTTTATGTATAAAACTATTAGAAACCATCTAATGTAAACATTGCCACCACTGATCGATTTCGCAAAATTCTAAATACCTTTGCTTTCGAAACAGCTGCCGAGCAGGTTCCAAATGAAAATGTCATTGCTGATAGCAATTTTTTACTATTAGCAATTTTTCCTTTTTCCTCATAGAAATAGGGCCTTGTGGCGGTGGTTAAAGTAAATATCATTTTCGTGTTTCATCTTCATTTTTCTTCAAAACCACCTCGTGTCGTTTCGTTTTGTATAAAAACGTTTCGGAATCGCGTCTCCATATAATAATGATCATATTTTGCAGTACGATGCGAGAGAGTGTTGTGCTTCAATGAAAAAAAGACTATAAAACCCGAGAGAACGCCGTTTTCGTTTTTTTATTTATGCCTCGACCTGTTTAAAAAGATTGCTTGTCTTTCGAAAGTGTTCCGGAACTACAAAAGTTCTCTTATTTTCAATATTTCTGAACCAAAAACTTCCATTTTAAGCGTTTTCAAAACATTGCCGAAGAAAAAAGTTTTTTAAACGTTGCCTGAAAAGCGAAGTTTATGCGCCCCAATGTTATGCGATAGTGTGTGGCGACGCAGAAAAATTTTTCATCATTTTCTTGAAATTTAGATCATCAGGGCACCGCCAAAAAAATAATTTTTGCAAAATTAGAATTTTCAGAGTTGACCGATGCCTTTTCTCTCAAAGTTGAGTAGGTGTGTGCCGTCACCAGTTATCGCACAAATCGGCAAGCGCTCCTTTTCCAGCATTCACCATTCTCAACTCCTCAGGTTAGCCAACCAGCAAGTTCGTCCTTTCACGATTTCAACATAATTCCTTATCATCCCTAGTTTTTTCTGTCTCCTTCAAATCTGTCCTGAATTCTGTTAGCTGGCATCAGTACCCTTTTGTTCATTCTCCACACAAATTATTCAATATGCTAATAAAACCGTGAACTACCGTCATAAATTGTGTCAATCTATATGACGTGTCTTTTTTCAGGAAACCGGTGGCTTCTTCGATCCGGTTGCGGTTAGTGCGAAATATTTCGAATTCAAATCCGCTGCCAAAGATGACTGAAGCGGGTAAGAATATTGTTCTCAAACGCCATGATTTAATCGTCAAGGGAGCTCAAGATGCTAGAGAGGTAGGCAGGCAACTGCGAAACATGTCTTTAGTGATAGTAATATTTTTGGATTTTTTCCAATTTCAGTATCGTGGACTGGAACTGACGAATGGTCTTCGGGTTCTTCTCGTATCCGATCCTACAACGGACAAATCAGCAGCTGCACTTGACGTGAAAGTTGGACATCTTATGGATCCATGGGAGTTGCCAGGACTTGCTCATTTCTGCGAACATATGCTCTTCCTCGGAACTGCTAAATACCCATCAGAAAACGAATATTCGAAGTTTCTCTCTGCACATGCTGGTAGCTCTAACGCGTATACCGCAACGGACCATACTAACTATCACTTCGATGTAAAACCGGAAGAACTCCAAGGAGCTCTCGATCGTTTCGTTCAGTTCTTCTTGTCGCCTCAGTTCACAGAAAGTGCTACCGAACGTGAGGTGTGTGCTGTTGATTCGGAGCACTCAAATAACTTGAACAATGACTCGTGGCGATTCTTGCAAGTTGATCGTTCCCGTTCAAAACCCGGTCACGACTATGGGAAGTTCGGAACAGGTAACAAGAAAACTCTTCTGGAAGATGCTCGTGAGAAGGGAATTGAGCCACGCGAAGCTCTTCTAAAATTCCACAAACAATGGTACAGCTCAGATATGTGAGTGATAGAATTTTCGAGTGTGTACAATCTATTTATTTCAGCATGTCGTGCTGTATTGTAGGAAAAGAATCCTTAGACGCTCTTGAATCGTATCTTGGAACTTTACAATTCGATGCCATCGAAAACAAGAAAGTGACTCGTCAAGTATGGAATGATTTCCCATACGGTCCTGAACAGTTGGGCAAGAAAGTGGAGGTGGTTCCAATCAAGGATACGAGAATGTTGTCGATAAGCTTCCCATTCCCTGATCTCAACTCCGAGTACTTATCGCAACCGGGGCACTATATTTGTAAGTAACAATTAACTTTATTTCAAAAAAACATTGTTCTTCTAGCCCACCTGATTGGCCACGAGGGTCCAGGATCATTGCTTTCGGAATTGAAACGCCGTGGATGGGTCAGCTCTCTTCAATCTGATAGCCACACTCAAGCCGCTGGTTTTGGAGTTTACATGGTGTCGATGGATTTGAGTACAGAAGGTCTGGAACATGTCGATGATATCATTCAATTGATGTTCAACTACATTGGAATGCTCCAAGCGGCCGGTCCGAAGCAATGGATTCACGAGGAGCTTTCTGAGCTAAGCGCCGTCAAGTTCCGATTCAAAGACAAGGAACAACCAATGAGTCTGGCTATCAACGTCGCCTCGAGCCTACAGTATATTCCATTCGAACACATCCTTTCCTCGAGATACGAACTCAAAAATTACGAACCGGAACGGATCAAACAACTTCTCAATATGTTGAAGCCTGCCAACATGTACGTTCGAGTTGTATCTCAGAAATTCAAAGGTCAAGAAGGAAATACAACGGAACCAGTTTATGGCACTGAAATCAAGATGACTGACATTGATAAGGAATCCATGGAAAGATACGAGACGGCTCTGAAAACCAGTCATCATGCTCTCCACCTTCCCGAGAAGAATGAATACATCGCCACAAAGTTTGATCAAAAACCGCGCGAAGCGGTGAAAGACGAACATCCACGATTGATTAGTGACGATGGCTGGAGTCGAGTTTGGTTCAAGCAAGATGACGAGTATAATATGCCAAAACAAGAGACAAAGCTAGCCCTCACTACACCAATTGTCGCACAGAACCCTAGGATGTCGCTTCTTTCCAGCCTTTGGTTGTGGTGCCTCAGCGTAAGAAATTCAGTTTATAAATCTAGTCGAGCACTCGTATTATTCAGGACACTCTCGCCGAGGAAACTTACAACGCCGATTTGGCTGGCCTGAAATGCCAGCTCGAATCCAGTCCATTTGGTGTTCAATTGAGGGTAAGCGGACGACGAGAGACCGAACGTCACGCTTCACTCACCTTGCATGTTTGTGCTTTGTTTTTTATTAACCCTCACGTATCTGTTCCTAACCTTGTTCGATTTTTAAATTCTAACCATTTTTGTGCACCCCATTTAGTTGGTCATCATCATTTAATTTTAAATTGTTTCCAGGTTTACGGATACGACGAGAAGCAATCTCTGTTCACTCAGCATTTGACAAAGCGCATGACCAACTTCAAGATTGATAAAACTCGTTTTGATGTTCTTTTTGAATCCTTGAAGCGAGCTTTGACCAACCATGCCTTCTCTCAACCTTACGCTCTTTCCCAGCATTATAATCAACTCATTGTACTCGATAAAGTGTGGAGCAAGGAGCAGCTCCTCGCAGTTTGCGACAGTGTCAGTCTGGAAGATGTCCAAAACTTTGCAAAGGAAATGCTGCAATCATTCCACCTCGAGTTGTTCGTTCATGGAAACTCGACAGAAACCGAGGCGATCGAATTGTCGAAGAAACTGACCGAGATTTTGAAATCGGTCGCTCCCAACTCGAGACCTCTTTATCGAAACGAACACAGCCCGCGGCGTGAATTGCAGTTGAACAACGGAGACGAGTACATTTACCGACATCTTCAGAAGACTCATGACGTTGGATGTGTAGAAGTGACATATCAAGTTGGTGTACAAAATACATATGATAATGCGGTTGTTGGACTAATTGATCAATTGATCAGAGAGCCAGCCTTCAACACTCTCCGAACAAATGAGGCTCTTGGTGAGAAAACATTCGTGATTTGTAGATTTTCAAATTATATTTATAGGTTACATTGTTTGGACCGGTTCTCGTTTGAACTGTGGAACAGTTTCTCTCAGCGTGATTGTGCAAGGACCGAAGAGTGTCGATCATGTACTGGAACGCATCGAAGTATTCCTGGAGACTGTACGCACTGAGATTGAGAGCATGCCTGACGAAGAGTTCAACAACCAAGTTAAAGGAATGATTGCTCGTCTCGAAGAAAAACCCAAAACATTGAGCAGCAGATTCCGTCGTTTCTGGAACGAAATTGAATGCCGTCAGTATAACTTCAATCGCAGAGAGGACGAGGTTAAAGTACTCAAGGGAATCTCGAAGAAGGAGGTGCTCGCTCTGTTCGATCAGTGAGTGAATCTAATAGAATAAAAATCTGCAACACGCTTCTTTTTTTTCAGGAAGATCAAGAAGGGCGCTGCCGAGCGTCGTAAACTTGCCGTGTTTGTGCACGGTAAGAATGAAGACCAGAAGGTGGTGGACGAAATTACCAAAAAGAATGCTGAGGCAGGAAAGAAGGAAAAAGAAGTTCAATATGTTGATCAACTTCGTCAATTCTTGCCACTCTATGGCCGCCCGCAAGCTGCAATCGACTTGAAGCCCATTGGTGTCGACCCTCTTACACACAAGGAGGCTCCTGAACTGAAGTCAAAATACTAATATTTTCTATCATTAATTTCTCTTCCCGTGAGCAATTTTTCCGGATACTCGTTTTTTCTCTGTGAGACGTTTTTTATGATTAGCACAATGATTGTTTTCTATTTTCTATTGAAATAAATCTCTAGTCCTTTTTAAATAATTAATTTTCACCTAAAAATTTTTGAGCATTTTCAGAAACAAAGTTCGATGTGTAAAATTTATTTTTCAAGAAAACAATTCCAATGGTTAGCTTTTCCAATTTGGAATAAATCTGTGGCGTCCGAAACGGATCAATCGAATTGGTAGGTAACTTGTACAGTAAAAATATAAAAGGAACCGTAGACATAGGGAAATGACACGTTAATTAGAAATCGAGATCTACATTCTTTCTGGGACAAGAGCTCCGAGACATGGAGCAACGTAATCAGGAACCATATCGTCACGTTCATTCATTTGATTTTCAATGATATCTTCGATTTGATGACATCCAGACAATACCAACAATGTCTTCATTCCATGATCTCTTCCGAACTTGACATCAGTATTTGTTCTAAAAATGAGAGAATTATTTATATGTAAAAGTGAAATTGAATAACTTACCTGTCTCCAATCATCATAGTTCTCGATGGATTGATATTCCATTTTCTTTTGATATAATTGAATGCAGGAGTACATGGTTTTCCAACAGTCAAAGGATCTCTTCCAGATGCACATCTAATTGCAGCAACAATTGGTCCAGCATCAGGAATGACGACTTCTGGATTCGGTCCTGGACATGTTTCATCTTCATTTGTGGCCACAAACAAAACGCCTTCTTCTCTCAAATAATTGGAAGCTTTCATCATTTTTGTGTAGTCGAAATGTTTCTCGTATCCAACGACAACAGCTCCAACATTTTCTTCCAATTTGATATCATACATGAATGCACCACTTGCAGTTTCTTCATTTTCCTTCTTCTCTGGTCCATGTCCGAAATATTCAATGCCTAACTCATCCATCTCATCACGAAGTCCTTGTTCTCCAATCAAATATACTCGTTTTCCATTCAATCCAGCTCTGTGCAATGTATCAGCAACCACTGCAGCTGGATTCACCAAATTGTTCTTGTTCATTTTCGATGCGTTGTATCCGAGTTTCGCAAGTTTCTTTGCATAGACTGCACGAGATTTGGTGGCATTATTGGTGAGCACAATAATTTGTTTGTTGTGTTTTACGAGATAATCAATCAAACGGGGAGATCCAGGCATCACTGATTCACCCAACCATAGAACACCTGAAAAATGGTTTCGTTTGAATGAAAACTCCGATCAGTTCAACTAACCATCAGCGTCGAAAATGAACGTGTCAATGTTTTTCATGACCTTGGAGAACGAATCCGGGCAGAGTGGTTTGGTAGATCGACAGTTTGGATCAAGTCCAGCTTTCAATGGGTGATCTTGATCACGGAACAGTTGATGACTATCGATGAGTGTTGGATACTTCATTTTCTGAAAAGTAAGACTTTGCAGGAGGAACTGGAAATCCCAATAAGAAGTAAAAGGAGGAGTGATGTTAAACCTCGAAGTCATCAACTCTTTTATACTAGAGAGTGGGCGGAGTCCGGCAAAGAGCACGAAGAGGGCGGGCGCATGGAAGAAGACGCAGACGAACAGAGACATATCTGTATCATTGAAGATGTTCGGAAAGGGGGGAGGGCATGGATTGTTCACGTGGACTGATAGGGAAAAGATGATGTCGGTAGGAGTGGTGTTACTGTAGAACACAGAAAGGAAGTAGACTGCATTAAAGTACAACAGGGTCTATTATTAGAATCAGAGAGACACTTTGAGATCAAAAAAAGATGGAAGGCATAGATCAGGGTTGAACTTGGATCGTGAAACAAGGTACAGGACAGTTACCTTTTCAGAGAAACCTCTCTTATATAAATGGTTTTATGGAGAATAATCGTTGCCTGAATTTGGCTGCTCACTCGATTTAGCTGTTCAAGCTAATTTCGGTATGGAAACTGCATAGAACACTCATTCAAAGAATACCATCACAGCAATTTGTGAAAATTCCCTCTTCCCCTCTACTCGATCAAAGTATCCAATTTGATTTTTTCAACCTTTTCCAAGAAGCGGCATTTTTCTTATCATTTTCTTGTGCATCACCATCATTGCATAATCTTTTCTAATTTTAAAAATTCATTCCGACATTCGTTTTCTTATCTCAAACTATATTTAAATAGGTCACATGATTTTATAGTTTCTCAAAAAAGAGCTCCTCGAAAACTGAACATTGAACTGCTCAGGGAATTTCTGGGCAGCTTGCCGATTTTGGCGGCAATTTGCCGATTCTTGTCATCAGATGCGTAGCAACCTACCGAATTTCGAATTGTTTCCCCCATTTCTATGACTTAAGACAACTGAAACACAATAATTTATTGGGAAAAGGAATAATATAACAGATTAACAGTAAAAAATACAAAGAAATTAGGAAGCCATGATAGTTTCTTATTTGTTTCCTATTCCATTGATATCCGCCTTCTTTGGTGAGTACGATTTGGATATTTTTTGTTGTCGTTTCCAGTGCGTTCCATTCCATCGTTTTTGATCGATCCAAATTATCCTTCGCAGAGTGTCGAATATGTCCTAAATTTAAAATTTCCAATGACAGTTTTTACAAGTAGAACTTACAATATCTTTGAACAATCCTAAAATGAAATTGACAGAGGCATCGACTCGATGGCGGTTCTTTGCCAGTATTTCTTCATGTCTTCGCGCTTACAAGAATGGTGTGAATGATATTGTCTCAGGGAGAACTCATGCTGAAAAACAAGTCATTCGGTGCAAAAGACTTTTAATTTCAACTCACCTTTTGATAACATACACCTTATTCCTCGATTCATGTCGTTCACATAGTTTTTACAATTTCAAAAGAAGAAAAACGAAAAAAAATTGGACTTAGTTGAAGAAAAATATTCTGAACGAATAATACGCCTTGCAAACTGACGCGTCATCAGATGTCAGCAAGCGAACGGCAACTTGCTGCTCATGCAGCAAGCAAATGGCAACTTGCTACTACGGTAGCAAGCAATCGGCAACTGGCCGGAATGACAGCAAGCTGCCGTTTGCTTGCTAGCCTCAAATCGCGCAGCAAGAAGCAGCAAGTTGCCGATTCAGCCGGCAAATTGCTAATAATTCGGGCAAGTTGCTGTTATTTCCAGCAAGTTGCCCTACGCGCAGCAGCTTGCCGTTTGCTTGCCCAAAATTCCCTGAGTGATTAAAAGTGTTTCCCCATACTGCAGAGAAATAAATTGTGCTCAAAAAAACGCAGCGAAACAAAGTTCGACAAAGAATGCTCAAGATGTTTAAAAACTACTGTGGTTTTTTTTCGGATTTACATTGACCAATATTGAAAACCATTTCAGAATATAATTTAGACCAAAGGAGACTCGGAATCCCTGAATCCCTTCTTGCAATTGATCCCGGAAACAAAGAGTCCTGAACTTGTGTAGATTTCCAGATTCTAGAATCCTGGATCCACCTCAAAACAATAATTTCACTTTCGCCAGAAACTCGGACTAGTTCATTTACATTATGAACCCACGATGGTCACTTGTAACTCGAAAACATTTTGTTTTGTTCCTGTTTCAGACTCCTCTGTCGTACTAGTAAACATCACAATCATTCTGACCACCACCATCAAACCTACGAAATCATTGAACAGTTGGAAAATGTCTCGTGTGTGAGAAAAAAGTCAATGGTTGTCCAATTCTTTTCAAGAAACCAATGAATCGCATGTGAACTTCACATGAGCCTTCTTTAAAAATTGAGTCTGGCGCCGCGTCGTACCTCTGCAATCAGCGCCCGTCTCCTCTCACCATACATCGCAAAACGTCTGCGTCTTGTTATCACTAATCAGTATTCTTCTTTAAAGAGCGTCTTTACACGAGGGGGAATTCCTCTGACATGTCTGATGTCTCTTGTTCTCTAATTGACCCGCTTATCTTTCCATTTCTTTAAAGATTGTTCCTTGGAAATAGTGTAAGAGATGAAGAGGGAAGAGCGCGGACACATCTTTGCAGAAAAAAGAATTGACAGCGAATCGTCACGTTAGCATGATCTTTTGAGATGAGACTGGTGGGATGGTTCCTTGCATACTGTAACTATTTGATAGGGGAACAGGGATATGTGACTATCAACAAAAACAACTTTTGAAGATGAAGCTGTGACGATGATCAAACAAGATCTTCCTATTTCATTCTTTTTAAACATGTGGAGGGAAAAAGGGAAACATTGAAACATGTTCCTAATATCCACGAGCCTTTTTTACTGGTTCTAGATAAAAATTGACACACAGAATTCGATACTTGATGACCGTTTAGTTGGTTTACTATTTTCAGGATGTACAGGCTTGCAGAGTGCTCGATGGGTTCTCATAATAAGAGACGTTCTTCTGTTGTAAATCTATGAAAATCTTACAGTAAACCAAAAAAGAAGATTAGTTCAGATTTGAAAAGCATGAATGATTGGCGAATCGAGGCTCAATCGGATTTCTATTTTTTGCTCACTCCCTCTTCAGGACAAATTAAGTTCAAGTATAACCATCTGAAACTACTAAACTACCCCGTCCAATTCATCATAGTACAAAGTGCACTATAATTCGAACAGATCTTTGTCTCACATAATATTACAATTTTGTCTCTTCTTTGCTCGGCCTAATTATCTCTGCGTCTCGTCTGTCTTCCAAAACCTGGTCAAAGATCATGACGTAGCAGGACCGAATTTCGGATCGTTTTTCGGACAGGCCTGATTGTTATCTCGTTGATGGCCTAGAACTAGATGTCCACGGCCTAAGAAAAGACAAAGAACACTCTGGAAGAGGGATAAGTGGACAAAGATTAATGACGGACGACTTGTCAGCTATCTGCCGTTAAGATGTTTACAGCGTTCCTTTCAGATGATTAGAGAATGCTTTCTGAATTTTCATTTCGAGAATGAATTTTCAGAATGCATTCTCGCAGAATGCTAGAATGGTTCAAATTTTTAGACTCGCGTTGCTATGGGCCACAAAAATCGCTCCAGAGAAAACCAGAATATCGAATACAGTAAGACTCAACAAACAGATCCAGGGTAGCAATTATCTGGAGGATGTACTGAAAATGTGTTTCTTTCAATCTACTTTGAGCGGAGAACTGATCAGTAACCATTCGTTAATTTTGTTTTGAACAGAAAGAACATACTATCGAAACCCAACAACGATCAGAAAATCATGAAAAAACAGCAAGCTTTTTTTCATATTTTCAATATAAAGCAGTAAACAAATTCACGATCCGGAGAATGTTAAAACTAGTATATTTTCCTTCCAGATAGACCCAGAACCATTCAGATCAATTTCCACTTTCAGACACTTCCAAACTTGTTTTCCAATTTCTGATTTCAAACACTTCTTTTTTTGATAAGAAGTACTATTTTACAATTCGCACTATCAACAGTTTATACTTTGCCCACTGACTGCTGTTCGACTTTTAAAAGTTGTTTTGTTTGAAAAATGAATGGAAAAATAGTACGAATTATCAGTGACTGATAAAGAATAATCATACGAATGAGAGCTCACCTGCAAAAGATCTTTGAACAAAAACGTAAAGCTGAGAGGTGTTGATGAACGCATTTGTAATAAAGAACTGAAAATTTCATGTTTTGTTTTTCAATGAAAATCGATGTTTGAAAGTTGAACGACAGGCTTTTCATTATGTTCCATTTAAGTTGGAAATAAAGAACGAAAAAGGAACACTCGGAGACACCAGGAAGATCGATTATGTTTTTGAAAACAAGTAATACAAGGCACTACAACTTTTGTACTTCTTCTTAATGTTTGACAGAATTTGGAGTTTCGAAAATAACAAAAAGAAAATCAATAAGCACGCGGATTTATTACACTAAACAGACGCAGGATCAAGCGAACGGAAGCAACTGCCAGTTGGGATATCAGAAATATGTTATGAACTTTTAATATCAACTAGAACGGGTCAAAGTTTATAGAAAGTTCAAAAAATTAAAAAAAAACAGCAGTGCTCCCGAACTGTGGACTTCAATGATGAATCAAAATTATAATTCTTTGTTGGAAACCTGAAACAATCTGAACCAAATATTTCAAAGAGTAAACGATATCATCAAGAGCTTCGAATATGTCAGAAACACACTTCAAAACTTCTCATGTTCTCCGAGAGCTATATGAAGCTCTCTGAAAATTGATTCTTCATCTTCCTTGCAATAACGTCATCCTTCTAATGTTGCTGCAGAGTTATGGATTCGAGGCACCACAAAAATCGTGAAGTGTGGGCGGAGCTTGCGGCACATTTTTCCCGTTTATTTTCTACTGTTTTCATTTGAAATGTGAAGGAGGATTGCGCTAAAACTTGCGAGTTTTCCTAAACTACGCCCATTCTCCTCAGTTCGTTTGATGGCTCTTAGATTCTCGCTGTATGGAAGGGTTCAGATTTATCTAGATTTCACGTTACTATTAGTTGTTTTCGGTTGCCAGAGTAAACTAAAAACTATTCCACTTTCAACCATCATTAGAGACATCAGGTTTATTCACTCGAAACAAAAGAAATTAATAATACATATATGTTTACAAAAAACCGGAAGACCTATTTTCTCCGGAGACAAGTCATGAATAATTTACAACCTTGATTTCAACTCAATCTTCGCAATCGTTTCTAAATGAACTGCATCTGGTCCGTCTGCCACACGAAGAGATCTTGCCCAGACATAAAACTGAGCAAGTGGAGTGAATGGAGTCAGCCCCCGAGCTCCTTGTTGTTGCATTGCTCGATCAATCACACTTATCGCCATATTTGGTGCAACTACTTTAATCATTGCGATTTCCGATTTCGCTTCCTAAACGAAACTTTCACGATTCTCGATAAATCTTTCAAAAAATTACCTTTGGTCCAACAGTATCAATCATATGTGCCGCCTTCAAAACCAGCAATCTTGCTTGCTCAACTTCACATCGAGACAATGCCAATTCTTTTCTCAAACTATCAAACTGTACCAGTTTTCTTCCAAACGCCACTCGAGTCATCAACTATAAACGAACAAAGTTATGCAATCTTTTTGATAAACCTGACTCACTCTATCCTTCATAACATCAATAGCTCTTTCAGCATGTCCAATCAATCTCATCGCATGATGAATTCTACCTGGTCCAAGCCTTCCTTGTGCAATTTCAAATCCTCTTCCTTCTCCCAAAAGCATGTTATCCAATGGGACACGAACGTTTGTGAATGTTATCTCAGGATGCGCTCCAGGAGCATCTTGAGATCCAAACACGTGAGTATTCCTGACGATTTGAACACCTTCGGATTGCATTGGTACCAGAATCATGGACTGTTGAAAGATTCTCGATTTCTTGGGTCCTGCAACTTGTCCCATGAAAACACAAATTCGGCATTTTGGATGAGATGCATTTGAGATGAACCATTTACGAGCATTGATTATGTACTCATCTCCAACACGAACGATTGATCCCTGCAAAGTTATTGAATTGATGATTAATAAGAATTCCAAAAAAAAATCTCACTTGAATGTTTGTTGCATCACTACTAGCAACATCAGGTTCAGTCATCGCAAAACAACTTTTAATTTCTCCATTCAACAATGGAATCAACCATTTTTTCTTCTGTTCCTCAGTTCCATACTTGATCAGAACTTCCATATTTCCAGTATCCGGAGCTTGACAATTGAATACTTCTGGAGCAAAGATACTTCTTCCCATGAGCTCACAGATGTGTGCATACTCCACATTCGTCAATCCTTTTCCGTATTTTTGATCAGGATCAATGTGTTCAGAAATGAAGAGATTCCAGGCACCCAATGATTTTGCTTTCTCCTTCAATTTCTCGATTTTTGGATGCGGAATCGTCCATCTGTGTTCTCCCTCTTCGTAATATTCCATGAGCTCCAATTCCAGCGGAATTACGTCATTGTGAACAATATCTCGAACAATTTCATAGTATTTCTGTGCCTTTGGAGACATTCCAGATGGAACAATTGTCAATTGACCGTAAGATTTAGAAGCATGAAGTTTTGAAACCATCTGGTTCCCTTCTGCGGCTAATTTTCTCACAAGTGGTCCCAACATAGAAGCTTCAGTTGATGATGCATTCTTCAACTTGGATCTCATATAAACTCCTTGAATGATACTTGCGAATCGGAATACTACGAATGCCATGTAATATGTCCAGGTTTCTGGGTCAACGAGTGGAGTATTCGTATATTTTGCATACAATTCCAGACACTCTTTAATTGTTGGAATACCCATTCGATGGAGATCCGATTCGCTATGATCTCCGATTCCAGGAAGAAGTTTCATTTTGTTCGGAACGTAATAGACAAAGAGGAATGTGGCCAAATCGGACAAAGGATCTCCAATTGTGGAAAGTTCCCAGTCGAGAACTCCTTTCACTTTGATTTCGTTATCTTCCAGAATCAAATTATCAACTCTGAAGTCCCCATGGACGATTGTAGACTTGCCACTTTTTGGAATATTCTTCTTCAGATAGGCTTCCAATTTCTCCATCTCTGGAATTTCTTCCGTCTTCGACATTTGATAAGCATCCGACCATCTCTTCAGATTTCTAGCCATATAACCATCTGAAAATGAAATTGTTTTTTGAGATTTGTGAAAAGAGCTCACCAGATCTTCCAAAATCGTTCAATCCAATTTTTTCATAATCGACTGAATGAATTGTAGCAAGTGTCTTCAGTGCTTTCTCGTATACTGTTCTTCTCTCTGGAGGCGTTAACTCGGGAAGTGACGGATTCAGAAATATTCTTCCTTTCTGATATTCCATCAAATAGAAAGGAGTGTCCAGAGTTCTGAAATATTTTATTTTATTTTCTTATTTTATTTCAAAACTTACTGTTCATCGTACAGAATCGTTCTGGGAAGAGGAACCAATCCTTGTAAAGAATTCATGATTCTGAACTCTCGGTCAACTTGATGAGCTTTTGGCAGAAGATTTCCACTCGGTTTCTTTCTCAAAACATATTGAGATCCTTTTTCTGTTCGGATATAGTATGTTGGATTGGATTGACCATGTCGAAACTTCCGAATTGTGTTGACTTTGTTATCCAAAGACGTTCTTTTGGTTATGAGATCATTGACTTTTTCCATAGGAAGAACTTCTCCTGAAAATGTATTTGGGTGAGTAGAAAATGTGAACAAAAGAATTTATGTTAGAGCAAACTATATTTCAAAGTGAAAAGTTGTTAATAATCAATTACTTGGAATGCAATCCCTGGTTTCTGGTGGAAACGAGAAGTCAAGTTTAAGAATGTTTCCGAGTTCTTGAATAGCTTGTTGGCTGTTCACTACTTTGATTGTTGTAATTCCCATAGCTCTAGCTGGTTTAAGGTTTGGTCCCAGGTCATCGAGGAAAACACATTCGGATGGTTGGAGCTGGAAATTTTGAAGTAAGCCTTTTTGAGCCTCAATGGGATTCTCACTTTATTTCTCTCCAACGCCAACTCATAAATTTTGGTCTCTGGCTTACGAAGACCAAGTCTACAAGATTCGAGAACGTCATCAAAAAGAAGTCCAACTTGTGGTGGAACTGTTGGCAAGAGTCTAGCACGATCCGTATAGAAATTGTTTGTGATGAGGATAGTACGGTATCCAGCAAGACGGAGAGACTGAAAATTCAGTAATGTGAATAGAAGCGATGCATATTTTCAGCTTACCTTGACTAGTTCAACCATCTCCGGAAGAAGAGTAGAATGTGCAATTTGACCGCTGATCTCCTCGAAAATTGGTAAAATATCTCCAACTCTATTGTTCTAAATCACGAGATTATTATTTTGAAGGAGCCAACAGAAAAATCACACCTGGAAGTTGTAGATGTGGGTGAAGAGTGGATCAAGATCTTCAGAAGTAAGTTGTCCGATTTCAAATAACTTGAAATGACTGTAAAAATCTTTGCTGAGAATCGTCTCAACAACAGATCCAGAACGAAGGTTATGTGAGGTCTCCACAGCTGAAAAAATAGAAAAAAAGGCTAGGAAACAATAACTTCAACTTACTCTTCCAATAATGCATTGGTGCCGGTAGCAGTACACCGCCCATATCAAAAATTACAGCTTTGATCGTCATTTTGTTGGTTCTGAAAATGAAAATTTAGTTGTGTTATATTGAGTTCAACAAGAAAAAGTGACCGAATGAATCAAAATGGGGAAAGATTAAAAACATGCATGCGATGGCAATGAAAACGGTCAATATGATAAGGGGAGGGGTACGTTGTAGTCCAAGGAAAAAGAGAATTTACAATAAGATGGGTAGAAATGGGTAGAGTGTGGTGTCTATGTGTTTTTGAATAAAAGGTTCTGATGTATTTGACAGACAATGCGGAAAATGAAAATCACGCCTGGAAGTTGTAAATGTGGGTGAAGAGAGGATCAATATCTTCCGACAATGGGAAAAAGGAAAATCATTTGAATTAAATAATTGTATTACTTTTAGTCTATTTGGTAGTTCCAGCAAAAAGACAGCGCTTCAACAAACATCTCATTTTCAAGAATCTCGATGAGCAAGATTTTCAGGTCTCCCAGAATTGTGTTGGTGATAATCTATCAGGTTGATGGCTCCAAGTTTTCTGTGATCAAGAAAAGCCGAATGATTTATTGATTCATTAACAGAACACCGTGAATGCTAACTTATTGATTCAAATCCTTGAAGTTTTCTAGGATAGTTGATCTGTACTCAACAATGGTTTCCCACCACCACATGACTTTCTTCGAAATTTTCAATTTCCATGTTTGACCACATTTCAATTTTATATCCATCCGTTCTGTGACCTTCGACCCTGAAACTTTCATTCAACCAATTGCCCATCTCCAGTACAAACCCACAACAACATTTAATTTTGCTTCTTTTCCTCCTTGTGCACATCTTGCTTTTCCTTTAGCTCGTGCTTCAATGCAATTTATATTCAGAAGATGAGCATTCCAATTCCTTCTTATACTGGTGTCTATTTCTATTCCGGTCATAATTAAATTTACGTTCCCTTTCTTCCACAAAACACACCCATTTTTACATTTCTTATGCACCATTTACGTCAATTGTATTTTTTTAACCAATTTCTTCATTCGAATTAAATCAAAACATGACCCCGTTTCATTTGAAATCGGTTCAAAAACCACGGAACATATTCACATATCCGGGCTATGACATATGAAAATTTTGGGGAGCGTGGGCTCGAATTACTGATTTTCGAACCTCAGGCACCGGAAATTAGAAAAATGGAATATCCGGAGACATGTGATACGATTCAAAAAGAAACAATTCAAAAATAACAATTTGATGAGATTTTATCATTTCCGTCCGTTTGGTTCTCTCAGCAACACTTCTAGAATAATTCAGTTTTCAGGTAATGCTCAATGACCAAACTCTTAATAAAATTCTCCGCGAAATCTAACTTGCTTTTCTGCGAATAATGCATTAAAAATTT
The DNA here is from genome assembly GCA_963966625.1 of Caenorhabditis zanzibari. Classification (NCBI taxonomy): domain Eukaryota; kingdom Metazoa; phylum Nematoda; class Chromadorea; order Rhabditida; family Rhabditidae; genus Caenorhabditis; species Caenorhabditis zanzibari. The sequence continues at coordinate 12,031,832 of OZ016472.1, read as the reverse complement.
AAAAAGCATTCTCACCAAAAATGCATTCCGAAACTCTTTTCATTCTCTTTAGAATTGAGAAACTAATGGGTGGGAACCCATCAAGGAGAGAAGAATTCAATGAATATCAAGTTGAGTTTAGAGTTCTCTGTGAAACTATATTCTGTCTTCAAAGTTTCAATGACTTCTCAGATGACCATTTGTAATTTAATTCACCCTCTTTCTCATCAGACTTCCCCATTGCGCATCACTCGATTTCTGACCACTTCTTCCTAATTTTAGACGGATGTTCTTTCCTCCATTCAAAAACAGGCGACCTACGTCTTGTGAGCAAGACTAGCTAATTTGTGTTGAAAACTTTCATTGCGTCATTGAAAGAGAAATTTCAAAGTTCGTGTTTGGATGTATTCGAGTGATCAGATATGCACGTTTTATCTGCATATCAGATAGAATAGATAAAGAGAAAATGATTGTATGATATCAGAATTTGACTCGAAAACCCATGCCATGTGATCTAGGAAACTTCTGAAAATAGAAAATTTTCGTGGGTAGATTTCGAAACGAATTTGGAAATGTGAGAGTCGAAGCTGTTTCCGGACCCCCTGACCAAAATTTTTTTTGTGGATAAATTGAATCATAAACTCATTAGTTTCCCTGTTTTCCAACTTGTTCTAGAAACACCAAATATCCTTCCCCTGTCTTCTCTCGAATCGTCATCAATCCCCAATATCACTGCCCAAATACTAATCCATTAATTGTGCTCTCCCACCCGTCTTCGGATTAGTCTACCTCCTATTGTCTGTGATCTTCCGAAGAAAACGTGATTATGTCGTGAACCTGTACCCTTGTCTTCCTATTGTTCATTTGGAAACCAAAAATCTGAGCACTTTATGAATGAAACTTCCCTCGAAAATGGAGGTGGCGGTTTTTGATACAAGTTCATTCAGTTTCTCTTATTCGGTAATCTCCGAACACGGATTTTTAAAAATAATCATAACAGAAATTCATTGAATTTCCATAGGAAGATTTCCCGGAAACTGCTTGCAGGTTTCTCTTTCTATATCTCGCAAAACAGATGATCCCTCGATAAGACCGAAAGAAAACTGTATGATGAATAACAACACGTGTAAATCTCAAAATTTGATATAAATCTTCAGCCAAATTTCCATAGATCGTTATTTTGCACAATGAAATGGAACGTGTCATTGAATCCCTATCGTTCCCTTTAAATTATGCGTATTCAAAAAATGAGAGAGTTGATTTTTTGGATTTTCAACACCCGGAAGGCACGCACACAGAGAAAATCTGGAAAATAAAGGAAAGTATAAAAATCGAAAAAGGGATTTGTGTGGAATTGGGAGAAGCCTTTGAAAGAAAAAATAAGGCTGAAACAGTGATTCAGGTGACTAACACTTTTTGGACTTATTTGTGAGTGGGGGAAACTGAGGAATCGGATTACAAATTAAAACAATAATTTCATTTTTATGTTCGATCTCCCGAAAAATGTATATTTTGGCACGAAAATACGATTAGATCAACTAAAAATCAATCAAATGGAGGTCATCAATCCATAACGTCAATTTTAATTCCTTTAAGAATACGCCGAACTCTGATATATTAAGGACACAATTCTAGGAAATGTCCCTTGAACTTGTTTTTTTATGTTTTCTAAACTTCTCAAACGGTTAGTTTTTTCTTCCCAATTTGGATCTTAATCTGGGAAATCGTGGAATTTGAGAAGTATCCCTTTCCTTCCAACTACTTTCTATGAATATGTTTCCAACTATTTTCCCATCAACATCTTCAATTATTAGATTATTTACGAAATAAGTGCATTTGAATATTTGTAGTTTTACTCGGTACTTCCAGATTCTCCCACACCCTTTCGTCACATACATCTTTCCCATCACATATGCACATTTCCAAGATATTCTGCATCCATAGATTCTCGAGGATATATTTAGCCACAAATCCCTTAGATTTTTCAACTATATTCTCTTTTAATCTGTTTAAGGATCGACACAATTATATTGTCTCACATCATCTTCTGGCTAACACAAAAGTGTTTTTTCTCTGACAAGAGAAATATTTTGAGGAGGCGAATGACGTGAGTGAATCTGAAAAATTTAGAGATATGAATAGGGTGTATTCAAACAATATGGGCAAATTGGATTTCGTTCCGGTGCTACTGATAATAAGGTACTGATTGTAGTTTTGTGGTTTTGCCAAAATACGCGAATACAGTTGGAAAAGGTTTGTAGGGGAAGAATAGTAAAAACTTTCGGCAATGAAAACTTGAGAAATTTTCTGATTCTCTTCATATAACAACATCCCATTTAAAGATCATTCATATTTAGTATCTAATCTAAATTTGGCTATTCCTAATCAGAAAGTTGTTTTCACCTGTGACCCAATTTCCTCCAGACGCCTGGTCCGGAATTCCTTATCCAAGATAACCAGATTAAGAGTAAAAAGATGCCCGAAATGGGAATCCAGAAAACATGTTGATACTACATACAAGTGTTTTTGACTCATTCCTTCTCTCTTTTTTTTTGGTTTCTTCTTCTTTTCATCAGTCCAATTAGAGTTAATACCTCTCACGTGTCAGCTCTTCTCTCAAGATTTCAAATTTCCATAATTCAATATTTCTTATTCGAATGTTTCGCACTTTCCCAAATCCATTAATGAAGTGTAGTATGATGGGTGATATGATTTGGGGAAACGGAAAAAATACATATTTGATTAGAAGGATCCATGTTTTTTCGGAAGTCAAGATACGAAAAGAAGTAAATATAATGTTTTGGAAGAGATTCCTCTTTGCAAAGTCCTAAATCGTGTCACATGGCGAATTCTGGAAATCGGATATTTCCAAAAAGTTAAGATTAGTCCAACTTTGTTCTTCTGAGAAAGAAAAAAATCATAAATCGGCAAGGCACCAGACAATATTTGTATCTCCCTTTTTTCTTTTGTCCAGAAGTGCGATACGTCGTTTTCTTTGGTCTGATTCATAAACGGCTTATTCCCGCACAATGATCAGAATTTAAATCTGGTAGAAGAATGAAAAGAAGCCGATTCGAACTCATGGCGCACCCATTCTTCCAGACAACATTTCCGAAATCGAGGGCTTCGAAGTATCGGTGAAAAACAGACAGATAACTAGACACTTTTTAAACCAAGGAAATGACTTTTTGATTTGAAAAATGTGTCATCAGATTTATTCAGAGTTTGAACCGATGAGCCAGATAAGCAGTTACTAAGCATGTTTCAAGCCGAATACCCTTCGAAAACAGGAAATTCCGAAGTGTCTGAAAATTGTGAGAAATGTTTGATTTTCTAGACATCGAAGAAGTAAGATGAATGTTTGAGTAATGCTGAATGAGAATGTATCGTTCATCGTCTACAAAATGTTCAACCTATTCAAATGAGCAAACGATCCGTGTTCATAAGACGTTCTCAAGCAACACTTATTTTGTTACATCTTACTTCCGAATTCTCGGAATCCTAAAACCTAAGCCCTACGTATGTCAATGACACAATACTTTGAAACGGCTGTGCCATTTCTTTTTATCAACTAATTCTTTGTTTGTCAGATTATACAACGTGCTTGTTTTGAAACGTAGGAGCTTGATCTCGGCTCTTCTTTGGATCAGTTGATAGGATCTCTTAGCCAGTCTGATTTGAATAAATCCAGTGTGACAAAATATAATACTTTAGTCACCCCCTTCTTTTCTTGAAGTACGTGACTTCCGCTATGGTATTGTTTTTTTTCCAGTCGTGTTGTGATGTTTACATGTTGTTTAAGAATTTCAGTGATGACTGAAAAGAGCAATTCTCCGGATCTCTAGATCTTCGAAAAGGGTGTTTTGCTCCAATTTTTGATCGTCTAGTTTAAATTGTCTGAAGAAATCCATTGAAATCTATTATAGTTACTAGCTGCTAACCTGTTATTCATTATTCATATTCTGCTTGATCGTTGATATTCTAACCTACTCTTCTTCCTCCAAAAAAGAATAATGACAAATTTTCTTTAGTCTCGAGGGGTAGAAAAATGAGTAAATTAATCTTCCCTCTCTCTTTGTTAACCTTTTCTACAAGCCTGAGACAATTAGTAATTGAAAAGTCTATTTTCAAAAATGACGAATTTTAATCTCAAGGTCTTCTAAGCCTCCCGAAATATCTTTGACCAATCAGACAAGTACGTTTTCAGAAAATTCCCAAATTACGCCATTATGTCTAGGACTATAATTATGACATGTCATTTTTTAAAAAGAAGGTTTTTAAATGACTCCTTCCGATTATGATATATCCTTTCAACTAATGATTTTCAAACACTAGTAAAACCTTTAAAAATAGACATTTTCTGAATTGAAAACATTTGTGGGACCTACCTAATGTCAATTCTTGAACTTTTAATTCAAGTCTCTCAATAGAATTAACTTGGATGAATAAATTTTAAAATTTCTCTTCCTGGGGTTTGAACGGGCTTATCCGATACTTACCACTCCCTTCATCCAGTCGTTTATTTTGAACCCCCGCAATCTAATTCAAGGTAAAAGTAGTCACGTACACTCAGTTATTAGGTTATTCAGAAATCATATTCAATCCAGGCATTCAGTCGGGAACCAGAATCAATTTTTTCTATTTTTGTTTTCCGCCGTTTTACCCAATTTTATGGTTTTTTAATGACATTCTGAATAAGTGAGAAAATGTAAAATCAAATTGAATTCAGTGGAATCTCGAGGAAAATAAGAGTCGAACAATAGGTTTTCCATTTGTGAAAACTGAATAAGGAATAGATTTTTGAATGAGATACCAAATGGGATTCAGAATCTTCATATGAAAATATTTTGACGGTTGAAAAAACTAGGTGAAAAAGAGAACATGGATAGAAGCTACGTGTGTATGTGTTCTTGAAGTGAAGTGCTCCTTCAGAACTTTTTCGTCTTTTCTTCTTCTACCTTTTTTTTAGAATTCAATGGGATCAGAGGGTTTCAGTATTTTGTATTTTTCTAGAATAAGCTTGAGTATTTTCTCACAACAATCCACGTGTTGTCTGTCTGAAATTAAGTGCATACGCATTGAGATAATGAAAGTTTTCAGTCTCGTTTCTCGTCACTTTTTGTTATTTCTTGCGTTTCCAAAGTCCAAAATTAGACTTTTCAGATTTCGTCATTGTAAGGTGCAAGAACAAGTTCAGAACCATCAGACAGATCCACCTTGGGAAAACGAAGTCTACAACATTTTTAGAAAGTTTCTTGAACATTACTCGATTTGTACTTCCTTCTGGTTTTCAGACGATGACCTATACGTGATCAGACGTCTGCATTTCATCCCAAGAGTCATTAGACCCTACTCTCTTTTCTAGGTAGTATTCCCAAATACGTCAGAAACCAGACAAACTCTTCGTTTTCCCCCGTAGAGTCTTCGTTTTTTCTCGTTATCTTCATTCTCTACTCCCCAATTGTGTTAATCATCAATTTCTATATTCCAGATCTCTGTTCTTCCTCTCTCCTCCCTCCTTTATCCTCAATCCTCTTCCCAAATCCTTTCTTTCGTTTGCCACACACACACAAACTCGTATGCTCTCTTCCAATCTCTTTCATAGTCATAAGCTCCGCCCCCTCCTCCGTTCCGCCCCACCTTTTTTTCTGTCCTCCTCCCATTACCACCGTGAGATGGCTGAAGAAGGAAGACATCAAACCAGATTCTGAATTCAGCTTCAGGTTGTTGTAACATACTACCATACCCCCCGCAATTTGTTCTTTTTCTCTTTTTATATTCTTTTTTATTCTATTAGACAGACAACTACTATACTATAATTTTTCATTTTTGATTGTTCATTTCTGGGTTGAACACAACAAAAAAATATTTCTTTTCTCCTCGTCTAACGAAGAGTGATTCATTTTACCCAGTTCCCATGAGAGTGAAAATTGTAAGCGTGTGAAATATTTTTCCCTTTCTCGACTACTGCCCTTTTTACATAATCAACGCAAAGATCTACTCAACTTCTAGAACTTTCATTTAGTTCCTTTTCCTTTCCTCTTTTTTTATTTCTTTTCTGCGTTCGTTTACAAATTAATTCATCCAATTGCATATTCTGTCGCCAAACTTTACTCTTTCAGTTTCAGAGTCTTCTAGCTTTCACTCCACTGCAAAAATGACTATTCTCTTCTCAAAAATGACCGGAAATTCTCCACAAACCAACGGAACTGCTCTTGGTGTTCGAATAATCGGAGGATCCTTCCTTTGTCTTTCCATTATTTCCAGTGTTATCGCTTGTGCCCTGTGGAATACAGAAAATCACACGCTTGGAAATAACATCACCTACTACGGTAAGTAACTATCTTGAAGCTAAAAACTTTGAAACTTCTTGAATTTTCAGTCGGATTGTTTGCTACACAAATGCTCAACATTCTCATTGTGTATCTGATGAATAGAGGAATCACTTTGCAAAAAGCACACTATCTCCAACCATTCATCATCTGCGCACTTCTTCACCTCATAATATGGTTCGTTAACCCTTTTTGATTACTCAGAATTTTATCCGAATCTATTTCGATAATCGGATGATAAAAAAGAACTGTACTTTCTCCATCATCGGATTAACTTCCTTGAGAGATCTGTTTTTAAGAATTGTGTCATAACACGCATTTGCGGTCATCTTATTTATTCTTGTTTGTGTCGAAAAAGAATCTCTGGAAAAATGAGAGAAAATATTATCAGTTCTGACTGACGTTCATCCCAATTTCAGCATCCTCCTCTCGGCAATCTTCTTCCTCTACGTCGTCACTCGTGCCACGTTCTATTCCGTCTGGTCGGATCTCGGCTTCTTCTTCGTTTTTGTCATCTTGACTGGCTTCTGGATCATTGCCATATCGTTGGCACGCGAGTACCGAGACTACGTACGTGTCATTTCGTTTTCACATTCTGAATTGTATAATGAGTGCGATGAGGGCGAAGAGGATGTAGTCATTTCGAGATTCGTCTAGACTTCATCACTTTTGATTCTCGAGAACTAAAATGTTTTCTCACAAAATCTAACCTATTTATGAGTTTTTACATACCTATGTTCGAAAGCCTTAACATTTGCTTCATTTCCGTTTTTTAACATTCTGCTTTTTTTAGATCATCTACGACGATTTCCTTCATGAGACGCTGCCAAGCTTTGTCTAAATGTTCTAACCCATCATCGTCCACGTCTTCGGGTTCAAAATGACATCTTCTGTTTTCTCTTCGTTCCAAATTTTCGGTTCTTTCCAGTTAATCCTCTTGACTTTAACACGTTTTATGTGTTTCTCTTCGGGTCTTCTTTTCTGTTCTCCTCTGATTTTGTTTCATTTTTTCTCATTGCTTGTAAATAATAGACTTATTTCCTCAGCTCTTCAGGGTGAATTTCATAAATATGTTATTTTTATTCTGTTCAAGAAAGGATTTTTTTCATTAAAAAAGTCATGGAAGACAAACATTACAGAATTCCATTAGTAGAGATTACAGTAACTTTGTTCGTTTTTGGACGTATTTTCATAAAAGACGGATAGATATCTCGATTGTAGATCATCATAACAAACCTGTAATTAGAACGGTGAGAGGAAGTGAAAACAGGGATTGTTCATAACAAAAACCTCCGATTGAAGAGCTTCCGTCATCTTTAATAATATCTTATCTAAAAAATGGAACAACAGATTTTTAAGATTTCCGAGAACAAAACGCATCATTCTCCAATTTTAGGAAGTAAAAATTAGAAGATCTATTTGTCGTTAGCAGTTGTTTTGACTGTAATATTTTTATTTCTAGTCAGAATAATCTAATCAATTAGTTCAGAAGAAACATGGAACGCATTCATGAACGTCCACGTAATGTTTGTTTATCATTAAATTACATCAATGCTCACCAGAGAGCAATCGATGTGTCAGAGAATTATTGAGCTCAAAGAATTAGTTGTTGGGTCAAAGTTCTAAGCACATCAACTTATAAACAAACTCCCTCACAAACCCGTCAAAAACATGAATTGTGAGCCACACAACGGACATGCAAATGAATTGGAACCAGAGAGCGTCGTTGAACTTGTAAATGACTTGACACGCGAGCATATCGGTCATGTGCAAGCAGTCCTGAGTGACGCTCTGCAAAAAAAGATTTCTGAAGATTCAACGAGACCGAAAATTCTGAAAGTCTAGGTCAAAAGATGACCTGGGCAAACATGAGTCGACTCTTTTTTGAACGGTCTCCATTGTTGGACATTGAAGAATTTTTTGTCTGTAATTCAGGTACATGTACTAAATGGAAGCATATGGAAACACGTACTACTGCCATTAACCTGAAAAAAGTGGCGACATTGGAAGAATTCGAAACAATAGCAATCAACAAAATAAAATAGAATAGTTGATCGGCATGCCTGATTGCACATTCTGAATTTTCGGGCAGCCAAGACACAATCTCTATTGAGTAAATGTAGCCGCAACCTTCTGGAAATGCACTTCCGTGTTATTGAATGAAAAATTCCTGGTTTGTTTTTTATTCAAAGCTAGGCACCTGGAAATCCGTAAATGGTGGATAATATAAAAATGCACGTCAGTAAAATCAAACAGTTCTGAAAATACATGAAGATTTTTGTAGGTTAGGGAAACTTATGGTACATACTCGGATGTTAAATATTTTGTTATTTTTCTTGGATGAAATGGAAAATAGGTTACAGTGAGTCTATTGAGAGATAAGCACACTTGAATGCACATCCCTGAAAATGTAGAAAATTGATGAAGGATCCTAATTCGTTAGTTTCATCCAATCCACGGAAAAACTCTTATTAAGGTTACCAGCAATATAAGCTCCCCATCCAGCAAGTTGTCCCCATAATATGTTCGCCCAGTGGGGAAGATAATAGGAATTCCTGGAAATTCAACGATTTACATACTTCTATTTTTGCTCCATCTCACAGAAAAGTGCACGGAGCGGACCACACTAAAAATGCAATGCAAGTTATCAAATTGCATATGGTCTTTGAGATGCATAATTTGTAAAAAATGCTCAATAATCCTTCTTTCTTCACTAACGCATACAAAACGTATGAATTTATGACGATTCCAACACTCGCAACATGTAAATCGGAGATCAATTTTATGTCGAGTGAAATACAAAAGAAAGGAAAAAGAGTATAGTTACCGATGTCATTATAGTTGCAGTGGAAAGTCGAAAAATTTCATCCATTCTTGAGTAGTTTTTCCAGTGTTCTGAAATGTGTTACACATACGGAACACGATTTTCAAACAAACAATAGCTGAAAATGAACGAAGTCAAAAAGTGACAATGGAAGGAAAATTAGAAAAGCTAGATAGGAAGTAATAATTGACCAGGTAAACCGGAAGAAACATGGATGTTATTGAATTGAAATGGAGATCAATAGGTCGCAGTATTCCAATTTCAAATCACAAATGCTCCAAAATCTGCAGTAATAAGATTTAGAAACGCTACAATTATCAAAATGTTTTGAAAGATTTCTAAGAATGATTTTTTTCGATCTGAACACCTGTTTCCAATTGGAGCCAAAAATAGTTTAGAAATCAAATAAGTTATTTCACATTTTTGAGAGCCTTCTAGCATTCCAGAGCCCCTTGAAAATAAATGATTTCCCTCTAGAACACTTGCAAAGTCAACCTCAATCTAGTTTATTCCAGTTTTCATAAAGCTCATTCCAAACTTTCCCCTTTCATTTGAATAGTTACCACAAGAATTAATCAGATTTCGCGAACAAAACCGATCGAATCCAATAAATGCGCAAGTAAGAAAGAAAATGAAATGCGTATTATTGTTCTTGACGGATACCTCAACAAAAAAATGAACGACATATCGTCATAAAACACGTTGTTGGCTGAGAATGAATGAAAAGAAGGGGAGGAGTGAGAGTTTCAAGACAATACAATACTATACAGTACGTCCGGTAGGAGACGATACAAAAGAGTGAACAAAACGATCGCGCGGAAATCAGAATAAGAAGAATAAGAAACTCTTCTTCTGAAACGATGAGACTTTTACTTCTGAAAGTCTCATTTCTACTTTCATTCCTTATTCCGAATGCTATTGCACGTAAGGTTTTTTCGATACTCAACAAATAGGATAACAATTTGAGCATCCAAATTTTTTAAATTTTGAGAAGCTTGGAATGTTTATAGAATTCAGAAGTGCAAAACAGCAAGATACCGTAAAATCTGTATTAGAAGGGTACTTTTAATAAAAGGGCACCCCCATGAGCTCAAAATGCGCCCATTCTTGAAATTCAGACAGAGTGAAATTAGTCTTATTAGAATCCTCGTCAAAAGTTGATTCGAAACGTTAAAAAAATGTGTTTCCAACCTCTTTTCCAACATATTTTATGATCCATTTTGAGAGTTCGGAAATACTTTTTTAGGTGTTGGAAAGATAGAAGGGCATACCCTACTAATACAGATTTTACGGTAGCTAAAATTCTTATTTCTATAGTTTAGTTTCCTTTTGTGAATATCAAGTCCTAGTTTGACGGAACATGTTCCAATTCAATTTTATCTAATTTAATTTGAGAACGAACACAAGTTTTATTCTTGGTTTAATGTTCGACAATGAGCACGGATATACGCTATCTAAAATTATTAGGTGCAAAAAATGCAACATTAAGAGCTGAAAACAGAATGAACTAGACCTCTAGATCAAAGTCTTCTCATCCATGAATAATGAAAATCACTTTGTATTAAGAAAGCTCAATTTTCATAAGAAATTCAATGTTATAACAAAAATCAGAAGCACTAGTTGAACTAGAAGATGTTTCTTTGCAGAATTCTACAGAGGAGAACTTGAACCACGCTACAGTAGGAAAACTCCATTCCGACAACAAACTGACATTCCAGATCCAGTTTTTGGAATCGGTCATGGAATTCGAAGGTTTGTTGTTTTCTTTCGTCATTTAACATCGTAAAAACACATTCTGAAATCAAAAACGTATTCAAATTCAGATTCAATGGAGACAAATCATCGCGGGAAGAACAACCACTGAGTCCTTTTTTTGGGGAACGAAGAGAACCCGAAAGACGAAATTCTGGAAAGGCGGATGGACGAGATTACGAGGAGAATGGTGAAGATGAGAATCGGTTTGGAAGAAGAAGACCGTTTGGGTTCGGAAGACATGGACCATCGGAAGAGGATGAGGAGAGAAACGGTCCATTTCCCGGAGGACATGATTTCAAAAGACCGAATCTTCCAGATCCGTCAGTTGTTAAAGAAAGATTTGATAAAGAAAGGCATGGGAAAAATCAGAGAAGGGGAGAAGATGGTGAAAAGGAGGATTATCCGAAATCGTCGAGAGGAAGAGAAAGGCCTGAAGAACAAGAAGAAGATAATCGTAAAGGCAAGTTTAAGTAATACTGAAAATCTTTTACGTTGAATTTCAGGTGAAGAGGAAGAAGAAGAACGTCGCCCGAGAAGACCTCCACCGAGGAACAAGGATAGTTATGAAGAAGAAAATGAAGATTATCGGAGAAACTTCAGACCTCGTCACGAAGATTCCGATCGTGAACACCAGCACCGCCGCGGTCATGAAGCGGACCAAGAAACTGAAAATATTGCCGAAACGCCTTCGAAAGTGGTCGGCTTGAATATGCAAATGGTAGCTGGAGTATATCCGAAAGAAAAGAAAGGGCCAGTAGTTGAGAATGTTGACAAGAGAGGAGGAAGATTCGTTGATAAACCAGATGAAAGAGAGCAAAATAAGTTTTTTCGGGGTTCCGAACCAGAAGAAGACGAGGATCGGACTAAACAGCATCGGGACGAACGAAGAGAACAGAAGCACGAAGAGCCAAGAGATCGACGACCAGCTAGAGGAGATTCTGGAGAATCTGAGAAAGGAATCAGAGGAGAAAAGTCTGAAGATAGGGATGGACGACAAGGAAATAAAGAAGGAAGAGACGAAAGAAGACGTGACGGAAGGAATGAAGAATCAGATGAACAACCAAACAGAGAAGAGCAAAGAGGACCAGAAGGACCACCTCAGCAACAGCAACAACAGCAAGCTCCACCGCCTCCCAAACCCCAAATCCCTCCGTTCCCTGCTTTCCCCAAGTTCCCTTGTAAGTATATACACTCTTAAAACATACTATAATATTCTGATTTTTCAGCCTTCGGAGGATTCCAACCATTCCAACCAGACTTCCCAACTCGATCATTCGGTGGTAATGGCGGTTTTGCGGGTGGTCCTTGGAACGAATCTGGAAGACCTTCCGGACGCCAAACAGCGACTGGAGAAGACGTTGGCTCGAGTGAAGACAGATCTGGCCAGGACGGACGACGTGTTCACCAACAAAACGCACCTTCTACTTCATCCGACAATTCGAGTCCCCATGATGACTCTTCCGAACGGAGACATTCCACCGGTGATAACAGCAAGGAAAATGAGAGAGGAGGAAAAGGAGAAAGAAGTGAAGAAAATAGAAAAGAGTATCCAGAATCAAGAGAAGAAAGCAGAAAAGAAGAAGGTTCAGAGAAAGTGAATCAAAAAGATGCACCTCAAGGGTCGAGTCCACGAAAAGAGTTCCCAACGCCCGGAAGATTTGTAACCAATATTCGAGCGAAGAAATCTGGAGAAATTACGGATGCAACAATTGCTCCTTCCACAACATCAACTACTTCATTTCCAACTGCAATCACATTTCCAGTAACTTCTACAACAACAACGCCTTCTTCGATCGGAATAATGCTTCCAACAGAAGCAATTGTAACAAAACTACGATCAGTTGTGGATCAAAGAATAAAAGTCGCCTAAAAATAATTTTTCCCAAATTTCAGTTTATTTTGAACTGATCTCCTCTACTTTTAACTGATAAAATCAGTTTGAATTCCATTGAATTACTGTATTTATACTTTGTATCTTACTGTAACTACCATTGCCTGAAATAAATTTTTAGCAATCTTATGAAGAAGTTGAATGAAAATCTAGAAAGTAGAAAAATATTCACAGAGCAAATCATCTGAACATGAAATGATTTTTTTTTCTGAAAAACAAACTGCGCTGTGAATTCCTGTTATTCTCTTTACCTAATTAATTTTTTCTTCAACGAAAAAATTCTTGGATATTTCCACTTTTTTCCTCTACTCTCCGTCCATCCGTAATACAACAACCGAAGTACATATAGTTGTGGTTAATGTTGTATATCACCTGTATACATTCTACTTTCTACTTCTAGTTAGTGTTGTCCTCTAACAAAAAGTGGGCGGAGTAAAAAAGAAAAAAGTAGAAGAAGGAAGAAGAAGAAAAGAGAAGTATTGTGGGAAAACGGACAGAGTCAGAAGCGACGGTTTTGAGATGACTATTTTGATTGGATTCCTTATTTATTTACTTATTTTGGTCATCAACTCAATAGGTAAGAATTCAAATTATTCAAACTGTGCGAATGTTTGTGAATAGAGAATAAACGCGACGTCGTCAGAGCTAACAATTAAAGGTGTTCCTGTTTTGAAATGCTGTTTTTATTTCAGAGTCAAATTGGTATACGTTAGATTACCATAATACCTCTAATAGAAGGACACCCAAATGATACCGAACAGAGCACTTTCTCAGATTTCTGTGAATCTTAATGTAGTCGCAATAGAAAATTCGTACTTTGATTTTGAGGAGGTTGAACAATAGAAGGACATGTCCCTCCATTGAGGTTTTACGGTAACTAATATTCTGAACCTGAAACTGCAGATAAAAACATTTGAAATTTCAAAAGATTTATTCGTTCAGATTGTCGTGCATTTGGCCAAAGAGTTGAATACCAGTACGAATTCGATCCTAAAAGAGATATTCATCCCAGGGTTCATGTTAAGTTCGGTGAGTACTGTCTACATTGCTTATTATAGAAACTCGATCCTTTGGTTTTTATCTAAACTTTCAGACGACGTAACCGATGAAACCGAATTAATGCGAATTTTCAATCATCGAAAGTCCCCGGAAGTACGCAAATCGCCGTCCCGATACGAGGTTCAATCTCGTGTTTTTTCTTTGAAATGATTGTTTTTTTTTTGTTACAGTACACCCCATCAACTTCTCCTTTCTTTGAAGACAACGATCGTTTCATGGTACCATTCGAAGAAATGGATAGAGGAAATCGAAATGCTGGGTAAGAGGAAAGAAAGGAACTGAAGGAAAATGAAATGATTTCAGATGGCGGAACGTTCCATTTGCGGAAAATCAAGAATGGCATCGAGAATTCTTGAATCTTCCTATCCATAAATTCGTTCAACCTGAATCACAGGACAATCTTGCTGAACAAATGGCATCTTTCCTTCGGCGTCAATCTGAATCGATTCTCTCTAGACATTTCCCGACTATTCCACGCCATAGATTCTCCGATCCACCAGAGTTTATGATCACTCCTATGCCAAAATTCGCTTTTTAACTTAATTTATGTATGTATTTATAATATTTCTCTGAGCAAAAGAATTGTATATTGTAAAAACACGATAACAAGTATTAACCTACACAAGAGCTACTGTACACGTAAAATGAAAATGTGAAAGTGAACATGAAAAAAATGTGTGGATCTACTTCTTTCCAGTATAATAATGAGTTGGTACGAATGGCATTTTGACGACTTCAACAGGCGCCTGCTTGGCGCCGAAATCTACAATAAACTTTGTTCCTTCCTTTGAATGAGATTTGTCGACATATGCGATTGCGATGTTCTTTCCAAGTGTTGGCGATGGGCATCCAGAAGTTACGAATCCGAGAGCACACTTGTCGAGAGGATCAATGAGAGGAAGGTGAGATCGAGGACATCTTCCAGGTGGAGCGATAAGACCAACTCGACGCTTTGGCCAACTCTTTTCCTTCAATTGCTTCACAATCTTTTCGGCTCCAGGGAAATCGAGAGTTTCACGACGACGTTTAGCTGGAGATTAATGCATTGAAAGAAAAAATAAGTTTGTTTTCCACTTACCGACAACAAACGCAAGTCCAGCTTCAATCGGAGTTGTATTTTCATCAATATCCGAACCATAAAGACATAGGCCTGCTTCAAGACGTAGAGCATCACGGGCTCCCAACCCAGCTAGTTTCACATTTCCAGCTTGTGATGCTAGAAGACGGTCAACCAACTGTTCTGCTTTTGTTGGATCGACGGAAATCTTTAAAAATTTCTCAATTTGAATATTATAATGACGCTAACTCACTTCAACTCCATCTTCTCCAGTATAACCGCATCTTGTCACACGACATCCGTCGATTCCGAACACGCTTCCAACAGTGGTCTTCATGAAAGTGAGCTTGGACAAATCGATATCGGTTCCTTCTTGAAGGACTTTAGCCATTTCGGGTCCTTGAACAGCGACAAGTCCTCGGTTATCAAGAGTTTCAATCTTCACATCTTTTCCCTTTGCTCTCCACGCAGCTGCGTTTTCTAGAAGATATGGAAGATCTTTGTCGATGCATCCAGCATTTGTAACAAGGAAAAGGAAGTCTTTGTCCGTTTTCATGATGATCAAATCGTCTTTGATTCCTCCCTTTTCATTGGTGAATACCGAAAGTGTTCCACTGTTTTCCTGAAGTCCTTGAACATCGGCAGTGGTCAAGCTTTCGATGAATGCTACTCTGAAACACTAGAAGAATGTTGATCTTTTAATATCTCTATAATTACCTGTCCTTTCCAGTAATATGTGTTTGGAGCATATGAGAAACATCGAACAAGCTGACGTGTTTTCTCGTGTGAATCGTTGATTCTTTGATCGAATGATTTCCGTACTGGGTGGGCATATCGTAGCCGGCAAATTCCACAAGTTTTCCGCCATGCTTCTTGTGAGTCTCGATGAGACAAGTCTGCTTTCTGAAAGTGTTTCATCGTTTTTATAGGAAAAAATGCCAACGAAATTCACTCACCCTGAGACTTCAGACGTTCTGGAGAAGCATCGTGTGGCTCTCAAAACCGCGGTTCTTGACACCAATCGATTCATTGAGAAGACCTGCAAACAAACAAAAAAGTTGTGAGTGCGACTGGACGCTTATCAGAAGAAGAAGGCAAGAAATTGATAGTCACGTTGCGAAGAGGTGATAAAACGGAGATACTGATGATCAAACGGTGAGAGAATAGAAAACAGCGAGTTTAGGTTAAACACGCCATTTTAGAGTTTTTTTTTGGAAAAATAAAAAATTAATTTTAATTTCTTGTGTAGATTTACGAGCGCTGTTCGGCGTTATCTCGGAGCATCGTTGTCGAAAAGTGAACAAAAATTTACTTGATGAAGTTCCATGTTATTCTCTTGTTTCAAATAGAACCTATTTTATCAAGCATGATGAAAACTCAAAAATAAGTATTTTATTGAAAAAATATTGCAATGAATATCCTGTTTTCAGAACAAAACACACAAAATAAAGCTGATTCATTGATAGGAATCCACAAAAAGGTGTGGTGAATTGTGGGACGAAACGTGGTAAAAGTTGAGAAAAGATATACAACATCTGTGAGCTCGCAGAAGAGATTAGATCTAATATTAGATTTTTGTGCAAGTTTAGACACATTATTTCCAGCATCAGAAAGAAAGAGACCAGTTTCGAAAGGGGTTGGGTGCGTGAACAGACAAAAATATGATTATGGTTTCGAAGAAAGAGATTATGATGACAGACAGTTAGTACATTCATTTTTGTATTCGAATTCAAGCCTCATTTGATAATCGGATTGTATCATCATCGAAGCAATTATCTTGGAAGATCAAGCGAACGAAAGGACGTTCAGTTGCCAAGAGTTGATAACAGAATGGACAAACAGGATCGTATCGACAAGTACCTTGAGGAAGTGGAATTCGTGACCAGTAACTGAAAGAAATAAAGTAAGAACTTTTGAGAAATAGTCGATCACTGACAGGACTGTTTGCTTGCTCGCCATATGTCCACAAGGATTGAAAGCATGATCCAAGACACCACTGTCCAAATGGAATGACGGTTCCATTCCCATCGACAGCTGGACGATTCTTTCGGACTCAACCAGACAAATCGGGCACTTTCCAGCCCTCTGTCCGCTGCTTGTATGAATTCCCCATTCGTGTTTTCCTTGGACATGTCCACATTGGAGATAAACCTGAAAACACAGAATGATTTTGTGAATATTTTAGTTTTCCACCCACATAAGGTTGTCGTCTATTCACTTGTCTTCCGTTTCTTTTCTTCGGAATCACCAATGTATTCAAATTCACTGGACACTGTGGTCTTCCAGCATTCAAACGATCCAATGCCATCTCCAATTCTCTCATTTTCGGAGATCTCTCCAATCCATCAGCCGTTCTCCAAAGAATAGTCGCACCACATAAATCAATCAGTGTTCCATCTTGAAGCATATTCGTCAGTTCTGGAACATGTACTCCTTTCGCCGAACTGCTCCGAGTGACACGTGGCTCATAGACATCTCCATTGATAGACACTTCACGCCATTTATACATTGGTTTCTCGGCAGTGTCATCAAGAAGATCGTCTTTGTTTGGATGAAGAATGAGTACTCCATTCGTTGTCAATCCATCAACTTCTCCGTTGGCTTTAGTCCATTTCAGGGATTTCTGCTATAAATTTCAGACTTGATAAATTAATAGTAGTTTCTTCAAACTTACATTGATCGAGATATTCTGATGACAATCGAATCCAGCTGCATACAAATATGCTTTATTCGAGTTCTCTCTATCAATCAGAATCCGGCAGGCGAATCGGCTGATAGTTGAGGTTCTGTCACCTTTCTCAAGAAGTTCGATTTGTGGACGAGATGGAACAGCGGCATCTGCTAAAACAGTATTTAATATACTCATTTATTACTGAATTTGTCTGAACTCACAGTTCTCTGGCAAGAACATCCACGTATCGATGACAGTGAAGTCAATCTGCTCATCAGAAGCACGTCCAATCTGAAAATTATACTGTAATATTGGGTTGGGTAAACGCCTTATGTACCTGGAACATGTCTTTTGTTGAATCTTGCTCATACTCAACAACCAGAGACTTGTTGTTATCACTGTGAAATGAGACGGTGTGTCGAGATTTGTCTTTGATTAGCTGGAAAAGAGAACTTATAAACTCCTCATTATATTCAAACGCACCTTGGTGTCACTGCAAGTCAGTGGAGGATTCAGACACTTTTTAATTCCGTTGGCAACATCTCTACGCTTCAGTACTTTCTTCGTTAGATATCGTTTCGATGTTGCTCGGTTTTCAGTTTGTCCGTTGAACCTGAAACTTTTTTAATTCATTTAAAGTATTGTCTCCAATTATCTTACCCAAGAAGAATGAGTTCTCCATAGATATCATCATCGAAGAGAGCTTCATTCGTGTAAGCAGGTGGACTTGGTGTATCGTTATCCACGCCACTATCATCCACCATTTTACTGAAAAATGAATATTTTCAGATGATTCACCTTCGATCAGGAAGCGGAGAAAAGTGACGAATCTGAGAAATAGAATCGTCAAAAAAAAGAAAGAGAGACTCGCCTAAAAACTAAAACAAAATGCGACTGAAAAACGGAAGAGAAATTGAGGGTTTCAACTGCGGGATTTGTTGCCATTGGAAACCGTGGGCTCTAGGGAGACAACGCATTTTTTTTTCTTGAAAAACTTTTGACTCTGATGTTTTGTGCGGTTTCACTGAACTTCTAGGAAGTTTTGAAAAGGGGCGGAGATTGAGTTCGGAGGGTCTAGTCCATTACATAAAGAGTGTAGGCGGGGCCTCGGAAAAGTGTCTGAAACCTTGAGTAAGCAGAACAAATAATAGAGCAGTATCTGGAGCAGCTCTCTGTTTAGCACCCCAAAGTCTATCGTCTGTGTTCTTTCTTCGGCTATTCAAAAAAACTAAATCAACCTTGATTGGACGATTGCTATTAAT
Source organism: Caenorhabditis zanzibari (assembly GCA_963966625.1). Taxonomy (NCBI): domain Eukaryota; kingdom Metazoa; phylum Nematoda; class Chromadorea; order Rhabditida; family Rhabditidae; genus Caenorhabditis; species Caenorhabditis zanzibari. Next base: position 12,013,002 of record OZ016472.1, on the reverse strand, counting down.
ATAATAAAATACTGCTATATGCGCCCTCCGAAGCTTGGTGACCAACCAATCGACGTACTAGCATAATATATAAACGAGTTTATGAATAGCCAGGAGACGGGGGAAAAAAGAAAAAGCAAAAGGAAGAGGAATAGATGAAGGGAAATTGTGTAGAGTAGTGAGTGACATTCCGACTGGATTGGATTCCCTCACTTTTCAAATACTTTTTAGTTTCAGGGAAGTGCGCTCCAATGGCAGATGAAGTCGTGGGGTTGGAAACATGAAGTAACTTGTTTAGGAGAAGATAGATTGGTCAAAAGAACTGGATGATTGGATTCGTTGTGCTCATGGAAACAGTTTCTCATGAATTCTTCAGGTAGGAACTTGTTGGGTAGGTAGAAAAAATTTGAATTAAGAAATCTTCCTATATTTTATTCAGCTGATTTTAACCAAACGAGACTTTCAAAAACAATTCTGAATGGCTACGAATCTTGTGACTTTCAAGTAATTTTGTGTTCCGCTTTCTCCATGGTTACTGAAAAAAGTGGAAACACACAATTACGGAATGGAAGGTTCTCCACCTCTCGCCACCAAAAAAACGGATTTGGCTCTAAAAAAAGACGAAATGACATTCATTTAGGAGTGAGTATAGAAACATCGTGTCTTCTAACAAATAGTCAATGCACACAAGTTTATCGATATAAAAACAAAATAACTACAGGTCAAGTGTATACAACTAAACAATAGCCTTCTCTCCTTGCGATCTGCTGGCATTCAACCGTTTTCTGATCCCTAAACGTTCAAAAAAGAAGTCATATGAGCTCCCTAGCTATCAATTATATCGATGTTATAGTGATAGGTAAGATAACAAAACTGATATTGGTCAGCAGCTGATCGAGGGAGAGCAGAACGTTTTATGAAAGAGATAAAAGTGTGAGAAGGGAAATAAAAACTTGCAGATATTGGAGGTGCTATATGTGCCAGGTGGCAATGACAATTAATTTAGGGAAAGATAGAGAGGAAAAGAAGAGGATGAGTGCTCGAACATACACATACTGGACACCGAGGGGTCGAGGACAATAAGAGGACACTACTGGGAGGGTGACTGACACACATACCACATACACAAGGTGAGAAGAAACAGAAAGAGAGAAAGAGAGAGGAAAGGAAAGAAAGGAAAACGGACAGGCTGACGGACAGGAAGAAGGCCATTTATGTATGTGTGTTTGAGAGGTGAAAATGGAAGACGAATGGTAGCAGATGTTTCGAATGAGAAACTAGAAATCAACATTTTTTTTAGATGAAAATATTTTTGATTTTGTTGCCTCTTTGATGTTTCCACTCGTAAACGATTAATGAGAGAGGCACAGTTTTTCAAGAAAAAGTGTGTTCAAAATATCATGATTTCAGCACAATATTTAGCAACTAGTCACTAGTTAGTTACTAGTGGCGCGAAATCTACGATTATAGATTAGACTAGTTGAAAAATTTGGCTCAATATTGTACCCTATATGAAGCACAAGTTACCGTAAAATCTGTATTAGAAGGGCATGCCTTTCTATTTTTGCAACACCTAAAAAGAAAATTTTCGATTCTCTAAAATAGATCATAAAATCTGTCGAAGAAGAGATTTGAAATATACTGTTCGATTTTTCTAGTCAACTTTTGACAAGGATTCCTATAAGACCAGTTTCAATCCGTTTGAACTTCAAGAATGTGCGCATTTTGAACACATCGGGGTGCCCTTGTATTCTAATACAGATTCTACGGTATCTCTTTAGGAACCATATTATTTTCTTGAGCTGGGCTAATTTGGACAATTGATTTGTAAAAAGTTGCTCCGGAATCAAGTTTGATCCTGATTCATTGTTTTCAAATAACTTCAGAATCTCATATGGAAAAATTAGTAATATCATCATTAGCTGATTAGCTTCAGCTGACAAAACTCACATAGCTCACTGAATCTAACAAACAGAATTCAAGATGTTTCATGACAAAACAACGTGACGTAAGCGTTCCATGACGAAACTATTTCACCTAAACTAGGAAACATTCAGAAACCAAAAAACTTCCAATTACTCTGAAAAGTTCCGGACGAAACCTGGTCCACTATTTTATTAGCACATGTTGAGGGCACGCATCCGTATTCAATTCTGAACCGGAAGACGGCACGGGACTTTAGCTAATTGAACTTTCAGAGTACTTTTCCTTTTCTATTGGTGCACTTTTCGTTGCTTTGACGCACCGTCTGGTTGACAAAGGGAACCAATTTGGAGAGAGTTTCCACCTGGGGTCGCAAATTTATTTTGGGGTGAAAGGGAGGACGAAATAAATCGTTGGGACTCAATTTTCGATTTGTTTTTGTTTCAGTTTGAAATGAAAAATGGTCCGGAGACTCGGAGGATTCCAAAACACTATAACTAAATATTAGCACAAGGAAAGGAACATAAACTCCGATAGAAGCATTTCTACATTTATAGTCACTTGCAAGAGTAAAAATTAGCATATAAATTGCATCTATACTTATCTGGAATTGATGGACTCTACTAATCAAGATCCATGAGTATCCGATAAGATATTCAGGGTTTCAGCAATGGTGTCACAAACGATCAACCGGTAAAACAGTTTTGGTATGAGTCCTTTTATAATATCCGACTGTCAAAACTCACAGACTTTGGAAAAAGATACATAGACATGAAAAGAAAACTAAGTGCTTTCACTCTCTTTGACTCGGCGAGCACAAAGACACGGGTGGTCCGCGGAGTCTCCGCTTTGCAACGCTCCGCGCGAGAGCACGCGGAACAAGACTCGGCTCGTTTAGTACAAAATCTTGCGCGCCGTCCGTTGTGAACAACATAAATAACAAACAAAACGGCGCCGAGCCCTGGCACCGATGGTTCCAGTAATTGTTGGGTACGAATGTGGGACGGGAGAAAAAGGGATACAAAATAACCTTAGTTTTCAAAGTTTTGAATGCCATTTTCAACGAAAATTTTCGTTTGAATCGTCTACAGCTGGCTGACGAATATTGTTTTTCAAGTTTTCAGTTTGTTTCTAAATAACTTCAAAATTAAAATTCTTATTTTCGAATACGAATCTGCCACAACAACAATAGTAATTTAGAGGAAAAATGTGGACGCTCAGTTTACGAAAGAAAATGATTAAATCTCAGAGGAGATTTTTCAATATCTTCTCAATATTGCATCTGAAATTAGATCTGAAAATAAGTGAGATCACGAGTTTGGTGTTTACATTGACGTGCTTAATCCATGATATTTTGGAAGAAGGATGATGACGATTGCAATAAGAATCCGTTTTTAGAAATAAATTTGGAGGATGAGATGAACTTTGAGGTCAGAATGGAATATGTTTCAAGTGGGTCTTCATTATTTAGAAGAAAGAAAAAGATAATGATTTTTGATATCTCAAAATTTGAGCAAGTTAAGGCTCTTTTCGTGCATTTTCAGTACTAATTTCGGTACCGAAAATGTGTTGCAAGTCATAGCTCGCTTCAAAGTTAACCGATTCTTTTGAGATTTTCACGGTTTGTTCCTGATTATATGAGGATGATGCACGACTTTTTAGTATTTCAAAAATCCGATTTTGAAGCCTGCTGGAGCACTTTTTCTGACCAACTGGGTTCATTTTCACTTGCGCGGCGGCAGAGAGGCAGCGCACACACAAAGTATAGTGGCCGACGCGAACCCGGTTGATGTCGGCCGCTTCTCTGAACTACCCTCGCCGGCGAGAGAGGAGAAGCCGGTTCAATTAATTAAATTTGGGGTGAACTTTTCGAGGGAAAGAGATAGATGGGTCGAATTTTATATCATTCTGTTCGTCTCGCCGCGAGGAGATAGAATATTTAGGAAAATTTTTGGAAAAGTTGAAAAGGTGTTATCGTGGTTTGAAGTTCCAAAATGTGTCTAATCTGATTCCAAGAAGTACTAAATGTGTCGCTTTGTTGTTCCGAAGGTTCACAGTTTTAAGAAAAAGAGCCGAAGGCTCTCAAAATGGAACAGTAGGTTTAAAACCTAGAGTAAGCGAAGGCCAGGTGGATGAGCCCCGAAGGGGCGACATCCACCTGGTAATTGATAATGTGACAGTGGTACGAGCAGTTCGTTTCGTTGAGAAGGGACAACATGTAGTGGAGTGAAGAAACTCTCTTGTCCATCCAACTCACTCCAGAAAATGAAATCTTTATGAAAAAGGGGAGAAAAAGAGATTTGAATGGAAGGAAGAAAAATGGGAGGAAAAAGAGACATAGGACAAGAAAGGGAGAAAAAGAAAGACAGAAGATAAATCTGTGAGCATAGAAATTCAAGAGAGAAAGATACTCTAAAATACGGAGACGTCTGACCGAAAACTGCTTGTTGCTTGATGGCTGCTGACCAGTAAAAAATATCTGAGAAAAATAAGAGTGTTCGAGATATCATATATCAGAAGTTGAGATTCTCAGAACGAATGAAGTTTTTTATCCTCGTTCCCCAGACGGACTAATCTAAACTACTTTGAATACGAAGCCTGACTAGAATGTCAAATTGAATATAACATAAATTTTCAGAATTAACGCCCTTCCCTTAAATACAAGGCACCATTGGGACTTGTAGGGGTTTTTCTCGAGAAACAATACATCTTATTTTTGCTTTTTTCAAAATTTTTGAAAAATGAAGAATGAGAAATTGGAGAAGAGTGAGCATGATGTTTATTTGTTCAAGAGTCCTTCTTTTTCCTCGTTTTGCTTTCCACTTGGTATTACAATTTTTGGTAAGAAAAAGAAAACGAGAAGAAAACAGAAGGAAAAGAAAACATCCATGAGTCAATAATCTTCGTGTTATTTTGTACAAACTTTACGTTTTGATTTTATCATCAAACAGAGTAGAAAAATAAACAAAATGGTAAAGAACGGTGGCAGACTCAGCACATTAAATCTGGAATTATGGAAAAACCAGTAATTCGAGGATTTTATAGGAATGATATACCGTAAAATCTTACTAGAAGGACACCTCTAATAGAAGGGCTCGCCGATGAGCTCAGAATGAGCACATTCTTGAAATCCAAACTGATTGAAATTAGTCTTTTCAGACTCATCATCAAAAGTTGACTGGACAGGTCACAACATATGTTTCAAATCTTTTCTCCAACAGATGTTATAACCCATTTTTCGAAATCTGAAATATTTTTAGGTGATGGAAAAATAGAAGAGCATACTCTTCTAATACAGATTTTACGGTAGTTTTTTCCAGTTGACCAGAGAAAAAGATATTGGATTTATCAAAACACATTCTCCTATTTTGCCTTTTTTGTATTAATCTCTGAATTGTTCCAGGTGTCCCAACAGTATGCATTTTAGTGTAATCCCTGTTCTAAAACATAATTCATTTCCTTCCAATATCTTTGAAGACATTTCAAATGTAGACCATTTGATACTTCCATCTCAATTTAGATTATGAAAGATATCATCTGGAGATCGTTTAATTAAAAAGAAGCGTGTGACCTGTAGGAAACGGAAAATGATTTATCCCAATAATTCAATTTCTTTTCTCTCACCGAGATTGACGAACTCTTCACCATCAGAATTCCAAGCCCTATTCATATTTTTTTCAGGCTAAAAATTTCAAGATATTCCTGACAGGCCATGAACGTCATCAATCGTATGGTATGATTCTTCTGAAATACAATCCAAATGTCCATCGTCAATAAGATTTGTTCTCTCTTGGACATCACTACGCGGTTCTCTGAATGTAATTTATCTTCGTTATCTCCCCATAAAGTATCATTTTTTGTGTACTTTCTTCACTGAACAGACCACGAAATTTGAGAACCAGTTTCTCCATTTTCATTTCATTGATATCACGATTGTGGCCAACTCAAAGCAACTATTCAATTGCAGAATCAGAACGGAAATGAATTGAGAGGAGGAAATCAACCAACTTATCATTTTTCGTTCATTTGCAGATACTAAACGAAAAGAGAAAAGAAGATAGAAGATACTGTAATTTGTTTCGAGAAACTTCCCATCGTAGAGTTATCAACATTTTGACTCTTTTCGTCTTCTCAGATTCCTTTTCAAGGGCGTTCTCCTCTAAAATGTGGGATGTCAAACAGAGATACACATGCATTGCTTATCACTAAACCACAGTTAAACTTCATCAATCAAAAATCCATCTCCGAAACTGTTCATCACAGTCGATTCAATTCACAATCAGCAGGAAAAAAGAGAAAAAGAAAAGAAGCAAAAAAGATAAAGGCGGATCCTTGCGCGGTCGCAAAATCGCCGGAAATCGTCATTTTCTTGTGGTGATTGTGTGATTGGGAATGAATCGAAACTAAGTACGCGAATGGATGACATTGGGAAGAGGAAGAAAATAAGGGATCACTTCTTCTTTTATGTACACTCACACTCCTTTACTGTATAATTGAGGAAAACAAAACCAAAACTTTGCAAGTTTATTCATTCTTGAAGAAAAGAGAAAATTACAACATGAACATTGTACACGTAAGCAGGCAGGCAAAATAGCAAAAGCATCTAAAAGCTTAGCAAATGAGTATCATTCGAAGATTTTCCAATCATTCCTTTTTCGAGACGCTCGAATTGTCATTTGTTGGGAGGGCTTAAGAGCGGTGGCGCATGAAACGGAATCCATTTACAGAGTTGTTTGATCCGGAATAAGAGCTGGCAGAGTAGGCAGCCTTCTGAAAATTGAAAAGTTAGAATCATTTGGTTACCGGGGTTACTGTAACGAACCTTCTCACAGATGGTGTAGGTCTTCTTCTTACAGCAAGATTGGAACCATTCTCCGTTTTGATCCATCTTAATGCAACGACGAGCACGGTTCATTGGTGGCTTTCTTCCATCCTTCCAGTTCTCAAAGTTTCCGTAACGAGAACCATCCGAGTTCACATAGTGCATGTCTTTTCCGAAGAAAGCGGCTCCTGTCCAAATCTCAGACCAATGAGACAACTCGTGAACGAATTGATTCTCTTCAGGACTATCGATTGAGACGTGGTGAGCACCTTGGAAAAGACATTTGAACTCGGCAATCGTCCATGGAAGATTTTCACTGAAAATATAAAGATTCATGTTTGGGTTACTGTAATGGACAACTTACTCAATAAGTTTATAACAGGAATTGGTTTGAGGGAAATATCTCCAGTTGGAATCACCGCAAGGATCCGCCAAAGCTTCTGCAAAAGCGAGAATTAAAAATGAAAATCGATGGATACGGTAATTACCTGGAATCAAAATAGCCGAAACAACAAGAGCAATAACAGCAAAAACCATTGTGTTCGAATCAGTGAACCAGGCCGTTTTGGATGGTGATGTGTATTAGTGAAGATGACGCTCCGATGCGCAACCATTAAATAGAATCTCGGCGCGAAGAGAGAAGTGGGCGGGGCCACCTCGCCTCGATTCGCTTCCGGGGCGCAGTGTGGCACACAGTACCTCCCCCTCAAAACGATCTTTTGCCTTTTTTTTTGTTGCTTTCTCTATTCTGCAAGTTGACCAGCTGGTGGGTGGAAAGGGGCGGGGCATGTCTTTGTGGTATCATTATTCCGAACGTTTCCTATGACGTCATATCACTTTCGAAGGTTCAACCAGTCCGTCGAAGTTGACAGGTTAGGAGGCAATTCGGAACAAAGAGTAATGAGCTCGTAGTTGATTAGGTTAACAAGATCTGATGAGATCCTGAACGGTTGTTCGTGGATAATTACTTCAAATAAGTTGGAAAACCGGTCAAGTTTAATATGTTCCGGAATCATCTTTTGATCTTACATTGAAATTTGAATAACATCCATGTGAATGGTTTTTATCCGGACACAGTTTTGAATCATGTAACTAATTAATGTGAGTCACAAATATAATTGAGGTCGAATGCACTTCTTTCGAAATCCTGAACCAGAAAAACCACTCTGACGAATCCGAACATCTGAACGGTCAGCAAATTCAAGTGTTTCTTCTTCCTCTCGATAGCCGATTTCTTTTCATTATAATTAGTCTTACTTCAAAGTTCTTCCTGAAAAAAACAATTTTCAAAGTTCCCGATGTCACTACAACGTTCGACCACAACCAGACCAATTTTTTGTTGTCAATAACGATTGTAACAAAAAGGATTTTGACCATCACCTGCCCTCATGTTGTATCATTCGGTTTCCCTTTACCTCCCTTTCCTATTTCTTTTAGACATACGAGATCTGATTGATGAATGAAAAAAAGGAACATCTCCTTCCTTTGCAGCAGGTTTATTGCACTTGTCAACTAATTAAATCAAACCGTTCGTTACCATTTTCATCAGTCCTGCTGGCTAGCTGACCACTCGGATTTCATTGTGCATTAGTCCGAATCATCACATTTCCGGTGTGTCGAGACACGAGGGTGCCTTTTCTCTAATTGTTGTTTAAAACAGTCATTCATGGGTGGAGTGCCCGTTCATCAGATTTGTACTTTCGCAGATTAGCCGCCGAACGGTGGTATCAGTCAGCAGAAAACCGAAACCTAAACCACCAACAGGTTTCAAATTAATTGGATCCGGAAGTCAAACAAGAAGAAGAAGAAGAAGAAGAAGAAGAAGACGTTGGGTGCAACAGCAGCCCTTGTACCTTGTATCAACATTGAACGATTTCCGGTTTTATCATTGCCTTCCAACATGCAAAACCCTTCAAACCTTTTTTTATCATCCCGTTCATAATCTTCATTCAAATTGTCTTCCCGCCCTTTTATATTTTTCCTTCATCCTTCCTTATCTGTATCAATAATCATAAGATTAATTGTAATTGTCTGGATCCTCCCTCCTCAGAACTCAGCTGTTGATAACAGAACACTTTTTGCAGAAGAAAGAGAGAACTCTCGAAAGAAACAACAACTGTATTGATGTGATGAAGATCGAGTGAAGCGATGATGATAGTTTCGACGAAATTTGGCGCATAAGTGGGAGTGTTCCCACGCGCGCGCGAGAGGATATGTGTGCGACAACGACTATCGGAAACTGACAACGAGAATGAGAAGAAAAAAAAGAGAAAAAACCACAAAAAAAGATAAAAGAAGATGTGGGAGAACATTGAAGATCTTCTTGTTTATTTGTTCACGACCTTTTCAAGTCCATATAGCAACAACAAAATGAAATATAATGGGATAGATTGATTTCTGTGTCGGTTAGCTATTCTGATGGTTGACTGTTTGAAACTTGGTCAGTGAAAATTTAGTGGGAAATTTAGTGGAAAGAATCCTTTAAAGTTTTAATCTATCAGGTTTATCTGCTCCATTCTCTTTCATGCAACTTTAAAGAAGCTAGTCAATATTCCTGTTTCTGCAGATTCTAATTCAGTTTTTGACTACTTGTGACTTCTGGTAGTTTTGTAGCCTTTTATGACGTGGCACTCGAACAATGCTTGTAATTGAACTAAACGGTCATTATATTATTGCTAAACTGCAAGAAATGAGTGTCATGAGTCCTCATAAAAGAATAACCATGTACTTAGGAGTACACGTACTTTCAATTACCTAGACGAACGATCAACTGCTGATTTGCCTTTTTTCGAAAACTGCCTCCGCGATCAAAGTGTCGCCCCGTTTTTTCTCAGTTTCCGACACACTTCTTAGTGTCTTTTCAAAGTGAAGTGGGAGAGAATAATCAATTTGAATCATAAAAGTGTCAGCAGTCGGGTTGATTTATATTATGGAAACATTGAGAGAACGAAGACTTGATAAAAGTTCCCGTAGCAACCCGAACCTGTATTTCACTTTTTTCAAATTCGTATGCAAACCAAAACCAGAAAGGATATTTCCTTCATATTGACTCACCTTCTTATGGACACCCACGCCTACAGTCAATGAGGGTCATCTGGAGAGGCGTGGGAGGTGGTTTGAATGAAAAAAAGGCGAGATGAGGAAAGTTTTCGAGGAATATATGAGGAAACTGATGAGTGTGAACTAAATTGAACTAATCGGAAGTACCAAAGTACAAAACTCATTGGAAACATTTGTGTCTGGGGAACGAGTGGTATACCAAAGATCTGAAACAAAAAGAGCCATAATATTGGAGATTGGAATAATATTTCAAAGAAAATTGCATTTTAAAAATATCTTGCTATCAAGAGATTTTAAGAGCAAACTCGACTGTTACAGTTACTTTGAGTGTTTTCATTATTTTTATTGCTCAAACTGTTTCTTCAAGCATCTTGATTTTTCATTCTTTCAGTTTTTAGACTCCAAAAGACTTTACAGTATGGTTAACAAAATCAAAACCTTACTTTATTATCATGCATCTTTCAAATTGGTATCAATGATCAGTTCGTAAAAAGACGAAACATTTTAGATATCGTTTCCGTTTCTCCCTACAGTAACCTTATCTATATTTGTTTGCACCTCGCTGAATGAAACAAGTTTCAAAAATCTATCTGATTTCTAATCACTGGAGCATTTTTCGAACACGGAAGTTGTTTCCTTGAAACTTTGATGTTTAGTTTCTCAGTTATCAACGGTTATGATGAATTTTCCCATTCAGAACTGTCTTCCAATTTTCTAATTTTCCTACACCAATTTTACAAAGTGTTCACTTCCTTTCTTCTAGTGATTCTCCTTTTCTTTTCAAATGAGATGTTCGTTTTTTCAGGGGCAGAGAGGAAGTTGTTTTGTCTGCTGTTGTCAAATCAAAGTTTGAAAATTTCCAGATAGCTGATCATAATTGACCGTTAACGCTTTAATTGGATCAACTGATTTCTTGTCTTTTCTTTTTTTCGGGGTTCTGATTTATAGATTCTGGATTCTGTATCAATAAAAAAACAATGTAAAAACATTTGGTACGAACTTTCCGGTGTTCTTGATTCGGATGTTTTCTCTCTCAGAACCGGGAAATGAAGATAAAAAATAAAGAGATAGTAACAAGTCTTCTTCAGAGAAAAAAGGTTGTAAACCAGATACTGTAAGGGTCTTGTTACGGTTTTTATGGAACGTTTGAACATTTCAGATACGTGTCTTTTCTGAGTATACAGCTGCTACTTGCACGGGTTTCCGTCTCCGATAAGATTCTCACTTTTTTTCTCGTCAATCCGATTCGAGTACAAAGACTGATTTCCTCTTTCTGAGGGTTTCTCTTCTTCTCATTGTTTTGATAATCAAATCGTGTTGTCATGTGATATGCATTATCTAAAGAAAACGGACGCCAGGCTGGCGGCAGATATTCCGCCTGGCGCTCAAGTTTTACCAAGTGCAAGGTCATTAACAAGGATCAGACAATTGGAGATAACGATATCTAGTTTTTTTTTTCTAGAAAAGAGAAGATAAGAGAAAAGGATCTACTCACAAAGAACCATCAAAAAGCTTTTGCAGATCCATAACTAGAACTAGTTAGACAAAGATGTGATGGATTCAAGGATATTGATTTCAGATAAAAAATGTGGGGAATATAGAAGGGATTACAGACATTGGGTGAATTGAAGTACAGCTTATAATATTTCCGAACAGATTCCACAGAGATCCTGGAAAAAGTGAATATACCGTAAAATCTCTAATAGAGCGAAATTGGACCAATAAGTTAGTAATATTTCCTTTGGAAATATTCTCAACTTTCTGACGATTAGAAGATACTCAGTGCGTTTCGTAGCTGAGAAGAGCATCTTTGTTTGCTGAAATTTTTACCCTCAAATAAAGAAAATTGCGTTCGTATGGACTTCAGAAAGTCGGTGTACTGGGTGTCGCTCTATTAGTGGTTTCGCAGTATGCTTGAAACCAGTTTAATTTGAAAATCGCGTATTAGATTTTAATGCCCGGATTTCAGATCTGGACAGTCCGAAGGTCACTATTTGGTCACAGTCTCCTCTAAAAACCGTTAATTATCTTGTAGTGAGGAAATTAAATGAACGTCGAAAGTTCTCCTGGAGACCTTCGTCTTCCTCCATTCGCAATTTTTTATCACCTCGCCCCGTCTGTCGACGGATTCCCTCATAAATTTGACAGCACCAATCTTTTCGTGATAAACCTGTTCAAAAAGACAGTATAGACAGACCTTTTTTATTCAATTAAGAGGAAATTAAACTATATTTTTTTATGTAAATTGCTCTCAATTGCAGCGGGCAAAGAATGAAAGAGGAAAAAATCAAAGGGAATAGTGTAGTTTATAGATGATGACTATTGATAAGATTATAGGTTTGATACGTATCGATTGATATGTTCATAATGATATAAAACCAGTAGTAGCGGAAACTAAACCACTTCGTTTCTTGTTTCTAAGTTAACCAATTCTAGCACATAATCATAATTTTTAGTATAAGATTCATGTCCGAAATTCAACATTTTGGAAGTTGTCATTGTGGGGCGGTGAAGTGGACTTTTACGGGACCAGAAGTCTTGGATGGGTGTAAATGCAAGTGAGTTCATGAAGTTCAAAACTTCGAGCGTAAGATATTTTCAGTTGTACTGTGTGTAACAAAAAGCAAAATCATCACTGCATCATCAAAAAGGACAGATTCAAGATATTGGAGGTAATACAGTGCGCGTCATAAATATAGGACCCCTCTCCCAAAAGGGGGTATTTTAAAAAAAGTAGAAAAGTTGTGAAAATTCTGTGAATGCAGTTTTGATCAGCATGTCAAAAAACCTCTGTCTGTAAATTTTCAGAGAGATCGAGCATGCATTTTCTGCTCAAAAGTCACTTTTTTGACCGCGTCATAATGATAGGACCTCCTTGAAAATTGAAAAATCTCATCATTTTTCGGAACTTTCTTTAACAGTTATTATTTAAAAACATCAGTTATGTTCCAAAAAGCTATTATTAGTTCGTTTCAATCGAAATAAAACCCTTTAGATTTGGAAAAATTAATTTTTTACGAATTTTGGAAATTACAGCAAAATTTCATTAAATCCGGAAAAATGAAGTGGTTCCTCGTATTCTGTTCTGAAAATGACCAATATGTCAAAAAAAGTTTTCTTCCAAACTTTGTCAGAGGGTTTTATTTCGATGGAAACCAACTAATAGTAGCTTTTTGGAACATAACTGATGTGTTTAAATGATAACTGTCAAAAAAAGTTTCGAAAAATGATGAGATCTTTCAATTTTCAAGGAGGTCCTATCTCGGGTGTCGGGCTGCAACTTTTGACCGGAAGTTGGTGGGGGTTCGGCTTTTGACCGGACATTGGCCAGCTTCTGGTCAGAAGTTGAGGGGGGTTCGGCTTTTGATCGGATGTTAGCCAGCTTTTGGACGGACGTTGAACGACGAGGTCGCAATTCGGATTATGTCAGCAACTTTTGATCAGACTTTGGTCGGCTTCAGGCCGGAAGTTGAAGGGGATCCGGCTTTTGGCCGGACTTTGGCCAGCTTCAGGTCGGAAGTTGAGAGGGGTCCGGCTTTTGGCCGGACTTTGGGCAGCTTTTGGCCGGAAGTCGCCCACAACTTTAGTGATGCACGAAGGTTCGGAAGTTAACCGGAGGTTAGACGGAAGTTGGGCGCGGGCGAGATGGCGGCAGGCCGGAAGTTGGCCGGAAGTTGACCGGTACTTAAGCGCGTTGCGTGTAAGCGTCGCGTGTCATTTTCTTTTAAATTTTCTCCTAATTTTTTGTAATTTTGCTTGTTTTTTAAAGAATTTCTTTATACATATAAGACTTATAATTAATGTTGTAATATTTAGGAATCACATCAACACTCAAGAACAAGGAATGCCGGGAAGTATTCGTTCCAAAAGAAAGCCTCGTGAGTTTGAAAATGGGAAATGAAAACCTCTTCGGAAAAACTTCTCGAATTTTTTTCCGAAAATTTTTTTCGGAAAATCGGAAAATAAAAACTCATCGGAATCTCTAAGTTTTCGAAATTTTTCATATATATTGTTCCGATTTTCCGAAATAAAAATTCGAGAAATTTTCCGTCGGAAAAAATTTCCGAAACTTTTTTTCGAGAAATTTCCGACCGGAAAAAAATTTTGGATAATTTTTTATCTATACACTTTGATTTCAGAAAAATATTGCACGTCAGAAAAATTTCGGACAATTCAAAACGTTGCATACTGTAAGGGGCTCGTCCCGGTCACACCACTTCCCACTCGTTGTTTACTCACACCCATGTTCATGTTACAGATCCAATGAGCCACAAGTCACTCGTCGTTGTCTGCACTCTCTCGTGCCCACACACTCACTCATTTGACAACGACACTCCACCAGTACGCTCATTCGATCTTCATCATTGGCGCAGGCGGCAATTGGCAACTGATGTCTGCGTCTCGCACTCTCTCGCCGAGGTGTATATAAGGGAGGACGAAAGGTGGATCGAGGTCATTCGGGAGTTACGGACGAATTCCAGTGCTCTAACTCTTGTCGTCTTTTTATTCTTTTATTCCCCTTTTGCCTTTGCTTTTAGCCCCTTGCCTGCCTTTTGTATTAAGACTCGCTTGCCTCTAATAAACCCGTCTGTAGTAAAACCCTCTTACGCTTCCACACTGCTTATCTTGCACCAATGCTTAACCCAGCATTACTGGTAGCAGCGAGTGCCGAGTTTGCTGCTATATTGGCAACTCGGTCTCGGTCCTTTGGTAGGTTTGTTAAGTTTTGCGCGTCTAGTTTTAGTTTTAGGCTCTTTTTCACAAATTTTAAGGCATTTTGGTTAGGTTAGATTGCATCATCCCTCTCTATGCCCTTCTTGCTTAACGGACGCGTTTTAGTAAGTATAATTTTGTAGGCGATTGCATTACGGGATTAAAATTCAGTAGTAAAAATTCGGCCACTGGAGCTAATGTGTAAGTTTTAAGCGCGCCTTGAGCGTAGGCCTTGGCGTTTATCGTGTTTATCTCTTCTCATTTTCTTATACCCTTCGCCCCAAAGGTTTGCGGTATTTTTCGTCTAAAGGTGACTATTGCGTCATCTTTTACTCTTTTTCCCCCACCCAACGTTCCGCCCGGCAGGTCGCCGGCGGAATCCGTATAATTTTCATGGTCATTTTCAGGCAACTCGGACTTGGTAATCTCCATCGAAAACCCGATGGATCGCTTTCAGACGGCTAAGAATTTTCGCGGAGTCGACTCGGCAGCGGTAACGCCGCAGAGTTTCTCCCGTTTACGTCATGCAGTTGTGGAGGATTTCACTAAAGTCGCCGACGAAGTGGAGCATGTTGAGCAGCTTTGCAATCAAACAAGAGGAGCAGCTGAGAGAGCGCTAGCTGTAGGCGTTGAAGTCGAACGACGACTTTCTGAATTTGAAGGTCAGTTTACTCGAGCATTGGCCGCTATTAGCGATCGTCTCGATGCGGTGGTGGAGAAGGGTTCCGAGCAGATGGTAGCACCGATGTGCTTCCATTCGGGCGTCCCCTCCACTGCCATTAAACAATCAACCAACTTTACGGGTATTACCCGACTTCGCTCTTCCTCTGTTCCCTCTTCAATCGCTCGCGAGAGCGTTATTTCAGGTTCAACGGTGTCTCCAGGTGATGCAACTCCAATTCAGGAGCATTCAAATGACTCGGATACGGGATCTAGTGAGATAATGGTGGCCGGAGCAGGTGTTGAGACTCCGGTAGATGGCGAGGGGAATGCCATTGGGGGAGGACATGTCGATACGTCCTCCACGACACTGGCCAGGGCTCTTGCTATTTCATCTAGCAGAGCGGACATCGATCTTGATGTTTCGAAACGCATAGACGCCGAGGCAGAGAGGTCGACTGTCGGTAAAGACGGTAGTCAGCAGTTCGACACACTGACAAGCAACGCTCGATCTGATGAAACGGATGCAAATCCGGAGGATCGCGGCAAAAGGGGCGGTATCGCGAACCCGCCGTGCGCTGGATCTTTGTCCAGCGCAGGGATGATCGATGCCGTTCCGGGTAAGGTTCATTCAAATCAAGCTCGTTCGAGCAATTCTAAACTAACATCTGTTCCACAGATTCTAATGTTGGCTTTCGACAAGGGAAGCAGGCTGCTACCTTACGGTGGTGGATCTAAGGAAGACTTGAAAGCATTCAAGCGTGCTTTCGAGGATCACGTGAGTCTAATTCCGACGGACAAAACCGTGGATACAACTAAATTGTTACTAACGTATCTGAAAGGAGAAGCGCGGGAAGTTGCAGGCGAACTTCAGGAAGACACTTCGGCTCCAGAAAACTTGACGACGGACGAAGTATTCAAGCATTTGGCCAAGCGCTTTGATGGACCAGTCATCAGGGAACGCTTCAGGGAGGAGCTGGAAACGGCGAAACAAGGGGTTACGGAATCGGTAACCGAATTCTACTCGAGGATCTGTCGTTTGGCTCGCAAGGCACATCAAGGAGAACGTCAGTTGGTCAAAACTGCGATTCTGCAGCGTTTCTTGCGAGGACTCGAGAAGGACATTCGCAGATTGGTCAAGGTTCAGAAGCCACAGACTCCGGAAGAGGCTTTTGAGAATGCTCTGGCAATAGAACAAGAGGAGGATCCGTCACCACTGGAACTCCCTTCTTCCCCAGAAGCGACAGTGTCAGTGAATGCCCTCAACAGGCATATGAACGCGAGTACGGCCATGAACGGTGATATCCGTGACCTTCTGCTCGACATCAGCAAGAAGCTGGATGGTAATGCATCCAGTGGAGCAGGTACCTCTTCGGGTCGTCAATCGACGGGCAATCGCAACCGAGAGGGGGGCATTGAGTGTTTCTATTGCCACAAGAGAGGTCACAAGAAGGCGGATTGCAGAAAGCGGAAGAGAGATAACTCGGAGAAACAACCGCAGGATCCAGTGAAGAATCACCGACAGGACCAGAAACATTCGGTCAACGTCATCAGAGAGGATCCCGTTGAGGCAATGCGACGGGAGCTGAAGTTCAAGGATGAGCGAATCAAATCGCTCGTGGCTTTCACTCATGGAAAGGATCAGTCATCGTCGGCTGATTGGGACGACTCCGTCAGGAGCTTGGCTTTGCCTAGCGACAACGACAAGGAAAGGAGCTATGATAGCTTCACGTCGGAATATCCAGGTAACTCTCATAGACAATCATTGGTGGCTCAGGTACCAGTCTGGGCGGATCAAGTTGGCTGTGCGGCACTCATCGACACCGGAGCAAGCATTTCCATTGCTAATATGGAGATGATCAAGGTTCTTGGAATCGAAAGACTCCTTGACTATGAAGCTTCACACGCCAAGGGCATCGCAGGAAACACAGTGGAGATGGTTGGTTCGGCTTGGATTAACTTCAGAGTTGGATCAACTACAATCAGACACAAAGTCCACTTCACGAGACAACCGTGCACTCCGTTCAACACGTCAAGCTACAGTTTCATCTTCGGCAACGACATTCTGTGCAGACTGCCAGCGTTCTGCTTGGATTACACTACGTCACAGATGTTTATGGGAGAGGACGTGTTGCCACTGGGATCTGGAATGGTGGACACCTGCGGTTACCAAGTGAACGTAGTCAATTCCGACGTCGCGGGACAAGTTCAGCAAACTCCGGATTCTGCAATCAAAGAGGATGGAGACAACTGCTGGTCAGGTATCGCTGAAGCATTATCGGAGAGAGTGGTCAAACTGACGACGGCAAATATCATGTTGAAGCAGGCGGTAACACTTCTTCTTCAACGGGAGAAAAACGCTCTGATGGTGCAGCAGCAGAAGCAGACAGCTCTTCAAGAAGTCGTCAACTGTGTTTACCACTTGTTTATTGGTTCAGCTCAGGAAGGTTCGAAGAAGCGGAAGTGTAGCTATTGTGGGGAGTGCAGTCACAGGAAGATCATGTGCCGGAAGTACCGCAGAGACGCTGAAACTCGAGAGGCTGAAAACACTGTGCTCTCCTCTCAACACGAGCCGTTAGGCGAACATCAATAAGTCTCGAACACAGGTTCAATTGATGATTCCGCTGGCAGTATCACCGACGTGTTACTGTGGAATAAGTCAATTGAATCTCGAGCACTTACTCACTCTTTTAACCCGCTTCATTGCATTTAAATTGTCTGACATAATGTCAGGTTTTGGTTTTTGGCAAATTTTCAATCAAATTTGCAGGAATTTTGCTTCACGTCTTCGAAGAATGCGAATCAACGTCGACTGTTCACGGCACCCTGGCACTCCAATTTAGCGTTCTGTAGAATTCTGTGAGACCGCAAACACCGCGGCGAAATGCTCCGCATTTGCGCGTAAAATTTTGGGCACGATTTCGCGAAAACTTCAACCTTGTCGCCCATAGTTTAGAACAAAATTTTCCGGTCAAAAACAAATAGAAAATGTTAATATAAAAATTCTACATCTGAAAAGTATAAGAACATCAACTTTCGTCAAGTTTTGAGGTAGAAATCGGCGAATTTCGTTAAAAATTTTAAACGAATAGAACTCCTCTTACGCTGAACTAAAATGCATGTTTTTATGCTTTTTGAACAGGAATTCTCTCAACTTAAAAAAACTAGAGAATTGTTTGTAGAAAATAAGTCTGTTTCTCAAGAAATTTGACAATAAGTGATTTTCCCGTTGTAAAATTGCAATAAATTTCTTCGGGTTACTGTAGTTTACAAAAAAATATTTTTATGCGTCAAGGAAAGCTACACCAAGTGCGTCAACAATTGTTTTCGCATTTTGGAGGCGCAGGGTGCCGTGACTGTTCGAATATCTTCCAAAATTTTGGATTTTTGAATGACCGCCAATTGAATTTCGACGCAGGTTACGGTACACACCGGGTCTCGACACGACGAGTACACGCGACGCCTCGGTGTTTGCGGACTTTTCGTTCGCAATTGGGCGCCAAAGTCAGAGGACAAAATTTTATTTTGGCCTAAAATTTTTTTTTTTTTTTTCCAAAATTGTTTCATCGACTTGTGATTGATTGACATTTCATTAAACGTCAATTTGTTTTCACCGCATTTTTAGCAAAAAGTCCTCAAATTTTCTTTTAAAATTTTCTTTTTTCTTTAAATTTCGCGTGTTAACCCGTTCGTCCTAACCTTTCTCTGATGTCGCCACGTCAGCTCTTGCTGTGTATATAAGCCCGTGGGGTGGGCAGAATAATCAGTTAGTCTTTCAGACCACACAGAAGCTCCACGAAACTTCTAGCGATCAATGTCCGATTCGGACAAGAACAACGCCATGGACACGTCCACCCCACCACCGCTTCCGAAGCCACCTCCGGAACCGGAGTTACCACCCGCGGCGGACGCGACCACACAGGTAAACGGCCATCCCACCTCTCTCTCCCAGATCCCGCTGATTCCAGGACCGAAGTCCTGGGATGGGAAGACGGGGGAGAGAGGGGCCACCCTACCATCTTCATCCACCGCCAGTTCTGGCAATTTTTTTGTTTCGGACCCCTCTATACCCACTCAAACCGGCTCTCAAAGCTGTCTCGAGGAGAACCCGCAGATTGGCGGACCGACGTCCGGCAATGGGATGACCCTCGGGACGGTGCCGGCAACGAGTACCATTCATCCAGTGTCTGATGACACACAACCCGCTAATCCGCTTCCTTCGGGAACTTTTTCAGATAATGATCCATTGAATCTTGATCATATCGACGATTACATGGAAGAAGACGAGGAACAGTTGCAGAATGACGACAAGATCGAGTTTGATGATAAAGGCCATCCAACGATATCAATTGAGAACGTGGTCGAGATGGAAGAAGCCGAAAGCTTCGTGGAAGGACCCTCGCCACCGAAGCAGCCACGTCGCGAAGCAACACCAGCGCTTCGACGCTGGTATGGTGGAAAATCCAACCCAACAAATAATGCTCTAGTGAAAGCTGTGATTCGTGAGTCTTTAGACTCCATCGATAATTTCAGAACAGAAACTCGAGATTGGAGACACGTCAAATCGTCCATTCAAGATGAGCGACCAAACCACATGGAGAACGAATTGCTGTTCGTTACGGGCCCACCACCCCAACCGTATGCAGTATAGGTGGCTGTTGAGAACGAAGGTTCTCGGTGCCGATTGACACCTCTCCATCTGGAAGTGGTGGCTGGACAGTATCCCAGTCTGCATTTCGTGTTTCTCACCAACACAACATACGATTCGAAATCGCTTCGGCGATTCAAAGCACCTAACGTTCAGATTGGAGATATTTTCTTTGTACAGGAAATGTGTCGGAACGGCCGGAAAGCTGTCGACGATGAGCTCATGGACATCTCCAAGGTGCATGACGTTGCGTATCACAATTATTGGTATGTGTGGACAGCTTGTCGCTTACAACGGGATGTACGCTACAAGCAGATGGCTCGGATGTTGGACATTAAGCACTTTTCATCTGAAAAGCAGCACAGGCTACTAGTGGACAATCTTACGGCTCCGGCAATTTGTACCAAGAAACTCATGCCAAGCGCTCTCTCAGATAAAGATTGGCTTCAGGTGACGGTCATGGTTCCTCCTGTTCAACCAGGCCGCCATCTGGATGGATATGAACCAGGACTAGATCGTGTGCAGGCAACACGGCTCTTTCAGGAACACTCTCGCAATTGGAATCTGTATCCACAGGTTCTTGAGATCACTGCTCCAGACGAGGATACATTGGTCTTGCTGAAATCTATGATGCAAGTGATGGACGGAAAGATCAATCGCGAAGGGTTCACCAAGCTCGCTAGGTTGACTCGTTTCGGAGCGTTCGCTAGTGCAGCCATGTCTAGTATCAGATACGATCCTCGACCGTATGTTGGTATGGTTATCGAAGCGGACTCAACACGCAGCGGTCTCGAATTATGGATTGAGCTCGAGAATCCACCTCATGCTCGCATTGACGAAAATAAGTGGTTCAGAGGAGTCCAGGTGGTTTTGTCAAGGGGTCATGATCATGTTCCAGCGATCGTTCAATCCACTGAGCCGAAGCCATCTCGATTCGTAATCACGGTCAAGTTGTTATGCAGCACGGACATCAACACTGAGGATCCCCAACTCCGCGAAGTCCCGTTGATCGTGCAACACAAATCTGACACGGAAGCCAAACGTCTCGGTATGGTTTTCAGAAAGCTAACAGTCCCGAAAATGGTTGAAGGGTTCAAAGCGTTGCAATACGTCGCCGCGTTACATGGGGGACCACCACTCAAGAAACCCGAATTACCCAAGAATCCTCAACTCTTCACAATGGGTAAGTATACCACCACCACGGAACAAGCTCGCTTGTTGCCAGCTTTCGAAGATGAGGACGTCACAGCACTCAACTTTCGGTGCGGGCCAGGAACTGGCAAAACAACCACGGTCGTAGCAAGTATGATCAAGTACACCGCGAAGCATCCGGGGGAATGGGTGGTGTTCAGCGGTCAGAGCAATGCCTCAGTGACTCAAGGGATTCGATCTCTGGAGACTCATGATCCGCACAAACAAGTGCGTGCTATCCGTATTGTAACTTCGAAGAACCGGAATTCTCTCGAAGAGTCTCAACGGACTTCTTACGATTATCCCGTGTTGTGGAGAGAAGTGCTGACCAAGTATCTGCGACAGCATGACCAAGTGGGCCTCTACGTCACACCGATGGATATCGCGGTCGTGCGGCATCTAAGAGCACATCAAGTGATTACGCTCACGTCAATCAAGAATCCAGCTCTCCGAAACGCTACGTTCACCAGCTATCGCGATGACCCTCCAACCTATACCATCTGGGACTGTCTTCTGGCGCTGTACGAACCAACGTTGATTTTCGGAACGATTTCGTCCATTCAATCGCAGTTCGAGGCGATTCCGGCTCTCAACGACAACATCAAGAATGTGCAGATATTGGTGGTTGACGAAGCTTCGCAGTTTCCAACTTGTGCGATGATCAGCCTGGCATTCATGTTCCCTCACCCGAAGGTCATTATGGTCGGCGACGATAGACAACTGCCACCCCATGCTGAAACCGGATTCCCCGCGTGCTTGGATCTTTTTGCTAATGGTCCAATGTTTAAGCTCTCGGTCAAGAATGAGCTTGTGCCGGAAACGACGCTCACGAAGGTGTATCGGTGTCCAGCGGAGTCAGTGGAGATCATCTCAAAAGCATTCTACCAGGATTCGTTGGTTCCTGACAAGGAGAAGTCAGCCTACTTCAAGTTCAAAGAGCTCGGGTTGCCCACCTTCCCGATAGTGATGATCAATACGAAGTCTGCCCACCGCATCGAAGGAACCTCCACGAGCAACAAGAAGGAAGCTCTTATAGCCAGAAAGTTGTCAGATCGGTGGTTAGAAGCGTACCCCACGGACTCCGTGGCAATCCTTTGTTTTTACAAGTCACAAACGTCTCTGATTGCAGGGCTCGTTAGAACGGACGTCTACGTGGGAACCGTAGACGGAGCGCAGGGTCGCGAGTTCGACATGACAATCATCTGCACATCGAAGTCCACGGCGTTCTCCCAGAGCAAGTTTCTCGACAATGATGAACGTCTCAACGTCGCATGGAGTCGTCACAAGCAATCCGCGGCGATCCTCGTCAACCAGCAGTTCGTCGACTCGTCAGCTTCATGGGCCAAGCCGGTGAAACTGGTCCCCGATCACGCCAAAGTCGAGCACTCTGACATTCCGGGACTCGACGTTGATGCAAGGGAATTGCTGCTCATGCCGGACGAATAGGATCCCAAGATCATGTCACAATCCAAGGTCTTCCCTACATGATACAAAAACTCGCCCATCCAAACAGTCTAAGTTTATCAGACCAGGGACGGTCTTATAAAAATGGGGGGAGGTGTAAGGGGCTCGTCCCGGTCACACCACTTCCCACTCGTTGTTTACTCACACCCATGTTCATGTTACAGATCCAATGAGCCACAAGTCACTCGTCGTTGTCTGCACTCTCTCGTGCCCACACACTCACTCATTTGACAACGACACTCCACCAGTACGCTCATTCGATCTTCATCATTGGCGCAGGCGGCAATTGGCAACTGATGTCTGCGTCTCGCACTCTCTCGCCGAGGTGTATATAAGGGAGGACGAAAGGTGGATCGAGGTCATTCGGGAGTTACGGACGAATTCCAGTGCTCTAACTCTTGTCGTCTTTTTATTCTTTTATTCCCCTTTTGCCTTTGCTTTTAGCCCCTTGCCTGCCTTTTGTATTAAGACTCGCTTGCCTCTAATAAACCCGTCTGTAGTAAAACCCTCTTACGCTTCCACACTGCTTATCTTGCACCAATGCTTAACCCAGCATTACTATACTTACTAGCCACCAGGAATCTGAACGAAATTGCAATTTTCAGGGTTCTTCTCAAGACTCTGGACGCGCGACTGGACCTCTCGCCTCTTCTCATGACTGATGAGGACTACTTTCCAATGTACGAACTCGAAATTCCGAACAGCCTCGTCGGGTTGATCATTGGAGTGAAAGGAAAGACCATCAAGGTAATTAATTCTTTGACCTTTTTATGCAACAATTTATTCAACTTCAGGAGCTCAGCCAACGCACCAATGTCCGTATGCTAATACGCCAGCACCACCCACCAAAGATGTCCAAGTCCCACCTTCTTAATAATTTTAATACTTTGTTTTCTAATTTTTTCTTTGTTGTTTCAATTGTTGAATGGTTATTTTTTGCAATAAAATGTATTTTTTATTACGTTTTCCTAGTTCTAATGCAGCGGGAGGTCGAAGTTTAGCCGGGAATAAGTTGAACCTTGCCGGAAGTTAATCGGACGTTACTCGGAGGTTGGCCGGCTTTTGACCGGCGTTTGGCCGACTTCTGATACTGTCTAAGCCGGAATCCGACCAAACGCCGGTCAAAAGCCGGCTAACCTCCGATCAAAAGTTGCGGGCGACGCCCGAGATCATTATGACGCGGTCAAAAAAGTGACTTTTGAGCACAAAATGCTCCAAATTTGATCGATCTCTCTGCAAATTTACAGACAAATGTTTTTTAACATGGTGAACAAAACTACATTCACAGGATTTTCATAACTTTTCTACTTATTTCGATACCCCTTTTGGGAGGGGGGTCCTATATTTATGGCGCGCGCTGTATTTAGTTAATGTGTAGATAACTAGTAGTTTGACATGATTTTCACTCTTAAAAACAGGGTGAAGACAAACTTACGACTTACCGTTTCAACACTGGAGTTGCTCAACACAAGTTCTGCTCCGTTTGTGGAGTGCAAAGTTTTTATCATCCAAGGTCTAATCCAGACGCAGTTGGTACGTTAATTACTAATGTGCTAGAGTCAGTATACATGTTTTAAGCTGTTATGCCGCATTGCATTGACGGAGACACCCTCAAAGACGTTAATTGGAGATATTTCAATGGACAGGAATGGGAAAAAGAAATGGAGAAGAAAGCTCCTTCAGCTCAATGATTTCAGTTTGAAATGTTATAAAGTTTTGTTACAGAAACATGTGTCATCAGAATTACATACTTACCTTATAACATTGATCTCTTCGAAACTTTCGACTGATCATTACCACATATGATTGGTTTCTACTCATCGGACACAATGAAAAACCACGGAACTTTTGTTTTGCTTTGAAGCAAAAAACAAACAGCAAAATTCGAAAATTGTGCACCTACTCTTTCCGAGCATCTGTTTGATGATCGGTCACGTGTGCTCAAAGAGCCATCTTTCGCCAACTACTTGAAAACTTTGAAACTTCAGATCGGACTCAAAATTTGATAAATAACTAGTATGACTAAATAGTTTTCTGTTCGATTCAAATAAGTTTTATTCTCACTTCCTTTAACAACCGATGCTTTGTTGTAGTGAATTTTTGTGTTGTGTTGCCTCCAAAGTACGACCACGGTGATCATCTCATCATAACTATTATCAAGATATTACTTCTGTATGTGCTTTTAGTTGATATTCATTCATATTTTTCACTATTTTAAAACTAATACTGGAATGCTTTTCAAATCATATCTGATTTCATTCTGATCCGTCTCAAAAGGGTCGAGATTAACATGAAATTCCTGAGAATTGTCTTTCACTTTTCCCACCTCGACCTTTAGTTCTTCGTTATTAATATATTAGGTATTTACCGAATCGCAGACAAAATCTCCTAATTTCTCAGATTTTCAGAGGAACTTCGGAAAATTTTGGAAAACTTTCGGCGTTTTCTCTGCGCTCTCGTTCTCTAAGCCGAAACGATAGAGCGCGCTTTCGTTTTTTAAAATTCGGCGTTTTTTTTTTCAAAAGTTTAGACAGCCCAACCTGTCAGCTGTTTTTAAACAATTTTAGTTGTCACATGCGTGTTTATTCGGTTAATCGTCAAATTTCGTTTCCTACTTCAATTTAAATTCCTCCTAAACGACCTGAAATGTTCGTTTCAACTAAATTTGTTTTTCAGACAACACCGTAGAAGTAGAATTCACTGTAGACAAACTTTTAAAAGGAAAATGTCGATATATACAGCAGTTCCAGGTTTGTTTTTCAAATTGAAAGTATTCGGAAACATTTTGAAGCTTTCAGGAATATCCAGAGATGACGTAATAAAGTTTTCAAAGGATTTCATGGCGGGTGCTACAGCTGCAGCAATTTCAAAAACTGTCATAGCTCCTGTGGAACGAGTAAAATTGATTCTCCAAGTAAGTTGTTTCTTTTTTAATTTTAAATTATTGTAGACATTTCGAAACACATTGAAACACCCATTATGATGTAATTTGTGAATATTTTTATGGATATTAGAGAGGAATTATGTTTTTAAAAGAGGAATATTGATTGATGAAAATTGTGAAATTATTTCAGCTCCAAAACTCGCAAACTACATTAGCTCAAGAAAATAGGTACAAAGGAATCGTTGACTGCTTCATTAGAGTACCTCGAGAACAAGGATTTCTGTCTTTCTGGAGAGGAAATTGGGTGAACATACTTCGATCTTGTAGTCAGGTAAGAATTGTCGCTCACTTTCACATTTACAATTCACTTTTTTTCAGGAATCTCTAGGACTATCCTTCAAAGAATTTTTCCGAAAGTACAGTTTGGAAGGTGTCGACCCCAAAACACAACACTCCAGATGGTTGATAGGTCAGCTTTTCTTCATTAAATGAGTCCTTTCATAGTAGAATATTTCCAGGAAATCTAGTAGCTGGCGGAGGATCAGGATGCGCCACTCTTGCGACGATCTATCCTTTAGATTTTATAAGGACGAGGTTGGCAATCGATTTGGGAAAACGGAAATCGGTTGGTGAATTTTTTTTTTCGTTCATAACAAGTTTATAGGATCGAGAGTTCACCGGAATGTTCGACTGTGCTAAGAAAATTATTAAGAGTGATGGCATTCCAGGACTATACAAGTAATCAGTTGTATGCGTGAATTGAACTTATTGTATTTTCATTTCAGAGGTCTTATCCCATCTCTTCAATATATGATCATATATCGAGGTGCATACTACGGTCTCTTTGATACAACTGCTCCCTACATGAACAGTGATGGCAAAATGACATTTACAGAGGCTTTTCTTGTCGGACAAGTGAGAATTCAGCATAATCACGAAATGAAATCGTATTCCTCTCAGGTGGTAACTCTGATTGCTGCAATGACTTCTTACCCTCTAGATACTGTCAGAAGAAGGTTGATGATGGGAGCTGGAAAGAAAACACTGCCATTTCACAACACAATAACTTGCTTTAAGGTGAGACGCTAACACTTATCATTTCTCATTATATTTTTCAGTACATCTATACAAACGAAGGACCGAGAGCATTTTTCCATGGTGCTCTCGTGAATGCCATTCGTGGAACTGGAGCTGCATTAGTTCTTGCTATCTATAACGAATTCCAAAAATACATGTGATATCTTTCTCATAATATAGGATTTTAAAAATAATCAATTCTAGCGAATGTTTTTTTCATGGTCTTGCATCCCTTTGATCCCTTTTGCTCGGAAATCAGGCTGAATTAGGAATACGTGTATCAATTTTGTGTTGAAGCCTGTGTAACCTGTGTAAAGTTTTGAAACTGTTTTGTTGTTGTATTGTTAAAATGATGAACATTTTTATGTCAACTTTTATAACAAAAAACAACATACAAAAACATCAATAACTAGAGATTCTCAGAAGAACCTACTGATCCACAGTGATCCATGATCCGTTAATCGTTCGCTCTCCGGAGAGGATAATTCCTTTTTTCGTAGTTGAGGAAGATGGTGCTTTGATAGTTAGAGCCACCTAAAAAAGTGAACAAGTTAGATACCAAGCAAAGAAAAAACTGAAACCTTCGACGATGCATCTTTTCCGAATCCATGACCAACTGGTGTCAATTGTGCGAATACTCGACATCGACTCCGAAGAAGAGAACAAGATGCAGAAGAAACTGAGAACGGAGCCAGCACAGTCACGGGCTCAGATGTAGATTTTTTCAAGTGCGAATGTATTTTATGGACGAAAACTGTCAGTTCCGCAGCGGTCGATCCCATTTGTTCAAATATAGATAAATCATCAAAAAGAATGACGGAAGAGCCGGTTTCAACGATCTTCTGAAAGCATAAAATAATGATGAATCAGTACGCTTGGCGATTAACCTCGTAGGTATCCTCCATAATCTTTTTTGACGTTACATCGAAAGATTCGAAAGGAGACAGTATGTCGAGAAAACTGATGAGCGACGAGGACCATCGAATTCCAGCTTTTGAACAAATCAGTCTGCAAAATTAGTGGCATTTAGGATTCAAAGCAACAATTTTTACTTGTAGTTTGTTTCTGTAAACTTGCTGGTCACGATGGTCACTTTTTGATTCGAAGTAGAGGCAGCAGAAAGAAAATGAAGAACAAGGGGAAGTGCTGAAGCATTACCCATTTCTTCACATACAATGAGTCCGCTAATAACGTCTTCTTGATTTTTCAATATTTTCAGCATTCTGGATTTATTTGAGGTATTGGTTCGGTGAATAAAAAAGCAAAATCTCGAATAAAAAACAAAATGTTTCTATTGTCCGAGAGGAGTCCACGACGCTCTCGTAAATGTACACCCTGCGCGGTCTCGAACGGAAGAGCTGTGATGTCGGACTTGGCGACATTTACGGGACATGAAATTTTGAGTTTGATTTTACTGATAAAAAGATTATGAACATGTTCACTACTCGTTGTTTGGTAGATTTCATCATAGTTTATACTTTGTATTTCTGTTAAATCTATTATTGCAAAACTTTTCTATTGCATAATTATTTTATTGTAGATATGAGTCTGGGTCAGGTTTCCTTCGATCCTGTAACAGATGTCGGAATTGGAGCCATTGAGCTATACTTCCCAAAAAATTATGTCGAACAATCTGATTTAGAAGAGGTACGTATTTTTGAAAAACTATTAAATAATAGTTTTTTTGCAGTATAACAATGTGTCTAGAGGAAAGTACACAATCGGGCTTGGACAGCAACAAATGGGATTCTGCTCAGACAACGAGGATATTGTTTCGATTTCTCTCACCGTCACGAAACAACTTCTGGAAACTTACAAGGTACCGTTTTTTTCTATATCCTTAGTTTTTAGTTGTGTCGCATTCAGATACCAACTGATTCCATTGGATGCCTCGTTGTAGGTACGGAAACGATGATCGATAAAAGCAAAAGCGTGAAGACAGCGCTCATGGATTTGTTCCCTTATAACTCGGATATTGAAGGAGTCGACATAAAAAATGCATGTTTTGGAGGAGCACAAGTAAGTTTTTTCTTTAATTCATAGGAGCATTTACTCCAATACGTCATTGAGAGTTCAGCAGCCTCTAATGAACCATTATTACTGCAGTCTGCATAAATCGGGTTCCTGGCCTAACTTTTTCAGCTGGCCGAACTCCTGGACCCGACACGAAAATATCGTAAACAAGAAAGCGCGCGAAAAAAAAATTTAAATTTTATAATTTTTATTCCTAAAAATTTAAAGCATTTTCTTCTATTTCAAGCGTTTTTTTTTTCAATTTTTTTCGTTTTTTTGCGAGTTTTTCAGTAAAATAAATTTTTAAAGGCTATTGTTGGTCAGTTGCACCAAGTTTTAGTCATTTCAGAACAAAAATGTTGATAAGAGTCTTGAAAAAATTATTATTTCAATAGTTTCCCTGAAACAGTGTAAAATAACGACTGGAGAAAAGAAAAATGCAATAAAAATTATCCCGCCGCAAAAAAAGTAACTTTTATCAAAATTTTGTTCTGAAATGACTAAAACTTGGTGCAACTGACCAAAAATAGCCTTTCAAAATTTATTTTACTGAAAAACTCGCAAAAAAAACGAAAAAAATTGAAAAAAAACGCTTGAAATCGAAGAAAATGCTTTAAATTTTTAGGAATAAAAATTATAAAGTTTAATTTTTTTTTTTCGCGCGCTTTCTTGTTTACGATATTTTCGTGTCGGGTCCAGGAGTTCGGCCAGCTGAAAAAGTTAGGTCAGGAACCCGATTTATGCAGACTGCAGTAATATCAAAAATCAAGAATGGAATCGACAGATAAAAAATGCTCCTGCTAAAAACTTCCAAAAGCATTTTATTGAAGGCGTTGCTGCATGCCGTTGATTGGGTCACTGTCAATCATCCCGTCGACAAA
Organism: Caenorhabditis zanzibari; assembly: GCA_963966625.1. NCBI lineage: Eukaryota > Metazoa > Nematoda > Chromadorea > Rhabditida > Rhabditidae > Caenorhabditis > Caenorhabditis zanzibari. The sequence goes on along the minus strand of OZ016472.1, from coordinate 11,983,687 downwards.
AAGAACGCAATCGTTGTCATCGCTGATATTGCTATTTACGAAGATGGTCCTGCACGATGCACCGGAGGGGCAGGAGCTATTGCATTTTTAGTTTGTCCCAACGCCACCATCCCTATTGACAGGCGGTTTTCAGCATGTCATATGAAAAACACCTGGGATTTCTTCAAACCAATCAGTACGTTTTTACCAATATAAAAATGTAAAGCTCGTTTTCTCAGAATCGAAGGCAAGCGAGTACCCAGAGGTTGATGGATCACTCTCACTCGCTTCCTACTTGGAGGCTGTACGATCATCTTACACGCATTTCATGCAGAAAGTTGCTCGCCATGCTACGGGAATAGATGGGTTGAACTCTTTCGATGCCGTGTTTCTTCACTCTCCATTTACGAAAATGGTTCAGAAAGGATTGGCAGTTATGAGCTATACAGATTCGTTGCTCCGTCGAAAAGATCAGTTAGTGATTCAACAATTAATTCAAACACATGTTTCTATTCAGAAATGGCAAAGGTCAGCAGGAGGAGCTTGATGAAAATGATCGCGCTGGAATGACGAAAATGATAGAGCTGTCTGAAGTCGTGTGGAAAAACAAAACGGATCCATACCTAATTTTCAACAGGAGAATTGGAAATATGTACACGCCTTCACTTTTTGCGCAACTCTTGGCATATCTTGCAGCAGATGAGTCGTAAGTTGTTCTTAAAAGTTACCATTTGAAAAAAAAAATTTAGTGCCACTGGAGAAAAGAACGTTTTGTTTTTTGCTTATGGTAGCGGTCTTGCATCAGCCATTTTCCCAGGACGAGTACGACAAACGGACAACTCAGAAAAAATTAGGCAGGTCGCAGTTCAAAGTATTGAGAGGCTCGACTCCAGGCAAAGGTTCAGTGCTGAAGAATTTACAGAAACCTTGAGAAAGAGAGAAGAATTTCTACATTCAACTGGTTAGTTTTCATGGACCTCCATTGTCAAATAGAGAAAATTATAGATTTCCCAAAAACACCATCAGAATCGACGTTGTTCCCAAAAACATTCTTCCTTGATGGTGTGGACAAAAAGTACCGAAGAACGTATACGATTTTCGAAGAACCAACTGTACTTCAGAACGGGAACGGCATTCATCACTGAAACAACATTTTTGTTAATTGTTTTTTTTTTAGGTTGTCCATGGTTTTATCCAAACTCATAGGGTCTCCATCGCTTGTTACTGTTTCCGTTTACTGTTAGGGTTAATATTTATCTTCTTCTTAAATATAAACGAGTAAAATCTTCAAATCTTTTTGTTTGTATGTGCAATTGTGTTGCAAGCACTCTGAAATATTTCAATTTTCATTCGCTTTCTTCTCATTATCAAATTCGTTTAGATGGGACGAGACAGATCCAGATCGAGTTCAGACACTGATGATTACTATCGATCAAGCAGGTTCGATGCTCTAAAGTAAATTATTTTATGTATTCACTTGTTTTCAGAAAGAAAGAAGACTCGCATCGTCGCCGTGAAGATAGACACCGAGACTCTGATCGGGATCGTAATCGTCGAAGAAGAAGGTAAGGAATACGTTTTCTTGTTTCCTTGTGTGATTGCATGTGGGATAGCTGGATCTTATTAATTCCGAGACCTCAATTGGTTGGTAAATACCTGTCTTCGGTGAAAATGTTTAATTAGTTTCAAGAAAAACGCTCACAAATTGTGCGTTTTTGCATAAGTTCTCGTTTTTGCAGAGAAGATTTGCGTTCATACCCGCTCTTCACCGTTCGTCTGAGCACATGAGAAAGTGATAATAATTAATATGTTGTACATTATGTAAAATAAAATTAAAACGCCGCTTAGTTGTTTAAAACGATGTTTAGCATCCGGTTGAGCAGAATGGGACACGTGCACGATCTGGGGATGACTGCGGTTGAACAACGAAGAAATTTGATAACAATGATCTTAAATTATGTTCTTCTATTCTTTTTGATTTCACGACCATGTTATCGATTCACAGGCAGTGGTAGAACAGACATGATTACAGCCGATCACGATCCAATTCGTCTCGTCATCGTAGATCGGATGGATATCAACGCGGTCGGAGCAATAGACATGGGTCTGATTACAAAGAATCGTCGCTCATGTCACGACCATCTGTAGCGAACCACTTTGGGAATCCTCATATTGACGTCGCAGATTTCGATAATTGGATGAACATTTTGGCCAAAGTTGATCAGAGCGTATGTTATAAATCAAAATACTCCATGCCGTACTGTTTTTTTTTGCAGGAAGATGTGGAGTATGCTCGTGACAAGTATCGCACTTTTCTTTCAAGATACCCAAACTGTTATGGTTTCTGGCAGAAGTTTGCAGAATACGAGAAAAAGATGAACAACATGGTTGAAGCTAAACAAGTCTGGGAAAAAGGAATCCTCACTATTCCTCTATCCATTGATCTTTGGTTAGGATATCTAGCAGATATGAAGACGGTTTTACCGATTCAGAAACTTAGAGAGTAAGTCATTTTAATGCATATGGTTTCTCACACTAAAGTATTTCTTTAGATGCTACGAAAGAGCTGTCGACTGCGCCGGTCTAGAGTATCAAAGTGATCGTCTCTGGTTGGAGGCTATTGGATTCGAGAGATCCGTTTACATCGATGAACTTTGCAAAGGAACTGGGAAAGCAAACTGCAAAAAAATTGGAGACTTGTTCGACAAACTTCTTTCAACACCAACGTTCCATGCAGCAACTCATCTGGAGCGTTATGTACAGTATCTGAATACTGTTGAACCTCACCTACTGCTTCGTGACGACGAATACGAAGAAATTCTGCGAATGGTTTGCGAGCAGCTCGATAAGAAGGTGAGTATTATTGAACGAAATGTCAAATTGGTTTCTCATTTTCAGCCAGAAGAACTTGTAAGTCACGTCCAGTTGAGTTACATTTGTCAGGCTTCTGAGAACGGAATGCTGAACATCGTCAGCGAATCCGGAGAAGGAACTTTTCCAATCAATGTGAATAGTGTCCAACATGATCCAACTGCTCTGCAATACATCCGCAGAGAGATCATTGCTCGTCGTAATAAACTCTTCGAGATGAACATGCGTCAATGCGAGTTGAGAGCACCATTTGAGGCGAATATCAAGAGACCGTACTTCCATGTCAAACCACTGGACTATCCACAATTAGCGAATTGGATGGCGTACTTGGACATGGAAATCAAAGGAAAGGACGAACATCGAATTCGAATCCTTTTCGAGAGATGCCTCATTCCATGTGCTCTTTATGAGGAGTTCTGGATTAAGTATGCTCGCTGGACTTGGAGAACATACAAGTCCAAAACTAGGTGCAGAGAGATTTACAAGAAAGCCAAAACCCACTGTGCTACATCGCTGAATTTGGTCTTGAGCGAATCCGGTTTTGAAGAATCCGTTGGTAAGAATTTACAATGTTGAACATATAGAAAACAAGTTCAAATTTCAGATAACCTAGATGAAGCTCTCAAACTTCTAGATGGTTTTCGGCGTGACTATCCTGGATATGTTCTCCTTGAGCTTCGTTACCTTGGTACGCTTCGCCGCAAAGCAGACAAAGACGGATCCTCATCGGAATATGTGTTGAATCAATATGAGTCTCTCATAAGAGACTCCCAGTCGTCTCCAAATCTTCATTCATTCTACAGTCTCAAACTTGCCAGATATCATTTGAAATCTCGTCGCGATCCCAAGCTAGCGCAGAAAGTATTGAAGAAAGCCATAACGCTCGATCCATGCAATCTGCAATTATACAGCCAATACGTGGACATTGCTTACTCTGCAGAGACCATGACCGAATCAGATGTCACTGAAGCTTTCGATTTTGCGCTCAATAATAATTTACGACTAGAGGATAAAGTTCGTTTCAGCCAGCGAAAGCTTGATTATTTGGAGGAACTTAGCAATGATATTCAATCGTAAGTTAATTTTACATATTTTCAAACATTTTTTGTTTGTTTGAAGAATCGAGAACCATCGCGATTACCACTACGATCTTCTCGGTCAGCTACCCGATAGTTTAACCATTCGCACTCGATTCGTGAATGATCCTACAAGAGCGTAAGTCAGTTATCTCCTACCGACAGAAAACGATTTTTTTAGTGCATTGATTCCTCCTGCACTTCCTGCACAACAACCACCAATGGTTTACGCACCTCAAATGCAGCCGTCGCCTATGAATATGAGTTAGTACTCCTTTTTTTCCCTTTTTGTTCTTAATGTATTCAAGATACAAATATCAAAATTGCAGTGCCAATTATGCAAATGCAACCAATGGCGTATGTGAACCGGGCTCCACCTACAGTCCAACTGACAATGATAGAACCAACAACTTCCAGTACGATGTAAACTCGATTCTCTATCCAAAGGTCTTCGTCATTCGATTTGTCTCCTTATTAAAGTACATCAGAGAAAATAGTTGATTCTCAATTGTTATTTTCGGTAACCGAAGTATTCTCTCTTATTAATTCTCTTTTTTTTTGCAGCCCTGACACTGTTTTTAAAATTATTCCCATTATCTTTGTATACCGAGTCGAAACTATTGTTCGCTAAATACTGATCAGAACCAATTTTTATAAATAAACCCAAGATTCATAATTCGTGTGAGCATCCATCGGACAGATTAGCTTAGCAATGCGTGATTCTCCCCTTATTGTATGAGTCTTCTGTAGAAAGTGAGTCCCCTCTCCGGCAGCACCAGTAGTGTTTGTTATTTCTCATTTAAATCTGAACTGTAAACTCATTTGGGAAGACCCGACCTTCCTCTCACCGGCCGAGACACACGATGTGACCCTTCTCTCCGTCTGCTATTGTTTCCAACTCAGTTTCAGGATTTTCTCGCGCTTCCGAAAGCCACGAGTCAAACGGATTATTACGGAGTTGTTCGGTGCGAAGAGGCGAGGATGAATCGGCTAGGCCAAAAGTCATAGTGCGAGGAGAGACGGAAAATGAGAGAACATTTGTATCAGAGAATATAGATAACGATTCTTTCGGGAACAGAAAATTTGAACATTCGAAATTTTCGAAACTCTTGAGAAAGACACGAGTCCCAAGAGGTAAAAGCACTCGAGAAACATGCCGCAGCGAAACCGATTTGGGAAAGGGAGAGCTCCTTATCAGAAACGACGGGTGGTGGAGGTTATTTGCACTTATTACGAAACGAATGATATATTTTAATTAACGCTCGTTTGTAATATTTGAACAAGTGTGCGACGTATAAGGAAAAAGAGAAGACAGTTCGGAAGATTTGTGAAATATTATGGATAATAGGGAATACGATTGGAGCGCTTTTGGAAGGAAATATTCTGGAAAAGAATTTGTGATCGGTTACTGTAGTACTCACTTTTGGAAGGAAACATTTTTGAAAATTCTTTATCAGATGAATTTTTGGTGGATTACTGTAGTACAGAATCCTCTACAGGGGTTCGAGAATAGAAGGATTATTATCTTGGTGTTGGAAAGTTATTTCCTATTCAGAAACATCACTGATTCTCGTTATCACATATTCGACATCTTCATCCCTAGATGGGTTCAAGGATAAAAGAGTGATTTCAAACTCTTGCAAAATGTTATTCCGTGTTTGAAAAAAAAACATTTCTGCCCATGTCTATACAAATACTTGAACAATATTCTGTACGCATTTTGCTCTTGTCTTAGTCTTGTCATCATTCCTTTTTCCTCAAAACCCTTCACCGTATTCTAACACACCCATTTTTCTATTTTTAACTCGGCAATCTCGGATGGCTTCCTCAAAAACAAGCCGATATGGTGGTCGACAGTCCCTCCTCCTCCTTCCTTAACTCCTTCTTCGTTCCATTCTCAGTGTGTTGTCAGTTATCTCCTTATTCTTCTCTCCGAAAAGAGAGAGAGAGAGGAGGAGCTGGCGCCTTCAGAGAAACTCTCGGAGCACTCCTCTCTGTCCCTCCAACTGTCTATCCTTTGCTCTCCTCTGACCCCTCCATACTGTCCAGCTCCAAGCAGCAAATAAGCACACACACACACAATGTCCACTCGGCTCGAAACTGGCTTCACTTTATTTCTTTTCGTCATGTTCTGCTTTCATTTTCCTGTTTGAGTCTAGTCACATACGGTGATGTCTTTTAAAAATTCAGATGTTTTTGACTTACTCTATCGACTTTTTGTTCAAACTTTTCCGTTTTCTTCTAACTATTAAGAATCTGAACTTATCTTATTGTATCTTCTGGTAGAACTTTCCCAGAACCAAAGTCTTGTAATTCAGGCTGAATGGTGCGCTGGCAACCTTTGCTGTTCGCCCTTCTTGTGGCCAGTGCTTTCGCTGCCACAGAAGAAAAATCTAAATCTGAAACTACCGTATCCTCCTCTTCCCTTGGCACTACAACTTCCGAAACGACGACACAATCGACGACGACGACATCATCGACCAAGGAAAAAGAAGAGGTTCGGTTTTTTGAGTCGAAAAAAGTGGGGAAAAAAGAAACCAAAAAACAGAACAAGCACTTTCGAGCTTGTTTGCGCTTAGTTTTTGTATTCCTTCTTGTTAGAAAAAAACAAGCAGTGCTCGGAGACAAAAAAGAACGTGCTTGGCTAGTCACCGGCACATTCTAAGATCAAGAGGTTTAAAGCATTGTAGACATAATGTTTTGAAATTTAAAACGAGAAAAACTGAACAAGAGGGTCTAGTTTATTTGGCATAGGGCACATTTATTTCTTCTGGAGAAGAACTGGAAATCTATTGAATTCTAGAAATTTCATCTTTTGTTGATTTCTAAAACAAAAGACAGATTCGGTATTTGCCACAGCTTTGTATCTGATGCCTGGGTTTTCTTGTTTGCTCATGGAATGCGTTTGGTACTGTAAATATATGTATCTGGTTTTGAATGAATGACTTGAGATTAACAATTTCATTTGGTCTCCAACAACATCTAAACATAACGAGCTTACTCCCGCATTTTGGAATCTATCAGTGTTTTTTCAATTTGCTATGTTTCTTCCACTATTGTTGGAACCATTTTCAAATATGAAAACTACCGTATCCCAGTTTAGGACACTACCATTCACTCCTATTCTCTTTCTTGTTTTTAAAAAACTTTTTTATCCAAAAACTGTCAAGTTTGCTCATACAAAAAGTTGAAAATTCGTACAGCTCCGCTTGATGAGATGAGCATGCAAAACTTACGCATCTCCGCCTCGTTTTCCCTTTGAATGCGGGTAAAGTGGACACAGAAGCCCAGGGTCAAGCCAAAATAGTGTGCACCAGAAGGCCGTAATGTGTTTGTCTGTATTTACTCAACACGCACCTGACGACTGTTCATTTTGTTGTCTTTTTCTCTCTCATGACCTCCTCTCACACCCCCTTTAGCTTCATCTCCGACGATTCGCATAGTTTTTGTGGGAAAGAAAAAGAGAAGAGAATTGCATGATATGTGAGAAAAGGATATTGGAAAGAGACTGTCAAAATTGAGGATATTGACACAAATGGATAAAATAGAAACAAACATCCCAAACATGGATATTATTTCAGGTAAAAGAAAAGGAAGGACCAGAGACTAGAAATGAAACAGCCGCTGTGAGCAGAGCCAAACGTCAATGTTGCTTCGCTGCACAAAACTCTTGCTGTCCTCAACAAGTTCAGTCGCAATGTAATTGTGCTGCTCTTCAAATCCAGGTAAGAAAATCACTAAATCTTGATAGTGGATGATTTGAAGTTCTCTCAGAAGAAGTGTTTTTAGTTTACAGTTCTAGATTACTGTATCCTTTACAAAAATTGAAATTTTTAAATCATAAAGTTTAGGTTCAACAATGCGACTGCGCCAACATGCTCCAAACCCAATGCGGGTGTCCATCTATTTCCAGTCCATCATGTGATTGTGGAACTCTCCAAATGCAATATTCCTCATGTGGATGCGGTGCTTTGAGCTATCAAGTATCATGCAATCAATGCCAACAGCAATCACAACCACAGGTAGGCTCTCAAGTTTTTAAATTATGAAAAACAGTTCCATGTCACTCATCTTTTCCAATCTGAAGTTACTGGATGGTCCCAAAATTGGTACTTTTTGCTCTCGTGACCCTATCTTTAGATGAATCAAAGATAGGCATCAGAAATTTATAATAACCTACCAAAATTTTGGAAAAAAAGGAACTGAGCTGGAGTTTCTGAACGGGATTTTACATAAAGACAGATACACCAAATTTTACGATATTTTATAAATAAGAATTCCGTTCAGATCATCGTTGTCCAGCAACCACAACAACAATGCTCATCCCAGTGTATGCCAGCTTGTCTTCCATCCTGTGTTCAGAGTGTAAGTCTTTTTTAGAAATTCAGATTAAAATATGCTTTATTTCTAGTCATGCGCTCCAGCTTGTCAACCAATGTGCTCATCTTCGTGTGTTCAGCAACAACAGCAACAGATCATCGTCGTTCAACAGCCACAGCAGCAATGTGCTTCATCTTGCATGCCATCCTGCCAGTCATCCTGCATTCAACAGGTCAGCAGCTTGGCTCTTGAAATAGAACACTGAAACAGCAAAGTTCTTATTTGCGAGTGTAATACGTCTGGAAGTTCTAGTTTGGTAGTTGCAACTTTGTAAAGTCAGTAGTAGCAATTCTATCTAAACTTGCCAAGTTTTCATGATCTGAAACAGAAAATTTAATTATACATTTTGTAAAATGGATCGAATTTTCTTCTGATTATATCAGTAACTATTTATAATATTGCTTTTAGGCCTGTGCCCCAGCCTGTCAACCAATGTGCTCATCATCATGCGTCGAGCAACAGCAACAGCAGATCATCGTCGTCCAGCAACAACCACCACAACAGCAATGTGCCCCATCATGCATGCCAGCTTGTCTTCCATCGTGTACCAACGGATGCTCTGGAAACAACTGTAACAACAATCAACCACAAGTTGTAGTCGTTCAACAAAACCAACAGAACCAGTGTGCTCCATCTTGTATGCCATCGTGTCAACCATCATGTGTCCAGGCTGTGAGTGCACATGAAAATTCTTGGAAAGACTCATCTTGATCGTTTCAGGCTTGTGCTCCAGCTTGTCAACCAATGTGCTCTTCCTCGTGTGTTGAGCAACAACAGGCTCAAATCGTCGTAGTGCAACAACCACAGCAACAATGCGCGTCCTCCTGCATGCCAGCTTGTCAACCAAGTTGTGTTCAACAGGTTATCCTTATCTTGAAATTACCTCAAAATGTTTCCTATTAATTTCCAGGCCTGTGCCCCGGCTTGCCAACCAATGTGCTCTTCGTCTTGCGTCGAGCAACAACAGGCTCAAATTGTCGTTGTTCAACCAACTACTTCATCTTCAAATACTTGTGCTTCTTCATGTATGCCACAATGTACTCCACAATGTGTCCAACAGCAAACCATCTGTGCTGCTGCCTGCCAGCCATCCTGCCAATCCTCATGCAGCTCAAATGCTCAATGTGTTCAAGCATGTCTTCCAAGTTGTGAATCTTCATGTGTCCAGCAGCAACAACCAGTTGTAGTAGTTCAAGATGCTCAACCATCTTGTCCATCTGCTTGCCAACCATCATGCTCCCAACAATGCATTCAGACTCAAACCATCTGCCAATCTGCCTGCCAACCATCATGCCAATCCTCCTGTGGAAGCAACACCCAATGTGTTCAAGCCTGTATTCCAAGCTGCCAACAGACCTGTGGACAACAAGCACAACCGGTAAGAATCTGAATTTATTCTATTCTTCATTTTAACATGATTCAGGTGATCGTCGTTCAACAACCCCAACAGAACAACTGTGTTCAAGCATGCCAGCCACAGTGCCAGGTAAGTTCCTTACTAATTTGTTAATAATTCGAGACTCCAAAAGTTCCAGCAAACCTGCGGATCTAATGTCCAATGTGTTTCTGCCTGCCAAAACAGTTGCCAACAATCATGTGGAAATCAACAACAACAAGTTATTGTTGTTCAATCAAATCCAATTTGCGGACAAACTTGCCAGGTGAGGAATTCTAATCTTAAAGACCAATTTATTCCATTGCTACTATCAGACTTAATGTCAGAAGAACCGAGGCTAGCTTCTATATTTTCAGGCTCCACAAGTTCTTCAATGTGTTCCACAATGCCAACCATCTTGTCAGCCATCATGTATGCAACAGTACCAATTTGTGCAGGCTCCAGCCATCACAATGTGCCAACAAGTCGGAGGATCATGTGGATGTGGAAGTGGATATTCTCAGTGTATGCAAGGAGTTTGCTGTCTTCGCAAGAGGCATCGACTCGCCAAGAACAAATTGTAAATGGGAATCCATGTTTAGAAGCCTAGTAACTTATATTTCTATTTATATTTTATTCTATTTATGTATCCTACCCGCCCCCACCAAATCTTTCAAATCACCCCGATCTTTTAAGCACGAAATGACCAATGCTCGTTTTACTTACTTATTCCACATGTCTTCACACTCTTCTTTTTTGCCACTTTCCACCCCAGTCTTTCTGAATATCTATCAAGAAGTTCTTGATTTCAAACTGAAAATTGTATTGTTTTTCTTTGAAAATTGAAAATTGCTCACACATAGAAATCTCAAAGTATTGAGAGTGAATTTGTTGCGACTTTCAAAGATGTTCACAACCACAAACTGCTCAATTTTATTTTTCTTGTTCTGTTTCTACAATAAAGTTTTATTCGCACCTTTTTGACCAAATTTCAGGCAAATTCGAATTATTATTCGAACACCGCGCCAAAAAACGGCTCCGCGAGTACGCTCCATTGCGAATCAATTTTCCGCGGAAGTTGAAAAGTTGTATTTTTTCTCGCCAAATTCTGCTTGAAAATTTGTAATTTCAATAATCAACTGCTTATTTTCGGGAAAGAGCACACTTTTTTCCCTGTTTCCCTCAAAAATCTCCAGGTGTTTTTACAACTTTCCCATCTCAGAGCCCTTTGTTATTCCTCAGTACAGCAGACACCCGTCGCTTTTCTTCCGTCTGACCTCTGTTACTTTTCAAATGTCTCTTGATCTAGTACACTCTCTCGTTCTCCTCTACCAACAAGTGGTCTTTTTCCTACTTTCTTCACAACAAATACCATTCTATAATTCTACTTTTTAGGTTGCCGTTCTTTTTATTCGAAGACTTCCGGCAAAAAAAAAAACAAAAAAACTGTTTCGAATCAAAAAAACTGTATCTCTCGGATTGTCAAAAATCCCTCCCGATACAGCCGTTCTCTCAATTAAAAAAAAATATTTTTTGGAGAAAGAATTATCTTCGAAGAACCGTGAGGTTTTGAAGGAATTCCAAAAATGACAGAATACTGGTCAATAGCATGTCGAACTGTCCGTTCATCTTGCTCTGAATACGGAGTTTTTTTTTTAATTTCTATGCTCGTTGATCTAAAAAAAGAGTTATAAAAAATACGCAACTCCAAGTAATATCTCGAATTTCTCAATTCCATATTATTTAGTTCAGCTCGTTTTGGTTCTTCAAGCCCACTCCAAAATTTCATTCAATCTTCCCTTATCACTTTGTTGTCGTTTCTTGTTGTTTGGTTGCTTATCGACGCCTATGAAGGCGAACTAAAACGAGTGTAGACTGTGTCACTGCGTCATCTTCCTCTATTTTTCTCCTCTTCCTTCTTTATTTTAATTTTCCGTCATTAACGGAACTCCGTTAACTTTCTTTATGTCAATTTTCAGCAAAAAAATCACCATAATGGACTGTCAAATTGGATCGCGTCGTTGTGCCACTTGGGATGAAATCGACGATGCTCCTCAAATCAAAAGACTTCGAGAGGAAAAAGTGCAAGAGTGAGTTTCAATTTGAAAAATTAATGCCATTATTTATATGATAGATCTATAACATCTTTTTTTTAGAAATGCCGCCCAACCATCCAATCAACAGCAAGCCACTCCACAACAACAACCCTCGATTCCAACACCGACGCAGAATACACCAAACGTCCAACCAAAATTCTACATTTCTGCACCAATCCAAGGATTCACCGTCAATAATGAAGGCGGATGCCGTTACTTGTTCTTCTAATATACTTTTAACCATTCAATGGAGTTGTTGATGTTTCTTCTTCTACTTCTGAACTTCCAAATATCTGTATCATTCCTCAAATCTCTACGGATCACAGTATCCCTTTCCCCCTGCCTCCGATTGTAACTGTTTCTCATTAAATAATAAAAAATATTTTTTTAAAAGCTTTATTTAAAATCCGCTAGCACTCTCATAACCACTGTCCTCGTCATCCGGCACATGTCCAACACAGACGATTTTTCTGAAAAGTAAATGTTATTGCAACATTGAACAAATTCAATTCACTTTGTCTTGATTCTCAGTGGTCTCAATGGTCTTGTAGAAGGTGTTCTCATCATGGTTGGCTTAACAGGAAGGAAAATGTTGCCTTTGTGTACTTTATTCATCAAGCTTGTTAGCATCAGACAAGTTATTTCGAATTGCTGAAAACCAAAAATTATCCACTGAAATCTGATCTTCTCAGAGATTACCCCAGTGAAATCCGCCGATTTGCAAACTTCGTGGAAAACGAGTTTCGTGACCGCGACAATGAAATCAGTGATATTTTCAAAAGATGCAACACAGAGAACACTTCCAGCTTGTCCTTTGAAGTGCATATGTGTATCCAAAAGTAGAATTGAATGAGTTGGACGATCGTAAATGAAGCACATTGCTCTTTCAAAAGCGAGAACTCCGATTGGCAAACGATCTATTTTGCAGAGATAGGGGCTGGTGACAACCATTGTCATGGCAGTAACAAGATTGCTGATAAAGTCTCCTGAATAGCATCGATAGTCAACTTCATGTAGTTCTGGTCTTTGAACTTGGATTGCTTCTGGAACTGTAAAAGTGTCTCGTTGAGGTTTCTTCAAAAAATGAAACATTGATCCGCATTCTACGATCGGCATCTCTTCCAATGTTTTCTTTTTCAAAATCCCACTGAATCCATTTTTTCTAGCTGTCATTGCCTTCTCATGAGTCTCGTTACCGTCAACGATTCCATTAATGAGAACATCTAGTACTGCCAGTGGGAGATTCTGAGATTCTTGTAAAGTTGTTGATGGCATTCGAATGTTTTGTCTGAAACAAATGCTGTAAAAAATCAAACATTTTCGTTCGGAACTAACGTCATGAAATCGTGCGCAATTTGAACAGTAATCAGGGTGCATGCAGATGACGGTGACTTTCGACCACCGTATTTCGACTGTGAAAGACTCAATGGAAGAACCCACACGTGGACTCGGTTCTGTATTAAGATAAAGTTATGAATACACCAGAAAACCTAATGTACCTCAAATACGGTAGACCTGTAGTTGGAGTGTGCTAACTTGCTCCAATAATCCGGTGGACCATGTTCATGTTGGTTAGTAGAAGCTTTTCTCGACCTAAACCCAAAAGTTCTAGCATTTTCTTCCTTTTTGAATTATAATGCTAGGAGTACCTCCGAGCTGTTCTCAAACTTGGTCTATTGACGCACATTGTAGGGTTAGTAGAGGTTAGTTGTTGAAGAAGACTTCGAGTGCTAGTAGTGTGAATAGAAATAACTCATTCGAAGAACGTTCTGTCATTTTTATTCTTATCATTCATTAGAATCTTCACGGTAACAAACGGAATTTTACATTATGGAACACGTACAATAAATTATTTTCTTTCTAAAGAAAAACGAGTGTGGCAACTAGGTGCAGATACATTGACTATTAATGGCGCGCCCGTATTCCCACCCCTGTATTCCGAGGGGGTTTTCCCTGATTGCACTGAATTCTGATTATGTGTACAAAACACTGTGCATTCGAAAGATATTGAACTTTTGGCAATAAGATCGAAACCAAAGGCAATTCCATGGATGGGAATCGAACCCGCAACGATCAGATTGAAATCCAATCGTGTTATCCGCTACACCAAATGGTACACGTGAGGAATGTGTTTGAAATTCAAATATAATATTTCCAATAAAACAAAAGTATTGAATGGCATTGTGACGAATCACGTGGCCCGGGACCTTGCTAAGCCTATGTTGAAAAAATTTTGTAAATTTAATTTTGGAGAGAAAAAATTTAAATGAACGTGACGGCCACAAAAATCACTGGCCAAAACTCCCATTCACGGAGAAACCCCTCGGAATACAGGGGTGGAAATACGGCCTCCCCTATTAATGATACAAGAAAGTTGTGATAAACAGTTATAGAAACAATTAAACGGGGATTCAATCAATAACGACTTCAAATTCGACAGCTGGCAGATCGTCTTCTCCATAAACTGGGAAAATTTGAGGCTTTTCGTCCGCCAAGTCATTTTCGTAATCATCGGAAAAGTTAGCCATTGAAATGAGACTCCCCGCGTCTATGTCATCGTCGTCGTCGGTATTGTCGCGTTCATCTTCTTCCTCTTCTTCATCACTCAGAACACTACCTTCATCTGAGAACAAGTCACCCATTTCGTTTCTTTCATCATCCACTGCATTCAACAATCCATTCAACACATCTCGACATACGAGCTCATCGTTCTGGAAAATATTATAATGTCTTCAAAAATTGTCAGTAGGTTCTTACTGTCAAAGTATTTTCCATTTGAAAGTGATAATCATTCTCTTCGGCTAGTGAATTATCGGCAAAGTCGGGAGAACGCTTTGTATAAAAGTTGTTTGACTGCTTCATCAGCTTCCTCTGTTTACGCTCGAGTCGTTTTTTCAATTTCGACTGGATTTTAGAACGTTGTTTCACTTCCAATGCGTGCATTTTCTCCTTGAATTCGCTTTTTTCAATTTCTTTCTGAAATTTATTTGAAAATTGGTCAGGTTATGGAAGTTCAACTTACAAATGCGTCATCCTTCATTTCAGCCAACTGCTTTGCTTCACGAAGTACGTCGATTGTGGGAAAGTTGTGAATTGTCACTTCAGATCCATACTTTTCGATTTCCACATTATCTGGATTGATTATGAAAAGGCGCCATGTGGCCCTATGATCGTATCCGGACATTCGATTGGTTGATTGAAATTGTCTTGCTGGCGCACGAAGAGAAGGAACTCCACAAAATTTTTGAATCAAAACATGATTATCGATTCTCCAAATCTCATTGTTACGAACAAAGGAATCAACATCTTTGAGACGGATGACGAACATATCTTTCTGAAAATTAATTATTCGACCATTAGAAAATATAATGCCTTATACCGAAAAGTTTCCGAATTTCCTCGATCCTGGTTCTCCCATTAATATTTCCTTTTTCCTGAAAACTAATACTTCCATTGGCAATTAAAAATATAAACAAACTTTTTAGCGGCGGTCTTTTTGGCTTTCTCAATTAACTTCTGTGCTTTTATGATTGCTTTTCGAGCATCTCTCTCAGCTTTCAGTTTTGCAGCTGCTTCTTCTTTCAACTTTTTTCTCGTTTCAGGTGAGATTTTTAACTTTGGTTCTGATGGCGGCATTATCTGTTCGAGAGGCTTGACGAGTGGTGGTTGAAGAATTGGAATCGTGTTAGTAGGGTTTATCAATGGAACTGCGTGTGAGATCATCATCATTCCTGGATGATATATTCCATTTATGGGGCTCATCGCAGATTGCATAGGAGTGATGTAGGGATAATTATAGATCTGAATTTTTTGTTTTTTCAATTGGAATCATCGTTTAGAAACGTACATTTGCACCCATAACTGCCTGCTGAGAAGCAATGCTATGTGGAGGCACTTTCATGGGCATCTGTGTTGGAGGATAAGGGATGCCTCGTTGAGGGTGAAGAATGGAACGACCAAATGGAATCATCGCTGGCATCGGGACGGGCATTGGGCGATAAATGTTCTGAAGAAGTCAAAAAATTATTGACTTATTTTATACCAGGTGGATTCAGCCCCCTCCGGGGGCTTCACCACATGGCCTTCGCTTGCTTCACTGTTTTGGAGCCTTCGGCTCCGTTCCTTACGACCTGCGGCTTTTTGATTCAAAAAGGGGGGAGCCTTCGGCACCGTTCCTCTGGGCCTGCGGCCCTTTTTATTCAAAAAGTGAGGGGCCTTCGGCTCCGTTCCTCTGGGCCTGCGGCCCTTTTTATTCAAAAAGTGAGGGGCCTTCGGCTCCGTTCCTCTGGGCCTGCGGCCCTTTTTATTCAAAAAGTGAGGGGCCTTCGGCTCCGTTCCTCTGGGTCTGCGGCCCTTTTTATTCAAAAAGTGGGGAGCCTTCGGCTCCGTTCCTCTGGGCCTGCGGCCCTTTTTTCCAAAAGTGAGGAGCCTTCGGCCCTTTTTATCCTTTTTATCCGTTCTAAATTACACATGATTTATTATTGTAGCCTTCGATAAAATGGAATAGAAAATGAATGAAGAAATTGTTGCAGGTGCTTCGCACCTACAACAATTTCTTCATTCGTTTTCTATTCCATTTTATCCAAACGCAATCTGATGCGCGTTCCGCGCATAGCGAAGTTTAAAAACTGTATTTACAACATGTTCACTTTTGATCAACGTGAGAATTTGAGAAATGAGAAATTTAAAAATTTTTCGAAAAAAGTTTGAATAATTCCGTGAACTCGTCACTCTCTCCCCTTCCATTAAAAAACAACTGGATGGTCCCAAAATGGAGGTTTTTGCGCTCTCCTGACCTCATTTCTCCACGAATCGAAAAACAAAATAGACGGGCATCATCTCGAAGGAATTTCTGATAACCTGCCAAAATTTGGGAAAAATCGGTCCAGTGGTGACTGAGCTACGGTCGGCGACAGACACAGCACAGACACACACACAGAATTTTGCGTTTGTTAATAGTAAAGATTAAAACAAACCGGCTGAACTCTGATTGCGCGTGGAATGTACGGTTTGTGTGGAGGTGTAATCAGTCTCGGAAGATCCGTCGGTAATATCGGATGATGAGAACCTGGTTGAAGAGTCAGAACTCGAGGAGTTGGCGATGCTTTCGGTGAAACATTCGGAGTTGAGTCAAGAGTTATAATCTCTGTTTTCACTTCTTTTGATAAGTCCACGATCACTTTTGATTCATACAACGTCTTGTCTGAAAATACAGAAAACGGACATTAAGTATTTCGGATTTCTGATGAAAACTAACCGACTTCTGTTTGCGGTGTTTTGTTGAGATTGTAAAACTCGCTAATCTCGCTCACTTTTATTGTGTTTCTCTCAAGTGCCTGAAAAGTTGCAATAAATTGCAACCTGTTCGTCATAACTCACATCGTCTGCACTGTTCAGTAGACCGGCTGGAACATATTTATCATCATCGCTCACAGATTGCGACGGGATCATATTTGACTGCTAATTCGATCGAATTCGAGAAATAAGCGGATGTTTCACTTAGGGCAAAAACACGTTGGACAACAAACCAGGTGTACCAGTAGTAAGGTTTATTCGGAGAATCAATTAGAGAAAAAAAAAAGACTTCAGACGTGAAATAGAGGCTGAATCCAGAGAATTCCATGACGTGGCAATACGGTCGGTGACGTGGCAATACGTGGTCAATCATAAAAAGAAAGAATAATATTCACGTAGAGTTCACGGGAATAAAAAATAACAAAAAATCTTTTTGGAGATGTATGCGTTTTAAATGTCGTTCCTATCGTGGCAAAGACGATGTAAGATAAAAATAAAGATGAAAGGATGACGCTCGAAACCTAAAATTTGCAGCTTTGTGAGATTTAAAAACAGGAACGAAAATTAATCCACTTCGTAAATCGACTGAGCAATGGGCTAGGAATGTGTGACATATAGTGGTTACTATTGTTAAAAGAAGATGAAAAAGATCATTAAAATGCCTGTCCGAGGGTCCGTTTTTTCACTTCCTACTGAAACTTCCAGTACTGAATCCCTGCAACCCTCCTGTTACCCACACTGCCTCTCAATGTTTTGAAAAATGTTTTCAATGTTATTATTAAAGCTACTTTATCATATTCATAGAATAAAAACACAAACAGCAACCCGAACAGAGTCCGTGGCATTTTAGCTGACCCGATAAAACTTTTTAACAATATGAAAAACAATGATCAAAGCTCTTTTCTTATCGGGAAATGTCTCTTTGGCCATGCACGGAGTTTATCAAGGCGTTGGATTTCATCCAAATAACCATGAAGTTTCTCTGACATTTCTCCGAGATTCTCGTATATGAATTCATCGATTGTGTTCTCGAAAAACAGATCTTTCATAGATGCTCTGAAACAAAAAAAATTTATGGACTCATCACTTAACTAAAACCTGAGATCATTTTCGACCCGATCATACTGTTGCACAAGAGATTGAACAAACGGGAGCATTTCACGATGATACCAGTTTTGAGAAATGTTGTATTTCCTATTGTAGCGATTTGCCCAACCCATCAAATGATGATTTTTGCCTAATTCTCCTTCGATTCTACTGAATAGATTTGGTACTTCATTCTGGTATATTGCATACGTTTGGAATCCTGAAATTATGAAAACTTCCTACAAACTTTGAATTTTCTGAATACCTTTATAACTGCATTGATTGCTGACTATTTTCACTCCATCAACATTGAAACCTTGACATCCTAATAGTTGTCCAGCTTGCCTTCTCGTTGTTTCAAGATCGGATGCTGGAGCATTCATAGCCACTTGCATTTGTAGCATCATAGAGGCTGTTCCAATCGGAAGTGTTTCACATAATCCCGCCAAATGATCATATCGTTGCCATCCGGTAATTATGATTCCTTGGAATCCATTTTTGAATTTCTTTTCTTGAGCCTAAACATTATTTCAGCTAAGTACTTATACAAACTTCATGTTCTTACCTGTTTTGTCTTGATCCAATTTCTGTTGTTTGTTTCATAATGTCTAACTTCTGAAGTAGATGCAGATGGGTAATTGGCCCCTTTGTATGCAGAAGATGCCCACATAGTTGGGAAATTGTCAGCGAGTGTTGAGAAGATGTAATCTGAAAATTTCAATACTCGAAGTTAATTTTTATGAATTCCTACCATTCAACGTGATGATGTTCTCCGAGTAATCCCAAACAACTGGTTGAATAATTTGACCTAATTCCAAATTTTTGATAAGACGAGAATCGAAATCTTTCAACATGTCGTGCCATGCGAGAATCCTAAAAAGCTTTTTGCGTTCTAATAAAACAAGAAATGAACTTACTGAGTTGAAGTACTAGTTTCTTCCTTAGCGAATTCTGCGATTGCCTTCAAATGGGCCAGAGCCAAAAGTTGCTTTCCTCCACTCTTTCCATTTTTGCTGATCCAATCTAGAGATTCTTGACAGACACCGAACTGAATATATACTTTATTAAGTATTCAATGAATTCACATGATGCTTACCTCAAATGCTTCATCAGCTCCAATATGGAAGAATGGAATACCGTATTTTGAATGTTTCTTTGCAACTTGTCGAATCATTTCTTTCACATATTCAACACCTTCTTGATTTCCGAGACACAATACTTGCGGATATGCATCATTCTCTCTGTACTTTCTCATTTCTTCGTATTTCAGAATCCATTCCAAATGACCGAATGTTTGAACCAGCGGAATTACGTCCAACTTTAAATTCTTGGCTTCGTTCAAAATAATATCCACGTCATCATCAGAATATGCATCTGTATTCTTGAATTGTTCCAAAGTTCCAGTCCATGGAAACATATCTTCCCATTCCAAAAGAATACCAGTTGCACCTCCTTTCGCAATCAATCGAAGCATATCCAGGAAGTATTCCACTTTTGGTGGAGCTCCTTTCAAATCAAAGTGAATCACAATATTCTTGTAGAATTCAGCCTGCAGATATTCATTTTCTTGTATCGTATTATCGGTTGAACGAAACTGACCTCTCTTGAAGGACGATCCATTTTCACTATAGCTGGCTGAACCTTTTGCACTGTTTGATGATTGGTAAACGGATTCTGAAAATTAAATTGCAACTAAAATATTATTTCCTCAATATCTCACTTCTTTCTTCGTTTCTTGTACCACATTTCCATCGATATTCTCTCCATAATTTTCTCGTTTTTGCACAAGTACAGCCGGTGTCTGTTGCTGCTTTTGCATAGAGTCAAGTGTTCTCTGACTAATCCCTCCTTTCGGATGTGATGAGGTCATATGGACAATAAACAGGCATATTGTTGTGAGAATGACACCCTATAATAAAAACATAATGGTTTCTATCGAGAAATTCTGAAATCACCTTCAGAATAAAATCGATGGATCGCCGTCGAATGCATCGGATAGGGAACATTTTTCACATTGGATTCAGGGTAAGATGGTCTTTTCTTCTGGAATCAAACATTTCAAATTGGTTTGTTTGGAGGATGAGAAGACCGGTTTCGATAGAAGACGGTATAGAAGAGGTGGACTAAAAAACCAAACATGCAAATGACCATGCCCTTTTCTTAATCTTAAACTAATAGTAAACCAAGAAATCAATCTTAATGGGAAAGTGAAAAGCGGTTCGTCTGTGGCAAACGAACGTAATATTCATTCGAAAACATTGATTTGTAGGGAAAGGACAGTGCAATTAATATGTATTAAGGTGTGGCTTGATGCCATCACTGATAAGCACGTGTGTACATACTAGGGCTTCCAAAAGGTCAAAGATAGACGATGACAAAGTGAGAAAAAGAGGATACGGAATACTAAAAAAGAAGAAAAAAGAGCGAGACTTTTCGAAAAGGTTTCTTAGCAACGTTTAGAGAAAAGGCAAAAGGTCGGAGAAGAAGAGGAAAGAACGTAATTAGTATAATTCTCATTAGCAACACTCGGATGGAATGAACACCTTCAATGGATTGGTATAAATGGAGAAAAAGGGAATAAAAGAAGACGTGTGTGGTTGAGGAAAACTCCAATTTTCTATTGGACTACAATTGGATTACTAGAGATTTTGGTTTGGAAAAAAGGAAAAAAAGAAGAAAAAACGCGAAGTCTGCAAAAGTATTTCGTGTGATCTTGAATCGTTTCAAACATGATTGAATTTTAAGAAAGTTCAAACCTGTGAATCTTTGTTTTTATTAGTGAAAATCTAAATGAAGTTTACTGATACTATTTTTGATTTTTTTATTCTTATTCTATGATAGTCAACATAGGATCAAAACCTGAATCAAAAGCTGTACTTTTACTAAATTGTTTTTGTTAGAATTTGCTGTGGCTCTTTTCTCTGATAACTGAAAACAATTTTCAAGGTTTTGTGAACATATATTTTATGTGAATTCATGTAGGGAACACGTGATTTCAAAGGAAAACTGACATGTTTGAAATCTCGGAACTTCTAAAGTCGGAAAACCGAGCGAATTTTTAGATAAGAGTATCTAGGAAATGCACATTTCTCAATACCAATGACATTACATATCAATATTTTTGGCCAAAGTTTTGGTGTGCCCATACGAATTCCAAATTATGTGGCAACTAGCAGCATAACAAGCTCGGAAAAAGAGCCCAACGTGAGACGATATCTCTACGTCTCTTCTATTTTTCCTTTTCTGGTAACCAAGAGAAACGAAGTGAACATTTTAGAGAAGAACAAACGGAAAAGGAAAAGGAAGAGGGTTTAATTATTAAAAGTGTACTATGGCATGAATAAATACTCATAGGTATGTGTGCCCTTTTCATGTCTTTTTTGGAGAACTAGATTTATAAGTGAGAGTCAGAAAATAGGTGAAAAGAGAGATCAAGTTCAGCGGTTTTCGAAATGATCGAATGGACAGTTGCATTTATTCTCACCTCTGTGTATATAGACTTTTACTTGCAGAGAAACTTGCGAAACAGAAATTCTCAAGTCATAAATGAAACTCTTCGAGTTCAAAAACACATTCTATTTCGATTCTTTTCAAATGCATCATGTTTTTGCTAGAAAAAAAAACGGGATCTGACATTCTCATGGAGACGAAGAAACGTCTGACATGAATATTAAAAAATGGCGATTAAGAAATTGTAAACTCGATCTGTTCCGAAGAATACATATAATATGAAATGGTAAGGTGAAGCAAATGTGTTTTATTCTTTTCTCCCTCTCTGACCACTCTCTCTTATGCAAACGGTATATCTGACAGCGTGGTGCAATGCAAACAATACAAAAACGGTGCGGAAAATGGAGAAAAAGAGAGAGAAGAAGAAGGAAAAGCCTGTCGATTGTGATGTTAATAAAGAAGAAACCGAAAACATCTGCTACCAAATGAAGCAGCACAAAACCAAGATGAAAAGAGCAATGTTGTTGTAACCGGTGATTTGTTCTGAAAGATTTGAAATCATATATCTTATCCCTTATCTCATTTAACTCTTTCTCAATCTAAACCTCTCATTTCTCACCTGAGATCTTTGAAATATGATACCGTATTTTTGCTTCTCCTTGTCCCTTTGATCCCGAGAAGTTTATATTAACAGAGTTTCCGATTCCTTCAGCAGCTCCTCCTGTCTGATTTCCAGTTATTCTGAAATCAATTGGAAATGACTTAAAAAATCAGAAGTTGTTACAAACACAGTGCTCATTGCTGAAATTCCCTTTTCTGTGAAAACAGTGATTGCGAGAATCTGTTTATCGTAAACTGTCACAGATTCTACAGTAGTTGAAAAATGTCGTGACTGGTTACTGCCTAAAACCGGAGTCGATGATTTGACCTAAGAATTGAGACTCACTTAATGTAAAGTTCAAATCAGGAGTTTCTTGGGCATTGAGGAAACTCGGAGTGAATATGTAGCCTATCCTTTCATCATCCACCATGTAAAAATTTGCTGAAAATCTAATATACTTCATTAGGAATTGTCGATTACACTTACCAGGCATGCTTTTGTGGATGATCATATAAATGGAACAGTCTGTAAGTTCAACAGTAAACTGTGAATCTGGAAATTGTTGAGGAAATGAGATATCCAGGGGAGAACTCGGTCTGAAAGTTTAATAAAGACATGTTTTTGGTGAAAATACTTTTTTACGTATAGCTGAGAAGACGTCTAGAGATTGGAGATGGAGCTCCACTGATTACCCTCATTTCACATGTTTCGTTTTCCTGAAATAACCAGATTCAATTAGTATTCTTATTAACTGTCTCACTATTTCATTGAACTTCAAATATGTCATATACAACTGAGTAGCGTCCTTTGCAATGAAAGTGACTGCAATTGTTTGATTAATGGAATCCAGCTGTCCTCCGTATTGATCTATCACAACTGCTGCCTGATATTTTCGGTAAATTCCAATGTCTGAAAATACAGCTGAAGCAACAATTTTGGTCGTGGCACTGACTTGATCGGATGTTTGCAATAACATTGGAGTAGACAACTTGCTTCGTTAGACCGATGACTGTCACCGATTGATTGGATGGAATAAAGGGAACCACTACATGATTGCTCATTCTGAATTTCCATTATAACTCTTTTTCAGAATGATTTTTTCAACCTTCCTACAACTGGACTGTTCGTATTGGGTCCATCAAAAATAAAATAACTATCAAATCTATCAAGAATGTATCCGGAATGAGCAATATTCAGAGCGATCTGTAAATCATACTTTTGCCACAAATTAGAGTCTATATTATAGTCTAGTCTATATAATTTATAGATAAAACATACCTTTTCACCATCCTCAGCTGTGAAAGTAATCGGCTTTTGTTGAATATCCATACAATCTACATTAGTTCCCGTCTGATTCTTTTTCAAAGTTTGAGTCCAAGTTGAATTAGGCACTGAAAGGCAAAACTATAAGAAAATACACTGGACAAAATCGTTTAACTTTGCAGCCATTGAAATACAAGTAGTGCTCTTGATCTTCCTTGTGGTCCAGTAACTATTCTGACATATCCGTTTCCTGATGTGGCAAATAATTCCTCATTAGCAATACTCGTTCTAAAATCTCTTTATAGTTCCATTTTATGAAAACGAAAGTTTACACTGTCAAATTTCTTCTGTAACCAACGGAATCCACAAATTCAATAACATCTCTATCTAATAAGGAGTTGATAACTGATAACCGGAGATATGCATTTTTCTGGACGAAAAACTGAAAAAGCTTTTTTGAAATTGGATACAATTCATGCATTTTACATCATATTTACAAGTGAAATTGGCACCAATAGAAAATGGAGCAGTGGAGTTTTTGGGAACATAAACCGTCCCTCCAACAGGTCTATCCAATAAATTCAGATGACCGCAAGCTGAAAATGGTAAACGATTTCAGTTGAGATTTTCGAAACTCACTGAACTCGATGCAATCAATCTGGAAAACACAAAAAACTGTATAAAACAGAAACAATAAGAAGGTTTCAGATGTTGGTGACATTGTCATGATTGCAAGACTCTTACAGATTACACCCGTGTAAATTATCAATGATTGATAAAAAAATGTGTCGCCTCTTTTCACACGGAAACGAGGAAACGAGAATAGAAGTTTCGTATGGTTCTCTGTTTTGAAATCATTCATTGATACATTTACATTGTTAACTCTAAAACCATTTATTCAGAAAAACAACAAAAAATGATTAATTCATCTGTCTTGAAGTGCTCGATACATTCCAAATCATCATCGATGGAGCCCCTTGTAACGTTTTCAGCTCTGTCGTTGTTTTGAAACCAAGTAGTGCTCGACTTCCTTTGTTAATTCGTTCATTCATTTTGAACATTATAAATCTGCAAATTTTCGGTCGTAAATATGTGAACAGAGTTTTTGCTGAAAATACCCCTCTAAAGCTCGGAGGAAAACCATAGAAAACGATAAAGTGAGAAATTGGAAAAACAAAACTGGAAATATCTTGTAGGTTACTGTAGTATTGAGAGTGTCGACTAGAATTAGCATATTTTGAGTAAGAGTTTGAAATAAAATCTTCTTGTTTTTCGATCGTCTCGTCGTTGATTGTATCGTCGACATTGTATCCTGGAACTATTAGATGGATCTATAAGGGAATATTGAACCGTTCATTCCCTCTCGGGAGGTTTACTACGAAAGATCCAGCACGAGCGGACTCCTGTCACACAACTATTTTTGTTTTATTTTCATCTATTCTGATCCTATAAAGTTAATATCATGACTAACCGAGTCAGCGATCAGTCGAAAAAACAATAGAAAGCCACAGACACTTGTGATAATAACTATAATAATCATTGACACTATGAATATTGACCGGCGAATCGAGGTGCATACGCTTTGCTCTGGTAACCATCCAATATCTTTCAAACTGTACAAATAGTGACAATCTTCTGAAATTAGAATATTTTAAAAATGAAGTCCTAACTTCCGAAAAAACCTGGAAAGAATGCAATGAATAATAGAAAAGATAATACAAGGCAAATCACAATTCCCACCTAAAATTTGCATTTAAAATTATTGAAGTGTTTCATTCAATAACTTACATTACTAGGGGCAAACCTATATGTTCTGTGGTAGAGATGAGGAAAGAATACGGCAAGAACTCGATTACTTGTTAAAAGAACTTGCGATAATGGTCCTGAAATGGGGAAATTCATGTTGATTGATTAGTATTAACCAACCTATACTCCATCCAAACCAACCAACGAGTTGACCCATAAATGCATTGAACATGTGAGGTAAGAAATAATAATTTCTAAGAAAACGGAATTGAATAAGGAAGCTGAGGGAATGGAACTTACAGAAAAGTAACTGGAATCGGCCAAAAAAGATATCCAATGCAAACCACATCATTACCGAAGCTTTTTGTGCAGCATATTTTCAGAAAACCATCTTTCTTTTTGACACGTAAAAGAAGTGAAACGAATACCAAGGTGTTGAACACGGAACCAAATATACTAACCTGAAAATGGTACATTTTTATGATTCTGCAGATATTAGAAATTCGAATAAAATAAAACTTACGATCGTGAGAAGAACTGCAGATACAATTCGAACAGTGTCACTCGGCTCACCGGTGGATAAAAACTCGTCTATACTCATATTGGGATCTGAAAGTGTTAAGTGAAAAAGCGGAATAAAATGAGATAACAAGACATCGAAAATTGGATTACGAATCGAGAGCTGCGTGCTGCTGCGTGAAGCGTGTCTATAAATTTCCGGAACAATCAGAGAACTAACTGAGTAATTGGCAGTTTATTAGAAAATCAAAATGAAAAATGACATAGTGGTCAGTGAAAACCATTTAAAGAACAGTTAATAAAGAAGTGTCTTTGTCTATGTTTTTGTGAGAGAACCATGAACATTGACCATTCGTATTGTTGACATTTTTAAGCCAAATCATTTTCAGATCTGTGTAATATGAGGGAACAAACAGACTGAATATGTTTCAGAACTGACTTTTTCTTAGAATCAAGAGTTGATTTAAAACAAATAGATTTCTGGAAACTTGCTACTAGCTAGCAGAGGAAAACTTATAATAATTGCTGCTGCGAGACGGAATTGGTTGCTCTTGATTTAATTTCAGTCCAACTAGAGCTGTTTCCGCGTCAAGAACTAGCAACAAAAACGGAGGGTTTCGTGAGAAACACGGAAGAATCTGAAAATACTTCCGAACAAAGTATTATTCTAGAAATAGAATCACACAGATGACCGAGAATGCTCGTGATTTTATGCGGAATAATCATTTCAGCATGAATGCAAAATAAGGAAACAATATGAACGAAACCAGTAAATAAATTTCTGAAAAATTCCCAAAAAGGTGATTTGTTCTAAACCCGGATTTGTTAGATCTCATAGTGTTCGTTTCTCGCAAAACTAGAGATCTTACACACCTACCAATTTTAATACATTTGCATAAATAAAAGTGGTTGTCTAAGTCGAAAAATTCAATTATGGTTCTTGTTAGTGTTTAGTGATTTTTGTTGTTTTTGCCAAGTTCTAACGAACTCACCGAAATTCTAGGAAATAAGTGGAAAGTGATGAATTCTGTAAGGCCAACGAATGAGTTCGATCTTTATCAGAAGAACTGGAAACTGTTGGAATGATGTATTTCTACGACAATCATACGGCTGGTTAAACAATATTCAGATGAATCTTTTCAGATCGATATCAAACAGTATTCAGATGAATTCAGATGGATCTTTTTGGAACCTAACTTCTCCGAAGAATGTTACTGTCACAATGTGTTATGGGAACAAAGTGGACAACCCCCACATCGGCGACCAGACCTTCGATATGATGTGGCTAATCAGAAAATGATTAGTAGGTAACGACTGAAGGACTCTTATGAGTTTATTCACAATACTTCCAAAGATCCTGCAGAAAAGTACTTGAAAAATGCTCGAGTCAAAAGCACAGTTTTTATTATTTGAGGTGAAACTAGCAATTTTCGAGAGAATATTTCTTTCAAGTGCAATTAATAGGAATCCTTCCAAAAACCAAAACAACTTCTGATCCAGGGATCACATGTTTGTAAATGTTATTACGGCTGGACCGTCTTCTAACTTCTCTTCTTTTCCGCGATTTATTGGTTTTCCAGACAGGAACATCCAGCGGCTGCTGCTTCTGCAGACTTTTTGTTTCTAAAAGTGTTGTTTCCCTTGGTAATATTTTGAAAACAGCTACGAAACACATCGAAGAAAGAGAGAAGAGGCAAAAGAATCAAATCAGCTCCGGAATTGTTTCCATCTTTTATTGATGCTCTCTTCTATTCCACCAGCTTTCCTTCTTCATGCTTTTTGCTTTTTCCCCCAATTCCTTTTGTCTCTTTTCTAGCTTTCTTCTTTTTCTTATGTTAGACTACTTACTCATTTGAAACATTTTGAAACAATAGAATGTTTCTATTTGGGTTGATGTGCCAAAACGTGTCATTCTGTGTGTCTAGTGAACCAATGTAGTGCGAAAGACACTAAATTTGATACTGTGCAAGCTGAGTAAAAAGTTATTTGGAGAACCTCTGTCAATTATTTCTAATATTGAACATTGAAACATCTTGATATTTTAAGATCAAAGAGCTTTTCTTGATTCCAGAATACACGGAAGAATTGTGTCGATTGCATGTTTCAAATTGTAAAGCACTAATTACAGATGTTGATGTATTCTAGTCAATAAATTTCAGATTCTGTTACCCTATCATTACATAAAACATTCTCTTCGGGGATGCTTTTGTGAAAGAAAAATCCTAAATTCTCAGAAAGGACAGATTCAAGAATTTCAAATTGGTGGCATTTAGATCACATGACGGAGTGCCACTGAAATTTACTCTTAACAATTTTTGTACTTTTCATTGTCCATGTTCGAACACTTTGTTGATTTTTGTTTTATGAGTCGAGAAAGTACAGTAGTCCTTGATACGGTTTTCAACAAGGAAATAGAAAATTTTTTGAGATTCTCAGCCCTTTCATTTAACATTTGTCATCGTAATTGAGAGAATGGTTTACCACGAAACCGGATGAAATCTTTTCAAACTCTCGTGACCACTGCATCATCTGAAACTCGGCTTGCACTCGATTCATCAATTTTTTTTCCCGATATTTCGAGAAGAAACTGAAAATGATAAGAAAAAAGAGAGCTAAGAGCACAGTGAAAAGAGAGTACAGAACAACAAAAGATAACATGCTGGTTTATTGATTGCACACATACATACACACAATAAATGTACGTATGTATTCAACACTTTTTTCAACACTTCTTCTTTTTTTTATTTTTCATCTATCTCTCTTCAGTTTTCACCTTTTTGAGATACTTCCTGAATTCCCAATTTTCCAACATTTATACACTTTTTCTGATGTTTTATTCACTGGATTTTTCTTGGATTTTTTCGATACTTAGGCTCTTTTTGATGTTACCCATCAGTCTCTCAAGAATTAAGAATATTTCTCTTTTTTCTATTCAGAACATGATCCTTTCCATCCGTTAGATGGGCAACTAACTCAATTAGTCAACTTCTTGGCTTACTCTTTCCTTTTCTTCTATGTTTTTTTCTGAGTTTCAGACGACAACGACTCCCAGTTTTTCATGTTTGAAAAGATGTAATTTAGGGATGACATCCCCCTTCCTCCCATTCGACTTCTTTTGGGTTTCCTTTTCTTCTCCACCATTTTTTTTCGTTTTTTTTCGATTCTGAAAGCAAAAAGAGGAACCCTGATTGAAAACACGGGACAGACTACTGCTTAGTAGGATTAACTGCCCTCCAAAGTTGCGCCGTCATTTTTCAAACAAATTTTGAGGCAAAGAAGGAAAACGTCTTGGAGTGGGGGGAAGAAACTTTCAAAGTCTTGAACGAAAACAATTTCGATTCTTCTGGAAACTTTTCATCATTCCATTTCATCCTCATATATTCGCTCTCTTTCTCTTTTCGATATTAAAATTTGTTTCATATCGAAGCGATAGAAACCACATCATACTCGTGGGAGCATGTTATATTGCATTCTTATGAACACACTTCTTTTTTCGTGCTCTTTTGCACACAATGGCGAATAATTGAACTCGTTTTGGTAGCACTCGTGGTGGTCCTTGCACTTTCAGGTACGAAGTTTGAATATGTTTTTTTGGGAGAACAATGGAGACAAGTCTAGAGACGAACAAGAAAAGTAGGTGTAGAATTTTGAGAAGATTTAGCTACAAACTCATTTTTACGTCATTTTGATAAATCTAGTCAGAAGCTCTGAAAATTGAATCGAATTCTTTATTGCGTACTTTGCTGCTCTGACCTATTTTTCAATTCAGATCTTATCTTTAAAAATTCTTCTTGAAGCATAAGGAATAGCACACAAGACAGAAAGAACAACAAAAAAGATCAGAATCCTTGTGAATGTTCTCTCAATTTGCTGTGAAGTGAAACCTGATACCATCTGATTGAAAACAATATAAACTCTTGAAAATTACTTCTCCCTCTTTTTTTTCTTTTCTTTTCTTCTCCTTCCAGTCTTTTTTTCATTTTTCGAACTCCAGAGTCAGTTCGTTTCTTAGCGATTTCACACGGTTTCCGTCCTTTTAGTCTATTCCTCGAACTTCAACTGTTCCGCATTTCCCCTTATATTTTTTCTTTTCTATTCCTGTCCCTCTGAATTTCTTTATTTTTCTTCAGTTTTTTTCCCATAATTTCCCATTTTTGCATATTCCATGAACACACCTATGTACATCTTTTCTCCTTTTTTGTCTTTTCTTTTCTCCTTTTTTCCCCTTTTTTTGTGCTTTGCAACAACTTTTCCCCGGATACGGCTCATTTTTCGACAACGTCGACATCATGCATACACTTCTTCTCTTTCTCTTATTTCCACGTTGAGTTCCGTTTCCTGACACATTTTGGAACTATTTTCAGATCAGAAAATGGTGGAACGAACATACAACTCAATAAGAACACATAAACAGACACGGTTATCACAGAGACCCATCATTTCCAAAAAGGCTAGCAGTTCAACAATGAGGGAAACTTTTGGGTGGGATTTTCTGAAATTTCAGATTCCAAATTTTCTTTTTGCAGAAGTCAGGTGCTCCGAGAACTCGAGATGAAGAATCGAATGGAATGTCCATCACTTGACGAGATTCTTTCGTTTTATCATTTTCCCTGGGAAAAGTTTCGATATAGAAAGAATTCACAGAAAAAGAAACGATCAACTTTGTATTCTTTCTATTTTGAACAAGTCAACAGTGGGAGG
The DNA here is from genome assembly GCA_963966625.1 of Caenorhabditis zanzibari. Taxonomy (NCBI): domain Eukaryota; kingdom Metazoa; phylum Nematoda; class Chromadorea; order Rhabditida; family Rhabditidae; genus Caenorhabditis; species Caenorhabditis zanzibari. Next base: position 11,953,249 of record OZ016472.1, on the reverse strand, counting down.
ATTCAGGTTAGATTTAACTTTGAAACTATATGAATAAAATAATCATTTTCAGTTCTCATTTGTGATACTGTTAAGTATTTGTATTTCGGAAGCCATCTTCTCCGCACTTGCCAGAACCTGGCTCAATTTTTCAATATTATGTATACTTACTGTAAGTGTATAAGCAGAAGGTGTGACTTGAGAAATCAAAAATCCAATTTTCAGCTTGTAATTTCAATTCTATCATTTTTTCATTCCAAAAGAACAGAACTTGTCTGCATTGCAAGCATTGTTTCATGTGTGGTGAGCTATTTGTAAAAAATCACAAAAAATTAAAAAAATCAAATTCAGATAATTTCCGCTTGCACCTCAATGCGTACTTCTGTCACATATCTTCTCATATTTTCAACATATTCTCTTTTGCCAATGTCTTTTATGTTAATGGTAAGATTATTGATTTATGGGTGTTTAATTAAGAAAGCTCTTTCAGATTTTTTCAACATTTTCACTAACTTTTCTCGTTGCGTTTCTCGGAGTTTTGTCGGATTACACAATAGGATATGATATTGTAAGAATTCGTATTGGGAAAATCGAGTTTTGACATTTCAAATTTTCAGATTCTCACTCGGATTATGATGGTGATATTGGTGAATGTCGTGGGAAGTTTGGTTTATTATCCGACGGAGTTCGTACAGAGAAAAACTTTTCATGAAACAAGGTATTTCGAAATTGAAGTGAGAATGTTTTAAATCAAAAATATTTGTTTCAGGAAGTGTGTGCAGTCCAGGATGTTACTTGACAAGGAAATGCATAGACAAGAAAAGATTTTATTGGCCGTTCTTCCAAAAAATATTGCATTTGAAGTGAAAAAAGACATGCAAGATGCACACGAAGAGCGAATGTTTCATAAGATTTATATCAGAAAGTACGAGGATATCAGGTACATTAATTTGAAAGTCTGAAGTTATCTCGAATCAGTTTTCCAGTATTCTTTTTGCCGATATTTGTGGATTCACAAACCTTGCTTCCGAATATAATCCGAAAGATTTGGTTCTTATGCTCAATGAACTATTTGCTCGTTTCGACAAAGTTGCATCAATTCATCAATGTATGAGAATCAAGATTCTCGGAGACTGTTATTATTGTGTCTGTGGAGTACCGGAATATCAGAAGAATCATGCAATCAACACAGTTGAAATGGGTCGTGATATGATCGAAGCAATTCGTCTTGTCCGTGAAATGACACTTGTCAATGTGAACATGCGAGTGGGAATCCATACAGGAAAAGCCCATTGTGGGGTGTTGGGATTGAAGAAGTGGCAGTTTGACGTATGGAGCAATGATGTGACACTAGCGAACCAAATGGAAAGTGGTGGATTACCCGGGTTAGTGTGGGAAGTAGATCGATCTAAATGAGAAATGTGTTTTGGTGGGAAAAAAGTTAGGGATTCTGAGCTGTCAGCGAATATGGTTTCTAAAAAATGGGTTTGAAGTACACATGTGTAAACAAGTGATTTTTCATTTCAGGAGAGTCCACATAACTGATGCAACACGCCGATACCTGAATGGAGCTTACATCCTGGAAGAAGGAAACGGAGCAAGTCGTTCAAAGTTTCTTGAAAAAGAGAAAATCAAAACTTGGCTCGTTGTGGACAGAAGTCCAGATTATGAAATGATCTGTCAAGAGACTACGAACCATCCGTTAACTATCCCTTGGAAGTCTACGGTAAGCTTTTGCTACATTCTCTGTACTATTAAATATTTCAGAGAGGAATCAGTAAGCAAGAAAGACTCACCGGAATGTCAACCAGAACTAGAGGTGCAAGTACAAGGAATGGGTTATCAGAAGAAGAAGCTCTGGTGGATAATGTGGATTCTCATTTGAGACAAGGGATTCAGGCGATTCATCAAGAGAATTGGAAGAGTATGTACTGTCGGAATTGGACTTTGAAATATAAACAACTTCGTGTCGAGAATAAAGTAAGAAGTATGGGAAGAGAAATACTAACTGGACATGTTACAGTTTGTGAGAATGAAGTACAAAGACATTCCATTCCAAGTGACTTTGTACGTTCTGATTGTGGCACTTTGTGTTGGAATCAAATTCGGATTTGTCAGTCTGGGGATTTTTTCATTCATTCCACAAACTTTTATTCTTCTGACCAGCATCATGATTTTCATTCTGACCAGGGTGAGTGATAAAATTGGAGGAATACGGTATTCATCCAGAAATTCAGGTCTTAATTAAACATGCTCGACTAGTCGCTATGGTAACTGCAGTTCTTTTCGTTTTGCTCTCTATTCAAATTGCCGTTCTAATGGTTTGTTTTTTTTTGTACTCTCTATTAAAAAACATGTTCAATTTCTCAGGGAATGTATCATACAAAGCTGTCATGTGACATGGAAACTTGCTTCAAAAATAATTACACAGACTTTTTCGAGATTTTCGAAATTTGCACTCTGGCCACATGTGTGATTCTATCCGTGGATTTCATGACAAAGGTAACACTATTTCTTTGAAAGCAAAACTATTTATTATTTTCAGTTGGTGATGTCCGTTATCTACTTCATAGCTTTTATCCTCCTGATCACAGTCAAACTTATCACCATAGACAAATATGAACTGTGAGTTTATTTTATGAATCTCATTTTAATTGTTGAGTCTCTTTCAGCCTGGTCCCGACTTATGCCAATTTTTGTGTGTTAGCTTGCTTGACCCTCCTTCTAGTTGTTTTCAGTACAAGAAGAAGTGAACTAATTTCAAGATATGATTTCATTTGGAAGCTTCAGGTAACTGTCATTTTCTATCAAAAACCCTAATCTCTAATTTGTAGGCTCTCGATGAACAACTTCAGATGAAAAGAAAACATGAACAGAACAGAAGCGTTCTTGAGAACATTCTCCCGTGCCACGTGGCAAAACATTTCGTTGAAGATGCAACAAGTGTCTCAAAACTTTATCATGAGTCACGAGATAATGCTTGTATTATGTTTGCAACACTGACGGCATTCGATAAATTTTACATTGAGTGCGATGGAAATAACGAAGGAGTTGAGTGTCTTCGGTTGCTGAATGAAATAATTTCGGACTTTGATCAAATTTTGGACAGAGATGAGTTCAAGAAAATCGAGAAAATTAAAACTATCTCGACGACGTATATGGTAGCAAGCGGTTTAGCTGGAGAGGTAAGCTATTCTGTCGTAGTCGGGTTTAGGGTGACTGGTGAGGTCCCCGACTCCGCGTTGTATTGTATGATTGATGCTTGTGTGGTATGACGCGATAAGATGTGAATGTATCCGACTTCTTTTATTGTTGGTCAAGTGTTATGGTGGTTCAGTATAACAAGAGAATATATGGTGGTCAGTGGAACATGATTGGTGGTGATAGGTGACAAGAGAAGGGAAGTGGGTGCAAGTAAGGTGAAGAGGAGTGAATGAGCGCCGCCCGTGAGGGAGGCGAGAGTGAGAGACGCAGAGATGGCGGGGTTTGGTGGTGCGTTTGGCGCACCACCATTTGACCTTTAGAGAGGGAGAGAGATTACTGTAAGGAAAGTTGTGAGTGTGGGAGAACATTATGAACATAAGGAAAGGGGAAAAGGGGGAAGAGCACAAAGATATGAGATTATACTAAACCTAAAAGGTTGTGAATATTACCGGTGGGTAGTATTCGCGACACTGGGAGGGGAAAGAGAACCAATATTTAGGAGTTGACGTAGAAATATTGGTTGAAGTCCTTCATCGATTCCTTGTCGTCGAATATCTTTGTGGTCCTCCTTGTCCTGATGAAATGATGTCTCCTTTTGTGAAGGTGACCGCACGATATTAAACCATCCTTTTGAGGTCGTGAATATTGCCGGAGGCAGTATTCGCGACACTGGGGGGGACGAGGCTGCCTTTTTTGAGAAGCAAAAAAGGTAGTAACTTCTTGAGTGGTCCTCGCCTGACTTGCATCCTTTGACCGAGGCATGGTTAATATCGTGATGAGTGTTATTCTGGCCAATCGTGGAAGAAATCTCCTCGATTTTTGGTGGTCTGCCCTTACTGATGGTCTTTGATTTCCCGTAAGTGTCCTTCCAAGGTTTTTTCAGATCTTCGAGATTCTTGTGTATCAGATTTAGCAACTTTTCGAGCTAACATCGCTCGCCAAGCTACTTAGTCTTCTTCACTAGAATCTTCCTCGTAGATTGACGATCTGTTTGAGATCTCCACTCGGCTCGTTCCTTTACTTGCTTCCAGTCAGAGTCCGTTGTGTTGGTCGAAATCCTATGACGTTGCGATTTTGCCTATGAATAGTTTGTGATTTTTGGCCAAGCAAGTTCGTCCTCTCCTAACATCGGAGAGGCCGAAACCTGGCTAAAACCACTGTGATCTTGCACGGGAAACGTCGTTTGATGGTCGCTGACTTACACTTTGAAGTTTTTGTTGATAAACCTTCTTGAACCAATGAGTTTTGTGATGAAAACTAGTGTTTGGGGAAGTGCGGATTGTTTTGGTTAAGTAAAACGACGTCAGCACGTTGAACGGGGGGGGGGGGGGGGGGGGGGGGGTCTGTGATCGGCGATTTCCGTTTTCGATGAAGAGTTCGCTCCCCGGCAGGCGTTGCTCCTTATCCTCCGTGGAATGCTAGTTACCGTTTTTGTTTGAAGGGAAATAAGACGCAAAGAGAGAATTGCGCTCACTTCAGGTTAGTTGAAGACTACAGGCAAAATGTCTGACGAATGAGGGAGAGAAGAAATTTCAGATCTCCTCTTGAATGATGGTCCTCCGTCGATCTTACATCTTCCCGATTGGCACGATGTGACTTCTGATGGTCTCTCCTCGTCACTTCTCGAAGGTTTCCTCGTTGTGCCTTGTGTATTGGATTCCTGAGCTTCTGCTTGTGTATCGCCACAATCAGTCCGAGCCATGCAGACTGTACACTACAGGAATGGTTTCTGGCGTTTCAGGTCGACATCCGATGCCTGTGCTTCTTCGGTTTCGCTGTTTTTCTGTCAGATTCCTTGGCTGGTTGCCAGAGTTTTTGGTCGCTTTGAGATCTCCGGCGGTCTCATCGTCGGTGCCTTTGACGGAGGGCGTGACTCCGAGTCCTTGAGCGGACTTTGGGTGCCTTTAAAGGAGGGCGTGACTCCTGTGTCCTTGATCGGACTTTGAGTGCCTTTAAAGGAGGGCGTGACTCCTGTGTCCTTGATCGGACTTTGAGTGCCTTTAAAGGAGGGCGTGACTCCTTGGGACCTAGAATGAGGCGGGACGCCTAGAGCGAAGCGACAGGATTGCGTAGCGGCTGGACTTGATCGTCCTCCTTCCTTCCTTGTCGGCGACGTTCCTCCTTCCAGACGCTTTGACATGCTTTCCCTTGATGATGGTGGCGCTGACGTGTTGCCACTGCTTGTGTCGGCAAGCACCCACGCCACGACTTCCGCGTGGTTACGGCTCGGTTTCTGATCACCGACGTTTACAGCTTCTGGTCTGGACGATCTTCGTGGCTTAGACGTCCAATTTTGATGGTTTCCAGTTGCTGCGTGACTTCATCACTTCACTTACTTCGTTTGTGACCTTCTCTGTAATATTCCGACGCGCATTGCTCACCCTAACATTGGGTTTGCTTTGCGGCGAAAATATATAACAAAATTCCTTGCTCCGGTTGATATTTTGTACTCCTTTGCTGGTCTGACGATCGAAAATCGGCTCTGCAAGTCGTTTTTCCGGGTTGCTCGTCGCAATGACGCAATTATCGATCGATTGTCGTCGCACCTCGCCGGAACAGTGCTGGTCACACGCTGAACTCCGATCGGTAGAAAACGATGATGATTTCCCTCCTCCGACGAAGCTTTCTTGGCAAAAAATTCGGAAATACTCACTTATTGTTTTCGCTTTTCGTCGCTCGTTGTTTTCCCCTAACATCGGGGTCCACAACGAGGCCGATCGCTTCGCATTTCGCATCGTTGTGACATCAATCCACCTGGTTCGTTGCGGAGAAAATATTTCCTCCAATACCGGTCGATGCACCATGTCGCGGTGAATATAATGGAGCCAGTGGAAAGATCTCCTATTCACCTCGACGGGGAAGATAATGTGAGGATGTCTAGTGTATGGATTGTATGAGTCTGTGTGTAATGAAATTCTCTCTTTAGCTTTATTGATGGTCAACATATGATGGTCTACAATTAGTGCTGATGGTGGTCATATCGGTGATGAAATGAGCATGAGGGGTTCAGTGGGTTTAGTGATGATGTAATCGTCCTTGGCTTAGTTAGCTTTCTTCTCCTTCACCCTAACATAAGGTTCAGGAAGAGTAAGCTTTCCTAGCTTATGGTGGTCACTTGGTCCCGAGGTGAAGGTCCTCCATGTTGGTGTACCGAGGGATGACGGGACGAGAGCGGTTGTGGTAACGACCGCTCGTAGTCGTGGTTGTAGGTGCGACTGCATCTCGAGTGAACGTCCGCCGAGAGGGAGACGAGAGTGAGAGACGCAGAGTGGGCGCCGCCTGTAAGTGCGCGGTTAGCGCGCTAGAGAAAGAGAGAATAGTGTGGGTTACTGTAGGAAAGAAGTAAGTGTGGGAGCAACATTATGATGGGAAAGGAAGAGATATACAAGAGCGAGGGACGAAGGGATAGAGGACCGAGCTAATAACAATTAACAGAGAGTAAATATAACAAAGATATGAGATTCTACTTATCGAGAAAGGTTGTGAATATTACCGGTGGGTAGTATTCGCGACATATTCAATGTTTTGAAATCTGAAAATCGAAACATTTCAGGAATGCACTAATAGTTCTCATGTGGAAGCAATTGCATTGTTCGCAAGAGAGCTTCTTTTGAAACTGGAGTCAATCAATATTCACAGTTTCAATGATTTCAATTTGAGAATTGGAATCAATGTTGGACCAGTGGTTGCTGGAGTTATTGGAAGTGATAAACCACATTATGATATTTGGGGTAATAGTGTAAACGTGGCGAGTCGAATGGACAGTGGTGGAGTTGCTGGTAGAATACAGGTATTTGTTTTGAGATTCAAAATAAATTCAAAGATTTGGATATTTCAGGTAACTGAAGAAGTAAAAACAATACTGGAACCACTCGGGTATAAATTCGAATGTCGGGGACAAATAAATGTGAAGGGAAAGGGAATGATGACGACGTTTTTCCTTTTACCTCCAGAAAACTATGAATGTGAACTCTATAAATGATCAGCGAACGCTCAAATTATTGTTGATATCTAGGATAACAGGTTAGACTCTGTGATTTTGTAGCTATTTTGCCACTTTTTTTTTCCTCTGAATCAAAATTTTAAAATCTTGCCAACCAAATCGATTCTTAATTTATGTGTACTTGTAATATGTGTTGTGAGTCTATTGACAATGAAACAAATAAATGTTCATTTTCAGAAAATTGATATTATGACAATAATTGAAAACCTAGATGAAATGAATTACATATTTTACTGTTCCTCGACTATCCTCTGAAATAATCTTATTTTTTATTGAGGAAAAGGAGAAACAACTTACAGTGAGCAGAGGCAGTATGTGTTTGTGAACGGTATGTGTTGAATCTGTGAAAGTAACCCGTGCGTCTTTGTCACCTTTTTTGGCTTCTTTGAGCAATAATATGAGCTTATCTTGTTTTGGTGGACCTTCTCTTCGTAAAATCTTCAAAGATCCTTTTTAGTTTTGTATTTCAATATGAAAAACTCACTTGAAGTTCTGTAGTTCCGCCCGGATCTAAAAATGCATACACTGGTGACACTTTGAAAACCTCATTATTCGAACATTTGACTTTGAATACAATTCGGCACGTGCCATCGTTCGTTAAAATATGACGAGATGCGCCACCAAAATCAATGAATTCGGCGAAAGGAGGGAAGATTTTGATGGAAACTGAGGGTTGAGTCGGAACAGATGGAGTTGGGATAAGGCAGGCTTGTCTGAAAGGAGAAGAGGGAAAGGAGTAGTTGGACATAAAGATATGAATAAGGGACCAAAAGGACAGCCGAAAGGGTTTCCTTACTTTTTGGGTATACATGTTTGAGTAGGTGACTTTGTTGCACTCTTTCTAAGTATGTATAGCAATTCTTGCAGATTTTTGGCGATAGTGATTAAGCTTTTTTTAAGTTGTACTTAAAAGTTGCACTTAAGTTGTACTTAAAAGTGTTGGAATGACTATCACTGGTCCGGTTTATTAGGATCTTGCTATAGTTTCATAACATTATTATTTCGGAATCGAAAATATACTGATTTTATTACATTTTCGTCTTATATTGTCAGTCCGATTTAAAGGCGCATGCAATCATTTTTCTTGAGTCTCGTCGCGAATAACTTCGACAGTATCCCACTATAGTGCATTTCTGATTACTATCAAAGTTATTCGCGACGAGACTCATTCAAAATAATTGCATGCGCCTTTAAATCGAACTGACAACAGACGGCGAAAATGTAATAAAAATACAGTAGAATCATTTTGCAAAATGTTATCCTAGACAGTGAAGTTTTCAAATTTAGCATTGATAGAACATTTTTAGTTCGAAAAGTGGAAACGAACCTCATCAATCCTTATTCTCTTCGATGTTTCGGTTGTTATCGGTACCTCTCTCCTCGCTAGGGACTCGCGTCCATTCAGTAGTCGAAGAATCTTTACTCTGAACAGAAAAAAAACTCGTTTCAAGAGAACGGAGAAAGAGTCGGAAACTTCAGAGCATCCGAAATGAAAAAGAAACGATTTTCCCGAAAGGGATTAGAATAATCGAGAGCAAGCCAATAGCAATTGATGCGCCACACAAAAACAGAAAACAGACACATATCTGGAGAGAGACGAACCTCTCCTCCCGAGGGTATTTACTTCGAAAAGGAGAAAACGGGGGGCAGGAAGTGTAGGAAAAGAAAGCAAAGAAGTCAAGAAGAATAAAACCAAGAAGAAGACAAGGTCGTCTTTAGTAAGAAAAAAAGAAGGAAATAGAGAACGACAACATAATAGGGTTGACTGGAACAAATGGAGCAGTTTGAGGTAATAGCTACTGTCTTGCGAAGGTGTCAGATTCCGCTGACGTAAGTATACGAGTTATTTCAGGATTTTGAGACGAATCTTACGGTATTGTTCTGAATTCAGAATATACAACAGGTAAGCTTATTTCAAACTTCGAAAGATCACCTTCAGATTTTTCCGGTCTTCTTTTTTACACAAAGAAATTGTTCTGCATTGACAGAATTTGAGTCAATCAACTTCTTTAGAATTCCTTTAGTATAAAACGTTTTTTATAGGAAGTACTTAGCGAGGCACCTTGAACGTTATTCTTTTCTTCAAAGTTCATAACTAGAGATCGAGAAACAAACTGAGAGTTTCAATTTCCCGCATTATAAGTGTTCTCAAAAAGTAATATTAAGAGCCTCTCATACGTCAGGGACAAAAGAGAAAAAATACATTTTTCCTTCCAAAAATGAGCCACTTGGAAACTCGGAAAAATGACGGAGAGCTCACCGAAAAGCTTCCCGTCTCTAGTTCTTTCTTCTGCTTTCTTTTTTTTCGTCGTTTTTCTCTCAATTGAACCAGATCATTGCTACGCGGCTCCGGCCCATAAAAAGTTCATTATAAACTCTCCCCTCCATCTCGCATTTTTATCGGGTCATGTCTCGTGGGGATTTCGGGTGTTGAAAGCTCGTTGTAAACATGTTTCTCCTCGAAATTTAGTGTCAGTTGCATTTTTATTCCCTTTTTATCCAGAGAACCCTCGAATTCGAAGAAATTCCGAAGAGTGAATCCTGAGTGATGTTGTCATACTGTAACCCATTCGTATTCAGAGGGATTACTTCGGTCTCCTGGTACCAAATATAAATATACTGTATTTTCCAACGTATTTGTTATTGAACAGAGCTCAGAGTTCCTTTCGAGATATTTGTTTAATTTTCAGCTGCTCCAAATACCGTAATCTGGCTGAAACTCTCTCTTTCTCTGCCGCCTCTCGTCTCTAGCGCGTGCAGGCTGGGCGCGCTTGCATCGCCAAAAATGGAGGTAATTTTTGTTTTTTTTTTCGTTTAAAATTATGTTTTTCTCTCAAGAAAATGACCCTGATAGCTCTGAAAACGTATATACTTCAATGTTGGTGTCCAGCTATTCCTCTCAATCTCAGAAAAGCATCGGAAATCGAAAAAATAGCTGTGCAACGTGGCGCATAACGAATGATGACGTCAGCGCAAGCGTTCGCTGAAAAATCCGCTGACAAATTGTAAATAATTGTGTCATTTTTAGTTTTACTTCTAGATATTTGTTCGAGTATCATAATTTCCGTTTTCAGTTGCGATGGATACACAAATCCGATCGGTCAAAGAGGAAATCGAGAATGTTCAGCTACTTCTCATCGCCATTGAACGTCAAACCGGAAATCCAGAAGTGGATAGACTGATTCAAGATGCGAATAGTACTCTAATGTGAGATAATCATCGTTTACTTCCCCAACTGAAAATGTTTTCAGGAAAGCAGAAACACAAATGTTTCGATTGGAGTCTCAATTAGGAAGAGAATCGCCGGCTATCAGACAAATGACTTCGTTCAAAGTGGATCAATTGAAAAGCGATGTTTATCTTATCAAAAATTCGCTGAGAACAATGCAAAATCGACACGATAGCAGGAAAAAGCAAGCTCAAGAGAAAGAAGAGCTCTTAAAACGACGGTAGTGTTGTTTTTCGACTTCAAATAAAACTAGACGCATCTCTTTCAGCTTTACCACGAACCAAGATACTCGAGTGAATTTGGAATTCGACGAAGAATTGAACATGAACGAGAAATTGAAGTTCTCCGATAATATGGTATGATAAATAGTTTGTTATTATTGAAATACCTAAATAATTTTCAGCTTGATCAGATGCTTGCTCAGGGAGCCAGCATTTTCGAGGATCTTCAAAACCAGAAGTTCAATCTGCGGAGTATAAACAAACGATTCCATTTTTTGACGAAATCTGTATGTTTTTTGAAAGTTTTTGTATTCTGTTTATCGATTTTTTTTTTCAGCTGGGACTATCAGATACCACAATTCGACTCATTGAAAAACGTGTACGCGAGGACAAGAAACTGTTCTTCGTTGGTGTTACCTGCTGTTTAATCTTCATGTTTTGCTTCTATTACTGGTGGCAATATTGCTAGATGTACTTTTTCACTGTATTCACATAAATCATTATCGTTTTCATTATATAAAGAAAGACAGAAAAGTGATATGAGATTCTTCGATGAGTGGATGAGGAGACAACGGATTACTTCCTCTTACCCATGAAAGGGAACGACATCTGTGATCCATATCCGCCCATGCCGTATGGAGACATTCCTGCGCCATATGGACTCATTCCTCCCATTCCTCCCATTGGTCCCATCATTCCGTATCCTCCCATTCCATATGGACTCATCCCGGGCGGCGGCATTGGAGGTGGAATGCCTCCATACATTCCATTCATTCCGTTCATTCCCATTCCCATCGTACCTGAAATTTTCAATTGAAACAAATCTTCAATGCATCATTCTTACCGAGACCAAGACTAGAGAGAAGCGGATCACTCATTGATGAAGAGTATGACGCTGGCAATGCACTGAAAGAATCCAAAGTTTCCAAATTAATTAAACTAATTTGAGTCAGATTAGTCAATAATCTTCCTTATCGGTAACTGTTTTTAAGAACGTATAAATCAAAATCTCACCTTGCTAAAGCGAAGAAACACGAAAACGTCACAGAAAAAACAGCTGATAATTGCATGTTGGCTGGCAGTGAGGAAATGAAGTAGTCTATTTGGATCAGGCAGCAATTGACTGCACAACACCAGTTTGGAGGTCTTTTTAATGTTATGCTCTGATGGGCGTGACTGTTCTTCTCTTCTCCACGTCTCGTGCTACCAGAAGATATTCGGTCGAGTAAGCGCAGATGATCCAACCGGTTAACTGCGATGAAAACTACATCGGTGTGCTGTCAGAGACCTTGCACTTCTGGGATTAGAAGGAGAAGTTGAATAAGAATAAAGGGAAGAGGAAGGATAAGTTCGACGAGAATTAAGTGGAAGAAGATTCAAATTTTTAAGTGGCCAATTCGAACTTAATTTACATTTAGGAAACGAAGGACAGTTTATTGGACTTTAGCAGGATTCGAGTTCCGAATCCAACTAACACAGCTCAATTTTCCAATCAGTCGATTTTGGTGGCATGCGATCTGATAAACTCGAATGAATTTGAACGTTGTTAGAGCCAAGTAATTTTTTGTAGGATTCTTGGTTATTGAACTATCATGGTATCTGGAAGTTAGAATTTGGAGTCATTTTACGATTCGCCAAACTTCTGACGCATACCGTAATCTCTTCTATACAGCTTCTCTAAATGTCACCTTCTATCCTTTTCATCATTCAGTTGAACTATGTGCCTCTTATGCCATTCTGTCTATGTTTTTTTTTTGCGTAATACCCCGAATTTGCGTTTCGCTTTCAACGGTTAGTCAGCTTACTGGCGGTGCAAACTGGTTATTCGGAACACATTTGCTGTTCGGTGATGATGATTCCGAAGCGAAAAAAAGAACAATATACGAATAGGGTTTTTTGAACAATATAAATATACTGAAAAAAAAACTCTAATAGAGCTCCTCTAATAAATAGAACGGCACTTTTTAATTGGTTTGGACCGATGGTCCTTTTGCTACTATGATTTTAGCGGTAAGAATGTATTTTCAGATGCCTAATTCATATTTCATTAAATTTTGTGTCTTCAATTAGCGAGCAGCTAGATACCCGAAACTCATAAAACTACAAAAGTACAGGTTCCTCATCATTTTCAGATCTAGAATGACTAGAGCACCTGGACAAATGAAAAGAAGACAAACAATAAAATTTAACTTTATTATTTTCGTAGCAGATTCTCGTCGAACTTTTTCTTCAATTCCGTAGCATTCACTGGTGGCATTTCCAATTGAGATCTATCCTCCACTACTAGCTGAAAACAATTACTCGTTTCAGATAGGCTGTCTTGCAATTTAAAAAATTGGTGATCTTTAAATGTCGTCTGTGTCTTATGTACTATTGCTCAAACACAATGATGGACACAGTTTCTCCGCATTGTTTGAATAATTAATTAACAAACGATTACATCATTTCCGCAGGAAACAAAAAAAACATAACCTACCGTAAGAACTCGTTTTGGTCTTGCCATTTTTATGAAGTTTATGTAGTAACAGTTTTCGCAATATTCCACCATGGAGAGTCTGAGAAATCGAGTAAGATTTCTGTTATAGGAAACTCTCTACCTGAAAAGAAGGAGACCAATACCACACCACCAGAGACAATAAGCGGCAAGGATTCCGAAATAAGAAGATTTTCTTTGGACTTTCTGAAATAATGAAGTTTAGAAAGGGGAAGAGCTCAAATGCTCACATCTCCTTTACAGTTTTCGCAATGTGGATTGGCATCGAATTCAACATCAGAATACATTATTTTGTAGAAATGAAATAAGAGAAAGGTTGTTCACGCTCACTAGGATGGATAAGGGATAGTAAAACTTCCTCTTCATCTTCTTACTTTCAGGCGACCTCCCCTGGTTTTTGCTAATCAGAGTAACCCTGTTTTAAATTAGAAGCCAGAACCCTCCTAATGACAATTTTTGATCTCATGTATCATATAGATAAGATACTTTTAACGTTTTGCCGATCATCACCTACTTGATCTTCATGAAGAGACTCTTTTCACTCGGCAACCACTTCCGCATGTTTTGCTGTCAAAAAAAACCTGAAGAGCACCTTCTCCCGGTCACTTTATTTGTTCTGCGCCGATGATGGACGACGGTTGACCGCTTTTCACACTATGGGAAAATCTTCCGGTAAACATTGAGTGCTCAACGGCAATGAAAAAGAGGGACTGAGGAAGAAGCGCGTGGCAATTTCTTAAGAAACTGGAAAACAATCGGATGACACAATTCAGTAATGTTGTTATTGTTCTTGCTGTACGTCTGATTCGTGTTTTTTTTTTGTTTTTTGAGGTGTATGAATTAATGTAGCTCGTAAAGACTTGAAGTTTTTCGAGCCTATTATGGCAGACCTCAAGATCCAAGATTTTTAAAATTGCAAGATCTGCAGGTTTCCAATTCCAGTGAAATTCCCCATTGAATGATTGATGATTGAATACTTCAACCTCGTAGCATCTCACAACCACGGAAGTCAATAACCGAATTCATCAATCCAAAATATCAAGTGGATGTTCTCTCCTCCAAAAAAAGTTCAGTGATCATTCGGTTGCCATTTGAAACAAAGTCCGACATGTGTCTCTTCTTCCTATCAGGAAAACATGGCATATAGGGAAAAATGTTTGCGTAGAAGTGACACGCGATTGCGCATGTTTCGAAAGCGGAAAACCCGTGTATTTGTCGGCTCCCTCAGGATCTCTCTCTCCGCGCGGAGCACCGTCGGCTACCGCCCTGTGCCGTCAAAGAGAGAAAGAGAGAAGAGACCGCCTCCAGGCTGATCTGCACTTTCTCAGTTTCTGATCTTAGTCGGAGCGCACGCAAGACGATCTGCTCGAATTGAAAGAAGAGAGACTTGACAATGAATAATCCCATTGTTTTGGTTTTGATAAGCAGTGGTGCCTTATTACTAACAGTTACTGGTAATGGCATGGAACAGATGATGACGGCAGAAGGACCAATCAATCCTAATTTCTGTAACAGCAGGTTAGTTTCGTCTCTCTTTTGAGCCAACTGATGTTTGCCAAATCCAATTCCATTATTTCAGTGATCTTCTGGAAGAAGCTGGTTTAATAAAATCCACTCTTGGACAGTTTCTTGGATATGAATGCAGTGAAGAGTTCTATCATTGCAGGTGAGTTTTCAGTCTGAACATTTAGAAAGTGTCCAACGAAAGTTATTTCAGATGGCAAAGCGATGGATTCCGAACATATCGTAAAAAGTGCAAGCCTGGATTAGTATACGATGTTCTTGGCACTCAAAACTGTAATTACGACTACAATGTGAAAAGTTGCGGAGTGAGAAGTGGCGGTGAGTGTATTTTTGGATGTACAGTCTGTGATGATATCCCACTCATAAGAGCAATTCAACAATCGAAATCTCCTATCTGTTTGTTTTTCTCACCTTTAGTGTTTGACAGTGATCTTGAACACGACTCTGAACGAGATTGTGTTTTAACGCAAAATACAAACACAGTCTCCAGTGTCTAGTCGACGGGATTTATTTGGAGATAAGAGAATAGATAAAATGGGATTTATGGTTGTCAGATAGTTTTCAATTTGTTGGATTTAGGACCAGTTCAATGTAATGGCACTGATTTCTACTGTTCGTTGTCTGAGCAATGTGTGCCAATGTCATCCAGATGTGATGGACATTACGATTGTTCAATGGAAGAAGATGAACAGAACTGTCGTAAGTTTCTCAATTCTTAAAATTGTCTCAAGTTGTCCGAATCTCAGCTCTTTGTACTGCTGGAGAATTCGCATGCAAAGTTTCTGAGCAATGCATTTCCTTGGATAGACGGTGCAACGGACTGATCGAATGTGACGATGGAACAGATGAGAGAGATTGTGATGGTAAGTGATTTGTCTAATTTTGGAGCTATGAGGATTACTGTATGTTTTGACTTTCTCATATTAGTTTCTCTTTAATCCTCTGACTTTTTGGTCTTCAAAAGTCGTGTTTCAGTTTGTGGACATGGTTTATTCCACTGTGGAAAGAGTAATGAATGTATTCCAATGGACGAGAGATGTGATGGAAGAAGACAATGTCCTCACGGAGAAGATGAAATGCTTTGCAAGTGAGTCAATGAAAAACAATGAAAAAACATACGCGCATCATTGTTTAAGGAAACCTGAGATGGAAAAGAAGTTTACCTGCCAATCTCGCGATTACGAAATTCCGACGAATCAAGTTTGTGACGGAATGGCGCAATGTCCAGATGGTTCTGATGAAGCATACTGCGAGTATCCGGGATCACCAAAATCACAATCTGCCATGTGAGCTAGTTATGAGTTAATAAAAAGGCTAAATTGTTTAAATTTCAGCTCGTTCTCTTCAAATTTGACACCAGTATCCGAATCTCGTCCAGCTCCACCACCACCTGCACCTCAACAACCAGAACCAGGTTATAATTGAAAACAAAAATCATGATCGCAATCTTTTGTTTTCAGAAGAAACCGAAGAAGATTACGAATACGAACAAATTAAAGATGAAAATGCACCAGCAGCTTTCCCAATGATCTCATTGGTTCCATTGCCTCCAACAACGACAACAACGACCACATATATTCCACCAACTACACGAGTCATCACAAGAGCTCCTGCTCCAATGGCAGCTACCCGAATTGCAAAACCAGCATTCAGTAGACCAAGACCAAAGCTTTCGTCTACTGATGATGTGAGTACTGTACCCACTTTTTTTGAGCATTTCAATGTTTTAGAATCGACCAGCAATTAGTCAAAAAACTGCACAGCCAACGATCACAAAAGTAACTAGACTTCCAAAGGTAGAGTAAATGAAATTCAGAAAATCGAGTACAATCGAAAGTTTAGATTATGGAAACCAGTCGAAGCACTATGAGAAGCACATCTCAAACTCTTCCTCCAATCCGACAAACTACAAATTTCGAAAAGAAGATGCCACAAGCCATTGTTCAACCACCCCGATCTCCGCCAGCTCTACCTCAACCAAAAGGAGAAAAAGTATTTATTATGCAAGTAACTGCATCTCCACCAGTTCGATCGCCTCTTCAAGAACTTCCACGAGCATCTTCTGGATCTCGACCAACTTCAAAATCTCTTCCCGTGAAAGTTGCAGGAGCAGATAATGACAACATTCTTGCTCAAATCACCAGTCAACTTAATGGTGGAATGAGCCCGTGAGTTATCTTTTGTTTTCTACGAAAATTCGATTTTTAAAATTTCAGGGAGTTGTTAGCCAAAATCGAAACGATAATAAAATCTGAAATGCAAGGTGGCGAACCACGGCACCGAAGGTTTCAGCCACGACTTTGAAGTGCTGAAAAGCTGAAAGAAAAAAAGATAATCAAAGCAAAGATCCTTGACAGTATTTTATTTTGATCATAATTTATTGAGATGTTCTATTTGTGAAAGTTAATAAAACCGAAATTTGGTGTGCTGAAGAATTAGATTGTTCTGAATTTCAGGATCTGAAACTAGACGTTGGCCTTCGGGTCTGGCGTTTACTCTGCCTGACTAGGGAATGGTCAGACATATTTGTGGAGTTGAGACATAAGACTTATACCATTCGAAAGCTGATGACTTAAAACATCTGAAATCAATTTCAAAAAGTGGTCAAGAAAGTGCTCAAGACGAGCCACGTGGTTCGAGAAATCCAGGTTAGAGTACATTTTCAGTAGTAATTCAGTAGTTATAAATTTCAACTGGAAAAATATTTTCTTCACGTTTTTATATTTTTCGAAAATTCTACTTTTTCCCACACTAATTTCTATTGAAATTGAGTCCGGTGTATACCGGACTGTTTGGGATTTTCTATTGAAATTAGTACTGAATTACCACGTTGACCCGGATTTCTCAAACCACGTGGCTCTTGAGCACTTTTTGAAATTGATTTAAGATGTTTTAGGTCATCAGCTTTCGAATGGTATAAGTCTTATGTCTCAACTCCACAGACATGTCTGACCATTCTCTTGTGAGCTCTCTCAATCATATTATGATACGAACACCAATGATAAACAGAATCTATATGTAGGGACCACAACGAGAGGGGGCGGAGCCTATTTTTTTTTTCTCAGTGGGTTATGTCAACTTTGGATCCCTGTAACTTAGTCTGTGATGGACAAATTTTTTTGATTATGACTCTCCACACTAAATCGACTACTATATCGACTACATAATCCGATTTTGTAACTCATCAAAAATTCTCGAGTTGCTATGGAAAATAGGAAGGATTTTCCAAACACAAGACTTTTTGAAACTTTTGAGATTTGCATTGTCTTAAACTCTCAAAAACATTCATTTGTTTGTTTCCACCAAAATATTTAATTCGAATTCCAAATATTTGGAGATCATCTACATGTAATGAAGGTCATCAAATGACAATGGTCCCAGTAAATTATGTCGAATCATTGCTGAATTCTCTTGTGAAACAGAAGTCGAGCATCTTCTAGAATGATCGAAAGAAACTTGTCGACTTGCAGTTAAACTTGTTTTTCTGTCCGAAGGAGTGGGAGAACGGGAATAGTGAGGAGCACTTAGTTTCGTCTGAAAAAAAGAAATGTGATATGAACGAAAAGAATATCAGTTACTTGTTGACTGTCGTCCGGACTTGACTCCATTTCTCCTGTTTCTTGGTCCATTGTGACTTTTGTTGTCACTTTGTTCGATTTGATAACTTGGCTTACAATCGCTGGAATAATTTGAGATTTGAATGAGATTAAAAATGTATTTTACATTTCAGTTTAGGCTTGAACGTTCCTTCCTGAGCTGGAGCAACGATTTCACTCTGAAAATATAGGAGTTATGATCTAGAGAAAGATATTATAGGTACCTCCGAATATTGTTTTCTGTGAAAGAAAGCAGGACGTTTTCGAAGACAGGAGAAGATAACACATAATCCGAAGAGGAGAAAGAAAGCTAAAAATGAACTATGAACACGTCTTCCGAAAGAATTGAGACTTACAGACACAGAATCCATTCATCAAGAAAAATCCGATCATCATATCCATTTCTCCCTCTGGTCGATTGACATACTGATGTGTTCTATGCTCCGTGAGCCCACTGAAATATGAAAAACTCTTTCTCTTATTTTATAGTTTTTTTCTAATACGTACGTATTACCATCATCACTATGCGCCATTTTTGGAACACTAACAGAGTGGATCATCTCCGCGAAAAAAAACGTTGTTGGAAACAAGAAAACGCCGACGTTGACAAACGAATAAATGGAATTTAGATAGAATTTCGAATTTCGGTGGGCGTGTTTGAAAATAAGTACATCATTTTCACACAGAAATTGCGAGCAGTGGGACTAAACCCATCAGGAGGATTAAGTGCACATCTTATTTTTCTCGCTCGTTTTTTCCTCTTCTTCCAAATAGAGTGTCAGAACTTTTAAGTAGTTTGGATATGAGAAAAAGAGAACATACTTCCCCAAATTTCCTTGTGGTTGCTCGTTCATACCGACTTCTTGATCCGTGGATCCTGGCATCTGAAATAAGGAACAAATTGACTCTTGTTCTAAAATCTACAAAATAGCTCACAACTCCAAGATTGGCAACTTCTGCAGACGCTGATCTGCTGATGGGAGCTCTCCAGAATGACGGGAAGCTGGATGAGGAGTCATTCATTAATATATCTCGATGAAAGAGAATAGAAAGAAAAATTGGGATTATAAAAATCAAATCAGGTTGTCAGATGAAAAAAAAAAAGAAGAGACACCAGTCAAACAGTTGGTCCCTCTTTCATCCTTATCATCAATTTGTTGAACACTCATTAATCTATTTTGACTCACATTGTCAAGTGCTTTTTGATGATAAAACAACTGGGGTTTCCACTAGAAAAAATGTTTTAAAAGTTCTGAAAACAGAGAAAAAGAAAAGTTCTTTGAAAGAAGACATGTTTGTGAGACTCCTTGAAAGTGTCTCTTTCACATCCGGATTCCTAATTAGAAGACGTTTTCAAGAAGAAATTAGACACTTTTATTGCTGCTCAAATGACGGCACCAACAAAAAGAGATTCAAAAACCAATGGTTGTTCAGTTTTTGGTTACATGTTTGAGGGATTCACATTTTGAGGATTCTGAATGTGAGTGGAGACTCAAAGCAATTTTCAAAAAAAAAGTGAGCACCCTACACCACTTCCCACTCGAAACACATCTGTCATGTGGCAGGATATACGTGAGTCTTTTGTTATATCTCAGAAATTATTGGTAAAGACTGGGACCTCGAAATTTTTTGAACGAAAAGGAAGAAACTGGACATATATAATAGCAAATATTATGAGCAGTTGAGAAAGAGCGAAAAAAATGGAAGATGAGGAATTTCATTTCAGTTTTATGAGATTCACATATATTTCATTCAACCCAGAAAATGAACGTTTTTCACTTACCACAAAGAATTTCCGAAATCACGAGACATTTGGAAGGATATTTTCTCAGTGGAGGGAATTTCAACTGGAAGTTGTTTTTACCACATATTCAAAATATACTAACTAGATTTGGAAGTTACTACAACCACTTCCAGTTATACAAAAGAACTATTTGGATTGGGGAATGAAATTAGCTCGATTAGATGTCGTTGATCATTTTTTAAATTTTCAATTTACCAAAAATCATTTCAACTGAAAAAGGGAAGCAAGAAGAAGTAAAAAAGAACAAACTGAAGTAAACATGAAGCAGAAGGAGACCAACCTGGTAGTTCGAGGCACACTTTCTGCCATTTGATTGCTCATTAGGAATACGGGAAATCAAATAGTAATTGGTTAATGGACTCTAACGTACTTGACGTCCAGAATGAGAACTTTATCTTTCAATTCTTTCTTTTTTTGCTTGGATTTAAAGCTCTTCGAAAGTGGAAGAGTCTCAAATTTCTGTGAGACGTTGAATCGAAGAAGTACAAAGAAAAATAATAAGAAAAGGAATGAAAGATGAAGAATTGAAACCATTTATTCTTTCTATACAGAGAGTTATGTCCCTGAAAAACTTGAAGATCAACTTGGGAATTCAGAAAATAAAATTGACGGAGAAGATCCCAATATAGAGAGATAAACGAACAATGTATCCTAACAAAAAACTTGAAGTCGATTACCTGCAACTTTCTGAAAAAAAGAACCATCTGAAAACTGAAAACTTGACATCAGAAAACACTTAAGCGAGATCCAAAGATCGAAGTATTTAGCCGAATACATTCCACTCACTTTCCAGACAAAAAGAAGCCTAACTTCAATATGTTGTTTACAAACTTTTAAAACACATTCATACTTATAAGCTACACATATTTTCCAAAAACCAATGTTTGTCGGAAAATTGCGATTTTAGTTGAAAGTTTTTTGAATACCCGCGAAAAAGACTCGCTGCATGCGCGCTCCACCGCACACTTAATTTTAAAAAGTCACAGTGCACTGCAGTGGTTGTCGCAAAAACGTTTTTTTTCTTTTCAGTAAATCGCGTTTGCCTGTTTAAAATATCCTTTATTTGCAGATAATAGCTTCGCCAAATGTTTGGTCCGCCTAGGAAATCCGTTCCGAACGCTACCCAAGTACGTGCGTCTACCCGAATTTCAAATCTCGAAGGAAACCGAACTCTTGATGAAAGCGCACGCAGAAACAGAAGAAACAGGCAGATAGACGGACTAGAACAAGACAACTCACATGTAAGTTTTAAAGAAATTATTTTTTAAAAATCATCCTCAACTGTTATAGGATGATCCACACGCAAACATAATCTGGAACAAAGCAGCACCAAAATTTGGAGATGAAATGATCGGAGGTCCACCTGCAAAAAAAGCGAAAAGGGGTAAAGAAGGTGCGATTCAGATTTGAAAAATATTCTTCGAGAATATACATCTTTCAGATAAACCTGGAACATCTTTTAATCCTGAAAAAGCTCGTCGACGAAAGCTCGCTCGGCCGGAATTCAACAAGCAAAGATTCAAGAAAACGTTCAGTGCTCACGTTATCGATCATAGTAAAGTAATTCAAAGCTCTGCTGATGCAGATTATCGTCGAATCAATGCCTATTCTCTGTGCACTGCTCCGCCCTCTAACAAGCCTCCTAGAAAGTTTTGCGCAGCTTGTGGAAAAACGTCAAACTATTCCTGCACTCGTTGTGGTGCTCGGTGAGTTCTTTCATCAACGCGGAGATTATTTGGCAGTTTTATTTTTTTCAGGTATTGCGGAATCAGGTGTCGGGATATCCACAACGATACCAGATGTATGAAATGGCTAGCATAAATACGAGTTTATTCAAACTGGTTTAACAAAAAACGGGTTTAAATTTACGTAAAATAAATAGTACTAAACAATAAATTTATAAATTTATAATCAGTTTTATCCTTCCAGCTTGTAGATTCTTTTAGCATTCTCCGTAGTTATTCTTGCAACATCTTTTGGATCACGACCAGCGAATGCTGCGATCAGCTCGCAAACTGCAGCTAAAGAGCACGGTTCGTTGCGGTTGAATGAAGAAAACTGAAAGGTTTATTCAGGATGATTAAAGTTTATAAAACAAACCTTATGAAGAGCTTCAGTCTCTGGGGTGATGAGGCTTTTGATTTCTTTCGGAATCTTCTTATCGTTAATTTTGGGATACATGTAGGGAGCGTCAGTTTCAAGAACAAGCTTTTCGATCGGAATTTCTCCTGAGCGAAGTCCAGCTTGTACTCCGTTGTCTGATCGGTCTTTCCACAAAAATCCTGAATTAAATTATTTATCATAATAGTACACATGCTGCAACGAACCAGTCAATCCAATATACAGACCCATTTCTAGATATTTCTTCGCTTCTTCCACGGTACCCGTAAAGCAATGAATGACAGCTGGAGGAAGCCTGAAAATTGAATGTTAAGAATAAGGCTGATCGGAAACTACAACTGACGCATCTCCTGCATCGCTCAATATCCTGACCATGTCTTTATGAGCTTCTCTCTCGTGAATGAACAGTGGCTTCCGTAGTTTTACGGCAAGGTCTACCTGCTTCACAAACACTTCTTTCTGGACGTCTTGTGGCGAGAAGTTCCGGTTGAAGTCGAGTCCGCATTCACCAACAGCGACACAGTTCGGATTTTCCTGTAAAGTATTTTTTTTCAGTTTTAGACGACTGCGACTTAACAGACCTGAAGAGCTTTTAGTGCATCTAATGTACCTTCGTTCCAATCTTTCGCATCGTGGGGATGTACTCCTTAAAAGTTTTCTTCATAGAAAAATTATGAGAAAAGGTACCTGCGGTGAAAAACAGAAATCCTGGATACTTTTCGACGAGTTTCGAGCATTCTTGACTAATCTTCTCGCTAGTACCGGTAACCATTATTTTTGATAGTCCAGCTTGTTTCGCTCGATCAAGTACTTCATTCAGGTCTTTTTGATATGAAGGATGACCCAAATTTGCTCCGATATCGACAAGCTCATAAAGGGCCATTCTTGCGAGTGATGATGTTGTTCTCAAAATCCTAACAGACTTCGTGAAAAGTTCGGTTTTGTGAGGATAAAAACATTTAAACAGGCTGTATCATCCAACGATATCATCTCCACAAGTTAATACAAAACATTTTATATTTATTAACAGAAAATCAAAGAAAACAATAGTCTGCTACTAGTTCCTACTATGTGAGCTAATAGCACTACTCCCATCCAAGATTACGACGAATATTTGGATCGTCCAGTGCTTTCAGTTCTTCCTGTTTCTGTTTCAGCAGCAAATCAGGGATGTAACGGGAATCTTCATCTGCTTTTTCGTGCTCTTTAACGGTCATCTGAAAAATATAATAATAAAGAAGGAGATGTTTCTCCTTATTCTCTCACCGTAACTCCAACAGGAATATGTGCCCGAATTATTTGAGTGAATAGAGAGAAGCGAGGAGCTGAAACATCATTCAAACGAACGACTCGATCATAAGTCGAAAGATCGATTTCAGATTCAGCCACAGTTGAGTACGGTTTGTAGGTGATGGCTTTTTCAGTCTGTGCAGCGACAGCATAACTGAAATTTTGAAATACTGATCAAGATACTGCGGCCACAATTACCTATCAGCAACAGAGAATCTGAATCGTTTGGCTGTCTTATGAATGTAAGCTTGATATTTCTCTAGCGACCCGAAATCGTGACCTTGAATTCGTACATTGATTGTGTTATATCTGAAAAACAATACGATTATTGGTTCTCAGGCAGTCAACATACTCTGGAAATTCTCGTTTGTCTTGGAATTTGGGCTCATAGAGCAAGCTAGCGTCGCATTCGCCAACAGTTTCTCGAAGTGTTGCGAAAGTACGGTATTGGGAAATTATCCGGAATGATGAACTTGCCGTTTTCAATGACATTCTGAAAATTTAACTGAAAATAACAGTTGATAGTATTATTGGCACAATGTAAGAACTGGATATAACCCTTAGCAGCAGAGATTCTTAGAATTATTACACTCTTTTTAATATTATGAAAGCACTTTATTTGGAAGACTATTTACAAGATGACCAGTTGTCAAAACGAATCGTCAAAAGCAAGTGAAAGCAGTTAGAAAAATGGATGACGGCCAGCTTGGGGTTGGGAAACATTTGGATATCCCGTGTAACCGGATCCGAATGGAATGTTTCCCATTCCTGGCATATGATTACCAGTTGGATATCCAGGTTGTTGCATTGGCTGAGGTACAGTTGGTTGAGCATAGGAATAGGTTTGTTCGCGGAGAAGGGCAGCCAATCGGTCGGATTTTATTTTTCGGAGATGGGCGACAGTCTTCTTCTCCTTGAACTGTTTCAAAAATATTTCGATAGAGATCTCGCCGTTTTCAAATTGAGCAAAGAGTGCTTCCGCATCATCATCGGCTTCTTGAGCTGCTACTTGCATCAAACTGGATGTTGTGTCGAGCGATTTTGAAGAAGAAATGGAATCCAATTGACTTTTGAGTACTGTTACTTCTCCTTGAAGTCGTTTTGTTTGTTCGTAGAGATCAATGGTTTGTGCTTTGGCTGCGTCTATTCGGGGCTTCTGAGCTAGATTCCATTCGGCTAACGACTTATTCGCAGCAAGAGCACTTTCTTTATCAGTTGGCATGGATCGAACCTGAAACCATGGGCTTGAAGAATTAGGAGCAAATAAATTATTTTACCTGAGGTAAATTCACAATTATAGACTCCAGTAGTGTTTCGTCGTCGAGAAGTGCCATCAATTGTTCGTTAGTCATATTTCGGAGGTTGACCTGAAAGATGATCGTAATTCAAAGATATTGAATGCATCAAACTTACAGAAGCTGCTGAGACGGCAACGTCAACATGTGACTCATACGGGTTTTGATTGAACATCCTTTACTAGAAACAAAAATAATTAAAATATTAACTTTAATCACTATCAGCATAAAGTTTCAAAAACGAGAAAAATTCAAAAAGGGTGTTGAAATCGAAGAAAAAGATTAATCAAATGGCAAACTGGAAAAGCGAGAAGGGCGAAGAGAGTATGTGTTGTGAAGAGACGCAGAGAAAGCTGTGCACACACCGAATTTGACGCGCAGTCGTTCATGACGTGCACATTACGGGAATTCACAGAAAGAGCAAGAGGCAATCGACTTCGACCTCACTGAGACCGTACAAATCGGAAAGAATTGGAAATCGGAAAGAAACGAATCGGGAAGAAACAAATCGGAAAGAAACGAATCGGAAAGAATGTGCAAAATCCACCACGTCTGAATGCACAAACACCGAAAGTTCTGTCAACCGTACTCCTTCCAATTCATTCTTTCGTTTCAAAAGTACGGTTTGCAAAATTTTTACAGTATTTTTGGTGTTTTTGGTGCATTCAGACGTGGCGGATTTTGCACATTCTTTCCGATTCGTTTCTTTCCGATTTGTTTCTTTCCGATTCGTTTCTTTCCGATTTCCATTTCTTTCCGATTTGTACGGTCTCACCTCACTTCCGATAAAAATAGAATGAATCACAGTTTAAAGCAAATATTCATTAGTTAATACGAAAAAAACCATATTTAGTGTTTAACAACAATTTTTTCTGTTGTAAATACCCGAATTCAATGAGTCTGGAGATTGCTAAATAACGTCAACATAAACTGGATCCATCGATGCTTTCTAGTCGAATGTTGTCTATTGCCAGAAACTGATGCTTTTTGACATTTTCAACTACGAAGAAAACCTGAAATTCGGATTATCGTAAACGCTGAAAGCGAATGGACAACTTTTCTAGATCCCTCTTTCAGTGTCACTTTCTGCTGCCCTCGCCAAAACTTGTCTTTCCGTAATGGAGGCGATTTATATGGGCAGTTTTCAAAATTGTCGATGCACACCTGGAACGTGTACTTGGTCACTTTTGTAAATTGAGACTTACTCTTAGTTTGGGAGAGATTGAGCGAATATAAATATCGAATAACAGAAAAATGTCTCGAGTCAAGGAGAACTTCGGGGATTCGGCAACAAAAATGTTATTCTTCATTGACTCTGTGTCATTTCCAACATATGCAAAACCAACTGAAATATAGCAATTCAAATTATTGGGATTGAAGATAAACTGTTATCACCGGTCGATTGGTCGTCTAAATTCACTCTTTGTATTCCAGTATGTCTATTTCCAATCAATTTATCACTGAGACTCCATGCAGATCTGAAATTTAACTAACTGTTTGAATTGTTTTGCAGTAATAAACGTACGTGCTGCCTACTCCACTGAGTCCATAGAAGCAAGAATCTCCATCATTGAAAGTACAAGTTAATGCTGTACAGTAGGATAGCTCTTTAACATTGATTTGGGTTGGAGCCTGTGAGGAAGTTGCTTCCTTCTGAAAACATTCGTAGTATCACACTCTCAAAACCAGTGGACCACACCTTAATTCCAAACGAGGATGGTGTCTCTGTTTCTTCTAAAACGTTCCCATCTTCTTCGAAAAACTTTTGAACTGTTGAATCCGTTGATGGGGAAGGTTCTCCAGTTATTAGAGATGGTAAATGAGATGATGTTTCTCCACCGAATGAGACTAACGAGTGTTCAACTGCTTCATCTATCTGCAATGATTCTTCTTGAACTCTCACTTCGTTTTCACAATCAACTCACAATTTCACAAATCTGTCCATTGTAATGTAGATTATCAATAAGCGCAATGGAATCTGAATCAATGTTGATAACTTCAATTCGCACTTTCAGTCCATCTGCTGTAGTTGGAACTGAGAATTTCAAAGGATTAGAAACTCGTTGGAGAAGGTGACAATTAGAATAATCGCTGTTCGTTTTTGCGATACAGTATCTAACATCTACATTCAATGTATTCGTCCAGAAACTGAAAGAACGAAAACTCTACACTCGAATCAAAACTTGATTTCTCACTCAAATTTAACATCCGCATCTCCATACTGACATGGTATTTCCATTTCGATAGCAGCAGTTTGTGAGTTTACCATTGGCTCTCCACCAGCCAATAGGAAATTGTTATCTACAATTTTAAATAAAAATAAATGGAAGTTCAGTAGTTTCAGATACCAGTAGAGAAGCTGAGAGTACTTCCAGAATTGAATCTTTCGGCGTCAAAGTTGTTTTCCGGATCTAGTTTTCCTTTCCAAAATCTGCAACACGAAGCTTGACTTCGTATTTTCAATGATTCACCTTACTTCATTTCTGTATTTTCGGCATTGTGCCATCCACAGTATTCCATTTCATCATCAAAATGACATGTCAATTTTCCACCATCTGATATAGTAAGCAACGGTTTATTAGGTAAAGGAGTCAATGAAGAAATCGATCTGATATCTGAAAATGAAGAAGCTTCATTTGACGAAAACTTGAAAAAATGTGTTACCATTGGCAGAGTACGGTAGATTTGCAGTTAGATAGTCAAAATTAATTGCGTTTTCACTAGTCCTTTCAAGTGAAGAAACTCCACGAGCTCTTGCTCTCCGAGAAGAGAATTGACTATATTGGGAACTGAGAGAATGACATGCATGACTGATGTCTGAAACTTAAGCCTGATAGAAAAAGGAAAAATGGTAAACCTACTAGATCCAAAATATATGAGAATGAGTAGAGATAGACTCCGTACCATACTTCATGAAGAATCAAAATATATTATTTGGGATATCGAAAGTGAGTATCTTTCACTTCAAAAGTTCAATGAGCGGTATTGCGCGTCGAGAATGGATGGAGTACTGGTAAATTGCCTAATTAGGTTCGATGTTTCTCTGGAGTAACAAGAGAAAGTGGGTCAGTAGGTAAGAAAGGAAAAAGTGAATGACGGGAAATAGAAACCGAAATTTATTATTATTCAACAGTTATTATTTCAAAAGAATCGGGAAATGTTTCCAAGAAAAAAGAAGCTAATAGGAGATGGGGTTAAATGCTAACCAAATTCTTGATTTACTTTCAGATAGTGAGAGCAAATCAATAGTTGTAATGATACTGGAGTCATGATTTCCTGCTATTTCTTCTGTTCATATTTTGCCATCCCTATGATGACTTCAATTATACGATTTTCTATAATCCCTCCATCTTTGTTGCTGTGGGACTTGTCAAGGAATGGGTAATTCTCTGATTACAATTATTTCTATAACATGATGAGAAACGGAACCAAGCATGGCATTAAACAACTGATGTCTGTTCCAAAAGTCAGGATCCGAATCCAAAAGTGATGAGAAACAAGAATTTCCAAAAATCCGTCGATTGCAATCGCGATTGAGGAAAACTAACTTTCAAACTCCCGCCAATAATTTGATAGACTACGGTAGGTAAATGGCGTAAGATTTCATGCTTGCACACTCTCTTATTTTGTCATCGTTTTAAATTCTGGAGCCATTCCAAATGCTTTTTTCATCGGTTTTCCTCCATTTAAGAACGTTTTTTCTATTTCAAAACTAAAACCTTGGACTCTCTTATTGTTTGCGATAAAGCGCACGCAGCCCATGTCCTCTTTTTCTCCGATCTCATGCACATCGGAAAAGATAGGAAATATGAAAAAGTCCATTTCAAATCAGTGCCAGAAAAGTTTTTTCTGTGTTTCTTTGGTTTAGAGATTTAAGAAATTGTTTTATAAATAAAGCTTATTAGCAGCTATCATCTCATGAATGTTCTCTCGGAACAAGTTATGTTTACCGCACTTAATTGTTCAACCATTTACTTCTCGAGTTTTGTTTCAATCTATTTGTTTTTCAGGCTTGAACCATGTTCCGCAATCAATACGACAGTGATGTGACCGTTTGGAGTCCACAAGGACGGCTTCACCAAGTCGAGTACGCTGTTGAGGCCATGAAACAAGGATCGGCCACTGTCGGAATCAAGAGTGACACTCACGCCGTAATCGTCGCTTTGAAGGTAAGGAAATATTTAGCGAAATTCAAAAACAATGCAAAATCTTTGTAGAGAGCGCAAAACGAGTTGTCATCGCATCAGAAGAAAATATATGAAATCGACACACACGCCGGAGTTTCTATTGCTGGACTCCTCTCCGACGGCCGTATCTTGGCACGTTTTCTGCAAACGGAATGCTCCAGTTGGAGATGGGACTACAAGCAGCCTGTGCCGATCAAGAAGCTTGCCGAGGCTATGCAATTGAGTGGGTTAAATATTTCCGCAAAAATTTATTGAATACTAATTTATAGAGTTGCAAGCAAATACCCAGTACTATGGTCGTCGCCCGTTCGGTGTTGGAATCTTGATTGCTGGATATGACGTAATTATCTATTGGATTTTTGTTTTCCAATTGTTTTTTTCCAGAAAGACGGAGCTCATATCATTCAAACTGATCCATCTGCTGAAGTTGTTAGCATGCACGGAACATCAATCGGAGCCCGATCGCAATCTGCTCGTACTTACCTCGAACGAAACGTTGATAAATTTGAGAAATGTAATCAAACTGTATTCTAATATCGTACTTATTTTTATAATTTCAGCTTCTCCAGAAGAGCTGATTGTGCACGCTCTCCTTGCTCTCCGTGACACGCTCCCAGCTGAAGAGAATCTCAGCGCTCAAAACACCTCTATCGGAATTGTTGGAAAGGACTCTCCATTCAGCTTGCTCGAAGATGCTCAAGTCGCCGTCCATCTCAACCAGGTCTCCACTCATCCACGTACCACTGCTCAGGCCGCTCCAGGCGGTGCTGAACCAATGCAGATGTAAAATCTGATTTGAATCCGGAACATGTGAATAACTTTCGTTACCTTTTTTCTTTTATTTGACCCGTATAATTTATCGCCGGTTATTCTCCTTCTCATTCAAAAAATTAAATTATTTTTTCTGCCCCAATGAAATCGTCTCATTCTCTTCTGTGTCCCGGAAAGTCATATATGTTGCAGAAAGAACATTAAAGGAAGCACTTCTCGTCATTCGGACCCATGTCTTCTGTCCATTAATGATGGATGTCTTTGCCGTAGTACACCACGCCAACGACTGGAGCTATTCCCCGGGCGAGCTAGTCGGAGGCATTATTCCATGATTCTCTTTAGTGTTCCACACGCTTCTTCTCCACTCGAATTGTAAATCAGCGAAGGGAGTAAAGAAGAAAATAGGGGAGGAGTGAGTGGCGGTGCAAGAAGAGAAGAGTTTCAAATTTCGTCGAATTGAGATTGAAATCTTCTTTGTCGCAGTCAACCCACTTCTGCTTTTTGTTTTTCCCAGTAGCATCTGTCAAATTTCAACACTGCCATTCTAGATTTAAGGCTAACAAAAGCGCGAAGTGAAAAACAAGCTTGCTTATGGAAATTAGTTCTAGAATAACTTAATTTCTCTGGAGAGTCTGAATCAGTATTTTGAGAAGACACTTCTGGTTGAAGCTAACAGAAATCTTCCATTTTCTTTCAACATTTTCTTTCAATTCTTCTTTTCTTTCCTCTGACAAGAGAAGAGAGAAAAGAAGAGCGCCCTTAAATGAATTTGTATCGAGCCAATGGCATCGGAGGCCATGCGGAGCTCGGCGCGTGTTTCCTCACTTCAAGCGCCACCACAATGTTCTTTTTGAAGCCAACGGGAGCCAACGTCTATTCAGCACTTTTTCTTCACTTTTAGGAGACGTTACTCTCAAAGAAAAGAACACCCCGTCAAAAAAAGTGGCACTAGTTGGAGGGTGTCTAAATGCCAGCTATTTCCTTCTCTAAAGTATAAACTACTCCTGGGAGAATCCCTCCTAGAAAGTTCCGTATGTGACTTTTTGCATAAAATTGTATTATTGTTGGATCATTGATTGTAAATATCGGTAGGTTGTCAGTTTCATCGAATCTATGATTGACATACTCAGAGCCGGAATCCAAAGCAATACATTTTTTTTGACTGGAAAAAAATCCAAACAGGAAATGTTTTGAGCTGAAAGTTTCATCGATGGAAGATTTTGAATAACGCATTCCTTTCATAATTCAATTGTTTCCATATCCAAAACTACATGGTTTTCTATCGTCTGAAATTAGTTTGCACTTTCTTTTATATGGATTTCTCACACTTTGGCTAATTGTATACTGTACTTGCTATTCCTTTGTTCTTACCAAGATTTTTGAGTTACTCTCTAAATATTCAGATCAAAAAATAACTAAAAATTTCATTTAAAAGATTGGTGTCAGTTGTTTTTAAAAATTGGTGTCAAGCCTTGTGGGTTTTCAACAAATTTCAATATGATACTATTTTTCCAAACATTCGTTTCATAATTCAATTTCCTTCCTATTCAAAACCATATGGTTTTTTTTGTCTAGAATTAGTTCGCACTTCCTTTTTATGGAATTTTTCTTTCATAATTGTATACTGTACTTGTGCTATTCACTTGTTCCTACCAAGATTCTTGAGTTACTCTCTAAATATTCGGGTCAAACAATAGCCAAAAATTTCACTTACAAACTTTTGAAGAAGTTAAAGATGTTAAAGTTGTTAAAAACGTGGTATAAGTGTTTCAAGCCTTATGGTTTTTTTTAACACTCCATTTGGATACTATTTTTTTGTACTATTTTATGAAATAGGAAATTTATATCCTATCTTGTTGTTATTTCGAATTCTCAAAACGAATCGCAAATTCAATCTATTCATTCAATCAATAAAGTTTACCCATTTTCAGACACTCAACTAATCCTGGATCTCGACACAGTGTGTTCGTCAAAACTTCCAAACTGGAAACCATTATGAGTCTGGCCGGATCCACAATTCAGGCGTATCGCCAGTAAGTTTTTTTAAATTCAAATGAGTAAAAAGTAAAAGTGACTCCTATGTTCAAGCATCATTAGTCATGCTGAAACTGATTGAAAGAAGGTGAAATTCTTCTATTATTATTTTGTTAACAACTTATCATTAAAATTCTCGTAGGGTTATTAGACTCTAGAGAAGTATTAATTGTTTTTTTTTTCAAAAAATGAAACTTTTTAGATCAGTATGACCTTTTTCCCGACATTATGTTTGAGAACTAAGCAATTTCTAGACCTTTTCTATTCTCCAAAAACTTATTTATTTTTTTCTCGAAACTGGATTCGTCTTCAAAAGCACAGGTGTCTAAACATAGCTTTTGTTGGATGAATGCGGAATACAATTGTTTCGCAATTCCTTTCCGCTACCTCGGTCTCTTTCCTCTTTTCTACATGTTGGCCCGACGATCGATATGACTGTGCGTCTCCAGTTTTCTCATTGTCTCTCGTAAGCTGCGCACGTCTCTTCTCCAACACGAGTGTGGGACGCCTTTCGGTTAATACAACCAATACACTTGCTGGACAACGTTATATGTCATCGTACCACACTTTATTACCTTTTTCAAGACTAAATTAAATAATATCTGTTCGAAATGAGCATAGAGTTTAGTTCTTCAGTTATTGGGAGGGAACACAATTTCTTCCATTCAGAATTCTATCGATTTATTATGAAATAAACAACTCTCTAGACGCTCCGAATTCGAATCCCCTTAATGGTTAGATCAAAAGTAGTCCCAAAGTTCCGAAGCCGGAGTATAGTTTTTTCAAAGTGCCCTAGATAGTTTTTCCTTTTTTTCCAATAACAAAGGCATTACACGTGTTCTGCTGTTCTGCTGAACCATCAATTTTGAAAACTTATTGGCATTCAAAAAATCTTTTGGATTGAAGTGAGTTTTGTGAGAAGGGCCATGCAAGAAACGAAACAAAACTACTATTTTCTCCATCCTGAACTTGAATCACCGTAATCTTTCCTATCCAACATTGCTGAAATGATATCAAGAAAATTAAATATTTCAGGAGGAAGATAGAATCGCTGGCGAAGATGTCCAACATGTCGCAAGACGACGTGACAACTGGCTTGCGGACTGTCCAACAGGGTCTTGAAGCTCTTCGTGAAGAGCATTCAACCATCTCGAACACTTTGGAGACTAGTGTCAAAGGTATTCGGAATTTCGAACTGAAACAATAATTTGGAAAATTGAATTCCAGGTGTGAAAGAGGATGAAGCTCCGTTGCCAAAACAGAAGCTTACCCAAATCAATGAGAACTTGGATAAGTTGATGTGCGGTGTTGATGAGACGTCTCTGATGTTGATGGTATTCCAACTCACTCAGGGAATGGATGCTCAACACCAAAAGTATCAAGCTCAACGGAGACGTCTGTGTCAGGAAAACGCATGGTTGCGCGATGAATTGAGCTCCACCCAAATTAAGCTCCAACAGTCGGAGCAGATGGTTGCTCAATTAGAGGAGGAGAACAAGCATCTCAAGTATATGGCCTCTATCAAACAGTTTGATGACGGAGCGGTACGTGATTCTTTTTTTCCTGGTTACTTGTATTCTTTTCGATTTTTTATTCACCTACTCATGAGTTTATAATTTCAGCAAACTGACACCAAAACCGTCGCTGATTCTGGACCACAACCAGTTACCAACGAGACTCTTCAAGAGCTTGGATTCGGTCCCGAAGACGAGGAAGACCTCAACACCAGCCAATTTGCTCAGCCAACTCCAGCTCATTCGATGGCTGCTTCTGCTGCTGTTGGATACGAGATTCCAGCTCGTCTTCGTACTCTTCATAATCTTGTGATTCAATATGCTTCCCAAGGAAGATACGAAGTCGCCGTTCCATTGTGCAAACAAGCATTGGAGGATTTGGAGAAAACCAGTGGACACGATCATCCAGATGTTGCCACAATGCTCAATATCCTTGCTCTCGTCTACAGAGATCAGAACAAGTACAAGGAGGCTGCTAATTTGTTGAATGAAGCTCTCAGTATTCGTGAGAAATGTCTCGGAGAGAGCCATCCAGCCGTTGCTGCAACTCTCAATAATCTCGCAGTTTTGTTCGGAAAACGTGGAAAGTTCAAGGACGCCGAGCCATTGTGCAAGAGAGCTCTGGAAATTCGTGAGAAAGTTCTTGGAGATGATCATCCGGATGTTGCCAAGCAACTCAACAATCTTGCACTTCTTTGCCAAAACCAAGGAAAATATGAAGAAGTGGAGAAATACTACAAGAGAGCACTCGAAATCTACGAGAGTAAACTTGGACCAGATGACCATAATGTGGCTAAAACGAAGAACAACTTGTCATCGGCTTATTTGAAACAAGGAAAGTACAAGGAGGCTGAAGACTTGTACAAGCAGATTCTGACAAGAGCTCATGAGAAGGAATATGGACAAGTTAGCGGAGAGAACAAGACAATCTGGCAAATCGCAGAAGATAGAGAAGAGAATAAGCATAAGGGAGAAGGTGCAACTCCCAATGAGCAAGCTGGATGGGCTAAGGCAGCCAAAGTTGACAAGTGAGAATCAAAACATCTAAAAATTATAAGGTATCTGATACTTTACGATTTTCAGTCCAACCGTGACCACAACTCTCAAAAACCTCGGAGCTCTTTACCGACGACAAGGAAAGTATGAAGCTGCGGAGACTCTCGAAGACGTTGCGTTGAGAGCAAAGAAGCAGGTGCGTAGTGAAGACCGCTGAAAAAAACCCGGAGTATAACTTAAAATAAAGAATAATACATTTATAATTTGCATCAAATCGCTTCTCTATCTTTTCCACAGCACGCTCTACATGCTAGAATAACTAAACAAGCAGAACAAAAATCTAAATGTTGTAAACTGTTGTATGCGTCCCCCCAAAAAACTTCAAAACAAGAAGTCTTGATTTCCATTTAAGCAAGTCAATCCCTATTAATTTTCAGTCCCATCTAATAACCAAACAAAAAATGCTTTTGTATTATAGTGATGTGCTTTAGATTATGGTCATTCGTTCCCTCTTTTCAGTATTGTTTCCTCTTTCAGCATGAACCACTACGAAGTGGAGCACTTGGAGGTGTTGATGAAATGAGTCAATCCATGATGGCATCCACAATCGGAGGATCCAGATCTGCAATGACAACGAGTACATCACAGACTGGATTGAAGAATAAACTAATGAATGCACTTGGATTCAATTCTTAAACTTTGCACAACGCTTATCGTTCTTGTCCAGACAAAAAGAATATTTTCAGATAAATGCTTTTTTAATTTTCTTTTTTTGTTGTGATGTGCATGATCCTTCATTTTTCGAATCGATTTCCTTTCCCTCTCGACCTTTTTACTCCCGATAAAAAACGAGAATTTTTTCCTTGTCATCAATGCCTTTTGTAGAGCTTTACATTCTCTGCTCCCAACTTTTTCTCCCCATTTCCCGTTTGCAAAGTGTAAGATCGAACGTCTTGATTTATTTATAAAGAGCAGACTATCGTGCTGTAAATAAACGGTTTTCGTTTTTTTGAGAAGGCTAATTTCTCTACAAAACCAAAAATTTCAGTTCTCCGAGTCACGGAAAATGGATCGATCTGGCATGTACTGAGTGAATCTCGTGCGATCTCCAAGCTTGCTACAATCCCTACTGAAGCTTTACATTTTTGCAGAATTCAATATTATTTGCCATAATTCATCGTGCTTGCTTTGAAATTATTAACTTATTCGAATAAAAGTAATACGCAGAAGCTAGTTTTCCTTACAGTAATAATAACTTTTCACAATCTTCTTTTTGTTAAGTAGATTTGAACGAACAGTAAAACAAAGAACGAAATGAGGAATGTTACTGTCACGAGAGAACAAGCCAAACATTGGTTTCAGTGACTAATAGTGATATGTGAGAAACAGTTATTGAGAAGGGATCAGAGAGATCCAATGATCTCGTGGGAGGCCACTCGAGGAGCTGAGAAACTGAGAACTATTTGTATAAATAGTGACCTGTGGAATGTTGTTCGCTTCCTCTCGCCCCCGAAATCTCAATACATGTACTTTGTTCTCATTTTCACCATGTAAATGATCTATAATCAACACAGATTTTGCAAGTCCACGTTTCGCCTATTTGTCATCTTGCACCATACCGTTTTATATAAATAATAATGTCTTGTCGTGTCGCGGTTGTGCTTTCAAGACCACTTCAATAAGAGAAAAATGATTAGACAGAGACATTGTCAAGTGACACCAAAACTTATCCAAATAGAATCTGATTTGTGATACCACTTGTACGATATGATTTTGATATAAAATAACATTAAAAAGTCACGGTAGCCAATATCTTTCTTGGTCTCTTTGGTTTCATTAAAAGTTATCTTCTTCACAACCCTCTTGATTTTTTCTGCAGATACAAAAACCCAGAGCCATTTTTTCAAACTGTGTCTGTGTATTGTTTTCCATTTGGTAGACCGTTTCAGGTAGGATGACAGCTGATAACTACTGTATCTCTCTATACAGAGCTTCCGATGCCATCTCCCGTTTTTGATACAGAAATCAACGAAGCTCCATGACTCATTGTTGAACTTACTCTATATGATTTTTGAGAATGGATTTTTCTGACAATTGAATGTTGTTATTTGCCGGAAAACAATCCATCTCAATCTCTAATTTCTGACCAATATCTGCTCCATCAAAACCCAAATTCCAATTTTTGTAGTATCCGTTAGTCAGTCAAATGGAGACACAAATCTATCAAAGGTGATATACGGATGTTCATTGCGTGCTCCTTGCCTTTTTCCTTCAATTTCGTTTCTCTCTTCTCATCAAATAACGACTTCCGTGAGCTCACATAAGCATAATTCAAGCGACAGGAGCAGAATATGAAGGAAAGAAAGAAGGAGGAGCTCTTTTCCCGTTTCTTTTTGAAGCTTTCAATCTCTCTTCCCGTCTTTTCTCATCATCCATTCGACTGATTCGGACCCACCATTGGAGATTAGGCGAGGATTAGATGAGACATATTCAAGACCACTATGTATTCTATATCTTACTATCTTATTAAAAGGATCATAAGATATATTAGAATTCCGCTATCTTCCTTATTGATCTTCTCATTTTTTAGCATGGGTTCTGATGGTACGGAAAACAAAGAGGCTTCAGAAATCTCAGTCTTTTCGAGTCTTCTATATAATTGTATTTTTATTTCTCCGTTGAAAAAACAAAGCACAGCATGGAAATAGCATTCTCGAAGCTTCCGAATTAAACAAAAAATACTTGCCGAAAGTTAGAAAATTGATGTTGACATGTCTTCTAGTCGAGCCGTACCTAGTGTTCCTGTTGTGTATAACACAACTGAGTTTTCAAAATCTCCAAATCCACTTCTGAGACCTCCCATTCATCGGTTCCACCCATTGCTCATCAGAAAACTAGGTCAATTGGATTTCCATAACAACCAACATGTTCCGCTTGATTTCTAATGTCTTTTTTCAGTCACATATGTCAATCTTTCTGTCCTTTTCAAAAAATTTCCCATAGAATCAATCAATCGAGCCATCTTTTCGCTTCATCCCGTCTTCGATGTATATTAATATCACCCCAGAGAAAACCTTCCCGAAAAAGACGCAATTAGGAAACGGGGCCCCCATCTAATCTTCTTCCTTCACTATTCTTTTTCAAAGAGAAGCTTGATAATTTCCGAAAAAAGACAGACAGGCTCCTCCTTGGCTCTTGCCTGCTCAATTACTCGCAAAGGGGTCCTCTCTTTTTCTTCCTTTTCAAAAAAGTCGTTCTTTTGCCCCTATTTCTTTCAGGATAAATAAAATAGCCCCGTCTTTTTTCGTTGTTTAGTGTGGTGTTACGTCTTCTTTTTCCGTCGACTTCTTTCATCGTCGTCGCCGACGTCGACGTCTTCTTCGTCGTGTGTTTCTGCTCCGTTTAATTCCAATTTACTAGTAGCTTCACCTCCTTTTCAAACTCTTCAAATGTCTGAAGATTTCGGGTTTTTTCTCCTTTATTTTCCCGCCTTAACTGCTTTTCTAGGTTCTCTGTCTGTCTACGGAAAATCGCAAATCCACTAGAGGAATCTTTTCGTTTATTTTGTCTCGCGATGTAACGGAAACGACGCTTACAATAGGAATTTCCGATTCGCAAAGTATATCATGTGATAGTTTCAGAAGAGGCGCACTTTTTGAGAACTCAGTTTATTCATTTTTTTCGATTTTCCCTCTCAATGCATCATCAGTTTCGTGAATTAGTAAAACAAGTCTAGCATGAATTCGCGAATTTTGAAAATCAAAAAGCTCTATCTCACTCATATTTATCTATAATCTTATAATGGACAGTACCAATTTTTCATTTTTGCTGAAATTCCGAAAAGCTTTCGAAAAGTTTACCTTTTGGAAAATGCTATGACAGTAACGAATTCCATTGGCATATCAATACTTCAAATTGATCTGATTT
The DNA here is from genome assembly GCA_963966625.1 of Caenorhabditis zanzibari. NCBI lineage: Eukaryota > Metazoa > Nematoda > Chromadorea > Rhabditida > Rhabditidae > Caenorhabditis > Caenorhabditis zanzibari. The sequence continues at coordinate 11,915,060 of OZ016472.1, read as the reverse complement.
GAAACCTAAAAACAGTTTTGAACATTTCAAGTATCACTTTTTTCAAAAATAACATGTAGGTTTTGAAATTCCCCTCGCATTTTTTCTGTCTCGAATCTTGAAAATAACATCACTAAATTTAATAAAGGGGTTGAATAGGACATAATAGCAGATGTCGAGATTTGAGAAGTTTTGAAGAGAAACCGGAGAATTCTGGAAAAAAAAACAAAATAATTTATTGAGAAGGAGAAAGAGTATCTGATTCTGAGAGCAATAGCCATAAAAAGTATTCCCTACTTTTCCTTCTTATTCTCCATTGTGCAACCCTTCACTTTCCGGTTCTTTCAACTCGGGTACTTCTCTGTAAATATCTCTACGTCTATCCAATTTTCTTCCTTTTTTTCACTCTCAATTCAGAGAGACTTTTCCATCTTTCCATCTCTCTTTATTTCTTTCGCTTTATGGTCCTTTTGTAGTCTCTCAACCCTAGCCAAAATACGTCATCAAATGAGCCATTCTCACTAGTCACTCAGCCGCGCATTCTATCTCTCTGTTCATTGATGTATTTTTCGTTGTCGTCTCTCCAGAATAACATCCTACAACTTTTTCTGCTGGTTCCTCCAAAAAATTTTGAGATTTAAAATTTCTTTTTTCAGTGGTCCGATTGTCACAGATAAATGGGTAATCAATCGACAAAATCTTCGCATGGTACCACACGGGTATCTCATTCAAAATCAACTCACCATCATTCAAGTAGAGTAACTTCCGACGTCATTCCAAGATCAGCTTCAGCTATTTCTTCTCATGGTAAGAACCTTTTGAACGTCTTCATTCTAATAAACATTCTAATTTATGTTAAGCAAGGCAACAATCTGAATATAGAGAAGATGATTCAAATGGAATACATCCTTAAATTAAGAAGTTTCTCCAGGAAGTGTTCGAAAAGTTCAAATATTTCAGACCGGTATTACACTGATTCTCAACCATCTTCCCCTCCAGCAGTATGCCCTGTTTCAGCACCAGGAAAATACCGACATATCAAAGGTTACTTTGAAACCCATGATCACTGTTCTCTCATACAACAATTTCAGGAAAAGACGTTCCTCCAATAAGTCTATCAGATGAATACACCAATTCTGATGATGAGGTTTTCTGTTCTACAAGATCTTCAACACAATCTCCGTTAGCAAATGGTAATTTGCAGAAAACAAAAAAACAAACAAACTTTTTGATTCAGATGGTACCAGACAGAAAATGGGATCACCAATTAATCGTAGATCTGTTGACTCTACAAATTCCGATTTTTTAGAAGCAATAACCCCTCGGAGCCAGTTAGTTTCTCTAGAAATCTGCAAAGAATCATTCCGTTTATTTCAGTATATCAGTTAAACGGACGGCTAGTAGTGGGACGGAACATGTTACAGATCATCCCAACATGCAAAAAAGTAGTTCTCTGAAATTCACCAGAGCCGGTGTAAGAAGTGAAACCAAGGAAACAACACCTTCAACCAGCTCGAATCGTAAGTATTCTGTCGAATTTTACAGGAAAATCTGTAAACTTTCAGCTACAATATTCCCTCGCATCCATCAATTCCTTCATCTCACTCAACCTCAAATATTATTTGTGAGGAAAACTTGGAATCATGCCAGAAATCAGGGAGCCCTCGAACCAGCAATCAGCATATTCCGGAATTCGTTTTTCAAGAATCCTGAAATAAGACAAATGATTATGTTTGGAACGAAAAATGAAGGGCATGAAAGGTTGAAAGTGAGTGTATTATGAGGAAGATTTGAATCTAAGAAAGAAATTTTCAGAGGCACGCTCAATTATTCACGGTTCTCATGGATGATCTGATAGCAAATTTGGATTCTCCATCGGCTACAGTTGCTGGATTACGAGAAGCAGGAGAGAAGCATGTCTGGCCTGTCAAAAATCAATGTGAGTCAATAATAAAGAAGCTAGAATGAAACATTGAATTATCATTTTCAGTTGGTTGCCCATTCCATGCCCATTTGATGGATCAATTTGCTACGGCAATGATTGAAAGAACACTGGAATGGGGAGAGAAGAAAGATCGCACTGAGGTATTCAGAGGATTTTTTACTTTCTTTAATATTAATTTCTAGACAACCCAGAGAGGATGGACCAAAATTGTGTTATTTGTGACGGAACAGCTGAAAGAAGGATTCCAGGACGAACAGAAAAAAGCAAGGAGAATGAAGGCTCAAATGGTATGAATCAGAAAACTCGCACATTTCTCAAAACAGTTCAATTTCAGAAAACCAGTGCAGGAAGCAGTTCTTTCGAAATCTCATCGAAAGTGAAACAAAGTGACATGAAACGATTTCATACAGTGGACAATATGTGAAAATTCACAGCTCAATTCTTGTCTGGGTCATAGGTGATAAAGCATAATCCGGTTCTTTTATTGTTTTCTTTCTGTTGTTAACATTTTCTCAAAATATATGAATGAATGAAATATTTTGTATTGCTCCCAGTGACTCCCTTCCACAATATATAGATGAATCGCTGTTGCTCTTGTGCAGGTGAACAAAGAGCATTGTAGTACCAATGTATGCATACACAATGATGCATTCTCTCTTGGCACTTTCTTTTCCAACTCGTTATCATGGTTTGACGAATCGATCGACGGGTCCCACGCATCATGATTCTATTCTTTTATTTCTTACCCCCACTTGACCGTTTGCCGAGTTTTTGACTATTCATGCTATAGTTAGGCACCGCAGCGCGAGGGGGCGGAGCCTAATTTTTTTTCTCCGCGGGGTATCTGGCATGTTTGAAGGCTGATAACTCGAAACTGGATGGACCAATTTTTATGAAATTTGGTCCCGTTATGTAAAAAAACACGTAGAATCGAATGCAATAAACAGTTTTTCATTTGAATGACAAGCTTTGGAGTTATAATAGAAAAATGAGAGTCGGCGAGAGAAAATCGCTCATAGAATTTTTATTACCCCCAGGTACGCATCTGTTTAGAACGGATTTAGATGCTTCGAGAGACTGTTTATAAGATGTTTATGCTCATTTTAGTCGACGAGTTGTCTCTTTTTTGCTATGATCCGACAAACTTCAAGCAAAAATTGTGAATTTTTTTCAGCGATGACACCACTTTTTTTAAAGCTACATACGTAAAGGAACTCACTAACTACCTTGTGGCTAAATTTGAAGTCTATTGGATACGTATGAGTTACTCAAAAAGTCATTGAAAGATGGGTCACTCCCAATTTTTTCCTGTTTTTGTAGATTTTACCCATTATGCAGGTCGAGTACGCATGTTTTCTTTTCAGTTTCGAATTCTACGTAAAATTTGACATAAGAACATGCTATCCGTTTTTGCCAACCAGTTGTCGCTTTTTTGTAATACCGTTTTTAATTGCGCAAAATCCGCATATTTTCACCGAAATTTTCCTTCTAGTGCAGCCGGAAAGGGTGGGCGGCAGCACTACTTTATCACTGTCATGCCGCGCGCGCGACAACTTGCCCTCTGTGGTCGAGTGGGTAATGCGTTGGAACAGGAGCGGCGCGATGTGTGTTCGATACCGGTCGGCAGCTGTCTCTCTTTTTATTTTTTAGGCGCGGAGAAAATCGTTGATTTTTTTCAATTTTCAAATGCTCATTACTCAGCTCCTAGCGAAGCTTTTCTTTTGAAATTTTAGGAGGTTGCTTAAAAAATTTTTCTGAACATTTTCGTATAAAAAATGTTTAGAATGGTGGTGTTTGAAAAAATCGTTGCGGTGCCTAGCTATAGTTTCCTCTTTTTCAAAAAAACAACAAAATTAGATGCAATTAAGATTTTCAATCCTCTGACCTCATTGAATGTGGTTTTTCAAAATCTTTTGATTCGGTTTTCATACAATTTCATTTTCTAAAATAGCATAGTTTATGTTTACCTGCTCTTTTTCAAGACTCTCTGTTTTTATTCCAGGATTTCAATGGATTATTTGAAACCCGTATTGGGCGCGACCAGTTTCTATCCAGTTGTGAGTGTGTTCCAGAAAATGATGAATATTCTAGAGAAGACGTCTTTCAGAATGTCAACTCAATTATTCCGGATGGAATCGTTCGAGAAAGACGTCAATTCTTTGTTTCCAATGATTTGAACATGACGAATGATAATGGCCAGAATCAGAGATTTGAAGGCAAGTAAGAGTTTCCTGAAAGGGAATACGAAAGTTTTCCATATATTTCGAAACTCTAGTTCAAACATTTTCCAGGATACACACACAAAACTGCTCTGGACTACTATGCACCCGGAAAAAGCAAGAACAAAATCTATCCAATTGTCAATACGAGAACACCAATGAGACCAGCCGTTGTTTATTTTGGAAATGATAATTCTTCTCAGAACTACAAGAATGGGCAAAGTTTACACCTTCAAAACGAGAAGAGTCATCCATATTTTGTAGTCAGAGTGCGATCTCGTCCACCAGCATATGAGGGTACCACCAGAAGAATGATTGTTAAAAAACGACTCAAAATTTTCAGATACTGGACAGAATGCATGGTTTCGAGATTGGCGGAATATAGATCAGGACCATTCTCAATACTCTACTCACATTTCAAATCGATTTCAGTATGGAACTTCAGTAAGTCTTTTTCGAGTTCTTCCCCAATCTAATCCTCCTCCTAATCGAATCAAATCTTACCTCAAAAAATGTTGCGCCATAAATTAGAGAGGGTAAATGTTAATAGGATCGTCAAAAAACCTCATCAACAGAAAATTTATCTGCGTCTTTTTCTTCCTCGGATGCCATATGGGCGAGGCGAGTTTTGGTCATGATTAAGAAACCAGATTGATGATGGAAATAAACAAAACGAAAGGGAAGATACAGTCAGTGATATGTTCTGATACATACGTAATAATGTTGTTCTTTTGACTGTTTTAGTATTCATTCATCCATTGTAACTTTGTAATAAAACCATCCCATTATATAATTTCAGCCTGTCAAGTCATGGAATGATATGGACCATAATTCTCGAAACTTTGAGAAAATGAGTATCGTAAGTTTTTAAAGATGTCATTCTCTATGATCAGATTCATTAATGTTGAAAAACCAGACGGGCTACGCCCCTCTGGGGCCCTTCGGGCATGTCTAAAATTTTTTTTTTAATTTTGAAAAACAAAATAGATGGGCATCATTAAGCAGGAATTACTGATAGCCTGCCAAACTTTGAGAAAAATCGGTCTAGTGGGGACTGAGCTAGAGCGGGATCCGGACACAGCACAGACAGACAGACAGACACACAGAAATTTGCGTTTGTTAATAGTAAAGATATCTTTTAAAGAAAGTAGACAAAAATTCAATCAAAGTTTGTAATTTTATTTCTTTCACCCCATAAAATCAATGAACTACATATTCCTATATCAAATCAGTAAAAACCGGTTCTTCAAAACAACATTGACTTTAGAAATTGAGATTTTTTATCGTTCAATTAATTTTTTTCAGGCGTCTTCCAGAAGAGAATCAGACGATCATTCAAGTACAATGAGCGGCAGTTCTGAGGTGAGAAATCTACTTGTCGGTTTGAAAAATGTTTGATTCCAGATCATGTCTATGCATGATCAAATCGTTCGTTTTTCTGCAAGTTCTTCTGCTCCAGAAGACACAACTGCAAATTCTTTGTTAGCAGAGAAAGAGGCGACTCTTGTTGTGAGACTCGAACAAGAACTCACTCAAGCACAAATATGCGTTAGTTTTTTTCTTTTCACACCTTCAATATATACTTGTTTTTTTTTCAGAATCACCGATTGAATCAACAGTTAAAAATCCTTGCGAATAGTAGTGACAAAGCGATAAAAGTTGAATTGGCAACTACTAAAGTGAGTTGATTTGGTGGAAATTATGAATTAGTTTATTTAATTAATACTCTACAATATTAGCTATCATTGATTGCTCCATAACTCGGTATACTTTCTTCCAAACGTGAAGAAAATCTTCTTTGACATGCTTGATATTCAGTACCTTGCACAGCATATGAATCATTCCTGAAATAACTGTCTTCTTGTTTTTCATTTTCAAAACTACACTAACCATCAATAAAAGACTTTCGAACGAGTGGTGGACACACTTCGACCACCAGAAACTTAATCACAAAATCTCGAATTTCCTGAATCAAATTGACGAATCCTTCTTCTGGTGTATAAGACTTTATTGTTTTGTCTAGTGCCTGTAGATATAATTTTTTTGAAAAAAATTATTTTTCACTGCTAACCTTCATAATCTGATCCGACAATGCAATGAAACTTTGACTAGTTTTGTTAGCTTCAATCGGAAGAGTCATTTTCAAATTGTGCATTTTCAAAAGTTCCGAATAGTTTTCAAATGCCGATTCGCACAATATCATTCCAGCTTTTCGAAATCCATAATCTTCAACTTTGTTCCAACTTTCTCTCACTTCATCCATCTCTTTTGGAATTAAGCATTGGGACAAGTAATTTGCTCTCTGAATTTCAATTCCTTCTCCCATATGAAGTCGAATCGTTTGAAGGAGCTGGAAATAGCAAGCATACATTTATTTCGTAAAAACGTAGGACTAACACAAATCCAAGATTGTTCAATTTCATCATCCAACGCATCACCTCCATTCAAAACGAGTCTCATTGACTCTAGAAGACAATCTTGAAATACTTCGAAATGTGGTTCACATGCGTCATAGAAGAAATGATGAGCTCCCATTTCATTAAGCATTCGTCTCATTCCGTTTCTATCATCTTTATTCTGAATTATCATATTTAAAGCAGCTTGAAGTGATGCGCAATGGTGTCTGAAATTAATAGTTGTTTGATCTCTATTACTCATTCGAAAAAATGAACCTGAAATAGAAATCCTCAACAAGTTCGGGTTTCCATGCTTCATCAATTCGACCTTCGATTCTTTTTCCAAATCCCCAAATCGGTCGAACTTGTGGATATTTTTCTAGCATCGTCAGGAAACATCCACGAATTGCCAAACCCTTCAAATTGAGAATAGTTTATATTTCCCACCACATAAAATAAATCAACCTGTTTATTCGATTTTTGTAATTGGATCCAGTGCGTCCTAGCCAATTCAAAATCATCATCAACAATTCGCATACTCCTTCTATATTCTTTCTGGAAGAATAATTCATCGGAAACTGGATTTTTATTCAAAACTAACTTCAAGTTGTCTGCTCAGCTGATCGTATTCTCTTATTTCTTCGTTTATAGCACTCAAGGGTCTCGGTTTTGCTGAAACTATCTTCATTCTCTTGTTTTATTCCCAGTACCTACCCTTGGTGGATATTTTGTCATGATTACTTTGAACTTTCTCGATTACCGTAGTCAGCGTCTCGTTCACAAGCTGAAAAAAGTATGTTCTCTTCCTCCGCCGACTCCTTTTTTTTTCTAGATAATCACAACGAAGAATTAATTACTAGTCCATGGAAATAGGGCAAGGATAAAAGCGATGCGCATGAAAGAATACTTGAGGTTCGAGATCATAATCTTTCACACCGGAGAGAAATATACACACATATAAAGACCGTTCCATTCACATTTCATGACATACGTGGTAATGAAATTCTGTGTTTATTATTATTGGAATTCTGGGGTTTATTGTGATACCTGAATTCAAGTTCTACTGATGCCTGTGTACGACATGCAGGAATGACAGTAGCACTTGTTTGTATAAGGCTGATAAGAAGTTTTTGTAGAAATAGTGAAAAAATGCTACTATCAAGCATTCATGTTGGATTTTAAGTCAGTATTTTTGAATTATTATAAGTTGCTTTAACTGTAAGTCTCAAATTGTTTTAATTTTCTTAACAATTGGTCATAATCAAAAAGTCAGGTGTTTAGAGCGTACTTGTTCTTTCGGAAAATGTTATTTTTTTCATTGGAAACCGGTTTTTGACAAAAGTTATTCGAATTCGAGATGGAATAAATCATGGATCACACTTTCGGTTTCAGAAATCACATCGTAGAGAAAAAAACTCGGTGAAAAATTCGAAATTCTCATCTCTTTTGCAAATGACAGTTCGCAACAAAATAACCGTTATCAACTAGTTTTCTCTTCTAATCATAATATTATGTCTACGATCTCTCTCATTTGAGTGTGCTGGCTGCTGCCTCGAAAGTGCAATTTCGTCTCCACCCGTCTGTTGATAATCACAAAAGACAAACAACCGGGACGCAAATTGTATATAGAAATGTATAGATTGAGAAACAAAACAGTTCCCAATTATTATCATTTTTTTTTCATTACCTGAGTAATCTTGAATTCCTCGTACATCTTTCCGATTCCAATTGTTTTCTCGCTCATTTCCTTCTTTTTTCCTTAAAAACCAATCATTTGTTATTCCCATTCCTCGACTTTCTCGATTGAGTCCGAGAAAGTCAAATAAAAAATAACTAACTTGGGCAAACAATAGGCAAAAAACCGAGAGGGAGAGATTCTTGAGGTTGTTCTTATTCTTAGGCTCTCTCTGCGCACCTTCTTCACTTTTCCCTCTAAAAAATTACACCGTGTATCTCGTCTTCGAATGAATCATGTTCTCTCCAGAAAAGGAGGAAAAAGGAATAGTTCGGGCGGTAGTTTTCTCTAAACCCTCTTCCCTAAACACCTTCTTACTCTCTTTTACATTATTTGCATTCCCTTCCTGTGCCTTGTCGAGGGGGGTGTGCATACCATTATGAAACTATGCACAGGCTGCTGAGAGTGTTGATATACATGGTCAAATATTGTTTTCTTTCTTGTTTTCCTCGATTTCGCTCCCTCCAAAATTTTCGAAAACAAAAGATATGAATACGAGTTTTCCTTATCCATTTCTCTAACTCTTTCTGGATAGAATATGTTTGAATTCATTTTTATGCAACATTTAGAGAAAAAACTCAAATCTCTCGGTGTTTGAACATTATTTTGAATAAAACATGTTGCTATGTCAACTGTGTCAGACATGTTGTATAAATCAATAGGCTAAGCACCCTCTCTCCCTTTCTCTTCCCGTAAAAGTACTTATGAGACTAAGCACGTTCCTTTGCATATTGATTTTTGTTCAATGAGAATTTGGGGGGAATCCAATGACGGAAAAAGGAGGAATATTGAAATTCTCATGAGCTTCAAACCATAAAAAAACAGAAGGAGAGAAGATTCCCAGAACCATCTCTTTCCCAAAATCATAAAATCCCTCTCTCACCCTCAATTATTTGCCTTTTTGTTCTAAAATTTGAAGAATTTCTCACCTGATTTTTTTCAATTTTCAGAAGCAACTGAAGGATCGTGTCAATGAGGTGGAACAGTTGAAAAGGCAGAACACAAAATTGAATACAGACAGGTGAGTAAGTTCGATTATAATATATATCTACAAATACAAAAAAAGAGTGACTACTATTCCTGATAAATGTGTTTTTCAACTGAGACACTCTCTCTTCACTGAATTCCAAATTTCCGGTAGGCGGTGTCATAATCTTCGTGTGAGATAGTAGTTGATAAGAGATATTGCGTGTGAACACGCAATGCTTTCAAATTATTCATATCTAGTCTCTCTTATAGAGTGATTTTGAATCAACTTGTTTTTGAGTCATTTCTCCAAATGGAAATAGCTCAACTATATCCACGTGACAGAATAAAAGATGAACTGATGAGAAATGGGAAATGAGAAAACGTAGAAAACCAGCTTCCTGCTGGAATCAACTTCAATTCCAGGGACACAAACCAGTTCAATGAAAATACAGTTAAACTGAAAAAAAAATCAAAATTGTGATGAATCACCGTATAGGGTGGGGCTACCTGAACAATTTCACCTAACATGAATCATTCATTCTATTTCCAATCAAATAGTAAAATTCTTTCTATTTTCCCTTTTCCAGAGCAATGTGGTTATCAAAGCAACCTCAAGATGTGAATGCTCTCTTGGCGGAGAAACAAGAACTCCGAAAACAATTGGATAGAGAGCAGAGTGAGAAACAGGAACTGTTCATGCAGGTATACAATCTGATCTGAAATCTTCATTTTATGAAATATTTCAGATTAACTCTATGATTGCAAAATTGGCGGATTCTGGAGATCAAGATGAGATAAATCGACTGAAATCCGATGTGAACTCATTGAAAAGAGAACTGGAAGCAGAAAAGATTGCATCGAATGCAGAAGCAGCTAGACTGAAATCTGAACTTCAAAAAGCTCGATCTGAAATTCAGAATTCGATAAATGATGGAGACAAAGAGAAGGAATCGATGGAACAAGAAATTGAGAACCTTCAGAGACAACTGAATATCAAAACAGCTTCACTTCAATCTCTCATGTTGGCCAAGTCAGATACTAACAAAACGGATAAGCTGACGGAAGAAAACGAGAGTTTGAAACTGAAAATTGAAGATCTTCAAAAGCAAGTTACTGCATCCACAACACAGATTCAGGACAAAAATCTGGAAATCGCCAAAATGAAGGAGTGAGTTTTTGAATTGAAAATACAAAAAAATATATCAATGTTCCAGTGCCGTGTCTGTTGGTGATGTTTCCCGCCAAAACTTGGATTCTTTGAGTGAAAAACTGTCAGAAATGGACCGAACTCTAAAAGAAGAGCAACAACAGAAATCTCAGTTGAGAAATCAAACTGAAACACTGAAAAATGCTTTGTCAACATCAGAGGATACTCTGTCGAAATTGAAAGGAAAACTTGCTCAGTTTGAAGAGAATGCATTGGAATTGAAAAGTGAGAATGATCGGCTGAAAATGGTGAGAAAAGAAAAATCAAGAAAAAATTAAGCCAAAATTTGAATATTTCAGTCACAAAGAGACGCCACGCTGTTTGACAGTGGAAGGATAAAAGAACTGCAACAGGCATTGAGTGATGAAAAAGACAACAACGCCATTCTGAATGTTCAGTTGAGAGAAAAAGACGGGAAAATTGATGTAAAGTGTTTTTGATCGACTTTTTATTCACGATTTATCTTGTTTCAGAGAATCCAAGTGGATCTTCTTGCTGCTGAATCTCGTGCTCAACAAGCGGAAGAAGATGTGAGAGAAATGAAAGAAAGAATTCTGAAAGGAAAGAAAGATGATGATTCGAACCAATTACTCCAAGATGAACTCAGGAAGACAGAAGAGAAGTATCAACAAGCACAGAAGAAATTGGAAAAATTCGAAACTTCAATCAGGCAGCAAGAATCTCAAATCAGAGAACTTGATATGGCTTTGGTTGAATCGAAGCGGCAGTTGGAGAAGTTTGGAGAACAAAGGCAAGGTGAAGAGACAGTGGCAAAGGAGGAGATGTAAGTGGTGGAGATATTGGAATATCAAAAAAATTGAATTTACAGAAAGAAATTGAAATCTCAAGTGCAACAAACTGAGCAAGAACTGGAAGCACAGAAAAAGAGAGTGCAAGAAATGGCAGAAGACCGAAAAGTATTGGAGTCAAAGGCTTCAGTGGCAGATGAGATCAGCACTTTGATGAGTTCTTTGAATTCATTGAGAGAAGAAAACAGACAGTATGAGGAAGAAGTTCGATCACTTCAAAACGATATTCGATCTTTGCAAGATGAAGTTTACCAACATCAAGATGCTGCTTCTGAATGGAAAAATCGAGCTGAAAAGGCGGAAGAAGATTTGGAAAAAGAAATTCATAAAGTGAAAGATGCTCAATCTTCGAGAGATTCTGAATTGACAAGGTTGGAAAACGAGAAACAACATTTGGAAGAACAGTTCGAAAAGGCTGAGGAAGAGAAGGAACAAGCAGTGAGAGAAGCTTCTGAATCTGTGCGAACTATGAAGGTTTTCAAAATCTCATTTCACTTACGAATTATTTTTTTCATTTTCAGAGAGAAATGACGGAAGCGTCTATCAACTCGGACCGTCAAATTCAATCATTGAAAGAAAAGACAGACAGTTTGACGAGAGAATTAGAGTCATCCAGGAGAAGAATGGAACAACTTCAAGGTAGTTTTTTTAATGTTTCAAATTAACACATTTTTCTATTCAGATGATCAAACCAAATTCGTTGGATCCCATGACGAAATCAAGACTCAACTGATGAAAGATTTGCATGATTCTCAAGAAGGAATGGAAAAGTTGAACATTGAAATCGGACAGTTGAGATCGAAGAATGAGACATTGGAACGAGATTTGGAAGAGAGTGAGCATCTGTCAGAAAAACTGAAGACACAATTGGAAAACGCGGACAAGAAGATAGAAGATACGAAAGCACAGTTACATGCAGCGGAAGATTTGGCTGATCGTCTTCAAGAAGCTCAGATTTTGAGTGGAAATGTTGAGTCCAAGTTTTCTGATTTGCAAAAGGAGAACAAGATTGAGATGGAGAAGATAATGGAAAATCACAAAAAGGAATTGGAAAAATTGAATGAAGAGTTGAAGAAGAGTCACACGGAGCATACCTCATTGGAGACTGTTTTGGAGGAACAACAAAAAGAATTGATTCAGTTGCAGAATCAGTTACAAGATGAGAAGGAACAGAGTTCGAGTTTAGTTGCATTGAATCAGAGATTGGAAAAATCGGAGAAGGAAAAAGAAGAATTGGAAGAGAGACTGAAGGAAAATATGACAAAGCATTCAAGTTCCTCAAAATCCATCGATGATTTGGAAGAAAAAGTGGCAGAATTATTGAGAACAAATGACTTGTTGGTGAAAGATGTGGAGAAACTGTCTTCGTCATTGGATGCTAAAAATCAACAACTAAAGGAAGTAGAAATGGAGAAATGGAAGGCTTTGGAAGAACTCGACGAATTCAAAAATTCAACACCAGCAGAAAATGTGAGCTTTTTTACTTTAACTTATAAACAAATAGTTATGTTTTTAGCCTGAGATAGCTGAATTGTCAGCAGAAAATGCTCGTCTGGCTGGAGAGCTTTTGAAATTCCACAGTGCTGCTGAAAAATCTTTGCAACTGGAAAAAGAGAAGATTTCTAAACAGTTTGAGGAGCGATTGAAGACGTTTGTTAATGCACAATGTTGTGTTTTTTTTAATGCTTCGTTTCCAGAGCAAACCTTGAAAAAACGAGACTTGCGTCAGAATTACAAATAATGGAATCAAAGAGAAGCAATCTCGAAAAACAAGTTGACGATCTTCAGACACAAGTGGAAACTGCTGAAAGAAGGTAATTTTAATAACAATTATATATTTTGATGGCTGTCACTTATTGGTTTTCTGCATGAGATAACTTGCACGGTTTTGTTTTTGTGATATTTCAGACGTCGTGTGGATATTCATCAATTGGAATCGATGAGAGAAGAATTGGATCAAGTTAAAAACGACAATGAAAAGTGTGTGTTTGATTCTTACCATCATTTTAATATGTGTTATTTCCGTACTAAATTTAGTCTAAAATGTGACCGTAGCTTGTTGGAATGCTGATATTTTTCGAACCCTGATTTGAAATTAGGAATATGATGTTCATCAGATCAGAATCATCTTTGCAGCCAGTTTCAAAAAATTTCCATTTCAGTTTTGTTGTCTACACTTTTCATACATAATACGGTTTTTTTGTTTTTGAATGTAGTTCTGTTGACAAATTCAGTATTAGATTATTATTCAAGAATGCCACATTTCCATATTCCAGGCTAAAATCATCAACACCTGTTGCTCCACCAAGATCAAACACAAGAACCATTTCAAACATGTCTGCCATGACCAATTGGACACAAGCCGATTTCAGTGACTGTGAAGATTTGACGAGACTTCGGACGGAAATTGACAAGTGAGATTTAAATTTCACTTTACTTTTTCAATCGTAAACTTTTCAGACAAAAACGGTTGATTATAGTTCTGCGACGTAAGCTTCAAGGCCTCCAACAGTAAAACTAACTAATTTTTTAATATATATTTATATTGGAATAATTTTTAATTGTGATTCTTTCGCGGGTTAACTTTCGTTCTATTCTGTGATTTTTATGTTTCTTTTTTCACTTATCAATCACCCTCTACCATTCACACAGTGCCTTACCAAAAATTCGAATCAGTGCTCATTTGTTTCTTTTGTTTTAGAATTCATCGTTTTTTTCTGAAAACTGGATTGTGCTGTAATGTAGCGAACATTTTTGTGGGTCTTGCCTTAATTTTCTTTCACCTGTTTCAATAAAAATGATAAAGTTTTACAAGGAGATTCTGATAAGTTTAACGATGAGGTAAGGATGTGAAGTGAAGGCAGACTTGTTTTGAATTTGTTTATTTAGTCTTGAGCCACAAAAAAAAAAGAATAATATACATTAAGAAGTGAAGAACCGGTAAAAATGGGGAGATCGTGGGGTTGACTAAAAAAAACGTCATGTTTTTTGTTTATAAAAACAAATGGATGAAGTTAAATAATGTCGGAAAAATATATATTTAAAAAATAATGTCGGAATGGTCAAAATCTCACAAAAATGCAATTCAAATAATTTTTTAAAATTTTTTTCCGACTGCATATTTTCTGGGTATTTTCTTTGGGCTTTTATAGTAAAATACAATTTTACAACGGTTTTCAGAATGAAATCTATGAAGCACTTCTATTGGTGCACTTCTTGGTCGGAATTATAGCAGAACAACTGATAATTTGTCCATAAGTGATGTGTCTTACGCAGTTCATTCATTAGGTTCAAACACAAATACGATAAATTTTACTTGGTGTTCGATTTGTTACAACTATCCAAAAAGTTCAAACTCAATTCCAATAGAAATTGTTCTATGTTGGTAGTGTATTAATAGTTTACATCTGATACTTCAGCTTCAATAGAAAATCATTATTTCCAGTGAAACGTCAATTGTATATGTTGCTTTATCAGACAGTTCAAAAGGAGAACTATGTAATGATTTTCGTTTTATCTTTGGAATCAATTTCCGAAACAACTGCTACATCTAAAAACGGAAATTACCTGCAGATGATGGTTTTTCAATGATCTTCCTCAAAGTCATCATTTTCAAAGTTCAATCGAAGCGTCTATATAATCAGTCGAAGAAAGATGCACTTTGAGTTGATAAGAATGAACATACAATGATAATATAATACTTTGCTGCCTCCATCAAACTTCTCTTTTTTCTTTTGTTTTCATAGTCTCTCTTTCCAAAATTCAAATTTTCAGATCTTCAAAATGATCATTAGGATAATCTTTCTTTTCTCATTATGCTTATCCGTCTATTCCTATAAAATCCTGGTATTTTCTCCAACTGCAAGTAAATCGCATATGATTTCTCAAGGAAGGATAGCTGACGAATTGGCCAATGCTGGTCACGAAGTTGTTAATTTTGAACCAGATTTGAGTGATCTCACTGATAAATTCGTTCCATGTACAAAATGCAGAAGATGGCCAGTGACAGGATTGAATAATAAATTGTACAAATCAATTCAGAGTGGTCAGTTTCACTGCATAAAATGTTGAAAAAGTTTCTCTATTACAGAAATGTCTGCACATGTATTCGAGAAATCTTCAATTTGGAGTAAAATTTTCAATTCAAACAGAAATGAGCATCAAGATGAATACACTAATTTGTGCGAAGGTAAGTAACAGATTAACTGACTTGTAAGAATTGTCTTTTTAGAAATTGTTACAAATAAAGAATTGATCAAAAAACTGAAAGCCGAAAAGTTTGATGCATATTTTGGAGAACAAATCAATTTGTGTGGAATGGGGCTGTCACACATTTTGGGAATCAAACACAGGTTTTGGGTTGCCAGGTAATCAAATCTCATTTTCGAATTAATAAAAAAGATCAAATTCAGCTGCACGATGAGTGTAAGCATGAGAAATAGTTTGGGTATTCCAACTCCTTCGAGTATACTCCCGTATTTGTCAACTTTGGATGGAACACCCGCTTCATTCTGGCAGAGAGCAACAAACTTTGTGCTTCAAACTGCTCATATGAGAGACGAATACAGAGACGTCGATTGGGTTGATCAAATGTTCAGAAGGCATTTTGGGTTAGTTTTCTATATGACTGAAATTTATTGATTTTACTATTTTTTCAGACAAGATTTTCCTTCCGTTGATCACATTGCAAAAACATCCGATGTCGTTTTTGTGTCTACTGATGAATTATTGGAAATGCAAGCTCCCACGTTAGCAAACATTGTACATATTGGTGGGTTGGGAATATCCGACAAAGTAGAGACTCTTAATGAGGTTAGTCCTTCTAGTATACTCTTATTTAACTTAAAACGGTGCTTAGGAATATGCAAAAGTGATGGACAGTGGAAAAGATGTCGTTTTGTTCTCTCTGGGTACCATCGCCAACACAACAAATCTTCCACCAAGAATCATGGAGAACTTTATGAAAATCACTCAAAAATTCAAGGATTATCAGTTCATAGTTAAAGTTGATAAGTATGATAAGGTAAACATACAAGTTCTAAGAGAAACTTAACTCATGATTTTAGACAAGTTACAAACTAGCAGAAGGTCTGGACAATGTGTTGGTAACTGATTGGGTTCCACAAACAGCCCTTCTTCAGCATCCAAGACTGAAAGCATTCATCACTCATGCAGGATATAATAGTTTGATGGAAGCAGCCCATGCTGGAGTTCCAGTAATTTTGATTCCGTTTATGTTTGATCAACCAAGAAATGGAAGATTTGTTGAAAAGAAAGGATGGGGTATTCTGAGAGATAGATTCCAATTGATTGAAGATCCAGATTCCATTGAAGACGCTGTAAGAGAGATTCTTCAGAATCCAAAGTGAGATTTAATCCACAGATATGAAAACGTAACATTTTGGTTTCAGATATCAACAAAAGGCTTCTCGTCTGAGAAAATTAATGAGAAGCAAACCACAAAATGCTTCTCAAAGATTGATCTCAATCACGAATTGGGTTTTGGAGAATGATGGAGTAGAGGAATTGCAGTATGATGGAAAACATTTAGATTTCTTCACTTACTACAACCTGGATATTATAATTGTTGCCACCATAATTCCTATTTTAATTTTCATTATTCTTCGAATTTCAAATGTCACAGTTATTGTGAAAACTGATAAGAAAAGTAAAAAAGAATGAGAAATGAATAACAATTGATTCCAATAAATTAGTTCGAAAAATTCAAAAGACACTTTTGAAGGGATCCGAATTCAGAAATCAAATTTTGTGGAGTGTCTGTTGTGAGAATTACTCCATTCTCAATTACAACGACTCGATCGCAGTGTTCCACGTCTGCAAAGTCCTCCCCAATCCAAATTGTCGTGCTCTGTTTCAAGCTTTGCCTTAGAGTCTAAAAAAATAATGAATAAGTGCATTGTTATTCGACTCGCTAACCTCATTCACTAATGACTTTGTCGGCTCATTCATAAGTTTAGTTGCTTGGTCAATGACAAAAATCTGACCGCTTTTGAGTAGCGCCCGACACACATTGATCTGACTCTTTTGTTCGTTATTCATTGATTCGGAAGACACCATTTGATGAAGACCATCGGGTAAACTCTTCACATATTCTCTCAGTTGACATGCCTCTATTGCCAACCAAATATCACTATCAGCAAATTGACAACACGGATCAATGTTACTTCGGAGTGTGTCAGAGAATATTCTTGCATTCTAAGCAAGTTCAAATTCCAATACATATGTATCTTTATATCTCTTACCTGTGGAATAACTGTAATTCTGGATCGAAGAGTTTTGACACTCATTTCGAAGATATCCAATTCATCCACTATGATATGACTCTCTTTATCTGCTGAACTCATCATAATCAGTGTCATTGCCAATTGGGATTTTCCAGATCCAGTTTTTCCAATGATTCCCAGTTTCTCCCGTTCCTCTACTACCAATGAGACATCCTTGATTACGTGTTTGTATTTATTAGCAAACACATTCAAACTAAAAAAATGTAGTATGTATGGCCGGTATTAATCCATAATAACTCACTTCTTGATTTCAATCTTGCCATCGTCCGGCCAAGAATCTCGAATTGTGCATTTGTCTATCATTGGTTCTTTTGGATAGTCTCGAACATTACTGATTCTTTGAACATGGGGAGTCAGCGATTCAAGACCACTAGTGGTTCTGATGAATGTCGAAACCAATTCGCTGATCTGTGAGTTGTTAAACGGAAGTAAGGAATTTGGAAACACAGACTTACACATAGAATCGAAGCGACTGAAAGTGCGAACTGTGCATTTCCAATGTATCCAACTTTTAAACAAATCGAAGCAATGAAAAAACACATGCAGATCTGAAACAGAAAATGATCAAATGGGTGTTTCTGTACGAATTACCATTAAATTCGAAATGAATTCAGTTCTGAGTGAAAGCCATCTCAACGTCGACGACTTTGCTACTCGGCATCTTGTTAACACATCTGCATTCACACTCGTCTTTGCTAGAGTTTGTCGAGTCTTAAAATGAATACTCCTGGTTTAAAACAAATAATTTGTACCTACCTTTCCAAAAGTTCTAACCATCAAACGAGCTTCGAAATCTTCAATCGAGCCAACCAAAAACAAATCTCTCTTTTGTTCTTCGAGATTTGAAATCTTGTGAAGAGCAGGAAGAAAATATCGGAGGAGACCAATAAGGAAAATCAAGAAAGCGACAACAAATATAGCATAAACTGGAACGTTGACACAGACGATTGCAAAAATCATGAGAATATGAAGAGAACTCTCGAATGAGACTTTGAAGAAGAGAGGAAATTGAGTATCAACTAGATCAAGGTCCTGGAAAAATGAAGATTTATAAATCTTAAAGACTCTAACTTACAGAAGTGAGCATTTGCATGAGGGATTCTTTGTTGCTCTGGGATAAAAAAATCATTGGGACAGCAAACATTGCAGTTGTGATGTGATGGTAAAGTTTTCTTGATGTTTCGACATTTGTCAAAACAAAGAAAGTGTAGGAAAGCATTGTAGAGACAACTGTATAAAAAATTACTAGAAACTTCAACCTTTTTTTCAAACTCACTGGCAGAGACGGCAAAGAACGACATTGTTTGAATGAAGACATACTGTGGACAGTTGTCACATTCAACCTTTTTCCAGATTGGATCGAGCCAGAATGAAAGCCAAAAGAATGCAAGAGCTTGGAATACAAAACGACAAATGAGAAGGACAATGTAGAAAGCAGAGAAAATGAAGGATCCACTTCTGAAGTAAAATGGATAAACGCTTCTATTCTCGAATGTTGGAGCAGTATCTTCCATTGATTGCTTCTTCTTTTTCTTCTTCAAGACTTTATCATCGAACATTACCGTTTTTCTTGGAGGTTTTTCTAGAAACATAATATATTCTCTATGATCAATTCAAAGACCTCTCACCATCTGAATATTTCTCCTCGATAATCTTATCGATTTGACTTTGGTTCAAGAGTTCGTTCATTATTTCACTTGCTTCTAGAATCTGATCATAATTTCCGCTCGTCTCAATTTTTCCATTTTTCAGAACATGAACGGTTGAGAACGTTTTGATTAACTCAATATTGTTTGTTGCAAGAATTACAGTCTTATCGCGGAGGTAACCAGTTTCTCCAAATATCTAAACTATATTTTTTTAACTTTTCTGTGAGTTTGGAGAGTTACCCTTGAAAAAACTTTCTTGGATGTTGCTCTATCCATCGGTGCAAATGCTTTATCCAGTGCATAAATGTCTGCATCTTCGTAAAGACATCTGGCTAATGAGATTTGAGCTTTTTGCGTAGATGTCAGAACATATCCCTGAAACAGAAAATGAACATCAATCTATAAGGTTATATTACCTTGTCGCCCAGAATAGTCGCGTCACATCTTGGTAATGAGAAAATATCTTTCTTCAAATCACATGCTACTACAACCTAAAAAAATAGAAAGTTGTTTAGAACTTCTGTTCTGTTCAGTGTTCACCTTATCGTATTTGGATTTCACATAGTCATTTCCAAAAAGAATATTATCTTTGAGAGACTGAGAGAATATGTATGGATTGGCAGGTGCAAATGAAATTCCCTTCGAGACATACATTTTTCCTTTCGTCAACTTCAACTCTCCTGTAATCGAAAACAGGAGAGACGATTTTCCGCATAACGGGAACCCGATGAATGCGTGTTTCTCTCCTTTATTCACTTGGAATGATACATCTTTCAGAGAATCATCTTTTTCGTTCCATGAAAAGTTGGCCGCCTCGATTTTAATGTCCACGTCTGGGTCCATAGGTGGAAGAGGAGCATTTCGAGTGTTCACTTTTGGAGATTGTTTTACGATTAGGAATTGATTGATTTTGGTAGCAGAGTGTAGAGCCTGGGATTATCACTTATTTAGAACTACTAAAAACTCAAGCTCACTTTGTTCACGATTTCCAGAGATGGAATGATAACATGAAGGGGTCTTCTCATGTAGTTGAAAATTGCGATCAAAACGAATGCATCTTCAAATCGAAGATCACTGATTTCATACTGTAGCCCATAGACAGCAAAACTGACAAAAGTAATCTGAAATTCAAATGATATACTAAACCAAAAATAATCTGAATCTCACCACAAACGGAGAAGTTACGTTAAGAGAATGCATGAAACTATTGATAGATAATGTTTTTCGGAATACAGAAAGCTGAAATAAATAAAGATGGATTGATCTTTAGCTGATTGATTCACTTCTTTCCCTCTCATCGACTTTAGTTTCTTCACAAAATGAGGTTCCCAAGAGAACATTTTGATAGTCTCCATCGAATTCAAAACAGTTTTCTCAAATTCCACTCGTCTATCCCGACATCCCAGTTGTACTCTCTTAAAAAATTTCCTAGTTTTTACTTCCATCTCGGATACTCACCAAACTCTTTTTGTATACATACGAGTCGATGATATTTAATACGGCGTACACGAATGCAACAATCAAAACAACAATGATTGTCCTTGTTCCCAGAGTTTCCCAAATCCAAAATAGAGCAATTGTTAATTCAATAAGAGCCGAACACGAATGATGAACATATATTAGGGCATTTGATACAGCTTCTGAATGTGTTGTCAGAAGTTTTGATATTTTTTGTCTACTCCATTCGTTGTTTTCAGAAGTAAGATGAAGAGCCTGATGAATAATGAAATATGTTGTAAGTGTGAGATTTTGAATTTTTCACTTTTTTGACGATGATGTTATTGAGTACAGTAACCATCAATGCGCTGTCTTCTCCGACTAGATAAGTATGAACTCCTGAACAATTTCAATATTCTAGGTCAAAATTTTTGCTATCTGCAAGAGCTCACCAAATAATAAAGATTTCAGTTGCATGAAGAACAAAATCAAGACAGCGATGATGAAAAAATTGAAAAGAGTCGCTGAAATTTCAGCAGAATCTATGAGATATTTGAGAAGGAGAATAGAGGCATAATCTGCAAATATGGCACACATTCTGAATGCAAATGCAGATGCGAACGACTTCCAGAATTTCATAAGAATTGAGAAAATCACTCTTCTTTCTGAAAAAAGATTGATGACTTTGAATAGTATACGTTTTTTTTTCTCACTCCATTTGAATCCAGACATGACTCTATTCGAGTATTGATCGTCTTCCAAAATTGGTAAGTCGTCTACCGTAATCGTTGATGATTTACATTTTTGAAGAAGTTTTGAAACAGGAAGTTCCAAAAGTCTTGAGACATAAGAGTTCTTTTGTTGCTCATTTTCAGTTTCAGTTTGAATTTGTCGTGCGTTCTTCGATAGATTAACACTTACTGAACAGCTTAAATAAATCAATTTCTAGATTCAATGAGTAGACTTACCATTCATAGTTTGTGAAACATTTACTTGTATCAGTTACTGTCGGAAAGTGGAAAGAAACTACGCAAACTGACGGTACCCATTTGCATAAGTTGATATTTTGAAATTCAAATTTTCATTTTCGGTTAAATATTCTGTGTCATAACGCGGAGGAGGATAGAAGAGTCATTCGAGGGAAAGAATGTTTAGATTTCTGACATCCTGTTAGAAGAAACCTGGAACCCTCCGAAACAATTGTCATGGGGCTCTGAGAATCTGATACAAGTTTTTTTTTGTTGCATCGAACGAACAAGTCACATGAATATTCAATTCATACTCAATATCATCTAAACCCGACATTCGATAGTTTATTATAGGAATGTATTTATATGATCCATTTGAATAAATATGATCCATTTGATCTGTTATTCTGTGTCCAAAACAGTTTTTACACACGGAATTTGATGGCAGAAAATGTATAAAATATTTAGTTCCAAACTTCTTCCTTTTTGCATCTAATACCGTAAGAAGTTTGTTTATTTGCAAAATTTAATATGCGTCTTTCACGATTGGATACGGTTTCGGAATTGGTCTCGCAGTCTTGAGTGCAGAATTTTTAATTAAATTTTCAATCATTCAGTCTGAATATTTATGAAATTTAATACAGATTTTCGCCCCATTTTTTCTTCATTTTAGAAAAATCGCTTTTTTCGATTTGCTTTCAATTTTAGCTCTTTTCGGAATTGTGTCCAATTTTCGCCTCTTCGTATTTTTCCTAGTCCAATAAAACACAGTATCGTCCAGTCCCTGGCTGTAACACATTCTGTCGATATGCCTAATTGGCTAGAATTTTTTCTGTTATGCATCAAGCAGGCCTTTTCAGTTTCTCTTCTTATGTCTCGCTTGTGTCATGCGTTTTTTTAACACGAAAATGCACTCTCGAAAAACAACGACGCTCCGAAATCCCGCTTGCGCGTTTTTTAGTGAGGTGCACGGTGATTTTTTCACTACGTCCAACTCGGAAAAAAAGAAAATTCAGTTGATCGCAATTTTGAAAAGAAATAGGCGGAGCAAACGAATCAGCGCGACGAATTTAGCGCCACAGCCAATCAGCACTTGGGGACTAAATTTTAGCGTGGCCTAGGATTTTAGAACTTCGGCCATCTCAATTTTTCATGCCTAAAACCGCGTTTTTAAGTATCACACCCGCGTTTTTAGGACGATTATTTTCAACCACCGATAGTAAATTAAATTTTAAAATTTTCTGTGGAAAATTTACGAAATCCTATGAAAAATAATTCGAGAAATTTGCCGTCAAAGTTTAAAAATGCAGGTGGTAGAGAAATTAACACTGAATTTTGTGGCCGCGGCCGAACTTTTCCGAGCTCTTCCAGCGGCCAGCGTAGTGAACACGGCCTCCTGGCGGCGAAATTTTTTGAATTTTTCTCGCGCTGTCTGCGCTCTCTTCCCTCTCCCCACACAAGTGGGCGGGGCTTAGCGCGGCTAGAGAAAGCACTTGAAAAAAGCTGAAATTTGATGGATTTTCGTGATTTTTTCGCGAGAAAAGTGTTGAGAACGTAACAACAGAAGAAAAAAGCTACCAAAAAAAGAAAAATTTTCAGAATTTAATGGACGAAAAACAAAATAATGCGTACTTCGCTTCTGAACCTAACTGATGGCTGAAATCGAAAGAATTTCCAATGTTTTTGTACTCTAGATTATTCATAAAGCTTCTTGAACAAAAAAAAAGAGTTGATAATGATGGTGATCAAAAAAAGCCTGAAAAAAATGGAAAGCCTGGAAGTCTAAATATGGTAGTTCTTAACTTTATCAGAAACAAACTAATTCTTTGAGAAATATGAACAGAATTCATGAGATAAGCTTCAGAAGCATTGATCAACCAATCTATATTCGCCAAAACAAGTGGAAATACGACTTTGACATTATAGAGCTCGAAAAGTACACTGGGCTCGTTTCGAGCAAAATATAAGGTTTTCCGTTCACAAAAACTTTCAATTTGTTTCTTTTGAGCTTAAAATACACTGAAATATGTCTTAGCTTCTTATTTAGGCCAAAAAACTAGGTCTCGAGGCCTTAATTTGACCCAAAGCACCCTACAGTAATCCAGTTGGAAGTGGCACGTCATCTTCAAAATGCTAACAGGGCCCTCAAAAAAAGCTGAAATTTGATGGATTTTCGTGATTTTTTCGCGAGAAAAGTGTTGAGAATGTAACAAAGGAAGGAAAAAGCTACCGAAGAAAGAAGAATTTACAGAATTTAGTGGACGAAAAGCAAAATAGTGCGTACTTCGCTTCAGAACCACATAGATGACTAAAATCAAAGGAACTTCTTCTGTTTTTGTATTCTTGACTATTCAAAAAACTTCTTGAATAAAAACCAAGAGTTGATAATGATCGTGACCGAAAAAACACTTGTAAAAATTGAAAGTATCCGTCGTGGCCTGGAAGTCGAAATACGGTAATTTTTAACTTTATCTGAAACATGCTATTGTCTATTCAGAATGAATCGCAAAGAAAAATTTTGAAAACTTTATTTGTAAACAACTTTTTAGGCTCCGCCCACAACAGTTTCCCACGCAGAAAATTGTAAACAACAACACAATTCTCAACAGTGGGCGGAGCCTAAAAATTTGTTTACAAATAAAATAGATCAAATTTTTCCTTGTGATCTATTTTGAATTGACAATAATCTTTGAAGAATACGATCAAGATTCTCGTCATAAGCTTTGGAAGCATTGATAAGGCATTCTGTATTTCCTAAAACAAAAGAAAACACAACTTTGACATTATAAAGCTCGAAACGTACACTGGTCTCGTTTCGAGCAAAATACGAGGTTCTCCGTTCACAAAAACTTCCAATTCGTTTCCTTTTAGCTTTAAATGCACTGAAATATGTCGTAGCTTCTTATTTAGGCCAAAAAAACTAAGTCTCGAGCCAGTAAATTGACCCAGAGTAACCTACAGTAACTCATTAGTGACTGGCACGTCATCTTCAAAATGCTAACAGGGCCCGAGTTCTTAACCAATTTTTCTGATTTTTGGCTCAAAAGAACCGCCATTAAATTTAGAAACTTTTGGTGGGGATGGATTTTTGATTAAACTTCCCAGCTCGTCGGAAAACATCACGAAACCCCGAAAATCGGCATTTTTTGGTGAATTTGTACTGAAATTTGAAAATGCTAAGCTGAGCTTCTTTCTGGACCAAATCTGGTGTTTGATAGCTTAAAATGACTGTCTTGGAATTCTAAAAAATCTGGTGGGGATGAAATTTCGATTTTTTCTTTTTATGAAAAAATACGGTCCAAAAACTGAAAATAGCATGAAAATGTGCTCATAACTTCTGCAATTTTTGTGTAGATATACGAATTTAGCAGTTTTCTAGTCAGTCTATTCATGTTTCACGATAACAAAGCCATTCCGCGCTGTTCCCACCTTCACAGATGCCTGAAACTGACGAAATCTCTGAAAATAAGGTGTTTGGCGTTTTGCCTCACAGCTCCGTTTTGACTGATTTTTTACATAAAATTTATATTTCTAAAAATTTTCGATGAGTTTTTCTACATTATCTGATAAATTTTTCCAAGGAAATTCTATTTTATTTGCCTTTTTGACGTCTTCAAAGTTCGCGAAAAAAGTCCGCAGTGGGGGTATGCATGCGCGCTCCGTCTGCACGTGCGAGAGGTGAGAGGCGGAAAAGGATTGTCGACCGTATTTTTTCGCGAAAAATTTAATCGCCAGGAGGCCGTGGTGAAAAACTCACCGTGAGGTGCCAACCAATTTTTTTCTCACCTATTTGTGCATCCTTTCTTGTGCATTAATCGGTTCACCTTTCAAATTTTCTTCAAATAACCGAATATCAAGATCAAACATCTCACCAGAATATTGTCTTCCTTTTTTCCTCTTTCTCAAAGTAAGCTATTTCAGTAGTTCGGTTCGTGTAACCTTTTATGAGCCGCCTGAAGTTTGTTCGCGTCGGACTCCCATTTTTCGCCATCGTCTTGGGAAGCGCGTACGGACTGCACTTTTTCCAACAAGTCAGATTCGATTTCCGCAAGATCAAGCAAGAGGACGATAATCTAGAACTCTTGGTTCGTTTGTGTGCTTCCTCAACATATCTTTACTAATAACAACCAGTGATTTCCGTATGTCTGTTTGTATGTGTCACGCTGTAACTCAGCTCAAACTGAACCGATTTTGATAAAAGTTTTACAGAAAGATCAGAAATTTGTCTACGTTGATGCCCATATGTTTAGATTTTTCATATCTCCAACATTGAGCAAGTTACGGCTCTTTTTGTGAATTTTCAGTACTAATTTCGGTACCGAAAATGTGTCGCTAACCCTTTCGTATACTCAAATTTGACCGATTCTCTTGAAATTTTCACAGTTTGTTCCTGATTATCTGAGGATGATGCCCGTCTATTTGGTTTTTCGAAATTCCTATTCTGAAGCCTTCTGGAGCACTTTTTCTGAGCAACTGGGCTCATTTTCGCACGCGCGGCGACAGAGAAGCAGAGTCTCGCGCGGCGGCAGAGAGGCAGCGCACACACAAAGTATAGTGACCGACGCGAACCCGGCTGATGTCGGCCGCTTCTCTGAACTACCCCCGCCGACAAGAGAGGAGAAGCCGGTTGAATTACCCAAGTTTGGGCTTTGCGAGGGAAAGAGATAGATGGGTCGAAGTTTATATCATTCTGTTCGTCTCGACGTGAGGAGACAGAATATGTAAGAAAATTTTGGAAAAATCGAAGTTGAAAGAATGTTATCGTGGTTTGAAATTTAAAAATGTGTCTAATCTGATTCCAAGAAGTACTAAATGTGTCGCTTTTTTGTTCCGAAGGTTCATAGTTTAAAAAAAAAGAGCCGAAGGCTCTCAAAATGGAACAGTAAGTTCAAAACCTAGAGTAAGCGAAGGCCAGGTGGATGAGCCCCGGAGGGGCGACAGCCACCTGGTTCTTTCATTAACTCTTGTTCTCGCCCTACGTGAATGTATGTAGCTCACCTTTCCCCTTAACTCCAATTTTTCAGCGATCAGATTTGGCAAAAAGCGGACTACGATTGCGCGAGGGAGTGACCGTGGATTCCGTGTACAAGGTAAATTGTCGTTTACTATGACGGGTTTTTAACTGAAAAAATATTATCAGGAAGTTGCTGAACTCGACACTGACAGTTGGGAGAATATCCGTGGTCCAAGAGACACAGAAGATCTCACAGAGTATAATCGCATCAAGTAAGTTTTACCCGTTCGCAACTCTGCCTATAAGAGTAATTTTCCAGAAAGCAGCAGCAAGAGGCTAGTCGTAAAGCTCGCGAATTGAAATCTAATGTCTGAGCAAATTCCTGATATCGATTCAAACGAACAACTTCCAAACGCTCCTGGACAAAATCAGGATCTCGGCATCGACAATCCACCAGAGCCAGATAACGCCTCAATTAGAGCCGAAAGAGGTTCGCCAACTCCTTCTTCTGTTACCGTTGATAACGCTCCTTCTCTCCCGGACCGGTCATTTTCACATTTGCCAATAAACGACCCATTCACCAGCGAAATCCCAGAGGTGTGAAGAAAAGAGTTGAGAAATATTAGGAAATCAACTAATTTTCAGGTTCCTATTCCTTCCTCTGCTATATCTCTTTCAAGTCAAGCACTTTCTGATCCAGTTCCCACACCCTCCGACACATCACGACCGGGAATCGTTCAAAACGACGAGCAGACTTCGAGCGTCAGCCATCCGATTGATCCACAAGAGCCAAACGAAGTCAATAACGAATATCTCGCACATCTTCTTGATTTGGGTTTCGACGATTACACAGCGGAACTTTCTTTAAAGAGAACAAATAACGCAGGAGTCGAGCAGGTAATCAATTTTACGATGTCCAAAAGTAACATAGGTTGATGACTTATGAATATTACTTTCCGAGACAATGTCAATGAACGATATCTTTCTCTCTCCTTTTCTCTCATCGCTTTCGTTTATCTTTTGCTTCTTTTCGAATTGCGATACCGTTTTAAAGTTTCTCTTTCAATCTTTTGTTTTTCAGGCTGTTGCTTGGATTGTAGAACGTTCAAACGAGAGCGACTTCGACGACGGCTCTAGCAGCAGTGACGACGAATCAGAAGAAGGGATGGGAGCCGTTCAGTCTACTGGTAATTAGAAAAAATTTCGTTTGCATTTTATCAATTTTTTTACAGTTGGTCGAACGCACAAAATGGTATTTGTTGCCAATATGAGTTTGAAAATGGGAACAGGAAAAATCGCTGCTCAAGTTGGACATGCCACTCTTGCCGTCTATCGGCAAGCAATGAATTCAGAGGCTGGACAAAATGCTGTTGCTGCGTGGTTCAAGCATGGACAGGTTAAAATTGTTCTGAAAGGGCAGAGCACGGAGCAACTTATGGACTTGTGCAAGGCGGCCAAAGATGCAGGATGTTTCTACTATCTTGTGCAAGACGCTGGATACACTCAAATCCCATCAGGCTCAAGGACCGTTCTTGGAGTTTTCGGAACAGTTGAGCAAGTCGATTCGGTGACAGGCGGATTGAAACTTCTCTAAATTTTCGTTTATTTATTCTTTATTGCGTTATCTCCATTAACTATCGCGTTCATCAAGAGTGCAATGCACCCTCTCCTGACATCATTTTCGTGGTCTTTAATGAATGAAAGTAAAGATATTTTCACTTGTTGCTAATCCCTTCCATGTTTAGTTTGAGAGTGACTTCAAAAAGCCGCGTCTATGACAACTGATCGAAAGTGAAAGTTATTAAAATGAATTTCACTGCTTATTTGAAACATCGAAGCGCAACCAAAACCACATAGCCATTTTGAGATTAGCGGTAATGAGTTTCGCTGCCGGATGGCACAAAATCCTACCTGTTTCAGCTTCTTAATCTTCTATAAAATACTGACGCAATGTAGAAAAAAGTCATTTGCCAAACGAAATTTCGATCTAACTGAAATATGTTAGCACCGATCCTATTACTTTTGTACTTTTCTGTGAGTCTTTCTAATGCAAACTGTGGTGGATACATGTGTGGATCAGCAGGATACTATCAAGCATATTCACAACAACAACCAGCAGTTCCTAGATATCAGGTAATATCAATATTCCAAAGATCACGGATTTCTGATTTCCAATTAAAAAAATAATAATTCCTGTAGCCATCCTACACTCCTGTTCAACAACCTTCTCAGCCTATGCTCCAGTATTATTATCCAGCAAATACATATCAAGTTGCTCCTCAAACAATTCCTCAGAAAGTTTCCACTTCTCCTGTTATCTCTTCTTCCACGGATAAAGAAACATCAGTAACTACTGGTAAAATGGTACAACACGATTCTCTTGTAACTCCAAATATTCGATTTTATTTCAGAATTATGATGAATTTGAGAAAGAACTTGAAAAGTTGAAACCCGCATCCGCAGTAACTTCTGAGGATAAAGTAACAGATAATAAGTTGGATTTAGCTCTTCTGAATGCATCGATCCCAACCCAATCAATCACTTATATCCGAGAATTTCCCTCTGGTTATTCTCCAGAAGCCTTCTTGACTCGACCTCTTCCATATCGTCCAGTTCCTTTCGTCCCAGTACAACTTCCAGCAGCATGCCAACAATATTTTATGTCTCGTCCAATGCCAATGCCCCAAGTTGTCCAACCACAAGTCGTCCAACTTCCATCTGCTTATGTAACCGCTCCTCCGATTACTGTCCGCCAACAACCAGTATCCATTCTTCCGCCTCCGATTAACGACTGTTGTGGAAAGTGTGGAGCGCCGTGTAAATTCAGGTCGAAGAAAAATGTAAGCATCTTTGAAAAGGAAATGAACCAAATGTAGGGTGTTCAGGTGATCGCACTTGCTTCAAAGATCTTCACAGCTCAGTTTGTTCCACGCAGAGATGTCGATGAGGAGGACGAACCAAAGGATCCGAAATGTAGCAGTGAAAAGTTGAGAGATCTCATGAACAAGGTATACATTGTATCTTTCACTCCATAATCTTCGTGTTAGTGGTATCTACCCTTCGATGAAATAAATAAATTTATACTGTCCATACCAAAAGGGCCAATAAAGAATTCATTTTCAGTATATCACAAGAACCGTTGCCCTCTCTAAACGATTAATCCAAAAGAATGCGGAGAGTGAATTGGGAGGATACTTTTCCGTATTCTGTTCGGTTGATGATTTCAGTTATGTCGCTCGAAGTGAGATGTTCTGTCAACTTCAGAAGAATGATATCACCTGCTACGCATTCAAACACAAATAGAGTTCTGATAATTATCTCTCATTTACCTCGATAGGCTTTGATCTTTTCTTTCCTTACTTTACGATAAAGTTTTAACGTTTTCAGGTATCGAAGCTTAATTAAGAAGATTAAAAAACTAACAGTTTATTAGGTGAACAATTTGAATTCACACAATTTTACAAGATACAACAATCGGAAACCCTCAAATAACGACCGGTACACGTAACTTAAAGTATGTAAGTTTAAAGAAAATAACACAAATTTTGAGTATCAAATGAAACAAAACGACAACTTTTAAGGATCAATCTCCAGATTCTTCACTGACAATTCGTCCATTATTAATTTTGATGGTTTGATTATTTCGTCTGGAATTATCACTACATCTGGTTTCTGAAAATTAAGAATTTGAATTTTATTGTCCCAGCTCATCTCACTTTTTCATCACCGTATTGTACATTGTAATAGTCTTTGGCAGCATCCAACTTCAGATAACTGTAATCTTCTGTGATATCCTCTAACTGTGTTGCCAACTGCATTCGGATGTCAGAAAACTCAATTCTGTCTTCCGGATCAGCACTCCAGCATTGGATCATTACATCGTAGCTGGAAATTTCAGGAGACGTTTCAATAAATTTGAGAAAGAGTTCGACTCACAAGTTCTCCGGACAATTGTCTGGTTTCTCTATCCTTCCACCACTTTCTAAATGAGGAAGAACGTCTTCTGGAGGCATTGCTGGATACGGGGAACCTCCGAGAGTGATGATTTCGAAAAGAAGAATTCCAAAAGACCACACATCACTTTTTATGGAAAATTCGTAGTGTCGAATAGCTTCAGGAGACATCCATTTTAGTGGCAGTTTACCTCCCTGAAAACAAACGTTGAGATTCATTTTGACATAATATGTCCTTTTCTTGGTATTATTCTAGTTACGCCGATACCCGTTCCAGTCCCATTTTGTTATCAAAGTGACGTTTTTTTCTGTTCTCACCTTGCTCTTGTACTGTGACTGATCTGCATAAATATAGCGACACAGTCCGAAATCTCCAATTTTACATGCGGTTCCCTCGTGAACCAATACATTTCTGGCTGCTACGTCACGATGTACAAAACCCTTTTGTGACAAATATTCCTGAAAAAGAGTAGAAATTGACCGCAACGAGTTTACAATGAAAAAACGAACCAGTCCGTAACTAATTTGAACTGCGAACTGAAGTAATTGTTTCAGTGTAACAATCATGTTTGTATCATAATTGTCATTTTCTGGTGGATCGTGGTAATTGATTCCAAGATCATCCAATTTCATCATATATTTACATCTCTCTCGAAGAAATTGAAGCAAATCTCCGTTGTCACAATATTCGACAACAAGGCAGAGAGGTTCTGATTCTGTCACACATGCAAGCATGTTTACAAGTCTGAAAATTGTGTATTGGAGAAAAAACGAACGATTCTAAGTTACCTTTCATGATATCCCAGAGTTTTCATCAATGCGATTTCTCTCAAAAACTCGTGTTTCGACATTTCATCTGCGTATTCTGGCAACATTTTTACAGCCACTTGACAGTTCTCAGCTCTCATCAAATTGATTCCGAGTGGAGAGTTAGCATCTTTATGAGCCAATGATTTTCCAATCAGTTTTCCTAAAAGTTGTCCAGTTACAAGAGATCAACTATTGGTAACTAACCAAGATAAACGGCTCCGAATGCCCCTGATCCTAGTTTCTTATCATTATGAATTATCAAATTTCTTCTCTCGATTTCCCAAATATCGTTTCTGGAAGAATCTCAATGACTAGAAGCAAAAAAAAATAGAAACAAACTTGTTTGCTGCAAATATGGGGAAATCAGTGTATGGGTTTCCATGATAATTGCTTTTTCCCATTTGACCCATTTTGAATTTCAACTTTTTATCTGACTTCCATCGGAAATAAAACCAAATTCCAGGAATAGCCAATCCAATTATTGCAAGAGCTCCCAATACAATTCCAATAATCATTCCCGTCGGATTTGATGAAGCTGAAATTTAACGAATTTCGATTACTGTTGGTTTTGAATTCCAGTAATTGTTACGACCCATTAATTACAGTGGGAATGTTAGGGTTAGTATGTGGAAACCAGGCAAATTATACCAACGTGGATGACCAGGAGGAGTTGGGAATAAAGTCGTTATAGGTGCAGTAGTTGTTGTGAAGTTCTCGATATTTTCAGTTGGAAGATCAGTTGTGAAATTAGTGGATGATAGAGTGGAATTATCGGTGTCGAACTCTTCATAATCTGTTGCATTTGTCCAAATCGATTCGATATCTGTTTCGTTTTTCACAATCAATTCAGTAGAATTATTGAAACCATAGTCAGCATCCCGTTGGGATCGAGGGCCAACGGATTTCTTGATTTTGTTAGAAAACGAAAAATCATCGGGTTGAATTAGTAATTGATAAGGAACAAGTGGATAAGAATGGTGAGCTGGAATCAGTGAGAATCAGAACTGAACATGCAGAACAATGAAAAGACTTACAATGCTCAACCAACATTATCTTTGCTGCTCGTGGCCTAACAGATTTGGAATTAATTGTGAGGTCAGGAAGAGTGAGATTTCGTAGATCTTTGACTGCACAAATGGTCACACCGTACAATGTTTTCGGGTGAATTCCTTGAAGAACAATTGATCTGTTCACATTTTCAGCCTGAACAATGATGGGATCTCGGTGTTTAGTTCTATCGCAGACATACCAAACATGCTCCAGATTTATCGAAACTTTTGCAACTTGTTTCAGTTCCTAATACATTTGTGATGTTCACTCCCAAAAATGCTTCTTCCTCTTTTGTGTTGAATTCTGCTGCTGCTCCATAGATTCCAATAAAATAAAGAGTCGGCAACTCGTTAATCCGAGTAACAGGTTTGAATGTCACATTTACAGTCAAATTCGATGCTGGATCATTCAAGTTCTCACGATCTCTGGCCTGAAACACATTCTTCAATATCATGGAAGACTTTAAAAAACTTTCTTACCAAAACAGAAAATGCAACATTGTCGACCATTCCACAGATTGGAGATGGGTAACTGGGAACTTTGAAGCAAGGAGCATTTTTCACAATATCACAATCTGAATTCATAATCATGATTTCTTGACAGGCATACATGAAAAACATGAAACTTACCAACTTGAATAGTCTGCAAAGCAGACGACGGCGGGGATGGCATTTCGGTCATTGTATTACATCTTTTGCTGGTCACACTCTGAATCACTTCTTGTTTCGAACTTTTCAGGTAAAACTAATTTATACCTGCAGATAATATACATAACGACATTTCCTTTCCATCATGTCTGATCCAATTGATGTGGATATAGTACTGTTTTCAACATGGACCATCTGAAAAAATTGAAGAATGAAGTTTCATTCAACACACTTCTCTACTCACAAAATCAGGAACAGGAATTCCTTGACTCAAATCTGGGTCAACACAAGAAATCAAATGGAAAAGAGGCATCACGTCAAGATCTTGTTGACCGAGGAACCAAGCTGGAATTGTTGATAATTTTTAATGTATTCTATCCATTCGGACTCACGATCAGTTTTATATCGAAATTCAACATGAACGGTAGCATTGGCTGTATAGAAGTCACTGACAAGAGTCGTGTTCTGAAAATGAAATACAATGTTCAAGATTCTGGAGTACAAAGGGCTAATGTTTATAAGTAATTTTAAATAAATCATAAAATAGGATTTTTGATTGTTCTACACAAACTATATTTCGCTTCCGCACAATGGTACTTTTTTTGAACTTTTTCTCCATGAATTTAATATACCGATATGTTATCATTGACTCACAAAGTATTCCATTTCCAATAAATCCAATTTCGGATTAGCCGTTGGTTTTGGACTGGATATCTTCAATTCCTTGCTCTCATTTCCAATCCCATCTTCTGAAAAAGCGGCAACGGCAACTTCGAGTTCGGAGCATGGATCGATGTTTGTCAAAGTGCTCAGATCGACGTTTTGGTTCTCCGTAATCTGATAGAGAAATGAAATGAAAAATGCTGCCAACTAATATTGTAGTCTTACCACAAAGTCGTCATTGGTAAACTTCTTACTGTTCATAGTTCTATACCCGACATAATACATTACTGCGCCAGGCACATCGTTCCATGACAAACCACGAACGCCTTTCAATGTGAGATTCAATGGGGCTGAAAGTGTTTTCTCTGGTGCTAATTCACCGTTACAAGTACTCCAACATGTATTGTCCATCTGAATGTAGAGAAGTGTGAAGACAATGAGATGGTTCTTTTAGACTTACACAAAGATTATTGTTGTTAAATTTTTGGCATTGTGGTTTACATGTTTCTAATGATTGCTGAGAAGGGGCATCCTGAAAAACCGATATCTGAGAAATGGAACTGTTTGTTTATTGCCACATTTAGTATGAAATGGAAACAACTGACGTACTACTGTTTTCATGGTTGGAAAGTAAATATTTTTGATGGAGAGAGCAGAGAAATGTTACGGTAGTCTTTTGGAACTCAATTACAAAAACAATTACTCATTTTCAAGGAAGTCAAACATTCCACATTCAATTTCGAAACTTTTCAAAACAACCAATTCTTACCTTTTCAACAAAAGCTACACATTGTGCAACACATCGCAAAAAACATCCTTCGGCTTTCGAAACCAATTCTTGGTTCGAAATACAAACAAATCCGAAGATAAATAGAAGTAATCGAAGTTTCATTTGATTTGCATATAGGCAAAGGTTTGAAATTAATTACACTGAAATAGATTGTTTTCGCAAAAAAATTGAAAGAGGAAAAGCCAGAGAATTGAGATGAAGCAGTGGTGAAGTTGGTGTGACAATTGTTTTATGTTCTAACAGAAATAAATAGAACAAATTGTCAGTCAATTTCAATTTCTTGTGGTTTCTTTATGAAGAGGGTGAATAAAGTTCATAATCATGATGATACTGTAATTAGTTGTGAAAGAAGTATTCAAACTCGAAATGCTTGAAATGCTAAATTGGATGAGCAGAAGGGAAAAAGGAGAAATGAATAAAGACAAGACGGTATCATACATGGTAACTTTACAACTTTTTTCACATAGCTACCGAAACTTCAAAAAAGGAAGTTTTATGCGAAATCTGATAAAATTCATGCATAACCCAAAAGGGGGGTTGAGATGAAAAAGGACACTGTTTTTGCGCGAATTTGTCCAGTTTATCTTGATCGGAATGGAATAAAACATGAAACAGATGCGATTTAGATACCGTGAAAATGGAGATAGAGAGAAAATAAAAGAGAGGAAAAGACACAGATAGAAATGGATTGGATGGGAGAAGAGTAGTGGACATATGTACTTGAACTTGAAAGTTTGCAAACTGATGTTAAATTGACTTTTCAATTAGGGTGTGGAAAGGACTTTTAAAGTTTAAAAGAATAATCGCGAGGTATTGGAATTGAGACGGTCTAATCAATTGAAGGTATTTGGAAGAGATAATTTTAGAAAGACTGTTCTGGCGTATTCATCATTCTAGAAGGTTTGTTTCAAAATAAGAATAATTATTCGAGAGCCATTCAATAATTTCACACACTCCTCGTTCTCATTTAGTGCTCAGAGAATATAGTTGAAGTAAAACCGATTGCGATGATACAGTAATTTTGGATGGGAGTATTGTAAGGGATTGCTTTACTCATGGAGAAGCAAACATTCTTTGTTTAAAAAAACTGACAAAAGTTAAATTGCTTGATGATTTACTGATTTGACAGAATGATGGCCTACATGAGTCATCATGTCATGGAAGAATGATCTGACGTCAACAGAGAGGAACTGGTTCAGCTATGGTAGAGAGAGGTTGATGTCACGAGTTATGAAGAAAGAAGAAGAAGCTGGTTTCCGATCTATGCTCTGAGAAGGAAGAGGAAAACAAAAGAGCATTTTTGTAGAACTAATAGAGTCAATCAAGTATATCTTGGACCTACATCAAGTTACATCAAGTGATTGAATTCGATCGATAGATCAAAAAGAAGGTGAAAGTGTCTTTCTCTCTCTCTCCACTAATCATAAATGAAAGCCCAGGCGGAGAGTGAAAAGAACAGTAAATAAAAATGAAGAATCGATTTGTGCGCAATGGCAAAAAAGAGCGCGAGAAAGAACCCGAGAGAAACGAAGCGTCAGCGCCACCCGAAGAAACATCGCAACCGGTCGGTCACATCGCAATGCGCATGTTCTCGAATGCATTGTGTGTTGGTTCGAGAGAAACGAATAACGGCTGGACGCAGGTATTGGGTCCTAACTCTTCTGTGTATTTTTGAATGTGTACTTTTTCCATGATAATGTGCCATTTCTCACTTTTGTGGGAATATTGTAAACTTTTCAATCTGTTCTAGAGAATCATCAAAACGATCAGACTGCGTAGATGGAAACGAATTCTAGGACTATCTGATTCTATCGAAGAGTTGTAGTTCATAATAGCTCAAGCTCAAAAATTGCAATCCTCCTGTGCACAGTTTGTTTATTTTATTCTTTGTAGTCAAAGTCACGTACGATTTGGCTCTGGATAAAAGTTCCTTCTCATCTTGAGTCTTTCTGAAAATCTTTCCAATATTTTTTGGAACTCTGACTTTTCGAGTTACAAACGTTACACTTTTTATCATAAAATCAAATCTTTGGGTTTCATGATTTTCAATGTGGGTTACTGTAGCGAGGTCCGATTGAATCCTACGAAATTCGCTTCTGTATTTTTAGAAAAGTGAAGATGTGTTTTGTACTGTCCGAAACTCTCAAAAGCATAACAACAAATTTTATTCAAATTCAAAAATTTTGAAAAAAGTGTGAACAATGAAAACGAAACACAAACAAGTGGTACAACAATGAAAAATTCTAGTTTGCCGCTAGTAACCCGGAATCGAATCGGCACACGATGTCTACTTGGTGATTACCATTTCCCTGCAATGATAATCGTGAAAAAAAACAATATACCCACAATTTACGATGCATTACACTCTCTTACCAATTGTTTTTCACATCAGCGGCCATCATTCGTAGCAACCGTTTTCTGTGACCTAAGATTTTGTTGATTGACGTGACCACAAGTGGCACTTCAGAATGCAACGACTTCGGAGGTTGTCGACGCGATAGAATGTTCAAACCATTCAACGCATCCTCCAAGTTGGTCTGAACGAAAAAAATAAAATTAGGAAAGGAGAAAATTAATGCGAAGAGGACACATACCATGTTAGATGAATTATCTCTGCAGATTGAGCATAAATACTTAATAACTGTGTGAAGATCATCTTGTTGAAGAGGTTCGGAAATAGTCAGGAACATTGGAATGGTCCGCGTGACGTGGCTGGGAATGACACCTTCTAGACTGATTGTTTGAATTACGACAGGTAGTAACTGAAATTAATTAGAAATTCCATTAGTAATTTGTTACCGCATTGAATACTACTCACCATAGCAAACTGTTTCGTCAACATCTGAGAATCCAAAGGTACAGCAAACTTCAGGAGGTGAGGGAGCATTTCGACTAATCGGTATTTTTTATCGCCTGCTTCTTCAAACTTTCGCTTGAAAATTGGTACGATCTGACAGAAAATACGCTGCCTCCATAATGGACTTCCAGTTTCGTAACGACACTTTTCTGGATCGCAGTCCGAACTTTCGAAATCCAAAAGATACTCAAAAGATGAACTGGGACTTTCCGTGTCTGCGGATGCAATATTCACTAGAAACTCTTCGTAGATATTCAATGAAAAGGGTGCATTCCTCAACAATTTCGCCTTTACTTCAGCCAAATGATATCTGAAAATTTTAAATGTACTGTGTTTGTAATGATAAGATAACCGAACTGTTTTGGGATAGCAATTTCATCAGCAAGGGTGGATCTATTAACGATGACAAAGTACAACTGACGAATGGATCTTGCTGGTAAACTCTTTTTGACAATTTCGTGCAAATCTGATGTGTTCTGAAAACAATTTGAATAGGCAGGTACTTTGAAGGTGTAATACCTTATTTTGCATATACGCCAGCCGATACTTTTCATCGAAATTAACCAAGTTGTCGCCATCCAGCTCTGAATAAACTGACGTAATTCTGTCCATGAAGTTCGAGTGATCTTTTTCAGGAAGCAACAAAGCGATCGATTGCATAACTTTGGCGATTCTCTCTGAGTTATTACTCGGAGCCTGTAATTAAATTGTCAAGATATATGAAAATGATGAGTGATACCTTGAAGAATAAAGTTTCGAAAGTCGCAAATTGATCGAGGAACAATTCTCTGCAATCTATACAAGCAGCCATCATTTCGACAAAACAATCAAAAGATCCTTCGGTAGATGAATCAGCTATTCTTTTCTCAAGCTCAGCGATCATTTGGCTTTTCAACAAATTCCAGGCGTTCTGAGACGAACTCATTGCACAAAGAATCGGAAGTACCTTTTCTTCATCTGGAAAAAGAGTAACTTCATGATGAAAAATTAATTTGAAAAACTTACTCCAGGTTTCAACGGAGTTGTCGTTAAGAACAATCTGGATTTGATCGAAATGCTTCAATGAATAGATTCTTATCAGTCTCAGAAGACTCTGTAATTCAGTGGTAGTGTCAACCGGAATCCGGAGAGCAAGTGCGATATAGCTTCGACACTGGGAAATCAATTCATCAGATGCACAGCCAACTTGAAAATAAATCTGCAAACATAAACAAGAATAGCCCCCCACCTCAATATCACCCCCCACCTTGTAATGAACCTAAATATAGCCCCCCACCAGTACTAAAATTGGTGGGGGGTTATACTTGGGTACGGGGGGCTAAACTTGAATGGCTTAGTTCAATTATAGTCCCCCACCAGTGCAAATTGGGGGGCTATACTTGAAGATCCTGGTATTCTTAAAGTATAGCCCCCACCCCCTCCGAGACAATTCAAATATAGGTCCCCACTCCATTCAGTTTAAGCCCCCCACGAGCACAACCTAAATAGAGCCCCCCACTCATTCAAATAAGAGCCCCCACCGATTCAATTTTAGACCCCCACCAATTAAAGATAGACCCCCCACCCATTCAAGATTAGCCCCCCGCCGGACAACTTTGAATCAACAACTAGAAATACAGTACTTCCGGGTGTTTACTAAGCCTGATAAAAAGTGGGGTGCTGAACTTGAATGGGTGTGGGGGGCTCATCTTGAACGGGTGGGGTGCTCATTTTGAATCGGTGGGGGGCTTATTTTGAATGGGTGTAAAACATGAAGTCCACTAGGTGGGGGGCTTTATTTAGGTTCATTTTGGGGGGCTATAATTGAATAGGGGTGGGGGCTATATTTGAATACCCCCACATAAACTTTAAAAATAGGTTATAATTTTAAGTGTCTAACCGATGCACATTCATAAATTGAGGTGATAGCTTCTCGAGGTGTGAACTCTCTTGCTCGTGAACATGATTCGAAAATACTCTGCTCGAAAACCGTTAATGCTCCTATCGACGTTTCCTTATTCTCGTATGCCAGACGAATCCAATCGATAAGATATGTCAGGCCTTCTTGCACAATATCCACTTTGTTTCCGGCTGCATTTACGCTGTCTCCTGAAAATTTGATTCAATTGAAAAACGTATTCCGATTTTTGAGCTTACCGTGGATCAAATTTAAAATCCAAGCGATTACTTGATTCATCATCAGTTGAGCATGCTTAACAGATAGAGAAATGAAGGCACAACGAAGGAGAGACAGAGCTTTTTTGCAAAGTCCCATTTCGGCTTGAAGAACGAATGGCTCCGAATCTGAGTCTCAGAAATACACACTTTCGATGGAATTTTGAACTCACTTTCAATGATTGTAGCAACAAGTGCATCAATGGCTCTATTATTATTTCCAGCTGAGTTGACGCACATTTTCACTAAAGCTTCGAACGATTTTGCAACATTGGCAGACATTTCCCCTTTGTTTTTCGGATTGAGACCAACTTTCCGAACTCCGTCGATGAGAGGTTCGAGCAGTGAAAGATTCTTCTGTGGTGGGAAGCTTTCACAAGCGATTATCTAAACATTTTAGGTTATAATTTTTTCATATTTTTCTACATACAAGGAGATTCAAAACGTCGTTGTATTCTTCATCCGAACAATCATCATCGTTGAGTTTTTCGTCAATGAACATAAAGCAGAATGGTGCAAACGAAGGAGACGAAACAAGGCAGGATGCACATGAAGCAGCAAGATACTCTCTGGTGATCGTGTCATTTTTCTGCTGGAAAACAGAGGAAAGTGAGAAGTTTTGTTATCTCACTATCAGAGGTTCTTACGGGTCTGAACTCCACTGGAAAGTAGCAGGCAATCGTTTCAAACATGTCTTCAGTAAAAGGACCCATTTCAAAATTACTTGAAACTTCAAGGAACGTTGAGAACATGTTTACAAGGCAACGTGGATCGCGCTCTCCGGAAACACTTTTCATGAATGTTGCCAGGAAATCGGGACCCAAGCATTTCAGAACTGGAAACATAAACAAATAATAAGAAAGAATATTATAGCTTACAAGAAACTCTGTGTTTTAACAACCATAGGAGAATGTCATACTGTAGCTGGCGTTCCTTCTGTGCCCAGCTTTGCATGTTTCCTTCTCTGAATCACCTTTTTTTAAGTTTGAGAACGAGCTACTCACTTGAATAGGATTCGAATAAGGCTTTCTTCAAATTTCTCCGGCAAATTTTTCGATTTCAGAACCAAATGGTGAATTCCGCGAATCACGGCTCCTCCTGTGAGGGCGGACGACTCAATCGAGTTCAGGAAGTAGTTCAAAAGAAGTGCAACTGAAACAAATCGGGAGTTTTTTTAAAATGTTTAAATTCAGTCACCATCGTCTGCTTTGAGATAATCATATGGGAATGTGTTGATGACATCAATAATTTCTTCCATCGTTTGCTCTCTTTGATCAGGAAAATCCGATAACATTCCTTCTCGTTTTGAGGCGATGAAATCCGAGAGTGACATTGATTTTTCTTGCACGAGCAGACGATACCATTCTTGTGTTGAAGACTCTCCAGTATCCATACTGTCCATCTGAAAATTCCATGTTTCAATCATTTCATGAGGAAAAAACGTTTTGTATCTTTATGGGTACAGTATCATTGATAGATGCTAAAAACACAAAACGTTAACTGATATTCTGACACGGAGCACATTTCTGATAAAAAATGTAAAACTACTTTGGATTCAGTTTCTGGACAGATAACGACTTTTACACTAGCTCCTGATATTTGTCCATTTCAAGTTCCTGTGACCAGGAAAACCGTATTCTAAAGAAACTGAAATTCCGAACAACGTCCCCAATGTATTCTATTGAGAGCACAAACTTTTCCAACCTAGATACATTATCAGTCGAAAACCTTCATGACCTTCGGACAAACTGCGTGTCAAAGACAAGCACACCACATTTCCCGGGAAAAATTGTGATAACCTATCTAGAGCCCACTATTTGCAAGTAGACTTTTTGCTGAAATCGAATCGCATTATTTTTTTTTTGTTGCTCGTGAGGAATGCGATTCAATGCGATACATTTCAAACTTCTATGTTACCGTAATACTTCTAATAAAAGAACAGCATTATAGAAAGGGAATAGGAGGATATGTCATTTTATTAGAGGTTTTACGGTATGTCAACATTTGAAAAGCTAAAAACAATTGAAAACTTCGAAGTAGTACCGGATATTCCGATTCTCTAATTGAGCCTATTTTTAGTTCTTTGTAATACCGTATTACTCTTATCAACTTAGTCCCATTTGACTATTCGTTATCACTGAAACTCTTTTTTCTCAAGAAAACGAATCCTATTTCCCTCATGAGGTGCTTACAAATATTGATGTCACTCAACCATTCTGAGGCCATCGATGGAGGCGGGCACACTTTCCCATACATAAACCAACCCTATGCCTCCTCCAATTTTCATTTTATTATCTTTCCTCGTGTGCCTTTCTGTAAAACACAATCGTTGTTTTTTTGCAGACACTTGTGGTGGTGCTATCAATCTAAAAGCACCATTCAACTATCAAAAACTGGCTGATCTTTTGGCTTTCGGATATCAATCTACTGACGCTCACGACTACAATGTCTGTAAGCGTACGAATCGTGTTGATTGTAATCATTGGTTGTGGAATAACGGTTCAGGTATGGGATAAACAGGAAAATCATGCACAATTTCTCGATTTCAGAAGGAATCAGAAAAGGGGGAACCATCAATAAAACCGTCTATAGCTATTGTCGGCGCCGGTATTTCTGGACTATCAACCGCGCGTCGACTGATTGAACTTGGAATTGATGATTTCGATATCTACGAGGGTCTCGACCGGATCGGTGGCAGGATTCATGCTATTCCGTACAGTGAGTGCCTCTGTTTTTACGTGATTAATTGTGGTATTCAGAGGATGGCTTCTTGCAAATGGGAGCTCAATTCATCAACGGAGCCGAGAATCCATTGTTCAAGATTGCCAACCGTCTTGGATTGATTGCTGATGTGGTATCTGACACTGCTCATGTAGATAACGCACACTTTGCTTTCGGAAATCAAAACGTTCGAGAGTAAGCGTGACATGCCCACGGGTGTATAATCAGCACAATTTTGCTAGCGCCAAATTAGGTCAAATGATTGAGAGACTCACTGATGTTTGTTTATTTTGTAGTAGGCGTGAAACCCTCGTGATCATTTTTTCGCATCAGCTGATAAAGAGCTGACAGCTTGACAGTTCAAATGATCGAAGCTAATCGCATCACATTTTCAGGGAAGACATCAAGACATTCTTGGACTTCACCTCTAAACTAGATCCAAAGTACAGAAGCATTGCTAAGCATGACGAGAAAACCGCAAGACGCTACACTTTCAAGGAGATCTTCACCCTGGACTACATGCATTTTTTGAAAACCCAGAACTTCACAGACACACAAAAGAATGTGTTCGATTCGCTGGCACGATCTTTCCGATCATACTGGGAATTCGAATGGGCTGCTGACTGGAGCACGGTTGGTTGACCTCTTTTTATGATCAATATAAATACAGTATGTTGCAGCTGAGTGTGCACGTTCTCAAAGAATGGAATGACTATGGACCGGAATGCGAGTCGTTTGCGACGAATAAAGTTGGATTCAAAGGAATTCTGGATGACATTGCTGCTCCGATTCCTAGAAATGCATTCAACTTCAACAGTCGTGTCGAGAATATCAACCTCAATTCGAACACAGGAAAGATTCAGTTGACAGTGAATGAACATCTCATTTCAACTGAATATGACTACGTCATTGTCACTTCTTCTCTCGGAGTTCTCAAAAAATATCACCACATGATGTTCACTCCACCTCTTCCTCGTCAAAAAATCGAGGCGATTGAGAAAATTGGATTCGGAGGATCGTGTAAAATCTTTTTCGAATGGGATCAACCATTCTGGTCTAACGACACGTACTCTATAGCCCCACTCCCAGTAAAAGGAATGATAAGTGAAAAATTGGATGCATTCGAAGAGGAAACAACCATTCTTCAAGTTGTCGATTGGGCTCCAAATGTCTTGAGTGCTTGGTATGCCGGAAGAGGACATCAACTAGTTGATAATATGTCAGAGGATGAATTGAAACAGAGAATGACTAGATTGATGAGAGAAATGTACAACGACGATCGGATTCCACTCCCAAGCAAGATTATCAGAACTCAACTGACAAAGAACGAATTGCTGCTTGGATCGTATTCTTACATGACTCAAGTGCAGGCTCTATCTCATATCTCTCATTCTCAACTGGCGATTCCAGTGAAACTAGAAGGAAAACCAAAGATTCTTTTTGCAGGAGAAGCTACCCATCACAGGTAAACTTTGACAGTGATAAGACACAACTTCCAATAATATTATCATCTTTCAGACTGTTTCAAACAACCATCGGAGGCTACTTGAGCGGTCGCAGAGAAGCTGACCGTGCAGTTAATGATTGGTTTGGAAATCGATACGGCTTCAATCAAACTAACAAAGTGGAAGTGGAGGACGTTGGGTTGATAAACGATAAAAGGAAGATCCCATATATTTCGCAACCGCTTTCTTCTATCTAAATCGATAATTTGAGAGTCTTACTCGAATAAAGCATGCAGTAACAGAATGAGAATAAATTCTTTTTATTAACATCATGAACTAAAAGTGAACTATTGAAATCCTGAGAATGATATTTCGGTGAGATCGGAAATGTTTTGAGTTTATACATATGTGATCAAACTTCTGCGGATGGGAAGGTCAGGCATCCACCAGCGCCTCCTCCGATCCCCATTCGTTGTTGAACAGTTGACGGCCTGACACCAAGTGAAGTTTCTTTCACCAACGAATTCATTTCGTGCAATTGGAGCATGTCGAGCACTTGTAGTGATTCGTTCTTTTTCGCAGCAGCTCTCTGAAAGATTCATGGAATCGTTTAATGAAACATGGTGTGAGAAACCAACCCGTATTGATGGCACTCTTAGAATAATTGAGGCGTATCTTTCGTTGGCAGCATGGAAGTTGTACGCTTTTTGAAGATGACGGAATAGTACAGCTAACAGCTTTTTCTGTTCAGCAATCACATTTCTTTGAGATGCTGAATCGAGACCTTCGGTATCCGGATCGAAAAACATA
Source organism: Caenorhabditis zanzibari (assembly GCA_963966625.1). Taxonomy (NCBI): domain Eukaryota; kingdom Metazoa; phylum Nematoda; class Chromadorea; order Rhabditida; family Rhabditidae; genus Caenorhabditis; species Caenorhabditis zanzibari. Next base: position 11,870,588 of record OZ016472.1, on the reverse strand, counting down.
ATAGCTTGGAGGAGAGCGAATTCGGTTGTGGAAAAGTTGAGTTGTCGGAACGGTTTCATCACAAGATCTATCATCATTGTCAGCACTGGAGTGATGCCGGACAGACTTGAACTACTGAAAAAAACTATATTATACACAAAACAGCTACTAGCTGTCGAACATACCTCGGACTAATTGACGGAAAATGCCGTGGCTCCACCATTGAAACGGTCTTCATAGCTCTTTCGTTCAAGTTACACGACATTGGGCGACCCTACAAAAAAAAATTAACTTTTTGACAACTTTCTATGAATTCAAAACAATACCGCGCAGAACTCTCTTGCTTCGAAAAAGTTGTGCATATCAGACTTTCCTTCGTGGCCAGCAGTGGGATGACCGTAGTCCTGTGGAATCCATGTACCATAATCTGCTGGCAGATTTCCGTATTCAGTTGGAAGCTGTATCATTCCATCTGTAGTTGGAGCTTCTATCAGCTCTTGCTTTATCTCTCTGAATACAATGAATATAGCATTAATATTCGAATACAAATGGTATTCAAATGGTATACCTAATGGGAACAGGCATTACTACTTTTTCCTCTGGTTTTTCTCCAAACATGATCCCTTTGTTGATCGATTGTTGAATGCATGTAGAAAGTAGCAAATTCGTGAAGTCATCATGCATTTCCTCTCCATTACTTGCACTACTACACGCTGCTGACGAAACTCGACTACATCCGGACCCAGAATTCGTTGATACGATGGCAGGAAGGTCTGGTCTTTTGCGAACAACATCCGATTTAACGTGTTCTGGTGTACGAAAAGCTTCGCACATTATCATAAAGGAAGATGCGTGATTAGTAACCATGGCAACCTGAATGTATAAAAGAAATTGAAAAACAAGAATGGAGTGATGGTTGTTACCTTGTCGGTATATGGTAGAGATCTGAATGTAGAGAACGTTTTGGCCCAATCGATGTATAGAGCTATGAGTCGTTGTCTCCAGAACGGCAGTTTGTCATCGCGGTGAGTTAAAACGACTGAATCCGACCACTGAAAATTTAATGGTTAAAAATGCTAACTAAAAATGTAAATTCTTCTATCTAGAACGCATTGTCAGAAAACTCACTTCACAAGAAATTGGCTGCATGAATCTGCTTGGTGCATTGAGAGCATCTTCCAATGTTGCATACGAATGTAGATCAGCACATCTACTCAATAGAAGAGTAAAATTGTTCTCGAGTGTGGTTAACCGCTCGGCTATTGGATCCAGACTGTTCTGAACGAAAACAGTTATGGAAATAGGCATAGGAAAGTATTCGAACAAACCAAATCTAGTTTGATATCCTTCATTTCCAAATTTTCCGGGCTATCATCATTCATCTGCGGGCTTCCAGATGATCCATCACGAGCATGTTCAGAATGATGTGCATGCATTCCTTCTTTATCATCTTCATCATGCTTCCTTTTACGTTTCGTGTACCCTATGCGATCCCGATCATTTTGAATTGCTTAAATACGAATATTAGACACTGGTAAAACGGCAGCTAAAACTTACAATTTTTATCCATTCCAACAGCCAAGCATTTCTGAAGACGGCAGTATCGACAAGCACATCTCACTCCTTTATTGACAGGACAATCTTTATTTCCCTGGCACACGAATTCTCGATTATTCTGAAAGCACGAATTTTTAGATTTTTTTGGGACTTTCTAAATTTTTAAAAGAAAAACGACGAAGGAAGTAAGTTACAGAAGTGATCCGTGAAACGATCACCCAAAATTTGCAAAAAGAAGCGTCAAAAGCAGAACGCAAATTTGCGGCTGTTCGTTGCGAGACCACAACCGTAAGAAATTGTTTTATTTGAAGAAAAAATACTATGCGCTTTCAAGATTTTATACGGTCCTAGAAATGGTCTCGCGGCGAATGCAGCCAAAAACGCAATTTTCAGCGCAAAATTGTTTGCTTTTTTTGGCCACCTGTTTTCTGCAAATTTTCTGCATTAAAAAAACTTGAGCCTGAACTCCATTTTCTCAACATTTTTTAATGAAAAATTACCACGAGCGCCCGCCGAAAAAACGTTTTGCATCCATTACATGAAGCCACACTGTAATGCTTTCCAGTGGCGACGTCATCACATACTGCACACAGTGTTCCTGACATATTAAAATTTTTAAGTCAATGAAATCTTATTTTCTCCCTAACCTGGTGGTAGTTTTTCACTCATTACAATTGTCCCGCGGTTTCTACGGATTATTTAGGTGTCAGTAATAAATAAACGCATTGATTTGAAGCCGGCTGCACAGCCTGAATAAAGTATATGTGTCGTTTGTAGTCGTACGTGCTAAGATTATTGGTTCTGGAGTGGTCACGTCTCCGCTAGCGGCGCCGCTGACCTCTCACGAGAAATGCGACGGCTAGGCGATTGTTGACGCAACGCAGCCCCCAGCTGACGCATTTAGTGACCAACGTCATTTTATCGAGAATTTTCTTTGCACTCTACCCCCTAAATTTGGATCGATGACTCGTATTCACGCACGATCTGGGTTTTTGTTTCAATGTTTCGTGTTTCTGATTCATTTATCGATTATGCTCTTTCGTGGAATTCCTTTTTTCGGTTGTTTCCTTTTCGTGTATCGACAATTGCGTAAGATTTTTGTCATTTTGGTTCGAAAATGTCAGAATATTCATGCAAAAAAATAGTTGTATCCCCCTCTGTTGAAACGTCTTTATTTCGGTCGCTTGTAATATCCTGTTCACGCTTTTTAAATATCAGTTGCTGGATAATAATCCTCTGAGTTTTTCAGGGGAAATGTTTGGTGGAAGCAGTGGCCCCGTGGATACCACTCTATACACTACACTCAATGTAAAACCAGATGCATCCCAGGCCGACATCAAAAAGTCTTACTTCAAACTTGCGAAAGAATATCATCCGGATAAAAACGCGGACCACGGAGACAAGTTCAAGGAGATTAGTTTTGCCTATGAAGTTCTTTCGAACCCAGAGAAGAGACGCCTCTACGATGCTCGAGGACTGGAAGGAGTACAAGGAGGAGGTGGAGGTGGCGGCGGAGGCTTCCCTGGTGGTCTGTTCTCTCATTTCTTTGGACACGGAGGGGACGATGATGATGAGGATGATGACATGGGTGGACATCCATTCGGTGGACTTTTTGGAGGATTCAATAGAGGCGGACCGCGCAGGCGGAAGTTCCAAGATACTGTCCATCCCTTGAATGTAACACTCGAAGAGCTTTATCTCGGAAAGACATCCAAGCTGAAACTTTCAAAAAAAGCCCTCTGTAAAACGTGCGAGGGCTCTGGTGGAAAGAAAGGTGAAAAATACAAGTGTGACACCTGTCGTGGTCGTGGAGTTAAGACTGTTGTTCAACAAATCGGGCCTGGAATGCTTCAACAGATGCAAATGCCTTGCGACGCATGCAGAGGTACCGGTGGAAAGGTTCCAGCTGGTGATAAGTGCAAGGGTTGTAACGGAGAGAAGTTCGAAAACGTTTCTAAGATCTTGGAGGTTCACGTTCTTCCTGGAATGAAGCACAATGACAAAATTACCTTCAAAGGAGAAGGAGATCAACCTGATGTAAGCTTTATTTCAGCTTGATGGTATGCCATTTTTATAATTTTTTTTAGCCTGATGGTGAACCAGGAGATGTCTTGATTGTCATTCAACAAAAGGAACATAATCTTTTCAAAAGAGACGGAGACGATCTTCATATGACTAGGTGAGACTGCACATCGTGTGATTTTACTTCGGAGTGTTGACCGAAATGAACAACGAAAAATCGCGTTATTGAACCTGAATTCACTTGGATTTTCGTGCTAGAAACAACACGCCAACGTACTCCATACTTTGAAATATCAAAGTCTTGTTCTCATTTCGCAAAATTACCCGCCAATTTTTCTTTGCAATCTGTTCCTCGAAAACAACGCCCAAGTGGTGCGGTCTCGAAAGTACAGCCAGAACTGACTTTTGATGAGACTGGAATAATAGTTGTTGATTTGCAGAAAAATTTCTCTCAACGAGGCTCTATGCGGGTATAACTTCCTCATTAAACATCTCGACGGGCATCCATTGGTTCTTCGTAATAAAACAGGAGACGTTATCAAGCCTGGTAAGAAGCAAATTGAAGCATAGTTGTCAATGATTTAATCTGAATTATAGGAACCGTGAGAGGAGTTGCTGGAAAGGGAATGCCGAACAAAAAATATCCGGAACTCAAAGGAAATCTGTTTGTAGAATTTGATGTCGATTTCCCGAAAGATCATTTTCTTGATGACGAGAAAGCATACAACGTAATTTTTTGTCTTTATTTTTATTATTGTGCTTCATCGGTTGCCTTCGAAAAATTCAATGTGTTTTAGGTTCTGCGCAGCTGTTTCCCTGCCACAAAGGTTGTAAATGTTACCCCTGGAGCTACCGAAGTGTCGGTGATGGAATACGACGAGAAAAAATACAGTCGAGGACGTGGAGGTGACGCTTATAACGAAGATTCCGACGAAGAGCAACAAGGAGGTCATCATGGACAAGGCGTCAGATGCCAACACCAATAGACCTGTTTTTACAACTTTCTCATTCAACGTTTCAGTGATGCTTCCCCACTCCCTCCTCATCCCCTCCCACCCTACTTGAATCTCTTTTCCGTTTTCCATTTTTTTTCTGTGGCTATTATCATTTGTTATAGACTGCAATTAATTAATTGCATGAAGATCAGTAAGAACTCGAATTAAAGAAAATTTATTGTGATTTGTTCAAAGTGTTTCTGGTTTTCACATAACACAACAAACATGCGACTTTTTCGTAACACCGCCGCCTTTCTTGTTGTCCAGTAGAGCCTTGAATCGTGTTACCGCTGCGGTAACAGCTCCGAGGTTTCGTAAATCGAAAGTGTCGAGTTCCGCTTCATCCGCAACATGAATATGCAAAAACTCGGCGAGGTGACGTCTGCATGGGAGTATAGCGATTCTATTCAAAGTTTCTTCTTTCACGAGAGGATCATTGAGAACGACTGTCAGAAGAGAACCGTCTTGAGCACCTAAAGAAGGATTCGTAGCCCAGGAATCTAAGTGAACAAACCAATTACAACAAAGAAACCATCTGGATCGTAACTCCAGCAAGTGATTGTTGCGTGAGGGCGGAAAGTTCCAATTAGTTGACAATCGAGGACACGGAATACTCTGAAAACTCAGACGTACTGAATTAAGCATTTGAAGAATAAACCTCAAAGTTTTGTGTCCACTGTGATAGTAAAATACGTATTGCCCGTTTGGAGAGAAAGAACATGTCACATCGTTGACACCTTCTGTCACATTTCCAATTAAAGTTTTCGCAACTTGGCCACTTCTCATATCGATCACCTGAAAACGAAATCATGTTTGGGGATAGTTATTTATAATACTTACAAATAAACCTCCTTTAGCTGGGGCGAATAGCCCTAGTTTTCCATCATTCGACACTACTCCGTTGAATTGAGTCAATGATCTATGGAACTTTCTTACTCTGATATCCCAGACACTGGCCTTGTTATCACTTTCGACCACAATAATCTGAATATGTTCTTCTACTGAAATTCTGTTCAATTAGGTTACCTGATTGCTATTCGATGGCATTGCAATTATCTTACTAATCATAACGTCTTTTTGCTTTTTAGACTGTCTCGGACGGAATTTGATCTTTTGCGTTTTCTCAACGGCGTCAAAAACTAAAAGACTATCGTGTCCCTTGAACAATGTGATTACAACTCCTGTCACTTGATCCTAAAATAATTATGTTCTATAATATTATGAAATAACTTAACTTACTCGCATAACTGCACATTCCTTGAAAAGTCTGCATGGATATTCAAAGTTGTATTGGACACTGAAATCTACAACGCTGTAAATAGTAAGCCTTGCTATTTTCTGTTCTGCCGAATCCACTTGTCGGTAAATAACACCTAAAGATGTATGAGATTTCGAGATTGCATGGATTGGTTACCGATCAACGCCTCCTTGTTCATGTAGAAAATCTGAAAGACATTTGGAGCATGAACTGAATGAATTACTGATTGGGTTCGAAGATCCCAAAGTAATAGCTGATCAGATTCTATGGCCACTATGGTTCTGAATAAATATAGTTTGGATTCGGATAATGAGGACACAGTTCTACCTTCCATCAGACGCCAGTAAAGAATCAGAAACAACAGCTCCATGAACATTTGCAACCAGAGATGCAATATATCGATGAGATTTAATATCCCAAATTCCTATGCTTTTTCTAGTTTGAACAGCCGCTAGGGTTGGATTATCCTTCGCAACGGAAATCTTCTCAATTGATTGTTCCATTGTGGAAACTGAGAAGGACTTTTCGAATATGTTTTCCATATTCCAAATTTTAATAGTGTGGTCCAAAGAAGAAGAAATAAGAATGTTTTGTCCCTGCTGGCTGACTGAATCAAGATTCAGAATTCTGCCAAAATGAGCATCCAAAGATCGGAGCAGCTGAAAATGGTGGTCTAAATCTTCTTTTGTTTGATGAGACTTACCTCTGTAGATGCAACATTCCATAAGAATAAATGTTTCCGAACACCAGCAACAAAAACAGTATCGTGAGACGCAAAAGTAACAGCAGTTGTTGTATGTCTTGGACGAATCGGAATGTTTCGAACATTCAGAGGAAGTTTCAAGAATATTGGTATGAAATCACAATTGTCTCGGTATAACAGGAAACTCTAAACAATAATTTGATCTAAGTTATATTCGAAAAAAAAAACTCACATCAATCATGACTCCAACTATCCATGGATTCTGATTTGGACTACTGCAGTTTCTTTCGAAAATCTTAATATCATTGATTCGATTCGGAAGACCTTCTTGTATTACGTTTTCTGTTATGTATTTAGATCCAGATAGAGCGATTCGGACCAAAGCAAAGTTATGGTCTCCATCCGGATCCAAACTACCTGAAAAACCTCAAAATATTCTTGAATTTTCTATTCAAATCTCACTTTTATGTACGACACAAGCAAACCCTTTTCTGTAATAGTTATCTAAGAAAGTGATGGATGCTTCACAAGTGAAATTGTTGATTTTTCCTTTGGATTGAGTTTTCTCATCTGAACTGAATCTTCAGACGGATGAAAATAAAAGGAAAGTATCACCGTTTAAGGTACCCTTTAAAACTAATCTCCACTCATCTCGCTCGCCAGTCCACAATAGGAACATCATATTCAATTTGTCTCGATAAAAAATGTGAATTATATTCTGAAAATATCGTGATCAGAGATATTCATTTTCTTTTCTTACATTATGATCTCCCTCACTTTCCGATCCCTGACTAACAACGTTCCCATTGACTGTATAAATCAAATATTGAGATTTAGACCACATCAAGATGTTGTTATTTCCAACAAATCGGATCTATAAGAAAAAAGAATGCATGAGTTGAAGAAAATGTTTTGATTACCGCTTGTAGTTCCATTTGGGTCACAAACGGCTCAGGATCGATTGTTGTGAACTCTCCAGTGACCAACGAAGCGACAATAACTTGGTTGTTATTCGTGTATGCAGCAGCAAACTTATCATTTTCAGACACTGCTAATCCAAAAAACACTCCGTCAATATTGGGGTTCACTACTCTTGCAATGTCACCTTGAAAGTTGTGTTACAATCATTCACAAAAACAAAATGGTACCAGTTGCAACATCCCATACAATAATCTGTGTAGACGTGGAGACCAAAAGTTTTCTATCTGAAGTCAACTGCATTCCAAAAACTGCAAATTGATGTTCCTCGAGAGAAAACTTCAATGGACCTCCAGGAGCATGGAAACAATGATGAGCAGGTACAAATGCATTGTGCTGTGGTCCTTCCTTGTCACATCTAAAACGAGAGTTATTGTTTGTAAACCATTTTGTTCCTGAATTACTTGATGAGAAGTTTGCTGACGTGTTTATTAGTAGCAACCAGTGGAAGAAGTCGTCCGAGAAGTTCGAAGGCAAGCATAGAAGGGTTACGGCTGAAAATATAATGATAATCTACGTTGAAATTGCAATGTTTTACCTTAAAATGCTCGCTGAAAGTCTGAGTGCGTCCACTGCCAAAGTGAGTTGCCTAGAGATTTCGACGTCTCTAACATTTTGAATCGCGTCCTCATAATCAGCAATCAATGATTGTAATGGAAAACTGGATACTTTTGCATGAAGAAATTCATAATCAAAAAGACAGAGAGTCAGGAGTTCATCAACTCTTCCAGATCTCAAGAGGTGATACGGCAATTCATTCAATTTTCTTGTGTTGTAACGATGATTCCCGTCTTTTGAAGAGAACACATTTGGCTGCTTCGGAACTTTTCTATCAGCAAGGCCTTCAACACCATTATTTAATTTTCAGAACAACTATCGATAGTACCTTCGTTCTCTGTCACTCCAAACCTTTGTTTCTGCATTTCTGTGTACTGATACGGTTTTGGAACTCCTCCCCAGACGCCTAGAAAATATTCTGCCATGGCCGAGTGACATGTCTCCAAATGGTTCACATTTTTGAAATATCTCTCAATAGCAACTTGTCTGAATTGCTGATGGTACCTGGAATATTCATGATCATTTGTTTTCAACTTAAATCATATACCAATTCAAAACTATCACTCCATCAGCAGCCCTTTCAGACAAATATCCAGGGAGATCCGATCTTATTCTACTCCATAAAAGTGGAGGAATTCTTCTTACTGGTGGAAGATGGTACTGGTAAATATCGTCAAGTACTTTGTCATCAAGAGAAATCAAATCTTCAACTTCAGAGTCACTGATCCCGGATCGAGCAGCAGAAATATAGGACAGCGCATGAGACACAAGTAGCTTTCCTGAAGCAACTAATCATTTTTCGAAAGTAAGTTGCTTATTTCTCACCGTGTTGACTTTCAGTTCTGTGAAACAAAACATTGATACTTTCTTGCAATGATGAGAAGAGGATGGTTTCTTGTGGACGAGAATAAGACTTCCATCTTGCCACTGTGGCAAAAATCAACTTGACGAATAGCGGAAGAGTGCATTTGTCCAAAGCTTTAGATACAGTATTCCATTGTCTTTCCGATAAAGTTCTGCCTTTATCGGATAACCACTTTTTGACAACATCATTTCCAAGTTCCTTTCCCAAACTCGGAACAGTCAAATATTGTCGTTTATCTTCGATTAATCTCATCATTTTCGAATAAATCAGACTAGCTCCTGGAGTGAGAGATGCAAAAAGTTTGACGAATGGAGGGAGAGAAGGTGGAAACCATAAAAGTTCGTGTGCTCCGTCAATGGTTGATAGAAGATCCAGACTGTCAAAAATAATGACCAATGGCTTTTCGCGGGTTGCGAGATTTGTTATTTTCTTAAAGTGTTGAAACAATTTGGACAATTCTGTTGGAGATGAATTATTCAAGGATTCGTCGTAGTTCAGTGCAATCTGAGTATTTTTGTTCAATTTAAGAGATTCCCAATCAAAATTACCTGATCACAAACACTTGTCAACAACGGAGCAATGTTTGAACTATCCGGACTTGTACCCAAAAATCGGAGAAGAACAACTGGCTCACAAGTGTTATCATACCAATTCCTTATTTCTTTTGCTATTTTCGCCATAAGTGATGTTTTTCCACAACCATTTTCTCCTTGTAAAATGATTGGAAGATTTGAGTTACCCAATACGTATTGTTTTGCACAATCCAATTGTTCATCTCTTCCAAAGAACATATCAGATACAGTTGATCCTGTTGTGAGATGAGTGAGAACTTCCGTAAACAACTGATCTCTGTACTTTTCGTGTTTAATCATTGCATTATCAACCATGGAAGTGATACTATTGTAGAAGTCAGTACAGAATTGACGAATGTATTCTGCATGATACTGAACATCAATTCCATCTCTTCCAACCCATTCAACAGTCGATCTTCTAATGTTTTGCATCGCAAGTTTTGCAGGAACACGCTCGTCTCTCAGGTTCGCCAAGAGTTTTTGAGCTTCAGAGTTTACCTTAAAACTCTTAAATGATACCAAAAACATCAAATTATTCTTACATGATTGTGTGCAATATCCACAAACTTGGACGCCGTTTTCATTTGTGACAGAGCAATGTTATTGATATGTCGAATGTAACACAAACAGTGTTCGTTTGGATTCTTTGCCTTCAATATTCCATGAACAACTTCTCGTTCGGTTACCGACATGAAATAGTTATGCATTGCTTCATGATCTAATAATCCTTTTTCATAACAACTTCTTGCTCCTTTTCTCAACATTTGTTGCATTTTCGCCTCACACTCCCACCATTGTTTTGCATCTTGCTCTTGTAGTTTTGGGATTCTCTGAAACAGTAAAGTTGATGAAATATATTCAAAAAATGATTACCTTGTTATTAAAATTGACTAAAATAGAACTGATTTGCTGGAGAACAAACATGGGCGGTACAGAGTTAGTATCTTCGATGTACCAGCTGTCTAACAAGGAAATATCTTCGTGTTCTTCTCGAAGAGTCCGTTTCAGTAGTTCAAGTTCAGTTGAAAGAATTTCAGAAGGGATAGGACGATAACCATATTTTTGGCAAAGGAATACTACAAAGTTTGCACCAACAGAGAGTCTTTGACAGTTGGCTATCTCAGAAAGGCATAATTTAGTAGTCATATGATCGTCAGTAGATTCATCTCTTACTCCCCATCTCATGTCGACTACCTAAAAAATATTGTAAAGTAAAAATATTAAGTTAAGATAATAACTTGAAAGTCCAGTCCATATGTTTCACGACAATATTCTTTCAGTCTTGGATATATGTCCTCCATCAACGCATTTCGTTCAACCGTCGTATCTGTGAATGTTGAGCTGCAACCAGTTTAGAACTTTAGAAACAGTTTTTCTCAAAACTTACCTGGTGAATACTCTGACCAATTTGCTCTGCGGCTTTGGGAGATTCGCAAACTTTCCAGCGAACACTCTATCAAAAGTGTCTTGCGTAACCGCATCCCTCTGAATATTTGAGCCTCTTAGTTTTTCCCATTTTCTTCACAACCGACCTTCTCTGGAACAACCTTCTGCTCATTGCTCTGGCCCAACAAAAGATCTAATCCAGTTGTACTTTTCGAGTTTCCATTTTGATGTTTTTGTAAATTATGAGGCAGCAAGAATTTCGATTCGATGCTGCTTTTCTTGCTGCTCCTTGTCAATTGAGAATTCGAAGTTGATTTGGATCGTTTTTTATTTAAATCTGTTTTTGAAATAGAGGAAGAATACATGTAGTTTAATATGAAAATTCAGAAATCCAGACTCGAAGGGTGTGAACCAACGCTTCGAATTTCCGGTTTCACTTTTACAAATTTCTTCTGCTCGATTGAATTCACAGATGTACGATATATAGGCGGGTAAAATGAAAAGAATAAAAGTCGAAAATCAGAAAAAATTCGTTGTCCTGTTGCCGGAAATGGTAAAGTTTTTCAGTGGAATAGTGTACGAGGAAGTCCAATCTCTTTCGTGAATTGAAGTTATTTGTTGAACAAGTTGAGATTTTGCAGTCGAATCATCAGCACGGATTATGATTCCAATACCAGCAGTATACTGCCAATAATCTGATGACCAATTCGATGTTCCTGAAAAAAAGAATAAGGAAAGAAAATGAAACAGAATCTCACCGATATATGCAGCACTTTCTGTAACAAAGTACTTGTTGTGGTAGACTCTTGCGTATGGAATTTTTCCATACTGCATTGCTGGTACCTCAATGAATCTCAATTCAATAGATCCCTTCTTGATGCAATTATCTGTAAATGTATACAATTTTGTCATATTTCAGTCAATTATCAAACCATTAGAATCCCACTTATGACATGGCAAATGATCTGAAATATCTTGAAGAGAATACAGAATTCCATAGGTTTCCGAATAAGTGTGTGGCCATAAAGAAACCATAAATCGAACATGAACACCTCTTTCGAAAGCGGCTCTTCTGATGGCATTATCCAGTTCTGGTTTCCATTTATTCGCATTTTTCAAATATAAAGTAGAGGGCGAATAATCCATAACAGCCATATAGAGATATTCTTGTGCTTCATCGATTGTTTTAATCATTGCTGCCAAGTCGTCTTCTCTTCCACAAGATTGGAAACCGGGAGGAGAAGCCTGTAATTTTGATATTTCAAATACAATCTGAATTTCAGCAACTAACAGAAATGTACATAGCTTGGCTACCAGTAGGCTGATAAACACTCATTGGAGTCTGATGATTTGCTGGAGTAGACAAGGAATTATCCCATTGTTGTGGAATAGTTGCTCCAGGAGCTCCCATTGTCCAATAAATTTCCAGTAGATTTTTCAGATCGTTAGCGATGCAGGGACAATTGAAAGCAGCGATTCCAAGTTCTTTTACATTCGTCAATGATCTCCAATCGAAGTTCGCCGATCCAATATAAAAGTGTTTGCCATCGACGGACCATGATTTTGTGTGAAGAATGCCACCTGGATACCTGCAAAACTCATTTTGATAATTTTGTGCTGGAAAATATACTGACCAATTTGTGAAATCCAAACTTCTCACTCTGATCCTTCCATTTGATTTTTGAACGAGATTCTCGGTCTCCCAATATCCTCCATTTTCATATGTTTGAGCAATTCGAACGGAAATATTTCGATCGACTGCAGTGGATAGAAGTGTGTTGTAGATTTGTTCTCCCTAAAAATCAAATTGAGCACAAGAATTAATTGAAAATTTACATTAGAGCTAGTATTAGTTGGATCAGTATCATACCCATCTCCTGTATCTTTCACCAGAAGACTCCAATAGTAACTGCCAATGAGAATTTCTTCTTTTGCTTCTCCTAAAAACAATAAGGTAAAAACATAATAACTTTGAACTCACTCATCAATCTCATCCAGCAATCAGTCGTCGAGTTGAAAATTGGATAACTTGAGTTGAATGTCAATCCAGCTGGAATTGATTCACATATCACAAATCTGAAGATTCAAAAGTTTGGTTTTGTTTCAATTTTCTTGCTCTTACTCGCAAGTCTCGGCACATTTTGGCATTTCTGGCAATTTACAGGTGCCTTCCGAATTCGGACAATAATTGTTCGAGTAGTTGTTGTTGATCACATCTCCACCGTTATTAATATTTGGATTCACAGCAACAAAGTATGTCTGGATATTTTCAATTAAAGAAACTCGAGAGAAAAAAAAGGTAAAAAAGATTGGGGGACAATACCAGGGAACCAGAAAACCTACCGTAAGCCATATAGCAGTTGTTATAATAACTGCAACAATAGCCACCAATGAATGACTCAACAGTAATGATCTTGTTTTCATTCCTAACACGTTTGTTCAGAATGAGAGTAATCGAATCACTCTAGGCACAATGATACGAATTTTTAGGTGATAAGGAATGCAACGAGGCAAAAGTGGCAACATTCGACTTTTTATCAGGCACACATTTATGGTATTAAAAGGCTTAACAGTTGCATTTTACCTTCTGGAAGCGACTACCAAGGTAAAAGTACATTCGTAGTTCAGATGACCAACAACTTCTACTTCTTAATTTCCCAGAAACCAGATGGACACACTTCTAATACTTTGGCTTAAAAATTGACTGCATTTTTGGTTTTTGGACCTTAAAAGATAACGGGCTACTTCAAAAATTCATCGAGAGAAATTCTTGCTAGATTTCAAATCTACTATTTGGTTTATTCATCTTTATGTATGGGCCATCCTGCGCCGAGAAATGTTGAAATTTATATTTTACGTCAACGTTATTGAAAAAGAAAAAAAATCAAATTTAGGTTCAAAATGATAAGAAAAAGGAGAAAAAACTATTTTGAAACACTTCGAGCATATATCTGTTCTTCTAGAAAAAAATTTATATGAAACAATCTGGAAACAAAAGTTTCATTATTACCGTTCAATAAAATACAAGAGACAAGAATATACTACTTATTGCTTCTTGGTGGATTATCGAAGGACCCAGCTGGTTTTGTCGTTTTCAGATCCTGATTTTCCCCAGGAACAGCATTAGATGTCACTTGACCAGTGTATGCTCCAGCAGGACGAGTCGTCAACATTCTAGACTTTTTCGGACCGAGAGCTGTACCCGGAGTCGGGTTCGAGGCAACTTGTCCGTTGAATGTACCAGCTGGACGAGTCGTTTTGAACTCGCTTTTTGGATTTGCTGTTCCCTTCGGAATATCGTTCGATGCTACTTGTCCAGTGAATGCTCCAGCAGGACGAGTTGTACGCATATCACTCTCTGGATTTTCAGAAGCGGCAGCATTCGAAGCCACTTGACCTGTAAAGTTTCCAGCGGGACGTGTCGTCATCATATCATCGGTTGGAGGTGGTGCTGGAGCTGCGGCAACGGGAACAGTTCCTCCTTCCTCATCTTCCTCGTCTGATATCGATTCACCTTCCTTTCTTAGGAACATCATGAATATTGGCTGAAATCAGAATTAAAATTGAAATCAGAACAGGTTTTCTACCTTCTTCTCTGTTTTTTCTGCTTTGCTCTTTGTACGCATTTGTCCCTGACGATCCTTGTCTTCATCTTCTTCAACATTAGTTGGTTGTTGAGTCTCCTTTTCTTTCTCTTTTTGATCGTTCACCCCAACGAAGATGATATGGATCATATGCTTACGGCACTCCGTTTTGGTCGCAGCTTCTTTCACTTTTTCAGCTCGGATATTTTCAGATAAAGCAGCCATGACGACTGTGAATCTGGAAAGTATCATATTATTAGATCACAAACAATTAAAATAAACTACCTCTCGTTGGATTTGCACTTTTCCTTCGGAGCTCCTTTGAAGAAACACTTGAACGTTTGCTTCGTACCCTTTACGATTCTTGCATCCTTGGGTTTTGTCATCAGAAGGGCTGGATTCGTGTTCTTGAATTTGACATGAACAGTCATCGCAGAGTTATTGGTGATCTCCAGAGTAGCCTGTTGTTTCTTATCCACCGGTTGGAATGTGAACGATTTTGATGGATTGAACACCACTTTCGAGAAATCCGCTTTTGGCTTGGACATCGCAGAGTTGCTCTGACGCTTTTGCAGTTCGTGGATATAGTTTAAAAATCTGGAGTCTCTGGTTGAACTTTCTTCTTTTATATCAACAATTTATCGCATTCTGAAATCTCTGGAAGAGAAAAAGCAAGAAAAATTGCATTCCATCGGACACGCAGTAAATGTTTCAATGAGAAATGAGAAACATTTCACAGTTTTCAGATGTTCAACTATCAAAAAAAGAACTTTTATTTTTTTCTTAATGCCTATATTACTGGCTATTCAGTTATAAATTCAGTCTTAGGTCAGTCATTGCAAAACACACACACAAAATAGGTTCACATTAACGACTGAACGATTTAGCATTGTTTTCAAATTGAATAGAAACGCGTCACACCCCACCAGTCGGTCAAATATCGTCAAAAGTGACAGTTTCCCTGTGACCATACGGATTGACGTGCAAGTGTCAGAGTAGTGCATACAAACAAAACGGTATAGGTAGTCGATCTGTCTATAAAAGAAACCGGCAATCCCATAGTTCCTCATTTCCACTTATTATGCGTCTCGTTTAACTGGTGACATTATTCTTTGTTTTTATCAGGTAAGAAATCTTTGTGGTTTTCCGACGTTCAACGTGAAAACTGAAGAGATTTTTTACAGATTCTGCAAAATCATCGTCATCAAACGGAATCGAAACATCTTTGCCTCTTCTCCCACATTCGTTAATTCATGATTCTCTTTGAATGACTCTTCGCGGAATTCACAAATAAACCGATTTTGCTTTTTTACGTCTTCTTTATTTCAAAAAAGTATTTTTGTGTTTTGCTGCTCCAGTAAAAGTTCAGAAAGACTCATCAGCAATCCCCGAGTATTCTCCCTATTTGCAGTCTAAACCAACTATGAGATTGGTGAGCAAACATGTAATTCGACACTGATATTCATTCGGATTCAAGCAACGAAAGCAACGAATCTAGTAGAAACAACTCCATTAGTGTTTCATACTATTAACTCGAAATAGTGAATCTAATCGTTACTTTTTTCTTTGAGTTATCCCATTTCTTTTACCTCAACTTTCCATTCGATTCTTCAACAAATTTTGTGCACGAAGTTTTGGAAGTCGCACGTTAAAGGTTGCTCTCAGATTCTTGGCTGAAAATTAATCGACTTTCGTCGAAATTTTGAAGAAGCTGTAGAATATTTCTCAAACTCATCGCAACCCTATTCCATCGCATTTTTGAAGCCAAGCTACATCGAATTCTTTGATTTGTTCGAAACGAAATTATAGTTCGGAATCCGCCATACCTGCTCACATCAAAAAACCATCAAAAATTGAACGGCGTCTTCGAGAGCGGAAAAGAGAAAAGAGTAGTGGATTCGAATGAGTGCCAGGAGGCATTATGAGTCGTCGCCTTGTATAGTGCACACGGAACAACTTCCGGCGTCGACCAAACGCTTACAGCGGCGATTGTCAACTAGTCAGGCATCTTTTTGGAAATGCCGAGAATGCACGACCTCCTTTTTTGTTTTCTTTTTTTGCCTTCTAGTTTTTGTTTACGTGTGCCATGAACCCTACTTAAAATGTAATAGTTTAGAGTTTGCAAAAAAAAGAAGAAAGAGTTGACACAATTCCAAGACCCATTCATTTTTTCTTCTTTCTCTCGCCTTGACAATTGTACGAAGTGTTAAGATAAAGACGTCAATCGCCATCTGAATGATTATCCCTGGGGAATGATGCTAATTTTTCAAAATCAGGCGGCGGTTATTTTCAAGTGGCCGTGTATGTATGCTCTGCGGAGCACAAGCGAGAGCCAGGGGCATATTTTGTTTTTACGCAGTTGACTTGAAGCTTCTTTTTTTGCTGGTACAACAACTTCTTCTTGCTCTCTCAATTTCAACATTTTCACTTGAAGACAAAAGAATAGACAATTAGTGGTAATATAATTTACTTTTTTGGGGGGTGATGTATTCCCATTGGTCTCTTGAGGAACATCATTTTTGAATTGTGATAAATCTGAAAGACCGTCTCTATGAGTTCTTTGTTGGTGATTAATGCCTCAAGACCTCCTTGTGTCCTCATAATCCTAAACGCTTCTTTGGACCTCCAAAATTGAGCAATTCTTTTCTGAACTCGAGAAGTTTTGGAACTTTTGGAACCACGCCAACATAACCAAGCCCTACTTCATTTTCCTTCTGTAGTCCACCCATCTGATTCTCAGACATTTGTAGGAACTCCCGTTCTCGATTCGTCATCGACATACCCGAAAACGGAACATGTCAAAATAGTACCTTATTTAGATGAAACTCCTCGGCTCTTCTCCATTCTACACGTCGTCTTCTTGTCATTGACAAATTCAAATTACTTCTTTTTCTTCTTCTTTCTCTCCACATCTTCTCATTTTCTCGTCCGTTAATCTAGGTTACATGATGTGTGACTCCCTACTAGATTAGTGAAAATTTGTATTCATTTTCGTTACTATCCTCTACCCAACTTCCTTTTTTTTCTCTCAAAACAGAGAAACGTCGGAGAAGATCTTTTGGGTTTTCCCTCCTCAATTAACTATCCTCTTTGACATGATAATTTATATGTTCCACACATCGGTCCAAGATAATGTGTAAGGAGAGTAGACGGAGGAAAATGGTTAGCAGATGTTCCTGTTTCAAACTCAATTCTAGTTGCTTTTTTCTTCGATTTTCATTTTGTTCTTTGATGATTTTTAAATAGTTAACAGTCGCTTTCGGATTGTTTTCGCATAGTTCAAATCCCAAGTGAGCATATAATCAATTTCATTCTTAGCATTTGGAACTATATTCACAGTGAAAAGAGATTCTCATTCTTATTTCACCTGTTGTCTGTCGGTTTTGTTATTTCTAGATGAAAAGATATCCGGGAAAACCAGTATACAGACAAACATGCAGCTCAGATAGACAGTACGGATACGTTTATATAATTTCAAGGATAGAATCACTGTATTCAGATCTTGTTCCAAGGTCCAACTTGGAAACCGATCTGGCTACCGTTTCCATTCTCAGCCGAATGGTGAACACCTAAACAAAAAATCAATGACCAAGTTTTTATCGAAACTGCCCAATCCTAAAATCAACGAACGGAAGAAAAACCACATGGCACGGACAAGTTCGCAAAAAATTGATGCCCCCAAGCAGATGTGAATGTTAGATCTCGAGTTTAGCACATCAAATTCAAACATTCAACTTCAAATTTTGACAGCTTTTTTCCGTTTTAGTTTTATGGAAGCTTTTGATATATGCGGATGCCAAAAACCGAAGCCTATTTCATGGTCAAATGTTTGGAAACTTAACCCAACTATATCCCTATCAGAGAAAAGAAAAACAGTCAAAAAATCTGAAAATTGTAGAAGAAGAATGTAATTTTATTCATGTGCCCAGACATTTTTGAAGATGTGCGCTTATCCTATCGGCTTTCGGACAGAAAAAGACAAAAAATAAAATAGAAGAGACATTTTCGAAAAGTAGAAGATATAAACATCGAGAGATGCCTATCGTCTGCTAGAATAAAGTGAAGACCCCCCTTTCCTTCTCCAGGGCTCGAATTCCCATATCCTCATCTTTTCCCTTATTTTCTCCACTTTCTACTTTTCTTTTTTTTCGATCCTTTTTTCGATGAAGATCAGTCTGTGCAAAAAGAGAGAAAGAAGACTCTAAAAAAGAGAAGATAACTGAGGTCCAGAGAAATAGTTTGGCCCCTCCGGAAAATGAAGAACTACGTGGAAGGAGATGCCCCATAAACGCATCGACTTCTCTCTCCCTCTATTCAAATTTGGTTTGTGTTTGAATTTATCTTTTTTCTCTCGCTTCTTTTTTATCCTGCCCTGACCCCCAACTGCACTCAAAACTACATAGAAATATATGATCTTGAAATTTTATCTTCATTTTGTAAATATTTTTCCGAAGATGGAAAGTCTCTTATTCTCGAACCGCATTCATTTTTCTATCTATTCTCGAATCCCTGCAGACAAAAGAAGTCTCTTACCCTTCTCGCAAGATTAATAACCTCTGCCTTCTTCTTTTCCGTTTTTTCGCTCATTTTTTGGTTCAAAAGTAACATATCAACTTCAGTATATGGCTACCGGATGAATATGCTCAGTTTGCTGATATCTTTCGGCTCCATATTTCTTGTCGTCCATCCATTTCTTCTGTCAAATGACGACGAACCACAACGATGTTATGAGTTGGAGTTGGAGAACTGTTTTCGGGAAGCTTTTTTGGTATGTTTTTCTCAGTAATCATTCAATAATTAAAAGTCAAAACCTGAAGTGATAGGATAGTTGGAAAACAAACGTTTGAATTATTTCGTTTCAAAAAAGTAAAAATTACAAAATATAACCAAACATAATACAGGAATTCCTGTCATCTCAATTTATGCAATTCAATCGGAGTATTCGAAAAGTTAGTCGTTGATCATAGTGTTCCTTCTCGAATTGTTTTCCTAATAGCTTTTCTTTCCCGTTCTATCAAAATTCTAACCAATTCATTGTATTTGTTAGTCATGTCTTGACTTTTATTTTCTTATTTAGGCCAGAAAGAATATTCTATACTATCGACTCCGCCCTTTTTCCTATTGTTTTTCAACTTTGAAACTCATTTTTAAAGTTAAATCACCCAAGAACAACTGTGCATGTTTTTCTCTATCTCTTAAAAACCTTCAAAACCTTCATTCTATTCGGTACTCAGCACCATAAGCAAAAATTGATGTTGTGTTTGTGATTACTGTATTCAACAAACTCATTCTCTCTGTATTTTTTTCAGTCAGCAATTCATCCACCTATATTTCATAAAAGGGATGTTCCTGTATCACATAATGAAACCACAATAGCACCAGATGATAAGCCGATGGACAAGAAAAAGCGTAAAACTTTGTGAATTTTTCTCAAATAAAATTAATTGATTTTAGGTGTACGACAAATTCAAATCTGTCACGATGTCCGAAAGTTTTCGTCTTGTTTCATTCGTCCCGGATGTTCAGACCAACAAGCGGCAAATGTGAGTAATTTGAAACACATTTCCGATAGCAAATCAAAAAACAATTTACAGATTGCCTCTGTTCAATACCATATGGTTTTTGGAAAGAAATTACCTATGCATGTCTTTCTTGCTTATAGAGGATACGGCAGAGAGGTGAGAACTTGACAGTTGAATGCGAATAATCTAAAATCATGTCCCTTTTTCAGCTCTGTGATCAACAATGTTATGGAAACAATATGGCGAAATGTAAAAATAAAATGAACCAGGAGGAACAACAAGAAGAACAAGGTTACATTCTTGAACTTTCTTCAGTTATTGGACATATTTCACCCGATAGAGATGTCACTGTTGCTTGCAGTCGGTTTAACAAACTGCTTATCAATGTAAGTTATTTTCGAAAAATCGGTGACATTTTCTTGAAACGCTTCTGTTTTCCAGTTAATGAGACTTCGAAAAACACACTGTGGAGAAATGGCAAGGTGTACTTGCACTGATAGTACTGTGCAACAAGTGAGTTTATTTTTATCCATTACTTATAAATTTTGGATATTTCTCAGGGTGTTGATGGTTGCAATTCTGGATGTGAACGTCTTCTACATCTAGATTTGGACCAGCTGGCCACTAGTTCTCAAAATTGCCCAAATTCTTTCCTAATACGCAATTTTGCTCTTTCCCTGCTTCTTCTTTCTTATGTGTTCTTTGTGATTTAGATATTTCCTAGTCGACGGGTAAACCAATGTGAATACAATTACATCTAGCTCACTAAACATCAAGAAACCTCTTTCATAAATATTTCTAAAGTTTCCATTGTCTCAATTCAAGATGATTCTACTGTGGGAAGTTCTTGATTACTTTTCAACCATGTCACTACGTGTATTGTTTTGCTCGAGTTTTCTGTGAGTTATGAATATATCGGAAAATTTATGAAGAATTGTTTTTATAGTTTCGAATTAGAGAATAAAACATTTGAAATTTGTTCAAAAAATTCAAACCGAGAGAAAAACAAAAGTGAATAGAGATCACGGGATATCGAGGTATGATTATGACAATCAGTTTGGGAGCAAATGAATGAGGATAAGAACAAAATGAGAATATTATTTAGCTTCTGGAACATGGTATTGGGAGTATTTCGTCCAGTAAACAAAGTTGAAAATCAGGAATAATGTAGGAAACATGACTCCTGAAAAATACATTGAATGGATTTGAATTTTCATTCAAGAACTCACTTGATATCAAATCGGCTCTTTTTGCATTATCATCTATGTTTAATCTGTTTCGAACCCATCGTATCAATCTCAGATTTCTAAAGTTATTCCACCAAATATGTCGTCTATTTCTATGTTTTGAATCAATTATGATCATTTCAGCAGAACCGTCATTTGTATGATTGAGCAGTCCGTTAACTTCAGTCACTGTTTTCCCATTGTGATGTTGACGAATCCAGACATCTGGAGCCTCCGTCAGACCCATTTCAACTTCCTAAACCAAAAGTCAATAAGAATAACATCTCAAATATAAAAAATAGTTACATCTGCCGGCTGTTCCGGAAATTGAGCAACAACTGTATTGGGAATGATCAATGCTTGTCTGGTTTCCATTAACAAAGAATTCCTACTCGAACATATTTTCTTTCCTGAAAGAAACTGATAGTATAGGAACAATACTTGTTCACTCACTTTTGTAGAAACTTCGAGATGATATGTAAGTGACCCATGCGAATTCAAGAAGAGCACCGAAAATGAAAGTGAGACATGCACCGATCCAGACATCGATTGCCTTTGTATACGATACGGGTGGAAGTTTAGCATTGATACCGGATGCCTTAAGATTAAATTTAGTGTTTTATTTCAATAATATCGTCTGTACCTGTGTAGTCATTGTGAGTAGAGTGGTGACTCCAAGTGTTACTCGAGCAGGAACAGCTCCTCTATCTAACCAAAATGAAACCCAAGAGACGATGACAAGCATTGTAGAAGGAATATACAATTGAAGAAGATAGTAACTGGAAATGAAAAATACTCATCACATAACAGAAATGCTAAGAGCTCACCTGAATTGTCTTCTGAGTTCCAATATTGTTCTTAAACAAGAATAAGTACCTGTATTAGTCTTGCTTGTACACAAATCTGTCAAAACCTGAAACTATTCATCTCAAAACATTATCAAGATTGTTTTTTCTCAACCTTATTTAGCTGAAAACTCGGAAGAGATGAATGGAGTCCAGATTTCAACTGAACGGGAGTTTCGTTTTTCCAACGATATTCAATATCGTTAGTCGTGTAAGCATATGATGCCAAATCAATCAGACATGTTTGAACATCCATTGGATAATATTGAAGATGCATTGGACAAGATAAAACCATGGAGATTCTCACGGAATACAATATCAAACCGTCTCGATGAATACGGATCAGCACATTTGGTTTGTCTATGTCATGTTTGTGAGCTTGTTTTTCGTTCTGAAAAAATTAGAATAAGGAAACTATACTTGAAAGTTTAGATGGTTCTTTGAAACTGGCAACTGTTTCCTCAACTCTTCATTTCGAAAGCTCACTTGAACTGATGTTCATGAATATTGCAAAACTGGACGATCCCTTCTAGTCTACTTTGTCGCCAACTAACTGGGGACGTACTGAAGACTAGTGAAGATAAATTTATAAGAATAATATACCTGAAAGAAGCTATCAGGCATCCAAATTTGTTGTCCAGCAGTCAATATAAGAAAGTCTGGAGTATCATCTCCGGGAAAACCATAAGCCAATCTCCCATCAACCCATTCTTCCCGGAAAGTTAACTGAACACTGTATTCCATATTCACATCATCGATTTTTGAGATACTAAAAATCAGTAATTCAATACAATATTTTTGGAAAGCACTGACCTTCTAATGAGCATATTCACAGTTACAATTACGGCTCCGTGAGTCCCAGGAATTGTTAAATTGATCCCTGGAGGACGGACTCGCCAGTCGTATCCTTTTCCAAGAAGTTTCTTAATGATTTCTGTATCGGAAGATGCGTCTCCATTTCTGAAAGAATCATAAATTAAGAAGTAAAAATGAGAAACAAATTTGGATTTTGAATGCGTTTGGAAAATGGAAAACTCAATTTTCCTAGAACTTCCTGGATAATGGAACAAAACACGGAAGGATTTGAATTGGATTGCAAGTTTGAAACGAGACTCAACAACTAAAAAGTCCACTGATCGTCTTCTATTTCATTACGTGCGTTCCGGGAAATCTTCAAAAGTGCAATGATTTTCAATCCCTTCGCAAGTAACTCAAAAAGAAACTCATGAAAAATTCGTACTTCAAAATGGATGTTACTTCATATTTCTAGAAGCGTTTTAAATAATCGAATTTTTCAAAGCAGATTTCATTGTCTAATAGACTGTGTTTGAATACGAAAATTGGCTAAAGTCGACACAAAATGATTTATCAAAATACTTGGTTGTCAATTGATGCGAGACTGTTGGAATCCTACACTTCAGTAGATAACTCACCCTCCAACTGTCCACAACAAAATGATAAGTAAAACCAGAAAGCAGCAGCGACAATTCATCAAGTAACAGCAGAATACGTATGAATCCGAAGAAAGAAATATTGAAGAAATGATGACGATGCGACCTCCAGAAGCGGAATATATTCGAAAGCAGTCGAGGCAAAAAGTGTTAATTTGATGCTGCTCACAGTGTGTTGAGTAGTACGAAAGAAAGTCATAACAAGGCTAATGAGCCATTAGGGTCGTTGAATCGAGCCGCTTTGTGAATGAGAAGAAGGAGTAGACGATGGGATTACAGATTCCATACGCTTTTCGCTTCTCCTTTTTCTTTTTTCACTCAAAACTGAAAAATGTCAAATGTCAAAGAGATTGGGCATGATACTACAGGTTGAGGAGGAAAAAGTGAAACAATTTAAGGAGAAAAATGAGGAGATGAAAGTTTGAAGAAAAAGAAACAGAAAAAGAGAGAAAAGGAAGACAATGATGCTGCGTGAGAACGAAACGGAGAAGAGGTTTCTTCAAGTTTTTTGGTTTTCCCGTCACCAAATTGCTCTTTTTTGGGAAACGGAAAGGGCTCATTTAGCAATAAGACTGGGATATTCTCAGATATTTAAAGTAAACTCGAAACCAACTGACCCTCCCATTGCGGAATTTTCTATTCCTACTAATTATTTTTCTCCGTTTTTTTTGCTTTTTTGGAGCCACTTGGCTATCTATGAGGACGTAGAATCTTGGATCATTGAAAAGAACTTTTCGCGAAAATCCTATCGTTTTCTGTGGAATTCCCGTTGATCAAATTTTGTAAAAGCATCCTTTTCACATCAGAAGAAAAGGGTATGACTTTAGGTTTTTCTTTTGTTAAGAATTGAGTTATGGCAAAGGAAAGAAAACGAAACGGAGTAAAAAAAAACGACTTTGACAAGAATTAAGGAGAAAAAAGAACGTATGATGGAAAAACAAGAGGGGTCTTCTGAAATGAAGCAAAAGCAGAGGGAACGAAGAATAACGATGAATGAGAGAATGGAAGACGAAGAATTGATTAGTATATACGATGAATTGGAGGAAGTGCTTGTTTGAAATTCAGAAAAACTGAACTCTAACCAGCATACTGTCAAACAACTGATGGTGGATGACGATAATAGAGAGTGGGTAGAAAGGAAAAATATGTCTAGGTAACTCATTTCAGTCACTAGGATTTTCTCTTGGGACAGATATACTCAATAACGAAAAAAATAATCGAGCCTAACATAATCAGAAAAAATCGAGAATCTCGCTGAATAAATTTGAAAAATAGACTGAATCTGTCTGGAATTCTTGAAAAACAGAAACGTGAGAAATCGGTCAGAAGACATGTATTCAGAAACTTTGAAAAAAATCCTGAAAAAATAGGGCTGTCAATCACCATTTTCAAATGTATAAGATAAGTCTCAAAAATAAAGTACCGTACTTTAAAAACTGAACAATATGAAGAAAAACAGAACAGAAAAAAATATCAATTTCCAAGTGCAAAGCTCATGTGAAAATCTATGAAAAACTCTCAGTGGTGGAACGGAAGCACCTCCGCAAATCGAATTTACAACACTTTCCTTTCCCGTCGACACGTTTTTGCTTCATGTGAATCGGTATTCAAAGAATCCATCTACCGAAAAGATGAAGAAGAAAAAGAATCTGTGTCTTCGGAGAAAAATATCCAAAAACCGAAATCGGAAGACATAAAAAGAGAAGAGGAGCCAATAGAGTATTCATTCAGAAGAAAACATAATTATTTTCACACTCTTTCTCTGGTTTCTTTTTCTTTCCGTCCGTTTTTTTACTTCACATCACTTTCTTCGATTTCATTTGTGAACGATTGTTTTGTCCTATTAACATTGTTACGTTCATAATAATAACTTTAATGATTGTTGTTGTTAAGGGGAAGAAATAAAGATATCTCCATTTCAACTACTTCCAATTGAGGTCAGACAAGAAAAAGAATATTATCCGGAGAATCCTCCTCCTCCTATTTCTTCTTCCACTCCTGGACTATTGGAAGCAATTGGAACCCATGGTGCAGTGAATTATGTATGTACTTGTTTGGCGCATGCTTCCTAATATGCTATGATCTCTTCTCTCAAAACGAGAAAAAGAAACACAATCGAGAGAGAAAAACGATGAAAAGGGCGGGTAAAGAGAGGGTCTAACCCCAGACTAAGGGCTCCAGGAGCAACACAGGAGACGGGGCGATACGACACAGGGGACACAAAAATAATGATGTAGAGTAGGAGAAGACAACGATGAAGGAATGGAAATATACTCTATGTTTATGAACATATTTATCGATGTGATGGAATTCTGAAACGTTTTCAAGAATCTGAATACAATGCAAAACTTAAATTCGGAACCCTCATAACAATTTTCTGAACTTTTAGAGCATGTCCTTCCAGACTCAAGCGAATTGACTATTGCCGGTTGTACTATGCGTAAAAAATAATTCAGGATAGAGAAGCGTGAATATAAAATATTCGTCTGAATTTGGAAAAATGTGTGACAATGACAGTTGTATGAAGAAAAGAGAGGGATTCTTCACAAGCCGAACTCTCATGAGTTGGATTGGATTTTTGAGAGAATCATATCTGCAACTAGATTGTTTTTTCCGGTTAAGAGCACTGAAAACTAATCAAAAAAGGGATTACTGAAAAAGGATTACCACGAAATCTCCTCTACTTCGATTTGTTTTATTCTAGATGTCTTTTGCTCGAAATCTTTGTAAATTATGAAAAATTCATCTTCTATTATATTCGATTTTGTACCAACAATAATGCAAAAAAAGGAAAGAACAAGAGAAAAATTAAAGAAATCGTACTTCTTTATTCATCTCTGGCTCTCACTGAACAAATTCTTTAATGTATGTGAGCCGCCGTCTCCTGAAAATATTTCCTTATTTCACTCCTCATAAAATCTTTTATGGGTCTCTCCCGCATATTCTCCGATTCGATTGCACACTACATATTATTCCTTTTTTTCTAATGGTGGTCCATTTTTTATAACAAGATGGTTCCGAGATGCAAAGGTATGTGCTCTTTTCTCTCGAAGGTTACATATGTATACAACCAGTGCATACTTTCTAAATACGCGTTTTTACCACTCGATCCCTCAGACGAGTTTCTTTTTTCTCTTCATGACAGTAAGGTAATATATCAGCTACAGTGAGTGTGTTAAATCAAACATATCCCATTTCTCCGCGTGTTGTTTGATTACTGATATGTCTGTGTGCCCTCGTTTTTTCTTCACCTAAATTTTGAGTTCAACTGTTTAAATGAAGACACAAAAAAGCCATAATAAAGTGTGACGTTTCTCCAGAATCCTTCTATTTTTTTCCCTTTCGAAAAAAGATTTGTTCTGCTAGAAAAGTGTAAACTAAATATTTGAGAATGCTCATCGTCAGTTATTGCATCCATTTTTTTGTTTATTAAAAGAAACTGACCATTTAGGACGTATTATGATCCCTCCTTACGCCTCCAGAATATGTCATATGACATTCTTTTTTCTTTCCAAAGAACCATTTCAATTTTTCGTTAAGATTCGTTTCGTTGAGATTTATCATTGGTTCCTGAGATTTCAAATTGATCTCATATGTTTACTTTGATGAAATCATTTGGATTGAGATCACGATATGTTGTCATCGACAGAGCGCACTTTTCCACGTTTTCATCTGTATCTTTGTATTTTTCAGAAATGCCAACGACATTCTCTCCTGTCATTGGATTATCAGAAAGTATTGCAACACAAACCTGTAACTGTCATTATCCGATCGGTTTAGTAATATTCCTTATTTTCACAATTATCAGTCTTCTTGTTTGTATATGCGTTTGCTGTTTTGATTTGGGACAGGTAAGTTATCCAAATTGTGAAAACTATGAAGTATCAATATTTTTCAGTGCAATTTATTTGAAGGAGATAGCAGAAAAGAAGTGAAATTTCGGCGCACTTCAATGAACGCTCGATTCGTTGAGCCCAGCAAATTTGTGATTGACAGAAAGGTAAACTGCATTTTCATTTCTTCAAATCATTGTGATCAAAATTTTGAGACTCATATGAAATTCCCCATCACTTTGATTTCAGTTATCTATGGATCCGTGTCTATTGGAATACCGTCAACTATTCAATTCCGGAAGTGTAACTTCGTCCTCAAACTCGCATTCTCGATGCATTGAAAATCCACAATTCTCATTTTCAACTGACAGATCTCTCATTTCAACTGTATAACAGAACTATATGTAAATATGAATAACTAATAAATACATCACTATGTTCTCATAAGAAAACCTTAAAAAGGAAAAAACTTTATTATAATTACCCTAACAAACAACAAAAAATTAATATCAAGGCTGAAAGAAGACAAAACAAGTTAGAGCCTTCTTTCGGTGTTCACAAAATATAGGAGACGTGACAACCACATAGGAGAAGGAATGTTTTGAGCAAATGACATTCACGTTTCTCCCGATCCACATCTCTGTAGCAGCAGAGTAAATCATTTGTTTTGATATTGATGGAGATCCGGTCATTTTCTGAAATTGATTTTTTGTTTCAGACAGAGATGTTTTCAGAGCAATACCATTTCCATTAAATCCTTCAGAATCGGATTATTACATTTGGAACTGTCTTCTTTCTCTCTTGTTTTTCGTTTACTTGTCCATTTACTTTTGGGGGAAACTTGGTCTTCTCTATCAAATGGGAATTTCGGAGTTGATGTTTCTTTATCAGATGAATCTCTTGCATCTCTCACTGCTCCATATTCGAATGTTTGAATTGGAATACTCGTGGAACTCTCTGAAACAATGATTTCATCTAAAAGTGATCCAGTGCTAAACTCACTGTAAAAAGCATCTACTTCTTGTGTGAAATCCGTTACATCCGTGTTATCTGTTATATTGGGACTCTTATTCTCATATTTTCGTGGCTGTTCTAGGAAATCTAAAATGATTGGTGCGGAGGTAGATGCTGCTTCGAATCCGTATCCAGACATACTTATGTCGCTGTTCCCTTCACCACGTTCTGGAACAAAATATCTGGTTATCACAAAAGTTATAGTGTCATACTAAGTGCTATTTCATATCGTTTTGTAGTCGTTGCAACTGAGGATGATGGATAAGTCGAAGTGTCAAAACTGTTTCGTGTGCTTGTATCCGTGTTTCTATACACAGCTTCAGTACTTGTTGATATGGGCGAATAATTCTTCTCAATCTGAAACTTTCTATTCATAAATCAGCAAAACCAACTTTACACTCACTTCATTATCATCCTCCGACACGCCTGTCTCGTAGAAAATGCTGAATCTTTCTTGACTTATAATTATTTTTTTTCAAAATTAGAACCTACTCTGATAATGGATGTTCCTCATTGTTAGCATAACTTTTCTCACTTGTGGGTCGTGCAAAAGTGTCTTCTTTCTGCTTTAGAGCTGGCGGCTGAAATTGATGATTAGCTCTAAAACTAAAATTCAAACGAAACTACTTGTAAGTTTAGAGAATCTTGTGTTTCAGATGCACCCGGAGGACCAGAAGAACCAGGTGATGAGTACGAAGATTTTAAGGTTTGTTCAGCAATGAACATTTGTGATGAAGACGGATATGATCTGAAAGGAATCACGAATTTCGGTAAATGGCTATCAAGTTTTAAAAATCAATTGACTTACAAGCTGGTAGTTCCTGGTGGGAGTTGTTGTACTTGAATTGGAGGAGGAGTTGAGAAAAATGATGGTTGAACGTATGGTTGCATGTATGGAGGAATATTGGCCAAATAAGAGGATGATGGCTGTTGTTGTTGTTGATTTTGATAAGATGGATAAATGACTGGTGGAGCCTCTGAAAATACATTGATATAACATGATTGGATCAAATATTGACTCACGTGTATAAAAACTTTGAGCTGGTTGTTGGTAACAAGGCATCGGAGGAGGACATAAACATCCTATTTGTGATGGAGGAGAGTTACAAGAACTTTGACATTGACAGTTCATTGATCCTTAAACCAAAAAAATTTAAGATGAAAAGAAGATTATAAACACTTACCAAAACCCAACTGCGGAAAAAATATGGCACTTGATTCATGGAGATAAAAAACGAGTGATAGAAAGAAAATTAAGCTTTTGGACATTAGATTTATCGAATCAGTTTACATCAGACACAATACCAACTGCGCTTTTCTGTTCTCGATTTCGTAGTTTCTCGAGAAAGAAAAAAAAAAGAAGAGGCTAGCTTATTACAATACGATTGTCGAAATACGAATAATTATTGTGACTTCTTCGAAGGTGCGCGTGGATTCCTCAATTTAATTTTCGCTCTCTTCTTCCAGGATACGGCCATTCGTCTTCCTCGCCTATTGTTATATGTCGGTCCGACTTATTCTCGAAGCTAGTTTCGAACCATATAGAGAAAAAAGAGATGTCCGAAAACGAACGGAAACTAATTTGAGTCTGAGAGAATGATGATGATGATCGAACATCTGAATGCGGTTGAGGGTGAAATTTAGAATGTAAATAATAGGAAAGTTAAGCCAACGAGGGCGCCAAAGGTGAGGGGAGCGATCCTTTCCATCAATTTTCGGCGTCCACTATTCCAGTCATCGAAAATACTGTAACATCTTATATAATTGCTTATTTAGTTGGCGAGATATGGCGATTCAAAATTGAGACTGTTGTCGCTTGCACTCCCAATCAGTAGTTCTTCTATGCAGGGTAGAACTCAACAACACGGATTCGAGAAAGGTGAAAATGGAGCCGGCTCTGTTCGATCTAAATTCTCAATTTGATTCTTTCTCAGTTTATATGGTCCATCTTAATTTTCCTACATATTTCCTCATCTCATGACAACAGAAAAACATCAACCCGATATTATGGGTATCACCCTTATTTGGTTCTAATTCCCGTTTCCCTATTGTTTCCGCGGGTTTACCATATCCTCATTCAACAATCTACCGTTTTATTTTTCTTCGCAAATAAATTATACACTTTTTTGTCCAGAAATCTGAAATTTCAAAGTTAAACAGAGCACGTTTGCATTCTTGACTCGCTTTTACGGAGTCTAGAATGCGTCGAGAAATTCAGATGTTTATTCAAATAAATTACAGAAAACGAAAACCAAATGACAAGAAATTAAAAAAAGAAAACCTAAATATTCAGCCGAAATAGAATCAGAGGGGAATTGATATCAGAATGCTTTTACGAAAGGGAAAATTTAAGGAATTCAGAAGACGTCAAAAAGAATAGAAATTCTTCTGAATTAGTGGATTTCAGACACTCTAATATCCTCCAAACCGTCGGCTATTCACGACGTTAGGTGCACATGTATGTCTGTGCGGCAATTCGGAGGGGAATCGATACCAGAATGTTTTTTTACGAAAGGTACAACTTAAGGAATTCAGAAGACGTCAAAAAGAATGTAAAATCTTCTGAATTAGTGGAATCTAGACACTCTGATATTCTCCGAGCCGTCTGCTATCCAGAACCCATTCAGAGGGGAATCGATATCAGAATGTTATTTACGAGAAGGGACAGCTTAAGAAATTCAGAAGACAGCGAAAAGAATGTAAAATTTTCTGAATTAGTGGAATCTAGACACTCTGATATCCTCCGAACCGTCTGCTCTCCAGAACCCATTCGGAGGGGAATCGATATCAGAATGCTTTTTACGAGAAAGGACAGCTTAAGGAATTCAGAAGACAGCGAAAAGAATGTAAAATTTTCTGAATTAGTGGAATCTAGACACTCTGATATCCTCCGAACCGTCTGCTCTCCAGAACCCATTCGGAGGGGAATCGATATCAGAATGCTTTTTACGAGAAGGGAAGTGTTAAGGAATTCAGAAGACAGCGAAAAGAATGTAAAATCTTCTGAATTAGTGGAATCTAGACACTTTGATATCCTCCGAACCGTCTGCTCTCCAGAACCCATTCAGAGGGGAATCGATATCAGAATGTTATTTACGAGAAGGGAGACGTCAAGGAACTAAGGAAGAAGCTAAAAGTATAGGAATGAAAGTAATATGTTGAAGGAATAAGTCAAGAAGATTGTAAGTTCTTAGAATGAAAGTATTCTAAGATTATAGATATTCGTGGAAAGGGAGTTGTGAAACCCCCCGAGATGTCAGAGATCAAAGTTACATGAAAGTGATTACGGTCTTCGTAGTCCAGATTTGTTGACGATGGGCTTCCAGGATCCTACGTGATGAACGGTGAAACATTATCATCGAGAACGAAAATCTGAAATTTCCGTTTTTGGAAACTCTATCGAACACCAAAGAAAACTCACAATTCCATAGTTTCTGTTCATTGTTTTTGTTGAGGGAAATTGGTTTCTTCAAGGACTGATTTTCTTTGTCGATTTTTGGTCTCTCATCGAGGCTGCCAAATTTTGCAACGTGGAAAGAAAAAATGGGGGAACGGGGAAGGTGACGGGAAAAAAGAAGTCACGCACGTGCTCTCCGAACTCTTTCGCACGCCACTGTCCAGGAAATTGAAACTTTACTTGATTGTCCCAAAACGAACAATCTTGCATCAGGGATGTGCGGGAACGACCCTTCGGGAAAATTTTCGGGAAGGTCGGTTACCCTAGATCTGTTTTTTCAGAGGTTTTTTCTGCAACTCTGCCTGTGAACGGTGCAAAAACAAATTTCTACCTATACATATTCATTATAAGAGAAGAACCGTACAGAAAACGCGTAAAAACAGCAAAAAAGAACAAAAATTCAGAATCAGCCTAACTAAAATCTACAATAAATTTACTATTTCACTTCTAAAACTCTTTCGAGATTTCCTATTAATTCAGTGAGACGAGAATTGACCGTTCGGGCAGTTGAGTTCGGCAGACTTCGCTGTAGTATTCCTTTGTCTTTCAAAACACGAAGACCGTTTTTAAACGAATCCGAGTTGATTGATTCGACTAAAAAGAAAACTGCTTTTGGAGCTTTTTATTAGTACGACTTACGGAGGGGTGAGAATGGCAAATTGATTTTTCCAGCAAGAGACTCCTGACATAGCTGACGAATGACGTTGTTATCAGAAATCGGTTCAGAAGGGCATCTATCTGATGTGACAAATGACGAAACTAGATACAAGGATTGAATAAATGGTCGAACAAGATTGGCAAAAAAGTGTAGTGTTTCTCGCGATTTTGAATCGCGAACCTGAAAAAAAAACAGTTGAAAATGTATTAATCAAATTATAAAGGTACCCGTAGTGTTCCGCTGCTTTGGAAATCACCTGCGTCCAAGAACCCATCTTCTTCTTCCATTTCAGAAGTTAGAAGCCCATGAATCGGATGAGCCCATTCTTTGTTGCTGAGAACATTGTGTACAAGTTCGCGTAGGCTATCACATGGCTGAAAAAAAGAATGCTTCAACTTTTTTTATTAAAATTATATTTCTTACGCGGCAGAACAAAAACTCAAATTGCAACCAGTCACAAAGAGAAAGAGTATCCTCGACGATCTCATCAAATGAAATATTCGTATTGGGCTGACGAGAAACAATAGTCATAGCTGAAAAAATAATCCAATATTTCAAGAAAAATGATGAAGTACACGAACCAATAACAGACTTGATTGAGAAACGGCATATTACTGAGTTCTTATTGTAAGCAAGTTGAATAAATGAACTGTGCGATGCATTTGGTGCAACATAGTCATCAGTAACGTTTATACACGAACGGAGTTTAGAGAAAGCGTAACTCGCGAGCTCTTTTCCGGTCGTCTTCTTCAATTGATATCCGACAACATCACCACCTTCTGCAATAATTTGTTCGCAAAGCCACTCACAGTCCCGCTCAAATGTGCTTCTGGAAACTTTTTCTCTCCATTTTGCAAGAGCGAGACAGGAAACTACGGCCACTGGAGAAATCGAGCACATCATTTGAGCTTCTAAAAAAATCCAAATCGAAGTCATCGAATAATCCTGATAACAAACCGTAGATAACGTGGAATCCAATGGCACGAATCATTGTACGATCGTCGACTGTCTCAGAGTGTGTACGATGCCAAGGTACAAGTTCACGATAAGAGAACGAGGTAGGTATTTTTGTCATTCGGACAGGACGAGTACGATGATTCGACAGTGATGCGGTTATTGTAGCTAGGTACTCCTGAAAAAATATTATGAAAAGCCATAAAACTACGCAACGAACTGTGAGACGAATCGGCCTTCCGTAGTGCATTCTAACAACACCGCACCGCTTGGATTGTCGGAATCCACTCAAAATTCCTCTAAACACACCAAACACAGACTCTCGAATTTTCGGGATGCCCATTAGCTCGTGTAAGAAAATTCCTTCGACCACTGCATCGTACGTGTACGAAACCGGAACCAAATAACAATCCTTTATGAACCCTGAAAACAGAATCTTAAAAATCTTCGACTTTCAGATATTTACCGTGCTGGACTGCTTCCACCACATTGGAGATCAGTCCATTTTTCGGAGTTAGGACTTTCCCGAACCGACTTCTGGTACCTTCCAAGAAAAACTCGATTGGCATATTTTTACCGAGAACCTGCTCGATGTAAGAATGAAGGATGGCACGATACAATTGATCCTTTCCTCTCTCGTCGTCAGGATCTACACGACGTCGAATGAAGAAGGCACCTGTTGCTCGAAGCAGCCATCCAAGACCAGACAAATTCAGATTGTCACCAGACGCAATGTGAGGTAGTTTTAATCCAAAGTGCCAATTACACCACGTGATCAGTAAGTAATCGAGATGACTTCTGTGCAGAGGAAGATACACGATCGGAATGCCTGTCTATGAAAAAAGTATGATTAGTCAAAAAGTATATTGATGAATAGAATCACCTGCTCTGCTTGTTTGAGTTGCTTCATTTCCTCTTTACACACCAATAGTTTCGACATCAATCTCCTGAACACTTTGTACAAAACGTACGCACAGCATTTGCATACGAATTTCGATAAACATGCACTGATTTCGGTGAAGAACTGAACCGCGCGATTTTTCTGCTCGTCGTTTTGCTCTTTCAGTTTCGAGATGACTTTATGTACCCGTTTCGATGATAAAACTTCTCTTTCAATCAATGGATAATCATGACTGAGTGGAACTGACCAAGAATATCTGCAAAAATTTTTTTAAAACTTCCGGACTCTTGCAGAAGCTTACCTGAAATCAGCTAAAAATCTTCTTGGCTTCTTTGATGGATCGATTATTGGATAAGGGATTCCATTGAACTGAATTTGAAAAGTTATTATATAATTCCAATAATAAAATACCTTACGTTTGAAAACTCGAGCAAATCGACATATTTTTCACGAACAGGAACAACTTCGTCCATCAAAGGGAAACATGTTTCACAGTGGCTTCTCAGTTGTGTTATGCTCGAAGACTCAAAGTCGAGAACCATTCGTCTGGCGGAATTACTGGTCTGCAAAACAGTAAAGTGTCTTTGAAAAAAGAGAGGAGAGTTTTCAACGACTGATAACATTTTTCTTTTCGTTGTCCTTCAGAATTAAAAAGAACTATCAATCAGTTAAACAACACCAAGAAAATGAATAAAAGAGACGAAAATTGGGAAACAGCGACGGCGAATTTTTCTGATGCAAAAAAAGCAGAAAAACACACTGTAATTTTGATGGGAAAATGTCAAAAGCGAAAATGACCGAATAATTAGAAGAGGATTTGCGAAGCGTGCCGAAAAAACAGTCATTTTGGCGTTGCTTTCACATTTTTCTGCCGCGAAACACAGAAAAAAACCAATTCGTTGCGAGACCATTGAACAGTAAATAGGTACAGTAACCTGAAAATCTGTGTGGCTTCTTTTTTTTTTGGAGACCGTGCAAATCGGGAAGAACGTAATTCGGGAAGAAACAAATCGGGAAGATACAAATCGATAAGAAACGAATCGGAAAGAATGTGCAAAAACCACCACGTCTGAATGCACCAAAAAGCAAAAATTTTGTAAACCGTACTCCTTTTGATTCATTTTTTCGTTTCAAAAGTACGGTTTACAAAATTTTTACAGTATTTTTGGTGTTTTTGGTGCATTCAGACGTGGTGGCTTTTGCACATTCTTCCCGATTCGTTTCTTCCCGATTTGTTTCTTCCCGAATTGAGTTCTTCCCGATATGCACGGTCTCTTTTTTTGTTTTCCTTCCAGTCACTGTTTTTGGCATTCGGTTCTTCAGAGAACAAAATTAAAAAAGTGCAAGAGATGAAAAGAGAAAATGAAAAGAATTGCCTGGGGCATCACAGACAACTTCTAGGCAACAAGACATATCGGCAGAAGGTGTTAGAGCCTGGTGCTGATTTTTTTGGACAAAGAAAAAAATATGAAGTGGCAAAATACCGCTAATGACAAAAAATAACAGCAAATCGTAATAAGCGATTTCTCGGAAATTGAGAAAATGAGTAAAATTTTCTGTGCAATAGGGCGCGTTTGCAAACTTTTCATTTAGATAGATAGACAGAATGAGCACATTCGACAGTGAAGATGAGTTTTTGTATGAACTGAAAGTTGACTACGAACTTTGATAGAAGTACCCCCAATCTATTTTGCAATTTTCCAGTATAACGAGTAGTTTTTAGAAAATATGTATAGTTTATTAAACTTTTTTGGAACACAAATACATGGATATTTCATCACAGTTTATAAGCAACATATCGAAGTTAGACTTCCTTTTGGCTGAGTGGATTGTATTCGGCAACTTCGATCTTTTGAATAGATGTGACAATCTGGAATTATTCAATTTATTGTTGCCAATTAAGAAATTCTTACTCTTGAAGTGAAATCATAGTCTCCTGGAGTTTCAAAGTAATCTCCATCAGCATAATACTCATCATCACGAACTTGATCCCAAACCTTCAATTTCAACAAAAGACCGGTAATATATCCAGAAACGGTGGATGCGAGAAAAACGAGACCGATAGCCATAAGTTGATTCAATGCTTGAGTCTTCTCATCGAACATTCTCTTCCCATCTTCACCACGGGCCATTCCAGGGTAGATCTTGTCGTATCTGAAACAAGTTACAAGTAATCTTATGAACATGGTGTGAATTAAATTACTGTGCTGGGTATCTTGATTCGTCGTAAATGAACAAAAATGCGATTGAAGCGAATCCAGCAATAAGTCCAGGCATACCGTGAAGATTGTTAACTCCGCAGGTGTCATGGATTCCGAGTTTTTCAGAAAGGAAAGGCTGAAAAATATGATAAAAGGTGATATATACAGTTTCCAGTTCATACTGTGATGTATTTGTATCCAATAACTGAAATAGCACCAGCAATAACTCCCACAATCATGGCATGATATGGCTCAAGAACAACATTGGCCGTGGTTCCAATGGCAACTCCTCCAGCAAGTGTTGAATTGGCGATGTGGACCATGTCGAAACGCTTCTGTAATTAGTTATTTTTGTTGTTCAAACTCTCTCCAGTACTAACATGTTTGTCAACGGCCTGAGAAACCAAGAATGTAGTCATAGTGCAAGCACACAACGAGAGGAAAGTGTTGGCGACAGCTCTCTGACGAGCATCATCGGTTGCAGCGACAGCGGCATTGAACGATGGCCAATAGATCCAGAGGAAGATGGCTCCAATCATAGCGAAAATGTCAGTGTGGTAGGTGGATCCTTCGTTTTGGTGTCCACGTTGTTCCTTCTTTCCGAAAGCCTTCGCACAGGCCAATCCGAAGTATGCTCCGAATGCGTGAACAATGATGGAACCACCAACGTCATTGATCTGAAGTGTCTCTAGTGTAAATCTTAAATATAATTGATTTGCTATTACCTGAAGATTGTGGACACAAATATGCTCAACTATAAGAGCCACTGGAGTCTCGAAGAATGCCATGATGACATATTGAGTTGGTGAAAGTTTTCCAAGCATCGCTCCCATTGAGATCAGCATAACAGCGGCAGCGAAATCAGCAGTGAGAAGTTGTTCCAGAGAGATCGTGAATTTGAATCCATGATGTGCTGAAGCCATTCCACGAACAATGATACCCCATTGAATTGTGAAAACAGCTAAGAGCATGTTGATGGAAACTGCAGAAAACCCATATCGTTTCAAGAAGGTCATCAGGAAACCGAATCCGATGAAGATCATAACATGAGTATCTTGGAAGAGTGGATAGAGATTCGTCATTCTGGTAGCCTCTTCCACATTCTTTTCTTTACTTGGAAGTGCACTTGCATCGTAACTGCCGTACAAAGCGAAGATTACCAGGAAGGCAGCCTTAAATTTCAGATTTTATACTGAAAACTTTAGAAAATATAGATACCTGAAAAACTCCCAGCACTAACGTGAGCTGATTCTGATGAAGAGGCGACCTCATTGTTGTTTCGGTTGAAGTACTGGAAGATAGGTGATGAGAAGTCACGTGATTTCATTTTCTTTTTATGGCTTTACGGTCTTTCCGAAGAAAGATAAAAAAGTTGCCAACGATCATAAAGAGTAGACTGACACCAAAAAAGAATAAACATTTTGTAGGTGCATAAAAAATAAGTAGTAGTTCAGAATGTTTCCATGGGATTTCTGATCTCGATGGTTTCAGAAACGAGACTTTTCAAGGATACGGTAGCAAACAACTGACAAGTCGATTAGGTTTTCATTCTTATTTAATGCTTTAATTGTGGCACGATTAGTGTCTTTAAAAATACAAATTCGAACTTTTGGTCTTTATGAAGAATAAGAATTCGACTCTGCCACATAATTATCGGATGAAGTACTGTTGTAACTCAAAAAAAAAGACAAGAGAAAGTATGGACTGGCAACACTCAATTCATTTTATACAGAGAAAACTTTGAAGTGGACAATATATAATAAAAACATCAGAACGGTTTTTGAAAGTTTTAATATCAGTTAGACTTGCAATGCCTCCACACATTCCTCTCTATCCTCCTTCATATTTACACTTTTCAATTTTCTAATAGAAAATAAACTGATAACATTCACACAATATTGACGGGAGCCTCTTTAGTTTTATGATATTTTATCATCTACAGAGCAAAGACGTTTTGAACAAGTTTACAGAATATGATGGGCAGTCGGAATTATGAAAAAGGTAATAAATGTGTGAATAGATCCTTGGTCAATATAAAAAGAACGAAAAGGGGCGGAGCATTCTTGCCGAAGATCATACCTAAAGGCGTGACGAGTAATCGAGACATTCTTTTGATAGTTTTTTCTTAGATTCTGAATTAGAGGAAACCGTTTCGGATCATTAGAGAGTGTCGGAACAGTTGAAACTTAGAATTCTGCAGATTAGAATCTGAAATATTGCGTTTTACTCGCAACTGATTCAACGATTCTTATCGAAGCACGTGGTCGAAACTTCGAGAACATCGCTTCAGGTGGACACTTGGACAAAGTTTTTCAAATTTCCTGGCAACCTTGAAGAACAAAAAAGTATATGTTAGGAAAAATCTCAAAAGATATGAAGGAAACAATTCTACAACTGTGGAAATTCTCGAAACTTCAGGTTCAGGGATTATAGGACAGTTATAGAAATCAGACGGACCACCGCGCTCCAGGGCAAAAAAACATTTTCCTCGGTCCCTTTCACCACTGCTCTGCCTGTTTTTTTTTTCATTTGACTATTCGCAAATAATATGGGTTAAAAACATTCTAAGGTCATTCTACAATCAAACTCTCTGAATTTTAATACATTAAACTTCTCGACAATGTAGCTGACAGCCTTATGAAAATATGTAGTTTTTGAAAAAAGACCAACAAAAAAGAAGTTGTGAAAAACTTCTTTCCCGGAATCTTCGACCCGCCTGTTTTCCATTTGACTATTCGCAAATAATATGGTTAAAAATAAAATAAGGGTTAACAATCTCAGAACATGCTACAATCAACTCTCTGAATTTTAAGCCAGGAATACATTGAAGTGCTTGAAAATATAGCTTACAGCGTTGGAAATATGTAGAGTCTTTGAAAATAAAATCAACAAAAAAGTTGGAAGATTAACTGGCCTGGGTTTTAAGGTCAGAATTTCTAGTCCGAATACTTTTTATACGGTTTGTTTGTCATGTTTTTAACTTTTACAATGTACTTGAATGGTCTGGAATGACATGTGAGACTGTAAAATGTCTGAATATCGACAGTCGTCTTTTTTTCGAAAGTTGGCCTCCGTGACAATGAAATGATTCGGTTGAAATGGATAGAAAAAAGTTAATTGTTTGATCTTGCAGTTGATTGAACTTGTTGCATTTGACACATCTTCCGATCACCTTGAGAAATAATTTATCTCTTTTTGATAAGAACGCACGTGGCGCTGCAGAAGAAGTTATGCTCCTCTCGAATTGTATCACTTATCGCACGTTTTCATCATTTCTCGCTATTATTTTTGTTTGATCTTTTGAAAGATAACTATCGAGTGAAGATGATTATCGGCGGTTTGTTTCGGTTGCTGCATTTCATTACGGCAGTTGGAGAAGAGATGGTTTCTGATTTTTATGTCAGCACATGGGAGGCGGGACTTCCCGAAACTGATTTTGTTGTTTATGAATGTGAGAAATGATGCAAATTTAGATTGAAGATACTGGAGTTTATAGAAGAGATCTGCGATAATAT
The DNA here is from genome assembly GCA_963966625.1 of Caenorhabditis zanzibari. Lineage (NCBI taxonomy): Eukaryota > Metazoa > Nematoda > Chromadorea > Rhabditida > Rhabditidae > Caenorhabditis > Caenorhabditis zanzibari. The sequence continues at coordinate 11,830,554 of OZ016472.1, read as the reverse complement.
CTCTGTTCGTTCTGCTCCAAAAGTCCGAATATACAAGCTGCGTCTCATAAACTCAAAATGTGTTCTGTCTTTCATATATATGTAGTTTAAATTCAAGTTGTATGTATCTATGCAAGGTAATCTGCTTTGAATAAAAAATACCGTATTTTCTCTAATAAACCGATCTAATCATGCGGAATCCCAAAAATAAATACAAAATTTCGGCAAATTTAGAAACTTTCCTTTCAAACTTGGTATTACTGTTTGAGAATTTTAAAAAGTTTTATTCGACATAATTTATCATGATTTTTGTGAGGGATCTGCAAGTTTTCGTAAATTTTTTGATAAATCGACTCTGTGAGAAATATACGGGCTCCTCTTATTAAAGGGGGCGTCCGCTAATTCCAAAATGTTCGATTTTTTATATGAATCGATGCAGAATTGGATTTCGGGAACAAAATTCTCTTGGAGGATAGTCTGAAAATTACTCGTATTCGAAATATAGGTCAAAAACAGCTCAAAAACAGCTCAATCAAGTACTGTGAGGATGCGATTTGAGGTTTTTACCAGAGTTAGAATCTCTGAGGGTGCATGTGAAAAAATGAATAAAATTCATAAAATTCATTTTTTCACAGGCACCTCAGAGATTCTAACTCTGGTAAAAAACCTCAAATCGCAACCTCACAGTACTAATTTTTAAGCTGTTTACTAATTTTTAAGCTGACTTTTACTAATTTTTAAGCTTTACTAATTTTTAAGCTGACCTATATTTTGAAAATGAGTAATTTTCAGACTATCCTCCAAGAAGACTTTGTTTGCGAAATCCAATTCTGCATCGATTCATATTGAAAAAAATTCTGGAATTAGCGGACGCTCCCTTTAACATGCGCAAAAATAAAATCTTCGTTTTTTCTGTCGAACTTTGTGACTTATTATGAGCTCCAGAACATTTCAAAGACACTTCTCTTTTTAAATCACAAGTTACAGGGACGGGAGGGACAAATTACAAGATGTCTTTTAGCTCCTTCTCAAATTTGTGCGCAGTGTCATCTTAATCTTTTTTTTCCCATTCCATTAAATAATTTTTACAGAACTTTTTAATTTTGGGCCTTTTCGAACGGAATCAAACCGAACAACTTCCGCCTTGGTCTCATTCCGTCCATGGACAACTAAATTGGAAAGTTCACAAAAACTTGAACTGATTTCTTCCAATTATTGCCGAATGAATTCACTGGTTCTGGTAAATTTTTCATTCGATTTAATACCAATGGAAGTAAAATTGCTGCAAATGATTAGAAAATTAATTAAATAATCAAATTAGAAAGAAGAATCGTCCTTGAAGTGAACTGATTTTGCTTGTGCACTCAAAATCTCTCTCAAAATCATCAGTTTCTCATCCAGGAATCTGTGATATTTTGCAAGCAAATACAGATTTGAACTGAAAATTATTGGATTGAATATCAAACTCATATGTCTAACTCACCATGCAAACAAAGTATGAAACAGAATAACAATGAGAGCCAACCACGCTACTCGTGTTCCTGTCATGCTGTATACCACTAGACTTGAAATTCCGATAATGAACAATCCAAGTTGAACAACCAAAACGAATAGTTGCGGTTTCAGAAGTTTCAGATTCGTTTTCTAGAGTTGAATATAATTTTGAATAGCTAAAAAAATTGTCCAAAAACTTACATGTACCGCTACTACAGTCAATACAATAGATACCAAATGAAGGGAGTGTATTGCAATCCAAACTCCAAAAAATACTCGATATGCAATCCAATATTTACTAGGATCAGATCTCCGCAGATACTGAAAATAGTGTGATGGTATTTATCGTAATATATGTCACTTACTGCTAATGTTAATCTATATAAAAACAGTTTTTCATGCCATTCAGTTCTGACCAGAAGAATCGATCCCAGTGTTATACCAAGTATTGAAGTTACGATACTCACTCCACAATGAATATACACCCAAGTCTAAAATAAGTTTGTTTCTAAGAAAAGTCGATATCATCCAACCTGTATTCTCAGTTTACAATGTTGTTTTTTGTCGTTTTCAGCAAAGTTACCGAATGGACCTTGATAATTCAAGTAAGGGTTGCCTGAAATTCAGTTTGCAAAAATTACTTCTTAAAAAACATTGCACTAACCTTGCATTGTTGAAATAAAGTGTTTAGGGGATATTCCAGTGGATAATTTCAAAACAAAAAGAACGAAAAAGTGTGAGCACAGAGAATGAGTGCTTCGTGTTGACAACTGTTACAGCGTCATTTCATTTCAATCACTTTTTCGTTTCTCTCTTTTCGTCTCCGATATATCTTCTCTCTAGTGGAAGAATAATGGACATCCGGATTATGAACTTTTTGTTTGAACTATTTGTTGCCGAATCTTTTTCAAATAAACTGTTGAAAATCGAACCTTTGATTCTCCGTTTTTGAAAAATTTAAAGTTGGATTGCGAGTTCTTGACTCCAGGGCTCAGTGGAGGTAACAGTGATGGGGGTTTTCCTTTTTTTTCATACAATATTTTACTATAATAAACCAAAGTTGTTTCGCCAAAAAAGGACCACTTATTTTGGGATCCCCTAGTTTGACGGTATAATCAGTGCATGTTCATCACGATGTTATGAAAATGCATCAACTTCTATCTTATTCGAGCCTTTATGTAAACTCCTATTCCACCTGTAGAAAGTGTCCTTTTATAGAACAACGTTCAAGTTAAGTCAACTATTATGTATAATCGAGACTTGTCACTAAAATCTTACCAGAAATTTTTCCTCACATTCCATAACTAAACTAAAGTCAATTGTGTAGACATTCCGAGAGTATTAGTATACCAATTTCGCACCCAATGATATGTTTTCTATCCGTTCCCAGTGTAAATATTTTTTCTTTTTCTCTCTCAAAATCTTGCAAGTCAATTGAATGATTTATTATCGTTAAAACCAGTTTTATGCAGTCGAGACTATCTTTTGTGGTTTCTCTTCTTCTCTTCTCAGCAATGCAAACATGACTTGAACTGTCTCTTCAAGACCATACTCTGGATTCCATCCCCAATCCTTACGAGCTTCACTATCGTCCAAAGACTTTGGCCAAGAATCAGCTGAAAAAGATAAAGTTGAAATTGGGAGAATTATTTCAAATCAATTACCAATAGCTTGTCTTGTTGGACAGATATCGTAATCTATCTCGAAACCAGGCATCACTCGTCGAATTGCATCAGCAATTTCTTCTGGTGTGAATGAGAATCCCGTTACATTGTATGTTCTTCTTTTCAATGATTCACTTTCAGCAGACAATAACTGAATAACTGAAGCCATACAATCTGTATCGTACATCATTGGAAGACGAGTGTCTGGTCGAAGGTAGCAAGTATGCTTTCCCTTTTGAAGAGCATCGTAGAATATTTGAATTGCGTAGTCTGTAATCAAGAATTCCAGAAAAAGGGATACTTAATTATGTTCTTACCCGTAGTTCCACCACCTGGTTTCGTTGCTGATATGATACCCGGGAATCTCATACTTCTGAAATCAACTCCAAAGCGATGATGGAAATATTCTCCAAGTCTTTCGGCGTATACTTTACTGACACCATAGATAGTTGTCGGGCATTGAACAGTGAGATCTGGTGTGTTTTCTCTTGGAGTCGTTGGTCCAAATGCTCCAATTGTTGATGGAATGAACACTTTCAGTTTGTGTTTTCTAGAAAAAACGATCCAGAATTTTGATAAATATCGAAAAGACTTACGCTGCTACTTGAAGAACATTCTCAACTCCTCGACAGTTTACTTGTAAAGCCAAAGGAACGTTTGATTCTCCAACTGCTGATAAAAGAGCAGAAAAATGAACAATGGTATCAATATTCTTGTTAACAACGATTTCTTCAATAGATCCTTGATTCAGAATATCCAAGTAATTGTAGTCGGCTGAAAATGTAAACTTTAGAGATATCCGAGATACTGATAAGACTTACAAACATCTGTAGCATTTGCAGGAAGACGAACAATATCACTCATAACAACACATTCTGCTCCATACATATATTTGTAAACTGAATTCAATCCTCTTCCAAGTTGTCCGAGAGATCCCGTAATCAATACCCGAGGAGCTTTTTGTGTTTGACTAATGACTTTAAATCGTTGAAGAGGATCAATTGGAAGTGGTGAATAGTTTCTTTTGGCAATTTTAATTCTTCCGAACACTTTTAGGCCGTTCATTTTTGATAGGAACGAAGTAGTAAAAAAACTTAACAAAATGAGTAATCAAATCAAGTGTAGTTATTACAGAAATTTCTTAAAAGGAGGAAACAGTGAGGTCGCCTGATTAGAGACTTAGAAGACAGACGTTTTCTGATTTCAACGAAATGGGAGGAGGGTTGATCTTATAACTTGATGACGATGAAGACATACACTCATTTGTCCCTTCCACACGTGGTCATTGTCTAATTCAATTATCACAAATTTGGCGGATGTCGCCAGTTTGGTCTGTCATACCATCTCTCTTCTTTTCTCTTAAATTCGAAACACAAATCAAAGATAAGTATGTACCCTTTTTGTTCTCAAAACGACGCGCACCCCATTTTTCTTTGAAAAGTTAGAACGGATAACAAAGAAGGTTGCGCACTAACTTTATTAGGTTTTTAGTTCTTCTTATTCAGTTTTGAAAAAATTTAACTTTTCACCTTACGAAAATCACGTTTTCATAATGTCAGCTGTCACAAGTTATCAAAACAAACTTAATGAAGTTAGCATGACTGTAGTCTGACAAACTAGAATCAATAACTTTCAATAATCAAATCAAAAGTACAATATTCATTCGATACAAATGTTAGGTGGTTTCATCCTTTAGCAACGTCTTCTCACGGATTTCCAGACGACCAGAAGTTGGACGGAGAACTTCGAAGGAACACTGAAAATTGTAATGGGTGAATTTGATTTTTTGACTAGTATTGTATACTTGAAGCTTCTCGTCGCATGACATGAAAGCCGCGCAGTTGTCAAATTGTCCACAGTAATGAGGAGCAGAGAAAATCGTCTGAATACGGATATTTTTTAAGGGAAGTTCTATTCAGTTGTGTACCACTAGCTTTCTGCTGGCAAAAAACTCATAACCATCTTGAACTACTTGATGAGCACGACAGATCAAATCGAGGTTTAGATCAGCACATGTTTTAAGAACAACGTCTCTTCCGAATCCACAACCGGCGCCACGTTGATTTTCCTGAAATTCAGATACTCTCTTTCCAATCATATTATCAGAGTTTTACCATGAATCCTGTAAGACCACAAATTGGATCAGCCCACAATAGGTCAACTTCCAATCCAGTTTTGCCCGCTGTTGGTCTCGTAATGTTTCTCAAATCATTCAGTGATTTCAAATGAGGAGAAAGGCCTCCGTGCATGCATAGAATTCTCTCGGCAATCAGACCGGAGAGTGGAAGAATGTTGAAAACGTCCTGAATACAGAAATATCATTTTTTGGGTTTTTGTTTTTCTTGAATACCTGGAAAGCTTCATAGAGGCGGGTACTCTGGTAACGTTTTTGACATTCCTCGTAAAATCCATACGTTTTGTTCACATATTCACATTCATGATTTCCGCGAAGAAGAAAGAAGTTTTTGGCGAATCTGACCTGAAACATTGAACGTCATATTTTCTAATTGAAGATATCAAAAGTGCAAACGTATCCATCATCTGTCTTGACGTCATATTTGACAGCTTATCCCAACAGCATCTCTCCATTTCGTCACTTTTTGACACGAGAGATAAAAACTTTTGCAGATGTTGAAGGGCTATTTTTAAAACTGCTCCCCCGGGATATTTACCTTGTATGACAACAGAAGAATGATGACTTCAAGACTGTATCTTCCACGATCCACGTAATCACCAAGAAACAAATAGTTGGCTGTTGGTGGCCATCCTCCACGATGAAAAAGACGAATGAGATCGGGAAATTGACCATGAATATCTCCGCACACCTTCATTGGTGCATCCACTTCAACCAGCGCTCCCTGACCTTTGACGACTTCTTTTGCCATATCCAACATCTTCAGAATTCTCTCTTCCTGGATCACTTTGCATAGTGGTTTTTCATGAGTGCTGACGCTCAGGACATCAATTATTATGCTGTTGACGTCTTGTATAATCATCTGAATGATCCAAGTTCTTCCTTGTTGTTTTATCGATTCTTTTCTCAAACTCACCTTCTTCTGATGATATTCGAGTCCAAAATAACAAAACTAATAGTGGTTTTTTCATTTGATTTTCCCTATCGATTTTACAAATCAGTTACGTGGATTTCTACAGAAAAACCAATAAAAATGGAACTTTTCATAATCGAAACACGTTGATACAACATAACATGACAAAAATTTGAAAAAGAAAAAACACTGGAACCCGTAATAAAAACGAAGAAAATGCGAAAGCGGCAAAATGAGCAAGTTATCACAACATGCAAAGGGAGTTCGAAACCGAGATCAAATAGAGATAAGATTTTGGAAAATGAGATGAGAAATAAATTCAAAGTTGATGCCTCCTTCCGTTTCGAGTCGTTTCCGACATTGAACCTTCGAAACTGTATTCCTCATCTCGCCTTGGATCTGGTTCCGTTGCAAGCGGAGTGTAACTTTGTTTTCTGAAACTTAATATTTCCATGAAGTTCAAAGTTGTCGTTCTTGTTCTTGTATTACCTTCCGAGCCGTAAACTGTTGTTCATTTGGAGTTGAGATAATTCAGTTGGAGATCCTCTTCTGGTTGTCCACATGCTGAAAAATGCAAGGATTAAACTAACATGAGAATTCAAATAGAAAAACTTACGCATAAGCCCATGAAGGAATAATGACTTCCCAAAATGTTTGTCTGTACCTTGATGACATAACACAGTATAAAACAAAGTTCACAGATGAATTGACCAGTGATAAAAGATCCAAAACATCACCAATGTAGAAGTAAAGATATCTGAATACACATTTTTCATCTTTTCATTAAAAATGAAACTCACTTGTGAACATCTGTAGTGAAAATAGCACAGAGAATCGAAATGATTCCTTGTGGAAATTCAGTGATCAAAAACACTAATAAAATAACAACAAGCATCAGTGTGGTTCGATCAGGAGTTCCGTTTTTCCTGGAATTGAAAGATATAATTTTTTTAAAACGAAAGATCTTACTTTTTCAGTGGTTTTGAATCTGTGGACGCGTTTGATGGTACACTTGTCAGTTTCCTTCTGTGTCTCTCCGCATCTCGAATTTTCGCGACAAGACCGAATGATAAGAAAATTAACAGAATGCAAGGGATAATCTGAAAAATACCATATTAGAAATATATTCCAAACAAGACCCGTACCTTAAATAGGATACCAATCATCCAAATATTCCATTTGAATAATCGACAATTGTTTATCGTAGCTGCATGACTGACCATAAATGTGTAAACCGGTTCAGAATAGTTCGAAGGGAATCCTTTACATGTTTTTCCTGGTTTCCAACTGTGCCCTTCCACTCGTGCTATTTCATGTACCAACATATTTGGGATACATAATATAAGAACAATTGCATATATTATGAAGCACAACTTCCACGCAAACCTAGGCCGTTGCCATTGACTGAAATCCCATTTCATTTTCTCAATTTCAAAGAGACCGTTACCTGTTCAATGCAGTAACCCTCAAAGTCATCCGTCGAATAAAAGCCATAGCCACAGCCAACCATAAAGATGTTGTGTGTAGTGTGATGCTCAAAACAACATGCCATAAAAGGAATTGTAACCAAGAATGAGTAAACGTCGGGGTGCTGTAATACAAAATTCATTAAATTCCAAAAATGCCTGTTTTCCATTCATTCTGTTTTCGAATTTCCAGTTGAGTCATTTTATATTTTCATATGGAGTTCAAAAATGAACATTTGAATTTTAAATCTTCAAAAATTCGTTACTATGACTCATCAAGGTGTCAAAGATTTCAATTTACCCAAAAATGCGTTCCTCCAAGAAATTCACACTTTCCTCAAATCCCTTTTCAAAAATTACCATGAATTATTCCTTCGTAAAACAAAATGTATAATGTAGACAAGATAGGACGCCATTGTTCCAATATCACAGACAGCCACTGCTGTTAGAATGCAGTTGACGGCCGAGTTGCGCATGTTGGGTCTCGATAAAACTGCCACATGCACAAAATTGGTGAAGATTCCAAAAACGCAGATGAGTACACATACATATCCGTGAATTGGCTGGTACCATCTGACAATTAATCATTGGTTTCGTTGCATTCTTTTTTCTTATTTTTAGATTATTGAACACAGAAAACGAAAATCAAACCTTTGAAAATGGGCAAGTTTTCGAAGGATCGCTTGTGTACTGTTACTGTCCGTGTCAAACAACTGAGCATCATGGGGACATTCCATATCTTAGCACATCCTGAGAAATTTGAAAGTTTAGCCAAAAAAAAAGTAGAACCAGTGAAATAAAGGAAACACGAAAAGAAACCTAAGGAAACTGAGAAAGTCTCAGGAGAAAAGAGGAATGAAGAAGACGTTGGTAATGTTTTTTTGCTTCTTCAGTTGGAAAATCTCATAGAAAAAAGAGAATGAAAAAAATCTGGAATTAAAGGCATGAACTTTAATACTAATTGGTTGGATCAGACATTTCTTTGAGAAACAAGGAACACTGATGATCAAAGAAAATAAACTCGAAATGAGAACTCATTTGGTTGTGTCTTGAATAGGGAAGTACATTAGTAAATTTGGCCAATTTGGAGAGCTTAAAGAAGAGTCCAAGCCGAGTTCAAGTTTTTTAAAAGACAAAGAACTAGAATGGGAGAGAAGAAACTTCTGGAAGATTGAGTTGGGAGATAAGGGTTTTCGAAACTGGTTGAAAAAAAAACTTTGGGAATCATTCATCCCGAGAAAATGTTTGTGTCTCGTGTTGCCTTCACACATCGAAATAAAATCTTCTAGATTTCAAGAGAGATGTGACATTCTGATGTTAATGAATTCATCGAGAAGATGAATCGAAAAATAGAATATTCTCACGACTTATGAATAAGGAAAACGTGGAAAAAGTGGTGGAGAGGATGGAGAAGACAAGGAAACAACGTCCCTCGAGAATTCCAGTGATGTCTTTTTTTGACTATTGACCACTGAACATTTCATCATTTCATCTCTGGAAATGACCTAATTGTATCAAAAGTAAGCCAATGCACAGAGTCTAATAGGAAATAAAATGAGAAGGAAGCAAAAAAGCTGAAAAAAGAAGAAGCTACCAATGGGAGGGAGGATTGCGCACGTAACGTGTTCATTGTCTTTTTTTCACTCGAAACAAAATGGCGAAGCTTCTCCTCAAATTCAATTTGCAGTTCATGCAGCTCTAGTGCTTGAAAAGCAGTGACGAGACTGCATTATTTTCAAAGTGACGGGCAAAAGGAAAGGATGGAATAGAGGGACAGAAAGAGAGAATTGGATGCACAAATCACAACAAAACTTTAGGCAATGAAGAGGCGCTTTCTTCTCTTCTTGGTTTCCTAATTCTAGCCTTTCTTCCAAGGAAACTCCAATAGAATGATTCAGAAGGCTCGGATGACTACCGTTTTTTCGCTCAAATCTGTTTAGTTCAAATGTTTTTTAGTTTGAAGAAATAATTTGGTTACAAGACTGACTTTAGACAGGAACAGAAAACACTGGGGGTGTCCTGGAAATACTATTAGATTTGAAATATTTTTTGGATTTCTAGGCACAGAGAGCTATGAAAACTATTCTGAATCAATTCAGAACTCAATTCCATGGAAAACCATCGTACAGTTTTTAGCCCAAAATCGTAAATCACGCCTTCTTTGAGAATCTCCACGAGACCAAAGAGACCTTGACTCTAAACGTTAGGATAGACAGTAAAAAGAGGAACGGAAATGCTGAAAAATAGGATTCGCCAGAAAACGTTAAGTATTGAATACAGAAAAGAGGAAGACTAGCTATTTCACGATTGAGATTTGTGAGATGCACGGCATCCTCGATTGGAAATTGGAAAAAATGAAATTTTATCACATTTTGGCGTGAACTCTTGAATAGAGTTAATCTTTTAGATTTTGTTCCGTTTTGACCCGGATTTAAGAAATCTAGTCAATTCTAGAAACTTTTAAGGTTGCTCAAAATACAATTCAACTTTTCCTGATCATTTTGAACCTAAATTTGCCTATGATCGTCATTTTTCAACCAAATAACCTGATGACTTGAAATATAAAAGTCAACATGACTCGACTCGGGATGACCCATATATCAAGATGAATACACCGAACTGCAGGTCTGACATTGATCTACAACTCTATCTCGGCGGATTTTTGAATTAGGTCCTCAAAATTTTTTTAGGTCCAAAAATCCAAAATTTCAGTACATTTTTGGGCCAAACTTTAAGTCAACATGACTAGGTTCGTAGTAGACGTCCTGAGATAATTTTTACACCATCAGATAGCTGGCATTGTTTTTAACATTTCTATCTCGGCCGAATTTTCAATTTAATTTTTTATCTCAAGTTATGACCGAAATCACGAAATTTCAGTACTAATTTTTGCTGTTTTTAAAAAGATAAAATTTGCCCCAAATTGTCAGAAAAAAAAGATCGCCGTGAAACCTATTTCCATTCCAGGATGCCGTGAGATGTTTGAAAAAGGAACACCTATGCAAAACGACTTCTACTTCCTTGACGTCAGGATCAAGATATTAATGAGCCTGGAATAATTAAGCAATTCTCCGAAAAAAATAATATTGAAATGATCCGAGTCGTTTCTCAGCCATTCAGACATTCAGATTTACGTTAACCATTCAGCAGGAGCCAAAGATTTTTTTCTCGAAAGAAACATTCATGACTTTCAGATGGAATCTCATTGAACTCGATCGATGAAAAGAGAAAAAGCTTGATCAAGATATCTAGAAGATTTATTTGTAGCGATAAAACTCTCGTGACTGATTGTGAGAGAGTACAAAAAACAACGCCCACCCACTCTTATGTTCTTCAAGTTCAATTTGAGATTCTGAATTTCTGTAGAATCGGAAAGGTTAGGTATAAACTCTTTCAACGAGAAAAGACCAAGTTGCTTTGGTTCATAATAAAAAAAGTCGAAAAAAAATTGGGATAAAAATGAATTCGATTCGCAACAACATTGTGGGATCTTCGAATTAATTTTCATCATACTAGCAGCAACTGGCCCCGTCTTCTTTTCTCTTCTTCTCTTTTTATCTCTCAACTGCTCTTTTTTTCTTCTTTTCTACCAAAGCTCTGTTTTGTTTTATGGTGCTCCGAGAGAGCATCTTCCGCATGCGATTAATTCAATTCTTGTGATGAGATGTTGGATCAAAAGATTCGATTCAAGACAAAAACTTGTCTGGAAGTTTTACGAAGAGAAATTAGGAAAAACGGGAAGAAGAAGAAGAAAAAACAATGCAAGACTTGAAATGACGGAATCTACTTGTCAAATACAGACGATGAATTTCTATGACTATGTGTCAGGAAATACTAATTGGAAGAAGGAAATCGAATCCTGGAGACAAAAGAAAAACGGAGACGTGTGATTTTTAAAAGAGAATGAGAAGAGACTGACTCATCTTATTCCACTGGGTGGGGACTCATTTTCCTTGTTCCGTCAGAATAATTATACCAGACACGGATTACTCGAAAATACCGTTGTTTTGCTCGACTCCTTTCAAACAAAACTTGCATGAATGCGAATCTATTTAGGGATTGAAGTTTCCAAAAATGGAATTTCTTGTAGCTGAGAATTCCTACGGGCAGGTGGTAGAGTGGAGGAAGAAAGGGCAAGCAGTAAATATTCCAAAAATTGTAATTCTGGGAGAATTTCAGTTGTTCTCTATTTATACCGAAAACCCTGGACTATAATTTACATTTTGAACGATTACACTAACCCAACATTCGTTTTTTTCCAACATCATCAATCTTCTTCAACCTAAACCACACAATCCGAGCAACGTCATACATCTTTATTTTTCATTGGAACTGATTTGAAAAATTAACATTCAGATTGAGGTTCGTAAAAGGTTATACGGGGAAAATGATGTCAGAAAGTGGTCTTCTTTGGTTTTTTTTCATTTACGAAAGTCAAATTCAAGATCGGAAAGAGTTCTCGGAAGAGTGAAAAAAAATCGCAGAAATTAACTTCATTCAGTTTTTGAATGAGGTTTCCTGGAGTTACGTAACTGGAATTATAAACTATTAAGACTTGAGTTTTCAAAAACATGAGATAAACCTTTGACAGTCGTTCAAAACATGACAAAAAGCCAGATTTTCTAAATTCATAAGCTTTCAGAAAGTGACTATTCATTAATATAAAAGTCAAGGGAAACGAAATTCAGCTTTTTATATTTCTCTAGTTTTCAAAACAGGAAGTATTATTCTGTGAAACACCTAGACGTAGAATTGAATTCAAGATAATTTCAGGATCAGAATCAATTATCGAAAAAAAGGATTGAGGGTGGAAAAGATATGACGGAATGAGTCAAAAGTGTTTTTGTGGGAAGGGTGGATATTATATTATCTTTGAAATGATTTCATTTACCTGTTCATAACAAAAAGTTATCTTTGTTCAGGGAAAAAGTTGTATTCCACAAAAAAATGAACGAAGGGGGTGGAGGAAGAAGTAAAATGAAGTTATTCAGAAACTTGTTTCAAGCTTCTGAATAGAGTCTCGTGAAGAAACAGATAGACTGAAAAATCCGAACTGAAATCACGTAGTTATCATGAATTATTATCTGAAACACCTTCACCTCATTTTGAATGTACTCGTGCCAGTCGGCTCTGGTAGGTCACAACACAAAGATCACAATTTTGGTAAGACTTCTGAAGGTACACCCACAAAAGTTGACACATCTCTGAGTTGAACCCATTCAATTTGATGGGATCGAAAATCTTCTATTCGAGTTTTCAACTGATATTCCCAGAATCTAAAAATCTTCTTAACAATAATCGCAAATGAATAGATTCAGCAACACAAGTAACATATATTCAGATACATCATTGCTGCGAGAGAAAAGCGCCAAAAAATGCGATGAATGTGACTCGCCGTCGCTATTCAAGACGAGAAAATTGAATTACGAACAATGTCAATTAATTAATTAAGTGAGACAATTTATTTCTCCAGAATATCTTTTGGGGGCTCAGCATTTTCGTAGCGAAAGCACTATTTTTTTTTGGGGACAAATTCATGATGCAATCCATATTTTTTTGTGTAGATACTGAAAAAGGGAAAGCACAAGAAGGATATCTGGCATAGAACGATTTATTTCAGAGAAATCGCAAAGCACTGGCGGGAGAAACTGACTTGGAGGAAACATGCTGCTTCTGAGAATATTTACTGATTGGCCGATGAACCTGATATTTGTACTTTTATCTTTGAAAAGTTCAAACTGGACGCAAACTAGTTGATTCCCAGACGAAATGCACTGTTCCATGACCAACTGAACTGTCACCTATGACGTATATCCTCGTTCATCCAGTTGACTTTTTTTGAGATCTTTGGTATAAAAATGAGACTGAAGAACACATAGAGAAGTTTTTGACAATTGTTTTGCATTTATGAATTTACTAAGTGGCTCAAGGAAGTAGCGAACACCTTTGACTTTTTTATTTGTTTGATGATAAGAAAATGACGAAAATCATCAATTATCATTACAGATTTTTCATCAAATTATGTCATCGCTAGCTTCGGGTTCACTTGAGGGCAGAAATTAGTTCATTCAATTTCAGGAAAACCAATGTTTCTTTCCATTCATAGAATCTCTTTAAACATCTTCACCAGGAACACTAGTGATAGGAAAACGGAACTTTTTTTTTGATAAAAACAATGTATGCTCAATAGAGAGAACTGACAGACAGTAAGTTCAGGAGGAGAATATTAAAAGGATTGTACTTTAACGTGTTATTAAGTACGTCCTTTTTAGTGGTTCAAAAAAGATAACGATTGAGGAACTTTCTCTCAAATAACAAATGTTTGAGATGATAGAGTCCATGTTTCAATTCATTAAAACGACACGTGTATCAATGATTATTTCATTATGTCTTATGTCTCGATGTGCTCTTTTTAATGTTTTCTAAATGATGTCAGTATTTTATCAATGAAGAGTCCATATGATTTTTAAAAGATAGTTTTGTTTTTGTTTTGAATTCTTTTCTCATCAATTGGATGATCAGAAACTTTTTGATATAAATAGCTCCAAACATAGGAACATAAGTTTCTTGTTTCATATTCCGGGATTACTTATCAATTTTCCAGTTTTGATCCGATCTTCAACTCAATTCGCCCTCTCCCCCCACTCATCAAATTGTCACGCTTGTGTGTGCAAATTATCACAAATTTCACACTGATAACAAAAAGGGGGGAAAAGTCGTTAGAAAAAAAGTGTTAAAATAATCTTGAATCGAATATTCGACAACCTCTCTATCCTGATAAGACTCATTCTCGTTTGTTGTAGGTAGAAGTATCACCTCTCTCCAAAAAAACTGATTCGTCTGATTTCCGAAACAAGGCCTAAAATTGAAAAATTTCAGGTTCAGAAATGGTGGAAGCACCCAGTTTTCGGATGATATGTGTAGCTGTGATCACTTCGATCGCTGGATCATTTCATTTTGGATTCAATCTTGTACTCACGAATCCTTCTCAAGAAGCATTCTTGGCTTTTATGAATAAAACATTGGCAAAACGATTTGATGGTGGATTATCAGATAACACTATGCAGGTTAGAAATAGTATATAATTTTCAGATAGAAACGACTTTTTTTCAGAATATTTGGAGCTTTGTAGTAGCCATCCTTTTCTTAGGTGCCTTAGTCGGATCATTCTCCATTCGAATCATTGCTGATTGGGTCGGAAGAAAAAATGGATTGTATATTTCGATTGCTGCTGGTGTATTAGCAGGAGGAATGGCAATTGCTTCTAAATTTGTGAGTTCATTTTTTTGTTGAAATTCGAAAAGTTGTAGAAAGATTCATGGAAAGACTCTGTTTCCTTTCGAAGCTCATTATCGAGAAAGAGAGAGTTCAGATATTTAATTCCTGTCAATCCTTTTCTCATATTCAAACCGTAATTTTGCAGATTCCTCTCTTTGAACTCTATATCGTCTCCAGAATTGTGATGGGTTGGTCGGTGTCTGTCAGTTTAGGTCTCTCCGCATTATTTCTCTCGGAAGCAAGGTAAAAGAGCAAATTATCAGTGGAATTTGAACTTTTGAACTCACTGATTACAGTCCGAAACAAAACAGAGGAGCTATTGGAATGATGACAGGAACATGTGTTCAATTAGGAACTGTTTGTGGATCAGTTGTTGCCATGCCACAGATTTTCGGAACTGAGGATCTATGGTAAGATTCAGATTCAAGGGGAAAGGGAGTAATGTTCTTAATTTCAGGTGGTTGATCTATGCAACTGAAATCGCAATTATGCTCTTCTTTGGTTCAGCTCTTCCATTTTTCCCCGAGTCTCCGGGATTCCTCATTCAGAGGGGAGCCACCGAAGCAGCTACAAAATCTATTGCCTATTTCTATAATTGTGAAACCGATGAAGCCCAGAAACATTTGAATGAAATTAAGGAAGAACAAAAGAACTCAACCAGGTACCGATCCTAAAGAATATACATTGAGTATTTTTCTGTCTTCAGAAAGTTCAAAATGATGGATGTAGTGGTAAAGAAGTCTCTTCGTGACAAAGCATTCATCGGTGTCGTTGTAACTTTTGCAATGTCATTCAGTGGAGTCGCTGTTATTAATGCATTTGCATTTGAAATTTTAAAGGATACGGGATTAGATGTTCTAGAAGCTTCTCTTGCCAATGATGCTATTTCTGTTGTGAGCATGGTTAGTTTGAAATCTGAAAATGACTTTTTATTTCACGGAAAGTTTTACAGATCTCTTCGATTGTTGCTGCTGTTATTGTCGATAGAAATGGTCGTCGTCCATTACTTCTCATATCTTTCGCTGGAATTCTAGTTTGCAATCTGATCATTTTTGCATTGATGTTCACTTTCTACAAGTTTGGAGTAAGTTTTGCATCTCCCTCGACAAGTAATCAATATCATGTTTTCAGTATCACGTTCTCGGTTTTATTTTGATCTGTTTTATCTGTATCTTCACATTTTTCTTCGCTTTGGGACCCGGACCTCTCTGTTACTTCATCAATGCCGAATTGGTTGGACAAGCTGCTCGAAGCGCTGCTCAAAGTTGGGCCAGTGTAATTCAAATGCTTTCGTGAGTTGATTTCGTGAGGCAACTGTGATAAATTAAAAATTTTCAGTCGTTTCGTCATTGTCACTGCATTCCTTCCGATGAAAAATCAACTAGGAGAGGCATGGTCATATCTGATACTATTCGTGGCTCCAGTTGCAGCTTCTCTCGTTTATCTCTATTTTTCGTTGCCTGAAACTAAAAACAAGAACCCATTTGAGGTGAGAATATGAGTCTGAATTTAAGCACAATCCATTGAAATCAGATAAAAGGAATTATGATTTTCAGGTCGAAGAAGCTATCGAGGATTTGCCGAAATTCCCGCTTTGTGGTAGAAGTAGACGTATTCAAGATCGAAAACTTTCAGACCGAATGGTGATCACAAGACAAATGCAATTAGTCGAAGATTATGGATCAATAGAGTCATTATCTTATCGGCTTTAGAATTTCAACAGATTTTTTAGTCTTTATTATTTCAATTTTTCAAATTGACGGGTTACAACTAATTATGTTATGATTTATGAAATTCGAGATCATTTTCATTCAAAATGTGGTTACACTACGAGGAACATACATTAATTATGGTACACAAGAAAAAAGTTATTGAGATAGACAGAGGTAGAAGGAATGTAACAAAAAGGGGGAAAAAGAAAAGGGAAAAAGGAGGTGAAAAAAAAAGGAACAAAAATTACACATGATCGAGTTTAAAAATTAGAATTTGATTTGATTATCGTGACGTCGAATGATTCCGAATGATTTTGCAATATGAGCGGCTTGAAGTCGATGAGCTTTGAAGTAACGACGGAGTGATGACTCGTTTTCTTCGATTAATTCTGGGTTCTCACTGAAATAATTCGGGATGTTTGAGGTTACCTTAACCCTTCGGAACTCACTAGTATACTGACAATACTTCTGGGAAGTAGTCTGGACGGTTTCCAATTTTCATCTCTGTGATTATCCTCTCCTGAATTGTGTTAAAAACGTCGTCAGATGAGAAGACAAGATTGGCGAGTTGAATTTCCTCTATTGAGTCGTCCCACTGAAAGTTTATATTCATTCAAATATTCAGGAATACTGTAGTTATTACCGGATGGCAATCAGTATCTTCACAATCGTTTCCTTGGCAACAGAATTCGTCGAAAAGCTCAGATGGCTCACAGCTTGGTGCATCCTCGCAGCACAACTTGGCTACCTTCTTCACCGATCTACGTTCTAGTTCTGAAATGTTTATGAAATTAATAGCTTTCTCTTTTGTCTAATAGAAGATTTATGAAATAGTTAAACAATCACTAATACTCCAAATTTCCATCTGCTCCATCCAGATGCTTCCTTATTTACTACTTATTTCGAAAGGTTAGATAATAATTATTTTAAAAATATACTGTAGTTCCCAACTAGTTCTTTGAGCTCGGAGATTGCTTCTCTTCAATTTTTAAAGCGTTCAGAACACATGACTTCGAAGATAAAGATTTGAGCCGATTTAGCTGTTTTCCACAATTTCACCTAACCATTTTTTGATAGTTTTAATATGTTGATAGGTTTTTTTTCTTATGAAAACGCTCATCTGAATATCTGGATTATCTTGTTTCATATACATCCATCTGTTTACCAAAACACATAATCATCATCTGATACTGCAGTTTTAGGAGAACCTCTCTTCTAGGTGTTCTTACCGTTTAAGTCACATCGGAGAGTTGTATTGAAATGCTTTTTGCAGTGTCGTTTCATGTAGAATCCGGTGATCCTCATCTGACATGACACATGTTTCATTCCAGCTCCGAGTTTCTTATCCAACTGTTCAGCGGTCACTTTTCCATCAGATACAACAAGAAGATTGTGAACGAAGGCGAGAAGGAATACTGACAGACGCATCTGGAAAACGAGATGGTCTATTAAGATGATTTTCACAGACTCAGATTCTAAAAAACCAGGCGGGTTATGTGAAGATAATCTGTAGGGATGAAGAAAAAGGGTTCAGGTGTTCCATCTGGAGATTACTAAAACTTATCACAAATGGAAACTAGATCGAGATACTATACAAGTGGTGCTAGTCGGAACCACAAGTACCAGTCACTTCCGGTCAAGAGAGTATTAGAGAGGAAAGTAAGCATTGAGAGAGAGAGGGAAGGACTCGAGGGTCCCGCCTATTTATGGTTGAGTCAGATAAGGAACAACGAACATTCAAGATAAGAAATGATGAAGGAGGGAACTTTTGATCCTACTGGCCAACATTTACTTCCATTCCAAGTCTTCAAATGGTGCCAACTTTTGTTTCAAAAAACAAAAAAACGTTTATATAATCTAGGAAAGGATCCCAAAATTATCCGCTTTATGTGGAATGAGAGGGAAGAATGATAATGTTTCAACGTGATTCCCCGGAGCAGGCGGAGCTTCATTGAGGGATTGGAAGTCAACAGATTTCCTAATATACCCATTTAGGCTCCGCCCCTCGGATTCTGACTTAGAGTTATATGAAGAGAGTTCAAACATTTTGATGGAAGAAAGAAGAAAGTACATAGGTTATGTGATCTGGAATGAGTTCCCAATATTATCCAAGTGTGGAAGAATATGCATAAACATTCTAAATCAAGGGTTACAACCTCTCATAAACATAAAAAGCAGAAATTTGAGCAGAAAGCGCATATTAAGAAAAAAGTGCATGAAAAATTACAGATTACGTAGCAGCAATTATAAGATCTAGCTTCGAGCTAAATCAGGAAGACATGCACTATTCCAGAGTACATGTATCATTTTCATGTTTTAAATTAGAATTTGAAAATTTTCGAAAAAAGTGTAATGAAAAAGTTCAATTTTGAATATGTGATATCATTTTTTACTCTGACTTTTTGAGAAATGATGTATTCTGAAAGCGATAGTATTTGTGCTCCTGGATTTGTTGAAAATATCCGATCAAGCTTCTCCCGTATCTAGGCCAGCATAGTTGAGTTTCATAACATTACCTGAGATGGTCAACGAAGCTCCGCCCCTCAAACGAGTTGTGGGTGAAAACAAAAAGTGGGTAATCGAAACGGGAAAGCGAAATCAGAGGATTCGGAAAAAAGTTCCGAAAAGTGAAACGATGAGAGAAAACACCACGTAAGGGCAAACGGAGATGACGCAAAGGAAGGGTCACTGGGTCATCGGAACACACAAATGGTCACAAGATATTCTCGTTCACCACCAACACAAAAAGGCTTGGAAATCAGGAGATGGGTGGCCAGTGGTCATCAACACCAGCTTCTCCTCTTGTTTTCCAGAAACAATTTCCCATTGTTTTATGGGTGCTCTCCTCTCACGAGCGTCACGAGAATGACGATGATGTTCCGAACACAATTGACCCGAATCCGTTTTGGGATGATATGGACGAAAAACATCTTACGAGGAAGGAATATGCAGATAGTGATGATGAATGAGAATACGCGGAGAGAACGTGATGAATTAGGATCTGAGATGTTCGTATTCATCATACACATATTCTACATATTCTGAACGGGCTTATGTTGACCATTTGTGGTGAAAAAAAGGAGATAAATCTTCAAACCAGGATGTGATCGAACAGGAAAACGATTGATGGAAAAGTGAAGAAGAAGGGGATCGTTTGAAAGGTCAAACTGAGTCATTGCTCGGTGAATGGGATGGTCGAGAATGTGTAAAGAATGTTGAGTTTACAAAATCGAAAGAAGGAAACTGGTTGGGTTACAGTTCATTATATACGAAGTCGCATCCCTGAGCGGGGGTGGTAACCCTAAAACCGAAAAAAAACTTTATATTCAATTCCTACTCTTAGCTTCAAAAGCATCGAGAAAAAAATGACAGGATGAAGCATTTTGTTCGTTAAATCACAAAGTTTAAGAAAAGACCAAAACCTTGAGAAGAACCTTTCAAAACAGGATCAGAGTAAACAGAAGAATACAGTAATGGAACCGCCGATCAGCTGACTGATTTCTTGTAAAAGTTTTGTTGAATCAAGTTTTATTGAATCAGTTCGACTCTAGATCCGGAATGGGAGATCTTGAAAGACTGACACGTGAGAGTCTCTGTATGTACCCATCGGGAATCGAAGCGAAATTTGAAAAAGGTTTGAAGAAAAATCAAACTGGGATTTCGTTCCAGAGAAGTCATATTTCGAACAGTTTTATTCTTCTGATGGTCCTCTGGAAAGTGTGAAATATTGATCCCAACAGAACTGAAAACTTATGACAAGATCCACAGTGAGCCAAGTACAAAGAATAGGATTCAAGAAGTATCCAAGAGCATGGTCAATTTTGTCCTTTTTGCTCATCAATTGTCTCTTTTCCTTCTGCTTACTTAGAGTAGTTCTGAGTTGGCAAAGAGAGACCGCGCAAGTACGAAAATATTGACAAGAAGGTAGACGCCCTTTTTGCAACATAAAATCTTTACTTTCTCCCGTATCTGTGGAAAGGAAGTTGGATTGAGATATAGGTTTCAAAAAGATCAGTGTTCTTTCTGAATCATTTTTTCTGTTGATAATGTTCCAGTTGAATGCAATTATTTCCCATTATCAGAAATACCGAAGACACAATAAACAATTTTAATTGGAATCTTGTAGAGTTTTCTAGAAAATGGTTCCGCTCGAACACTTTCCGAGAGATCTAGAACGTTCTCATTGTTTCAGAAAACCAAGAATTAGATCAGAAATGTGTGTAATGAAATATCAAAGATTTCTAAAATTCTGGGTCAACAAAAAACGCAAGAGTATGAACGGTCATTACTACTTCATTTACTCTTAAGCTACTGTTGACATTTCTGTTTTTTTATTGAGGAAGTATAGTGATAGTGTACCCGAAAACTTTTTTTTCCATTTGGATAAGTTTTTCTTTTCCGTAAATAGAAACTCTATGCGCACTTTTTCAAAAGTGTAACATTATAGTTGCCAAGATTACACCAGAAATCATCCTTTCTTCCGAAACTAAATCTGATTTGAATCTGCTTGAATAGGGAGTGGAAGAATACAAGGATGACTTCATCATATTATTCCAAGTACAACATTCACATTTTGATAATCTTCGATTATACATGTTTTGTTGTAATCTCCTGTTTTTAGCACGATATGACATGACAAAGGAAGAAAAAGAGCAGCAACGAAGCATGCGGGGGTATCTAATCTTATATAGAAAACAGGTTATGCAGGGAACACAGTTCAGGCTCTTATATGTTATTTTGATTTCAATATAGATGTGATCGGTGGTCAAATAATCGCCAAAGTTATTGATGTCAAATCTGAGTTGGTGGTCACAAAAGTGATAAGCTTCGTAAAGTAGAGAACAGTGATGGCTTAAAAATCAGAATCTCGAAATAAGATCTAGTGACACCCACGGTGCCAGACGGTTTTCTTGTTTTCGATCTTAAACAAAGCTTCTTGTTTCAAAACTTGTTGCAAGGGAAAGGAAATCTGCGAAATCCTCCTCTAACATCACTAGAAATGGTTTTAAGAAAATGAAATTCCTTGTTTGTTTCGTTTAACCTAGGATTTTTGTGAGATATCTTTGTATTCCATCTTATGGGGATGGATTAAAAACTATGGAGATTAGGATTTTGAGTCAACATGATGAAAGTGTTCCGAACCAGGTAAAAATGGAAATGCCAAGCGAAGAAAGTGAAGATACTTAAAGTGGACTCAGTACCAGAAAAATACAAAAGGTGCCCCCAGTGAACAGATCATGACTTCTCGTCCGTTTTAAGACCGTTTTCAACAGTCGTTTTAAATAATTCCAGAGACTACGGTTTTCTGACCAGAAATTCGTATCTAAACCTCTGAAAAACACCAGGGCTTGAAAAAAATGTTCTTAGATCAAAGATTCTCTGAGATCCACATGAAATTCAATTCCAGCCGTTCTACATTTTCGAAGCAGAATTTCACCTGTCAACTTTTTGTTTCTAGGTTCAGTCGAATCCGTCGAAATGTTACAGGAAGTTGAGCCAAAATTAGAACTTCTCTAAAAGTGTTGAATTATACTAAAATTATTCGCTTTATGACCTCAAATCGGTGTCATAAAGGAAGACCGTCAGTTCAAACCGTCACGAAAATATGAAGAAAAAGTTAATACTCTTGGTGGGAACAAGAAGACCCAAATGAGTTTCCGATTTTATTTCACCTTATTCAGGAAATTTCAAGATGAGAGGGAGGAATTATTAAAAACCTATTTTGTTTGAATGCCCAAAAACGTTTGAAGAAGAGAATAGCCTAAACAGATGCCGAATGACAGAAATGGGTTTCACCAAATGGGAATTATTTTGAGATCGGAGCATCTAGAAAGTTGTTCTTCATTTCGAAAATTAGTTCAACAATCACCTCAAGATTTTATCCTTACTTCGAAGATTGTAGGTTTCCTTCAGACTATTGCTCAAAAATATGATTTTTTTTTCTAATCAAAATCAAATGATCTGTCAGCTCAAGATAAATTGCATTCTTTTTTTCAGATTTCTTCACTTCACTGCCAATTCGATTGATGATATGTACAGGTTCTGTTCAGTTCCTGAACAATCGAGTACTGGAAACGGTACAGAAAATATTTTTCAGGTTCCTGGATAACCAGCTGAAATTTTACGTATCTTACCATCATTTGGCTCTGTATTGAATATCAATACAACAATGTAAAATTCTGTTACAAATCTCACAGTTTACCTTCAATCAAAAGTTGCTTCCTTTTTCTTTGAACGATTTGAACTTTTACGATTGAACCTAATGGAATGGGTGCGTCTAGAGTGAGAGTGACCTGAATCTTCCAAAATCCTACTAAAGCAAAAAGAAAAAGAACCTACAATGAGCAAATAAATACACGACAGTCATGTGGTATTGAGTGGGTGAGAATGGGTTCTTCCCTTAAAGTACAACCGGTAAAGTTTTCCTTAAATATTTATTTTTTAGGTGACTCGGCAAAGTTCGATTTGGCAGATCACTCGGTGACCGAGTGGATCTATTTTCAGAAAAGAAAACTGGAATAGGTGGAGAACCCACGTCACCCGTACTGTTGGATGAACAAATGTCAACTCGGATGCTTTGAATTTCAAGAACTTATACACTAGTTTGTTGCTCAAAGATCCGAGTACAATAGAGCAAAAAGTTGATTCATTCGAATGATGTGATTAAAAAATGAACCCTGTGAATGTATCCATTTGAAAACAAGTAGAATACAACAACAAAATGTTTACGGATTCGGTGTGGCATATGATTCGGCATTTTGAAAAGCACCGAGAACATTGAAAAAAGGCCGATTTGTTTTTCGTGTTTGAAAGGTTACAATCAAAGAATATTGGAAAAAGATACAATTCAAATGGAACCATAAACAATAAGACAGAACATATGATAAACTGATATTTTGGGTACAATCTCGAGAAAAAGATACCAAACAATGGGCTCTTGAAAATATTAGATTGGAACAAAATCTGAAACTTCAGAAGGAGATTTGGGTCTAAAAGATTACAATTGATAAATTCAATTATGAGAGAAATTGGGTCAGTGACTCGTTCTATTCTCATTCTCAATTACAGTAAGACGTTCCGTTTTCCTCTTCTAATTGCTCCAAAGATGATATTTCGAGTAATTAGAAACTCATTTTGCCCTCGTTTTTAACTCGTTATTAACTTTCACAGTGCAGGAAACAAAACACGTCAGATGATCTAATTATTAATAAACAACGGAAGGTCAATTCATTTTTGGAATTCCAGATGAAAGGGGTTTTCTATATGAACACGATTTAAAATTGCTTTCTGAAACCCGAATTTTTATTAAATGTGTAATATTTGTAGTTTGTGAGCAAATAATCAATTTTTAGTTTTCAATTACGAACATTTTCAGCAGGTTTTTGTCGTTGTATTCAATTTGTAACTAGTGGAAAACGTCAACATCATTGCACACACTCGATTTTTCAATATCATGTATCGATGAACTCTGTTTCTTGATTTTGATTTCAGAAATCACTCATTCCGTAACAACGGAAGTTCGAATAGCATCCTTTGTATGTCATGCGTTGAAAAAAGGGAATCTCGTCATTATTCTGAATTTGTCAAGGATTCAACACTCGAGTGATTTCACGGTGGCCATGGAAAAATGATTCAGAAGTGAAAAAAATAGATAACAAAATGAAGTTTGAAAAAATACATTGAGGGGTTTTAACTCGACGAAAATGAAGCAGCCGGTTGAGTAAAAAAATTGGGAGCCGTGAAAAAACATGTTGGTTGGAGCATCTGAACATCCAGAGAATGGAATGTTGCATTCAGCAAACCCATTACTTCTGCTATGGAACCGACAGTTTTTTCCTGTAGAATCCGAAAACCATGGTTCTAAAAAGTCATCACTAACTCATTTTGTGTCGTATATTCATAACTGTGCACAAATACAGAATAACAATAACTGCAACACACATCCATCCTGCTGAAAATTCTACAAATGTGACGCAGTTTTGAAATTCACCTGTCTTTGCAAATGTTATACTTTTCTCTTTCGAAAAGCATAGTTTCAGGAATTACGTTCTTGATTCGAGCAAGTAAACTATTAAAGGGATCCGATTTGTACTCAATGATAAAATATTCCCCAGAGGGATTCCGATAGTGACAATGGAATTGGAAGAAATCCAAATTTAGGCTTCTCCTAGTGCAATAGTTTCGAAACAACATGTACTCCAGTCTCCAGGGAAAAAGTGATCGCAAATGTTCCTAACGAAGTAGTACATGCCCTAATTAAAGGTTGATCTTATTATCGAATATCACCAAATCTGAATCATTTTCAAATCAAAATTTTCTGATTTCTACCAGACAATAGTTGTGTTTTCTGTCTTTCGTCGAAAGGTGTTTCTCATTTTATTTTCAGGTTCAAAGTTTTATTTTTATTATTATTTAACATGTTTTCTTTTCTTTTTCAAATCCTAATTTGAATTATAATTGCGGTGTTTTGAGAACAAATGATGTACTCAACAACGTGCTCTTTTGATTTAGACGAGATTATAGATTATCCTGATAAAAAGGAAAAAGCCTTTTTCTGGAATTTTTGAAAGCGGATAAAAAGTCAATTATCGTTGAATTGTCTCCTGAAAAAAAGACTGTGATTTGATCCGGATCAGTTTTTTCTCATCCAGAAAATATCTCTCAAAACTATAAACTACACTTTTCAAGAACATATTCTGTGACTACAGTATCCGATTGTTGTTATTAACTCTATTTTTGAGAAACTTCTATTTTCTTGTGAATGTTGATTACTGGAACAAACATGATTCATCAAGAACAAAAATGACCATTTTGAGAATCATGACTAATCCTTTTGAAATCTGATTTTCACCGAAAACAAAGTTCTGGGAAAGTCCAGAAAGAGAAAGAATATAATTACATGGATAAACAATTTCAAAAACATGACTAATATTCCAAAATAACCGTTAAAAACATTTCAAATGTGTTGGGGTACGTTTGAAGTTTTTGAAGAACGTCTCCTGTTCTTGATCTTATTTCTACAGCTAGCATTAGGAATACTATGAGTGTCTCTCTCGAAGAAGATTTATTTCCATTTGGAGAATTGTCCATCTGTATTCAGCAGTTGGAGTGATATCTGAAAATATTCTTCTGTCCCTCCCATTCCATGAGATTCGATATTGCATTGCTTCATTTGCTGATTTCTTACCGTACTTCTTGTTTCAAGTAGGTATTGAGAAGCTCTAATTTTTAGACATTCTAAGTAGACATTGAAATGTATAAATACTGGAAAGACAAAGTGTTCTATCTTCTCCATAGAACTGAAATGTTTCTTTGGGATCATTTCTACAGTAATCTCATAATCATCAATGTCCGTATGATACCCATCCATATTTGCATTTCTCATTCCAATAAGAATTCAAATTTATCCAATAATCGTTTCAAATTATAATACTTCCGTTCCCCATAATGTTGAGAGAGCTTCCTTCGTCTGTTATTGTTTTCATAATAAAAAGAACTCTCTATCCACCTGACACCATGTGACAAAGGATATCTCACTGTCTAGGTAACATTGTCTGTCGCCGCATTGTTTTTCATTTAATTAAGTTTGCTTCTTTCTGAAGATTCCCACGTCAAACAAGCCCCCGACACGCTCCACGTAGATTCAGAAGACGTCAAGACTATCGAAAAACGAGAGAAAATGAGTCAAGTTTGTAACAGACTATAGGCAAAGAAAACATCATTTCCTTCTTGTATAAATCCTCTTCGTGAGGAGACTTTTTGCAACAGAGCTTCCATGTAGATACTAAAGCTCAAGATTACTTCAAACGAACGTCATGATAGAGTCAAAAGGATTAGTTTGATCTAGTGAAGCCAATTAGAATAATCGCGTTCTTTGCTTAGGAGTATCCTGTGGAGAAAGTTTGATGTTGTCTCGACTTTTGATCTCATTCAATTCAGGAAAAAGCTCGAGATGTTTGGATTGATCTCAACATCTGCTCCTGTACTCTCTTCCTAGACGAAAACCCCAGAGTGCCTTATTAAGAATTCAACCAGAAATTTTTGGTCTAGGTCAACATTTTGATCTATTCACCATGTTTGAGTTCGATTACATCGATACCATGGAAATTTCCACCAGATCATTGAATTTCCTGTCCGATAATTTGATTCGGTTCTGCCTAGACTCACTTCTATTAACGCTAATAGTATGTATCTGGTCTGCCACTCAAACCCAACCTCTCAAAAACAAATTATGAATTGGAATAGGGACATTGTGCTTGAAATTATGATATCAAGATCAAAATGTTTTGTTTTTCGACTCTTTCCACTTCCTAATAAGTACAACAAGAGAGAAAAAGAGAGAGGGATGTGAAAGATTGTGCTCAAAGGATTTGAGAGTTGCATAGCATAAATTTATACATTTTCCCCAATTTTCTCAGACAAAACAAATCGCAGCCAGACGCACGCACATGCGTATTTTTTCTCAGTTATCCTCAGCTAGCCACCCACCTAGATTCGAGATTAACTTGTTATCCATTTTCAGAACACCAAAACACATAGGAGTTCCGATTCCCAGTGGGAACCTAATACAATACTCTGAAGTAGTAGTTACCACGTGGCTTTGGGTTGTCTAGAAGTCTCCAGATTCGTTGAGATACTTGAATTCTGAATAATGATGGTAAGAAAGGATCAGAGTTCGGCGGTGTTTTCTTGTTTTTGTTTGTTTTCCTATAAGACCGTCGTGTGTCAAAATCTTCTAAGAAACCATCGTGGTGGATGAGAGTGTTTCAGAAAGAGTTATTCTAAAAACAAAATCGGTTAAGTCGTAGTTGAAAACTAGGCTATGTTGGTCCATTAGGCGATTGAAATTTGAGTCTTCATTTTTTTCAATTTTAAAATGTCCAGTGTCATAACCGACTAAACTATTCTACCAATAGATAGCCGAAAGTACGACTTTTTGTCTAAAAACCGTATCCTAACCCATGTCACTTCGAGGAACTTCCCCCCTCATAGCCAAATTTGGGTGATATGACGATATTTCGGGTGGTTTATGCTAATCCACCTCCACGGAGGAAAACCAAAGAAGTCAAAGAAGAAGAGACCAGACACATCTTAGCACATTCTGAGCTCATTACACTTTTCATCTCAAAAAACGGAATCTTTCCAGTCTTCCCCAGGACTTCCCTAATACTAATCTTTTGCTTTCAAAAAGTCCAAAATGACAAACATCTCTAAAAAAGGAGGTTCTTAAGTTCTGCCCCACCCCTCTGCAAATCCTTTTCCAATGTCGTATGAGACCAGACAAACCAACCGAATTATCAAATTATCAGCCTTATCAGGCTTCCTTTTAACATTTCCACATTTTTCACTTCCGACCTCTGCACATTTTAGTTCCCGAAATTTTTTCTCGGTTTTCTGGATAAAGTATGATTTTATGATTCACATGCTCGTTGACTCCAATTTTTCGAATTTGAAGTCTTCGGATGAAAAATACATTTTCGAAATATCACATGTTATCAAGAGGTACTGAGCTTTCTAGGAAGATACAAAACTGACCATATACACTAGATGCACCTTAGACTCCGCCCAATTCTCTTATTTCTTCATCATTTTCATATGATGATGTATTGTTGAGTAGCACCTCTAATGATCTTCATAGGCGACGAGAATCCTCTTCTATTCAATACTGAAACACCGTCATATAATCTTCTGAGAATGGAGTCCAGTAGTCAAATCTACATTTCCCCGCACGTTTGTTTGAACCACAAAATCTCTAGAATCCCGGTATGTGAAATTCTAAAAACTCTATTTTCAGATGTATCCTCGATACGAGTACAATTTGGATATGTCCAATTTCCATCAATCTCCAACATTTGAGCAACCACCCAGCTATCCAAGCTTTGAGCCACCAACGCCGTTCCTTCCAGAAATTGTGAGTTTAATGCTCCTTTAAGATCTGAGCCATTTCCTTTCCAGGTACAAGAGACGCCAGGAGAGAAGCAGAAGTGCAAAGTTTGTAATTTGGAATCTCACGGAGTTCACTTCGGTGTTCAGTCGTGTCGACCATGTGCCGCGTTCTTCCGGTAACCGATAAGTGTCATTAATCCAAAACAATTTTCAGCATTTTTTACTAATCATGCATGCAAGTGATTTCAGGTTTCTATCGTTTTCAATGTCTTCCAATGTCCTTCTAGTCGTTTTTGTTTTTTGAAATTGAATTTAGTAATCGAATACGATAGTGCACACCCAAATCTTTTGAGTTAATATTTTTAGATTAGACTCGATCTGCAAACTTTTGATCTGTCATAGTACTTGTTAGGAAGTATCGTTGAGCCCCGATTAATCTAGATTACGAAAAAGTGTAAACCTGGAGAACGCTAACTACCGTATACCAACTGGATATGAAAAGTTGGAAACATTAACCGAATAATAATTTAATAACTTTTTCGTTGCATACTTAGACCACCCTAAGAAAATGATGAAACCCAGACTTCCGTTTCCAACTTAATCCTTCTCATTCAAATTTGCTAATCGGTGAAAACTAATCTTCCTCTAATCACTGTTCTTTTTCTCCGAGAACGTTAGTCCGCTGTAAGAAAGAAGGTGTGTTGGGTTTTCGAACAAATATAATCACTAATTCAATTGATCTTGCCCAATTTCCTAGTTCCAAGATTTTATTACTTTTTCTCATTAATCAGTCAAAGATCAATTCGTAGTCGACTCGCCTTTCCTTGACGACATTTTTTTTTCTTGTTTTCACTGAAGAGTTTAGCTTGTCTAAGCACCACGTGTACGTAAACTGATAATGTAGCGATAAGTCATGTAAATCCGATCATTGAATTTGACCGAATTTTCCTTTTTTTCACATCGTTTTATTTTGTTTTTGCATGTTTTCGATTGATGTGATATCAATAGTCTCTTAATAGGTTTTCACCTATATTCCAGACGAATTGTTGTACTCGATCTCAAATATTCATGTGTGGCAAATGATCAGAAATGCAATGTCGAAGGCCGCGGAAGGTAATTGTTTTCCAGAATCCAGCGGTTTCTGACAAATAATCTTCCAGAAATGTCTGTCGTGAGTGCCGATATCGAAAATGTATATCAGTCGGAATGACATCGGCAAGTGAGTGTGTCTTTCTGACAATCGTAATCTCAAGTACATACAAATGTTTATCAGACGTCCAATACAATCGTGACAGCCACAACAGCAAGACTCCAACTGGATCGAGTGGACGTCCTAAAAATAACAAACGCGTCGTCGACGAGGTGGAGGCGGCTGGAAGTAGTACTGTAAAATCGGGAGATCCGATAAGGTTGGACGAAATTTCTGGTTATAGTGATGGCTCTCCAACGGCGTGTGGCAATACTCAGTTAGACGATGGAGCAGAGCAGAGAGACAGCGAAGAAATGGACAAGATTATTAGCGATTTGAAATATTTATTTGTAGAAGTTCGGAATTCATTATTCAAAATAATCGGAATGATTATTTTCAGTATACTCCTCCTAAAATGATAACTCAATGTTCAATTAATCAACTGCAACGACTTACTCAAGCATTAGTTTTATATAGACAAAATCAACAATCAGCTATTCAAATAAAGGTAAAGAACATGGAACTGGGCCGAAAACTATTGCTTACAAATTTCAGTTTTGTAACACTATCAACGCATTCACCGATGGCAAAGCACATCTTCAAAGACGATCTGAAAAATTCTCAAAATGGGTAAAAAGTGTAGACTTTTTCGATAATCTTAGCGAAGAACAAAAAGTGAGATCCATCTTGAACTTTGATAAGAATCCAATTTTTTTAAAATTTCAGATTGATACTGTTAAAATGTCATTTACTATTTTCGATCGGCTCGAAAGAGCACAAATGTCTGTCAAAATTTTTGGTGAATCCTGTATTACTGAAAAGGTGAGAGTGGTCCTGTTGACCTAGAGAAACACGAGTTTTCCAGAAAACCACATTATCCTCTTATTGTGCAATTGATTGGCGTACTGTAACTATAAATCCTGAAACTGTAATGGACACTGAATTGGCGAATAATTATATCAAAACGTAATTATTCTGCAATTGAGTTGATGTTTGAAATGTTTGTTTCAGTGAATTCCACGCTCATGTCAATTCAATTATCGATGATGTATGTAAACCACTTTATGAACTTCAACTTTCTGATACTGAGACTGCTTTCATTCTTTCTCAAGTTCTTGTTTACTATGGAAGTTAGTTTTTTTCAGCTCAATGATCAATCTGATTCTTTCTTTCAGATGAACAAATAACAGCTGAATTGGTCAAAAAATTCGATGAACTCCGAGAGATTGTTATTTCCGATTTGCATCATTATTATACAAAAGAGTGCGGAATCGAAATTTATTCAAATCGATTATTAAGAATGATGAATGTTGTGAACTCTATGAAAGTGAGTGAAAATCAGATTGGCACACATAATCAAAGAATTTTCAGAAAATACAAGCAGATCGTGTCAGGAAAAGTGAGCTTATACGTATCTTCAATATATACAAAGTGTCTGAAAAACGAACGGATTTCAATTGCAGCTAACAATAATTTCTCTTTTATAACTTTTTCAAATTTCTTTTTATTTATGTAACAAAAATGCATCATGAATTATTGGGAACGCTCAGCCGGTGTAATTTCGTAACACTCAAAACTGAAATTTTATGCTTCGGAGCAAGAACCGCTGCAGAAGAGTGATGATCATTTGTAGGGATCGGGATAGAGACCCGAGTGAAAAATCGGAGAATAGCTTGACGATACGGGCGAATATGATATAGAGAAATAATAGAAGATAAGAGTGGAATTGGAGCAGGTATTGCACAAATCAGACATTCGAGTATCGGATGAGTGGCAATTTGAAGTGCTTGAATGAAGAACATGAAGACACCCAAAGTGAATAAAATAGGAAGACATGCTTGAAGAGTTAGAGCTTTCAGAAGTTGTTTGTGGATTGATTTAGTTTCGGATCTCAAATGTTCTGTATTCTTTCCGAGTTTCTTTAGAATCTTCCTTCTGAATATAAGAATCGCAGTGTAGATAGGGAAAACTGGAATAGTGATATTGAGAAGTGAAAATGTAGCAGCTGGAGATAAAATATCAGTTATTCCAGTTATGGTAGCAATATCCAAATCGTAATGTGAAAACTTTTCTCTCATCATATTCATAATTGTTTTCGGATCACCAGCTGTGAAAGTGAACACTATGAATTGAGTAAACGAGGGAATATAAGCCAAAATGATGAGCATGACTACTTTGAAGATTGTTGGTGGGGCAGATGAAAGTATGTAGTTTCTGTAGGAGAAAGATAGAAGAAGAGACCACATCGAATGTACGAATAAGTGAAGAAGGAAACTGTATGTTGCATAGGAAACGGCAGGACCCGCGTAGTGACAGAGACCATAAAATATATGAGCCATAGAGAAGTCAAGGGGTATTATTCTGAAATATGATAATGCTGATTGAAATAAGAATAGGAATTTACCTCGGTGCAATCATGATCATCAAAAATGAGGAGAGCATGTCAGTAAAGGCGAAATTGATAATAAGAATTCTGTAGGTTTTGATTTGAGAAGGGGACCGAAATGTTGATAGATATAGTAGAGTTCCATTCAAAAGTATTCCAACAGATCCGAGAATTGTGTAATAAGCAAGAACGATCACTCCAATCATTGAATCGAAATCACTGAAAAAATACATTCTAGGTTATGACCAAAAAAGAAACTTCACATTAAAAGAAAGTTGTGTGAAAAGAAGGATTCTAAAAACAACGTGGTGGGCACATTGTACCCATTCATTCTCTCGTACTTCGTTCCCATATTTTTCTTCAAAAAACTCTATCCCACGTGGTCAGATTTGTTCATGTGTAACCTTGAGTCTGCAAGTGAATCCAATGTTCAGTTTCATTTCGAATAGCCGGAAGAACATTTTTGGAGCAAAACAATGACTACTCAATCCATTGGCAGTACACTGAAAACTGAATTGAGTCCAACAGAATTGCAAATTTCTCAACAATCCGGTCACATCAAAGTGGTGAACACATCCGGGAAACGAATTGTGTTCGGTGTGAGTACTGCTCTCAAAAAGGCAACTACCACTCCAACTGGAGTTCTCGATCCAAATGAAGCTGCACTTTTTATTGTCAAATGTGATGGGAAAGAGGTATTCATTGAGAGGCGATGGATTGTCTTTGAACTTTGAAATTTCAGCAAAACGACCGTGTCACTATTGTCTACACAATTCCTCCAGAAGGAACTGACAAACAGTATCGTTCTGAATACTTCCTTCGTGAAGATGCACTCATCGTCAGAAAGAATCTTCCGAATCGTTTTGAGAAGATCACTGCCGTTCTTGCAAGATTCGAAAAAGTGAACTAATGTTTTGAGAATCAAATGAAGAGAATTTTCGAAATCTTTACTTCAAATGATGACAAAAAACTAGAAAATTTTCAGAATGGAGATTTTTGAAGTTTGTTTCCCGTCATTCTTCTTTTTCTCCTTTGGTGCAAAATACGTTTACATGGCCACGTGTTGTGTGTGGGAAAATTAAACCATCAGTAGAACAATGTTGTTTTTGTGGTTCAGATCAATTTTAGAAAGAACTTTGGATCCATGAATTTTATGAATTTCGAAGGAAAAAGGAAATGTAAAACGTAATGATTACGCAAATCCTAAAACAAACAGTCAAATGAACGCACGTTTATTCTGTCATCCATTCGATATTCGGTAATAATTGGCCTGAAGATATACACAAGAAAGGGCAAATAAGACATTTGAATGTGTCAAAAAGTTGTGAGCCGACTCAATTTCATTCGATGCTCCATTATTTTCCATTCGATTGAATCATGACCTCAATTTTTATCAGTGCTACTAAACTTTTATTATTTCTCGCTGCTTCAGTGAATTCCCAAAAAGATGAGAAAGATCAAATGGTTCGAAATTTTATAAAATTCCTCTCGAATCAAATAATTTTCAGATTATAAACAGAGTGTCAAATATCGCTGAAAAGTACAGTAATTGGGCTTTGGGAAAGTCGAACTACCAGCTATCGCCTCCAATTAATTACCAGATCACACAAGTTCAGACACCTCCCAGAAGCTATAACCAAGGTTTAATCTGTTCCATTTGAATATGTGAAATCTCAAATTTCAGCACCAGTGAAAAGGTTTTTTCATCATGTTAGAATCCAACCACCTCCACCACAATCAAAACCGATAATGTATCAACCTCCGGATGGATCTTATTCTCAAGATCCCATCGATCTACCGACATATTCAACGACCCCCATTCCGATATTCACAACTCCTTATTCAAATCTACCCAATCCCTACCATATTCCTCCTTCAAACATTACTATCTCTCCTTACTATTTTCAACAGATCCCACCGCCATCTCGGATATCTCAACTTCCTTCCGAGAATCGACAAGTATTTCGATCCCCTGTCAGACTCCAACCATCGCGAGAAACAATTTCAATGAATCCCAATTTTCCGAGACTAATGGAAACTGAAGTTCCAATTCCGACTCCTCCGATGTTTCCAACAAACTCATCTTCTTTTCCGAATCACATGACTCATAACTTTGGTCCATCCATTTTGAGTCAACTTTTGAACCCAATTCTCCAGGAGCCTTCTTCAACTTCAACTCCTCTCATTCAAACTGCTCCTCAAATACATGTTAATCCTAATTTCCCAACATTGTCTCCTCTTTCCCTATCTCTACCAATTCAAGAGCCCACGAAGGAAGAAGTAATGAAAGTTGCATCGAAGAAAATACTGTTCGGGATGCCCCGTTTCCCAATGGATCATCATCGTAACTTTTTCCAGGTTCATCAAAATAGTTTATCTTTTTTCATTCCGTATCTTTCAGTCATCCGGAATGTCATGTGTTTCTGGTTGGTGTGGAAACGAGTGTTGTGAGCCAAGGCGTCAATTTTCTTCACCTACAACTACAATTCAAGCTACTGCCATGCCAGGTATGCCAAAACACAGTCATCCGTATTCTGAACTATTCGATTTTATATTTTGTATCCAAAATGCTTTCGAACATTTGCTTCCTGGTTTAACGTAAAAGTTGTATTTACAACGAGACTTGACGTCAATAGAGAGTGCTCATAAGGGCAGAAAACTGAATCCAAATCTTCGTTTTTAAATCTAAACCCGAGACCAAAGAGTTCAGTTCAAATAAAGAATACTATGTAAGAGAAAAAATAGGGATTTTAATTGTGCAGGTTCTCCGGGACCACCTCATCCACTTGTTCTGGTTGTCCATCCGTCTCCTCCTGTACACCAACAGTGCTCTCCGGCATGCCAACCACAATGCAGTCCACAATGTGTATCCCGATTACAGTATATTCATGAGGCTAATTATTACAATCACATTCTAGAACCAACATGTCGTCCTGATTGGTGAGGGATCAGTTGTCTTATCATCAGCCATAATCCTTACAGTATGCCTTCTTGCCACGTGGATTGTCTGATAATTCCACCTCAACAAGTCAGATGCAATAGTTTCAATTGTCAGTGTCTTGCTGGCTACGTGCAATGTGCAGCATTCACTTGTTGTATGAGATATCCGGTGAGAAACTTGCAATTTTTTGAACAAAATCCGAAACACACCCCATAATCTGAACAAATCCGTTTCAGAATCTTGCTGCAAGAATGCGAACAAATGTGTTGACAAAATCATCTGAAGAAGTAGAGGTGGGAAAAATAGAGTGTATTTTCAGTTTCTCATGAAGAAAATTGAAAAACATTGCAGGTTCAAAACAGTGACAAAGATAATGTGATCAATGAAAAACGAATGTATACGCCGATTCGAATGAGAGCGGAAAAGCAGAAACACGGTTGGGATATTCATGAGAACGTCTTCACGAATCAGATGTTTTCAGACATTGAACATGTCACGTCGAAACCGAAACAGTCGTTCTGGACAAAGAAACGGGTCACTGAAGGAAAGTCAACAAGGAAACCAATGACCACTTCTACGACCACAACTCAGAATCCTTGTTCAACTACAACAACTACACCCAGTACAACGACGACTACACCTCCGCCATCAACGACCACAACTACACCTCCAACTACAACTACCACTGCTCCGATACCTACAACCACTACAACAGAACGTACTACGACTACTCCTTCCACTACCACAGAACCCTCGACAACAACTACAACCACCTTGATTCCACCTACAACTTCTACATCAAAAATCATAATGAGTCTGACCCCGATTTACCCCGATATGATAATGAAGGCCAACAAGATTCCAATGATACCTGCTTATGGAATGTGGGCAATTCCACAATCCTCGAAGCCTTCTGGCTCCACAGATGAATATGACAATACACTGTCTGGTACCAAAACAGGGCCAACAGAAAAAAGGAATTCAGTTGGAGACATCAGAGGAAGGCACGTCATCAGATCTGAAAACTTTTTGGATGTTCTTAGTGAACTAGCACAGGTGCAGTTTTTTGTGCATTCGTAAAATTATGAGGTGTACTTATTCCAGGTGAAAATAAAGGAAGATATCACCGACGATTTCTCTCATGCTGCAAATTTCATTGAATTCATGACGGATAGTATCCGTAAACTGTAAATCTCGATACAGCTTCTTCATCTTCTTTTCCTTTTCGAATGCCTACTTGATTATGCAAACTGTGACCCAGTCAACAGTTGATTCTCACATCTTTTCGTCTTCATTCAATATTCAATCGCATGGTCTCAATTCATTCGCTTTTAATCCATTAATGATTCCCTTATGACCACTACCGAGACTTATTTTATATAGTGAAATAAATAAACTGTATTTTTCTGGATGTATAAAATCGAACGGTTTTCAGTTATTTATGGATGTTTTTCATAATATTAAACCAGAAATCCGGCTGTTTTCCGTACGCTAATGAGTTTTCTGTGAACCGTTTTCTCTTTATTGTTTCACAGTTGTTTCTCTTTTCTAGTTTACCAGATTTCCGTTTTCCAGAACTTTCTAGGTCAAAAATAAGATAATTTCATCTAAAATAACATTTCGGTTTTTTCGCGGGTCGAAAATGTTGCGAAAGTGATTGTATCATCACACTTTTATCTCCTGCCAATTGTCGAAATGGTGGTCCCTTGCTGTCTCGTGCACATTATAGTGCACATACACACACTGATTTGATATCTGTCTGTGTCTACTCACTTGATGCGTGTGAACAGACGTTCTTTCGTCTACTACTACTCACTGCTCCACGTATCACATATCTCTTATCAGATAATCGGACACTCATCACTTCTTTTCTCTCCTCTGGATCCCCCCCTCGTGTCCCTCCGTCCCCATCTCCGATCAGTGTCTGGAGGGGACCTGACCTGACATTTTGAAAAAAGAAGATACTTGGACCCTATTCATTTCAAAACTTGCAACACTGACTCCAAATGACTTATTATTACGACTATTTGTTCTTCAACGATGAATGATGAATGAGGAGAGGAAAAGGCGATTCATTTACTTAGTAGGTCAGTTGAACAGGAATAAAAAAAGAACATCGGGAACACTAAAATTATATGGTGTGCGGTTGTTGCAGTGCTTCTTCTTTCTTTTGCTTTTTCCATTTTTCTTTGTGTGTTGGCATAAATGCCCTCGATGCCCCATCCATTTTTTTTCTTTTTCAACCCCCGATTTTCACATGGTCGACAGATGTTTTTGTTATGCACATTGCATTGACAAACATGGTATCCGGAGAGCGTTTCTATTAGAGGCAGCTGGGTGGAAAACGTTAAAAGGTTATCTTTTTTTTATTAGGAGAAGTCAAGTGCACCTAGGATAGGCTTTCCCGAATAATTAGATTAGGAAACACTTTGGGTTTTTGAGAACCTTTCCCATTTCTTCGTAGCTTGAACTCTGCCATTCGACTATTTTGAAAATTTTCCTAGTTTGTATTCCTCAAGACTTCAAATTTCACAGCAACTCACTCCATGACACTTATCCCTTATGTTTTGACTGTTTTTGGCTCTCTACCGCAAATCTCATTGTCAATTTCCTTTCACAATCTAATCCAATTCATCATTTTTGTCCATCTGGTGTGCAGTTTTCCGGTGAACGTCGTCGGAAACGGACAGGAAAAAGACAAGAGTGCTCCATTCGGTCTGTTTTCTTTTCATCACACCAATTAATTTCATTTGCCTTCTGCTCTTTTCGACTTAAGAAAGGAGATGGTGACAAGATGGTGTCGAAAGGGTATTCGAACTCCATAAATGGTCTAAATTTCGATTCCAAAAGTAAGAGTGAATATTTACTTCTGACTCAAAAGTTTTTTTTGTCACTTCATGTCTGTTAAACCGAAAGCCAATACGTTCGGTGTCTTCATGTCCCTTCGCTCTCCCTTCTAAAGTGTCCAATTTCTGTTGAAATCTTCTGTTCATCCTCATTTTCATCCAACAAAAAAGTTCAGAGTAGGTCAAAAGAGCCGCCAAAGAAGATAAAAAGAATTCGAAGATACCTGAGAGCACTCACCTGGAGCCAGTTGTCATTTATCAGTGAAACAAGAACATGGTTCTCAGACTAATTGCCACACACACATCCAACTATTTTTCTCATTTCTTCCCTTCCAACCTTTTCTTTTCAATTTTCTCACATTTATTTTAGTGCCATTCGCCAATTTTTTCTTTTAGTTTCGTCCAAATCAAAACCGAAATGAGAAGAGTCTTCTTCTTATGGTTTCCCCCCCCGTACGATGAATAAACAGGTTCTCTCTCGGAGCACTCCATTTGAGTATTATCCACTTTCTGCCTCTCTTTCGACACCTTTCTGTGTTTTGAGATCTGCTCTGAGGATGGGGTGTCAAATTTATAGCTTTGTTTTCTTTACTCTTGATTTTCACTCTTTTTTATAGCACATAAAATAAGGAAAATTGCTTTCTGGTTGATTATATGGCTTTCTCGGTTTTGCCATATTTTTCCAATTCAAATAGCTTCTAAACCATATTCTGTGAGAAAACTTCTCGAAACAGAGTTCACTCATAGAGTAAGCTGATAAGAGTTATTGACACTTCCAAGCATTCCCTCTCTATTCTCCCTCCTTATCAAAAATTGATCGCTTCCCACAATCCTTAAAAGGTTTGTGTTCCATTCTCTCGTATTTGCTCTTCCCAATCCTGCATAAGAAACGAAATCGAGAGAAGAATCCCTTGTCTAATCCACCACTTATAAACTAAACCAAAACCGAAACAAAAGAAGCAATAAACATTTTATTGCAACAGAGGGAGCATCTCCATTTGGCTCTTCTTTCTCCCGTTTTGGCATAACAGTTTACCTACTTTTCCTCTACCTTCTCATATTTATAACCGCCCGTGCCGACTGTATTATGAGTGTAAATACGGACCAAGTAGTGTGACGAACTCTCGTTTCTACGGAAGCAAAGTATCGAGTTGACTCTTCTTTACTACATTACCACCACTTTTCCGTTTCTGACTTCTTCTTCTTCTTCTAAAATCTTCTTCTTATTGTGTCATTCTATTTGTTCGGGGGTTCAGAGGTTTCTGAACGTCACGAAAAGTAGAATCTTTTCTGTCAAATCCCTATAATTACTTGTGTTTCCGAAGCGATCATGTTCCCACAATTTTCTGAATATATCCATTGAATGGATTGAAACTGAAGATGAATCCAGGAAACACGATGCAAAAAGTGGAACATTTTATGCTATAATTTGAATAAAAACTACTCTCTGAGTCTGTCTGACTTGTTCTGTCACTTCATTTCAAGTTTCTCAGGTTTATTCTTATTTCTTGATAGGATTAACGTTTCTGATCTTCCTTTCTCAGTTTGATATTCTTATATTCTCTGTTCTTTTGCAACCGTCAACTTATCTAAATTTGAATTTATTTTCTGAAGGTAACATGTCGTTGGGATTCTCCTGGATCCGCAGGAGATTCAGCTACTACGAAGACAGGCAGCAGTTTACGGAATGTGCAAATGATACCGAACCCACTATTCGATTACAAGGTTTGTCTTCAAAAATGTTATTTCTTAAGATTTTACATCTATTTATCTGCTTATGTTTCTTTAAACTTTCCTTTTTTATCTTCTTTTCCCGATTTCTACAGTTTCACGAACTTTATGAAGATTCAAACTTGATAAAATTTTTCGATTAAATTCCGATTAAACTAAACCTACTAGCATGAGTAATAGTTTTGTACTAATTTAACAAAAAAGTTAGCTCCAAAAACGTACATCATTCGGTCCCTTTCTAGTTTTGAAAAACAGGTCCCTCTTTTTTTCTTGACCGTCACATTTGGCTTGCTAATTCTTTTAAAAGTACACTTCTGTTTGTCTACATTTTTTCAGTATCCGAACTGACCCAGCATGTAAATCCACACTTCTTTTCATATTCTCAAGATCTTCCGAACTTTGAAACCGTACATTTTTTTTGTCTCATCAAACATCATCGGTATTACGAGAAGACCAATTTTCGCATTTACTTCGCCATCTAATACCCCCAACAAAAAAATGAAACATTTCAAGTCCGATCTTCATTCGGCACAAATTGGTTTGTTTGTTTTATAACCTCTTAACCTGGCTCTCGTGCAACGTGTCGAGGTGCATGTTTACTACAGTTTCCTTTTTTTTTTGGTTGAGATGACACACTGAATCATTTGCTTTTCTGATTTTCACATCGTTCACCTTCCATTTTTTAGATTGAAACCATCCACTATTTCTCTATTTTTTTTAATAGACGGAGAAATCGAAAAGGAACGTGATATTCATTGAAAAAAAACGACTGTAGCTTGTTTGATTGGTTGAAGAAGTTTCAAGTGTTCAGAAGATTTATGATGTAGTAGTATTAGTTGTATGACGAAAGAGAAAGAGGAAGAAACGGAAGAAAGTTTACAAATTATCACTTTATGTTCATGTTGTTACAATTCAATTTCTCATAATCTTCCCCTTCTTTCTCTTTTCGCTTTCTGCAACATCGAAATCCAATTTTCAGGAAACATAACCGTGTTCTTTTTCCCTTTTCTTGTTTAGTTTTCCTTCCCAAATTTCAATATTTTAGTCCAAAAGCTATTCCGAATTCAGGATGAACACTATTGTTCTTCCTCCCGCATATTGGGTTTCAGTTTCAAAATACACATACATAGATTTTTGGAATCCGAATTCGGATTTCAAGTTTTGATTCAATTTTCAAAATAGTTCCATAATTCATCCCAAAAGTTGACCTCAAACGTCATCCATGCGCACTCATCGATGCCATCCGTATAGTTATTATTATGATTTTTATTATGTCCATCATCATTCCGAAACCCTTTTGATGTACTTCTCTATTGTCGTTTCATATTGAGGAGAGAAAGAAGGAAACGGTAAATAGGTTGTAATTTTGGATTACGGATTCTTATGTCATCTGATGACTTTATTATTCCGACGAACAGTAGTCGAATATCTCAGCCGACATGAACAACTTCTAGATGTGCTATAAAAATGTAACCAAAGCATTTATTTTCTTCAAATTCCCCCAGACAACTATTTTCCTCTTGTGCTCCTCGTTTGTAGTAATTTCTGAACAAAAATTACTTTTCATTAAATAATCCAGTCAACACATCGTCTTTTTGTCGTAATTCTTCAGACGAAAAACAAGTGTAAATGAGTTCGTAATCTAAACAAATTGAGTGCCCAAAAGGACAACTACTACAACCTCC
This sequence comes from Caenorhabditis zanzibari, assembly GCA_963966625.1. Taxonomy (NCBI): domain Eukaryota; kingdom Metazoa; phylum Nematoda; class Chromadorea; order Rhabditida; family Rhabditidae; genus Caenorhabditis; species Caenorhabditis zanzibari. The sequence continues at coordinate 11,789,250 of OZ016472.1, read as the reverse complement.
CATCCAGAAAATGTCATTTGTCAGTTTTCGATCGCATCTTTTTCCTTCTTCTTACCCTTCTCTCAGAATACCCATCAATGTCTTTTTAGTCAAAGAGAATACATATTCCTTTTGACCCATTCCTTGTGAAATCCTGGCTCTTTCTGCTCACTTCACTGCTTTTTTGTTCTTTTCCTTTATCCTCAAAGTGTCAAATATTTAGAAGCCACAATTACACCACAATATGTGCGCGGGAAGAGCATTCTGCGACTAGTGCTATCCAATAATATTTTCTCGATTCAAAAATATGAATATTTGTTATCTGCTTTGTTATCTGCTCGGGGTGGTGCCGATGGCGGCGGTGACAAAAAAATCGGCAATTGCTTTCGAGAAAAAAATTGGTGTGGATATTTTTCGATTAGTTCAAAATTTGAAAAGCACCTAACTTGAAAAACAAGGCTCGGTGCATTCTTTAATCTCAAAGTAACTGACAAGCTGAAAATCTTGAGCCTATCAATCATGAAGCATTTGTTAAGTACCTTATCTTCAGGTTCTTCTCAACTCTTGTTTATAGGTGAAATAGTATATTTATTATATTGTTTTTCTTTTTCTTCTTCCTATTTTCTTCTCAATTTCATGATGGCACCATCATCCCTTCTGGAGGGATTGTGTATGTGTATTTCTACGCGACAGTTGCGTGAGATGTGCGTGTGATATCCGAGAATTAGGTGATGAGAGATCAGTTGGAAATCAATAGACGCAGATATCAGTAAGCCACACGGGCTCTCACACGATGTCGGTTGAAATGATATAACTGCTCCTTCTGGATTTTTGATTTATTTTCCAAACTCCGTCGTCTAATCACTTTTATCGTCTGCATATTTTTGATTCGATATTTATTTTGAATCAAAATGAGTCATGCTTGATCTAGAAATTTCCAGATCCCACAATCATTTTTCAAAAAAAAAACAATAGCTAAATCATAACAATCTTCACGCCGCAGTTATTTTCTTATTTGTTTTCTGCAAAAGTCTAATTGTTTTTTCTCACCCATTGAACTCGCGGTCGCTAACACTCCCACAAATTGAACAAAGTAAACAAATAAACTGTTTTTTATTGCAAAGAATAAAGTTCAAGTTCTCATAATCTCTACTTGAAATATACCATTATCTAGTCACTTATTCTCAAGATTTACTCACGTAAAAGTGTACTTGAGGTTGTCCGGAAAAAACCACTGTGCTTCTTCTTCTCTCATTCCGTTCACTTTTTCATTTGCACTTGTCTCTCTCGTTCCACTTGTCATTCATTTTCTTCTTTCCAACTGATAATCCATTCGATTTCCAGGATCACCTTTCTCGTTTTCCTGTTGTTTTGACGAGTTTCACCGTTTTTCCCGTTTTCTTGACCGATGACATTTTATATGACAAATAGTTATGTGAAACAGAACAAATGATTATGGGCAAATCTATAAAAGCAGCGCATTCTCAGTAGATGTCCTTCATCTTTCCTTCCGAATCCACCTTTCTTTTCTTTCTGTATTCCATGATAATCTCATCAGCCGGAGAGAAACGAACTGTCAAGACGGATTCTATACTAAACCCTTAATGTACCTCCTCTTTATCTTTATCTTCTCACCTCACTGAATATCCAATTATGAATTGTACTATCCTGTCAAAGGAGTTACTGTTTTTTGGTTGGAAGTATTATAGGTAATTATGAGTTGTTGAAACAGAGTTCAGCTTAAACGAGAATTTGAGAGATATTTCAAGCAGTCACAATTCTAATTTTTCCTTCTACCTACCGTTCCCCCAAGTGACCTTGTTTTTCAATAACCTTTCTTGACTCATTTCCTCTACACGCCCTGTTGACCTCTTCTTCCACTTCAAGCTGTATCATTTTTTGTTCTTCGATACCCAAAATTTCTCCAGAAACTGACCCTTTCCAGTTGTTCTTCTTTTGCCATTTCAGAATTTTCCATCGGTTTCTCTCCCATACTTTTAGAACAATTGTTTCAACCTTTTCCTCTCGAGAATATGACCTTTTGTCTATTTCTTCTTTTCTTGTATTCATGCAGAACACATGTCCAGTTGTAATTAGTGGGGGAAGACTCTTGTAGGTTAAGGGGTTGAGGGAAAAAGAAGAAAAAGAAGAATTCAGTGCGGGTTTCCAGTCAAATGGTTTCCCCAAACGTACTATAGGTCCATTCATTCTCTATTCAACCTCCCTTTTCTATTCAAACCACCGAATCACAATATTGACATCAATTGGTTTTTTTCGTTCATTTCGTATCGGGTCCAAATTCATGCAGCTTGTGAGTTTCCATGCCCTCGTATAAATAAATCAGTACGTTTTTAGTGGAAATGGTTGATGCTCAAAACAATGAATGTGATAGGTAATAAGACACCCGGTGCATTTTCTTTTTGTGTGGTCACTCTATTTCCTTTAGTCATTTTTCGTTTTGTATAAACATACATAATCGCTGCAACAATGAAATAAGACTAGACGGGTGGTCAATAGGCAAAAAGCTGGCCTTTCTCAGAGATTGAGACACTTTTTGATTATTTTTTGAGCATTTCCCGGGTTTAGATTTCTAATTTTATCGAAACCGCGATTCTTACAATTGGTCAATGTAAGCTTGTAGGTTTCTGAGTCATGTAGAAAGTTTCCTAAAATGGTCATTTTAATACAAACACGGTCCCATAAAGTAATATAGGATTAGTCAGACTTTTGTAGATCATATTGGCTATCTGGTCTAAAAAAACTTATACAAGAGTTATTAATTTGGAATAATCATTCTGCTTTTGAGTTTTGAATTGGTCTATTTCGTGCAATGTTCAATACCTTGAATTTTCGATTCTGGAATCTGAATTGAATATTGCCCAGATTGATTTTTCCCACCACCGCTGTTTTTATCGATCCTTTTTTGATATCATTTCTTATCATCCCTATAAACTTCCCTTTTGTTACACGAATCTCCATTAATCACCATTTACTTTCTCCGTTAAAAGAAGAAGGTCTTCATTTCCCTCCTCAGTGTTCACTTTCTCTCCCAATTTGGACCCACTGAGTATCCATTTCTTAGTCATGCAAACCTCTAGTATTACCTGTCAAAGAGGTTGAGGCTCTTTCTCTATTTGGTGCTCCATGGGAAGAACATTTCCGTCTTCGATCTCTTATAATAATATTATTCCCCATCGTCTTCTTCTTATTCTCTTGACTATGTCCAACAGACTATTTGCTGTTATTCTGAAATATTGGTCCAATGCATGGGTTAGATTCAATGGTAGGTCTTGATGAGTCTCCGCAGGCGTAATTTCGAAAAATCATGTGCTTTCGTCCATTTTACAAACTATCAAATCCATCTTATTATGACATATCATCATGCATCTTGTTCGTATAGCATCCTCCACACAAATGTGTACTTCTTTGTTGTTATATTTTTGAGAAGAAGAAAAGAAAGAAGAGCAAGAACTTGTTCCTTCTATTTGTTGCTCCTTCCAATTTTTAAATTCGGTTTGTCAACAAAAAAGGATCCAAAAAAGAACTGGACCACAACATAAATACTTTCTTCTGGAGTATCGAAAAGTTATTTTTGTTGTCGTTTTTTTTTCTCTCTCCACTGATTCTGCATTCTCACAATAATCATTATCGTTCGGTTTTTTTTCGATTTCTCCATATCCTTCTCTTTATTTTCCTATCAACCGTTAATTTGTGTAATAAGAAAGAAAGTGAGTGTGCGAGTGAGTACGATGAGAAAATGTTGACAAATGGATGTCATGTTCTCATCTGATTTATTATCACCACTCAAAGCACTTTTCTTCTTTTTTAACCCCATCGTTCGAATTCTGGGAGAAGATGAAAAGACTTTTTGTTGCAACAAACTCGAAATGTGTAATAATTACGAGCGACATAAAGATTTGCGAAGAGGATTTTTGGGGTCAGCACATCACAAAATGACTCAATGGAGACTTGGAACAAGTGTTAGAGCATGAAAAAATGATAATTAGATATGGAAGATTTCATGGACCTCTTGAGGTACTGTAGACTTTGGATGATAGCATGTTTGAAAGACAGAAGTTCAGCTTTAGGAGAAACATAGGGGTTGGAAATAGAAAAACTGAGATTGTCAATGGTCAACGATTGTTTGAAAACAAACTTCGACCTAGACTAAACAGCTGTTGAACTTAAAAAATTTCGAGAAAGTTTTTAAAGGAAAACTTTCTCTTCGCAAATTATTGGTTTGCACTTTCAAAGAATTTTTGAATCGTTCATTTTTCCCAACCATATCATTTTCGTGTCATCGCGCACAGAGATTTGAACTGTGGATATCAACATTAATCAAATTTTTGTTTCGAAATTTTGATCTACACAGTACTAGTTAGTGTTTAGTGCTGCATCGTTGCTTTAATTTCAAGCCCTTGATTTTCTTTAAAAAAGTAGAACTTTCTGACTTCGTATTGAACTTTTCCCATCGATTCTCCATTCAGTCTATATTGATTAGTCAAAATTATTGTCGGCACTTTTCAAAGGTACAACCAGATACTACGGATTCTATTTTTTTCTCACTTTCATCTTTCTTGACCAACTCTCAAATTTCTTTCCTCGTTTCCTTCAATTTTTCTCTCTCATCTTTTACTCTTTGCAAAAAGAGTCGTCCCATTAGTCTCGTCCCGTTCAACTGAGAAATAGAGAAAGAGAACAACTGATCCCAAATCTAAATGACCATTTTGTGTTGCTCCCGGGCGACGACAACGACACTCTTCACTTTAACACCACTCACCTACCCCTCCCGGACAGAGAAAACTAAAAACTTAAGACTTGTTCAAACACAAATAAACACAACATAGGTGGCTTTTTCTGTGTTGGCATACTTGTTTTTGAGTACTTCTTTCCCTTACCTTAATATTAATTGTAGTCAATGTTAGATGCTTCAAGCTCTCTCTTGTGACCGTCTCTCAGAAATCCAGAAGTTTCTTTTTCTTTCTGCAACGTCCCGTGTGAAACAATAGGTTAGGAACACGGCATTTTGCGCGAAAACCAGGTAATCGGATTAGTTTACATGCCCACTTCCGACAACAAATCATCATAACCGTTTTGCTTTCATTTCCCAATCCATTTCTCACCCAAAGTGTTCCAAATATAATCATTTCTGGTTTCAGTTTTTAGTTATTGTTTTGTCTTCTTTTTTGCATATCAAATCAAGTTTCCTTTACAGGCTATCGGCAACGTGATCGTGAGCATGAAGTAGATCCTCGAATGACTCAAAGTATGATATCGGAAAGGATACAAAGATCACAGTCTCCTGTTGATGTTAGCCTAGCGTTAAGTGAAGATTCAACAATCACGATAACAGAACTCAACAATCGGTTAGTTTTTTGAAACTTGGAAATTCGGGTTTACCTTTGCGTTTTCAACATCTTGAAAAGAGTATCAGTTACGATCTTTGAAGCATTCGACTAGATTTTCTTACTTCTTAGCTACTGACTGTTAGCTCAGCGCCTATTTTTTCATAGTATCCCCTCAGAAAGCTCATTTTAACATCCAACTGATGATTTACAGTAACGGTTCGTCATTCAACACAAATTCCATCAATGCAACACCTGTTATGAGAAGAAGGCGAAGTCAAATGAGTGGAGTACGACAAAGAAATTATCGAATATTGGATCAAAATGAATCAAAATACATTCTACAACAGCAGAGTGCGGCTGCCATTGAAGAGAAGAAAGGAACGTTACTAAGACGGAAAAGCAGCAAAAAACTAATTGAACCGTGAGTCAACTCATTCTTCCAAAAGAAAAACCATTTTTCTTCAAGAGTGCCAATGATCATCACTCCTCCGGTACTGATGGCTCGAACGCAGTGCTGTGCGGTTTGCAACAAAGAAAAAAGGTAATCCTTTTGTTCCTCTTTTTGCCATTTGCTCCCAAACACATTTCCCACATTTTGACGTTCTTTTTTCCATTCCCCAAACCGAACAAAAAGACAAAAAAGTAGGCAAACAGGTGAAAAATGGACGATGCATACGTAATTGGACTTGTAATTAGAGACTTAGATTCAATGCAAAAGCTTTCTGTCTCAAAACGTTTTGACTGATTTGAATCGACATGTATGCATTCGGTAAGATGAGAATGTTGAGGAGAATCATTCCCTTTTTCAAAAGAGATTCTTCTTTTGTTTCGATTTGGTTGCATTTTCTTTTGATTTTTGATGTTGAAAATCTGAAACAAAAAAACGTTTTCATGGTCAGAGAATAGTTTTTTCTGAAGCATTTCTCTATTGAATCACAATTTTGATAGCTTCCAAATACGAAGTTGAAATTTCAAAAACAAATTTCCAATTTGTATAGTTGTTGTAAGAATAACCTTTCTTCTGACCCAACAAATCTCTTCAATCCATCTTGTGAGCGAGACATGAATGCAAAATTTATCTTAGCGCCCATCCCATTTTCATGTCAACCTCTTCCCAAGGTTTTTCTCAATCTGACACCTAATTTTCGTGTAATCCTCTCTCCTACATTTTTACCACCATGATTCGAGAATGAATATCGTCTCATTGACAACCAAAAATTTGTTTGCGTTTCCCTTCTCAATTGTGTATCTGTTTCCTCGTTTTTCGAATACTTGAGATCGGTGACGAAACTGTTGAAAAAAGTCCGCAACGACGGGAATGTGTTCTCTCTTGAGAGTGACCATGTATCTTCATATTATCCGAATAGCATCATGTGTTCGTCATTTCACGAAAGGTGCACATTTACCACCCATCCTCTTTTTTCTCTTTTTCTCCGAATTCAATAGGTTTTGCGTAATCAGGTCGCAAGAATAGCGGAGGTGGGAACAAGAGGAGGGGTTTATAATTTCGCACCTATAGTGTTTCTCCTCTGTTTCACCTTTCCGTTTTACAATGTTCAAGGTTATAATGGTCACTTGCATCGTTTCAATAGGTTTTCATTCGAAAAATTAGAGCAAACTTTAAAGTACTCGAAAACAAAAAATACCGAAGAAAACATTAAAAACTTCCCAGAGTTCAATTTGATTTGAAACGTTTCCTCAAGCTTCTGAAACTCTATTTTGGCTGAAAATAGTTTTCTTTTATTCCAAATAACAGCTTCTTAATCAACGATAGCTTATAGAAATAGGACTAGGTGTATTCCGGAAGGACATCTTATTTCCGGTCATTGCGCTTTTTGGTTACTGTTTTCGGGTAGTAAGAGATCTATATCAATACATTCTCCTTCATAACAAAGTATATCACTTAATAACCATTCTTGCTTATCAAGAGACCCGAAAATTGACATTCTGTGTTCCCACTGGAACCTTCATAAAAACCCGTTATACAACCTTTTCATTTGCCCTTTTTTGTCTTCAGATTCCATCTTTTGTCTACTTGGAACTTCTCCCTCTTACTACTGATTCTTCTCTTTTTTTTTGGCCCACATGATTTTTGTCATGCTCAAACTTTTAATAATCCTTCCAACCGGTCTCTTCCATTTAACTGACCCATTTTGCCATTTCCAAGCCGCTTAGTGCTATTCCCATATACCAGTTGCAAAATGATGAACATCATCTCGTTTCTGTTCTTATGCCGTTTTTAATTAGATGTCCTTTTGAGGGTCTCTATCTGATTTGTAATTTCAAAGTTTTGATGACCTAGATCTTTTAACTTCCACAACTATAATTACATCCAATTTGCAAACACAAGGATGTTCAACACATACACTTCAAATCATTCTTACACTTTTTCCAATGTTCAAGAAGTCTTTAGTCTAGGTCAGTCCGGAAGAAAACAGACCAAGATGTAATATTTCACACGTTGCCACTTGCAAAAAAGCGAAAACCGTAATAATATTGGCAACTTTCTCTATTCTCTTCTTATTCTACTACCTACTCAGTCGTCCATCATCCGATTCTTTTCTCTCTTCTTCACTCATTGTTCTTTTTTTGATAATACTAGAGAAGATGATGATGATGAGAAGAAGAAGAAGCATCGTCTTCTTTTTTTTCATTTCTGAAGAGGACACAATATACACAGACACCTTTTGGCTAACTTCTTCTGTCATTGTAGCAATTATTATTGTTATAGTGTTAATAATAATTGGAATGCTAATCGTCTAATAGTTCCCTTTTTCTCTCTAATTACTCGTAGCCATCGGATTCTGAGAGTAGCCATCGTATATTCAGTTTTTTTCGTCTACTTTCGAGTCTATTCACTGCCCTCCCTCGCTTTATTCCTTCTAGTAATTTATTCAGTTATCTATTCAGAAGTCGACTTCAGATTTGTATAGTAGTCTCTGATGAGAAAGAAATAAATAGAATCCTTTGATTTTCTTTGATTAATAAAACCGAAATCATCTCATTTTCCCAAGAAAAGTTCAGAAGCTCAAAAATAAAAGCGAGGAGATCCTTATCATTCTACATTAACATTTTCAAAACGCATTCCTTTCATTTTCTTTTCTCTCATTTATTCAATCGGACCTCGACTTTTGAATAAACAATGACATGATAATCGCATGATTTCGGGAAAAGGTTGAGCCCACAATTTGAAACATTCTTTCTTTCTCTTTTGTGGGTAAACATTCAAGAGAAAATGAGCATGTTTCTTCTCTATTGGCCGATCACTGCACACAGTCTCTCTTCTTTTGAAAAAAGCCTACTTTCCGCACGGAAAGAGTTACACTTTTCCGGTTAGATTTGTTCTTGGTTAATGTACTAAATTCAAGGAAAAAAAAAATGGTACACTGAACTTTCGATTTTTCATTCTACCTCACTTTAATCACATCATTTGCCATACTGTAACCCATTCGTTGCTCCAAAAAACGAATCGTAATGATCGTGAACAAGTACTTGAGTATGGTCTACTAAAACACAAAATGACAAGTTTGCATCGGCGAGTTCACAGTTTTTTCTTTGTCTTTATCTATTCTTATCCGTCCCCCGCAAGTTTTTTCGAAGAGTTCTCTACACAAACATCTCTTTTTTTGCCACGGAAATCCTTCTACCGAAATAAAATTCAATAGATCACATTAAGAGATGCCATTCAAATCGCTCATCTCATATGATTTGACCTTTCGCGGTTTTGAAGAGCCCTTTTTTCGATCCCGACCCGTTTTTCATGTGCTGAAGGACGATGTCTTCTAGAAAAGCCGAAAATTGCCGACTTTTTGTTCCGTACTTTTCTTTCAATACATCTCCACCTCTTATGCATCGTCAGTTTTTGGGGTTTGGCTTCTCTATTTCCATATCCGACCGATTCTTCTATGTTGGCGACATAATGTGGCGCCGTTATGTTCCAGTTATATGTATGTGAAAAGTATATACATATATACATAAAGAGAAAGAAAACGATGGATGGAAAACATAATTTGTTGGGTGAAAGTGCAAACCGAACAGTTCATGTTTGTTCTAGGCTTTTCCGCATCGTCGCCTTTTCGTTCGTTCACTTTCCATGAACTCATTTGCCAGCTGTTGCTCAATGAGCCTTTTTTGGAGTTCACTTTCAAATCTCTCCAAGATATTTCGGATAGTTAGAAGTGTTGTATCAAAGCTATTGCTATAGAGACTCAGTTTGATCTTCTTTCAAAAAATCGAAACTTCTAATTCTTTGGAAACACCCAAAACTCATCGTTGTCGTAATTTCTGTTTGGCAAACGTTTCGAAGGACACATTCAGAATATTTAAAATATCAGTAGTCTACTTCTGAAAAGCAGAATTCATATGTTGCTAGGAGCCATTCTATTCTTAGAGGGTATTTTCCCACGGAAAACTATTTTTCTATGCCTTTTTTCTTCTTCACCTCCATTTCGTTTCCATTTTTTGTTTCTATTACTACTCTAACACTTTTGTTTCTTCTTCCGATCTTCTCGAATTTCAAGACACTTTGTTGATGCTCTTTTTTTGTTTCCAGAAGGTCATGAATATCAAATTTCGTCTCATTTTCTGATACTAGTTCGTAAGAATGTTTAGCTATTTAGCAATTTGTCTTTGCCAAGATTTCTTATCTCGTTTTCGTTTTCCTCATCAAGTTGAACATCCTCTCCCTACTCCTCCTTCGTAATAATTAGCCACATCATTGCGATTCCGCCACCACAAAAAAATCGAATTCCCGTTCTTCTACCTCATTTGCAATTCAATTCAATCTGGGTGTGGATTCCTCTGAAGAAAATAGATATTATGGCAACATATGTTTATACAGACATTTTTCGACTAATTTAGAGTCATTTCTTGAGGAAAAATGTTCGTATTCGCGAAAATGTTAAAAGAGAAAAACAACAGAAAAACGGACAATTTAGAGAAAAACCTAATTATTAGGCCTGCCCTCAAAAGATGTTCCTCCATCTAAAGTCGTTACGAAGATAGAAAAGAAAAAAGAACACAATTTTCGTTCGTTTTGTTCTTGTGGATTTCCCGGAAAAAGAAAACAAAAAGCATATTTCCTTTTCCTAACCAAATCGTCACTCAACTTCCGTTTCTTTCAATTTGCAATAGTTTTCCTCTATTCTGAATCCCTTTCCTTCTCCGTATTCTTTTCTCTTCACATCACTTTCCAATACCCCGTAATTTGGTGATTTATTATGACACCACACGGCTCTTTTTCTTCACACGAGTCGTATTTTTGCACTTTCCATCCATCCTGCTCCCATTCAACTAAAGTATTCCCAAGCTCATCTTATTAATTTTGCAGCAGTGGTTACACAGTTTCGACTCGAACGCAATCGTACCCTTTGGAAGCAATGTCTTCGGTTTCTACAGATCGGGCAACTGAAGAGGTTTGTTTTAATATTGTGGTTTCTGAAACAACTTTCTTTATTCTAGGAGACCGCCCGTCTGTCATTTGTCTCCTCTTCCACCGGATATAGTAGTGCAAGATCTTCCCTTCGAAGTTCTGATGGTGGAGATGAATCAAACAACAACTCAGCTGGGAATCGAGACAGTGCAATCTCAACAACATTCTCATTGTCATCTCAATCATCTGCTCGTCGATCAGCTCTTCTTACGAAAGGATCACTGACGCATTTGGATCGAATTGCAATTGAACTTTTAGATACTGAAAGAACATATGTTGAAGATTTGAATGCTGTCATTAAAGGATACATGGACTTTCTGGTTGAAGATAGGGAACGGCTTAAAGTTACACTCGATGCAATTTCTTCTCTTTTTGGATGCATTGAGCGGATTTTCGCTTTTAACAAACAGCTGTACAATCAATTGGATTCAGCAGATTTGGATTGTGTCAAAGTGAGTTTCGAAGGGTTAATCATAAATAATTTTTTCGTTTCATTATAGATGAGCAGATGTTTTGTGGAAAATTGTGGAAAGTTCGAGGACTACATTGAGTACTGCACGAACTACCATCGAATGATGTCTACTCTCTACCATTTACAACAACAACCACTCGTGGCAAAAGCTCTTCAAGAACGACAGCAAGCTTTGAATCATTCATTGCAACTATCAGCATATCTTCTGAAACCAGTGCAACGTATTCTGAAATACCATCTGTTTCTGGAGAACATTTTGAAAAATATGCCATCGACAACACATCCAGAAGAGTTGAATCAAGTGAAAAAGGCTCATGAAGTGATGACATCTCAAGCTGCAAGAATCAATGATGAGAAGAAAAAGGCTGAACATATTGAAAGAGTCGGACAATTACAGTCTACTCTTCAGAAATGGAAAGCAGATGAGGTGAGTGATTGGGTTTATGCATGTCGCGAGGCGTGTCATTTCTGGAATGGCGACATGGCGTATGTTCTATTGAGGTGACAACAGTATAATCAAAAATTTTCATGAAATTTAGAAAATTTTCTGGAAAAAAGAATTTGACGGAAAAGCCAAAAAGATTTATCTCCGGGCCTTAATTCGTCATTTTCAACTATTTTCTAATATTTTTATTCTTTCAATCAAACCGAATGTATTTCTTTCAGATTCAAATAAGTAATTTGTCTGCATACGGAGATCTATTGTTGGAAGCATCCTTCCGTCAAGCTGGTTCCAAAACCATGCGACTATTGTTCCTCTTTGAGGAAATGTTGCTAATTGTCAAGCAGAGAGGATCAAACTATGTTTGTAAAGATTACATTATGGTGGGTTATTCGATTCGGTATATACAATCAATGCGAATCCTTTCAGTGCTCTAATTTGATGCTAAACGAATGGATTTGTCCAGAAGAACCATTGAGTTTCCAAGTGTTATCATTTGATAATCCACGTGCTCAATATGTGTTTTTGGCATCTTCAATGGAACAGAAAAGAACTTGGATGCAAGAATTGAAACGAATGATGTTGGATCATTATTCAGTGGAGATTCCAGAAAAGACGAAACAGCTGATGCTGAGCATTGACAACACAAAAATAGTTCCATTTGGGAGACCTGAATTCGCAGAGGTCTCCATGAAAAACCATAAGAAGGTTCCAAAGTATCTCGAAAAACGAAGAAAATCTGTTGACGCAAAGGAAGAGAGCAGTAGAAGAAGGAGTTTATCAGCATCTCGACTTCTCGGAGGCAGTAAAACTTCAATTTCGGAACCAATCAGAGAAGAACAAAAATGTACTTGTCACATGAATGGAGGAATTTATAATGGAGCTAACCCTACGACATCGAGATCAATTGTAAGTTCATTTCTGTTATTTTTTTTTGTGAATGACTACATTAGTTGTAACATGGTTTTTTGTTAAAAAATAACTGTCCACAACTACTTTTGGTTCCTTTCTTTCATAACTTTCTCATATTCAATCTAATATAGACGCATTCAATGCTAACCCATCAACAATCTCATCCAACTTTACCGGAATCTAACTACCACCGTCCACCAGTGTGTCGAACTCAATCCGCAGCTACCATTGACCTCAATCAGGTGACTTCCCACTTCTTCTATTTTTCATTCATACCAAAACTAATAAAACAAACTCTAATCATTTTTGATAGACATTGCGTTTTTAGAATTTTTTGGTTTCGAAACATCATCAAATTATAGAATGAACAGATTAGAAGAACTACAGTTCATGATATACAATTATTCAGGTCAACATTACGGAGCCAAATTCAGCCGCTGTGATGTCATCCAGAAGTAGATATCAACAAGCAAGGAATCGTCGTCTGCCCCCTCGTCATAACCAAGAGGTAAGTTAAAAGAATCGGATGATCTATATAGCAGCTGTTTTTCAGTCTCGATCAACTTCCAGTCGTCGCTTGGGCGATGAAGAAATCGATAGAACATTTGATCAACTGTACGAAGAACTCGTGTCATATGGTGACTCTGCGAAGGTTGGTAAACCAAAACAGTCCAGCTACAGTAGACCCAAACGGTTTCATACACTTGATATCAACTCTCATCAGAAAAAACTTCCCCGAGAAATGGTTTCCTCAAACTATTCCATTTCAATATTTCGTTTCAAAGATTAGAGTGAGAAACGCCTTTCATGATGACGAAATTTGAAATTTTTTCCACAGTGAAGTTCCCAAAATGACTTTTTCTTTGCTCATCACTATCAGAAAAATAATTTTGCAGCAAACGAGCAACGCGGTGACAAACACCCAAAACCACAGGCAACGCCTCAAATCGGAAATACCGCAGAGTACGGTAACCTCGATTACGGTATCTGCTACTCCAGCGACTGCAACGCTTTCAGTGGCTGAATGCGCGGTAGGGAATGGAATGTGACGGATCAATTTGTATTGTTGAAGTTTCAGAACACGAGACTCCGTTCGAAATCTCTCACGCGATTGGATGAATATGAAGCTGAGCCGATCTGTTTGAAACCGTAAGAATCTCAAGGGATTGAGGAGTTTTACAAAAGAAAGATTTCAGAAGCATCGAAAGAAGATATTCAAAAGTTGATCAATTGAAAAAGAGATCGAGAAAATATCAAGTGAACCAAGAACCAGAAGCTGCTGATGTCTTACGTCCAAGTGTCGGAAGATTCTCACTGACGGATCATGAGATTATTATTCATGGAGAGGTTAGTTGTATCCAAAAGATCCAGCTGACATTGAAATTCCCAATTCCGTTATTGGAATAACTATTAGAGGAAGCTAGAACTATATACCACGCTCGAATGAACATGATGTACCGTATCAAATTGAGCTTACCGAAAATTAGGGTTTTGCCAAAACGCCCTGGAAACATCTCAATTCTCAGTAACATTAAAGTATCCAGAAAAATCCCAATCTTCTGATGTTTCGCTCTTGTTCAAGGTTGTGCTAAAAACTTATTTCAATTAGCTGAGGAAATCCTCAAGAAACTTTTTTGCATGGAATGTGAAATCTGGAAAGCGAATGAATATACTGTAGACATTTTCAAGAAAACTAGCAGCCAATCGGCAAGAAAGAGGCGTTCATTATTTGAACGCTCGTTTCCTGATATGTATTTCGAAGAATACGGTAACAAGATGAAGAAATTGTGAAGCCAATTATTAGCAATGTTTTTGAAGTTTCGCCGCACTCCATTGAGAACAGAGTTGAAATTTGAATTTCTGGACCTTCTCGCGGCTTTGGAAGTTCTCAGGTACACTTTTAGAAGAATCAAGTGTGGCAAATAGTCTACGAAAATATTCGAGGGCTCTCAAGCGGTGCGAAAACCCACAAACTCAAATTTCGATCATTTTCTCAATAGAGCGCGGTGAAACTTTGAAAATATCGCTAATATATTCTATAAAAAATTCCAATGGAAAAATGTCACAGTCAAACCCAAACGTATTCTGAACTTTATTAGTTTTAGGAACCCTATAAACGGAATTCTGGACGTCAACGTACTCCACTAACAGCTCAACAAGCCGCCGAACTCGATGACTATTTTCCATCATCCTCGATGAATTCAGCTCCACAATCATGTTCCAGCAGTGCGACTCCCTCATTGATGTCTATAATTCGACAGTATGAAAATGCTTAAACAATGTTTACAAGACAAAAAGAAACAACCAACTCATCAGCATTTGTTTAAGCATAAAACCCTTATCTCCAAACCGCAAACTCGGCGGTGAAGCGATTGAAAACTGTGCTCTCTGTATACAGATTTCGAAATAGAAATAATAGATCGAAAGACAAATAAAAATATTAAAAATAAAACATAATGACTCGAACCTTCTTACACATGTGATGACCCCATTGTTCCCTCTTCTTTCCACTCAAATCTATCTCTTTTCTTTCTGGCGTCCATACTCTAATGTTCCATAACAAAACCGTTTTCTTCTGTTCGCACTTTACCCTTACCGGTGTTTTCTTTTCCCTTATTGCATTATTATGATCAGTCAAATCATTCTTGCTCTTCTATTTTATTCATAATGAATATTTATTATTGTTATTCTTTATCAGAGACCATGACAACAAAACAGGTCAAGAGGAGAAGGGATAGAGATCAGTGACATAAAATCAGGCTGTAAAAATACTATTTTAGCTTATCGGGAGTTGAAAAAGGAATCTATAATTTTCATTCGGGAGAAGCGTGGACGATTTTCGTATGAAAATGGATGGCGATTGAGCTGCTCTTTCAGCTCTAAATTGTAGATTGAAAACTCTACAGAACCAATCGCAGTAAGTCCGACGTATCATATATCCCTAATAAAAAGGAAGCATCAAAATAGCTAACCTATTTTTAAATTTTCAAGGGTAAGAAAATACATGAAACCGTATCAAAAAATGAAAGAACATCAATATGATTTGTTACAAGATCTATCGAAGAATTCTCGAATAGCTTTCCTTTTGCCTTCGACTTGTTGAGTGTACGTTTCAACAATCTTCTTTGCTTCATAACTGATAGCTACTCCCATTGCTGGGTTCCTTTTCTTCAGAATATCCAACATTCTCATTTGTTCCTCTACCTGTAATCAGTATAGTTATTTCACTCCGCCCACTACCACCAATCATTACTTTCTTCTTCCTACAGTAATCTTATCAAACAGTCATTCCAAGTCAACCGAAGTCTACATTTGCCTCTGTCTACAACTTCAATTCCAAAGTTTTTCAATGTCTAGAGGTGATAAAGATGCAACACCAGACACACTTCCGGGCGGCTCAAAAGTTTTAAGTGTTACATTTGTGCAAGCAAACTTTGAGACTGTATTTCCTGTTTAACTGATAGCAATTCTATGTTATGAAATGTCACAATTTAGAGGAAATGAAGTATTTCGTGCTCATCATTTCCTTTTTTATCGTCAATTCAAATGTCATGTGGAAAATCGAAAGTTGCTATAAACAAAACCGGAAGACCATACAACTAAATACAAAAATGTACATAGACTAACCTGTGACAGAAGACGAATACGGTGTTGGTTCATTAGATCATTGCGAGAAGTCAAGTTGGTCAGCTCCTGAAATTTGAAAACTTTAAAATTCACAAAAATGGATACTGTAGAAGGAGTCGAATTCAGAACCTTAAACATGGAGCGATAAAACAAAAAAGTATTATCATGTTTTCATTGTAGAATTTGTTACGAATACAGTACGTTTGTTGTTGACTACGTTATGATGAAACTATACAAGAGCATGACTAAAAACAGCCGATGTTTTGAAAATTTTTGAAATGAGGAAGTTTCATCATTAAAGGAGGATTCCGGGCAAAAATTTTTATTGCTTTAAAATATGCAGATTTTTGCGCTGATTCCGAATATCACAACGAAAACGCTCAAAAACGCCTCCAATCGCTTCAAATAGTCCCCCAAAACCCGGAGGTGTCTCCGGTGGCCGTGGCCGAACTTCGCCGAAGTCGCGCGCACAATGCAGCACACGCGTTGCGCGCGCGCGTTAGAGAGCGCTCATTGGCTGACTCCGCCCACTTCAACGCGTTTTCTGCATTGCGCGCGCCACTTTGGCTAAGTTCGGCCACGGCCACCGGAGACACCTCCGGGTTTAAAAGGGCCTATTTGAAGCGATTGGAGGCGTTTTTGAGCGTTTTCGTTGTGATATTCGGAATCAGCGCAAAAATCTGCATATTTTGAAGCAATAAAAATTTTTGCCCGGAATCCTCCTTTAAAAAGGTTCCAGTTCAACATTATCCATCAAAGGAAGCTCATAGTACACATCCGAAAAATCTGTTGAGTTCCGACTAACCTGCTCAAGCTCTTCGGTTTTCCTCTTTATTTTCTCTCTGCATCTTCTCGCAGCTTCAGTGTTCCTCAGTCGCTTCTTTTCATCTTCCGAAACCTGGAAAAACTCTTCACTTTTATTCAACTTTTCTGTAATTATTATATACCAGTAAGTCATCAGTAGGTGATTTTAAACCAGATGTTTGATTGAATCGAAAAAATGATTCTTTGAATAAATTTTCAAGTTGTAAAAGTTGTTCAGATTTTTCTCTCATTTCATCATCAGAATCATCGGATCCAGTACTAATCATGGATTCTGTACTCCCAGTTCCAACCAAATGTAATTTTGAAAATTCAAATGAGGGAGAGAATAGTAAAGGAGGACTCATTTTGGAATATTTTGGTGAAGGTTCACCCGATGGACCGTCATAGTCTCCGAAAGGTGAAGCAAGAGAGGAACCAGCCCCAGAATATTCTGACATTTGTTATCTGAAGAGAGGATGTTATGAGTAATCCGGAAACAAAGAAAACGAAAAGAAGGAGAACAAAATCCCAAAGAGAGTAAAATAGATTCCAGGAAATGGCTTTTTTCCGGAAAGTTCCGTTAAACTTCTCATTCATTGGCTACAACGGAAAGCGGTTTGACAGGCAAAAGATTGATAACAAAATGAGTAACAAGCTGCGGTTTGTTTGTTGGCGATAAGAAGAATGAAGATGGGTTGGGCGAAAGAAAAAAACGATAAGAGAGCTGGTGAATTGAAAAAAGGGATCCAGGAATACTTGTACAACTGCCATTGGAGGAAAATAACTGATTCATTCAGTCTGTTATCATTTCTCGAATTGCTCATTCTAGTAAACAATGAGTCAAATGATGAGTCGATTTTTCTCATTCCTGATAAAAAATTGTCTATGACTACTCAACTCAACTCAATTTTAGTCATGGTTTTTGTGTAGGAGAACTTGGCCAAGCTTCTTAACACTAATATTGATGATTCAGAAATCAAACTGATTAATCTCGGGGACAGCAGGATAGATACGGAAAGTGGAGAATCGGAAAGTTACCGTAGTCCCTGCTGAAGTAATTTTTGTTATTTATATTTTAGAAAAGGATGAATTAAAGTCAAAAGAAAATGTGTTTAAGCTCTACAACACTAGTATGATGACATTTTGGTTTTACTATTGTCAGTCCATGGAACATTTCAAATAGTCTCCCAAAACCAAAGCAGTAATTA
Organism: Caenorhabditis zanzibari; assembly: GCA_963966625.1. Lineage (NCBI taxonomy): Eukaryota > Metazoa > Nematoda > Chromadorea > Rhabditida > Rhabditidae > Caenorhabditis > Caenorhabditis zanzibari. Next base: position 11,771,027 of record OZ016472.1, on the reverse strand, counting down.
AAACTTCATTGGCCCACAAGAGCACCTGAAGGAGGCTTTCTATAGAATCTAAATTGAGGAAATGGCTAAATTCCAATTCAAATAGAGCTCTTGGAAGACCGAAAAAAAAGAAAAAAAGAAGAAGAAGAAGCAAACTAACAGTTTTGGAGGAAACAAAATAACAAAATAATTTGTGTTTCAATTACCTTCTGAGAGTATAAAATGCGTCAGCTTAACTAGTTTGCGAAATGAGTCAATGTCTAGATCATACAAGAAAAAGAAAAAGAAAAAGATGAAGGAATGAGTTTAGAAAAAACAGATATTCATAATTAGTACGAAAGGCGTGCGTCTTGAGAAGACTCATTCTTCGAAATACGAAAAATTCTTCGAAGAAAGAACTTTTTCGAGGAACCCGGAATGAAAGGTGATTCAGTAGAATTATGAAAGCGAATATGACTTTTTATATTTCGTTTCTTTATCTTATTTCTAGGGCTTGGTCATTATTTAAATGACATCATATCAGGATGAGAAAAAGTGTTCATCATACCTGACTCAGCTGATAACGAAGCACAAATCTTAAGAAATCATAAAACGATAAACGAATTGTGCAAGGAGGATAACTATAGTTCAATTTAATGTTCTTTTCTGAATCAGACGAGGAGGTGGATTCCTAGAAATGAATAATAAGGCTTTAATTGGTGTTTTCACTGGAAAATGAACATTTTGAATAAAAATGTAAAGTTCAAATAGCTACTCAAATACTTGAAGAACGACTAAAAAAGGTGGATAGGGGGAGGAAGTGGCTCATTTTATCCGGAAAAAGGAGAACTGAAAAACAACTTTTATTTGTGACCACCCTGCGACGGAACACATTTTCGTACACTCGGAAGGCTTCTATTGTTTTAAAATCCAGCGAATGTCATCGGGAAAAAAAGAACAGCTCAAGGATAATGAAGAAATATGAAGATTAGGAAACCCATGGGTTTTGATCTACATTCCGAGTCATTTGAGATTTTTGATTCATAGACTGACAATGGTTTCAACGGCTTACTAATTTTTCAGTTTGTTCTGATTTCTGAGGTTTATAGAATTGTCTAGAAGATGAACTTCATGTCGGGTAAATAGAAATGAGAAACCAAACGTCAAGATTAAATTGGAGAAAAGTTCGACTCAAAATTTTTTGAATACAGAATACAAGATGGGAAAACAGAGTTTCTGTAAAAAATATTTCAATAGAATCAGTACAATTCCCGAGTTCGATTTAAATGCTAATCAAGTGGTTTTGAACAATGCTCATAATGTTTTCAACTGTGAACATTTCAGAATTTTAAAAATCTCTATCGCCAACTGAATTATATTTTACTCACTTGCAATTCATTGATCTGGTCCAGAGTGATTCCTTCCGTATTTCTACCAATCTGATTGACTTCTTCGTTAGCCTCCTGATCAGAATCCTGTTGATTCTCTTCATCTCCATCAACATCATCCTTATCCTCATCTTCTTCCAAGATAGTAGAAAGATGAATATCATACGGATCCATTGGAACAAAGTCATCGAACATGTAGAAGTCGGAATTGACCCCACGAGCAGCTTGACAGTATCCGCATGATGGGTCTCCACAGACGCAATCCATTATTTTCTCTCTGAAATAAGAACACCTGAAATAAAACTTTTTTGAATACGATGTGCAGTGAGTTCAAAAGAATCGATACATTGAGAATATATATGACACATTTATCATCACTTCATACATCAGGACTTAGGTTTACACATTGAAGAGTTTATTGGTTTCAGTGACTACAAGATTCATTATTTACTCAATGTGTCGGCATAAAACAGTAATTTCAGAATCAGGATGCGATCTGTTCTTAGGAAAATCAATTGGATAAGAAAACTGAGATTTTAATTTTCATACCGAAAAAAAAATCTAGGATCTGTTTGACTAGCTTGAGAAACGATTGGTTCTTCTTCGAGATATTAGAAAAATTCAGATAATTTTCAAAATTCTAGGTTTGAATCGAAGTTAATATAGCAGCCTACTACTATACTGTGGGACTAGCGAGGTTCAAAATGATCTTTTCATGAAGTGAGCGGAATCGAAAAAAAAAGAAATGTTCAAACGCTTTCATCATAGAAACATCAGCATATATGAGAAACTCAATTCTGAAACGAATATAAAGAAAGATTTTTCTTCGTGATGTTCTAAACTTCAAGGAAATCTTTATTCGTCACACAAAGATCTTGTAGTCTCATCTGCAACGTATCCCGTCCGATGAGTACGAATCCTGGGTGTCGCAATGATGATGAGATTTGTATTAGCAATGTTCCATCAAGTTCCTCAATAGATTTTCAGTTTCTTCAAAGATGCAAGATATTTTTGAACTGGTATTGAATAGGAAGGAGATCGCTTATAACCTGTGGGCTTCAAGTCGTAATTATGCCCTATTCAAAAGCTTTTCTTCGTATTTATCGAGAGTTGGGTATTTTAAGCACGAAAATATACTGATATTTACAATTTCTCCACTACTTTCCGAAAATTATTTTTCCAATAAATTTTCTTGTTGAGATATCTCAAAACATTCCATCTAATTAAATTTCTCATTTTCAAAATAGTCTTATCAAACCAATTCTTCTAATTCACTCTAACTTGATTCCTCGGTCAAAGATTCCTCTCGAGATACCTAATGTTTAATCGACCCGATTATTCTACGTGCCACTGCCCGCCTTATTATACTATTTCATAATCACCGCAACACACAGATCAATATTTTCTCCCCGCGCCTATTATCATGAATTTTCTTATCAGTAAACTATAATATTCTCACTCAAAAACGGGTCGGTTTATGAAATGAAACCAGGAGAAGAAGATGAAAACTGAGCTGAAAACGATCTGAAAATGGAAAATGAAGGTGAATGATGACCATCGAGGTTGATGTGAATCATTATATAGTTCCTAATGACGTCCAAGTGACTCATTTTCTACAGGTTCAGATCATCATAATCATCCTCGAATGCATTTTGAGTTCCATGATTCATTCGATACACTTGCAAACTCCGCCGAAACAGTTATCAGCATCAATGTATATTCTTCGAGTGCATTTAGTCATTGATAACTAATAATATGACATTTTCAGTGAAAGTTTATTCATATTTATAGCAAAATAGAACAGCAAGTAGACTTTTGAACATCAAAAAACGAAAAGAAACATCAAAAAACGAAAAGTCATCAAGAGACTTTATCACTGTCTGTGCGCTCTGAATCATTGAACTTGAGTATGAAACATTAAAACAAAGAAAACTCAAAGAATAATTAACAGAATACAGGAACAGGAGAATATTGAAGTTGAAACCCCGAATAGCTTCTAGTTCCACTTTTAATCCATTTTCAGGTTTAAATCTAACCACCAAGTTTATTGTCTTATTTGGAGTATTTCCAACAAGAAAAGTCCCATGAGCTTTGCGAATGCTCTTTACCCAATATTCTAATACATAAATTTAAAGTGGAGTTAATGAATCAATTTATATGTTGATTCTGCGAAAATTGCATCATAACATCATAGTCTAGAACGCATCAAGATCTTTAAGATTTCCAGTTCTTCCTTTAGGATCACCAAAACAATTCAATTCGATATGTGAGTATTATCAATACACGTGACCACAACTAGGAATGTACCTAATTTCTTTCCGTACATCTCCAAATCATGTCAACGATTTATCGACTGCCAATAAGAGGTTTGATGTCCACTAAATTCTCTCTTTCTTTCTCTCTCAACGTTCTTTTTTATTTTTTCTTCTTTTTCTTGCGCATCAACCATTTCCTCACTTCGAGTGGAAACCTATTTTCGTAAAAGAAGAACTGTCTCATTTTGTTGTTTTTTTTCCCGAGGTACCAGTTGTTTTCTTCATCTTTTTCACATTGATTTTTTTCCTTTCATTCAAAACTTGAAACTTCTCTTTTATGATGGTGTCTGATTAAATGATCTATCATGGAAAAATCCAGCTAACATTTCTCAAAAATCAAACCATCACATTTATGATTTTGAAGCAGGGATAAAACATTTGTACCCAAAACGGCTAACGTCATTCCAAAGTGGTTTTTCATTGAATTCACTACGTCAGAGAGTTAAAATTATACGACAAAATGCTTTGCGGGATCCAGATCCAGAAACCCGTTTTGTATTGGAACAAGTTGTGATATCATTTATCCGGCTAATGAAAGCGGCTGACTGATGAAAGCCTAAAGTTCATTCAACCGACCCCTTGCTCAACAAAATGAGTTGAAAAAACAAAAAAGTGTAGGCGGAGAGGAGATGACCATATTCAAGATACTGAATAATAAAAGGAAAACTTCTTGACCTGATTGGATATTACGTCGTTTTCCGTGTATTCATTGGGTTTTCCAAAGACACGAATTCCGGGAACCTGCTTTAAATTAACGGCATTTTTATTAGAACCAATTCAAAATATAAAATATTTTTAATGCCGAAGATTGCTTGGTTTCTTGTTATCAATACGAATTGCTTGTCTAACCGGACCCCAATTTGATTTCACCAGAAACCATTTATCCGTATTCAGGGAAAATTTGTGTTGTTTTGAAGGTACATTTCTCCGAAATTGGGTAACAGTGAATGCGAAAAACATGACACAACAAAGGTCTTTTTTAATTTGGAAGTGCTTGTCTGACCAATATTCGATTTCGTTTCAATTTTTGGTAGGTCAAGTTGATCTAATCTGAAAGACATTTCATCGCTGAATCAAGAACCCAATTCACATTTAGGAAATATAGTATGTGTATAGTATGTTTTTGTAATTTCTCTGACCGTCATAAATCAAACGGTCTGCCAAAATGTTATTGTTCTTGTGATTCCTTTTGATCTTTATCCAATCTAATGTATTATTGCATTAGTTCAGAAATCACGATGATTTCAAATGTTTCTTTTCTTCTTTTTCATATCTTCTTTTCTTCATTTTTACCACTTGACCAGATGTTTTTCAAGGCCATCCATCCATCATCTGACTCTTTTCTTCCACTCTTCTTTTCCCAATAAGAAGGGCTTAAAATTCCTCGGTTTTTCCTTTTGATATTCTCCGAAAAGAGAAAGAACGTCCCAAATGTTGTTTGGTTCGGAAGCCGAATTCCATTCTCTCGTCATACAATTTTCAAATTAATTTTTCTCCTTCCATCAAATGTTTGCACTTGCAAAATTTACAATTCCGAAGGTCCTCTTTTCCTTTTTTTTCATCCCATTCCACATCTGCTTCTATCTTCTTCTTCTTCTCCTGAATTCTACTCGTTTCCAGACACGACTCCAAAAATGTCGGCGTCGTCGTCTTCTACCACCAATTCTACTACGACGACAATGACAAACACGGCGACAAACCAGGAGGGAACGTCATCTAATCGACGCACCCCATCGTCTTCTTCTTCTTCTTGTCTCATCAAGTGCTTCCTTATGGAACGGGTAGGTTGTTCTCTAATAATGTGAACCTATCGGTCACATTGTCTCCGCCCTCCCAGTCGGGGCTAGAGAAAACATTATGTCGCAAAAACAAATAATTTTGACATTTTTATATAGAGAAAATGTCTCACTATGCTATCTTCGTTCTAGTTAAAACTTTAAAGAAAAAGGTGGGCGTGTTTAAACTCGGTGAAAAAAATAGGAAATTTGGAAAACTGAAAATTCCGAACTAAAGAATGGTGAATTAGTAGTGTTCCAAAAATATAGGACTTTCAAGTTCGCACATTCAAATTTCTAAATTTCAGCAGCTGTGGCAATTGATGTTGTCTTCCTTAATCAGTAATGATAGTGTATTCATAGCTTACAGTTCTGAAAACAAACATTTTCCAAAATCTCTTTCTGTCTTCAGACAATCAATCCAACTGATTTCAGCATTACCGGCATCTCCTGTTCTCTTTATCACTTCATACCCTAATTTATCTTCTCCTCCATATGTGCTTCTCTCCTCGAGATCTTGCTCAAGCTTTTCTTGCCGATATTCTCATTCTTCTTCTCGCCGCTTTTGGAACTGCTCGGAAGCTTCCTCTTCTGATTTTCCCAAGTGTCGTTGTCAAAGTGAGTTTCAAAACGTTTATTTTCGAAAAATTCAAGTTTCTTTTGATCCAGTTCATATGTTTCTCTCTATGTGCTGGTGTAGCCATGTTGTCATTAAGTGAGACGAGTATCAATATGAAAACAAAAGAGGCAAGGATGGAATTCAGACGACAGAGAAACTATCCTGAAGTTGTAAATGTCACTTTCGAAGATCATCCGACGGTTTGTATCTGGATTCATGCAATGGCTGTTATTGTTGCGTTGGATTTGAATATCGGATTGAAAGCGTTTTACAGCTCATTCGATTGCATGAAAAAACCTGTTGTGGAGGAAGAGGTTAGTGATAGAATATTTCGAATGTAATTACTCCCAGAGATTTTTGAACTATAAATGATTTCTGAATTTTTTCAGAAGCCTCCATCATATACAGTTTGTGTCACAAACTCATCTCAATCTACACTTCCTCCAACTTACGAAGAAGCATTGGAAGCTCGACGAAGTATGCAATCCCAAATTGTCCCAGCACGGAAAAACCGAAATTCTGGAGTTTTCGTTGTATAGAATCTAATAATTACATTTTTGACAAAGTTGTCCGAAAAACGACACTGATAATAATTTCCATTTTTTGTTGCTTTTATGTGTTATTTTTAATAAAAATGATCTCAGCTTTGGCTATTCTTCAGTTCCCTTCCTTTTCTGAGAAAAATTTCGGATTCGGTTTCCTAAAAATCAAGTTCCAAAGCACTCGTCAATTACCCCAATTTATAACAACATCCAATTCAAATTCGTTTCGATGTTTTATATTTGTCACTGCTCCAAAACGCAAGAACCATAGAAATCAACCCAACCAGTGTATCCTCCCTCCTCTTCTTATTTAGGTATGTCTGGCATGATCTCATTATTTCGTTTTCTTCTCAAAATCAAAGTTCTCTCAACCTTTGAAGATTCTCGTAAAACTCCCTCCACACCATTTCCTAACGAGCACCAACTTCCAAAAAGTGTCCGAAAGAAGTTTGAAGTATTAGAATATTGCTCAAGTAGACGAAGCAAATCTCAATGTTCTCACTTTAGTCATTTTGCACTTCGCAACAACGCCTTCTTCTTTTCCCTTCTTCTTCTGCCTTTTCGTGGGAATTCCCATGATGACAACGTGATTCTGAGTACATTATGTTGGCCGTTTTGAGACAAATGTGTCAATAACACGAATTAGAATATACTCAACCACTTAGAACTCGCCGCTTTCTTGTTTTCGAGTTACACTTCTGTTCCGCCCGTTTCGAATTTTTCCAGTTATTTTTCCATTCACAGAAACAAGAGTTTGGTATTTAAAAATATTGATTACTTGAATGCGAGTTTGATTAAAATTTGGTATACGTCATCGTGCGAAAAGGGTTATTGGAGTTCCAAAACAAATTTCACTTGGGTTGATCGAAATTTTTGATTTTCACAATTGAAACTACGAAACAATATTAGCCGTTTTAGAAGAATAATTCTTAAGCCCATCTCGTAATTCCACAACTACAACCACTCGAACCAGAAGCTCAGACTAGCACACCTAAGAACTCCGAATCTAAAACTTCTAGATTTTTGAAAACATCTCCTACTCATTTTCGCTAATAATCCCTATTATTGGTTTTTGATCATATGCGTAATATTTTCATCACCGTCTTCTGATCAAAAATTCTCGAATTGTATTTTCCAATTGTCATTTCAAAGCTGACAAGTCATGCCAGACATGCAGATATAGTGAGTATCGCGTGTCGAAATTCCCTTTTTTCTCGTTAAAGGTCATTGCACATAAAAGTATACAATAATGAGCCGATGATCGAATACATAGATCTTTTTTCAGCGTTCTGAATCTCACGAGACTTTTAAAACAAATCTTTCAGACCATATTATCACCTGCTCCCCTTTACCTTCCTTCATTTTTTTATTATTAGCATGACGCATTTTTTCTCTTTTTTTTTTGTTTCCATCGATAAAATCCTTCCTCTTTTTTTCAAGAATGAAAGACATCTCCCACGACTCCATCGGTGTGCTCGACACCACTACAATTATTGTTTTGTCGCTTCATTCCGTCTTTCTTCTTCTTTTCTCGTTTTCGCCTATTACCCGTGCATTCATGAAAATCCATCTAATCTCTATTCACCACTGATTTCTTCTTTCCGAGACGCCCATACCTTCTTCTTCTTCTTCTCAGCTTCTAATCAGTAAACCAAATTCAATTCGTTTTGCTCTTATTCATCCAATTCTCCTCTTCTTCTTCATTCCCTTCTGCCAGGTGTACATACTTACATACATTATCTGTCTCTCTTTTGGCTATACGCATGGCGAGCTTGATTACCGGTTGCTATGTCTCGAGCTTCTCCATTTTTACTCTCTCTTTCTCTCTCTTACTTTTTGTTCACTCCTTCTCTTTTCTTCTTCTTTTTCTTCTTCATTTCATCACTCATTTCTCTATTCTCTCAGTCCCTGTTTCCTTTTGAGAGCACCTAATTTCTCCTATGATCCTTCCGTTTACCTCTAGTTTCCTCTAATCTCATTTTGTTTTTATTTCCTTTTCTTATGTTCCGCCTTCCTTCATAAATCAAACTTTTTGCAAACCCTTGACATGCATCAGAACTTCAGAAGCACGTGAATTCTAGATGTCATTTTCCTGAGTTACGACCCCTAGAAAAAATCTCTTCTAAAAATATCAGTATTTTATACTCTTGAACTCCTCCCACGGTTCGACCTTTTCTGTTAGTGGGAGGTCATCAAAAGCCTAGATGAGCATTGTAAATGAGCTCAAACCGAGCACTAGCGGGTGGGTGTAAATTGGTTTTGACGTTTGTATTCTCGAATTTTCTCAAAAATTTTCCTTACAGCCCACACGCATAAAACATGCTTTTCTGTTTTGGCTCGAGTGGTTTTGAAATTGAAAAGAGTCGATTGAATACCTAATTCTCAAATGTCATCAATTATGTTTTCTTGAAGTATTTTTCCGCCTAATCTTACCGTTTTGGAAAATATGTGTTTTTCGATCCGATGTTACAATAGGATATGCATAGAGATTAAGATTCTGTTCTATGAGAATTTCAAAGTGTTGAGACTTCTGATACTTTTAATAACGACGGGAACAAGTAGTACTTGTGAGTGATTATTTTCCGTTTTCAGTTATTTTCAGCGTTCAGTCATTTAAACCAAAAATTAGAAATTCGTCAGATGGTGTAAACTCAATCCTTTTTCATTTAAGTAAGTGTCAAAAGCGCAACTGTGATATTTGACTCGAGTCATTTTATTGAAACTATTTCAGTCATCAGTGTCAGTACCGACTAGTTTCAGAAACAAAAATAATGAGAGAATCATTTTCCTTTTCTTTAGAATCTGTCTGAATCTTGATATCTGATTTCGGTGCACTTTCCCATACCTCAACCTAAAATCTGCTCTCTCCTGGTCACGCAACCAAAGAAAAGGAAGATGATACCCCTACCTATCGATCGGGGCATTTCAGATCCAACCCCCAAATTATTATTTGTCTCATGTCTCTTTTCTTCCCTTGACACCCGCCTGGAGGATATTCTCAATCGGTTCATCTCTCTTTTTTTTTTGTTTTTCGTGTTAACCAGAAAACGAAGGAATAGGAAGAGAGCCACGTTTCTTATTCTGCCAATTCTTCTTTGTGCTCATTATTCTCTTGTTTGCTCTTTGAGGCGGTGTAAACTTTTTAATGAAAGGGGCAGCAAGTATTCCAGTCTTTTCAGCCCATATACACATGTATATCACACAAGAAGCTAGCTCTCGGATAACATGTTTTGCCCCGAGTACCCACCTCGGGGAGTGATATTCGCATATTTGTATCCAGTCTGCCTCTTGTTTCTAATTTCGTTGACTCCTTGAATCTCTTGTTTCCTTTCTCATCAGCTAACACAAAATGCCACGTCATTTTTTCGAAAGCTGTACTCATTTTCACTTTTCTTTCTTCCTCTAACACCTCTTTTCTCGGTGTAAACAATCTTTGTGAGCCATGTGATTTCCAACTTTTGTTTCTTCTTCCAACTATGTTCTTCTTCTGACTGGCAGCTGAATTTCACACCATCCAGGACTCTTCATTGTGGATCACGGAGGTTGCTCCTGGATTTCTTATCTTTTGAGTGTGCCACTCCCCACTCAATCCCTTTTATCTCAATTTTTGATGACTACTGTAATCCTCGAAAACAGAGAAAGAGCTCACTCTGTCGTAGTCTGTGGGTATCTAGCTATAGATGAAGAAGAGAAAACGAAACGGATTATATCTCACAAAACTGCTACAAAAATTGTGGCAAAGAACGTCTCTGAATCATGTGCCGTCGGTCTGCTTTCGAAATCGTATATTGATCGTGTTGTGATCAGAGAGGTCACTCTGTCTGATATATTGATCCCTCCAGTCTGCAAGCGGGCAGGTAACAAGTTTGTTTTATTAGCAACTTTTACTGACTTGAATTCACAATCTGAAAACTATGCTTTTCCAGTGTGTACAATGTGGTTTCCTGGTTGATAGAATAATTAGGTTATACGTCACTTTATGCTGATTTTTACTCGCTGTGTTCGAGTATTGAATTTGGTTATCAAGTGATAATCAAAGTTCAGAGTGTAGTGCACAAAAAGTAATGAGAAACTGAAGGTATCAATTAGAAGTAGCTCGAGCTCAAGATTATCTGATATCAAGTTTCTAATGAGTTTGGGGTATATCCTCTGGGGAGGCTCATTGATGAATTAGAGTTTCCTCAGGTTCGTAGCGAGCAGATGATAACAGGCTTTGAACAACAAGAAGCTATTTACAAACTTCAGTAGATTTACTGAACTCCTGAACTCTGAAAATGAATTGAACTTAGACTTAACTAAATGAGGTTGAAAGACAATTTACAGCTAGATCGAATATCCAAGAGCCAAATTGAATATGTCACGAGATCCAGAATCAAATAGAAGTTTGCGAATTGATAAACCTATCTGAAATTTTCGTTTTTTTTTTGTTAAGACCGTTCTACACTCTCTTCTCATCCCAGTACACCTCGATTCTGCTTTTCGAGATAGTTCTCGTATATTTTATTTAGTCGCTCTTGGACTTGCTTAATCATACTCAAAGTTGGCGAAGCTTCCAATGATCATCACTGTGATCATCTCTTCTTTATTTTAAATTGTACTCTGCCCCTTAAAATCGAGTTCCTTCTTGTCTCCACAATCGCCCACGTTGTTTGCCGTCCCCTCCAGTGTCATATTCTCATTCCTTAATCATATTTTCACAGCCAACGTCCAGAGCTACCTGTCCACTCTGGTTTACTTTTCATTCAGTAGTGAGTCTCACGTCTCCAAGAAGAAAACACGAAAGCAGCGATTTATTCTCAAAACGAATTCTGATTTTTCCCTTTCCCATATTTTCTTGATACCATTCCTTCTGTTCCAAGAGCCAATTGTATTTCGTATAGTTGTTTGACTCTCCTATTTTCAGGAATAGACAAGTCTCGGAGATTTCAGACTGATTCATGTATTCTTCTTGATCATCTGTGAACTACATTCTAGACCAATTTCCACTACATTCATCTTAAGAACACAAATCTTCTTGTACTTGTGCTCCGATTCTTGTTATTCTCTTCTGTAGCCACGCCCCATTGTTCCATTCATATCAGCAACCACTGATTCATCAGTTAAGCCTAATTCGATTCTGGATAATTACTCTCCTGACTAGTTTCGCAACTTCTCATAACTCTCTTTATACGATCACAGGATTTCTTGTAATCATTCATGTGACGCATGCTCAGGAGCGAGTTCCTCCAGAAGCAAGCGCGTGGTTTCTTTCTCCCACACCCCAAATTTCGATCAGAGATTTCTTTTTCCCGGTTTTGCCTATCAAACAAGATTTATGATTTTCAAATCTCCAGAACTCGGATAAGTGTTCCCAACTAACAACTTTCAAAAATTGATCTGAAATCTTTTTTGAATTTTTCACCTGCTCTTTGATAGTTTTTGCTCACCAGACGGTGTTCTCTACTGGGTCGATAGATGCAGAGTTCTGTTTTCAAAAACATTTATCACTGGAAACAAGGACCAACTTGAATACTGTCCAACATAATCTCGTGGATCCTCTCTGATGAATTCTGATCTTCTAGTTCCAGATGTTTTCCAGATTCTTCTAGAACTCTCCCCTCGTTTGAATGTTCTATCTTTTGATTCTCCTCTTGGATACAAATTGTCGATTCTCTTCGAAATCTCTTGTTGGAGTCTTGTGACGCACTCGCTCACACACACTCACTCACATCCATATATTCTCCACCCACTTCTTCTTCTTCATCGTCTTCTTCTTTGCCTTCTTCTGCTCTATTGAGATTTGCTCTTATTTGAGTGTAGGTTCTCTCTCGACGACTCCGTCGGGGCTAATCTCCTTCGAACAATACAGGTATTTTGTCGTCGTCTTTTCTCCTCATCTCCTCCTCCTCCATTTCTATATCATCTACGGCTCCAAATCGCACGACGAAGCCACGATGGGGATAAGTGCAATTGATACGAAACGATGAGATTAAACCTCCATTTACCCTCGATCTTTCCTCCTCAGACCTCTCATCTTCTTACCTTTTTATATTACACCGCTCATTTGTAACTCTCAATAATTCAATATTTCCCTTCCAGATATGGGCTCATGCCAGAGCAATGAGAACTCGGAAGGTAATGCCAGGAACAAAGAGATTGAGAAGCAGTTGAATGCTGATAAGAGGGCTGGAAGTAGTATTGTAAAGTTGTTGCTTCTCGGAGCAGGAGAATGTGGAAAGTCTACCGTACTCAAACAAATGCAGTAAGTTCAAGAAGATCATATCAGACTCCTAAATTCTCGATTTTCTCTTTCAGAATCTTGCATAGCAACGGATTCACAGAAGAAGAGGTTAACGAGAAGAGAGCAATTGTCTACAACAATACAGTATCCGCGATGTGCACCATTCTACGAGCAATGGATGGAGTATTGCATTTACCACTAGAAAACGGACAAAAGGAAGCGGAGAAGGCGATTGTGATGAAAGTACAAGAACAAGGAGAGGAAGGAGAAGCTCTGACTGAAGAAGTTTCGAAGGCGATTCAATCGTTATGGGCAGATCCTGGCGTGAAAAAAGCATTCGAGATGCGAAGTGAATATCAATTGCCAGATTCGGCCAAATAGTGAGTAGAGGAGATGGAAATCTGAGTTCTAAAAATTGTTATCTGTTAACATGCTCGAGTATTCATTCAATTTACAATCTCTATTTATCCTGGAATTTTCAAATGTTTCTTAGATCCGATATTTCAGTCCGTTTCATAGACGTCATACTCTCACGATCCACCTTCATCCATCCTTCAGCCCACATTCTTATTCGCGCACTCTGAGTGGGCAGACTAGTTTTGTACTCTGTTTTTGTGCTGAAAAAATCGATCCTGATTAGAAAACAAAAATCTAGTGTAGTTTGCTCGAATATTGAGTTTCGATTTCTTCTAATCCTCAATCTGCGGCTCGTGCACTCTTGTGACTTCTCAGTTTTAATTTCGCTTTTTGATCAACCCAAAACTATCACTTATTCGATTCTGAAAAACTCCCTCTAGAACACGAATATTTCAGTTTCCTCGATAACTGTCAACGCATTTCCGAGCCTGGATACCGACCGAACGACCAGGATATTCTCTACTCTCGAGTGGCAACAACTGGTGTCGTAGAAGTGAAATTCAAAATTAAGGAACTCGACTTCCGGTTTGTTTCGTTTTTTCTTTATTTTTTGATTTCTTTTTCTTTTGCTTTCCCAGAGCAACAAACAAAATTGGTGGTGGTTCTCGCCAATCTCCATGACAACATCTTATTTTTTGATGATGACAATTGAGTTAGGATTGAAAGGGAAAAAGATTACGAAAAAGAAAAGAAATCGAAATAATAGGGAAACGGGGGATGTCAGGATAAAACTGAAGGATCGCTTTTCAGTGTTTTCGATGTGGGAGGTCAGCGATCTGAGAGAAGAAAGTGGATTCATTGTTTTGATAATGTCGAATCAATCATTTTCATCACTGCCATTTCTGAATACGATCAAGTGTTATTCGAAGACGAGACAACGGTTAGTCACTTTTCTCCTTCCTCATATGATTGAACTCTGTGACGCAATCCAATTCAATTTTCTATTTTCAGAACCGAATGATAGAATCAATGCAGCTTTTCAACTCTATTTGTAATTCAACCTGGTTCCTTTCAACCGCCATGATTCTTTTCATGAATAAGAAGGATTTGTTCATGGAAAAGATCCAAAGAGTCAACATTACGACGGCGTTCCCAGATTATGAGGGTGGTCAGAACTACGAAGAAGCAGTCGCTTTCATCAAGCAAAAGTTCGCTGAGCTCAATTTGAATCCAGACAAAAAGACAATTTATATGCATGAGACATGTGCTACAGACACCAATCAGGTATGATTTTCTTGGATTATTTATTTACAAAATTAAAGTCGTAAATCATACATTTTCAGGTGCAACTTGTTATTTCGAGCGTCATCGATACCATTATTCAGAAGAACTTACAGAAGGCTGGAATGATGTAATCATCTAATCATTTATTTTCCAAATTCTCCCCCTCCTTGCTTCCTCAATTAATAGGATCCGATTCTCCCAGTAGGATTCTCAACTTTTCACTTCAGAACCCGCTTCAGCTTCTCCGATTTTTGGGATTATTTTCCTAATAAGATACAAATTTCAAACCAATAAAACGTTTCGGTGCTCCCAATATCCTTTAAAATCCACTCATTCTTAGTAACTCCTTTTCATCGATCTTTTTTGCTTTATTCTCCTCATTCAAATTTCAAAATTCTTGCTTAATATCAACTCGAATGTTGTATCATGTGTCCCCATCTTTTGCTTTCTGTTCAGTTCTAATTTTCTTCCTATATTATCTCATACCTAAATTCTTCTAGATCTCTGTCCCTTACGATATCCTCCCATAGATCTCTCAAACTCTTCGATTACATTCCCCCCGTTCCCCTTAAAATTCAAAAATGTCGTTCTTTTTCTGAAATCTCAATTTTCTTTTGTGTAAATGACGATTGCTGTAAAACATGCTTCAAATAGAAACGAACAAATAAACGAAATAAATAAAAATCCCAGAATATAAAAGAAAAATAATAACAAACAGAGGCTCCAATTAATCTGTGGTACTCGAAACTGCTCAATGTTTTTTCTCCATTCCAGACGTCGGAAATGAATGAATCAAAGGATCAGAATTGACTCATCTTTTATCCATTTCTTTTCTGTTTTCGTTTTCTCTTGATCACAGTGAATATATCAGAGTTTTCTATTGTTTTATTCAGTCGGCTATCACCTCGTTTTGTAAAGCTCGATTCTATGATCAAGAAGTAAAACAAGAAATTCAATATCAAACCAAGGTTAGATTTTTGTAGCCTGAAACCAGAAGGTTTCCAAATCCGCATGTTCGATCCGATCACCTCATCTCGAATACTTCATTATTGTTTTCTTTGCACGTATACAAGTTATATACTGCAAACAGAAAAACACCTAATCCAAGGTCATTAATTACAATTTCTTATCCACTTCCTTCATGTTTCAATGTTCCTCTCGGAACACTAGTTGTTTGTTATATGCGAAGTTTTGAATCTTGATGAACACACAATCGGAATGGCTAGTACTGGACGGTACCTTGAACACTTCGTTTTCGAGTAAGAGAGATAATTTGATTATGTTTCTCTATACTAGTTAAATAAGAGAAAAACAACAATGAAAAGTTACTTCGGGTTCGAGGTGAGATTATAGAGAGCGAATGATCAAAATAGAAATACGGTATGGTATGGGATTGGGAATTGTAGGAGAACCTGGGCGAGAATTCGAGGAGTTTGATTTCAGTAGGGTTATAGTAGGGAGTCTGGGATACTTTTGATATCTTTAAAAAACGAATATATTTAGATCCGAAACAATTTTTTGCCCGATTCAGATGATGCACATTACAGGCGCTTTCTTCGTTTATTCAACCAAAGATCCCACAGCTAAGGATTTTGAACAGAGAATTCGTTCAATGGATCAGCTTATCAGAACAGAACAATATCATCCAGGTAATTAAACTTGAGAATTGAAAAACATCGAAACGGATCTAACCACAATCAGCCCCCATTTGGAACTGCCTATGTCAGCAGAAATTTTCGTAGGAACTTACAACAACAACAGTTTGAAACTCTTTCCAATTGTTTCTAGTTGATGGTTATCAGTTGAAAAACGAATAAGAAGTAAACTGGTAGTGTTCCTCTTGTCCTCCACGCGTGTCTACCCGGGTACCGGCCAGCACTTGCCTCCACCTCTCGTAGATCACAAAAATTCGAGAGAGAAAAAAAAAACGAATAGACTGTTCGGAGCGACAACGAACACTATATGATCTAGAGGGAACGGAGTGAGAGCTCATTGTTTATTTGTTTGTCAATTTTTCAATTTGTGCTCTCATTCTCCGTTACTTCAACATCTGGCTCCCAGTTCTCGTCGTGCCCACCACTACCGTCCCAGGACTTTCTCCGCAAATATTTTGTTTGCAACTTGTTGTTTTTTTCCGAGACAACTCTTTCTCTCTCTCTCTCATGATAGTGAACGGGGGTGTGTAGACTGTACCAGCTGACCGTTCGTTTCTTTTCAATCCGCTTTGATCACTTTCACCTGGTTTGATTCACTTCTGCCCCCGATAATCTGCTGGTTTCGGCAGCTAGGAATTTGTTTTGAAAAAAACTTGCAAACTGTCAAACAAGCATTAGGAATGGTCATTGTTTTGAGTACAATGAGTCTGGGATTCCTAATTGAAACTGCTCAATGACTCATGGATTTGGAGCATTTCGGAATCCACAGTGTGCTCTTTGAAGATGTCACTTGTATTTGCTCTTTCTCTTCACTTTTTCAATACAAGTTTTCATCTTGAAACATTAGTTCCTCATTTGTCCCCTTTAATCCGTCTCGCCCTGTTGATTCACTCTCGATTACTGTTCACTTCTATCCCAGTTAATACACTTTTTCGTTTTATTTGACCTTTTGTACTCTCGTTTTTTTCCGAAACATTTCCCTGTTTTCCGATTTTTCGCCGATGCAACAAGTGCGTTTGCACTCTTCTCACCCCTCGAACACTCTCCAATCACAATGTTATTTTCGAATTGTTTCATTCTCTCCCAATCTCTTTTCCTTCTATTTATAAACAATTCTACAGTAATCTCGAGAAAATTCTCAAAGCGATATCCGGCAGCATCCCAAGGAAAGCATAGGGTCATAGACCTCATACTGTTGATTGTTTTGTTTACGGAGACAAAAAAGGAGGAGAAGAACAGTTTTCGACGAAACTGAAACTTTGAAGTTTGAACCGGTTTGATTTGGTTTTCGAGTGTATTTGTAGAGGAGGTCAGCGTTGATGGTCTAAACCACCGTTCTAGATGCATATCTCTCCGAGTTAGTCCATTTCGAAATGATCAGTTCAAGATATCAAGTTTATCCCGTATTACAGACTGTTTTTCGATATTTTCAACCTAGATTCCTCACTGGTATAAAATCGAACGCCTTGTTCTCAAAACAACGGATTCTTCCCTTTTCCGAATACCGTTCCTTATCCCATCACGCAACACTTTTTGACATAGTTTACACACGGTGTCTCCTTTTGTGTATTACTGTAGATTTTTAGGGACAGCAGCAACAATATGTATTCTTCTCGTCCTCAATTTTCTTGTCTTCTTCTTATTCTTCTTTATTGAAGAGACACCCTCCCATGACGAACACCGGCGCCCCGCGAGAACACTTACTAATAGGGTTACACATAGTTACTCTAGTAAATCATTTCTCCGAAACGGATGAACAAACTGACACGGTGAAAAAAAAGAGAAAGAAGATGTTTCTCTCTCGCATACCTAAATAAGTGTCACGGTTTTTTATCAGAAGAGAAATGTGGGAATGCTTACAAACGGTGGTGATTTGGGGGACGGATATCGGTACAGACGAAAACGAGCAAGAAAATGACGAGAGCTTGAACTGACTATGAAATTTGAGAAAAATGAAAATTAATTGTCATTTTTTTAGGACATCGGTAGTTTCTGGCAACTTCTGATTCATCCTTAGCTTTCAAATAGGCAAGGATCTTTTCGGAAAATTAGTTCCCGTGTGATTTTTGTACTTTCCGTGCAGTTCCAAACATTCAAATCCGAAATCCGGACTCACATGAAACGACTTATACCACCCCTCAAACAACGTCCGTGTGCTGAATCTGTGTGTGAGAGATTTTCGTTCCAAATGCAGATATGTTCCTCATCAATAAACAAACATAAAAACGAAACAAACTGAAATCCCAGAAATCCTCCATCAAAGTTTACGGATGAGCCTCATGGATTACTATATTAAACCAAACAGCTGATATACATTCAGAAGGAACATGCACTTATCCCAAATTGACCTACGTCCGCGTTCTCTCTCTTCTAAATCCATTCTCACTATTATCATAACTATTATCATCATCATCTTTTCCATCTTATCTCGATCGCTTTTTTTGGATGGGAGGGCCCAACTAGTTGGAGTATTCAGGATTGCGCAACTATCATTCTTGTCTCCAGCCATAGACGTCTTCTGAGATTCTTGTGTCGTTTGTTCAATCTTGATATATCTATATCGCATCAGATCCACAATCATGCCGATGGTAGAAGTCGTCGTCGAATGGCAAATGTTTTGTTTCTTGCTTGTTTGTTCTATCCTGCTGTATCTTGGATCTTCTCCAAATGTGGTAAAACACATTACTGTCGTTTCAAGAGAATCTCGCAAAAAAAATTTCCGAAGAAAATGCGCGCGCTGAAAAATAAGCAACGCCCCTTTTTGCAACTCCGCCGCACACTTTTTCCTGCCTTTTTCGGAGAAGGGGTTTCTGGTTGAGTTTTCGAGGATTTTTCCTGGAACTACGCGATGAAAATAACAAAAAAGTTTCTAGAAACAAACAATTTGCCTGTTAGAATCGTTCTAGGTGGTTTTCGTTTTGTAAAGTCCTATTTTAACGAAAATACGCACGAATAAAGATTTTTGACGATTTTTTATCGTGTTTCTCGCTGAACTGTTTGAAAAATTTGCCATTTACATTTCTTGATGCTTTTCTTGCAACTTATTTCAATAATTCACCCTAAAATCCATGAAAAATCGTCAAAAATCTTTATTCGTGCGTATTTCCGTTAAAATAGGACTTTACAAAACGAAAACCACCTAGAACGATTCTAACAGGCAAATTGTTTGTTTCTAGAAACTTTTTTGTTATTTTCATCGCGTAGTTCCAGGAAAAATCCTCGAAAACTCAACCGGAAACCCCTTCTCCGAAAAAGGCAGGAAAAAGTGTGCGGCGGATTTGCAAAAAGGGGCGTTGCTTATTTTTTAGCGCGCGCATTTTTTTCGGAAATTTTTTTTGCGAGATTCTCTTGAAACGACAGTATGTATTGTTTCCCCCGTTTCGAACTGTCTTCTGTCCCTGTTAATCATGTGTTCATCAAAATTTGACCTGACCCCCCCCCCCCCCCCCCATTCGATTGGCCTTCACTAATTTGGTTTCGTCTCTTAGTGACTCCTCCCATTTACTTAGAAGTTACTTCTTTTTTTACAATTCTCACTTTTTTCCGCTTCGATCCTTTTTTCCCTCCTTATAGTGACCACTCTACATAGTTATGACAACAATCCTCGACATGCATAATTGACCTCCTTTTCTTGTTCCTCATCCTATTTTTGCCTTTAAATTGAGCATTATACTAATTGTTTACGGATTGGTCTTAAACCTTGCGCAACATTCATATCGGTTGAATAATAAAATCTCGATAAGCGAGAGAAGATCGTCCGAAAAGACACGAACAGCAGTTAAGTTTTTATTAGAGTAGATTCCAATCGCCGAGATGTGAAAAAAATATAGTAGCAGTTTGACGATTCATTAGAACTAGGTCTACTTGTTGCTTATTTATTGTCATATCTCAAGATACTCTGGAACTTCTGAATCTTTTTTTACTCCGAACGAACTTCTAAATACCATCTAGACTTTTTAGTACTATTTTCTTCTTCCGATGCTCTTCCTGTTTTCATTTGGTTTTACTTTTAGTACTAGGTCAAACATTCTGAAACTAGGTTTTTTTGATAATTCAACACAACAAAACTCGGTCTGGGGACACCGGCTGGTACCGAACAACACAAAACAACACACAATTTACTATCTTGTTCCCCTCCTCAGTATGATGAGTAGTTCCGGATGCTCATTCATTCATGCTTGAACTTGACTTTTTGTAATGTGCTTTTTCAGTTTTTAAAGAAAAAAAACAGTTGTTCG
This sequence comes from Caenorhabditis zanzibari, assembly GCA_963966625.1. Classification (NCBI taxonomy): domain Eukaryota; kingdom Metazoa; phylum Nematoda; class Chromadorea; order Rhabditida; family Rhabditidae; genus Caenorhabditis; species Caenorhabditis zanzibari. Next base: position 11,750,676 of record OZ016472.1, on the reverse strand, counting down.
TTTTTGTCGAGAATAAAACATAAACAGGTAATATACACAAAGTATTCTAATTTTACTAGTTTTACTAGTTAATGTGCTACCGTAATCCGTTAGAGTTGAAACCCTAGTTTGCATAGAATTTGAAACCAGATATTCTATTGTTGTTTTTGTTTTCCAGACAAATAAATTTGTATAAACACTTTCACTTTCAGAATGAACATTTCCTAGAGTTAGGTCTATAACTGATAACTATTCGACTATCATTGTTCAACAAATAGTTTCTAGACAGGAAGGAGCTGCTAATAAATTCAAAAAGAGGTGGAGTTTAAACTCTTTATTTGTGTTCTCACATTTCCGATCACTCATATTTATGTAGTCTTCCGGATACTGTTACCTGACAATTCAAAAAATGTTGTGAAGTGTTCCATCTCCAAACTGCGCATGTCCGTTTTCCACTTTTTTTATTTGTTGTTGTTTTGTGTACCGTTTTGTCTGAATAGTCTAAAGGATTGGATTGAGAAAAGGAACGACTGTCTCTAAAAATTCAGTACACTGCACTGCAATCCGCCTGCCTGCTCCTCCCACTTTCCTCGATGTGTTCGTTTCGTTTTTTTCTCCAATACAGTCCTCTGCAAATAAACAAAAATACGTCAGGTCTGATTCCTCGATTTTCGATGATCTTTCGTAGAATTTCATCGTGTCTGGGGAGCTCTCTTTTAAACTCTCTTCGGAGCCGGCACAACAAAATGCAAAATTTTCGGACTGACTGTTTTGGGGTGTGCTCCTCCTTCCAACATGTCTTTGGTTTTCCAATTTAGAAGCAAACTGAGCACAATAGCACTTTCGATGCTCTTCTTCTTTCATTATTCTCATTCTACTTGGTCTAATCACAATATCAATTCATGAAAAGATAAGATTCATTGTATACCATTCCTCCAGACAGTTGCTTCAGTGTTCCAAGTGTTACCCACACAGATTCCAGTCTTCTTTTCAGTTTTCCAAATATTTGCTTATACTCAGGTACACACAACAACAATAAACAATTTTTTGTGAGACTGCGAGAGTTCCGTCTTTGCTTCTTTCCGGATTGACTATGTGCTCTTCTCCCGTTCGAGAAGCTCTCTCATCACATTTTTGGATTCAACTGTCGTTAGTCTGATCTCTGTATATCATGTTTCTGCTGTAAACTGTTGCTCGTATTTTAGGTATTTTTGAATCTTTATAGTTTCTCTACCTATTCAATATCATCATAATTCCTTAATACAAATTCATTGTTCAACAGTTACTTATCACCTAATTCCAGAGTAATCCAATTTCCATTTATTCTCTTTCCCCCCTTCTTGTCCTCATTTATTTCTTACTTTCGTTGGAAACATTCACTGACTGAATTACCAGTTCTTTTCTTCTTCCTTTAGTCTCTTCGAGAGTGTGAATTCCCGGTCTTCTTCGAGATATATCGACACACGACACACCTTTACTGGAACCATTGAAAATGACATAGTGATCAGCATGTTACTACATTTGGCATTGTCTTTCCACTTCTTGAAAGATTTCTCTTCGGTTTTCACTCATTTTACTTTTTTTCGAATTCTCCATATTTCATTCACAAACCGTTGTTTCAGAGAGAATGGTGGTGGAAGTGTTACGGCAGTCGAGTCAGTTTCCAATTTTATTTCAACCTATTCCAATCTATCGGAAAAATCCACTCAAGTTCAAAGAAAGTGAGTTTGCCGATTGGTTTTGACAAGTATGGAAGAGAGCATTTTTTCAGATCAAAAGAAGATTTACTACTGTCAAAGATGCCTGAATCATGATACTCCTAGGCCTCGAAAGAACCACAAAGTAACCTTTATTTTGAAGTATCTGGATATCCATATCTAATGTTTTTAGTGTGAATGTCCATATGCAGATTGTACATGTGAAAAGTGCGGGTTGGTAGAGAAACGCAGGATTTTGAACATCCGACTTCAAAACTACAATACTCATATTGATAACTCCATTGATAATGATTTCGATAGCAGACTTTCAGTAGACGACGACGATGACAAGAAATTGAAAGGAGGTCAGTTTCTGAAAGATCCCCTACTCCTACTAACATTTGACTTGAAACCTCAGTTTCTCTTTGCCAAATCCCCCTCGAAAATTGTATTTCGTATATTGGCCAAAATCCAAATTTTTGTTTCGAGATTAATTGAGAATACAAGTTTCCTCAAAAGTGTTTGGAATGTTTTTGTATTAGGATCACAAGCTTATCTGAGTCAGAAAGTCAAGAAACTTGTAGCTAGATGGACTTTATGAAATTGTAGTTTTGACCACAATAAAATGTAATCTAATTTTCTGTTGTCTGACTAATATTTACTATTATATAATGACCACTGAAACAACAGAGAACACAATGGTCTTTAGAAGACAATTAGAAACAGTTTCTGATTTCAAAAACAAAATTTTAGTGTTTCAATGAAAAGAGCTCAGAAAATGAAAAAGGTTTGGGAAACCAGACAAAATGATTGGATTAGAAGGATTAGAATTGTTTCTAGACCAAAGGAGCGTGTTTCATTTCCTTATCACCTCCCATGCAACATAGTCTAGATCTAAAAATCATAATGTCTGATTTAGTTCACTATATGTAGCTTAGACCTGAGATCCCAAAAATTTCAATACATTTTTCACATCCTGATTCCATTTTTCCCACACAAAAACGAGAGGGTCCTAACTTCCATATTTCAATCACAGAGTATGTTTTGTTGACGAAACATGTATTTTCTTCTCGAATATTGTTTCCCAGACTGGATTAAATTAGCTGACCAGCCGGCGGGATTTCATGAACATTGAGCTAGAGTGATCGGTTCATTTCTTATACCAACAACTTTCCAAATGTTTCTCGGTTTCCCCCATCCCAATACACTACCATCCCCCACATCCGAATACTTTATTTTCTTCTGGAGTTTATCTTCCAAAAAGACGTAGTCGTCGTTCTCCTTCTTCTTCCTATTTTTTTTCTGGCTGAAATGTTTTCACGAGACTCACTAGTAATTGGCAAACATGTTGAGCAACGTTTCTCTTCTTCCTTCTGTCGACGTCGTTGTCCGAAGCGTTTTTTACTTGAAAACAAATAATTTGGAATGCATGAGGTGTCGATGGAACGCAAATATGCGTGCGTTTTTTGAAGAGAGAAAAGTTTCAGCGATCAGGAATGACATAAATTAGGCGAAAAGCTGGAAAACAAGATATATCTTTCTTCTGGAAAAATGTATGGAGAAACAGAAAAACGTTCCATAATGAATGATAGAGACGGAACATTTTATTTCAGAATTTAAAATGTGAAAATTACTTTTGGATGAGGTGTTGAACTTGGGGTTCAATTCCAAGATTACTGTAGAATCTCATCATCATTGAAAACTTTTCTAATTCTCCTTGTCCACATCGTAATTGCCTGAAATCAAAATCACTATTGGTTACAATTTCGAAAATGGGAAACATTGAGAGACCATTGGTTGTAAGGAGCAAACTTAGAGAACTTTCCAGCCTGAGGAAAGCTTCAGAATCCAAAAACGAAAACTCTCTACGATCCAAGTTGACATTCGGCATATCCGAAATAACTTGAAAGTTCCAATTTCCCACTTTCTTGTTTTCAATTCTGAAATCTAATCTAGACTGCTAGAATCCAATGAACTTTTCGTCTACACTTTCAAAATTTCCATTTTGGTGTTCCTGCCTCTGATCAATTCAAAGCGCTGTCGCTGATTTCTGCGATTGCTGAAAACTTTTCTTGCACTTTTACAATAACAAAACTGAAAATTGACGCTAACGAATTGTGGAAACATGATACTTTATCGTTGTTTATTAGAATCTCTTACTCACTTATGCCTCGAAACTTCCGTTGTTTCATTCATTCATCATCATGATTCCCTTGTTCATGCTCCAAAACGCTTTGTTTTATTCAAAGCCCAGATTTCTAGTCACCATTCTAAAACGTAAGTTGTTTTTTCTACTTTTCCTTGAAAATCAGTTCCTGCTATGAGTAAGTGTTCCCATTTAACAGTAATCAACATTTATCTTTCTTGTGTTTGACTCACTGATACTAATTCCCATCGCGAATTCGTTTTCTGACGTTCAGAAATTATTGGATATGCGTAATTGTTCCCCTGATACCTATTCTGTGAATTGTTCTCGAAGGAATTCCTTTTCGTATTACTCAATCGGTAATCTGATATTGAAGAAAAGTCAGAGATTATTTGTTGTAAATGTGTGTGTTCTGTTGATGTCTGTCTGATAAATATCCCGAGAAAACAGTCTCTTTTTCCTTATTCGATAGATCGTTGTTACCAACTGCAAATCTATTCTATTTAGTTCCTGTTTAACTGCAAAAACAGCAGTTAGTCGGTCTGGTTTCCTTGGTTCCCGGAAAAAAACAGCCAAATAGTAATACTAGTTGCAAACGGTTGCTCCTTAGAAAAGGAAACAAAAGTGTTTTTTGAGTGTGTCCGGGGTGTGAAACTATATCGTTGATTTGTTCGTCACTCATTGTTGTTTACGACGTGGCACTTTGCAAAACGGAGAGTCGAGAACTCTTTTGAAGTATTCAATTGGATGGACAACAAATACAGCTGGCTGGAAAAAAAGAGAAAACGAAAGGAGTTCGCGAATTGTTTGTTGCTCGAAACGTTTGACACTACATTGACTTGGTGACCACTAGCTGATGTAAATAACAACAACAATTATTGTTATTATTATTATTATTGTTACTACATGTGTGACTTTTTTGTGCCATCATGTTTAGGAGAGAATGAGAAGATCTGAATCTGAATGAACTGAGCCAGGAAAAAACAGAAGAAGTGTGTCTATGTCTATGTGTGCATTTTTGTGATCTCAAATTAGTATGGCTAAAGGGAAAAAAGTAATGTTTGTTTGTTTGTTGTTGAGCAACTCGATATTTCTGCTTTAGACACTGGAACACAAAATAAGGTGTGAGAGACAAACTGAACGAACGGATATATTCAGCAAGTTTTAGTTTTTCAAAAGGAGAAATGTGCACATTGTTTTGGACAAAATGGATTCTAGAAATTGTTATTAGTTTTTGGGAGTTGAAGGTTTTTTGGAAATAGATCAGTGAAGAGAAGGTGTTGAAGACGGAAATAGAAAAACAAGAGCTTTCGAGAAACTTCTTTTGGCCGCATAGGATTATCTTTATTGTTTCAGTTGCTCTTTTTCAAAGTTTCAACATGTGACAAGTCGTTTTGTTGGATCGAAATGAGTCATGATGAGTCTAGACTACTTTTGATAACAATTGTCGTTGTGAAATCTAATACTCTAAAACAATACTAATCCGAGAGAAAGAGTTTATGTTTTTGAGCAATTCGTAGTTTTTTCGAGAAAAAAGATGATTAAGATGAGGAAATGAGCGAATTGGGGAAATTGGATTCGAGATTTTATCAGAAAGTTTCTTGTCACATCAACTTATAGACTATCTAGATTTTTTGTTCTATACAAACCCCTAGCTTCAGTTGAAATCATTAAGATGTTTGATAATCCACTTCCTCGTTTTTTTTCAACATCAAAGACTTTTGAATAGTTTCTTCAGACATTCCCCAATCCTAGTGGGAACTTTGTGATTATTCATCCCAAACATCTATTCTCCGAGTTTTTCAAAAAGTGTGGGAAATCCTCGTTAGACATTGTTTTTATGTACTTCGCCGAACGAGAAGTTCAAAAAGAAACATGATGTGTGGGAAGACTCCTGAATCACAGAACCCTCTGTGACATCATCCAGAAGAAAGTGTCTCTTTCCAGAATAAAAGCTCTTATTCTTTTTGTCATGCTCATTGACCCTTCCGGGGCCCTTTGAGTACTTCTTCTTAGATATATCGAAAAGTTGCATAATACAAAAGAGATGGGAGAATCTCTTCTAGTTGTTTATCTCACAACGTTATATACAATTTCTTATGTTCTTCGTCGAGCCCGATTGTTGTTGTTTTTTGTATTTAGTAGTGTAGTTGCGTGATAGAATTTTGCCGATTTTTGGCTAGGCTCCTACTCTGAAAATGGGTCTTAATCGAATTTCAACACACATAGACATTTCGTACATTTTGATAATGTTTGTGTCGGTTTTGAAATCTGAGAATCTAGAATCCTAAGTGAATAATTGCATCAGAACCGAAATTGAATAACAGTTTTTCAAGTGTACACACATGTTCAAAATTTTGAGTTCCGTTCGTCTGAGTTTCCACAAGTATTATTTCCTAATTGAGAACTCGAAAAAATGATTGGAATTACTGTAGAATCCAAGACTTTCTTCAACTCATTAAAAAACATTGAAACTCTTTCGAATCTTTGGCAATCCCCATACATTTTTCTTCCCTGCTAATAAAGAACTTTCGAATCTCTCTATCCGAATTCCCATTAACTCAAGGTTGTTTATTGTTGATGGAATGCTGAATATGGTCAAAAAATGAGCCGAATATTCCCAATGGGATCGTGCGAACGTTCGGTACCGGTCATTGTGCCATTCTGTTTCACTCTGTTCCAATCCCCATTTAACCAATTATTCATGTTTTTTCGAATCGTTTACTAATTGAACAATAACAACATGATCTCCTGTAGTATTTGCTCAAAAAACAATATTCCCAAAACGGAACTCTTGTGTACCTGGTAGCACCACTCATTTTCTCTCTGCAACCAATTGATGACCAGACCAAAACAATAAATAAATGAACCAATTCGAGATGTATTTCGGTGTATTTTTATCCAAAATCAGTCTATACCCAAATCCCCGTATCACTATTACTTTTTTTCAAATACGAATTGAATTGCGGTCTCGCGCAGGAAATATCATGAAATCCTCTTCCACTATACACATTTGTATAGACAAATTCTTCAAGATGTATCGTTTAGCGTAATCCTTTTCATCTGAAACAATAACCCAAACATAATAGAGAATCTTCTAGTTGCTCTACGATTTAATCTCATGCGCCAGGATTAGTTGGAAACGGCATAGTACTGATTCTTTTGAACTTATCCGATGATGTGGACGACTCATTGTCTGTTTAAATGTTTCATGTGGGTGTCATTGGAATTTTCGAGATGCAAAATGAATAATCTTCATGGGAACACTCGAAGAATCACGCGTTGGTAACGTTAGAAACTAGATCCTTTTTTGTTTCGGACCAGTGAACAGGCAAAGTTTCAGTTGGAAATAGAAACATTTCTATAACATCACAATGTTTCAGAGATGTTGTTTCGGATTTATACGTCTGTCAAGTTTTCAAAGAATCCCAAGAATAAACTTAAGAACTCTATCCTAGGTGAAGAGCAGTACAACTAAAATGCGAAGAGGACAGTATCACTGTCAGAAACAAGCCTTTAGTTTCTCAATGATCTGGGTTTCCCGACTGAAAGTTTTCAAAAAAAAACCCATGAATAATCGTTCTCAACTCTTCGAAGTTCAACCCACAGTTTCTTCTTCCTCCAAGAATGAAAGTTCATCCATTGTCTTTTTTTCTCAAAGAAAAGTGTCTTTAGTCACCAACTAGCATACCTTGTGAATGACCCCTATTCATTCCAACACATTTTCAGCACCCAAAACCTTTTCGTCCTCCTACTCATAACAAAAGAGCCTCAGGGCTTCAAACTACCGAACATGAAAAACATGTTTGACAAGTTTTTGGTGCCAAATCCGCTTCCTGTGTATACTACTAAACTCGGAGTTTTTCCGTTCCCTTCTTCTTCTTCTTGGTAGCCACACACATGTGTATGCATGTTTCGAAAAACACTTTGGAAACTTGTCAACTTTTTGTGTTCCGTTGAGCGAGCACGTCTTCTTCTTTCTGCTTCTTGCAGTTCGTCCGTCTGCGACGAAAACAAATCTGGAATTGAATGCTCTCAAGGATTTCAATATTGTTTGGCGGCAAAGAAAAACCTAGAATCCGAGGAAAACTTTTCTTTCTTTTCCGTCATACAATATGAATAATATAATGATTATGTAATAATAAAGTTGGGTGTGAAAAGGAACGAAAGACTCAACTTTTCCACAGAAAATATATATCCGATTGTTCATTCATTTTTTTCACCGCCCAGATATTTTTCATCCCAGACACATTTTCATATAGATGGATTATAAGAAGCGAATAAGACAATACAAATGTGTTCTGGTGGTTTGAATGTTCCTTCAATCGAAAAAAAAGTAACATGAAAACCTTTTGTGATGACGAATTTCCAACTGTGGGTGAGGTCTAGAATCTGAAAATGGCAGAATGCGAACGTTTGACGTGTTTAGACAATGGATTAGAATCACAATCACAGTCGTTGGTCTCGAATTTGAATAGTTGACTCAAGGTATTCACGGAAGTTGGAAACCATTCATACACTGATTTGAAAAACGAACGGGATTCATTTGAAAACTCTTTAGTAATACGTTCGAAAAACAAACTCATCATTGGAAATTGTGTGATGTGATTAGTCAAATGAAGTTGAGGTCTTCATTTCAGAATTGAGTTAAACATCTAAACTTGTTAGTCTTGATTCTGAAAATCCCGTCACAAGATTGGCGAAACTCTTCGATAACCCTCTTTGATGTCGAGACAATCCGATTACATAAATGACACTTTCAAGTATCTCTCCGCATCTGAAAATCCATCGAGTTCTCAAGCCAGACTTAACTGTTTTTCTTCGAATCATTTGACTCTAGTAGTTCGTTTTTGTCGCCATACATATAGTTAGTTAAATATCTAGACTTGTTGACATCCGAATCCAAAAACATCCATTCCAAGTAAGCATTCGCTTCTTGATTCTCACCCCCTAATCCACATAACAAGTACATTCTACAGTACTACTTTCTGATCTCCAGTTTTTTGGATCTAAAAGGACATACTGAAAGTGTCTCCATGTTTTTGGATTAGAATAAAGTTTTTATCAGAATAACCATCAGGTGTTTTTAATAAGGAAATGAACATTTATTCGAGTGTCTCTTATCCGGATAGATTTTATGGAAGCGGTAAACAGCTCTGGAAACCTCGAGTGAAACAGATTCCAAGAGTTATCCTCTGGTTTTTGATAATTAACATTATAATCTTCTCCACGAGTTGCTCACTGATCGTTGTGAAACTTCTGAAACCTGGGTTGTATTCAGACTCGAAATGATAATCCTTTATTCGTCCCAATTCTTTTCTTCTAGAATCTGATCTAGGATCCCTTCTCGTTTCTCTTTTCTTCCAACTTGTCCTGTCTACCTGCCACTTCAAGCTCTCCGAGCCAAGCTCCGCCCATTTTCAGCTCGTGTCGAAAAGTGAGATAGTGTTAATTTGAAGGAGAGACTACCCGACAAATAAAGATCAAAACATTCAAAATAGTATAAAGTGGGCGTGGCCTAGTCGGATATGAGAGCAGCGAAGGGGGAGGAGAAACAGAGCGAGAGACCTCCCCGCGGCGCTATTTCGAAAAACAACCTCCCTCCGACACACGTTCGTCCGTTCATTGCGAGGAGCTCATTGTGGGTCCCTTTGTCCCGACCATCTCTCTTTTTTGTCTTACTTTTTGTTCTCTTTCGCACTTTGTCCTCTTTCTGAAACTTAAAGTCTCCCTATCCTCAGCCATGACACAAATCGGTCTCTACCCTGCTGCGCTTACCAAGCCATTCGAACTGTCGTTGTCAGCGATCAAGTCTGTATTGGAACCTGAGAATCCATCATATTCAAGTACTAACCTCATAGATCCTTACCTTCTGATTCTCATTATTCTCATTTTCAGAACGTATTCCAAACTGTCAAAAGTGCGGACAACACGGTCGCAAGTCTCGTCTGAAGGGACACAAGAGGTAGGCTATCAGACTTTGAATTCCAGTTTCAACCGTCTATATTTCAGAAACTGCCCATTCCGCGAATGCCCGTGTGCAAAGGTACGTCTAGCAGAAAAAAAATAGTTTCTTCCTTTTTTGTCTCTGAATGGGACGGAAAACGACTGAGTGGAAAAGTGTAATTTGAGAATTGTGTTTTCGTAACTCTGAACTGGTAGTGGTAGAAGAAAACACCGTTTGTCTACTATCTACTATCCAATTCTATTCTGAATTCACATCCCAAACATTGCTTGATTGTTTTGAAACAAACTTTTGGCTCACGGGATTAGTGTAGCACGAGGAGATGAAAAAGTATAAGTATGAGAAGCGCATGTTTCACTTATTAAAACTAATGAGATGTTTCTCTTTAAGGCGAGAAAAGAGAAAGCTCTTTTGCACATTCTGCTACTTAGATGTAGACTTTTATACATAGGGCAACTGATGAGAAATCTCATGTTTCTCTCTTCTTTTGATGTTGAAAATGGGAAGTGTTTTCATGCACCTTGATGGAAAGAAGAGCAAGGGGATGTCTGTCATTCCATCATCCTAAATCTGAAACATCAAAGTCTATTAGTTTTTAGTTGTTCAAATGCTCAGTTTGCCTACGATTTCGAATACGTATTCAACTCGAAAAGGCTACTAGACCAACTGAACGATCGTTGTTTCGTTTTTTTTTGAGACAGACATGTTCGAACCCCCTAATTTTCTAGGAAAACGTTGTTGAAGATCGTTGGTGACAAGTCAGGCGAGACATACGACTTGTTGAGATAACTTAATTTCGCAACATGGAATTTACTTCTTCTTCTTCTCCTTGTTCTGATTTTCGTTGCAATAAGCGGTGTTCACTCGTCGGCATTAATCATCAAAACATTCATCGTTGAGCTTGTCCACGCCTTCAAATTTCAGCCCCTTCGTCTTATGAGTCAGAAGTTTCAGTGATCTTTGTGTCAAATCCTGAAACTTTTAGACGTGTCTGAGACGTGTTCTCTGACCACGGATAAGAAAAAAAAGAAACACACTAAAAAGTGTCGGACTCGAAAATTGCAAACATGTTTTGCTGCTCAGCTGACCCCTTCCGTCCGGAAAAATTGTGTGTCCCAAATGTTTGAAAGAGGAGGAGCAGAAGGAGAAGAAGAAGGTTTATAAAAAATATACGAATCATCATCATTTCCATCTTGGCATCAGTAAACAAAATGTGCTCCTGGAGAAAAAACTGATTCATTAGGAGGAATAGAAGAAGGCGTTGATTTTCAGAGACATTCTGATACATCTTTGGCACGTCCTCTTATGAACATTTTTTTGTGCTAAATTGTTTATCGGGACCTCTGCTGCTTCTCCTCATACATAACTTTTTCTGGAAAGTTTTTGTCGGAGACAAGAGAAGAATTTACGAAAAACAACAATGTCAGCTGATTATGTACTTCCCTACAGTTCAGCTGCTCATAAAGAGACGAAAATCCAGTATACGAAATATCGCATGTTTTGAACATATCTCGCTTTTTTTCATAATTGGAACATTTATGTTGGCGACAAAACGACGCCTGAATTCATATCAGAATTTTCTCGGAAAGGTGTTCACATTTCATGAGCTCGTCATCAATTCGTCGTCTCTTGCGCGGCAAAAGAAAAAAAAGGAAACCCGAGAAAAACAAAAAGTACATAGCGAATTATCCAGAAGGCCATACAGAGAACACCAAATTATCATCACAGCTTTCTATGTTTTCTAGCTCTCCTTGACGACAATGCGTGGGAAGTTTCTAATTTAGAAATGATACGGTAGTACTTTCGGGAGTTTGAGCAAATCATTTTCAACATGAGATACTGTAGTTCTGTGTACATTATCTTCTGGAACTAAGTTTGATCAGCCTTTCCCGTTGTTCGTTTTGGCTTTCACAGAACATAAACACTTTCGATGTTTTCGACATTTGACGAAGGAAGGCGGCAATGGTCCTCTCGATGAGAAACGAGGATTAGATTGTGTGGTGACCTCTCTCTCACATGTTCCTTTCAGACAGCTCAGAAGTTTTTGGTTGTTTTTCATGAGTGTCTGAAGATATGAGAAGAGAAAAAAGTAAAGAGGGAATGTGTAAAGTCAGGATGAAAGATTGTATTGTACTCAGTTCTAGATCAATACAATTTAGATGCACTTTCAAATCAGAATCCACTCAGTCTAGAACAGAATTAATGTACAATAAATGTATCTAAATATTTGATCCTCGTATCAGAAATGTATTTAAATGTTTTCAGTGTGCCGTTGTTACCGAGCGACAAAAGCTCATGGCTGATCAAATCAAGATCCGTCGTCGTCAAAGAAAGGATACACTGATGAACCTTACCAGAGAACATATAACATCTACCATCAATGCTGCCGCTGCATTCTCAAACAGTCAAATCAGCCTCCAGAATCTGAATTCATTGCTTTGTAAGTTTTCAGTCTCCTGATATCTTACCCTCAATACGTTTAGTGTTTTCAGATGGCTCGATCAAAACATCTCCACAGCCACTTCTCTCTTCCCCATCATCATCAGATGCTTCATCATACAGTCCATCTCTTCCATTCCCATCTCCATCGCTTCCAATCATTATTCCAACCTCGGCTGATCACTCACCGAACTCTCAAACTCCAACAAATATCGCCACTTCGATTGCTGCGCCAGCTCCAATCATGGCTCCTCTTCCAATAAATCCAACATTTTCATTCTTGGGCCTCCCGCAACAAGGACAAGACACTGCAATGCTGCTCCAAACAATTCTGGATCAATACAGACTTCTCGAGGAAGCAGCCAGTATGTCTATCTCATCAAGTCCATCTAAAGATGATGAGAGTGGAGATGAAGATACGGATGGACTCAATTCAAATGATATCATCGACGTCTGTACAGTCTGAATATCTTCCATTTTGTAACCCATTTTTGCTGTATAATTCGAGGACTGTTATTCCAATTTTCACTCATTCTGTCCCGCGCTTCTGTCAATTGTCGTCTACTCCATATACTCACGTTTCAACACAAACACACTTCATCCTACACCTCGATTGTGATTATTCAGTACATTGTGATTCATTCTATCATTCTCTATCCAAAATGTCTACCTCATGACATTTCTATTCCATTTTGATTACCTCTATAATTTCTACTTCTACCTCTTCTTCCTTCCTTTCGACCTCTTTTCCTTCTTTCTTTCAAACAATACAAAACATCCATCCACACCCCGAACATCTCCGTAGTTGCATATATACTTCAAAATCTTAATTATCCCAGTGTTTCAGTTTCCCCTTCATCCCATTCTCCCAATTCTTCCCGATTATTTATTGTGTGTCTACTATCCTACTTTTTTTTCCGAATTCCCCGTGTCTGTGAATATTTGTGGCTAATTTCAAAAAATTTCCCAATAGAAATTTCATCATGTTTTGAACTACTGGCCGTTTTGCGAGAATTACATCGATTCGTATTCCCATTTTCTTCCAAATTCAGTTGTTCACATATCTTCTCTGTAGTTCCCTTTCTTTTCTTTCATCAAACGTTCTTCTGCCAAATCAGCCGGAGTTCTCTACAGAATGCGTCATAAAACCCCCATCACCACCTGTTCATTCTTCAATTTATTGTATCCATGAATAATGCCGAAAATTGTGAAAATAAATTGTGAATTATCAGATACGAAACCTTTTCAACACAAGCAGTTCCTTGACAAAAACACTCGAAAAAAGAAATGAAAACAATAGCCTTCCGTTCTGAAATGACAGACTGCAATTATGTGACACCAACAACTGTGATTCAGATTTCAGATTCAAATAAACTTGAATAGAAAAGGGAGAAAATGGAATTGAAGGCTGTCCATCGAAGATCTCAAGTGACCCGGAAAAATGACTCAGCTTATGTAACAGAAACTTTGCGAAGCATCGGATTCAAATTATGATGGTAATTTGAATCTTTGTCTGAAAGAAGGACGAATCGGAAATCCAGGTCTAGACAAACTTCCTAATAATGCAGAGTCCCAAAAACATTCGAAACATTGAAACCCTGTCCCATATCTTCTCTACTCCGTGCATCTTCATTACAGTACCCTAACTGAATTTCTGATACAATGTGCAAGTGCCCTCCTTCTAATTGGAAATGTGTAACACTTGCCAGTAGAGCTGTAAGTTTTCCTTTGAGTTATGTCTCTATTTTGTTTTCTTCCTGAGATCCTTGCTCCGTCGAACGGGGAAAAGGAGAGCAAGTGGATATGTTCGTGTAGAAAAAGAGAAGGAAATTCTAGGAAATCTCGCCACTTAATTCTTGTTTTTGAGACATCGTCGCCATCTTCGAATACTTCTTCTCCATCTCCTTTTCTTATTTTCCACTTCCTTCTGAATACTTATCCATTTACGTTATGTACAATACATTCCACATACATTCGATTGGCTCGGTGTGACAAGCTCCGCCCTCCTTCCGGCTCAGTTTTCCGAAGCTATATCGTTGTTGTTGGATTGTGCGGGGAGCTAACTCATGGCTTAGTAGATCTAATCAGCTAGAATATTGCAAGGATTCGGAACACGAATGACGGGTTATGAGGAAACAATATTTCCTGCAAACTTGTTTTTGATCCTGATATAATCGGAAATCTGGAAGTCTCTGACTGTGTGAGCACAAATCTCAGGGAAGCAGGATCAAAAAATGTGAGGGAAAGAATAAAAACCATATAAGAAATCGGGGGAACATTCTGATCTTGAATGAAGTTGGGAAGGACTGTAATCTTCATAGGAAACTGGAACTGTAAAAAGTGCTGTGTACTTCTCCCAAATGTTAGAATTCTTGAAACAGCTTTCTCGAGAACTGTTCAAAGTGCAATCTTTTTTTTCCGCGTTCTCCTGTTCGCGGTTAGTACACAATGACTTATAGATTTTTCAAAATCTTTCTGCGGAAATCCTTATTATTGCAGAGCAGTTTCGTATTAAGAATAAAATACTCCTCAGTCACACATTCCAATGAAACATGGTTGTTTTCTCAAAACACGCCTCATCAATCTTATGACTCCCAAAGCTCTCCAGAACCCCTCATGACTCTTTAGTTTCATTTTTCACAGCTTATCCATACTGTACTTTAAAGAATCAAAACAGTTGTTGATCGAGTTTCACTGTTTACTGGCTCAGATCATTTACTGGAAATCTGAATCTCTGGATTACCGAGCACGTTCTCCTTGTCGACAACGATGACGTAGTGGTTTTACCATGTGCCAAAAACAGATAGCGTGACGTTTCGGTCAAAACACACTACTGGTCCTGAGAAAATTATTTGGGAACGTAAGCGAAGGGCATCGAATCTTTGAAAGTGCGATCAATTGATGTTTGCCTCTCCTCTGAATTCTGTTATTTTGGAAATATTCGACTGAAAATGAACTGAAAACAAGCTGTCTGGAGGAAGAAGATCTTATGTAAATTCAAGTGCCTTGATTAGGTTCGTTTCAAAGTTTTAGGATCTTTGGGAGATGTCTCAATCGTTCTGAGAATCCAGTCACATGGCTGGACGGAACATCTTTGGAATGCAAAATAATGAATGTCTCATCATCGAAAAACATCCGAGAATCTACATTTGCGGCTTGTCCGCTTTTTTACTTTTTCTTCCTTTCTCTGAATCGAAGGTTCATTTTTGAATGGACATCTCGAATAATAGCAATTAGAATTCGATGTAGGAGACTGCTGCATCCGAACGTATTCGTTTCTTTCCGCCTATATAGGTGTGCATTCATTCAAAATTTTGCTCACTTCCAGTATTTTTTCAGTGAAAACAATATAAAATAATTCTGTTCCAGGGACTACTGAATTGTCAGAATACAGAGATGAATGACGATGACTAAGCCAATAACACAATTCGAGGATTGTTGTGAGAAAACCCGACCAATATTCATAGTTTAAGAAAAAAGAAGAAGAATGTTTTGACTAGTTGCCCATAGCTATACAGAATCCCAACAATAGCTATCATTCTGGAATTATGATATCTATATCTGTTTTTTTTTTGTTGAAAAACTGAATATTTGATGGAACAGAGAACTGGGGATGAAGCATCTAATGCGGAAGTGTTCGTCCTGAGAGAGATGATCTTCAAAAATTTGAATGCGTCAATGGATCAACGTCTTCTTCCGGAAGTGATTCTGAAATTTCCCAGTGCAGGTGTACTGTACTGGTTGTGTTCTTAATTTCTTCGAAAAACTTTCAGATATGTTTCCATTTTCGGATTCTGCACGACATATGGGAATACATTTCCAACTAACATATTGCATATTCTGTTGGTCTGAAAAATGAGATCTCTGGGACCATGACACTTCTCGCGAAATCTGAAACTTCTGAAAACATACAACTTTTCGTCGTCAATACTTTGTTCTTCTTTTTCTTCTTGTCATCCAGAAATGTTTTTCTTCGTTAAACGTTCAGAGCAACACAGACGAACGCAGAAAACATTTCAAGCACATCAGAAGAGCACGAACTGAAAAACACGACAACGAAGACGATGTAGCAGAAAAAGAAGAAGAAGGGAAATGTTGAGTGACATGGACAGATTGGAGAAACTTTTGTGGATGAATGTTGAAAACATCGATGTGTTGCGAAGAGGAGAAGAGAAGAACAGCTGAGAAGAGGATGGCGTGCCAAATAGTACGAGAAACGTCTGAAAATTGAGTTTTTTGGGAGAGAGAGAGAGGAAAGGGTCCAAACGAGAAGAGGGGAGAAACAAGGCATTTAGAAGAGAAGAAAAGATGGAACACGGAAATTTTTGAGGACGGGAGGTCTTGAGAAGAGGGGAGAGAAGAAAAAATACAGCTGTTTCATTATAGTTGTGCAACTTTAAAAGATGTTTTTCACCCGGAGAAGCACGACGACAATTGGCAAGGGACTGAAATGTGTTTTTGTCGGATAGAAAAAAAGAGCAAACATATACTTAAATCTTTTAGTCTGAAAATGAAACTTTTCAGGGATCAGTGTGATACGGGAATCGGTCGGGAGCTATTAGGGGGATCAGAACTCATGAGATGGCTGATCTGAGGCGACTGCAAAAATGAGATCTGAAATGTAAACCTCTACAATGTTTCAGATGTATCCCTATTCCAGTGTTCATTTTCTCCACAAATGATTCATTTCTGATTGGTACTTGTTCATTCCAAGAGAACAGAAGCTCTTTAGTGTTTTGTTCTTTACCCACTCTTTTCGGCTGAGAGTGTTTTCTGAAACAAAAGTGTTTCTTCTTGTCTGAAAATAAATCTGCTCCTTAAAATGTTTTTCAGGGATTTTACTCCGGATACGTTCGTAATCTACTTTTTTCGTCTCTTCTGAAGCACATCGAAAATAGTCATGTTTACACGTCGCGAATCCGTTTTAATCACAAGTCACAGAACAGAACACTTATCGGTCGAACACTTTCTGGGAAAAGATTAAAAGTGGAATTGATAAAGAACTTCTGTGTTTTCTGAATATAACCCCAAACCTCAGAACAAAAACGAATCTGTGATCAAGTATACTCTTGGTGGGCTGAAATTGCAGATTTGTGAGGAAAAGAACAGCATTCGAAGAATTGGGAATAATCTAGATGTCTACAAAAACAAGTGTGTCACAGCAATTATCGAGAAACTAGGTTCCGTTTCCGAGATGTTTCACTGATCTTCGTGATTCAGAGAAGAGATCTTTGCAAGACATCGAAAAGGAAAACATCGACGGCTGCTGAAAGTTGAGATTTTGTAGGTTAAAGGAGATTATTGGATACACGGAAATGCGTTTTACTTGAAAACTGTGTAAAGGAACTAAATATTACAGGGACAATTTCGGGAAACTCTAAAAACTACTGAAACACAGGCAGCGTGTATACCTATTCAGATCAATTCATCAGTTCAATAAACACTTTCATATATCAATACCACAAGTTTTCGGCATAATGGATCCTTTATCAGATACTTTTTTTCTGAAATACTCTTAAACCATAGTACATAACCTTCTTATGTCTGCTTCTCAGAAAATCCTGTTTCTTTCATCAAATTCAGAATGGTTTCAAACAATCAAAACATTGATTATGCTCACTTCAAGTTCTTCAGTACTATGCTTTGTTTTCCTTTTTTGATTTTCTCGGAAGTCGTTTCCGGTTATATCCACCTCCATGTTCGAAAATGAATTATTGAATAGGCTGGGAGACTTGCGTAATAAGGTGTCAACTACACGTTTCCTTGTTTTTCAAGTTTTTTGTCGCCAACTCGATTGGATTGTGTTTGTATATATGTGTCAGCAGACATCTCGACCGCTACCAATTCTCCGGAAGATTTCTGATCGGAGCGCGTTCTTCGAGACTAGGAAGTGTTTTCAGAAGTGTTTTCAGAAAGTTAGAATGTGTGTGAGTGAGTGTGGTATGAGCCAGCTGACGATTGAGACAATTAACAGGAACGAACAAAAAAGAAAGAGAACAAAAAACCAGCTGACGTGTGTTTCAGATTGGCTGAAAATCAGTGTCAATCGAAGAAATAGTGAATGTGTGTGCACAAACTTTTTAAACAAAAGAATGAGACGAAAGGATCACATGTCACAGAAAAAACCTTTTATCTTATCTCATCAACTGACGTTTTCAGGTACCATGGAATCTTCACAATGTCTAGCTGAAACTGATCCGTGGGAAACTTGCGAAAGTTCTAGAAAGTTTGAACGAAAACACTTTGACGAACGGGATCGGAAAGCACATTCTCGAGGCTAGGGGTTGTGAAACTCAGATTTCAACGTACTCAGTTATTAGTTTTCCGACTTTATGCCAAGATTGTAGACAACATTGAAAGTGAATATTGAATACAGTAACGACGATACAAGAGCTCAGATCCTAACGTTTTCTTCAAATGTTGTATAGAAGTTGTATTACAGATTCTGCCCAACTATGATCGGAGTATTTCTTTTTTTAACATGTTTTTTTTCGTTTTGTAGAATAACTTTTGGAAACTTCCAATGTCATATCTTCAGAAAAATGCATTCCTGATTGAAGTATTTATTCATCAGTCTCCTCTTTCTCAGTTTCAGCCGAGTTTTTTTCTTTTCTCATTCTGTAATCTTGATTGTTGACACCTGTTACTGAAATAATTTGTTGTCGGAAAATTCTGAAAATTCCAAAAACTCTGAAATTGTATAGAAAACAAGTGAGAACACACGCTTCACTGGCTTTACCATTTCTGAACAATGAATTTGGTTTACACACATCAAACAAAAAAACCAAATTGTTTTGAACACAAATTCGAATTCCAGCAATTTCGTATAACATTTGAATATGTATTCAATTGCGGCTTCATTTCAAAAACAATGCTGCTGTCTCTTGTCTTCACAATCGAATTTTTGTCGGTTGTCGACTACACGAACGGAAGAAGGGAAACGGCAACAAAAATTTGGTGTTGGAGGTGGAGAAGAAGAGAAAAGATCCTTGTAATTCCAATTTTCGACGTCCACTTTATATGTATAGTAAGTCGAAAACACGACTACGGTAGACGCCAAACACTCTGAAATTCGCTTTCTATTTCATGCGTCGTGGAACATCCGTGAGCATAATAGCGGAAGAGTCATTGAGCAAATTGAAAACATGACTGAATGTGAATGACAATTCAATGGTATTAAAAGACAAAACGGATCGACGAATCTAGAAAAATAAAATAAAAGGGATGTTCAGATGAAGAAGTACTCAAAAACAAGAGTGATGATCCGATTCTTTTTCAACCGGGGAACGTTTTCCTGGAAGCAATAGTCTAGAAACTGCGAAGCGATGAGTTCAAAGTGGATAGAGCAGTTATTGCACTTTGGTATGGACTCTTACAGTTGAATTTAACAAGCCAGTAGTATAATTTTCCACAGATTTATGAAGACTTTTCCAACGATGAAGATCATTTCATGGCACCCCTTCAATCTGTTGCATACTTCTGCTTCCGTTAAGTTCATTCGACTTTTCTCCAACAGAAAAATTCTTATCGGTCACATTTTGAACTAACGTCAGCCATTTTATAATTTTTGAGCCAAACATGGCGTAAGAACCGATCATATTTGCTAACAAAAATTGTAGTGCACACAGTTTGGTAATTCCTGTTAAAATGATACAGATACCGACGTACTCAGTGGTGACAAGAATTATTCAATTTCAAAGCTCCTGCTGCTTTCTTGATAGTTTCAGCGGTAGGAAAGACTGTCATGTGGCTTTTATTATCAGTAATTCAGTTAACAATCGTAAATCATACATTCAGGCAGCACTTCAAATCGGAAACTCGCATTTTCAATTACGAAAACTGCGTTGAAGTCTAGTTTGAACATTTTTCATTTGAAATTTTCTGAAACATCATATTGAAGGCATTCATCAAACCTCGATTGAAACAAATCATGTAGAAAAAGTGGTTTTTCCCCGACAAGCGAAACTCATTTTCAATAAAACTTAAAAGAAATAACGGCCAAAATAGTTATAGAATATTATCATTTTATTGACTGTTTGTTTTGGAAAAATAAGAACAATGAAGAGATCCTGATATGATATTAATAAACAGTCAAACAAAATTAAGTCATGCTATTAAGTCAATCTGAATCTCAATATTTTTAGGCAAAATATGTGGTCCTTTCGACAATATCCGGATGATGCTTTTTCTCTGATAACTGGACAAAGGTACGGTATTTGCAATTGATTCCAAGGTACAATGCAGACACAATTATTCCGTTCAAAAGACTTTGAACGACGGAAACAACCTGAAAACAAAACTTCTCATCAAGAAATGAGTTAATTTGGCGTACCACAAGAGCTCGGAGTCGGATGAAATACCACGCAGAGGCCAGTTGAAATTGAGCTGGAGTTGCAAAAGCGGCGTATCTGTAAACATAAGTTACGTTTGCTTGTGAGCAGGAATAATGACGAACCCAGATATATCATTGGCATTTTGAGCACAAATGAAACTGACATAAGATGAGAGAATGCATGCAATGCACATTATTGCAGCGTGCTGAAAAAGATAAATTAATTGTTGTTGTTCAATCGGGAAAAAACTCACGAAGAATGAAAGAACCATTTGATTGTCAACTGCAAATTTGTGAATTCGTTGTCCAGCTGATAGGAATATCAGAGAAGAGAAGGATATCAAAAGGGAGACTGTTGAAGATGGAAATAACCAAAATGCCAACCGAGGATTTATGAGCACTTTCTGAAACGGGGCAAGAAATAGTAGGAAGTTTTCGATATTCTTCAATAATCCTGACTTCCATTTTCGGAGTCGTATGGTCCCAAATTTGACATATTTTCTACCTCCCAAACATTATTATACAAAAATCATCAAATGTTTCAATTAATCAGAAATTGAGACCTATTCCAAATAAAACATTTCAAATATATTTATCGCCCACTATTCCCCAATTAAATTCTAGGAAACTTACATGATCTGGAACTGTGTAGTAAAGGCGTGATACTACAATGAAGTCGAAAATCGAAGAGGTCAAACATAGCCCAGCAATTGAGAAAATCTGAAATTTCTTTTAGATTATTCGTTTTAAATGTTCGAAAACTTACGACAAGTGCAATATTGCAACAGAAAATCAGCATAGGAGTCTGCATTCTGTGATCTGAAATATGGGAGAGTTCACTCAAATCTCCAAATTTTGTCACGGTCAAGAACTTTTGGGGACAAACGCGAGGTGTTAAAGGAATGTCTTGAAAACAAAAAAGACGGGAAGCAACGTTAAAAAATAATGAATCACCGAAGATGTTATTGGAATGAGAGGAAAGAAACCTTTCAAAAATCGATTAGTTCCAAAGTTGTAATTTTGATACGAAGATGTTCACGATGTTTATGCAAATGTTTGTTTTTCTCTTATCAACTGCAAAGTTATAAATCGAAACGTAGGAAGTTTTACTACCAGTGTCTTGGAACGTCCAAACATATTTTGGTCGAGGATGACTTAGTTTTGGGACAATAAGATAAAGTGGTTCGTAAAAGTTTAAAAAAGTAATACAAATTTTGAATTGAAACTGACTGGCCTCAAACTCCGTAAGAGAATGCCAAAAGTTGGCAGTGAGTGTCCGTTACCAGGAGACGAAAAATGAGATGAAAAAGCTGAGCAGTCTCGCGCTCTTTTTTGGTGTTGATCTCTTATTTTTGTTTCCTATATTTGTTTGAAGAGAAGAGAAGAAGAGAAGGGAAAGGTTTCATGGGAATTGGAATCACTAGAACCTTTTGGTTCTTATCATGAAGTAGGCATCCGATATGAGGAGTATTAAGAGCACTTATACACACTACTTTCAAAGAACTCTAATAGAGCAGACCTCGTTATCAAAGACTGTGTGTTGAAACTCATGCCAAAAGTATGGGAAAAGAAGAGCACAAAGTGTTGCACCTTTCTTCCGCTGAACTCGATAAAAATGGAAGAGCAACAGTATGTTTTTCTGCTCAAAAAAATCGCTCAATCTAGAAAACACCAGACAGCTCCCACCCCTTCGAATCGAAGTTCCTCGTATTCGATTTCGATTGTGCCGGTTTTTGGGAAAATAATAGATGGAAATGATGGCACCATGTGCAATCGAGTATATAGAATTTGCATCTACCAAAAATCATGTTTGTTGTACACATATTTTTCATAGTTATTGAATGGAAATAATTGTAAGTTACATAACAAATTGAGAAGGTAAAACTATTCGTACCTTTTTGGAACACCAATCAACACATCTATGCTTTTTTTTTTCATTGTGACGTTCAAAAAACAAAAACACTAAATCTGAAAATGCATTCTGGAGTTTGGTCTCTTGCTAGAATACTGTTTTTCAGATGGATTATATCTATATGCCCCCAAACCAGACATCTATATGTCCACTGACCAACAAAATGAATAAGTTCGTATCGAAGAAGGATATCATAGTGAAAGAAAACGGAATAAAGTCAAAATAAAGGACTTGTCATAAGCGGTAGTGCATAGGTAAATAGTTAAATAACGGGGCGTTACTTCTGTTACCTGACAAACATTGTTCTTCTCTCTTTCTCTCTCCAACAGGCACCTGCTCTCGGAGATGGTACCGCCCGTTGGGTGGCCCCCGAATGACACTGAATGCACTCGACAAACATGGTTCGGTTTGCGTAAATACTCAAAATATGGCATCTGGTAACTTGGAGATTGTTTATAGATTTCCCTCACTCTTGGTTCTAAATATAGTACATCTTCGGATCATCTTGAAATATTTTATTATTGCAAAATAAAGTCACGATTTACACATTAATGTACCCATACTGTAAATACAATTATTACACATCATAAATAAATTAAAATGGTCTCGGCAAGAAAAAAAGCTATTCTTGATGCAGATTTATTCAGAAATGCTGCTCCAGGTATTCAATTTCCGTTTCTTCTCCGCCTTGTCCCCATTCAGAAATGAACAGATTGCTAACGTTATTGTACGTTTCTCGCCATGCCCAAAATGCGGAAAATATCCAGATGGAAAGTGTGAGAATATGTGTCAGCTGACAACAAAATGAACGTAATTATGGCTGAAAAGAAGAACTCACCGATTGTATTGATGCAGGATCTAAAGTTGTTACGAAACTGGTGGAGATGGAAGCAAGAGAAAGTAGTATTCCGACTATATTGAACACCGATTCCTGCAAATTATTTTGATTTTTCCTATTCCAATAATGGAAAGGGATGCTTCTAGATACTATTCATTTGCGGCAACTTGAACACTCGCTCAACGATACTCCGCTAAATTTCAGTGTGTTGTTGTACGAACGCGCAATCAAATTTAGCGGAGTGTCGTTCGGCGAGGTTTCAAGATGTTGCAAATAACAGTGTTAGCAATACATTATAGACATTTCACTTTGAGGGAACAGTATGTACAGTGCTGTTCAAAAAGTTGAAATTTTTCAAAGCTTTCAGTTTGAAAAGATCAACTTTGGAAGAATGAAAAAATGGTATCCAGGTATCCAAATTTTTCTCTCGCTAGTCAGATAGGTAGCATGGGGGAATTATATTTTCAGATTCCGGAAATTTGCAGTTTTCAACGCAAAATGTCGAGAATTGGTCAACGTAATACTATTGATGGAATACTGTTGATGAGATACTTATTGAATCCGACTCTAAATTTCTCCAGAGTTCTTCATCAACAGATCCACATTGCCCATGTTTTTTAAATCATTCAACTCACCACTTTGAGCCAATAAAATTTTTGAACAATGAACCAAAGTGATATTAATGCAACTCCAATTGCTAAAATATCATAGATTGCCAGAAGAAAATTGCTACCGGAAGTTCTTTGTTTTACATCCCATCCGTACAGAGATAATATTAAAAGTACCTGAAATATCACTTGATAACTACCATTTTTCAAAAATCGAATCACTTACAATCACAGTCACTTTTGAAATAGAGAGTACATTGAAAGGGTAAACTACAAAATATTTGTAGAATTTGTTATCTCCTGGCATCACATTCCAATCGTTTCTGAAAAATGAATGAGTGATGCGAATGGAGCAAAAAAAACGAAGGCAATTTAATAAATGTGTGAGAAGAAATGAGACATATCTTCATAAATTTCTTGAGAAATGAAGAAGATGAAGGAATTGGTTAAATTAATTCACACTGCTCACTTGTATAATTGATTCCTTTTTTACGTTTGTTTCTGTCGCACATTCTACTGTTTTTTTTTATAATAATGTCGGAATGAACAAAAAAAATATTAAGAATTTTTGATTATTTTTTCCTTCTCGAGACTTCTGTATTCTTCTTCTATTCTTATGTTGCGTCAGTTCCGATCTCCAACGAGAGTGGAAAATATGAAGAGAACGAGAACGGGTTATTAAAACTTGGAAAGTGACTTAGAAAAAGGACAATACTGAGTTCTGATTCAAATAGAGATTTACGTCAAAAAACTCGGATCTTCTCCTCCATCGAAAAAATCAGGTGCTCATCTGAATTTCAGTTTCTGGAAAATTCTCCATTCAGTACACAATGCTTCAAAAGAAAGGAGAAACCAACCCCATTCTACAAAAATTTCATTGGTGCTTTGCCTTGGTATTCGTCAAAAAGGAAAGACAAAAAAAGGAATGAATGGAACCATCAATTGGATAGCTCCAAGCGAGAGACAGAGTCATTTCAGATGTGTAGGTCTTTTGACGCCTTCCTCGATTAGTTACTCTGAGAAAATTGGCGGAAACGAATGGAAAGTGAATGGACCCTTCTTCTTTTCTTTTCTTCTCACCCAGAAAAAAAGTTCCCTAAAGCTCTTCAAACACCAAAGAAAGTTGTATTTTTATGGTTCCCAAAGAGGGTGAAAAAAAGAAAAAAGTGCTCAACAATTTATCATTTTTGGCAAAAAAAAAGATGCGACGCTTCTCGACCTCTTCTTCTTCTAACCAACAACTTTTTATTGCTCAAAAAAAGAAAAGAAGGATTGCCCCGTCAAAAAGAGAAAAAAGAAGAAGAACAGTTGAAAACTTTCACCTCTGTTGTTTCTTTTTTTGTTCCGGATTCTTTTGTATTTTAAAACTATGTATGGATGACGGTGCGTGGGAGAGCAAGAAGACTTGGAGAACAGAATAAATCAGGACTAAAAATTAGTTGGAGTTTGCTACAATTCAGTTAGGTGCTACAGAAAGTCAAGTTTCAAATCTTGTAAACTTTTAGAATTTCAAAAGGTCCTCAGGACATGAGAGAGCTAGAAGAGAGTAGATAACTGCGAAATTTCAGTTTGAAAACAAGAAACTCAATACATTGTAGACAAAATATAATATACAAAAGGTTTTATTACTCGAATCGATATGAGGGTGCGGAGAAGATGTTATCTGCCTCATTCTTTCCTGAGAACTGTCTTCTCGCTATTGTGACAGAAATTTCACAACAAGGTTCTGGTTTAAAAACTAGAGAAATTCTGATACCTTCAAAATGTGCCAACTGGACCAGACCTCAATGGAGAAGAAGAGGTGGCACTCAAAATATTTCAGGAGTATTTCAACAGAAAAAGGTTGACAATCGAAGCTGTGAAGCGGAAGAGAAGAACGCCAAGTTTTTTTCCGTGGTATGTGACTGCTTTTGGGTGAAGAAAATAGTAGAAAGCAGTAGTTCAGAAAGCGAAGATAGGGAATAAAAATGAAATAAAATTTGGTGGCAGTGTCCGAACAACGAGTGGCATATTTGAGAGAGTGAAATTCTATTTTTGAATGATGATGACAAGAGAGAGTTGAAGGAAATCGAGTAGGCGAGAAAACAAGCAAAACGATGTCAGAATACAATTTTGAAAAGATGTCATACGATTTCTACTTTTCATAGTTACGGGGTTCAAAATTACAACGTTTTTGAATAAAAAAGGGAGAGATGTTTGAGAAATGTTAGTTGGATGCTTGTAATTTTTAAGACAACTCTGACATTGAGATTATTGAAATTTAGATGTATGATGCGATCTGGCGTTGTCTGTAAATATATATCAGGAAAAATTGTTCGTATTTTGAGATTCAAGAATTTAAGGTAGACATGTCATCAAATAGAAATAACCTGAAGATTTATGTCAACGAATAAACCATATTCTGAACTGAACTTGATAATGAATTCAGATATTCAAGACTATTTCGACCAGACACTACTCTCCTACTCTACATTGAATTTCCCGACAAAAAAAAGAGAAATTTATTACCTTATTGCATGAACTGGATGGCAGCTACTGCATGAATATTACATGTGGAACTAGCAACAAAAAATTCAATTATTTTGAGTCGATTCAGAATTTCAGAATATCAACATGGGTAAGACTATGAATCATTCTTCATATTTGATTTTGTCTTAAACCCAAATGAGAAAAATCCATCAAAATAAATGCTGGCAAGCTGCCAGAAATGGTGGAAGAAAAAAGAAGAAGAAGAGGGAGTACGTACCTCAATTACTTTTGCTCAACATTCATCAGATGTGTGGTTGGAAGGAAACGAAAAAAGAAAGGAAAACGAGAAGAGATTCACATACACGTGAGCACAATTTTCAAGTACTCTTCCGAAGAAGAAACGAGATTCACAAAGAACTTCCGATAAATTTCCGAAGAAGATGAGAAAGCAAAAAAGGAATAATACAGCAACTGGGAATCAGACGACCCCCGGATGAAAGAAATAAAGTTCCAGAGAGAAAAACAGAAAGAATGCGTCGTTTTTGTCGTTGTTGGAAGCCAGAAGAAGAAGAAGAACACTTTGTGGAGAAAAAAAACAAAAAAACAGGCGATAGAAGCGAATAATATGACAAGTTTGTGAAAAGTGGAAATAGAGTGAGAGAATTGAAAAAAAAGAAATATTTGCAGAACTCTATGAAATCGAGTTTTGCCCCATAAATGATTGTGACCAAAATAGTTACATAACAACTCTCGATCGCTGAAATTGTTTTGTCCAGGTCGTTTTCCAACAACACGAAAAATTATAATAACTATCCAAACAATACGGAAAAGAGAGAACCGTCGCTGCAAATCGAGAAAAAATCAATGGAAAATGGACAAAAAGAAAAAGAGAGAAGCAAACAATACAAAATGTTTGGATGAAAGCATGAAATGGACACAAAGAGCATGCAGACAGTGACAAGAGAAAAAAATGAAAACTTCAGTCTTCTCTTTTTTTGACCTTTGGGACCTTCATGTGAATAAAAGTTGTCGTCGTTGTTTGTCGGAGTAGAATATTTTCTTACTTTTTCTCATTTTTCATGAATTGAATTCTTGAGATACAATGCAAGTTGTAAATTTCTCTTCACCGACACTGAACATTATTTTCATGAGGTATCAGATTTGAAAATAAAGGATCAAACTCCAGAAGCTGAAAATTCTGAAAACTCGAAAACCGTACCTACAATCTTGAATAATTTTGACGATCTGACACTTCTTCTCTTGAAAAAATACGCATTTCGCTGTTAGATTCCTAAAAAAAATTTTTCAAATAGCTTCCATATTCCTCAGCCTGTGTCTGCTAAAACTTCTTACAAATGAATGTATTCAGAATTTTGAAAATGAGAAGATATTGAAAATCACATTCTGAATGGCTCACATACTCTGCTAGATTCCCCAGGAGCTACATATTGACCCACTTTCCAAATGGTACTAACCATATGTAGAACCAATCCAATCAACTCTCCAACATTTTCTCGACCTTATCAATTGACTAGACGTTGAACACTTGAACAATGTTGTTTACCGCAGATTCGAAATATCTGCAAAGTCCTTCACAGGTAGCAGTTCCGTTTTTTCATCAGATTACTTCTACTTACTTACAACTTCTCATTCTCTGTCCGTTATCATTCATCTATTTACCGCGAGAGAATCGAAAAACACTTCCTCTTTCTGCCTTCTTCCCCTTATATCTTCTTATTTTCCAATTTTCACTGTCGCTTCTCATCTATCCCTTTTTACTTTTTTATCACTTTTCCAAACGGTTTTCGTCTCTCTTCTTTTTCGATTCTCATAAATATCACTTACTTCTCTCATTTTGCCGTATTTCGAGGTCAAACTGACACAGAAGATGGCAGAAGGTAACAGACAAAGCAGAGGAGGGAGGAGAGAAGCGAAATGGTTCCTGGTTTGAGTTTTTGGCATCCGCCTTACCGTACTACGTGCTATCAAGGTATTACACCTCAACAAGTATAAAAGGGATGGCATCGCAATGGTCAAATCACTTGACTACTCGGTCCAGTCCATTTAGTCATTGTAAGTTTGATACTTTAGTTTCCGAGATAATTTTAATTTTCTTTTCTTTTTCCAGATGTCGTCTGAGGATCCAAAGCAGATCGCTTATGAGACTGAGTCTCTCAGAAAGGTTGCATTCTTCGGAATCGCCGTTTCCACCATTGCTACTTTGACCGCCATCGTTGCTGTCCCAATGCTCTACAACTACATGCAACACGTTCAATCTTCCCTTCAATCCGAAGTTGAATTCTGTGCTCACAGATCCAACGGACTCTGGGATGAGTACCAAAGAGTAAGGACGGAATAGAAACCTTTCTTACATAACATTTTGAATTTCAGTTCGAGGGAGTCGCTGGAGTTGCCGGAAGAATCAAGAGAGAGTCTTACCACCGTTCCGTCGGAGGAGCCCGTAGAGCTTCCAAGGTCCGCAGACAATCTTATGGAGGAGACGCCGCTGTCGGAGGATTCGGAGGATCTGCCGGAGGATCATGCTGCTCTTGCGGAGTCGGAGCTGCTGGACCAGCTGGAGCCCCAGGACAAGACGGAGCCCCAGGAAACGACGGAGCCCCAGGAGCCCCAGGAAACCCAGGACAAGACGCTTCCGATGATGCAGTTGCCGGACCAGACAGCTTCTGCTTCGATTGCCCAGCCGGACCACCAGGACCAGCCGGAGCCCCAGGACAAAAGGGACCATCAGGAGCCCCAGGAGCCCCAGGACAATCCGGAGGAGCTTCCCTTCCAGGACCACCAGGACCAGCTGGACCACCAGGACCAGCCGGACAGCCAGGATCCAACGGAAACGCCGGAGCTCCAGGAGCCCCAGGACAAGTTGTCGACGTTCCAGGCACCCCAGGACCAGCTGGACCACCAGGACCACCAGGACCAGCCGGAGCTCCAGGACAGCCAGGACAATCCGGATCTGCTCAACCAGGACAACCAGGACCACAAGGAGATGCTGGAGCACCAGGAGCCCCAGGACAACCAGGACAAGCCGGAGCCCCAGGAAACGATGGAGACAGCGGATCCGAGGGAGCTTGCGACCACTGCCCACCACCACGCACTGCCCCAGGATATTAAGAATATCCGATTTTCTAATGACATCTCTCTTTCTTCAATTATCTTGCTTTATTACTTCACAAAAACGATTGTGAACACTAGCACCAATGTAGAATAAAATTCAATCACTTCAAAGCTTATCGAATGTGTCTTCTGCTTCTGAACAAATACACAAAGAACTAAAAAAACAGCTAGTACAATTCAATTCCTCACATCGTCAAGAGTCTGTTGTTCTCCACATTAGGGAGAAATTTCCAATCAAGGTCATTTGGATCCAAATAGTCTAGAGACAGTTTCAGTTTTTTCTTTGTTTCCAGTAATCAGAAACCGGCAAAGGTCAAAAAGGCAAAATAATAATTTCTTGAAAGGAATTGAGAAAATTATTGAAAAAACTACCATAACAAGGGCAATCATGTAAATAATAGAAGCTACTTGAAGTCTATACAATTGATGAAATAGTTCAAAATAGAATTTCCTTTTACTATGTTTTGAACTCTACATGATTCTTTATCGCTCCAGGAGACAGTACCATCTGCTAACTTTTGCCAAACTGTATGCCTCGCAAATTCACATTCTGTCCTTGATACATCTCTCTCAAGATTGGCATTTGAGATTTGAAGGTTTTTTATCCTTATCTTATCAAAACTTATGTTTTCCTGTTATATTAGACAAACAAGTATCAACTTTCATTACCTTGAGACAGTTTATACTATCAAGTAGTAAACCGGGGGTTAGAAAAAATGAGGAGATTCTCGAACGATCTATCAACAGAAGTGAAGAAGGTGGGGATTCCAGGGACAACGAAGGAGCTTGGATATAATACCGGTCTGAAAATATGGCACGCTGGAGCATAACTGAAATCTGAAATGTAAAAATATGAACTAATTCAATTTGAAAATTGTTGGAGACTACGAGTATGGGCTCAAAGAAAGGAGTGATCTTCTACGGAACTTTGAGATGATAAACAATAGAAACTGATTCCGAAGAAAACTTTTACAGCTTTTCATACATACGTTCTGATCAAAAAATGTATTACTTCAAGAATTCATTGACATTGAGTTCGTACGAAGCATCTAATAGCCTTCGAAAAAGGAAACTTCCCATATGATCATTTTGTAGCAATCAGTGTCTTCACATTGGGTATCACATATTCGTTGTCGCTCTCTTTTTTGTTATCCATTTCTATTACTTTTGGTCAAAGCAGGACACATAATCTGACCTGAAACTTTACTTTGTTTTTCAAAACTTTCTGCCTTCTAACTAATTATGTTTCTGATTGCTGCCCATTTTCATATTTCACATTCGCAATTAGGAAACCAAAAAAATCATTTCCAAAATGACCCTACCAGTAAAACCTTCACCACGAGCTAGTAATAAACCAGGAAATGAAAAGACAACGAAGAAAATAACTAGAGACGGACGACCTTCTAGATTTTCACATCCTTCCCACCGTACACTATCAAAGGTATTACACCACAGTCTGTATATAAACGGACGCCGTACGCTTAATGGCACTTGACTTCCCGGTCCAGTCTATTTTGCGAATGTAAGTTTCGAAACGTTTCGTTGGAAATTGGGTCACCAATTCTTCAGATTTTAAGATGTCGTCTGAGGATCCAAAGCAGATCGCTTATGAGACTGAGTCTCTCAGAAAGGTTGCATTCTTCGGAATCGCCGTTTCCACCATTGCCACTTTGACCGCCATTGTTGCTGTCCCAATGCTCTACAACTACATGCAACACGTTCAATCTTCCCTTCAATCTGAGGTTGAATTCTGTGCTCACAGATCCAACGGACTCTGGGACGAGTACCAAAGAGTACGTTTTATGAGGTCTACTTCTGAAAACTTATATTTTGTTTTCCAGTTCGAGGGAGTCAGCGGAGTCGCAGGAAGAATCAAGCGTGAAGCCTACCACCGTGCCATCGGAGGAGCCCGCAGAGCATCGAAGGTCCGCAGACAATCTTATGGAGGAGACGCCGCTGTCGGAGGATTCGGAGGATCTGCCGGAGGATCATGCTGCTCTTGCGGAGTCGGAGCTGCTGGACCAGCTGGAGCCCCAGGACAAGACGGAGCCCCAGGAAACGACGGAGCCCCAGGAGCCCCAGGAAACCCAGGACAAGACGCTTCCGATGATGCAGTTGCCGGACCAGGCAGCTTCTGCTTCGATTGCCCAGCCGGACCACCAGGACCAGCCGGAGCCCCAGGACAAAAGGGACCATCAGGAGCCCCAGGAGCCCCAGGACAATCCGGAGGAGCTTCCCTTCCAGGACCACCAGGACCAGCTGGACCACCAGGACCAGCCGGACAACCAGGATCCAACGGAAACGCCGGAGCTCCAGGAGCCCCAGGACAAGTTGTCGATGTTCCAGGCACCCCAGGACCAGCTGGACCACCAGGACCACCAGGACCAGCCGGAGCTCCAGGACAGCCAGGACAATCCGGATCTGCTCAACCAGGACAACCAGGACCACAAGGAGATGCTGGAGCACCAGGAGCCCCAGGACAACCAGGACAAGCCGGAGCCCCAGGAAACGATGGAGACAGCGGATCCGAGGGAGCTTGCGACCACTGCCCACCACCACGCACTGCCCCAGGATATTAATTGTATATTCCTTCTTTATCCACTTGCTTTATTCTTTACAATGTCGGTCAATTCGGTAGACTAGAATGAACATGACGACTTGCTTAAACGTGTTGAGAATATTACAACATCTTCCATTGAACAGTCTATTGTCAATAGGTTGAATGACCTTTCAAGTGTTCTTAGAAATATTGTTCAAAGAATGACAATTTTCAACTGACACAGAAATCGTGCGTCAAACTAGTTTTCCATGCTCACATCTAACGGGCAATAACATTTCTACTCAAAATCAATCAACCAAATTTCTTTTTAATATTCAGCTGCTTACATAAAACGCGCGAGTCAATGTTTTCAGGTTAAATTTCTGTTTCCTAGTTCTAATTCTTCGATCTATCAAATCTATAAGTGTTTTCCTTCCTAAACTATGATCTACCTGTTGATATTTCTTTTCTTTGGACAGTTGACAAATGCTCATCTGACATCTCTATCTGGTATTGGAGGTGTCTTGCCTCCGAAATCATCCCCGTTGGAAGAAGTAAAGTTATTCCCTGTGTATCGGCTTCTAAACATAAACTAAACATTTTCAGATCGACGCGGAAATTCCTCCAGAAGACAAAAATTGGTTGTACTATTTCATTATTTTGATGTTTGTCACATCAACAATTCTTTCGACTCTTTTAACTGGAGCATTTCTAGTCGCATGTATATTTCTATGGCGTCGTTTCAAGCATGTAATAATAACTTTTTCGGGAAGAAAACTTGTTTCTCATTTCACAATAATTTCAGATGAAATTCTTCTGGTTTCTTTCAATGCTCACTCTATCTATATTTGTTCTTTCCATTCTGAACTTAGTAATCAATGTTCCTGCTACACTTTTCTCTCTACTCACTAAAGATTTCGTCAAATCAGGTATCATTAAAACAAAGAAGACTTTTTGCAAAGTTCTTCTTTTTCCAGACGTTTTTCTGTTTATGTCTTATATCATCGACATTTGCCATTACACTATTCTTTTCTCCAATTTAGTGATCGCAGTCCAGCGTTGTTTCGTTTTCTTTTTTCGTCACCTGGCCGATAGTGTTTTCGAAACGTAAATTTCGCGGAAAAGGGGTCGTTACCTACTTTCAGAATTTTTTCAGGCCCTTCATTTACATGTGGATGACATCCATCTGGATATGTTCTCTTCTAGTTGTCTATTCTATGATGCATAGCAACTGTAGATACAAGTATACGGTTGCGGATCAACATTATATACTCACATGTCAAACTGCTTCTGTTACAGTAGTCAACATACCACCACCTAAACTCTTACAAACGGTCAGAGCGCTTCAAATTGAATCTAATCCAGTTTCATTTTTCAGATGGAGATAATTTTACAAATTCTAATACCTTGTCTGATTTTTGGTATCTATATCGCATTGACCGTAAAAATCATGGTGATGAAAAAATCATCAATGCAGAAAAGCGAAATCACGATTCTGAAGCAAGCATTTTTCATCTTTTTCATTTTTCAAGTAATTAAGTTTTTTCTCAATTTTCCCTCAAATCTTTTCAATTTCACAGATCTCTTCGGTAGTTTTTCTTCTCTGTCAAACGGTCTCATTTGGCATTGCTACTGCATTTCTTATCAAACGAGTTATCAATACAGTACGTCAAGAATCATGAGAATTTGAGTGAACACTTGATTTCAGATGGAAATAATTGCTGGTGCGGCCACTCCTTGTTTCTTTTTCTTCACTTCCAAAGAGATTAGAAAGATGGTTTCTGCCAAAACGTCGATTGCAAATTCCCAAATAAACTCGAATAGTCGGATTCCCAATCGACCTAGTGTTTCAAACCTTGGCTCAGTGGCATGATTGTACAATGATGGCTCACTTCATTAATCTATCAAGTGATAGTACTACTAGGTGCCTAACTTAGGCGCTTTCATGTTCATTTAATAAACTGTTGTCATACATCTATTCAAAAGATAAATTTTAAGTGTGAGTTAGTTTGACTCAACACAGTGAAGGTAGCTCGAATTCGTGATAGATTTCACAATCAGGTTTAAAAATTCATGTTTTCGATTTTATGATCCCACATATTGATGTCAACGGAAATATCACCTGCATTATTCAGAAACATCAGCTTACCATGTGGAACCACATATCATCTACTCATATATTCAAGAACAACGGGATCGAGTAAAACATCTTGCAAACGAAATTACACTTTCACTTTAAAAGACGAAAATCATTTTTCTATGTAGTCTTTCTGTCTGATATTAATTTGTCAAAACTTCCAATTATCACAAAGAGATTTCCATTTCAGCTGCGACTCTCCAGTAACGCTTTCACTCGTCGGAGAGTAATCATTTCGTTTATTGAATAATGTTCATGATAATTTTACTTTTCGTATTTATCCAGTTTGCTTCTGGAGATGATCTATCAAGAGATCAGCGGGCTGAGTACACGAAAAATGACAGTAAGAACACAGCATTTGGAGAGGTTTGTAGGTTCAGATCAATAGATTTCTCATTTCTCATTTCTTTCGCAGGTTTCTGGATCAATTCCCCCTACAGAGAAGAATGGAGTTTATTACTTTGTTATTACTACGTTTGTTCTGTCCACATTTGTTTCAACTGTTCTGTCAGGAGCATTTTTAGCGCTTTCTATTGTTTTCTGGAGTCATTTCAAACAGGTCAGAGCATGGAGCATTTATTCACAACGTTTTTTTTTTAATTTTAGATGAAATTTTTCTGGTTTCTGACTCAGTTAACAATATCTGTATTCATAATGTCTTCCTTGAATCTTCTAATTAATGTCCCTGCTACACTTTTCTCTTTGATTACAACGGATTTCGTGCAATCTGGTAATTAATAATTTTACTTCAAGCTGACACAACTCAATTTTCAGATGCCTTTTATTTCATGTCCAATGTGATTGACTTTTGCCACAACGCAGTTCTATTTTCTAATTTGATGATTGCAGTTCAACGATTTTTTGTTTTCTTTGTCAGAAAACATTCGGAAAGATTATTCGAAAAGTGAGCAACTTGAATGAATCACGATTAGACCGAGTATAATTTCTCAGACCGCTCATTTACATTTGGCTCAGTCTGGTCTGGATATTATCAGCTATTTCGGTGATATCAATGGCATCGAACAACTGCAGATATGAATACAAAGTAGAAAAAAGAAACTATGTTTTGATGTGTACATCAGACAGTAAAAAAGTTATAGATCCTTCCGAGACTATTCAAATGGTAAGTTCTATCGACGAGTTTTCTCTATTAGATTACGCATGTTTCAGATTGAAATAGTAATGCAAATCGCGACACCAATATTTATTCTGATAGTCTACTTTGCTTTGGTTACTAAAATTATGATAATGAAAACGGCTACTCAAAACAAGTACGAATTAACTATCCTGAAACAAGCCTTCTTCATATTTGCTATTTTTCAGGCAAGTTTTTTTCCTCTATATTTAGGTTTCTACATAAAATTCACAGGTTTCTTCAATCGTTTTCCTCTTATGCCAAACAATTCATTTTGAGATCACCGCCGCGTTTCTATTCAAACGAGTTATCAATACAGTGAGTTAGATTTTTTAAAATTCGAATTTCTATCAAAATTCAGGCTGAAATTATTGCTGGAGCAGCTACTCCTTGTTTCTTCTTTTTCACATCCAAAGATGTTCGAAAACTTGTCACTGTGAAAGTTTCCGTTACAAGCTCTCAGGCCAATTCGAACAATCAACAGCGGAGACAAACTTTAAGATCCACATAATTAATTAAAATTGTATTTTCAATTCATTCTATCTATTCTGTTATGAAGATAAAAATTCAAACATGAGACACCCGCTCAAATAAAAAAGTTTATCGTTTTTCTCAACTTTTTTCGGATTCTTTTACCCATTTTCAATCGAGTCACGGGTGAGATGGTACCAAACCGGAACAATATCAATTTTCGCCAGAAAAATTAGTTTGTCTTCCAGTTCAACTCAAAACTGCAAAAATCCTTAATCATTAACAATACACAAAGTAATGGTTCATGGAGAACGAATTCTATTCTTACTCGACAGAAAACTTTCTGATCTTCTACCCCTATCGACAGGTGATTGTTTCAAAATAGAGTACACAACCTCCCTAATTTCGATTGTATGTGAGGGGGGACATTTTAATCAATTCCAGGAAAATTGCAGTTCTCTCGCAATAAAACACGTAGATTGGTTGAGTAATAAGTTCCTTACTATTAGATTGACTCTTGTCTAGATATTATTGAGTGTATACACACATAGTTTCTTGTTCTTTGCATTTTCTGTATTCAGATGTCATCAAGTTTTGCTTCCTCTGGAAATTCTCCTATTTTTGAGGTTTGAATTAACTCTCCCACATAAACAGGAATAATCAAGTTTCAGATAGATTCAGAAGTTCCGCCAGAAGAAAAAGATGCAATTTATTATGTGGTCATTTCAGCATTTGTACTTTTTACAGTTTTATCTACATTGCTCACTGGAACTTTCTTGTTGTGCTCAATCATTTTTTGGGGAAACTTTCGAACAGTAAGTTTTTCAGATTCGCATAGAGATCACCAAAACAAATTCTTCTTGTGTTAAATTTGTTGATGCATCTGAATCTCATTCAGATGAAGTTCTTCTGGTTTCTCACCCAACTGACCTTTTCCGTATTTATTCTATCAACTCTGAATTTGTGTATTAACGTTCCAGCAACTCTATTCTCTCTTCTCACAAAGACTTTTGCACAGTCAGGTTTTATTAATAATTCTTCTTCAAAAGCTATTCCCAATAATTCAGCTTTGTACATCGCAATGTCCTACGTCATTGACTTTTGTCACTACACCATACTTATATCCAATCTGGTAATTGCAATTCAACGATTTTTCGTTTTCTTCTTTCGTCATCTCACTTACAAAGTTTTCGATTCGTAAGAGAAATCCGAGAGTTATTTTTCATTTTCTGGTGTTTTTAGAGTTATTATTTTTGGATGGTTGTTATCTGTTTGGTCTGCATCTGGTGCTATTACAGTAATCATGGCAGTTAACAACTGTAGATACAATTATAAAAGAACAGAAGAGCATTACGTTCTGAATTGTCAGCCGTTGAAAAGTCTTGTAGATATCCCGCCGCCAAAATGGATTCAGATGGTAAAAACGAAAACGATTCCTTTTATCTTTTCGAAAACAAAACTTTCAGCTGGAACTGATCCTACAGTTCGGAATACCATGTTTCATTCTAGCAATGTACATAGCTGTGGTTGCCAAAATATCAATTATGAAAAAGTCTTCCCTTAATAGCAACGAAATAAGGATTCTGGTACAAGCTATTATCGTATTCGTTCTTTTTCAAGTATAATTGTTTCTACTGTAATTTTCACTCATTTTCAGTATTACAGACTTCATCAGCTGTGTTTCTGTTCTGTCAAACACTTTCTTTCAACACAGCCACTGCTTTCATTGTCAAAAGAGTCATCAATTCAGTACGTTTTCCACTAGGGATACCAACTTTGTTGTTCTTTTCAGATTGAGATATTCGCAGGAACTGCAACTCCGTGTTTCTTCTTCTTCACTTCCAAAGAAATTCGGAAGCTGTTAACTACGAAAATCTCCGCCGTTAGTTCACAAGGAAATTCAAATGTTATTGTTCGAAAACCAACATTAGTGGAGATAAATAATTGACTTTTTTTTCAAAGTGTTTTACGAAAAATTGATTGGATGACAGTTTTTTTGAGAAAATCTCAGGACTAAGCGGAGGTTTCATGGATTTTTGGAATGATGTATGAAGAGAAAAGTTTCTATAGTAATTTTGAAACATCTAAATGGAATCCTTTCTGCTATAACTCTCTACGTCTTCGGTTACGTCTTCAACAGATTGGTCTTTCAATATGAGTACGCTGACTCGAATCTCGTGTGTGGGGTGTCAATTCCAATCACAAAAATGCTTAGCTTACATTTTATTTACATATAAATCAGTCTGGAGATTGAGTTCGAGACTTGTTTTTGGTTTCATATCTGCCCAAGATATGTTTGTTATCGGTCTCTTGTTCTTGATTTATCAAAGTTCAGTATTTTGTGATGATAGATATCTTTCTGTGGGTTTCAATAACACTATTTCTCATTTCAATTTTAATGTTCAGATCGAAGCTGAAATTCCACCCGCTGAAAAAAGTTCAATTTACTATCTAGTTGTCACATTTTTTGTCATGGCTACGGTAGCATCCACTCTGCTCACTGGAGCATTTCTTGTTCTTCTCATTCTCTTATGGGGGCAATTTAAAACAGTTAGTTACATTAAATTTGTATTGCTCTCGGTTGTGATAAAGTTAATTATTCTAGATAAAGTACTACTGGTTCCTCTCGCAACTGACTCTGTCTGTATTTATTCTATCAGCATTGAATTTGGTGATCAATGTTCCTGCCACATTGTTTTCTCTTCTCACCAAGGATTTCGTCACATCAGGTAACAGTAATTACTTTTCCGATTTTTGAGTTCTGCTCCAGATGCTTATATAATCTTGTCCTATACAATTGACTACTTCCATTATTCTTTGCTTGTATCCAATTTGGTCATTGCTACGCAACGTTTCTCAGTGTTCTTCTTTCGAAACTTTTCTTCGATAGCATTCGACTCGTGAGTTACCGTAACACCTCTAATAGAAGGATACCCAAGTGAGCCCGAAAAGAGAACTTACTTTCAGATTTTTGTGAATCTGAAAGAAGTCTCAATCGATTCCTTGTAAAAAATAGACTAGAGTCAATATGAAATATGTTATGAGTTCATTCTCAAAAATTAGTAATGGATACTTTTGTGAAATTCGAATTTTGAGTTTTAGGAGGTTGAACAATAGAAGGACATGTCCGTCTATTAGAGGTTTTACGGTAATAATGATCTAGACGAAATGAAAAAAAGGCTTTCAGTATGTTCATTTACCTTTGGTTAGGACTGGTATGGTTTCTTCCTTGTTTAGTTATGTTTGTTATGGTTCACAATAACTGTAAATATGCATATGTAAAAGGAAAAGCTTCCCATTTTGTTCTAACATGTCAAACCGAAGGAAGTGTCGTCGATTTGCCTCAAGCTGAATGGATAAAACTGGTGAGATTGATTTTGATAAATGAAGAAAGTGATCTCATACTTCAGATGGAATTGATTTTACAATTTGGAATGCCATTTTTTATTTTCTTTATCTATGTTGCAGTGTTGCTGAAAATAGTTTCAATGAAAAAAACTTCATTGAATAAACAAGAAATCAGAGTTTTATACCAAGCAATTTTGATTTTCATATTGTTTCAGGTATTACCCATATTCACGACAGTATGACAAAACTTGAATTTTCAGATATCCTCGATTGTTTTCCTCTTTTGTCAAACACTTTCATTTGGTGCAGCTACTGCTTTCATCATTAAAAGAGTCATCAATACAGTTTGTCAATAATACGAAATCCATCCATCGAAACATTTCTTTCAGTTAGAAATATTTGCTGGTGTAGCCACTCCCTGTTTCTCCTTTTTCAGTTCCAGAGAAATTCGGAAAATGCTTTCAACAAAAATTGCAGCTATCAGTTCCCAGGGAAACTCAAGCTCGGTTGCGAGAAAACCAACACTGGTGGAAGTGGAGAGATGACTATTACTATAAAAAGATGTATGACGATGTATCTTTGAACATAGTCTTTTCCGCCTAGAACGTTTTTTTTTTGTTGAATGAGAATGAAATCTAAATTTTCGAAACTTTTAAGTCAAGTTCGCGTCTGTATCTCTGGAGCCGAGGTGCCAGCTCAAAATGAAATGCAATCATGAAGAGATGGTTTCCGTTTTTTATCCCTCCGAAAATCTATCGACTTCTATTATTTCATCGTGATGATGCCAAATAAGATTTTAAAAAATTAAAAATTTATGCTTAAAGAAATTTTGAAAAGTTGCTGTGAATCAATAAATAGAATGTGGTATTCAGGGACCAGAAGAAAGTACGGATTGGGGAAAGAGGACGATATCGAGTTTCGAGCGTCCTATTCGGTTGAGCTCGTTTTCAATTGGAAGTAACAAGTGTGTAGATCATGCTGAAAAATGTAAATTTTCATAAATAGTAAGAACGAAAAACTTACGCGTAGAGATAGTAGAAGAACGAAATCAGATAGAAAGCCAATTTAATCCAGGAAATGCGCAGAGTCGAGGAGAGGGTTGAGCGGTTGAGGATGGTGGTAGGATCGTAAATTCCTGGACCGGACATGACTGGGCGGTTGGCATATGTGTAGATGTGGTAGAAAGCGAGTGGAAGATTGACCAGTATCGAAATAAGCTGCCAGCTGAAGATGAACAACACCGTGAATGTTCCGTGAATGATGTATTCAGGAAGGATCAGTTGGTTCAGATTCCGACACTGTTCGATGGGGTTTTTGTAGTCCGTTCGCAGCTCATCAACACAAATTACCTGAAAGAAAAAATATCAGAAAACCTTGATGAAAATGTTCTTTCGGTATCGAAAACTTTTCAAAAATACTCACCGTGTAGATCGCGAAGAAGATGCAGAATCCAACAGCAATTAGCGCTAGAAGGTAGCATAACGCTGCGAATGTGAAAGCCATCTGTAACAGCAAAAAAAGTAAAAGGACTACTACAGTACTTGAAAAACAGTGAGGAATGAATTAAAAACAGAAGAAGTATTCACGGAGTTGGCAAACAACCGTTTAACTGAACGGCGAAAGTGTAATAAGTCTGGAAACACTAAGGCATATTTATTCGGTAATTATTTCAATTTAAAAAAGTGCTAGAATTTCTGGTCCAAAACAATGAAACAGTTCGAAACAGCATCAAGAGAGTAGAGATAAATTGTACAACAAGAAATCCTGAAATATACCGGTTTTTATAACTTCACCGAGCCTATCAAAACGAAAGATCAACGTTTCCTATTCTTCTGGACCTATAACAACTTCCTCCTCAACAACAAGTTCCTCGTGTTCTTCCAACGGATTGTCAGTTTCATAGATTAGACAATCCTCAGTTGCAACCATTTCCTCCACTGGCTCCCCCACATCTCGTAGTTCTTCGGGGCCAAATATGTTCGGCATATCATCATAGAAGTTTCGACCATTTTTTCTTCGACCATCTCTCCGCATAGACATCTCGCTTCTCCCATGGAAGTTCAACTCGTTTTCAATCTGAAAATTTTCTTTTTTTTTTGAGATGTTGTTTACTGCAAAATCAAACCTCCTGCATTCTATCTTGTCCCAAGAATCCTACAACGTCGTCATAATCAAGTGGCCCAAAACCGTCCACATCAAATGCTTCGAGCACTAATGGATGATAAAGTGGTCGCGATTTACTCAAATCCCACACTTCCTGTCGCTCTTCTTCTGTTGTACAGGAAAGCACTGGACAAGCTGTCGCTCTTCTCCAGAGACCGAGACCGACATGGTAACGCAGCGAATTTCGATTAAAGTGGGAAGCACAGAGATAGTGCCGACCAGGTTTCGAAAGGCGATTCGTAAGATAACGATAGATCCAGGGCTCGCGACACATCGAGTTGATCCATTTTGTACGTAGCTTTTCGTCATACACGCCAGGGAACGGAATCATCGCCGTGCAATCATTAGCGTGACCGCACAAGACACACTCGGTTTGAACACCGTACATGATTCGACGCTCGGCAATTATACTAAATGGATCGATACCATCCGGAAAGTGGGCATTGCAGATAAGAGCCGATCGATTGACTTTGGCTAATGCACTCAACGCCTTCTTAATAACAATTCTCTCAGATTGCGCAAGGGTATCAACGAGAAATGATCTCTCTGCGTCTGAGTTCGGATTTCGCAAAGTGGCCATTTCTTCTACTCTCTTCCAGTCATCACACAATACGCATTTGCAAACCGAATTCGGTCCTCTTGGTGTCAGATCAAGATCGTCTGAATCCATCGGGAGCGGCAGCGCTTCATTATCGAGTACCATTTTTCCTTCGTCACCTTCCATAAAAGCTTTACGACTGAAGTGATAGACGCAAATGCGATATCGTGTCGGTTTTGGTCGCAAGAATCGTTGACGGAGCTGAAGTCGAACAATGGTATATAAATATCTAGAAGTAAAATGACTTACCCATGATAATTTCTTAACGTGGAATTTGCTCGATTCGTCAAATGGAAACAGACTGTTGACCCATTTTCTCCGTGTCTCTAAATCATGAGGCATAGGAACGAGAAGATCCTTGTCACTCATGCATGAGTCGCAAAGAACACAAAATGTTCTATGCCATTGCTCCATTCTCTGAGGCAGCTGCTGAAAAAAGCAAATATCAAGAATAAAAATATATCTTAATTTACACGTACTCGGAAGTCTAAATGCGTTTGACAGACATTGATAGGACAGAAGTGATACGTTTGCGACAATGAGCCTTCAGTTTTTCTTTTCTGCCATAGCGTTTTCATCGATTCTTCAAACTCGAGCGGCCAATCCATAATTTCTAACCACTTTCTGTGCCGGAATTCATCGAATGGCCAAGTTCGGATCGTGAATTTGTATGGGAAATCAGGAAACTCGTTTCCAATCGGCTCGACAGCGCTGCACACTTGACAAAGACGCTTTGAATAGGGAACATCTCCCATTTTTTCAATCATTTCGTTTTCCTCATCCGAATCATCCGAGTAGATAACTTGTTCGTCTAATACGTTACTGACTTTGGTTTCCAGTTGAGCTGAAGTTGCGATTGTGTTGGAGGGACCTGGTTGCATGTCAGAACAAATGCTAATCTGTTCGGCCTTATTGGTGGGAAGCATAGTTGAAGGAACGGACAAGAACTCTTGCAATTCTTCTCCTTGTATCAACTCATCATTGCCATTGTCTCCTGAAGCCATCTGACTGATTTCGTCCGCACTCTTCCACATTTCTCGGTCCCAAAACATCTCATCTCGACATTTGTCTACCAAATACTTTCTTTCTCCTCTTTTATCAGATGCAACAAGTCTCGGATCGGGTAGAGCATTACGAAGTAGGCGCCACTCTCCGAATCCATTGATTTCAAAACTACTGTCCGATATGTGAAAGTCACATAAAAACTGAGTCACTCCACCTCTCAGAGCCGTTGTCAGCCGATTTTTATATGCGTCATTACCAGCTGATAGTACGTCGATCCAACGATTTCTTTTCGCGCGATTCTGAAAAAAAAATCGAGATGAGATTATGAGGATTGAAACTCACTCTTATGAAAGGGAGCATTGAAGAAAGCGGACCATCTCGTCCACAAAACACGCATTGCAAGTGAATAGCATCA
Organism: Caenorhabditis zanzibari; assembly: GCA_963966625.1. Lineage (NCBI taxonomy): Eukaryota > Metazoa > Nematoda > Chromadorea > Rhabditida > Rhabditidae > Caenorhabditis > Caenorhabditis zanzibari. Next base: position 11,707,348 of record OZ016472.1, on the reverse strand, counting down.
AAATCGAACTGAATATCTTCAACAACAGAATGTCGCCCTTCCTGGAATAATACAGAATAATTTGCCAGTTATTCAATTATTTGAATAAAACGAACCACGGGTCGAACATCAAGTGGCAGAAGTTGACTTCCTTTCATGTTGTGCGAACCAGGAGGAAAATGCGACTCACAAAACTCTCCTCCGTGTGATCCCTCGCAAGCCATTTCTCTTAACCACAATTCTGCCGACCGCTCTTCGTCTAGATTTGAGCGCAAGATCCATACTTTTCTCAGTCTGAGATCTCCAGGTAGCACTCGTAGCTTTCCGACGGTTTTCTTGCGACAAACGTGGCAGTACTTCATGTAATCGTTGCGACGCGTGTAATCTTGTTGCTTGTAACGATCATAATATCTCGACTGTGTATGATCTATGTACCCCAATGGCTGAGTTCGAGCTCTTTTCCGACTAAGCAACTCTTTCATTGTCATGTTCGGGGAATGATGATCCAAAAATTCTAGATGATTCGATAATAGCGATGACTGCAATAATATAGTTGGTTAGATTGCATTTCTCGAAACCTTACTCCTTGTTCATTATCTTCTTCGAAATGCGCTGGGAAATCGTTTGGGTCTTCCTCGATTATTTTTTCAGTAAGAATTTCGTCTTCATCCTGAAATCTTTTTTTTACATTACACTGTTATCTCCGCAGATTTCAATGATATCTCACCTCATCTGGATGCGCAGAGGTACTTGCCCGTTTCGACATCTGAAATCAGTCGAAAACAATTTTAACTGATGAAAGGAAACAACAAAAAAGCAAAAGTTTCACCGAATGAGTGGCGGTTGTTTTGATGGAAATACGAGACTCCGCCCCTTTGCAACCCTGGCACGCGGTTTCTGCAATGTGCGCGCGCACTTATCGACTTTTCATCGAACATGGCTGCTTCTGGTCTTTATTTCCAAGTTTTCACTCGAGTATTCTTGTCAATTGGAAATCAATTGTCACTTCTCATATTCTAGGTGCCCAGCCTGCTTATTACAATGTGTGCTAAATAAATTTCTGAAAAACAGACCCGGAAATGTTTTTATCATGCAAAACTGAGTTTTCAGTACCACAATGTTTTGGCGTCCAACTGATTCAGTACTGAAGCTTTTTCTGTGTGTGTGTGTGTTTTTTAAAATATGAACAGATGTCACTTTTTAACTACATTTACATTTATTTCCAGTCCAAACATATTCGACAGAAAATTTGATCTTCATAGGCGATTTGAGAGTGGATGGAAACAGTAGGAAGAAACGATGACATGGAAGTATGTAGTCAGGAAGAACGTTCGTTAGTAAAACAAAAAAAGTTCTGCATAAAAATAGTCCGAGGAACATTTGATGGGTGATTGGAAGGAGAGATACCGCGTAATGAGAAATGGGGTCGAAAGTATTGATGGATGCAGTTGTGGGAAAGAGGGATGCAAGAGTCCGAAAATCGTACGGAAGTGCACATATTAACGGACAATCATTACTTTCAGGAAAGTCATGACGCTTTTCGCACAGACAGCATTTAACAGTAATTAATTACAAGAATGAATTGATAATTGATACTTACAACGTTATTAATCCAACGCAGAGCAGTAGGAGCAATTCAGGAGAACAGAGCAACGGGGAATATGATACAATTGAATACGAGCAAAAAATGATTAAAACACAATAAGATTGTTTATCTGTGGAGAGTTCTATTGTACCCGACAGACATCACGATCGCCTTCTCCTTCCGCATTTGTTTGGCCGTGCCAGTCGGCCAGTTGACATCGAATTGTATCAAGGTCTTTGTCGAGATCAGCGAGTTTTGCACATTGCTTGGAGAGCTGAAAAATATGAAATTAAATACATGGCGTTGAAAGTGGAGTTTCTTTACCGCAGATTCCGCAGACATCATGGAGAACGGTTTCGATTCGTCCGCTTCATAATCTTCTTCATCATCCATCTCACTCTCTGACATCATATTCAACTTGACACCAAGAAGACGAGCCACATCTGGATTTTCTCCACGAGCCATTCGATCTACAGTATCCTTCAAGCATACGACCATTGCTTTGCACATCGTTATGTGACGGTTTTGTTCACGAATAGATCGACTCATCATTGGAGTGATGTCATCTCGCTGTTTCGAAGAGTTGAGTGCAAAGTTAGAAAAACTCTTTGTGAGACCATTCGATTTAGAATGTGACAGTGGAGACATGTTGTTCGATCCGAGTGTGGAATGTGCCTGAATAATCGTCAAGATTTTACATCGAGAAAAATACAATTGAAAGAAATACCTTCGTATAGGGTCTTGCCAAGGAGGGTCTGATATCTGACATCGTTTCCATTTCGTCGGCAAGTGGTGTTGATCCAGAAGAGCACGACTGCTGGCAGATTGTTTGCTCCAACCGAAGAGTTGAGACACTTCTTTCCAATTCCTCAACGGCTCGCTTCTTCGCTTCTAGCTTCTTGTTCAAGTTCTCATTCTTCAATTCTAGATATCCTTTCTCTGATCGCATCCTTTCAAAATCTGCTTCTTTCTCTCTCAGTCGAGTCAGTAGCGTTCTACACTCTTGAAGTTCTCGCTCTTGCTTCCAGATTTTGTCGCGAAGCTCATGGTACTCCTGCTCATTTGTGTGGTCTCCATTTTGAGCAGCGGCTCTAGTCTCATCCAGCTCAGACTCCAGCTGTTGGATCTTACTGAGACAATGCGTCAAATCGTCACGTGCTCTCTCTGAATCGTACATCAATCCCTTGATTTTCCCTTGATAGTCCTCATTGAGACGTTCAATTTTCTGATAAGCTTTCAGCAGCTTCGATTCGAGAGATGTAACTTTACGTTCCTTCATTGCCAACTCATCACTCATCTCTTGCACACGGATTTGTTCGCTAGTTGACATGCCAGTACTTCCGTTGAAATGAGAAGATTTGGACGAAGAATCTGCAACTGTTATCTTCTTATCAAACGTAATCTAATCCATGTCATTCTATCTATACATCAAAAGCAATTATCTCACTACTTTCACCCATGAAGCGGCGGCGCCTTTATCATCTACAGTTCATTATTCAATGAATTTTACGACCTCCTACGGTTTTTATTAACTCTCTAATTATGATTGATTAAAAAAAAAAAACTTACGTCGTGACTGATTAGGGGTTGAATGCACACTCTGTTGTTCCTTTTGTGTCAACTCTAACTCTCTAATTCTCTTCTCCAAATATGCGATTCTTGCATCACTGGCACTGTTAACTGGTCCATCCACTGGAACTTTTGTGAACAATTAGTGGACAGAAATTGATTTAGAACTCACCTAGTCGTTCTTCTCCTGGATGTCTCATGAGAAAGTTGGTATATGCCGGAAGATTCATAGCACCGCCGCTTCCACGTCTCTCCGTTCGCATTTCATCGCGAGATTCGCTCAGGTGTCTACTTTTATGAGCCAAAGGAGCCACTGCGATCTGAAACAAAAAAAAATAGTGGGAATACTTGAAAAATATGTTTCTTTCTAATTTTCATCGCCATCTATTCTCTATAGTTGTATAATACCTCAGGTTTTTTCTTTCTATTTAACGCAGGACTGCCTGATTGTGCTCTTAATTTCGATGAGCCACTGATAGTCTCAATCGGACGATGAGATGAATGATGACGGGGTGGAAGATGGTGACTGTTTCCATTCTGATCCGAAGTTGGCGACGTTGAGCCGCCCGTCAGCCGTTCTATCATTTTTGTATAGAACCTGCCCATTGCTCCACCACAACAACAAATGTTCATCCGCCACACAGATGATCAACGCACAGTGTTCACATCAATCGGTTTTTAAAATGTATTCTCGTCGTTTTTACGAGAATTCTGGACTATTTTGTATCGCCTTTCCAATATATATTCAACTACACAGTGGTAGGGTTCGTTTCGCTGGAACGAATAGAATGGAATTCAGAAAGAAATCGCAGTAAAAATGAAATAGTGGGCGGTGTACATAAAAGAAGAAGCCCGGAAAAAATGAACGGGGGAGCGAATTGATCGGAGAATGATAGCGAGAAGAATTCGAGGAAACACGGAAGGAATGGAATGGAAGAAATTGAGGAGGCGGTGACGGCGGCGCCAGCAAAGAGGTGACCATGGTGGCCATAAATTCTCTCAATTGCTAACTGGTCCACCAGATGAGATAAAGGTTGAATGACCAAAATTGCTGTGAGAATTATCGCTAACAATCATTTTCTCTGCAATCTTTTCGAGTATGTATGGGTGGGGGCGTTGGGAAAATACGCGGGATTCATGGATTATGTTGGGAAAGTAGTCCATGAATGTGTGGGACTTCAAAGGAAAATTGGTGATCATCATTCGCGAAATGAAGTAATGAAATGGATCTGTGAAAAGTTGAATTGAACTGCGAGAAAATGACTACTCCGAATTGGAATTGCAACCGAGATAAGAATCAGTTATGTGGGAAGGACGACTACTAGTTGATGGCAGACATTTGAAGCGAAGTGGGAGGAGGCGTGTGAAATGAACGAAAAAGAAATAGTTCTGCATTTTTTTGGTTTTCCTAGGATTTTCCATAATCTAGTGGGAACTGAAGAAAACCTGAGCTTCGCATTTGTGTTTCTAAACTCTTTTTTTCAAATTGAATAGACAAAAGACGAAAGGAGAAAAATAGAAGAACACTTCTGTTTCTGAGTCATGCCTTGTCATAACAAATTTAAAGTCTTTGTCAGAAAATGTTTGGAAGTGTTTTTAAAAAGCCTTATTGTCCGTATGTTTCCGATTTCTAGGTCAGTATCACAAGTTGAAAGAAATTTAGGTAGGAGAGAAACAATGAAATGAGTGACATTGGAACACGAGTAATAACATTAAAACAGCACGGAGTCTAGGTCAAAATGGTTCTCTGTATCAAAAGAGAAAGTTTTGAAAAGAAAGGGGAACGTGGATATCAAGGAAAGCTCAATGCGGAAGGACTTGGAAGTGGGGATTTCTGGAACAAAAGCAAACGGGAAAAGAACAGAAAAAGAGACTGTGGGCTGATAGAAACAGAGAGAAAATTGACACCACATACACAATATGCTTATGATGGTGGACATAGTGAGGTGCAGCGCAACGTGCGCGCGGAAAAAGACAAACAATCATCATATAGGCTTCTGCAAGATGGACATACAGACAAGTGAATGGCCAAGGAAATCGCATGGCTCTTGAGCCAACAAAAAAAAGATGGGCAATCGGCAGCGTGATAAGCAGGAAGATATGTAGTCTACTCCGGAAGAAAAATAATGAAGCGGGAAGTTGAAGAAGCATACACAAAACTTTTAAGGTTAACTTGAAAGAAATGGAAAAATGTTTATCAGATCTTTCAGAAAAGAACAATGAAGTATGAAACAAGTTGAAGTTTTCGAGGATATTATGAGAACCTCACTGGCTTTTTCGAACCAAGAGAAGCTGTTGATGTAGAATTTGAACTAGATTTGAATAATTGGAAAAAAAACATTATTATGCAATATACCAGATAATTAGAAAGGAGACTGTGGAGGACATAGAGAGTGAGATCTGGCAAGGGTGTGGTAGAAAGAGAGACAAAGTGGGAAATCGAATTATTCGAACCGGGTCTTCACAATTCCACACATTTTTCCATATTATCCAAAAAGGATTGGAATGCGTTTTTGAAGTTGCACGTTGTTAGGATGAGCGTCTCTAATTCTAATGTTTGAGGAAAGCAGATAATTATCCGCGGTGACGGTGAAAAATGAAATAAAAGAGTAAGACAAAGCAGGAGGAGGAAAGCGAAAGAGAGACATAATAAAACCGTTTGGAATTGAAGACCGGGAACGGATATGTCAGTCATACGGACAGCGGACAGGACATCATGGATAACAATCAACAAGCATAGAAACATTAGGATCTGCATTACGGTAGAGGGGATACATGGAAATCCCGCAAAGGAGAAGACCACTTTTCAGAAAACTTTCGGACCTTATCTCTCAGTAATTCAGGAAAAAGTCCTGCATATAACTAGCGTCTTCATCTTGGATCAGTACACATTCTGTAGACGCTTGTGTGAGTGTAACTCGACACTTTCGGTCCACTTCGATCGAAGAGGTGACACATTTAACGATTCATATATATCTGCGCATTGGGTTATGTGCTTTGTGGTGCACATTTCCAACACCTCGACCACATGTTTCAATATATCATTCATTGTTCAGAAATGTCACAGATAATCGTTTTAATCTAGTCGGCAAACGGTTTGGTATAAACTCAAAAAAAATAGAGAAGAGAAGCTTAAGGAGAAAAAGAAGAACTAAGAAATAACAATAGTGATGGCGGCGCCACTAACAGAGACCCAAAAAACTTGACACTATTTACCCAGCGATGGAAGAGAAAAAACGGGGGTTTCGTGATTGCCGAAAGAGAATTCAAAAATATTGTGTATTTTTAATTTTACTATGGCTAGGCTAAAATCGAGAAGAATGGCATAGTGGAAAAGGCAAAGAGAAAGAAACACATTAATCAGAAAGTAGACGAATACATGAATGTTCTAGTTGTTCTAATTGGGGAAACGAGGTGAGACATCGACTTTTCTCTGACTGAATTCCAAAAAAAAAACTAAAATTCAACTATCGCATGATTGCAGGGTTGCGTTAACTCTGTTATTTTCTACTAAAACAGACAACAGGTCAGGCAGTGGAAAGAAAGAAGAATAGAAATATCTGGCGACATCTGCTTCGAATGTTTTCCATCGACAACCTCATACTTTAAATCTATGGAAACGAATAAAACCTAAGAGAACAGAGTAGTGGCCACATTTTGTCACCGTCTGCTCTATTGTCATATGGGATTCTGTTCACAAAGACGGTGGAGCTTCGGTGTCTACTTAAGAATCAACAAAGTGAAACGAAGAGTTACATTTACCCCCTAGAATCAATTCAAAATTTTGATTTGAAAAAAAACTGCATTGTGGTTGATTTAAAAATTGAGGTTTGGGAAATGTGACCAAACAAAAAACAACAAGGGATGACAAGAAAAATTAACTAGATATAAATGAAAGAACACTAGGAACGAAGAAACGCAGACAGTGAAACGCATCGAATTTGGATGAAATACATAGAGGAAAAGAGGTATTGAGAGAGAGATAGAAAGAAAAGACCTATGCAAAATATATGAACAAAAAGGAGACAGAAAGGAAGGACAAGTAGAACAGAAAATAGAAATACCAGGAGAGGGATGCGTTCTTTTTTCACTAGTACTTCCATGCGTTTCCGAAGAGTAATTGGTGTGGATAGAAGGGAAGTGGGTGTGGAAGAGCGAGAGGAAGATGAATAATAGAAGTTCGGATTCAGGTAAACACTTATTCTCATAAACACAATGGACAGAATGTTTGCCTCGTTTTGTAGAGAATGTTTATATATTTCAAAAAGTAGCGTCATGTTTAGTGTCTCTGTTGCAGAAATAGTTATCCTAGATACTTTTTTTGTAGACGTTTTGTATTAAAATGAAAGTTCGGAAGAATATTAATCGTTTTTTAGGTATGATATCCTAACAAAATGAATTTTGACACTCCTTGAGACTAAGTGATTATTTCTATTGTCTGCCTCCCGATTAACACCAGGAAGAACATAAAAAGTCGGCACCGTAGCAGTCGCCAATTTGAGATTTCTTTTCCTATCGTTCGTCGGAAACTGGGTTTTTACATGGGAGAATGTGAACAGTCGAGGACAAATGAGGCGTTCAGTCGGCATAGATAAAAAAAGAGTGTAAAAATAGAGAGGGATTCAAACAAAAGCTTTGACACGTCCAAGGGCGACAAAAAGTCCAATTTTGAAGTTAGAAGAAACATTTAGAGGTTATTTTTTTAGAGTTCTGATGATAGATGGCGATGTTTCAATTTTTTAATTTTTGGCAAAAGATTTCAAAAAAACTAACCTGATTTTTTGGAGTCGATGTGTTCTTTATTCCTTCCACAAACGAATTCCGTACTGGATTCCCGACATTGTGCACACTGCGACGTTGGCTGAAAATGTTTTTATTGGAATTAGAAGAAAAAATGAATATTTTTCTATTGTTTAATGTTTTAAAATCATATTCTTAACCTTCTCTTCCAGTTATGCCGATCTCTATTTCGCATATCTGCTTCTATTTCGGAGCATTCTGTATCTGATATCGTGAATAAGGAATCATTACAGGAACATGATGGACGGATCGACCATCGTGCCGAATTCTCCGTTTTTCCCGACACTAATGACATAGTATCATTGGTGCTCTACAAAACATGACAGGATAATTCAGGACAATAAAAGGTTCAAAAGTGTGAAGATTGAAGTGGGATAAAAAGTGGAGAGAAGAGGTAACTTGGAAAATCGATTGAAGACAAACGAAAACTTCGCGGCTGCCAAGTTCTTTTTTCAAAAATATTCAAGGTTACACTTTAGATATTCAAAGTGTTCTTGCTGTTACATTTTTGCTGGGATTCAACACAAACTCTTGCAAACAAGAAAAAAACTATACTGAAGGAAATGAGAAAGAAGAAAAGCAAAAGCATTAAAATGAATGAAATGCGGCAATGACCAAGACAATGACCACTTCTATGAAGTTTTTTTGCTCCATCAAGCAGTCAGCTGGTCGACACTGATCTTGAAAACTAGAAGAACAGAAAGAGAACTGAAACAGAAAAGAAACAGGAAGAATGGATGGGAGCTAATTTGGGACAGAGACCCGTGTCTTCTTCTTCTTCGTTCTCATTCCGGATGAAAACGTGACGGCTGCTGGCGATGGTCAGAGCCAACAGACGCACAAACACACACATGAATTAACTGGGATTTAGATAGATGTATAAGGGTACATACATTTCATTCTCTGCCCTTTCGTCGCGCGAGAAATTCAGACGACTATGAAAAGTCTTCAATTTTTGTATGCTACAAGGCCCTCTTTGAACGAAAACTAATTTGAAATTGAGCTTTCTATCCAATACGACTCAAACTGAAAAAAAATTCTCCAAGAAAACTGGACAAACAAATGTTTAGATCTTATTGCTACCATGATTCAGCAAAAAGAGAAAAATGAAAGGAAAAGGACAGAAGACTCAAGAAACCTCTTGTCATCACTACCGTCACCTCCGTTTACGACATGTCTTCGTATCCCGTTGTGCCACTCATCAGGATGTCGTCGTTTGTAAATGTGCATGCAATATGCGCATTTTATATCGGTTTACTAACCCAAAATGAGAAAGAGAATCCGTCTTTCAACACAGCCGCTCATTCAATATATGAAAACTCTTCAAATATACTGAACTGTTGGATTAATGAGGAATCGGTAGCTTCTAAAACTGAGTGTGGAATATGCTCAGGGATGGGTACAAAACAAAAAGAGCAAAATGATAGTGTACACAGAACACCATATCATTTGATCTGAATGAATTCGGAACGATAAATTGGACAGGAAATAAAACAAATAGCGATTTCAATGACGCGAGATGAATCCTAACAGTAAACACAAATTTCTGACAGGAACTGTGTGAACGTCCTGTGTCTTGGGCATGGACTAAACAATGCTTGACACTCTTGAAAAATGTGCTCTTCTGGAGAGAAGAGAGAGAAGAAGGAAGAGAGACGATATATGAATAATGAGGACAAGAAGAGCCCCAATTAGATGTAGCTCGGGGGAGAAGAGTCACCCATTCTCGCACATATGCACTTCTCTGTTCCCAGACAATTCTTGCGATTTGTGGCATTTGCAACATCTGACGGATGTGACAAAATAAGAGAAATGACATCTGAATCTGACTCAAGTTCTCGAGGGAGATCAAACATAAGAACAAATGAATATCAAATGCGACAGAGTAAGTATTTCACAACTTTTACATTTCAAGTACTGAGAAAAGAATCGCTTCAACATTTTCCGAGGAAAGTTGAATATTTTTGCTCTTCGCTTTGATTGAGAATCGATTGGGTGCTCCTAATTCGCCGACTAAATCAAATTTACGAAGGGCATCCCGTAACAGTCAATTTAATAGATTGTTATTCAAGAAAGGAGGATTGCTTCCGAATCAATTGTGGGAAAAGACGTATTCTAAATATCAAAAGAAGCAAGAAATCGGCGGAATAGAATGCAAAAGATTCACGAAATATGATTCCCTACGAGCAGGCGTCGGTGTCTGGTGAGATGAAAGAAGGAAAAAAAAGTTACATCGAAAATCTCTCAAGAAACAACAAAGTAACCGAAAGTTCCAAAACCAATAGAATTCATTCTCAAAATCCGTCGGTCATGAAGTTTTATTGATAGTTAGAAACATATGAGTTTCTTTAAAAGTTGGATGCTGCCGCTTGAGAAAGCAATCTAACCGAAAGGTTTGGTTCAGAAAAAATGCCGCCGTCAGTAAAAAAAGAAGATGGATAAATCATAAAACCGGATTTTCTATTCATCCTTCGAAAGTTAAAAAAATCGAATGTGAATTGAAAAATAATATTTCCTTATTGTACATAGATGGAGGTTTTCGAAAACGTTGTCTTACAGTTTTTTCCCAAATATGCTATTGAACATGCATGAGCATTATTCTTGAAGATTCAAAACTGGACTTTTTTCTTAGCTCCGGGACATTTCGAAAGAGTGAGATCCCGTTTTTTTTTCTCGAATTTTTGGAACTTTTCATAAAACTTTTTGCGTTTTTATATAGAAAGAGATTTTTTATCAATAATAAATCATAAACTCAAATAATATATACGAAACGTTCCAAAAAATTAAGCAAAACCCCGATTTCACACTTTCAAAATGGCCGCTTTCGAAATGTCCACTTTCAAAATGTCAGCCTTTTTTTATTTCGACCATTTTTTTAGAGCAGAGTGTTTTTTTCGATTGGAAAACAAAAAACTCACTCGATACTGTACTGTGGAGCACTGCTTGAATCGCATATTTGATTTACACTTGCTACTCTTACTCGACTTCCAACATGATGAATCGGTGCATTGACTGCAAGATCCGATGGTGAGAATTGAGATCTTCCTCCGCTTGGCGATCCATTCGACAATTGATATAGTGCAGATGCTGAAAGTTCGTTGTCCGGTCTGATTCGATTACGTCTCCATGTGCTCGCACGACCGTGTGAAACTGATCGCATAAACTTGGTGCTTCCTCGAATAAGTTCAACATTTCGCGGCTCCCTAATTGATTGCATTGTGACAGTAAAATTTCGTGATAGTCACGCAGAGGGGGGAAGTGAAATGCAGCAGAAAAATGAAAGTGAGCACTTGAAAGTTAGTGCACACTGCCACACACATACATACAAACAAAACTTTTCTATCACTTTTCCTAAAATGAAAAGATGATTGTCAAATATACTGATAAGCCAGAAACAGAGACCCAAGACAGCGATGAAAATATACGACGTGCCGTCAGTGGGTCTGTATGTTTGTACGTGTGGTGTGTGTGTGTGTGTGCTCACTTTGATTCAATTCAATCGCTCGATTCACACAAACCTCTATTTTCTTTGCTATATGTGCTCTAGCACACTGTTCTGTTTCGCTGTGTCCACTCAGAGCACACCCTGTTTCACTTTATCACAAACAGTAGCACTCTCTGAGCTTGGTGTAAAACAAAGTGGGAAAAAATGAGAAAAAACTTACACCCATTCAGAGCTTGAAGACTGCGACGTCGATCCACATCGATGTTGTGATGAGGGTTCAGGTCTTTATCGTAACTCATGTGATGCTGTCGTGATGGATGAATGTGATTTTGGCGGCCAGTAATCTGTTGGGCAGGATTAACGATGGCCGTTGGGGCGATGACATTTCCACTAGTGCTGTCACATGCGGCACGAACGCTTCCGTTTGGGTTCAAGGAGAGATCACTTGCCTATAAATCAAAAATGGTAAGTAATACTAGATAAATCGTATTTTATACTTATTTTAGGTTCTAAATATTGTTTTTTAATTATTATTATATTTGTGATATTTTCGAAGTTTCAAGGCGCTCCATTGCCAACTTGCCTGAAACTGGACATTCGAGAATTCCCGCTCGCCTATTTTCCCTCGAAATCTATTCGAACAAACTCATTTTTATTAATATAGGGATCGTTAGTTGATCTTAACAGAAAACAGGCAAGCGGGAATTTTCGAGTGTCCAGTTTCAGACAAGTTTGCAATGGAGCTCGTTGAAACTTGGAAAATCGCTAATACACATTTTTATATAGTGGAAGAATCGCGAAATTCGAGAAATACAGTGTCTTCGAAACTCCACTTTAACATGTCCAACAGTTTTGAAACATTAAATCTCTTCATCAAAATTTTCAAATTAAAACGAATTTTCGATGAATTCAAATCTCACCTGAAACTGTGAATTCGTGTATGACCGAACACGTTGCACATCTCTCAAAGACTGTGTTGAATGACATCTTGGAACAGCGTCTCTTGGTTCGAAACCAGCTTCAACAGCATCCCGACGAGATGTATCTCCACGTTTTCGAAGTCGAACTGAAAATAGCAAAAATATTGGTCTCGATTTCTAAATGTTTTTTTTTCATGAATAATCCTAAATTTCTTTTTAACATTTTGCTGCACACTGATTCATTCTTTTTTTGGAAGATCCGTTGACAATCAGTTAAAAAGAGGTTGATCTCAATAGCATACATTCTGGTCGCAAGATAACCCCTTTCTATCTCCCGGTGTAATTTCTTAGAAGATGCCGCTGATCGGTGATAAAAAACTCGGGAGATGACCACATCCCAACCAACAAATGACTCAGTGGATTAATATTGGGCAATAATTTTTGACAATCCGTACACGAATCCTTTCTTACATTCAAATTTTGAAGACGCAATAAACTCACGACTCCCGTGACTTTTCCGTCGAATTGGTGACTCTTCATTGTATTTATCATTAGGTACATAAATTTCAGGAATATTACGATGAATGGAAATATCCGGAGAAGGAGGTGAGGATGAGGTCGACGGAGATGACAACTCCCTCCTTGGTGCTATGATTACAGTAATATTAGGCATGAATCCAGTACAATATTCTCGTAGTGTAGATAAAATTTTACAACCAGCGCAGACTAGGCACATTTTCGTTCGATTAATAGCATCTAAAGTAGTTCGAATATACCAAAAAATAGTTTTAAAATAGGTCGTAGTTGTAATCGTTAATCACTTCAAAACAACATAATTCGGCTAGTTTTATGTATCTTTCGTGTAATCAATCACCGGGCATGAGTTGATCAGGAGCTAAAAAGCTATACTGACAACAAAGCGAGATGAGAGAAGCACCGAGACAACTAAGAGCAGGTTCGAAATGAAATGATATTGAGACCTCGCCCTGAGAGAGAGAAAGATGCTCTCATATCATCATCACAAGTAGTTTTGTCGCCGCGTCCGCCCTCTCTCCGGATCAATCAGTCAGAAAAAAAGAATTGAAATGGCTCTACGAACACAATTGTAATTTTTCTTCTTCATACAATTTTTTCTTCGTGGTCCACCCATTAAACATTGAATTATTCGTAGACCCACCAGTGGATGTGAGCCAATCACAAACACGTGTCGATAGATTTCCTGTCGCAGCCTATTTGCACTAATCCATTTCTCTCCTTTTTTTTGCGCATGGTCTCCAATGTGTGTTCCTTTCGAAAAAAAAGAGACCATCTGCTATTGCATAATTAGATGACAGGAGGTCTCATGAATGACGAACGAAGGTTGCCTATCATTAATGTCGGAGACTAGGGTTTTGAAGTTCAAAGGCAGATTGGAAAGTCAGAGAAGAAATTATCTTTGAAGACTTCAGACTGAATTTTTCAAACACAAACAGAACCATTATATCACATCCTTCTATAGAATGACTCAAAGTTCTCAATTTTTCTGCCTTGATCAATTTCCACTCGAATCGACCTTTCAGTAAACGAACTAATGTAGCGGAAACTTATCGATGAGAACTGATGTTCTTGATCATTTTCTGTGAAAAAAAACTATTCGAACTTTTTCTCCAATCTCTTCTTCTCATTCTTCCATAATATCAGGAGACCACCTCAAATTACGACGTTCACACAATAAAATGAGTTGTTGGCGGAGAAGGTTCGGTTACCGAGTCAAGGTCAAAACAAGTAAGACGAACAACCAATATTTACCATTGTGGCTTTGGGATAGTACACCAGACCGTATTCATCCCGTAGACTTCTTTTCAATTGTGCTCAAAAGTCTCTACTATTCTACAGTCTTCCCCTATTCCAAAATTCTGTAGAAAAATAAGGATGAGCGCGTTCCATTCTTTTCCTTGAGAAGATGTGAGGTCAGATAACCAGAAAAGCGCGTCAGAATGTGAAAATATATTTGGGAAAGAAGTGGATCCCACACGAAGATGACCACAAGCTATCGTAGATTAACAACGATAAACGCCCCGAAATTCGTCGAAAATCAAGAGAAAAAAGCGAAGAAAAGAAACCCACGTTTGAAGCAGAACGGTGCTACGGTTTTAGCCATAAATACCTTACAAACGAATAGAAGAAACGAATGGGTAGATGAGAGTGGTTGTTTTCGTCTAAACTCCGCCTATTTCTAAACGATAACACATTAAAGACGTTGGTCTACGACTACTGATTCGTTTCAGTGGCTTATGACTGTTCATCGTCTCGAAGACTTTTTATGTTTAGTAGAAATACGAGTCTTTGTGTAGAATAGGGTTATTAGCCGTGTTCAGAGCACAACATATGGAAACAAAAATATGCAGAGTGACGAAGGAAATATTGCCTATTCGAATTGATTGACAGGTTAGATAGAATAATTATTTGAACGGTTCAGCTTGATACACGGTTTTGAGTTTCCAGAAAAAAACTGGAAAAAAAATGTATAATGTACAGTATACTTTCTTCTGACAATACGAGTCCATGTAAATTTCCCTAATAATTTTTCATTCCGTAAATCCAGACGGCTCAATAACTTTACCTTTCTTGTCGTTTGTTATCCAATCAACAAAGCTACTGCATATCGAAGGCATATTAGTGTATCAAAAAGTGTTCGTATTCCGAAAAATACTAGAAACAATTTTTGTGAAACAAAATAATGCCTCCTGAATTCTGTAGAAGATATAGATTGACAAGCAAAATTCACAGCGGGATACGAAGGTAGTGGTGATGATTAGAACATTTCCTAGAAAACGAGAGTTCGGATATAAATCAAGAGGTGAAAAGAAGAAGAAGAAGGGCAAAAGACGATACATGTACGGCGGTTTGTAAACTAAATTATTCAGATATGAGGATAATATCTTTGCGGTGGTTGTTGTCTTCCTCTATTCCGATGAGATGACCAACAAGGAAAAAGAGAAACGGTCAAGACAGTTGCGGATATGCACCGGTACGATGCTAGCGACGTAACGGGCATAGCCTGTGGAAAGAAGACATACACACTACCAAGAAGAGACTCAGCGAGTGTCTGGGTGAATGCATTCTATGGATGAGTGGACGGGACACCAAAAAAGGCGTGGTCATCTTTTACGGATCGAAATGTGCCGCTTCATCTACACACAGCTGAATGGAATATGAAAATCGATTGCTCCATTACATGGGTTTGGAATACTAAACCGTATGATAAAAATAGAAAAACTCCAATTTCTTTGGAATACGGTAACTTACTACCGAACGTTTCTTTTGAAGCTAGGATAACCTTGTCTTATGTTCTGCTTCTTTCTCTCGCTAGTCGAGTACGCTGTATTGAGGTAAGCGGGTGAAGATGACGAATCGAACAGACAGGTCCCGTTCGTATTGCCAAAAAGGACACAGGTGGACACATAAAGAATGGAGTAAGAGGGGAACAGAGTAAACGCCATTAGTGCCATTGTGAGAATAAATGGAAAAGTGAACGAAGGACTCTCAATTTCTCACGACACCACTAAAAGCTTTTCGTTTGTTTTTGATTAGTTGAAAGTGTAAGTTGTCCTAACTGTTAGCATGATAAGGTCAGCCTAATACCTCAAAAAAATATTTCTAAATTAACTATGAGTGTCTGATTAGAAGAAAATGCCAAGAATAAAATCCTTATTCGGTGTTAAAAGAAGATATGACAACTTCGACATTTAAATAACATATTTCTTTCTGATGTCTCATTGGACATTTAATGTGAGTAGTGAATTGCAGACAAAGGACAAATGGATATGAATATGCGCTCACTTAAAACGTTCAGATGATTTACAACCATAAGATGTCTCCTATTGATGCTGTTGCTTGCGCACGACTATCGACTGCCTCCAGCCATATACTTTTCTCTGTCGCTGACACAGACACCAGATGCTCCGTGCCGATCTCTTTCGCAGGTGCATGAGAAATAAAGTTTTTGAAAAACTCAAGGACAATGTCCCTTTACGAACACAGATGTGTTCGGAAAGACTGTTTCAATCGTTTTTACGAATTACTATACATACAGATGGCTGGAGCCAGCTGTCTCTCTTTTTCAACTACATAGATTATTTCCAAGATAATGCATACACAGTCATTTATGAATTTAGATATAGTGATGATTACGGACAGCATTACGATGAACTTACCAGTCACGCTTTTGATGATACTCTTCTTGGCCAAGCGAGGTGAGGGAGGTTGTGACATAACGAAAAAAGTCAGAATATCGGAAAGTAGATCAATTGATCTCACAGAAGTGCATATAATTCTTTGTTATGTCAGATGAAAAAACTACATTGCAAGTCGTTGAGCACTAACGGGGTGTGGCTTCTTCCACAACTCCTTCTGTTCCTTCTTTCTACTGCACGTTTCAATCGGTCTATCATAATTCAACTTGTGTCTCTCCTCATCCCGAGAAGTGCGTCTTTCTCGTTTTTTTTCTCCTCTTAAACTCATTAGAGGCCTCTGAACCCACTGTGAGATAACGCATGAAATTCGGAGGGACGACGAAGGTTGTTTCGATCGTCGGCGACCACACACAGAAGAAGGAAGAGCGCCGACGACACGTTATGAGCAGCCATTTGTCAGAAAATTATAATGAACGTGTGCTTCGCACGCACTTGAGAGCGAAGCACAAGAGAAGAGAAAGAAGCATCAACGACTTGAGGACACAATAAATCCACTGGGAATTGTTCTTTCGGTAAGAAACTCCCCATGACAAGCAATTTAGAGAGGAATCAAAAGAACTGAAAGAAAACCTAGGAAATGGATGATCCATTATGGATCACAAGAAACATCACCCTTGCAAATTCAAAGTCAGAACTTGGTGATGTGGGAAATCAACTATTACCAACGACAGTTTTACCTGGAGAATTCAGGAAATGACGAAGTGATTGATTCTTCTGATACTTTGACATTCTGCAATCAATTGAGAAAAGCCGACTAGTGGAAGCAGAAGAAATAACAGATTTGACATCATCGTTATCGTAATCGAACTCTTCATCAAATGTGTCTTCGTCGTTAGTCATCATGAAATCCTTCAAAGTTGTCAGACTTGGAGAAGATGGAATATATGTTTCAGATGAATCCTCGTAGTAAAGCTTCCGATGCGATAGCGAAGTTGGCCTTCGTTCGTCGCTAATACATCCCGACGACTGAACATACATGCTCTGTGACATCAAAGAATTCAGAGGATCTTGACTCTTCCTATGCATGAGTGGAGGAAGATGACTGAGGCTACCGTATCCGGACGAAGACGTTGTGTGACGAACTCGGCGAGGCGTACTTGAGTTTGAGCGGGAAGAGTGTTCACTGCTTGTGCTGCTGAAGTATATCCTAGCACAATCCTGAAAATAAACATTTTACTATCTTTTCATGTTAGAAAATGTCCCACCTTGTTTGAATACTTTCGATGACTTGGCGATTCTCCATCTCCACTATCAGAACTCTTATCCTTGGGCGATGATGAAGTAGTTGAAGTCAGTGCAGTTCCGAATTTTGGGTAATCGGGCATTCCTTTTCTCTCTACAGATGAAGTTCGCCCAAGTGTTGACCTAATCGCTTTGGATAGCGTTTCTCTTACAGATCCTCCCGTACTTCGAGTACGTAGCATCAGACGTTCACCTAGTGAACCTGTAGAGACCCGCTCACTGCTCATTGTCTAATTACAGCAAGTCTGGAAAACAGTCGACAATAGTAACGGGTCTACCATGAACGAGGAAAATCTTGAGCTTTTGAAACGAGAAATAGAGATGTTCTGCAGAAAAAAAAGAAAAAACCAACGTATGTATTGATACTCAGCGATGTTTTACACTAGTGACAGATATTGATGGGACTCACTTGACGGATTTCGTCAAAGGAAATTCACATCTAGAAATACTCTTTACGGAAACATTTCTTTTTTCCAAAGGGCTGAAAAAAGTAAAACTATCTGACGGATATTCACACCTTCGGGAAATCGTAATCAAATTCAAAAAAAAGGCGCGAGAAATCCGGCAGATGAAAGGAGTGGACAGGTGGCATCATGAGAAGATGTGAGAAAACAATTGAAGATGTGAGACAGAATGTGGGCACACTTTCAATGCATTCTATACAACTTTTCATCGGAATTCATAGAACGTTATGATGGGATGTCAATGATACAAGACATCTGGTAAAAAAACATAAAGTTCGCATTAATCCAGATATATCTTGTTCGAATTTCAATGAAAACTACTACGTTAGTTTCGAGAACAAAAATCAAATGAAAAGTATAAGAAAAAAGAGAAAGACAATGGAAACATTTAGAAGAGGAAAGGTGAGATAAGAGAAAAAGCTGATGAAGGAGGTCCGAGAGCACAATGAGGAGGAGCAGACAGCACGACTGACCGGACAATAGGCTGACAAGGTCTGATAAATGACCGCGACAGGCGATGAATCGAAAAATGACCAGCAGATATAAAAGAGATAGAAGAAGATATTAGTGAGGAGATGTTCGCTTCTCGGATAAAAGTGCACCAACACACACCTGACGGGAGTTGTTGGGACCAGATGCAAATAGAATAGAAACATCAAGTTTGTTTAAAGTGATACGAGACCATCTGCGAGCTTTGAATGTTTTAACATGTTGAATAACATAGAATTTCCGATGGCTCAGAGAAATTTGACTGTTTATGATGGAGAACAGGTAAACACACGTAACCCCCTCAACACTCCGACTATCCAACCGGAGATTACGATACAACAAGTGGCTACTCCCCTCTGATGTATATTCCCTAGAACCTTTGTTATTATCATTTGTCAATAGTCTGAGCATCCCGCGACTGCTACTTATTATTCAAACAAACATCATGGAACCTTTTGGAGAATTCTCCGAAATGTACTGTTCAAAACTCACAACGCTCAAGATGGTTTTCCGGACGCCGTCTGCCCAATGCTGCGAATGTTCTGTTCCCGTCAAATGCAATGCTGTGTCGTCTGAAAATCAACCTATTAATAAAAAAAGGGATAAATTCGTCACTTTGCTCGAAGTGGACGAAGCGACCCTCCCAGAACCGGAGTTAAACGTCCTTTGAGAAGATTGTTGGTGGCAGATTTAGAAGCGCGGACACGGATGCTCTGAAAAATGAAAAAAAGTTACATTAATGTTTTGAAAATAAATACAAACTTACATCAATTCGGTGGCTTTCATCCTGATTCGATGAGAAAGAAGAGGATGCGCTGGCAGATGAATCGTTCGAATTGTACACACGAGCTTGCTGAATTTTTTTCTCGAAGTAATTCACAATTCGTTTAAGTTTGGCTTTCATCGAGTAAAACGAATGTTGTCAAATTGTTTAGAAATGTCAGATTTTGGATATTTATTGAACTACTAACCTTCCGTACTTTTATGAGACGCGGTGTATAATAACGATTCCGGGGCTCGAAAATTTCGTTCCCTGAAGTAGATGCCATAGGCGAGTACATGTTCTTATCAGTAAGATTATCTTCTGTTTCTTCTGGAATCGGAGACGGCGTTATTGTGTTCAAACTTCGACGACGACCAGCAACACCTTCAAGATTTCTCTCAGATAATTTTGACACTACGACGGACTTACTAAGAACGTCTTCATCTGCTTTCACTTCTCTCGTACCAAAATCTATCGGTGTTGCACGGTTTTGTAATGCAGCTGCGTCGAGTGAGACATCGGAAATCACATTCGCCACGAATTGGGATGTGTTGAGATTTCGGTGCGCAGATTGCTGAAACTGAACAATTCGAAAGGTTCATTTCAAACTAAAAACTAACAGGAATAGCAACACTTTGGTTGAGCGACTCATCGATTTCCACTTCTGAAGAAGGACCTCGAGTTATCTGAATTGTTGTTGAAGAAGAGCTGCCCGATGGACCGGCTGTTAGAGCAAGTTTGTTTTTGTCCTTTTTGTTCGTGCACGCAAGTCCGAAAAACTTTAACATTCTGAAAAAAATAATGACGACGAGAAAAAGTATTAGAGAACAAAAGAAATGTATTTGAGTTCATCAGGTAATGCTGGGCTCAAAAACCGATTTTTGCACGCAAAATTTGCAGAAAACAGGTTTCCAAAGTAAAATGCAAAATTGTCAAAAACAAATTTTTTTCGGCTGTTCGTGGCGAGACCACTTCTAAAACCGTTAGATTTGCAAAAAAACGATGCGCCTTTAAAGATTTGATACGGTCACAGAATTGGTTTCGCAGCGATCGCAGCCATATTTTGCAAAAAAAAACGAAAATTTTTCGTTGAATATTTTGAACACCTGTTTGCTGCAAATTTTGCACGGAAAAACTAAATAATTTGGACACAGCATTGTCCACAAGACATTTTATTCACCCAGAAATTTTTTTTGAATTCAAAATTACATCGCAAGTGTGCTGCACTGAATACCCCCGTCGCGCGGGTGCATAAATTCCAAAGTTGCCTCGCGGGAAAAAAAGAAAAGGTCAATGAATCCAAATGCGTGTCCAGGACAGTTGACAGATGCTAAACAGAAACAAGTTGACATGAGAAACTCGGGTTTTATGAATCACGATTTTTCGTTCCTTATTTTCAAATGCATTTGAAACTTTTTGCACATCCGCATTGTAGAATTTATTTCAATATTGAATAAGAGTAATTATGCATGAATATAGGCGATAAGTTCTTATTTAAAAAAGAAAACAATAATCAGGTCGTTCGAATACTTCTCGCCGTTGTTACATACACTCCTCTGAGATGCCAATGAGCTATCGGAAACTGAGAATGGAATGGTATTTGTGCAACATTTCTTCCAGATGAAGAACAAATTAACGGGACGCTTCTTGGATTTCCGGTTCCAGTTCGTTTGGAAGTTTTTAATAATATTGTTACATACTGGCCTTGACTGTTATGAAGTTCCTGAATGCAACAAATTTAATTTTGATTATTGGAGATCCTGGAGCATACCCTGACTTCACCCTGTACAAAATGAGCAGAGACTAGAATGCAATGTGACAATTTTATCATAGGAACGTCAGATTCAGTTCCTATCTTTGGTAATTCGTAGTTGTCTTCTACAATATCTGCAAGCACCATCACCTGAATTAAACATTTTAGAATGTGGTTTCGCCAATAGACAAACTTCGGATATTCCAAGCTTATACTTCAAACAGAATTGAATCTTTAAATAGGACACCAACTCTGTTATATTATTGACTTTCCTCCCATCTATCACTCGTTCCCCATTTTCAACATCTGGCAAATAGCTTCTCGCTCTGAAATACTTTCACATCATCTTCGCTATCGTTAATGACTTACTCTTCCTTTTTCAAACAACTTTCAGATTGCTGTGTTTGTTTCTCAAAAAGATTTTTCATTTTTTGAATTAATTTCTTTTCCGAATGCAAACGAGATTCTCTCGAAATTCTAGCATTGAATCCACATAAAATACTTTCGTCGTGTGATTGCATGAAGTGAGAGAAGTCTTCCTGAAGTTTAAAATTCATGCAAGGTCCAATTTTCTTTGACTTACAAAGTTATGATTATCTTCTCTGATGATATTTTTCAACAAAGTATCCGCTGGAATCGAGAGATTCGTTTCAATGATCCACTGAACCATCGAACTGATTATATTCTTTTCAACCGGACAATTAGTCTTTGGATAATAAATCGGCTCAATAACACTTGTTTTCACTTTCATCACATCTTGAGATTCATTTGGTTGATCGCTTAGATTCCTCAACTCCTGATATAATTTCATTATTGCCAAAAGATCTGCATCATCTACTTGGACTTTGAAATTTGGATCATATCTCCTTCTCAATTTCAGACCATAGTGAAATGACAATAATCTTATAATCTGAATTCTTTGTTTCTCTTCTGACTTATCGAGAGCACTTCGAATCGAAAGATTAGCTAGAATACGTCGGACTTGTTGGGATAAAGATGCAGACGCGGAGAAATAGAAGCGGTGAGCAGATAGAGAAATCAGCTGAAAAAGTTAGATTGAAATCTCTCTCCCTCAAAATCTCACTTCTTCGGAACATTCGATTTCATCTGAATATCCTATGATAATCCTAAATGATGAATGCACCACCGAAAGGGTTGTCAGCTTTTCCATTATAGTTTTGAGCTTTCTCACGGTGTCTTGACCACTTTTGTTAACATTCAGTAATAGCCAAATCGGCTCGTCAACTAGTTTTTCAAGTCTCCTAAAATAAAAATATATAAATGGATCAATTCCCATATAGCTTACATGATAACATGATCTAATATCGTAAATACTCTCCAATTGGCATTTCTAGTAACTTGACCAAACTGGAGAATCGTAGTGTAAACTTCTGCGTCGTATTTCAAAAGTATGACTTGTTTCGATTCGGACTTCAAAATGAACGATGAGAAATTCATAAAACTATCCATAGTCAATCTGTTTTTCATTTCCATTTCCAACTTGTCCACTTTGTAGCTGCAAAATCGTTGTTTGTTTTCTACAAAGTTGGATCCTCCTACTTCATTTTGTGAAATAGCAAATGATGTACTATCATTTTGTCATCCCATGCCAACATATGCCGTAGGAATTCCCAGTAAAGATCCGAGATTTTGTGGTTGATTTTATCGAGGTTGATTTCAGAAATGTTTTCGAAAAGTTTCTGAAATTATTCTATTCGGCGAGCTGGAAATTAATAAGAACCTACAGTCTGAAGAACATTTACAAGAGATGTTAAAGTTATTCGATAGAATGGATCGAAAAGATGAAGAGAGTAGCACATTTTGATGACCATCATAGAATAATCTATACACTGAGACATTCTGCTTTCAATGGCACGGAGAGAAGTTTCAATCTGAAAATAATTTATAATCTGAAATGAAAGTGAACAATGTTACCTCTGCGATTTCTTTGTTTCTCGCTGTGATTGAAGACTGTAGGTTTCTAGCTTCTGCTAATAAATCGATAGCTCTCTCATCATCCAAATCCTTCGATCTTCCCAACAAGTCTAACATTTCGTTCTCGGTTTCTGAACGTTTTCGTTTTTACTTTTTGCAATAAAATAAGAAAAAAAACTCACTCTCCATCATTGCAATGTCATTATTCCTAGATTCAACCATTTCATTATAATGATTCAATGTTTCAGACCAATTAGCTGAACCCATTTTCTCACATATATCGTGTCTCAACTCTCCATCGCAAAACTGATTATCAATCGTGATAGAATTATGAAACTTGAACTCGTTAGTTCGTGTCCTAAAGAAAACTCGAAAGTTTTTGTTCACCTCGTGATGAGTATTCCCAATTTTGACAACCTGTAAAGGTATTACTTTTTCGCAAGTATTGAGAACTTCACTCACTATTTCTTCTTCCATTTGGCTATAATATTCTGCAGCATCAATATCCTTCGCTGTTCCAATGTTTTCTCCATTAATTTCATAAAGAAGAATAGTGTTGGAAGACAAGCATTGAAGTCGTTCAGTCTCAGTCCATTGATTAGAGACTACTACGTTTTCAAACTTTGATTTCAAAAAGTCTAGGGCCCGATTATCGTCATTCACAAAACAAACGGGGTCATCCACCAGCATTACAAGAGTTTCCAAATTACACGGTATACTGACTTCTACTTTCGGAAACAGACTTCTCATAGTTTTTCGAAGCTCGATCTGAATTGTATCTTCATATTTATTTCCGATTCAAAAACTCACTTCTCTTTGATCGATCGGTAGTTGTCCGAAGACGTGTAACGCCAATGCAGATCCAACAGAATACTGTACACTGAGAGAGTCCTCATGCATGATATCTGTTATTTTACTCTTCCATTTGTCTTTCTCTCCACTCAATGCTTGAACAAGCCTTTCAGCTCTCTCCATTCGTACTTCACAACTTGAAATTTGGGATTCCAGTTCTTGTTTCTTCTGACACATTTGACTGAATTGATCTGACAATCCTTGAAGTTTTTCAGTAACTTTCTGAAAACCCAAAAATGTTTATGAAGAAATGCATTTGTTGATTCCTCACCAGCAAAGCTTTTCTCTTCACTTCCAATTGTTTCAAATGTTGTTTTACCAATACTTCAGCTTTTCGTAATCTCTCTCTTTTTGGCTCAACAATCTTACTGATTTGATTGTACATATCAATTGCCAATACCCATCTACATAATCCTTCAGCGGCCAATGAGCATTGTTTGACCTTTTCTGGATCAAATTCTTCTTTCGATAAATATTTATCTCTTATCAGTTTCACTGTCTTCTTGCTCATTGAATCTCTCGCGAAACTTCGAATTTTTGCCAAGAAATGAATATCGGAGAGTAGTTTCTGTCCAGAAACCCAATAATCATTAACAACTTCTCCAATCTCATTTGTGATTTTTGCCGGTTTTACTCCAAGAAGGATACAAACGGCTTCCATGCAGAGACGAACTGCATACGGAGGGAATCTCATTGTTTTCAGAGACGATACATCACTTTGAGTCATTGTTTCGAGAGCTTCTACAGCTGATTCCAATGCTGGAATTGCAGATGCCAACTCAGCTTCAGATTCAGCCTGTAATCAAAATGGAATTTCGTATTCAGAAATAAATCTTACTTTCAAAGACTGTGCTTTTGTTGCTGCCTCGTTAGATTTATTCTCATTAGCAGCTACTACTTCTCTTGCATTTTCAACATCAATCGTTTCTTTTTCAATCGTACTCATGAGCATACTGAAAACTGAGAACTCAGTAAATCCCAATCCCTTATCCGTTTGTCCTACCTTGTTTCAATTGAAGTTCTCACCAACTGAGGTTGTAATCTCAAAAGTTCTCCTTGCATTCCAGCCACTTGCTCTTCTGCTCTTTTCATTTTTTCCATTCCTTTCTCATATTTTGACATCGTTTTTCGAACTTCCTCTCTTTTCTTCTTGGCCAATTTCATGATAGTCGACAACATTCGAAGTTTCTCTCCTCTAGTATTCAATGTCTTCAATTCGATTAATTCTTCCATAACTTGCATCAATTGCTCAATTTGTTGCTTTGAGAACAGTTCGGAACTGTATAGTTCATCCAAAATCTCTTGTTCTTGCTCTTTTTTCGAAGGATCTCCCCACCAGATCAGAATCAACATTGATAGAAGCATTCGATGACAATTCATGAACCAAGAGAAATCAGTGGATTTCAAAATCAAAGAAATTTTGAGAGCGGATAACTTTGTTTCCAGCATCTCCCATATTCCCTTTCCTTCCAAAGTATGTTTCTCACCGAATTCGGATAACATCAATCTTGTCAGATACCTCGGAGGAATCAGTTTGAAACAACAAATACATGATACATCCACAAGTATCGTTTCAACCATCTCTTCATTTCCGTCTGGAATTATTGTAAGTCCCAGAACAGTATCTTTCCCATCAATGAGACAATCTCGTAAAACTCTGTTCATCAAATCTCTCCATTGATCGATGGATCTGACACCTTGATTTGTATACAATATATGTCGATTGAGTTCCGTGGATATTGTAAGAGCATCAATTGCCTTTGTTGTATCATTTCCAACAATTATAACATGTCCATAGTTTGTTTGACTCACTTTCTCAATCATGTTGATATTTTTAGCGTCTGTAGGTGATAAAGTGATAGAATCACATCTGATTCGTTTGTTTCTTTCCGCCAAGTCCTTAGTTGCACTGAAATTTCAGTTGTATCACATATCAAGTAGCGAAACATTCCTACTTTTTATAAATGGAGCATAGTTCTCCAACATCCACAAATGTTTTTGATCTCACTAGTTGGAATCTTTCCGAAGTTTTTAATTCCGAAACTTTCTCGTAAAAACTGAGAATTCTGGCATCCAGCATAGCACCGATCAGATGATTCTGTACCGAATCACTGATTTCTTTAATCTTCATGTCCTTTGTCAAGTTTTTCAGTACTGAATTGTAATTGGAAAGTGGGAAAAGCGTCAGAGAATCATTTTCTGTTATATCCATCCAGTTGATTTGAAAAAGAAAACGTTGAATTCTTCTGTGAAAGGTCTCAACAGAATATGGCGTTACAAGTAGCATTTTCTGAGAATATTGAGTCTCAATTTAATCGAATTTCTGTGAAACAAACCATGATAAGTTTTCTCTCAAACTGATATCTCAGCCAATCCATTACTTCGGAAGTTGCGTGTTCGATTCCTCGAATCAAAAAGAAGTTTGATCCTTCTTGTGCATCATCAAGATCTTTATCATGTTGCTGATGACCTCCACTGAAAATTTAGAATTCTTTCTGAAAATACTTTTTGGTACTATTCCATTTATCTTACAACATAATTGAACAGTTATCCACAAACTGCTTTATCTCTTCAATTGTCATTTTTTCATCTATCGACATTGTTATCACATGCCATCCCAATGCATCAAGTTCCGAGTATAATCGGGACAAGAATTCGTAAAATTCCTGACTTGGAGGACAAACAAGAAGAGGAATGAAATCAGAATAAAGAACTAATCCGATAGTGTGAATAAGATAAAAATGAGGTGGGGATACTTCCATTCCTTCTTCATAAGTATGCCATCCATCCGAAAATGGAAGGTTTTTGTAAAATTCATGTAGTTTTTCTTCCTGCAATTAGAAATTCGTATTCTAGAATGATTCCAAAATGTTACTCACTGATTTGAAGAAATAATTTCGAAGCTGCTGAACAGGTACAAATGTGAGAAGTACCGTAACCAGAAGGTGCTCAAATACTTTCTCACTGTTTGTAATAATCTGTTTTCTGAAAATTTTTATATTTGTTGCTAATTATTAAATCGCAACTGACTTTAATCCCTCAATTTTTCTTATCAATTCAAACTTTCGGTACTTGTATTCTGAAAAATATTGCAAAACTTCCTCGGTTCTTTGTTGTTCTGTGACATCCAATGTTGTTTCTTTAGCGAATTCATCAGAATTCTCTAAAAACACCATGGGAAGATATTTCAAATCTTCCGTCACGCAATCCGTTTCAATTATTACTCGTTCAGTTAGTGCAATAATTGGAAGTTCTCTCCATGCAAACAACTGAATGAAATTATATGTAAATAGGATAAAAAAAGGAAATATACCGTATTTTCACTTGTCAATCTGTTGATCCACTGTCTCGTTTTGGTATTCATAAAGCCATCAATCACTATCCATTTGTTCGGTCGACGCATATTTTTTAGCTGAAAATAGAAAAATTATAAATCAGACATAAAGATTTTGAGAGAAATTACAGATTCTCCAAACGGTTGAATGTTTTCCCACAATCCGAATTCGATTTCTAAATCTGCTGATTTCATTTTTGCTGCCTTTGAAATTATCCTTGATTTTCCGGTAAGACTTCCTCCACATACTACGACAACTTGATGATTTTGTAGTAAACTTATGAGATCTTCAGTTTTTTCTTTTATTTTTTGTGGATCTGTATCAAGAAGTTTTCGTGGAACATCGGAACTTTTCGGTGTTTTCACAGGAGTTGGAGATTTTTTAGGTTTCAACAATGCAATGCCAAGGACCCTTTCGAGAAGTTCCTTGTTCTGAAAACACATTATTTTGTGATACACAAAAAATAAAATCAAACTTTTCCGTTCATCGGGATACTCAAACTTTGAAGAATCGAGTTCTCAATAACCAGTTCTTGATCCAAACTTTCGTTCAATGTTATTTTCGTCAGCATAGATTCAGTGTAATTTTTCCACAAATTTTCCATTGTTGCGTAATTTTCAAATTCCGTTATTATTTGAAATTTCTGAACTTTCTTATCTCGATGAGCAATGCTATTCAAAGAAAGTGTTTCATCAATTAATTTGAGATAAGAAGATGATCCCAATTGTAGGTTTCGTGTTGTTCGATAAGCTGACGATGATCTGAAAAAAGTATTCTGTATAACTGAAATCAAACAAAACATACAATAGAAACATGAAAGACGAATTAAGAGTGATTTCTGACTCAAAATGATATTTCAAATTCGATAAACTATGACTCGTGTACACATCTTTTTCTGTTGCCTGTCCGAGATCTTGACAACTGTTTTCCTTGACGAAAACAGTTCCTCCAAACAATAAAGAACCTTCGATCAACATTTTAGAATCCATTTCTTGAGAATGATCACAAATGGCGAATGGTTTTCCGAGAGCTCCAGCTGTTTGGCGAGCTAAGCTCACATCCATATTCTGTACTTTTCCGTTAAATCCAAAGTGATTCATGTAAATAAAGTATCTGTAACACTTAGAACATTTTTGTGCTCAATGGTAAATATGCTCACTTGACAGCCTCGTCAATCAACTTGTAATCAATCATATAGTCAATTCCTTGAATCTCATAATCATATCTAGTAGATACTGTTCCGACACGGATAAAAACATTTTCCATGTGCCAATAGTATCGTAACTGAATGTTTTGAACAATTATTGCATATTCGCTTTTATTTTAAACCTGTGAAGTCCAACGATAATCGTCGATGAATATAACTTGGTCGTTTATAAATTTATTAACCAAGTGTGTAGCTAGAATAATTTGGAAAGTTAGAGCTAAGATTGTTTGGCTAACCTGATTTATAAATGTGATATAGTGCCGGTAGGAACTCTCTTCTTGCTTGTTTGTGCATTGTTGCATGTTGACAGTCTCGAATACAAATTTTCAGCTCACTCGCAAGAATCTTCAAAAATTCGGATGAGGTTTCAACGATCGTTAACAAAGCTTACAGTCATCGAATTCTGCTTCATACTGTTCTCCATTTGCCACGTGAATGCAATTTTCAGATAAACCGATGCCACTTGAATTGGCTCACACAAAATTGTCTCAATTGGACTCAATTTATAGTTCATTTTTTCAATCAGTAGTCTGATTCTTGCTCGAATAGTGTACTTTATCTGAGCATCTAACTCGTGCATCCATTTTTCCACGTGTCTTTTGGATAGGTTCACATTGACTGGCTTCACAAGAGAAATCGTTTCGAACTTTGTAGAAACGGACACAATTTCCATTTTGGTATTTTGATCGAACGTAGTGAGAGATGGGAATAATAGGGGAATATAGGATTTGCAGTTGGCTGGTTCCCTACTATCACAAATGAGTGAAAGAACAAGTTCATCGGATAAAGTGAATAGACGAGGAAATACTGCTCTCTTTTTCCGAAGATAGGCATGAAATCCGTTCTCCATTCTTCCAAAAAGAACTTCTAATTCTGATAAGTCTATATTCAATTGCTGCACCAGATCCATTTGCTCTAGAATCGGTCGTTCCTCAGTCTGAAAATAATCTCTAATTCATCAAAGAATACAAACAAAAAACAATTACTATTTGATTGTTAATATGCAACCATCTCAATGAAATCTTCTTGAATGTTCTGAATTCGTGAGGCATCTGATACGCAATATCTTCCGTTGAAAACACGCCTTCAATCTTTTTCCATCGAATATCGCATTTTTTGTACAAATGAACAAAAGTATTTAAATTCAGTAAGGTATCCAACCAATGTCTGATATGATCCAGAATTGAAAATGCATGTGGAGAAGAGAGAATTGTCTGACTTCTGGCTAAATGAGCCTGCATTTGTACATTTAATTCAGTTGTTAATAATTCTCCTCCTTGATGAGTCACAAATGTAGCTGACTTCCATTGACTTCTCATTTTATCTATTGATGTTTCCAGAACTCGTTCTTTCTCCGCTTGAGCTCCAACCTGAATTATCACTGTGCTGTTAAATTTTCTCAAAATCTAGAAAACCTGTTCAAATTTGTCAGCTTTCTCAATAAAGTTCATCTCGAGTAACTCGCTGACAAGAGGATTTCCCTCCACTTTGAGACTCGTCTCCGAATCTTGCAGAATCATTTTCCAGTGACGATCTTTCATTGCTTGACACGATATTGCACCGAGAACTGGAAGAAGTTTTTCGAATTCAACAAGAACGTTTTGAATCTTCAATAGAGCTTCTTTGGAAGTGGTTACATGTTCCTGAACCTTCTTGATGTATTTTAAAATAAACTCAAGGCTTACATTTATATCGTTTGCTCTTTCAATTAAACTGTCTTTTTCAGCTTGAAGTCGTTCTGTTTCGGCAACCAAAAAGCTATGATCAACGTCAGCTATTCTCACTGAAAGTTGAAAAATGAAAGAACATTATATTTATAATATATTACTTCTTAAACAAGATTCGTGATGAAGAAGGGTTTTGAAATGTAGAGTAGACAATTTTGAAAAGAATTCACAAATTTCCGCAATCCTTATACAGTCTATTGGCGATGAGGGAAGTCCAAGTAAAGATCGTTGACCAATAAGTTTCTAAAGTCTAAGACTGTATTTAATTAAAGAATTCTTTCTCACCTCGTCTTTTCCTTTCAACACTGTACTTCTCTCTTCTAAATTTGCCATTTTTATTTGCACCTTTTGAACTTCGTTGATCCGCACAGCACTTCTGTATTTTTTCAAACAATCCAACCATTCTTTTTCAATCATTTCACATTCATAATAGTTCTTCGATGTTTGTTCCGAAACTTGTTTTGTTATCCATTGTCTTTCATGATTAATTCGATCCCATACAAAGTTGACAAGCTGTTCCAATTTGAATCCCAACCTCGAGATTTCATAAAATTGTCGGATATCGTAATCTGGCATTGTAAAATACTTCATATAGATCTTGTAAGCATTTCCAACGCATAGAATTTTCTCTTTTATGTTTGGTAACTCGTTTTGAACCTCTTCAATATTCCGTAATTGCAACAGAACATCATTTCGAAATAGTTTTCCAGAGCATAAAGTGAAAACTTCTCGAATTTTAGTATTCTTCACAATCAGTCGAGTCAATATTATATTTTTCGTTTTCTCCTCCAACTCTGTAATTTTTGCCAAAGATCTCTTTTTGATATCACGACTATCGTAGATGATGAATCCTTTCAAAACTCTCGTTCCTTGCTTCAATACTTTTTCTCGAATATCCAAAACCTCTTTTGCTATTTTCTCCCAAAACGCGACGTCATCTGGATCTTTCTCATACGCCAATAGCATTTCCTGTACTTCAGAAATCCTCGAATTGAGTAATTCGAAAGGCTGGGGAAGTGGTTTGAAGACGATGCTCTCTGAGTCAAACCAATTTCTGACGTCAATCCATGCTTCAGTGAACATTCTCGGATATATTTTATGGTCAACTCGTGGAACTGAAATACTAATGATATATCGAGATTATTGAAAGAAATAAATTCACTTTTACAGAGATCAAGAAGAATATTGATTCTTTGCCAATAGTCGAACTCCTTCTCATCCTCATTGAGTATGATTATCAGCTTTGCTCGATCATCAACATCGAAGAATGTTTTGACTCGAGTTATATTTTCCATAACAACATCATACAGTAATCTAGCCATCGTAGCAGCAACCGCATTGAATACTGTATGTGATTGGGAAGTAACAAATAACGGAATCCAAGAAGCTCCTTCATCCAACATCAAATTAGCAACCGCCATTGGCCATTCAAATGATAAAACTTTCTTGGTGTGAACCACGAAATCTTTAAGTTGTTTCTCCAATTCAGATACACTTCTTCCGTTTTCATTTAATAAAAATGAGCAATCAATTAAGCATCTTTCTCTGTATTTTCCGAAAAACATTGTGATAATTTTGTTATTCAACCGTAACTGATTGCTGATCTTTTCTGTGTTCTGGGCCATTGTATGTCTCCAAGGCGCTCGACCGATGCATGGTACTCTGAAGTTTTCAAATACTGATTTTAGATTTCTAGCAAATACCTGATAGATTCCCCTTTCAAATATGCGTTGGCAGCATCTCTTGTCCAATCTTTCCAGTTTTCACACAATTCTTTCAGAGTTGTTTCCAATCCACCCTCTTTCAACTTTTCTGATAGACTCTCGATTTGTCCTTTCCAAGCGGGAAAAGAAGGTAGACATTCTTCATGAAGTACATCTTCCGATTTGAAATCAGTTACAGTTTGTTTGATTCTAAAGTACATTCAAAAACATTATAATTTCAAAAAAGAACAACTCACTTCTTTCTAATCGAAGATGTTTCTCTCGGTTTCTTTATTTTCTTTCCATCAATCTCAACTCCTCTATACAAAACGAGCCTTCCATTTTGCTTTTTTATTCGTTTTCCTTGATGGTTGTGATGAACAAGTCTTCGATTACTGTAGTCCAAATCTCGAGGAATATCTCGACATGATAATCCATGACATTTCGGATGGTAAATGTTTCCAAATCCAATTTCATACATTCATAAAATGGAAAAATAGGGAAATGTGTTCTAGAAGTGTCGAAGAATGAAGTTTGGTGAAATGAAGTGTGATGGTCGACTTCCGTTTGAAGAGAGTTTCGAGTAAATGAGAGAAGAAAAGAACCTAAGGATTTACAGATGTCATGTTTCCAAAGATTCCAATATTCAAACTCCTTCTAATGCCAACTGTGTTCAAAAATCTGTAAAAAATTATCGTAATCCGTTTAATATCAGATTTTCCATTCGTCATCATAAAGTCTATGGAGTGCACATCATTTATTGGGTATACACTGATAAGAAGTTTTTCCCCTAATTTTTCAAGATAAGAGTGACACATAATCTTCAATTCAGTGGGCGTTAACTCTTTATTTAAACGATCGTAGAAGTAATCATTTCCGACAGTGCAACATGTGGCTTTACTCGACTCTTCTCTTTAGTTTTCTAGTTTCTGTGTCAGCAGACTTTTGTCCAGCTGGATTCACTCTTTTGAACACGAATAAATGTGTTAAACTCATCACAAACGTCGCCAAGCATGGAGAAGCTTCTGCTGATTGTAGCACATACGGAGGTCATTTGATTTCCATTCACTCTCAAATTGATAATAACGCATATTGGAAATTGGCATCTGCTGCCTCCACTACTCCATATTGGTTGGGTCTGAAGTGTTCATTATCTGGAAGTGCTCAATCTTGTCTTTGGGATGATCAAAGTGGAAATGCTGGAACTTTTAATAATTTTGCAAATGGTTCGTCACAAATCAAATTTTTGGTATAGATATAAAATCTTTCAGGATATCCGATCACCGACATTGGAAATTGTGTTTATTCACCAACTCAAGGGTCTTTCGCTGGAAAATGGTTGAGTGGAGATTGTAACACAATGGCTCTGAACTTCATTTGTGAAGCTTCTGCAAATAATCCAGTTACTGACACTTGCTCTTTCCAATTCAATGGAAACTGTTATTTCCCAACTCTTTCTTCTCTTTCTGAACAAGAAGCTCATTTTGCGTGCCAACAAGAATGTGCCGATCTTGTCTCAATTCACTCTAAGGAAGAAAATAACTATGTTCAGTCCCTTTTCACAAACAATGCTCCAACTTATATCAGAATCGGAGCAATCTCAACCGACCAGAATGTTAATTCGTGGACAGATGGATCTAACTGGGATTATTCGAATATTGGATACCAAAGTTCAAACCTCGGAACATGTTTCAGCATGTCCCTAACCAATGATATTGTTGCAGCTGGAAAATGGATTAGCAGTAAATGTGATACTTCAGTTCCATTCGTATGCAAACGACCATTGGGAACTCAATGTGGATCAACGGCAGGACCAACTTTAGCACCCGGACAATGCAACGGACCACAGTTTTTCGATAACTCCGGAACAGTAAGTGAAATGGAATCCTAAAAATTGACTGATCTTTGAAACCGTTTCAGTTCTACTCTCCAAGCTGGCCATACAGCTACATCGGTCAACAAACCCCATGCAGTTATGTTCTCGATACACCAGTAGGCTCATTGGCTGAAATTCGATTCCCTGTTATGAATCTGGATAGTCAAGCATCCATTGCCCTCTACAGTAGAATTGAAGATACGACACCGTTGGTCGTTTTGGAAGGAAATACTGCAGGAAATCAGTGGTACACATCCACTACAAACACGATGAAAGTTGTCTTCCGTCCATGTATCTCAAATTGTCCAACTGATGGAGGAGTCTATAGATGGCAAGCCACTTTCAAGCCATCCAATGATGTGACGCAAGCTCCGCCGGTTACTGTAACTCCAAACCCAAACAACCCGTCTGGATGCAATTCAACTATTTTGGTGACTCCTGGATACATCACCTCTCCAAATTATCCACAATTGTATCCCAACTTCTTGGAATGTTTTTACCATTTGTCAACCACCGGTGGATACAGAATTAAACTTGATTTCGGAGCGATTGATACGGAACAATGTTGTGATAATATTGTGGTTCGTGATGGACCACTTCTTGGAAGTCAAGTACTCGGAATTGTCAGTGGAAGTTGGCCAGCTCATGCAAAGATTTTCCAGTCGACATCCAATTCAATGCTTGTTTCATTCACGACAGATGCATCTGGACAAGGAACTGGATTCAGTGGTACATTCACAGCATATTGATTATTATTACTTGTGTATAATGTCTAATTTATAATTACCGGTCATAAAAATTATTTGCAAGCACGATGTCACTGATAAAATGCGAAAATTACTTGGTGCATTCTCGATGATTACAGAAAAGTATTATATTTTGATTATTTTGGTTTTAACATTCCATCTGCGATTTGTTGAATCCTCATGCCGAACAGGATTTGATCAAGTTAACTCCAAATGCATCACAGTTAGTTTTTCGGATCTGTCTTCCAACATATGAAGAATAATTCAGATAACCAATAAACGGTTCACACATCACAAGGCAGTTTTAGAGTGCACTTCAAACAATGCTCATTTGGTTTACATTCAAAATGCTATTGTGAGTTTAAATATTCGAAGCGTAGAGTGCTGGCCATAATTCTATCAAATTTTGGTGGTTCGAGGTAGATAACATTTTTTTAAGAAAATGTATAAACTTCAAATTTTACCAAAACATTTCTGGCATAACCAAAAACATGTCTACCAATTTTTAGGCACGTCTCTAAAAATTGATGATTTTGTGACCGAAAAGGTGATCTGAAAAAAAAATTTAATTTTCAAAAATTTTCGGTAAAACATTCATATATTCCCAGAAACAAGGTTTTTTTTATTAAACTAAGACTAAACAAGTCATGAAACCTTATTTCTGTGAAGATATGAATTCCTGCCTGAAAATTTCTAAAAACCCTTTTTTTTCCAAGTAACCTTTTCGCTCACAAAATCTTCAGTTTTTTAGACATGTGCGTAAAAATTGGCAGAAATGTAGCTGATCATGCTAAAATTATTGTGTCAAAATTTGAGGTTCATACCTGTTCTCAAAAAAGAGTTATCCCAGAAAAACCAAAATTTGATAGAATTATGGCCAGCACTGTATGTTGGATAATAAAAGAGAACTGATATTTTAGGATAACACTGCAATTCTGAAACATGCCTCTAACATAACCTCTCCCATGTGGGTTGGAGCAACGTGCAAAGTTAATAAACAACCAAAACAGTGCACATGGGATGACGGATCGTTCTTGGATTACAGTAACTTTTTGCCGGGTCAGTTCCATTTCTAATTTATGAAAGATTACTTGAGATCGAATCTCTTCCAGGCTATCCAGTCACCAACATTGGAACATGTGTCTACATCGATTCCTACAACCAACCATTGAAAGGAAGATGGATCAGTGCTACTTGTGAACTTGACGAGTATCATGCCATTTGTGAAACTAATTCATGATTTTCTTTGAGAAAGTGAATATCAACTGATAAAACAGAAATTCAGGAAAATAATCTTTAAATTAAATTACAAAATGAACATCTTCCAAAAATGTAACCCTAATATTTACTTGAACTGATTAAACTAATTGAATGAAGTGAAGACGTGCAGAAAAGGGAGAAAATGAGAAAAAGGAAGCAAGAATGACCTGGATATCTCGATGAAGAAGGGATAAAGTGTCTTCTGTGTCTCTCCGTTGTCGTTCCTTTCTGTACTCACTCACCTTTTTCGAATGGACTAATTCGACTGTTTGCGGTTTAATCATTGGAAGCATTCATAAGATTATATCGACGAGAATGTTCGTGTTTGCTGCTTCTTTTTTATTTCGTGAGTTTCACTTTTTGTAAATTTGAAAATTTTCTACTTTACACTCTGGTAACCAAGAAAGTCATTTTTGAATCTTGAATAATCATTCGATTGTCTTCGACTACTTAGAATCATTCAATTTAATTCAGTTTTTAAAACTTGAAAAACATATCATAATTTTACAAATCCGTTTTCAGTTCTATCAGTATCTGCTGAAAAAGACCCGAATGCTCCAAGCGAATGTCTCTCCAAATGTCTCACTCCACTTGCAAAACTCCAAAGAAGCTTCTCTTACGTCTTCAACAATTTTGAAAAAGTCTGTGACCTACTTGAGGACGGAGCATTCTGCTCGAGAAAATGCAATCAAGAGGACCAAACTAAGTTCTACCAGTACACAACATTCTATCGAATTCATTGCATCGACTATGAAGAAGGTTTGAGAGATTCTCTCATTTTTACATTTCCTCTTCTCCTTTTTTAGACATCCAAGAGCATTTGACATGCATTGCTAAAGCTGCGGCTGATGCTGATTTGGTGTGCAAGGATAAATGCAAACAGGCACATAAGGTGGAAAAAACAGCAAGTAAAGAGACGAAAATGAAGAAAGAGTGTCTTACTTTGGAATGTTCCACTCTTTGTTATTTCGATGAACTGGCTGAAAGTTGTCCAGAAGCTAGAAATGTGTTACTGGTTAGTTGGTTTCATTTCTTCTACTAAAACAAAATTAAAATTGCAGAAGATCAATATTGGACAAGTGCATTCTATGGCATCCGGAGTTCACCCAATCACAATGGAGAAGATGCTCCCAGAATGTCGAAATCTGCACAACACCGAATACATGCGTGCCAAACTTCTCGCTTCAAGCAGTTCTCTTCTGATGGATCATACTCCATCGGAAATGGAAACAGAAGAACGACCTGTTATCACTGCCAAATAATATTTTTTGTAATATTTTTTAGACAGTCTGCGGGAACATCTATTAGCAATAAAGAATCCAAAATGTTCCGTATTTTTCTTAGGAATATTTATGGGGTCCTCATAAAACAAAGAATATTACCAGAATTGTCGAAATGATCTGCTGCTTTGTTTGCAGGAAATTCTTTCCAAAACCTTTTTTTTTTGGTTTTTCAAGTACAATATGCCGCGTTGATTCATGAATCATTTTTTTCAGTGGAATTTTGAGTGGAAGAAACATGCTTCACTTTTTACGAGCATGCATGTCTCGACTGTGAGCATGTCTCGACTAGAGTGTTGAGTCGACGCGAAAATCGACGATTTTTAGTCGACTTGGAAAATCGACACAACCGACTTTTTTTTAATCGAGGATTTTTCTCGTCGACGAAAGTCGATTATTTAGTAGTCGACTCTAGTCGATTTTTGCGTCGACTAAAATCGACAAAAGTCGACATTAGTCGATGAAAAGTCGACTTTTCATCGACTAATGTCGACTTTCGTCGATTTTCGTCGACGCAAAAATCGACTTTTCGTCGACTAAAAATCGACTTTAGTCGATGAAAAGTCGACTTTTCATCGACTAAATTAGGTAAAAATGGACGTTTTTTTTTATCAAAGAATTGAAGTGAAAGCATTTTTTTCTTTTGAAGAAAGCTTTTCTGTCACGAATATCTTCGGTTGGGTAATATTTGTCAGAGAGAAAATTTTTATTATGTCTAATTAAAACCGTAACAAAGGAGAAAAGATATTTTAAAGTGGGAAAATCATATTAGATGGTGAAAAATCGATTCACATACTGAGTCATAAGAGATCGATAAAACTGCCTCTTGGGGAATCAATAAAAGTTACTTTGAATGCAGGAAATTTGAATGTTTCAAAATGATAGATTGATCGATGTTACAAGATCTTGTTCGAAGAAGTCGTCGTTGTATTCTCGTTTCTCTGTATTTCCTTCACCTTCATAATCCGAATCGTCGTCGCGTTCGTATTCTTCTGTGCATTAATCTTTTGACCTACAAAATTAACATGTAAACAAAAAACTGTCGAATCTTACTCCAACGTCGAAAGCGCAGCATTGAGAAGATGAAGACTGAGCGTTTTTGGCTTCATTCTATTTCTTCTGCTGTTGCTCAAAATCGCTCCACAGGTACTGAAATAAAGTTGTCACACGATTGTCACACTCCTCACGGCCTTAAATTATAATTTGAAAGACATATACCTTTTTTTGCATACGATAACTTTATGTTTTTCCATCTCTCTGGGGTGCACATTATTTAGGTGTTGTAGCATAGCTGATGTTGACGAGAAAAACTTTATTGTTCTATGGCAAAGTTTACATTGCACAGTTTTTCCGTCACTTTTCTTGGTGAAGAAATCCCACGCGATTGAGTCTTTCATCTAAAAAACCATTCTTTATTCAGCAAAATTGCGAAAAAGTTAAAAAAAGAACCAGAAAACGAAAAAAAAAAGTTTTTTCACTCGAAAATTGAACGAAAAAGAATTATTCCACCAAGTAAATTTGAATTCCCGCTGCAAATTCTAGGCCATCGCCCGTGTAATCCTCTCGGACAATTCAGTCGATGTTTTGTCGACATTTTGTCGATTCAAAGTCGATTGTCATCGATTATTAGTCGAAATTTTGTCGATTCAAAGTCGATTGTCATCGATTATTAGTCGATTTTTGTCGATGATCGTCGACTAAAAATCGACGATTGTCGTAGTCGATTTTTTCATAATCGACTTTAGTCGATTTTTTTCAATAATCGATTTTGTTTAAATCGATGAAGTCGACACCGATTTCATCGACTTTTTCCGATTTTCGTCGAATATGCAGTCATCGACTCAACACTCTAGTCTCGACTGTGGAATTGGGATAAAAAACTACAACACGGATACGGTATATTTAAAGGCACATACGCGAAATTGAGAAGGTCTCGAGTGGATAATTGTATTTTTTCTGCATTCCATTTTTTATTCCAATTTTTCAAAGTGCAGTTGTTTTTTCCATTCTTTCCGGCGAATTCTTATATTTTCTCCTGCAAAT
Organism: Caenorhabditis zanzibari; assembly: GCA_963966625.1. Classification (NCBI taxonomy): domain Eukaryota; kingdom Metazoa; phylum Nematoda; class Chromadorea; order Rhabditida; family Rhabditidae; genus Caenorhabditis; species Caenorhabditis zanzibari. The sequence continues at coordinate 11,668,140 of OZ016472.1, read as the reverse complement.
TCAGTGTAAAATTTTAAAAAAATGAAAAAAAATTCCATCCGCCTAAAATCTTCTATTGCGTAGGTTGTTTCAAAGCCTGAAACATTAATTGAATTATTTTACACTTTTGCTCAAAAATAACTTTGAACAAATTTTTCTTTCCCCCGACCTGTTATTGAAAAACGGAAATGATCGGTCATTGTACGATCACCCGCCCATTCATCCTTTAAATTTCACATTCATCTGTCTGCACTTTCCCTCTTCTCTTTTCTCTCTCGTTCTTTCTTTCTCTCGTTCACACGACGATTCAAAAGATAATACATTTAAAAGATTCGTCACTTTTATCTCTATTCAAATTCGCAAACTACGTAGCGAGGAGACTGCTTTTAAATTTCGGTAAAACTTTTGTGCTGATGAATTTATGTTTGCTTCAAATAAACAACGGAAATATTAGACTGACTCCCTCTTTTATTTTAGGTCAGCGCTTCTTTCTTCATTTCAATTTCGCGACTTCTGTTTGCTTTCTTTATTTAAGCAGGAAGAAATTTTAGAAGGTTTTCTTTTTAAAGCTTGAGACTACTGCGTTCCAAAGACTAAACATATCGCACCTTGAATAATTCCAAATCTCGATTTTAACAGTTAGAGCTAAACTATTTTCATGTGTTCACCTTTTACAGCCCCCTGATCCCAATCAGAAAGAGCAAATGATGTCAAAACCCCCGTAGCAAGATTTCGAAACTTCGTAAAATGTATTTCTTCCCCCTTTTCGGTCGGTTCCTTTTTAAAGCGCTCTTACTTGGTCCGTCAACGTCATAGGCTCCCCCTCTCTCTTCTATTTCCCTGCCAGCTTTCCCACCTCCTCCTCTTCTTCTTCGTACTCCATCTTTTTCCCGTTGTCCCATCCGCTCCCCCCACCACAAGGCTTCATTCCCCCTCTCAACACTATTTCTCTGTTGTAAGCGCAGCGAGACGAAAAGTGGTCAGAGTGGCGAGAGTGTGCATACTCTGTGTGTGTGTTGAAAGCATCTTCTTCTTCTGCTTCCTCTGCCGACGGCTGGCTCTTGCAGTCAATCGATGTGTAGCTGGCAGCCAGCTCGTAACAGCACTTCGACTCCTCCCTCCCCAAGAAGAAGAGGAAAGGCCCATTCTTTGGGCGCGCAACTACAAACTGAGACCGCTGATCACAATAGCTTTCTCTGCTTTCTTATCAGTTACTGCTCTCATTTTCGCATTGACGTAGTTTGCGTTTTACTGATAGCCAAACTAAGGTCTGCAAACGGAGACTATTTTTTTCCGTGAATCTCGATTCGTTCATTTCAACTGTCGCTATTTTTACCGCATCTTCCTATATCGCACTCTTCTTTCATTCTCGGTCAACGCTCACTTTGAAAGATTGTCGATGCGTGTCCTTGAAACAAGCCAATTTCGAAACTTGTTGGTTGGGTTGGGTAGTTGTTGTGTGTCTCTTTCAATTTAGCCGTCGATATTTTTCGCCAGCAACCCACAACCTACAACGATCATTTTTTTCATACTTTTTTCTCGCTGCCATTTTCTTTTCTACTCCTTTTCCGTGATTCTTCTCCACACATCGATTTTACCAGTGCTTATTGTGTTTCTAAAGTCATACATAATTTCAGGGGCCACGATGGGTAAAAAAGACAAGAAACAGGAGCTAAATGACCTCAAGCAGGAGGTCAAAATGGACGAGCACACGGTGCCAATGGAGGAGCTCGTGGCCAGACTCGGGACCAATCTCGAAACGGTAAGAATCGGTATGACATCATGAATGGAATCATGTTTAAAAATAGAAAGCGCTGTTTCCGGCGTTATAGTGTTGAAGGACGAATTGTTTTGTTGCGCGTTTTCTTATCTCTTCTTCTCCCCTGATTATGATATTCGCATCATTTCCGATATGCATATTCATGAAACAAACAATAAAACAGAAATAAAAGTCTGCAATAATCATATTTTTCAGGGATTGACCCGCCAGAAGGCCCAGGAGATCCTTCTCAAGAACGGACCAAATGCTCTGTCTCCCCCTGAAACTACCCCGGAATGGATCAAGTTCTGTAAGAACTTGTTCGGAGGATTCGCTATGCTCCTGTGGGTCGGAGCCATTCTCTGTTACATCGCCTATTCTGTCGATTACTTCACCATGGAGTACCCATCGAAGGATAACTTGTACCTCGGAATTGTGCTCATGACTGTCGTCGTCATCACCGGAGTTTTCCAATACTATCAGGAAAGCAAGTCGTCCAAAATCATGGACTCCTTCAAGAACATGGTTCCAACTTTCGCCCTCGTTCATCGTGATGGTCAGAAGCAACAAGTCCGTACCGAAGATCTCGTCGTTGGAGACATCGTCGAAGTCAAGGGTGGAGATCGTGTGCCAGCCGATATTCGTGTCATCTCCGCTTTCGGTTTCAAAGTTGACAACTCTTCCCTCACAGGAGAGTCTGAGCCACAATCCCGCTCTCCAGATTGCACCAACGAGAACCCACTTGAGACCCGTAACATCGCCTTCTTCTCCACCAACGCTGTTGAAGGAACCGCCAAGGGAATCGTCATCTACACCGGAGACAACACCGTCATGGGAAGAATTGCCCATTTGGCTTCGGGACTCGACACCGGAATGACCCCAATTGCTCGTGAAATCGAGCACTTCATCCATCTTATCACCGGAGTAGCGGTTTTCCTTGGAATTTCCTTCTTCATCATCGCCTTCATCCTCGGATACCATTGGCTCACTGCTGTCGTTTTCCTCATCGGTATCATCGTCGCCAATGTTCCAGAAGGATTGATTGCTACCGTCACCGTCTGCCTCACCCTTACTGCCAAGAGAATGGCCAGCAAGAACTGTCTCGTTAAGAATCTTGAAGCCGTCGAAACTCTCGGATCAACCTCCACTATTTGCTCCGATAAGACCGGAACTCTCACCCAAAACAGAATGACTGTCGCCCACATGTGGTACGATCAAACCATTCATGAGTGCGATACCACTGAGACCCAAACCAGTCAAGAAAAGAGAACCGGAGCTAGCTTCGAAGTAAGTTGTGCTTCGAATTTGTTCTGTTTTCGGTTACAACTTTTTTTATTTTTCAGGCTCTCGTCCGCATTGCATCACTTTGTAACCGTGCCGAGTTCAAGGCTGGACAACAAGACACTCCAGTTCTTCGTCGTGACTGTACCGGAGATGCTTCTGAGATTGCCCTTCTCAAGTTCACAGAACTTACCCAAGGAAACGTTATCGCTGTTCGTGAAAAGAATCCAAAAATCGCTGAGATTCCATTCAACTCCACCAACAAGTATCAAGTTTCTGTCCATGATAACGGAGATCACTACTTGCTTGTAATGAAGGGAGCTCCAGAAAGAATCTTGGATGTCTGCTCTACCATCTTCTTGAACGGAAAGGAAGTTGAGCTTACCGACAAACTCCGTGAGGATTTCAACACTGCTTACCTCGAGTTGGGAGGCATGGGAGAACGTGTTCTCGGATTCTGTGATTTCGTTCTGCCAGCAGACAAATTCCCGAAAGGATTCAAGTTCGATGTTGAAGAGGTCAACTTCCCACTCAAGAACTTGAGATTCGTCGGACTGATGTCTATGATCGATCCACCACGTGCCGCCGTACCAGATGCTGTCGCCAAGTGCCGTTCCGCCGGAATCAAGGTTGTCATGGTCACCGGAGATCACCCAATTACCGCTAAAGCTATTGCCAAGTCCGTCGGAATCATCTCCGAAGGAACCGAGACAGTTGAAGATATTGCCATTCGCCGTGGAATCCCAGTCGAAGAAGTTGATCCACGCGAGGCCAAGGCTGCTGTTATTCACGGATCCGATCTTCGTGAGATGAGCGAGGACCAACTTGCCGAAATCATCAAGTATCACTCCGAAATTGTGTTCGCCCGTACATCTCCACAACAAAAGTTGATGATCGTCGAAGGATTCCAAAAGCAAGGTCAAATTGTGGCTGTCACCGGAGACGGAGTCAACGATTCGCCAGCTTTGAAGAAGGCCGATATCGGAGTGGCTATGGGTATCGCTGGATCTGACGTCTCAAAACAAGCTGCTGACATGATCTTGCTCGATGACAACTTCGCTTCCATCGTCGTCGGAGTTGAAGAAGGACGTTTGATTTTCGATAACTTGAAGAAGTCCATCGCCTATACCTTGACCTCAAACATCCCAGAAATTTCTCCATTCTTGACCTACATCCTGTTCGGAATTCCACTTCCACTCGGAACCGTCACCATCCTCTGTATTGATCTCGGAACTGACATGGTCCCAGCTATCTCCCTTGCCTACGAAGAGGCCGAGTCTGATATCATGAAGCGTCAGCCACGTGACCCGATCCGCGACAAGCTTGTCAACGAGCGTCTCATCTCTCTTGCATACGGTCAAATCGGTATGATCCAAGCATCTGCTGGATTCTTCACCTATTTCTGGATCATGGCCGACAACGGATTCATGCCATGGGATCTCTACCAGCTCCGTGCTCAATGGGATTCCCGTGCTTACAACAACGTTCTTGACTCTTACGGACAAGAATGGGTTAGTAAATGAGCGTTGTATCCCAATAACTTATCTAAATATTTTCAGACCTATGCCAACAGAAAGATCCTCGAGTACACCTGCCAAACCGCCTATTTCGTTTCCATCGTGGTTGTCCAATGGGCCGATTTGATCATCTCAAAGACTAGACGTAACTCTCTTGTTCAACAAGGAATGTCCAACTGGACCTTGAACTTTGGATTGGTATTCGAAACTGCCCTCGCCTGGTTCATGTGCTATTGCCCAGGACTTGACAATGGTCTCCGTATGTATGGATTGAGGTAGGATAAGGCCTTCCCAATTTCAAGGTTTCCATTTATCATTTTCCAGATTCTCGTGGTGGTTCTGTGCCCTTCCATTCTCCATCCTCATCTTCGTCTATGATGAAGTCCGTCGTTTCTTGATCCGTAGATATCCAGGAGGATGGGTCGAGCGCGAGACCTACTACTAAAGAAACACGTTGTTGTGCATCTTGTAGAATTTTCCATTTTACCTTAGTCTTTATCTTTTTATTGTTTTCCTTCCATTCCGACTTAATAATTTCTCTTTCAATTAGTGATACTACTCTCTGTCGTCTTTTTTGAACTTTGTATGGTCTTCTCAAAAATCCCAATGTCGACAGATAGTCTTGTCCTATATCCGCTTTTTCTCGATTCGTATGTGTCAAGTAGAACTAATAAATCATGCACGAGAAAAAGTGTCGTATGTACAAAAAATTATTATTCAAGAAATTCAGATTCCAAAAATCAATCGGCGTCACTGATTCGCTTCGACTCCTGGTCAAATGAGGCATCACGGAATATAGCTAAATTTCAATGTCTCCGGGTTGCGTGCTTCTCCAGAATTTATAAGCATGTAACCATGGAAACAGAGAAGAGAGGAACACGACGATGGAACCCTCATGGCTTTTTACTTCTCAACACACCAACAGCGAAATCTTAAAAACCTCCCTCATCTTTTATCTGAATCCCTTTTTTTACTTTTCCCTCTACTGATTTTTTTGCGCAACTGCCCACTCGCGTCAAAAATCGTTAATTAGAGGGTTAACCATAAAATGGCTTGACAGATGTCACAGTCCATTTTGGCAGCTTTCTCTCGCTTCAATGACTGCCTGCCATTTTCTCATGATCATTATTGTTGCACAACATCTGCCACATGCAATCCGACTAAACGTTTCCTATCAATTTCCCGCATTTTTCTTGCCTTTCTGTTCTATTAAAAAATTACCGAATCCGTAAAATTCATTGCACAGTCCTTTTTCTAATAATTGCAATCATAGAGGGACAGGATGCTTTAAAAAAGGGTAAGTGAGTCAAAATTAATGATCAAATTTACAAGTTTCTTTCGGGCATAATGTAGGAAATATCATCCCATGGGTGACGGTAGAGACCTTGTTTGAGACGAGATTGATCCAAATAATGACCGATGAAACCAATTGAGCGTCCGAGAACGAACATTCCGTTGAGTGCGCCTATCTCGATAACTTCTTGAGCTTCAGCCGTTGTGAACATTCCGCTGTTGCGAAGAATATCGACGAAGATGATAGCAATAGCTCCGTCCACATTGAGAATCAAATTCGGCTTCTTGGCAGTCGTGATCTTCTCGACTTCCAGGGCATAGTCGAGCAGTGGGGTCTCTTGGGCAAATTCTTTTTTGTTTGTAGCGAACCGCTTCAGAATTTCAACACGCTTGTCTGGGTTATTGATCTGAAAAAAATATAGAATATTTATGATTACAAAATTCGAAAATTTGGAACTTACGCTCTTGACACGATGGCCAATTCCCATGATGTGTGTTCCGCGTTTTCGCATCTCTCCCACGAACTGGTTTGGTGACCATCCCTGATCGAAAGCTTCGGAGAATTGACGAGCAGCTCCGTCAAGGGCACCTCCGAAACGATCACCAATGGTAAGGAGTCCAGAAGTGAGAGAAGAAATCAGATCCTTGCCGGCACGAGCACAAACAATCGTATTATGAGCACCAGATACGGCCGGTCCATGATCAGCAGTAAGCATCAGACAAATCTCTATGAACTTGTTGGCATGAGGAGGGAGACGCTTCTAAGATACAGAAAACATATTGAAAAGAGAACAAATAAGAACTCATTGATTACCTGGAACCACAAAAGTCCAAGAACACCTCCGATTCCCATATCCGACTCCAAAACTTTAGTAATCGGCACTCCTGCATAGTTAAGTTCTTCACCGCGCTCATCACAGATCGACGTCATGAAAGAAGCTGGCTTCCGGATCAGCCCAAGCTCGCGAGCCCAAGCGTAATCCATCGGAACAGCTGGCGGTGGCAGCTCAGGTTGAGGAACAATGATTTGACGGCGAAGAAGTTCTTCGTAACAGTGCCGAATCTTGTTTCCAAGATCGTCAAATGAATCTGGAACAAGAGCTCCAGCTGTTCGAAGAGCAGTATTTTTGCAAGCCGCAGTCTCTCCTTGTCCATTGGCAGAAGCTCCAGCATGACCGAATTGAACTTCTGAAGTAATGTGGTCAGCGCAAGTTCCGATGCACCAAGCAATGAGTGGTTTTGTAATCTTCTTCTGCTTCAGAAGTTCCACAATACGATACTCTTCAACACCGCCAACTTCTCCCAAGAGGACGATCATTTTGACGCGATCATCGTGCTCATATCGCAAAACATGATCAGTATAGGTGCTTCCCGGATAACGATCACCTCCAATAGCGATTCCTTCGTATACTCCGTTTGTGTTTTGAGAGATAATATTGTTTAGCTCATTGGACATTCCGCCGGAACGGGAAACGTAAGCAACACTTCCTGGGCGGTAAAGCTTTGAAGCAAGAATATTGTCCATCATTCCTCCGGTGTTTCCGATCTTGAAGCATCCTGGTTTGATTCCTCCAACTGTCGCTGGTCCAATAAGGGTCACTCCTTTATCTTCCGCGACTTTAAGCAGTTTTCTCGTCTGATTCTCAGGAACTCCTTCAGCGATGATAGCAATAACCTTTATTTGTGTGAATTGCAAAGCTTCCAAAACGGTTTCAAAAACGGATCTCATTGAAGCAAAAGTGACCATCACGGTGGCGTCAGGATGACTGGCGAATGCTTTCGCCATCGACTTGTAAGCCGGAATTAGGATTTCCTTTTGACCGAAATAGTATTTTTGTTTGTTATCTCCGGTGAATGGATAAGTCGAAGCAACAACCGAAGGCGAATGTCTGCGACAGACGAAATCGAAGTCAAGCATTCCTTGAATGGCTTTATGTTGTTGTCCCCAAATTATAGCCTTCGTGTTGTTTTCGAATAGACTTTGATGCAACGGATGTCTTCTAATCGGTGGATTCTCGGTTTGCTGCGTGGTTGGAGCTGGAGAAGCTGGTGGACGTTCAGTGCCTGCAGTCTGAATAAACGAAATTTTTAAAATCTTTTGAATATTGCTCGAGACTTACGTTTCTTTCCGGACTCAACAAAAACTGCCCAGTCGTTTGTGGAGCAGTTGGAACAGTTGGCATTGGCTTCAATCCAAGTGCAGCGCCAACGATAGCGGTCATGTGCGTCTCCGGTCCGAAAACGTGGATCGGAATGTCGAGCTTCGTAGCAGCATCCTTGACACGGCGAAGACCTTCTTGATAGTTAGGACCTCCTCGACGGACGTAAATTGATACCTTGTGCTCCTTCAACTTGTCGATGAACGTTTCGAATGCACGAACGATTCCTCCAAACGTTTTCGCCACATTGGTAAAGTTCGCGATGGATCCTCCAATAATGAGAACCTTTCCGTCCGGTCTTGGAGTGCCTTCTGTCATGACAGAGAGGATAGTCTTCGCGTACTCGTACGTCTGGGACTCTGACGGGTCACCAGAGTATTCTCCGTAATTGGCAAGCTCCGAAGCGCCTCCAAGATCGCAAACTGTATCAGTGAAAACAACAGAAGCCCCTCCACCAGCGACCATAGTCCAAACGCGACCTTGGCGGTTGAGAATCGTGAGTTTTAGAGATGCGCCAGTCTTTGCGTCCATGTCAGAAATGTATTGCTCTTCAGTGGTCAGATCGCGACCGAACGGAGCTGGAAACTCGATAGAGCGAGCGATACGAGCTGTAGCAGAACGGCTACTCCATCTATCCGAACATAAGAAGTTCGCAGTCTCATCCAACTTGGCAGCCAAATCCAAAACGTGAATTTTGCCGTTGGTTAGAACGAATGGATTGATTTCCAAGTAGGTGAAATGAAGAGACTTGTATGCTTCGTACAAGTTGACAACAAACTTTCGGATAATTTGCTTATCTTTGCATGGCCCCAGCAGAACATCGATTTCTCTTTCTGTAATGGACATAGCGTTGTCGTCAAGCTCAACGGGGATATGGACAGCACGCGCCTGAAAAATACGAATATTCTCTCGAGTCACTAGACAGCAAATGCAACATACTTTATCCTCGACATCACCGATGTCTACTCCACCATGCTCATAGAACATGATGACATCACGACAGCGCTCACTGTAAATGGCAATGTACATCTCTTCATCTTCAGTGTGGGCACAAAATGGTTCAACAATAAAAGTATGGAGTCTTCCCTCGGTTTGTCCAACTTTCACATTACTGTTTGCAGTCTTATCAAACCATGCTTCCAACTCGGACGGTGTCCCAATTTTAACAAGACCAAGCTTTCCGCGTCTCTTAATTAGCTGGTCAGGCTTGATGACTCCTTTGTTATCACGAGCCAGCCACTCGTACTTCGCAGCGACATCAGAAAACTTGTCGCCAGCCTTCACGTGAAACGCATGTGGTGCACTGACAATATCAGTCGATTCGAAGTACTTGTAGAGGACCTGTAATTTTCGCTTGAGATTCAATGAAGTATGCTTTATGAAATACCTCCTTCCCGGAAAGTTCACTGACAGCTTTAGCCGACATATTTGTGCTGGTGCAAGAACCTAAAAAATAAATGTTGTATTTCTGATGAGTAACTTCAATAAAGGAGAGATGGAAAGAAGAGGTGGATAAATGACGCAAGAGTCGAAGAAAAGAAAAACAGATACGGAGAAAACTATCGTGATGCAAGCGATGGCCTACAAAACGAACAAAAAAGTGCGCTGTTGGCGGCGGCGCTCGAGATCAAGATCGCAACGAGAGTAAATGTGAAAAATGGGAAAAAAGTATGAAACGAGAGACACAGATGGAGACAACACTTCGTGGAAATGCAAATCCAATTTGTTTCTCATTTTTGCGAATTCAAAAAGTAAGATGTGCATGAACGCTGGTTACTGTACTGAAAAGGCGGAAGTTTGATTGTGAACACAACATTTCCAAGAATTTGAGAACGAATATTTACATGATTTACTACAACCAAAACCAAATCGGAAAATTCATTCAATTAATGATTAAAATTCAACTAACAGTTATGAACAAATAGATTATGAACTATACAGAAAATATCAGGAAACAACATACGTAAGCGAATAACAACAACATGTCGCAAAACTATTTCAAATTCAAATTTTGAAACCAAGAGCACTCAAAAGCTTCGACTTTAAACCGTTTGAAACAACAAAACCACGAGAATCACAATTTGAGTTTGTTAATGAAGAGTGACTATCAGTTTCCATTCCGCAAGGTTGGGATGTCTTTCGTAACGCAACATCTTCTAAGAATCCGGCTGCTTCGTAATCACCTCGTTTCCGATATAATGCAGATAAGTTCTTCATCGTAGAAACTATATCCTCGCTGAAAATGAAAATGTATCATTATCTTTCGTAATGATTTACCTATCGAGAAAAGAAGCAGAGCTCGGGAATCCGACGTTTTTCACTGTTTCTCCGTTTTGTTTCTTTTCCTCTCGTTCTTCTGCAATCTTCCAAATAGGCTTGTTGTCCTCAGCACTTGTTTTCCCAAAATCTTTTTCGTGCACTCGGGTAAGTATCTTTTTGTACAACTGTTCCGCTTCTTCATATTTCCCTAGTTTCAAATAAATTGACGCCAAATGATTTTGTGCTTTAATTGTGTTGGGATCATCAATTCCTAGTTGAGCTTCATAGATATTGAGTGCTCTCATGTGACACGACTCTGCTTCCTCATTCTTCCCCATGTTTAAATTGAGATGACCAAGGTTTGTGAGCTGCCTTGCAACATCGATATGGTCCGGACCAAGCAGGGTTTCTCGGATTTTGAGAGCTCGTTTACATGGAGCTTCGGCTTCTTTGTATTTCCCGCGTTTTCCTAACGCGATGGAGAGATTATTGAGGGTGGCTGCCGTGGTGGGATGGTTCTCTCCGAAGCATTGTTCGCGAATAGCCAAAGCTTCTTCCAAATAATTAGAAGACTCTTTGTACTTTTGCTGATCTCGGTAAACCATGGCGAGAAGACTCATCATCTTTGCAACATCGGGATGCATTGGGCCATGAATGTTGATAAGATCCTCTAGCGCTTGTTTTCCTAATGGCCCGGCAATATCATAACGACCATCCTTCATGTACTGGATGACTAGAGTTGTCAAGGTTGTGAGCCTACTTGAACTTGAGCTGTTGTTGGAGGAATTCGTGTGACTATGATGGAGACCTGAAGAAAATCGTAATTAGATAATAAGAAGAGTCATTATTCTTACTATTATGGTTTACATCATTTTCTTCTTCTTCTGGTGCAAAGCCGAGGTCTTGCAGTGTGTCGATTACAGAAGAGAGTGAGTTCTCATCGGCGACCGTTGAAACCTGCTGAAACAGAACAGAGCATTCACTTCTTATATCTGTTCTGATACTCACGGAATTATTTCTCATATTTCTCAACGAATCCAAAAATTTCAGATGCCTCAATTCCTCCTCCAATTGTCCGTTAACCCGTTCAGATTCTTGTAGCCGTTTTTGAGTTTCGGAAAGCTCTTCAACCAGCCAATCGATCTTTTCTCTCAGTATTCTCTGGGTGTTCTGACTTTTGGTCTTTTGAACATCTGCAGAGCTCAATAGCTCCGAAACAAAGATCATCAATTTTATATCACTCGCGCTTGAGGTAAGACCATCCAAGTTGTCGTTCAGTTGATTTATCTTTTCATCCGCGAGTAAGGATTGACTGACGTCCGCTGAAAATGAGTATCTTGTTTTATAGTTTATCGATAAAAAAAACTTACACGAATTATTGCAGTTCGATTCTAGAATTTGAGAATAACTGATGTGCTCCTCTTGGAGAGAAGCGATTCCTTGCTGGGTTATTTTCAGACTCGTTATAATATCATCTGTGAATTCCGTCATTTTTGTTTGAGAGACGAACTGATTTTCTGAAAACAAATTTAAAAATAGAAAAAGTGTAGCTCTGAAACTGCGACAATAAATAAGAACGAAAACTACTACCCAAAAGTGCCAAAAAAGAAATGCCGAAAGATAAAGTTAGATTCGCAGGTTTTCATACCGTAACCGCTAGTCGGCAATTCGCGCCAATTCAAAAATCAAAATCGCAAGCTCATTGACTGTGCAGTAATTGTCCGAATTTTTTCGATGAAATCCAGCGGAGCGCGTTTGCATAATTTTTTTCGGCGCGTCCTCCCCTCGTCTCCTTCCTCCCCTTCTTTTCTATGCCTTTGTCGCAGTGTTGGACAGTTGCATGGACGGCGCAGGGGTTGTGGGGCGGACCGGTGAAAACCCACTCGTTGGTTCGATTCCACCCCTGCTCAATCTTTTTTTGCAATTTTTTTGATGACCTATCTACTATCAAAAAGTACCTCAAAAGCAAAATTTTCAAGATTTTGAGCACCTTTTGATGATAATTGTGTAATTCGAACAGACATGGCTTCACGTGTAGTCGGTGGCTAGCTCGCAAATTTTAATTTCGTGCTGTCGAACTCGCTTCTTCTCAATTTTTCCTACTTTCAGCTCGCATTTCATGAGTTTACCCACATTTTTTAACTCGTATATTCTTTAAAAAATGTACATATTACACGATTTGAGACCATTTATGAATTTGAAGTAGTTTAGGAAATAAAAAGACAAATTAATTTTTTCGATGATTTCTTAATGATTTTTTTCTAGATGATTTTCATAATATTGCTTTTTTGCATTTCTCTGTTTAACATGCTTATGGGAAAAATATTAGTTTCAAAAAAATCACCGAAAAAAATCATGCAAACGCGCTCCGCTGGATTTCATCGAAAAAATTCGGACAAATACTGCACAGTAGCTCATTGAGAAATTTCTCGAGAAAGAGACAATTTTTGAGACAATTCTAAATAGCAATATTTAGGTTGAGAAAAATTCTGTTCAAAAAGCATAAAAACATGCATTTTAGTTCAGCACAGGAAGAGTTCTATCCATTTAAAATTTTTAACGAAAGTTGCCGATCTACCTCAAGACTTGACGAAAGCTGATTTTTTTTACAATTTTCAGATGTAGAATTTTTAAATATTCTAGCATTTTCTATTTTTTTTTTGACCGGAAAATTAGTTCTAAACTTCGAGCGACAAGGTTGAAAATTTCGCGAAATCGTGCCCAAAATTTTACGCAACAATGCACAGCCTCAAGCCGCGGTGTTTGCGGTCTCACAGAATTCTACAGTACCCTTAATTGGAGCTCCAGGGTGCCGCGTAGTTCAGCTTTCGCGAAAACGGAATACACATTCTGAAAGAAAGTTTCAAGGGCTTTCGAATGATATAGGTCACTTGTAAAAATACCAGTCTTTGTGTAGACTATTCTCTAGTCCTCGAGTGACTGAATTCTCTAGTTATGTCTTGCTAATAACACAAAGAACCAGGTGTACCAGTTATAGGTTCATTCGAAGAATCAATAGAGGAAAAACTTGGGACGTATTTAAAACAGAGACTGAATCCAGAGAAGATTCCATATGGGCGGGACAACGGGTTTTTCTCATTTTTCAGTGATGCTCGCAAACATGCTTGTTTCATACTGTTACCTGAATTGACAAAATATCCTGTAGAGTTATCTTTTGTTTTTTTTTCGTCCTTGCCTCCGATCATCTTCTCATTTCCCAAATAAACATTTTTCCAAACAATCCGAATAACAACACTTCTTTTGTTTCTAACTTTGTGTTTTACTAATCCACTAATCCCACCCAAAAACACTCCAATAGTTGCGTAATCGTCGTCATTTGCGTGCTCTTCCACAGCCTCCTGAATCTTTATTCTACACTCAGTAAGTTTCCTGTTTTGCATGCCCTTGAGCGCACGTATTTATTTCTATATGTACATACGGGTTCAGTGTCTGAAGATGATGAATAAGTAGGGGTATTGTAATTTGAGAGGAGCAGAAATAGTTCAACCAAATGTCACTTCTTGATTCGAACGCCTTCTACTTGAGAGAGTTGAACCACTTACGTCCTCTAGTTCACTCACTTTTAGATCTCAAGTCAATAATATAACTTTACTGATTCTAAATACCATATACGACATCGTCGGTGGACACAGTCTTGAATAGCACTTTACCACTGGCTGTGTCCTTCCTCTACCCATAAATTTGATTAGGAGCCCGCGTGAAGGTTTGTGAAAATGAAATTAACCCAATCTCCTTATTTCTGAATCTACGGAGACAGCCTACACATGGAGGAATAGTCTGAAATCGGGTTTCAACAAAAAATGAAAAGTCCATGAAATGTTTTTTGCTGAGCTCGAAAAGTATTGAAACCATGTTTATAATCAGGTTCAAAGTTAGAAAAAATGCAGAACAGCTTCATCCTCCGTTCCGTCATTTCTTGCCGTTTTCCTTGTTTACCGTGTTCGTTACATTTCATTTCCGCGCATTCTTCCCACCTAATCCCACATGCTCTCATTGCTTTTTACGCCATGTGTTCTCTTTTCCGTCACCTCTTTTGCTCTTTTTCCCCCTTCTGTGCACTAATTGCCCTTCTTGCAATAACACTGACTGACTCTCCCATTCTTGGGTTCTTTCCGTCCAGCCGTTTGGTCATCCCTAACACATTAACACGATTAAATATTTATGTTTGGCAGATTCTTCTTCTGTCACCCTTACCATCTATTGTTTTCTTCGAGATTTATGAGACACACTTATAACAATATGCGGATTGAATTTCCGGAACAGTTCGATGCCATTTTCAAGGATATTCTTCCGCAATAACATATCTGATTCTCTAGATTGTGTGTGTGTGTGAGAGATTGGGAAAGTATACCTGATTTAAAACTTTCGAACTTTATTCTTTAATAAGATGATTTCTCCAATCTTTACCACATCCTGACCGTAAAACATCAATACTTGAATTCTACAAGAAAACTCTACCTCATCACTTTCTCTCCAAAATTTTCGGTTCATTCTTCCATCTTTTCCAATTTTGCACCACACACACACACAATCGACCAACCACAGATGAAAATCCGTTTAGCGGAAGACCGGAGAAGAAGAAGAAGCCTTTCAAATACTTTTTCTGGGTGGTCTCTTCCTATTTTTCATTTTTATTTCGGGTTCGATTCAAAACTCTCACAAAGGGATTACTGTACTATTGAAACTTTTACAAAACGTTTTCCCCTAATCCTTCAATGTCAAATCATGACATTTTGATCTTCCGATGAGAGTCTTCTCGGAGTCAAGGGACTCTTTTTCGTACATGAACTTGCTTGCCTCGAAACAAAAACTTGTCATATGTTTTTTCGACTCTTCTCCCTACATTTTCAAAAACGTCTTCTGCCTTGTCTTACACGAACTTCTTTTTTTTTTATTGCATTTTGACACGAAACATGTAAGCGCATTCCTTTCGTAAACATAATCTTTTTTTTTCGTTGAAAATGCAACACTTCTATTTTATGACTTTTTATTTGCTGCTTTTTCTTATTTTCAAAGTACAAGCTTCCGGATGGGAAAACGTTTTTTGTCGGAGGCTAAATTCAATTTCTATGTTTCTCTTGGAAGTCGTACGGAAAACATAGGTGGTCGTAAAGTCAATTGCTCTTTTCTTCGGATGATGGTTTTCTGGAACTTCTGAACTCCAGAAAAACAAAAACAATTTCCGATTGGCCTGACACCTACAGTATAGACTCATACTTCCAAGATACTTCCGTACAAAATTCTAGAATAGAACCAGTGTTTACAAGTACATACCATATGTAAATGAAGTTTCCGGTAGGTAATGTTGTGGTCTGTTTCTGTTAAACCTTGACGGGCAATAACTACTTTTATTATGATAGAAATTTGTTCATGTTTTTCCTGAGCTCGGAAGTTTTGAACTTGAAAGTGATCCTTCTTTCAACAGATCATTCGAGCGTCATTTCAGAAAAAAGAGTTATGAATTGATGTTAAAGATTTTGCAAAGGTAGGCCTTCCTCAATCCAATTGCCATAGAAATCATCGAAGTTTTTGCTTCCAAACATCAGAAGACCACTTCAGATGGTCAGTGAAATCTCATAACTATCATTCATGCACTTCCTTTGCAAACAACTCCATCAAACGCTTATCCGTATCGGTCATTTTTCTCTGGGTTGCTCGAACCTTCCGGTGGTCTCTTCCAACCTTCTTCTTCTTCGTCGTTAATGATCTCCTTCTCGTTTCCGTTGCTTCGAAGCCCCGAAGACTGCCCCTTCTTTCCTTTTTCCTTTACTTTCTTTGCCTTCTTCCATTGCCTCTCCCGCTTCTCAAAATTAATTTCTTGCGCTCATCGTCCTCTTCCCACCGCCCATTTTCGTCCGTCCATCTGACGTTTTCCTTCTTTGGTAGACTCGTCAAACCGGTGGCAGGAGAAGGAGAAGCTCATGAGCTGAGAAAGAAACAAGCCCATCCGCTTCTCATTTTACTTTGTGATATAGTGGGTAGCTTCCAAAAAAAAAGAGCTCTATTTGGATGTTGCGAAATTTGTTCGTTATCTGATTATAGGATGGACGAAAGCACAAATGCCGTGAGGTCCAAGACCCTTTTTAGTATTGGAGAGCTTTTTAATGTCATTTTCTTTTTCATGTTGGTATTTTGGAAACATAGGATTCTCTGACCTTTTTTACGGAGTCTTCCATATCTCTTCATGTTTGATTTTAAGATTTTTTTTCCTAATTCTTATGATTTCCAAAAATTTCTGACCTCCATTTTCTCAAATCCTATTTAATTTTTTGTATTGTTGCCCGGATTTTGGAATCGATTTGGAATTTTCAGGTTATCTTCTTATCGTCTCCTTTTTGAGACAAATATCAATAGAATAGGAGGTTGATAATATTTTTTTTTTACTTTCCTAGATTCAACTGAGTTCCAATTTTGTAGGAAAACTGACAGAGTGAATCATTTTGGCAAATCTCTTACAGTAGGACTTAGAGTCATAACAGTAAGATTTTTTCTGGATTTTTTCTGAATCTGTCCTATTTTTGTACCACTTTAATATCTTTTCACAAGATTGTACAATTACCAATCTGACAAGGAGTTCTAAAATTAAGATTCACCCCAACAGTATCTTCACTATTTTCAAGCAAGTTAATATGCACAAAATTTTGGGAAATCCTCGAACAAGCAATTATTTAAAACTCTCTTATCTCTCATCTCCGATCTTTGCTTTCCTTTTCTGGAAGGAACATTGTGCAATAGATTTGTTGAAGAGATACAAAAAGACACAAATTATGCAAGTGGTTTGAGTGGGAGAAGGGAGAAAGAAAACTGGACGAAGAATAGAAGAAAACGGAGAATAACAGAGAAAAAGAAGGCGTGGGGGTTGCACCAGCTCCAAAATCGCGCAATTTGATGCTAATACATAGCTTTTCGATTCGGGAGGGGGGAGAGTGGTCAGAAGATGGACTCATCGTATTTCATTACCAGTCACTACGACGACTCTACAACTTCCTTTTACTTCTTTGTTGTTCTTTCTTTTTTTTGAATTTTTTATCCGAGAATGAACTGAACTGACATAAAAGCCACTTATCCTAAAACTCTTTTTTCTTTTTCTCTCATTTCCGTTTTTTTCCAAATCGGCTTCTCCTTCCCTTGAACAATTATTTCCTCTCCTCCATTTCTTCTTTTACTTCTTCTCTCCTTTATTTTTATTTTTGAGCCAAACCCAAAAAAAAATCATTCCATTTTCAGAAATGAGCGACTCAAGTCCGTCGCCATTACGGTCACCAGAAGACGAGGAATTATTAGCCAAATCATCCAGAATACGATTATGGGTTACAAAACGAATGAAAGAGGTGAGTTCATGATATAATTTATGTTAATTCTGTTATCGAGTTGTTTAAATTGTCGAATTCACTATTTGACACAGTTTCAGTTGTATATTGTCATTCTTTTTTGTAAAAAAGTGTTCATCTCTCAAGTTTCATTCTGGGTCCTCCATCATTTTTCTAGTTATCCGTTCCAGTCTTCTTTAAGATCGTCCAGCTGGGAGTACTCTTGCTAACATCCCTAGTTCCGTTTCATTTGTTTTGAGAGAAAGGTATACGAGAAAAAAAGAGAGTCAGTGGTCAACAAGTCATAATAAATGGGACAATATTAGTCCGTATTTGTTATTCCTGTACCGCTCATCTCATTCCGTTTCCATGATGCCAACTCATCTATTTCTCTCTTTCTCTTTTTGTTTTCTCTCTCTTTCTCAATACCTGGATGTATTCTAATTCAAATGATAATTTTTTTTTACAAAACACTCTCTCGTTTGGAAAATTTCATTTTCTGATCTGTTTTTTCCATTCGAAATGGATAGTTTTGTTTTTCAGAACCTCTATCGTGCAGAAGTATAATTTCAGTTTTTCCCTATTTTCGAATTTCTGAAAGTGAAAAAAATCTTTCGATTATACAGCTATAGCTGGAATTCTAACGAGAGAACTACTCGAAAACTCCGATTATCGCCTTCAGATGTTTCCTGCATTATCTGAGGAAATGCATTAGCATAAACTAGTTTATTTTTAGTATATTCATTTTCTTTTTTGCTTATCACAAGTTGTATGGATTCAAGGACCTCATCGGCAACTTTTTCATTCAAACTCTCACAGATACCGTAAAATCTGTATTAGAAGGGCACCCCGATGAGCTCAAAATGAGCACATTTTTGAAATTCAAACAAATTGAAATTAGTCTAAGTAGAATCCTCGTCCAAAGTTGACTGCACACGTCCCAAAATATGTTTCAAATCTTTTCTCCAAGAGATGTTATGATTCATTTTGAAGACTCTGAAATATTTTTTTAATGAGATGGAAAAATAGAAGGGCATGCCCTTCTAATACAGATTTTACGGTATACTCCAACTATCTGAAACAAAAAACAATAGAGAAAAAAAAAGAATAAATAAAATATGCAACCACAACATATAACAACTTTTGAGGCTAGAAATTATGAGCAAGTGCAGAGCTCAAACAATGTAGATGCACAAACATGTAGATGTCCAGGTATCAGGTTACCTTCCTTCCTGACAACATTTCTTGACGTCTCCCTTCCGACATGGTCCTCGTTTTCTTCGTTTTCTTCTAGTTCTCAATATCCCCATTCTCAAAAAGATTCAGGTTAGAGTTGTTTTGTGTTCTTTTCTTGTGAGATTTCAAGTCTTTGGAGTTAAGAAGTTGGACCACTAAAGAATAGAAATTTACATAATGAATGAGTGACGGATGGTTGATTTTTGACTCGAGAGAATTGATGCAAGTAGAATAAGAAGAAGAAGAATAAGAGAAAGAGTTCTGAACCCGAAGAATTCCCGTAGGAGACTTCGTCTTGAGTTTTCAAACGTTTTCTGTGTGCTTCCACCACTTCTACTATTTATTCACTTTCTAGAAGCAAAACAAAAGTGTTCATAGAATTCAGAAAAACCATTTTTTTGAATTTCAAACTTGAAAATTCTGGCGCCTTGGTACCACCCACAAAGTATCATTGTTCGAGTATGGAATGTCCTCCAAAAACCCACATTTTCTGTCCTCATTTATCTTCATTGACACCTTCTGACTCTTGTCGTTTATTTTTCATCACCAAAGACTACACCAGTTTCTCTTCTAATTCGACACTTTTTTGTCGTTTTTGTATTCATCTGCCTTTGCATCCGTTATCAAAAGGATTCTACAAAGATTACGGTTATTAGGAGAAAGTAAGAGGGAACTGGTCATTGTCTATTAGCAAGTAGTACACTTCTACCGATTATTCACATTTGTATAGTCGTTTCCTTCTCCTCAATTCTCCACCCACATTCACAATTCTGAATTTTCAATTCATTTTCTCGATGGGTTTTCTGTGAATGTGTGAGCAGTTCGTTTTTATTTTTCCCTTGTTTATTTACTTTACAACTAATAGATATTTTCATCGAAGGAATTTCGAGACCCTCCTATTATTTAGAGATATTTTCCCGCTTCTGATAATTCATCTATAGTTTTTGTTTGACTGATTTCCAATAGTTTAAAATGAATATAAAATGAGACAAACATCCATAATCCCATTAATCACTCGGTTCAAAATTTGCTCAATGTTTCTTCCAAAGAACCAACAAAAAAATTGGAACTACTATTCGAAATGCATTCGTTTGGTTGGAGTATACGCCCGAATTCGCGAGTATATCGCCGCCACAAATCTCTCTTTTTTTCGGGGTTTTTTGCCTTTTACGTCCCAATGTGTCCTATGGCATGTCAACGAACCTCGGTAGTGCAGAAACTCTAGAAGACATCGTATATTTTCTCTTCCATTTTCTCTCAAATTCAACCACTTCAATCAGAAGTGTGTTCAGTTTGAAATCATCTCAGATTTCTTTCAAGTTTCCATCAATCTTCCTCTTTTTCACTCACTCAGTTCATTCAATCCTAGTCGCGCAGGCACACTCTCTCCAACCCCAACTTGCCCATAAAACTGTGAGAGACTGGCACATCTGGACACCCTTTTTACCCAATGGGAATCTAAAGTAGAGAAGAAGTACGTACCAACAGGTGCTCACATTCCTTTTTCACCCGTCCTTTTTTCTCGATTTTCTATCCCTTTCCTCTTTTTGAACTGTATACATACAGCTGTACGGATAAATTGAGAAAATTCAGAGAATTCGTTCGCCTCATTAATCAAATTTTTGTTGCCGTTTCATTTGTCACGACGAACAGAGACGACTTCATCTTGAAAATACGTTCTTTGCTTCCAAACGTGTTCCCTTTGCAGTCAGTTTTTTGTTGGAAAAGGACTCATATCTGTATGTCTTTTCCGGAAAAAAATGAATTAGCTTTCAGTTTTAATTCAAGAGAAAAAGTTTCTTTGGACCTGTTCTTAAACTTTATTTGTCGAAAGTTATGGAATCCATAAAGACGTGTGATTACAAAATTTTTTTCTTGAAAGTTTTTGAAAGAAATTTAAATGTTTCTGTAAAATACATATTTATCCCTGGGATAACTTTGGATAAAAGAGAAAAACAACGTGATTGTACAGAAAAATTGAAATTTCTTTCAAAAACTTTCAAGAAAATTTTTTTTTGAAATCACACGTCTCTTATCATCAAAAAACTATCTCTCCAATTGTTTGATTGTATTTTCGAGTTGATACCATTTTATCAATGACGTTAGGTACGGAGTCAATTGAAAGTGAGATAACATCTGTTTCCGGTGTTTCTCTCAATTTCCAAATCCAATTACTTTCTCATCTAAATCTCTTTTTCGCGCACTTTCAAGTGTTCTCCCCTTCTTCTCCATCATCTTCTTCTTCATCTGTCATATTATATACTCTTATTCTCATTAATTTCGCAATTACTATGCAGTTGTGAATATAAGCTTGAAGCTTCTTCCTCCCATTCACTATCCATCTATGACGCTTTTGGTCATTTTGCTCTCCGTTTCGTTTTCTTATGCATTTCAAATCGAGCAGTCTCAAAACATCTCTAGAGAGATGAAATGCAACATTTTATTGGTTCCGAAATGGCTAACACTGCTTTTTTCTTTTCTTTTTTGGTCAACTAAGTTTGCAAAAACTAAAGAATTGACAGAGGTCAAACAAATTTGACAAGGATTAAGAATCGAGTTGTCTGCCGTTTTGGTTGTGAAGCTAATCGTAGGTTGCACTTTAGTTTAGTGAGATTGTACTCTTTGTTTTTTGAAAACTCGTTCATTTCGTAGCAGGTTTCTTTGTTCGACTAGGTTTTCTGTTATGAGTATACTGTAAATATGTGCTCAAGGCTTACAGTATGCTTGAGAGAGTCTTGTCGACTCGAAACGGGGTCACTATTTTCAGAAACGGAAGGTCCAGGTACCACTAAGTTCTGGAAATTGAAAGACAACTCGTTTCTGAATAGATAGAGCATTCTCGCATGTTGAAACCACTACAGTCACAAAAAAAGGTTCCGATGCATCCTTGGATGTTTTTTCTCTTCCAACTTTCGCTCTCTACACTAACTTTATTAATTACATCTTTTTTTTTCATGCCGGTAGTCCGTTTCCTCATCCAATTTTCCATTTCAAGGCATATATCCAGGCCCATCAATTCAATTTGTCAATTGTATGTTCTCTGCGTCTTTTTTGTCTTCCTTTTTAACTCGACCTACTCTTTTCTTCTTCTAATTTGGAACCCACTCTCCTCATTTTTCATGCCGCGGCTTCTTTCCGAAACGACCTCCCCTTTCTTTTTTTTCCGTCTTTCTGCCGGATCACATCCATCCGACTACTACAAGATCCGCCCACTTTTTGGTCACTAATTACTATAAAACACGCTAAACAACATTTTGGAAATTTTGGAAGGGTATGTAAATGTGTGGATATGGTTGTCGGATGAGAAGAAGAAGAGGAAGAAAAAGGGTTTATAGAATTCGGTGTTGCATCTTCATCTTCTTCATCTGCTTCTTTCTTTTTCCTATTTTCAAAATGTTTGTATGGAGATGACGAGAAAAAAAGAAGAAGGAAACAGATAAAAATTTCATGGTGTGTCCAGCAGCTATCCCGAATGTGTTTATGTATTTTTTCGCCATTTCCTGTCACCAGCCTGATTTTGAAGGATTTTTGGACAATCTCTTGTTCTATCTTCTGCAATCTTTTCACTAACGTTGGAGACTTGTGATAGCCAATGACGATTGCAGTCATGAATCTGATTCTGTTCAGACTGAAACAACTACCTTACTAGATACAACTTTTCTAGATTTTCTAATGGATCTGACGTTCCGTGCCCGCCTCTTTAGGAACTCATTCCTCTTCGTTTCACCACAATAGTTCTGTCTTCCATCCCCTAATCCCAGCATCAGAATCCCTTCTTTGTCAAAAAAAAAAAAAATGCAAAAATGAAGCAAACCGAAGGAATGTCAGCTCCTCCATCCTTTTCCTCCCATTCTTTCTCTCCCATTCTAAACTTTGGGCATCTTGACAAATGGTTTTCCGTCTTCGTTTCCCTTTGCTCTCAGAGACCTCGACTCCCTTGTGCCACCACTACCACCAACACCACATTTTTCGTCAATCATCCATTTTTCTGTGTTGCAGGCCATACCACTGACCCAGATTGTTTTTGAAACTGAGAGAAAAAAGAGAGTTTGAAATATCAAGAAACGGCACACCTGCTTGATAATTAATCGTTCGTTCCTACCCACTTCGATGTCTCATTTCTCTCGATATTTTCAATCCTCATTTATCTTCTTTTCATTGCAGCTCGAGGATCAAAACGAACGACTTCGAGCTCAAAACTTGCGGTGCACTACACAATTACAAATGCTTCGAAGTTTTACTGAAAAATCGAGAAAGATCAAAGCAGAAATGGAGATGAGCAGGAGTATAACCGTATGTCCTTTGTTTATGACACTTGAAAATAGGTATTTTGACTTCCAGGGTACCTTGCCGGTTATTCGCGATGAAAACCGAACATCTGATGACAGTGGTCTGACTTCAGATGACACGGATCGGAAACAGATGAGTGTGAGCATATCTGAATGTACTCCGCGAGTTCAAAGAAAAGCCAGTAAGTTTTTTTGAAGAATATAAACATAACTTTTCACACCATTCTCTCTTTTTTCAGCTCGAACCATGTTGAAAAATACGTCTCAGGGGTCTTCCACATCAGAATCATCGCCTTGCGAAGACGAAGCAAAGCCGATGCCTCTGCCGAGAAGGATTCATCCGACCACAGTAAGATACTCTTTTCAAAATGGAGTGATTCAGTAATTCTATTTTTCAGACAGAACGAGATAGCTTGAATTCGTACGCGGAGGATTATGAATACGACATTGAAGAGTCTTCGTTTGAAAGAACTGAAGAATTCGCGAAAAATGAAAACGAAAAGTATGCTGACTATGTGAATCTTCATGAATTCGTAGCCATCAAAGACGATAAAGTTGTCTATTCTGAAATTGTGAAACATAGATCTGTGGAGAAAGAAATTCTCCCCACACTCCCATCACACCAACCAAGACATTGGGAAACTAGACTTATTCAAGCAGCCGAGAAATGTTTATCAATGGTTGATGGAGCCGATTCAGAAGGAACTTCGACTGGTCCATCAGTATCTCCATACCACGTATCCGATGTATCCAGGATCTCATCCAACAATAGAACAGAGTCTCCTGGATCCAGAAAATCTTCCAAGTTGTCAAGAAACTCATCTCCACGAGTACCATCTCATCATTCATACGAAGATGGAGGGGCTTACGCAATCAGAGATCTCTGCTTGGGAAGTGATTATTACACTCCACCCGATGCATCATCAAGATATTCTTCTGGAACTCCGAACTCTCGAACATCTCTGATTCCATCGAGAGAAACAATGGAAAAGGCTGGATATTGGACACATCTCACTGATAGTCGAATTAAATCATTGAAGAGAAGATATGTCATTTTCCGAAATGGACACATCTGTTTCTATAGAGTTAGTTGAGAAAGTCTTTTTCAATTATAATTGTAAATTATTATTCAGAAACATGGAAATCGAGACGAAGAACCGATATCGAAAATCAACATTTCGGATATTCGATCAGTATCGAAAATTGAGCAGCAGGGAGCAGCATATGCGTTTCAGTTGATAACAGCAACGGATAAAATGAATTTCATGACGGAAAGTGAAAAGACGACACACGATTGGGTCACAATATTGACAGCTGCAATCAAAGGTATTTTCTATTTAAAGTTAAGCATACAATCAAGTTCCTGTTTCAGCAACGACACTTCGAGAAATGGCAAGTCGTGTAACTCCGATAGATGCTTCAATCAGTGGATGGATGACACGTGTTAAATGTGGATTATCGAAGAAAGTGTTCGCTGCATTGGTGAATCAGAAGTTGATGTTTTTCAAAAACTCAAATGATCTGGTTCCAAATGGATTTTTATGTTTGCAAGGAGCACAAATAAGTGAGAAGCAGAATGGAAGTGAAGAGTATTCAGGAAGTAGCGATGAACAGTTGGAAACAACAAAAGAACATCCAAATCAAAGGAAAAACAACGATAGTTTATGTGTCCAAATTGCAAACGAGGATCCCGTTTATTTGATTTTACGAACATCCGAAGACAAAGAAAAATGGTTGTATTTCCTGAAAGCGGCCAGTGGAACTGCTGCTCTTTGTGGAACTCCGTTCGAGATCCTTGTACAGAGAATGATGGCTGAAAATATTTCTAACGGTGAGCTGGTGTATGAACTTTGTTTGAATAAACCTGCTGATTCCAGACTCTCCACTATGGAATGATCTTTTATTTAAATCTGGAGCAGAAATTCCAAAGGATACAATGACTACTGTAGATTCAAGTGAACGGAAGAAAACATTGGAGATTGCAAAAGCCTGTCAACTTTTTGTTTCTGTTCTGATGCGTCCTCAAGCAACTCAATATCATATTGATCTTGCACAAAATATTCTATCAACGGCAGTTCAACAAGAATACTTGAGGAATGAGGTGTATTCTCAACTTATCAAAATGACAAGTGGAACAATGCCATTTGGTCTTCAAGGCTGGAAACTTTTGGCTCTAACAATTCCATTGTTCCTGCCAAAGCAATACTCACTTTTATGGCTTCTGAAGAAACACATTTCTCGATGGGTTGATCTTCCGTAAGTTGATTCCCTTTGGATAACCTTTCATACCTTGAAAACTTTTCAGAAACGAATCTGATGAAACTCGAATGGCGATATTCTGCGAAAGTGCATTAGACAGATGTCTTCGTGTTGGAGGAAGACAAGAAGGACCAAGTCGTTTAGAAGTGACATCCGTTCTAACAAGAGATGTAACCCGAACAAAGTTCCCTCATTCCATATCAGTGAAACTTCCTAATTCTGAATATCAAATTGTGGAATTCGACGGTTCAACTGAAATCGGTCAATGCCTCTCATCTCTTTGTCTGAAACTCGGAATGCGACCAGCCCTTCTTTCTGGATATGCCCTCTACATGAATGATCCACTAACTCACAGTCTGCTTCTTCTCAAAGGAAAACAAAAGTTGTGTGATGCTCTTTCCACGTGGGAATCTCGTTCTAGAGATGCTCAAAGAGGAAGAGTCTCATCTGATTGTGCCGCTGCTCTTTCCCTTCGAATGCGTCATTATTGGAGTCATTTGAAATCGACTGAAACTCCGATCGAGCGACAATTTTTAGTTTGGAGAGCATCAGAGGAGATTGTGAATGGGAAGATACCGTTGAGCAATCAACTATGTGAGAGTTTAGCAGCTCTTTATGCTCAAATGGTGTTTGGAGATTCAAATCAATCGCTTTCGGATCAACAATTCGACTTTATCAGCCAACGATTCTATCCGGCGAAGATGCTCGATGTGGCTTGTATCAAAAGTTTAAGGTGAGCTTGAAACAAAGAAGATTAACATTCAATTTAGCATTCTTTCAGACTTCAAATAAATACAAACTGGAGCGAACTTGTCGGAATGAGTGAACATGAATGTGTTCGTGTTATTCTGCAAGTTTTGAACAAGTGGCCTCTATTCGGATGCGATCTTCATGAAGCATCGATGAGGACTGATAATGAGAGAAAGATTTACTTGGCTCTCAATGACCAATCTGTCAGTTTGCTGGATCGGAGACATTTTGTAAGTGTCAACTTGTACAAAAAAGGTTCAATAATCTGTTTTCAGGATGTCATCCGTACCATTTCCTACGGTAGTCTATCTACCTTTGGTCAATTCCAACAAGACTTCATGCTTACCGTAATCCGTCCGCTGACACCTGGATCTCATCCAGACGAAGCACCGAAAGAACGACTAACGTTCTCAATGCAAAAGAATGAAATCGAACAATTGACTCTTCATCTTGCAGAATACATCAGATGTCAAAAACTTGTCTGGAAGGTTTCAAAATAATTATAACCCGTTTTTAAATTATACAAAAACATTCACTTATTTTCCTTGAGTGCTCTTTTTCTATTACGGTGAACATTTTAATTGTGGTTCTTTTTTCTTTGCTCTTTAGAGTTATAGCTTTGTGGAAGAGATGATGCTTTATTCGTTTTATAGTATTCCTTAATTTATGTTATAAATTATGTTCTTCAATATTCTCCACTTTTTAAACTATAAAATAAGCCAATAGGGAAGTTATGACTGCACACCACTCCTATTTCTAGGATTTGAATTTCTTTGAGAACCAGCTGCCACTTTTGTCGTGATTAGCTTCCGAAGTTCACGTGAAGTGAAGAATACGAAACAAGGAGTGACACCACCAGCAAATATTTCCGCCTAAAAACCTTCCGTCATAAAAATGACACAATCTATTATAAAACTACCGTATGAATCGCCCTTTTCAGATAGAAAGCTGTTGCTGCACGAATTTCAATAGTTTTTCCATACATAATTATAAGATTATAAATCTGAAAAACAAGATATTGAATGTTCTGAAAAAGAATTAAGATCACCTGAAACATGAGGAAGATAAACACCGCTTGTTTCAAAATAGTCATCTCATTTTTGTTTCTCGCACTTTTTTTCATTTTGAACAGTCTGATTACTAAAACGATATACAGTATTAGTATTGTGATTGGTATAACAATTTGTATGATATCCTCCAGCTGAAAATAGAAAACTGTTTGGTATTCATTATAAGTCTTCTAACCATGATAATCATTGTTGGTGTCTCAACAACAACATTCTTTCCTCCGAGCACTTTGTAGCAGTTCAATCCAAACCTCTTTTCTCTGTATTTGTACGTACAACTGTTTTGGAACAGAATTAACGAAGTTATCAAAGGAAGCACGTATACAGAAACAAGCCAAATGTATATGAACGGGCTGCAGAAAGTTGTAATCTATTCAAGAGTCGAATTACACTTACGTATGGAAAATGGCATCCATTTTTTTTGAGTGGTAAAATATGAAAAATCTTTGTAACGCGATAACCAAGTTGGAAAATAAAATAGAATGAAGAAAGTAATCGATGAGGTATATAATGGCCAAATATAGATCTAAAAGTCTAAACTTCCTCAACACATTTCTTTTTTTTTCGATTCACCTGACTGTACAAATTGGGTAGTTACAACAGAAAATAACGTTGCAGGAACGTTAAAAACCAAATTCAAAGTGGAAATTATAAATGCAGAAAACGTCATCTGAACCAGAAACCAAAAGAACTTCATCTAAAAGCTTGTTTTTTTTTAATCCGAATTTCATCATAAAAAACTAACTGGTTTAAGATATCCCCATAGAAAGACGGCTATAACCAAAAACGCCCCGGTCAATATTACTGATGCAACTGCAGAAATAGAAAATAAAATGATGACAAAATAGTAAATGAAGTCCTTCTCCGAGTCAGGAATAGTGTCATCTACCTGGAAGTTTAAGTATGATTAATTGAAAACTATAGTTTGATTGAGGTTTACTTCGGCAAACGGAGTGCCAGGAGTCGATGGTATAATCCATGACATAACTTTTGATGTCAAAAATATAAGGTAATTCTCGTTAAGTTATATATTGATATCAGCAGGTTCAAATGGTAGTCGTATTTTGGAGTATTATATGAGTAAGGAAGGAGCAGCTGGAATTGAACAAGAAACGTGTTAAAAGAAAGTGGCTGATATTTCCTAATAACGACACCACACTTCTTTATTTTCAAAGGAAAGGTGAACTTCAAAGGGAGAAGAGGAACAGCTGTAAGAGTTCGAACGAAACCGAATTTACAAAAGAAAACTGGAAACAAACGGCACGAATAAGAAAGTGAACATGAAATAACTGTCATGAGATTGATTATCGTGAGGGAAGAGAGTTCCATTTTTTGCTGCTTCCAACGCTGTATCAATATCTAGATTACAGTAATCCGTATTGCATATGTAATAAGGAACACTATTGAAGTACGAATATCCCAGCTGAAAAATATATTTATTTTTGGAACTTGACGTCGTTTTGAATACCGAAAGCTTTTGGTCTCCTTGCTCGTTGGCTGATATGCATCCTTTGTAATAATAAACTTCTTTTGGCTTATTATAAAGATACATGTTGTAAATTGCAATAAAACAGAAATGCCCTTCACATTCGCCTGGAAAATTTATTTGAAAAAACTCTTGAATGAATAAGCTCACTTCCTTCATCTACAAATGAGTCATTCATCAACATAGACTTGTAGTTCTCTTTGTGATGCACATTCGGTTTTTCATATTTTCGGTTGTCCACGTCAGCATCATATCCGCTGGTGAAACATTTTGTTCTTGGAGCAGATATAGGATACGGTAGGTTCGGAGTTTCAGGAGAATTGCAATATCTCTGAAAACGGATTTTCTCAGAAATCGAATGGATCAGAAAACAAACATCAACACATCTACAGTGAATATAATAGTGCTCTCGATGCATCGATACATTATAACACGCTTTTGCGAAAAAGTTTCGAAGTAATCTCTCTGGCATATAAATACTCGAATCAACCACAAAATCTCCGGAATCTGCCCGAGTGTTGCATGTAACTGACTCTTCCAAATCTTTCAAATCCACATTTTGATTGGGAAATTTGTCCATTTCGTATCTATCGTGTTTCAGCTGAAACAACTGTAGAGATAGAGTTTGAGTTTTTAGAAAATCTTACGTAGGAAATGATCCGAATACATTTATTACAACCTTTGTCATTGTATATATTTTGAATCACAGATTTGCATTCGATTATAGGAAGAACAGTAACATTTGTATGAAAGATATTTGGAGTGTTACAGAAATCGGTGCTGAAAATGGATAGAGGTGTAAACCAAATACACTTCAAAGTTTGATACCTGCAATAGCAGACTAAAGTATCATCATAATCCAATGTGCAATTGTATGAAGGCTTTTGAATACCAGCAATACAAGACTGAAAGATTTTCTAACTGTATGAAAATATCATTTTTCTTCAAAGAATGATCGAAAAATGAGCTCAATTTTAGACAGAAAATTATCCTAACTAACCCTTTGAATTGATGCAAATGCTCCTTTTGAAATCGTACACACATCTCCTTCACACGTTCTGAAAATTTAATTCATTCCGATCTCTCTTTTCTTTAGCTCAACCTTATCTCTTCAGAGTTTTGAGTACTATCCTCATAGCATTTTATTGCTTCTATACCATCCATTTGAGAAATCAGAAACACGAACAAAGAAACCCGAATAGGTAACATGTAGAGAATATAGAGTGCACAACAAACGAATGTCACGAGCGCGGTTTTCAGTTTTCCACCTGTTATGACTTCGATTTTTTAATCAAAGAGAAAAAAAAAACAATCAAGGAAAAGTGAAGTGTTACACTGAATAAATTGGTATTTAGTCTGATTTTATTCGAAGAAAACGAAGGTCCAAGGAATCAAAAGATAGATTAATACAAGATTAGGGTTACAATACTTCTCCTCGTCCTTTTCAATAGATCGAATCACTTTGATTGTTGAATTTTTCGCTGACTTCAATGCGGTTTCTCGATTCAAGTTACAAAAATCCGTGTTGCAAATGTAATAGGAAAGCTCATTGAGGTACAAATAACCCAACTGAAAATTAAATTATTAACAAAGTTCAAGCCAGATGATGCATACCTGAACCGAATAGTCTCCATGTTCATTTGCTGAAATACATCCTTTATAATACACATCCATCTCGTTTTCTCCGGCTTCCGCATAAACTGTAGCCACGAAACACATGTCTCCACGGCATGTACCTGAAAACTATCTAATGAAATATGCACTGTTAAAGAATTCGGATTACTGTTTGCGTCCACGTAGTTGTCGTTAGCCATCAGTTTTCTATAGTTGTCAACAAACCAGGTGTCCGACTTCTCATACTTTTTGGGGTTCGCATAAGCATCAAATCCACTTGTATAACAGTATACTGTAGGAGGAGAGAGAGGGTATGGAATCGGTACTTCCGGAGAGTTACAATCAGTCGTTGTGCATCTACAGTATACAAAGAAATGTTCTTTGTGCATTGAAACATTATAACAGGCATTCACATAGAAGTTTCGAGCAACCATTTCCTCTCGAAAAGATACGGTATCGATTACAAAATCAGCTGATTCTCCTTGTAAACTACACTGTATCAATTCTTCATCATCAGTTGCACTTGGTCCGATTCGGTTTTTAATCTTAATGATTCTTTTGGAACTTCTGGAACATTTCAACTTACATAAGAAACTATTCGAAGACATTTGTTGCACGCTACTTGGATATAGTGTCTCTTATGAACTTGCTTGCATTCAATTATCGGAAATTCTTTGTAATCTGACCAGAATATTTTGTCATCGTTACAGAAATCGGTGCTAAAAATGAATCATTAAATCATTGTGATGCCTATTTGGCTTACTTGCAATAACAAGACAATTCATCGTCGAATTGCATTGAACAAGTGTATTCTGGCATTTTTATTCCGGTTATGCATGTCTAAAGGTATACAAACTACATAAAAACTGAAAATCAATCAAACCCTAACTGTCCTCAACGATACAAATGCTCCAGTTCGGACTGCTACGCAGAAATCTCCTTCACAAGTTCTAGAACAATAGAAGATTTTAAAAGTCTTCTTGTATTAATACACTCACTGGTTCGACAGAAAACTATTCTCCCGGTAGCATTTAACACCTTCTGTGATTTTGTTGAAGTTCAAAAAGATGAGAACAAGTAAAGAAAACCAAGGATACATGGCTTCCTTCGAAGGTATAACGTTAACACTTATCGAAAATGTGACTCGTGTAGAACCTTAGAATCAATCAAGAAAGGAGTAAACGACGTTATTGTTTTTCGGCCAAAGTTTGAAAAATGTGACAAAACTTTCATTTGTATATTATATCAAAGGTTTGAATAAATAAATTAGAAAACATAAAAGTAATTTTAATAAGTCAGTTTCATTACACGAGTTCTCCCTCAAATAATAACGTTCAATACTAGAGTTCCGTCTGGAATCTTCCAATGCATTCTTAATGTTTGAATTACAGAAATCCAAGTTGCAAATATAGTACGGATAGTCATTGAGAAAAGAGTATCCCAACTGAAATTTCAGAGTTTTCAGAGGTTACACATTTCAATTCTTTACCTGTAGTTTGTTATCTCCTTGCTCATTTGCCGAAATGCATCCTTTGTAGTGAATTTTCACAAGTTTATCTCCTGTGTAAACTTCATCTATGGCAATAAAACAAAAATGGCCATGACATTCCACTGAAAATGAAAATTTTCAAGTTTTCCGTAATCCGTAAAAACCTTTTTCATCAAAATAACTATCGTTAGCCATTAAACTTTGGTACAACTCTTGAAACTCTTCACTTTGTTTCAAGTACTTTTTACGATTAACATCTTCATCAAATCCAGAAGTGAAACATTTTACTGTCGGAGGGGAGATGGGATACGGTAGTTCGGATTCTGGAGAGTTACAGTTGCTCTGAATAAAAGTTTGCTGATCTGCCGCCCTCTCTCCCTAAATCGCGTTGGAATGGGGCTGCGCGTTTCTTGTGGGCGGAGCCTAAGTAAATGTCACACAAAAATGTGTCAAAAAAACTGTCCAAAAATTTCTGACCAATTTTGACCCGTTCGTAACTTTTGTTTGACTGGACCGTTTTTGATAATTCTTTTTTTGCTGAATTGAACGTATCAGACCGCTTGTGAAGACAAAAAGAACAGTGTGATCCGATTATTTTGAGCCAAGATATGCTCCGTTTTCCAAAAGTCGTTTTTTTGGTCAAAACATTTGGCTTGGAAAAAACGGAATTTTTTTGTTCCAATCGTTACATGAGCTCGTGGAATTGAGTTATGAACTTGAAATTTGGACTATATATTGGTAATATAACTGGCTAGGGGAAGAAAAAAGAACAAACATTGTAACTTGGAAAATAAAAATTCCAGCCATAAAAGTATGAGGACCACTGTTTTTAACCATTTTTTCACTTTTTTGCGTTTTCTGAGAGAACGGAAAAAGGTATCAAGCTGATTTTTGGTGAGCACAGAAATTGAAGCGCTAGAATTCGACTGAAAAAATCAGATTTGAAAAATTCGGAAAATTGGCCGAGATACGGTCGAAAAATGGCTCATTTCCCCTCCAAATTAGGCTCCGCCCACTTTTCGTTTTTCGCCTGTATCTCGGCCAGTTTTGGGAGTTGGAAGGAAATTTTTTTTTGGAGAGATACGCAAAAAAAATGCGGAATGGAACATATACATTTTGTAATTTTTTCAGTGGAAAAATTTTTGGAAAATCAGGAAAAACATGGTTCAGGCAAACATCAAGAATATTTCCGAAAGTTTCACATTTTTCCAATATAGAATTTTGGAGAGATACAGAAAATGTGTGTTACTTTGCTAGAAAATTACTAGAACTCGAGATATTTTGCAATTTCTTCAAAACTTCGCTCCAGAATTTGGTGAATGCATTTTCATTTTCCATCGTGTCCGTCCTTCGAACGACGTTCCCCTTCTCCCACCCTCCTCTATGCTATGGGGAGGTGGTGTGTTGTGTGCAGTAAGTGGTCGACTGGTTAGCGGGCTGGGGCAGTAATCTAGAGGTCATGGTTCGATTCCGTCGTTTGTCATTTTTCTTTTTATTTCTTTCTACATTGCATTTACTTGCTCAAAAGTTAATTTATACCTTTGCACATTAATAACTCTGCTCATTCTTGTCTGATTTTAATGATTTTTGCACCACCAGATAGGAAAATGTGGGCCGGTCATCGAGAACTTAGAGGGGTTGAATATGGATTGCAATGATTCAATTTATGATCGCTGCGGCAAAAGCTTTAGTTTTAGATGGAACTTTTTTACTGAGCTGATAAGGGTTTTTGGACCGCCACGGAGAGAGTTTTGAAATTTCATCTCAAAATCTTGAAAAACAGAAATAGAGTCATACTTAAAAGTATACCAGACGGGCTACGCCCCTCTGGGGCCCTTCGGGCAACGTGAAAATTTTAGAAATGAAAATTTTGAAATTTTGAATAATAGTTCCGTGAACTCGTCACTCTCTCTCCTTCGATAATAAAAACAACTGGATGGTCCCAAAATGGAGGTTTTTGCGCTCTTGTGACCTCATTTCTACATGAATCGGAAAACAAAATAGACGGGCATCATTAGAGCCTAACTTCTGATGACCTGCCAAAATTCGAGAAAAATCGGTCCAGTGGGGATTGAGCTAAGGCGGGATACCTACGCAGTACGGACACACACACACACAGAACTTTGCGTTTGTTAATAGTAAAGATGTCGATATTGGCACGTTTTTCTCATTCTTGATCTCTTATCTTGCTTTTGATTTCAAAAAAAAATTCAAGATATTTCAGTTGCATTTTCATTTTCAAATTTTCTATGCCTTCATGGAGAAAGAATACGAGATTGTTAAATTCTTGAAAATCGATCCCAGGCTAATTCATTTTTATAGTGAAACACGGCGCAGCCGTGTCCAGCGTCGCGAAGCGGCGCTAGTCTAGAATTGTAAATATTGAGTTAGAATACCTGTTTGCATCTACAAAAAAGGTGAAAATGTTCAGAATGCATAGAAACATTATAGCATGCATCGGAAAAGAAGTTACGAGCAATCATCTCTTTTGGAGTAGATATTGGATCAAAAACGAATAAACTGGATTCTCCATGTCTTGCACATTGGACAGTTTCTATTGCTTCTGTAGGCTCGACGGCAGTATCAAATTTCAGCTTAAAATTAATAATTAGCACAGATATTCCTAATTTTAATTACATAAGACATAATCCGAACACAGTTGTTACACGAAATTGGATAATAGTTTCTATCCATTATCTCTTTACAAACAATAATAGGCAAAATATTGAGAGTTTCTGTATGAAATAAATGAGGAGTGTTGCAGAAATTTGTGCTGAAAATCGAATAGTGAAAATTAGAATCTATCGAAAATCTCTCACTCGCAATAACATTCCATTTCATCATCGTAATGTAGAGAGCAACCGAAATTGGGTTTTTGAGCTCCGGATACACAAGTCTGGAATTATGAAAAATTCAAAATGCAATTTTCAAATTTCGATACCCGAATCATGCCCATTGAGAAGATCCCCGGGCGAATAGCAACACAGAAATCGCCATCGCATGTTCTAGAAAAATTATTCCTGTATTACCTTAACACTCTCAGATTCTATATGTCTATTGACTTACGAATTTTCCAAGTATGGATGGTCATGAAAACATTTGACAGCCAGCACACTGGGTGCAGCATGATACAGTATGATAAAAAGAAACCAGAAACTCATTTTCCGATAAAACTATTTCAAAAAAACTAAATGCTGTTTTTCTCAACTTTCACCTGGTTGGCACCAAGAGTTATCAAAATCTTTCTAGGTCTCAGTGTGCACGTGCGAGTAATAAACTTGTCCTCCTATTCCATTTCTTATTGTCCAATTCTGACACCTGGATTGAATGTAATCGAAAAAAATGGTCGGATTGATTTTTATTAGTAGAACAATATCTTTAAGCTTAGCTTTCTATGTATAAGAAGAAATTATAAATCATTATCTATTCTCAAAAGGATCATACAACTAAAATGAAACAAAAAAAACCACGCATACACAACCGATAACATGAATGGGATAAATGACTGAAAATTCTTTAAAGGTGAAGAAGGGGTCAGGAAAGTTTATAAAACATGAAAATGGAACTGTAGTCAAGGCTAAAGAGCTTCTGTTTCAGAAGAAATGAATGAATGATCACCGTATTATGAGATTTGAGAAATTGTGAATTTTCTGTTTTTTGTCACCAACTAAGATTGATAAAATGGGGTGACTTGGGGGAAGGGGGTGAAAATACTAATCTAAAATGCACTACTAATGGAAAGAGATAAAGGAAAGCTTTTTGGCACAATGATTTCTCCCGTTTCTGTATAATTGATGATCGGTAAATGATTAGACTACTTCTTCATGGTCGACAGTTATATCGTTCAGTAGTATAGATCGTGGATTCACAAGAGTGGATTGTGGTGTGACAGGATCCATCCGTACAGCTGTCGTTTTTGTAGATATTCTGAAATATAGTTTATTTTGAATTCTAAAAATCAGGGACTTCACAGTGAAAAGTATAGTAACTTCGAAGATCACCTACCCTGAAGGGAATGGTTTATATGAGACTCTAGGTCCTGAGTTAATCGTTCCGTAAGTGACTTTTCGGATAGGATCAAAGCTCCGCACGCTTACAGATGGTGCTGGTGAAGAGGCAGACGACGAGGACGTTGACGAACACTCAGACGATGATCCGGATGAATATCCGAAGTGAGCTCGCATTGGTCCGGCACTTGAACTTCCAGCAGTTGAACCTTTTGCTTCTTCCATTCGAACTCTGAAACTTGCTTGATATTTCTTTTCCTCAATCACTTCCTCCTTTTTTCTCATCAATCGCGATAAGCAACTAACAAAACAAATTTTTACACTTTTTGGTGGTGGCTCACATCGTCACTCATCTCCTCTTTTCATGATATGAAATGCCGGTGGCACGCTCCGAGTGCGTGTTGTAAGCCCCGGGATTCTTTTTCTTCGGGTCGAAAAGTATTGATGATCGCGGTTTGATAGAATGAGAGAAAGAACTCGGTGAAGAAGCGTGCAACACAAATATTTGGTTGCAACCTAACGTAGGAACGAGCATTTGAGAGAGAATCTATGAGTGCGACAAGGCTAGAAAAACTTCTTATCCCTCGATAATGGTAGCCACTTTTTTCCCTCGAGACATATAGATCTCTGATATGTTTCAGTGTTCCCAGGAAAACATGAGAAGAGATGCGATGAGAGAGATTACACTGATAAGAGATCGAAGGGCATACTTCCGATTGTTTTTTTGTCTCGGACTCCAAACTATGACAGACATCCAGACAAAATGATTGAATACCTCGCATAGTAAGCTGGAATCGAAGCTTGTGGAGGACACCGGTGAGCTGCTCCACTTTTGAAGACATGTTCTGTGCATGCAGTTTCACAATCTGGATGCACTGTCCACCAGGAACCCTGCTCGTTCATCACCAAGAAATCTTTGCGAGGCTGAAAGAAATTCCAATAATATTTTAGTGCTTTTTCTTGACGAAAATTGCCAATAATCGGCAGATGAAAGAAGTCAGCCCAAAGAACGCGATTTTCTTTTTGAAATATTTGAAAACTTTTAAAGCTTCATTTATGAATTTCAATTGTTCTTTGATGGGCATGCAGCAACTGATACGCGTGTGCGGGCTACACTTTCGATGCAGTGACTGTTACCTTCTTACTGATATAACAATACATGCTACATTATATGTCGCAGTTTCATGAAAGATATATTTACTCTACTGTTAGCTGAACCCCCCTCGCATAATTTTAATGTGGAAAAGCAACCTGTGAGCACAGTACGTGCGTTGCTCTCTTTTACCGAGTGCTCCTGTCGCCTGTTTGTTCTCGTCACAAAAAATCGCAGAAGCATTTGCCTCCGAAACAACACTGAGGATTGTTGGTGCAAAGATTACTCGAAACCTAATAAATACTACAATTTTCGCTTTCCATTTTGTTTCTAAAGATGATGGCGTGAAGAATTGCTAGCATTTTACGAAGTGATAAATAGAGTTGTTCTTCTTTTTCGCTTTTGCTTTATGAGAGGTTTTGAGATTTTCTACTCTGTTATGAAAATTCTTACACTGCGTAAAACGTGATATTTGATACTCAAAGATAAAAGCTTACATTCGGGGTCAGAACGCGCACAAAAACTGCAGATGTCATTAGGCAGTGGCGAATTGACTGTCGGTAGTGCCGACCGCTTCCGGCGGTTGTTTGTTGCATCTGAAAGTATGAAATAGAATCAGAAGAAGAATATCCGATAGCTTACTGTTTCATCAAAGATTTCGAAAATCGCATTGAGAGGCAGAGCTCGATACTCGGAAGTCAGCAACGTTCTGAACAGCCAGCAAACCATCGAGCACTCCCGCGGCCGTCTTCGTACTGAAAACTGCTGCAAGTTGACAGAATATTGTTACCGATATGCTTACCGACAACGTTTTTCCGTACTGGTACTGGCGGCGGCGGTGCCATAGTCGCCTCTTCACTAACTGTCGGAATTGTTGGATCAGGGAACATATTCATCATCATATCAAACGAAGACAGCGAACTCGCTGCAATTGAGGAGGAACTGTACACACAACGTGTGGATCTTCTAGGCGACTCACTTCCTGTATCCGAAGACGATGCAAATGATGGAGAGGAGAGAGATGAGGAGAATGACGAAGTGCTTGAATCGTCAAAATCTGAAAACAGACTTGACGACGGACTTTGTGCTGCGGAGTCGAGGGTGTCTGAAAATATTTTTTGTGGAATTTCATGTTTATATCATTTGGATATTTTTAGCATTATCTGTGTTCTTCCCAAAAATAACACATTTTTTCAAGAAAAGAAGTTGTGAAAAATGCTAACCATTCTCTTTTATTACTTGATCCTCGAACTGCCATGGGAGATCATCGTCCATTGGTGAAACCATCGCAGACAACATCATTTCCATTCCTGATTGCTGCTCATCCATATCGTTGAGATTGTTCGATGTAGTCTGCGTCTGCAATACAACTGATTGAATAGCGTATGACGTGTTTCGCCAGCGATGGAGGCCGAAAAACGAAAAACCGAAAGCGACGAAGGTCGTTGAATGAAAAGGGTGAAATAAGACAGAATTCGTCCTAAAGACATTGGGCCCCCAGAAAAAAAAACTCGGAAGTAGGGTTAAGCTGGAGCAGAGAGAAAGACGGGTTAGTCGAGGCATTCTTTTTGAATTCTCCTTTACGCGCCAAAAAATTCGTAGTTTGAAGTGAGAGAGAAACTACGCATTCAAGAACTCTCAACGAAAAGTACACATTTGGAAAAATAGAGAAATGACCTCTTATAGGCGAGTTGAGATTGACCCTGATTGTTTCATCAGGTGGATGCACTCTTCTTTTCTCGACGCTCCCAGTGCTCAGCTCACTTCACGGAACAGGTAGGTAGTAAGAGGTTTGGCAAAGAAGAAGAAGGAGGTCCACACATCGGAGGAAAGAAACGTCGACGGTGGGAGAGTGTATTGAGGCAGATGGAAGAAGAAGAGGGCGAGCAAAGAACACTCATTTTCGAAGAGAGAGAAAGAGAGATAAGAGAGATAGAGAACGAGAGGGAGCACTCCCGCCGCGGGAGACGCAGCGCCTAAAAGTACAGAGAAAAAACGCCAACTCACTCGTTTTCTGCCGCTTCTGGGTCCGGCATCCAGAAGTGAGTGACAATCCGTTTTTTTTTTGAGAATTTGATAAGATATCTATTACTTCCGAGCATATAAGAAAAAGGTCGGAGAGATATGTGATGAGGAAAAAACACTCATTTTCTGACGCGTTTTTTACTGCTCGGAATTCTTCAAAAGCTGGGATCTGATTTATGAAACAAAGCGTATTGTCAAATCGGAAAATCCGAATCAAAATTAAAAATATTTTGAGTGCTCGAATGCGGCTGAAACCATCGGAAAAGATTATTGAAAAAAATTGAATTTTCCTGATATCTCGGCAGCGATGTCCCACCACGAAAATGCTACCGTAATATATTCAAATTTAAAGGAACATACTCTGATTTTTCAGTAAATTTTTCATGTGTCTCGAACGATTTTCGACAAATTTCGAAGCAAAATGTTATATTTCGACCCGAAAAGTACATTTCGGACCGAAATTTGTTGAAAATCATTCGAAAAACATAAAACGTGT
Source organism: Caenorhabditis zanzibari (assembly GCA_963966625.1). Classification (NCBI taxonomy): domain Eukaryota; kingdom Metazoa; phylum Nematoda; class Chromadorea; order Rhabditida; family Rhabditidae; genus Caenorhabditis; species Caenorhabditis zanzibari. The sequence goes on along the minus strand of OZ016472.1, from coordinate 11,628,751 downwards.
GAAATTTTACCTAAAAATCAGGGGATGTTCCTTTAAATTTTAGAATCTTACTGTAGCGTTTTCGTGGTGGGACACCGCTGCCAAGAAATCAGGGAAGTTCAGCCAGGACTCTCAGTTACAGAGATTGGCATAATATCGAGAAACTTTTTCACTGCTAAATACGAAGAATAACTTTTTAATCTCGATCAAGGTGATTCAGATTGAGACAATTTAGGAGAAGCATTTTTGGAAAAGAAAAGACACGTCGCGAACTACAAAATTTTAGGTGATACTGTAGAGTTCACGGTTTTATCGAAACATGACAATTTTCGGCGTGAACGTTTTAGGCCAACTTGATTTTAGGAAAAACTTTTTTTTAATGGCAACAGTTCAGACACCACCCACTCCACATAACCATCTTGTAATGATAAGAAACCGAGAAGAATCGAGACAAAAAATCACCTAATGTTTGTTGGCCTTGTCGGAGAAAAGAAAGGTCAAAGAAAAAAGTCATCGTGAATGTTCCAGGAGTTGTCACACTTTGACGTTTTTCGTAGAATACAAAGAAGTGATTAGTGGAAGAAAATGGGAAGGAGGAACAAAACATGAAATGTTGGAATTAATGCGGGTTGGAGTAAACAATCGAGAGGAAAAAGTTAAAAAGAGAGTAAACGGATGTAGTAGATGTTGGCGGTGAGAAACTAATTCGAATCAATTGACAAGTTTTGTCTAAGAAAAGGTAATCAGAATGGGAAAAGTAAAGTGTTTATATGAAGAAGACCTAATCCCAATAGAACCGAAAAATTTCATAGAACAGCATTGTGTAAACTCAATTTAGTTTTCCTTCCACTGAAAGTTAAAATGAAAAAAAGAGAACTTGATTACAGTTGTCATGAATTTTTTTGGCTCGATCATAATAATGTTACTGTGTAGGCTTACTGTAGAGACGCCTCCGGATGTCATTCTCTCCCTTGTTTCTGAAAATCAAGTCACAATTTCACTTTGCTTGTTTGAGGTTTGGACTTCTCCACTAATGTTCGAAAAGGTTTTCCCGCCGAAAAAGTCGCTATTAATTTTCCGTGTCATTAACTCTTATCAGTACTCGAAAAGAGCACTTTCAGCAAAGTAATGTCATAAGAATGCAACATGTAACATACAATCAGATAAACAAAAAAGTGGTTCAGAAGTGGGCCCAAAGAAGTACTTGAAAATGCAGAAGATCCCAAAAAAAGGCATAAGCTATAGTGTGAGAGCCAAGCAAAGAAGTGGGAAGAAGAGAGTTCTGCACGTCTTCGACATCTTCTTCCTTTTTTTCTGCGCCTCCCATTTTTTCTTCGTGTGATTTCATTCGGTTTCTCTTTTTGCTTCTTACGACGAAAGAACGTTGGGGTTATAAAAGAAGAGAAAAAAAGCAATTGTAGGTGTAGAGGGATAGCAAAAAAAGAAGGAAAAGTGCACGTAGGGCAAATAAAATAAACAAAAAGGCTTGAGGAGATTTAGATTTTCAGACGAGAATTCTTTCAGCAGACGAGCAAAGGAGGAACCAGAAAAATGAGAAAGATTGACAGCAGTTTACAAAAAGAATAGACTCCAGTTGTTTATGTGGTTCCATCTCTCACTTGCATCCACAAAAAATATATATTTACTGGATTTCCTGATAACTGATGGACCCTTTCGACGGTGGATTTGACGGCGGATTACTGGAAGAGATGGATAGAGAAAGGGAGGGGGAAGATGGAAGGTGTTTTCATCTCCGGATTGTTTGTATTGAACAACAAGTGTTGAAGTGATAAAAATATCAAGAGCTTCTGGAGCTTAGTAGAAGAAGATTAATGGATATAGAGAGATGGAACGGGAAAGAATGTAGGAGGTCAAAGAAGAGAATGAAGTCTTCAAATGTTTATGAGATGGCAGGTCCTCACCTGCCAAAGGGACCAAAGAAAAAAGAGAAGAGTTTTTGACGAGTCTATTTTATTTTAGCAGATGTGTCAGATAACCGGCAAAAACACATTTGCAGAGGAAAGGATGATGTCAATAAACCTGTACAAACCTAGGGACATCTGGGAACAAAACTAGTCTATAATCCTTATTTTTCGGTCATGTTTACGATATACAAAAGGTTTTTTGTAACCCGAGAGAAGAAGAATCTCTCTAGTACTCAATTCAATTGGAAAAATCTCTGAGATGTTTAAATGTTCAAAAATAAACTCAAAACACCTGCCTTCCCACGATTGCAGTTGCTATGGAAATTGTTTTTTTGTTGAAAATATGTCCCAGAAACCAGGAAGTTCTATATAATTAGTGATCATAAGTTTAAGTTGAGCTGACTCTGATCTCCAAAGGGAAATACTGAATCCTATCACTCAAGATGAAATTCAAGGTACCGTATTTACTCTAATAGACCGGCATGCCGGTTTATTTTTCGTGGTCCTCATTTTGATGCCGGTTTATTAGAGAGTGCCGGTCATTTAGAGGGTGCCGGTCTATTTTTCGAAGTGTCAATTTGCCAAAAAATTTATTAAAAAATGGTGCTTTTTCACTGAAAATATGTATGATAAAGCCTTTTTTGAATAGTTTAAAGAGCAAAAACTATTCGAAATAATGAGAAATCCCAAATTTGTGTGAAAAATACTGAAGAAAACTGGAAATTCTCAAAGAATAGTACTTTCTAAATTCATTAATTTTTGGGGTGCCGGATAATTGGAGGGTGCCGGTTTATTTTTCAAAATGGTCATTTGACTGCCGGTCTATTAGAGGGTGCCGGACATATAGAGGTGCCGGTCTATTAGAGTAAATACGGTATATCCAACTTACCTGTGACTCCTCCACGATCTCGTTCACACAGATCATCCACAACTGTCAATTTGGCCATCCTCGTGCCACTACTATCACTTTCCCTCCCCGAAACCACTTTCGTTTATGTGTTGTTTGTGTTTCTTCTGCAGAATAGTTTCAACGCCCCGCCCCTCATTTTTTTGTTCTTGAACGCTCTTTGCTTTTCTTTTACGCCATGAAAAGTTATTACGCACAGAAACAAAAGTTCTTCTCGCGACGCAAAATTTGAAACCATGCGCCTCCTCCTTCGAAACACAAATACGAAACTATCAGTGGCTGAGTTTGGGTTGAAGAGCATTGGCTCCACGGAGTCGCAGACTGATTGCCGCTGCACACACTTTCCGATTCTCCTCCGTTTTCTTATTCTTTTTCTCTCCCGGTGGATGCTCTCACAAATAGTTTTTGAAGGGAAGGAAATTCGAGCCGGATGACGTCACAACCCAGAGAAAAGAGCAGTTGAAGGAAAAAAAAAGAAATGAAGAGAACATCGAATTGGTTTGTCTTGGTTTGCACGTAGGCATCCTCGGAGATAAAGTACGTCGCGCGGGAGGTCGATGGAAAAGATCCAAAGGGAATGTCCTTATCAGTTGGAATCTGGAATAAAAATGGGCGGAGTTTCAGCGATTTATAGAAATCAACAATGAAGTCTCTCTTCATGTTCTATGTATATATGACTGTATGCATAAAATTCAGAGCGGTCAATGAAACAATCCATTTGTGGTAAACAACGAGATGGTCTAGATCAAAGTCCAAAGGATCATGGAAAGGTTCAGATAACATCAAGGGATTTGCCGTTACGGTTGAATGAAAACTACAGTATCCATTGATGTTCGGATAGTAGAGAAAATAATTTGGAAGATTTATTGGTACTTCTTCTTACCAAGTACAAAAACCAAGGTGCTACAGTATCTTTATAACGCTTTGTATGACTTCTCTCACCAGTTCTACCGTAGATGATCCATGTTTATGATCTTAGTTTTCTTTCAAACAAAAAGACAGATTATCCGTATTCAAGTGGAACTTTATTGAATATAGAATCGTAGTGAAAGATTGTAGTTTTGAAAGTTGTGATCTCTGATGTTAAACTAGACATCTGAATTCCCCTATCAATCTTTCCTTTCGATGTTTCGTCATGAATAGAAATAACTGTCTGACGAATAAAAAACCAAATCGAAACTCTGTCACTTTCTTTATTTGTCACGTTAATTAATGGGGAATGCGCGGGAAGTGTTTGAAATCTATTTCTCTCTCGTGTTTTGATTCCATTCACCCTTTGAACTATCGTCATCATCATCATTTCCTGCAGGTTGATTGATGACTTCTTTTTTCAGAGAAAACCCCCAACGTGTCGACTGTTTCATCTTTGTACCGACCTGTTTCTCAACGATTCCCTTGATACTCTAAAGAACGATTGCCTAATGGGAAAGAATGTGATAACGGAAATGAAGATAGGCGAGAAGAGGAGAATAGAAGTGCCACGTGGAAAGGATTACCTTGATTGAAAACCGGTTTGATGTGATCTTTTAAAACGAAGAACACAAAAATATCTAAAGAAGAAAGAGTGTTTGCTGTTCTAATTTGATAGAGAAAGAATAATGATGGATGATGACATTGAAAGGGGTTTCAAATTTGCAATACGATACAAAATACAGAAGACAGTGTGTACAAAGTCCAAGGGACTGAAGGAATGTGTTTGTAAAAATGAAAGCGAATCCTTGGAAGGGTTTGAATCCAGATAATCATCTTACAAAACAACTGAAAGAGCTACTTCGGATTCATTAATATGGTTAAAAATTAAAATGCTTCGATGTCTCGAGGATAGCAAATCTATAAAATTGAGTGGGACACAGCTTCCAGTTTTCAAGTCGAGTTTTGTATTCCAATACTTGATGTCACCTTTACGGTTGGATTCTAAAAATTCTTATTAATCTAAGATCATATCATTCTTTAGCACTGGAGCACTAGAAAGTTATAGTGCCGAGTTTCTCAGATTCAGAATGCTTTCAGACGAACAATTCGTTGGAGATCTTTGTATTGCTCAGGTCATCAGACAGTGAGCATTTCTACTAATTAACAGTAGACAAAATCTCGGGGGTGTTCATTATTAACAATAAATCACCACAAAAACATAGACATTCATAATGGTCTATGTCAGAATAATATTTTTCTAGAAGATCGTGAGCATTTCTCTAGTTTTTATATTCTGTAATACATAGAGTAATCGCTATTTTATCTTTGAATTACATACAAACGGTAGCTTAGAATCTACTTTTTTTCGTTAACTCTATCCACTTTCCATAATCCTTCTTCAGAATTTCCTGTAAAACTCTACTTCTGACTCATTTTCAGTGAGTGAAATTTCTCGAAATTCCCACCATTTACCAAGTTTCAGTTCTCAATTATTCATACGTCTTTTTGGTGAAAACTATACTTGAAACTTGAGACGATTTCTCGAAAAGTTTTGAGTTGCCAATGGGTCATTTCTCACTTTGTGTGTCCCTTTTCTAAAATAACGTCGAAGTTTGCACAAAGACCATTTTGTAGTCCTTGCTCAGCTTTGATTTTGTATCGAATAAGCGAAATGGAAAAGATTAGTAAGGATATCCGGTGACAAACTTTGCATTTGTGACCATAAAAAAAGAAGATGATCGTTGAAAGCAAAGAATCAGGAGATTAGATTCTAAAGAATAGGATAAGATCTCTGAGAATTCATTATTTACTGTAGTTTGAATGAATCATTTTGGTATATTTCTTTAACAAGGGACGTATTTGAGGTTACCCTTTCAACTTTTTCTGTAAATTTGGATGTAGGTAATATCGACCCTGGGGATCTCATATCTGCTGTCAGAATCACCAAAGCGGTCGCGTAACTCAAGATATGAGCCCTCAAAGTTGCAGCTAACAGTGCATTTGGGGTACTTTGAAGACCCATATCTTGGCTCAAAATCCCTTTCAGAAGGTCTAGTTTTTTGTTTTGTACTTAGAATTTTATACCAAACAATGCCCTGCACTTTTTTGAAGAAAAAAAATTTGAGCAAAAACAACTAAAATTTCCGACCAATTCGTTGCGGAATTCTTGTTTTGCCATTTCTGTTTGTGCAATTTGCGATATGAAAGTTGAAATCAAAAGATAAATATTTGTATTAAAGTTTTCAATAATTTCATGTACTTTTTTGCCGGTTGGGGGCCTGTTTATAGGTCAAATGATGCCTGAAAATCCTAGTTGTTTTTTGGCCCTAAACAGGTCAGCCAAGTAAAAAAATGTTCGGAAAATGTCATGAAACTTTAAAACATCTTGTTACAAACATATATGCTTTGCTTCCTGCCACCATTTAGTGGATCAAAAAAATAAAGTTAGTAAGTCCTGATTGATCGAAAAATTTCCTACCCAAATGGTAGGAAAATTTCAAAGTTTTGGCTCAAAACTTTTTTGTCAAAAAAAGGATTGCACATTATTAATCAACAAATTCTGAGTACAAAACAAAAAACTAGACCTTCTGAAAGTGATTTTGAGCTGAGATATGGGTCCTCAAAGTACCCCAATTTTAGTGTTATGAGCAACTTTGATGGCTCATAACTCAAGTTACGTGACCGCTTTGGTGATTCTGAAAGCAGATATGAGATCCCCAGGGTCGATATTACCTAAACCCAAATTTACAGAAAAAGTTGAAAGGGTAACCTCAAATACGTCCCTTGTAAGACTTATTCTTCATTATGCTTAAGGTTGATTTTCTCTCCTTTGCTTAGGTATGGGTAACTCTCGTAGAATTTTACCTTCCAAAAACTAGTTATCAAAGAATTGCAAACTTTACGACCTCAATAAATCTTGGTTTTTCCAGTCAACTTCTAAATCCTTCTTTCCATTTTTACAACCGTGGTCTCAGTTGTTCACTATTCTTTTTCTTTTTTTTCTTCCTTTTTTCAATGGTCCACCTTCTGAGTTGATTCAATTTTAGGACTTGTTTACCCATCCTCGTGGCATCTTTTCCGGAACTTCATCCTTTTTCTCTCCTCAATTTTTACCTGTGTTAAAGTTTTCTATTTCTGAATTGTTTCCGATTCTCACCTCGCTCCTAATCCCCAATTTTCCCACACGGCGCCCCCGCAGACAGTTTGTTTCCATGTGAGAGTTCTCTCTTCTCGGACAGTTTGCAGGATTTCGAAAAAGCACTCTCGGGTGTAAACACGGTGTATGTGCAAGCATATTCCCGACCTTTTGAAGTGCCGAAGAGTCAAAAAGACGATGACGGATTGGGTTTGCGTCATTTTCGGACATCCGTTCTTTTGTCTCCGAAAATGTTTCGAAACTTAGTCAGATGGTTGTTATCCTTTTTATTTGACTGTTCCCGCTTTGCCCCAGAATCTAAGATAATCTGAATATGTCGAATAATTCTAAAATAGCTGCCTAAAAAGTTTTCGTTTCATAGATGTCGAAAAACTAAACCGTAACCCGAATCTTCTTTGCACTTTGCTCTTTGCACAGTCCATTCCGTGACCACAATTAAAAGAACAACCGTACCTTCTCGAGTTACCAACTTCCGTGTGGTCACCCATTAGTCCACAACCTTCCATTATATTCATTTCGAGGAATGTCCAATTCTTCGCTTTATTTTCCTCCATTCATTTTTTTTTGCTCCCATCCAACACGTCTGTTCAAACATTTTGGTGTTATCTCACTTTGATTTCTGAATTTAGAGTTGAGGATTTTTATATTTTACGAAGCCATTCGCTTGTCTATAACTCTCGTGATAGGTCATTTTAAAACGTGATTAGAGATTTGAAGAATTGAATGATGCTTTGGAAGTTATTAATCCTTTTTCGTACTAGTTTGATCTTCAGATTTTAACAATTCGGATTAAGAAGAAGATGTTTGAAAAAATTCTAATACTTATATTCGTTCCCTGCAACTTTTTCTTTATAAAATACCGTTGGCTTCCAAACTTTTTCTTGCCTCATTACCCTTTTATGACCGACGACTCCAGCTTCATAACTTTCTTCATCTTTTTTGCTTCTTCTTCTTTTTCAACTCTATCCACCCTTATGCCGTAGTGAGTTTTCTTGCAACATTTTCAAAATTCTCGACCTCCACCTCCTCGAAAATTTGCATTCTTTAGAACCATTGAGCATGAAAAGAAAACGAAAGGAGGTCAAACAGTCAACAATTTTACTCTTATCTATTGTTCATATCAATTGATTCTTTGCTTCCAATTTCTTTTTTCACTTGTTTTAGTCCCCCCCCCCCATGTTTGCATATAGTAGTTTGAACGGATATACTCGGATAATGAAATATTGAATTTCACAAGTAATCCATCTTTTTCTTTTTTATACTTCCAATTCTCATCTCTTTTTTCTTTCTTTTATAAAAATTCAATAGAACTGGAGCATCTGATCAAACTTTTCAAGGATGATTTTTCCGATTGATGTCATTTGTTTTGTAACATATTATTATTAGTACTAAATCCCCTTTAAATAGATAACATTTGAAGGTTTTAAGGTGCTAGTTTGCAAAGAAAATCGTGTGATGTTTTGAAAAAGACGAGAAGTTTCGACAGATCGATTTTTATGACTTTTGAAAAACAGTACGGCCAGCCACATGTCTTTTCTGTTTAAGATCAATGTTTACATAAAAAATTAGTTGCGATAACCTAAAATCGTATAGTCTAAATTAATTTTTATTTGAAAAGAATTTCATTGAAGGATTCTCTGCGATCCCTTTCAAAGTTCATTTCTGAGTCATCTGTTCAGTTTTTCGACCAATTTGGACTGGATAATCTATCGTTTCTTTTTTCAAACATTCCTCCCTCTTTTCTTGCTCAATAATCCGTTATGGCCTCTCAGCTGCACAATTCAGCAGGATTAGTAGTACTAAAGGGTTCCAAATTAGATTTGGCTTCTAATCTGAAACAGTGGTCCCAATATTTCGATCCTTGGTCTCATCTTGAAAAGTTTCAGCATGAAGCACCTGAAATGAGTGCATGTTTAGATATATTCGAGATGACTTGTTATAATGATATGGAAAATTTCCGGTGTAATCATCGAATTTAGACGAGAAGTTTGTGTTAAGAAAATCAAAAGATGTGCATTTGTTATTAGGAATGATAAAGTGTCAGGTTGAAATTATATAGAATTTGGGAACCGAGAAGATTCTCAGCATTTTGAAAGTAATTCGAATAGTTCATCAGAATTCAAAAGTAAAGTTATAGACCAGTTCCTAATTTAGGAGGAGGTAAAATCAAAAACTAAATGGTCAAAAAAAGATGATTGTTTGGACTCGATTTTTGATAATCCTGAATAAAATCATCTTTGAAACAGGAATAAAGTTCTGATTTGTGTTGTCGACCCACGTGGTTGTTTATAAACTTTGCATACATTAAACTGGAACCAGTCGGAAGAAGATTCTGGACGCTCTGATGTACATTTTGTCAATGTAGTCTTGTCAAGTTTGTATTTTATTCTTTCTACTTATTCTTTCATTTTTACGTCACAGAACACCAGTTACATTAGTATTAATCCTTGTTTTGAGGGGGATGCCGATGTCATTTAGGAAGACATTTTGGAAAGAATAAGTCACTTTTTGGTTTTTAATGTAATTCTCTATAATACCCTTTTGTTTTCTCATGTTCCAAAATAAGAACATGGAATTTGTATTCTCCGAATATAATTGAACAGCTGTATTTTGTATTTTGTTTTCTTTCTATTGCAGAACCAGATTTCTGATCTCAAGAAATTTCATATTTCCAGAACTCATTTCTATTTCGAAAAGTCTCGTGAGATTCCTGCTAGGCTCTTATTATTCCTAATTGGTGTGTCTAGGAGTACCTATAATTTGATTCAGTTCTAGCCCCACTTTCCCGCGAAAAAATGATTCAGAATTTCTGTGGAATGCACGTAGAACGGACTGAAATTATGAAAGCGTGAGGAGATGGAAAATTATTGAAAGAAGGAAGACACCTCTCTCTTCCGGAGGTCTGACTCAATCCAGCCCTCATTTTTTTTCAGAATCTGTTATCAATTGTGAGATCTTCGTCGAAAAAAGATTACCAGTTCTCTGCATTTTTCTCATGGTTGAGTTCTATGAATTCGATTGTACTGCGTAACTCCGAACTGTACTCCGAACTTTTTCTCTGTCAGGTGTTTGGAGCGCTGACGATTGATAGTTTGATAGTGGGCATGACAATTCAATTATAGTCGAACTTGAGCCCTGCGGCCAATCAGATTTCGAAGAGTCCACTAAACTGAAAAACTTGTGTTCGAACAAACAGTGCTAATTAGAATTAAAGGAATCGTTGTTAAGGAGGACAGCTATAACTAACCAAGAAAACAAGTTCTTAGAATTCAAAATCTGAAAGGTTCCGAACAAATTCCAATATGCTCCTTTCTATACCACCTTCAGGAATTGTTTATGTTTTTTTCAGTTCCAATAAAACTTGAGCATTATTGAACATCTGGATGATCAAAAGAATCTTAAAAACAAGTATTTATTATTAAACTTTAAGATTCTTTGAGAATCTAAAAAATGTGGGGACACGAGTACAAAACAGTCAGAAAAAGAACAATAAAATGAGCTTTTGCTCTCCTTTTTATCTCAAGCACCATCCATTTTCATCCATTCGTCTCAGTTTCAACTCCTTTTTTCTCCTCCGCTTCCTCATTATCTCACACCCAATTGCTTTTTTATTCAATCCTCCAAAATGGGCGGAGTCGTGTCAGAGGGTGTGTTGTGTGTAGGAGCAGCAGCAGTAGGCCTCGCGTTGCGTTGGTAGAACGAGAAGAAAAAGCAAAAAGCGAGAATATTCTTGGCAATTCTTGTGTTTCTATACTATTCTTGTTTTATTGAATTCAAAAGTGTTCGTTTCCCGAAATGAGAGCTTGGCAGATTCCCCGCAAGGGTAAGTCATTGATGACGATTCCATTGTAATCCTGGATCATCGGAAAACTGATTCTACCTAATCTTATGTGTCGTATGATGGGTAGGAGAACGGATAATAAAAAAGTATATAATACCTTCTGCTTTATTTTGATCCTTGGATTCTTCCTTAAAAAAGGTATTTTTATGGTGAAGCTGAACTGTTATTTATCTGAGAATCGATAGATCTTGCTGTTTAATTTTCTACAAGACTTTTAAATTCCTCCAATACTCTGTGGCTCAAACTCTCATCGATCGCTTACTTGGTATCGATCTATAGTTTCCCTAAACCTTTTTTATTTCTGCATAAGTAGAATCGTTATATTCAGGAAATTCTTGCAGATTTTCATGCTGAAACCACCTGAATCTAGAACTGTATTCCAAAAAAACTTTGTACGAGAAGGCTCTGCAAGCAGTTTTCTGGAAGTTTCCAAACCGTTGCAAAACCCTTTCGAAGAAGTTCTCCGTTTTCTCGTTATTCTTTCACACTTGACCAATCCTATTCTTTTCCAAGAACTCGAACATATTCAAAACATGGCACACCTCTCCCATTCTTCTCTTCTCTTCCTGTTTTTGGTATCCCTTTCCTTTTTTTGACAAAGAAAGAAAAAACGAATCGGAAGCGGAGTGGTATGCAAAGAAGATGCACCTGACGTAAGATTGAAGTCAATCCAACTAATGTGTCGTGTAAAACACATTAAAAATTCTTGACGAACATGAGCGAAAGAGAAGAAGAAGAAGAAGAAGAAGGGGTCATTCATGTGTTCTTCTTGTATCCATTATGAAAATTAACCCGAATATGTTCTCAGTTTATTCTTCTTCTTTTTTCAGTTATGAACAATGCGGACGAGTGGCGATTGAGTCCGTTATCTGCAGAGGACCTATTCGCCGGTCTCAGTCTCATCTTCATCGCAATTTTCTCCATTTCGGTGTATGCAATCATGATGAAGATTATGAAGAAACAGGACAAAGAAATTGTTGGATATCGGTTTTTGATATCCGCTGGTTGTTCGGATTTGTTACTATTAGTCAACTACGGAATCTGGCCTGGATTGACGATTCTCACCAAATCTGAAATCATTCCGAAGGGTTGGAGGACATGGCAACAGGTTAGAATCCGATCCAATTCTTACATAACCTGAAAGTATTCCTATTTTCAGTTATATCTTGATTGGGCATGGTTCTCAATGGTATCCCACTACTCCGTCGTGAGCTGGTCCAGATGGATGGCCATTCGAAAACCTCTCGATTTCCGAAATCAGAAACGGAAGACGTCCTATTCGCTGTGTGCATTGTGTTACCTCGTTGCACTTATTCTGGTAAGACATTCTTGGAAACAAAGGAAGAAAACTTATACAAAATTCTGAGTTAGCCACTACATCTTGTATTCACCCACGTCTTCTTTTCAACAATCTCGCACCTCGTTTCTTTTGTTTTCTTAATGTTATTTTTAGAAAGGAGAAGCATGATTCTGGAGAGAGAGAGACAGAAAACATCAAGTTCGTATCAAAACTGAAAATGTTTATTCCACTTTTACACATGACCGATCGTCCCACCAGCACCACCATCTCCCCCCTCTTTTCATTGAATGTCTTCATACTAATTGCATATGAAAAATGAAAAGAGAATTGAATGAGGAGGAATATGTAAACAGAATATTTCATGGATTGGGTGGCGCCAGGGCACGATGTGTAATTGGAGCCGTCATGCTTCACCACGCCATATTTCAAACGATAAATGCGAGAAAAAAGACAAGGGGAAGAGAAGACGCATCATGATGAACTATGATTAGGAGGGAGAGAGGACTACTGTACTGAAGATTCCTCATTTTGATAAGATTCCTGTTATTTTGAAAAATAAGAGCCAAGAAAACAGAGAAAATGAACGGCAGAGATTAAGGAAAAGGGTCATTACGTAAGACGGAACAAAAACAGAGAACTAAAATGAAAGATCACAAAAAGTATGAACTGATTGATTCCTCTAAGTCTTCTGAAGGTCTCCTATACAATAAATGCTACTTTTTTCAGGTTCTGTGTACCCATTTCCAACCATGGTATGTCACATTCTACTACGAACCATCATCGTACGGAATGCTCGCTGAAAACTTTCCATTATATCTATCGGGAGGTCAATCTGCTCTGTTCCTTGCATTCCACATTGCTGCAATTGTTCCTCCAATCGTATTCTACGGGTGAGTTTTTTGAAAGAAGATCTCTGTAAAAATGCTCCAGTTCTCACACTTCAATTCATGACGATTCTAGAAATATGATATCATTTCAAATTGAAATTGACTCCAATGTATCTTTTTAAAATGGAGATGTAACATTAATCACACATTTGGTCTTTTCAATTTCGAAATAGAAAGTTTGAAATCCAATTATCTAATCTTCTGTCACATGACTTCGTTTTTCTTTTCTTTTTTGTATTAATGCTCATTGGTTTGAAATTTTTCAACGACGCAATCAAAGGCTTCTAAGAAGGATTAGAAAAAAGAAACAATGAGACTCCCACCCAATAGGAATAAAATATCAAATTACTTTTTTTTCATTTTCAGATGGTCCATCACTCTCCTCTATAACAGGAGGGCAAAAATGCTACTGGGACATCAGCAAACAGTTCAAAACAGCATCGAAACAAGGTATTATTGAAAGAATGAACACCAATAACTTTGAATTTCAGATTATTGATGCCTTGCTTGATCAATGTTGTCACTTTCATCATCGGACAAGTTTTGATTACGGTAGGAACAGGAGAAGGAAAATGGGCAGGGTATACTGTAATGGTGCTGTTCGCTGCGAACTCTGCACTCAATCCATTCCTCCTTCTAATTTGCTCCAAAACATTGAGGTAATACAACTATTGATATTAAATTCAAACTCAGTGTTCTTATTTACAGAAAACAAGTTCTGGACTTACTCGGTGTTGCCAAAATCGCAACTTTCGAGAAACTGGAGACTTCTACAGTTTACAGGTATTTTGTATTCAATGGATAAATTCTTCAATACTTTGATTTCAGAAATATCCACGCCGTCAATGGAGATTTCTGTTCTTCGAAACTCGTCAGCACTGATCCTGGATCAAGACGATTTCTAAGTCTGCCAACATTTCGATCAAAAGAAGAACTTTCATCTGGAACACCTGTTTGATGTCTTCGAAATCTCAATTCTAGAATTTTCAAATTAATGTTATGTTACAAATACTTATTCCGAACGGGTACCCTTCCATTTCACTGTTTTCTCTCAACGAGTTCATCTCACTTTTCTGTCTCCCTGTTCGGATCTCTGATAGTTTCGAAGTTTTATGATCAGATAAATATTTTTCTTTTGGTCTTTCCCGATCAGTGAAACAAAAACGGTTCGATTTTTCAGAAAAGGACGTTCGATAAGATATCTGTCCTTCTGTAAACAGAAAACCGAGATTACCACAGAGGAACAGATTCCATTTAAAAACACCTTTTTCATTGTTTATAGGAGATTTTAGTAAGCTCCCGGAAGAGAATCACCATGTTTTCCTTTGTCTTTTTCATAGTTCAGCACTACTCAAACTGTGGTTTGTGTCTGTTTTTCTGTACCGTCCACAATATGAAAAAAACGATTTGAATCGGTTGATGATTCAGGAGGGAAACCAACTTTTTGAAAATATAAACTCCACGATGATTCATGCATCATTATGCACTATGTTTTGAATATTCATATGAAGTCCACTCTGGAAAAGTTCAATTTCTGAAACTGTGATAAACGTTTTGACGAGCTATGAAAGGATGTTCTGATTTTTCAGATTCGATAACATGTTTTTTTCAGAATTTTCGATAAAAGAATGCTTCCCGAACGACTTGCGTTTCCCATTGAATGTTTTTTACCTCTTCTGTCAAATCTTCTTCAGAATTAATCTGAAATCCAGAATTTTCGTCCTCATCTCATACTTTCCCCATTTCTCAAGTACTTATTCCATTTCCAATCTGTTTTCATGAATCACTACTTGTCCACTTTTTCCCTCAATTCCTCGTTTACCCGTACAGTTCAAATCCGATAACCCGCCCTCTTCTTTTTTTTTCTGTTAACTGTCCAATTATAAAACGATTTCGAGAAGTGAAACACACTGTTTCATCGCTCGAACTCTTGGTCTAACTATCAATTATTCTTTCACTATCCTCATATTTTCCACCCAAAAAAGGGAAAACAATTTGTGATTGTATACCTTCTTCCACTTTCGAAACGTCCGCCTAATCAGCTTTTCTCTCGTTTATTCCGGTGTCCGCGCCCAGTTTTTTTTCCAATGGGTAAGTTCTTGGTCATTTGAACATTTATTCTGAATTTTTTGGAAGTTTTCAAATAGTTTTATTCAAAATATGGACTTGTAGATTATTGTTATCGCAGAATGAAATTGTCAACTGAAGAAATCTTTTGAGAAAATGTGAGAAACTTCTAAAAAGATTTCGACTCTACTTTCAAGAGAACAAAACTTTGGTTTTTTGACATGTCTCATTTACTAACCTTTTCTGAAAAAGAGGATAACATTCTAACTTGTATTATATATAATAAAGTGACCTTACTTATGGTAATCGGCTGTTAGGTAATCGGCATACCAAAAATCAGCCAGATCACATAAGTTTAGCCGATGTGTACCATGCCCAGATCGGTCTCGGGCATGTGTTCGACTACTGTAGATTTCCTAACTTGGTGAAAAAAACTTCGAAACACTTGCCTTTCTTTGTTTATAGGTCTAGAGTCCAAGGATTCTTCTATATATTCAACAGACCTTTAGCTCTTGCCAAATCTCAGAGCTCTCTTTCCTCTCTATCTCCTCAAACATCTCTTCTTTCCATTTTTGGTTGACAGTTTGCGTGTCATTTTTTGCGCCTATTGGACACGAGAGAATGAAAAAACAAAAAAACGAAGACAACTGCCTTGTTGTTTGTCGCACGCTCCCTTTCCACCATAATCCGAGGCTGCTCCGCCGAGTCGCCGCGCGGAAAGATTCTCCAAAAACTTCGTCTCTTCTTCGCTATCCCTTGTTTTCTCATCTAGTTTGACACTTTTTTGTTCGATTCCCTCCTTTATTCTTGTGTGTTCTAAACAATAGGTCAGATTTGAAAAAGAGAAAACGAAAAGCATGCCAACCAAAATGTCTCTCTCTTCAACTCATCGTCCACCGGTCATTTTTTCGTCACCTTTTCTTGAGAGCTCGTCGAGTCGCCGCTCAAGAGTTTCGACTCCTTCGGCTTTGTGTGTATTTTCCTCCAAACCACTCAAATTGCTCCAGCGGTCATCTCGGGATATTGGATCTATTTCAATATTTCATTGATTCATTTGCCAGTTTCCATGTGTCAATTATCTGTTTCTCTGTTGAATTTATGATTAGATGTAGAAAACAAATGATAGGAAGTATAGTCAATTGTGTTTGAATTTCACATATAACTTCTCTAAAACGTATTCAATGATCTACTTAAGATGGATGACTCCTCTGATCAGTGTTTATAAACAAGGTTTGAAAATTAGAAGAAAATGAGAATGATAAGAATTGAATAAGATACCAAGAAAGCTGAAACGGCGAAAATTATCAAGTAAAATAATTATATGTTTATTAGGATGCTCTATTTCTTTCGAAACTTTCCTCTTCGTATTCTACACCCTCAAACAGATTCCAAATTTTATCTTCTCGAATCGAAAGCTTCCTTCTTGAAACGTTGCTCATTTCAGAGTTCGAAGTCCCAATGGTCGAGGCTGGGACCACTTTGGGTCTCGGCGGTTTGTATGTCAAACCGGGTGTGGAGCCGACCCAATTACCGTCTCCACCGGCTCCCAAACTTCTTGGACCATTCGAATCCCTCATCAGGTTAGATATTCTTCACATATTTGATTCCCAATGTAAGAAGTTTTAAAGATTCTCTGGCCTGGATTGTCATAAACTACGAAAAGAAAGTATACGATCAGTAAAAGGGATTTTGTCAGCTGTTATTGCTCTTATCATTTTAATCCTAATGGTTATCCAAGTGTTCACATACATGAGTATTCAAGATAAAGTGAGTTTTTACCGAGTATCCTCTCCATTACTTCTAGATATTTTAGCCATTCTCAATTGGATGGGCTGAATCTACAGTATACGCCTTCATGGCATTACAAGGATTCATTAGTGCTATCGCGGTGATTTGTTGGACACGAGAAAACTTCGTTTCACAATTCGAAGATACACTATCACGATTACGAACAATGCGATTATCAACGAGTCAAAGTATTGATGATTACACGAATTTCCATCGAAAAGCGGCAGTTATGATAGTTCCTATTTTTGCAGTAATTCTCAGTACATCTTTTTATTCATCAGTAACCAATCGATATGAATTAAATGACAGCAGGTGAGCCTTATCCCAGTGATAAAAGTGTATGTTCGATCTTCCAGTACATTCTATTCTGATTCCGTTGTTCATCAGTTTTCTCCATTCATCGATTTTGTCGGATGTCTTGCTTCCTCCCTTGCCATTGTGATTTACGTGACAGTGAATACGGCATTGAATAGAGAAATCAAACATTTCAATAAAGAACTCACTAATTCTGCCAGATTCCAACAGTTGACGGTAACCCATTAAAGCTCTTTGAACCGTCTGAAATTCCATGATTTCAGCTTCCTCAAGTTCTGAACAACTACAGTAAGCGACATTCCGATTTGATTCAGTTGACAAGATTCGTTAATCAACACCTGAGCAAATACGGAGCAATCGTTCCATTCTTTTCCTTGACTGCATTTGTGAATGTTGCCTATATTGTTGGAAGTTTTAAAGCAACCCTTGATCCAGTGATTTATTTCTTATTGAATGGGTATACAGTCGTCTCTATGGGAATCACAATTGCTGGATTGTCTCCATTAGTGAAGGTTCAGAATAATGTGAGTTTCTTGATTTTCAAATTTGAGGGACCCGTTTGAAAATTATATTTTCAGATTCAAGAAACTGCTGAGATCCTGATGCACGACGATGTACTACAAACATGTGGAGATGATCAGGTTATCTACAATCAATTTCTATTTTATCGAATTATTTCAAACTTTTCAGATGCATCATACTTATCGAGTGACACTTGACAGATGTCTACACAGTAACTCCAAAATGGCATTCTTGAATGCTTTTCCAGTCGATTCGAATTGTTTCAATCGAATCATGTTCTTTATTCCTAACATTTCAGCCGCCATGATCCTCTACAGATTATCTCATCCTTACTTGTAAAGCTTTTTTGTATTTTTTAAAACGAAAATCTGAAAATTTCATTCTGGTATAAAGAATGAAAATGTAAAAACGAATAAAATCTGAATCATTTATCCTTTTTGATGTTTCACACTCAATCATGAAATCTGGTTTAGTACATTGTTTCCGGGTGAGTGATCTCTAAATCCTCATTGAAAATAACATCAACAAAATCGGGTGAATTATTTTTTTCATTTCACTAGTTTTGAATATTCAAATGTGTTACTATTTGCTCTTTCTCTCATCCACCATCCTACTTTTCCCCTTTATTTTCTCGCAATCAACTGCACCTCCAGAGGTTTTGGAAATGAGTGGAGACGCGAATAGTGTTGTCAATTTACTCCAACAAATAATGGAGGCAAGTCAGAGACAAAACATTAATCAGCACTTTCGAGGTACTATTCCCATTATTTTCTTATCACTTTGGTTTTTTTGCAGTTCGAACAGTCGACGGGAGCATTATCATGGAATCTGAAGACTATAAACCTGGAGCAGTTGAACTATTGCATTGAGCTGATAAAAACTGTACAGTTTGTTTATTCTACAAGAATTATTTGACAAAATAATAGAAGTTCTCTGATATTTAATTACATATAATGCTTTTGAATGAATCTTTTGTGTGTTGCTGCTGGACTTTGATCTTCTTCTTCTTCGTCCTCTTTCTTCACAACTGCTGGACGCTTGAGCCACTGAGAGTCATCGGAGCTTTGAAGTTTATGGATAACGTCTACGAATTTGAAGGGTTCAGCAGAGCTGAAAATGTATTTTTACATGCCTGCTCAGTAGGTAATTATTATCTTACCACTCAGGTTCCATGTCTTCATCGTCTCCATCAAAATCTTCTTCAAGGTCATCGTCGTCTGCCCGAAAACTTTCTGGAACTGGAGCCCGAGGCAAGTGGGTGGAAGTGGACTCCTCATCTGATTTGAGCAGCCATTTGTCATTTGACTCACTGTGAATTGTGTCCATTCTTTCGCGGAATGCTCTATCCGTGTTCGCCTTGTATTTCAAACACATCGCGACCTCATTAAGCAATTCAAACGAGCTTCCAGTACTTTCGGAGCTAACACTTTTGGTCTCGCCACTTGCAAATGAAGACAAGTCGAAGTTCAGAGCAGCGTTTCCATCTGGAAGACGGCTAAGCCAGTTCTTGACAGTGTCCACCTCGTGTGGTGTCTCTGGAGAAGTGTCAGTCTTGCTCTTTTTGCTCAACAGCCACATGTTGTCGTCATCATACGATTCCATATCAAGAGGCAAAGTACGTCCGACCTTTTTCACAGGAAGTCTCTGACAGTTTCGAGAAACCCGGATCTCGCCTAGCTTGACGATTCTCTCGTGCATTGCTCTGATGTCCGAGATTGGCAGATCCAGTTCAAGACGCACGTCATCGTCCACATTCAGAATATTGGAATTACGGGCGGGAAGACCAAGATGGCAGGCAGCTGTAAATCAAACCAATGAAAACAATTCAAAGGACACAAACAATTCCCAAATTCAAATAAAGTGTTGTCACTCACAAAGCTCTTCTGCCACAATGTCCAATTGATTCACAAGTCTTCCCTCCTTCTCGTAGAAAGCTCTATCGAGATCTCCAATAAGTGTTCTCTCGCGTTCTCGAAGCGAAACAATCATTGCAGCAACTGCTTGACGAATATCCTCTTGGGCCTTATAACGATTGAGTCTCAAATTATTCTTCACTTCGTTCAGCTTTACACTTTGAACTTCGAGAAGTTTGACAACTTGCTCGGATTGCGTTGCTGGCATAGTTCAAGTCAATTCTGAAAAATTATAATTTTAAAAAAACCGAATAAGATAGAGGTGTAAAAACTCGAAGGTAGATGAACTAATATCGCGAAGTGGGTAAAACAAGTTTAACATGCGGTGGTTAGTTGGTGGCGCCAGTTTCGATGAATGGAGAAGGTGAAGGGGGCGGCGTTTTTTTGCATCTGTTACACCTTTGTGTTGGAGAAAAGAATGAAAAAAGAAATACTGATGGCTGTCATATCAGTCATATTACCTATCAGATAACGATTTTGTATGTGGTGTCGGGACGAAAAACTTAAAAATTAGTGTAAGGCACGTATCAATTTCAGATCTGAACATACATGTTCGAAACACGTGTATTTCGTATTTTATTCAGTTTTTTCACCAACTGGAGAGCACGGGAGCCGGAATCGATATTAGTGAGGGCGCATGAAAAGAAGTGAAAGCGAAGAAATGAGAGAAAAAAGGAGAAGACGAAAGATAGCTCCGCCTTCATTACATAAGCTGTTTTCCGTTTCCTTTGTTTTTTTTTCGGTAATTGTATAGTGGGTCAGAGTAGACTGGAGCTGATAAAACAGTAGAAAAAACAAAACAACGTGACGTTACTATATGGTTTCCGCCGAAAACAATTCGAGAATCGTCTTTTCGAATTTCGAATTCTATTCATACAAAACGATCATTCATAGAATGGCGAAGGTGCGAAAGGTGAAATGATTTGATAAAAAGTGCAGTCGAAAGTATAAAACATAGAAGGAGGGTGGTGGTCTGACTAGACAAAAAGACTAAAAGAATAAACATGTTACTCTTAGTTTTCTTTTTTTATCAAGATCTTTGTTTTAAAAAATATCAGGTTTTGTAACCAGAATATGTTTTAGGTTCAAGTGTCAATCATTGAAAATAGAAGAACCTTTTAAAATTTTGGAATAAGAAAATAGATGAAAGAGAATCAGAATATGACTTGAGCCACCAGGTTCTCTCATATCAATAGAACACTTCACAGGAAAACTTTGGTAGTCTCGATTTCGACCTCCCTTAATTGTTCTATTTCTCAAAGTTCAAGAATTCAATTTAGAAACGTTCAGATTCTTTATGGAAACATAAACTGAACTCGAATTATGATTGGAAGACAGTGACTATTCTGATTGAATTCTCTCAAGTATGACTGGAAGGCTTATGAAAAGTGTCAGTTTCTGTGACAGTACAACGAAATTTACACTCTGAAAAAGCGTCAAGAGAAAGAACAAGAAGTAGATTGAACAAAATAGTAGGCCACCCTAGTAGGCCAAGGTCGAGCTTATATATGCTTCGTTCCAGGTGCAAACGCAGTTTCTTCCTCCGGAAGTATATCAAAATGATGGACAGTGTGACCAGTCAGATATGTGCCAAATGTCTTATGAAAAATAAATTTATTGTAGTTTATCAAAGAGGAAGCAAATATATGTAGGCGGGCGATAAGAGTATCTTTACCCAAGCTCTGGTTTCTATAAAAGGTAAGCGAGAAAGAAAAGAAACTAAATGAAATGTCCAAAATTAAAGTGGAAATTCAATCATTGTTATTTGTACTCAAAAATGATCGACCCAATTCCAATATTTACGAAAAAACACTAGTTATTCCTAGAAGTCGATGTTCTGATCACGAACGTTGGTTTTTTTAGACTGTTGCAATATTTTAAAGCCGATTATTCAATTATTGTGTTGAAATTGCAACATGATTTTTAAGAAATCTTGAACGTAAAAACTGGAATTGGGACGATCATTCGAGCACAAATTAAAATCACTTAATTCCCACTTTATTTTGATATTATAAAAAATTCTGTATAATGTTGAAAGAGGTGACATTGAACTACATGCGCGCACACGGGCAGTAGAGTCGACGTGATGCGGGTGCACAGCACCGAAATTTTGAGGAAGTGAATTGGTGGTGATACATTTTAAACATGTGGAATAACAAGTCCAGCGACAAGAGTGACAAGTGGATTCGGGAAGCTGACTGATGGATGATCGCCTTCACAACCACCCATATCAATATGGGTGTACTTCAATGGATGCGCACTGTCAGTTCCGTGTTCATCAATTCGACTAGCCTGAAAACGAGCAAAATTGGTACTGTTTGATCATTCTGTGCGTCTTCAGTCTTGGGAAGACATCTGTACTTTGACTCTCTGATTTTCAAAACGTACCATCTGCAGGAAAGCGGCTGGAGTCTGGTGTCCTCTAAGTGTTGCAACGGATGGTTTCGTGTTTCCTTGACGAAGATCGGCTTGCTCACATTCTGCCAAATGGAAAGCGAAGTCTTCTGGATGAAGTCTGCTGATCTCGATTGGCTGTCCAAATTCATCTCCGATTTGTTGCACTTTTTTCGCCCAACCACTTGCTTTGGCTGGTCCGTTATCCATGATAGCTGCATAGTATCCGTAAGAAAGTACCTCGTGTCCAGTTAATGTGGCTACAGTGAAAAGATGTGGATTCTTTGCTTTCAATGCTTCTTCTTTAGCAAGAGTGAGGGGATCAAGCATTGTCAGTCTTCCTTCTGCATCAGTGTTGTAAATGTGGATTCTCTTTCCACTTCTAGATGTGATCACTTCATCGCAAGTGTAAGCACGGGATCCGATGCTGTTTCGCACCATACACATGTATCCGACTGCTTTAATGTTTTTCGGTTTCAGAACATCAATAGCTTTGAAGAAACCACCGACAACTGCAGATCCATATTTATCACGGCACATTCCAAACATGTGTCCACCGGTCTTCAAATCACAACCTCCAGTGTCAATAGTGACACCTTTTCCAACAACAAAGAATGTGTCTTGCGTCTCTCCCTCTCCAACGTATTCTAAGCGAATCAGACGAGCCTGATGTTCTTTAACAGCGTTAGCAGCTCTATTAACAGCAGCCATCAATGGAAAATCTTTCAAAATAACACTCTGGTCATCAACAACCGTTACTTTGATGTTTCCGTTGGCGAAAGCTCCTTGAATATATTCAGCAACGCGTGGAGGTGCCATTCTTTCCGGACCTGTTTCTCCAACATCACGGCATACGGTAAATGAGGCATCATATGCTTCTACCAATTTGTCTAATTGAGAAGAAGTATGACTGTTGCCGACCTTAAACAAAAAGAAACAGCTTAGAGAACAATAAATGCTTTCCTTACTGTCAAAAGTCCCAGACTCTCGAATTTCTGCTTGTGTTCCTCTTCTCGCACATTAAGTGGAGTGTAAACTGGGGTGAGCGCTCCAAGAGCGGCTACAAGTTCGGCATTTGGGAAACGAGGATTTGGAAGAGTGATGAGAAGAGGAGATTTGACTCCAGCTGAGAGAGCACTGCAAAAAATTAAACATTGATTATCGTTTTTTTTTTTTAAGTTTTGGAGGTTTTGTCAAACTTTCCCCACATGAATTCACTTGAATGTTTTCAGATCAACGTTCAGAACCCCACCCACGTTACTTTTCCGCGGAAATGACGCAGGATCGCCCCCACAATCAGCACTGCTGATCAATGCTTTTCGTACAATTTTTTCTGATAACTGTCTCACATTTCTTCTACGTCGCTTTGTACTATCTTATTTTTTGGAAGTGATACGAGAAAGAATTACCGCTTGATAGAAATCAAATAACCTAATCCAATTGTTCTTGTGTTTGCTTATAGATAATTAATCTGTCGCCCGCTCATAAGCATAGAAATATTTTTAGTTTTGTACATTGAACTTCAAACTTCTAAAATGCACGAGGAATTCAAATAATATAGGTCTTGTTACATCTCTCATTAGAGAATAATCTATACAATAAAAAATGACGAAACTCACAGTTCAATTCCTTTACGGGCAGCAGCTTGGTATCGTCGAACGTCATCGTAATCCCGATGCACGTGTCCTGTTCCGGAGAGAATTAATCTTCCAGATGGAACAACCGAAGAGTCGACCTGTACGAGTGAAGCAGAATGGAAAGCACCACGATGTAGCTGAACAGGGCAATTACGGTATTATAAGAGAGCTTATGAGCATTTCACAACCTTCAAAAAATCGTCCACGGCTGGCGCGATGGCAGAAACTTGTTGAATCGCTCCGAATTGTTTGACATTCTCCTGGCTTCCAACGAGAACAACAGCGTCAAAAGCAGAATCAGCAATCGATGCTGCTCGAACTATTTTAGTAGAAAGTAGTGATTGAAGAGACATTTGGAAAGAGGATCCAATTGACTGAAAGAAAAATGTTTGAAAAAAGAAGGATATGACTATAAGTAGGCAAAAAAGGAAAAGAAACACACAAATTGAATTTGAAGAGGTAGCTTCAAACGCTTGTGAATAGAAGAGAAAATAGAAGTTCAATCATATTTTTTTCTAGAATAAAGAGCAATAATAAGAAACAACGCGTCTTTTCAATTGCTTTTTATCAGTGTCATCTGTTAAATATAGAGAGAGAAACGTAGCGATGACAGAATCTCAACAGCTACTCACCTGGCTGACAGTCAGGCTGATAAGTCAGACCGTCGAGTCGGCCGGCTGTTAATTTGATATTGTCTGTTCAAAATAAATCGCAAAGAAAAAATTTGAAAATTTTATTTGTAAACAACTTTTTAGGCTCCGCCCACGTCAAAAATTGTGTTGTTGTTTACAATTTTCTGCGTGGGAAACTGTTGTGGGCGGAGCCTAAAAAGTTGTTTACAAATAAAATTTTCAAATTTTTTCTTTGCGATTTATTATGAACAGACAATAAATAATTTATGGTGATGACAGCATATATTTGTACAACCAGGGGGAGCACTGGAAATATATCATCAGACAACGAAATTTCTGTACGACAGGGACTATAAGTGATAGAAAAGGGGGCGGAGATTCGGAGAAAATGAAATTGACGTAGGTTTTCACCTCGTGGCGCCGAACTTCCAGATTTTTCCAGGGTAGAGAATCATGTGTGACTTGAGACTTGAGTTCACAAAAGTTGTGCAACAAAAACCTCAATTTTTACGACATATTTCGAAAGTCAATTTTACGAAAGAAAACAGCGCTCCGTGAATGGAAGTTTTAACATATTATCGAAACATCCCAAGTTTCATCGCGCTCCATTGCGAACTTGGGGAAATTCAAAATTCTTAGGTTTCCCGCTCACTTGTTTCTCTTGTAGGTCACGTCGAAACCGCAAAATTAACAAAATTTTCATATTTGACGTGACCTACAAGAGAAACAAGTGAGCGGGAAACCTAAAAATTTTGAATTTCCCCAAGTTCGCAATGGAGCGCGATGAAACTTGTGATGTTTCGATAATATGAATAAATACTTGTGAACAGTCGCAACGAACATGTGACCACAAGCGAGAATGCGGATTGATTCTAATTAATCGTTTATAAATCAAGTCTTGGTTGAATGACTTTTTGGCCAGTTCATTGATAAACATTGACCCGTTTATAAACATTCAAAGACTGGTTGATGGTGTGGGCGCATTTAATATGAGAGAGAACGAATTCCGCACATTCTCTGCTATTTAGAACGAAATTTCAACAGAAAAAATGCGAAGCGAAATTCAGGAAACCGATAAACTGCCGCTCGTTTTGCATCACTTGACGCACAAGACTGAAATAAGGTCTGGAGTAACTTGGCATTTTGGTTCAGGCCGGAGGCGATTAACGCCGTCGTTTTCAGAGAAATCTGTTATCAGGTGTAACATACACTCACACTCACACACTGGACCGTGCAGAAATTGATTTGCGAGCCCAGAATTCTGTCATTATCGGCATAGTGTCATCACGGAATTTTTTCTGCTTTATCACACCTTTGAGAATGTACTTTTTTGTGACTGACATTCCAGAAGCATTACGATGATCAAAAAATCAAACAAGTAGAAAATGTACGAAATTTATAGGAAACCTTTTCAAAAAAAAAGATGACACAAAAATGTTTTGCGAAACATGTGGGATTACGGTGTCAATTAAAGGCGCAGTATTGTAGTGAGCAAGGGTCTCACAACGAAAATCATGAATTTCAGTCGCTGGGGAACATTTTCGTGAAGAAAAACGCATTTTTTAATGAATGTTCCTTTCTCGAGTGCTCTCTATATTTCTAAATTAATAAAATAGTTCGAAATTCTACTTTTTAAATCATAAATGCTATCAACTACTCAGCATGTTCTTTCCAATGAATGTTTTTTTCTGAACTCTTGCCTCCTGCCAAAAATTTATCGTCTAAAAATGAGGAGAAATCAAGAACCGATGGAAAAATAAACAAAAAACGGCTGCATTCTCATCTTATAAACTGTTCTCGTTTATGAGAGACGCAGACGCTTCGCCGTCAACGCGCCAGTAGTCATTTTCTTGCCCATGCGTTGCAAAATGCTTCCTCGGTCGATTTCCACGTAATCTCGACCGGTTTCAGAGATTTATCAAGCGCAAACGAACGGTTTTCAGCTATATTTCATAGTTTACAGGGATGGCGTCAGTGCTATCATCCTTCTTTCAAAGGGATCCCAAATCTCAATTTCCCTATGATATACCAACGGAGGAACAGCACTTTTTCGATCGAGTCTCCATCGGAAACAGCTTCAAAAAAGTGAGTTTTTGCTTAAAAACAAGTGTAAAATATTCAAAAAGATGAATACAGGCCGAACCTGGAGAACTTGCTACAATCTTCTGGGACAATCGGAGCTCAACGCTGAAACAACAAGCACAGAAGTTGAAGACCATGCGCCACCCAAACATCATAACCTATTTAGATAGTATTGAAGTGAGTTATTGTTGTTTTAAACTCATATTTAAATGAATATATTTTTCAGCTAGAAGGAACTTTCTATCTCGTCACCGAAAAATGTAAACCACTGGAGCTGTATTTGAAAGAAGCGGGTTTAACAGAAAGTCAACAGGAGTTCGTAGTATCGTGGGGAATGTTTCAGTTATTGGTGAGTTTCTGTTTCCCATTTTATACAAGTGTTCACAACAACTTTATTCAGAATGCGTTGAAATTCATGCACGAGGCAAAACTGAGCCATGAGAATATTAGAAAAGGAGTTTTTGTCACCGCAGGAGGAGACTGGAAGATTGGGGGCCTACATTTGGTCACAGGATTTACCAGTCCTCAAACTGACCTCAATCAGCTAGCAATTGTTCTTTGGGAAGTGTTCAATGGATTCAACGAAGCAATTACAAGACCTCAAGCTCCTGGAAAAATCCCACAACGGATACATGAGCTGTATAAAAAGATTGGCGCACAGTCGGCATCACGATTGACTGCTTCTGATATTATCAAAGGTATTTTTCGATTTTCCTGTTTTTTTCAATACTTTATTTTCAGAATATCGACTGACAGGAGGTTATCTAAAGAACAAGTTTGTTGATACTCTTCTCTTTCTCGAGGAATTCGAATTGAAAGAAGCTAGCGAAAAACAGTCATTCTTCATGCATCTTCGAGAAAACATTGACATCTTCCCTGAAGACGTCGCTAAGTATAAGATTCTTCCTAAACTGATTCTTACCTACGAGTACGGAGATGCTGGACCGAACATTCTGATTCCACTTTTCAAACTAGGACGTCTTCTGGATGAAGCTGAGTATCAGAGAACTATTGTCCCGTGTTTGTGCAAATTGTTCGGAAGTCCAGATAGAACAACAAGAGTTAAGCTACTCGAACGAATCGACGAATTTGCTCCGCATTTGACTCAACAAGTAGTGAATGATAAAATCTTCGCGTATGTTTTTTTCTGGCTCATTTGGCTTGTAAGCAGAAAACTTTCAAAAAAGTTTTTTTTTCAGAAATTTGACATCGGGCTTTTTGGATACAAATCCGGCCGTTCGAGAGAGCACCGTGAAAGCGATGGTCTCACTCGCCGAAAAACTAAATTACAATAACTTGAACGTAGAATTGATGAAGTATCTAGCTCGATTACAAGGTGGAGATGAACATGGTGGAATCCGTACAAATACAACAATTTGTCTTGGAAAAATAGGGCATCTTCTGGCGCCTGCAAAACGACAAGGAATTCTGATTAGTGCATTCACAAGAGCCTTGAAAGATCCATTCGCACCATCTCGAATGGCTTCTGTGCTTGCTTTATCTGCAACTCAACAATTCTATCCCATCGTGGAAATCGCTAATCGCATTGTTCCATCATTGATTCCTCTGACGTGTGACCCTGAGAAACAAGTTAGAGATCAGGCATTCAAAGCAGTCCGCGGTTTCCTTGAAAAACTTGAAAAAGCATCGGAGAATCCAGCGTGCATTCCGGAGCTTGAAGCGGGAGTTAAGGCGGGAGCTAGTTCTATTCTGGACCATGAAAAAGTCCCACAATGGGCTAGTTGGGCTCTCAAATCATTGTCCGGCAAATTCTACAAGGGAACACCTCCACCAGAAGTCAAACCTGGAGCTCCTGGAGCACCGGGAACAGAGGCTACTGGGGCGACATCCTCGAGACCAATTACACCGAATTCGCTTGCCGAAAAAGGTACGACACATTTATTATAATCAGTAGGTTATAGTTCGTTTTTTTTCAGATAAAAGTAATGTTGTCAACAAACCAATCGCTTCAAAACCAGCAACGAATGATGGTTGGGGTGATTTGAATGACGGCGGAGATATGTTTGCCATCAAAGATTCAAACGATCCAGTTGTGGATGATTGGGCAGATATCAATCCGAAGTCGAATGATGTCGATGACTGGGGAGTCGGATGGGATACTCCGGTGAGTCATAAACATCTTCTTATTATCATTCAATTAGATATTTACAGATTGCAACTGCCAAATCATCCCCGATCCCAGGAGTCAAAAAGTCATCATCTGGTAACTTGGCAGTGAAGAAACCTACAATCGGAAGATTGAATCTGCCCAGCTCTGCGTCTGCTCAAAACAAGACTAAAAAAGCGATCGATGATAATATTGATGCTCTTCTTGGAATAGCTGCACCACCAGCTACCACGTCTAGTATAAAACCGACGTCACTGAACGCTCTGATGAACAACTCAACGTCTTCCTCAGTTTCTAATTCCGGTATGTTCTGGATTCGTTCTTTTTTATATCCTTTCTCTAATCACTTTTCAAAAAGATTTCAATTTTGTAGGTTGGGGTTTCGACGATCCGATGACCACCACAAACACATCATCAGCTAATAAAGGATGGGATGACGACGGATGGGGAGCTGATTCGATGACAACCAATGCTCTTCAACCTACCCCAGTTCTCCAGCCCACTAAAGTGAAGGACGATAAAGGTATCTATTTAATTGAGTCTAGTTCACACTCTTTTGTTTTCAGAAGCTCGTCGTGCCGAAATGCAGGCAAGAAACGAAGCTCGTCGTAAGGAGCAAATGGAAAAGAAAAAGTCTGCTGGAGCTATGAAGTTGGCATCTGTCGAAAAGAAAATGGATGACTTTGCTGATTGGTAGTCAACAGAATACGTTCATGTCAAAAAGATATACTTGTATTTTTACTTTTTTGTATTCAGCTCGCTTTCCAATCAGTTTTCTTTGATAACATTTTCCAAAACCCACCTGTGATTATTTATTTCTAACGTATTCTATTCATGTTTTCCAGCTTCTTTTCATTTCATCCGTTCCCAACATACATATTCATCCGCCGCGCATTTTCCTTTCTTTTCCGCCTAACTGAACAATTGACAGAATCCAAAAAATAATCGGTTGATTATTTAGATAATGATGAGAATAAATTGACCCAATTCTTTATTCCTAATTTACTGTATAAAAGCAAAGAAGTTTGGGATGAGACAAGTAAACGAAAATGCGAATTTTACTATTTCTTTCTGTTTTCCTCGGATTCGCTTCGTGCAGACTAATGTGTGGAATCGAGCCAATCACTACGAATTGGATGGAGATTCAAATCAAATTGGATTGTCCAACTATTCTAGGTAACTGTAGGATATTGGAAAGAATTCAGAAGAATTGAAATTCTTAAGAGCACCATCGAAAGTGTTGCCTCGCTCATGGATGGTGCTACGTTTACAAAAAAGTGTCGATGGAAGCATGTAATAATGAATACTGTAGATGTGTGGATGTGTTGGCAAAGGAGGGAACTTGCAAGGTATTTTGAGTCTTTTTTGTGTTCAGATTCAATTATATTATTAATTTAAACTTTTCAGATGCACTCGGACAACTTCTGCATGAATGTCAAGAATTTGGGACCAATGTTGTGGCCAACAATCAACGAGAACGGAATGCAATTCTAATCCCCTTTTTTATTCAATTGTTCTTTTTTCAATAAAACTAATAAACTGTGCTACCCGGTAACACTAATATCAGAGTAGTAGGATGCTAAGTTAAAGAACACAAAGGTTATTTCAAGAAGGGCGATCAATGGTTAAAAAGAAGGAGGCGTAAGTTTACATTCCAAGAGAGAATCAATTGAAAAATATTCAAATTTAGAATCGATTACTACGAGAAAGGGTGTCTCAACGATCAGAGTAGTTTTCTTTTCTCTGTAATATTCTAATTTTAAAAATGTTCCAGTAGATAAGTGCAATGAAGCTTATGATAAATTTCTCAAAGATTGCAAAGAAAAGAAAGATGTTTGTCAAAAGAAGGCTGAAGATGGAAGAAATGAGTTTTGCAAGAGGAACTCTCGCCGTAACACTACTCTCCGCTCGCCCAAATATCAAACAACAATTTTCAGTGAGGTTCTGTTCTTCTACAACTGATTCATCCTCGTCTTCATCTACACAAACATCGTCTTCAACTACTTCTCCAACGACTACAACAACTCCTTCCTCAACTTTAACGCTGATTCCTTCCACAGAATCATTCAGTTTCTCAATTACTCATTACATCATTGGTGCAGGAATCGGAGGTTTTATGATTCTTGGTCTAGTATTACTTGTTAAATGGATAATGGACAGAAAGAAGCCAAAGAAGAATAAGAATGTGAAAAAGAAGAAACACGAGGACTATACAATTGAGTCTCCATCTCACAACTTTACAAGAAGCAAAACTTGGTGATCTACTTGAACGTTTTTATTGAGGAAATAAATTGTTTCAATAACTCATTTAGCATTACTAATAAACTCAGATTTTAGTTCCATCCTCCATTATTCACATTTCCCCACTGATTGGATTGATAATTCGTGTTGTATGGATTTCCACTATATCCGGTTTGTTGTCCGTGAAATTTATCTCCGTGATTTACATCATGTCCTCCATGATATCCTCCCTGATATCCATCGTTATATCCATGATTGTCTCCGTGATATGCATCATGTCCACCGTGAAAATGAGCAGGTTGGTAGCCGAATCTCGGTCGATGATGACGACGGTGGTGATGCTCGTGTGATTCGGATGAGGAACTCGAATGGCAAGAAGCAATAACTGAAAAGTATACTTTTTTTGGGGGAAAATTTTGAGATGATGGTATCCATTTTAAATACGAAAATATACTTTGACTGCTATTCAGAAATTAGATTGCAAACTAACCGATAAACACCAGGAGGAACGATGAAATCAGAAAGAAACGCATAATTAGTGGAGAAATTCAGAGATTCGAAACCTCTTTATACATGCAAATAAGTGTATCACTTCGCCGAATCACATATGAGATTAGATTATAATAAAATGAGACTCCGCCTCAATCGGTGATTGTTTCCTTTGAACAAACTCAACTGTTGATAGAAATTTTCAGTTTGAAAACATTTTCTTGAGTTCTTGAACATATATTATTTATCCTGCTCGAATTTCTAATAAATCAATAGTCTTTATTAATAGAATCATCGGAACAATGAACAAGTAGGGCAAGATGTAAAAAAAATAGCTAGAAACAAAATGGAATATCTAATAGGAAAGATATGAAAATTTAAAAATTGAAAGAAGAAGAGATACAAATCGGAAAGAGATCATTTATACACATAATCAGTTGACTTTTGTCTATTCCCTATTGAAAGTTGAAGTTGTATTTTTATATCTTCTGGAAGCTGTGTAGGTGTAATACGCATCGTCAGCTTCATCTTGAGCACTTCGAAGACGTGGAAGAGAACCCATGTTGTTACGGTAGACGTGGCCAATTCCTTCGTTCAGAATTTGATCAGGAGAAGAGAGAATGTTGATTACTTCACGATTCTGAGGTTGAATTTGACGTCGTGGAGTATCTGGTTCGTTTATTGAAGACAAGTGATGACTGTTTGGAATCACATCAGGCATCCAGTCTGGATCCACAGCATCCTGATGGTGATGATGATGTTGAGGGGAGAGAAGAGGGGAAGCACATTGTGGATCAGCCATTGTTGATTCAGCCATTACAGACTTCTGAGTATCCAACCACATATTCGGATTGGAATCTGTTGATTTTGTAGTGATTTCACATATACACCATAGGAAAATGACGATAGATGCGACCAAGTAGACTACGGATTGCGATATTTCCTGAAATAAATAAGATTGATTTGTTTTATACTTTCCAATCTCATACCAAAATCTCAACTGGCAGTGGCAGCAGATTCGCGAATAGTCCAGATAGAGTCATTCCCAGAGTGAAAAGAGTCTGAAAAAAAGAATTTGAAGCTCAATCAAGATTTTCAAATTGTCTTACAAGGATAAAATGCTGGAACACCGCTTTCTTCACATTATACTTCGCCACAAAAACGTCGTATTTCTTATGGAGACTGACAAGAACTGATGTAGCAGCAGCATAAAATGATAAAAGAAGGAATAGCCCGATTGGCAGAACAATGAACCAGAATAGCCAGAGATGGGGAGAAAGTGAGCAGTTGTCGGTGAAGAAGAATGTGGTACACGAGATAACACAAGGGAATACGATACCAACGAGAAGTGATGTAGTCACACTGCAAAAAACAAAATGAAATCCTAGAATTGTTATTCATTTCTTACCTTGGAGATGATGAACCATCAGCCAGCATTCTGTAAATGTAGAGTCCATACAAGAAAAGCCAAGCGAATGGAGCGGATGAAGTGAATGAGAGCATTGCATTTCGGACGGGACAGTATGCCTGATTGATGGCTGTTTTGTGAACGAAAAACAGATTCAGAATGTTGATAGCAAAGAAAAGAATGAATCCGATTCGAACTGAATGAGTCTTCAGACTTTTTCTTGAAAGAGTCAGAAGGATGGAAAGGAAGCAGAGGAAAAGAGCAACACCGGCAATCGCAGGAGACGTCATATCATCCATTTGTGCCACTCGAACCTGAAAAGAATTGTTATACAGAATAAATGAAAGGGAAACTTACGATAGAACTGGATTGATCATTGACAAACATTGTGAATACTCCGATTCTACTGTATTCACAAGCGGCATGAGTAAGATTCAATCCAATCAACGATGCTCCTCGAGTGGTCCATGTTCCAGATTTCTCATCAAAACGAACACATTCTGGATACTTCCAACCATCGTCTTCGTCAATTTCGTATTCAACGATAATTGTATCAGAAGTGTTAGCAACAACGGCAATCATTGGATTCTCGCATCGATTGCATCTTGGATACGGAATGATTGAATAGACAACTTGAGTTGTTCCTGTCACAATTGCACGAACTCTCGGGAATCCAGTTGGACGGAGATCCACGAAGTTATTGAATTTGGGGAGAATGTTTCCGAAGTCAAGTTTGTCAGATGCAAAAACTGAAAATATAGGGTTAATATAATTAATGAAAACAAAACCAACCGATATGCTCATTAGCGACGAAGAATGGAGACAAGAAAGTGACACGCTCATGAGTCTCAGCCACTGTTTCAGCATAACTCCATAACTTTGAAATCATCGTGGAATACTCATCAGCTGGTTGTTCACTCATAACTCTTCCAAGTGCTTCAATCAGTCTCTCCGTAAACTTCATATCTTTAATATGAGCTCTTCCTTTCAAAGGCATCATTTGTTCATGATCAACCAATCTACTCAATGCTTCTGCTGCAATCTGTTGATTCCTTCCTCGTATAGAAGACTCTGTGTTTGTTGCATTCGCCACCATTGTCAAAAGTTTTGGTGGCTCCAGAATATCAAATTTGTTGACCATTATCGAGTATTCCGGACGAGTACAATTCCATGCATTCACATCAGACCATCTTCCAGTTTCCAAGCATTTTCTTGTTGCGAGGCCACTTTCTCCGATTGGACAAGATTGTCTCACTATCGAACCTTTCTGGCTTGTGGGCCATTGAATACTGTATTCAATTTCAGATGGACATTTTCCAGATACTTGTCGGCACTTCAACGTTTTTGAATCCAATTGCTGAAAAAAAATAATGAAAATGGTTTTCGATGTCTTCAACTTACATGATCAAACCTTGAACACCTATCACATCTTCGTCCAACCGCGTCTCCATTACATTTACAGTATCCATCAGCTGAGCATTCTGTGCTCTCTGCTCCAAATCCACATTCACACTTGACACATCCATTAATTGTCGAGAAATGACTCTTCTTGCACATACACGCTCCAGTTTTCTTATCACATTGAGATTCATATCCTTTCGTCAAGGAGCATGAACATCTTCTGCATCGAGGGAAAGTACCCCACCAACCAGATGGACAAATTTGTTTTGGAGCTTCCAATTGACAGTTCTTTCCAGTTTTTCCCGAAGGACAAATGCATTCGTATCCAGTGGTTGTATTCGAGGAAACACAAGTTCCAGATGAGCAAATGTTTGCTACAGAGCATACTGGCTGGCATGTGTCTCCCACGAAACTTTTATGACATTTGCATTTATGTTTATTCCATGATCTATGACAAGTGCTTTCCGATGGACATATTGAATCGACGGAGCAACGATTGGGAACAACACATCCAGCACGAGTCTTTCCCTTTTTCTTCACAGAAACATGTCTTCCATCTACCATTACATTTCGAATACAGCCTTCAAATCGAGACGGATGTCCAGTTCCAGGAGCAATTCCGAAATACACACTCTCCAAATTCATATCTGCTATCGAGGTTTTAGCTTCTGCTGAATAGATTCCATTGATACTCGTTGCCACTGAATCTGCTTCAAACTTGACAACGACATTCATCCAATGTTTTGATGTGACTTCAGGAGAAGGAATTTCCACTGAAGAATCTCCAATGTTATATTTCAATGTTCCATCATCAATTTCCAGATTGTAATGAATACTTCTCTGGGTGAATTCCAGTGCAAAAACTTGCATATCAGCACGTGAAGATCGGAATTCAAATGATACTTCAAATGGAACCGAAACTTGGCTTGGCTGATAAAGGACAAATGATTCTTCTTCAAAAAGTGAATGTCCACGTAGATCTTGATTTCCGACAGGACCAACACAATCTCCGAGAGAGTGAACTGCTTGAGGACAACTGCAAGTTTGACCTCCCCAGCGATTGAAACATTTCGTTGTGGATGAGCACTGTCCTTCAGAAGTTGAACAAAAGTCGCGGCGTTGTCGACATCCTTCATGCACTTGTCCAACTTTGTGCATTTCTTTGATAGTTGAAAAGTCAATATCTTCCTTATCTACAGACAAATCCGAAATGCATCCTGAGAATGCCTTCTCTATTTGTTTGGATGTTCCAGGTCTTCCTCCAAGGAATAATCCATTAGATACATCCAAATAACGGTAACATGGAACAGTTGGATCTTCACATCTGAAAAAAAGTTATTTACAGAAGTTCCCAATGAGAAGACAAGAATGATGTTCCTCTATTCTCCTTGGAAAGCCTATAATTAATCAAATGAATAATTCAATCGGTTCGTCGCACATACAAGCCTATTTCTATTAACTTTGAAAATTGAATTATATTTTGAATTACGAGACCTTCGTGTTGCAAATAAGGGAGGCCTCGCCAATTACGAATTATTACCAGAGAGTCCCCGAAGAAGAAAAGAGAACTTACTTTTTCTCGAGGTTCAATTTTGCACGAACAGCACAGTTTGGAGATGAATTGAGAAGGAGTGATGGATGTGTTTCACATTCGTCCAGAGACATTGTCATTTGCTAAAAATTAATGAATATTTTGGATTGAACACATTCAAAATTATTATACATTATTAGAATACTCCACAGTAACCGTATGCCATTCTCCATCATTCACACGGTTCTCAACATCATTTTCCATTTTTGCATCAGCTTTCTCTCCGCCCAATGAGAATTGAACCTGTAATTCATTTGTCAAAACCCCTCGATCGAATTTCAAAATTTACCTTCAAAACTCGATCCACAATGGAAACTTCTACAAAGTCGCTTCTTTTGTCTCCAGTGAATACCAAAACACCGTTGTGTGCAATTGTTGAAATTCTAGAATAGAGAATAGAAGTAGTTTTTTGTGTCTTCTTCTTCTTTTTTGAGTTCTTACCTGAATTTCATGGTCCATTGAGTACGAGGCAAGTCTAGGTTTACATTGAGAAGACCTTCACCTTCGAAAGAAACACTTCTCAGTCGACATCTCTCATCTGTATCCTCTCCTTGGTATTTACAGTGACGACATTTCATTCGATTTCCTTCCAATTCGCAGAGAGAATCTGACATACAGTATCCGGGAACACATGTTAGAGCATGAACTGATATCTCGCAGTGACGACCTGAAAATGAAAATGAGACGGTCCCCTCTGTGCGACATTTCAGTTTCATTCCAACTCCAAAAGTTTGACATGAAAATAACGGAAAAGGGGTCACAGACTTAGATGGGGTACTTCCGGTGCAGTTGAAACAAAATGACAGAAGCACCGGAGAAGGACTGAAGTGACACGCAAATTGCTTTCACAAAAGACACTAGAAGTGGAAGAAGAGGAGGAAACAATTTAAGATGGAACTTTCGAATCACGCCACGTATGTTTTCGAGCTCTTCACTGTACGTTTTTTGTTTCAGAAGAGATTGGACTATGAGTAGAGAACAATATTGCCTCTCTACCTGATTTGGCTTTAAAACAGCTACGGGACTCAGTATACTTGAAACACTTCTAAAGTCCCTAAAACTGAATTTCGTCCACGGGACGTAATATTTTTTGTGTTCCAATGCTATCTCACGAGTCAACATCCCTATTTTTGTCCCAATTCCCTAAACCAATTTCACTTTTTCGCCTATCTCAATAGCCCTCATTTTGTGAGCCAATTTGCTAATGCAAATTTCAACCTCATAAGGAGCATTTTATTGTGCAAAAGGGAGGTACCATTCCCTTTTCTATCTGAGACCACATTCAATTTTACGAGTGTTCTCCATCCTTTTCTTCAGTCAATTAGCAGAATTACGTACCTATCCAGCCGGGTTTACACTCGCAACGATACGTGTTCTCATAGGCGACGCAAGTCGAATTATTCGAGCACCTGCCACGGTAACACTCGTCAATACGAGTGTCACATTCACCACGAGCATCGGAACCTAGAAAAATCTACATGTTGCAAAGTATTGAGGGAACTTGACTCACTTGTAAATCCGGAGGGACATTCACAAACAAAAGTGTTCACAGTGTTGAGGGTACGAGCGATGAAGTTGTCAGTTTCGTGGGCCTGAAAGCAATATTGAATGTTTCAAAATCAAAAAATATATAATTTACCTTCATTTCTCCAACGAACTTCTGAGTTTGCCGGCATTTCGCCATATGAGAACATGGTTCATTAGCACATGATTCATCTCGAATCACTTCAACTTGCAAAAGAGTCATCTTTTCTAACTTCTTGATCGACTCCTTTACTAATTCGATTGCTCTCCATCCTCTGAAAAAAGATAAAATAAAAACACTTTTTTCAATTTTACAATTTGTCGTCCCTAGACGAATACTATTTCAGAAGCGTTTCAATCAAGTTTTCTTCACATTAGCAACACTTTGTTGCTCCATTATTCATATTGAATTACACTACTTCTTCATGTAAATATGTCGTTTCAAGAGGTTAGAAGCACGCAAAGGAAAGAAGACATTTCATTGTTTGCCAAAACAAATCGAATTATTGTGAAGCGCATCTAATTGCACATCCTGAATTCTCTTCCGAAATCCCGAACTCATTTCCCGTAACACAACACTTGACTACCAGTACTAAAGCCTCTTGAGACCAAAGGCGGCTTTTTCTTTTTATGATTCGAGTGTTATTGTCAATTTGTCTCTTCTTACCGTACAACTCTTCCATGGTCCGTAATAGCGAGATTGATGTAGATGACGTCATCAAGATGCTGTTTCACTCCAATTACGTGGATGTCTGATGGCTTCCAATTGCTCAAAGTAGACATTGCATCTCTGAAATCAATATATTGTCAGTTATGCGTACAAATACATTTGCGAGATTTCTTGAAAATATAATTAACCTGAATCTCTGGAAAACCATTGGATCCCAGAAGTCGTCGACTGTCATTCTAGCAAGACTCAAAGTGAAACTTTCAGCCAACCAATCTGGTTCCACAATGACATGAATGAATCTACATACTGCGCATTCTGTGTTGGCACCATCGGATACACAAGTTTTGAATGAAACATCCATATTTCTCTTCCATTCTCGTCTCACTAGAATTTTTCCAGTGTATTTCTCAGCTTCAATCAAATCATTTTCTTCCAAAAAGTACTCGAGAGTTGCATTTTGATCAGGATCAAAAGCAGGGACGAATCCAATCTGCCGAGCCATTGGAACATTATCAAATCGGTTCATCAAAATTACAAAGTCCTTCAGAACCGGTTTGTTGTCGTTTATGTCTGACACATGAATTCGAACTGGAACTGTTGAAGAGAGTTGTCCACTGCTTGCTTGTAATTCGAAAAAGAATTTGTTAGCTTTTGCTTCGTAATCGAATTCTGCACGAGTAAGAATTCTGACAACTCCATTTTGCTCAGCATCTTCTGAATACAAAAATATATATTTTCTCATACGAGATTATTCCAACCTTCAATGTCGAAAAGTTTGGCATCTGCCCCTCCAAAGATTCTGAATGAAATGTCCGAATTTTCTCCCTCATCAGCATCTCTTGCAACGATTGTGCCTACTGTCGATCCAACTGGAGCATTTTCAGCAATGTAAAGATCATACGAAAGCTGTTCGAAAGATGGTGCATTGTCATTCACATCGGATAGTGTCAGAGTGATTTCCGAAGAAGCAGAAAGAGACGGTGTTCCACGGTCCCTTGCAAATATCGGAAGTACGATTCTGAAAACATTTACTTTTTCTCAACCCAATTCTACAGAGTATCTATGTAGCGACATGCTCCAATCTGTTTCTCATGAATCATAATGAATAGTCCCCCCTTCTTTACAATCTGCTGACACTTGACAAAAACATGTCCCTCTCTTTCCTCTTCAATCCCATCGAAAACAGTGACACCCGGTCAAATGAGGGCTCATTGAGCAATCCGGGCAGGTGTTAGCCATCTCTTAGAACACATTCTATTAATCCCAGATTCGCATTCTTCCCTCTCCACTCTTTTCTTCCCAAAATGTAATACACTTACACTGCGAACTGCTCTCGATCAAGTTTCGAGCTGACACGAAGAGTTCCCGAAGTGCGGTCGAGTCGAAAAAGTTGAATAGCCGGAGATGAAGAAGACTCGTTTAGGAAGTAGTCAACAATTCCATTTGGCCCAATGTCAGCGTCTATTGCAGATACCTAAAATTGAAATAAAAGTGACTATCAGAGGATTCAGAATACCTGAAGGAAGGATGTTCCGACTGGAATATCTTCTGAAATCGTTGCAGCATAACTAGAAGACGTGAACTGTGGAGCATTGTCGTTTACTGAAAACCATTTAACTTTTTCTAGCACATCCCAAATCCCGTCCGTGATTTGAATATAATTTCTTTGTTTTACATGTTTCCTTCCCCATTCGCTTCCTGCTCCTTCTGTCTTCTCACACAATACCGCCCAAACCCTAATTTCCGTAAATAATCGTGTTTTGTCTAACACTCTCTACGTCTCTCCCTCTTCACCACTCTTTTCACTCATCCTAACACATCTGGCCATTTGTCAGGCGTCGTTGTTCGGTTTGGAGACAAAATGCGCGAGTCACAAGAAACACCCATATTTGAATATGTCAAAGTGAGATCCGCCGTCAGAGATATTAACAAAATGCCAACTCACTGTCATCCAGAATCACTTCGATTTGTGTTGATGTGTTAAGCGGTGGAGTGGCGTGGTCTGAAGCTGTCACGATGACTGAGAACGTGGCACGATCTTCCCGGTCAAGATCAGAAGCAACCGAAATGTCTCCAGATGAAGAATCGATGCGGAAGAATTGATTCGAATCGATAGAATACGTTAAACGAGCATTATCACCGCGATCGTGGTCGTTAGCCTGAACATATTCAGAGATTTGAATGAATTTATACCCTAAACTTTCACTCACCTTCATACTGATAACTGGGTATCCGATTGGAGAATGTTCCGGAATCTTCACTGCGAAAGGATGATCATTAAAATACGGTGCAGAATTGACATCATCAATGAATACATTGACAACACATCTTCCTTGCAACCCTCCTTGATCCGTTGCTGATATTTCCACTCGGATTTTATGATCTTGTCTGTTCAATTCTCCGGATACACTCAGAATTGCTCCTTGATCTCCGATATCCAAAATACTGAACACATCCCTATCCGCCTCTTCGATACGATAGGTGATCTTCTGATCCTCATCAAGGTCCACTGCTTTCAATGTGATTATTTGACTTCCACGTGGCATTTCTTCAGATATCGTCACATTGAATTCCTTCTTGTCGAAGATTGGTGCATTGTCATTAATATCTTTTAACACGACAGTCATTGTAGTCGATGTATTCAATGGAGGTGTTCCCATATCACGTGCAGTTACCTAAAAGTACTGTTGGTCAATTATAAAGGCTAGTAAGAATATCTGGAAGAGAATAAATCAATTCTAAAAGACTTACCTTCAATGTATATCTAGAAGTTGTTTCCCGATCAAGAAGCTTTGTTGTCTTGATAACTCCGCTGTCCTCATCAATGATAAAGTCTTCTGATCCCTCCATGGAATATCTGGAATTATATTTGTTCTAACTATACTTATGAACATTCTCTTCTTACCGAATGATCCCATTTGGTCCCGAATCCTCATCAATTGCATAAACTCTTCCAACTTCCTCTCCAATCGCAACATTCTCTTCCAGAGTAATCATCTTCTGCGCAGCGATAAGAGTTGGTGCATGATCATTAATATCAACAACATTAATTGTGAGTGGAACAGTACTCGAAAGAGCAGGTTGTGCACCATCTTTTGCCCGGATTACGGCTGTTATCGGAGAGTTCTTTGCATCGATTCTTTCTCGAAGTGTCACTTCTCCTGATGAATAGTCGATTGTGAGTCCCCCGATTCCAGATGATGAAGCCATCGAGTAGTGAACTTTTCCATTTGTACCGAAATCTTCATCAGTTGCCTTGACGGTCGCAATGACTGCAGGAAGTGTGATATTTTCCAGAATCGTCACATTGTAGGTATCAGAAGCAAAGACTGGCGCATTATCGTTGACATCCAGCACAGTAATTTCAACTAGAGCTGCAGATTCTTTCTTCGGAGATCCTTTGTCACTTGCAATCACATCAAGTCTAATCAAAGAAAGTGATTCTCGATCCAAGGGAGCGGCTGTTTGAATAACTCCACTTTTTGAATTGATTGCCAGAAGATTCTTTCCGTTTCCTTCACCCAATGAATACTCGACTTCTCCATTTTCCCCAGAATCCAAGTCTCTTGCGAAGACAGATAGAACAGTGGTGCCAATCTGTAAGAGAGAAAATAATAATAATAATCGGGTGCAACTGGCAGATATTCCCCTTCATTTCTCAAGTATTTCAATATCACCGACTTGTGTCCTTTTCTTCATGTACTACACATGCTCCCCGTTTTCTCCCATCCTTTAATTATATATTCGAAGACTCGCTCGGAGCAACTAGGAGACTACGAGAATGGTGGCGGTCGCTTTACGATTCGAAAGAAGACACGACTCATCTCATTATTGGGTGTGAGAAGGCGATATGTTGTATAGGAAATGATGGCTATGATGAAATTTTCGGGTTAAGCATCGAAAATAAGAAGGTTTTTGGGTTTTTGATGACGAAAATGTTTGACTTTACGAATTCCCAGGGATGCTAGTATAGGTGGGATGAAAACAATCATTTCCTGGGAGTCGTACTAGAATTTTCGATTCCCAAATTTTCTGGATACCTTGATGAACAAAACATCGTGAGTTCCAGCTTGGTTTCTAACTCTAACTCGTAAGCTCGGATTCAAAATTGCTCGTTCCATTAATACTCCATCTTCTAGGATTATTCCTTTTCTCGCCTTATTCCCTACAAAATGTCAAAATGCTCCACCTTTTGTGAAATCTCAGCGAGCCCTTTTAATTCATCTTCTTGCCTTTGCAATTCAACTGACTCATCCGTCTCCGGACTCCCGTGTATTTCTAAATCTCTCAATTCTTCACACTATTTCTTCCCGTACCCATGCATACACGGTGTTGGTGTCCTTCTTCCTGACGGACGGCAAACATCCATTTTCGGACTCTAATAATTTGCCTGCTCTTGGAGGGGGACTCTCCCTTCTGGGTGGAGTCGTCGTCTGATGACAGATGGTCATTTGGCGGAGGTATTATTGAAACACGAGAGATTTAGACACTCTCACGACTGGAACAATGTTGCGTGCACTTAGAAGTGTGTAAAATTGAAATGATGGTTGAAGGTGTATTTGATTTATGGACCTACTTCCACCACCTCTTTTTTTGGTGCCAGAGTGGTCACTCGCTCAAAAATTGGAGTACTACGAGTAGTGTGTCTCGAGGGAAATTAGAGGGGACGCGGGAGCCGGCGACGGTGAAATAAAGAAAATGGAATGGAAATTTATACCAAAAAGCGAGTAATTCAGAGTGGCACTTGGCGAAGAAAACGAAGAAATTAGTGTATGGAAATCAACTTCGTCAAAACTGCAAGAGGATATGTCAGTTCTCAAAATTCAAATTCAAAATTCGGAAGAAATCGAGAATGAAAAGGAAGAATTTGAAAATTCAAATATCGTACTAGTTCCTCTAATATATTCGCTTTTCATTTCTATCATAGAGCCTCATTTAATATATTCGAAATTTCAAAATACAGTTCTCAATTCAGCTTAGACCTACTTTTCCATTTTAAAATCTTCTTATTTCCATTCTAACTTCGTATTTTCTTCAAATCCAATTCATTCTTTTCTTTATTCACCCCCTTCCAATTCTTAGCTAATCCAATATACAGTGACACTTTTCCAACTGTATTGTATCCATACAGACACACATTGACAGGTGAATCCTCTCGCGCATATTGTCTGCGTCTCTCATTATTTCACACTATCTAATGTAGAAGCACTCGCTAATTACAAGCTGTTGTTTCCAACGGGAAGCGACCGACCCGAAGAGCTCGTCGTTCGAATTAGGAAAATAGAGATGGAGAGAAATAGTGGAGGAACTGGATATACGCAGAGTGTGAATGAATGAATGAAAATGGAATGGGTGTGAAGGAAGAATTGAATAGACTCACCGGAGCATCTTCGCGTATTTCTCCGAAATAGGAATCTTTTTCGAAAATCGGACTATTGTCTTGGACATCTAGAACGTGTACAACCACAGTGGTACTTGCTGATATCGTTGGATCGACTCTTTCATATGCTGTCACCTGAAAAGAATCCTATCAAAATGTTCCTCGGAGAAGAATTTCATACCTTGAGAATGTGTTTATCCAGAACTTCTCGATCCATGCTCTTCGCCAACCGAATCTCTCCACTCATCTGCAAAAATTGCATTATTTTTCAGAGAGAGCAAGGAGCCGTCCTCTTCCTTTAGGAAAAGAACTAAACTACTAGAAAGCATTCATAGATAATTGCGTTTGTGTTCAAGTTCCTCAGGCACTTTTTTCTGGGAGAGTTCCATGGGTTTGTTAGTATAAAAGTATAGTTGGATATAAATAAACTCACTCGCTCTTGAAATACTTCCAGATTTCCAAAAACAACTTTTGAAAAGACTTACCGTATCTAGAGTGAACAAGTTTTGAGATCTCGAATCCTGTGGAGCAACCATTGAGTAGTAGAGGGGTTGAGATGATGCATGTGAAGCTTTGACCGATGCAATAACTGTCTCTATCGGGGTGTCTTCCGGTAGTTCTTTTACATATCTGCAATTTTTAGACTCAGACACCGGCGCAACAATTTTGCTATTTCAAAAACTCACTTCTCTTGTTGAAAATGAACTGCGTTTGCATCTGGATTTCTCCGTCTCGTCCATCTTTTCGACCTTCTAATTTCTAGCTTCTTGCTGGAAAATGTTGAATGTCCAATCCTCATCCTTGTCTCATAAAGTCTTCCATCACAAATATAGTTATAATGGAAATCAACTGGTCCATCGAAAAAGCACACTCTCTCTTTGGTTAAAAGTAGACCATCATCAAGAAGTGAAAGTTGAGAGGATTGGATCGAATCCGGTAATCCAGAAATAGGGCATGATTGAATATCAGAAGATGTGGAATCAGGCCAATGAATAATAGGTTGACCTGGATGAAGACATGGAGGTCTAGAAGCAGGTAGCCATATGACAGAACTACTCGATGGAACTGCACATGGTTTACAGACAACAGTAATGGGATTAGTTGAATAATACTTGTCGTCTTGAGGTTCACTGAAACCTCCGATCACTGATAGTGATAAGATAAAAAATAGAAGAAACATAATTGTGCCAGTCATCATTTACTCTTCATGGCCTCGAAGCCAGTTGAATGAGAGTTGGATATGGGGAAAACGAAGAGAGAAGGACTGCGGTGTCCGAATAGGGAGGCGGAGCCAACTGGGTGGCAGCACCCGGGTCTCTGCGTCTCGTTTTGAACTGACCAGCTGCCAATGGAGGTGAAAAGATGAAGAAGGGGTTGGTGTATCAGCTAAT
This sequence comes from Caenorhabditis zanzibari, assembly GCA_963966625.1. Lineage (NCBI taxonomy): Eukaryota > Metazoa > Nematoda > Chromadorea > Rhabditida > Rhabditidae > Caenorhabditis > Caenorhabditis zanzibari. The sequence continues at coordinate 11,584,270 of OZ016472.1, read as the reverse complement.
TTGTGTCTCTCTCATAATGTTCGCGCATTGATAGTGAGCCGGAAGCGATGAAAAGGATGGAGAGAGAACGAGAGCCTAGTGACCAGTGTGGGAGCAAAAGGAATAATCAGGTATTATGAAGGAGAGACTGAGATTAAATATTGGTTTGGAGGTTCAGTAGTGTATATGGCTTTGGGAGAAAACAAAACTAGATTGGATGGATTCTTGTGTCAAATAACTTTTTGGTTAGTATCAATCTTCCAAACTCGGATGTGAAGTTTTTTGGGGACAGTTTTCTTTTTCAGAGTTAAAACCAACTCCGCAAGCCAATTTTTTTTGTTCATGAAGCTCGATTTCCGGGTAATTACAATTTTGAAGATCCTTGAACCTATTATCTGTGTATAATTGCTTCTTCTTCTCATATGCCAACAGTCTCTTATTTTTAAATAGTCTCATTTCCCTTAATCCTCTGGAGCCAGTCATGGAGCCAATTGTCCGCAGGTTGGTCATAAACCGATTTTCTCCATTCTTCGTGCCATATTGTTTCTCTCGGTCAATTAAGCAAAGCCGAAAAGGACGTATTCTCTCTCGTTGGAACGGCGTCAGGCAGGTGTTTTCCGAATGGGTTGCATATCTAATTGCTTCTCTGAACACAAACAGACACATCTTTCCGCCTTGAAAAAAAGCATCTTCTCCTTTTTCTATTGTTCCTTTTTTTGTTCTTTTTTCTTCTTCTTGGCTCCTCATTAGTTTTCCTACATCTTGTCATCCCTCTTCCGACAGCTCGTTTCTTCTGCACATTTGCATATTTTTCAGTGTCAGACCCACAACAAGAACCACAACTCATTTTTCTACGACAACGATGGGTGTTGGTTTGACTCCCCCGAGAAAGAGCATCATCGAGTGTTGTATGCGTTGTAGCTTCTAGTCTGAATTTTCGACGGAAATTGGAAGAAGGATCGGGTAGCGAGAACTGAAAAGGGCAGAGATAGGACGGGAAGAGGAGAAAGGGTTGAAAAACAAAATGAAACATGGAATGGGGAACAAAAAAGAGAGAAAAGACAAGGATCAGATTTATAAATGTATCCACGGAGCAGGAAGCTGATTCTTAACCTCTTCAGGTGTTTTTTACCGTAAGAAAGTTTTCATTACATTAAATTCCTGGTCTGAGAATGACCGACAGTTTCAGATAGTCGAACTTTTTAGAGAAAGATACACCTGAAAAGATTAGTCTGATTTTAATTCTGAAGAATACATTGTGATGTTTACTCAGTAAGTGTTAACTGAGGGATCAGAGCGAAGATTTCATCATCCAATTTTGCTTCTAAATTTCAGACGTTTTCATTAATTAACTTTTTATTCCAACATTTCGTAATACAGAATGTAGAACACTCAGGTGCTCCTTTCCTCGTCTCATTCCATTCAATCTATGTCACTTTTCCTCTTCATGTCACATAACCATTTGCGGTGAACATATTGAAATGCATCGATCAAATGCCTCCCTCTCTCTCTCTCTTTCCTTCTTTTCTTGAGCCGTTTGCTCCACCGATTAATCAGACGAACATCTTCGCACAGACTTTATAAAATGATGAACTATTTTGACATGCGTGCCCCGTTATGAAAGTACCCACTTCGCCATAAACAATTGGCCTGTTAGAAGAGGAGCTTGTGGCCGTCAAATGGAATGTGACGATGCGTAATTAAAACTGAAATGGACGGAGAAAAAGAGGAAAGGAAGGATGCGTTTGGTGGAAGGAAAAGGATACACACAATTGATGGCATCCGTTGTTGGTGTCATGAAATCGAAATGAGAGGTGCTTTATCTAATAGAGATTCACGGGTAACAGGCATAATAAATGAAAATATCATTCGATAGGGGGTTTTACTCGTTTGCAAAAAAATCAGATCAAAATGCAATTGGAGGATAAAAATTGAGAAAATAGACTATGTAGGGACATCTGCAGTACCATTCGGACTCGTTAGCAATGGTTCATCCACAGGTGGAATCTCATCCATTTCCATCGTTTCTGGCTGATTCGGGGTCGGCAATGGGTTAGCAAAACAGCTTCCACAACAGCATTTCTGTAGCAGATTTCGATACTTGATTGCTTTGGCAATCAAAAAAAGTAAGAATTCTAAGAGCAGAAATTCTAAGAACAGCAGTACTTGTTGCCGCAAAAATTCGGTGGAAATCATCTCCTTGACTTCCTCTTTGGAAGGCGAGTTGATGAATCGAGATGAAATTGTTTGATTGAAATCACGAAGAACAGTTTCCAATTCTTCTCCTCTTTCATCGATTCCATAAATGCAGAATACAAGTTTCTTCAAGCACAATGGGATCGTTTCATATTTGCGGCAATCTTCGAATATCATTCCGCAAGAATCGATTGTAACTAGAAAATTAAAATGTATGACTCGCTGGCAAAAAATAAACACAAACCTCTATTAGACCATCCACTTTTGTAGATATCCTTGTTGAACTTATCACGAATGTCGTGATCCAGAGATGGACTGACAGTGAGATGAAAAATCTTGATTTCAGAAAAGTTAAAATTGGTCCAACTAAAGAGAGGATCTTCGAGTTTCCCATCGAAAGATGTTATTTTTGTTTTGAGCTCTGAAAATTTCACAATTGGAAGTTTCTGTAGATCTTAACATACTCATATTTTCGAAGGATCGATATACTTCCAATGATGAAACAAACAAATCATGATCACTTTTTGAAATCAAAGCCTTACAACTGTCTTTGTAGCTCACCATACGAGGCACCAAACTCTGAATACTTCCATAATTAGTTTTGAATGTTCTAGAAAACTCGCCAACCTTTCGACAACTAGCATATTCCGCATCACATGCGTCTTTACTCTTCTGATTCATATAACAGTTCATGTGATTGGCACAGCAGTGGTTGAAATTCACTGAAAACAAAGCGTATTTTCATTGAAATTACACGAAAGGTACCTGAATAAGGACCACATGATTCTCTAATCCAATGTTGAGATATCACTTTTCCAATGTCTCCGTATTGCCAACCACATCTGAATCGATGTATTGGGATTCCAAGATTTTTTGATGTTTCAAGGCTCAATTTAATCAAAACAGCTTCCAACTGACTTTTCTGTTGTTGAACACACTCGTTTGTGATAATCGATTGAAGATCGTTAATTCTCTGAAAACAAAATTTGAGAGCTTCTTCAGTATTCCATTCTCACCAATTCTTCCTCAACGTTGATGCTTAATGCACAAGAAGCTTGTGTTTCAGTGAAAACTGATTTCAGTGTAACCGGCCATGAAAAAAGCGAGTAATTCGGAGAATAAGAAGACTTTTTTGATTTCAAAAGTCGACAGGTGTCTGTGACGTTGTCTCGACAATGTTCTTCAGATGGAATATTTCTCTAAAAAATCAAAGTAAGCTTACTTCCGGACTAAATTGAAACCCTTGAGCAATCACAAAATTGCGATGTGCAATCGCGGAAAACGGTTTTTTCATCGACACATAAGTTAAACTCCGAAGTACAGTAATCGATCAGATTTGAAGTGGTTGGACATCCATTTAGAATGGGAGTTGGAAAGTCGAAGGATGCGTGGACAAGAAAAACTGAAACAAGAAGGACAGTTATGAAAGATCAATCGAAAAACCTTGATACCTTGGAAAAGGAAAAAGAAAAGAGCATTGACTGAGATCTTCCACAGAATCATGGATCAGCTCGGCTTGTTCAGGGATAGTTCTGCTTATGCTGAAAATGAACAATTGTTCTAGAATTTTACATGGAGTCCAAAAATTGTGTTGCGGGGAACTGATAAGCTCGTATACACCTTATGACTCGTTTCGAAATGTAGGTGAAATTGGCAGTCAATGAAATTCTAGTTTCTCGAAAGATCAGAAATGTTTTCTGTTGAAAAAAAAGTACCATATTAGAGGTGCCCTTCTAATACAGATACTACGGTAGATTCAGTTCCTGAAAATGAGAAAAATCGCAATCCATATCATCGCTTATGATATCAAATAAGTGCCCACGAAACATCAGATTTCAGTAAAAATAACTCACCTCTCTGTCACATAAAACAGTGAAAAAGGGACGGTACACAAAAACAATGACATATTTTCTTTTGAAATATTCGAAAACTACAGTGCCTTTCTATGAAGAAATGGTATGTGTTTGATTTGGTCATGATTATGAAGAAAGAGCAAAGATGAATCAGTAATACAAATACAATTGTGCATGTATCAGTTCTCGGTTCTTAACACAAAATGTGCTTTTGAATTTGACTTTACGGTTCTCGTCTATCTGCTTTTCGAGTTAGTTGACGTTTAAGTAATGCTGATTGAAAACACGAAAAACTTTTCTCAAACTTTCCCATCTGATAGTTTAGAACTATGTAAATTCTCGTTGGAAGGAAATAATAAAAACAATCAAATCGCAAAGTTTTATTACCAACAAAAATTCTAACAGATCATTAATATACCAGCAAGTAAAGGCATCAAGTTATCCGCTTTTTTCATGGATTCTCCACTCTTCGATACTCGTCGTATCGATTCTTTAGGCAGGGCCAAATGTAATTTTTAATGAGCCAACAAATGAGGGGAAAAATAGTTATTACAGCCAAGTCTAACAAAAAATATAACCAATTTTTTCTTAGTGTTTGCTTAATCAACGTAAACCATGATGGCCAGATATTGTTTATCACAACTTGATTAGCAGCAGAACATGCTTTATCCGTAATCGCTATATTCGAATAGCAGTTACCAGCATCAGTAGTGCATTGAGAGACCAAATCTTCTCTGTTTTTACAATAAATGAAATTGTACAAGCAAGATGAGATCTCGTCTGAAAATATCATGTTCACACGATTATAAATTGAATAACTTACTTCGGTGATTTCTGCATACTTTGTACACTGTTTTAAAGCTTTCCCGCGCGTTCTCTTCATACGGTTCATTTGGCTCCAGTAAGTATAAAATTGTTTCTGCAAAATTTTTGGTTTCCCAATTTTTAAAGTTTTTCAAAATTACTGTTTGAGTTGTCGAAGCTTTCCAAATTGTTGAATCCTCTATCTGACTTGCTCGAGTACGTCCTGTATTTGGTTTCTGAAATGCAGTATGTACCATTTTGAATTTCGAACTAATTAAAACTTGTTTTTAATGTTTTTTCGAAAATCAGATTTTGTGTCCATTCACTTATTCTCATAAGAACTTCTTTCAGTGTACTTGCTTTTGACTTTCCTCTTGCTAACTTGTCAATTATCCCCTGAAAATGCTTCATCTTTATACTGAAAACCGAGTTATGGATTTACCTGTGTGCATTTTTCCAGTCTTCTTCGGCAATCACTTGCACTGCTCTTACTGATGTAGCAGTCCCGTTCAATCGCGCAACAGTGGTTGAATTCGCCCACGTAATTGGGAATAGTCTGATTTATTGCTGCCCTCCAAATGATGCTTGTGAAAACTCCAAGATCTCTCCCACAATGTGATTGGCTGAAGGAAAATGTTATCGGAAAGGTTTCATCATCAAATTTTTCCATCGCAGTGTTCATCTCATTCTTGGCTTTGGTACAATCTGACGAGTCGTTTGATTCTTTCATAAGCTGCGTTAACACGAACGCTGGCTGGAAAAATCGAAATATCAAAAATGATGTTTAATTCCTTAAAAGTAATACTTACGATAAACTTCTTGACTATAATATCGTTCCTGTCTGTCATTGATTTTGTCAACGTTTCAATACGTTCGTTATAATCAGATTCTACAAACTCATATACTGTATTGGTATTGAAATGAAAAAGGTTACCAGTAAAACAATCCCGCATCAGATTTTCTATCGGATTTTTGAAAATGCTCATTCTCTGGTCCAAACTTTCAATAACTGTTAACGTAGTTGTAATCGTGTCTTCCTGTTCTTGTCGTTGTGTGCAAATTGCTTCAGTCAAGTTCTTACATGACGATGATTTAGGAATTGGAATCTCCTGAAAGTTTTATCGAGGTGACCAAAGAAAGAAACACGAAACGTACTTTGAAACAATTGCATTTCAATGCATGGCAATCCACATTTTCCTTCGTTTCTTCTAAACATTGATCATATTGTGCTTCACAAAAGTCCAGCTCATCTTGAAACGAAGAGCATTCAAGTGGGAACTCAGTAAAGTGACAAAAAGAGAAGAGAAGGATGAACAATGTGATTTTGGTTTTTTTGAACATTTCTGAAAAGTTACGATTATGAAATGATGGGAAATGAAAAGTCAATGAGTTCTTGAACTATCAGAGTGTAAGTGAAAGAAAATTGATGGAGTTATTGCGTAACAAGAAAGAAGTATCCAGAAGAAAAGTGTTGCGGGAGACAAACGGGGAGCAGCGAGGGAGTGGTGCGTGTGTATGAATAAGGTATGTCTCTTATCAGCAAACTGAGGAAATTATCTGTTACTGTATCAAAAGTGGGCGGAAAGTAGAAAAGACACAAATGGCTGAAGTGAAACGATGTGCAGAATAAGAAAAAAACAGACGGGGGTTTTCAGCCAAAACTATGTTTAGACTAGAAAAAGAAGTACTGTCTTTTTAGTGACTCATTTAATCATTTCCCATCAAAAATTAATGACGAAATTTCTATCTGGAATCATGAAAGTTAGCAAAAATATTATGTTGTCCGGAAAGTTTTCTACCATAAATGAATCCGTTCTCCTCGGTGGATCAGAAATCGCAGACAATTAGTTTTGTGTCTGTAAGTTTGCAAAATATCTTTTGAATTGATCAAAAACAAAGATCAGGAGGAAAAACAAAGATCAGGAGGAAAAAATCCGATTTCATTTCCCATCAGAGAAAAACTGAAATTCCGGGTTTTTCGGTATTTGGTTTCAAAAATATTTTTCATCGGATACTCGTTAATAACAACACTGTGCACAATAATAAAGAGATTGTGTCTTCATCATATCCAAAAATCATTATGTTTTGACCATTCTGAAGCTAGATGCAAGTCTGAGAAAAAACTGCGAATTTAAAGTCTCATTTCGAACTGTTCAGAAAAATGAATCTGAAATCTGAACGAAGAGGAGTAGATGGCCAGAATTAATTTTTTTTTGTTAGAGGAGCATATCAGTTACTTAACACCAACAGGAATTATTTGGGGACCTAATGCGAGAGAAATAGGAAAACAAATAAAGTATGGTAGAAAACTTTCCGGACAACCTAATAGCTAATCAATCTGTAGAACTTTCCAAGGGTGTTTAATGTTTTCATAGAGGTGGCAGGCTTTATTTTCAGAAAACAACATGGATAACCATAACATTGATATATATTCTTCCATTTCCCGAAACTCCATTTCTGTCAAATCCCCAATGCACACAAAATCTTTTCTCTTCTTTTTTCTTTCTTTTTTTCATGCTGTAACTTCGATTATCGACGGATTTCCAGCGAATTCATATGGTGAATTTTTAATTCTACTCAGGTAATTTTCGGACAACTTGCCGTGTTGAAAAAACTGCTTGCCGCTGACCATCGGCAAGCAAAATATTTGACACAGCAACTTGCTGATTTTGACGGCAAGTTGCCGATTGCTTGCTACTACGGTGCCGATTGCTTGCCACCCCGAATCGGCAACTTGCTGCAACAGTAGCAAGCAATCGGCAACTTGCTGGGCAGCAAATTGCCGATTCAGCCAGCAAATTGCTAATAATCCGGGCAAGTTGCTGTTACCTCCAGCGAGCTGCCCATCGCCCAGCAACTTGCGATTCGCTTGCCCAAAATTACCTGAGTAGTTTTAAAGAAGTTACATTTTCAGACACCCTCTCTCTTGTTTCGGTTATCACTCGTTTTCCGGATGGGAGTACAAATGTTTGCGGAGGAGCTCTTATTGCTCCAAGTGTTGTTATGACTGCAGCCCATTGCGTCTTCTCGAAGAATGAATTGTATCAAATTGAGTTCAAAAAACAGTTTGGTCATATTGTAAAGTTTCAGTGCAATAACAGCAAAAGTTACATTGGGTGACGTGTATTTGAACAAGGAAGACGATCGAGAGCAAGAGTTCCGTAGTCATGCTATGGCAATCAGTAAACAATTTTTGAATGGGGTGAGCTCAAAATGGGAGAAGTGTGAAACATTTTATCAATTAACGAAATTTCCTAGTGGTAATGTTTTTGATTTGATAAGCAACTAGACGGTTAGGGGCATTCTGAGTGAAAATTAGTCATACAGATTCCTGAAGCAAATGATGATGTTGCCGTTGTGTTTCTTCCAAAAAGAGCTGATGTATGTGAATCTGCAGTTTCATCACAAATCGCCCGTCTTTCGAGTTCCTCGTATATCAACTTCGTAAGTTCATGCCTCGTTCAGAACCTTATTATTCCATATCCAGAAAGAAACTCCAAACGTCCCGTCGCAATTTCAATTGGAGAACTCTGTTTGCTGGATTGCTGGATGGGGGAAAACTGAAAACAAGAGTTCGTGAACCGCTAAAAATGAGATTTAATTAATATTTTTAGCAGATACCTACAGTAATTCAGTTCGACAGATGACGGTCAAGTTGACGGTCAGGAAAATTGGAAGAAGAAAGTATCTGATGGCAAAAGGAATTGTTGGAAGTAGTAGAGCATGCATGGTATTTTAAGATCTCTGAAAGTTTATTTTTTAATAATCAGTTTATTTTAGGGAGACTCTGGAAGTCCGGTCTATTGCTTCATCGACGGAAAGCGAACAATGGTATTGAAACTTTTGAAATTAATGTTTGTAACTACTTTATTTTTGTAGGTCGGAACAGTTGCACACATTGGTTCATTTGTTAAAATGAGTCAGCAAGATCCATCAAATCATCTGGCCTTCTGTAGAGACTTCGAGTACACATTCATTTCTGATTGGAGAGAAAGTTCTGGAAGAGTTGTGGAGATTTTGGAAAAGTATGGAGAACTGAATCAATTGGAAGAAGGACAACATTTGTGTTTTGTTTCTGGGATGATTTGATTTTTTTGGATAACAGTAAATGAATCGTTTATTCATGTCTGATTCAATCTGAAAAAAAAAACAACAGTCCGATGTGATGTCATTGTCAGGTTACACACGTTTTCGAATGCATAAAATGCCGTAGCTAGCAAGTCCATTTTTATTTTTATTGAGAATTAACATACCGAATAATCTCTAATAGAGGGACATGTCCTTCTATTGTTCAACCTCCTCAAAATCAAATTTCGAATTTCACAAGTGTCCACTACTAATTTTAGAGAAGCAATTCAGAGCGTATTTCATATTGACCCTAATCTATTTTTTGATAAGGAATCTATTGAGACTACTTTCAGATGCACAGATGTCTAAGAAACTGCTCTTTTCGGGCTCACTTGGGTGTCCTTCTATTAGAGATTTTACGGTAAGTGGAGTTGGCTCATCAAATAATTCTGAACTTGATTCTCCTCCTGCTTTAGTTCATGAAACGGAAGAAATTATCTCAAAGTTTCCTTTCTTTCTCTTTTATCTTTCCTCCACTCTGAATCTATTTGTAAACTGTTGTCATCAGCATCTTTTTTCTCACATCTGGGTCTCTTCAGTACTCCAGACTCTATTCTCTTTTAGTCTTTCTGCGTCTTCTATTATCCAAAACTAATGTTTTTTCATTCATATTTTTCATAGCTCTTTCCGGATATGATTTCATCAGTTTCCATAGGGTAAAAGCTTGGAAAGTGGTCCCCTAAAAAGTGTCTAGAAAATGTGTTGTTGTTTGTTGGTGCACTAGACATGCTTGTGTCTGCGTTTAGCGGTCCCCATGCTATTTCGTTTTGTTTCTCGGTTTCTGGTCGCTTTCATTCTCATCTATCGGTCCTTCTCAACTGAATCTTTCCTTCAACCCACTGCTGACCCACACATTTTTCGCTTTCTGCCCGAATTTTTTCTTGCCATTCGCTGACGGCCAAAAAATTCGGTAGTTTTCTTGTCTTTCGTTTGTATTTTTCAAATGTTTGTCCTCTCAACTACTCAAATAAAACACACAATGTTGTTCTCAGAAAAAATCAACGACAATTGAGTTTCAGTTGAGAATTGTTGAAAAAACTAATTAATTGCTACCGTATTTGGTTATCGGGTCGAGACCACCCCTAAAACCGTAGTTTAAAGGAAACTTTCCAATTGAAGGAAGTGGTCCCAACGCGATTGGAATACGGTAGAAGTTAAATGCCTTTTTTGCTGTTTTTTTTTGCATCGTGAATCGAGCAAAACTTTTTTTTCCTCTACTGAATCCACTAATAACGCTTAAAAAACTACAAAAAATTACACATTTTTTCAGCCACAACATGAAGTGGCTTCTCTTCTTTCTACTCATTTTCCCATCTTCGATTCTAGCCACAGAATGGGATGCCTTCAATTTCCCGAACCCAACCGCCGGCCAATTTCAAGAGTAAGATATTCGGAATGAGAATTAAATCGAAATTCAAGTGTTACAGATGCAAAATGAGAACCACTGCCAATATCTGCGATCCAGATGGAGTTTTGAGTGAGCAATCCAGATATCGGCTGGATCACGACTTGAAACAATTGGAAAGCAGAACACGACAAGATAATGCCAGATCGTTCTGTGACAAAAAAGGAGTAACCGCCGCAATGGCAGTAGCAAGACATGTGAAAGGGGGTACAACGGAAGCAGTTGAGAACATGGCTAACGATATGTTACGTAAATGGACATTGGATCCGCAGTGCAAGAAAGCAGTTGTAATTGTGGTGTCCACAGATGATATGAAATTTTGGGTGGCTCGAGACGACAAGGTTCCGGTGTATGCTGAGGAATTTACGCAAATCTTCATGCAACAAAAATCTCTGTTCCAACAGAAAAACTACCAGCAAGCTCTCACAAACATTCTTCAAGCAACATGGGATAAGGCTCTCTCAAAACAGGGTTCTCCTCGTCAACCCAATCGTGGAAATCAAGGTCCAGGAAACCAGGGACCTGGACAAGGAAGCGGTGGAAAGCCAGGAAGTGGGTTCAAAATGCCATCTATTCCTGGATGGTTCTGGGTTGCCTTGATCTGTGTCATTCTGCCAACTCTCTGTTGCTGCTGTTGCATTTATTGTTGTTGTTGCCGTGGAAGAGGTGGAGGTGGTGGTGGTAGTCAACAGAGACAGCAGGTTCCAACCGATCGTGAGTTTTTGGCTTATGGAAAATGAATATGAATTTTATTTATAGCATACGGTGGAGGCGGTGGTGGTTATCCCCAACCTCCTCCACAACAAGGCGGTGGAGGCGGTGGTGCCGGAGGAATGTTCAGAAACATTATGTCATCTGGAGGAGGCGCCATGGCGGGATCAATGCTCGGAAGATTCCTGTCCAATCGTGGAAACAGTGGAGGTAATTTGTATTTAAAAGGAAAAGTAGAAAATTGATTATGAAAACTTTAAGGCGGCGGAATGGGCGGAGGAAACCGTGGTTATGGATTCCAAGGAAGTGGTGGCAACCAAGGAAATCAAGATCAACCAGTTTACGATGACAATAATGGACAAGGTGGAGGTGGATTGTATCCATCACAAGAGGTCAAAGACCGTGGAGGTGGTGGAAGCTGGGCTTAAAAAGCCGATCTTTCATTTTATTTTTTGCTTCATTCTGCCATCATCTTTCCCAAATACCGAACCCCTGAAAATCTCTTGCTTTTTCAACTTTATAATCTTAACGCGCTAGTGTACAACGGGCTTTTAAACCAAAACTTAATAAACGAATAACTTCTTTATTTTACGGAATGAAAAGAAGAAAAATGGTAAAAATTTGTGATTCTATTCATTAAAAGTGCAACTGAAGGAAAATTCAGTCGTTGGAGACAAAACCAGTTACAGTGAACCAGTACATGAGAATGACTTCTATGAATCGGAAAACAGAAAGAAATGCGGGGGAAAAACGTTCAGAAGCAAGATGGGGTACAAAGAAAAATGATATGGAAATCGAGCTGGACAAAGATTGTAAATTCATGAATGATATTTGACTATATACTAACGCTTAAATGAATAACTAAAAATCGGATGTTTGACAGCTTCAGATTAGACAGGACTACCAACAAGAGATGCGAGATCACGAATTTCTCGACGGAGTGACGTGACTGACGGCGTTTCCAGGGCTGTGGACGAAGTAGAAGGAAGCTGACCAGACGACTCGTTCCCTTCTTCGTTTTCGGTACATTTTTCGTTATCCGGTCGCTCGCTGGAGGTTTCGCCGCTTCTTCGCCGGATCGTTCTAGTCGGAGATGTATTCTGAAAAAAAAAAAACAAAATACGAATACGTTAACAATATCGTACTATTGCTGTCAGCGGTGATGCAGGTATCTTCTTGACTCTCTGTGGACCGAAGGATGAGTGTGAGAACAATTTCTTGAGCTCTTCAACTGGGAGATCACGACTTTTCAATGCCATTGAATTCCGGGACAACACTTCTCCTTCCCTCAGCGATCTTTGCGACGCTGTTGATATTGGGAGAGAGACCATTGATGAGGCGCGTGTGACTCGAGCTTTGGATGATGCTTGCTGGAATTTGGGTGCGGTCAAAACAGTTCAACAGTTTAATTTTCGTTATTTACCTTGACAGCATCAATGACCATTTTCATACTCTGTTCGAGCGTCTCGAAAATGGCTTGCAACGTCATGTTACCGGCACAAAGATAGACTTGAAGTTCCGTTTCTCGCGCCTTCACATCAGAAAGACCATTCTGCACATTTCGAAGTTTCTCATTCGTCTGATCCATGAATGGTCGATAAGCGGCAATCAACGTTTCGACATTCGAAGCTCTTAACTGACCATCAAGCTTACAAATGGCTCTTTGGACTTGACCAACAGCATCCTCCAGATCCTTCAAGTTTAATGGCCTAACGGATACCATTTTTAATTGAATTTCTTCCAGCTGCGCTGTTTGTAAATCACAGAATGATACAATAAGATCGACAAGTCTGACTGACATGTGCTGTCCTTTTCCTTTCATTTGAAGCAGCTGAAGCAAGTAACTGAACTGAAAACCTGCTGCTTCTGCGAACATGGATCCTTGATTGAGATAGTTTCCATACTGCAGACACTTTCTCAAAAGAATTTGGACGATTTCTCCTCTAGCCAGCGTGCATCCGGATTGAAGTAGTTCAATGTGAGTTTGGAATTTCCCAATCTGCAACATGAGGCGTATTAAATTTTAGAGAGGTTTCAACTCACTTCTGCAGTCATATTTTCCTTCGTTATGAACAGCTCGATTCGCAGTCTCAAATGCCTGTTGCGAGCAATGTGCCAGCAGAACTGATCGCTTGCATGCGTCAATGTCTGATATTCGACTTTCAAAAACGGATCCAGTTCATCCTTATCGGGAAAATTATTATTCAACGTCGTCATCAAATCGACTTTTATTCCGTCAGTGTCATTGTTCTCCAACTTTTCTATCAATTCGGTGAAATCCATCGGTTTCAATCTTAAAAAATTCCGTTTTAACTTTCCCTAGTTAGACTTCATACTTTTTGATTAGAATTTCAATAGTTAAAGCTTTTGGTGAGACCAAAACTTGAGGGTTTGTTGGCGACCGTGCAGACATCGCGTTCACATCCGAAGACGATGTTGCGGCTCTCAATGACTTTCCAAATGCCCGGCCAACCGATCCAGCTATTTTTCTGTTCAACTGCTTGATGGGTGCCTCTTCAAAAACTTCTTCCATCTGTATAAAAATAATCTAGCTTTTGAATACCACTGTGTTTTTACCTTTGACCGCTCTTCTTCGTTGAATTCAACGCAAAGGGAATCGTTGAACACAGTACCAGCGTCTTGCATTTGAACCGTTAACTTTGGCCAACGAACGAATGCCGTCTTCTTTTGCTTTCGGTACACAACAGCAGATTTCACGACACCCGGAGACAAAACTGGCGAAGTTGACGTTCCAGGACTGCAAGCATTCGGTATTTTCCCGTTGAACATGAATGATGGAGGCGGTGGCGGAGGCGGCGGTGGGGGTCCCCCAGTGATCGATTTTAATCCAGCAGCAGCCCCTTTTAGCATGTCAAGGGGTAGAGGTGGTGCTGGAGGAGGTCCGTTGAACACTGGTGGTGGAGGAGGCGGTGGAGGCGGAGCGGTTGTAGACAATGGTGCCATCGGTGGCATCGGAGGGGGTGGAGGAGCGTTCATCGATATGGGTGCAACGGTCCGTGCCAATGGCGGCGGCGGCGGAGCTGATGAACTTATTGGTGGCAAATTTGATGGGGGAGGTGGAGGTGGCACAGGAGCATTGTTGCAGATAGGAGGCAATCCATTACCAGAAATAGCAGGAGGAGGCGGTGGAGGTGGGGGTGCATTTGTGCTAACTGGAGGGATGCTAGGACTGGTCTTCTCTCCGGCATCTACCATTTCGAAGCTCATCGTCATTATTTCACTGAAACCGAGACTTTCTGAAAGTGACGATGTTGAAGAGGTCTCATCAATGAAGGCAATGTTCGCTCTGTCCGAAAATTGAACGGGAAGCGATGCATCAAGGCAGATGGGCACTTCTTTGTTTTCTGCTTCTTCAGAAAAATCTACGACTTCCATGATTGCAGGTAGCATCGAATCGTGCGTCGGAGATAACTGTCCGTCCTCATCAGATGAAAATGTGGATGTAGAACAGTGCGACCGGAATAAAGAATCAGCAACTCCAAGTTTAGTCTGCGACGTTAAATCAGCAGCTGTTGCCCATTTTTTCAGATTCCGGTTTTTATCCAGAGCATCCGGTGTAGTAGGATCAGAATGGCTTAGCTTGCTCTCATCATCGGAAGTGGAATAGTCACAAAACACAGCCGATTCCTCCGGAACAACATGAAACGTTTTTGAGAGATTATTCGACGTAGGGTGTTCATCGTCTTTTGGCGGTTGGATCCATATCGTGTCGGTCTGTACTGCGGAGTCTTCAAACTCTTTGGCGTCTTTATTCAGTTCTCGCAGCTGTTTGTTACATTCATCAACGTCAGTCGAATTTTGAACGTATTCCAGAAGTTCGATCTGAAAACATGTTACGTTTTTTCGTCTCTTTGGGTTTCAAGACTGTGCGCGTTATTTTTTTTTGCTGCCTGCGTCTCTACAGAATTTCGCTTCCATCTTTTCCTTCCCAACATTTCAACCCTTTCCCTACGTAAGTGACCATGAGGGGGTATAGCTCAGTGGTAGAGCGCTCCCTTAGCATGGGAGAGGGCTGGGGTTCAATTCCCCATACCTCCAGAATCATTTTATCAATTTGTTGTTGTTCTTACCACTTTTGTGCACTGTATATCGGTCTTTTCCGCCATCAATTTTACCAAAACTTCAATAGGACTTCTGTTTTCCCCAGGAAGACAGATTACTCGAGCATCTCGGCTGTCCGATTGAAGATACCTCTCCACCTCTGCGTCGATTTCTTTGTTGACTGGTGTTCGATCGGCGTGAGAAGCAAGTGCGGAAAGAAACCCGTAAGCTGAAACACCCTTACAAATGAACATGTATATTCAACTATCACCAACAATGAAGCTTGCTTCGAATGGTGAATCGCTGGAGAAATGAACTTGTACTACCAATCATGAAATTGATATCAGCGATAGCCTTGAGTCTTGACGCATCGCTTCCTATCTCACCTCTAAAACAAACTATCAATCAAAATTGTGTAAATTAAAATGAAAAACGTGCCTGAACTCAGATATCATTTGCCTAATGTGTGAGTCGGTGTCATCAAGACGACTCGAGGAAATAGAAGATGCAGGGGGAATTTCGACGTCTCGGGTGGCTGTTTCTGGTTTGGGATTCAAGGTTTCTTTCCTCTCACGCTCGGATTTGACGTTCGGGACAATGTTCATCTGGGAGGCCTTGTTACCAAACACCTGAGAAACGCTGTGTGGCTCATCTTTCTTCTTCGCAGTCGATATTTTTTGTCCTGAATTTTCTACATCCGATGGATTGCTCATGCAGCTTGCCGGCCTACTGAAGTCTGATGTTGGTGGACTGTTCGTGCCTGAAAAAAATTTCATTGAGTATTCATAGAAAGAAAGCTAACTCCACTTACACTGAGATCCCGCGGTCTGATCATTCCGCTGTTGGTTCTTTTTCGAGTTTGCGCGTTTCTTCGCCATCCCGAAAGGCCGACGTGGAACAGCTGAAAATAAACATATGATGTGAGTCGGAGTGGGTGGTTTCAGTGATGAAAGATTATAGGAAGATGCCATCCTTATCAGTTTTTTTTAGTGGTGTGAACGGTTTAAATTAAACGAAGAACAAACATAAAAGCATTTTTCTATGCAATTATTGAAATAATGCGTACTTTCGAAATATTTTCGCTTTGAGAGTCAATAGAAAAAAATGCCGACGCTAACATAAAGATTATGCATATTTGGAAGGACAGCTAACCAGTTATCACAGTTCTCATGAAAAAGATAAATGACATGTAGAGTGAGAGTGAGAAAGGAAAGAACTGATCGTGACGTAAATCAGCATTTGTGAGTTCATTTCAAGTGCCGCATATTGAACGTCTTCATTTTCTCCTCAAAAATAATGTTTTCATCTAGGATTAATGGTTTCCTTTTAGGAACTTGAAGCTCCTAAACACCCTGAAAGTAACTAACTACCTGTCATGGATGAGAACGCGGTCGATGGAAACAGAGAAGTCAGTGTGAACTGAATTTACTGGCACCGACTGAAAGAATCTACTTCGTGCAACGTGGCGATCTACGTTTATCCACCAGCAAGAAGAACATCTTTTCATTTTGGGACCTGTTTTTGGAAGCTAGTCGATACAAAATGGTATTGCTGGGTTGAGAGAATCATAAAAGCGAAAAAAAATCGGTTCTGACCCGTATATTTATGAAGCAATGAAACTGCGGCGAGTGTTAAGGCCAGATACGTGGCATATGCAAAGCTTCGTATGGTTTTTTTGCCAAATTTCAACGATGAAGCCAATAAATGGACAAAGTGGAAAAGAAACGAAAGAAGTGTATCGTTGACTCTTTTTATTGCCTGTATTCAACTATGGGAAACCAAAATTGTGGCTAATAGCAGAACGAAATATTTTTCTTTCTCGAGAAAGCCTTCTTCTATTTTGAGGTGGGATGAATGCTCGAATTGACCACTTTTATGAATAGAAAATGGAATAACTCCAAGATTCTCGAGTTATTCTTCAAGACAGCAAAAATAATTCTAAATCGAAACGATTGCGTTCTCATAGAGAAGCAACGCAGTAGAACGTTTTTATGGGAGACCTCCCAATGAACTAAAGTGCTGCCGGTTATCGGTCACATTCCTAGAAAACAGTATTCAAGCTGATAACAAATGGGTAATAAAAATGATGATATCGGATCGGAGAGGCGTTGGGTAGCCGGATATTGTTCGATAGTGAGAATACGCGCCGCAAAATATAACTGAATTCTCAGGTGAATTACATTTTTTCAGACTATTTCTACCTTCTGAATGGGAAAACGGAAAGATTTGTATCAAAAACTGAGTACCAAAGAAAACTGTCAAACGGAATGATTTATTAGCAACAAGAAAACGTTCTGAAGGTCGGCTAAGGAGAAAGAAGCTCTCAAATTCAAACGCACGCGCAATGAGACTGTCTGACTGTCTGCGTCTGTTTGCTTTGGCGGCGGGTGTATTGGCGAATTAATGGTGAACGATTGGTGCAAAAGGACACTGTTCAACGGATTCACATAAGAAAAATCATGAAACAATGATTTGTTTCCGTAGAGACAAGACGCTGCACGACAGCTTTCTAGTCAAAGCTTCGTTCGAATGCTGGATAATTTTTAAAATAAATGCGGATACAAAATTGGAAAATTTTATGCGGATTATTCGTTGAAAATGTGAAACAATTGAAATGGAAAGATGAAAATTCAAAGAAATGCGTTGAAAAAATGAAAAGAGCGCGTCATCTCGGTTACTGTAGAAAAGGCGCATGCATGACGGTGAACTGTGGGTCTCGCCAAGATAAAAAAGAATTACTGTACATCGCCTTGAAGAGGTTTCCGGCAAAATCGCTTCGTGAACTTGGAGCTTCCGAGGAATGGTGATGCCTGCAAATGTATTAGCCCAGAAAGTACATAATATTGTTAACCATCTGTACTGTGTATCTCTCTGCTGAAATCAATTTTTGAAAATCTACCGTATGATTTATAAATACTGAATTGTCCTCAATCTTTGATGTGATCAACAATTTTCAAGAAAGGTCAGCACTCAGACCAAAAAGTGTTCAGATGGTCTCAAGTTCTGTCCCAAATCACAAAATTGCAAAGGTTTTCGTCAAAGAAATTAGGAGAGACCTAATGCCAGTGGAAAGTCACAAAATGGAGTTAGCATAAAAGGTTCTCGAAAGTTCATTGAAAACAGTTTACAATGAACTGCCGTCTCCTATTCAGCTTCACTGTTCTCTTATTCATTCATCCGTTGTCCGCTTTCCCTTTTGGAGAGAATCAGCCAGAAGGATTCCAGCGATTCAAGAATTTACTTCCGAAAGAAGTCGTGGACGCCTACAGTAACCTGAGTCCACAAGAGAAAAATGATCTGAAAGCGGTGTTCAGTAACCATCAAAACTACCAAAATCAGCAAGAAATGATAGCTGCTTTGAAGCAAAGAAATCCAGCACTTGGAGCTCGCGTTGAGAGAAAAATGTTTGAGCTGAAAAGAAAAATAGCCGGATTTAGTGAAGAATCGAAAGAATTTGTGGAGAACTTGGTAGCAACTGGAAGACAAGTTTATGCTCAGCGCCTTCAGGGAAAACAAATGGATCGATCAGAGTTGAGACAAATTGGAATGGGGTATTGTAGACTTAATATTTCGTTCATTTGCAAATTACTTTCAACTTTCAGAGTTGCACAACATTATAGAAGTCTGTCACCATATGCACAACAAGAACTCCAATCAACATTTCCTCAAATTTTTGAATTCATGCAACAAGCCCGCGCTCGAATGCTTCAAAGATTTTTCGGTGGTGGTGGAATGGGTGGATTTGGAGGAATGGGCGGCATGGGTCCATTTGGAAAATGATAAATTGTCTTTAATAACACTCGAATTTGTTTCACTTTGCGTACGATACTGAAAATAGTTTGTAATAAATGAACACCTCAATATTGTGATTTGTGTCCAATTTATATTCCTGAAAATACAGTGTCTGATTGAAGATTGTACGGTTTATCAGAGTGTACGATTTATCTTCCAACCATCTCGAAAATCAAAACCTAAATACTTTTGAATTGTAAGATTTTAAACACCACGTAAAGTTCGAAGATCATTGAACCATTTGTACATAAACAAAAAATTGTAGTGGTTGTGATCTCAACTTGAATTTCCCAATATTTGAGACGGATAACAATACGGTGCGCATTTCTTATCGTAAACTTCAATCCAAGATGTCGTCGGAAAACAATAACAAATAGTTGTTTAACCTCCGTCTAGATGATCCCTTATGCTAAAACATCACCAATAGAAAACAACATTGTCCTTGATTGGATGAACCATAAGAAGAGAAATGATCGTTGCAAGGAACAATGTCCATGGAGGCTACAAAATCTTAGTTGCCTTCTCCAAGAATTGACATCATCTTTGACGAAAACAGCATGGACCGCCCATTGAACAAATCACAAAAGTTCAGTATAAAAGAGTTTGGATAGAAGTGATGAGCAACATCAACATGTCACGTCTTCTTGCTTTCAACCTCTTCTTCTTCGCTTTCGCTTCATTCGCACTAGCTGCACCAACTGAAGAACCATCTCTGTTTACGAAGATTCTCAAAGAACACAAAGATATTCTTCCATCTGAAGTCGTCGAAGCCTACCAAGGACTGTCTGCTGAAGAGAAGGAAGATGTGAAAGAAGTTTTCAAGAACTACAAGAGTTTCAAGAATGAGGAAGAGTTGATCACCGCTTTGAAGGCCAAGTCTCCGAAATTGGGCGAGAAAGCTGAGAAACTCCAGGCACAGTTGCAAAAGAAAATTCAAGGATTGAGTGCCGAGCCAAAAGCATTCGTCGAAGAACTCATTGCTGGTGGAAGAGGACTTTATGCTAGATCTGTAAACGGAGAGAAGATTACAAGCTCTGAGATCAAGCTTCTGATCGAAACGTAAGTGTTCTGAATGTAGAAAAATAGAAACAATTTCCATTTCCAGCCAAGCTACTGCTTACAAGGCACTTTCATCTGAAGACAAAGCGGAATTGAAGAAGACATTCAGTGGAGTGGCCAAATTCATGGAAGACGACAAAGTTCAATCACTCCTTGCTAAAGTTCTTGAGAAGACCAACGAAGAAAACTAAACAATAATTTTTTTTTCACATGTATAGAATCTAATAAATTGTTTTTTCTCTCCATGACTTTATTGCTCAAAATATGTCAAAGCCCGAACACATATCAAGATTCCCTATCACAACAATTTATCAATTTCCACTTTAATTTTATCGTTTGAAGCAAATTTATAGAGACCGAGGAACGCCTTCTTCAGCTCTTCTTTATTGGTGTCCGGCAGAGATTTGAATGCAGGGAATTGTCTGAAAATGGTATAAAAATTAGATAAAAGATGTTTGAATGTAAACTTACTTCGCAAAAACAGGAAGCACTTCCTTTGGATCAAGAGGAACTCCAACGATTTGTGCAGTGTAAATAGCTCTTCCGATGCCGAGCAACTCAGTTACAAACTTTTTAGTTTCTGGAGTCAGTGCTTGAATTTCAGCATCAACTTCAATATAAAGTTTCTCGAACAACGATCCGAGTGATTCTGATTTCTTTTTGATGGCAACAACCAGATCAGCAATACTTGTGAATTTATCATAATTCATGAAAACTTCCTTCATAATAGTGTTCTCTTCTGGAGTCAAATTATCGAATGCTTCCACAACTTTCGGTGGAAGAGCATCTTTGTAACTTTCGATAACTGCTTCAAAAATACCATCAGCAGCAAGTGCGGAGCCGAATAATAAGAAAAAGGTGAATAGTAGAAGTCTCATTTTGAAAATAAAACAAGTTGACAAACAGAATCAATAATAGAAGATGTTGAATGTAGGGCGGTAAGGGGTTGTGTTGTCTGTTTTCTATCTTTTTTTATCGAAAAGACTAATGATTGATGTCTCGATATAAAGGTGAAATACTTCCTTTTTGGTTTTGGTCATTCGTATTTCCACATTCGTTTATGAGTGAGAACACATCCACTATCCACTGGAAATATAGGAATATGGAGTTTATTGAGATAATTTGTTCATTTTCATATCATTCTATGTAACTTCTATAGTTTTTATTGTTTGATCGGCCGTCATAATTTAGCACATAAATAATTTTACAAATCCGTAAAACTTCACATTTAATAATTTTTGATCATTGATTCAATAAAACGGAGGATCGCCTCTACTTGAAAAACAGATATGCTTTGCTTTTTTTCCATAAATAGTCAATTGTTTATTTTTGTCAGATTTCAAACCGAGAAAACATTTGAAAGACACAACTTTGTCGCAACACCTTTTTTATATTTGACGAAGCTCCCGAAACTGTATGTCCAGCTACTTGACCGAATCGCCAACTCACGATGTTCCACTCTCGATACTTTGGGAAGATATATGATCCCGCATCGAAAAAAAGTTTTATTGAAGAGAAAAAATAAATTAGGATGTGTGAAAACAATTATACCTTAGCATCTCGAACGGATAATTGATTTCGCCAAACCGGCCGATTAAATTTGTGATAATTGGGAGGAGAATGGACACGTGGAGGAGCAGAATGGAATGAAAGAGTTACTGGATCAAATATAAGTGTTGAGGTTTGTTTTCTTGGTGCTCGATGGGATTTCCCAGTCAAAGAACCTTGTTGAGAAATATGAAAAGTTGGAGAGATGATCTTCGCTGATCTATCTAATTCCTCATCATACAATTGATTGTCTACAGAAATATTGCTCAAATCATGGAAACGGGAAGTTGATTCAAAGATTCGAGTAGATATTTTGGGTTCAAATAACTTCATAATTTTCTCACAAGCAGCTCCTTCGAATCCATGTGGACACTCACAAATCGGATAGTCTGCTGTCATTTTCGAATCGAATGAATTCACACATTTTCCTCCGTTTTTACATTTACAGATCCCACTATCGATTGGTAATTCAATGTCACATTTCGATCCACGATATCCTATTGGGCAACCAATGTTTCCAAGAATGTTACATCTTCGTCCCATTGATCTGGCTTGCTCTTCGTCGCAGAATTTATCACAGTGAGCACCGAAATGGTTACTGTAATTTTCAAGGTTGACAAATGTCGGACATGGATTTGACTCACGTGTCACACTTGATGTCTATTCGGAATCCACTGAACGGCAGACCTGCTTTCGGAGTGACGATGCTCATTTTTTGAGTTGAGAATATTTTTGGATTGATAACAGAATCAGTTAAACCAATTTCTTTAACAGGACCACTTCTGATTATGATACTGGCTGGCTCATCAAATTCCATTGGAACATTAGAAAGCGAAAGTTCATAGTATGGGGAAAGAGGAACTTTGTAGAAGCTCTTCCTACCGCCGATAGTCAATTCAACAGTGGTATTCAAAACTTGCACATAGGGACTTGTTAGTCGAAGTTCCAAGTATCCTGTACATTTGAATGAAGGTAAAAATAAAGAGAATAGTAATAAAATAAGCATACTTGGACGGGACTCTCAAAACTAACTGACCGTTTGGAACCGATGGGAGGAGGGAAGGATCAATGTTGACCTTCTTGTTTGTTTGTTTCTTGGGTTACGGATAGAGAGCGGTGTCAAGTTCAAGTTAGTGAACGTGTCAGATTAATAAGGAAGAATGCAAATATGGACTTACTTGATAAGCGAAAGGTTTTGCTAGAATACAAAAATTACATTCTGTCAATCTAAGGATGAAAACTAAAATAGTTTTCATCGGGAATCATTCCCAACCTAAAAAAACTCGAATTCCAATTTTACCCAATCTCTTCAAAGGGAAAGTGAAACTAAGTAGAGAGTTTCAGTGGTTGTCTTGAAGATTGCTTTGATATATGACTGAAAGTGAAAAAGAGAATTGTATTACAATTTATGTCTATAATCGAGTGTTTTGAATGTGATATGAATAACGGAATAACCCATTTCCTAGTTTACCACTCTATTACATAACATTCTTTGTCCAAAACCGGCTACCGGCAGTTGACAGGTAATACGAGAAAAAATCGTCGTTTTCGTGGCAGACAAAGGACGTCGAGAGAGGGTTGGAGAGGTCATCTAGAAGAGAGAAACGAGATTACACTCTGAATTTCACGATGCCATCTTCTTTCTCATACTCTCTGCCATTGTCCCGTATTTACCTACCATTCCATTTCTTTCATTCTCGGTTCTTGAAATGACGATTCTGTTTCGAATTCTATGTGAAGCACAATCCGCATCTCGTCTTGTACCGATTGTTGCTCTATTTCTCGTCAGATATTTTATTGTTCAATTTTCATCAGTGGACGGAATCGAACCAATTGAATCAGTGATTGAAGGACAATGAGGACATTATTTTCAGTCGAATGATGAAATACCAGTGAAGTTATTTTTGATCTCAATAATAAATTCTTCATTTCCATTTTTTTCAAGACACTTCGGGTGCAAAAATTTAATTAAAAAAAGGGTTATATTACTCTTTCATTGTACCAATATTTTTTGATTTTTCCAAAACGATTTTCAGTCTTGTTCCGTCTTGTTAAAACAGTCTCGGTAAAACTTTTGTGCCACTTTGAAAAACTTATTCAAACTGATAACGTTTGGATTCAGTGCAACATACTCGAAAAAATAAATTCTTTAATAAATTATTATTAGATTCGACGAAAAAGAAAATAACAATTAGTGCATACGATTCGAGAACTGATTGTGAGAATGTGAGGAATTATTAATTATGAGGTCTTCTCTAAATATTTTCAGATTTTCTTCAATTTTAAGCAAAGTCTCCGCTGATTTCTCTTTCAATTGACCATGGATCGGCAGCTACTGGAATGTGTCCCTCTCCAGCATCTACGTAACACTTCTCGATCTGAAATTCAGAAAACATTCAGATTCAATTACAATTCGTCGTTATCCTTACCTCAATAGCATCTCCATGGCAGACAACACGAAGAGCTGGTCTTCTGGAGACACACGTACGAACTCTGGATCTTTCTCCGTTTTGACAGACTGACCAAGCAGTCCACTCAGTCCATTCTCCGAACGCCAATCCTGAAAAAATAAGGTTTCGATTTTGAAAAGAAAACGATAAAAACGGATTAGTGTTGAGACGCTTAGACGATGTTATCTCTCGAGGGAATCAACAAAATATTGAAACTTGTGAATCAAATCGAATTTTATCCTCCCATTTTTCCCTTTTTATATTCTCATTTTTATGATTTTTTCAGTGATGGAAATTTGTGTCTCATTGCTTATGTTTTGTATTTATTTTTTGAAAAAAATTGATTCTGAAACGATCCTCAACAACTGGCTAACAGAAAATCCGAATATCTTTAAAAACTTTGCAAAAAGGAATGAAGCCACAAAAGCCGAATTCATTCTGCTTTCAAAAGTTTAGGAAGTGATTAGTCGTTTGAGCTGCTTTTGCAATTTGAAATCAACGCGGAAGGATTTTTTCTAATTTTTAGCAAAACATTCATGTTAAGATTATATGCTCCCTATAAATTTTTAGCATTAATTCATAAAGTTCTGAACTGAAATTGGGATTAGTTGCAAATGAAAGATTTAGTTCAGCTCATCAAAGTTTACCCTCTTTGGTGTCCTCTTTCAATAAGTAATTCCTGTCTTTATTCTCGGTTTCCTATTCTTCTAACATATTCTTCTCTCTTCCCGCCTTTTTTCTTCTTTCTATTCTTGCCCCTTTCTTTTTTCCTTAGTCGTCTTAAACCGATAGTAATTTTGTTAAAACGTGCCTATTTCTCTTTTTCTTTCACTGTGTTCACACCGAGACTCCGTATGCTAACATATCTCTCACAACTGTTATGTTTTCTGTTTCCTTTTTCCCTACTACGGAGACAGAGATTTTATATCAATTAGTCGCTTACTCTCTGGGGTTCTTGCCAAGTTTCCGGATAGAATTTGTGTTGGCAAGTCGATTGAAATGGACGCCTCGTTCTGTTTCACGCCGGCTGCTTTGGCACGTACTTCAGCTATCTGGTCATCTGAAAATATTTATCTTATTTAAGAAAGCGAAAACATTTTTCCTTGATGCACGTTTTGGGAAATCATTTTCTATCTTCGTATGCAACGACAAAGTCTACTTTGACAACAGTATCCCTTTTTTCTGGAATCATTTATCTATCCAAAAACTTTCTCAAAATTTTTTATCTTGAAAAGGACAAAGAGTACTTAATCAGAGTTAGGAACCCATTTGAAAAATGTGACATGAACCGATAGATTACTGGATAGCGCGTTTTATTGCCTCCCCAATCGTCTTCTTGAGACATGAGCACTTTAAACTAAAAATTTCCTTTTCCTTATTTTCAAATCCCAATAGTTTTCAGTTTCCTCGAAAATTCCAAAAACACAATCAAGGGAAACATACAAATTCTGTCAAAATATTTGTTCACAATTAGTCTGTTTCCCCCCTCGAATAGCTTCAGGTAGGTGTCAAATTTCCATTGAATGATTTGGAAACTAGTAATTTTGGTGCTCATTCAATATCATATTTCTCTATGAGTTTCTGATCTCTCACTCGTTTTTATTTTGTTTTTAACTTACTTGTTACTGCTGATGCTGGTTGAAGTGGGTGAAATGTTTCGACCAAATCAAATCGTGCTCTGTCGTAGGCTCCCAGATTTACTGCCTAATAAGTTGAGATTAGAATTGAAATACTAGATGATAACTTACTGCTTGATCATCAATATTAACTGAGACTGGAACTGCTGTGATGAGGGGTAAAAGAGCAATCAAAATGCACCGGTTCATGTCTGAAATTAGTCAGATTTGACTATTGAAAGTGGATGAAGTGAAATAGAATATATAGGGAGAACGACGTGTGAATTGACGAATGGCAACAGGAAGAACAACATGCCAATAAATCAAACCAATGATTTCACTAGCTTCTTAAATCTGGTCGTTAAGGCGTGACTAATAGTTCTAGATTCTTCTTCTAGGTCTCTAATAATCACCGGTTTTATTAGTTGGTATGGAACGGGTACGGGGGGCGAAAAGAAATTTGTTGCGTAACACATATATTGCGCAGACGTTCAATCCATGAACGGCGACGCGGGAGAAGATAATAAGAAAAAGAAAATCAGGGATAAATTTGGATAAAGGTACGAATCCTCTGCATTTGTACACTTTTCTATGACAAAAAGAGTATTCGATGGGGCCGAATAGGGTGTGGATAATGATCCAGAGGGCGGAGGAAAAGACTCCGAAAGGAGAGACTGGTGTCGATAAAAGATAAAATGGGTTGAGGGAGAAGCGAGAAAAAAATCGAGTTTTTGCTATATTGTCCGCTTGTTTGATGGATCATCAACCTTCGCGCTTTTCATGGCTAACTGGATTTTTTCGGCATTTTTCCGTCAAATGATGGGATATTGAGAAGAATTTTTCCGTGATGATCAAGACCTTTGGAAAAAAATCGAGAGTAGTTTGAGAGGAGGGTAGAATGGGCGGAAACGATACAACAGGATAATCTAGAATTCTTGGATCAGAATCAGATGACGTAGATTGAGAATACAAAGAAAGAAGGAGCAATAGAAAATAGGATTATCTTGATATTACAGTTGAAATTTCCACCTCTAAAAATGGAAACCCGATCCGTTGTAGTAAAGGTAAACGTGCAAAGCAAAATGTTTCATGGGAATTCCTATTTCTGGATCCAGAAATATTCTTTGGATTTTTGTTCCGATTTGAAACATTGAAGTTATGACTTCAAGAATTCTAAATGGAAAAAATGTGTTCAATATCTCTTTACAAGCGGCTTCCCCGAACACTTGAGTTGAACTTATTCTGAATCTTCGGTCCTAGACTAAATTAACCCTGAAAAGGCCGAATCCGCAATAAAAAGTGGCAAAATGTTTACGTAACTCGAGATATGAGCCCTCAAAGTGGCAGATAAGGCTAAAATGGGGTACTTCGAGGACCCATATCTCAACTCAAAATCACTTTCAGACCATTTGGGTAGGAATTTTAGCCTTATCTGCCACTTTGAAGGCTCATAACTCGAGTTACGTAAACACTTGGCCACTTTTTATTGCAGATTTGTGCTTTTCAGGGTCAATTGAGTCTAAGAACAAAGATTCAGAAAAAGTTCAACTCAAGTGTTTGGGGAAGCCCCTTGTTTATTACTATAAAAGTCGAAGAGAACGTTTCCTGATAATGAAATCAAAAATTCGGGCAACTGAAATTTGGTATGTTTCAATTTTGAGCATTCACGCATATAAAGAGACTTCCAGATTTTGAGACGAAAAACACGACTATCAGATTATGAGATAGAACTCATTGTGGAAATCCATGGGTCACTCTGAATTAGAATGATAATTCAAAATGTTTCTATTCTCGCCTACTTTTCCTCTCTTTCTTCTTTTTCTTTTATCCATTTTCCTCATAAGTGTTCCGTCCTCGTATCATCTGTTGCCCTCGTAATTTATCACTTTGCAGGTACTCTTCTTCTTCTTCTGAACATTATGATTATTGGAGACAAGATCAATCGGGACGAGACGAACAACAGGTACGTTTCGGGAGAGGTGTTGACAGGAAGAATTTCCTGAGTAAGAGATAGGAATGCGTTGCCAAGGATGTTGCGAAGAAATTGTCCTTAATGAAAAAGTGCATTACACAGAAAAAGGGAGGAGGTGATAAAGAGGGGAGAGAGTGAGAGAGGAGAGAATGATAACCGGTGTGTTGATGTTGCCTTTTTCGTCTTCTGTTACACTTCATAGCTGGAACTGGATAATGACGACTTGTAGAATAAAGCGATATGTCTGGATGAGTGTTCACGAGTGATTTGAACACAGTAGAAGAAATCAGTTTGATAGGGAAAAACATCAACGAACAAAATACAGAATGTATCTTGGCTTCGGTTGGCGCTAAAAGTCGAGAAAAAAACAAACAGAATGCTTCTGACTTCTTCGATTTCAAGCCGAGCAGTGTCTCATTTTCTTGTCTCATCTGATCTGAAAAAAATAGAAAATACACAAAAAAATGTAATGCATCTCAGAAATCTCAACACGCTTAATTTCCCCGCTCTTTCCTGTTTTTCCGTATTTGACTCCTGAAGCCAGAGCCCTACAATTTGTCACTTTTCGTTCGTTTTATTCATGAAATCCGCCCTCTTCACTTCTTGCTCCACTCTTCCCATCACTCTTGTTAACATCGAATTTCCTCCCGTAACCAGATTCAGAGAACGCCGATTATGCAAAATCGTTCGTGCTCTCTAGTAAAACTTGTTCTCCCCGTGGAGCAGCAGAGCAATTGAATTTGTTATTATTTGGTTCCTATATTTCTACTTTCTGCATCCACAAAAATACACAAAGTCGTCAAAAACGAAGCTCACACGTTCCGAACCTACTCTCCCCGGCTCTTTGTTTTTGGTCACAACACCCCGAACGCATTCGCTGGATTCATATTCCTACCAAATTGGAAATAAAGGTAAGGTCTTGTTGGCGTCATAAATCTTACAATCAGCTAGGCAAGTGGTTATGATTTCCTATGGTTTGATATGAACAGGAATGGTTAAAATATGATTGCTAAACAGACCATTGGTGCATACTTGGGAAAATAGTAAAAAATACACATACCGGTTCAACAAGATATCATAAAATGAAATTTTCAGTATTTACAGTTCTGAGTTCCTAAAGCATGTTTGTGTGATATCCGTTTTACAGATTTTGGGTATAAACTATCATTAGCTTTCTAAAAATATCTGAAAATGTGGAGTTCACTGTTTCTGGTTCCTAAATCTGCAAATCTTGCTAAAGTCAAAATCCCAAAATACAAATGCGTGCAAAACCGAATTCTCACCGGTAAGTGCCCTTTTGTCTCAAAGTCGTTAAATTAAAAATTCGTGCTTCGAAACGCCTCATCCTTTTCTCGGTTTTCCCAGGAAATGGTAGGCGCATAAGTGATGAGCAAGTCCTTGTAAAGCTTCTTTTTTTCTACCAGTATATATTCACTGATTGTTTCGCAGAGTCTTCCGCTTCACTTCTTCTTTTCCTTCTTCTTCTTCTCTTTGAAGAAGAAAAAAAGGATATTTTGAATTGACTGACCGCTTGGCGGTCTTGTTTCCGAAAGTTTAACTTGTTTTTCTGTGTCCTCTGGTCCTTTGGGGAAGATTCCTTTTCGAAACTATTCAATTAAATACAATTTTCTTCCGATCCTGTCACAGATTCTCGTTCTTTTTCCATCTTTTGCTCCGTTTTCTTCCTTTATAGAAGGTATCTTTTTCTGGATGAATTTCAAAGTACAATTCCTATTTTGCCACCGTCTGTGCACTTTTTCGGCACATTCCCCGCAGGCCAAAACAACTAATTAACTCGATTTCTGAGCAGCTGAGCCGTCTTGTCATCGTTAAGTATTTGAAGTGCTCACTGAAACTATAAACATTCTCGCTGCTCCTTCGAAACTTTCCAGACTTTTGAACCAGTAATAAATCAGGATTTGTATCTTATTTTGAGTTGTCTCACTATCAGATTTGTTTTGGAACTCTTGATTTAATACTAATCAAGAATTGTACACTATACAAATCACAAAAACTAGTTTCTCAGACTTGAGATTTATTACCATGCTATAAAAAGTATGTGTGCATTCATATGACAACTGCACTGCAACAAGTTTGCAGAGTCGAGCTCTGAGAATTTTGGAATATGAAAACTAGATAGTAGTTGGCTTTACCTGTTTCTAACTTGATGAGAATTAATGTAGGTTACTGTAGACTCATTGAACCTTTTGAGATCAAGTATCTTCTGACTAACAGTATTGTTTAATTTGCCTGAAAATACATGTTCTTCCTTTGCTTTCAAAAATTCACCGATTCGTTCATTTTTTTTTCCAGAACTATCGGATTTCACCTCGACTGCACACAGGTAATCATCAAGTTGATTGACCCGACATGCAGTCTTTTTTGTTTATACTTTTTTTGTTATTCTCACACACATAGGCATGTAGACACAATACTACTACGACTACTGATTGTTTTTGTTCAGTTTTTCTCATATACTCCCATGTTGCCAATGGCAATCAGAATTTTAATTGGAGCTCGTGAGATATCACAGCTTTATCTTTTACTCTCTTGTTCTCTGGCTATTGTCGGAATTCGGTTTTCATCGGAGATTCCTGAGTATTGTCTTCGTTTAACTATCTTATTCTTTTTTCCTATTTCCACCATCATGACCAAAAGCTGAAAAGTGCTGAAACGAGAGAAAAGAAACGAGATTAGTATTCGGGTCAGTCAAGGCACCTCTGAAAAAAGAAGATGGAACACGTCCGAGGATAAGAAAACTGAAAATATAGTCTGTTTTGGCAGAGAAATGCGGGAAAACCCAGTGACGGAAAAGAGCAATTTCTGAAATTAATTTGCTCCGCTTTTTTCCTCTCCTCACCTCATTTTTTCGAAGACGTCTACTTTTTTACTCTTTTGCAATTTGTTCACTTTTTGAGAACTCTCAATGAAGTAAAAAAACAGCGGGAGCAAGAAACGTGTTGGAAAGTGCATGCTCTTTTCCGTGAAGTGCTCCGTGTCACTTCCAGAAGATTCGTTTTCTTCGTTTTGATCTGAAGCTTGCCGACGACGATGGAGTCCGAAAGCTGACTTTCTGTGAGCCAATTAATCAAATTTATTCACATTCACATTCACACGCATATCTCTTCCAGAGCAGTCCGTCTTCTTTTATTTTTTCGGAGAATGAAGGCACTGATACATTCTTTGAAGGAGGCGAACCGACAAATTATACATTTTACTCAATTCATTATACAAGAATGTTGAAGATTTTCAGTTCTTTCTCGGAAGATCAGAGTGTTCATGCCAGTTTATCTTCTTTTTATTTTGGGACATCTCGATTTCTCTCGTTTCCATCTTGATCTACTTTTTCTCACGCACTTTCCAGTCACGTCATTCTTTTCGGGATTTAAATTTATAAAGGCACACTCATTATGATTCCAGACAGAAAACAATAATGAAGAGAAGTAATCAGTCGACCTAGGATTTAGAATTTATTACGCTGAAGATTGTGCTGAATGTTTTTATGGACTGAAGTACTTACTAGTTAAAAAACTACCAAGAATTACTTTCAATCTTTGGACGATTTGTTGTCAAAGGTTGACAATCTTGGTTTATCACTATTTTTGAAGTTCATGCTCGATTTTTTTCGGTGAAAAAAACTGAATTCGACAATTTTCTAGCGTCAGTATTGTGTCATTGAATGATACCTCACAGTAATAATGTGAGCCAAAATTCAAAAAATAAATCCTAAACTTCCGAGACATTTTTCAACTGTCCTTCATTCCTCTTTTCATTCTCTTCAAGCTTTCAATCTCTCGAGAAAGGACAAAAAAGAAACTTTTGAAAAGGCTTGTTCCGTAGTCGTTGAATTCGTGCTCATTTATTGCCGTCGTCGGAAGCTTTTTTTCCGAATAGTTGCCAGGACACCTTTCTCTAGTTTTCTCCTTTGATTTCCATGTTTCTAAAATATTGTTCTTATTTCTCAGCGTTTTGTTACTTCGTTTTTTCAATATCTTTGAATCCTTCCTTTTTGATTCAGTATTTTTGGATTGTGATCCCGTCAATGTCAATTCGACGACGGAACAATAATGGAACGAGTCCTTCAACTGCATTTGGGTAAGTGTTTCAAACCGAAAAAAACCAGGAAGAGAATGAATAGCAATTTGCAAATGAATCGAGAAACGACACAAAACATGGAATTGCAAAAATGAATTAGATGATACTCAAAAAAAGGGAAAGAGAATAAAAATGAAATTGAGAAAAGGGCATCTCGCAAAGCTCATTGTCCCCATTTTCCAATTGGGTTTGGAGAGTATAAAAATGTGGAATCCAGAAACAGTGAACTCAGAGAAATCACATTTTCACATACCGATTTTTTGTTGTTGCATGAATGTGAGGTGATTTTTTTAATTGTTACTGTATGCCCTCATTATTGCTGAACGGTTATTGAAAAAGTATTGGATTCAGCTCTTTGAGAGCCACACCAATTCTAAACTTTAAACAAAATATCAGTAGTGTGGCTTTCAAAACTGTACCATTTTGAAACTGGGTTAAAAGATATGTGTTTTCAGGAACCCAATCGTCTTAAAATTTAAAACGGAAGCATAATATTTTATCACTTAAGCAACTGAACCACTTCTCTTTGACTATCTACCGAGTAACTGAAATAATAAAAAGAACAATAATTCTTATGTCCACTTGCACCACCAACATCTTTCCTCTTCTTCAAAACGTTCTCCTTCATTTCCATTCCATTTTTCCAGCAGTAGCCAGAGCACTCGTCACGTTATATCGGAGCATTCCTCGTAGATTTTTCCCTTTCTTCGACACCTTCATTTTTCCAAAAAGCAATGACAAAGTGCATTTCCGTGTCTCATGATGAGCAGCAATTAATGTGACGAGAATAGGAAAAAGAGGGTGGTGAAAAAGGGAGTTCTTAGGAAGTGGTCACCGATTTATTCGGTCTCTCAGAAATAGAGTGAATATACTTCTGAATATGAATTTATTTGCACATCCAAGTGCTTCCATTTTCCAAATATTCTCATTTCCGGAAGTATCACTCTAAATAAATCTCTCTCATTAGCTTTCTATGTGCTTCGATGCTCACCCTTCGTTTTGTTTTCTAATTTTTCATCTTATCGGTTCTCAGATTCCCATTTTTTCTTTGTGACTCGAGAGCTGACCTTCTCACTTTTCATACAAATTCTGTCTATGATTCAGTTTGTTCCTCTTTCCACTCTATCTCTCTCTCTATTTCTCGCCTTCCTATTTTTTTCACACTCCACTGCGGCCACCCAAATTGTATTTTCTGATGATGTCCATATAGGAGCCAAACCACAACAGATATCTTGGAAAACCTTTGTTTAGTCTCGTTTTGACTTCTGTTTCACTTGTTTAATCAGTTAAATCATTCAAATTCATGGCGTTTCTGCATCGTCCTAAGATCTGCATCGTCCTAGGATAGAAAGCTACAAAATGAGATAAGCTAATTTCACTCTTCATTATCACATCATAACATGAGAATTCCCAAATTAAAATCGGATTGTGGCAGATGATTTGACCAAAAGTGCAATTTTATCATTGGCTGATATCAATTAGTCATGAACTGAAATACATACATGTTAGGCTCATTAACAAGTCATAACAGCTGAAAAACAAATTGAGTTTTCCAATTTTCGAAACTCTTTCTGGAGACACTTTTTTACTTTCTCAATCAAAATCGAACTATGCCAAGGTAAGTCCTCTGTTATAAACTTATATACTAGATAGCTTCTTCCAAAGAAAGTAGGAAAACATGTGTGTGAAAATGGGATAGTCTGGGAGATCAAAGAAGAATGAAAGGTCAGGAAGACGTGCCAAAAGAATGGAATACTCATTTTGAGGTGAGGTCTAAGTGAACTGGCTAATTGCCTGACAAGAAGTAACTCTTCTTCCTTTTCTCTACCCTCTATAATTACGTACATTAAGCCGAGTCGGTCCGTCTCTTGATCCATTTCACCTTCTACTCCTACTTCTTATTCTTCATTTTCTTTTTGCTCTTCTTCCTCCTCCTCGATTTCTTCTTCTTTCTGCAATCTAGAGTATGTGACAAAACATATCGAATTACCCGTGAACGATAAGCTCTCTTTTACCCTCATTCTCTGCTGGAGAATCTCTCATCCACTTGTTGGATATTGCTATTTTCGCACTCATCGCAACACTTTCAAAAACTTTTTCCGGCGTTCGTTTTTTTTCGAGAGACTATTTTGTCTTGGTTACCAATTCTTTCCAAAATAAATTCTTGGTGGGAAAATTCTGAATGGTTCCGGATATGACTGCTCACGCCTTCTTGGCTCTGAATGAATTTGCAGGAAGTGTTAATTTGAGTTTTCACGTATGCCCTTTCTATGTTCTTTGTGTGTTAGAGTATTTTGGAAAAAAAGGGATGATCCGAGGGCAGCCAGCACTGTGAAATATATTTGAACATTTTATATTTGAACGATCTGGAGAAGCGAGTTAATGGATATTATCTAAAATTAGGCGAATAAAAAAGTTGGGTTACTGTTTGGCAGAATAGTTATACTTTTGGTAATTTTTGAGCAGGCATTCAGTATGTTTCTTTTGCAACTAGTAGTTTCATGTTTGCCCCGCCTTCGTGTTTTCTTTAGTCTCTCAAACTTCAAAAACTCATTTGCTCAGATTTTTCGATTTTATGGCTATCTGAAAACATCTATGTTTTGTGTTATCTAAGAATTCAAAGCATCACAGACTTATCTTGGAATGGTCCCTGTTCCAGACAAGTTGTTTTCTCTGAAATTTTGGATATTCATCGATATTCTATCCATCAACCGACTATCTTACTTGACACAGATATGCAACTACACATGAGTTGCTTCTTTGTCCGAGTCGCGCTTTTTTCGGCGTATGTGATCAAATTTTAATGAGGAAGAGGGGTGGGACCACAAACATACGAGCTGGAACAATGGAAGAGGATGGGGCTTTCGGGAGGGGTTGACTTCTGCGGCTCCAACTGTGGTGACGGAAAATATAAGACTGCTTCTTCTTCTTTTTTTCTGTCTGGTGGCACGCTTTTATGATTGTTATTATCCGGTCTCAACACAACAATTCATCACGCTCCAGATGCTGCTTGGGATCTCCCAGCAGAAACAAACTTTCAAATTTACGATTTTACAAAACAAATAATGTTGACTACCCCCGGTGTTCCGAAGTATTTGAGGTGGCATCTGAATATCTCTCATTGAATTTCAATCATGAGAAACGATGTTAAGAATAGCCGTTATTACAGACAAACTGTCATGGACAGTGAATACCGAATTATTCTCAATGTGGGAGGAGTTCGTCACGAGACCTATAAGCATACACTCAAAAAAATTCCAGCAACAAGGTAAGAAGGATTTTCTATGTTTAGTTTCTCCAATATTTTTGTTTAGACTCTCCCGATTGACGACAAATTTGGCCAATTATGATCCAGTGCTCAACGAGTATTTCTTTGATCGACATCCCGGTGTATTTGCACAAATACTCAATTATTATAGGTTGGATAAATCTTTTTTCCGAACATTTAATCTCAAAATTCCATTTTTAGAACAGGAAAACTTCATTATCCATTAGACGTTTGCGGGCCATTATTCGAAGAGGAATTGAAAGTGAGCATTTCGATTGTAACAGAAAGTAAGTTACGGTATTTTTTCTTTCAGTATTGGGGGCTGGATTCAAATGAATGTGAACCGTGCTGTTGGATGACATTATCAGGAACCAGAGACACTCAAGATGTGTTGAAAACGCTGGATGAGTTGGATAGGGAACCCGATCAAACTGAAGGACCGGTGAGTTTTTTTTAAATGTGTCTCCATACAAAGATGCAACACTTTCCCCCGAAGGATAATGAAAATTGAATCTTCCAGGAACTCTACAAACGTTTTGGATGGGAAGACGACTATCACAACGATAGTCTGAGTGCTTGGCAAAGACTAAAACCTCGAATCTGGCGCTTATTCGATGAACCGAGTTCATCTAGACCTGCAAAGTTCATCGCAGCGATCTCAGTGACGTTCTTGATAACAGCTATCATCGTCTTCTGTCTGAAAACCCATCCTGGACTGAGGATTCCCGAATTGGCTCCATTCGGAAACTTCTCACGGAACCATCGCAGCACTTCATCTCGAATACATCCGACACAAATCAACATTGATAAACATAACTCTAGGCCTCATCCCACTTTCATGGTATGTTTTATGATCTTATCTCATAAAAGTTACATTTTTTCAGTATATTGAAACAATATGTAACATATGGTTTACGATAGAGATTCTCGCCAGGTTCGCATCATGTCCATCTCGTTTTGAATACCTTCGTGCACCTGTGAATATCATCGATATCGTCGCCACTCTCACATTCTACATCGATCTCTTCTCGAGTATGTTCGGAGCAACGGCTGATCTTGAATTCTTCTCAATCATTCGTATCATGCGTCTGTTCAAACTGACTCATCACAATGCTGGACTCAAAATTCTGATGCACACATTCAGAGCATCTGCGAAAGAATTGATCCTTCTCGTATTTTTCCTAGTTCTTGGTGTCGTCGTTTTTGCATCGTTGGTTTATTATGCGGAACGGGTCGAACATAACGAAGATAATCAATTTGTATCAATTCCGGTTGGATTGTGGTGGGCGGTGAGTTTATCTTTTTTTTTCAATCAAGAATTTTGGTACAACTTATTTCAGATTGTGACAATGACTACAATTGGGTACGGTGACATAACACCTCATACATACTTGGGACGTCTCATTGGTTCAATTTGTGCTCTTGCCGGTGTGCTCACCATTGCTTTACCAGTTCCTGTGAGTCTTTCAAAATCACTTTTTCTTTATGTTTTCTCATTTCTATTATGCCAGTCTCCGTCAATGTCAGTCCTGGCCGAATTTTCCCGATTTTTGGCTGTGATATCTCGGCACGAAAAAGCTACAGTAATCTGTTAAAATTTAAAGGAACATATCCTGATTTTCAAGTCAGTTTTTTGATTTGTCCTGTTTTTCGACCGATTTTCAATGAATTTTGAAGCGAAATGTTATTTTTTGCTCCGAAAATTACATTTCACTACAAAAATTTGTGGAAAAAACATGACAAATTAAAAAATTGGCCTGAAAATCAGGGTATGTTCCTTTAAATTTTAATAGATTACTGTAGCATTTTCGTGCCGAGATATCGCGGCCGAAAAATCCGAAAAATTCAGCCAGGACTGACATTGACGGAGACTGCCATAATAGTTAAAATTCAGAATGTTGCCGATGTCAAATAAGAAAACAAAGCTGTTATGAATTTTAATTTTTAGGTCATCGTCTCCAACTTTGCCATGTTCTATTCCCATACCCAAGCTCGTTCCAAGATGCCGAAGAAACGTCGAGGAGTGCTTTCAATGGATCAAGTAGCAGCGCATGTAAGTTCTGGGGGTAATACTACAGAATTGAAATCAAATGATTCAGGTCAAGCATCCTCCTGTTCGCAATTCCAATGGTCCGTTTCAAAAGAAAAATATGGAGCACACTCCTCTCGTTTCAAACAATCACACGCCTCCACACACCCTAATCTAATTAGACCTTCCCGCTCTTTCTTCTTACAAGACAAAAGTTGTGACCAAATCATCATTTCATCAAAACCTACGTTGACGGGTATTAACTCGATCTTTAACTCAGCAGATTTCTTTCATTTTTGTATATGTTACCGGATAGAACGTTTATAAATAAATATTTATTTTCCGTTGGCGATAAAGCAACATTTGAAGCAGAAAAAGCGAACACAAAAAAGTGTTAAAAATTTATATGAAAAAGGAAAACACAACTATGAAAATAGAGGAGGAAGAGGATCGTAAAACTTACGAAATTCATCAAACACCTGAATTTTAGTGGAAAGCAGAGAGTTGCTGACGATTGAAGGAAAACTGCGAATAGATAGATAATTTCTGGTACCTGAAACCTTTTTAATCGAGCTCAACGTGAACATCGATCTCGTCATCCTTATCCTCCTCCTCTTCTTCTCTCTTCAGATCATCTTCCGTCTTTAACACTACTTCAATGTCTCCATTATCATTTTTCTCGTCTCCGTCCTCGTAATCATCCTCTTCACCATCCTCGTTTTTGTGATCTCCACGATCTTCAGCAGCCTGGCCAACCTCGAGGTCTTTTTTCAACTGCTCTTCACGCTCGTTTATTTGGGCTGAAACGATAATTTCAAATCTCAACTTGACAAACGTTATTAATAATCTAAGTAGCAAAGCGAAAATAAACCGTACTGTACCTTATAGGGCTATAAAATACTCACCATCAATCTGCCTCTCTGTAGCTTGTTGCAACTCCAATGAACGAACTGTGTGCTTCACTGGTTGCCAATAAATCGGTGGACCTGCTGAAGTTTTGATCCAGCCCTTCATGAGTTTAAGCTGATTGATGTGATGCTCAGCATACTGAATCAGTGCCTTCTTACGCTGAAGCCCTTGCAATTCTTTCTCCTGTTCGCGTCTTTTGTTTAAAAGTTCGTGCTTCTCCTCCTTTCTCTGAAAAAATAGATCCTTATAACTATCAGTTAGCTGAAAGCCTTACAGATTCGAAATCTTTTTTCTTGGTTTCTTCCAACCGTTTCTCAACTTCCTCCTGTTTTTCTTGTTGTGTCGTTTTCTTTTCAGTCTTCTTGAATGAAGTTAGAGTACCGACTATCAAATTTGAGAAGAGACGTCGGTTTCTCTGCTTACTGTCTTTGTTTTCGGTTTCCTTCAACTTTTCGATCTTTTCCTCTCTTCCTTTAGAATCAAGAGCTGGCATCACAACTGTCGACTGCATCGATCTCTTCTGACGCTTTCCGAACTCTTCTTCATCGGCATCGTCTTCCAAGTAATCTGGCCGTTGCCGTTTTTGGTTGTCGAAGCTGTGACGTCCTCCACCACTGCGGCGATCGATTTTACCTTCGACACTGAATTTCTTTTAGTTTTACGATTGACAATAGATTATAGTACCTGAGTCTACTGCGAATGCCAGCTGGAGCTTCAATATCTTTTCTCATTCCCCATGTCGATCCCTCATTCTTGAGACCGAAAGCTTCACGGCCGACATTTCGGAGAGGAGCGTCTTCTGGCTCATCGTTATATGAAATACGTTGGCGGGGCGGTCTGAAATATTATTACATGTTATAAGAAAATATAATTTCGGTTTTTACCTCCCGTTAAGTGTAGTCACTTTTTCATCTATATTTCGCAACTTGTCTCGAGCAGCGCTAATATCTGAATCGAGATTTTCAACCAGCACCCGCTCCATTGTGTTTCTGAAATTACAAGAATTTAAAAACTTTGAAACCAAATGAAATACATATTTACAACATTTTTACTCAAGAAAAAAGACCTGAACAGTGGAGAGAAAAAACAAATAACTGCTGCGGTTTAGTACTCCTTTCAGAAAACAGTCAACGAATTGAGTAACCGAGACTGTCACGATGTTGTTATCGTTCCGGTGAGTGAGAATGCTTTCTAACTATTAAAATATTTAGAAAAAACACATATTCAAAATGGATTTTGTTATTTAAAACGAACGATTGATGCCAAAATCGTATTCGAACGAGTGAAAAATAAAATTGACATGTCAATTGGTCCGCAAACACAGCAATGTGCACAGTGTACCCTTTGGCGGCAATTCGAAACTACTCCGTTTTTCAGGCTCAAAAAATTGTTCAATTTTTTCATGATTTTCTTCGAATAGGCAATAAAAATATATTAGAAGATGATGTGAAGTAAAAAGTGTCCTTGCTGAAATTCTTTGATTTCCCTAATTTCGCAGCAGCTGCGTCTCACCACGAAAATTCTACCGTAACATATTAAAATTTAAAGGAACATACTCTAATTTTCAGGTCTATCTTCAAATTTTTCATGCTTTTCAAACTATTTTCAATAAACTTCGGTGCGAAATGTAATTTTTGGGTCGGAATAAAACATTTTGCTTCGAAATGTGTTGAAAATAGTTTGAAAAACATGAAAAATTTTGAAATAGAGCTGAAAATCGTGTATGTTCCTTCAAACTTTAATATATTACGGTAGCATTTTCGTGTTGAGACGCCGCTGCCGCGAAATGAAGAAAATTCAGTCTAGTCAGGATTCTTTTAGGATTCCGTTCGTATTCAAATCATGAAATTGTGTTAATTGAATAAAGAACGTTCAGTAATACGAATTCATTCGAAAATTGTATATTATGCATAAATGAATTATGTGTATAAAGACCAATGTTGAGAATCAAGTACATAGCAAAGTTTTCAAAAAATCTGAATCTAATCAGTGATGATCATATTAATAGTATCACCAGTATTATACGATTTGTCTTTAGAGATCTCCAATATTGAGTTCGCTGCACATAATTCATTGGATGGCAGTGGAATTGAAACCACTTTTCCGTTCATAATCACCGTTTTTGCTGGAATGAATATCGTCTCTGGAGATGGTTTTATTGGTATCGTCGTTTCTGACTTCCATCGAATCCTAGATTCAAAACTCCCTCCCCCGATTGCTCGAAGAAATGGGTTGAAAAATAAATTAACTCCAATCCATACAGATACTGGGTCTTGAGGAAGAATGAATAAGAAAACCGGCTTTTGATCTATCATTCCATGTGCAAATGTGAAATCTCCTGGGTTTGAAATGATTCCAGCAATGTCTACCTGAAAATAGTATTATTATAAACTATGGCAGATTTTGTTAATTGGAACTACGACTCACCTCTAACCCCAATTTTTCTATCATTCCATATAAGTTTACGTTTTCTCCACAGACAATGATAAAGCAAGCAAACTCAGCAGCTTTTCGGATGCTCTTCTCAATTTCAATCTGATCCGAAGATGACTCTCCGGCGTCTATTGGAATGAATCCCTTTCTATGGAGAAGTTGCATCAATTGAAGCCGATTTTCATTTTCTCGAGATCTTTGGGATCTGTTTTCAATTCCGACAGACACAATGCATACACTCGGTTTTTCATATATCTCGATTTGTGAAATCCCAAGAATATGGAGGATGCCAATCGACACCGGATCAATAATAGATCCTGTTCTCAGCAACAAATCTCCATATTTTGCTTCTGAGCCACGTTGTCTAAAAAATCAGTAACAGGATTGTTTCATGAAAAAACCGTCTGACTCACCTAATATTATCACCCTTTTTAGATTGAAAGAGAATTTCGATACTTTTCTTATCACTGCTCAAAGACACATTTTCAAACGGAACTACCGTATCCGCCCCTTCTGGCACCACTCCTCCGTTCGTGATTCTAACGCATTCTCCATTATGTATTATTGCGTTATATGGTGTTTCAGCTGTGGATAATCCAACGATTTGTCTCTTAGTTCCTAGTTGCTCGACTGAAAGAATAAGTTGTTCAACTTCTTCGATAATTGCTTAAATTTGACATTGTGCCTACCTATAATAGCAAAACCACCAACAGTTGATTTCGTCAAAGATGGAATATCCTCAATAGCCTTGATATCTTCCGCAAGAACCATTCCTGGCATCAAAGAAGATACAGAAATAGTTTCAGATTGAGGTGGATATCTTTTCGAGAGAATTTCCAATTTTTGAAACGCATCGTTAACTGATACAGGCTGCAATATTTGTTAGAGACAAGACAAGAAAAAGGGAAAAAATAATCGAACTTTTGGAAAACCTGTAGAACTCATTGGATTGACTCCCACTGATACAATTCTTGGTTCTACCTGCAACCATTTCAAAATAAAGATTATAAAGAAGATTATTTAGAGGGGGAGTAAACTATTCAAAATGTGGGGATTTTTTGATATGGATGGATGCAGAATGAAAAGTTAGGAGCAAAAATTTCATTTTCTAAAGAGAAAATAAACGTGGTTTGTACAAAAAACACCATATTTCATTTTCTAAATTTTCAAACACGAAGTTTTCGACTTTTATGTACAAACCACGTGTATTTTCTCTTTAGAAAATGAAATTTTGAAGCTACACGGCTCCTATGTGGAATAAAGTTCACGAAATATTTCCAGAATATATTTTTTTACAAAAACGACGAGAATTTTAAGCCTCAAAAACAACGGGAAAAGAACGACGAGATTACCCTGTTTATGGAAATATCAGGTCAACGAGTGAGTTTCATAACTTTCGGCAAGAGAGTTTTGCTCCTAACTTTTCATTCTGCATCCATCCATATCAAAAAATCCCCGAACTTTGAATAGTTTACTCCCCCTTTAAAAGAACAAATGAGAGGATTAATTAAATTCTTCTTCATTCTATTCGTCCATTTCGTAATTTCTACTTCTTCATGGATATTTTCCAAATCAAGTTTCAAGCAAAGAAGAAGAAAAGAAAGAAACGTTGAAATCTGCTCGATCACCGAATGTCCTTTCTTCGTTGAAATGAGGTAGAATTGAACGTTGGACGAAAAAGGACACTTGAGAC
The DNA here is from genome assembly GCA_963966625.1 of Caenorhabditis zanzibari. Lineage (NCBI taxonomy): Eukaryota > Metazoa > Nematoda > Chromadorea > Rhabditida > Rhabditidae > Caenorhabditis > Caenorhabditis zanzibari. Next base: position 11,542,268 of record OZ016472.1, on the reverse strand, counting down.
TTTCCAAGGACGAATTCGAATGAATTTTAGGTGTTTTTTTCCGAGTGACGGCAGTAATAGGTATGACCTCAAAAAGTAAAAGTAGAGATAAACTGGAAGAGTCTGTGCATGAAAGTGAGTAGTTTAGACCGTTGTTCCTTGTCTCAGCATCTGGATAGTCAACATAAAGAAACATTCGAAACATTCGAAATCGAAAGAACAAAGGAAGTGTGAGAGAGTGGTCTAAATTGAATAGTAATGAGTACCAGATGTACTTTTCCTTGTTCCCTGTCCACGTTCCTTGACATATTACTTGTCTCCATATCTGCCATTTTCGTCATTCCATGGCAAAAATTTTGTTCCATTGTGCTGAGTCCATTTACACCGTATTCCGACGAAGGCTTCATTCCTACCGTAGTGCACGGCACCAGGGTTTGCGCGTGATATCAAGTGCACTGACGCGCAATTGCGGACTGGATGTTCACGTACATCTGTTATTTGGAAGGCTTTTTTCAGCTTTTCTCGATTCCAATTATTCTTTTTCTACTAAAAAAAATTCGGTTCTCAAACAACGATTTTTTTTCAGTTTTAAACTGCCTCTATAGAAAAACATCAAATTATGGGAGCAAAATCAAAGTAAGTTTCTGCCTGAAACTTTATTTAACCGGTAAAAAAAAATTATTTTTCAGATACGTAATTGTACAACTCGCCAGTGTCATCACCGGATCGACTAGAGTTTGGGTCCGAGAACGAGCAGCTGACAAATTCGCCGGTATTTTCTACGACCCTGCTTGTAAGTTTTCGTCTTATTTTGATCTGAAAAAAATTTTATGAACCAAAAATAATTGAAAATCAAATATGAAATGCTAGAACAGTTTTTATTGCCCAAAATTGGAACCGAACCGAAAAAACGTGCCGAACCGACGAATTTTCACCTAAACGGAAGCCTTTTACATGAATTAGTTTATTCAAAAAGTTCAAAAGTAGCGTTTGTTTCGGTTAAAATTTACTTCATCTTTTTACAGATGGAAAGTCATGTTTGTTCGAAGAAGTGAAGCGAATCAAAGGAAAAACAGAATTACCGAAACGAATCAGAGGAATTTACAATATTGAAAACTAGTTTTAATTTTCTAGGTCTTTAGATTTATTGTTTTTGTTTTGTACTTATAAACTTGTTTGAAAATCGAATATTTTAACTATTTGTTGATTGCTCTCATCTTTAATCTGGTGACATCTTACCATATACTTTTTTTTCAAAACGGGGATTTCATTTTTAATAGGTGTTTCAGAATGGATTTCAACGATCCAACCACGATCGGTATTCTGGTCGCGGCCGTTGTCGGACTACTAACTGTATTGCTTTTATTCAAGGTAATTATGCGATGATTTTTATGTTTATGAACAATTATATTTCAGAGTCTTCGATCATCCAATAAAAACAGAGTCTTGTTCGTTGGTTTGATGGATTCCGGAAAGACTACTATTTTCACTCAACTGTCGCAAAAGGAAGCTGAATATCGTAAGTCTGTAATTATTAATAGAGGAAACAAATCGTATTCGTTTAAGCAACCACTACAAAAACGTTCACATCCATGGTCGAGAACAAGATCACATTAAGAATCAAGGATAAGGAAAGAGAAGTAAATATTTGAAAAAAAGAACCAGTTTCTAAATGAAATCATAATTGCAGATTATCGACTATCCAGGAAACGACAGACTTCGTCAAAAGCTCATCGACCTTATCCATGTAAGCATTAGACGAAAATGAGTGATTCAACCAGATGATATTCCAGAGTCGATCCGTGCTTCGTATTGTTTTCGTGGTTGATTCTGCTGCCTTCTCGAAGAATGCCCGTGATGTCGCCGAGCTTTTCTATCTCGTTGCCCTCGAAAACACAGACAAGGTTAGAAAAGAAACGGAACTATTTTTAGAATATCCAGTGGTTTTCAAAATACTCGAAACCGATTCATTTTTTTCAGGTCCCAATTCTTATCGCTTGTCACAAACAAGACCTGTCTTTAGCCAAGACGGAGAAGGTTATTCGCAACAGTTTAGAGAAGGAAATCGGGCTGATCAACAAATCGCGAGCTGCCGCACTTATTGGAACCGATGGATCGGATGAGAAGAGAGCAACTCTTACAGATACTGGAATCGATTTCAGCTGGGAGGATCTCAAAAAGTATGTACAAATGTAAAATTTGAAAAAAATTAAAACTTTCAGGCAAGAAGTATCCTTCGTAACCACATCGTCCTATAGTGAAGACTTTGGAGTTCATGAGATCGCATCGTTTGTTAGAGCATAAATTTTATTTTTCTTTTCTCACTTTCATTTTGGTTGTGCGGCAGTTGTTTCATGCCAGTTTAATGCCACTTCTTCATAATTTACTTGTTAAACTTTATCATAATTTTTGTTCTCTTTTGGCTAGTGTATTTTTAATTTATCTCTTCACATTTCTTTCGCTTTTCTATCCCTTTTAACTTTTCTTGTTCCTTTCAGAACTAAACTTGTTCAAAGAATTGAAAAGTGTTGAGCATTTAAATAACAGAGCTTTCAAGGTTTTCAAAAGCATTTTGCTAGTTTAGAAATAGAGACGATATTTGAAACGCCCTCTTTTGGGAAATTCCATTTTGCAGGATATCATTTTAATAGTAGCAGCACAGTCAATTAATAAAGGTTTCCAAAATCTCTTTCCAATCGCCGTGGGTAAAACTCAATATTATCAAGTTTCTCAACTTCAGTTTTAGACTTCAATTATAGATTGATCCAATCGGCCACTTTGTGCAATATTCAATAGATCCAGAAGCTACAAGAGATAAAGATGTAGAAATGTTAATCTCAAATTTTCAAAATGTATGGTACCACATGTCATAATCTCCTCCCCAACAGTCAAGATGGCCATGTCGTAAAAAGAAGATATTTACCACTGGAATTCAGTTGGAAAGATGTCAGATTTGAATTCATAATAAACAAACTGTTATCTCTTTTTGTTGTTCTCACACTGTTTCTGATTAAACTGGAAAGTCCAGTTTGTTTCTGGTATTCATTTTCCATTCATCCGTTCCTGTATCATCTTTTTTTATCACAAATCACTTGTCTACAATCGTGCGTGATAATTTTTGGCTATAAACGGTTTTGCCCTTTTACCGTCTTTTTCCGCGAAATCCCCTCACAATTTCCCCCAGATACCAGATCTGTTTCAAGGCGCGGAAAGTTGCGCATCAACCTAGAAGGATAAGAAAAAAGAGAGCGAGATGAGGTATGCCTCTTTTCGAAATAGTGATTCGAAAAAGGAGAGAGGAGCGGAGAAAAATGTAGGTGAAAAGGTAAGCCGAAACGTCCTTGGAACACAAAACAGTCAGCCCCCCATCTCCCCCTCCGGTCACCCACCCTAAACGATTAGATTTTTGTAGCTGATTCACTTCTTTCATTTCCTAAAAGACACTTTTTACATTATATTTCTCTCGATCCTCGAACTCTCTCGCATATTCTTTTCAAATTTTCAGAGTGATGCAGAAGTGGTCAGTCGGAGTGAAACCAAAAGAATATGAGACCAAAACAGTGGAAGATGTTTATAATACAGTAGAAGAAATTGATGCAAAAGAGTATGAGGATCCAGATTATTTCTACGATGAATTGGGTAGAGTCAGAAGGACGGAAAAGAGAATGGTGAGTTTTTGACAGTATTGAAGAATTCCTTATGATTCTGCTCCCATTGAATGCTCATCTCTTCTTTTTTTCGAAACTTTTAGAAAATCCTTTCTTGTGAATCGTGAATCCCATTAACAGTAAATCAACTACTTGTATTGTCTACCGTGAGGAGTACTTTGGAGAACCATGAGAGTCATGAGAATCTTCTCATTGATAACAATGTGATTCATCCTGTTTTCAAAAGTTATTTCATGTTCGCAGAGTTTAGAAAGAATCCACCGTAACCCAAGTACGCTCGTAACCTAGATCTTATCATAATTCCCTTCTCCATATCTGTAACTCATTCATTACAGGCGAAAAAAGTTCCGATGATGGCGACCCCTCCTCCGATTCCACCCCCGATGACACCTACTCATATTGCCATTCATAATCCAAAAAATGTGAGTAGTCAGTTGCTTTTATTCCCGTTAAACGAATTCACCAAGGACCAATTCGTAATTCTCATTTTGATCTTTATCAAACTGATTATCACCGGCAATAAATCAGGGATGTATTAGGTTTTTAAAATGCGAAAAAAACGAAATGATTATTGTTCGGAATTTCGCCAGAAATTAGACAGTAATGACCCACATGAAGTGAAAATGAGAATGTTGTGAAAAGTGAAAATTAAAGAAAGAATGAAAAGGAAGAAGTGGACAACAAAAAAGAATTCATGTCAAGAGTGGACAGGAAAATTGAATGGAACTGATTATAGAATAGTCATTTGAATTATGTCTGAGGATTCAATGCAAGTTTTCACACTAAAATCCACATCGTTCATGGGTGACAATTTTACTAGATATTCTCCAAGGAAATCGGAAAAGGTATCAAGTTCAAAATATCCAATATGTCTTTCTCTAGAGTTTTCTGGTTATGAATAACTTATGATACATAGATTCAAAAAACTATATTTCAGAGCACATCGAAACGATGGAAAATTGCATGTGTGTCAGCTACTGTAACCCTTCTAGCTGTCTTCATTCTTGCCACAATCCTTTCTTTTTTCTTCTTTGTTTCTTCATCGAGCAGTTTCCAGAAGGAATCATATGGATTGGTTTGTACTTATTTCATCTCCAAACACAACAATTGATAATATTCTCAGCCACGTCCTTCGATGGAATCCAGTCTTCTCTCAAAAAGATCCGATATGGAAATCACTCCGAATCATTTGCTGACTCTTTTGATCACAAAAAGAAAAATTTGTATACTTGAAGCTGCCAGTGGAGACGAATCAAAAAGTCGTGATGCTTTCTCTCTTGACCACATTGAATCAGCTCGTCTTATTTTCCATTCCAATTTGAGTCATGCTGGTGTTCCAGTTCATCCACTCCAATTCCAAAGATTCGCTAGATCACAAGGAATCGATAATGATTGTCATGTTATTGTGTATGACAGAGGACAAATGATATGGAGTGCGTATACTGTATGGATATTCAAATTATTCGGTCATCAGAAAGTTTCTTTGCTTTCTGGTGGCTATTTGGGTTGGAAGACACATCAGGCACGAAGTGGACAGTATAAAACGGAACAAGGAGATGCTCCAGGGAAACCGAGACAAGGTGATTTTCTTGCTTCGTGGAATGACTCTGTTATCATCACCTATGATGATGTTCTTCTCAATACGGAAATCGATAACTTTGATGTTGTTGATGCTCAAACGAAAGATGAGTTCCTGGGAACTGCTCAGGGAGCTCTCTACGGACATATCAAAGGAGCTCGGAACATTCCTGTGGATGCTGTTTATGATTGGGCAGTTGGTCAATGGAAGGCAGCAGATCATCTCAAAGGTCTTTTCAATAATAATGCTCTGTCGTTGAGAAAACCTGTGGTAGAGTAAAAGATTCATAAACATTCCATATTGTATTGATTTCAGATCATCTACTGTTCTACCTCTTTGCGCTCTTCAATGGTTTGGTGGGCGTTGACGCGTTCCGGATACAACGGGAAAATCTATTTCGGCGGATGGCCGGAATGGGTTGTGCGTGCACCGGATGGATTGAAAATCATCGGAACAGTGGAGAGTTAGAACGAAGAACAAACCAATGCAGTCGAATAAATTATATGTACATAATGCGGGTCAAAATAAGCAATGAAATAAAGTTTATTTAAAGGAGATATAAAAAAGGCAAATAGAATTTTCAAACAACAGGTGTATTATAATTTAAATGACAACAAATTAGAAAGCCAACGGTGGGACATTGCTCGTGAGAAGATCCGTGACGTCTGGAATCAACATGCTTTGTATTGCATAAGAAAGTCAAATAAACTTACGAGAGAATTGAATTTTTTCATCGATGTTTCGTGTTTTGATGGTTCCTTCGTGATTAGCAACGAAAAATACCTCTCCGTTTTCCTTGGCTTCCCAACCAGACTTTTTAGCAAGCGCAGCAACTTCCTTGTCGCTGGCTCCACCCAACAGACGACTCAACAACTTCTTTTCAATGTTTTGATATGTAACACTGATGACACGGCAGGCATCTGCAAAAAACGATTGAAAAGAACCAATGAGACGAGAAAAACTTACAAAGCCTGATGGCATCTTCGAAGCCAACCACCGGCTTGATGATCTTTGGAATCTCGGCTGGAACCTTGAAAGGCTCATTTGGATTTGTCGTTGGCTGCAAACATCAAAAAATACATTAAAACACTACAAAAGTTTCAAAGTCACCTTGTATGTTCCTTTCATCAGTTTCCAGAAAACGGCAAAGTTGCAGGATTCAAGAACAGCTCCAAGATCAAAGATACGACGGAGCTCTTGAGATCCGAGGCGGTTAGTGTCAATCAGGCATTTGGCAAGAGCAAAATCGCTAGATGGCAAAACCATCAGAGTCTTGAGAAGAACCTGTCGAACAACTGCTTCGTCGTATCTATAAAATCATTTTCAGAATCTTTACATTTATAATTATTACTTTTCTGGGTTCAGTTGGTAGAGCTTGAGAATTGTGAGCACGATGTCCTTGTCGTACTTGTTTTCTGTAACCATCGCTTGAACACAAGCCGCCAAATCAGCTACGTTTTCCGGGTTGTACCGATTGACTCCTTCGATGGCCTCATGCAAATCTCTTTGAAGTCTCTCGAACGACATCTGAATAAAACGGGGGAATATAAAAAGTTTACAAGTTGATGAATAAACGAACTCGGAATCGAACCGATAGTAAAATAATAAGCGAAAAGAAAAAACAAAATCACTATAAATTATTTATTTTTCTTTACTATCAAAAGTGACGGTAACAGGTCCGTCATTGACAATATCGACACTCATCATGGCCGCAAATCGACCATCTTGAACTTTTTCTGGTTTATAAGTTGCCCTCAACGACTCCAGAAACTTTGCATAGAATTGTGCAGCTTCGGATGGAGCCATGGCGTTGTGAAAATCGAGTTTGTTGCCCTGAAACCGATTTAAAAATTGAACGACAAAATATTTTGAAGCTCACCTTGAATTGTCCGTACAATGTGAATTGGCTAACTGACAAGACTTCGAAATCAAGATCCATTACCGATTTGTCCCAAGGCTTCTGCTCCGAAGCTGGGAAAATTCGTAGATTCAGAATTTTTCTGACTATGTACTTCATATCTTCTTCTGTGTCGTCACGATGAATTCCAACGAGAACGCAGAGTCCTCTTCCGATGGAGCCTACCTGATGAAATCGTTTAACTTTTGACACGATGAAAATAACTCACGACTTCATCACTGACGGTTACTGCTGCTCGAGTGACTCGTTGAAGAACTACTCGCATCCCTGAAATTCTAATTGCGATTATAAAAGAATACGGATGAGGTTAGCTTGATTAGAGGAGCAGTATAATGATGGGGAAATTTTTATTTTATGATTTTCATTAGTTTTCATGAGAATCTCTAAAGTTTTTACTCAAAAAGCACAAATTTAGGTTAAAAAAGCACACAAAAATTATTTGAATGCAACGACACTCCGCCGGAAACCTAGTCCACCAGAGTTAGGCCACCGCGACGTGGAATTTTCGTGGACGCGTTCCGTTTTGTCCTGGATTATGCATGGTTTCTCTCTACTTTTATAATACTCTAATTCGTTTTGTGTAACCAATCCCTGTGTTGCTGTGATCTTTCCAACCACTCAATTGTGTTAGTCGATTATCTGATTCTAGTATTATCATGTTCTATTTCAAATTAAAAAAATAAAGTTTCAGCGACATGGGTGATAAGGAAGAAGCCGCTCCGGTTCTACTACAATGTCTCGAGAGCGGCCGTGTCGATGTCATTTGTTCAATTCTATCTCAAATGAGTTGGTGAAGAAAAATAAAACAATAGAAATTATTTTTTCAGAGAATCAAGCTGACTTCCATGCACAAGTCGACAAAATTTGCTGTAAGGAAGGGACGCTGCTGCACAAGGCTGTTTCATTAGGTACCTAAACACTTTAATATAATTATCGAATCCAGCTGTTGTTCAGATGCTGCTGACAGTGTCGCTTCCTTGCTTTCTGGAGGAGTCAACCCATGTGTGCAGAATGCCGAAGGGAAAACTGCCTATCAGTGCTGCAAGTCGGAAGCTGTTCGTCTTTCTTTCGTACGCGAAGCTCTTCAGTCAATAAACATGAACAAGTAAGAACTATTTATTTCAATAATCATCCGGACTTCATATCCTCGCGGTCTCGCAACATTTTTGCCACATATGTGCTCTTAATCGGCACGTCTTCAATATTAGAATCGTCCAAAGCTGCCGGTTGTGGGTAGAATCCAGGAGTACTACAGCCAGGACCAGTTGTCATTTGAGCCTAAAAATATAATATGATATCATTTTTTGCACTAAAATTACCTGCATAGTAAGCGGCCATTTAGAACGTCTCTCAGAGTAGCTTGCGATATTTGCAAGATCTTCTCTTGCATATTTCTCCATTTTGGGAAACTCTAATGAATGATTCGATATGTGTTTTCTATTTTCAGAACTGAACGCCTCTGCCAACTCATACGCGCTGGCGTTCCAGTCGACTCGATGGACACGCCGCAAACCAAGAACACACTGTTAAATTGGGCGGCAGACTTTGCAACTGCTGAAGTCGTAAAAGCATTGTTGACGAATGGCGCAACTGTAGACATGGCGAATTCAAAAGATGAGACACCTCTTCATACTGCTATCCTGAAAGCTGATCCTGAAATAGTCAAACTTCTTCTTTCGGCTGGTGCGAATCCGTCTTTGAAAACCAAAAAAGGGCAGGATGCGTTTGCTTTGGCTGAAACACATAATCCGGCACTCTTGTCTCTGCTCAGCATGGATCAAATCGCCCGAGAAGTTCGTCATCATAGATCTGTCGATGACATGGATGAGCGAATGTCACTAATATCATGCACGGAAACATTAAATACGCAGGTTTTCAACGATTCTGTTAAATATGACAAATATATCGAAGGAGAGATTGACTCGTGGACCGATTTGTTGTGGCCTCAACCGAAGTTGATAGCGATAAAACATCAATCCGTTCGGAATTTCGAATTCCCGAAAGACGGAAAACTGAAAGTTTACTTCGACGATTGTTCGAGTGCGAATCCACGGCAAGTCATGCAGATAATTGAGCTCAGCAAACCGTTTCTGGTCAGCGTTGGTGTCGATATTGAGTACAGAGGTAATGTAAATTGAGAACTGTATTTCTCAACGCAATTCTAGCTGCTGTTGCAGGTCATCGTTTGGCGGATCATGAAACCTCAGCTTTAGAAGGAAAAGTAACTTGTGGAGTATTTGAAGATGGACGACCGTCAGGTTCATATACACTCACAATCGATGCTGTACGGGGAGTGGAAGTTGTTGGATCAGATTACGCAGGGATTCGACATGCCTTTGCCACATTTGTACAGATTGTCCGATTGCATAAGTTCGCTTTGCATAAACATAATACTCACTCCAATGGTCTTTCAAACGGTCCAAGTTCACCGAATGGAAACGCTAGTGGAGACCACAGTCATCAGAATGGCAACAGCACATTTAAACATCTTCCTGATATCAGCCCAGACGGAACTATCAAAGAGCTTACAATTAGAGACCAACCAGATCGAGCATTCAGAGCTGTGTATCAAGACTTTTCCGGATGTCGAATCCTCAATCCAGATACTGTAAGTTATAGAAGGAAAGAATGAGTTGATAAGGAATTGTTTCTGCTTTCAGATTCTGAAACTAGCTACCCGACTCTCGTCCTGTAAAGCCAACTACATGTTCGTGAACTTCGAAGTGAGAACAACAGATCGTTACCAACTGCCATATACAAATCGTGAACTTTTCCATATGATGCAAGTCTGCCAAGAGTTATTTATCACTGTAATTTGAGCAATCCTGCGTTCCCAGGAATATAATTCGTTCCAGTTTGTTCCGTCTATCGATACACAATCAAACTATCTGGAAGGGGATCAAGCGAGAAACATTATCGATCAGTTTCTGGACGATTTCCCACTGTGTAAGGTAGTTCATTTTGGACCGAACCTTGCGAGCTTGTTAATCGCTGACAGAAAACGTAAGTATGATCTTTCAATTCTTAGTATCAAGTTGTTTCTACAGTTTTGACATCAATCCAGCGACGCGTACCTCGCATCTATCTGTCCACACAAGTTGACGAGAAAAACGGACCACTTCTTTCAACTCTTCCCTCATTCATTACTCTTTGTGTGGAAGGAACATGGCCATTTGAAGCAGAAAAATACCTTTCTCCTCGCGTGTCCGTTGTTATAAAATTCTCCACTGGTGATGACGGATACCTCTGTGCAGCCCCTGAATCAGTTGCTAAAAAGGCTCTTCTGGCAGCAAAGCTAAGTGATAGGCAAACCGTCCTGGGGTCAATGGTATGTGATCTATCGACCGGATGTGAAGCGATGCCCCCGTCCTTATCTTATATGTCACTTCTCGCCTCCGTGGGGGTTGCATATAACAGCTCAACGGACATGAAAAAATACGCATTTTTGCTTCCAGTTATAGCTGCTCATCACATGCTTCTCGATGGGTTAGTTTTTGTCTTTTTGTTCTATCAATTCTTATATTTTTCAGTGATATGGTGAGTCTGTTCGAGCAAGTACAGACTCTTGGGAAAGTAGAGCACCAATTGACGAAGTACGCATATGGTCACTGGAAACCGAACAACAGCAGCTCTCCAAACGCTGATATTTCATCCACGTCGGAAACCACACTTTTTGGAATGACAGCGAACAAGAAGATGCCTATTTCCGTATTCGTTGAAATGATCCTCAATCCAGAAAATATGAACTTGGAACGTCTCACACCAGTAGTGTTCAAGAAGGCCCGTATTGAGTTAAAACGGACTTCTTCTGCTCTGGACGCAACCAGCAAGCTTTTGCCGTATAGCTACGATTTGGCTCTAGTACTCGAAGAAATTCGTCTTGTTACTGAACTTATGGTTCTCGTAAGTAAACTTGGACAGTACATGTGTGTTTATGGAAATCAGCCAATTGATCGGAAGAAAAGCTTTGAAGAAGGGCTACCGTACTCACCCGGTCGTGTTGGAGTCATTAATCTGCCCCCTGCAATCCGCACAGATTTAGCAAATACGTATGTTTTTCCTTTGCTGAAAAAAGTTCTAAAATATGTTTTCAGCATGCTACGGGTGCGTGGTCAATTCCAACATGTGTGGTTATCTCGATCGATTCCAAGCACTCTTCAGAACGCCCTCAAAATGTTCGATAATCTATTTAGAGCTTTACTGCCTCATGATTTGCAAGAAATGGGTAAACAACTTCTGTGATATGCGCACAATGCTATTTACCTGTTGCTCAAATTCAAATGTGATATTCTACGTACCGATGTGATTTGTTTTCTAGCCTTAATTATTCAACGATTTAGGGGTATCAATATTATAGTAATTTATTGACTTTCTATTGCATGTTCTTTTTTCTCATTCTCATTTATCACTTCTTTCTCAAGTGCTTCTTTTTTCGCTTTGCAGTGTCCGGGAATTGTGCAATGGTGCAATTAATAAATGAATTTATTTTCTCAAATAATGCTTTACAAATTATCAATTTAATTAGAGTAACACATTTTCATCGAAACGCAAAACATGTGACCTCCTGTTTCGTTACCTCGCAGTACTTTCTAGAGTGTATACTGTAACTGAACTCGCCGATCGCACAGAATACATCGAATTTCGCTCCATCGAAAGCTAGTTTCGTAGCATGTTGAATCATTCTCTTCGACACAGAAACATCGTCAACAATTGCTCTCATCATAACATTCGCCAATTTGATTGAATTGCAAGTGTTATTTGTTCTCGGAATGCTTTCATTCTTCATTCGTTTCAATATATTATGTCTTTCTTCCAATTGACCATATTTTGAAGACGCATGTGATATGGGATGTCCTTTCATCCAATATCCTTGTTTCTCAACGAGTTGTCCTTCCTCTGATGTGTCTTCCATATAACTCATACCTTAAAAAAGATGTCAGTTTTGATAAAGATAGGAAAATAATTACTTGGAACAAATGCAGGTTTGTAGTAGTCTGAGGGAGTAACGACTTCTGAAGTACGGTAATCATAGGTGCTAGGTTCTCTGAAAAAACATGGTTAATGAAAAGGACTTTGTTTAATCACAACTGACTTTGGAATCTCAATCGGAGGAGGAGGGGGTGGAGGAGCCATTCCCTCAATACTGTTGTCCTCTTCATAATGTTTTTCATAACCTTTCTGAAAATGAATGAAATGACATAAAGTTATAAGGTTTAAAACAATTACAGAAGCTGCAGGCACATATCCACTTTGCAGGTACGAAGGAGTTGTAGCAATGGACGTCACTATTGAGATTCTGAAACAGTTTTCTTTATTAACGAAGAGTCTTTTATCACAAACTGATCATATCCGCTTGTAGCAACTGGAACTGAAATCGGAAGTGCTCCTGTAGCCGGCATATATAATGGGGATGGTGGAAGAGGCCCAGGGATAGAAATTGAAGGAGTAAGAGAATAGGAAGGAGCTGATACAGGTGCAACGTATGAAGGGCCAGAGGGTATTACAAGGGGAGGTGGTGCGACCGAAAACGAGGTCGAATAAGCTGGGAGAGCATGAGCAGATGCATATGATGGGATGGCAGGGGACCAACCGGGCTGGAACATGTATAATTACTTTTTGTTTAGACTACTATTTTCAATATTGTTGCAGACAAGAAAAAATCCTCTTGGAGACATATCCACAAATTGACCTAAATCAAGTTAAAAGCTCTCAAAGTGCGGAAAAAGCGTTTCCGGGTCATATTTTCTTCACGGAGGACCACGGAACTTTTCGAAGTTTTTATCCGCTGAAAATAGGACAACGGCAGCCCTTTTTTGGCACTTTGAGAGCTTGTAACTTAATTTAGGTCAATTTTTGGATATGTCTCCAAGAGGATTTTTTCTTTTCTGCAACAATCTGAATCGATCCTTATGAAAATATCTCATTTTTTGGAACATTGTAGTACCCCTTTAACACCTGGAACCACTAAACTCACTTGATAAAATGGCGACGGAAGAGGAGCTGGAGCAGAGGCGTACGAAGAAGAAGAGTACGAAGGATAAGAAGAAGAAGAAGAAGTGGAAGAACAAGGAGCTGGCTGAGCACATATAGGTTGTGGAGCACAAATGGGAATGGGCGGAGGAACAGGACATGGACAACCACATCCTCCACCACCTCCTCCACTACCAAAGAAAAATTGAAGACTGGGAGGAATGAGTAATTGAAGAAGAATCAGAGCTGTTAGCATTTTTTAGAATTTCAACTTGAATTGGATTTTGTTGAGACAGTTAGTCAGAGTTAGCCTAAATGGTCAGCTACTGGATGAAGGGGAAAAGCTTCTCCCCCGAATGAAAATGAAAAGTTTCTTTGTTACAGAATGCCCGTAACCTGTATTGAGGCTAATCCGTGAATAAGGAGTACGGTAGAAACGGAGAAACAGAGAAGGGATGGTGTGCGGCTGGGATTTTTAATCCGACGAAATTCTTCTCTTTTTTTCGGATCACTTGGGAACGGGGAGAAGGAGGGACGGCAGAATGGAAGAATGAAAATTTTGGAAGAAGCACTGAAACAGAATTCTAAAAACAAGATGTTTGATCTTGTGTAATTCTGAATTCGAAAGTACAGTGTAGTTGAGACTTGAGAAATTACTTGGTATTAAACCTGTTGGATAGAAATACTCAGTGTATGTTTTATTTTGTTTTCTGAAACGACAGAAACTGAGAAGATGTCATTTGAAGTCTTATCGAAATTCAATGATGATCCGGAAAGTCAATCAGCAATTCAACCACACCCATGAAAAGCAACAAGTTGTCGTTGTTTGTCAATAATCTGTCGTTTCATTTATGTATATTGTTGCACTTCTATTTTCGAAAATTGTCCTGTCTTTCAGTTATTTGTGGAAGATAAGACTGGAAATTGGCAACATTTTCTTTGTTTGCATGTGAAGTGCTATTTAAATATCGCACTAGTAATCAAAATCATTGTTATTTCTTCTTCTTTTGTTATACTAATTGCTTCTTTGTTGTGTTTGAAAATATGGGAGAAGAAGGATCCCCCTTGTTCAAAAATGGAGATGGACTATTCTCTACTCATGTTTATCTAGAAGATTTGCAAAAAGTCATTGGTGAGCAAATGAATACAAAAGCTCAACTCGGTCCCGATACCAAGTATACTGTAGTAGGAGATGGAAATGTGAGTATCAAATAAAACGAAACACAATCTCCTTAATTTTAGGGATTTATGAGTCGGGTGGTCCTTGTGGATCCTGATTGGACGGTTCCAGATGAAACTCTCCCAAATCGATTTGTCCTGAAAATAACATCTTGTATGCATGTTTTGAATGTTCTCGATCAAATGAACCTTCCCGATAAAACACAATCGGCATTGTGGTCAATCTTTGAGTATGAAGCTCAAGGTCTTCATAACAGAGAAGTCAATCTCTACGAAATATTTGGAAAATGGAATCTCGACAACTTATTATTGAGTCCAAAAGTATACTTTTCAAAAAAGTTTGATTCTGAAAACAAAACTAAGGGATTCTTCGGAATGGAATTTGTTGAGAATGCAATCACGAGACATCTGTACATCAATCTGAAACCTTACGAACTCCATTCAGTATGTGATGAGACTGTGGAAACAAGATTGAAAGCTTTTTTCAGGTTCTGAAATCTCTTGCAATTTTCCAAGCAGAAGGATTGAAACTAGATGAAGAAGAGCGAAAGAGTGTGACTGGATACGATCTGGAAAAGATCGTCGGAAAAATGTTCAGTGCGAATGGATTGAAATCGATTTTCGATCAAGCTAGAGAAATCAATCCAGAAGAGTTAACTGAGGCAGCGGACAGAGTTGATGCATTTGGGTTGGAGCTCGTTAATTTTGATATGGTTAAAAACTTGAATAAGTATCTTGGTGGGATAATGTGCCTTGAATCATTAAATGAGAAATATTATTCAGGAATCAAAAATGATGTTCTCATTCATGGCGATTTGTGGTCTGCCAACATTCTTTGGAATCAGGAAGAAGATGGAACATACTCGGTCAAAAAAATCATTGACTATCAGGTAAAAATTGAAAAGTATTATTCATTAACAAAGTTTCCAGTCGGTCCAATTGGGAAGTCCCGCTCAAGATCTCGTTCGTCTGTTCACTTCCACACTTTCTGGTTCCGATCGACGAGCATATTGGGAGAAACTAGTCGAACAGTTTTATGAGTATTTTCTGGAAGCTCTGGAAGACCAAAATGTACCTTATACACTGGAGCAGGTGCGCAAAAACTCTATTCTTAGTACATATAAACATATTTCAGCTAAAAGAATCGTATCGTTTCTATTTCGTTACGGGAAGTCTACTTATGTTGCCCATGTATGGTCCAATCGCAAAGGTAATCATCAACACAACGTCCAATTTGAATATAAAATTCTAGGTCAAACTTTCGGAAATGACTGATCTGAAGGAGATTGAAGATTGTCAGAACATTCTCACAGAAAAAGCAGAACGCCTTTTGGAAGATATGGAACACTGGCATTTGTACAGCAGAGACACTATCAAGAAATGGCAGAACGGAGCAGAAACAACAGAATAAAACTGTCAATTTTGTAGTCAAAATCATCTTCGTGGTTTCTGCGTGCTTTGTGTTGATACCAGGCGAAATTATATTCATAAATGTATACCAAGTAAATCAGTTCACATTGTACCAGTTCGGGAAAAAAAGACAATCCAATAAAAGCTCTTCTAGATCTCTGTTCGAAATGGATAACTTTGTTTTGCTAGGGGTACACAGCGGATTACAGAGGTTAAAAACGTGCCTGACTAGGATATAGTTTACCGAAGAAGGATTACGTACTAATATCGGTCAGGAAACAATCAAAACAAAGAACCGGAACTGAGTCGATTGGTTATAAAATACAGATAAGTACCATGCTCTGAACTTTTTCATATATTGACTATTTCGATTTTGAGTTTCATCTATCACACTGGCCACAAAGCCATTAAAGTCTCAATAGTCTTTTCGAAGATTCATAAATTTCCATGCTACACGTGATGCAATTGAACTTATGACTCTGTCTTTCCTCCCTTCAGATCCTCAAACTTACGGTGATTTTTTTGTGCACTGATAAGAAGGGAGCAGCAGAAACCACAGAGTGCTCTCAAATATATAAACAACAGTCAATTGATTCAGTTTTGATTAGACCCAAAAAATGACTGACGAGAAGAAATCGACGATTCTCGACAATGGTGATGGACTCTTCAATACTCATGTTGTGTTGGAGGACGTTCAAGAAGTGATTGGAGAACAGATGAATACGAAAGCAAGACTTGGAGAGAATACCAAGTATACTGTAGTTGGAGATGGAAATGTGAGTGTTTTTAAAGGTGACTTTTGTAAACTTTTGTAAACATTTCTATTTTCAGGGATTCATGAGTCGTGTCATTCTTGTTGAACCAGATTGGACCGTGGCCGATGATCACCTTCCAACCAAATTCGTCTTGAAGATTACATCATGTATGCATGTCCATGGTCTCGTTGAGAAAATGAAAGGATCGAATCCGAGTGCAATTACGCCTGAACACGAGGCTGCAATGTGGGCTATGTTCGAAACTGAAGCTCAACTATTACATAATCGCGAAGTAAATCTTTACAAAATTACGGAGAAATGGAATAAGAATGATGTCATGTTGAGCCCGAAAATCTACTTTTCAAAGAAGTTCGATGCGGATAACAAGACGAAAGGATTCCTCGGAATGGAGTTTGTTAGTGATGTGACCATTAGACATTTGTACGCCAATGCCAAACCACACGAGCTGCATCCAGTAAGAATGATTTTCATTTCAGAAAACAACATAGATTTCAGGTATTGAGATCTCTGGCAACACTGCAGGCAGAAAGTCTCCACATGACCGACGAGGAAAGACAGAGTATCCATGGTTATGATTTCAAACAGTTGATGGGATCAATGATGAATGAAGATGGAATGAAAAGTATTTATGCACAAACGCGTGATATTAACCCCGAGCGACTGACAGAAGGAACTAACACAATTGCAGCATTTGGATTAGATGTTGTTGATTTCGAACTTGCTTGTAACCTGAACAAATACGTCGGTTAGTTCAAGGAGTACCGGAATTCGATCACTAGAGTCTTGCCTCTAATGTTGATCATTTTCTGATGATGCTGATTAAAAAAAATGATAAGAAAAAGTTTGAGTTTAGGCATTAAACGAGACGTACTGGTTCATGGTGACCTGTGGGCGGCGAATATTTTGTGGAAACAGGAAGATGGAAAATACTCAGTCAGCAAAGTTATTGACTACCAGGTCAGTTCGGAGAATGAATTCTAAAATCAATGCGGAAAAAATATGAATGTGATCATGATGATAGTTTTATGAAACCAAAGAGCGATCCCTTTCAGCTTATTCACATGGGAAATCCAGCTGAAGATCTCGTTCGTCTCTTCCTTTCAACACTCTCCGGAAGTGATCGACAAAATCATTGGGAGAGATTAGTTGATCAGTTTTATGAATATTTTCTTGAGGCTCTTGGAGATCAAGAAGTTCCATATACCATTGAGCAGGTGACCTTTTTTCTGTCTACAAAAACATAAGTTCTGTTTTTAGTTGAAAGAGTCTTACCGTCATTATTTTGTCACTGGTGGTCTTATCATGCTCCCGATGTACGGTCCAATCGCACAGGTGATTTTTTGGCAGTCATTATATTTTGAAACATCAAACAATATTCTAGGCAAAACTTTCCTACTCGGCTGACAATGAGAATGTGGATGAGTACAGAGAAATTCTTTCTGAAAAGGCAGAGCATCTTCTGGAAGATCTCGAACGTTGGCATTTGTATAGTAAAGACGTTACAAAGAATCACAAGGAAGAAGAAACATCAGTTTAGATTTCGAGTGTTAAAATTAATAAATACAGTTTATTTTATCTATTTTTTGTTTTCAAAAACATTCCAGAGTTCCAACGAAATAAAACATGGGAAGAGAGAATTACAAAACCAGAGGAGATCGAGTCGAATATCACATTGACAGTTATAATTAATACATTCAAAAAGTTAAATCAACCAAAAGAACAACGGATGTCTTTGTGGTGCAGGTGGTGGTGGTGGGGGAGGAGATGGTCGTACTGTAGTCGGAAGTGGAATCAATGGAGCAATGCATTTACAATCATGTAGGAAGATATTTCCAAAGTCGTGACATTTCCCACACCAATTCAGGGCGAATACATCTTTACAGGAGTTGGTCAACCAATCCCACCCGCATCCTAGTTGTTCATGGGTATCACGTTTTTCTTCATTTCGATTTGGGGATAATGCAGATTGAGGCTGTTGTGGGAGTCCTCCTGGATTCACGGGGTTTGGTTGTTGGATTCCGCCGATCGGAAAAGAATATTTTATTTTAATGTTGGAAAAAGGATTACTTACAGGTGGAGTCGGGTTGGTTCCGAGTGAAGTCGGAGTGACCGGTTGTTGAGGTTGATTGAAATTCGGTACACCAAGAGCATTTGATGGTTGATGTGGAACTCCGACAGGATTGATTCCCATTTGAGGAGCCTGCGGGAATGCTGGTGAAGGTTGTTGTGGAGGGATTCCTTGTTGAGGAAGTGATGAAGGAAGTTGTTGAATTGTTTGAGGAACTAGAGAGGGCATTGTGAACGTTGGTGGAGAAATCGGTGGTTGTGGAGTGAATACGAATGGAGGTTGTGGTTGTGGAGGGAACTAAAATGAGTAAAGTCCGAAGTGAATCTATAACTTTTGATACCTGTCCATTTTGGTTCAATTGTGCAGATGATCCGTTTGCAGTTACAGTTTGGAAGAACGTTTTTGGTCGGGCTGATTGTATAGTGTTCTCTTTGATTTCCTTAAAAAAAAACCGAGAATCAGCATTTTGTTCTTGGGATAAAAACCAAAGAGCTCATTACAACCTTTGGAAGTTTTAAAGATTCCCCAGGTTCAAGTTTTTGGACTATCATTAAACTTTTCCACAAATCGAAAAAACTCACATTGATAGAATTATGCTCCGGCATCGGAGTTGTCGTTGTCATCGGAACAGTCTTCGTAGTTTCATCTCCTCTGGGTTTCACCGACATGGTTGTTCTCTCGATTCCTCGCGCATGCTGGAATAAAATGATAACCATCAAAAATCGCAGGAACCGTCCATCAATCTTTTTGTTTCACTTTCACTCACGTCTTCTGCTTCTTCGTTTGTTATGATATCATTGTCTGACATTTTCTTCTCGTTATGCTTCTCTGCGTCGTATTTGTATGATACTATCTGGAGGGTATCTGAAATAGAGTTTCATTTGAAAATTCAGTGAAATTTGATGCTCACCTTGAGGCAATGGAACATTTTGAATATCATGCGTAGTTGCTGACTGCACGCGTTTGTGGAATCTTCCAGAAGCTCGGAAAAGTCGAGGACTGTCGACAAGACCTTTATAACCTGAAACTAGAAGCATCTTCAAATCTTGATTTTTGTATCTCTGACTCTTCATAAAAAATATGCAAATAAGGTACATTATCCTTGTACAAAAAAGATTTCACCTAAAATAAGAAACACATAGAGAAAGGCATTACTTCTGCATTAACGTAGCTTGTTTTGAAGATCATTTTGATCATCAAGTATATTCAGCACTTATGATAATTGACTATTTTATTAGAACACAAATGTGAATGTGGGGTACGACTTCTTTTTACTTCTTTCTATAGATCAAGTTCGTTTGAAAATATGAAAAGACTTACCTTGGGATGAAGCATCTCGAAAGACTCGAGATCTCAGTCGGTTTTTGGAGCCAACTCGATTTGAAGGAAATATTAAAGATGGAACTACTTCATTCTGTGGACCTTCTAATAAAGCTGGATGGACGATAGGAGCAACCTAGAAAAAAGTAAACGTAAAGAATCAGAATAAAGAGATACTGTGCTCACTTGACATTCTACCATAAACACTAAAGAGGATAAGAGGACCTGTAGTAGGTTCATCGCCTGTAATTCAAATTCATAAAAACTTGAGACGACGGAGGTGAAGTAGAAAAGTGGCAAAAAAGGACTGTGGTAAGAAAGTGGTTGGGTGAAGTGTGGGTGGAAAGTGAAACGAGGGATGAGGCAAGCACGGCTTATACATCTCCCTCCATCACAAAAAGGCTTCGAAGCGGTTTTTGAGAAAAAAAAGAATAGAGAGGGACGGATAGAAGGACGATGTTTGGCAGACTGTGGTTGGCAACCGTAGATTGGCAATCTTGTCCTCTCACGGTCAATGACAAAAAATACAGAAAGGGATAGTTGATACACAGAGAGGGCGTTGATAGAGGGAGAAAGTGAGGAAAAGCTTTAAGGAGAAACGTTGCGAATATCCGAAAAAGGAGGCAAAAGGCGTCGAGATTTGTGGAAGAACTAAGAAAGATGCTTCGAAACTAGATAGTGTTGAGATCAGAGAGACATAGACAACGAGGTGACCTCAATAAAAGGAGGAAAAAGAATCGGTTCTTCTTTTATTCCGAGAAAATAAGAAGTCTTAGCTGCTATGATATCCGTGACTTTTTGATCGTTGTACTTATTTGAATATTTTTCGAAAAAGTACTATGCTTTTTTCACTAGGAGATCGTCTGAGACCTTGGCGATCAGGAATCAGGAATCTTATTCTCCATTTTTTGTGTAACATAGTTTTCTCGGTTTTCGGAATAGAAACATTAGATTTTAAGAGATCTATTTCCGATTTCACCTGTATGGAAATTATCATAACACGCGCGAAGAAGGGAAATAGGTAGAAAAACTTGGAGATCTCGAAAACTGAGAAGTTTCGATGATCGATTTAATCAAACTAGAAATATTGAGAGATTAAGTGAAGAACAGAAGGATTAGTGAATGAAGATGTTCTCAACGAAGGGAGGATTCTTCGCCTCTAATGGATTCCTCTAATGCGTTTGAATGGGTGAAAAAGAAGAAATGGAACAAATTAAAACAACGGGAAAATGTAATTAGACTATTTTATTTAGAAGACCACATTGATTGAAACGACAATATTCTGATTATCAATATAGGAAAAATGGGGAACATAAATAGAACTCTGATTTGTCGGAATGTTGAAGATGCCTTTTGGAAACGTTGTTTTATTGGGAATTACAGCAGACATGGTGACCAAATCGTGATGAGTAAAGGCATCTGAAAATGAATAATGAGGGAAGTATTAGATAGAAACTCTTACTTTTTATGACTCATTGGACACGAATCGATTGCTGGAGGTAGACATTTTGGAGCGGTGAATCCATCTAGATATTCTGCACCTTCAGGACAGTTTGGGGCTGTAAATCTAAACGTTAGAAGATCTATACAAACGGGGAATGACATTTATGAATAATTCACACTCACTAGAAGAAGAAGACTGAAGAGGAAAAGAAGAAGGAAAGAATGGAACTGAACGTGGTACCTTTCTGTCGCCATTATTGTTATTAGGGGATGTTTTTGGAGGAGGTTCTGAAAATGGAGTAATAATGAAAAGAAGATGTAAGAGGAGGAAGTGTTTGAGTATGCTTTGATCAACGTGTTCATCATTGAAACAAGGAAGCTAAGTGTAACAGAAAACACATATGGACATCAAGAGGAAACACATGTCAGAATCACACCCATGTTCTAGACACAGAAAGAGAGAGAAAGGGAGAAAGTTTAGATATATGTTTCCTGATCTTGAATAGTCTAGTAAAGTAGCTGGTTTCAAATTGAGCTTTAGAACGAGAACTCCTTATAGACTTGAACTAAAAACTTTCAACTATCAGATATCTTTCCAACTCACGTTTTCTACTGTTGAATCTCTGGTTATCGTTTCCATTTCCGTTCCCGAATTGCCCTGGTCCTCCACATCGATTTTCAAAATCACAATTGTCCAAACCTCCTCCATAATTCCCATCTCCTCCACCGTTCCCGCCGTAATTATTATTATTATTATTGTTGTTGTTACTATTTCTCCGATTTGCTCCGTTTCCATTTCTATTCATCTTGTTCCCATTTCTCGGTGGTGGCTGACCATTTCTTCGATTCGACCCAGATCCCGATGGTGGAGGTGATGGCTTCATGGATCTTCCTCCTCCACTATTGTTTCCATTATTTCGAGGAGGTCCATTGTTCCGATTTCCGTTGTTGTTCCCATTCCCGTTTCCTCCGTTTCCAGATTTCTTGAATTTCAGTCCCTTGCACAAGGGTTTCGGCTCAGGGATCGGTGGAACTGGTCCATTATTATTGTTGTTCCCACCAGCATTCATTCCACTCAAATCTGCTTCACATCCATTCTCATTCTCTTCATAATCAGTATCAGGCCTCGGTTTTCTCGGACGATTACCATTATTATTGTTATTGTTGTTGTTGTTGTTCCCATTCCACGGACATCCTCCACTCCCACATTCTTGACTGTTTCCACCTCGATTTCCATTTCCATTTCCACGTCTACAATTCATTCCACATCCTTCATTGTTTCCGCCTCCATTCCTTCTACAATTCATTTCACATCCTCCTGAATTCTGATTTCCTCCTCCTCCTCTCCCTCTTCCATATGTGCATCCATTGCCTCCACATCCATTGTTTCCATTTCCATCTCCGTCTTCATAATCATCATCTTCATCATATTTACTCTTCTTATTGGGGTTTGGAATTGCAGTAGCACCAATATTGTTTTCAATCGTTGGTTCAACTTTTGGAGGACCGATTGGTCCTAGAAATGGTCCTGCTTGATTGAAAGGAACTATTGGATTTCTTGGTCCTCGACCCTCTCCATCTACATTTCCTTCGTCTTCTTCTCCATCATTCAGTCGGCCGAACGGACGATTCGGTCGGAAAGGACGTTGTTTTATAACCGGAGAAGGTTCTGGAATTCGCGGCAATCCAGCTGGTGGAACATCAATTTCATTTCCGCAACATATAAATCGTCGAATTTCTCGATTGAATTCACATTTGAAGCCTCGAGGACATTGCTGAAAAGCTCTTCATTTGAATTAATCTGGTTAGCTAGAGATAAAGAAAAATAGTTCAAACTCACAGTGAAGTAGCAATCTCTAAGCCGATTTCCATAATCAATCAAAACAGTTTTTTCTGGATCATTACATTGGGGACGGCGAGAGGGAGCAGTTCTGAGAAAATGCTTGTTTTTTTAAAACATTGTTTTTCAATCTTACTTGATAGTGGTTGTTTCCATTATTGGTGGCGGAGTTGTAGTTATGACTGGTACTTTTTTACTTTTTGTTTTTCTTGGTTTAACTGTAGTTGTTTCGAATTCCCATTCGATATCTTCTTCCTCTTCTTCTTCTTCACTTACTTTCTTCTTCAAAGATTTTTTCATTTCTATTTTCAAATCTTCTTCCTCTTCTTCATCTATCGGAAAAATCTTTTCTTCTTCATCGATGGGTTCCACCGTAACTCCCGGTTTTAGTTTCGACATTGGCGGTGGCACGATTTCCAGTTCTGCCGAGGACTCGGATTCGGGATTACTCTCCGACCAACAACAGTAATCCTGATAAAAAAGGTTTTTGTTTATAACAAAACGAAGACTCACCTGGAAACCAGGAATCAAGATAGGAAATCTTTCGCACGCAGTTCCACCAGGACAACTTGTTTCATTGTAGACTCCGAGTTGTTGTTTGCATAGTTGAAGATCTCCACTAATAGGATGAATATACACTTTGTTACCTAGAAATACGGATATACAATAAAATGCTCAGAGAAAAACTAAAAGAACATACCAGAAGGGCAGTGAATCCCAATGCCTGCATCTGCAAACATCTTCATAAATCTCTTGGCAGAAACAGAATGTGCAATTGTGGCGATGGCAAGCCAACATAGAAAGATTCGTTTCATCTGGGCACATCAAATGAATGAATGGCAGTCGATCAGTGTCCACCTGGGGTGCAAATGTCAGAGCGAGGCGGATTTGGGCGCCGCCGGTCAGAGCAAACAGTGTCAAATCTCTGGCGCCTTCTTTTTCTTCCGATTTTCCGATTATTTCGGTTGATTCACACCGGAAACGAATGGAAACCATCACTAGGTGTTATGAATTTGGGTTTATGAGCAAACAATTAGACAACTCTAGGAGAAAACGGCAATTTATTAAACACAGAAAAAGTACAGATTAGGGGAACAGAAAATTAAAGACGAGCCTGAACACCTCCAGCAATAATAATCATCTCTCCTGTGATATACGAAGAGTCTTCTGATGCCAAATAAGCAACTGTTCCTGCACAATCCTCTGGAACTCCCAATCTTCCGAGAGCAATTTCTTGAGCATCAGTCAAATCCTTCTCAGATTCATCACCTCCATCCCAGAGCTGCAAACTCATTGTATCAATTTTCAGAAATATACTGAAAAGCTTACCACTTGGCTCATTTTGGTTTTGATGACTCCTGGAGCGATTCCATTAACACGAATATTATCTTTTGCCAATCCCATAGCCAACGCTCTTGTCAGACCGACAAGAGCTGTTTTAGTGATACCGTAAGCAGCAATTCCAGGCGGACTTTTGTATGCAGAATACGATGAGTTGAATACGATTGCACCTCCTCCTTCTTTGGCAATATGAGGAGCAACTAGTTTTGTCATTTGGAATCCCGCCTTCACATTTACTTCAAATAGTTTATCCCAAACTTGATCCGATACTTCCAGGATGTGTCCGAAGGCTGGGTTTATTCCATGATTATTCACAAGAACGTTGACTTTACCGTACTTTTGCAACGTCTGAAAACTATTTTTCAAACACCGAAAACTATAAATCTCTTACAAAATCGACAAGTTTTTTCTGATCATCAGTACTCGCAATATGTCCAGCAATTCCAGCCACTTTTGTCAGTCCTTTTTTATTCAAATATTCGATTGCTTCATCCACATTCTTTTGATTTCTACTTCCAATCACAACGGATGCGCCTTCAGCCAAAAGTCGTTCAGCGATTGCAAGACCAATACTGGAAACTTTTGAAAATTGTAATTCAAAAAATCAATAAATTGATAACACTCACCCTTTTGTGGCAGCGGTCACAATTGCTACCTTTCCTTCAAACCGACGACAATTACTCGACATTTTTCTGAAATTAGTGGGGTAAGGTGGCTTTGTAAAATGAAAATGGCTAAATACTTTAGAAACTGAGAAAAAAACATATAAATAGGCGTCCGCAATTTTCCAATGATAAGATCACTACACTATCGGCTAGAATGTACTCTTGCGCATTGCGACATGTTGTTATGGTATAAATAGCAACTGTGCTAGAAACTTTCGTGGCTTTCAGGAATAACTGAAAGGTATTATTGAAACAGTTGATACGTTTTCATCAAGTGGAACATGTTCTTATTTACTGGATAAAAATGATTTTGTTTGTTGATCTCAAAAAACCCATAGAACACGAAAGTTTCGTAGTTTAACCAGGGAAAAAACTGCATAAGAAGATTGTCAGAAGTGCAAAATTGTTTGTGAATAAATTTTTATTTTTGAACAAATTTTTAAAAAAATCCAGTTTTTCCTAATGGCTTTTTTTGTTTGAACTTGGAACCAATTACAAATCCAACAAACAATTTATCAACAATTCCCCTTCACATTATTTCAATAGTTCCTGAACTTCATTTCAGGGGTTGCAATGTGTTAACCGTGTGATTCCTTATCACTTTCATCATCCATGACATTCTGATAACACCAATTACAATAAAAAGAAAGTCGTCAGAACCACACAAAGATCGCGGAGTTTATTGAATACTCCCTCTAAAAAATGATAAAATGATACAGTATTCCGAGTGCCTACACTTTGAATCGTAGTTTGTGTTACCAATTTGAAAGTTTCAACTAATTTTTGTACAGAAACAAGTGGTAATAAGTTATTATTTACATGCAAATCTTTCGTGACAATTCTGATATGATGGCAGCAAAATAAAGCAAAAAGAAACAAGTATGCAATAATAATTAGAATCCGTTGATAACATCCTTACGGATAATTTCGATAATGGGCTCATAGATATCTTTCGGAGCTCGAAGTCCCCAAATGAAATCCAAATGATTATAGTCAATCAATTTGTTGTTTTGCTGAAATCCAAGTATCGGTAACCGTGTCGTAGGAATCAAAGACTTACCACAATTGTAGCAGGATTCAAATGGGTCAACAGGAAATCGGTGACATCAGTTGGATCAGCAAGCCAATCGGAATCTCCCCAATACAAATAAACTGGACGATTGACATTAGTGAAATCGTAAGACGGAACATTTCCTTGTCCATAGTGTTTCTTGTTTCCCTTCTCTCCGTAGTCATAATATGGGGTACCTCCATGTCGGACCATCTGAATCCAGTGAACAATGTTTTGAGTAGAAGTTCCAGCTGGTGTATGAGAAACGTAGATTGGAACACGAGTCTGAAAATCAGAAAGGAATATGGATATTCTAAGCTATCTTTGCACTTACGGCATTGACTTGATTTGATTCTGGGCCAGCAATGAGGAACATGACATCATCGCAGACATCAGCTTCAACTTTGAGTCCAGCACAGACAGATTCAGAAACAAGTTTCATGATCCAGTTGTTTGGAAGGAACTCTCCTGATCCGAAAACATCAAACCATCCATCAAATTCTGGTGCAAAATAGTCTGCGAAGAATTTGAGTGCTCCTTTGATATGCTTTACAGATCCAACTGGAGCCAATGCGAAGAATTTCTTGATCTGAAATAAAACCTTTTGAAATAATATAACATGAAGAATAGTAACCTTATTTCCCCATCCAACTTTATCGTTCGAAAGTCTGCTGAACATCGTGAGTGTTCCTTGAGAATGTCCCATATAATACAAACTATCTTGTCCAGAAACTTCAAGAGCCTTCTCGATCATCGCCGGCAAGTCATACTCTTGCATCTCATCCCAAGACCAATCCCAGAAAGCAGAGTGAGAAGGCTTCAAGTTTTTGTGTTTCATACTGTAAGTGTTTCCTCGGAAGTTTCCAAGCCACACATCGTATCCGGCATCAGCGAATAGGAATGCTGCAGATTCTGTTGGCAGATTGACGACCCAATTGTCAGAAGCACATTCTAAACCGTGTTGCATGAAAACAACTGGCTTTTTCCCATTCGGCCAAGTGACATTGGCTGAAACATGAAAATGAGGCTTTGAAAATTAAGAAAAGGGCTCACTCTTTCCATACGGAATTCTATGTAACTCCAGAATGTATCCATCTTCGGTTGTTACATCGTAAATCATGGCAGGATATCCCCAACGCATAATGATTTGAGGCTGCAATGGTAAAGCTTGAATTTTCAATTTTCAGTTTTTTTCAGATTATAGATCGGTGAACTGACAATTCGTTATTTTGTATTTAAAACTTACCGTAGTCATTTTCATTTCCGGATCGGAATCATGACAGAAAACTGACGTGCCCAGCACAGCCAGAAGCAGTACCGTACTCCAGGACCTCATCCCAAATCGCTCCAAGAGTCTATATGAATGACGAGTTCTCTGTTATCAACCACGTTGTCGACAATGCTTTTATCACGATCTACTTGTCCCTGATTTGTGCTCCCTACTCAAATGCTCCGCCCACTTTTCCTGTTTCCCGGCACAATTTGAAGTTTGATCTGAAGGAATAGACTGAAGCAAATAAGGAAAAGTGAAGTTTTATCAGAAATTCAGCAAAATTACAAGATGATGATGAACAGAACTGTTAAGTGAGTAACAAAGAACATGGTTTGGAGAACGAAATACGGAAGGAAGTCATAGATTTTTTGGAAAACAATTTTCATGGATCATTTTTTAGTTGAATTATCATGTTAAGTAAAATGGACGTACACCGTAGTACACAGAAATAAATAATAAATGGTAAGATTAGCAGTTTTGGATCAGATTAAAATGTGGATCCCGATTAGCATCCCTTCGCTTTGACATTGTCTGGGCACTCGCAAACAGCACCGTTCTGTCCAGGAAGGCAGAGATGTTGACATCCTCCATTATTCTCAGAGCATGGAGTATCTGGTCCAACACATTTATTCGGTACAGCGAGAATTCCAAACACTTTTCCAGAACCACCGAGAGAGATTTGGAAACTGCGATATCCCTCTCCATATACTCCAACGGAGTGAATTCGGTTGCTGAAAAAAGACAAGTTTTCTGAATACTGAAAGGATGAAGAACTCACTCTTTCCAGTCAGTCCAATAGAATTTCTGCTCTTCGTCATGAGTCAGTCCAAATGGATATTGAAGACTGCTGAATACAGTTCTTCTGTTGGCTCCGTTGAATTGAACACATGAGAGACGATGGTTTCCAGCATCCACCCAACAAAGTTCTCTTCTATTTGGAAGAATAGTAAGTCCATTTGGAAGATGAATGTCCTCATTGAGGAACACTCGGTTGTTCTTTCCATCCATATCCACTCTTCCGATATATGGATTCTCACGATGCCAGTCCGAATAGTAAAGATGACGTCCATACATATCAAGAACCACTGATCGAGGGTTGACAAGACCTTCAGTGACAAGAGATTTCTTGAATTTTCCATTCAAAGATGCAACTCCGATTTCGTCATTCATCGAATCAGCATAGTATACATTTCTTGATGACCAATCAACAGCAATACCTTCTGGACTGCTGAGTTCTTTGCTCAGGAATGATTTATGATCAGTTCCATTCATAGAAGCGGTGCGAATCGAGTGTCCAGACATGTCACTCCATACAATTTTCTCGGTTTTGCAATCGTAATCGAGTCCAACTGGGATATGATGAGGAATCACAATCAACTGTTTTCCGTACTCGTCTGGATTTGTTGAGCGTTCGAATATGGCCATTCCACGTGCGACTAGAAGTTTGTCGGTTCTAGATGAGGAGTCTGCTGAAAAAGGCAAAATTTGAAAAGATTAAGATTTCAAGTGAACCCAGAGGAAACCCAAAGAAGCGAACAAAAAGGTGGAATGTGTATGTGTGGCTAGGGAAATACCAACAAAGGTAGTGAACGACAAACACAATGAGTTTAGGAACCTGATGAATACAAAAAGGAGGAAAGTTTTCATTTCAAGGATTCTTGGGGACCTCGATCTGATTTCCATTGAGAAAAAATACGCTGAAATGGTTCTGTTTTTGGAATATCTCAAAAGGAAACTCACGAGAGCATGTTTTTCCATCTCCATGATATCCATAATGACAGTTACAAACGTAATGGCCACCCTCTCCTGGTACACAATCAGCATTTGTATCACAGAGAGAACGATCATCAAGACAGGAACTCATCGATACACACATGTATCCGTTTCCATTGTAACCAGCATTACATTTGCATTGATAGGCCCCATTCATCGGATTCTGAGCGCAGTATGCGTGGACAGAGCAGTTGGTGCATCTTGGTGTATCTGAACTGATTGCTTTTGAAAGATTGTGATTATTCAACGCTCTTACCCATAACATCACATGACTTGTATCCGTCTCCAGAAGATCCTGGTTTGCAAATACACTCGTAGGCACCTGTGTCATGGTGCATAACGCACTGAGCATTTGCATGACAGATTCGTGGTTCCAAGTTACAATTGGTTGCTTTAGCATACGGAACACAGTTGACACCGTCTCCTTTGAATCCGTCAACACATTTACAAGCATGAGCAGTCAGGATTTCGTCAAAGACACAATGAGCATTCTGATGACATGCTCCTGGATTCGATGGATTGCATTGATCTGCTCCACGGCAATTCAAGAATCCATCTCCTCGGAATCCAGGAAGACATTTGCAAATGTATTCTCCGGCTCCATTCTCATCGATGACACAATGACCGTTCGTATGACAATCCGATGATTCAACACATGTTTTTGGTTGAGCGGGAACCATGTTTGGTTTCGCCAAAGGAACACAATTGTAGCCGTCACCGACAAAGTCAGAATAACATTCACAACGGTATTGTCTAAATAAATTCTGTTTAGAAAATTCCTTTTCGAATGCAATCTCACCTGTTAAAATCATCATAAACGCACTGAGCATCTGGTCCACAATTCGGATTGCACGAAGCAGTTGATTGGACGGATGGTTGGTTTGGAATTTGTGGAACTGAAAGGGAAGGGGAAAGGGTAAGAAGTGGAAGAACATGTGGGAATACTGACCGGCTGGGGAAAGGGCTGAAATAGCAAGCTGAGACTGCATGCAGTATTTTCCATCTCCAGTGTATCCAGACTGACAAACGCACCGGAAAGTGGCTCCAGTGGATGTTCTCTCATAGACACAGTCGGCGAATTCAGAGCAGTCACGTGTAACATCACAACCAAGCTCAGAAGCTAAAAGGTGAAATGAAGGGAGAGATTGGGGATAAGCACAGGAAGGTTGTGATAAAGTGGAAATAGAGTAGACTGATTATTACCTGAAGCAGAAGATCCTGGAAGTGTGCAATCGACTCCATTTCCGACGTATGGCTCGGTGCAAGCACATTGATAATACCCAAGGGAATGGTGATAAGCACAGCTTCCGTGCTCAGAACATTCATCGTGAGAGCGACACACTTTTCCTACAAAAGCATTGTGAAAAAGATATATTATGATTCAACTCACCAAGAGATCCAGTTTGCTGTTGCTGCTCGTGTCTGCTTCCAGAATGAGCGTGACGATCTTCAAGAAGACTTTCACAAACTACTCCGTTTCCGTTGAATCCAGCTTTGCAAACACATTCAGACTGGAATTATTCAAAACTTGAAACAACCTTTTCCAATAAATGAACTTACTCCTCCACTTGGCTCCGGCATACATTCCGCATTCACATCACAGACGTATCCACCACAAGCCTGTCCTCTATTTTGTGGAATATTGGCGTTGTGTTTCGGTTTGTTCTCCTCTGGTGGGCCACAGTGATTGACTCCATCTCCAACGTACCATCCTCTGCATTTACATCTTCCAGTTGGATGTTCGGAAGTGAATACACATTCACCCCATTGGTGGCATTGATTATGAGCGGTACAAAGTCCTTCGGATGTTGCTCCAGCTCCGGATTGCTGATGATGTTGTTGTTGATGTTCATGATGGGATGCATGTTGCTCACGAATGCAAGATCTTCCATCTCCTTGATATCCTTGAAGACATTGACAACTGAATGATCCTGGTTTGTTGGTACATTTGGCGTGTTGATCACAATTGTGGTCTCCTCTCTGACATTCGTCCAAATCTTGACAAATCCAACCGATATGAGATGATGCATCATGAGCAGCTTGATAACCAGGTTCACATTCACAACGATACGATGGATCAACAACTCTACATTTCATATTCGGAAGAGTGCATTGATGTCTTCCTGGTGCACACACTGAATCTGTGCTAATCGCTTCATTTTGGCTTGGAATCTCAATTGGTCTCTCGGAAGCAAGTTGGGATTGTCCATGTTGACGACGATCGAAATGTCCTCCAGATGGAGCAGAAGCGGAAGCAGATCCAACGGAACGGGTGGCAAAGTTCTTGGCTCCATAACGAACGACTCCTTCATCAGCATTATAGACGACATTGATTCTCTTCACATGAAGTTTCATTGAATGGTCACGGTCGAACTGCAAAAAGAAATTGGAGAAAGATTACTTCAACTGAAACTAACCTCCTTGAAGGGACACTCCTCAAAGGTTATTTGTTGATCAATACTCATTCGGTATGTCTGAACATTTCCCCCGTCTCTAATGACAACATCAAATGCAGCACGGGCGGTAAGATATCCTGAAAAAGAGAAACATAGCTCGAATATAATGCAGCTGGAGAAAAGTGCTTCAAAGTACTAAAAACTAAAAGAAACTGAGCTGAAACTAAACAAAAGCAGTGTTTCAAACTATCACCTATTCCTTCAACTTGTCTGAATCTGTCTGAAACTTTTCTAAATTAGGCAATCATCAAAAATTCGAACCTCTTCTTTCTCTAACATATTCCTCCTCGTAATCTGGGAAGATCACTTCAGACCCTGGAGCAATATCTGGAAGAGTTCCAGAAACGAACAAATGAGATTTGAAGTAGTCATGAATATTTCTTCCAGAGAACTCTTGTTTGATTGTCACGTAGTTGTTCTGTCCAACATGAATAGCCACAGTTCTATTGAAAAGACCACCAGTCAATTGGAATCCATTGTAGACGTTCGGAGATTGAACATCAGCAAACAGCCATCCCATGACTCCTCCAACTGGGTAGAGAAGAAGAAGAGGGTAACCGAGATCAGATGGAATCTACAAAAAAATATGATTCTAGATAGTTCGACAATATTTTCTCACCTTCGAGACAGCAGTATGAACGTTTCCATCAGTTGCCGTTGCGAACGTGTGCAATTCCGTTTTGTCGATTGGAATTCTGTTGATGACTCCCTCAAAACTTCCGGAAATTCTTTGTGGTTCTCCTTTTGGAAGACATTCCTTTCCGTTTCCGTAGAATCCAGTATCACAAGTGCAACAGAATCCACCCTCCAGATCTTGGCAAACTGAATTCGTGTGACAACTCTTTTCATCTCTTTGGGAACATGACATCTCTGAATGACAATCCAGTTTTGGGAAAAAATTTAACTCTAGCGGGTTACTTACTTGGAGATGATTGTCCCGAGTGTTGTTGTTGATGATGTTGATGATGCTGTGATTGTTCTTGTTCTCTTCTTGGCTCCTCATATCTGGTACCATCCACCTCTTCTTCCTCATCATCATCTCCTACAGTATTCTCTAACTCTGGTTTGGCTTCTTTAGGTGGAGCTGGCTTTTCTGCACAGATACATCTCTCACATCCTCTTTCATCCCTGACTGTTCGGCACTCAGATGGACAATTGTTCACAAACTTGTCTTTTGGACAATCGGCTGCTGAAAATTGAAAACTGTGAAAATTCTCAGAATGGGAAATAAACTAACGCTGTTCTCCATCATACTCCTGATCGTAGTTATTGTAATCATAGTCATCAGTTCCATCGCCATCCGGTTCTTCGATTTCTTTTCCAGAGATACGGAAGATGTACGAGTTACCAAACTGATTGTTCGACAATCTAGAATTTGAAAGTCTAAAGTACAAAATGCCAGAAATTCTTACGAAGCAAGTTCCTTGACATCAGGTGCTCCAGAGTTTGCATTAGTTATAATCGTGCCGAGTCGACGAACGAAACCAACTTGAGCATAATATCCCATTGAAGAAGCCCATGGTAGAGTTCCATAATGAGCAATATAGTAAGTGGCAATGCCATCAGTGATGAGGCCGAGCTGAAGAAGCCAATTCTCAGAAAAGTTACATCAAGACGTAAACTTACTTGAAAACTAGCTGGTCCGTCTTTTTCCGCATTCAGAATATCAGTCCATGTAATCACAATAGCTTGCAATCCATGGAACTCAATAGCATCTGGAAAGACTTGCTTCACATCTGAAGTCATCTTTGCCAAAAGTCCCTGATCATCGGTTGTCACTCGATAATCTATGTTTCCACT
This sequence comes from Caenorhabditis zanzibari, assembly GCA_963966625.1. NCBI lineage: Eukaryota > Metazoa > Nematoda > Chromadorea > Rhabditida > Rhabditidae > Caenorhabditis > Caenorhabditis zanzibari. The sequence continues at coordinate 11,508,759 of OZ016472.1, read as the reverse complement.
GTAGACTGGTGCATAGTAGACAGCAATTGCCGGTGTGGGAATCATGACCAGTCCCGTTGGTTTCACTGGAGTTGGTTTTCCGAGTCCAACAATTCCATTATGAGAGAGATAAAGCTCATCAACGGATTCTTTATGGAATACAAGAGGAGTTTTCAAAGTGACAGCACTTGGGTCCATCGAATATTCCAGTCTCTGAAAAGGTCTCAATTAAAGAAAAAACTTCAACAAACGCTTACCGTGTCTCCAGCTGGCTGTCCAAACGGATAGAATTCTTGCGTTGGATTCGTAATCTGACCATTTGTTTCTATCAGTATTGAAAGGAATAGAAATATCAACACTTTTTTGTGTTTCATGTTACCTGAAATTATGAATCATTTGTCATGGATTCAAATAAAAAAACAAGGATGTACATAAATACGAGAAGAGTAATTGAGTGGAGAGGGCAACACGATTCAGAATGAAATCTTCCACTCGAATAATTTTTATACTATCCAAGGTTGAGAGGAGAAAAAACGAAACAAACAACATCATGCAACATATGAAAACGAAACATGTACACATTAGAGTAAAATTTTAACAACCAAAGAGTGTTCCCAGTCAAAAAGGTAAACTCGGTTTGATTGATAAATCGGGAAAAACGGAATGAGATATTGTGGAATTGGTGGATGGAGCAGAGAAAAATGAAAGTTCTCTCAGAAATGCACTGATAAAGAAAGTAGATGATAAGACGGTTTTTTGACAGATTTAGGAGAAAAAACTATTTTGAATTGTAATTCTGGCGATTAAGTAAAAGTTTCAAAAACTACAGTAACATCTTTGGAGTGTGATGTGAAACCTAGACAATGTAAACCAAAATCATAGAAAATAGGGTTCAGAAAGTTATGGTACATGGAAAAGACAAAAATCAACTTGACCTAATTCAAAAAAAGGTTGGTTATTGGTCAACTTTTAGTGGTCAATCCAGCCTTGAAAATATTCCCCTACTGTTTTCAATAACGGGGACAGGCGACAGGCGGTGTCTAAGAAGATGATGATGATGATTCAATGTTGCACAAAGAGACAAGAGTGGGAACGAATGAAAAACGGAGAATGAAAGGGTCAGAACAAGGTTTACAATTTTTCAGATGACACACCGGCTGGACGGAAGAAGAAGTGAACGATACTAAAAATACAAAGAGCGATGAAATGCGAGATGATCGGCACATCTGTGCCACACGAAGAAATCGAACGCTTTGAGAGCAGACTCCGGGGGTCACCGACCCGCGTTCCAACTTTTTTTCCGAGAAATGCGAGAAGATTGGAGAAAAGGAAGAACGGCTGTGGTGCAGGTGTCGTTTGTACGCACAGGGCTCTCATCGGGGGGCGTGCCTGTCGATTGACACCGTCCAGACAGATAATGAGAAGAAGAAAGAAGAAGATAGTGATATCGTGTGGGGAAGAAAGAGAAGAATGGAGACAAAAAGTCGCAATAAAAGAGGGAGAGATGGTTAACGTAATTAATAACAATGGAAATATTCAGATCTGAACATTAGGTTTCTGTAAGAATGAGGGCTCAGTTGATTACGATAGCTTGTCGTTTCCAAAACTGACATTTAAGTAATCTTATAGTCTTATGAAACTTAAAAAAGGTGATGTGAACGCATTCAATTTTTTAAAGAAAAATATCAACAGATACTGATGATTTGATCTCCCATCACTGAGATAAGTTAGTGAATAATCTAGCTTACTGAGTGAGAATGAAATGAACTTTAGATTACCGTGAAACGATACTAATCAAACGAACGAAGCCGTCCTCAGCAGACAACACTGTTCAACCATTGCTTGTCTCATATCTGAGAATTCGATCGGACAAGGAGCTATAAAATGAGCGAATCGAACCGAAATGACCCATCCCACCCTTTTCTTCAATTCGAAACAGGTGGCATGTGTACATGGTACAACAGAAATTGGGACACAGCTGCAAATTGAACTGAAACGAAAGAAGACATCTGTCATTTTAAAAGTACATTTTTCTTCCATTTTTGGCTATCAACAATTCATCAAAAAAAGGCGATGAAATGTGAAGTGCATCCATTTTGAAGTGCTCAGTGCGAATGAATTGTAAAACTTTATCGTTCTTCCTCTTTTTTTTTTGAGATGAGAAGACGTTGGAAGAGAGCAGAAGAAAAAAGAAGAAGGAAGAAGAAGCAGAGCACGATAAACTGTGTAATAATCGGAATGAACGGGTCACGTTTCGTCCGCGCGGCTTTCCTTTGGGCAACTGACAATAGGTATTCAAGAATTGAGATGATTGATTTACTGATGGCATATGACCTGTGGTGAGCCTATTTTCAAGAAGCTGTCGTCTTCCACCGAATCGATAGTTTAGTGAAATCTGAAAATCTAAACATCTCAGCGAGAGTTACAAAAGCTTGAAAATGAAAAAAACGAAGACAACAGAATGAAGGATGCAAAATGTTTATTTCGGAGAAAGAACAACACATTTTCAATCAGTTTCAGCACAAAATATGTTATGATGTTTCCGATTTTTTGAAAAACAAGGGAAGCGAATAAACTATGAAAATGGGAATTTTCTGAAGTAATTCTCGATTCCAAATATTTAATTTCTGCTTGAGATCATTGTGCCAATATGAATCATCGCACTGACTCATGAAGTTCATAAATGTCTCGAGTGTTCCATGTTTGTCAACCAATAATATCTCAATTGGTCAACCACTTATTAATGTATCAAATTGAGACCAAAAAGTGAGAAACATCTCTCTAAACACAACTATTTCAGCTAACAAACCAGTGACAAAAATCATTTTAAGAGTCGACAAAAACTAACAAATATTGACATATCTGCCCATGTGAAAGCAAAGACAAATGGTATTTAAGACGGAGCAAAAATGGTGAAAAAACCATCGGTTGAACTATCGTCATGTTCATTAGATTTGTTCTCGTATTTGTTTTTGCTGTCATTTCTTGTCAAGCAGCTGAAAATGTGACTGCTAAGAATCTTCTGGGCATTGGAAGAATGCAATCTGTTTCTGTGTCTGGAAGACTAATTTGTGAAGGAAGACCAGCTTCGAATATCAAATTGAAGCTGTATGAAAATGAAATCTGTATGTTTATCGTTTCTAAATATTTTCATGTATCTGGTTTTTAGTGTTCGATCGACTCATGGAAGAAGGAAGAAGTGATTCCAATGGACAATTCAGATTATCTGGATCAAAGAGAGAAATCACAAGCATCGATCCTAAATTGAACATCTACCACAAGTGCAATTACAATGGAGTGAGTGTACCTTTTCAATCAGGCAAAACATTTTTCATTTCAGTTGTGTTACCGAAAATTCACGATCAAGATTCCAAAGGATTACGTAAACTCTGGAAGCCAACCGGAGAGAACTTACGACATCGGAACATTGAATCTCGCCAATCGGTACTCGGGAGAATCAACAGATTGCATCAACTAAATAATTTCAATGTGTTTTTCGAATTCACAAAACAATATTGCGATAATGTATCATATGTAATAAATATTTGCTCAGTGATTGATTTTGAATATGAAACAGTTCACAGGATGTGAGAGGAACACATTTGAGTTTTGTTTCTCGTGATGTCATTTGTAAACAAAAATGTTCTAGTAGCAGTAGAAAAAAAATACTGATACTGATAACGATTGCATTTCGTGAATGGCAATTTGAACAATCAGACGGGAAGTTTTCACTGAAAAATAAGCTTGCAATGGATTCTTCCTGTATTCGGCCGCAATAATACTTGAAAACGCCTCCTTCAAATAATTCTAATGAGCTTCCGACTGTGCTCTTTGTACCGTTTTGGGACCCGAAAAAATTTCATTTCTGCTTTGCTCAAAGTTTCTATCCCAGTTTTCAAGTCTTCCCCCTAAAATTAATGTCAGTTTCAAATCTAAAACAGCTCAGACACTGTTTATTCTGACACAAAACACATTTTTTGCAGCAGTTCAAAAGTGTATTAAAATTGTGATATGTTGTAATAGCTTCCCCCGATGACTCAATCCAAAGATCTGTAAAATTGCGATGTTTACATTTTTGGCTGACATTGCTCACTCATCAATTTGTAACCAATGAAAGACCAAAAGACCATGAATTGTCCTATAAACAACGATATAACAGAGCAGCTCTCAAACAAAAAAATCACTTCAAGAAATACTTTCCAATGTTGACTTATCAGACCTTGTGAAAGATGGGGAGTATAAAAAGTCGCGATGGATACAATAAAAAACGTAGTTTGGATCGAAATGGCCACATTGTTAGTAGTTATTCTCTCTTTGTCAATTGGAGTTTTATCTCAAAACAATGAAGAAATCACAATGAAGAATATATTCGGAATAGGAAGAACTCAATCAGTAGCAGTATCCGGAAGACTAATCTGTAATGGAAGACCTGCTGCAAATGTGAGACTGAAGTTGTATGAAAATGAAATATGTAAGTTTTATTTCTGAAAAAGAATATTTTTTTTAATTTTCCAGTGTTTGATCGATTGATTGAAGAAGGACGTACCGATGGAAACGGGCAGTTTAGAGTAAGCGGTTCGAAAAGAGAAATCACTTCGATTGATCCGAAACTGAACGTTTATCACAAATGCAATTACAACGGGGTAACATTTCTATTGACCGTTCCGATTTCATTAATTTATCCATTATTTTTTCCAGCTCTGCGATCAGAAGTTTACAATCAAAATTCCAAAAGACTACGTCACTTCCGAAAGTCAAGCATCTCGAACTTTTGACATTGGCACATTGAATTTGGCAAACAACTTCCCAGGCCAATCTACAGACTGTATCAATTGAGAAGCAAATAAGGAACTCATATAGTTCAGCGACAAACCACAAAATATGATTGTATTTGTGGATGTAAAATATGAAAATAAATGGTTTATCGTACTTGTGCCAACAGTAAATTAACAAATACTACTTTCTTTTTTTCTTTCATTTCGGGCTCTTGGCAAATATCTTCCGACCCCCTCGTCTCACTATAAATAACAGTCGAGACATGGGGTTTTCAGATTCGAAAATGTCTTGCTCCTCCACATATTTCTTCTTGCTCTTCGCTCTTATTTCCTCCACATCTGCGCTTTTGGGAATCGGAAGAACTCAATCTGTTGCTGTTTCTGGCCGACTTATTTGTAATGGACAACCTGCATCTGGAGTCAAACTGAAGCTCTACGAGAAGGAATCAAGTAAGTTTTCATGTGATCACTTATAGTCTGTAACTGTCTTAATTTCAGCATTCGATGTCCTCCTCGAAGAAGCCACATCGGATTCCAATGGACAGTTCCGTTTGTCTGGATCCAAAACCGAAATCTCGACAATCGATCCAAAATTGAACATCTACCACAAATGCAACTACAATGGTCTTTGCTACAAGAAAATTGGAATCACCATTCCAGACAACTACGTTTCTTCCGGAAAGACTCCAAGCAAGACATACGATATTGGAACATTGAATTTGGCAAACCAATACACTGGACAAACAACCGATTGTATTAACTAAAATAAGCCCACAAAAACTGTCTGATGTATTGTAAATACCTGAATAAATTTTGCATTCGAGATTTTCATTATCCAAGAATTTTCTCCGAACCAACTTCAAGTTCATTACCAGAAAAGCGAAGAAAAGAGAAATCGGAAATCGTGTCAAAAATCCTGAAGTCGTCGTTATTTTCCCATGGGGTTCAGTTGTCGAAAGCGTCCTCTTATTCCTTTTTTTCCCTTCCTTTCTTCCTTTTTTTCAACCCCATTCTCTTTCCGTTTACTAGTTGTACGACACACCAATTCGTGCCCCACCTGTCTACTTATTTCCAGTCATCTGCCACAAACCACCAATAATAATAATAATTCGTTCGTCGTTTTCGGAAGAAGAAAGGTCGTCGTGTAAACTTGATTGCATTCCCAATTTCTCTCTTGTTCCGGATATATCTTATAATGGCCATACACTTCCTCTTCTTATGCAAATTCTCTCCATTCGTGTTAATCGACGCTCACTACTCTTCGTCGTTATAGGAACTCCCGTGCTTTTTTCAGGAACAACAAAAAAAAGGAATTCCCGTTTGAGTGTGCGCATTTCGAAGACTCTCGGGGGCTCATTGTCCCGTCGTATTGTTGGGTCGAGCACAGAGAAGGAAAGGGTCTCTCTCGTATAGTTGCTCCCGATGATGAATGTTTTCATGAGATTCTTCTGCGCCTTCTTCGCAAAAACGAAACATCGAGACAGCTATTCGAAACTTTTGAGTTGCTCTTCACTTTCATCAATGTGTTCTGGTGGTGGTTTACATTTTTTTTTGTTTATTTTGTTTCTACTCAAATGGCACTCTTCGAACTTCCTCTTCCTCAAAAAATATTTCTGGAGAATCAACTCCACATTACGTATTATTTTACGTATTCTATTCTCAGCTGATTTGGGAGAAGTACGAAGTTTAGAGATCCCGATTTTTTGGTACTGTAAGATTGAATGGCACACATTCAGACTTCCAAAATACTGGACTGCAATTGGTAATATTGTGACCGATTCATATCGAAATCTTATCGGCGAATGTAGAATTCCTAAACTTTAATATCGGGCATTTTGAATAACTATCCAGCAATTGATGTATTTCTACAGTATATTTTCGATGAAAATGTGAAATCTGAAATGTCTTCAGAATCTTTTCGTTTTCATATCCAATTCCAAAGAAGAATCGTGTTGCGCAACGAAACATAAGATGGTCATCGGATCAACGGATTAATTAAAGAATAACACACCTGCTCGTGTTCTTAATTATTCACTTAAATCGTACATCTTCAATTTATTACCCTCGGCTTATCCTCTCTTTGCTCATTTTTTTTGAAAGCAGTGCATTCGTGACGAAGTCTTTTCTTTATTCTCCGGATGCCTAACACAATTTCCGGACAGTCGGTCTCAATGGGTCGCTTGATTGAGAGAAAGTGTATGTGAATGCGGGGAAAAGGGCTTCTTCTCCTTTCTTTTCTACCCCTCTTTATCTCCTCCTGTCCCCCGTTCAAAAACCTACTTCTTCTTTCATTTCTCGCTTTCACTCACTATCCATCTGTATATTTTCAAAACCAGATTTTTAATAAGCCTCACTGAATCGTATCGCTCTTGCTTCATTCATCAGTGTTCAATACTTTTCCATTCTTTTCACACCATTCAGAGTGTTGATTTTACACCTTTTATTCCTATAATTTTCCGTTTTCCATGACTACATCCTCCTTTCTTCACCAAGAATATCTTTCTGTTCAACGGCGATTATTCTGGAAAACAGAGTAGTATCCTGAAGGAGTAACTGAAAATCAAGAAGCTACACTTATTTTTGTTTCCTGATTTTGCAACCATAACACACCAATAACTATTCGTTTTTCGAGAAAAGAGGATTACTCCATCATTTCCTTTTGCAAATGTCTTATACTCAGTTGTCAACGTTTATAGGTCTTTGAATTCGAAAATCGAGGGAGAAAAAGAAATCTTCAAATTCTGTTACTATTGAATTTAGTGCGTTTGAGACATTGCTTCCTGCTAGAAGGAAAAAAGACAAAATCATTGTGTATTCTCTCTGGGGAAAATGTGTTCCGAGTATGTTGAGTTCACCCAACAGAAAAAAAATATGAAAAAAAAGAAGAACGCAATCCGATATTTTCTAGTTGTTAGTTTTGAACTGAAAGAAAAGTGATCGAAGATTTTTGATATTTTGGCTTTGAACTTATTCTCTCTTTCCTTGCTTCCTGATTTTTTTTACTTTCCGAGGTACATTGTATTTTCAAAAACTGGGTTTTTTACGGCTTCAGCCGTATGACCACCACTAACCTAACAATTATTTTTATGTAATATTCTTCTGCTACTTTCCTATTCAGGAAAAAAACGAAAACAAGTTGATTTTTGCTTTCCCTTTCAATTCTAACCTACCACCATAACAATACTAATGATAGTAATAAGATGTGGAAGAAATGGAAGTAAACAAGAATTCAATCAACAAACAACTGGAAACCAAATGTTCCAGTAGTTTTTCGTTTCTTTTCCTTCATACTCTCCTCATTAAAACAGGTGAAAATAGAACATGAACTTGAGTTTTAGTAAAATAACAAAAGAATCACACACTCACTAATGAGAAGCAGAGAATGGAGTGTTTTTACTTTTGAAAAGCCAACCTGCGAATATTTCGCGCATTGTTGGTTGCCGTGCATGCGGAAGGTTTCCGGAAACAAGCTTAGCGTCAATCCAACCAGCTTCTACTTTCTTTTTCTCCCGCTCGGGAGCACTCTCTGTCTCTCGACCTCTGTCTCTGACAAAATGTACCTGTGTGCACTCCCAACCTCTCAATATCACGTTATCCGTCGATTGTATCGCCATTTGACTGCTTGCAAAACGAGCCCAACTCGTTCTTTTTGCCCCTTTTTTTCTTCCGAGTCATTAAACTGAACCCTCTCCCGACTCACACACTTATTTGATTTCATTTTTATATTTTACCTTTGTTTCAAATCCCTTAGTCCCTAGTAGTTTTGGAATTATTCCTAGAATAAAATTTATGACTTTAACAGAACAGGGCATTCGTGAGAATTAGAATACCTCTGTTGACTCGTTTATTATTCTCTAGAAACATTCTGAAATGAGAAATGCATGTTATGTTTGGTATGGAAAAACGAAATTTAAGAAGCGTGAAGGCGTCGTCCGATGCGAAACCCAATATGTTCTGGCGACTCAAACTCTCCGCCCTGCTGTCACTTTAATTGCTCCGTCGTCTGTCTCTCCCGCATACATATAAGTGTCCTGACGTGTCATCGTCTTCTGCTTTTCCCTCCATTTTTCCTAATCCGCTATGTAATCCTTCCACTTTCGGCTTCTTCTTCCAAAAATGACGAAGAGCTCTCTGTTGTCCTATTCTGACGAGTTGGAGAATTTGCACTTTCTCATGCATTTCTCTCATCTTTTTTTTAACATTTGATGCATTCGTTCATTTTTTGGAAAGACAGAAAAAGAAACCCTTCCAATTTCAGAATATCTATCTTGTATCTTTTTTTTGAAATGTCTATTTCATTCAAAGTGGAATCGACCTTTTGATGCATTGCAGACTCCGAGAGTTCAATTTGATCACAAAGAGAAAGAGGGTTTTCCGGAAGAGCACTTTAAATGCTCTTCTAATTTTTTGGTTCTCATTTTCTATTCTGATGCATTCTGCGTATTTTATTTCTCTCGAATTGAACACGAAATTTTTCAATTTATTTTTGGATCGTTGCCATATGACATAACATTCGTTTCCAAATGAGATTATATTTATCTAATTTCTATGAGATATTACTGTGGTCCATATTTTTTGACTACTGTACTCAGCTTTACCACTAATACCAAAACTATAAATTCTAGAAGTTCATAAAAATTCTTGATTCTCTAATTTCCTACAGATTTTTAACCGTTTTAGTAAAGTGAAGGCATCATTATTTTTCAATCCGGATTTTTTCTCTCATATTATTCTACAGAACATAACAGAGAATATGCCCCCATGGTATTTAAATATTAAAGGTGTGGTTATGTGTGCATGCTTCACTTTTTTCCTATTCAAACAAAACTTCCTTTCTCCGTTTCTTTTTTTGTCTAAATGCGCACACATTTTCAGCCTATTCATTTTGATCCAAAAATGGAATAAAGCGAGAGAAAAATATAAGAGAATAGAAAACTGATTCCTCTAGTTTTTGTTGTGCTATTTCCACCTGGATGCAAAGAAAAAACATAAGGTTGTCAATTGTGATAAATGCTTGATTCTCACTCCGTTTTATTTTCTTCAAAACTGAAAATTGCTTTTTGTCTTTTTCTAATCCTCGCGCCTCCTAATCCTTCCGTTTTCTATCATTTCGCAACCTTCAACATTCTGTTATTCTCTCTCTTTTTCCGAGTCCAATGCCCCTTTATCTCCTGATTATAATGTCCGATTCGTGTTCCGTTCCGCTCTCAATTATCCGATCCCGTTCATTCATTCGGCCGAATAGCTGGTCCCCTCTTAATGCACTTTACACCCCTCTGTCCCTCTAACTTTTATATACTATCTTCCCATCTTGTCACCCTTCTTTCGGTTCATATTCAAACAAAACCGGGGGGACCCTTTCCTTTCTCCCTACGCCACTACCACTCATTTTCCATCCAAAGTCTTCTTCCCGTATGTCTCTATGTCTCTATATCTCCATTTACTTTACCACTGTTATTTATTCATGGTCATCCAAACAAAACGAGACGGACCTGGGTCCTTTTCTTCACTCACAGCACTCTCATAATGCTTCAACCATTCACCATCATCATCTTCATTTTCATAAACATCATCAAAAACCACCTCCCTCTCATTTGTATTATTTTTAGATTCTTCACTTCCCCCCTTTTCCAGTTTCAGCGTTTTTGCACCTAGTACATTTCCAATCTTTCATCGTGAGAGTCGCAGTATTTTAGTCCTTTTCATCCGGTGGTGCCACGTCAATCAGAGCTAAGGACCGCGGGAAATAGGAAGATGAAGGAGAAGAAGAAGCAGGAGCAAGTTGGCGGGGGCTCACGGGAGCTTCAACTACCGGGAGAATGTATGTCAGCTGTTCATGGATGCGGGCACTTCTCTCGAGATTCGCCCCGACGGCTATCGATTTCGTTTTTATATTTATTTCGTTGTTCACTTCCATTCCGACATTCAGAAAAGTAACAAGATCTTTGGAACTTTTATGGTATTCAGACGGTTCCGTGTGAACTTTTAGTTCTACGTGGTTGAAAATGTTTTAGAAGGTTATCACCTTACGGGAATACAAATGTTGGACTTCTTTCTCCACTGATCTTTTTGAAGCTTTCAAATTCAATCACTTGTTTGAAAATACTGCTCAATTTATACACTACCATATTACTAAATAGTACTTTATGAATTTCTGACCTAACTCTCAATTCGTCTTTATAGGTCTCCACCATGCTCCAATTTTTCATCCGAAACCTACTGTAGTTCATAAATTTAGCTCCAAAAACTCGCGAGACCTGACAAATTGAGCATATGAGATGGTGGAGATATGCGCATTCCCTTAGCCCGTACCACCCAACCAAAACGAAAAATGCGTTTTTAAATGGGGAAGTAGTAGGTGACACGTTGGCGATGCGAGACGAGATTTATGAGCCCCATCGGGCTTCCATAGAAAAAGAAGAGCTCTTCTTATAAGTAGAGGGACTCTTCCCAAGATTTTCTTGCTTGATACTTTTTCGGCTGGTCATTTTGAAGGGTGCTCCCTTCTACCACCACCAACAGCAATGTCTACCCCCAACCATTTTGGAGCATGGAGCATATATTTGGTGCATTTGTCACTCTTCCCCTGCCATCTCGCCGCAGCGCCTTCTTCTTCCAAGCTTCATCTTCTTCTTCTTCTTCTGGCGCCCATCTGTTTTCCATTCGACTTTTCTCCTCTTCAACAAAATATGCCATTCTCATCAACCACTTCCCCATTCGTTTTTCTTTTGGCGCCCGATAGCCATTTCATCGTTCAAAGATTCTTCCTCACCGTTTTTTCTTATTTATTTTCTCATTCCAATATTTTATCTTCCAGAGATGAAATAATGACATCATCATCAGAAGGAGAGATTCTTCAAGTTGGACAGGTCATCAGGGAGAGATGGAAAATCGTAAGTGACTCAGAAAATAAGTACAGTAACCAAGCAATCCTTTTCATTTTCAGAAGGCGAAGATAGGTGGAGGTGGATTTGGAGAAATCTACGAGGCGACAGATGTTCAAAATCATCATGAACGGGTAGCAATAAAGGTGAGTGTTTCCAGGAGCATCAGTTTGATTCTAAATTGCGAAATTTTCTAGGTCGAATCTAGCAAAGCGACAAAACAAGTGCTCAAAATGGAGGTCGCAGTTCTTCGACGACTTCAAGGTTTGTCTTCTGTTTATGACGCATTTTTCTCTATTTTGTTCTAGTTTTTTTTCGAGCTGTCATCAAAAATCTAATTACGTCTGTCTCGTTGGCAAGCGAATACTGGAAAATAAGACAAAAATAAGATACCATGCGGCTGAAAAAAACAGACGAAAGTCTTGGGAAACTTTTTGAATGAAATCCAAGAGCGATTCGAGTTTATTCAGTTTCCGATTTGCAGGCAAAAAACACGCGTGTAAATTTTACGGGTGCGGACGAAACGACAAATTCAATTACTTGGTGATGAGTCTACAAGGCAAGAATCTGGCTGATTTGAGACGAGAAGCACCAAAACAGTGCTTCAATTTGAGTACAGCCGTTCGAGTCGGATTACAAATTCTCAACGGAATTCGGGAAATTCATTCAATTGGATTCCTGCACAGAGATGTTAAACCGGTGGGTTTTTGTGTTACATTTGCCGGTTAGAAAATTTGCATGAATTATTTCTTAAAAAGAAAACCTATTTCACAACGGAATTGAATACTGTAACTAAAGTTAGGGACCACCATCTACTTCACAAAAGTTAAAATTTCCGAAAACTTTGATCACCATCCTTATTAATAGGTTAATAAAAGGGCGATGCTAAGTTTCCACGTGAAAAGAATATGTCATGACCGAGATACAGCCATCAATGTGCTTTTTCAATATCAACTGATTTTCTACTAGTGGGCGGAGCTTCGAACAGTGAATTCCCTAATGTAGGGCACGTAATTTTCACGTTCCCATCTTTTTCACAATGGAAAATCCGAGAAATCAAAATTTTTAGGCCTAAAAATGCACTGAAGAGGATAGAAAAGTGCAATTTTCGACCCTCGGGCAAACTCAGATCAAAAAGTGGTCAACTGAAAAGTTGTGGGAAATTTAAATTTGCATCTTTTGAGTATAATTTCAGGAGTGTGCATACACTGTGAGATTCAGAAAAGCACATAAACTGTAATTACTGAATGGTGTGCCACCTAGATTCCTTCCTAGTTTCCTTCAATCGTGTCCGTTCGCTTTCTATTTTTTACATATGACACTAGATAAGGTAAAAAATTTTTCGGCAGATGAAATTTATTTTTTGTCCAGGCAAACTAGGTCATCTATGAGGCTAAAGTTTGACCTAGTTTTTCATACCTCGGGCAAACTAGCAACTCACAAAAAACTATACAGTGAGCTCGCTCATTAGTTGAACTCCAAAGAAATAGATCATTTACGCGTGTGCATAACTCGGATCTAGGTCAAAAATGCAATAGTAACTTTTGATGCCATTTTTCTCAGAGTACAGATAAGTTAGCCAAACAAATTTAACACAGATCGATTCCGCTCAGTTTCTTACATATGTCCCGAAAATTTCATTTAATTTGGTTCATTGTGAGCCGACTAATGAGCCATCAAAGTCGCAAAAGGTGAAACGGAAGGAAAAACAGAACGCTCCGCCCCTCACGTGTGGTGGTCCCTAACTAAAGTATCAGTTATTTTCAGTCAAACTTCGCAATGGGAAGAACATCACAAACGATGCGAAATGTGTATATGCTGGATTTCGGTCTTGCTCGTCAATATTTGAATGCGAAAGGAGAAATCAGAAGTCCCAGAAGTGCGGCTGGATTCCGTGGAACTGTTCGATATGCAGCTGTAACGGCACATAAGAATAAGGAAATGGGACGACAAGATGATTTATGGTCTCTTTTTTATATGCTAACGGAGTTTCTGCAAGGACAGTTACCATGGAGAAAAATAAAAGACAAAGATGAAGTTGGAAAAATGAAAGAAGAGGCAGATTTGAATGTTCTTCTGGATGATTGTCCAAACGAACTTCACTTGTTTGCTGCTCATTTAAGAACTCTTGGATATGCTGATACTCCCGATTATGGTTATTTGGAATCCCTTCTTAACAAAATCGTAAAAGAGTGAGTTTCCTATTTATCAAATAATCCTAACTCAATGTGTATATTCCTTTCAGTAATGACATCAGTTGGGACGAACCGTATGATTGGGAGCTGGGCTACGATAATATGGCAAATCGACAGAAACAACAGGCAAATGGAAATATCTCAGCTCGTTTGAAGTCACATACAACTGCAGTAATCAGAGATCAAAGAAATGAAAACAGGTATCATTCTTTGTTTAATTAGTTGCACATGTAACGGATTGATGTTCAGAGCTCTCGATACTCAAGCGCCGATAACAATGGGAGAAGACGAAGATGAACAGACAAATGGACAAATGGCAAATTTAGGAGCGGGGTTCGAAAGTACACACGAAAAAGCAGCGGAGAAACCAAAATACAAAAGACACGAATTCCTAAAGTAAGAGATATTTTTAGATGGATCTATTTTGAAAGAAAACATTTTTAGACCTAAATACGGAACTGTAAATTTGGATGTAATTGATGCAGTAAATGCAAGATTCGCAGCTTGTGATGAAGAAAACTATAGAGGAGGATCAGTAGATGTTGAAGCGAATTTCCAATTACCTTCTTCTATCCTGAAAACACAACCACAAGTTGCTGAATCATCTCTTTCTATCAAAAGGGTTGCAGGGCTCCCTGTTGATAAAACAAGGAGTAATAAATCAATCACTGTGAGTATTTTGGTAGTATTTACTGTTATTAAACCATATTTTTGCACCGTGACGTATCGAATGAGATCTTCTTTCAGTTATCTATCAACAATCGATATAAATCTGGTGCTAAAACGAACAAGATCTCATCATTCGATAACACAAATGCTCAAATGGATGACAATTCTGCAAATAATGTGAGAACTGCTCAGACGATAATGAGTAAATGGCAGGGATCATTTGATGCAAGTTGTGAAGAAATGATGGACGGTGCAGATACAGAAGAAAGAGTTCAAGGAAGACTTAATCCAGCATTCCGTAAGTATTAATGAATCAATCGTGTTTCTATTTTTGAAAATATTCAGCTGTGCCGAAAGCTTCTTTGTTGTCAACACCAAGATCAATGGATTCAAATACATCGCCTGGAGGAAACTCACCATCTTCTCCAATGAACCCACGAGCATCTCCAATTCAACGTAAGTATATTCGTACAAGCATTTTGCTAAAAAAGGAATATATTCAGAACGTCGATTATCACGATCTGAAAAAGAAAGAAATGGAATGCATAGAACCGCAAGTTGTGGTGCACCTCAATCAAACAGTATCATCAGTCATTTCAAGGGATTGATTAATGTAAGCTAAACATAATCTTATAACTCATCACATTATATGATCTTCCAGTCATTCAACAATCTCGGTGTTGGAAGTCGGTTATCGAGGACAACGTCGATTGATGAAACTGCGAACAGACAAAACTCTGCACCAGCTCCGATGAATCAACATCAGTCAAACTATCGAAACGACGATAACAGTTACGGAATGAGACATTCAACATCAATGGGAGTGCAGAATAGTCAGAATACTCAACGTATTAGTGCTACGTTTAATGCATTTGAATCTCCTGAAGAACGAGAACGACGAAGAGAAAGAAGAATGAGAAGGAGAAGTGTTGAAAGCAATGGAAGAGTGAGTATGAGAACATCAATTCCTAGTTATTTTGAGATCTTCGATATTTGTTAAGTGCAGAAAAATTCTGCCTGAGATGGAGAACTAAATAATTAACCATATTTTATCATTAAAAATTCTCTTGCAAAATCGTCCTTTCCTTAACTTTCCATTTTTTTAGGTCGAACTGGAAACTCCACCTCCATCAGTTCGTTCTCCAGTCGTCGTCAACAAATCATCCGTTGTTCATGCTCCCGCAAACTCTCCACCTGTCAAAATGCGTGATAACGGAATCGATGAAGAATTCCGAATTCCTCTCGAAGAAAACAACAAACCACTGCTTTTCTATAAGCGAAAACGATATCAATTTTTGAATTTTCCAAGAACTTCATCTAAATCATAGCCATAACCAGGTCTCTCCTTTTTTTCTTCTCATTTCTTTTTGTCCCAGTCCGTCCTTTTCTCTCTCTTCTTGTCAACCACACGTTTATGACATTTTCTAGTCGAAATCTATCTTCTTGTCCTCAACACTTTTTGCCTCATTAATTTTAAATACCAAAATATTGAACGCTGTGGTATCTGAAAGGACTCTTTCATACTTCTTTGCCATTTGGTTACGGTAAATTGCAATAAAACACCATTCAACTTAAATTGATCTCAAACACCATCGTCATTGAGTAAGTATCAAGAAAATAAGACCAGGCTGAAAAAGCTCAAAAGCCCAAAAAAAGGAGAAGACCCGAAAAGGTGCTCCAGCAGTACAAATATTATTAGGAATGTATTATTCATCAGTTTTCCATCCTGCTTTCACTTTTTCTTTTTGTTGAATTTTCCAGTCTACAAACTGAATTCAATGCAAATTATTTTTCCTCGGAAAAGTTTAGAACTAGTCTAGTTTTCATTTCATATGACTCATTGTTCCTGGTTTGGAATTTGAAAACAAAAATTCATGTGGTCCTGAAATCTTGAATAGTAGAAATAAGAAAGCTCGAGACTATCTTCTCATGATCATGTTACTTTTGAGATTGAAAATTTTCTTAATTTTTTGGTTAAAATTAGGACTCTTATCACCAATATAAACTCAAGGCGCACTGGTCATTTTGTAATTTCACCTTAGATTCTGACTCTTGAAACTGATTCACATATTTATTTTTGGTTCCTCATCAGAATCTTATCCTCAGATAACGTGATAAATTCCATGAACGCCCATGTCCTTCCTATCAATTCAGTTTCCGATTCGTCTAATCAGGAAATTCATGAAGAATTTATCTTTTTCTGAGATCTGTTTTGTATATATTTTCTATTCGGAAAAATATGTAAAACAACTTTTTTCCTCTCCGAATTTAGTATCCCACGCACTTGACTCATGATTCCCTGACTACTTGAAAAATTGATTGAGCCCTTTTTCCTTTCGCCTTTTAAAAATTCAGCTCCTAGTCTGAGAAGTGTTGTTTTGTTTCCAATGGTTACAGTATGTCTAAGATTGAAAAGAACTAAAAGTAGAAAGTCTTTTTTGCTACAAAAACAGATTCTTCCAAAATTGCTATCCTGCAAAACAAAAGACTCGAAAAATGAAGAGGCAGTTTTGAAAAAAGTGTTGAAAACAAAATGTGATGCTTCGCGTAGATCTCAATTTTTATTTGATAACACATAATTAATCTTGGTCATCATCAGTTAGTCAGAGGCCCCAATAATCCTTTGCTTTTTTGCTTCTTCCATCTTCCTCGTCAGTTTTCCGGACGTAAAAGATTATTTTCTTGTTCAAGCTCGAAAAAAAGGCGGCGTCTTCTCCGTGTGAATCGCACCTCTATTATTCATCACGAGTGTATGAAATATGAAATATTGTTTCATATATAATGTATAATAGGAAAAAAATGGGAAGAAGAAGAAGAAGAAGAAGAACGAGAGTGAAAATGAGAGACACCCGATATTTTAATTGTGCCCTTCGCTTCTTCTTTTTTCTATTGGCACCCCCATAAGAAGTGTCTCTATTTGCACTCGATTCATCCAACAGATATCCACGTCTTCTTCCTTCTTCTACTTTTTCCACGTTTTCCATTGACTTTCTTCCAGTCATTTTTTTTCTTCTTTTCTTTCTTCTCATTTTGTTTCCAATGCATAAGATATCCAGTACTAGAAAGAAACAAAGAAAAGGTATCTGATCTAAGACCAAAAAAAGAGACTCAGTATGGAAATGAAGAACAATTGGAACTTAATCTGTTCATTGATATCACCCACTTTTCAATACACTAGATTATCCAATTGAACTGATAAAGTATCCTGATCTTGTTTGATCTTCTTGTTCAATGTATGACGTTGAAAGTTTTTCTTGGACGATTCAGTTGATAAAAATGATCGTATATTCAAAAATTAGAATTCATGGTTCTGAATTTTTCTAGAAATGTTTTGCTATGAAGTTTCTTAAAACACGAACATCATTCTAAATTTCAACTTTTGCTCTTGATACCGTCTGAATCAGTGTTTCATTTTTTCCAAATTACATTTCATCGGTCTCTTCCATCTAATTGTATGTTTTTGACACCGTCTATAGGTTCCATGGCAACCAAAGAAAAATAAAATCGGAACATTCTTACGTTTTCGAAAAGAACTTTGAGCCAACTTCATTTGTATCTATTCAACCGTCTCAAATTGTCACGCTACACTTGTGAATAACCAAGGCGAATTGAGGTTGCTAGGCGTTCGGATTGACGTGTATTTTCGAATTCAGTATAACTTTTTTTTTCATTCTTTTTTTCTGACGTATTTTTTTGTTACCAAATACTACAATGAGCTATTCAAAATTTCCTGATTGAGAGATCTAGTTCAAAACAGGAACAAATATTCCTTTTTTGAAAATAACATCCCCAGACTCTCATCCAGGATTTCAGAGTAACTATTGGAAGTAAGTTGCAAAGAAATAGTGACCACTCATTTCCGGAATAAGAGGATAAGGAAAACGAAGAGAGTGAAAAACGGAAATTTGTTTTGCGAAATGAAAACAATTGTCTTTTTTGCTCTTCGTCACAGAGAGCACGGCGACAGAGCTGCCCCCACATCTAATTAGGTGAGCCTGTTCTCATTTGCGCCTTGCTCCGTTTGGTACTTTTTTCTTTTTCTTTCGTTGCTTCATCATTCTGTTTGGCGGCGAATGGTTTCTGGAACGAAAGAAAAGTCAGGGGAGTGGAGACAGCCGGATGACATCGAGTGAGTATGGAAAAGAACTGGACTTGTTTAATTATCCTGACTCTGACGAGGAGAGTCGTCGTCGTCTTCTGTCCCATCTAACCTTCTTCTGCGTCTGTATCCTTCATCATTTTTTGACTTAACTTCGAATGCTCCCATTGTTACGCAATTTCTAATTTTAGATCTCTTTTTCTAGTTTAACGGAGATCTATTGTTTCATTGGACGTAATTCGAAGTTATTGAATATGAAATGACCTCAAGTGGTACTGTAATTAGAATTCCTAATATGGAATTTCCAAATAGCTTACTTACCACTATTTAAGTTGAAGATAGATAACCTTGTTCAAAGCGGCGTGCGCAATTACAATGAAAAGGGTCCTAAGTTTTTCCCTATTCAATTCTGAATTTCTTAAAGCAAGGATTCTCTCTTCTAGGTTTTCTCGGTGGTCCTTTCATATATGATAGGTTCAGACCATTTTCCGTCTCTCGTGTTTTTTATTTCATCTGAATCCTTACTCACACATAAATTTGTTTTATTCATCTGAACATCTCAATTCATTTTGAAGATGTTTGTTCAAAGTTTTCGGATTTCTTAAGTGCCTCCAACTAAAGAATATATGTAATCCTTTTACTGATTCTGACCCAAAGATCTTATCCACCCAAAAGGGCATCAATAGGAATGGGAAAAAGCAGAAGAAGTGGTGGTAATCATCCGTTTCAGAGCAGAAGACGTACTTTTCCCGAGAGAGAAACACTAACAAAGTTGTCACCAATCAACTTTCGACAACATCTTCTGACTCTTCCTCATGTTCTCATTTCTGCAAACACGTTTTACGATGAACGATGTTTTTCTGTTTGATTTTAAGAAAATGATTCTGTGACTCATATTAGCCAGAAGTTACTACGGGAATCGAAGAGTTCGATGAAGTAATCTCCAGAATATTGACTTCTGAATTCTCCTAAGAAAGTTTGACTTTTTAAGCTCTGGAGTGGTTGGGGAAGTGAGTAAAAGCAATATTGTCACTCTTTCTCTTTGCTTTCCAATTCATATTGCAATTCATATTAGTCAACATCAAGATTTATATTTCATTTCATTTTTCATAAACCTTTCCATCAGACTTTTTCGTTTTTCACCTGTTTTCTCATTCTTCAAATGACGTCATTCTCATAATTTCACAATTCGGAATTCAATTTTTTATCTTTTCAGTTGAAAATATGGAACGTCCATTAGCACTTTCTTACGATGCACCACTCTACCATCCGCTGGCCAAACTAGTGAGTTGAGACTTTTTTTTCTGAAAACAAGTGCACTTTCATGAGCTCTTTTTATTGGAGGAGGACCTCTGGCAATACCATTACGAATGTTATTAGTAAAAAGAGAAGGGCATGGGAAACTCAAAAATGTAACGACCAAAAAACGGAAGAAAGCGACAGACAAAGGGAAACATAACTTCATAACTTGCACGGGCAAACTTTTTAACTCAAAAACAAAAAGTAAATTGGTTTTGAAATTCTTCGTTTCCTTCAGCAACTTCTTCTTTTGTACTCTGAATTACAGCTACTGTGCTAGGATTATTCCAGCTTCTCAAAGTACTTTCGAATATTTATGTTATGCAAACAATCATGCATATCTAACATATTTTTTCCGAAATTAACGATCTCTTGAAAACCTGTTCTATTTTAAGTTCTACTCAATTCCCAACCCTTTTTGTTTAGTTTGGTCGAAATTTGTTAGTCAAAAAATCGAAATCTTTGTTTAAAGATCCCACCTAAATCTCCTCTTCAGAATCCGAAACTCACTAATACCGTGGGACCACCAGCATCAAATGTCTTATTCTTTTTGGATATTTCTTCTCCCAACATTCCCTGTTTCAGACCATGGATCACTCAATGATGCCAGTTATCTCGATTACTCGTACTCGTCGTTGCTCTGTTAGTTCTCCACTACGGTAAGTATTTTTCTTTCTCTTATTTTCCACCTGCTCTTTCCCATTTTTTGAAACTAAAAATTTGTTATCCTGGCTGTCAAGACAACTTTGCCCCCGCCGAGTCTCCGTTTCGTGCACATTCATCAAAATTTGAACACGAAATTCGGCTTTCGTCCTGACGTTTTTTCTCCCGATCGTTTCATAAGATCCTCAAAAGTCATAAGCTCTTTTTCATTTTTCATTTCGTTTCTTGTTTTTGTCTTATTTCCAAACACACACATTTTTGACATGACTGTGACACAAAACCAATCAGCGTGGGCTGGAGGGACATATACTCGTAAATCAGAATTGGGGCTTTCAGGAAAAATTGGCTTTGCATTGTGCCTCTCTCCCCAAGAAAATGAATAATTTCAGATTTACTCGTACATTTTCTGAAGATTCGTTGGACTCGCTCGAGAAGAATGGTCGCAAAGAATTGAGAAGGCAACGAATCATGGAGAACGGTAGTAGCATTGATCAGGTTAGTTCCTAGTTTCCTAGTTTTCTTACAGATGTTTATAGGCCTCTGTGGCCAAGATTTAAACTACATTAGGTTATACACTTCGGGTTTTTTCGCTCCGTAATCCTAGATGTCCTTTTCTGACTCTAGAATGTCTTGTAGTCCTGAAACTTGAGTTGTCCCTGCATTCTACTTCTACTTATGATCTCCGAAATTTACATAAACGTATCTCACTTCCTTTGTCTTCAGAAGCGTTCCTCATAATAAGTTTCCGAATCCCAATAGACTGTCCTCCCTCGAAGATAGACAGTTTTTCTCAAAACCCTGTGAGCGCCTACCGCCTGGAAATCATTCAACTACTTCCTCAATCTCGACTGTTTTTCTATACATAACTATACGATATCATCACTTTTTCTTGAAGTTTCTGATTAAAATCAGAAGATACTAGACGACTGTCAGCGAAGATAATATCCCAAGTGACCTCCCCTTTCACTAACCCATCTCAGTGTTTTCATTATTATATAAGCCTTCTTATCTAATTAACGTTTTCTCCTCACATCTTCTACTATGTCCGATAACTCTGAAGTGTCCCGAAAACCATCATACTACGCTCTAAAACCCCATATTCCTACATCGTTCATCGATACTTTCCAGGAGAAGAACTCTCTGAGTCCAATCACTCATACCACTTGTCCACATTTGGGTCAAATGGGCCGTTCAAGAACTGAATGCCCAGAAGTGGAAAGTCTTCGTCTTCCTCTTACGGTATCGTATAGATTTGAATCTCCGATGATGTGTTCTTTTTTTGCAGGCTAAAAGATCTGCAGGGGATTTGTCGTGTCCTCCATCTCCGACTCGACGCAATTTGAATGAAGTCATCGGTAATTCCTAGATAATTGAATTTAAAGAATAAGATCTTGCAGGATTGACTTCGTACCAGCAAAAGCTTCTCACTCAAAGCTGGCCGAATATCTTCACCACTGGAGCAAGTGGACCATTTGCCAACAGTTTGTTCTCCACATTGAGTGCTAGAAATGCAAAGGCAAAGGAGCTTATGACAAAAGCGAATGGGGTCGCTTACTTCTCTAACAGTGACATGGATTGTAGCATGATGCATTGCCGGGTTACTGTAGAGGTTCTGGATACAGTTATCAAGAGCTTGGACACAGATCACTCTCGTGTTACTCAATATCTAACCGAAGTCGGAAAACAACATCGTCATCTGAAGGCAGAGGGTCTCTCGAGTGCTGTCTGGGACGATCTGGGTGACACAATCATGGATTGTGCACGACGGCGCTGTGAAGCGGTTCGAAAACATAAGGAGCTCCGCAGAGCATGGTTGGCTATCATTGCTTACATAATGGATAACCTCAAACAGGTGGGGAGACCCTATGTAGAATTTGTAGATTAGAATTACAAGAATGAAATAAAAAAATACTCTTCGAGATGTCTGGCAACATATAAATTAACTGAGATTTTCAATTTTCAGGGACAATCAGTAACTCGTGCGAGTTCCACCTACGACTTAACCAGTGATTCGTCAAAAGTTCCATGCTCAAAAAAGAACTCAGGCAACTAAACGAATGAATCATCGGGACACATCTATTAATGATTGCTTGTTCAACCGTTCTCTCTTTTTCCTTTATTTATCTCACCCTCCGCTTTCTCAGTTTCCCACAGTTATTTTTTTCACCGCTTTTCCCGCATATCTTGCGAATCCGAATCCATCCCGTCCTGTTATTATTCTGTGTTATTGACACTTCTTCAATCTCATCCACCCCTGAACACATTGCGATCCGAAACATCTCCAGAACAAAAAAGTTTCAGATTTTTATTTCTTTTTGGCAAATTTTCTTGTCTACATTTAATAAACGAAATCAGCAAAATCCTATGGATGATTATGATCGAATGAGAGAACACATACACATTTTTTGAACTTGTTGAGCACTTTTGTTGAGGAAGAACGACAGATGTGAGAAGGCATTTGAGTGAAGATTCAGAGTATAAAAGTGAAATGAGTGAGAGCCTGAGAAAGCTGATGAACAGAAAATGAACAGATAACAATAAATATACAAAAAATGAATGGGGATTTCGACACCGGTTTGTTCAAATCAAGAATCGGATTGAAACTGCAAGACTCTGAATATGGATATGTAATTAACAAAAAAACAAGGAAGGGGGGGGGGGGGTCTATTCAAGAATGTCAAGTGGTTTGGTTTCATCGGAATCTGTTCATAACGTGAGGGATCGGATACCTAAATATTATGATTTTCGATCGAAAGAGAAGAAGAAATGGAATGGCAAGATGATATGGATTCGTGGCACGAGATGGCTGATGATATGGTTGAGCTACTGTAGTTTTGTGATTCTATACAATCTCCATCTTTTTCACTTTCTCGTCCATTTCGTCGGAGGAGCTTGATACCAGCTGAAAATTGAATTAATGAGTTTGTGTTGAACCGTTACGGAGTTTATGCTCATTGAGCAGAGAAGTGCATAAACTACAAACTCTAATCAAACTTGACAAATACAAACTGTTGATGTTAAACTACTGGTAAACATGAATTGTTTTTTATAGAAACAGGTTACGTGCCAAAAATAAGTTAAACTAAAAACTAGGTCTGCAGAGATAAACATTTCCTACGTTACTGATTCCCCGGAAAAGTAATACTCTGCTCTTGTTCATTATTATCTTTGAAGATTTATCGTTCTTGGCAATACTCAAAAGTCAAGTAGTTCGTCGCTTTGTCAACATACATCGACTCCTTTTTCTTTGTTTGCATTTCAAATAAAGAGACAACGTGAGCAAATGGTTTTTCTTTAACTCATTTTCTCTCTGTTTTTTCCTCTCACCTGATGTTTATTGGCACGGGGGCGAATGTAGATTGCGTAGGCTAAAGGTATCAGAGCAAATGAGAATAGTTTCAGCATTGTTGTTGTACTGTAAAACTCAGATGCATTTTAAATCTTCATAAAAAAGGAACCAACCTGAAAACATCATCCCAAGATCGTAAATCCCTCAAAATGTATCCGGCTTGAACGCAAATGAAATTGTATGGCGCCAGACCTGAACGGAATAAATAAAATGTGTGAAATGAGATGGAAACGGGAAAATAGGAGACAAAAACAGAAATCTATTGAGAGAAAATGGATTTACCAAAAAGTGCCGAAACGACGAATATTGGAAGAGGAATGTTGAGAAACGGAGCGACGATGTTGAGAAGCCATGATGGAGAGATTGGGAACATTCGAGCAAATAAAAGGAATGGTAATAATCTATTCGAATTGTCGTCGATCTGAAAGTAAGGGATTCAGAAGTAAAGAGAGTAAGAGAAATGTACTCACTTTTTGTTGAAGATAGGTTAATTTTTGGCCAAAGTAGTAGAATACATACTCTCTTCCGAACAGTTCAGAGAATAGGTAACACAGTGTACTTCCAACTGAAAAATTTAAAAGAATTGAGTAATCAAGTTATACAAATAAAGTTTCTCAAGGATTTCAACATAAAAAAAGCTTACGTGTTGTGAGACAACAGCAAAGGATAAATCCCGACCACAGATCGTAGACGACTCCCGCGATGACATTCTGAAAGAAAAAGTAGTTCCTTGAGTTTTTTCATTTCATTGTTTCTTCGTCTTTCACTTTATATCATTCCCTTTTCTTTTAATCTTCCCTCTCAAAAACGAAATCGTTTTGGATAATTCATTCGAATGCGTTTTTCTATTCTTTCCTTTTGCTTCTTCTTCTTTTTGTGTACGCGTTTATTTTCAATCCGCTAGCATGTGTGACGTGATAAGAAACGAAAAGTGATGAGAATACCCGGTCGGAATCAAGTTTATCCGCCCTCCGTGCCATCATCAACACAGAAGAAGGAAAAGCTAAGAGAAGGAAGAGAAACGCAACACGACACCGTGATTACAGTCGGAAACAGTGACAACGTCACATAGCCAAATGATTACGTAACAGTGTTACATTCTGAAAAACAAAAAATACTCACCAATAGAAATGATCCAGGGATAGCAAACGTCTGTTTGTAGAGATATGCACAGATGAAAAGTGTCGTGATATATCCAAAGTGATCTTCTTTGTAGGCTCGGAATTTATCAGCTAACACTGTGAAGTTGTCGAACTGTTTCGGAATTTCGAACACGCCTCCTTCTGGAAATGAATCAGTCTTGTTTCAGATTCTTAATAAATATGAAGATCATACTTAATGTATCTGAAAATGTATTCAAGTTCAGGTTATACAACGTCTGAGCTTATCAGCGATATTGTACTAAAGTCCAGTAGATCTTCATCCGGGGTTCAGATTTTAAAATCCGTTATGGAACATCAGAAAAAATGACATACCTGACTCTGGCCAACCGGGAGCGGAGCATATCATATACCATAACGATAAGGATGAGATGCCAAAAATGGCAGGGAGTATAAAGAGTCGTGTCATAGGAGATGTCACTACGCAGGGAACGTTCGATCTCTTCTCCCACGCGTTTTTGTGATGGGAGGAGAATATAGATGAGAAGGCGTTGACTTAATAGAGAAGGTTGAGGTATGTGTGATCAGATCAAGAGGATAAGTTGGAGGGCATCTGACGCAGCCGATCGAAGAAATGTTTCTGAAAAACGAAGGCATTGGATGTGTAAGGGCACCGATGGGAAATAGTACGAGATATTGGGAGACACAGACACGGGGCTTCTGCATTAAACAGGAATATGGTGTGGTGGTGGCATAGAGACGAACCGAAGAATAAGAAAAAGAAGAAGAGAAGGGCGACATAATTGGGCGCCGACGGAGGATTCTAACGGTTTGGCAATATTCAAAAAGTGAAGATTCGATTGGTTATCGAGAAAAAAGAAACAACATTCAGATGAAGTACTGCCATGATTGAAATTGGACTTTACAGAATGGAATGAAGATTTGGGAATAGAAAGCTAGCCCATGGTCACTGTACAAATAATATCCTGATCAGAATACATTCTTATCGAGTTTTTTTTTCGAAGAAAAAAACTGTAGGTGAGTGAGACATTTGTGTTTGTAGATTACACCTACAAAAACGTACTCTCCATCATTTGAAAAAATGCTTTAAATACTTCGGAAAGTGAATTTAAGGTTTTGGTTCGGGAATGAGTGTTCTGAAGTACACCAAAAATTAAGATCTCCGACTCGAGCCGATTCGAGATTATTATTATGAAAAAAAAGAATCGTTTACAGGTTTAGACATGTTTGGCAGTAATGAATAAACAAAGAGAAATTCCAGAAAACAAAATGTTATCAGCAAGATATTCATCGACCACTGATGTCCTTCTGTGTGTCAACTGATGCAAATGTTCAATTTCTTTCATTTATGATGAAACTAATCATGATACATAAACAGGAACATTGACATTTTCACTAAAACTATGACAAGTATCTACTCTGTGCTCTGACAACCCCTTTTTTCACAACGATTTCTTGTAGAAACCACACTTTTGGTACGCTACAACCTGACACAGTTTCAGTCGGAAATGTTTCATTGTTTTTGCGCCTTTTCCCATTTTTTCGAGCTTGTAAATGATAACGAATTCTGATTACACAGGTATTGTTCACATCTTTTCAATTCCTACTATATGCCAAACTGTGACAGAGTCCTTGACTATCAAAAGTTAAGACGAAGGAACGAGACCCCTAATTAACCTTTTCACCTCACTGAAAGTGTAATGAAATCAGCAGAAAAAAGTTGTTAGATGTGTGTAAACTGATGCAGAAGCATGAAAATCCAACATAAGAGATATGCGAAAAAAGATTGGAAAAGTGTAAAGAACAGAGGTACGAAAAGAAGCAATTTGATAAGCTATCATGAACAGTCTGTGGGAAAATAAGACGAACAAATTGATAATCAGATTACGAATTGAAACTTTAAAAATGCAGGTCATGGAGAGTGAAATGTTGAATGGCAAACGAGAGAAATAGTAATAAAGAGAAAGAAAGAAAAGAGCTACAGCGAATTTATCACTCACTTTTACGAGTCACAATCAAATCGTTTCATGATCACACACACATACTTACACACAACAGGAAACACGGGTAAGATCACAAATTACTCTGAGAGTTTCGAAATTTTCAGAAAAATAATCATGTTCACTTTTTTCAAAAAAAAGAAAGAGATGTATAATACTGTTCAGTTACAGATTGTACTGTCAGGCCAAACAAACAAAATAAAAAGAGAATGAGTCATAAGCTGGGAGTCCAATGTGGTCATCTTTCACTTTGGCGGGAAATTCAAATTGAGTTTCAGATTCATTTGGAATATCAGATGGCACAGAAGTATAACGTCATTTGTTTCCTTGCCGAGTTGCCACACGTGCTACTTCTCTGTTTTGGTTTTTTCGGAAAACTAGAATAGTTTTCAGAGTACGATAAGAGAAAATAAGTCACAGGTTGATAAGCATGGAACACGAACTGAGCTGACAAAGTGTGACAATTTCATTTCTGCTTCTGATTCCCTTCTTTGCGTTATTTATGGTTGGATGACTTTTTTCGAATCCGATTTCTAGAAAATTTGGTCTTGGATAGAAGGAGAGATGATGAATCTAAAAGTTTACTAAGATTCTAATCTGAATGTTTCGACAAGAAATCGGTTTGACTTTCTTACTTGTAAAGCATGTGGTTCCAGATGGAAATTGTAAATTAATACCAATAACTATTCTTGAAAAATAACCTAAGCAATGATTCAGATCTCTATTGCTGCGACGGTAAGGATCTTTATACTTCAAAAAATTCTGGAATAATTTTAAAGAAAAAGTCAGAAGTTTCCCAGCCGAAATGGTTTGGAAATAGGAATTTACCGAAAAGAGAAAGTGTACAATTAGAGTAAATTGGATACGGAAGAAATCGGAAAATGATAGATGCTGGATGATGGTTGCCAATTTGAGAAGAGATGATTGCGTAATCGAAAGAGAAAAGGATATTCGGATTCGGTAATGAAAAAGGAAATGAATGGAAGAGTGAGTATCTTTCCGAACGTCTCAGTCTTTCGTCATTTCAGTTTCTTAGTTGTTTTGGTTTTAGGGAAAAACGAAGAAGAAGCTGTGGAAGGGCCGTGAGGGAGATGAGATCTGACGGATGGACGAAAACCGAACTGGATTCGGAAGAGAGTGTGGGGGTGGCCTCCCTGACGATGATGATATTGGAAGAGAAAAAGAAAACGAAAGACAGATGAATGGCTTACGGCCAATCGTTTTTGAATCGGGATTGATAGCCGGTAGAAGCATCAAAAAAGAAGACAAAGGAGAAAGTGAGAACGATTTATGGATGACCACAACGAGAAAAGAATAAGAAGAAGAAACACAAGAACATTGAAAAAAGAAGAAGAAGAAACCACGGATTTCGCGCAATGGTGCAGAAGTTTCGAATTGGATGACAAACGGAAAAAATGGGAATAAATGTCTATGAGAATATGACTTGTGATCTCGAAGCATCAAGTGTTCGGATCTTCAGGGCGGCTGTTATGAAACTCAATTGTACTGTTTTCATTTTTTGTTGAATGACAGTTCCTAGTCTGGTTGATTAGTGCCCATCTTATTTTTTATCAAATGGCACAACACTCTCAATTGTAAAAGTCGCAGTTGTACTCCCCTTCCAAATTTTTAAATTCAGGTACGGATAGCGCCGGAGAATCCTATTTTTCCATATTCGATTCTTCAAGAAATCTGGATTTCAAAAACTGTCTAGTCTGCTACCGAGAGAAACCAAAAATTGAAACACTTAATGGTCAGCTTCGTCGTTTTCAAAAGAAGAAATCCTCCTTCCGCGAAACCCGATATATTGAAAAGAGATGAGCCAAAACAGTTTCCGGCCGTTCTTTCGTTTTTTTCTTTCTTTCTTCCCGCCAAGGACGCCCATTATTGGCTTCGGAGGTAAAAAAGAGAGAAAATGAGAGGTCGCGGAGACACGGATTATTAGGTGGCAAAAGGAACGATGAGATTCATCTCAGATTCTTAAATACCAAAATCTTCGGCTAAATGCTTGACCGATTTACAGTGAATAAGAGATGAGGTTGAACCGAAGAAAAATGAAATGGAAAACGATTAAAAGGATAGAAAGAGAAAGAGAAAAAGTGAGGTTAGTACTGTTGAATTGACACAGAGAAAGTGAGACTAGAGAATTTGCATAGATCAACGATAGCAGAATTCGAGTATTGACGTCAAGATAGATGGGATTAAGAAAACAGAAAAACAGGTAAATTCAAAAGATTACTGCAGAAATAAATAAATAGAGTATGAATAGAACTGTTAGCTGAATACGACTGATCAAGCATCTAATTGAATAATAATAATAATATATCTTTTAGATATCCTAGTTTCTGTGCTAGCTATATTTTGGGAATTGCTATATGCGAATGAAGTTTAAGCAAAATTCCTTTTATGACAACGAACACAAACAAAAAAAAAACAAAAATATTGTGCTGACTACCAAAGAAGAGAAAAAACACAGACACAAAATACTAAATCACACAAAATTTGTCATATTCCTAGTCACAAATAATTTAAAAGTGCTTTTCCATGCCTCTTAGTCGACTCCGAGTTGCTAAGGAGCTGAGCACAAAAATGGAGGCGAATAGAGCAATAAACAAAGACGAGCAAAAAGAACGACTACAGAAAGTGAAAATTGAAAACTTTTTCGAAAGTTAAGGATAAAGAGTAGATCAAATCAAAAGAAATCAGGTGGAGCATCTTTGCGGGCACGGGAGGAGCTGCTCCCACAAAAAGAGAGAGAGAGAGAGAGAGAGAGAGAGAGAGAGAGAGAGCAAAAACTTGGTTTATTTGTCTTTTGAGGATGCCCTCGTTTTGCCTTCATCTTTTCTTTCAACTGTCGGGGAGCCTGGGAAGCATTTGAGAGGGTGGAGCACAGGTACGGGCGGGGCACTGGTAACTTGTAAGATTTTGGACGCGAGAAGGAAGACAGAAATACAAATTATGGAACATGGTAAATACAAAAGAGTTGAAGAGAGTGTGTAGTTTGTTCATTTTCGGATGGGTTCCGGTGCAAAATGTTCAGAAATAGTAATAATGGGGCACAGAAACATGGAACCCATTAGTTAGAGAAAGTATTTGGATCCACCATCAAAAACTTCAATGACCGTGTTATAAAGAGTATAAGTTATAATATCAAATTTGAAATTTTGAAAATTTGCTTTTTTACTTTCAAGAGTATGGCATACGCATCCAGTCTAATCTAATTTGAAATAATCTGCAACATAAAAAATTTCAAGCTGTGACCCTGAAAATGCAACATTTATTTTCAAAGTTCACTTCATGCTTGATTCATGAATTACTAAAAAATTCCGAAAGATATACATCACCTAATCCCCAAAAAAAGATTTCAAATCGGAAATGACAAGTTAAAACAGGAAGTTGCAGGAATAGATCCAAGCGTCTCTTCCCTTTTGAAAAAAGCTATGAAGATTGAGCAAACAAAAAGGTCAATCAGCCGGGAACTGTTGCTAGAGTCGGAAGGTCTTGAATGTATATTCTTATCTGTTTATCACTTACACTTACAAATTGTCTGTACTTACAGAATGAGGTAAAAATAGTATGATAAGAAGAGGCGAGCAAACTGTTTCCCCGCATGTTATATTTACACGGAAACCAGTTGTCAGTGCATGCAAATAGCTTTTCATACAGTATATGTGTGTCTTCCAGAAAGGTCAAACTATTGAGAGAGTCTTATTTAGAAATGGAAAAATATTCGAGTAATCTCAGAGTTAGATGAAGGACACAAAAGAGCACTGACGTGGATGTGTGGACTCTATCTGTCCCGCGAACTGCCAAACTTTTTTTTGAGAATAACGAAAAGTTTACCTAAAAGTTGGTTTGTTTGTTTCTCACTATTATGATGATGTATTAAGAGATACATCAGTTACAAGGCAATATGAAATATAGGAGAAAAGTGAACAGAAAATATCAGTTCAGTTGTATATGCAGGTGTTTTTCTCTCAAAATGGAAAACAGCTGACGGTTGTCGGAAACCAGAAGTGAAATACATATAAAATCTAAACCAACTGTCTACTCTCGAAACCGAACAATGTTCCTTGATACTGTAAGATATTGATCAAATTCGAACAATCTTGATGGAAAACGAAGTTTATGAAACTGTAAACATTCCATCTCAAACCATAAAAAGTCACACAAAATCCATTTGCCAACCACTCATTTCTTCTGTCCATTTCCTCATTTCCTCTTTGCTCAAATCTATTGAAACTCTTTGTTAGGACACAGAGACGTATTGCACTGTCAGAAACGATTGGGAAAACGGCAAAAAAGTTGGCGGGTCGGAGGACCGATTTACGAACGAGTACAAAAGTAAATATGAAGTTTAAGGTTAGGTTGGCACCCGCTTCGGGAGCAATTTTGCCGCGTGGAGTGAGAGAGAATTTTTAGGGTGTATTTGACTACAGACGACACTACGGGGAAACACAAAAAATACAACAAGAAAATCACCCGAGAGATGTCGAACATTTCAAAGTTTCTGAAAACAAATGGTGAATTAACCAAGAGCATCGAACTGAAAAAGAAATTATGACGAAAGGTGAAATACATATGATTGATAGATACAGTTGTGATAATTTGATAGACAGACGGAATCATGATTCATTTACTCTTTATGAAACTGTGATATTATATTCTGAAGTTTAGAAGTTACCGAGGCCTAGGCAAGCTTCTTTCCTGAGACCTTCTTCTTCAGACCATTGCACAAATACAGAAGATTTCAGATTCCTTCAAGACCTATTAGGAAAGTCGCTGACTCCCAGACTCACCCTCTGAGGATCTGTTACAACAATCGGTTCATCCGAAATTGTTTTCAGTACCACATCTTTTTTTGATATTCCGATAAGTTCCGATAGTCCTCTCAGGATCCCAGCATATGGGTCCGGATGACACAGTATTATCGGAATTAAAATTATATATTTTTTGTGAAGATGTGTGAGCAGTTTCATAAAATATCTCTAAATTTGTTAATTAGTATACCATTCAGCGATTTTTCGCGAATTTTCTGAAATTTTGCCTCAATTTTCCAATTTGAACTCCCTCCAAAAACATTGCGGCCGAGAGAAACGCGCGCAGTTACTAGTCCCCTTGTGCGTGTACTCCTCGAGGACAAACACTTTCATTCGTTAAAGGGGGCGTAACATAATTTTTTTTTCGTTTGTATTTTTACATGGTTCGACGCAGAATTTTTGTGAGAACAA
This sequence comes from Caenorhabditis zanzibari, assembly GCA_963966625.1. Taxonomy (NCBI): domain Eukaryota; kingdom Metazoa; phylum Nematoda; class Chromadorea; order Rhabditida; family Rhabditidae; genus Caenorhabditis; species Caenorhabditis zanzibari. The sequence continues at coordinate 11,476,495 of OZ016472.1, read as the reverse complement.
TAAATCCTCTTGGAGCATAGTCTGAAAATGCCTATGTTTTGAGTTATAGACCGAAAACAGGCCACAAATTAGTACTGAGCGAGTGCAGATTTTTCCACGTGGCAATTCTGCACTCGCTCAGTACTAATTTGTGGCCTGTTTTCGGCCTATAACTCAAAACATAGGCATTTTCAGACTAAGCTCCAAGAGGATTTATTGTTCTCACAAAAATTCTGCGTCGAACCATGTAAAAATACAAACGAAAAAGAAATTATGTTACGCCCCCTTTAACGAATTCACTTTCATTCGTTAACGAATTCGTTCTGCGTTTTTGCAGATCTGATGCAGTCTCAATTCTGTTATTCAATGAATTACTTCTAAAAACGTATCAATTTACAAACAAAAAACGTATCATTATATTGCTTCACTGTTTTTTGTTGCTGTATAAGTTTTTTTACACCTCTAACTCAATTTTTCTTCCAGAAAATGGATCAGGAACAAAAGCACGACGATGAGGAGCGGTCAACAACACCGCACTCTTCAAGATCTGGGTCAGAAAGTGACGAACGAGTGGAAGAACCAGAAGAACTAGAAGAACCAGAAGAACATTACATCGAAGCAATAGAGCCCGTAATCATCTCGGCGGCTCCTGTTCAACAGCTTCCAGCCATTTCGCTGTCCGGAAACAACGCACAACGAACACTTTGGATTGGAGACGTTCCCACGGATTGGTCTGAAGATACTTTGAAACAAGTTTTCACTGTAAGTTAACATTAATTTGTTTTTTAACTAAGTATATTTACAGGAAAGCAACCATCCGCCCTATAAAGTCAAGCGAGTTTATGTCAAAGAAGAAGTCTGTCTTTAAATTTTCAGAAATGCGTTTTTATTAAAATTTTCCAGCTGAAAGGATATTGCTTCATCGAATTCATCACATTCGAAGAAGCTCGACAAACTTTGTTCGACTTGAATGGTGTCAAGATTCCCGGCTTCAAAGATATTCGATTCAATCTGTGCTTCGCCAATGACAGTTACAATCCGTAAGATTCAGAAGTCAAAATTTTGTTGTATTCGCGATTTCAGAAACTCCGAGTTTAATCTCCACGTGGCTAGTGTGCCAGAGGATCTTTCCGATGCTGAACTATATAGAATTTTTGATAAGTATCACTCGTGTCGTGGAGCCAAAATGTTCAGATTCATCGACGGAACATCGAAAGGGAGTGGATTCGTTCGTTTCGGAAATCAAACAGATCAACAAATGGCGTTGGTTGAAATGCATCGAACAAGAGTTGGGAAACAAAGAATTATTCTAAAACTTGCCGGTGCCAAGGGAGAGAAACTCGAGCGTACCGATTCGGCACCGTTCAGATCACACAGATACGATCGACATCGTTCGGAAAAAACGGTAAGTTGCAGACTAGAAAAAGTCGAATAATTTTCTCGTTTTAGTATCGAAATGGAACTGTCATCCCACAGCCGACACAAGTTTATGATGCGTATGGAAATCCATTGGTAGTTCCAGTTGACAAGAACATCTACGGAACAGATCATCCATGGGCATCGTTTCCAGATGACGCGGACATCGATCCAGTAATCGGACTAGATTTCCTTCGTGAGTACTTTTCGTTCGCTTTGTTATGTGAAGCCAGTTCTTTTACAACACAATTTTGTGATCACTTCCGAATTTCGATTTTCAGCTGCGAAGTATCGTCCACAAATTTCCAATAAACGATTGATGATCGACACAGATCAGTTTATGTTGGACCTCGAATCGAGTCGATGGAGCTCTATCGCCTTCCCAACGGATATCAAAGCAGAGGATCTGGAAAAGCGACTGACAAATAATCCGTGGACATCTATTCCATAGCTCAGCTGAACTAATTTTCATTTTGTTGTCCTAATTTTCACATTTTCACTATTACTTCCATTGAATGTTCTCAATTTTCTATACTGTTGTTATTCTGTCAACTATAAAGTATCGATACCTTACAAACTGTTGACACTTCTTTGACTCATCCCTGTGTATTTGACCATGTGCGGTCACTCCTCAAAACTCATTCTTCTCGATTCCCACTTGATTCTTTTCTGGTTCCATTTCCGACTGACTCAGTGGGCTGTTTTTTATTATATTAAATCGTTTTTGGAGTTGAACTATCAAAAGGTATTCCGACAAACCCAAAAAAAACGAAACTGGTTACCATTAATACTCGAGAAGTGACGATTTATTTTTGAATTGAGTCATTCGTTTCTGAAATGATTGCAACTTTCGCTGTTTCTCTTTTAGCGATTATTCAATTAACAATTGGACAACAGTGCTCAACTCCTCAGGTATCATAACTACTCAGAAAACTATTTACCTTTTTCTAATTCAGACTGTGTACACTTGTTATATAGCATATCTCGGAAAGTATGGAGTTGTACCGGATGATGGATATCTTCCTCCTTCGCAATTCTTATTAACCCAAATGACGACACATGGACTTCCTGTTATATGCAAGTGAGGAAATATTCTTGTTATTTCTGATTCAGCCTTTGTCTTCAGAGATTTTGATGAACTAAGCAGTTGCATTTCATCTGCATCTACATATTGTATCAATTTCAATGTATTTTATAATTATGCAAGCGGGTAAATACTACTTCGAATCTATTCCAAAGTATCCCAATAATTCAGCCGTGATCCGCAAAGAGAAGCTCTCGCATATCTACAGAATCATGCATTTTTCGAGTTCGCATGTGGAACTGGAAAAGAGTTATTTATGAACAATCTAGATTGCCTCCAACGTTCTTTTGAACAAGTCCCTCTCACAAACAGAATGCAACAGTGCGGTCAATCCAGTTTGGTGGTCAACGACAATTCTTGCCCGTAAGTCCCATAAAAAATTCGGTGCCTCATGCTGGAATCGAACCAGCGACCTTCTGTTTACTAGACAGACGCTCTGCCACTGAGCCAATGAGGCGCTGGTTCTCTGAACAGGCAAGTGACAATTTCACTGTTACTACAGATCGGCTCTTGGCGTAACAGACTGTGTGAGAGAACAAATAGTGACGGCGTGTGGATCGAGTGCCGGGGCGGCTGCATGTGGTAAGTGTCGATTGTATTATGAAACAGTGAGGATTCATATTTTCAGGGGCTGCTGCAAACATTGAACGTCGTCTGGATTTTTTGGATGCTGCATGTCTAACTGAAATGGATGCACGATGCGCAGTTTGTCAACTCACGATTCTCACATCAGTTATTCTTTTATTCATTCACAGAATTATGTTCACTTGAAATAATGAAATCATTGATAAAAAACAGACAACAAGTCAAATAGGAAGAAAATTTTTCAATTTCAATGGCAGACATGGAAAGCATAAAAGGAAGGAATGTGTCACCGAGATGTTCAGGGAACACTTTTGGCTGAAAATGTACATGGAAAGCGCATAGAATTATCTATAAGTGAATTTGAAGGAAAAAAGGAAATAAATAGAAGTAGTGGTCCTTTAATTAAGAATCCCGTATTTGTAAATAAGATTTTGTGAAATAAGTTTAAATAGTTTTAGTCAAGTCTTCAACGAATTTCGTCACAAACTTCTGATTGTCTTTCCTCCATTTTATTGTTACTTCAGATGTCTCCTCCATTTTATCAATTCCCAATTCTGCTGCTTTCGCATTCTTCTTCCGGAAACTTCTCAATTGTTCAAGTCCTCCTTCCGTTTTCAGAGTATTCACGATTGCAGACAGAACACGATGGAATCCACTGTGATCACCAGCCAATCTGAATTGCGTTCGTTGAAAAAAACAAGGATCTCTAAATCTACCTTATCATCATATCATCCCATCTATCAATCATAAAGTTCAACATGGAATCAGATGCTGCGTCGTTTGAACAAATTTTCATAAATAGATTAGCGACATCCTGCAAACGGAATGCGGATCCTTCTGGTTTCATGGTATCGAGCATCAACCTGAACGAATTATTGATTCTTGATAGAATATTGAAAAACACACTTTTTGAGAGTCATGATGTCCTTCGAGCAAGTGATCGCATTCATCAGATTTCCCTTTTCCACTTGATTTCGTTCTGTTTTATACCAATGAAAAACTTTTTCGAAAGTTTCAGCATCTCCGTTTCGGACAGCTTGGCAATATGCTTCTGCTCGGAAAGGAGCAGCAATTCTGAATATTAAATTTTTGAATTTGACTTGCATACAAGCAAACTTACTGTGAGCATTCCGACAGAATCCTAGTCGAATCACATTTTGCGATGACTTCATCGTTAAACAGTTTGACCATACTTGCTCCACAAGACGGCTCTCCACTTCCACAATCGTTGAGAATTATACCCTGAGCAGCATTCCTGAAATAAGAAAGTATGAATCACACAATAAAACATTCTCGCTTACACTTCAAAGAACTGTTTATCATCCAAATAATTTTTGGAAACAAACTCAATATCTCTCTTGGCAGGTGTCTTCGCAGCCAATGCGATCAGGAACTTAAAGACAACATCTTTTTCTGGATCAGTTCCATACATATCCACTAATTCACGGATCTTGGCAATAGTTGCTGACCATGGCATATAATCTTTCTCGTTTTTCAAATAAGTGATTAATTGAAGTGGAATACTGTAATTCAGAATACCAGCACGAGCCTCAGCGAAAGAATCATCAATGAGACGGACACGAGTTTGAGTTGAGAATTGCTGAAAATAATATTTGGAATGATTACTGAAAACATAAAGAAAACCTCATGATTTTCCTTCATCATGTAGATAATCTCCTTCCACATATCATCAGTGTATCCAGCTCTATAGAAACCATTTGAGCCAGCGTTCAAAACAATTGGCTTATCCGATTTGATCATTAACGGCTCATTGCTTTTCATCCATTTCATTTCAATATCTGGAGATCCAGCAATTTGATACCAAACAGGTACATCCCACTTGAAACTGAAAAAGAACAAATAAAATAATGAAATGATATAATTCAAACTCACTTCCATGGTGGATGACTGTATTTCTCCTCCTCTTTGCCTGATTGAAGTGCCTTGAATCGATTCTGAGTAATTTCCAAATGAGTTTTGTTCATTCTTGTAGCCTTCAATAATGGATATCCCAATTGCTTCGTCCATGGATCCATGAACATCGAAATGTTCAATTTGTCTCCTTTTGGTCCGATAACATTATCAGGAAGTTTATCAGCAAGTGCTGTGATGAGATCCGAAGCTTCTGCATTACCAAATTCGTGACGTTTCAGATAATGATTGATTCCAGTATTGAAATTATCCTCTCCAATTGTTTTCCGTACCATCGCAAGGACTGAACCTCCCTTATCATATGTAACACTGTCGAATGAATCGAGAACTTCCATTGCTTTGTCAATTTTGAATGTCATCGGATGGGTTGAAGCAACAGAATCAGCTGATAATGCAGTCCAAAGTGCATCCATTGTAAACCATTCTCTCTGAAAATGCAACCATGAATCAACAGTATTTTAAAGTTACTTGACTAACCATTCTGAAGTTTCCACTACTGATTTCATCCGTTCCCAAATACTCAACCAAAGTCGCAAATCCTTCATTCAGCCATAAATCATTCCACCATTTCAGTGTCACCAAATTTCCAAACCATTGATGAGCTAATTCATGAGCAATCACAACAGCAACTCGTCGTTTTTGTGAGCCCGGATAGATTCTTGGATCATACAACAATGAATTCTCTCTAAAAAGCCAAAAGTTTTTGGTGTTATTCGTAATTTTCCGAAGCAAACCGATATGTAATGAGTCCCCAGTTTTCCATGGCTCCAGCTGAGAAATCAGGCAATGCTACCATGTCCTGTTTTTTGAGAGGGAAACTGATATTGTAATATTTTTCGTAGAATTCAAGGCATTTTACTCCGGCCTCGACGGCGTATATTGTAGAGTTCTTCTCTTCCGGTCTTGACCAAACACGGAACTGAAAGTTAAGAGATTGAGAAAAGATATAATGAAATCTGACTTACTCTAACTCCGGACGCAGTGGTAGCCTCGTTATATTCAAACTCAGAGATGAAAATAGCCAGCAAATATGAAGACATCCTTGGTGTTGCCATGAAACTGGAACTAAGGAATTCGTCTTGAATTTCTGTTGTAGTTTCCTCGATTCCATTCGCAACAGCGACAGTTCCCTTTGGATGGATTACAGTAACTTTCCAGCTGGCTTTATAGGCAGGTTCATCGAAACAAGGAACCATTCTTCGAGCATAAACTGGTTCCATTTGTGTCACAGCAGCCATTTTCAAAACTCCATGACTATTAGTATATGTAGTTTGATACAATCCGGTCATATCGGTACGAAGAGGAGCAACAAAGGATACCTGCAAATAGGAGAAAATGGATGATCCGAAAAAGTAGAAATACCTTGAGAGTAGCATTATCAGATGGTCCCACGGTCTCGTCGAGAATGAAAAAGATCTTTTCATAAGTGGATTGTTTGTCATCAATTCTGAATGAAATTTGCTTTCCATTCACTTCCAGAGTGTTGTTCTTATTCAAAGTGTAATTCAAATCTTTCGAGTTGAGAGTTATCTTTTTGATACTCTTGGTGATGTTCAATTTGATTATCACCTGAAAGATGTTGCTTGAATTGAATGACGCTGAAATACACTCACCTGTCCTTCAAAAGTCAAATTATTCTTATCGGCAGTGTAATTGTATCCAGGAAGATAGGTCTTGATTACAAGATCATAACTGATTGGACTGACAGATGTAGGGAGACGAAGATCACTGGCGGGAATGTTGTCTTCAGGAGCAGAAGTTGGAGAAGGTGCATCGTTTCTGAAACCAACTTAATTTATCAGAGAATGAGCTGTTTTACTGAAAACGAACCCATCATTGTTCACATAATGTGCTCGGGTAATGTGCCATGTGATGAATGCAGTGATCACAATACCGAGCAAAGTACAAATAATCGGGAATGTAAATGTCCTCAGTTGACAACCTTTCTTGGTTTCCTTCGGAGGTGGATGACCCATCTGAAAATTGAAATTATTATATCAATCGGAAGTAAAGCAAGATTCTGACATGAACCTGGGAGAAGGAGCCATATCGATAGACGGTGGTCATGAATACGTAATAACAAAAAGGAATGATAAGAAAAATAAAGAAATGAGGGGTCAGGAACAGGGTGGAACACGCAATCGTACGATATGAACAAAACAAAAATATGAGAAGAAAAGTTTGAATAAATTTGGAGTCTTACGGTCAGAGGGGAAAAAGTAAGAGGATTAAGAGAGATAGTTTTGGTGGTAAACACAAAATGGAAACACTGAAAAATAGGACTGGATGTTGAGCCCACTCACTTTTTGCAATCATTTTTTATGGAATGGGAATAACAGAATTCCACATTCATACGGAAAATGTTACGCACAGACTCTTCTTTCGACGATCTTTCCCCTTTTTTTGGAAAAAATGTTGTGGAATGTTATATGTTCGAGGCTGAATTCTGTTGAAAACATTTTTTCTGTAAAAAACTTTATCATTGAAAATAAGCCTTTGAAAAATTAGCATTCTACGAACTCTTATGGAAAAAAACAAGACATTTTGATTATGTTTCAATGAACGAAACTTCTTCTGTTCAATGGATAGGAAGTTTTGAATTTACGAGACTTCGAGTCTCCTTTTTTTGAGTTTTGAGGTTTCTCAATTATTTTGAGATGATCCGCGATCCACCTTCTTTCGCTCGAGGTCCAATTAATATTTTGATCGTTCGCGAATCTGGAAAAGTAAAAAATACCGTATTTTTTAGAGCTATTGTTACCTTTTGAACACTTCTTCACTTCTACAACTTAACAATTTCAGCAACTTTTGCCTACTTTCAGTTGTGTTTTCTGTTTTCAGCCATTCAAGAACCATTGATGTATTACTTCTAGACGTTGCCATCAAAATACAAACGTTGAACTCGGTCTCGAAATGTTCAGAAACGCACTTCCAGAGGGACGAAGATGTATCACATTTGGTGGAAATATCCACTTCAGGAGTTTTAGTTTCGTTGATCTTTAAGAAAATTGCTTACAAAAAACAAAGTTGGAACTAATACCGTCAGTGCTTTAATGACCTCAGTACTCCTGTTGATAGACCGTTTCATAAGATTGATTGCCGTTGACATCACCCAATGAGCCATGAAGCTAATATCACCATCTTCGTCGTCTAACAGTGGCCTAGCCAACAAAGCAGCATTTTGAATAAAGATTTGATTTTTTAATCCATAGTAAAATGCATCTCCCAACAAGCGACGTTTCGTGTTGCTCGAGTAAATCTTAAACAAAGTTTAAAGTTGTAGATACTTGTTAACTAATACCTTTTTGTTACTTTCGAGATCTTTTGCAATCAATTCGTAAAGATCTTCAGAGTAAACTACATCATAATATCCATTCGAGTCTGCGTTTATAAAAACTGGACCATCGACTTTAAGTTCAAGTTCGTAATCTTCTTTTTTGAACCAAATTAACTCGACATTTCTATCTCCTGCTCTCTGATACCAGATTGGAATATCCCATTTGTATCCACAATCATCATACTTTTTATAATCCGATTTCACATCCTTTTCTCTTCTTTGAGTAAGAATCACTCCGTTATCTGATTTGGTAACGAATACAGTAGGATATGCATTCTGATGAGTCCAGCATCTTGCAAAAGATTCAATCGAGATCTGATTTCCCTCTGATTCACATGCTAATGGTTCTCTAACGGCTTCTAGTTCCGCGTAAAGATCAATGTCTTCCACATTTGAGAACTGATGCCGATGGAGATAGTTGCGAATTGCTCTATCAAAGTTATCCGTTCCCACAATTTTCTCCATCATCCGAATAAAAGAAGCTCCCTATAAACGCTTGTTTAGTTTTTCAAACAACTTTTTTTCTTTTACTTTCGGATAATTTATATCTTGAATTTTTATGCTTCCATCTTCTGCATCTATAATTGAATCAAGAGCCCCTTTAGAATCCATGATCATTGCTTCCTCTTGTTGGTCAGTGAAGTACTAAAATATTCGTTAGGTAGTCATTACTATGTGTTTTATTTGTTTTCACCTTTTCTCCGTTATATTCCGGATAGATTAGTGACTGTCCGTAGCTTGTCATATACGTAGCAAATCCTTCATTCAACCATGTTTGATTCCAGTATTTCATCGTCACCAAATTTCCGAACCACTGATGAGCCAACTCGTGAATTACAATTCCAGTCACAAGTGGACCACCACCGAGAATCGCATAATCTCTGAAATTGTTTTAATGAAGTTTTGTTCTACTTTAAAAAAAATACTTATGCACAATCAGGCCCCAGTTCTCCATTGCTCCAGCTGCGAAATCATTAACGCTGACGAAATCGAGTTTCTCCATTGGAAAATCAATGCCGAAATGTTTTTCGAAACCTTCAAGAACAATCCGACTTTGATTCAATGCCATATCAACGTATCCAATACGTTCTGGATCGGCGTAAACTCGAATCTAAATTACGAAATGAGTGTTCAAGAATCTATGATTATGCTAACTCGAGTTCCACTTTCACTTTTGGTCTCTTTGTATTTGACATCTCCAATGAAAATTGCCACAAGATAAGACGACATTCTGACTGTTCTCTTGTATGTGGTGACTGTGAAATCTCCATCTTCAAAAGATTCTTCTTCAATAGTATTCGTCAAGGCAACTGCTCCAGTTGGATATTTCAAAGTGACTTTCCACGTGGCTTTAAGCTCCGGTTCATCAAAACAAGGCATCATGAATCGAGCATCAACTGTTTCAAACTGGGTCACAGCATTCAACCTGTTCAAAAAACCGTATTATCATAGTTTAGAGATGAATAAAGAGATACATAGTAACTCCGTTTCTTTCGGATTTAGTGATGTAGTATCCTCGATTGTCGTGCCTCAAAAATACGATAAACCTTAGTGCAATCTCGACTTCATCGCCCGGATAAACTTGTTCGTTTAGCTTTATATTTAGAAATTGATCTTCGAAACTCGGAACCATAGTGACCACTTTGACATTTTTATTGTTTTTCTGAAATCCTCTTTAAATAGTTTGAACACTTTGAAAACATACAGATGTAACAATAATCTCGTTAATAGTCTGAGTTTTGATATCAGAATGAATGACAATCACATCTGTTGATTCCTTCACTCCCAATCTGATTGTGACGATTCCTTCATAACTCATGTTTCTGTCATCCGCTTTCCAGTTGTATCCTGGCAGATAAGTTGTAACATTTAGATCATATTCTATCGGGTAAACGTTAGTGGGAAGCCGGGCATTAGTATATATCAGCTTTTCATCACTGAAATTCTTACAGGTTAACTTGTGCTATCTCCAGCAACAGGATAGACCTGCTGACTTACTCATTTTGACAGTTCGCAAACCAAAAAGTTAGTATAAAAGTTGTTAGTATAAAAGTCTTCATGCCTGCGAAATATTACCTGAAAATGTGTATAAAAACTGTATAAATAGGAAACCCAAAATCGTGATGAGAAAATTGAAACAAAAGGCGCTGAAAATGAGTAATCGCACTGTGATACTTTTATATTAAAGACAATAGATCCGTTCTTCTTTTTCTGGTAAAAAATGTATTTCAGGAAGTTCTATTTTCTAACAGCTATACTAAAAGTGTCAGTCGCAAACAAATTTGGCTTGTTAAGACAATAAATGAATAAGGAAAAAAGAGAGAGAGGATCTGGAATGAAATTAAAATTAATATGAAGAAAAATAGCTGGACATAGATAATGAGGGAATGTGATTCATTAAAGAGAGAATCGCAAAGAAAAAGAAGAGAATGGAGCATCTGCGAATGGCATCTAAAATCTTTTGTTTTCCTTCTCAGAGCTCAAGGTGAAAATAAACGAATGGGGCAAACGGAATGACCGGAGCAACCGGGTGGTTGGTCTATTTGGAAAGAAGATTAGAATCAGTGATTTCGGATTGGAAGAGACGACACTAATTATTGAGGAGCACACACTTTTTCATCATCCGATTCTTCTGAACCGGACAGGTTTTGGGTCAACTCTGATTTCCTGTCTCTCGCGGAGCATCGATGCAGTTAACATCCCGGTTCGTGAACCAAAACTACTCTCCAATCCGAGTTATATATCATGAAAAATTAAGTACTATTTGAGATCAGAGATATCAATTCTATTGGAGTTATTTACGAATTAATGATGAGCTTGAAAGTTGATCATTAAAAATCTTAGTTTTTACCTCCTTCGTGTTTGGAATCGCATATTCTGAAGGTTGGGATAATGGAAACTCTCACAGAATCACAGTACCCTAAAACTATTGTAAAAAAGATCAGAAACAAAGTTCAGTTGGCAAATCAGTGAAAATTGCATGGACTGGTTTCAGTTGAGGAGAGTGACTAGCTTATCATATACGATTCGCCTTGGAGACCGCGTGGTGTAGTGAAAACTTTTCTATCTTTGATATCCATTCCTAATGCATTTCAAATGGACTTTTCTGTCCCTACCTTTTGTACTTTAGTCATGCTTTTTTTGAAATTTTCTTATCCATCGGACAACACATGATTTTCTGAACTTAAGAGGGTTGGTTGCTATACGAGTTCATCTGTCCGATCAACCAATGCTTCCAGAATTTTTCATGAAGTTTTTACACATCTGATAACGTTGAAAGCAGGGGAAAAGGAAGGATGAAGAGAGATGAAATGAGGGGGCGACAAGTTTTCAGATTGAGGAGAAAGATTGTTTTTCAAAAAAAGTTGGGACAGGAAACATGATTTGGAACTTTCTGAATATGTGAAGAACTCTTACTTCTTTTATAGTATGCTGCGTTTTTCCATCTTTTCCAGATACAACAATAATAAATAAATAAATTGTTCTCATCATTTCAGAAAAGAAACCATTTATCATAAATAGAGGGAACAACTTGAAAAAGAGAAGAATAATGCATTGAATAGTTTCAGTTTCAGCTGAAAAGGAGGAAGTGATTGTTCAGATCTGAACATATTCTGTAAAAAATGGAATAATTGGAAATATATTAAAACCTTATTATCAACAATTCAGGAACACATAGAGAGAGAGAGAGAAAAGAGGCAATAGAACCTCGTAACACTTGAAAATGGAGATTTCGACGTTCTTTATCTCCCAATCCATCTCTAAAATTGGAGAAAGAGAGAGCTTCTCTTCCTCCGAGCCCTAAGTTTTGACGAAGCTCGTAAATTCGAGAAATGGCCGATTGAAGGGGACCACGTCGGGAAAGAAGAAGAAGACAACGACGAAAAGACGCATAAAGTTTGGGATTTTTGGAGAGAAGAGGATGAAAGAAGTAAATACCAGGAAGCTCGGTTCTTCCCAAAAAAAAACACTGGGAACGTTTTTGAATGGGAAAATCGTTTGAACGGCATAAATTTTCAAGTTTTCTGAAAAAAAAAAACTTTACGACCGACCCAAAAATGAACTTTGGAGATGCTGGGAACATAGAACAAAACTGGTACGTCTTCTGATCAGAGAGAAGGGGAAGAGACAGTGTGATATGTACTTAAAGTTCAATCTGGTTGTGATACACATGATACGTTAACTTCTTTCCGGAATCACTGAATTTCTTGAATTCAATAACGTTCTGAAATCTGAAAAGAAATTGTTATGAATTGCTAATCGAGAAGAAGCATGAGGAGAATCAAACAATACACGATGTGATTTAGGGCAAAGTTCATTTTTAGTTTTTTTAGAAGCATGAACTGCTCGATAGTTTCCAAATGTTGATGAATATATGCTCCTTGTTAGCTATCGTAAGAGTTGTGCTTTTTACCTGAAACGAACGTCTACACATGCCCAGAATTTTGCTCATTTCTTCATTCTGACTTTGACAACTTTAATTTTCGGAAATAGGAATACATATTTGTACTTATTATCGCCTGGAAGAGTCACATATGTCCTCATTTAATCTATTCTGGTAATTTTTTCGGGTTTTGCCATTCCATTTAAGAGCCTGTATACACCTCCTTCCCAATTCCAAAGCTGATCGGGGTTTTATTAACTGACAAATGTGCTCTTGCATTTTTGCTGGGAGCGAAATTCCGATTGATGCCTTCACTGTATCGTCCCTTCAAATACGTCGGCTAACTGATACTTTTCGGGATATTGACCTTATTATTTTATGAAAGATATTTTTACATGTCGATTCCAATATGACCCGAACTAGCGCTAAGACGCCATTTCTATCCCAAATTGCACAGTTCCGTTTTTTTGCTTTCTTACAGACAGTCAACATGCAGATTTTATGGCAAAGTCCATATGTTTCTCTTCTTTTTCTTCAATCGTTGCTTCTTTTTTCTATTTGGCAACAAACGGGAGCGGCGTCCGCAACATTGCGTAAAGTGTGGTGTTGGGCACACATTTCGATAGAGAGTGCTTCATGTTTCTGGCCTTCTCGAACCATCCATCCAGCATGCTGAGGAGCTCAAACCCCCCTCTTGGTCGTGGTCTTTATCCTTGTTTTTTTCAGTATTATTATCACTAATACTGTTTCCAAATGAAAACTAGAAACTTTATTTTCAATCAAATTGGTGGGAAGTATGAGAAGAAAGAAGAACATGTCAAACCAATGGGTCTTCCCTGATTAATGGCTCCAAGTGTTAGGCAACGTCACTTTATTTTTTCTTTCCTCGAACAACCTCCATTCTCTCTATCCTTTAGGTGTTTTGTGTACTCAAAACGGTAAATGAACGAGTTTACTTTTTTCTATCGGTTGAGGTTCTCGTATTTCACGAACACTTTTGCATTCACCTGACTGAAATGGATATGCAACGCGTATGTATTTCGATTTATGTATTATTCAGATATTTTACGCCAAAGATATTTTGTTCACGTAGGGGTCCTCAAACCTTGAAAAAGATAGTTTTTGCAAGAATCTCCTGATGAATCCTGACATCTTAACCATGAACACTTAGCAAATGAAAATCTGAATGAACAGCTAAAAAAAACTAGTTGAAAGATGTATAACTTAGAAATACAACAATCTTTGATCATGTGCAAATAAGATCACAATGATCCTGGAAAACTGCAAACAATGTTTGAATAATCACGTCATTGCGGAAGGAAAGATAAGACTCTTTCCAAGATAAGATGTCTTAATTTAGAGGTTACGGTTATTCTAGAAAAACCACTAATGCTTCTGCAAAATTCTCCCAATGCAACTGGAAAATAAACAAGATCGTTATGATACACTTCCTAAAATTTACGAGAGGTCATGCGAAAACAGATGGCTATCTTCTCGTTGATGACTCATTTCGTTTCTGATTCTTTGTTTTCATTTGATATTTCTATCTATCGGAAATAAACTAAATGGTTCCATAGAAAATGAAACCTTCCGGGTGGCGACAAAGATACTTATGTACTATGATTGTCCCGATGTTGTTTGTCTTTTCAACAGGATTATCATTCTGAATTCATAAAGAGAAAGTTGCCGATTCTCCATGTTTTTCACTCTTTCTCGCTTTCTTTTTCTTTCTTTCTCTCTGCCTCTTCACTTTCTCTTCTACATTGTTTTTTTTTTCCAAAAGTGCTACTTTTTTTACGGAATTGAGAATTTTTTTTAATACAGAGACAACTCTTTTGCTTCCAATTGTTGGTTCAGGATAGAAGAAGAAGAAATAAATGAAGAAATTGTTTTCCTCAACTTTCTAAACATTTATCAATTTTTCTGAGGTTTCAGCTAAATCGAAAAACGAACCAAACCATTCTTAATTCTTTTTTCTTTGATCATGTGACTTTCAACCAATTGTCCCAATCTCTGATCCGTTTGTTATGGGTTTCAAACCTGTCATTTTCAGCTCACTGCATCAATTTTCTTTTCAGATTCCATCCAAGTTCAAAAGGTATAACCGAATTGTATGCGTAAGAAAGATGTGGACTCTATGGTTCCATCTTTTCCTTTTTGTGGTAGCTTCCACCGCCAGAAGTGAGTTTTTATAACGCCTTTTGTATTCGAGTGGGATGAATCTTGGCTCCTATCTCTCTTACCAAATCAAGTAGTAGTTTTCAACCACGAGATCATAAACCAGTTTTTAAGATTATTCTGTTTCAGATATCTCGAAAGAACCCAAACTCCCAGACGATCTGTATCCCGCCAAGTTGTCTAAAACCGAGTTCAGGTCGAAGTGTCCTCTAGAATCGGGTAAAATCGATTATTGTGTTTCGAAATATAGAGAGTGCATTGGAAAACTCTCTCCAGTGAAAGAGTGTGGAATAACCTTCTGTTCGTGTGTCAAACAATCCGAGAAAAACGACGATGAATCTGTACCACCCGAATGCCAAGAGCAAAATGCTTGCAAAATGATCCTCAATAACGGAAATCAGTACAAAAAAATGATAACGGAAGACGGAGCAAAATCTATGATTAAAGAAATCACGAAAAGGTTCAAGAAGTTGCGGGATGTTCAGAACTTGATTGCCAAGGACTGCGACATCGAATCGAAGCTTAAATCCAATGAACAACAAATGCGAGATCTCCTCGTTTCGACCAACCCTCTGCTCAATGTTACTTTGGTATCATTTACAAATGTTTGTATCTTAATTTTACATAAAACTTTCAGAGTTTCTTCGCAATGACCGATGTTGAGCTTCCAACAACAGAGAAATGCAACAATGCTCAAACACAATACTTGAACATATTAGAGGAAGGTTAGTCTATTTTTCCATCTCTATAGACGAGGGTCGAGAATTTATTTCTTTTAAATTATCACTTTCAGTTGATGACATCACCGCAAACAAACTTGAGATCCCGTACAACATCTGGTTTATGGGAGCCGAGTTCGGACCGATTGGAAGAGTTGCAACAAGAATCGTTGCCGATGAAGCGTGTGGCGAATCTTCCTGTAAATTTTAACAGTTTTGGAATACCATTTGTATGAAATATGTTCCAGCTGAATTCAATCATCACAGCGTCACTCGAGTCAGCTGCTATGACCAAAAGAAAGAGAAAAATGAATGCGATAGGAACTATACCAGAAGCGTAAATGTAAGTAGAAAATCATGCTGTTTGCATTACGTATCTGATTTCAGCATACACAGGGAACATTGAACTCAAAAAAAGCGCAATGTAAAGTGTTTATCGAGTACATGGATGGACTTCAACGCATCCGATCAGATGCTTTCTACAAGGAAGCAGCTACATACCGTAAGAAATCAGTTATATTCCAAACGTTTAGTAATTCAATATTTAGATGTCGAAACTTTTCCGGTTTCCATTACAAGAAGGTTACTCATGACTGGTTTCAAATCTGAGGACAACCAGTCACTGACGAAGAGAGGCAATGTTGAAAGCGGATTCAATTTTCAATAGTTTCATATTACAGATACCAAAATCACGACTTTAAGCTTCGAGTCAACAGAACGTTTTTCTCCTTTACTTCAACAATCCTTGAATAAAGTCTCATCTGCGTGTAGCACCTCCAGGAGTAAGTTTTTCAATTCAAAATGCTATCTCAACTGATGAACAGATTCTGCAGACATTGTGGCTTCATGTGGATTCAACCATGGACGATGCGTCTTAAAACTAAGACTGAAATGCGAAACACAATTGTCCATTTGTTTGAATAATATTCCCGAGATGGACAAATCGTGCGAAGCTGCAATTAAAAATGCATCGAATTATTTTTGGCCGAGCACGTCTCCAACTGCAGAACCTGAAAATGTCGCCTCAGTGCAATCAATCGAAAAAACACAATCTTCTGGTATTTGGAGAGCTGAGATAGTTGTGGGTGTATCCGTGGTTTCCATCTTTTTAATTTGCTTAATTTCTATAGTAAGTCCTTCACAGAGGTGTGAACAATATGTTCATTAAATAAATTTGCAGCCTTTCTGCTGGAGACATAGTAAACGGATATTCTGTGAAAAAACGCAAGAGAATCATTTCATGACGGATGAAGACCCAGAAACGAAACCATTGGACCCTGCAACTTCGGAAACAAGTTCATCTGGTTATGATACGAGTACTCCAAGTCCAACATCAGATCGAAATATTTCGAATTCAAATGAAGTCAATTTGCCTCCTGCTCCAGCAGACATTTCCTTCGAAGAAGGCAACAATAACAACGATAACATGCCTGTAATTGAAACAGAAAGAACCAATAATCAGGAAGAAGCAAATGTTCCTCTTAAAACCGAAGACGACTCCGTGAGTCACCTTAATATGCAAACTTAAAGGGGGAGTAAACTAATCCAAAATCTTTGAGTTTTTAGTATATATCGATTCAGAATTTCGAGATAATGGGAGTCTCAGTTGAGAAAAAATTCTGAAAATTTGTCTAAAAAAAGATATAAGCTGTCAAAGGTGCTAAAAACGCTGTTTTCGGGTAGCTATTTCCTCATATTTTCAATTCAAAATTGGTTTCGGGTAGCTCGTGAAAAAATGAATTTTACGTGAATCTTTTTTCAGTACAAAAATTGAAAAATTAGCTACCCGAAAACACCCTTTTCAGCACCTTTGACAGCTTATATCTTTTTTTAGACAAATTTTCAGAATTTTTTCTCAACTGAGACTCAAATTATCTCGAAATTCTGAGTCGATCCATGTATACACATTAGTATTACTAGAATAGTTTACTCCCCCTTTAATATGTAAATTACTCGTATGTGTATATCCATAGAATCGCCTAAACTGTTCATACTTTTTTGTGGTAAATACTTTTTCAAAGACTCTCTAATAGAAAAATTCATGAATCATTTCTTATTTTGTTTCTAGGTGCCCATTTTCCCCATCTCATAATACCCACCATCTCAAAACACTGGTATTTCTTTTTACCTCTCATCTCCGTACAGATTGTTCTCCTTTTTTTTGTTTTCTTGTTGACAAGGTTGTTATTCTGAATCAAGTAGAAATAAATAGATTTTGTCGAACCCTCATTTCAAAATATAATGTTTTATGTTCAACAAAATGAGTTATAAGTATGCGTCAGACTCAAAGCCGCAACAAGGGTGAAAGTATGTTTGCTCGTTGAAACACTCTATAAGAGAGACAGGTTGAAAGGATGCTCAACTGATAACATTACATGTTTTTAATTTTGAAGAGACAATATTAACGCTAGAAATCTCATTTACTGCTTCAACTAAATGATTTTTGAACCAGGTGGCTGTCGCCCCTCCGGGGCTCATCCACCTGGCCTTCGCTTACTCTATGTTTTGAACCTACGGTTCCATTTTCAGAGCCTTCGGCTCTTTTTCCTGAGGCTGGGAACCTTCGGTTCTATTTTAAGAGTTTTAGTCGCTTTTCCCTGATATAGAAAACCATCGGAACCAAAACGCGACACATTTAGTTCTTGTGGAATTCATCTTTACTAATAACATTTGAAAACTTTGTATTAGGCACATTTTCGAATTTCAAACCCCGATAACCTTGCTTTAAATTCAACTTTTCCAAAATTTTCTTCCATAATCTGTTTCCTCGCCTCGAGACGAACAGAATGATATAAAAGTCGACCCATCTATCTCTCTCCATCGCGCGGCTTACCCCAAACTGGGGTAATTGAACCGGCGCCTCGTCTCATGTCGGCGGGGTGATGAAATCAAGCAGCCGACATAATCCGGGTTCGCGTCGGCCACTATACTTTGTGCGTGCGCTGCCTCTCGGCCGCCGCCGAAAATGACTCTGCTTCTCTGTCGCCGCGCGTGCGAAAATGAACCCAGTTGCTTAGAAAAAGTGCTCCAGAAGGCTTCGAAATTGGAATTTCGAAAAACCAAAAAGACGTGCATCATCCTCAGATAATCACAAACAAACTGTGAAAATTTCAAGAGAATCGGTGAACTCTGAAGCGAGTTATGACTTGCAACACATTTTCGGTGCCGAAATTAGTACTGAAAACTCACGAAAAGAGCCGTAACTTGCTCAATTTTCAAGATAGCAAAAATCTAAACATATGGGCATCAACGTAGACAAATTTCTGATCTTTCTGTAAAAATTTTACCCAAATCGGTTCAGTTTGGGCTGAGTTACAGCTGGCGACATACAGACAGACATACAGAAATCACTGGTTGTTATTAGTAACGATTATAATTATAGATAGATTCAATTGGTCTTTCAGATAATTTTGCGAATGCAACATTTTCCACAAAGCTCCATCCGTTTTGCGAAATCTGGATACTTATCATGACACGAATTTTTCAACTTTTTGGTATGTTTTTTTTTTCTTACAAAAAGTCCACCTAATATACTTTTACAGTTTTTTCTTTTTCTATTTTATCAAGTTGTGGTAGAAAGCATGAACCAAGTTTGAGAGAAGACTGTTGGGACTCATATGTGGCTATCAAACTGTGTCTTCCGGTTTATGAAAAATGTCTGATTTCGATGGACATGAACTGTTCAGAAGTTTTTCTAAACTGTGCCTCGGTAAGTGTCAAAACATTCACATATTTTTTTGCTCCGTTATTTAAGATTCATACTGCCTCTACGAATACTAGCGCTTGCCGGGAACACATCCAAAACTATACGGAAATCCTCGCGAAAAACGAAAAAATGTATGTTGTGGATCTATTCGAAAGAATACACCCACCAGACTTGGAAACGGTCGGGAATGCCAGGATGTGCAATGTGTCGATTTTCAAACATCATAATTTCAATGCTTCCTCTCACGCAATGACTCAAGTTGAAATGTACCCAAGACTGATATTCACATATTGTCAATGCCCGGAACTTCAGGGAACAAATTCATTGAGCTCAGGTAAAGAATTTTCCAGAATTTATTAAATTGTTTTTCGTTTAAGTTTCTCCTCCCCAATCAAGACTATCCAAAACGCCTATTCATTTTTGGTATGGAGGACTTCAAAACTATAAATGCTGGAAGGAAGTGGATAGATATATGGTCGAAACTCTTTGTGGAAAAGCTACAGCAAGTGAATATACACAAATCAGTATGAGCCATTATGTAAATGTTTTCAGTTTTGATCAACTACGAATGGGCGAAATGGGCTGATTGTGAAGAGGATCCAACTAGAATCAATTGCTCACTTAAGTTTGCAGAAAGATTGCAAGTAATTAACTAAAAGTTTCCAACATCAAAAAATGCGTTTCAGGAGGTTTCCATCAACAGTGAAAAACGATTGTTTTGTTCAGTTTATGTTGAAATTTTTCAAAAATTGATTATATTCTTCAACTTTACAACATTCGGTGAGCAAGTGTCTTTCAACTTTTGAAAGCACATTTTCTTTCAGATTACAAGATAGTTTACGTGGAGAACGATGAAGTTGAACACATGAACTATCGAGACGATGAGCTGTATCTATCCAATCCGACTAATGCAGATGTTGAACTCAACTGTTTCTCAAGCAAACGTAAGGCTTCAGAATCGTTAAAAATCAACCTAACATTGAATTTAGGATCATTCAACTTATGCAGCTATTCATTTCATTCCTGCAAAAAGTTTGCTGGAAATGAATGCGATGAGCATTTCATAACGTGTATAAAGTCAGAAAATGCATTGTCAAATGCTTGTATTTCAATGTTGATACCACAAAAAAGCAATGCTCACTTTGCCAAGCGACTTTTAATTTCATTATGGGAACACAAAGTACAGATATTCTTTTTGATTCTTGCTGGACTGGTGATATCATGCTCCAAGAAATTGAGAGATTGGATTGTAAAGGAGTTGGGTATCAAAACGTGCACGTCTTTGGTATGTCATCAAAAACAATACTTCTGAAATCATAATGATATTTCAGACGAAATTATTCGATGCTGCTATCATATATTTCCATAGTCTTGTTCCAAAAAATGAACATTGCCAAGACCCTGAAGTGGAAACGATTAACAGGGAAAATACAGAAGAAGAAAATAATGAAGGAAATGGAACGTGGTCAGCTGTTGACCAACTTTCATTGTCTTTGGAGAGCACGGATCGAAACTGCAACGATGGTCCGAGTTTGGACAACGACGTGGGATACATTGAACAAGAACCTCCGATTATAAATAACGAATCTCCATTCGATCCTCTACTCAATTCTGAATTCACCGAGTCCATTAAGAAAGAAGAGGCATCTGTACCAAAGGAGAAACCAAAGTTAAAGTCGGCCTTCACGAGTATGTGCCGGTCGTTTTCGGATATGTCTCGGTCAATGGGCAATGTGCTTTATGTTTCATGTATTTTCCCTGCGTTTGATCATATCCGACAAAGAGCATTCCGCTTTGGGAACCGCACCGAAAACTCTTCCGCAAATGAACTCCGCGAGATTCTCTAATCAACTAGGATATCGAATTTCGCTCCAAAATCAATAATTATTGGCAACTTTTATGTAAATATATGTTTGTTATGCTTCTCTACATAAACTTTTTTTCGTATAAATAACACTTGTTTGTTTTTAGAAATGTAAAATAGAATGAGAACAACGTTTACACTAGAAACACGAAAATAACAGATTCCAAACCCGAATTTGACAGAACTGATTATGCATTCTTAAAAACATTTAAAGTTATATTACTCTAACCTCGGATGATAGTTCTGATACACATATTTCGTTCGTTTCTTCACTGCGTCCGTGAGATTTTTCTGATATTTTGTTGGATAATCAGTCATACTCATCGGTCCAAATGCGATTATTTCCTTTAACCATGTTTTTCCCCAATTCCACATTTGAAGATCTCTATAGTGTCTGACGATGCCTTCTAATGGTGTTAACTGGTGAACATGGAATCCTGGATACATCATCAATGGTCTGTGAGTCCACATTGCAAGTACTTTCTCTGGTTGTACAATGCATTTTACTGTGTGTCCAGGAGGTCCAAATGCAGAAGAATTGTGCCAGCGAAGAGTTGGAGACCATTCGTCAATCTTCAGTTATTATTTGTTTTAGTTTTCAAAATTAATGTTTATACCTGTTTGTCTCCTTCATATTTATCTGGCAAGAACTCCGTTTTCATGATCCACTGCTGTCTATATTGAATTCCAGCAATACTATCATCTTTCACATCTCTCAAGTAATCGAGAATTGTTCCTGGATACTTTGTCATCAGAAGCCTTTCATCGATATCCGAAAACAGAGTCCACTTCGATACATGACGATTTCTCAACGTACAGTCCTGAAAACCCGAAATCTGTTAAGAATTCATTCATTATCCCGAACCCTGAATCCGACAATCTGCCAATGGAGAAGTTCTCTATCATTTCTTTCCAAAAAATATGTGACTTCAGCTTCTCCAGTTCTTACGTAATCTTCTAAAATAGCATTACTGTATTCATCAATATGAAATACGTAGAAGTAGAAGCGAGTCATTCCCTGAAATTCCGAATAATGTATAAGGAAACATGAATTCATATGTACCTGTAGTTTGTAGTGCTCAATAATTTCTGAAAGTTGGAGCCACTTAGCTTCTTTTCCATAAATATTGGACATGCAGAAGGAAAGTTCGTGTTTATAACCTGAACTTGAAATAAAAGTGCTCTGACTTTAGAAAATAATGCACCTTTTTCAGTTCTATCGATCATTTCGATTGGATAAGTGTAGTTATTGTCTTTTTGAGTACTAACAGATAATCGTTTTGTTCCTCTTCGTTTCTCACAATTCACCACAAATTCTGGGAAATTATACGATTGGAATGCAGGTAACATCTCTTTTCCATCTTTGTCAAAATAACGACAGTATACAATCGCCCTGAAAAGACAACATTTAACCAAATGGCCTAAATATTTGAAATAGATTGATCTAAAAAACATACTTAAATTTGTTTGGTGTAGTGATCGAAATGGAGTATTCGACATCAAATTCATATGCTCTCAGAAGTGTAACTTCGTCAATTTCAGGCGGTTTTTGATCTTTTAGTTCTTCTTTCCATTTCTTAGTGTACCAATCGAAACGATCCATTCCATCAATTTTATAATTTGGGAGTTCTGAACATAAGTTGGTTCTTAGATAATATGAAGTCTCAAAAAAACCTTTGGGGCTCAGTAAATCTCTAGCAATCACGAGACCAGAAGAGGACTGACTGGGTAGAATGATTGGAGTAGCATTGAAACTGTAGAGAATGACAAGAGTGAATATGAAAACGGCAACTAGAGAGTATCGGAAACTCCGAGCATCCATCTGAAATTTATGGTTAATCTTGAAAACTAGTATATTGTTTGGGAAAATATGGAACATTAGAAGAAGAAATGCAACAAACTAACAGAAACACAATGCAATTTTTGACTAGAGTAAACATTCTTAGACGGAAAGAAAGTAATAAAATATCTGGAAAAGTGACGAGTCTTTCGATTCTATAAGTCTGTACTTCACGAAGTTCAATCGACCCCATACACTTGCCCCGGTGCTCCAGAAATTTCAAAACTGATTTGTAATAATTTTTGAAAATTCCGTATCTAGGTAATTTTGTTAAGTCAAAATAACTTGAAAAACGTTGTAATACCATATGAATACAACTATGTCAAATCCGATATTTCGCAGATGAACGAGCCTTTAAAAAATCACGTTTTTCCGTCAAAAAGACCGATTTGAGTTCGGAGTCATTCGATGAATCTTATTTGAAATAAAGAGAAAAGAACGCACTTTGTATATGACATGAATATGACATCCTTTTGTGGCATAGAAACGGAGAAACATGGAAACGTAACGGAGTAGAAAAACAACGAAGAAAAGCTTTTTGGGAGAATAGGAAAGGATGAATAAATAACAATATAGTTCAGGCTTATTTTAAAGAACACTTTCTCACAGTATCTCGAGGAAAAGTCTATTTTTGCATAATACTCTGAAGAAAGATTTAAATTTTGATATGGCTCAGACTGTTTTTGATGAATGCAGAAACTGCGATGAGTTTAGAGGAAAATTACAGTTTTGATTTATGAATTAGATTAGGTCATTGTATTTATATGGGCGTTTGATTCTAAACCGAATGTCCATGTTTCAGAATTATCATCACACTTCAAAATAATACTCTTTTCTACTTCATATTTTCTTATCAGTTTTCGATAGATTGCAATTTAGGTGGAGTACAAAACTGACATAAAACATACGCAATTTTCAGACATTCGTCATTTGAAGTTGAAATATTGGAAAAAGTGAGCCGTGCAATGAAACAGTACAGAACAAAGAATAATGTATTTCAAGTTCATTATCACAAACAGAAGCATCTGATCTATTGATTGCCGCTTGCGAGATTGAGTTTGGAGTCAGACAACTGATCAGCGAGAAATGCAGTGCGCATTTCCATGATCATCAGCAAAAAAAACTGCTGCTCAGTAATTATAGATTGCACTATTTTTAGATTATATTTTTAGACTTCGAAACATTGGTTTTTGGGAACCAGATAGAAAAGCACAGTTTTGTTACATTGTCAAGAAGGTTTTAAAAAAGAGTACCCTTTGAACTCAATTATACATTCTTCCGCCCCCGATAATCTTCTGTAAAATAATTATACAAATCTGAAAAATCAGTATTCTTCCAGATTATATATTTTCTTTTCTCGAAATCATTATCTTCTCATGACTTCTGTATCCTTCCATTTAAAGGTAGATTTTATTATTCATCCTTTCGAAGCTAGAAAATCATTATAATTTTTTGTGCTTCTCATTGCATTTTTTGTGGATTTGTTTATCAATCGTTGTTGTTCATTTCGAGCCGAAAGAAAAAAAACAACGAACAGTCGTTCTTTTTTTTCGTTTCGTTTAACCCATTTGTCATTGTTTTTATGGCGACACGACTTAGTGTCAAATATGGGTAAGAGGGTCGTCTCTGCTTCTTCTTCTTCTTTGATTCCTATTTGTATTTCAATCGTCTGCTCTGGCGCCCTCGGGTCCTGATTGAGCCTTCTCTTTCTCTGTTGCTCGATTATTTGTACGGTTTCGCGGCTTCCGCGCGGAGAGAAAGGGAGAGATACATTACACACACTTTTGAATAGACCGCGCCTCGTGTGCTCTTCTCCATCTCTGTCCCTAGACAACGGCAACTGCCAGTTTTCCATTTTTTACCATTCTTGCTAATGTTGCTATGGAACAACTTGCTCTCCGTGCTCAATGCACTTGTTTATAGTGTTGAGAATCTGGAAGAATTTGAGGTAATTCATATGGACATCCGGTTTTTCGGATGATCATCTAAACCTAGAATCGTCGCATATCCCGTATCCGTAGCATTTCCATGGCCTCCTAGATAATTTATTGCCGCAAAAACTCATAGAAAAGATTTCGACCAACGAACCACAATTTTTGTTCCCATATTTTTTATAGACTTGAAAAATAAGACATTCATTGTGGCCAGGAATCAATTGATTGAAGTATTCTCAGAATGGTCTCCTCGACGATGCTTCGATCATCAATACAACAATCATCGAAGACTCCAGAGTTCATCAACACAACCAGGGAACGGAAGGTGAGATATATTGGAATATTCGGAGATAACTTCTAATCTCCGATAACACAGATGTTAGATGTCGGGTGTCGTTGATCTTCGCTAAATATCGAAAACCTGTTAGCAAGAAATTGCTTATTAGAATTTAGGAGTAGTTCAAAAAATCATGTTGTTATCTTTCAAAATCGTCTGTCTCATCTTTTTTTATATAGGCGAAATCAAAATTGTATGTTATAGTGAGAAAAAGTGAGATTTTCGTATTCGACCGTGTCACCAGCACACATTTATATTATTTTATTGTGTTTTGAATAATGAGAAAAGAAGAAAAGAAAGCAAAATCTAAGATAATATTCGGGCGGAAGATGGGTATAAAAGGAAACGGTAGATGGCGTTTGAAATAGGAATAATCATGACTCGCATCAAGATTGTATTTCTGGCAGTTTCTGTCATTTTAGCACGTAAGATTGTCTAGTTTCTCTCAAACATTAACTCCACTTTTTTTTCAGATAATTCAATTGTGACTGCTATTGACTATGGAACTGCAAGTTCATGCCCGAAAGCTGCAAAATACGGAACAGGTCCTCCAGAATCATGTACCCAACCATCTGATCCCAACAACATGCCAGCTTCTGAATTAGAATCTTGGTTCACTCAAGAAATGTTTGAAGACCTTTTCCCGTTTGCTAACCTTGGATGGGGACCAAGCAGTTGTTGGCCATACTCTTATGAAGCATTCAAGATTGCTTCTAGATATTTTCCGGAATTCGGAACCTCTATCAATGTGACAAATACGGTATGTGATTACTTGTCTGTCAAAAAAGTAACATTCTTAAGGTGTACACTGCTGATGAGAACAAGAAACGAGATTTGGCTGCATTCTTTGCACATGCAATTCAGGAAACCGGAGAGAATAATATTGCACTTTATGAGTGAGTTGTGTTTTGTTTTCAACTGATGTCTAGACCAACGATTTCAGCACACTTTCTGACCAAGATGCTTCAAATTGTTTCTATCGTGGAGGTTTCTACAATTGGTTCGAAGGAGGCCCAACCAGCAGTTTCCTGGATCCAAAAACTCCAGGATACACTCCAGCTGACGGGAACTCGTGTGCATCTGCTGGTCAATATTGTTCTGCCTCTTCTCAAATTACCTATTTCTATCCTTGCTCAAACGAGACGATTGACAACACTGCTGCTCCTTACAAAGGATGTTATTTCGGACGTGGAGCAATTCAGATCTCATACAATTACAACTATGGTCAATTCCAAGATTGGCTGAAATCGGTGAATATCAATGTGGATTTGTTGAATGAACCAAATCTTGTAATGACTAAAATGGATCCACCACTTGCTGTTTTGGCATCTCTCTGGTTCTACATGACTCCACAACCTCCGAAACCAGCAATGCATGATATTGTGATGGGAAATTGGAATAGTGGGGCTAAGAATCAGGCAGCTGGATATACTGGTCCAATCTTTGGACCAACTTCTCTGATTATCAATAATGAGTGTTCGGGAGAAGATCCAACGAATCCAGGAGGGCCTGGAGAGTCAAGAAGAATCAAGGCGTTCAAATGGTTCTGTGGATATTTTGACGCACCAACTGGACCAGATGAGACGCTTTCTTGCAAAAGTAAAATTATTCAATTTCAAGTGTTTTCCTAATTTTCAAAACTTTTCAGATATGCCTGTTCCTCTCGATCAGATCTTCTACAATCTCAGCTATCAACCTGATTGGTCTTCCACTTGGAAGGAGGTACCATGCACATGCGCTCCGGCCAGCTACGGTGGCCTGATCTATTATTACGACCCTGACTACTACCCAGCCAATTTTGTTGCTCAAAATGACTACAACCGACTAAAATGCATAGCGAGTATCTATGCGAATCCATCAATGTACTCGATGGATAATTCCACTTCTCCATGCCTCAACTATTAATTCCTTCTCAATCAATTCCCTTGTGATCCTTCCTTTCTGATACATTCCATCATTTAGTATTACTTTGTTTGTATTTATGTCTGACTAATAAAGTATATATTCTAACCTTTTTGAATTCTTTTATTGGTCTTTGAAGTGGTGCACACTTGAGTCCAAGAAGAGATGAAACTGAATATTCTGTAGTAATAACAAACATCTCAAAACAGGAAAGTAGAGTTTATTCCGAATGTCTTGGTCCCCAATCGGCCGTCCGATTCGTGTTGGATTATTTGAACACGATCCTGATGCATTCAACTGTTTCCGTCGGATGCCAAAGAAGCCGTGTGCTAAGCCGGGAGCTGAAATTGAAATAATTTCAATGGTGATGAAAATTCTCGATTGGCAGTGGGAAATCGTGAGTATTATTCTAAAGTTTTTCGACTAAATAGTGTTTCAGATTGATACAGAGAAAGAGTTTGACGTTGTGAATGACTTTGGAAATCCAAAACCAGATGGTAATTTCTCCGGAATAATGGGACTTCTTGCTGAAGATAAAATAGATATGAGTGGTTTGTCAATGAGAATAACGCCGGCGAGAATGGCTTTTGCCCATTTCACATTTCCTATTCGATACTTTCAACAAGTTTACATTATCAAACGCCCTCCGGAAAACGATTTTCGAAACTTTGTCTTTGCTCCATTCACAACCGATATGTGGTTACTTCTTCTGGCGACTATTATGGGAGTTTCAACGATGAGATTCGCCTGTGCATTATACTGGGATAGTCGAGTTGGATCTAAATTCAACATTTATACAAGCAGTGTCTTGGTAAAATCAAATTAGTGTTATATTCCCGATGATCATCTTCCAGGAAACATTCGGATTGATGTTGAAACAACGCGTCCAAGATCCAACAGCAATATCCACAATGCTTCTTGAAGGATTTCTGATAGTCGCCATGATGAGTATTGCTCAATACTATCAAACTTCAATGAACTCTCGGTTAACTGCTCCGCCTTCATCTCGAATTCCATTTTATCATCAAAATCAATTGATTGAATTGCTACTCGACAAAGAGACATACCTCACATATTACTTCAATTTGAGTTTAGAGGGATCAACGGAAAAGAACGAATACAATATAAAGCGAGCGATGGCTGTCAATCCGATCGTTGTAAGAGCACGGGAAGCTGATCTGATAAAGGAAATCCAGTGAGTTTTTATGTGATTGTGGAGTGATGAAACTATCGATACTTTAGAAAAGGAGGAGTGTTTTCTTCCACATACGATATAGAATTTCTGCCTCAAGCAGTGAGTGTTTGGGACAAACGACAAGGGTTAACAGTGATTCGAGATACGAGTGGAATCCTCAGTTACGTTGCGTTTGGTTTCAGTATCAGTAATCGAAAACTGTGTCAAATGTGAGTTCCAATTCAGAAACCCATGAAAAAGGAAGTTATTCAAGGTTCAACAAAGCACTGCTGAAAATACTTCCTGGAATAGCAAGTATCACTTTGGGACCAGGATATGGTACCAAAAAACAAGCTGAAGACATCACTGTTCAAGTAAAGAAAACCCGGCTTTCATTCAAGAAGCACTTGGAGCAATTGTTCTATATTTACTTGATTGGATGTGGAATCTCTCTGGCTTTCTTCATTATCGAGAAAGTTTTCTATCGAGTCAGAGTTCTGAAAAGACAAAAAGTTGGTTTTGAAAGCATTAAAACACATCATTCTCTCCGCTTTCAGGTATACCAAGTGAATCGGCAAGAATCCGATGTCACACCAGAATGTACATTTACTCCTTTGCCATATTAATACATTTCATTCAAAAATATAAAAATTCAAAGTATTGTGGTAACCGTTTTTGCACCCACATTTGGTTTTCTATTCAAGATTGTAGTAATAAAGTTCTTCCTATTTGTAGGATCCAAAATAAAATAGACGACAAAGTTGAAGCAAATACATCCGTAAAGATTGAAGAAACTGAACAACGACTGAAACTCGTGAGATTGTTGAGATATTTTCTGAAATATTCGAATTTCAAAGCAATGAATTTGCTGAACAAACTGGTTTGAACATTGAATAGAAATAGTTGTATAGATAATTGGCTGTGAGAAGAAGTGATACGACTAATGAGTTGATAATTAGGGACTTCTCTCCACTGCTTCGGTATACTTGACTTTTTTGTTTTCTGATTTTTATAGCGGCGAAAACAAAAATGTTCATAGCAACTGATGTCCAAGGGAGGAATATGTGAATGAACATACTAATTGATGAGTTCTGAAAATTGTCACTTTTAGTTTTAAAAAATCATTCAGTCTATTTACGATTCTCAAACGTAACGCATGTTTTTCCTTATCTTCACACACTGCCATTACTTGAAATTGAACCAGATCCATTTTGAAATAACAATCCTCTGGGATTATAATGATCATTTGACGGAAAAATAAAACAATCTGAATTTCAATTAACACTATCCAAATAAACTCCTGAAAACTTACCCATCCAATCGCCATGTAAATTTTCAATCGTTCGGAGCTGAAAACTTCACTTCCAATGGGTTTCCAAATAACCCAAACACGATTGACTGCCATCAGAATAGCCAGGAAAAATTTGGCTTGATAAGCCATTTGACTGATAATTTCAATTATTTTCACCGATCGGAATGAATAAAATTTAGGGTCCTGTGTAAAGAAATAGGGAAATTCAACGAGAAAATTCTGTGTTAAATTCATCAATATTTCGGAAACAATCATGTTGAACATGTAAACTCTTGAATGCACAACTGAATTATTTACAGTGTAACTTTTTTGAATAAATCAATACCTTTCTTACGTTGGAGCATTCTTATAAGAACACTGTTGTATAAATATGCAAATAGATGCATTAAAAGAGCAAGTGCTGGTCCTTGCCAGATCATTTTCAATGGGAAGAAGACTAAAAAACTGATAGAAGAATAGGAAAACTCAGAGAACTGAAAAAAGAGATGAGGAACGAGAAAAAGAATGGATAGATTTTTATGAGGAAATATAATGGTTCGATCATAATTGAGGGTTTGAGTGGAAGAGAGAGCCTTTATGTTGGACGAATTTTCTTTGTCTTCAACCATTTTGGCTCGCAGAAAATTATTCGAAGAACGAGGAGGCGATTGGCTTTGTGGAATACGAAATAGATAAGGAAGTTGATGTAATTGGAAGAATAGATATTGAACCATCCGAGAAATATTTGAAAATTCCCAGGGAGAGTGTTGTATTGCTGAAAAATCTCAATCAATAGCTTTAGATTCCGATCAAGAAGACTCACTGGTTCATAATGTTTACGAAGGAAAGTGTAGGCAGCGTCATATGCCATTACGAGGAAAACAATAAAAGATTGAATCACAAAATAAGTTTCATTGCGGGAACGTCGGTTGGCAGCGACTACAGATACTCTGGCGACAGCTGAAGTTTTAAGAATTGAGATAAATTCACTGATTTCCAGTGGGATGCGATGAAAAACTTCGGTAGCAATAACTCACCAACTTTGAAGCAGCCACAACGACGAGATTTAGCGTACACAACCATCATAATGTTCAATATCAGAGTCATCACAAGAAGATAATGAGATTTGTAGACAAAGTCTGGCTGAAATTATCATATTCGAACTACACATTTAAAACCATCCAAACCCATTCAAAGTAGTCACAGTTGTTGTCGAGAGCAAACGTTTCGGTGTTGAATTTAGGAAAGCAACCGACGAGAAGAAGATACCAGGATCCAATGAATGCCAACATCCATACTCCAATACCAAAAAAGCCGATTGTTTCCGATTCGAAATACTTATTGAATCTTGGATGAATACTACAAATGAATCGATTGACTGCCATCATAAAAGTCATGAAGTATCGAATTGTGTTAACTGTCCACATTTGGACAGTCATAAACATAATGCACACCATTTTGAAGACATAGATCGATGATTGGTCCTCAGTTTCCAGAACATATTCGACAGAGAAGTGTTGACAGATGTTTAGTAGGACTTCAACGAAGATCATATGAGCTATGTAAACCTTAGTTTTGATGGCTGAAACAAATTTATGAAATCGTATTCAAATCTTGATAAGCTACCATTGCTTTTGAAAACCGAAAAGAGCAGGATTAGATTGAAAAGGTAACTGAAGAAGTGTGTGAAACAAGTTAATGCCTTTATTCCGTCCATGAAATCACTCTGAAAGTTTTTAAAGTCTGATGTGAAACTAGTCGAAAGCTGAAACCTTAAGCAAGGTGTTGTTGGAATAGAACTGAAATTCGCCATTCTGCAGAGGAAGCATCCTTACAGTATACCTGAATCAGAACAAGAATTTGTAGAAATCGTACAAAAAATGTGGATAAAACTATGAAATACATAAATTCGAATGTAGTTTCAGACGGATTTGTGCCGGAAGAAGAAAACGATGAGATTAGGATACACAAACTCACTTCTTACCCGCCTCCGGAACAAAAATATCAATATTATGGTGAAGAAATTGAGATGGTCTTTCGATCATTTTCTTCTGAATTCAGTTGAATGTTTCGAATAGAAGGAATAGCGAAAAGACAACAAGGAAATAAGGACTTGTCAATTTAAATGCAAATAGGATAGAAGGATTTGATGAATGTAGAGTGATGAAAAAATGACTGACATTTTGAATGGAACAGAGATGGTTTTAGCATGAATCAGCTTCTCGAATATCTCAAAAATTTGAGCGAATCTACGTGAACTCAGATGGTGAATTATTCGGAGAAGAATTTGATGCGCTCAAAAAGTTTTGAGACGTTGGATTCTTGAAATATGAGATTCACCAGATGTACTTCTCTCCTATTTCCTTTATTTTGCATAATACAAGTTCGTTTTTTTCTTTCTTAGGATATGAGCATCGAGAATTTTTTATAGGCCCGAAATCTAATTTCTGATGCTTCAGCATGGGATGAAGAATTGAAAAAGTTATTATGGACACTGAACCAAATGAAAGATAATAATAGAGAATTGTTAATACAACGTCTTACAATCAATGGTAAGATTTTGTTGAAATTTGATTTAAATCGGAAGAAGGAAATACTAAAATAACCTTAAATTCATAGGAATAGAAAACTCTCTCACAAAGTTTTTGGAAAATGCGTGGGATCGAGATCTGAAGTTCAGGGTGAGAGTCCATAAGATTTCCAGACACGAGTGTTTTTTTTTTCAGTTCGAGACTTCTTTCTTACCTGTTCACATTTTATGCCGAGATTCAGAAGAAAATGCATTTCACAGAAGAAGCGGGGCAGTTTTGGAGGCTACGGTAGATAGCAGAAATCATGAATTGGAACTTCATAGATGGGTGGCAGTGTTCTATTCAGTAGTGAGTTCATTAGATACATTCTCTGAGAATTAACTTTAGGATAAGAATACTGGATACTATTTGGAACATTTGAGAGATCAAGGTGTCATTCAAAAAGAAAATGGGAAAAATAATGAAGAAGCTACTGGAAGAATAATAATGGATTCCGTATATGAATGTCCACGCTATACACATTTTGATGTTGAGAATCACAGAATACGAGGTGTGTGATTTGAGTTCAACTTGATATATGAACTCATTTTTTTGAAGGAATAGAAAAAGAAAGAGAAGATCAAATCATCAGAAGTATCGAGAACAGATGGGAAGAAGATGAGGGAGAGTTCTAGAGGGAAATAAAGGAGCTCAAGTTTTCTCATGATTACTTTTTTTCACGGATATAAATGTCGGTTTTTCTTCTAAATTTTGAGAGCGAGGTCTCAAGGTCCCAGGGTCTGTGAGATAAATGGCTAAAGAAGGAGGATCCTAGAACATTATGTTTTTTGAGGCGTGTATTCAGAGAAAAAAATTGTATTCTGAAGAATTTCTTTATCATCATTATGTATTAGGGCACAAATCATCCTCGATGTTAATGTTTACTGTAGATAAATGTGCACCTCTACAATCCCAATTTTTGTTTCTTCTACAGTATACTTTGTTTCTCTGTTTTCAAATTTTCTTGCTTTTCGTATTTTCAATCCTTTATGTTAATATTTCTAATTACAATCAAGATACAAAGATTTTTGAGCATCTCTGTTAGCTTTCCGTTCTGTAGTTGCTTCTTCTTCCTAGCTTTTCTCGTTTCAGGTGACCCTTTGAACTAGCCTCCTGCCACTAACTTGTTATTTCTGAAACCTCATTCAACCATTTTCCGTTTTCTTTTGTTTCTTCTCAAATCATTAAATCATCGCATCACAATCTCTATTCCTCTCTCTTTTTTCTATATTATTTCTGATTACGATTTCGTCTTTCCTTCATTTTCTTCTTCGGTAAATGATCGAACTTGGTGGGCAAGACACAAAGAGAATGCTTCGATTTTCTTTTTTTCGTGTCAATTCTCACGAACTGTTGATGAATCGTAAGTAGAAGACGTTGGGAATGATTTGTCTTCTTACTTGTATTCTTCTTATTCTAGTTTATGAAACTGAGCAAAGGTTGGTTTGAGGTTTAGATCGTTCCTGTGTTTGCCAAAACTTTTTAATTTTCACAATTTCTGAAATTTCATTATTTTTACAAAAAAAAATATATACATACAGTTCCTAGTTCAAAATGCTTTTCTATATTTGTTTGTCAATTTTTTTTTGTCTGTTTTAGTCAAATAACATTGCCGGTTTTTGTAATAATTTTTTTTTTTTGGTAATATTCTGAATTTCAATCGCTGAAGTCTCAGATCAATCAATAAAACATTCAAAACAAGATATCGGTAATTTCATTCAACTATTCGATTATTCTCATTCCAGAGGTCCACCCGGAATAGCAACAGCCCCATCTGATCCTCCTGTAACACCAGCTCCTATCCGACGGCAACCAAGTGTAGTACAAACGACATGGGCTCCTCAAATCGATCAAACGAACACGTGGCAACAGTCCCAACAACAGCAACCCCAACAAAGTAATTGGGGTCAAGATAATCAGCCGGCAACGGATGAAGCATGGAATCCAGAGTGGAGCAACAGAGGGCCACCACCACCGGAATGGCGAGATCGAGGACCCCCGCCACCAGATTTTGACGATTGGCATCATCATCGACCACCATGGAGGCGTGGTCCATGGTGGAGAAGGCCACCACCGCCATGGGGACCACCACCACCGGGACCTCCACCGCCAGGACCACCTCCATTCGGCTGGAGAGGATTGTAATATCTAGGAGTTGACATTTGTAATTATAAAATTCATACCACACAAAATTTGAAGAAAAAATGAAATCGTCAAAAACCAGTGATAACCAAGCCAAATTAAAAATGATGAATAAAACACCCAATGAGATTCAAAGACAGAGATAACAACGGTAAAATGTGGGAACGGGAGTTGATAGATAAAATGTGGTAAGTCAATAAATTATGCAAGTGGGAAGTTAAAAAGAGAACCGGTGGAATCGAAAGCCGAATAGACGAAAAAGTTGCGAACAGGATTTTTTCCTTCTGTGATTGATCTGATAGCTTCTTGGCCGATCAATCCACCGACACATGCAGATGTTGGACCGAATTCGGGCGAGAATAGGCTGAAAAGAAAAATTAATTGAAAAAACTTGTAAGCTTGTTCACGTTGACTTACTGATTGAATTTTTCCGGCTGAACTGGTTGCGTTTCAAGACTGTAATTTGCTTTGAGGACTTCCTCCTTCCAAATTGGAACCAATTCGCTAATGTCCTTATCAGGGTTCCCAGTGAACTTTCCCTCTTTAGAAGCTCGCAACATAGTTTTCACAAGAAAATACGAATGAAGAGCAAGCGTCTTGCATTTCCGGAGATTTTTTTTGCTCGAAAAATTTGAGCCAAGTGCTTGTTCAAATTTTGGATAAGCGGTTTTCACCGGCTCGAACACTTCATCCTCCACTGTCATAACCGTGTTGGTTTCCTCGACAGCTTCGCCTCCAAGTGTTACGAGATCCGGAATGTCGACCTTCCTGGAAAATAAATTTATGGATTCGTGATTGTAAGATGTTCATACGTAAGAATAGGGTGTCCGTCGAAATCGAAGAAGGCATAGCCAATCCACCCGTAAATCGCTCCAGAGATAAAACGAATCTGATTTTTGTGACAGATCTCATTCAATTTGTTCGTTCTGTCATAGCTCTCATCGAGAACGATCACAATAGTAAATCCGCGAATAAATGACTCAATTTCAGAATCTGATTTCGAGAGGACATCTTCTTCAACGATAGAAAGTTTTACATTCCGATTCAAATTCGAAAGAAATCCGTGTGCTGCAGTCCATTTCTGTAAAAAAGTAGATTGAGTAAAACAAAGACGGAAAAACGTACTGTCATAGTAGTGTTATCCACAGAAGCATCATAAAGGAAATTGGAGCCGATTTCCGATTGGTCTACAAGTCTATGATCGACTAAATGCATTTCATCAACTCCTGCCAACGACATTGTTTTAGCTACTTCAGCTCCAAGCTGTGTTCCTCCGATGATTAAAACTTTAGCGTTTCGAAGCCTAGAAGAAAAGAAGTTTTGAAACACATAGACATAATCAGAACTTACTTGGTTTGTGCTTCCATTCCCCAGAGCCGAACTTGACGGTCGTAAACTTCGAGCTCCTGCTTACTAACCTGAACATTTTCTTTTTGTTCTGTCATCCTGAAAAAAACATGGAGAGTTTAATCGAAACTGATACCACAGTATAGATATTTTAAATGGATCAAAACCAGAGAATCGCGAATAATAAAGCTTTAAATTAAATAATTTTATGACCAGAACTGAGAAGACGATTTTGGAACGGGGTGGTAAGAGAACACTAAACACAGGATACTTTCTAGCACAGGAAATAAGAACAATTCAACCTAGTACAAAATTTTAAAAAATGATGAGCATATGATTGTTTGCAACAATGGCATATATTTATGTCGCGCGCGAACGCGGGAACATTGAAAAAGGCCTCACAACGTTGTGAGGCACCGTGAAAGGGCAATCGTGATCATAATACATGTATACATCCTAGAGAAATAGAATAATTGGTTGGTGGATTATAAACAGTTTTCAAACACAAATCCTAGATGAGAAAAGAGAAAAAAAAACCCGAGATGGGATATTTAGTTAGCATTTTGCCAGGCATACGTCGGACGGTGATAAGCAGATGTATTTGCCGCCACTCTGTAGGAAGCGGACGTTGCATTGGGCGAACGAAGTTGTAGGTCATCTATAACACTTTATGAGGGTTAGCAGCCTAATATCAACTAAATCAGGCTTACGATTACTGAAGTTACTCGACGACCGAGACGGAGGAACACCATTAGACATCTCAGAACCATAACCAAACGAGGCGGTGGCAGAAACCGACGGTTTTTGTTCTGATTCTGGAGTTGCCACAGCAGTCGAACTAACACACTCCTGTTTCATGTCGTCTTTGTCCGATGGTCGACTCCAGGTGCAAATGAAACCTTCTTGGCATGCTGTCACAACACAATCTTTTCGGAACTCTAGAACAGTAAGGCGATCTTGAGAAACTTTCTTGCATGTAAGAGGTTCTGCAATTTAATTATGTTTAAAGCTCACTCTGATTTATGTCATACCAATTATGGGCACGTCTCTTATTCCAGGACAAGATGGAGAACCCAAGCGTGTATTCCTGCAATTAGTTGTTTGTCGGAGAGAAACTTTCCTTTTGATATTGTGGCGGTAAAATGCAGCTGGACCTGCGCCACCGCACTCCAGTGGTAAAAGGTCCCGACACGGTGATTTTTCCACTGGAGTGCGGTGGCGCAGGTCCAGCTGCATTTTACCGCCACAATATAATCATAGAGGAAAAAACGTACATATCTGTATTTGATACATTGTTCGGAGTGCTGGATCTGTTATTAGCTGCAGAACTGGAGCTTGATGAAGCGTTTCCACTTGAAGTGAATTTTGAAAGACTGAAGGGTTTCTTAGGGAAACGTCTTTTTTTCGCAGGTTTCTCTGTTTGAGGTGCAACAGCGTGATCAGCATGAGAATTTTGTGACAGAACCGCATTAGTGCTTGATGATCCGGCACCTCCAGGTGATATCTCTGGTAAATCTTCTAATCTGCCAGCCAATTGATTAATGTCAAGAACAACACTGGTAGCAATGATAGTGGAGTTACGATGACGTCGATGATTCCCTTTGTTGAGCATTTCGTATGTAATGTCCCATAAGCACAAAAACGTATCATGGCCCACGCTGCCGATTCGATAGACAATCTCATCGGCGCGTTGCAGCACGTTTGCAGAAGCAAGAGACGTTCTTGACAAAGTTGTAGATGGCTTCACGATTCCTGAGTTAGAATCCGCACTTGTAGATGGCGCGTTCCGATCTAATTCTTTTGAAACTTCGTCTAATGTAGTGGATGACGTTAATCCGAAATTGTCTGTTTCTCTTCTGTTTCTACGAACAACGTATGGATCGAATTGAACTTGACTGATCCAACTCTTATGAGCTTGTCCTCGGCAAACTACTTTTTTGTCCACAACACTGTACACTGTCAGTAGATCGTCTTCGCCACCTGTTGCGATTAGTTTGGAATCAGGACTCCAAGCAAGTGTTAGTAGTCCTCCTGAAAATGAAGATATAAAACGGTAACAAAAAAAAAATAACTGTTACCAAAGTATGACTTCATCGATGATAACAGTTCTTGTGATTCATAGTTAAAAATGCGAAGAAATCCATCGTGCGATACGGTGGCCATCATCTTAGTTTTTTCGGGTCCAGAAAAATTAAACTGGTGAATCGTTCCTTCTCCGATTCGCCATCGCAGTATAGGATTCCGCGGATGTTTTCCCTTGATGACGTATGTTGTGAAAC
The DNA here is from genome assembly GCA_963966625.1 of Caenorhabditis zanzibari. NCBI lineage: Eukaryota > Metazoa > Nematoda > Chromadorea > Rhabditida > Rhabditidae > Caenorhabditis > Caenorhabditis zanzibari. The sequence goes on along the minus strand of OZ016472.1, from coordinate 11,438,495 downwards.
TTGAACCCTACAAGAACGACATTCATAAGACCAACATGAATGATGTAGTACTTACCTCGGTTTGAACAACCCATTGCGGTTGCTGTGAACTACCATTACTACAACTAGTAATTGCAGGAACACGTTCATCGTAAAAATACAAATTTCCGGATACATGAGACGCTAGGAAAATATTCGGGTTTCCTGAAAAAAAAACTAGCTCCATTTTCATTGAACAATCAATAACTAACCAGGAAGAAAGCGAAGACAAGTAACTGCCGTCTTGTCTATGTAACGATCCTCATTGTATAGCTTACTGGACGGAATAGTAGAAATTTTATCTAGAGGATCTATTATCTGCAGTTGGCCAAGTGTGAACCCAATCAGCAATCTGTAAATACAAGACTTTACCAAAAAATTATTGAAACATCACTTACTGACTATTTGACGTCGGGGATCTTTCTTGATTGAATATGTGAAAAGATGGCGCAGTACCCTTGTAAACCCTCTTGTCGATCGGTCTGGTTAAATCTGTTTTCGTACGCGTACCCCTAAAAACCATATTGAAACTTCATATATTTTTTTAAAACCAACTTGTACGCGTACATATACAGTTCCTTCCCAACATTGAAACAAATGATCGATTCTTCGTTTTCTGCAGTCTATAAATACAGAAAATTAATGAATCATAGCGTTTTGATCTAATCTTGCAACAAAAAAAAAAGAAATTTCTCTCACTTGGTTTTGCATCAATGGAGATCCGTTTTCTTCTCTCCTGTTCGGGTCGTATGAGGAAGAGCATTCCATGGCTACGTCAGACGGAATCGCGTCCCTAGATGGAAAATCGAGGAAGCTAACATGAACGGTTGAAGTTACGCCCGCCATCTGATTATTGGCCGCTGCAAGCCCAGGAGGAACTTGGTAGTGGGCTAAAGGGCGAGGGCGCGACAATTCGGCTGTTTTGACTACTTGATAAACTCCGTCTTCAACCGCGAATATTCGTTTAATTTCCTTCTCCTCTCTAGGTTGCTGAAGGTAACCTGAAAGTATATTCATGATACTACTTGCGATGGATAGATAATCTAAATTCGCAATCTGCGAGACTTTTCCTCACATTGGCCCCGATTTTTATCGCTAAAAATCCTAGCCAAGGAAGCAGAGAAAGTTAAAGACATTTATTTATTTTATTAATTTCTATGTAAGATTAGGCTAACGAAGATCGATGAGAAAAAACCGTTCCCGTTAGCAGAAAGTGAATCCTGCTTGAATGATAACATCCAAAAATAATATTTGTAGAGTCGATTTCAACTAAAAACTTTTTTTTTCTTTGCAGGTTTTCGTTTACTGCAAAACCACTTACAGTCGTTCGTTAACGGTGGATGTGCAGGATTAATATTTCCTCCAATTGACGACGTGGACGGTCCAAGATTGTTTTGATGCATTATCAAGGGAAACTAATCTGAAAATGTAAACTACTCAACCAGTCAGAACCATTTCACATTTATCCATAAACCATTGCGAAATTATCAACATCAGTCAACACAACAATAATACAAACCTTAACTTTGGTATTATTCGCAACATCCCGCATTTCAAGCCAGTCTGCTCATCATAATTTACTTCAATTAAGCAGTTTGTAGTCAATACTCTGCAAAACGCGACTTGCAAAAATGAAACTATATTTTTCGCTACAAATTTCGGCTATAACAGCGAAGAGATAAATATCAATGTGTAAAAGTTTCGAACGATAAGAACCAGAAAACATGTCTTTTGGGAGCAAAAAGGAAATTAAACTTCAAGAATACAAAAAAAAATTGCAAAAAATGCTGTGTGAAGTTTTATTTCGTTGAAGGCGTCGCGGCTCGTGGCGTTTCGCCGGTGCATAGGAGCGCAATTGCATTCTTCGTTTTTTTTCCCGAGACTCCACCGATTCCGGCGAAAAAAAACTGCGGCGTAAACAAATTGCGGCGAAGAAAGGGGCGGGGCCTATTTCGCAATTTGCCGCACGCAATATTTCAGAATCCAACTGCTTCAAACTGCCTTATTGAACCATTTTTTTTCTTGGAACGAAATTGATTTCTTTTAATAAATTCTCTTCAATCAAGTTTCATATGAAAAGTGCATTGCAATTCCCGGAAATTTGTTTTCTCACTTCGAACGAAAAAATATAGGAGTGTGCGGCAAAATTGCGAAATAGGCCCCGCCCCTTTCTTCGCCGCAATTTGTTTACGCCGCAGTTTTTTTTCGCCGGAATCGGTGGAGTCTCTTTTTCCCGAGACCGGCCCGATTCCGGAGAAAAAAAACTCCTGAGAAAAAAACTCCTGAGAAAAGGCGGGGCTTAATGTAGTAAACAACAACACTGATTGGTTGTTTACTTGTTTACTTGGGGTGATTTCGTGCGGCAGTTGCAAATAGATCCCGCCTTTTCTCAGGAGTTTTTTTCTCAGGAGTTTTTTTTCTCCGGAATCGGGCCGGTCTCTTTTTCCCCGGAAACTCGAGTATTTAAAACTGAAAATTTTCAGTTTTTTCGAGCCTGCAAATCGAAACGAACGCAAATCGGGGAAAAAAACAAAGAAAAAAGAATGGAAGGGTGGAAAGCGTGCACACATTGCAAAAAATGTGCGCAGGGGCTGCAAATTGCTGAAGGTTACTGTATTACTAAAATTCTCGCAACGAAAAGCAATTTGCAACCCCTGCGCATAATTTTTGCAATGTGCGCACGCTTTCCACCTTACTTCCCGACTTTTTTCTTCCCGTTTTGGACGGTCTTGTTTTTTTAGAGTAACTTTCGTACTATTTACCGTCTGGAATTTCAATGTGTGGAGCTTGAAAACGAGTAAGAGTCCGCTACATTTTCATAAAATTTTAATTAGTTTTCGTCCGTTTAAAATTGGTTAGTAAAAAAATGTCTGTTAATGATTAGTGATTATAAGTTGACTCTTTTTTTTTTGACATGTATTTAATCATCTAAATCTTTTTACCGTTCATATTGTATTCATTATTTACAGTTGTAGACTTGAATGCTTGCAGCATTTATAAAGTCCGCCAACAATCCAATCAGCAGACGAGCAATGTCGACGCTGTATCACGTATGCGACAAAATTGAGCAACGAATCATTTGGATCGATTGTGAGATGACAGGCCTTAATGTCGAAAAACAGGTATTACAATCTGATACTTATCAAATACAACATTTATCTTCAGACGCTGTGCGAAATTGCTGTCATCGTAACCGATTCAGAACTGAACACGATTGCCACCGGTCCCGATATCGTTATTCACCAGCCAAAAGAAGTTCTTGATAACATGGAAGAATGGCCACGGAAGACATTTCTTGAAAATGGATTGATGGATAAGATTATTGCCAGCAAGCATTCAATGTCTGAAGCTGAAAACGAAGTAATTGAGTTTCTGAAACTCCATGCTGTTCCAGGTATTTTTTTACCTCATGTTTCTCAATAATCCGTTCGACCTCAGTATTATCACATTAAAAAAATTACAGGGAAAAGTCCGATTGCGGGAAACTCAATTTACATGGACAGACTATTCATCAAAAAATACATGCCAAAACTCGACGAGTTCGCCCATTACCGTTGCATTGACGTTTCGACAATCAAAGGACTTGTTCAGCGGTGGTATCCAAACTACAAGGGACCGAAGAAGGCGTGTACTCACAGAGCATTCGACGATATCATGGAATCGATTGCGGAACTGAAAAATTACAGGGAAAACATTTTCGTTGATCCCAATTCTCGAACAATGTAGTTGCTTTTGTTTTTTCGATAGTTGTTTTCGCTGTTTCTTTTTTTATATTATTTCTGTTGTTGACTAAAAAGGGTAATAAATGTTTTGAATCTCATGTTGGAAATTCATTCAAATCATCAGGAAAATCGTGATTGGAGGGCTTTTTTGAAGACTATCAGTCATAGAACGGAAAGAGTGATAATATTAGAAATCCCCCTTGGTTAGCTTGATTTCCTTGTATTTTTCTTAGTTGAGCTTATGAATAGATGAGCGCCTACTTCCCACAATATGTCGTCAACCAATACATGTGTTCGCCAGAAAGAAGTTTCCTCGATCGAAATTTAACAGTGTGCAAACTTCTCATTCCTCCGCGGTACTCCTCCACTTGTTGCTCATCCATCTTTTTCTACTTCATCCTCTTCTTTCTTATCCTCATTTCCACTCCCCCACTTGTGTTGTTTCCTCATTCTCAACAAGAGAAGGATATTTCTCACTTCCTTCCAACGATTGTCCAGGTGTACAACGCTAAAAAATGGTGGTCAGTTTTTCAATCGTTTCTTGCTCTTTTCATTAGAATCAATTTGCAGAGAGTGAAGTTCGGAAAGGAGCAATACGATGCTATCAAAAAGTTTGAAGTTCAACATCATGGAGATTTCTGGAAACTCATTATGGATAAAGTTCGTGAGATAACATACCGTAAAATTTGTATTAGAAGGGCACCCCAATGAGCTCAAAAAAGTACATTGTTGAAATTCAAACAGATTGAAATTATTGTTATTAGAATCCTCGTTAAAAGTTGACTGGACAAGTCACAAAATATGTTACGAGTTTCTTACAGATGTTACGGTCCATTTTCAGAATTCAGAAATATATTTTTAGGTGTTGGAAAGATAGAGCGCATGTTTTTTAACAACAGATATTACGGTATGTGGAAGAAATAGTTTATAATGTTCTTGTCGGAACAAGTCCATAAGATTAGGCTCACTTAACTAAAAATATTTTTTTGAATCCTTCGGAAACTACAATCACATTCAGAATTGTTCACAAAACTCTTTGTTCATACTGCAAGAAGTTCAGCTCTGACAATATTATTGTATTCGAAAGAAGTTGATTTCAGGTTGGAAAATCGGATGGACTCTCGATCCTGGATGTTTCTGAGGAAGCCTGTTTGTTTGCACTAACATTGGCTGAAAATCACCCTTCCAATAAGTTTGTCCGATTTCTCTTATTCTGGAATTTCCGTTCTTAACTTTACAGATTAACAATCATGGCTTCTGCTGAAAAGCCGACTTTCAATTTCCCAGCGAATGTTGAATATCATAAAGGAAATGTAATGAGAAGTGCTGAATCGATTTCCCAGGTGTGTTCAAAAAGCGTTCGTTCTGCCGTATTTTCGAAAGAGACCAATCCCATAAAATCAAGTTAATGTGACCTATCAAATAATTGATAGGATAACGGAAGAATTGAGAGTTGATTAGAAATGTGTGTGTGTGCGTGCAGATATGTGAATTGGGCATCTGTTATGTAACAACACATGCTCTTTTTTCTTCTCTGGAGTCGCCGCCAAAACAACCTTCACTGACAACATTTGTGTCGTGAACCTTCGATCGAAAGATTTTTGAAGTTTACGGCGGCGCCATCCGAGTTTTTTGAGGCGATGAATAAGATGTGCGAATGGCGTATTGAATTACACGGTCTAGGGTGGGAGGTAGACGAGAATAGCCCATTGAAACACTTGAAGAGAAGATAGAGGATACAACAGAAAGAGTTTCGACCAAAAATCACTCGAATTACGTACTTTGTAAAGTTTTGACTCTACTCTTAACAAACGTCTCGATGTTGACGAGTTGTTTGTATACACGCGGTTACTGTAATTTTTTGAAACTTGACTTACCGTAAAATCTGTATTAGAAGGGCTTCGATAGAAAGGCACTACTATAATGGCACCCCGATGAGCTCAAAATAAGTACATTCTTGAAATTCAAACGGACTGAAAATAGTCTTATTAGAATCCTCGTCAAAAGGTGACTGGACAAGTCACAGAATATGTTACGAATTTTGTAACCAACAGATGTTATGATCCATTTTCAGAATTCAGAAATATACTTTTAGGTGTTGAAAAAATAGAGGGACATGCTCTTCCAATACAGGTTTTACGGTAATTTGTTGTATCCTCATTTTACTAGATTTGCGCAAAAATTTCATTAGACCCAACCAGTTATGTTTTGAAACTATCAAAACTCCTGTAAGTTCCCAAATAATCCATATCCCTCTCCTTTTCATTTTCTCTTCCCGTGGGTTACATGTGTTTTGGATGTTATATTTTTGCACAACTACAAAATATTTTCTAGGATCTCAAATGTATTTTCCCACACCTCCAATGTTGTTGCTGAACTTGTTCTCCAAGTTTCTTTCCCAAAGAATCAACTTCCGCAAGTAAACGATTCTCACATGTTACATTTTTCAGCGTGGACCCTTTGATCTGATCATCTTCAATGAAATCTCCCATGACATTGCCGATATTGATAAACTATTCAAAACGTTGAAAGGACTTCTTACAGGTTCATAACTGATTTTGTAGACTCAAGCACCAAATGTCTAATTCTAGATTCCGGCACAATAGTCCTCTTCTCTCGCCCCAAGAATCCACCTCTTCCAGTTCCAGACGTCTGTCTGATGCTTTGGAGAAAACTGGCTGCGACGAAAGAAGAGTTGCTTGCATCAGCAAATGCAGTGAGTTTCCCTGGTTCCTTCCGTAGACAGAAGATTCCCACGGACCACATGGGAATCGGTTATTAGATTAGATTGTAAGATCTATCTTTAACTCGTGGTTGATGCTGATCAGAACATACTTCACTAGATAGTTCGAGTTTTGCAAAAAGTAAGAATATGACAACTTCAGATGTTGAATCCAATAGAAACAATGAACTCAACTGATTGTTGAAATTACAGGCTCAACTGAACTCAACATGCTTCTCCGCTGCAGTTCCGATTTCTGTGGATAAGGTTCAATGGGAAAATATTCTGTATTCTGGATGCTTCCCAGCCATCAAAAACACTCCAAAATGTGATGAGCGTACTATTCGCGACTTCTGTGTGGCCAAATCTGGAAAGTTCGAGTTCGAAGAGAAACTTCTGATCGTTATGCTCCGCAAATAATTATGTGATTACGTTGTGTCTCATGTCAATGAATTTTGTTTTTCCCCCCGCCTGCAGGGTTCACTTTCTCTAGTTGACTCTCTATTCAATAATTGTTTTTTCATGAATAAATGCACGTATTCTGTGCTTCTGGAATATGTTGCAATGTGCACGGAAAAAAGAATATATGGGAAAGTTTCATGTGAGCATGAGATTTTTGTAACTCGTTCCTTCACTGCTCATTTTGGATTTGAACAATGTTTGAACATGTTGATCCACATCTTCTGCCTCTTGCAATATTCTTCTGTTTCTGTTCAACGATTGGACTTTTCGGGAATACAATTATGATATTTTGTTGTGCTATGACAAAGTAAAAAGTGTTCGCTTTTGAGAAACAAAGTTTAATTTTCAGAAGACTTCGATCTCCTTGCCACTTTCTCATTTCCCTAACATGTCTCATAGATGCATTTCATATCAGTGGACAGTATCCTTTTATTTATCAGTTTTTCACAGGATGTTCGTTTTTCTGACTATTCTCAATGTTTTCTCTTTGTTTTCAGTCACTTCAAGTCAATCTAATTGTTATTTCATTCTTATACTTCCCATAGTCGGTTATACTGCAGGTGGACCTCTGATTCTCGCAATGGGAATCGACCGATTTATTGCTGTCCAGTTTCCAACTAAATACAGGTATTATCAGCAAGCATCTGTGAAATACCTTGCAGTTCAAATGATATTTCCAATCATGTACACAATGTTTTTCTTAATGTTTGGATTTCTAGAACGAGATTCGACAGAGTTGGTTCATAAATAGTAGGTCATCAATTGAAACGTTCCCTTCAGACAAATCACTTGTGCTAATCCACTTGCTTTAAAAGGAGCATCGTTTCAATGGTACAACTATACATGTTCCGTTATTTATGTTGCTATATTCTTTGTTTATTTTAGAGTTTACATTTTGCTGAAATCGAACAAGACAAGTATGTAACATCGAAAAGTGAATTCTCATTTTCCTTATCAGGTTCTCGATTCAAAAGTGTGTTCCGTTCAATTCTGGTTACAGTTAGTTTCGTTTTGCTAGGATGGGCTACAACAACGATTGCAAACTCTGCATCGTATTCTGTCACAGACGATTTGAACACCGCTCATTTGATTCAAACGTATGCTGGAATTACAGTTAATTTTGCTGCAGCTTCCAACGTTTTTGTTTTCTACGCCATCAAGTAAGAACTTCAGAGGCAACATCGATGGTCATTATATTTCAGCTCGGAATACCGCGAAGCCATCAAGACACTTTTCGGAAAACAGAAGAAGATCGGAGTGCCTCACACGGAAACCTCCACAACTCATGATTTCGGTGCCCATGACTCAAAAAGATCCAAATCATTATCAATTCTGTCTATGCCCAAGTTTTTCTCATCTTCCAATTTGGTCTCCTCTTCCAGAAGAATGACACTTGTCTGATCATATTAGGCACTCACTACAACTACCCACTTGCCAAACTCCGCCCCTTTCTGTGTCGACATGCTCGCATGATGGTGTGAAAAAAGAATTTAAGCTTCGGGGCTGATGTATCAATCATTTTTCTAACCTAATAAATAATTTGTATCCAATTCAATCTAATGTTTGATTACATAAATCCAGCAATTTTGCCATTGGGCTTCTTCTTCTTTTTCTGCTCTTTAATTGGAGTCGTAGGTAACACTGTTATGGTTTTTTGCACTATAAGAACAAAGTATGTTTTAAATTAGATAAAACCTCTAACTTCAAATGAATTTAAGACGCTTCCGATCACCGTGTCATTTACTGATTTGTGCTACTTGTGTTGCCGATCTTCTTCATGTCTGCGGTCAATTCCCGTTTTGCGTTCATCTGTTCGGAAACTGTAGGAACTGAAAAATACTAATGCGATTCAGAATTTCCTTTCCTTTTCAGTAACATCTTCTCAAGCTCAATGTTTCTACATTCTCACCATCCCCATAATTGGCTTCACAACTGGAGGTCCTCTTATTTTGAGTATGGGTATTGACAGATTAATTGCTGTCAAGTTTCCAACAAAGTCAGTCCAAACTAGTTGACCTAATTTTTCAAACTCTTTTCAGGTATCGATATTATCAGGAAGAGCCTAGAAATTATGTAATTGCGCAGTTAGCTTTTCCTATCGTTTACAGCATTGTATTTCTGGTTTATGGTTTTTTGGTGAGGGACACTGATGTTAAAAAGTGAGCTTTAGAAGTCTGTAAATGTAATCGCTATTAATTTTCAGTCAACTCATTTGTTCGAATCCTCTTTCATTGAATGGAAATTCATTTCAAATGTTCACATATACCAGTGGTCTCATTTACATTGCTGTATTCTTTATCTATCTTGCAGTTTACGTTATGCTGAAGTCGAACAAAGCTAGTGAGCGAATCCAAATCTATCCTTCTTCAAGAAGTCACTTTTCTAGGCGCCCGATTCAAAAATGTCTTCCGATCCATTCTAGTAACCGTCGGCTTTGTGTTACTCGGTTGGGTAACCACAACAACTGCCAACACGTTGTCTTACTCCATAACAGACGACTTATTCACTATACAACTCATACAGATGTATGCTGGAATCACAGTTAACTTTGCCGCAGCTTCTAATGTTTTCGTTTTCTATGCCATCAAGTTTGTCTCTATCGAAATCTTTGAAACATTTCACATATTTCAATTTTCAGCTCGGAATACCGTTCCGTCATCAAATCAATGTTCGGAATTAGTACCAAAGGCGGAATGATCTTCGAGCCATCCAGTACTCAAACAGTTACAAAAGTCGTTCCTCGTTCTGTATCTCAACCGAATGTCATCTTTGAAAAGACACCAGCCGCAGCTCGCCGAATGACTGTTGTATAGTTTTACTTCTTATTTTTCTGACTCTCTCTTTTTCATCCTCACTTTTGAAAATCACGGCCGGGTTCAATAAATTAATGTTTTGATCAAATCTCTCCATGTTAATCACAAATCAAATTTCACAAACTCAATCTACTCCGATTTGTGCTGTCAGAGTCATTATAACTGGTCAGTGGAGTCTAAAAAATGACTGATTTATTACCAATTCGAAACGGGAACTTCTTGGTTTGTTTCAATGAGCTTTGATCTTGAACTAGGTGTGTCATCGTCACCACTTGATCATGGTAGGCGTAGCAGCGGGGTACATGAGAATGGAGACGTGGGAATTGGGGACGAAAGATTCATTGTGACACATTTCCCTTTTCAAGAGTTTCACTCGTTGAAGAGTCGAATAATGTTTGACTATATCTCGAAAGAGATTCTTCCTCTCGGATTCTTCTTCTTTTTCTGTTCCGTGATCGGAATCGCAGGAAACATTGTGATGCTCATGTGCTCTTTCCGAACAAAGTGAGTTTTCACAACGCCTGAAACGATATTAGATTCTATCTTACAGAAGATTCCGTTCTCCTTGCTATATTCTGATTACGGTAACATGTCTAGCGGATGCTATTCACATTAGTGGGCAGTTCCCTTTTTGTGTTCATCTTTTTGGAAATCGTGAGTTCTTTTATATAAATAACTTAATCAACAGCCAAAACCATCAAAACAGTTTAAAAATTCCAGTGACTTCTACCCAAGCCCAATGCTTTTACATGCTCACAATTCCTCTTATTGGACTCACTTCTGGAGGTCCTCTCATTCTGTCTATGGGCATTGATAGACTCATTGCTGTGAAATATCCCACCAGATACCGTTACTTTCAAGAAGAGCCAAAACTATACATTTTCGCCCAGTTACTTTTTCCCATTGCATATGCTGTAATATTTCTGGTTTATGGGTTTCTCGTCAGAGATACAGATATCAAAAAGTGATCACAGAACTTTTAATATTCTTAACCAGACCTAATTTCAGCCAAATAATTTGCGCAAATCCATTGGCTTTAAATGGAACTGCTTTCCAGATGTTCACCTATTCCAGTGGTATCATTTATGTGGTTGTCTTTATCGTTTATCTGACAGTTTACATCCTCTTAAAAAGCAACAAAGCTAGTGCTCGATTCAAAAGTGTATTCCGTTCTCTGGCAGTTACAGTAGGTCTTGTGATGTTCGGATGGGTGTCAACAACCACAGCCAACACGTTATCTTATTCCATTTCTGATAGTGCCTATACTGCCCAACTCATCCAAATGTACGCTGGAATTACGGTCAATGCTGCTGCGGCTTCCAATGTTTTTGTTTTTTATGCAATCAAGTAAGTTTTACTTTCTTTTTTACTTTTATTCAAGTAAACGATAAGGTTCCCTAGAGAGTCATCACGTGGGTGCACTTTGTGCAATTTGAGCTCTATAGAATTTACGTCAAAGGGTATAATATATTGAAAACATGTGATTTGTCCTCGTAAAACTCAAGAATCGCCCTATAGACTTATGGGAAAATGAAACCCTCGTGAGATCACTTCTCGGCAAATATTGAAACTGTAAAAACATTAGAGACAGGGATTTTTGCAGCTCGGAATATCGTGAAGTCATCAAATCATTATTTGGATGCAAAAGTAAAGCGAATTCTCCTGCATTCGAAGCATCCAGCACAATGGTCACTGTCAAATCAGATGCAAATTTTCAGAAGAGAAGATCGACAATTCTGTTCGTTGCACTTTTAGTACATTTTCAAAATTCATTAATATATTTTTCAGGTCAACCAAGTCCATCGTGCCAATCATGAATTGAGTGATCTCCGTCATATTAATTTGCTTCTATTCAATGAATCATTTTCTTGAAACATATGTTGATTCCCACCAACTTATGCTTTTCTTAGGATCTTACAGAATATTTCTCCTCCTCCGTTTGGAGAACAACGATTCTCACGCCTATCACATGCAAATTCATTGCTTCAGACTTTTGATCAACTCGACATTTTTCTCTAGTCTAATCTCAAAAAATTTGGTTGCTAACATCTGTCATTCATTTCTGTCGCCTGACGACTTTTAAAGAATTTTTCGATTTTAGTAATTTGTTTTAATTCCGCTGCTTTATCTCTTGTAACTAACAATACAGTTTCAGCACCATGTTTGACCATATTCATCCGTTAATTCTCCCTCTGGGTTTCTTCTTTTTCATTAACTCCTTCATTGGCGTCATTGGAAACGCCATTATGCTCATCTGCTTCTTCAGAAACAAGTCGGTTTGAGAGTAAAACCTTGTGAATCCATTTAGATTTATTCCAGACGACTTCGTTCTCCATGTCACATATTGATCAGCTTGACCTGTATCTCCGATTTACTGCACTTATGTGCTCAATTCGTCTATTGTGTTCATTTGTTTGGAAATAGTAATTTTCAAAACTGTCTGAATTACAAAAAACATCTTATTACAGGGACAAGTTCTCAAGCGCAGTGTTTCTACATGCTCATTGTTCCACTCTCTGGGGTTGGAGCATCTGGTCCTCTGATTTTAGCAATGGGTGTTGATAGATTGATTGCTGTCAAGTTACCAACAAAGTATTTGAAATTCCACACAACATTTTTAGCTAGTCAATTTCAGATATCGTCTGTTCCAACAAGAACCGAAACACTACATCTGTGGACAACTTGTGTTTCCCGTAGTTTATACTGTAGTTCTTCTTTACTATGGATTTCACTATCGGATTGTCGATGAAGAACTGTAGAGCGATTCAACTTTTCTTTGGATTTCCAATTAGATATTTTCAGACAAATTGCATGTGCAGTACCTCTCGCTCTTATGGGAACTCCATTCCAATTCTTCACTTACTCAAGCGCTCTCATTTATTTTTTCGTTGTTATCGTTTATGGTATCGTATATTTTTTGCTGAAATCCAATCAAGCTAGTAAGTATTATGACCCTGTTCCATATTCTCAAGAACGTTTTACAGGTGCTCGATTCAAAAGTGTTTTCCGTTCAATTATGGTTACTGTTGGCTTCGTTTTGTTTGGATGGGTTACGACGACACTCACAAATACCCTTTCATACGAGATTACTTCTGATACATTCACTGCTCAATTGATGCAAATGTATGCTGGAATTACAGTCAATTTTGCTGCTGCTTCAAATGTTTTCATTTTTTATGCGATCAAGTAAACCGATTTTCGAGTTAAGTGAAAAAATTAAAATCTTCAGCTCCGAGTATCGAGAAGTTATCAAAGCATTGTTCGGATGCAAAAGCAAAGCTAATACTCCAATGTTTGAAGCATCAAGTACAATGGTTACTGTATCTTCCACTTCTCAAATGCAAAAGAAACGAAAACTGACGATGGCTTCTATCAACTGAAGCTTTTGTTCAAATTTTCCTGACATTCCCCCGGAAAGAGAAAATATTGTTCAATTATTTCTGCTTTCTATTTTTGCGAATATGATCGAATAAAGGACAATCACTTGTAACTTGAGATCAGTGGCTTGTTTTCAATCTTGATTTTTGATTTTTTTTCTTATTTCAAAGCAGAAAAAAGAGTTTGTCATCATTCTCACTCATGTGGTTTTTAACAAGGTCGTTCTCATTAAAAGAAGACATTCAAATGTAATCTTCCGGATTAGAGAATGTTTTCCTTCTCATTCCTCACATTTTCCTAAACTTCGATCGTTGCGCATTTCTGAGTTTTTAAAAATCGATCCAAATAGTTTCTGAAAGTAAAAGAAAAAAGAAAAGTACATAGATAATTGGAAGAGAGACTTAAATGAATTTTATGAGAGTTCTATCCCGTCACTTTCAGTTTTCTCTCTTTTTTTCTCTCACTTTTCACTGGCTCATCAACATTTAATGGATCCGTTTAGTTTTTGATCGTTTCAAATATTTCATTTAGCGAGTCTTTCAACGAAAAAATGTGTTCAGGGAAAGGAAAGACGTCATTTTAAGGATTAAAAGTTTTCTTCTATTCTATTTTTCTACACTATTTGCAATCTTTTTCTAAGAAAAATGACCACGAGTTTGTGTAAATCCGACGAATAGGGCATTCCACTTGAAAAGAACTACTCTTACTTTTCTATTTGACTTAGATATAGTAAAACTATGGATATCTCTTTGATTTTAACTTTTCCTGACAGATACCAGAAATTTGAGAAACATGAAGTGAAACAAGAGCCGGTATTCAATTTCTGACGCTTCTCATTTCCTGAGAAAAAAAACGAAAAATTCAGAGGACCACTGTGCGTGGTATCCAGTGAATTCCATGATGAATATATTATTAGAATCGTTTCTTTTTCAGTTCACAGAGATCAATGTTTCACACATAATCTATGTTCCGAGAATTGTAGAAATATTTTTCAAATTTAGAAATATTCTGAAAAAATTTCAACTTTCTGCACGTATCACTCGTTGTTCCTCTATTTTTTTGTACCAAAAAGTGTACTTTGAAGCAAATCCGTTAGCTAATTAGCTCTATGGAGATTATTACAATGTATTTGAAATAGTTATTTTTGTTTTTCGTCAGTTTCCCCAACTACCAAGGGAATATAGATCACATCATGGATTTGACTATAAAAACCAAAACGCAGTCTTCATAATCTGATTCCAGAGAAATATGCAGATTCAAATTTCCGACAGAAATCTGAAAATGGGATGTTTTCATGGTCACCTCTTCTGGATTCTGAAGTGCTCTCTCTCTCTCTCTCTCACATCTTTTTTTCTAAAATATTCTTGGCGTTAAAGTGCAAAAACTAAACCGGAAACCACCTCGCTGAACTCAATGTTTCTGTCTTTTTTTTTCGATTTTGACCTTTTTTCGATTCTGTTTTTTTATCGTATTTCAGATCTCTGCTTTTCTTTTTGAAAAACAAGTCACATCTGACTTTTTGTTTTCAGAATATGTTCGAAGACGTGCATCCATGGATGATACCACTCACATTTTTCTACTTGCTCATCATTCCAATTGGGATTTTCAGTAATCTAATTATGATCATTTGCTTTTTTGTGAATCCGTAAGTGATCCTTGAATTCAATGATTCAAATTTTCTATTTTCAGACGTCTCCGATCTCCATTTCACATTCTACTCACGCTAACCTGTTTGGCTGATGGAATTCATGTCTGTGGTCAAATTGTCTTTGTCATTCAGCTACTCACAAACAGTTCGTGGAAAAAAGAAAAGATCATAAAAAGAGTAACCATTTTCAGCCTATTCATACCAGTCAACATGTTATCTCCTCAACTTTTTCCCGGTACTTGGCCTGACCATCGCTGCTCCTCTCCTTATGCAAATTGGTTTGGATCGTCTCTTAGCTGTCTCTTTTCCAATAAAGTAAGTGAAATCTGAGTCCGGCCACATTTTTCATATCATACTTCAGATATCGCGAGTTTCAATTTCAAAAAGGAATGTACACCTCAATCCATCTGATCTTCCCAACCCTCTACACATCTGCCATTCTCTATCTTGGTTTCGTCGAACGAAATAATGAGTGAGTAGTTCGATTCCGGTTTCCAAAGGATTTATTCCTCTTTTTAAATTGAGCATTTCCGTAATTGCAGACAAGTGAAATGCGCAATACCAACTGCCTTGGCAGGCGTTTCCTTCAAAGTTTTCACTCTTTCGAGTCATGCAATTTATGTGTCAATTATACTTGCCTACTTGATGACAGCTGTGCTTTTGAAGTTTCACGATACAAGTGAGTCCTTGTTTTTGAAACAGAGAAACAAACTAAATGCTCAGGTTCTCGATTTAAAGCAGTATTCAAATCAATTGGTGTCACCGTCGGAATAGTTCTATTCGGTTGGGCAATAACTACAGTATCCAACACTTTTGGATATTTTGTCACTGACGATTTGGAAATCTTTAACCTTATTCAAATGTATTCTGGAATCACAGTCAACATTGCAATATCATCAAATCTTTTTATATTCTACACTATCAAGTAAGCAGAAGTTTTAAAATATTTTTTCCGATTTGATGATAAACCGCAGAAGAACAAAAACCACATGTTTCCCCTGATAATTACAATAGAACTCCAAACAAGAAACAATTGTTTGCATAAAACATTCTTATCAATAATTTTTATTTTCAGTCCCGAATACCAACTGACTGTTAAAATGCTAATGGATGGTACATGTGCAAAACTTCCGACATTTTCTGACTCGGGAAGCGAACTTCAAAATCTTCGAAAGGCGACACAATCTCAAGACTCATAGTGGTCTGAATATTTCTGAATCTTCAAAGCTTCGTATATTTCTGAATGTTTCATATCTCAATTGTTTTGAGCACAATTTTATCACCAAAAAATGATCTCAATGTTCCTTCGACTCTCGATTCCCATGTTTTTTCATAAATAAATTTTTCCCATCATGCCGATGAATTGACGGAAATTAATAGCAGAAAATATTACTAAAAATTGAACACCAAATCTCAGGTCTAATTTTTATTGCAAAAATATACATATTCAAACCGATGAATTTCTTTAAATTTGGGATCCGGAATCACAGTTTACTCGTAGTCGTTTTTCTTTTTTTCCATTTGATTTCATTTGCACTTTCGATCTTCTTCATCTTCTCTCGATTCAACTGTATTATTGTTCTCGCTGTCCAACCTTTTCAAATCTGCTGAAAAGAGAAAATTGTGTTTGAAAGAAACAAAAGAAAGAAACGAATCACAAAAAAACGAACATTCACCTCACCATTCTGCCGTAACATTGCTGCCATCCGATCCTTGGGGAAGAGTTTCCAGAAGAATGTGAATCCGAATACAGTAACCATGAAGTTGAAGCCGAGATAGACGAAGAGAAGCGACATTTTTGAAGTCGTTACCAGAGATTCTTCAGTTGAAACCAGATGGCAACAGCAGCCAACGGTTAATTACGAATCTAGGGCAGTTCACGTAATAATTAATATTTTTCTTCTTTTTCAGTGTCTGAAATCAAGAAAATTCTGACTTGTCCTTTTTGTGACTTATCACACGTGTTAACTATAACTGACGTCGGGAGAAGAGCTGATAAGAAAATAAGATACAAAAAGAGACAGAAAAGTTGAGTCACACTGTAAATGCACCTGCCAGGAAACGATAGAAAAAGAGAAAATAATCCAAAAGTGGAGAGTGACGAATGGAATGACAAATGATAGCAAATATACGAAAAATCAGATGTAATACTAGAGTGTTGGATCAGAATAATACTCATCTGTGTGTTTTCAAAGGACAGTAGTAAGAATTAGACGGCCATTGTCTCTTTACAGACTTTAAATTCAAAGATTAGAGAGAAAAATAATAAATCTATTAAATGACTTGTCGCACGAATAGGCTTAACTTGGCTGTTCAAATCCCAGCATAACCTTTATTCAGTCTAACAGAAAGAGAAAGCAGAGGCTCATTAAAATTGGATTTTCTTCGGCTCTTTTATATTTCCATGAAAACAGGAGAGCCTGAACAAATTTAACTAATTAGGATTTTACGTAAAGCGATGCATTTCATCCAGAGTTTTCTCTTGAATGTTAATCTCCGCCCACTTCTCCTCAACCTAGTAATCATACGGCAATAAATATTCTCAGGTTTTCAAGTTTTTCAGCCGTCTTTCTCTCACATGGCTCGTTATTTAACCCGAGAAAAAAAGAGAGAAAAATGAAACGAAGATGATGAATAATGTAAAGACCGGATACAAAACGAAGAGAGCACCAATTGCAGAAAAAAGAAAAGGTGGGAAGAACTTATAGTGTGAAAAGAAATAAGAAGGACAAGAAAAAGGAAGAGAATGAAAAGGACGAATGAGAAGATGAAGAAGCGGGTAGGGGAGGAAATTAAGAAAAAGAAAAAATAATATATAGGAAGAAGGAGGAAGATCTCGCCTTGCTAAGTATTATAATCCTTGGCATGCTCAAAGAGACAGAAAAAACATGAAAAAACGGAAAAAAGCAAGGAGGAAACGGGAGCGAATCTTGATACATTCCTCCAAAAGAAATTGAAATCGAAAAAAAGGACGGACAAAAGAAGAGAAAGAAGAAGAAAGGAAAAGTTTGGAACGTCTAACAAAAGACTGCTGCTCTCTTCTTGTTTGTCGCTGTTTGATTGAGTTGCTATTAGATGAAATTGCCAGTTTTCAGATCTCATGAAATGGGGGCAACAAGCAATTTAAAAGCTTTTAGTGGATATTTGGATATATGGAATCATGGAAAAAGATTTTCGAGTTGGAAAGAGAGCACTTTTAGTATTACGAATATTCGACTGGGTCGGGCACGTTTGGATTTTAAAGCTCCGAAGATAACTTCTCAATCCTCACAAAAACGGTATTTGAGAGCACAACCAACATCAGCCAGGTTGCTTATAAATGAGGCTAATAAGTAGGTGTGGCAGTTTTTGGAAAGGTGAACTTTAAAAATGACGTTTTCAAAGTGTTTTTAATTGTTTTATGATACTTCAATTATGAATTTTGAATCAACAAAAACATGTATACCAAAATCAAGTATTGAAGTGCCATCGAAAAGTTTCCAAGTCAGAAAAATGAATGAAACTGCTGATTTCTTCACTTCTCCTTAACTTCATTCATATGTTTCATCGGTCGACGGTAAATATCACACTTTCTGTGAATCACCAAAAAATATTGACACTCACTTGTTTGTGAATCTCGAATCGTTGGGTTTCCAGAACTCACTTCTTATTTTTAGTTTTCAGAAATACTCATAAATTCTGGAGAACCGGAAAGATGTTTATGTGGAATAATTCAGTTGGTGATGTTTTCCTTCGAATTCCCTGCTCTCTTGCAGGTGAAAAAGAAAACGACGAAAGCCAAAGAATCATTGAAAAACGGATTGAATTTCAGGACAGGTGTGAGAAAACGTCGTCTATTGGAATTTGATTATTTTTGAATTCGTCAACCATTACACAAATCACGGAATGATAAGAATGAGCATATAATTGAGAACCAAAGAGAGAATCATAGATATGAAATGTGGCAGTAAGTAAGTCTCCTTGCGCAAACACCTGTCCCTTTCTTTTGGGAAGGCTCGCTGAGTTCTCACTGTTTACTCTGCTGTCCGATTGTTCGCACTGCGATACCAAATGTCTTGGATACTCGATAAGAATAAACGGAAAAAGGTTCAAAAAGTTGAGCACTTCGAGAAAAGAAAAAGCAGGAAAAAAACTAAAAGAGAAAGGAAAAGGTGCTTTCTGTTGAAACAAATGGATGGAGAAAATGGAGGAGATTGTTGAGTGGGAAACCAGGAAACAGAAGAACAATACCGACACAGAAAAAATATTTATGGGAAAATTGATTTTATTTCAGCAAAAAATATATTATTTTTTGTTTTCTTTTATGCGCACACAAAATGATTAAAGTATTAAACTCGAGATATGGCTCACTTTCAGGCCCATAATAATTAGAACAGAATATGAACAGAAAAAATGAGGGAATGGAAACAATGAAAAGTAAGGGAACAGCAGTAAAAACAAATTCCTAGAGACGACTTTCCTCTCCTCCAACACGATTGGTACTCTTCTTTTCTTTTGGCATACACGGAATGTATTGAACTGCAGGAATACGATTCAAGATATTCATTGCCCATGGAGGGAAGCTGTATGTGCACTCGTCAATTCCACCTGCATATATCTCTCCTCTCGGTCGAAGTCCTCGTTGTTCGCGTGTCGCACCTGGAAACGGACAATTTGTCCAGCTGACGTATAAAGGTTAAAAGGAAATGCAAATAAGCATTTTCTTTTTGATCTCATGAAGACCTAATAAATGAAGTCTCACCTCCTATCGTGTTATCCAGTATACATCCACAGAGTGCTCCAACAAACATTGGCATCTGGAGAAGAACATTGAGAATTTGATTTAACCATGGCCACGCATTCTCTACTGGGAACTTGTTGAAATACTTCGGAACAATCATGCCAAACATCATAGAAAATCCGAAGACACCCATATTTCGAGAAAGCGACATGTCGACTGTTTGTAGATTTGCAATAGCAACACCAACAACCATTGCCATGGAAGAAGCGAGAACACCACCGACAAGAGGATCCGGAATAGTGGATAAAAGAGCACCAATCTTGGTGATGAGACCGAGAACAATCAAGAAGAGTCCCGCCATGACCATAGTCCATCTGGATGCCACTCGAGTAACACCAATCACTCCAATATTTTCCGTATGTGTTGTCATTCCAACTCCAGGTCCAAGAAGTCCAGAAACTAAAGATCCAAGACCTTCTGCCAGAATTCCTCGATTTATAGCATGACTTGGAGGAGGGCGTTCTTCTGAGACTCTGGCGGCTGCATGATAATCTCCAACTGATTCAAATACAGATGTCATCGCAGATAGTGAGAAAAGCAAGAAGAGACCAAGATTGAATTCTGGGGCTCCAAACTTTCCAGGGTACGGTACTCCAAGCCAGGAGGATTCCCGGATTACTGTCAGGGATATATTCTTGTCAACACGGGCGGCACTATCTTCTGGGACCAAATTGAAAACGGTGAGGACAATGCAGAAGAGCCAAGAAGTACAGATGGCAATCAAGTACTGAAAATGTAAAAGTTTTCAGAGAAAATGTTCAGAAGATTCGACTTACGGGATATTGTCCGAAAATATTTACTTTATACCAGTGGAATCTTCTGTTTTTAATTCCAGGAATTGGAACTTTAACTTCAGCCAAATAGAGAATAGTGGCGAAGAGAGTAACTGCCTGTATGATAGCCACCCAATGCTTACTAATGTGTGTAACCATCAGATCAGTTTGACTGAATGCGAGAAGAAGCATCAAAGGGGATACCTGAATTTTTTTAATTTCTATTGATATTGTTCTAAAATATGAATACCGTCAATGGTCCGATGAACTTTGTGAGCATCCCAACAAGACCAGTGCATCCGATGAACATTGGAATAAAAGAAGAAGCAATGAGACATCCTTGAAGAAGAGCAAGTTTTCTGAAGAAGACCTCTTGGGGTACGGTATCATCCTCAGTGGCATTGCAGAAGTTTTCTGGAAGACTCATGAATCCTTGGACTGATGGAACATAAGCAAATGCAGTTCCTTGTAGCAATGCTAATCTGAAATTATATAGTTTAAAGAAAAAACAACTTTACTCAATTACCTCATTCCGAAAAGTGTTTGGATTATTGTAGAAATACCACTGCTTACAAATGTGGAACTTATAAGCGTTTGCCGGAGAAAAGCTGAAAAAGTTTAGATTTTTTTGAGAGGCCGCTTCAATTTTTCGAATTTACCTATTTTGTTTCCCGGACACAGTGAGTCAGCCATAATGATAGGTACTGTAAGAAGTGCGGAGACGCAAACCATAACCTGTTGAAATCCATAAAGAAGAGCAATTCCAATCGGAGGAGTGTCTCGAGCTCTTAGGAAAGGCCGTTGAGCAGTCGGTTCTCTTTCTTCAATCCTCTTCTCTGGATAATCCATTTTCAAAATGAATCACTAAAATTTACAAGTTTATGAAGTTGGAATACAGTGAACTGAAGAATAGCCACAATAGAATCAACACATTTTCGCACGGAACTTGACAGAATATGTTAATAGTGGACAGGGGAAACGGTATGATGTATGCAAAATAAAAATGATGACTGGCGAAACCCACAAGTTTTTTTTCAAGAACATGGAATTCATATTCTGAATGTTTGATTCTTTTGAAACTTACAAACCAAAGAACAATGGGGAACAAATAACGAGAGAGGTGGTAACATACAAGTTTCTCTCTGGAAAAAAAGTGACTGAACCTCAACAACTTAGTTTCAATGAAAAAAAACAATATTATACATCGGTTTCCCTCATGAGTTTCATAGTTTTATGTTTTTGTTAAGGTTAAGTTTAAAAAAATAGAGTTGAATGTAATTTTCGGTTATAGGTTATGTTCGCAACAGACATCATCACATTTTCATCTTTCAAAGTTTGAATTCTGATTACATATACGCCAAATAACGGGAGAAGAATAGTTTGAAAAATTATCATCTTATTCAAATTTCGATTCACAATTGTTTTCCAGTTTTCTAGACAAAGTCTGATAGACTACCAAAAACAAGTTAAGCACAAAAAACGAAACAAATAGATGTTGATGGACGGATTAATATGTTTTGTTGGCAGATTCACAGTCGCATTACTATTCGGTTCTGGGGCAAAAATAAACAGTATTGTTCTTCTTCGTTCAAAAAGAAATACTTGCCCCTAATTTGACGAATCGAATTTCAAAAAAAAAGCCAAGAAATTAAATTACCCGTTTTCAAAATGAATGATACGCAGATGAGACCGATGATATCACCGATTGATCAATAAAGATATCTGATTGTGGATGGAAAAGAAGACAAGGACAAGTGTGGAAAAGATGAGATAGATTATTGGCATTTTGCCATACGTGTAGATGACAGAAAGTGTCAAAAAAGAACGCGTTCGTTTGAATTCATTTTGTACAAGAAAAAAAAGAAGATGCTGGTAGGTGGATGATGGAATGAGAATACAGGAAGAATTGAAATGTTTTCTTATGTATATGTATACAAATGTGATAATGCCTCTGTTGTTATAGAAAAAAGGAAAGAGAAATAACATGGAGACGTATCACAGTCTGACGACTACTGGCGAAAAAAGAGAAGAAGGAAGGATTCGGCAAATTTTGTGAACAAAAATCAAACGGGGCGGGATGGAAATCTAGAAAGTGTGATAAAAACACAAATGGTTCCGTGTAAGTGTTTTTAAAAGAGAAAGTAGGAAGTACATTTTTGAACTTCGGAAGCGTGTGTCTGACTAGTTTTGATGTAAACAATTATGAATATTTATTGGTCTCTACAGTATTTTAACCAGACTTTAGTCCACAAACACTTATTTGGTAAAACTATGATAACGAGTGTGAAACCTACATGTGACAAAATGTCTGCTCGCTTTAAAAAATAAACAACAAAACAAAATCGTAAAACTCGGGGTTCGATTGGCAGCAAGTGAAGAATTTTTGGACCGGTTTTTTTGTAGAATGAGTTCGTCTCCTCTCTGCTCCAAGCGATTGGATTGATAGCTGAAAATCATTATTCTTCTCATTTCAGACCTTATCTCCTTAACTTCTTTTTAATACACACTTATTTTGAAGCTCATTGAACGCAGTTTTCAATTATGAATCCTTGAAAATCTCCAAAGTTACAGCTCATAACGAATGCAGCCTAATAGTAGTATTTTCTGAAACTATCTGTATTTCAATAACAATTCCGAACGATTTATTTTTGGGTGGTTCGACTTGTGCGCGCGCAGAGGATTGCACTGCGAAGATGGTGGTGTGAAGATGATAGAAGACAAAAGGGCTCTTTTCGTTATTCTTTCTAGATGGTGATGATGGTGTGTCTGTCGTTTGTGTGTGTGTGGCTCAGCTCATTTAACAATTGTGATGTGATGATCGGGTCGAAAAAACTGACAATAAAATATGAAAAGAAGAAGAAAAAGATGGAAATAGGAAATGGGAAGAAGGGAAGGAAATTCGGGAGGGGTGGGCAAATAGTCATGGTGATGGAATGGACGATGGAATATACTTACAAAATAGAAATCTGTAAATGTGGATGCGGCACCCGAAGCGACTATAACAATACGGATCACCGGATAATGGGGGTGTGTGTCGACTGGGATGATATCGATGATCTGTTTCATTTTCAACTAGAGGAGGGGGAAGGGAAGGAAGAAAGAAGAAGAATTTAGAGAGGAAAGAATGTTTTTGTACATTTAGTGGCTGCGTTTGTGGGCCTTCTGAACAGTGTCGAGCTTCTTGTTGGTTTGTCCAACGATTGGCTCGATGAGGTTGTATGGAGCCTCTCGGGTTCCGTGCAACATCAGTTCGAACTTCTTGAGGGTTCCAGCGTGTTCTCCTGGTCCCTAAAATATTTGTCTCGTTAGTTATGTCGATAGAGATGGCACCTTCTGTAGCTGCAAAACAATAACTCACTTGGAATCTGGCAACGAGTCTCCACTTTCCGGTTGGGTTCTCTCCCCAGGTGTGGGTAGTCATGAATGGCCAGTTGGTGAATCCATCCTTTGAGTCGTCATCCTTTGGTCTTCTGGAGAGAATCATTGTACGGGTTCCCATTGGAGAGATCAAGTAGAGAGTGGTGTCACCACGACGAGTCGAGTTGAAGGAGACAACAGCTTGAACGTGTTCCAAATATCGAACTTCGTATTGGGTTCCAACGCATCCATCGGTGTTGATTTCCAGGATTAGGTTTCCGTCGGCGGGGATCTCACTGAAAGTTACACAATATTTATTTTAACTGATACGCTTGTTACTTACTGTGGGGTGTCAATAAGTCCAGCAGTGCAGTGATAACGTGGTGGGGCAGTCTTCCAGGCCATAGCCAACATAACCATTTCAGCAGCATCGAGAACACCGAATCCGAACAGATGATTGTATTCAAGTCCAACACCATTCATTTGCCATTCGAAGTGAGAGCAGTTTCCATGAGAATCTCTGTGGTTGTCCTTGATTCCAAGTGCTGGGAGCTCACGGCATCTTCCATCGAAAAGCGAGTTACGACTGGAAGTGAGGACAGTCAGATGCTGAAGATCTCTCCAGGTAAGAGATGGGTTGGCTTCGAGAGCAAGAGCAAACACTCCAGCTGCTTCTGGAGCAGCAGCGGATGTTCCAGAGTGAGAGCGAGTGCATCTTCCGTACAAGTCAGTGGTGGCAACTCCGGTTTCTGGATTACGTCCTCCGTTGGAGAAAGTGGAGGCAAGAGTGGATGAGCATGATCTGAAAGTATTGGATGATGCAGCATTTGATATTCTTGTAACTTACTCGTCGTAGTGAGCATTTTCTCCGTTGTTGATAGCCGAGTTGATAGAGATAGTCCACATGCTCGCAGCATATCCATCACAATTACAGTCATCATCCTCTCCTCCGTCTCCACTGGCCCAAACAAAGATCGATCCAAGTCCGTTACGTCCCTCGTTTACACCCTTGACGATGGCTCTCATCGTGGCGTTACGTGGTCCATCAACAGTCTTGCCATCATCAGTTGGTCCCCAGGAAGCCGAGTAGATATGAATCTTGTTTGGCTCATGTCCCATTGAGTTGGCCTCGATCAAATCGGTCATGTATGGTTGATCCAACATTCTGATTCCGGCAACCTTTCCGTCGTAGGCAACTCCGACTCCGCAGACTCCGTTGTCGCGAGCGGCAACGATTTCTCCAGCACAGCGAGTTCCATGGGAATTGAACCAGTCATCAGTGTATCTTGGATATGGGAATGGATCGTTGGATGAGAAATCGTACGAGGCTTCCGCATTCTGAAGAGAGCAATTTTTTTAAAGAGCATAAATAACTTTCATTTGTGCAAATCGAAGAACAGGAACTAAATTTATAACCGTCGTGGCTTTTTGAAAAACATATAATGTTTGAAAGTCATTGAAACGGAAAGTGCATCTAAGGTTTCTTGTATGTGTGAGATTAAAACATAAATGTTTTTGAAAAACATATTGAAACCCTCTTCATCAAATATCATCTGTAATCTGATACTTACGAAGTTGTTCTTAATATCCGGATGCATGTAATCCACTCCGTCATCCATGATTGCTGTCGTGATGTTCTTTCCAGTGAATCCCATTGCCCAAGCCTAAAACAATTTTCTTTTCTTTTCACTATTTTCTTTTTCTATCCCTCACCCTTTCCACATTCAAATCCAAACGGGCTTTTCCTCCGGCTTGTCCAGTGTTTTTCTGAAAAAAAGAGCATGTTGAGCAGAAGATTTTTCGGGTCAGAACATGGCACACATTCTTCTTTTTCTTTTCCTCCCTCATTTTTTCATGACGAAGAGTTATCTTATGAATTATTTACATGGTGCGACGGAAAGAGCCGAAAAACGAGACGAAAGAAAATTGTGATGAAGGCCCCAGGGCAAGAAAACCAAAAAAGAAGATGGAAAGATATCCTAATTTATGGGAGAAACGATGAGAAAAACGTCAGTGGAAAGAAGGAAAAAAGTGCTTGTATTCTGCATCTTTTATGAGTTTTTGTGCATTTCAAGACACCGCTCAAGACTTATTGCATTCTTTTTTCCTCCTCCTCTTACAAGAATACAACCTTTTTTGTTTTTCTCCTGGATACCTAATTATCTAAAATGCATGAGGGAAGTACAGCGCGAATGATTTACGTCACATGTCATGTCAGAATTTAAGAAAGTTCTAGAATATTTTAGCTTGGACTCACCAGGTACCATTGATATCCGTAAAGTGGATCCGATGGCGACATGACCGAAGAAAAGTCAAATTGGCTTTCAAGACGTTGTTCGAGTGGACGGTATCCTCGTTTTGTGCGGGTGTATCCTTTCAGCTGCTCAACATGAAGCACCTGAATTTAGAATGAATATAGGTGACGGAAATGACGTGACGGTTTGGAATATATCATTACTCTTACTTACTTTAAATCACATTACTCATTACTTAAAGTGATAGATCAATTTTATAAAAGGAACTGCACATAGATCTTCGATCTATCAAAAAGATTATTGAAATGAGTGGGTGGTGAGATTTAATTTTGTTAAGCAACGGCAGAGAATTCGAAGTTCGAAAGTTGCGAAGATCAGGATTGCAGTTTATACAACAAAAAAGTGAGCAAACATCAATTTACTAATTTGACATCAAATATCTCTTTTCTACAGGGCAGGTAAATTTATAAGTTCGGCCGGAAACTATATGGACTAGAGTCGATTCATCAGATCTTCCGCTTGAGAGCATAAAGAAATAGGAAACTAAAACCCAGATTGTTATGAATGTACCACGTAACATACAGTAACCCGACTCGCTCACCTCGTCATCATTATGAAGCTTGGCATGATGACCAGCAGATCTTCTGGTGCGTGCATGAACGAGAGCTGGCTGCACGAAATGAAACTCGTTATCACTTCCGGCAACTTGTCCTCGATTGATGAATCCGTGTCGTTTGGCTATCCGATGCGCATCTTCCAGTCCACCTCCCTCTTTTAAATGGACATGGAAGTGGTTAGTGTAGACGTCGACCGCCTCACCGATTCCGATTAGAATCGACAGGAACACACATATTAGGTCGACATGTGTGTTTTTCATACCTTCAATTACGAACTTTAAATGAATAAAGAGTTAGAGAAGCAGTAGAAATGAACGAGGAAGAAGAGAGAAACGGGTATGAGTCATGTGAAGTCGTTCAAGCTTTTTTTTTGGGAGCACATAATATCAGAAAGCAAGAATGAGGAATCCAACTTGAAGTTTTGAAAAGAAAGAACCACTAAAGCAAGACTTGAGACAAAAGACCTCCCTGACGAGTTTTCTACTCTCGGAAATTCGATATTACTCATTTCAGTTTTCAGAACACTAATTATTCAGAGACTCGCTGACACAGATACTTGAATGCGTTGGCTCAACGCACCCCTAGAAATGAATCATTATATTTCTTATCAGTACGGTGACTCACGGAAATTCAATTACCATGAGGCTTAGAGCTCACTAAATGCATTTTCAGATTTTTAATTTCCGGGAGAGACACAAATTCAGTGTACGTCTCCTTTGCAACACGGAACTAGACCTAATTTATCATACAAGAGACACAGAAAGAGTGACGTCGAGTTGGATCAGGATCAGAATGAGAATGAGTTCAGAAAGAAGTGCAAAAGGGCAAATGTGAGATGTCATTTCGAATCGAAAAAACACAAAAGCATCTAATTCATAATGACATGGTTGGAAGCGGAAATGCCAAAATCTTTTTTGCGCAAACTCGGGGAACAAGAAGAAGCTGTCAGTTTGGTTGAGTCGTCAGAGCGATGGCTGAAAAAAGTGGGCGGTGCGGAAAACAGGGCAAGACAGGCGAAGAAGAAGGGAAAGAAGAAGAAAAAAGAGAAAAGAAGAAGAAAAAGAAGAAGAAGAGGGACGATGAAGAGGTGGTGGGGGCGAAAGCTGTGCTCACGCGCGCGTGCCCGCACTGATCGATACGATGGAGCTGTCGTTTCGAAGGGAGCTGCACTGCACCTTATCGATCCGAAGAAGGGCTTGGCGCAGCTCTCTTTCTTTTTCTCTCGAACTGCTCTCTCCGGTTCGACGAGCATACACACACACACGCACACATAGATCTCATGAGTCTTCTCTTCTTTTTTCAGATGACGTCGTCTTTTTTGCCTCTTCTGAATACGATGGTGTGTGTCGAGGAGAGAGTGTCGTTTCAGAAGAGGATGTCTCTTCGACTCGCATGCGTTTTCCCTCCCTTTTTCTGCCTCGTTTCCAGCAGTGAAGAGATAATCAAATGAATGACACATAGAGAAAAGAGAAAGAAGAAGAAGATGTGCTTGGATATATGTGTGTGCGCTTCCGATTCATCATCATCATTCTCATCATCAGGAGCTCTTCGTGTTTTTCGGGAAGAAATTGAGCAGAACCAGAAATTCAAAAAAAGGGACATGAGTTAAAGCTTTTGCATATTTTAGAGCATTCTAGTTTTTGAAGTAAGGTAGAGAAGGAGGAGTTATATTTTGGGAACGTGGGTGTGAAGATTGAAAAAAGTTAGCTACACCTCCATTTCAGTTTCATGATGTTTCAGTCCCTTCTAGAGTCTACGTTACCTGTGGTATTTTGTTTTCCTTCTTCTCGTCCATAACTTGTATTTATCTAGAATCTCTAATGAATACCTAAAGAATCTTGAAAACAACCAAAATCTAATCAGAAAACCAATGATCAAAATTCTGGGTGTTAACAGGAAATTAAATTGAAGAAGTTTGATTCAGTGGAAAAGTAGGGAGAGAAAAAGAATACGAAGGAGGAGGAACAAAGAAAGCGCCATGTAGAGAACAACTCTCGGAAACAAGAGTTCAAAGAGCCAGAAAGACTCGAAAGGATTCTGGGAAAGGGTTGAGAGGAGAGACATGAGAAAGAGCAGCTTAACCTAATGGAAGAGCTCTTTGACCTCTTTTGGAATGTAACTCATGCTTTGGGGTTTCTTCTGAATAACAGCTCATTAGATCGCTTTTTGTGTGTTCTGTGAGTCTCAAATGTCACGTGATAATCTTCTAGAACCTTTTTATGAATTACTGATCTCTCAAAATCTCTAACTGGTTCTCTGTCACCCGAAATTGAACATGATTTAAATCTGAAAAATCGAAGAATGGAAGAAAATTGCAGCTATTCTTCATTGTGAAACTTTTATTGAAACTTCTACTAACGGCTTCAATGTGAAATTTTACAATTGATCATGAGAAAACTGAACTTTCCTTGTTCTAGACAGACTTCTATGGATGAAAAATAGAACAATACTAAACGTCTGACTCATGTAATCTTTGAATTTGCATGAGAACAGAAACCTTGAGATAACAGGTGTAAACGAAAACAAGGAAGAGATTTTTAGAAAAATATTGAAATTTCCTCCAAGTGTTAGAAGTAAGATTTCAAAAAATAATCATGCAGGATTAAGATTTTATGGTTCTGGGAATTCTTACAAAATCATCCAGATTAGAGATATACGGATTGTAACGAAGATAAAAAACATTTGGGATAAACGGATCGTCTCCAAAAAAAAACAATTGCAAACGGTTCTAGGATGAACGATAGACATTGGCTTTCAATGATTTGAATAAATCACAATCCGTTTTGGTTGAGTCAGGTATAAAATACAATGACATATAGAGTACTAATAACAATTTTGAATTGCTGATCCATCAAAAACAAAAAAAATGACGTGGGAGAAGTTGAGTTAATGATGAAGATGTTAGTCAATTGCAGAGAACAAAAACAAACGGAAAAAATTGGAGACAGAGAGATTATTTTTTTCCTATTCGTTTCTGCTTTCTCTCTTTTTTAGTTTGAAACCAAAATGAGTGAATCCCCGTGGTATAATCGTATACTTGCATATACTAATGTCTTCCATAAACTCTAAATGCCAAGAAATTCAATAGAAGCACCTCAATAACTGTTTTTCTGACAATCAAACAGCCTTAATCTTTTCAGACTTTCAAGGAAAAAACAACAATTGGCTCCTATAAGAATATGTTCCGGATAACTCTAATAGAATACAAAAGAATCAAACAAAAAGTTAGTGATTCTGGGTAATAATGAAAAAAACAAGAAGTGCTTCGACAAGAGTATAACCTCTGATTTTGACGCTAATGAAGTTTCCTAGGACTTCTGATCAAAACGCTCCTGTCATAGGGAGGGGGTTGTGGGATTTGATAAAATTTATGTTCACTAAACTCGTTTGTTAGCATTAGTTTCTTGAACTCATAGATCAGCACTTTGGAGTTTTATCCCTACCCCCATTCCAAAGTTGTCTAAATACCTAAATACAGTTTACACAACCGAAATCAGAAAGATTTTTGATTCATTTTTACATCTCTAAAAACTGAAAACTTTGAAGACAAGATATCGGATTCTATCAAAAGCATAAACACTTTTGTCTTTGATAAAAGTGTTCGGATCCGTGGGAAATTCTTTATTTCACAAAAAAATCTTGACATTGTTTTCGCTTCAAAAAAGAGAACAAAATGAGCACAAGGACAGAAAGGAGACGACGAGCACATTCAGCTGCGGAAGGAAATTCGAACTGAAATATTTCTCGTTGAAGGACGATGTCAAGCATACTCGAGATCTGACGTCATCGTAGTGAAATGACATATTGCACGCAGAGCGAAGAGGGAAATATTTTGAACTTCGTCATTTTTTTCAGGATGATATAAATCGGAATCGACTTATATCTATGAATAGAATAAATCCATCTAATGGAGATATTCGAAGTGATAACATATCTGAAACGGATATCTGAAAATGATGAATGAAGTGTGTTTCAATAACCCTAATCCTTTCTCGTTCTCACTTTTTGAATTCTTCTTTCTTCATATTCTCTGATTTATGTGATTCAGATTAACACTTCTCTACTGGCTATAGTGCATGAGCTCACGAGATGCTCCAGTCAACACATTTCGTAGAGCGCATTTGCATTCCCGTCAGTCGACAACCGGTTATTGTCTCCCATCTCTCTGCCGATCTGCCTCTCTTTTTCTCTCTTTTTTCCCTTTCAATAGAATCCAGTTTCCCTTGCTTGCACTCACCTCATACCTCTAATTTTTACACTAATTATATTAAACTTTAGACAAAAATTATTGATTTTGAGCTCGATTACGTAACTACTGCTCAATTCACCTTATTATTTTTAAAAATATTTTTTTGCCCGATCTTTGAAGTTTTGTACAGTAAATTATTATTCAAATGTCAGAAAAAACAGTAAAAATTGCGTTCCTCAAGGAACCGTATTTTCTATTTAAAGGCGCATGCACCGAATATTGCTTCGACTCTCGCAACGATATCGTATTTACATTTTTTTTAACCAAATTCTTATTTTTTATTCATGCGGGACTGAACCTAAATCCATTTAACCTATTTATTTCTTCAAGTATTTGCAATATATAAAAAAAAAGTTATTTCAGAGTCGTTAAACCGTCGAGCATCAAAAGATGTTGTTCGATGACGAATGGGTGAAAGCAGAGCCAATTGTGAACGCGCTGCTTTATCAAAAAGTGAGCGACAAACAGGAAACTCTCGATTTATGTAGATTTTTTTCAGCCGGTAACACCTGCAGCATGGCAAGATCTCTTCTTTCACGTGTACAAGATCACATCTTGGGTGGATGACGGCTCACAGAAGATTCGAGATATTCTTACTCACGATGTAAACGTATACGTTCATGAAGCGAGTGATGTGAGTTCAGAAAAAAATGCCAGATGAAACTGCAACAAAATAAAAGTTTCTACAGAGAATCAGACAAATGGAAACAGGCGAGAGTCTTCTGAATGCATACATCAAGGAATGGAACCGATTTTACAGTCAATCTAGCATTCTGCCACTACCATTCAAGGTTGGAGCTTCCAATTCAATATTTGTTCAACGCCTTTTTCAGAAACTTGACGAAAACACAAATTCTCGGAATGGAATACCAGATCACAACAATGAATCGATACGAATGGTGATGCTCGAAAAATGGAACGATATCATATTCACGAAAATCTCTGATCAGTTGCTGAGCGAAGCTCTACGACTCGTAAAAGAGGAACGTGATGGAAACATGATAAATAAAGATAGTGTTATCGGAATTCGCGAAAGCTTTGTTGCATTGAATGACCGATTTGGCGAGGCCCCTCTTCAAGTTTATCAGAAGTCGTTTGAAAAACAGTTCATTGAGCAGACTTCTGTATACTACAAGAAAATTTGCGGAAAAGTAAGCTCAGCCTTCCGTTTTTTCTTATAAGTC
Organism: Caenorhabditis zanzibari; assembly: GCA_963966625.1. Classification (NCBI taxonomy): domain Eukaryota; kingdom Metazoa; phylum Nematoda; class Chromadorea; order Rhabditida; family Rhabditidae; genus Caenorhabditis; species Caenorhabditis zanzibari. The sequence continues at coordinate 11,406,517 of OZ016472.1, read as the reverse complement.
GTTGTCGTTTCAGCTGCTCAACGAACTCGGAGTCCTCGAATACATGGTTTACGCAGACAAGAAGTTGGACGAAGAACAACAAAGAGCTCAAAGGTACTTGGATATGAATTCACCGACTGCCCAACAACACATGGAGACGGCAGTGATTGCGCTAGTGGAGAATTTTGAGGATACCATTCTAGCAGAATGTGCAAAACTTATCGCTCAACGAGATGTCGAACGTATGCTGTAAAATCATAAATAAAATACGTACTTAGTTATAGGTCTCCAACGTCTCTACCGATTGATCAGACGCACTCGTAGCGGTATCGAAACTGTTCTCAAATGTATTGATACGCATATTCGTACTGAAGGACTAAATGATATGAAAAACAATGCAGATACACTCGCAACGGTATTTACTCTTGCTTCGTTCTTCAGTTCTAATACGGGGCTATTTTAGGATCCTGAGAAATATGTTCAACAGTTGCTTATAATGTTCGATAAATTCTCAGCGTTGGTTCGTGAAGGTTTTTGTGATGATGCACGCCTTCTGACAGCGCGTGACAAAGCGTTCCGTGCAGTTGTCAACGATGCATCAATTTTCAAAACAGAAATGATGAACAAGAAAGGACGCATGTTGGCAGTGGAATCAAAATGTGCTGAGCTTCTAGCAAATTATTGCGATCTCCTTCTCCGCAAAACTCAGTTGAGTAAAAAGTTGACATCTGAAGAAATCGACGAAAAACTCAACCAAGTGGTATTATTCAAGCTCCTTGTTTCCCTTTCAGATCATATTTTTTCAGCTTCTCGTTTTGAAATATGTTGAGAACAAGGATGTGTTCATGCGATTCCATCGTGCTCATCTTTCTCGTCGTTTGATTCTTGAAATGAGCGCCGATCAAGAAAAAGAAGAAATGATGGTCACCAAATTGAGAGAATGTGGAATGCCATCGGATGCTGTCAACAAACTATCCAGAATGCTTCAAGATATCGAATTGAACAAGGTAATCATTTTATAGGTTTTTTTTACAATTTTTTGATGGTTTCAGGACATGAATGCATCATTCAAAAAGGCTCTGACAGGAACAAACAACAATAAATCTATCGCAGGTATTCGAATTTGACTTCATAAAAATAGTAATCCACTATCTTTTAAGATTCGATCAATCTCAAAGTGCTGAACGGAGGAGCGTGGGGTCGAGGTGGCTCGGAAAAAATACGATTCTCTCTTCCTCGAGAGCTCGAAGACTTCATTCCTGAGGTATGTGTTGACAAAATCGTAAAAACTAATAACAGAGTATTTTTCCAGATGGAAGCTTTCTACAAAAAGCAGCACAATGGCCGAAAGCTCTGTTGGATGCATCATTGGAGTAGTGGAACTGTAAGATCCAGACGTTTCAAAGAACTAGGGTTCGATCTTTACTTTTTCAGATGGTATTCGGTACTTCCCGCGGAGGTCGTTTCGATTTAGAAATCACTACATTCCAAATGGCTGTTCTATTTTGCTTCAATGAACGGGCGAACGACAAAATATCTTTGGAAACTCTCCGACTGGCAACCGAACTTCCAGATGCTGAACTCAATCGTACTCTCCTGGTATGCTTTTTACAATTTTGTTAATAGAAAAGTTGGTGATAATTTCAGTCACTCGTCGCATATCCGAAAATGCGTTCTCAAATTCTGCTCTGCGACGTACCATCTACAAACATTAGTGCTCGTGATTTCACTGATTCTACAAAATTCTACATCAATCACGATTTCCACTTGGTCAAAAACGGAAAAGCACAACAACGTGGAAAAGTGAATCTAATCGGACGTCTCCAGTTATCACTGGAAGCAAACGCTGAAAAAGAGCACGAAAGCATTGTTGCTCTGAGAGAATATCGTGTTCAAGAGGGAATTGTGAAGATTCTTAAAACGAGAAAGAGCACTTCGTTGGCTCAATTGACAATGGAATTGGTCGAAATATTGAAGCCATTGTTCATTCCGAACCGTAAAATTATCAAAGAACAAATCGACTGGCTCATTGAAAACAGGTTAGAATATTCGAATATCTTATTGCCTTATTTACTTGTGATCGTTTTAGATACATGGATCGTCGCCCGGATGACATCAACATGTTCGTATACCTCGCCTAATTAACATTTATCGCACCTTTTTGACCCCGAATCACTTCTAATAGTATCTCATGTATAAATTATGTAGTAATCTTCAGATCTAGTCCGTTGCATTGATTCAAAATCTACACCGTTGCTTTTTATTTATCTACATTTCGCCCACAGATTCCTGTACTATATTGTCATTTTCTTCCTCAAAATGTTTTTTTTCCGTTGATATGGGTTTCCCGGATACTTTGCTAATTTCCCACCATCTCCCATCACCATCATTTGTGTATTTTGCCTCTCTTTCAAATATTCTCTCAAAACTCAAATCAATGTTACCGTGATTGAATATACTGTCATTTTGCTCGCGACTTGAATGAAAACGTGATACATATTTGTACAGATTGCTTCCAGACATAGCAAAAACAAATGTCGAAAAGTATTATGGTAGAGTAAAGGTCAAGAAATGGATATAAAAATAACACAGTAGCCAGTGGAGAGGCAAAGATGAGTTCAGTATTCCTATTTTCTTTCCTTGTTTTAGCTAATGCTCAACTGCCTCAGTTGCCGCAGATGCAGATGGATTTGGTAATCAGCCGAATGAAGATTAATTCATCTCAGATCCAAAATTATTTCAGAATCCAATTCATCAACTGTGTCAACCATGTATTCTGGCAGCTAATGCTGTTAAGAACACAAACAAATCACCCAGTATCAAAGAGGTATCAGTTCAATTCGATGAAATAACTACATTTTTACAACCGTTTTTTTTTTGCAGGCAGAAAAAAAGACATGCAACACAATTCTGAAAAATGATTTAGTTTGTAATGGAGCTGTCGAAGTTGCTGGAATCTACCTGAATTGGACTCCCGCTGAAAAGATTTGCGAGAATTTTCAGATGTGTGCATCACTTTTGGACAATGGTAGAAAAAAGATGAGAGCTTCTGTGAAAGGGGCAAAACGACCAGATGAGTTAGCATTAATGGTTATGGATGTGAGCTGAACAGTATACTAGATTAGAAAAATTATATGATTTCAGATTTTTGAGAAGGACGAGTTCCCAGTTATGAACTCGAAATCTCGTTCAGCAAGGCAGGCTCAACCGCCAGTGGACTTGCTGAATTTGGAGGGAATTCAAAACTTCGAAAAACGTGAGATAGTTCTTATCAGTATTGAGTCATTAAAATATCAATTCAGTTCTTCGAGAACATACTCCTGAGATCAGTGAAGCACTCTCGAAATTTCTGAATAAATTCCAAGCTGCATTGAATGTCTATCTCAACGAGAAACCAACTTCTATCTAATATTCTAAACCTTCCAAAACTATCATAAAAAGAAAATAAACATTTGAATTATTTATCGAACGTGTCTTCAAAATTTGGAAAAAAGAAACATGTTTAGGGAATTGAAAAACGATCACAACGAATTACACCAATTGCACTCCAATTCCATCTTCGAACCAATCGATGTGTGACGACTTCTGTTCAATTCTGAATCCCCGTTTCGAATACTTTTTATGTAACAATCCATGATATTCTGTGTCATTGAGACTTGTTTGATTGGCGGAGGAATGATTTTCGTTCGACGAAAGAATGCAGTATCCGGAAGAATATGATAAGGAGGAGGAAGATTGAGGAAACCTTTAAAAGTAGTTGATAATGGGTTAATAAAAATGGAAACAAACCAGAAGATTGTTGAGCAGGGTAAAAAGAAAACGGAGTGATTGTTACGGAAGAATCACAACTTTCGGCGTTTGGAGAAACTGGAGAACCATTTGATCTTGCGAGAGAAAGAGAAGAAAATGAGGAAAATGATTGAGTAGAATTGGTGAAAATAGAAGATTGAGACACCTGAAATTGGAATTAAAATGTTTTCATAGCTTCCATTGAACTTACAGAAGAGTTATGTTGAAGGAAATTCGTGAAAATTTCAGTGAGCTCATCTACCGTAACCCCTTTTCCTGCCAAACTGACAATTTCTGTATCATTTGACTCTTGGATCGGAGTTTCCATACATTTCTTCCACTCTTCTGGTTTACATATTGTCCACATCGATTCTCCCACGAAAAGAATTCCAGATGTCAACTTTAACAGTTTCGCAATTGTTTTTCTGGCTTTCATTTCCGAACTGTTTTCGAATGTGACGAATGCTTGACATGCATCCAGAGTGCACATATGAACGGAGTTGACAGGTCCGAATCTGTAAATAAACTTAGGAGGCGATCATGGAAAATATCGAAAACAAACGGGTCTAATTCTTTTTTCACATCTTCTCTAGTGACCCTTTCTCCTTGTGAAAAGTTGATTATGACTGCATTCCGAGGGTGTTTTGTCTTTTTTTGGGGTTGTGGTTTGTATGAGTTTTTACTAGTCGATATCTCTGAAATATTTCGTGTTTTCAGATTTTGATAATGCTCAATACCTGAGTAGGTGGTGATTGGATATGAGTTGTTGTGGCCTATCGCCATAGTGATAATCGAGAAATGAAAAATTTTAAATCTTCATTTTTATTTGTCACGGTCTTCGAAATGTTAGTAATTCAGTCTCGACAAGCAAGGTTTTTGGAATTTGTTTTAGTAAGGGAAGGAAATTTACCCGTTTGGAAACAGGGATAATATGTAAGTTATTACGTTACAAAAGAAATTCGGTATACAAAAGAGCTAGAAAAGAGAAAATAGGGAGTTTCAAAGATCTGTCCGAAGATTTAGTGTACTTTGCAAGGCAAGTTCGATAACGAGGATAGTCAGCATATTCCATTGAACACAGTTGAGCACCTCTGAAAATTAGTATTTAAAGAAAACTTGAAAAATGAAAACCAACCTATACTCATCAACTGGCATCTCCGGATTCCAAAATGCTGTATTGTAGTTAATATAATTCATGAATAGACTATCGTTTGTCTTCATTCTCTCAAGAACATCTGATATCGAGTTAGGTGTGATGTCTCTGAATGTGGATTCTTAAAAACTGATATCAAACAAAAAATCGAACCCAGTGATTCCATAAGCATCTTTGAAGGAATATTCAAAAACAAATGGAGTTGAAGCATTTTGATTCAGTTCATCCAAATTGATGTAATAAGTCCTGTAAAAAATTTGGACAATATTTCAACTTTCCTGATTTTCTCACTTGATATCTTCGATCTTACTGTAGACGTCAGTTTCGTAAACTCTAAATGTCGGATTGTTGGCTCCTGCTCCTGGAAGTGTGGAGAACCAAGGAGTGACAGCTGGAGACATCAGTGCCAACTGAACAACACTCTCTTTTTCATCTTTAATCAAATGGAATGTATCAGTGTGATGATGTCCGAAAATCATCCATCCAATTGAGTTTGCATATCTGACCGTTAAATTAAGGAATTTTTCATTGTACTCATCACGGAACCAGGTGATGTTCGGAGTTTTTTCGAATGCTAAAAATTGTGAAATTAGGTTACTTAATGAGAAAGAATAACAACCTCCAGGTGCAATATGGGCAATTATGTGAACAAGAGAAGTACAGTTTTCTGAGATTCTATTCGGACAACGTTCCGCTTTTGTCAGTTCTGCCTCCAAGAATGCGAACTGATCAGCTGGATCTTCTTTGTTTGTGAAATTGACGTAAGCTTTGTTTGCACTGAAATGATTTCATTAGATGTCGGATGTTTCTCGGAACTAGCCTGTAATAGAGGTTCGTATTCAGCACAACAGCAGTCGCATTCGGTAGGCGATACTTATAGTAGCCACCTTGCAGGAATGTCGCCTGAATTTTTTTGATCAATTGAATCGATTTTTCATTTCAAACCTTGTTTTCTTCTCCCAACTTTCCCTTCCATAATTCCCATGTCTTTGTGTATAAGCTCGACTGAGATTCAAATCCATTCGATGGAGCATAATCATGATTTCCAAAAGTTGGCAAAATCGTCTGATTCGGGAATCTGAAACATTTTGAAAAATCTCCTACTCCGTATTACTCCACTATCATCAAAAATCATCTGGTTCCTGTTTAGAAATTCGTGTCACAAATATTTTTTCTCCCTACCATTACGTAAAGAAAACCAAGAAGCACATTTGATAAGAGGGATTATAGTGGCAAATCGTTTTAACAAAACGGTGAAAAAAATTGATGTACCTGGAGAAAAGAAGCGAGGTGGTTTCATTGACTGCGTCGAGCACAACTGGAAAGAAAATTATGATTTTTTTTTGGATTCATGCTTATTGAATAACCTTCCCATCCGTATCCCTCGATGTGTGCAACGTTGTCTCCTGTCCAAATAATCACATCGGGATTCGGGAAAATACGAGCCGATTCATCGATTGCATGTTGGATCAGTGGCTGAAAAAAGTCATATTCTGAAGATCCAGAAGAAATAACCTACTTTTGGTGCATCACACATGTAATCTCCAAACGGTCCAAGTGTTTGATTCCTTTTCACTCCATCGTCATGACACATTTTTTTGTTATTTCCATGAATGGAATACTCAATATCCAAATGGAAATCGGCAAGATGGAGGACTTGATAGGAAGAGATTCCACGTGGGAGAGCCAGCATAAGGAGGTACATTAACAAGTTGGGCCACATTCTGATAGTTGCTGAAAACAATGGTACAAAAATGATATTGGGAGAATTGAGGAAACGTTCTTATAAACATTCCATTCAATCACACGTTCTAGTATAAACAAAAACAGTAGCCACGCTTTTGCAAGGACACAATTCAACAGAAAAAAAGAGGGCAGTGGGAGAGAAGAAGAAAAAAGAAGGTGATAAGTATCTTGTAAACCATGCTCTTATTAACGACTTTCTTATCAATTATGTCATCAGACGAGCTACTGAAAAGAACATACAAAGTAAGGAGACGCCGATAAGTTCAGAATTTCGAAGGAATCGAAACAATTCTCCGAAGGTCGTTGAATCGAGAAGACCACGTGTGGAAAAGTGAATGGGAACAAAAAGAATGATAAGAGGGTACTGGGCCGAGGAGGGACATGGAATACTTTTTATGGAGAAAAAAATTATCAGGAACCTATTGGAAGAGAAAAGTTATGAAATGATTCATTACAGTTACAGCAGCTAGGTCATATGAAAATGATGATGAAAACTTTGATAATTTGTTGCTTTCCGAAATTCATTTTCACAAACGATACAGTTCAAAGTTGAAAATCAATGAATGATATCCGAGCGTTGCAACAAGAGAGTTAGTGAATCGATACAGTTTGTCAGTCTTGCTGCATTCCCAAGAGCAAGAATGGGAAATATGTTTTTGTTTAATCAAAGAGCATTGACTGTAAAGTTTATGGTGGTTGTATTTGAGACAATATTTTTTAAAGATTTCAACTTTCACGAATTTGGTGTATTGTCTGCACAGAACTCTTTTGAAACAGTTTTTACATTCCAGGCGTGTTTTTTGGAAATCATGTAAAACGGTCTCACTCAAGTCTGTTCATTTTCATATTTTATGAGTTTTCTAAGATCAGAAGAACAATGAAAATGATTTATGAAGCTGATAACAGAAGCATTCAAGAAAAGTCAAAAGATAATGATGATAATGAATTGCAACTTACTTTGATATGGTTTTCCAGATTTGAACTTTGATCCTCATTGAAAAAAAATAGTACTTCCGAGTCTGAAAATCAGGAAAAGTAGTAATAGGACATGAAAGTGGATACTGATATTTACGTTTTCATGTCATCGCCAAATTTAGATTTCAGATTTACAAAGAAAAACAAGAGTTCGAAGAATTCCAGCTATTTAAGTGAAGCATGCATGATTACATTGAGCTTACATGTGGGTCCAGACAGAAAAAAAAAACAGAAGCGAATCGGTAGTTCTCTGAAAATAGTTTATTCCCAAAAGGGAGTATCACATTTCGGATAATCAAATCAGAGGAAATTATAGGGAAAACTTCCAATTTCCACTTATTTGCAGTCTCTCTTAATCTAAAAAACTCAAACGACGTCAGATTTAATTCATGGTTTCAAACAGTTTCGATTTCGTATAAAAGAGAAGGAAGGAGACATCATCTCGAAACTTTTTTCATTTCAAAAAGGTCGCTGACCTATTCACATCTCATTTGTAGTTTTTTCTTTCCTTGACTGACTTCTTCTTTCATTTCTTCAAAGTTTGATGACATTATTCCGAGTACTCTTCCTTTTTGTTCTTCCTCTCAAATACCACACAAAACTAATTTACATAATTGTTTTCATAATTCGAAAAAGACGAAATTCATGCTTTTAGTCTATGAACGTTCCCTGATTTCGATCTCTAATCTTACTTATATATAATCCGCTAGAAAGTTTGTCTGTGGCTTGGTCACGATGTCCGCTTTAGTTTTCCGAAAGTTAAAGAATTTGGTCGCGCCACAAAATCGAACCCGCGACTACCGCGTGGCAGCACAGGTGATTCGCGAAATGTCTATTATTGGTAGAATATCGTTCGCGCACTTGTAGAAAACGTACTGGGAATCGCGTCTATAATAGACCGATTACAGGTCTATCGCGAAAAGTTAGCTGTAAACTACCAATATTCTACCTATCGCGAACAAAATGAGCTGTAATCGATATATCGCGAAGGCTATAAATTGACAGTTCCCGAACAGTAAAAAACCGCGGTAGCTCAAAAATTGATTTGTTTCAGTATTTAAAGTGGAGTTTTGGTATGTGACCTATATCATTCAATAACCCTTCAAAAATTATAGAAAAACATTTAATTTTTATCGACGGAGGACCATTGTGAACCACGGGAATTCGGGTCAAATGGTCAGTTTTCCTCTTGTTTTCCCTATACTTTGCCGTTATATTTTTCTTACTGTGAACTCCGACTTTAAAAATTTATATTTTTGCTCTCTTACAAATTCACGATGAGAAAATATAACTGCAAAATATAGGGAAAACAGAGAAAAAAGATCATTTGACCCGAATTCCCGTGGTTCACAATGGTCCTCCGTCGATAAAAATTAAATGTTTTTCTATAATTTTTGAAGGGTTATTGAATGATATAGGTCACATAACAAAACTCCACTTTGAGTTCTGACCATTTCCTAGTCAGGTAGATAGTTTCACGTCTAGTTATTAACTATTGTCTATTCAAAATGAATCGGAAGGATAACTTTTGCAAAATTTACTTGTAAACAACTTTTTAGGCTAGAAAAAACAATTTATTGCTCATAAGAATTAACAACATAAGAATTAGCAACAAAAAATAAGAATTGGCAACAAAAAAAATAAATATTTCCAACAAAAACATATAAAATTATGAAAAACGAAAAAAATTGTAAACAAAGAGTTGAAAGTTTAATTAGATTGCATTAGAAATGCATTTCATGATTCGATTCGAAAATTTTCTAGTTAGAAGCGGATTGTCTAACTAGATTCGGAAATCTTTCTCAGCGTTATCGAACCTAGCTACATTCAAGTTAGTAGCGCATTTTCTTTTTTGTTGTTGAGACTCTTATATATTCTTGACTTTAATAAATGTATTCAGAAACTATATAATTAGGTGTCCTGGCGGAGTTACAGAAACAAGTTCAGATTGTTTCGTCTTCGCGATAGACTGTTTATAGATTCGCGATAGACAGTGTATAGGTCGATTATTGATAAATCGCGAACGCCTCGCGATAGACATTTTGCAGATTCAGATTTTCGCGATTGGTAGAATATAGGTGGATTATACCCTTTAATCTGCAATTGACAAGTCACGAATCACCTGTGAGTGCAGCCCACAACCGACTGCGACACACGTGTAACGAAACCCAAATGATCGGGGCGTATAAAAACGTGATATTTCTAAGCAAAGTTGAGCGGCGAAGCCGCGAATCCAGCCTGCTGTAAGCAGGCTGGTTTCCAAATAAAGGGCCACCACTCTCTCCATTTAATTTTCCAACCAAAAACACCTCGAATCCCACGCATTCCCTCAGACCTTCAGATTCTTTTCTGATGTCTCGTCACTGCCCTTGCACCTGTCTGACGCAAACTTAAATTATCTTTGATAACTCAATCCGAAAAGCACATTCACTACGTTTTGCTGATTTTTTGCACTCTATCCGATGATGGTTTTATTGAGTTTTGGTGAGTATGCAAAGCCAAATTGCCATTAATTTCGGACAACACATCAGAAAATCGGAAGTCGTTGCTTGAATAAGAAATCAAGTATCAGGTCAGACGTAATATACTTGAAGTCATAAAATAAAATTAACACCAACTTTGGATTATTGAAAACTAAGTTAGTCGTGGAACACAGAAGAGTTCTAGATGTTTCTATATTTCTAATAAGGAACCAAACTATGAATTTTTCAAAATCCCCTGATCGGGCACAAATAATTCATGTTGCTGCACTGTTGGCTCAAATATCAGCATCGGCAATATGAATTTTCATTACATCATTCTCTATTTTCCATGTTTCATAGAAATTCTTGAGTTTCAACAAACGGGTGCAAAAATAACACAAAAATATGAAGTCCGGGCAGCTGTAAATTTTCAATTTGCTCAAATTTAAAACTGTGTGGGGCTGGAATTTGCAAATGGCGTCGAATGTCCCGCTGATGTTTAACCCGCCGACTCTCCACCGAATTTGTTTGCACCAACTCCAGAATAAATCCATAATTTCGATCCTAGTAGTGAGGGTGATCAGCTTCCCTGTGTCGCATAAGATTCTTGACCAGAGGATTTTTTTGCAAATTCAGTTTGCGAGAATGCAAAGTACTTGTCTCGATATCTCCGGTATAACTAGTTTAACAACGACATTGCTGAAATCACTACCGCAATTTTTTATAACATAAACAGATAATCCATGGCTCTTTGACTTGCTTGAAAGTAATCGGAATAGTTCTTACTTTTTTTCTGTTTCATGATGTTTTCATTTTCTCAGAACGGAAATGTACCTTGAATACTGAGAAACCCCAACACGGGTGTAAACTTTAAACTTTCAATAATATCTGAACATGCCCGCTCTATCAAAATATACAGTGAGCTCATTTACTTTCTGAGTACCACTTGACCAAAATATCAGAATTTGCGCATCTCCAAACTTAGAACGCATTGCTTTTTGAATTTCAAATTGACCGTTCCTGGTTCAAAAAGCTAAGAACGAGACTATTTCCGTATTGTTTTTCAACTGCGTCACTAGTCATCAATATAATTTTCTACAACTATCTGGACTGGTCCCCCTCTGAAAATATCGCGGACACTTCGTGACTCGAATTCATGATCAGGGGCTCATACGACGTCAGTAAAGTGCTGATTCGTATTCAACAGTCGCTTTCATTTTGCAACTGTGTCATCTTTTTACGAAGACCGCCCCTCTTTCCGTTTTAAAAAGGAAACCCATGTTTTGATGGAACCATCATCACTCATTTCTCGTCTGTGATGAAGATTATCTTTTGTCGTGCCCTTTTTTGTTTTCATTCCTAACAAATTCGGAACGCTTAGAGTGTCTGTGTACTTTCGGTGTTCAGAAAACGTCACATTTAGAACATGATAACAAGCTCAAAAATAGTAAGTTTCTCTTATTTCCTCTTCAACCATTTAAAATTGGAGCTGCTGATCTTTTGCGTAATATGATTTCAAGCACATGTTTACTGGAGAAATAATTCGTTTTGAAGATAGTAAGATTAAAACACAGACTCGGAAAATATTGAACACTTCTAATAATTCTGTCGTAAGTAAGAGCGTAGCCGATTTTTGAAGATCGAGAAGTAGGATATTGTTGCATTGAGTTCTTTACTATCTCAGAGATTTTCTCCGTGATTCATTTGGATCAGACGAGTCACAATGTTGATCCTCTTTCTTTTTTTCAAGGAACGAAACATCACATTTCTTCAGTCGGGTCTCATCCAGATCAACATTTACCCATAAGTATCTATTTTTTGATCCGATTTGATTGAAGCTCGGGAAATGTTAATCTGGATTTGTGAGATCTACTATATATTTTGTAAGATAATAAGATAAACACAGATAGTAGTAGTAGTAGTTTCACTGTCATAATTTTATTCTGAACATTCAAAAATCAAAATTCAAAAGTTTTCAGACAAATTGAAGTGTTTTTAATTGACTCTCTAAAAACAACTTCTTCCTCTTGTTCTTCATCTGTTCCTACATGAATTTTGAATAAGAATTCTCTTGAATTTCTAAATGAAATGACGTGTTAAACAGGAATGTTTTTACTCTGAAATGAGCGATTAAAAGTTCGTTGTGATCTGATCCATAAAAGATGTTCTCTGTTTGCCTCTTTGGGGTCTTCTCTGGTTAAAAGGCACAGCTTCTCAGTGTATAATTACGTATCCGGATTACATGCTGACACTGGATTTCAATTCAACAAAACAACAGGTTATTTGCACATCATTTTTCAGTGTTTTTTCTTGTTCCATTTTTTGTAACATCCTCCAACCAATCTTCGTCTTCTAATTTACGTTAGTTTTGAAAACTTCATCTAACGAAAATCAGTTGAGTTACCGATATATTAATGGCAGTATTTAGGTGGAGATCTAGCCACTCTTTCTGAAAAAAGAACTTGGTCTCGAAGAATTTCCATTCCTCCCTCACTTTCGAATGAATTAGATATTTCATTTGAATTATTTTACAATTCTATGAAAATTACGTCTTTCCGATTGTGATTCGTATCCACTTCCAGAAGTTCCGTGGGAATAGATCTAGAATTGCGCATCTCTAATGTTACAGCTCAATCTCACATTTACAAATGCACATACGCATGTGTTCTGTTTGCTCTTTTTGAGCAAAGGTTGGGAAAACTATTTTTAATTGATACAGGATATTACATCTGTTTTTTCTATACTTTGTTGAAAAGTCTAGAGATTGGAAAAATGAAAAAAGTTAGGGTCAAGTCATGAAGTTCAGTTATGATTAGGAATGCTACCAGATAAATTCCATATAACATTTTTCTGTACATCGTTCTTCATTGAATATGTTTAAGACTATTTTCATTATTTTCATCCGTTATCACTTTCCTCATTCAAGTCGTTTCCCATTCATATTTTGAATGATACAGTGATGTGATTACTAAGTTATGTGTATGTAAGTGTTTCTTTGCATGATCAGCATTCACTTAAAACTTCAGATTTCAATTTTGAAACTCTCTACGTGCCTAACAACAAAGACGGGTTTTCAAAATGCGCACTCATTATCAAATAGTTCGAGTTTAGGTTTTGTATCAAACAAAATACTTGATTTATGTGCAAACATTCAACTATTGTTGAAACGGAAGTTTTCAGGTCTATGTTTATGTCAAATAGTCCTTTTTGACACTGAACTCATTACTCTATAAATATAAACTATGTCCAAATCTTAGAAAACAATGGATACTGTACATAATTCACTCTTCTTAGATTTTCAGTATTTGTAGATTTTGTAAATTTTTGTAAAATTTGTAAAAAGATATTGGTGATGATAAACCCAATCATGAGATGCCCATGGAAAAAAAATCCCTGAATTTTGTACACGGAACCAACTGTTATATAAGAGGATTGAGTTTGTAATCTCAATTCTCCTGACGTGAGAAAATCTGAAATTAATTTCTGTTTACTCCTGACATCATCAGGAAATTCACTAGGAGTTCCAGATCAGTCACGGCTTGTTATTGTTCAAAAATGTGACGAGTTGCCACAAACCTCAGAAATTGAGAAGTTAGAAAGTTTTCTAAATTGATCTTAACTGATCACAGAAAAATGTGTGCCCGAATGGAGATCTCGCTACGACGGGGTACTTCGCTGACGTCCAAAGCAACCAAAATCAATTATCAACAACTTATAGGTTTTATATTACGTCGCTCACTACTAACTAGATCAACCTCTTTTTTTTCGGCTTGCCCACTTTTTTATATTCCGAGCATAGTTCATCATATACACCAGCTTGTCCACTCCTGTCCCTTTTCGTTTTCAGTTTTCTGGGCTCCTCCCATTATGCTCCGCCTTCCACCTTTTTCTTTTTTACAAATAGTCGTATTCTTATAATTCTAAAAGCTCTAAATACAGATGTCTTCCGTCTTCCAACTTATGGTCCTACTAACAATTGCTGCATCTTGCACTTCTTTCGGTAAGTTTCATCAGTATCACCCTTTTCCAATAATAGAAACAAATTTCACTATTCCTCTCTTTTTAGTGGTAGTCGTTGATCCATTCGAAAGAATAGAAGAGGTTAATGCGGCGACATCTGCTTCACAAGATCAGCAGATTCCAGTCGTCGCACCCTCGGATCCTATTCTACTTCGGAAGAGAAAGTCGATTCTAGTGGGACTCGCGGAGCACACGGAGGAAGTTTGCAAGACGAGAATCCGGCAAAACCATCGGCCACAATACGGACATAGTGAGTTCTAGAATTACTAAGAATAAAAGGATAACAAAGCATTCTCAGTCGCAAACGGCAGTCGGGTCGAGATTCAACAAGATGAGGAAAGTTTCTTGGAGGCAACGTTTGTGGAATGCCTTGGAGAAAACAGACCACCATGCCATGGAGTCGATCATGATCTGTAAGTTTGAATTGCGACAAAGGAATTCCAAATGAAAGATTTCATTTCAGATTCATTTCGGAGTGCGTTACTGTCTATGAGCACAGGCCAGCAAATGTTCGAGTTGTCAAAGCAGGTGGCTCATTCTTCCCTGCAACTATTCGGGTTAGTTTTAATATTAGAGATAAATCAGATCCGAATATGGCCCCTTATGCTGTTTTAAGTTTCATCATTTGATCGTTTTTCCATTATTCAGTTCAAGGCGGTCATTTCATCTTCACAAATATACTTTCAGGTCCCGATCCTTTGTGAATGTCGTCTCCGTCGCCAATTCAAGGATTTTGAGAAGAGGAAATAATCTTCTCGATCAGCATTAGTTAGCGATAGCCTTTGCTCCAGCTGCTCACAGAATTCTCACTGTGCCAACCGATCATCTCTCATTTGATCTGTTCATGATTTAAATGATACTCAAAAAAACCGTATGACTCATTTTCCCTCTGATCTCACTATCCTCTTTTTGCATCTCATCCTAACTCGCCAGTCTCTTCAATTGACGTTTTGGTGCCGTACAATAACTCATTGATGTTCCAGTTTCATTTGTGTTCCTTCTTTTTAATCCTCTTCTTCCTCTTCCAATTCCCTTTTTTATTTTCGTGTATCTATGTTATGACCTGCATTTATTTGTGTCACCATCTTTTATCCCAGTTTTAATTTATTTACCGTTTTGTGGAGACAATGAAAAAAACTGCGGGGAGAGCTGAGATCTATAAAAGTTTTCCATTTATGTTTTTTTGGAATGATGAAAATAATGACAAATTCTATTTGCAAGAATAAAAATACACAGATCGGAAGGTGGGTGGAATGACAATAGGAGTAATATTTATTAGAAGAAATCGAGCAAAATTCATCTGAAAGTCACTTCGAAAAAAACTATGGACTAATATGTTTCCCGAGATTGCTACCCAATGTACCTATCTTTTTGTAACTCAATGTGGGATTTCCGCGTATAGGATTCATGATGGTATTTTTTTCTCTCATCCGAAACAAGTGACGTCGATGAAAACAGTCTAAACGGAAATCTAGATTTCATACTCGCACAAAACACATTTTTATGAAAATAACGACGAGATCACATGCAAATTTATGTGAAAATATATTGAATGGTAACTATGTAGTTGTTTATGAAATATCAAGAAATGGAAAAGTATACCCATCACGACGCGGAGTTTCAATAATGTTCGATTCCATAAAAAAAAGTGAATCCAAATGACACTTCAAAAATTCTAAACAAAATATTTGTCCATTCTCAGTTTTGAAGGCTAATATTTTTCAGTGAAAGAGGATCTCACTTGCATAGGTGAACTGGAGTATTCAATTTCGGACAAAACGATGGATCAGAAAATAAATACCGTAAAGTCTGTATTAGAAGGGCATGCCCTTCTATTTTTCCATCGTATAAAAAGATTTTTTGAATTCTCAAAATGGATCATGAAATCTGTTGGAGAAGAGATTTGAAACATATCTTGTAACCTGTCTAGTTAACTTTTGACGAGGATTCTAATAGGACTGATTTCAATTTGTGTAAATTTCGAGAATGTGCTCATTTTGAGCTGATTGGGGTGCCCTCCTATTAAAGGTGCCCTTCTAATACAGATTTTACGATAATTACTTTTCTGTGTTATTGAAATAAAAGTATGGAAAGCACCGATTTAAAACATCACCTTCATCAGAAAGGCATTTTATTGAAGATCGTTCAATTTTCAGATGTTTTTTCTTGCTTTAGAACTTGCTAAGTTTCAATTCAAAATTTAAAAGCCATTCCTGGACTGCTCATTGTAACATTCATGTTTTTGGAAACTGCTCCCGAAAAATAGAAAAATCTAGTGTTACAGTTTCCAGTATACAAAGTGTTTTGAATTCAACGTTCATGTTCTCTTCGAATCAAGATTTCAGATATCCGTTTCAGCCGAATCTTCTTAAAAGGCGCGGACGCTAATTAAAAATTTTGATTTTTTTTACAAATTTTTATATTGGTCGGTTCAGAAAAACGCAAGGAGAAGAACACTCTCTTGCGGAAAGCTTGAGAAATTGCTCCAAAAAAAGTTATAGGTCAAAAATAAACACCCGAACTGAGCAGATTCCTATAGAGAAAATCTGCAAATTGGTCAAACGTGAATCTGAATATGAAGGTCAATTCTTTTTATGCAGTACTATTTATTCAAGATAAAAGAGAAAGTGGGTCAGGAAACATGTAGATGAAGATGAAAAATGTATTCTAGTTTATATCATACATAGCTGCCTCAGCTTCCGCTCTCGCTTCGATTTCACTTTGTTCACGACTGTCTCCGTTATTGTTGTGTTCATTTTTTAGAATCAGTTTTATAACATCGTTCCGCCATTCATGGTCCGTCTCCGTTTTTCGAGATTTGAAAACAATTTGTGCCGTGTAACATACAGAATGATGATTTTTTTTGGATTATTTCTGACCAAGAAAACCACTTGAAACCCGATTTTTCACCTAGAACTCATGAAAAAAGTCAAAATTCTGTTGAAAAACCAGAAATTTCGGCGAAAAATGTTATTAATTTTTTTTCCAATTTTCAAGAGAAGTTTGAGAATTTTGGCATTTCAAAACCAAAATTTTCAACTGGAAACCTATAAAAACTTACAAAAATCGAGAAAAAAATGAAGAAAATTCATTGAAAAAACGAGAAAATAGTAATTTTGCATTTTTCATGGGATTTTCGTAGGGTTTTCAGTGTTTTTGACCGAAAAATCAATGTAAAATCGAATTTTTCACCTAGAAATCAAAAAAAAATAACGAAAATCGAGAAAAAATGACGAAAATCCGATGAAAAAGGCGAATGCACTCATCCTCCCCACCTCTCGTTTTTCTCTGACCGCGAGATAGTGTGTGGCAGCGTGGAGAGTCCCACGCAAAACATACGGGGCGGCGGATCCCGTGAGGCGTCGTCCGCTCTCCATGACCACCCTATATAACGGCCGTCGCATTCTCGTATGCGCGCACAAGTGTCGATTATCCAACGACCACTCAGGCCGCGAGGACGCAACCCGACACAGGGATGCTGAGTAGGATCGGGAGGTATGAGATCCGAGAAAAGGGGTGGTGAAATCTCGCGAAAGTAGCCATTCTGTCATGAGTGCAGGAAATCGAACCCCGGAGCTGCAGTAACCGGGCATTTTTCGGGCTCCGGGGGGCCGGTTTTCGAGAAATTTTTCGCGAATTTTTTGTGTCCAATTTGACCATGGCCTCTATCCGACGTCGGGGCCGGGCCTACGTTGCCAGGGCCATGGTCATGTTCCGCCGGCGCCCACGCGGCCAGGCAGTGTGCCTTGGACTTCGCCCAACACTTTGCCCACGGCCTTGGTTAAATTTTGGCTTGCCCTAGTCCGAGCCCATGGTTAACGAAGTTAAAATTTCGAAGAAGACAAAAATGACGTGCGGGGGCGTACACGAGCGCCCAAAGGTCGGTGCGAGCGCACAGGAGGCTATTGCCGGGAGAGGGGTGTCTTGTGGGATCTGGGTGCACCACTACAGTATCTAAACACGTTCAAAAAATTGCGCACTAGTAAAATGGATTTTCCTCAGAGTAGTTTTTCCAGGGGCCATTCGTCCTCGGGGTTTTCAGGATCGTGGCCTCAGGTACCTGGGAAATACCCACCCTACCCACCCTGGCTCGAATTTAAACAAAAATTTTTCGCATTACCAAATTTTTATTTTGCCAATTTTTGGAAGTTTTTTTTTTCTAATTTCGATGAATATTCCTCTATCACTCTCTGCAGTTCAACACCACTTTTATGTTATTCCCGTTTTATACTTCAAAATTATCTAATTTCCGGTCACTTCCCTCAATAACCTTTTTCCAAATTTTTAACGATGCGGAAGTTGTTTTATGTGTAGGTGCGAACTTTTTGGTCAATATCGAAAAATTGTGGTTTTTTGATAAGGAGGAGTCTCGAAGCGAGGGCGGAAGCGGAGGCAGCTATGTATGATATAAACTAGAATATATTTTTCATCTTCTTCTACATGTTTCCTGACCCACTTTCTCTTTTATCTTGAATAAATAGTACTGCATAAAAAGAATTGACCTTTATATTCAGATTCACGTTTGATCAATTTGAGATTTTCTTTATAGGAATCTGCTCAGTTCGGGTGTTCATTTTTGACCTATAACTTTTTTGGAGCAATTTCTCAAACTTTCCGCAAGAGGGTGTTCTTCTCCTTGCGTTTTTCTGAATCGACCAATATAAAAATTTGTAAAAAAATCAAAATTTTTAATTAGCGTCCGCGCCCTTTAATCTCTGAAACTCCTACTTGATCCATATTACTCGATGATCACCTCGGGTACTGCCAATCTGATTCAAACCACTCTCCACTTCCCTCAAAAACAAAAAAAACATTCCCATCAGTCAATGAACGCTCGTGTGGGAAACGTGAGGAATCGTTGAGAAGCAATCAAAACAAAATACAAGACAGTTGTCTCTTGTTTATTTGGAAAAGAAAAAGTACTGATTCAATGCTTCATTCATTTGTCTTCATCTTTTTATTCGTTTTTGTGTAACAACACCGAAGGCTCTCAAGGACAGCCCCCCGTCTCGATCGCCATTTGATCGACATGGGGCAGTATGTTTGAATCATACTAGAAGAGAGATTGAAAGAATACCTGTTTATATTCTGTCGACAATACCCAATTATTATGTTTCTTTTTACTCTCCCTTCTATTGAACTTTTGAATTTTCAATTCCCTTTTGAATAGAAATTAATTCCTTCATCTCTATCAATTTTCTGTACTTTCTTTCTTGATCAAAACAACGTATTATTGTAGTCTACAGTTGATCTTTTCAGAATGCGAATTACGATCCTTCTCTTGGTTTTCCTATCCGTCGCTCTCGCATGCGACATCATTGTTCACTTGAAATCAGACACCGACAAGAAGTTCAGTGGACAAATCGTGGCCAGCAATGGAAAGAAATCCGAGAGGTTAGTTGTAGGAATATATTTGAGAAACTATATTTGAGATATTCCAGATGGAGTTATTTGAAGAAACTTCAAAAGAATACATTCCAACAGAAAGCTGACGAATGTGGACTCAAGGATTGGGAGATTACCACTTGGGATGAGACTGGGAAGCTAGTTGGAACTGTCAAAGTTACTTTGGATGGAATTGGAAGAGTCACCTACAAGGTTGGAGATGATTTGAAGGCCGTTCAAAAGGATCGTCAAGGAGCTATCTGCAAGGGACAATGCGCTCCATTGTAATTGTTCTCTATTAAATGATAAAACTAATTCATTCTGATTCGAGCAATAAACACATTAATGGAAGAGATAGTTTGAGAAGACATAGTGTATTTGATTCAAGGCAACATGGTGATGAGTTGAGAAGAAAAATATGTACAGGAGAGAAAAAATGGCAAACTGAAACCGAGACTAGCCGGAGGAGAATGTTAGTTGTGGCTGCGAACATCTCAATTTTTAATTAAGGAAACGAATTGACATCTTTTCTTCAATATCCGTCTTCTCCATTGCTCTACAAAATTCTTCGAACGAAATTTTGCCATCGCGATCAGCATCAGCTTCTTCGATTGTTCGGTCAGCAATTTTGTCCAGCTGATCGGATGTTATGTTGGCGCCAACCATACTGTTCAGGATCACTTTGAACTCTTCACGCGTAATGTAGTCATTTTTGTTCAGATCATACATTTTGAAGGCGACTGAAAAACAAGGAATATGCGATGCGAAACTAGGGAAACACTTACACAACAGCTTGTCTTTTCGCGAGTTCAGTGCATTCTTCTTAACTCGAGAAATCGGTTGGAAGTGAGCAAGAATTCGTACGAATTGACGGAAGTTCAACTGTTGCTCTTCATTATCTCCATTCGAAGAAGCCAATGTGAAGAATGCGTCAACGATTCGGTCTCCGAGCGGGTTCACGGCCAACTCGGGAACATTCAGAAAATCATCTCGAGAGAGGTAACCTTGCCCTACAAATGAATCTATCAGAATAAAGTTCGCTGTGAGAAACTTCATACCTTTCTTGTCAAGAGACAAAAATCTGCTGTAGAGTCGAACAATTTGGTTTCTGTTGACTGTAAAAATGCTCAGATGTCTCCTGTGAATAGAACATGGAACCTAAATGACTTACATTCAGTTTCATTCATTATTTCATCGATCTCTTCGTCTCTCAGCATCAAGGAACTGCTATTTCCCATTTTGAATAGCTGCAAAAATGAAGAATTCAGCGAGAAAAAAGGAATGAACCCGACAACAAGGGTTCGAAACGAACGCGCTTTAGGACAAAAACAGCGAGCTGGAACCTTCAACGGTGACGCAAAATTGCGCAGGCAATAAGAAAAATAAATTGTCCTTGAATCTTGTATAGATAAATATCAGATATTTCAAATCGATTCGCCACAATCTACTGATAACGAGGATAACGCGGGGAGAGGGTGGAAAAGAAAGAAGAGAAAACTATCGATTTTCAAAGCAACTGTCTTATCTTTATGAAATGGACGTCGTCATCACGCCAGGGAGGCAACAGGCACACAAACAGGAAAGTAAAGGCAATTGAAGTGGGAGGACATGATAACATAAATAACAGTAATCGAACAAAACACGTGAAAAAACGATTGAAATTGTGATATTGAAAAACAAGTTCGACTTCAATTCTATTTAGATGGCGCCTGCATTCGGTTTGGGTTGTATGTATCGAATTCTTCGTCTTCCACCTCTTCATCTTCATCATACGTGTCTTCCTCTTCTTCAGATTCGTCATCGTCGTCTTCTTCGCTTTCACTGAAAAAAAACTCGAATTTATTTTACTGTCACGCCTCCAATATTGGTTTGGCACATGATTTCATACAGCAAGCATAAGATTTTTGCAGCGGTTCGATAATTAACCCCCACATAAATTTTCCCATATCCAGTTTTCCCTTGGTGCCGACCAAAATGGGTTCATAACGCAGCGCATCGCAATGACCGCTCAAAAAAGGATCAGAAGACATGACGTAATTTTTAAGATGTTCTTCGTACCTTGGTGGAAGCATATCGTCATCGATCATTTTGTCGTTCGTTTTTCCGCGTTTCGCTTCGCGAGTCATTTTCAAAGCTTGTTCTTCGAAGCATTTTGGCCACTTTCCGAGTTCCCTGATGTAGAGCACATTGTCTTGATCCAAAATGTACTCGATCTCCCCTTTTACCTTCAAAATTGGTTGTTCATATGCAACTTTTACTGAATATATTTACCTTGTCACCTTCGACGATAGGGCGAACGACTATAAACTGATCACGACGGAGCCAAACAGCTTTCCGGAATTTAGTTGGCATTGAAACAACATAGCTGTCTCCATTTTGGTCGAGTACTTCATGCAGGTTGTTTCCACGCGATTGCCGGACCTGTGCAATGATGTCTTCTTCAGCAAGCTCGTAGAACTCGCTTCCAACCTATAAATTCATAATTTTCGTCAGAATTATTAAAAATTCAATTACCTTGTTGGTGATGTATCGCTTCTTGGTAGCAGCAGACATGATTTCAGATTGAGATGATTGAAGTTCAAGTTGGGAAGTATACGATTAATGTATCACTTCTTCTACTTATACGCATAAACTGGGGGAAGGCCCGAACCTGAAAAAAATAACGATATTGATCGGTGTGATTGTCAATAGTTAGGCAAGTATAAGTATAACAAATGCTGCGTCCAAAGTAGTTTTTACATGCAAAATTTGCAGCAAACATGCGTCCAACTTAACGAAACATTTTCTCTTTTTTTGCCTTTTCCGCCATCGCTGCGAAACCAATTCTGGAACCGTATCAAACCTTGAAAGACGCATGGGTTTTTCTGCAAACTTCTTACGGTACTAGAAGTGGTCTCGCGACGGACCGCCGCAAAAAAGACGCAATTTTTGAGTGAAAAAACTACTTTGGAAGGAGCAAAAATCTGAATAAGTGATATTTTGGCAGAATGACAGAATATTTATTTCGAGAATTGTTATGAAAATTTATGTGAAGCACTGCTGACGCGAAACAGTCGCCGCTGACACGTTTCTCGTGCGTTTGCGCGATACGGGTCATATGACGTCATGACTCATGGTTACCTTTTTTATTGTGGCGGTAAAATGCAGCTGGACCTGCGCCACCGCACTCCAGTGAAAAAATCACCGTGTCGGGACCTTTTAGCACAGGAGTGCGGTGGCGCAGGTCCAGCTGCATTTTACCGCCACAATAGATGCACTATTTAGTTCTAAAGGGTGAATCTGCAATTAGTTTATGAAACACGATATTAATTTACAAATACACAGTTAATGTACATGACTGAAAAGTGAATAAAATGAGATTTTAGATAATAATCATCCGTCAGAAGTTGAGTTTGCCTGAATCTGGGTCAACATTGGTGGACATGTTGGGATAATGGCGTTGTCGAAATCAGGAGTGCATGCTACAAAACAAGCTGGATATTTCTGTGCCTCAAGCTGCGCAATGATATTAGCTCCACGATAAACATTGCTTGTAACATTATTAGAATGATTTTGTTGGCTACTGGAAGTCGTCGCATTTTTCAGCATCAAGTTCCGACTTTTTTCGCTCATCGTTATCTGCAATTGGAAGTTTCTGAAATGTACAAGGATAGAGGTAATGGGATAAGATAGTATTTCAGTTTGTTCAAACAAGCTGATGTGAGGATTTAGCTTCACAGACATCCAAAAGTGAACGTTTCATTAAACAGCTCGGTAACAAGAACAATAACAAATAACAAAAAAAAACCCGCATCATTGAGAAATCATGTCACAACTTTATCAACTTTGACATCCTCTTGCTCATCTTGTTCATCTTCCACACCTTCTTCGTCATCATCTTCTGGTGTCCACCATCCAACGCATCCTAATCCATTGCTAGCCATTGTTCCTTTTATTTCCATACTTTTTTCTAACTTCCGTTCTTCCATGGTAAGGTCTGGTTTCAGATCTCTGCAAAATTCGTTATATTCATTCGAACTGAACTCGTAACTTACTTGAAAACTATTTCTGTCGTACGGAACCTTACAATCTTGCCTGGATCCATGTAAAGTTTGGCTGGCGGCTCATCTTCCTGGGCGTATTCCCAATACCAAACTTGTCCATCTTCTTCGAAAACGTGAGGCTCCGGGAGTTTTTCAGCCGGGACAAAGATGTCTTCGAAAAATTCGATGGAAAGTGTGAGACCCTGACGGGACGATGCAATTACTTTGGCTTCGATAACTTCATCCACGAATGGACGAAAAACGATCATTCGGAACTGAAAGACAGGTGCATGAATATTTTAGCTCTATTAAATAAATATTACCGTTACTCTAACTCGGCAATCCCCCTCTCCTGGCAAAATATACGAATCTCCTATTTCACTGATATCATAGACACAGATACAAAGACCAAGATCCGGAACAACTTTGTTGGCAAGTCGCTCATTGAGTCGCTTTTTGATTACCATCTGCTGGTCGTAGCTAAGCTGGTGGGGTTTGATAGCAATTGTATCACGAAGCAATGAGAGAATGAACATTCTGAAAAAATGTTTGAAGAAAATGTAAATGTGATCGTATCTAGAAATAAGAGTTGGGATCCAAACCACGGAATGAGCAAACAAGAAAATACTAACAAACAATTTTTATAAGGAGGTGAAAAGAAGATCTTGAGAAAGATGATAGATAAGAAAACAACAAATTAACAAAGCTAAACAACAAGATATGTTTCATAAAGTTCCCTTGCTGCGAAGTAGTTTCCAGAAGTACGGTAGATTAGTGCCAAATTGTGAGCAGCCATCTTCCTCAAATCGTATCTGAAATTACGATTTTTTTTGTGAAGGCAGATAATAGTAAGCTTACTTAGTTGCGGGAACAACAATTTCATTGCCATCATCATCGAATGCAAAAATACTTGGGGTATTCACTTCGAGAACTTTCTCGTAGAAATATTTAGCAAGAGGAAGAATTGACATTTGATGAAACATTCTAGCGGTATTGTAATAAACTTCTTGCTGGCACGTCCGAACTTTTGAGTATTTTTTCATGAACGCGATTCCTCGTATTCCTATGAGATGACGACTTGAGAGATCTTTTTTGCACGACATATGAGTAAATGTCAAGGATAGTAACAGGCAGATTAGGGGATTTCGCTTGTTGTTCACCCATACGCGTAAATATTCTCCCATTGCGTGTCGATATGTTCCAGTAATCAGTGAATTATTTCCCGAGATCGCTTGAAGTGCATGATTATCTTTTTTCTTGAAAAGAGCTCTCATAATAAAACGGTGGTAACACACATTTTGAGAGTTCACGAAAACGTAATTCATTGCATTGTATAGCCTCTTCTGGAGCATGTCAGCGTAGGCCACATGTTCGGGTTCCGTGGGAGCAGTCTGTAATATTATACATTCATCCACAGATCCAACTTGGCTCATTCCGTAACCAGGGGCAATTTTTACTTACCAGGGCAAAAGTGTGGAAGAAACGAACGTATTCGAAGGCTAAATTCCAGCAACGAGCTTTGATAGCACAATAGTACAGCAAATTTTGGAATGTCGATGTTCTGAAATTCTCGTATCTACTTGTAATTTTGATACGAGTATTCTTACTTGTCCAGTTTGAATAGGATCGGATGCAGAAATGCGTAGCAGCAGACGATAAGAGCATCTTGATGTTTCTCTAGCTTATTGAGACATTCGATTAATTTGACAGAGTAGTCATGCAGCTAAAAGAAAACTGCTAAATTAATACCGATCTATATTGGAGCTTACATCTGTTCCTGACAAACTGCTATTGTAATTCCCATTGGCCTCTACACTCGCTCCCAATCTTTTTACCAATCGTTCCCAGTTGGTATGCTTGATAACACCGAATGCGCACGTTTTTAGAGTATTGCTCAGGGCGGGTGCTAAATTCAGTACTTTTTGTGGACTATAAAAATAAGATACACTTACTGGTCACAGTTCCTTTTGGAACTCTTCGCTTTTTGAACAATTCTGGAGCAACGTAAACTTTGTAAAACGTTGGAGCTAACATCATCCGAGTGGTCCGCACAAATTGTTCTCTATCTCCTGATTCAAAAAGAACATCGGCTCGGCGAGCCAGAAGACGTTCATCCGGTAACGATGAGCAGTTTTCCAAGTCATAGTCTTGCAGCGTTTCCAGAGCTTTATCAAATAAACCAGCTTTTTGTTGCAAAGTCGAGAGATGGATTCGGTTATCAACATTGTTTGGTTGCAATATCAACGTCTTGTTAAAAGCTTCCATTGCCGTTTCCTCGCGCTTTTGCGACATCTCTAGTATTCCTTTCAAATACCAATATGAGCCGGAATTTTCGTAATCGTAGCTTGGGTTTTTCGTCAACTCTTCCATGAACTTCTATAAATCAGAAACATTTCGCTAACTTTTATTTTGGCATTCACGAACCATAGCAAATTTGGGATTTCCTCGAGTCTTGTATAATCTTGGCAACTCTAATAGGTGTGGCTCGTCTTCCTTGAGTTTGTAGGTTCTCCTGAGAAGCTTGTTCTCCAATTCCGTAGACTGTTCGATTTCATTCATACTGAAGAGACAGTAAACAAGATGACAATGCATGCTGACTGGGAATAGATCTTCATCAATTTCATATTCTATTTTGCCACATGGTGGAAATGGTGAGCATTCGTATGTTCCATTGATATACGTGATCTGTAATTTAAAAATTAATCGTAACTGACAAAATCTTGACTCACCACGCATGCAGGTTCCCTTGATGGCCGGAATACGGCTTTGATTCCCCTACACAACGAGAGGATCGATTTTCCTGCTTGAACAAATTTGTATCTTGAGATGTACATGCCAACAAGAGTTTCATGCTGAGCATCTGCGTCTTCACCAAACTCTCTACTGCGAAGAACAAATGCTTCTAGTGACTGCATGGATCTTTCTTCATCGTTCATTGTGATGTAGTACTGTGCAACTTTGCGAATCAATTCGCGGAACCAGTTGAAATCAACTTGAAGAATATCGTTATTAATATTTTGGGCAGCTTGTAGACGAGTTCGCATTGCCAATGGTCTCAAATTCAATCGATCGAGCATCTCAATTCTCTTTTCATAAAACTGCCAGTTTTCATTATTCAAATGAATTGCCCTGTCGTAACATACTGCTGCTTCGTCGATTCTTCCCAACTTGCATGCTTCATCTCCCCAATGCACCCAATCATCAGCGGGGGTTTTTGGATTCAGATGTGAAGCAAGAAGTCCAAACTGAAGAGCTTTCTCTTGATCACCCTCTTGTTCGTAAACAGTTGCAATCGTCTGATAGGCAATAGCATGTTTGTGATCGGTTTTAATAACTTCTCGAAGAAGTTCCATCGCTCCATCTATGTTTCCTTGAGCTGTATAGACATTGGCTAATCCAAGTAGACCGTCTAATCGTTTGGATCTACCACGATCGCGATGTTCACTAGCCTGAGCTGGTGCTGTTGATGAACTTGTTGCAGCGTTGTGGCCTTCCAGTTTGATTTGTTTCAATGGTGTTACACAAGGCTCGTCATTATCCGGATCGTACTGAGTTCTCAATGCATCTGCTAGGTTCGAAGGAAGCACCGCGCTATCACCTTCTCCTCGTTCGCTCGACATTAGCTGAAAAAATCTGTTAATACTAGTGTCAAAACTATTTCGAAACCTGTGTCATGATGTATCTAGCTTCTTCTGGAATAGCGTCAAAGCGATCATCAAGAAAGGATGTCGATGGTCCGGCATTATAGCCATCCTCCATATCTTCTCCATCTTCTGCAAGCTCCCTATCTTCATCATCGTTCCCGTCCTCCTCGTCTTCCTCTGCTGTATCTATTTCATCAACCCCTTCTTCTTCTTCATCAGCATCATTCGTACCCGTGCGTTGTCTTTTCGTTCCCAGTTCTTCTTTTAGCGTTTGTCCTCCTGTGACTCGCATGAACTGATCGTAATCATATTCGTTTCTCATGAACTTGTTAATCGCATTGACTAACTCTTCATCTTCTTGAGTTGGAGCAGTTCCTCTTCCTTCTACGTTAGCTTCTTTTTTCATGCTTGCTAGATGTGAAGAGATGTCTACTCCGGCAATTGTTTGATTTGTTTCCTCTATATCATCATCCTGATCGTATTCCTCCACTTCTGGAAATTCGTCGTCGTCTTGAAGAATGTTTCCGAATTCCTCATCTTCCGGTATGTATTTCGATGTTGATGGTTGCTGACGACTCATTTTTTCTAAAAGTGGTCTCTGTGAAAGTTGTTGACCAAGATCATTATGAGGAAGAAATACAATAGGAACGCGATAAGTAACGTTTTAAAATTAAATAATTAATTTAAAAAGTTGTAGTTTATTTGGTTAACTGCGATAAAATGAGAACAACATGTTGCAACAAAAAATAACAAAAGTATACACAAAACGAATAACAAATTGGATTCAAAATCAACAATGTCAGAAAAATTCTGGAACAGAAAACTCAGTTATATTCTATCGGAAGGCGATTTGGACCAGAAAATGGCTCGAATGGATCGAATGAATCAGCTTGGTGTTGATTTCTGTTTTGATATCCACCACGACGATTTCCATTGTAGTTGTTTCCTCGACCACGCTTGAAACCACTATCATGTCCGCCATTATTTGATGGTCGCTTCTACAAGATAGTCGTATTCTATTTTTTTTATTAAGGTTAACATACTCTGAAGTTATTATGATGGTTTGGTCCACCACCTCCTCCTCGGCCGGCTCCGCCTCCTCGATGAAAACCTCTTCCACCACGTCCTCGTCCACTGCCGTATCTTTCATTACCAACACCTCCATACTTAGTTTTCAACTGCTCAAGCTCCTCTGTTGACAGTAATTGCATGCTATCCACAAACTCTTCCTTTAATGTGATGACGAACTTGGGATAATCAGCAACGACTCGATTGCGAGTCATATCGAGAATGGTACTTTCTGGAAGAACACCGTAGAAACGTTCCGGATTTCCGTGCACTTCCATGTAAACATTCACTCCTTCAATTCTACTCTCAATGAATGGTTTCAACTTTTCCAAATCGAGGTCACTCTCGGAAACAATGCATCCATATTGACGTGGTCTGAAGAACTGCTTCAAAACGGTTACAACTCTGATGGTTTCAGGAATATTGTTGACGATCTTCTCAAAAACTTCAACGCTTCCGTTTTCGGATTGTTTTTTGAACGTCAGTTTGATATTCCAGAATAAAGTATCGGAGTGCTGCTCATGTCTACTTTCGTTTCCTTGTTCATCTGTGAATCCAAACCAAACATGGCGGAATCGTGCAGCATTCAATAGGTAGCGCTCATTCGGCGAGTTAGTCTGAATTTGAAACGAATTAAAAATGCTACATGAATTTCAATCCATATTTTAATTATAATGAAGGTAATGTAAATGAAGTGATCTAGATTTTCTTACCGTGTATCGTAGAGCATTCGGATCATGTGGTTTATCTTCCCTATCCGATGGTCTGACTTCGTTCCCAGTAGCACCACTAGCTTGGTCAGCTCCTAAGCCAGCTTTCTCTTTCATCGAAAACATGAACTTCTGATCATCAATCGATTTTTGCGAGTCATATTGAGACAATTTATCGACATTGGCGAAAGGTTGTCGAACTCCATCACACTGCAAATGAGCAAAAGTTATGTCACTGTATTCTGTACTACTAAATACGTACATTGTTTTCCGATTTGTGCTTTTTGGAACAATCTAGCGAGCAGGTGCGGAGTTCACATCTTGGACACTTATACTTGTGTTCGTTCTTCAGGCATACTTTGCATAGTTTTGGATCAACGACACCTTCCGAATCCACTTCTTCCTTTTTCGTTTTTTCCAATGCAATTTTTTGTTTATATGCATTGATGACGTCCTCTGGAGATTTTTCGTCGTCTGAGGATGGATAGTTCACCAGCACTGAAACTCTATTGAATTATTTTATGATTATCACTCCAAAAGCTTACAATTTGGTTGGTTAGTAGGCATTTCCATCGGTGCATCGTCCTCGTCATCCGATATTTCGCCGTCTTCATGCCCTTCTTCTATGGCTAAATTCGCCGATTTCTCTTGCGGAGTCATTTCACTGAAGACTATTTAACATAATTATAATAGTTTTACCAGTTTTTTTAATTTTAAAAATATGTATCACATTTTTCAAAATATTTTTAGACAAGAAAACTTCCCCAACAAAATGAATTAATTTTATTCAAAAAAAATCAAGAGAAAGAAAAAATGTTTCGTGTCCGCAATACGGCGTAGGAGTGTTTGCGTCCAATGTACAGAGACGGACGACAATAAGATGTGACAAAAACAGAAGATTGTTGGAGACTTGGAGGATATTGCAGCTTGCAGGAGGCCAAATATGAAACAATGTACCTTAATCAGAAAGGGCTAGAAAGTTATCCGGTCTTGGTTTTTGTTTCCACAAAGAAATAACTCTTGGGAATTCCGTGCAAATTTCGTTTGAACATTTACAGAAAGTGTTTAGAAATCAGAAAAGTTCATTTTCGGTTTTACTGTCGTTTCAAGGGAATCTCGCAAAAAAAAATTCCGAAAAAAATGCGCGCACTGAAAAATAAGCAACGCCCCTTTTTGCAACTCCGCCGCACACTTTTTCCTGTCTTTTTCGAAGAGGGGGTTCGGACTGGTTTTTCGATGATTTTTTCTGAAACTACACGATAAAAATAACAAAAAAGTTTCTAGAAACAAACAATTTGCATGTTAGAATCGTTCTAGGTTGTTTTCATTTCGTAAACTCGCATTTGAACGGAAATACGCACGAACAAAGATTTTTGCCGATTTTTTATTGATTTTAGAGCGAATTATTGAAATAAGTTTCAAGAAAAGCATCAAGAAATGTAAATGGCCAATTTTTCGAGCAGTTCAGCGAGAAAAACGATAAAAAATCGTCGAAAATCTTTGTTCGTGCGTATTTCCGTTCAAATGCGAGTTTACGAAATAAAAACAACCTAGAACGAAGCTCACATGCAAATTGTTTGTTTCTAGAAACTTTTTTGTTATTTTTATCGTGTAGTTTCAGAAAAAATCATCGAAAAACCAGTCCGAACCCCCTCTTCGAAAAAGACAGGAAAAAGTGTGCGGCGGAGTTGCAAAAAGGGGCGTTGCTTATTTTTCAGTGCGCGCATTTTTTTTCGGAAATTTTTTTTGCGAGATTCTCTTGAAACGACAGTATGGTTTCCGTCGAAGTAGGGAAATGGTCGAAAACCGGATGAATAGCTGAGCAGAGTATGAGCAGAAAAGGTTTTGACTAGTGAAATGTGTTATGCAGGTTACTGTAGTTGATTTTAAATTAAAATTTCTCTGAAACTTCTGTAAACTGAAGCTATAGATATTCTAAGTGGATTCTGATATGTCAACTGACGATGACAAAAATTTAAAAACTCGGTAGAGAAGGTCTAATGGCTCAATTATAGACGAACTTCAGCACTCTGCAGCACTTAGGGTGAATCAATACCTTCTGTGATCGTCACTGGAACTTCTGCACTGATTTCGGAGAGGATTCAGAATAGCCAGAGCTCTGGCTAGAGAAGTGTTGTTTTGAGAGTGTAATCTACAAAATCGAAATCTTTACGACTCTTTATCCATGACGAGAACTCTAGAATCCAGTTGAAGGAGAACCTGAAATTGACGGAGATAAACATTTGAAGAATCTGTTACCGTAGTTTCTTTTGAAAAAAAGAAGAATTCTAATTTCACAGAAAGTATTACCGTAAAATCTGTTTTAGAAAGACATGCACCTCTAATTTTCCAGCGCCTAAAAATATTTCTGAATTCTCAAAATAGATAACCGCATCTATTGGAAAAGAGATTTGAAACATATTTTGCGGCTTGTCGATAAAACTTTTGACAAGAGGTCTAATAAGACTACTTTCAATCCGTTTGAATTTTAAGAATACCCTCATTATGAGCTCATGGGGGCGCTTTTAAATTAAAGGTGCCCTTCTAATACTGATTTTACGGTAGCTGATTTTTGATGAGCCGTTTATAAGTTTTTTGTAAAGAACCTCTCTGTTAAAGTAAATACAGTATTTTTTGTTGCTACTCATTATGTTTGTGGCAGTATTCCATAACCACAAGGTACAGCGAGAGAGCGAAAAAACTTGAGATTTCTGGGGTTTCTATTATGAAATTCATTTCAAGATCTGTGTTTTCGTTTCCTTGTTCATCTGTGAATCCAAACCTCATCATAATCAAGAAGGAATTGAAATTTGGAAACTTGGAATTTTCTGTATTTCGCTCATGGTCACTAGTGCTACCTTTCCGATCCGTTTGAATTTCAAACTTCAAGATATACAAAAGATAAACTTCATTTTCCCTATTTTGTTCAATGCCAAAAGATGTCATTTGTGTTGTTCAAATCGTATTATGAACGTTATTCTCTTTTAGTAGTTGGAAGCGATTAGAACAAACGATATCCGTTTTTGTTTCTTGAAATAGAGATTGTTGTTCACCTAACACTTTTTCTCTTTCGTGTCCATTTTCAGCTTCTTTTTTCTCACCACTGCATGACCAGTAGTCGACTTGAATAATACTAATACTTGTTCCCTCGTGAGCTACTGCTCTCCTCTCTCTTCTTCTTCTTTCGTCTTCAATACTCCACGCCTACTTTTTCCTTGCTCCCCTTCACTGAATGCTTCATCTCATTTCATTCTACTGATGTAAAACGAGTATGATATCCTTCTCTGATGAATCAAATATCAGCATCTTTTTTTGCTTCTACATCATCATATTCATTGTCACTGTCAACTTCTGGAGAATTCTGAAGTCAAAGGGAAAGGTAATTTGTTTGTTTCAGTCGCAGCAAAACATCTGCCGTAGAAATTTTTGAATCTTGTTCCAACTGATCGTGTCTAGACTGGGTTTGCTCGTTCCTTTTTGAGTCTTCAAGTAAAGATCTCACTGCTTCTCATGAACTTTTTTCGGAATCTAACCATGTTGTCAGGTTTCTCTTACTATACTAATTTCGTTACTAAATTCGAATTCGGAAAGCAAATGAAGCGCGTTGTGTGCACGTAAAGCCGTACGTAATCCGGATCAATTTTCGTAGACATTCATAATGAGAGACTGCAAATTAGTTTCGAATTACTTTTGGAAAGCAATGAAGCCTAAGGATAAGATACCGATTCTGAGAAACAATTTTTGTGTAACCAGGGATACAAGAGTTCTATAATCGTTTTATGAAGACTGCAAATACGGTAGTAAAATGGTTTCAGACCGAAGAACTCAACTCATACCCATGTGTCCCATCTTTGATATGGCTCCATTTCTTCGGACTCTTCCTTCCGATAACCAATCTCATTGTTCTCGGAGTTGTCAGTTTGGTATTCACCTCCATCACCAAACACGTTTTTGCCTTCATTCCTACTATCATCTCTCTTGTTTATCATAACACAATGGCTGATTGGATGGTCCCTCTCATTCTCATTTACTCAATCACTCTCTCCTACGAATTACCAGAGATGCTCAAATTCCCGCGTTTCCATATTCCGAGGTGAGTTGGGGTTGGATGTAGAAGTGAAAACAAAAACAAGAATAAAGTCGTATAGTAGTATTATACTCCCACATGGAATGCAACTACAATATTACTTGTTCAGAGATATGACAATTTGGCTGGCTATGATCATCTACGGTTGTCTATTCAATTCCTTCAATCCCTGGGGTATGATGTCTAGACTGATGAAAATTGAAGCCAAAGTATACAATTTCAGATATCGTTACCATCCGTCGCATTCATCATGAAAACGGACACATCTCTACCGTACGTCACGCATTTCATACGAAAAAGAGAAATATATATTTTTCAGTCGTTCAACGTCTTCGATGCCTTTGTTGTGGCACTTTCACTGTTCTTCATTGGTCTCCATGGTTACCGCATGTCATTCAGAATCGCATTCCGTGACAACAGATTCCACCTCACTCTTCTCTTTGTCATGATTAAACTGGTAATTAGCCACTGCTGAAAAACAAACTACCATGAAATTAGTAAATGACTAATTAGATATTTCATTCTCAAAAACAAACGATCAAATCCAAAACTCTAAATTCCTCTCCAGTGTTTCCTGCTCACCAGTGCCTGCTTTATCCCAGCCATCCCAAATCGCATGGACGTCTCCATTGAATCCATCGATCCTCCGTCTGCTCCACAAGGACATATCTACTCTCTGGATAACTTGAAACTCTACGAATCAGTCATTCAAAGTGCGGTTCCGATTCATTATCTCGCTTGGAAACATATTTTCTTCAAACACATCTGATGTTTTTTCTCATAATGATCTTTTCAACTCTGTTAATGAAAACATTTTCATGATTCAATGAAAGTATTAATGGTTTATCAGGTTCTTCTCATTCTTCTAGCATTGAATGTTACAGATCTCATCGTTCGAATTTCAGTGTTAGATCTGGAGAAAAGCACACTAATTAGCATAGAATACGGGTAAGAGAAGGGAACAAATATGCTGAAGATTTGCCAGGTTCCGCGTTTTCCGACGAGTACTCCCACAAGGCTTTCAATCTTCTCCGTGTCAGAAAAATTAATCGTAATGAGAATGAAAACGAAAAGCATCTGAAATTGAAATTTTCTAAATTTTTGTTGTGCAAGAAACTAACATGTTGAAAGAGCAAAACTACTGTTAAATGAGTGAAAGTTGCAAGTTCATAGTTTGATAAATGTTTAGGATGTCTGTAAACGTCTATTAGTTTGATAGAAACCAGAATTGTTGAGCCAAAAATTATTGAGCAATCCACGATATTAATGGATATTAAAGGGTACAATAAGTGATTCGTGTTGTAATACATTATACATTTGTCTGAAAGTAAAGTATGCTGAAATTACCGTAAATTCAATTTTGAATCTCACTGTAACTGTTGAAGGGATGAAACCAAAAACCATAAGACAATGATATGATCCATATTGTTCGGGATCTGAAATGCAAAATCTTTACTATTAAAAACAGTTAAAGTTCTGTGTGTGTGTATGTGTTCGGTTACCGCTGGGCAAAATTCTTCCACATTTTGAAAGATTATCAGAATTTAGGCTCTAATGTTTCCCGTCTCTTTCGTTTTTCGTTCCATCTTAAAAATGAGGGGACCAGAGCTCGAAAATCTCGTTTGATCAAACTGCAGTTCATTAAAATAGAACGTACCCAGTTTTCGATTGAAATACCGTTTTCAGAGTCTCCGTTCTTTGAAAAACAAACGACAATGAATACAACAAAGTCATGATTGTAATAGTTGATGGGATTACTGGCGTGAAAAATTGCAATACTACATGAATAAAAAAATAGACGAGCAAAACTATATTCTTGATTTCTTTGAAGTATAAGAGAGTTATGACAGTCCCCATGTACATAATAAAACCGATTATGACGAAAAATGAGAAGACAAAGAATATAAGAGAGAAATGTGTGCTGGATTCAAATGTTTTTGTCTGCAAAAAAACTCTATTAGAAAACTTTTACGGCATCAAAAAAATATGAAAAGAAGCAGTCACCTTCCAGTTCAGAACCATTGATAAAACTATGGAGACACTCACAAATAATATTTTGACGCAGTTATCGAAATCGATGAACCCTTTTATATCATCTAATTCCCAACGATAAGTTGTGTTGAAATTTTGAGATACCGCGTCAACGTCCATTTTAACAAACTTTTCTAAAGTCTGAAAAATGAGTAAAGATTTTGATTCAACTGAAATATCCTCGACTTTTTTCACCTGCCAAGAATAAAATTCTCTTTTATGATTCATATGACGTAATTAATGAATACTTCCTGATTCGTATAGGGAAAACCGTACAAAACGTGTTCAGAATTTGGTTTTGAAACTGAATAAATGTTAATAACC
Organism: Caenorhabditis zanzibari; assembly: GCA_963966625.1. NCBI lineage: Eukaryota > Metazoa > Nematoda > Chromadorea > Rhabditida > Rhabditidae > Caenorhabditis > Caenorhabditis zanzibari. The sequence continues at coordinate 11,371,122 of OZ016472.1, read as the reverse complement.
AACTGGAATTCTGAAACATATTGTACGTATTCGAACTCGAACCGCCGGATTTTTTGACCATAATTCGTTTGCCCAGTAACTGATTATCATGAATATGTAGATTTTGTTCTATTATTAGAAACGTTCACATAACTGAATTTTTATAGTTCATTCTTGATCGTTGACAAACTAATATTTTTGACAGGTTAGTTCATATAATATATCTTCTGTAGACAAAGCAAGCGATGATAGGGAAAAAAGTAGTAAGCAAACAGTGAAGAGGTGTCAATCCGCATATATAAACCGAGCTTTCTCGCTTTGAAATCCAAGAACTCACACATTCTTCTACAACTCAACTCAATAATGAACTCCAAATTGTAAGTTTCATGCATTCGTCTTGGATTTGTTAACCCAAAACGTTTTTTCAGCCTTCTCTGCGTTCTCGCCATCGTCATGTGCTCAATTGTTCAAGAAGCTTCTGCTCAATACTATGGATATGCTTCGTCTGCTTATTATCCATCTTACTACGGAGGATACGGAAACGCCTATGGAGCATACGGAGCATACAGAGCTTATGGAGAATACGGTCTTGGATCTGCTTATGCTGGATATTATGGAAAGAGAGAAGCTGGGTTTGGACCATCCCAGAACCACCAATAATCCTTTTTTGAATGAGTACGAACGATCTTTCTTTTTTTAAATGAAGTTTGTGTTCACCATTCTTCGATGTATACTCGCAGGGTTGAAGTTATGTTTATTGTTTTGAAAATGCTGTATGTTTTTTTTTAAAATTTCACCTGGCTTACTGCTGCTGTAACAATTTGCGACACAACTTTCTTTTTCAAAATGCTTTCCGATGGATCAGAATTTTCAAAAGAAACAAAAGAAAATGAATATGAACGTTCTTTTTATTCATTTTTTTATTTTAATTTGGCATCTGCCCTCCTCTTGACAGTAATCCGAATGTATTTTCACTTTGCTAAAAAAGTGAGTCTTATTTTGAATCAATCCAAATGTTTCATTTTCTGCAGAAGTTATTGGTCAAACAGGTATTTTTCTTTGATTTCTTCCTAAAACTACATTTATTCTATCTCTATTTGTTTTGTATTATTGTTATTTTATCAATAGAGTTCAGAGGAACAAGTAAATTTATATCACTGGGGCTCAGGCTTTCAATTTTTCCCGTAACTACAATTTACGGGTTTTCCAACATTATGGGAACGTATTCGATAATTGCTCTGTTAAACTCCATTATGATAGTTTTTGAAATTCCCGATACTTTATCGGTTCAGATTTACAAAGTGAAAACGAAGACAGTTTTTATTCTGATTACTCTATTGTATATCGTTTGGACTCATCCTTGCAATCGATTTGATCCTTTTACTCTTCATTTCCAAAAATTAGACGAAAATTCATTTGTAAGCATAACCTTTTTTCAGTATTTGATATTATTTTCTTTCAGTCAATCAATCCTTTGAACGTCTTATCAGTTTTTCTCACAGCATTCCTTCTAATTTATAACGTTTACAAAATCAAGAAATCTCGAAAACTTCCTCATATTCTGAATTCTTGTCGAATTATCCAATTGATTTCGATAACGACAGTAATAGAATGTTATATGATTTATACTCATTCAAGTGCTCTATTCGTTGGATATCAATCAGCTGAGATGTGCAACTTTGAAGTCTACCTATTCCTCGTTCCACTATTTATTCATATTTTTTACTTTTTATCAGCGATTGTTGTTGAAAAATGGTATCAATGTGCTAGGAGAGTTGGACCGGAAGAAGAACATTCAATGGAAAGTCAGTAGAATGCATTCGAAGTTTAATTTTGAATTATCTTTATTAATTAGAAATAAGAAAGATTTGAATCGAATTCAATTGATACAATCAGTTGTTGTTCCTTTAAACTGATTTGCCAGATTGATTTCTCCAATATCAAAAGTTTTCTTTGGGACGACTCCACTTGTGATGAAATTGGATGGGATTCTGATTCCAAACTTCTTGTAGCATAGCCCCTTGTAATTGCACTTGTGATAAATGTTGACTTGCGGATCGATGTTTGTAATCTCCGTTTTATATCCGGAAACCTTGAAAACTCCATCGGCATCTGTGGTCGATTCGTCCATTTTCACATCTTTGACTGAAGTAATAATATTTTGATGAAGTGCGTTCCAATCGTAAACTTACTCTTCTCTTTTTCGTACAATTTGACTTTGACATCTTTTGCTGGTAGTCCATTACAAGTCAGTCTTCCAGAAACAGCCACTGATTGTTTTCTCCCCAAACCCAATAGAGCATTCGAAATGCTCAAAACGGCAAAAAAACATACAAAATGAAGGAGCGAGAGGTGCATTGCTTGACTGTTTTCTCCTGTTATTATCAGCTCTTTTATATGAAAATTTGGCCTTTTACAATGATGTTTTGACCAAAAATACCGTCAATGTTTGTTACATGTTTTCGAACATAAATGTCAAAACGAAAGAAAAAACTTCTATTCACAAATGAATCATTTTTCTAAAGAATTCTCTTGATGTCTTGAGATTTTGGCTTTTCGCATTATGTTAAATTCTATGTGATCAGAAAAACAGAATAGCATGAAAGAATTCATTTTCAGATCGTTCGTACAAATTCAAAAAAACGCTTATTGGTTGTTCTGAGATGGTCCAAATCCAGCTTCTCTCTTTCCATAATATCCAGCATAAGCAGATCCAAGACCGTATCCTCCATATGCTCCGTATGCTCCATAGGCGTTTCCGTATCCTCCGTAGTAAGATGGATAATAAGCAGACGAAGCATATCCATAGTATTGAGCAGAAGCTTCTTGAACAACTGAGCACATGACGATGGCGAGAACGCAGAGAAGGCTGAAAATCGTTTTGGGTTAACAAATTCAAAAGCGAACTAATGAAACTTACAATTTGGAGTTCATTTTCAATGGAATAGTTGAGAACAACTGTTTCCGTTCAGTGAATTTTTCACAGTTTTATACCTGCGGCTTTTTGTTTGCCAACTATTTTTTGCGCTAAAATTGCAACTGTCACCTGAGTCGGTTTTTGTCATGATGTTAGTTGACTCCCATTCAATATCTCTTTTTCACGCCGTTTCGAAGTAACCGCCTTGGTAAACATTCTTGGGAAACCGTCCAAAAATAGTTGGAAAGCTTAGAAACTGAAACTACAATTCATTTAATACAAAGTCAACATTCATTCAGTATATACAGTTATTAACAAACAAAAAATGTATTGTTATCTAGCAGAAAGCAAGTTTTGAAATGAACGATTCAACTGATCACAGTACATTACGTCATCATAAGAAGGAAGAGGCGAAGCACGAGCTGATTCCAATTCATGGTATTCTGGGGGAAGTTCATCGGATGATAACATTATTTGAGGAACGTTGAGACTTGAATAATCTGAAAACCCTACTTTTTCCTTCTCAAACTATAATATTAACGATTTTAACCCACATGGAATCTCAATATCGACATCCATTTCGATATCTCCTTTTTTACACTGATCTTTTATTTTCCCTTTATAGACTTCTTCTGGTTTCATATAAATTGCACATTGTGCCAACTGGATCCTTTCGTAATGATATTTGCAAATGTAGAATACGGCAATGAACAGAAGAATCGAAATTGACAGAAATATGAAAACAGTGCACAGAGCCAATGATTTGGTCAAGGCAATCATTAAATGATCTGGTTTATACGGTGCCGTTTTGAAAGTTTTGGGAGAATTGAAATACAGAGAAATATATATGAAGAGCAATAGAGAAAACTATATTCTCTCTGGACTATAAGTATCTTTTCGTTGTCGTCAAGTGGCTCAAAATAAGAAGGATTAAGCAGCAGATTGTGAGCGAATGTTCATATGCGAAGATTCTTCTCGATTAACCGGAATGGATATGAACGAGACGTCACAAGGGATTGTAAGGGTCATGAATCTGGAACACATCAGAGTTCGTTTACCTGAATGTTGATATTTCTGTGTGGTTGATTTCGTCATTTCATTTAGATTAATCTATTTTTATTTCTTTCTAGAAGTTATCTAGGATTCCATTTCATAATACATGACGCATTCAAAGTATTCTTACTCTCAATTTTCGGAGTGTGGCTCAAAGGTCAAGTTTGCGGGAGTAGTTTGACAGTTTCTACGGCAAAACCAATATTGGAAAAAAAAATCGACGGAGGAGTAAATAGTCATGCAGGTATTATAAAAGAGAAGCGTTTGATGAAGAAAATCAAGAACTCACACATTCTTCTATAACTCAATTCAATAATGAACTCCAAATTGTAAGTTTCATTAATTCGCCATTGGATTTGTTAACTCAAAACAATTTTTCAGCCTTCTCTGCGTTCTCGCCATCGCCATGTGCTCAATTGTTCAAGAAGCTTCCGCTCAATACTATGGATATGCTTCGTCTGCTTATTATCCATCTTACTACGGAGGATACGGTAATGCCTATGGAGCATACGGAGCATATGGAGCTTATGGAGGATACGGTCTCGGATCTGCTTATGCTGGATATTATGGAAAGAGAGAAGCTGGATTCGGACCATCTCAGAACAATCAATAAGATTTTTTTTTGAATGTGTACGAACGATCTGAAAATGAAACTTTTTCAATTCTTGTTCTATTTTATTTCCTCTTTGAAAAAAAACGAACTGTTTAAAAGAGATCAACATGACCAACTTGAACGGTACTCTTTCTAGTACTAGAAGTAGTCGTACTACCTCTTCGAATAGAATAAGGTTCAAAGTTTTTAGGAATAACCTCGTTCTTTCTCACAATTCTATAGAGACAATCTCGATAGTCTCTGATGAGAAGAAGATTGGGAAGAGCATCAAGAGCAGGATACAGAGATATAGAAATAGAAACATAATGAGCGAAACCCAAATCAATGTTAAACATGGGAAAAATAAAAAGAACAAAAAGGGGGAGGTACATTATAATAAGAGGAATGGAAGTTTGACAAACGAGAGCACGGAAAAGTTGTTTTTGAAGTAACTTCTGAGTTGTAGAGTGATTTTGCCCGGAAACAACAGCACGTGTCAGTTCGTAGTAGCCTTTGAAGCCGAATATAAATATCACAAGAAGAGATACCATCTGAAAAATAAAAGTTTAGAACATGAAGAAATTCAGATTTTAAACTTACAGTCATTACAAGAAAGTTGATTCCTGAGGCAAAAGTCCAAAAAGAGGGAGTAGTTTTCCCATTTTTGTCCATCGGATAGAAATCAGCAATAATGTATGTGATATCATCAACATTTACTCCAAAATCATGCTCCATCCGTTTTCTGAAACATTTGTTTACTGCCGTTTCCATGGATCGAATTACCTCAAGAACTCGGTACTTTTTTCATTCGGCTGAAATACAATTAAACAGTTTAATGTCCAATTGACGTAGAGAACTGGAGAAATCAGGAACCAACAGAAAAGGAATTTCCCTCGAAAATATGCCCATTTTGATCCGTTTTTTAGAGCGTTGTATCTATATACAAAATGAACTGCAATGAGGGAAGCGAAGAAAAAGTAAAACGCACAAATGAATGCTGAAAGTTTAGAATGAAAGTATAGAACATGGAAGGTCTCTTACACATAAGATAAATCATTATTCCCGGACTGAAGAATGCGCTCGAGTTTCTTACATATACCGCAAAACAGGAACTGTAAGATAGGAGGTCCTGAAAATTAGATACACAGTAAGAAATACTCGAGGAAATGTAAATATTTTTTTTTCTAGACACTAGTATTATTTCATTTAGTGTCTAGCTTTTTGAGTAGACTTGAACAGTCTAGCTTTTGAAAAAGTATGATTAGAAGAAACTTCTCACATAGTTATTAATCATCCGAACAGAGATTCACAGAAATGTTCTCAACTTACTGGTCTCACAATAAATCCTAAAATCGAATAACAAAGAGCTGATAAAGACATATACATCATAATATACTTATAAGTACCCATTTTATTGTTTGATTTTGTCATAATCAAGTAGGTGAGAATTGTGTTTAAAACAATCGAAATTGCCAGAGCAGCACATTGAATAATATCTTTCAAAAGCTCAATCATTCGTCTTTGTGTCAAATAAATGCTGAAATTAGAAAGAAACAAGATAAAAATAAAATATAGAAGTTCGTAGAACGGCAGAACAGAACAAGAATAATGCGTATTTCTTCAGAAGAATTATCACAGGAAATGGAGAAAAAATGACGAGAGTATCAAAATCAAAGTTCACTTTGAATATTGCCCTCAATGAATCTTTAAAAGTACGCGATGTTTGAGAGGAAGAGAGCATAATAAGAATTCAAAAATTTAGTTCAAACTGACTTTCAAAGAGCCAACACGAACCATGCCAGCGAACTGTTTACTGCGCTTCTTCTAGTCTAAATTTGACCATTTCACGGCATCCTGGAATGGAAATAGGTTTCACGGCGATCTTTTTTTTCTGACAATTTGGGGCAAATTTTATCTTTTTAAAAACAGCAAAAATTAGTACTGAAAATTCGTAATTTCGGTCATAACTTGAGATAAAAAATTAAATTGAAAATTCGGCCGAGATAGAAATGTTAAAAACAATGACAGCTATCTGATGGTGTAAAAATTATTTCTGAACGTCTGGTGCGAACCGAGTCATGTTGACTTAAAGTTTGGCCTAAAAATGTACTGAAATTTTGGTTTTTTAAACCTAAAAAAATTTTGAGGACCTAATTCAAAAATCCGCCGAGATAGAATTGTAGATTAATGTCAGACCTACAGTTTGGTATATTCATCTTGATATATGGGTCATCCCGAGCCGAGTCATGTTGACTTTTACATTTTGAGTTAACAGGTTTTTTAGTTGGAAAATAACGATCATAGGCAAATTTAGGTTCAAAATGATCAGGGAAAGATGGGTTACATTTTGAGCAACCTTAAAAGTTTCTAGAATGGACTAGATTTTATAAATCCAGGTCAAAACGGAACAAAATGTAAAAATTAACTCTATTCAAGAGTTCACGCAAAAAATGTGATAAAATTTCATTTTTTCCAATTTCCAATCGAGGATGCCGTGCATTTCTTCATTTCCGCTAGAGCGTTTACGAGTACTTCTAGATGTACTTTCAATTGAGATTTCTGAAGAAAACATTAAATTGATGACATAAGGCAATCAGAACTTCCTTTCTACGTAAACAGGATCATTGTGCGGAAGGCAAAATGGCTTACGATTGGAAAAAAAATACTCAAACTTATTTTTCATTGAATTTGAAAACATTGTATCTAAACTATCTCTAGAATAAAGGAAATTGTTAATTATTTAAAATCCTCCATTTTCACAATCTTCAAACTTCTATCAGACGTTTCTCGGCCATATGACTATTGTTTTCTTCAATATGTTTATGGAAAACGATTGATTGAAGTAAAATCTCAAATCATTCAGAACTTGATAAAACAAAAATGCTGATCAAAGTCTCAAGGCGGGAGATTGAAGTCATCAGGTACGCTATTTGATGTCTAAACCGTTCGTTCGATGGATTTCTTTCATGCGTAAAATTAAGGAGAGTTCATAGCTATGCTCTAACGAGCAACCCAATTTAATTATAATTGAAGGAGTATGTGCACTAGTTCTACGAAGCAGAACATTTTCAAAAACTCAGATCGAGGGATAAAGGTACAGATTTTTTGAGTTAAAGAAAAAAGTGAATAGCTAAAATACTAAGCAGTTTGAATATATCATGTGCGTCCAATTAGTCATTGAATATAGCCTTCTCCTTTTCTGAATTTTTCTTTTTCGAAGGCTATCATTATGTAGAACTCGTGATTCAGAAATTCAAATGAGCCACAAAACACAAAAATTCATTGAATCGATCATCTTGAAACCGTGGTAACTACAAAACTAGTTTTTCCCAAACGGTTATTTTCTACAATTCTGTTTTTGAAATTGGGGAAAATGAAAGAAATGAGTGAAATGAAAAGGTTGGATGTTGCTTCTCGATAGGGCGGATTCATAGAAAGAAGACAAGTTGTTGATATGAATCCATGACAAGAGAAGAAAATAGAAGTTAAATTATTAAGAGATTGATTGTAGTATCCAGTGAATAAACTACCGAGAAAATAAGAAAGTGGTAGAACAACCACCCACATTGGAATAAAGATCTGAAAAAATATAAATGGGACTCTTTCCAGTTCAGTTTTTCTTCTGGAACCTGAATGCAAATTGTAAAGAAAAACTTCCTTTGCAATCTTTTTGAATATTCGGAAAGAGTGATATTATCCAAAGCATAGAGCATGTAGAAGCAGTTTCCACCAAAAAATGAAATCTGTGAAGCAAGAAAAATAGTGAAACAAAATCCAAAATAACCGAATGCAGCTGTATCTTCTGGTCCCTTGAATACATACGTATTATTGGAAAAGAATTCCGGATTCGGACAAGGGATTATCTGAAAAATGGCTTGGTGACTATGAAAAAAGCTGAGAAATACATCTAGAATTCGAAGTTTCGCAGTTTTCTGTTCCGGAACGTTCCAGGAGAATGGATAAATTGAGAGACAGCAATATGCGAACACGAAACCGTAATATAAAATTCGAGCATTCGGATTTTCAAGCCGAAATCTGTTTGTATTCTCACAGAGAACATACTGACGATTCTCGAAAACATAGATGATTGCGCTGCACAAACCTGGAAGAGATTCTTCACTTCTAAAGTGCAAAATATGATCTGTATGGAAACAAACTCCGATGGTTCCTAACGATAATAGTTACCTCCAAAAACACAAAAAGTCAAGCAAATCTGTATAAGAGTAGGTATCCCTATTTCAGTCAACAATCCACTTGGAGATCCAGAAAGTGTTGGAAAAAAGAAAAACGGAGTGATGAGGGATCCGCACATTAAATCAAATAGAGTTGACCAGATATGCAGATTCAATAGATATAGTTTAACGAGTTTCATTGATTTTGGTGTTTTCTTCACAATGCAGTATATGCCCCAACAATTGATTGGAAGAAATAAAGATGAAATAATATGGGATGTTATTTGAAAATTCTTTTTGCTTTCAAAAAACCGCTCGTTTTCATGACATGAAGCTACAGTACTCATATTTTGAATGGATTTTTCTCGGAGCTTCGCAAAATTCAGAGCAAAACAAGAACAAAATCAGACAAACAGCAGAACTAGTCCAAATGATAGCGAATTTCGTAGAAAACGACGTAGATCTATGATGACTTTCTTGTGAACTCATTAATTAGGATTTGGCTCGGTGCACATGTGTTAGCTTCGCATTATAGACGCGTTTCTGCGCTTGAGACACAATGTATTTCGTACTTGGACAGAATCTTTTGACAACAAAACAATTTTATTGGAAAATCATGTTACAAAACGTTTTTTCAAAGTTGAGACCAAGGAGGTAAAGAGAGGAGAGAGTGCGGTGATCGGGATGCAATAAATAGAACAAACGAATGATAAAAATGAATCATTGGAATTGTCCATACTGTTGTGGTTGATAAGCCACAGTCCCTGCTGCTGAGTAGGCCGGATAAGCCTGTGCAGGACGAGGTTGTGGTGCCACTTGCTGCATCGGAATCCCCATCTGCACCTGTTGAACGAGTCCGGCTGAACCAGCAGCACGAGCTGCGGCTTCGGCCTTCTTCTTCTTCATTTGTGCTTCTACTGCCTCTGCTTTGTCGTGAGCACCGATAGATCTGAAATTTTGTTATCAAACTGGAGCTATCAAGACATTAAGAAACTTACTTATAGTATTCCATCCATTGAGCTGAGTAGTCTTGTTCGCCAGTGACTGGATCCACAGCTGGAGTAGCAGCCGTTGCTTGTGGCTGTTGTTGTTGGACAACTTGAGGCTGTTGATATGCAACTTGTTGAGGCTGAACGATTCCAGCAGCTGCGTATGGTGCAGCAGCGACAGCGGCGGCCTGCTGTTGAGCGTAGACATTATTCTGCTGCCAACCTCCAGCCACTTGGTATGGGTTCTGGGCTACTCCTGGAATTTGGGCAGCAGCGGCCGGATTCCATTGTTGTTGTGGTGCGAACCCTGGTTGAGCTGGAGCTGCGTATTGAGCTTGAATTGTAATAGCGGAGTCGTCGCGGAATGGAGTGTTCGGTGCGATATCTCCAACTTTGATGCGGATCAAGTGTTTTGCGTGTTCGATCTGCCGTTTGCCTCCCTTGATAATGAAAACTTTTTCCTCGACATTCCCAGTTGCTTCCCGAGAAAGCTCACAGTGAGCTCCGCTTTCCGCGTTGATTTGTTTAATTGTTTCACCACCTTTTCCAATTACAAGACCGCATTTCGCAGCCGGGACCGACATGAAGAAAGTCTGAATATCAATGCATTTTTTCCCCAATTTTAAAATCTATTTACCGATTGTTCAGTCGCTCCTGCGGACATAATTCCACCTTGTTGAGCACTTTTCTTCACCAATTCCGTTATACGCTCTGTAGCACGATAAATCTGTTCTCGAGTTCCCATGATGATAGCGCATCTCTCTGGAGCGTTCGGATCGTCATCAGGCTTGAATTGAATCTTGGTGCCAGTTTCCAATGCAAGACGTTTGATTGTGTCACCTTGTTTTCCAATGATGATTCCAACAGAGGATCTTGGTACGACAACTTCTCCGCGAGCAGATGCTCCACCGCTTCCGATTTGGTGATGATTCTGGAGACCACTTCCCCCGTTTCCATCACCACCACTGTTTAGAATTTCAGCGACGAGCTGCTTGGCGATTTCAATCTTTTGTGGGTCTCCCGTGATCCGTAGAGGTTTAGACTGATCGCTGACAGCTTGGTTCTCTTGCACAAGGACCATCTTACATCCACTTTTCTCCTGTAATCAGAAAAACTAAAAAGTTTCATGTTTCAAAACAAACCTGAAGCTGACGGATAGTTTCTCCTGCTTTTCCGATAATCAATCCACACCGGTTTGGTGGAATGGGAATGTCAATGGTGTTTTGTGCTCGTGGAAATCCGTATTGCGGACGAGGAGTTTGAGCACGAGCAACGACTTCATCGATTAGAGCCTTTGCAGTTTCAACATTGGCTCGAGTTCCCTCAAGAGTCACCTGGCGGAATCCAGAATTGTCCGTGTCGGATGACATCTGGACACGACAGCCAGCTTTGGCTTGAATTCCTTGGATCTCCGAACCTCCACGTCCGATTACAATTCCAACGGCAGATTCCGGGATAGGATACTTCTCGTTCACATTTTCATTGTCGTCCAAGAATGGATTAGCCAGGCTTACATCCGGATCTTCCGCATGACGTTTTGCCGGGAGACCGTCTGAAAAATGGAACATATTCACCTTACATTGTTAATAGGTGGCTGATAATCTCGAATGTAGAATTATTGCATCGTGAAACTGAGATAGACATGATCGAAATGCGTAGGAGAAAAAAATGTGGCAAACAAACGACGAAATAAATTGTTATCATCAATAAAAAAATACGCCGTACATTCATCATCCTCTGGCCGATCCCTCTTGAGTGTAGCTGCTTGCGTCGCTTGCTGAACAAAGATTAGAAATAGAAATATGGTTTTTATACATTTCGTCAAATGTCAATTCTAATTCAATATAGCAAATGCATTCAAAAATAAATATATGATTATGAACCATATAAAACAAATTGGTCATTTTATTTAATAAATTGTTATAATGCCAGTTAAGATTAAAATCAAAGCAAGATTATAAATTCAGTCATATATTCAATGGCAAATGTTGATAAAACGAAAAAGGGAATATATCGAATTCAATAGGGTAAATTTTATCTTTACGGATTTTCAGAAAAAAAGTTTAGAAAAAACGAACCCAATGTAATGAATGCGTCAATTCAAAAATATTGAAAAGGATTAACTGTTCGAAGGATAAATCGATATGAGCAAAATATATTTTAAAAATTACCTGTAAGTTGTATCCTTCCATTTTTTCGATCGATTGCTAGGACGAACAAATGAATAACCGCGATTCAGTGAATGGTTCGATTAATTTTTTTGTCGGTCGACAGTCAATTTCTACGACCGCGACGCAGCCGCACCGCTGTCTACAGAGCGCAGTTGCTGCACACGGAGACGCGCCGATATTGTCCGAGAGGACTACACGCAACCGACTGAGAATCGCGGTGAGACCCAACCGATTCAGAGTGAAAAAACTCCGGGAAAACGAACTCCAGGGAAAACTCCAGGGTGGTTCCGGGGGCGGTTCCGTAGTGAACAATATCACTGATTGGCCGTAAAAAAAGACAAAAAGGGTTTTCAGCTACACCCAGATCAAAGCATCTTACTCCATAAGCATTACCGTATCCACCGTAGTAAGATGGACAATACCTAGAGTTAATCGTTTGTTTTATCTCACCTGTAATTATGATTTTGCCATTTATTTTTTTCACTTGCTGATCAATCAGAAATAAGCAGAGGAAGCATGTCCGTAGTATTGAACGAAAACTTCATGAAAAACGAACTAGTGAGTACTAGATATTGTTTTCAGGTTAGAAAAAAGGAGAAAGAGAAGAACTTTCAATTTGGAGTTTATTTGGGGGTTGTGGCAGAGCAGAAGGCTTCTGGATTCTTCAACTCAAAAGTTTTTTAATACCGTCAAAGTCCTTGATCATTTGCTCTCTATTTTTTTCTACACCTATCTCTTTTCCAATCAAAAAACAATGAAAACAAGAACAGTCGAATCATCAAATCACACTACTTATTTTTTGGGATAAAACTTTTACCCGATTAATAAAACCGAGGTGGTAATGAACGTAAACATATCTTACACAAATTTATTATGTCTTCCAGAAACAGAAGAAGAGACCATTTTACACACGTTTATTGTAGTGTTAATTGATTATGAAATGGTATATAAGTTCAGTAAAGAGAAGAAAGGAATAGTATTCTCTTTCTTGTTTCTCTCATAGAAATGTTGGAAGAAAAGCTTATTGTCGGAGTATCTACTGCTATCTCTGCTTTGGCAATAATCTCATGTCTTTTTGTGATTCCGTCTTTATACAGTACGATCCAGAATCTTAGTTCCAAGGTAGTCTTGACACCAGAAAAACCACACATCGTTTACAATAATGTTTCAGGTTGCTTCTGAAACTTCAATTTTTCGAGAAGAAACTGATGTTGCCTGGACAGAACTGATGGATGTTCAGATATCCATGTTGCCACCTTCATTGCCCCATGACAATCCATTCAATTCAATTTTCCGTCATAAACGTCAATCATTTGCCAGTCTTCCTTCTTGGTGTCAATGTGAACCAATTAAACCAATTTGTCCACCAGGCCCTCCTGGGCCACCAGGACAGCCGGGGCAACGTGGTCCTCCGGGAAAACTCGGTCCTCGTGGGCAAGACAGCACAGTTGTATATGCCCCACTAACCTGTCCGCCAATATCCCAGGACTGTGTAAAATGCTCTCCAGGACCGGCCGGACCAACTGGAGCAATGGGTCCAGCGGGACCAAAAGGACCAGCGGGACAACCAGGATATCCTGGTTCTCGTGGAAATGATGGTTTCCCAGGTTTACCAGGAACCCCTGGTGACAATGGACAAGCTGGACAACCGGGTCAAGACGGGCAACCAGGAAGAAATGGAGCTGATGGTCAGAGAGGGGTTGGTGAACCAGGTGCTCCTGGAGCTCCAGGGAAACCAGGACCACCTGGACAGTCGGGAACAAACGGGTATCCAGGACAAAATGGTTGGCAAGGAAGTAGAGGACCTGCAGGACAAGATGGATTCCCAGGAACATTCGGAGAGCCAGGAACAAGTGGAAAGCGAGGAAATCCAGGAGAACCGGGACCAGATGCTTCTTACTGCCCTTGTCCTGTCAGATCAGCCAATTTCCTCTCTAAGTGAATACAATATGATTGACACATTTATTGAAATATATGTTTGTAAAAAAGTATAAATAAAGAAAGCATCAATGAACTTGTTTTCCTGATTGCGTTTCTCCACACATGATTCCAGTTTATGAGTATGGTACGGTGCTGTTCAGAATCGTATCAATTTCTTCTTCTCCTTTCACTATGTTGATTGTGTGAATTCGAGCTCTCGATTGAAATCGTACGAAAACTGAAAATCCAAGAAATGGAGCACGCATCTGAATGATTTCCTCCTCCGGACAGTTGTATCTCTGCAAAAATAAATTATATTAAACGTGAAAATTCTAATTTCAACCTGTTTGAGACGAATCTGAGCTGCTCTTTGCATAGGTTCTTCCTTCTCTTTTCGGTTTGAATCATTCAATTCAATTGCTGTTTTAAGATCATCCAAATCTTCGGTAGTTGAGCACATTTTGAAATTGAAGTAATGATGACAATAAACTTGAATAAATCTCGCGAAATCAAAGTTCATTTCATGTAAGATTACACGTTAGTACTTCTTTTTCTCTTTTTACTAGAATCTGAATTTTCATGAGATTGGCGTACTCGAAACTCTTCATTATGATTAAAAATTCATCCTCTTTCTGTGACTGAGCTCTTTTCTTGATTGCTCATGCCTTTTGCATGAGTAGTGTTTAGTAGTTCAAAAAAAAAGGTTACTTCTGGGCGTTTTTGCATTTTTTTCTGATCTCGCTGATCCATAAGTTGTTTATCCTTTCCGTGGATACGCACCCCCACTAATGACATTTCTGTTTTTGTTTTTGTGTTCCATCTGGCTTCCTTCATGAATAATTCAAATATCCAGAAAACTTTTCAAAGACCACACAACTTTTCAGAGTGTGATCAATGTACTCACTTGTGACTTGTTTTGTTTTGTACTTTCATTTAGTCACGTGGTAGGAAGAGTTACAACATTCACAAAGAAACAAGTTTCTGCAGATTATTTTGACCGACAGATTGAGTTTTGATTTCTAGAGAAAAAAAAGTTACTCAGCACTCTAGTTTGATTCTTTGGTTTTTCCCCCAACAAGAACACAAAAACAATGTTTCACTCAATGATCAATCAGCTGTTTTTTTAATCTTGTTGTTTTCTATTTTCTTGTTATTTATTGTTAAGCTTTTTCAAAAGCTTTCTCTGTTTGGCTACGTCCCGAAATCCATCGTGTTTCCTTGCTATCAACAGTTTCTACTGAAATTCTTTACTCTATGAATTGTTTCTTGTTTTGCTGTAACCTTCCAATGCTTATTTATTGTTGCGTTGATGATATTCATTATGCGTTTTGTTTCTTCTTTGTAGAAGTACAGTTACCGGTTTCTAAGTGCTTAATGACACAGGTCTCGTCAGAAGAAAACTGAACTGAATTAATAAGAATTTCAAGATTCTATAAGTTTGATGCTGCATTATTGCTTCTCTCTGCAAATCTGCCACTCGACTTTCCAGTGTTGTCTAGACATCAACAAACATGAAAATTATATTCATTGTTCTTTCTATCGCAATTTTATTGATAAGAGACAACCTGGCCTTTTCTGTATTTTGCCATTTCTCTTATAGAAAAATTTTGATTCACATTTGCATTTTTTAATTGAAACATTTCAATCCTTCATAATATCTCACTCAGTTCTATTGGATTTTTGGATTGACACATTCTTCAATCCACAACAGAATTTGCAGTAACGTTCAGAATAATCATGGCATCTTCTCTTTCTTCTTATTATTGCCCAAAACAGAAAATATTTTTACCATTTTCCTTCTCCGAATATAGCATTCAGGTGCCTCTTTCTTCTTTCTCCATTCTAGACAGGAAATCTGAAAATTGTTTTTTGTATCATTAAAATTGGATCAATTGTTTTCCTCTGTGACCACTATTTCACTTTCACGGGAACATTCGATTTCCGATCTGCCGATTTTAGTATATTATTTGCCATCATCCATTGTCATAAGACAATCACTATCCCTTCCCTCATTTCGACAACAATCATCACATGAGCTCTCATTGATTCTTTTAACTATGTCAAACCTCATATTCATTTGACGATTTTCTACCATTTTCACCCTACTTGTTTTGATGTTCGTTTTGACTGAAATTACCAAACGTTTACAATCAATTGGTCAAAAGTGTTGTCGAAGCATTTCATTCTGACTTTAGTTTAATTGCATCTCCTACTCAAATATGACCCTCAGGTTTCATGATAGTCAACTTGAGGTGAGTGATAAAAGGCATGATCTAGTTTTGGCCAATTATCATTGGCTGCACAATTTCCTTTTTGCCTAGTTCTGCTCAGTGACCACTTCGTGTTTCTTTCTCAATTCGTTTCATCACAAACAGTTTGCAAAATGAATTTCAACAACGCTCCCCTCCTCGACGGTTTAACCTTGACATGTTGATTCAGTCGAGAGACTTGTTTACAGTTTACTTCTCAGGGCAAAGGTTTCTAGTGAAGAGATGAAAATTGTGGTGTGATACATTAAATGTTGCATTGGATGAAAAGAAAACAAACATCTAGAGAAAGCAGAACAATTGTTTTATCAGATTTATATACGTTTTCTCTTTTCTGAATCCAGTGATCGACCACGAGCCACGACTTCTGAACTACATGCTCCATCTTCGATAGTATGCGTCACAATAATTTTTCTACCATTTTCTGTGTTTTTTCTGGTTTTCTTTTAGAAGAAAAGCCGAGGAGCTGTCAATTCTTCGACCAAGCCATTTTGTTTTCATCCTGGACGCTGACGCAGCCACAAGAGTTGTTTACTTCGTGAAGCCAATGTTTTTGTGCCCTCGAAGTCTGCGCGCTTGAGTGACGCAGACGTGGAAAGATTATTTATGTCACACGTGGGGAGGAGGAATGGAATAAAATGGGTTCAATGGGAACAAACTTTCGTTTTTCACGAGCTTCAAAGATCAAGTATACCAGGTGCCCATATATTCTAGGGTTACGGTAGCTGTGCTCGTTCGAAAAATGAATTTTAAATTCCCGCCAACGAAGCTCCTATGTGGCCGATAAATCTCTCGTCGTGTAATCCTCGCGGACAAGATCCAACTCTTCGGTTTCATCGTAAAAAAATTGTTTTTTTCAAAATCCAATCTATTTTTCTATTTTCTAATCAGTTTCTGTCACTTTCGAAACATTTAGATGAAAGCTCTGTTATTTAGTTTTTTTTTCGTAGAAAAGAGTGGTCGTGAAGTCCCTCCGTTTTCGTTTTCGGATGTAAACAACTCTCGTATGTACTATTTCGTTGTGTCTGCACCTCTCTTTTCCGCTCGTTCTCTTCTATCTCTCTGTCCGCTCAGCGTCACCGATCATCCATCCGCGAAGCAAAGCACGCGCGGCCTTTGATCGAACATGCACTATTCCGTACTACCGCATACAACTCTCCCCGATAGCGCGTCTCTTACTCGCTGAGGTTATTTATGCCATTCTATTATTGTTCGATATAAAAAGCGTGGCTCGCAACCTTTCCCTGCAATTTTCTCGCCAGTGATTTCATAAACGCACTCGTTTCTTTTCTTTTTCACTCATCGAATTGTTTGTATTTGTCTCAAAACCGTCGGTTCAGCACTCGGTTTCACCCCTATCGGCGCCTCCGATTGCTCCTTTTCCTCATTCAGTCATTCTAGCTATTTTTTTCGCCCCGGTTCTTTCCTTGCTTCGTTCAAAAAAAAAAAAGAATGGTCACAACTTTCAACTCGTAAGTGATTATTTCCCTCTTTAGATACCGTTAAAAAATTCGGCCTAGCTCTTGCCTCATGTTCCAAAAAGTATATCTTCACCATCAGCTAACTCTATGTAGCTCGTCTGCGTCTCGCCACGTGTGCATCAAGCTCCGCCCAAACTCTCATGGTGTCTCGTCGCTTTTTGTATGTTTGTGCGTCTGCCGCATCGCTCATAATCTCTTTCTTTCAGAAAGCTTAGAGGAGAGGGGGGAGCTCCTGTTAGAACAATTCAGAGTGTATCAATCTATGTTGATGTTTACGTGGTGATTATTCTTGTTGTCTCTATCCCTCATCTTCTCCTCTTACCCATTTATCCAATTTCTCTGTTCTTGAATCACCGAAGCTTGCTTTATTAAAAGTATTATAAATAGTCTGTAATTTGGTTTTGAGACAACGGTAATTCAAAGTCTTCAAGTAATAGTGATGTTTTTAACTCCTCAAAATGTATTTAATCATGTTGATTTCTGAAAACTCCATCTTTTCCGTGAAACCCAACATCAATCCAGAGATCATTTTCGTTTCCGGAATCTTGTTTGTTTCAAAAAGATGTTGAGCTCTTATCGCTTTTATTATCTATTGGAACCGTCTTTCTCTCAACCAAATATGTTTTTGCCTGCTATTCTTGTTATCATTTGTAGTCGCTTTTCTAACTTTTTCCGAATATTTGTTTGTCACTGTTTCCCATACCCAAGTTCTCTCCGAGAAGCACATTATATCTGATGTGAAATTTACGAAGAAGAATTCGCTACCATTGACAGCAAAAAATTTCGGGCTAATCACCAAAAAACTTTGCAAACCTGACCATCTATTTTTAAGGGTTCTCATGCTATGATTATTTACACATTTTTATGCTCTCGCACACTTATTTCCTGCTACCCACAAAAAATCTTGTTTTTGAAATAAGCCGGTTCCAGAAAACCGATATTTTCCTCTTCTTTCCTCTTATTCCATACTTCTCTGTTTTTCTGTTCCCTGTTCCAAAACAACAGCGGCAAAAAGAACGGTATTCTGAAGCAGCCTTACTCTTCATGTTGTTGCCGGGTTAGTATCTGAAAATATTTTCGTTCTATTTACTTGTTTCCGTCGAAAAAAAGGGGTTACCACTTTTCTTCTCCTCTACTCTCCATTCCCAACTCTTACTCCTCTCCTGCTGTCCTTCCCTCTGTTTGTCACATCGCTCCCTTCTATTTCCCTTTGGCTGATTTTCGTCTATCCGAAACTGTTAATTTCGAATCTCGCTATGAAAGTTTTGTCTCTGAGACTTGCTCAATCGTTTCCATTTTCAGTAGAAGGCATTATCCGACTCGCAAAGGACAACAAGACAACAAGATGTCGATGACAAGCTTGTCGTCGAAATCACGAAAACCGGAAGACGTCATGATCGAAGGATGGCTACACAAAAAAGGAGAGCATATTAAGAATTGGCGACCCAGGTTAGTGAAGTATTTGCGTAATCAATACTTTGGGGTCTCGCCGCGTTATCTAAAATGATACGATTCGAAGTTTTGATTGTCACTAATCTTTTTGTTTTTCATTTTCCATATATTATCCACTGATCTGCTGTCTCATTTGCGTCAACTGATTTGTTTTCGCCGCGCACTCACTTTATCATGCTTTTCCGGGCTGAAAATCTGATAAATTCCTCGTAAACATTCTTCTAGGAAATGATGTGACTTCCTTGTGGAGGATGAATCACACCTAAAACTTTGGAGAGATTAACAGGGAACTCCAGAATGTATTTCTACTTTAATATGTTCCTTTTGGAAGTCATATCTATAAGAATATAAAAGATCCTAAAGTTTAGGACCTAAACAACTTTTGAGGATGTTGTTAAATTTCATTTCGTCCTCACTTCTAAAACGGAAAGTCTGCAATTAAGACAGTGAAGTTAATAGATAAAAGCTCATTGTATCATTGGTGTTTACAACATTCAGGATAAAGTATTTAAATTTGCTGCACTCAAAACACTTTTTTTGCTATTGCGTGCTTCCATTCCGTCAGTTAAAAGGGCACTATTCAGTTGATCATTATGTACCAAAACGTAGTTTTTTTTTTTCAAAAACAAGCGTCACAAAAATAATCGAATGGAGTGTCTGAAAAAAAGTGGAAAGCGAATAAAAACAAAAAGAAAAATAGTGGAAATTTTTGAAAAACAATGATTGAGAGGATTTTTTATGAAGTAAAAACTGAGGCATGACATTTTCAGGTACTTCATGCTCTTCCACGACGGAGCTCTACTAGGATTTCGAACAAAACCGAAAGGAACCGTTTTTCCGGAACCATTAAACGACTTTATGATCAAGGATGCTGCTGTAAGTAATGGACCTGTCAATAAGAAACATATTTATTTATTGGAACAGTTTTCAATTCTCATTTCTGAATTCGACGAAAAAACATTCGAAAAACTAATCATGCACATTTCAGACGATGACGTTTGACAAACCACGTCCTAACATGTTCATGGTTCGCTGTCTGCAATGGACAACAGTTATAGAACGAACATTTTATGCTGAGTCGGCAGAACTTCGTCAGAGGTGGATTGAAGCTATTGAGACAATCTCGAAAAAGTATAAGAATGGTGGCAATGCAAATCCTCCAGTAGAATTGATGGATACGGTAGAGAATGTAACAAAATTATTTGATAAGTTAATGTTTTTCAGAATCACCCTCCAAGAATTGATGAGGACGGAGAATTCGCAGGAGCAGCCCATGCGATCATGGGACAACCATCGGCTCCTCATGGAAATCACGCAGCGGTTGATTTCAGAGCATCCATGATCAGCATTGCTGATACAAGTGAAGCTGCAAAACGGGATAAAATCGTAGGAAATCATGAATTATTTTTATTTTCTCAACCATAATTTGTTTCAGACAATGGAGGACTTCGAATTCTTAAAAGTTCTCGGCAAAGGAACCTTTGGAAAAGTGATTTTATGTAAAGAAAAACGAGCACAGAAACTTTATGCAATCAAAATTCTGAAGAAGGAGGTGATAATCGCTCGTGAAGAAGTGGCTCACACATTGACAGAAAATCGCGTACTTCAACGATGCAAGCACCCATTCCTCACGGTACGCTAAAAATCTAATATTTTAATACATTCATCCATAATTTTCATTCTTACACGCTGACCCCCTGCACGTTCCTTTTACCTTCTACCAGTAGATAGATAGTTCCTTTTGTGCTAAACTTATAGTGTTTGTGGTCGTAATTTCAGCAATTGAAATACAGTTTCCAAACTGAGTATCATCTTTGTTTCGTTATGGAGTTCGCGAATGGAGGAGAGCTGTTCACACATCTCAGGAATGCAATCGTTTTCGACGAGAAGCGAGCGAGGTTTTATGGAGCCGAAATCGTTTTGGCCGTTGGATATCTTCATCGATGCAATATTGTTTATAGGGATATGAAGGTTGGCTTTTAGCCAAAAGCCGAATGATGAATCTATAAGGTTATTGGATCGTTCCATTCAAATTAACACATGTTGTACAACTCCTCATAGAATCAAAGTAGACACAGAGAATTAATGCTTGCTTAGATATTTCAATTTACCTATCACGCACTAAACATTCGGTGTCGTTTCAGTTCATGTGAAGCTTCTTTTTTTCCTATGAAGAATGCTTGTCCTTTTCTTTTTTCCGAAATCCTTTAAATTTAGTTTTCCTTAAACTTTTTCATCCCAAATCTCAACTCATCATACACATATTGTTAACCTTAGTTTCCTTCCTACAGGAGCTGAAGTACTCGTTCCAAACAAATGATCGGCTTTGCTTTGTGATGGAGTTTGCTATCGGAGGCGACCTTTACTATCACCTGAATAGAGAGGTGCAAGAGAACAAAGAGGGTTTTCCGGAGCCTCGTGCACGTTTCTACGGTGCTGAGATCGTTCTGGCACTTGGCTATCTCCATTCTCACAGTATTGTATATCGCGATCTCAAGGTTCGAGTCATTTTATGCTGATATTAGGACACTTTTAAGATTTTGTTAATTAGACTAATAGTATTAGTTGGCATATAGTTGTAGAACGCAGAAGTTTATGGAAATCCAAAAGTTTTGATCTTGATTCATCATTCGGCTTTTTTGTTGTGACTTGGCTTCATATTAATTATTATAGCTCGAAAATTTACTTCTCGACAAAGAAGGACATATTAAAATTGCCGACTTCGGATTGTGCAAAGAAGAAATCAGTTTTGGAGATAAAACGAGTACCTTCTGTGGTACTCCAGAGTATCTTGCTCCAGAGGTATGTGAAATGTTTTTTTCGATTAATAAAAAATTGTTATCCTAGGTCCTCGAAGATAACGACTACGGTCGTTGTGTTGATTGGTGGGGTGTCGGAGTTGTGATGTACGAAATGATGTGTGGACGACTTCCGTTCTATTCCAAGGATCACAACAAACTTTTCGAGCTCATCATGGCAGGAGACTTGCGCTTTCCCAACAAGCTCAGTCAAGAGGCGAAGTCTCTTCTTCAAGGTCTTCTTGTGAAAGATCCAGCTTTGAGAACGGGAGGTGGACCGGATGATGCCCTCGAGATTTGCAGAGCTGAGTTCTTCCGCCCTGTTGATTGGGAAGCAATGTATCGAAAAGAAATCGAGCCACCATACAAACCGGACGTCCGATCAGAAACCGATACAAGCTACTTCGACAAAGTGAGTTTTCCAAAGTTTTAAAACATTTTATCGTCATTTCGTTACGAACAACCAACTGCTTTTAGGAGTTTACTTCTCAACCCGTACAATTGACTCCACCACACAGAAGTGGTCCTCTACAGACAGTTGATGAGCAAGAAGAGATGCAATCCAACTTCACCCAATTCTCGTTCCACAACGTGATGGGCAGTGTAAATAGGATATACGAAGCTAGTGAAGACTATGAAATGAGGGAATGAATTCTCGTTTTTGCGAAAGTTCATTTTTTGATCTCTTCGTATATCTTGCCATTCTTAGTTGTCTGATACTCAGACTTTTCTCCCTATCTACAGCACGATGTTCTATTTCTTCCATGTTTTTGATAGCTGTCTGACATTCAGACTTCATCTAATCCTTATTTAGATTTTCTTTACTAGATGTCTTCCTGCACCAAGAACAACAATGAATAGAAAAATAAGCTATTCCTTCGAAGCACCCGCCTTTCTTCTCCTATAGTTTCCATCGTCTAAAATTGAATATTCACTTGTCTTTTGGACCATTTTCTTGTTTTCTGTCAAGTATAAATTTTCCAAAAGGTTCCGAACTCTCCTCTGCCTCTTTCTCTCTCAATCGATTCTTACCAACGCGATCCTCTTCTGTTCTTAAACCGTAGTTCTTTCTTCACATGCAATTCCGCACATGTTCCTGTATTTCTGTAATAATATTTTCCATGGTTGTGTATAAAATAATATCTTTTTACGCCCTATAAACTACTTTCTCCCAATGTCCCCCCAATTCTTCCATATCTTTTCAGTTGAATAAAACTTTTTTCTTTATTACGGAGTCTCGGAATGTACACGAAATACAATATATCAAGCAGAGTGCAAAACAAGTTAACAAAATACAGAACAAACTATTATGAACATCATCCGACACTTAAATTAGATCTTGCCGGTGACAAACTCGTGAATGATTTGTGGAACAGCGGAATCGAAACCAGTGATGTCGAGCATTCCTGCGTCTGATGGGTCAGCGATGGAGTAATCGTAGGCTTGCATGGCCATCACGATAACCTTAGCGTCATGAATACCGGATGCTTCACGATATTTCTTGATTGCCTCGAACGGATGAACTTTGCCAGCCCAAGTATCGTTATCGGTGTAGATGATGAATACGTCGAACTTGAGATTGTTTTCCATAGCCCACATCATTGGAAGACCGCAATCGGTACTGCCGAACTGAAAACATATTCATTTTTTATTACGTTCGAATATTCATTCCCAACTTACACTAAGTCTACTGACGTAATCATTGACTTTCCCAATTGTCCAGTCCTTCGTGAATGGTAGTTCAGTGAGCTTATCGCAGAACGCAACACATTTTACTGCAGCTTCATTATGCAAGTTGATAAGCGACATTCCGGTGGCTGCTTCACGGCAAGACAACGGCGATGAGCTGACACGGCTAGACATACTTCCAGATACATCGAGTGCGAGGCAGTAACGCTTTCCAGTAGAAGGTGCATTTACGAATGCTTTGTAAAATCCTGCTTCAAGAGCGTTGCAAATCTCTGCGTTCGGATTCCAGGTCAAACTTCCTTTATCTCCACGTCCTTGAGCATAAACTGCGCGAGCATTCAGCAAGGTGAGCGGATGGATGCGAGATCGTCGGAGCTCTTCCTGATCTGTGAGACGTTTCACAATGGATGCAACACGAGCATCGTCCAATGCTCCCACAAGAGTCATCTTTCCGAGATTACGAATCATTGCTGTCATCGGCATTGGAACATCGAAGAGGGTCTCCCAGACGAGCTTCGAGTTGAGACTGCTGGTTGGCAAGTGCTCACGAACGAGTCCGTGTTTCTTGATAGCGGCAATGATGACTTCCTCGCTCTGCTCTTGTTTGAGAGAAAGATACGATTCCACGAGGTCCAAGGCTCTGAAATAAATATAATGGATTTTGAAAAACAATAACTAAAGAGAGAGAGTGGTCAATAACGGACCTGCTCTTTTCCTCCTTAACGAGTTGGGCGTCTGTGTACGGAACCTTCAATGCCTTCTTATCCCACGATTTCTCGATGTCGGCCTTTTCATCTGCGTTCGCCTTTCTTTTTCTCTGAACCAAGTTTCCTTTGACAGCGAAGCGGAACAGCTGTTCTCTTTCGAGACGATCTTCGCGATCGGTGTGAATAGATCCATCATCCATGAGACTAGGATGAGCGAGGCGGAAGAGGTCGCGGTGAGACCATCCCTCTCGCTGCGGGTACTTCGTAAGCATCATGGCCAACTTTTCAGTTGTTTTCGTTTTATACCACGCACTAATGGCACATCTCATTGAACGACCCCATCCGGTTGATGACTTTGCACCTCCAGCTTTAGTACTCTCCGCGATTGTTTGACAGTAATCGATGAATTCAAAAAGATGTGTTGGGATTCGGCAGACATCAGGAATCAAACGAAGAGCAGCTGAATGGAGCTCCCGAATGTATTCAGAATACGTGTGAAGAAGTGGACATTCGTTCTTTTTGCTGGTGTCATGAGTAGAAATGCGTGCACAAATAGCAAGTGTGAAAAGCATCGAACTCATTTTCGGGTTTCTGTTTTCAGCATTAATGAGAGCCAATTCTCTGAGAACCATGTGGCCATTTCCTTCTTCGATGATCTTGATGATTCTTTGAGCGTTGTCCAGGGTGATCTTTTCCGACGATTGATGATACGTTCCCTTGTCCGATCCGAGAATCAAAAAACGGCGAACCTGAGTTTCATCAGACACCGGAAAGACGAAACCTCCCGCGTTGTTCATGACCTGTCCCTCCTTAACTTTCTCCATTTGGCGAGGAAGCCGTTGGAGTTCACCATCGACGACGGTCACTTCCATGTCGGGTTCAAGAAGTTGGAGACGGCGAAGACGAGCACAGACACTGAAAATAGAAAAATGGCTAAATAGAATTGGCGAATTCATGGTATTAGGCTTTAAAAAAACAGGCGGAACGCGCTCCTCTAACGTGGAAGAGGCAGACTAGCTGCAATTTGGAAAACGTAGTAGATTTTTCGAATTTTTAGCTCACTCTTACACTGGAATGTAGGCTTACAGACTTCGCTTGTATTTTATTCACCTAATAACTCACTTGGATAGCTCTCTCAGCTTGACTTCATCGAAATCTGCAGCCTCTTGGAACTCGTTCAACTCCTCAG
This sequence comes from Caenorhabditis zanzibari, assembly GCA_963966625.1. Classification (NCBI taxonomy): domain Eukaryota; kingdom Metazoa; phylum Nematoda; class Chromadorea; order Rhabditida; family Rhabditidae; genus Caenorhabditis; species Caenorhabditis zanzibari. Next base: position 11,345,746 of record OZ016472.1, on the reverse strand, counting down.
CCATGTCGGATTCTGGAATCAAACGATTTTATGGATGTCTCTTTTAAAAACTATCAGTAAGTTGAAAAATGGAGTAGGCACCAGGTGAAAAATTAAAAATTTCCATGGAAACGAAGAATGTGAGCCGAAAAAACTACGTGCCTTTCCGAGAACAAAAACGTTAACAAGAGCGAAACGGAAAAAAAAAGTTGAGAGATGAAAGAGAACGAGAAAAGCAACGAGAGAAAATGAAGGCCGGGCAGCGCATTATATAGGAGAAGAGGTGGGAGGAGTCTCAGTGGAGTAATATTTCGAAATCTTATTTTGTTCGAGGGTCAGTAATGAAATTATGAGCAATGTTTTGCAACTTGATAGAAAAAAAAGCTACACGATAAACAAATTTGTGTTGAAATGTGTCGAAACTGCAGAAACAAGCACTTATTAGCTTTCTAAACAGATTCCAAGGTGAATAATGGAAAATGTAAGGAGCCACATCTTAAGTATGTTGGGGAATCGGAAAGGACATGAAAAGCTGAGTAAAACTCATTGTTGCCTACAGATAATTCACAGAACCTAATATGTAACACGACTGCGAAATAAAAATTCCAAAACTTCGAATCTATTGGCGCGCCATGGCACAGTTCCGTCAACAAAAAAATGTAAACAATCTTTTCCGTCTGTCCAAAAGTTTAACGACCTCGTTTCTCTCAATACTGTCCGTGTGCCCCGATTTGTCATAGTTTGGTTTTTCCCAAACGAATATTGTTGATAATCGATGTTATAGGTGCGGGAAGTTGGGAAAATGCAGAATTGATAGTGACAAATTTCAATATTTTACTCGAAATCGAGATTATATTCAAAAAACATTTCTTGGAAAGAAAAATAACGAAACAAAGGGAAAGAAACACAAAAATTTGCAGCAGACATGTGTCCAATAGCGTTTGAAATGGGACGAAATGGGACGTCCCGGGACGTCCCGCGCCCAACTTTGAAGCGACGGGGACGAGTCCCGCCTCAACGAAATTTCAATTTGTTTGAGTTTTTAGTTCTAATATTTGATTCTGTACCAAAAAATTACAATTTTCTTGAAAATTGTCGGTCCGTTGTTGGAGAACCGTCCAGTTGCAACAATACGCGGGACGCCCCGGGACGTCCCGTTTCAAACGCTACTGTCCAAGAAAAAAACGAAAATTTTGCGTTTTTCGTTGTTTTGGTTGCTGTCGCTGCGAGACCAAGTCTATGACCGTATCAAATCTTGAAAGACGCATCGGTTTTTTTGCAAATCTTACGGTTCTAGAAGTGGTCTCGCGACGAACGGCAGCAAAAAAAAACACAAATTTTGCGTGCAAAATCTACTTTTTGCGTGCAAGGAACGGAGTTTGGAATGAACTTCTGAGAGACCGTACAAATCGGAAAGAAATGGAAATCGGAAAGAAACGAATCGGAAAGAAACAAATCGGAAAGAAACGAATCGGAAAGAATGTGCAAAATCCCCCACATCTAAATGCACAAACACCGAAAATTATGTAAACCGTACTCCTTTCAATTCATTTTTTCGTTTCAAAAGTACGGTTTACAGAATTTTTACAGTACTTTTGGTGTTTTTGGTGCATTCAGACGTGGCGGATTTTGCACATTCTTTCCGATTCGTTTCTTTCCGATTTGTTTCTTTCCGATTCGTTTCTTTCCGATTTCCAATTCTTTCCGATTGGTACGGTCTCACTTCTGAATAGAATGAAAGTCTGGAACAAAAAAAACAACAAGATTGTCAGCGGCTCGGAGTCTGAAAACTGCACGCCTGCCGGACAGATTTTGAGTAATTATTGAAGAATCTAGATTCCGCCTGAGATCACAATGCACATGAAAACGTGTATACAAGAAGAATACAAAATCGAGATCATACCAATAGTTGAAATCGGAAGAATTATTTTCACTTCATCTCATTTCATGAGAAAGATGCAATATTTATTCCTGAATTTTTAATAACTAAATGTATTCTTTCAATAACTAAAAAGTAACTCAAAGCTTCAAACCGTTTTCAAAACTGACATTCTCAGGATTTTCGGGTCCAAAACGAGGTCAAGCTAACATACAAACAACTGACCTATCCCACGAGACAATCATCTATTTTGTTTGCTCAGTCACACAGATCACAGTATTGATCATAGGAAGGCGGCACGATGTAGTATCTTATCAATTGAGGCAGTCGTCATCGTCAAATCAACTGGAGAGTGAGCACAAGACACACCATCTAGTTTTCTCTACCTGACCCTTTCGTTTTTTCGCGATATGTTGCTCCAAGAGCCCACTTCGTCTACGTTAACTTGTAAAGTATGTCTCGAGCCTGCTCATGGCGTCCACTTTGGAGTACCTTCTTGTAGGGCATGTGCAGCATTCTTCCGGTAAATTTTCACGTTTCAGCCTAAATAGTAATTTAACTAGAGTTACAGACGAACAACCGTATTGGGAAAGAAATATTCTTGTCGTCAGAAAAATGAAAAATGCACCACGAATAATGAGGATAGATTCAACTGTAGATTTTGTCGCTATCAAAAATGTTTATTGAGTGGAATGACACCTGAAAGTAAGATAGTTATTTCCACAAACATTTCACAATGGTAGTTTCAGATGTTAAATATAACTATGATTCTGCTGTTCATTACACCAAGAAACCATCTCCGAGAATGAAGAATGAGACTCCAGAGCATCCGTCTGATCCTGGCTCTCCGGTCGAAATGGACCAACAGATTTGTGTTCGACAAACCAAAGATGTCACATATGAAGTACAAACTGATGAAAAAGGAGAACCCATTGTAAAGTTAGATATTACTGGACTTCTTAACAATATTACATCAGTCCTGGATGACTTCGTTCCTTCAGATGATGTGAAAGATTTGAATACCTTACGAAGAATGAATCATGCATTGATTGAATACAGACAAATTCATCATAGTAATGTGATAAAGGTACAGTATGAAAAAATCAATGTCTTATCACAATTTAATTTTTAGTTCGTTCAAACCATATCGATGCGTGAAATTCTGATGACAGGAAATGACCAAATCAAGTCAATAACAAAGTTTTTAATGCACTCGTCTCCATTTCGTTCTCTACGGAATGAAGAACAAATGCAGATGTTAAAATCAATATGGGTGCAATGGAAACGTCTGGAACGGTATGCATCAACTGCTCAAATATTCGGAAAACGTATGTATGAAGATCAAATCATTACACTTGTTCCTGGATTGGCGGCGTATCTTAACAAGATCCACGTGGATTGTGCTGCGTTCATTTACAAAAAGGCGGAAGGAATGAAGTTGTGAGTAGGGAAAGGAGAAGACACTCATTCAATTATATTACAGTTTTATGGAAAATTTCAACACAAGGATGATGGAAGAAGTTGGAAAACCATTAGTTGAATTGGAGTTGACAACTATGGAGACTGCTTTTATGTTGGCTCAGATGTCATGGCAGGTTGCTGGTAAGTGAATGATATTAGGAAATGTCATTGATTTGAGTTTTTTTAGGAAAAGAACTTCAAGGAGAGGTTCTGAAAGCTAGTGAATCTGAACAGGAAACACTTGCTAATGAACTTCACTCGTATTACATTGAAGAACTTCGACTTCCAAATTATGCTTCTAGACTTATAAAAATAATGAATATAATTAATGCGGCACAGGTAAATCAACAAAATACTGACTCAAATATTCATTCAATTTTCAGAAAATTCATTTTGAACGGCAAAACTTCATGGATATCGTTAGAATATTCGACTTCTTCCGAGTTCATGTATCAGATCCGGAAATGTACAAATCCTATTTTTAAGAATTATTGAACTGCCGTTTTTGCTCTTTGAACCGTTACGCTAACATTGTTGACTGGTGGTACGATTGTTATCTGAATATTTGTATATTATTTCGATTTCAAATTAATCATATTTCAAACTCACATTTCTGCTTTGATTCTTGCAGATTCTACATGGAAACGAAAGAATTGCTCTTCGGAAAGATGGAAAAGTAAAACACATTACCAAAGTATTAACAGAAGAATGCAAAGAAATGACCCCAACTAATATAATACAGGCAGCTGTAATTGACACAAACATTATTAGAACCAAAAAATTGAATTACACAAACCTGATGCATCTTCTTGAGAGTAAATGACTATGGCAAGAATCAAAATAGGACCGAGGAAAAAAATAACAAACACCAAATTCTGTAAATGGTAGTTTTATGTTTTCAGATCTGGCTCAAAATTATTCCGGTAAAAATAAAGAATTTTTCGTTACGAAATTTGTTTGAAAATCGATTCGAGACTGACCTGCATGACTGTGCTAATAACTGCCACTGAATGTTTTTTGAAAGTTTTGTTCGATATTCGTGACTTGATTGATTTCAGCATCATATACATCTGTGTATATAGAACAGCATAAGATGAAGACAATGCCAAAGTTCCAATTAAAATCCCAAATGTCAAATAGAAAAATAATGGATTACGAGAGATATCAATGTCATAAATCGCGATTCCAGGTATTTCAGATAACCAAGTGGCAAATGCGGAGTACTTCTGAAAGCGAGAGAAGGTACACTTTTTTCAGTTCATTGAGCCACCTCGTCTATAATTTTCTGCTTTTGTGATTCATTCGGTTCTGAAAACGCATATACAATCGTTCCAAGAAGCGGTAGAAGATTAGATGAAATTTTTGAGAATTTCAGCATTTGTGGATGCATCAAATTCTTCTGAAAAGAGGTTATTGATGTAAATCTGAGAACAGTGTTGAACCTGTTCAATAGCTGCCACAACTTGATGTCTCTTTAGTAAACTAATAAAAATACACGTATTCGTATTACCAACACACCAAAGAGTGAAAATCATCTGATAATGAGTGGAGACACCAAACAGTTGATGAAATAATCCAACTGTGTAGCCACCAATAATAGGGAATAATGGAATAGGAACCATGAAAATTGAAAAGTAAACATCGAAAACAAGAAGAACAATCTGGAAAATTTAAATGAATGATTGATTTAACAACAACCACCTGAAAATAAAGAAGATGATATCGATAGTCGTCCATCATTCCATGATGATAACAAATCAAATAAATCCCAAAACAATTAATGGATAATGAAATGACACCAGAAGTCCCCATAAATAGTCTAACCGATTGTTCTACAGTATCTCGTGACGAGCTAAGCATCTGAAACGGAGTAAATCACATTGATAAACAAAATGAGATTTAGAAACCAACACCAAAGCTGAACCTAGACTCTTACCTGAACAATGAGATTTGAGGTAGCAGACATACGTCGTTTCATCTAACTTCAAAAATTGAGACTTTTCTGTTTTCAGACATTAACATCTTTTCTCTCTCTCTCTCTTTCTCACTTTCATAACACCTGCAATTAGATCTTAAGTATTCCTATAATCATCGGAGAATTAAGACTTTGAAAACACAAGTTACGACACTTTGGTTTTGTGGTTAAAATTTTCTTTTTCGAAGATCAGGGAAAATGTCTTTCAATAATTTATTTAAATCAATTGCTTTGTTCACATTTGTTTCATTATTAAAAAGAGAATCTCTCAAGCGTTAGAATACAAGAAAATCGGGAAATTTGTCACAACTACCAGGTGTTTTAAGTTAATCAACTAAAAGTTTTGGATTTGGGGGGAGGGGGTTCGATTGTTCAGAAAGGTTGAGAAGAGTAATGTCTTGTATAAACATTATTTTTTTGGTTCATGTCGAATGCGGAAGAAAATAATTTTACTGGAGAGAAGCATTATGCAAGATGACTGGAATGGTGGTACAAAAGAGATTGAGAGAATTGTTTCGAGAAAATGAAAAGTATTTATTTGGTGATGAGATTCTTTGCACGCTTGTTGGCAGATTCCACACGGACTTCGTTCGATTGAGCCTGAAATCAAGGGGAAAATAAATATCCGCGAAGGGCAAAATGGTTAAATGATTCTATTCACAGCTTTCATTTCTTCTAGTATCTCAAACCCGCTTACCTTATCGTGAATTCTGTCGAGTTGTCTGTTCTGGTTGGACACTTCAGTACTCATATCAATTGCCATGTTACGCAAGTTTCCGACCATTGTTGAGACTTGTTGAATGTTCTCGTCCATTTCGTCCTCTCGAGCATCATTGGTAATCCTGTAAAACAAATTTGAATGAAATGAACACTAATTTCAGTCTCTCACTTAGTGATGTATCCTCCTTGTGGTCCCATAGTTGGATCTCCAACAGTGATCCTTGGTTGATCGGAGATCACACCTCCATCGTCATCCTTCTTCCACGCTTTCGCATATTCCGAGTTTTTCTCGAAATCGTCCGTCTTGTTCCATGGAAGAACGCACAAGCCACAGCACTTCTCCATACCCTTCAAATGGTCTTCCGCTTCTTTCATATCCTGATTGATAGTGTCAAGTGCACCCTCACAACGCTCGAGTTGTTCTGAATAAATGAATTTGATTGATATCTGTCCGATCGTTTCATTTCCCTACCTCCTTGATCATCAAGCATAACCAATGTCTTGATTCCAGCCTCCTTACTCTCCTCACAGAGCGCTAGCATGCGTCGAGTTGATTCCAACGACTAAAAATGTAACCATAAATTTCCGTTAAAAATCAATTACCCCTTTTCAAAATGTTTCATGATTACCTCGATGGTTTTTTCATCAATTCCCACATTGAGACCTTTTAGCTCATCACTCATATCAGCTGGTAATACCAGTCCATTTATATCGACAGTCGGCTCAACGGCATACGGACGGGGATGCCGTTGGCCGCTGGGAGCGCCGCGCCGAGCCGACATCCCCGTTTTTTTCGAATTTTCACAACCGTCCCGGCTAAACGGGGAACGAGAAATGGAGAGAAGTCAAACCGTTTTTTGTTAGTTTGCTATCTAAAAGAAATGAGTTCAATTGGGAAAAGATGGAATAACAAGAGGGGTCTGAGCAAGAGATATAGGATTCAGTGAGTTTTGCGGTTTGTTGGCTCTGGAGAATCCATAAATCAGATTTTCGAAACAAAATGACAGCAATTTCACAGTTGATGGAGCACAACAAAATGAAGAACAATGACGTTTTTGGGATGGATGGATGGAAGACAAAGATTTCGGGAGAAACTTGATAGGAATGAGAATTTCTTCTCAATATACTGACTCTTTCTCTCTGTTTTCATGGACTAAACATCCAGTTTTAGCATATCAGAGGGCGTATAAGGACTCCGTTTCTGACATGCAAACTCTTGGAATAATGGGTTGTTATGGGATTGTATATTATAGGTTCTAGTTACGTTTCCTGGAAATGGAGAGAATAAAAACAAAAAAGCTAAATGAAATTATGTAGAAGTCTATATACTAGTGATTCATAAAAAGAACACTACTGATCACGAACAGAGAAAACAAAGTAAAAGAGTATAGCCTTAGGGCTATACTTATATTTATATGCATTTCCGATCCTAGTCAAAAAAAAAGTCAACAACCTCTTCATGTTTTCCCCCTATTCTCTTCCTATCGACTCAATATCTTTGAAAGGCATGTCTGGTAGAAAAAGAGCCAAAAGCCATGGAGGTGTCCCATCTGGACAAGGAAATTTGGGAAGTGAAGTAGAGAATTTATGTTTTCGATCGGAAGGAAAGTGTGGTACGTTTCAGAGAGAAGGGAGAATAAAACAACCTAAAGGAAAAAGACAGAAGCAATACGTAAATGGAAAAAGGGACATGCATTCGAAATGAGAAGAGAAATGAAAAAGTGTGGAAGAAGAAAGAAGGAAAGAAAATCGAAAAGGGACTCTTGGGAGTTTGATTGTACTACTGGAAGAGAGATAGAGACAGATCAATCAAAACTTTCACATCGTTAGTCAATGAGAATGAAAAGGAAAAGAAAAGAAAGCGAAAAAACTGAAGTTTTTGGTTCTCGGGGTGTGTGTCTATGTGTGCTAATTAGGCAATACCGGAGGGAGCTTCTAATCAAAGGCACAGAGAAGACTCCTTTTTTGTTTTCACCGAAATCACGGAACTGATACATGAAAAAGAAAAGTATTCTCCCATATGGATCAAAGCGTCATATTCTGGCACACTCGAAGATTCAGAACGTCTTCTGAAAAGTTTGAAGCGAAAAAGAAAACAACTCGGAAGTTGAATGAATTGAAATAGAGGGTTTGCATTTCTTACTAATGTATGAATAGGTTTTTGGTAGCGACAGAAAAAAGTGGCAAAAAGCTTTGAAAAACGGAATAAAATTGTACAAAAGTTCCGATTATCGGGTATTAAAAAACGAGTTGGCAAAGGATTGAGATATTCTCAAACTAGTTAACATCTAAACTAATATTGCTACCGAAAACACTGTTCACCACATTTTATAACAAAAACCTCGAGGGTATTTCGGACAGTAAATATTGAATCACAATAGATTCGGAGAGCAAACAGTATCTCAACTAGTTTGAAAAGTCACAAGTGTTTTTTGTGACATTTTTTTAGGACTTTCATTTAAACCAAACCGACTTATTGTTCAGTAAAAAAAAACAGAAATGAAAGTCAAAAATGAGTAAAGAAATATGAGAAATCGTCTGAGAGCTCTTCAATAATACCACTTATCATAAAATTATAGTGTAATTTGAGAACCTTTCGAATAACCGAGAATACCGATCATGGTTGGAGTATGTCTACCAAAATCGATGACGTGTCTTTTCAGAAATGCAAAGAATCTTTTCTTCATGACGACTCCGCTCAGATGATGAACTTGGAAGTTCAGAAAGTTGGATATTTCATGACACGCAACGAATTCAGTATCATGTCACTGATAATGTGTGTTGGGAAATAGTCGGATAGCTGTTTAATGTTATTAAGGAGCAAAAAGTATTTGGGAACCGTTTTAGTATTTTAAAACTCCAAAAAACGAAGTAGCTCGTCTGAATGAGCTTTCTAGATGTTCAAAAATGATTCTCCAAAAGAAGATGTGAATGAAAAAAGGATATGTTTGTGAATGGAGAAGTCGTGACCAGATGGGGAAAATGTAATGAATATGTGTTTTCAATAATGAATGTACATACGAAATGGAACAAAAATGATAGACATCCTTCCAGTAAAGACTCTCAACCGATGGAAATTTCGAGAATTGGATTTCGGAAAAGAAGTGGAAAACTATCATTCTTCCAAGTACCCCGGCATGCAAATTGAATTTATATAAAATCGACATGAATTTTTTTCTGTAGAACACAAACGGAGACTGATTGAACAGAAATCGAGAAGTTGTTGACTTCGTCAGAAAGTTTTCGGGAGTCCGATGGGGATGAAAACGATGGGAAATTATTCGAAATTTGAGATGTTTTGGGCAAACTTCGGATGGAAGTCGAATTTGCAAATAGTACTGAAAATCTGGAAGACGTACAATTCCAGAACTCGAAGGATACTGGATTCCTCGGATCTTTTGGAATTTCAAAAACTACAAAAGGTCGACTGAAGACGATGTTGTATTTATTATCTGTTCTTCTGTGTGGAATTTTAGAATATTAGGAGCAGGTGAAGGATCCCACAATCATAAAATGGTTTCCAAGAAAAGTACAGTTTCACCTGTTTCATTTCAAAAAATCTCACAAAGGGCTTCCATGTCTCAAAGAAAAACAAAAAAAAAAAAAAGAAAACACTAGAAGTGGACCGAAATGAGAAGAGGCACCCGTCTGACCCACCCGGGCGGTGGATGGCTCCTCAGAAGAGAGCCGCGAAAAATTAGCGAATGACATGCGAATTTTCAATTTATTCGGGAGGCAGAAAAAAGGAAACGAAAAAAGGAAAGAAGGGGATGAAGATGGTTGGGGTCCCATGTCTATATGTATGTATGTGCATACTCCAACAACTGAAAAGACATACTCTTCTCGCTTCTTCTTCTCTTCTTCCAACGACCACATCATCACTTTTTATGAGGGTCGCAATTCAAGTCAGTTGACGAAAAAAAACATAGACAAACTGACATAACGGATCCAAACAAAGTCAAAATATGCTGGTTTCCGTTTATTTTCAAAACCAAAAGGCACGGCGAACTGGCAGTGATGGGCACTCAATCATGGAGAAAACCTCGACAAACTGATGCAATTACGGATTGAGAGATGGATAGAGAGGTGGAAGAGAAAATACGAACACAAACTGATTTGATTCAAGAATCTAATAAATCGAAAAGGGAAAATAAAATGGAAGAAATTGGTTCGTTTGCTGCCGAAAAATTCAATAAAAATAAAACCACCTGCTGGTTGGAAAAGAGAGAGCTCATGTACAGCTAAATAAATGAACTCTTATTCGCCTGGAAAGATTTTGAAGAGGTATACAACTAGCGAGTTGGGGATCGATAGGAAGTAAAGAAATTTTTTAAGAGTTCAATTGTCTTAGTCATTTGCACAGGCTTATATTGCTCTGAATGCATTCGGTTTTTATCTGTTCTCAAAAGAGCGTCGCTACAGTGATTCTTAATTTCAGTGACCGGAGACAACTACGGAACAAAAATGTGATATGTGGAGCTTCAAAGGAATCTAACTCTAGAAAATTTCTGAAACTATTCAGAAGCCCAAAACTGGGAGCTTTTTTACAGAGGAATCGGGGAATATACTCAGAACACGAAAATGAGACAAAAATGGTTTTTTTTCGTCTTGAATATCATGTTGCACGCCAGCTTGCGTGGCATTTCCGAAACATGGAGTTATTATCATCTAGATGCCTATTCTCAAAAAATGCGATGGAATCATGTTTCGCATTTTCCTATTTACTAGTTTAAATGGAATGAGAATCTGCTAAATGAATCAACAAGGTCTCGAAAACTCTAACAAATTCGAACAGAGAGAGATCGTGTGAAAGGTTTCGCTAAATAGTTTTTCGCTTCGTATTTCACATTTTTCGGTGTTTGAAATTCTAAAAGAAGCCGTAAAGGAGTAGATCATGATATCATTCCAGACTTTGTGAGATTCAATTAAAATCATTTGCGAAATTTCATTGATCTGTTGGACACGAGAATCTGTTCAACAACGTCTGAATTTTACCTTTCGTAAATTTATTGTATGATTCAAAGTTTTAGTTTACGAATCTTAAACTACTGTTGAAAATTTTAAAACATCCCGAGATTGTCCTCAATTGTAATTATTGTTAAGGCAAGTCAAACTTCAGGCGAAGCTACCGTTTTTTGTGAGACATGCTGCATTTCACATGACTTTCTATTGTTTAAATTGCTCAAAATTAATTTTCGAATTTCTCAAAAAATACCCTTAACTGATATCGGAGAAGCAATTCATAAGATTTTTGTAATGAACCTAGTATAGTTTTAACGAGAAATCGATTGAGTCCACTTTAAGCTACACAGAAATCAAAAAAAGTTCTTTGTTCGAGCTCACTTGGGTGCACTTCTATCCGAGATGCCCTTCAAAAAGAAAAAGAGAAGGCCTTACTATCAGAGTAAATACCGTAACCCATAAAGAATATTATTTTCACAATCATGATTTTGCTTCTAACCCCTCCATAACCCATCCATCGGTTACCATGTCAATGAAAGAGCAGATCTTCAAGATCTTCTTCCATGGCGTGATCCTTGATGGCGTAGATATCTTTGAAAAGAAGCAGTTTCCCACACCCGTCTTGTGACCATCGAGGTAATCATGAATTCTTCTTTTTCCCATTTACTCACCTCATCAGTAGTTGCATTCATTTTGAGGTTGATTGCCTCAAGACCCTCTGGAACATCATCATCAGCACCCGGCATCTTGACTCTCGTTCGTCTGACTATTCACAGAATCTGAAAAAAAAACTCATATTTAATTGTATCGACACGAAAATCGAATATACGGATAAAAGCTGAAAAAAGTGAAGGAGAAGCTATGACTGAGAGCTGAAAAAAAAAGAATTAGAATATAAGTGAGAGAGCGGCCCACGGATTATGCTAATCTACTCATAAATTTGTTTTTTCTCAATCTCACTCTCCACTTTATCCGTGTTTCCGCTATCCGTTTATGTGTTTTTGAGACGAGAAAATAGCGAAAAACAAGAGGAAAAGGAAATGAGAAGGCACCTGTTCCATGGAAAGCATCTCATTCCAGATTCAGGCAACGAAGAGAGTATGAGTCAATTTCTTTAGTTAGGAATAGATTCAAACAGGAAGTTTCTGATAGGAAAAAAAGAATATGAACTGAAGAAAAGGAACTTTATGAAAAAGATGTGAGAAAGTGCATCATGATTAGTGTGTGAAATAAAATGAAAAACCGAACTCAGTAAGCTCGAAATATTTTATTCTTCATGAGAAACTTTGATTACGGAACCCTTTGCCTTGTTCCCACACCTACAGAAGAAATATATCCCAGTTTGTAGCTCCGAAAATCAGTTATCAAGAAGATATTTATTTCTGTGTTTGTGTTGCGAACTGATTATTGTTTTACAGTAATACTTTCCAACTTTAAAAACTGAAGAGTTCCACTCAGAAAGGAACTCAAAAGTTAATAACAAAAGGAGTAGTTCTGAAAGGAGAAAATTTCGGAAACTCGGCAAAAACTTCCTCCTTCTTTTCTCATCTACAAATTTTCTTGCAAAACCCAACGAAACAACATCCGCTACCCATTTCTTTTTTCCCTTTTTCCACCAAAGAAGCAACAAAAGAGGACAAAACGAAGCGAAAAGAGCTCACTGAAAAAGGCAATTATTCATAAAATAAGCGCTGTTTGAATGGATGGCACGGAGAAAACGGCCCCTCAAGAGAAAAACACAAAAAAACTTCTGAATTTTTTCTGAGAAGGAAAAAAGATTCGATCTAGTTTTGCCTCTTGCCTAAAAAAACACAAGCACGGCTAAAAAAATTTGGGAAAAAAAGGAATGGAACATTTTTTAGAATTGAAAAGAGAAGATGCAAAAAGAGAGGATGACACATTTGACAGGAACAGACCCATGGGATTAGAGATTGGACATCGAAAAAAGAAAGGAAGGAAATGTGGGCGATTTGAGAAATCAGAAACTGATTTTGAACTGAGAAGGAGAAAAAGGGCAAAAATGTGACGCGCGAGAGACTTTTGGAGTCTGAAAACGAAAATCAGAAGACATTTATAGATGTAAGAGGCAGTAGGCAGCTGTGAAACTAAACATCTATAGATTTTGAATATATAAGAAAACCCAATTAATTGGAATGCTAAGAAGGATAATTTGACTGGAATTCTCATCATCCGTTACGCCTTGTAAATTTGAAACTTGAAAAAAACCAGACGAAAAATGGTGTCATTTTCTGACCTAATTCCCGAATTTGTCATACAATCCCACTACATAATTCTGTTATTGAAAAAAAAGAGAAAGTTCTATATAGAAAAAAAACGGAGCATGGATAGCACTTTCCGGAGGATGATGCGAGGTGTCTATGTAGACACTTTTCCACTCATCATTCATCCTTCCAGTTATCTTTTTTCTTTCTGAAATTGATTTTGAAAAGTTAATTACATTTTGATGGAGCTTTTGGCTTTTTAGCAGGTGAAACTTATGTTAATAATCACAATAATACGTGACGAAGCGAGACTCGGAAAAAGGGGCGGAGATACTGAAAATATTACAATGTGGGCATTGCTCATAATTCATGATTATTATTCTGGAAAACTTGGTTGATTCGGACAAAAAACGAGAGATGGAAACGAAAAACATGTTCATTTTTCATTTGACCTCGTCCGTTTTCAGTCCTCTTCCTTCACAACATTTGATGAATGAAAAAGTAGGGAAAAAATGAGAATACTTGGAGTCGAGATACGAGAAACGAAAAATGAAATAAATTGTTGGAAAGAATTGGAATTGCTGGGAAACCGAGAAAAGATTCATGATGATGTGGAAATGGGCGGGTTCGAATGGGAAAAAGTCAAAGAAGGATGACATTCGAGACGAAAAAGCTGAAAAATACACTAGGTCAAAAAAATGGAAATTAAGATGACAGAAAATAGGATGACGTTAAGATGGATGAATAGAATAACAATTTGAGCTTTTCCAGTTCAAAAGGAAATTAAAATGACGAGTTCTGTCTGGAATGACGTCAGCTGAAACCTCTGTGTTGAAGAATTCGTAGTTCATGTAATCAGTTCAGAAATTAGATGTTTGAATCTCTGTTACTCTTTCTAATTACTATCTTCCTTGATAAATATAAGGTTGTGCAAAAAAGGAAAACAATGAGACATTATTCCCGATAGACTTCTGTACAGTTCATTAGGGATTTTCGCGTTTGCAAACTTTCTGATTCAAACTTTCTGTTTCACTTTCTGATTCTAATTTGGCTCTATTCTATTGAGAGAAAAAAGGGATTTACTGATATTAATTCTTGCCCTATTTTCTGATCAAATGCCTCCAAATGACGTAATTCACTTTTCGATATGACGAGTTTTGTCTAAAAACTAGAATACTATTTGAAATGAAGATTAGACTAATCTAAATCCATTCAAAATGATATTCTGCATAAAGTTATGAAAAACACAGCTGACTCACGTTTTGGTACAAGACCACTTAAACTAGTGTGCAATCGGGTGTGAAAAAAAAACGAAAATGGACATTGAATGAGAGGGGAAAGATCATGAAAAGGGAAAAAATGGGGGTGAAGGAATAGGGGAAGCTAAAAGAACGAAGGAGCAAAACAAGAATATGAATGAAAAAATAGGGGGTTGAATATAAAACAGACATAAGGAATGAAGAATAACAACAGAAAAAAGGTTGTATGAGGACGAGTAGGAGGAGGGGAAACCCGAGAAATCGGATATTTTGGAATACTGGACAAATGGACAGATGACACATACATTCTGAGGGAGCAATGGGTGCGAAAACGTGAACAAAAAAGAGCAAAGGATTCGGGTTTCGTAATACTTTTCCATTCTTTTTCAGGATTGAGCCAACGTTGGGATGCCGTATGGCCTTGTGTATGCTCCGGAGAGCCCATGTGTGCTTGTGGAAAAAAGAGAGAAGAGAGACTCTTTTGCTCTATTTTTCTCTCTTTTGGGAACCGATCGATGCGTTTGCGCGGGGCCCCTTTTTCCTTTTTCACTTCGTCTTCTTTTCCTTTTTTCTTCATCTTATACTTTCTTATTCTTCGTCTTAGAGCCGCTCAGCAGAAGAAGAAGACGTTCTTCTTCTTCTTTTCGGCCAACTAGCTTCGAAGGATTAGAAGAAGAAGATGGAAAAGAAGAAGAAGTGTGCGTTTGAGCTGCTGGGGGAAACGAGATCGTGCACACGATTCGGAGCGGCGACGGCAACGTCGGAAGAAGACGTCATGGAGACAGGAAACGAGGTCAACGACTACGGAATGATGGATTGACAGAAAAGGAGTCGAGAAGAGGCATTGAAACGAGAGGAGCATCCGATATAGGCATTTACTCCACCAACTGGAAGATTCGAAGATAATAAAACAGAACTTTTTCAACAGAATCTTCAAAATAAACATTACCAAATACCCAGGAGTTAAAGATCCACCTCAAAACTCCGATGTGATCGAATTGTGCAGAAGTTTTGTCCATAAAAAACTGTGGACTCGTTGAGCCATAAGATGCAACAAAAATTGTAACTATCATAAATTTGAAGGTACAAAAATTTTTCAAAAAGACAAGTTTGGTGACATGCTTTTTTCTGCGAGCCTCCCGAAGAATCGAAGTTGAAAGTACACCCTAAAACACCAGTTTCTCGATAACTGTCATACCTGAAAATCTGTGGGCGCTAAATAAAATCTGTGAAAAAAATTTTTAATTTGTTTTTACAAATTCAGATTAGATGTTAGCAGAATGGTGAAACACAAAAGTTTTGAGATAAGAAAGGGATGAGCAAAAAAGAGAAAAAGAATGGAACGATCAATGTAAAGAAAAGGAAAGTAAAAGAAGGAGAAAGAACTCGTAAAAATGGGACGGGAAACCATCGGACACATAAAAAACAGAAAAGACAATGTGTTGAGGAAGAGTTTTTCGTGGAGGCAAGAATGGAGAGAAGCGGACAGAAACGGACGAATGCTCCGGAAATAATACACGAGAACGAAATGCCGGAAGCTGATCGTTCGTTATTATGAATGCGTTTTTTCTAGCATCGTTGATGACGATACATTGTTTCAGGAACCCCGCGATACGAACGGGTACATTGTTTGACCTCCCGCCAAATTTGCAGAGAGTGGGTTGCGTCGCGTGTCAGGTGCGAAATATTCGCTGCGTAGCGACTCAATTATCATGCGAGGGGCAGAGACAAGGATTTCGTAATTGATCTCGGCAGATTTATTTGGTTTTCTTACGATAAATTTCACAAATTTTGAATTTGGCGGGAAGCCGGATTCTGTTTGCATCTCTCTCTCTTGGTTTCTCGATGTCCCCCGTTGCAATATACAGACACTATAGAGAGAATCGGACGGGATGCCTGAAGTGCTCATTTCCCAGTTTTATATTTCTAGTTTTGCGAAACTGAATGTTCAACTTATACTTCAGCATGGTCCCATAACTTGCAACTCATCCAGATATCTAATATTTTCCGAAAAGTATTGAATGGTTGAAAAACAAACTGTGCAACCTGCTTCAAACATTAGTTGGTTAGCTGATTAAGAACAACAATGCACCTGATTCATGGTCTCTGAGTTGTTCTTCTTTATGTTCTAAGATTCCGTAGGATGCTACAAATAAATATTCAAGTACATCTTCTTCTTTTTCTTTTCTGTCATTTTTCATTCATCTCACATACACTTTTCCTCAGCTATTCTTACCCTAGATGACCATCTAACCCTTCTTCTTTTAATTTGCCTTCCCCTGACAAAAAAAACTAATTTGGTTTCTTTTTGTCTTCCCTTTAGTGATTGGCACGTCACCAAAGGATAGGAGATGTCGGTTCCAGAAAAAAGAAAACGAAAAGAAAAGGAAAATAAAAGAATAAGAAAAAAAGAAAGTTTGGTGAAGTGGCAAACGGGAAGAGTCCGTCAATTGTTGTCGAGAGTCCACCACCTCCTCCTTTTTTTCCGAATTTTGGAGCTGTTTGAATTGTGACAATGACGGAATGGGGTAGAGAAGAGCACGAGGTTGGGATCGAATATTTTATTGAAAGTGGAAAAAAATGGAAAAAAGAAAATGAATTCGGAATGACAGAACGAATGAAAGGAGTGGCTATGGCATATGAACATGACGAGTCGGCAATTCGAAAATAATTCAGGATTTGAAAGAATTGTGAAACGAGGAGGAAAAAATTACAGACGTTTTGGAAAACTGAACTGCGAACTAAAATTAGTTACCCAAATTATGGATTTACAGCCGTTTCTACGAGCACGGTGATTGCCACCTCGTATCACAAAATGTCGTGACAGGTTTTGGTCATCTTCGTTTTTTTATACCAGAAAGCTGTGAAGTTCAGCGTCGTTGTATTCAAATCACCTGACTTGTAACAAGATCTGAAAATAACATACACGAAAAATAATCGAATTTCTGAGCACCTGTTTGTTGAGTTCTCGCATTTTCCTCACATTTCATGAGGAATAGATCGTAACAAATACAAAAAGGTTAGCAATACAACTACGTATAAAAAGGCATTGGCCGTTGTTAGATACCTTATTTGAAAAAAAACAAGTAAGATGATCTGTCTAAATGATTTGTTGAGGGATATGAGTCATCATTCTCTTTGGATAAATTTTCTGTGCATTGTAACTCTGTAAAAATTTGTTCCGGGAGTCATTTTATGTTCTTTTCAGAGTTTCTAAACAGTTTCGCTCTAGAGTTCTCTATTCATTATCATCTTTCCGGCAATCTGTTTGACATTTGAAAACGACTAACGCCTCCTCTCTCCCCTTCGAATCGATCTCTCCCCTACTCGTCACTTTTCTATCTCACTGATTACCCTTATCACTTGCCTTCGGCCTCTACTTAAACGAGCCTCCATCCATCACCGAATCATTGGTTTCTTTTACCTCTCAAACGTTTTCTTCGTTTTGCATCAACAGAAAATTTCATTTTGTTTCAGAAGAAATGCTCAAGCTTGTCTCTCTCTCGTTCCTATTCGCTTTGGCTGTTGCCAGACCACAAGATGTGGATTCTAACCGAATCGTCGCACTTCCACAAGACAATTTGGAAGTTTCTGATATTGGATTTGAGAAGATCGAAGTCAAACCAGCTCCAGCAGTCGTCAGTGTTGATGCCTCTTATGCTTATGGAGTTGATCTTGCCGTTCCAGCCACTCTTGCTCAAATGAACTGCCTCAAAACCTCCAGATATAATGCTGTCTTCCTCCGAGCTTTTGCTCCAACTGGATCTGGCGTTTTCGATACCACTTCAGTTAACAACATCAGAAATGCCTACTCTGCTGGATTGGGAATCGAAGTTTACATGACTCCACAACCACTTTCTTCTCTTCAAGGATACCAACAACTCGATCTTCTTTACAACGGACTCACCAACAATGGAATTACCATCAGATCTGTCTGGATTCAAGTTAGTTTTTAAACTTTTGATTTCAAATATTTGAGTAGAATATGTACCCTAGTACACTCAATCCTCTTATCTCAAAATTACGCTTCGTGAAGAGTCCTTAGAACCTATACTGATAAGAACTTCGAAACTATGAGTGCATCACATCGAAACTTTTTTTTCAGGTTACCTCCCCAGCTAACTGGCAAAAGTCTGCTACCACCAACGTCAACTTCATCAACAGCATTGTTTCTCGTGCCAAGCAATACGGACTCACCGTCGGAATCTACACCAACCAATACGACTGGAGCCAAATCACTGGAAACTGGGCAACATTGAGCTCTGATGTTCTTCTCTGGTATTGGCATGTTCTTGGAGGAGGTGTCACTGGAGAAACCCCAGCCACTTTCGACGATTTCCGTGCATTCGGATCATTCAAGGCTGCATCTGTCAAACAATTCGCTCAAGTTGAATCTGTCTGCTCTTTGACTGTCAACCGTGATGTTTACGCCGTTGGAATTCCAGCTGCTGCTTCCAAGAAAGCCACTGATTTCTTCACGGAAAGCAACAAAATCGTCGTTGGAGGAGTTGTTGGATTCTAAATTTAATTTGATTTCGATCTCTTCCCGATTACTTCGTTTTGTAATAACTGTAATAAACTGTGCCAGCTTTATAAAAGAGATTTAAAAGTGTGTTCGTACTAAAACTTCAATTATTAAAAATCCAAATCCGTCGTTGAGACTTAGAAGGTACATCTGTAGAGGAATCTGATAGAGTTAAATTAAACAACTCTCATGGTACGTAGAAGAAATACTCGAAGGGCATATCGAAACAATCTGAAAGGGTACATTTTCGGATTTCGCCCAGTTATCAAATTTTCGTAACATAATGAAGCTCTCTTCCTCAATCTCGAAAAAACTGCAAAAGTATTAGGCTGGTAAAAAGCACACAGCCCGCGCACCGCTGCAATTGCCACAATGGAAGAGGCGGGAAAGCTGAAAACTTGAAAAATACTGTGGCCGAGGAAAATTTTCTCTTCCATTGTGGCAAGTGCAGCGGTGCGCGGACTGCGTGCTTTTTACCAGTTTAATATCATATGGTTTGCGGATCTTCCCATCGATCTGTGACAATTTGAAATTGTTCGAAAATCTATTTTCTCGGCTTGTATACTATCTTGACTTTCTCGAACGGATTCGACGTGTTATCTGAAAATTGCCTATTTTCCACATTCCATAACGAACTATGACAAGTCAAACTAATTTCAGATTAATTTCCTTCCTCTCGAAACGTTGCATCACCCGAAGTAAAGTAATAAAATAAATTCTAGAACACTCCTAATCACTTGTTAGTACTCTTCCTTTGTCATCTTATCAATTTTTGTTTTATGCTCCTCCATCTAAAAATTCAAATTCGCAAATAGACACGTTTTTAGGATAGAAGGGGGTTACTTAGGCACCGCAACGATTTTTTCAAACTCCACCATTTTTAACATTCTTTATATTAAAATGTTCGCAAAAAAATTCTAAGTTATCTCCTAAAATTTCAAGAGAAACGGTCCGCTAGGAGCCGAGTAAAAAGCATCCAAAAATCAGAAAAATCAGCGATTTTCTCCGCGCGAGGAAAATAAAAAGAGGGGTGGTCGCCCACCGGAGGCGAACAGCCACCGCGCGTGCGGCGTTCCGATGCGTAACCCACTCGACCACAGGGGCAAGTCGTCGCGCCAGTGACAATGCATTGATGAAAGTGCGCTGCCGACCGCCGTGCTAATCCCTAATGATGCGACATTTTTTGGTGAAATCACGATATTTTTGAAACGAAAAGCGTTATTACAAAAAAGGGGGAACAGGTACAGGTTAACTCGAATATGTATATTGCAGCAAATTTTGCGTAGAATCTGAATATGTAATCAAAAGAAGCGAAATCGACATGCGTTGCAGTCAAAATTCGCAAAAACCACTAAATTTTGGAACTATGTCTTCTTTGGATGCGTTTTTTGCTAGCTCAAACTTTTTCAAATGTCATGAAATTGCATATCTGAGCAGTCATAGAGTTCATCTGAATATTTTAATTTTAAAAACATGGGGTCATCGCTGAAAAAATATCACAGTTTTTGCTTGAAGTTTGATGGATTACTGCAAAAATGGGGGAACTGCTGGCTAAATATGGCTTTATGCATCTCATTCATCATCTAAAAAAGTATCTGGAACAATCATAAAAAGAAGCGAAATCGACTTTTATTACCATTTTTTGGTTAAAATACTGATGCCGGTTCCAGTTTTTCACAAAAATGTTGTAAATTATCGATATTTTAATGCAAATGCTTTACACCATTCGATTCTACGTGTTTTTTTACATAACGAGACCAAATTTTATAAAAATCGGTCCATCCAGTCTCGAGTTCTACGCTTCCAAACATGCCAGGTAGCCCCGCGGAGAAAAAAAATTAGGCTCCGCCCCCTCGCGTTGCGGTGCCTAGGGTTACTTGAAAGTTTATCAAAGTAATGGAAAAAAGAGATTACTGCAATAAAGCATAAAATAATTAGTTTCCAACAAATCCTCCAACAACAATCTTTTCTGCCTCGTTGACAGATGTCTTTTCAGCAGCAACAGCTGGAATTCCAACAGCGTAAACGTCACGATTAACAACCATTTGGCAGACAGTTTCAACTTGAGCGTATTGTTTTGCAGAAGCCTTTTTGAATGATCCGAAAGCACGGAAGTCATCGAATGTAGCCTTGGTTTCACCAGAAACTCCACTTCCAAGAACATTCCAGTACCAAAGAAGAACATCAGAGCTCAATGTGTTCCATTGTCCAGTGATTTGGCTCCAATCATATTGACTAGTGTAGATTCCGACAGTTAGCCCGTATTGCTTGGCACGAGAAACAATGCTGTTGATGAAGTTGACGTTGGCAGTTGGATTGTTTGGCCAATTGGCTGGGGATGTGACCTGGAATGAGAGTTTTGAAGATCAGTGAGACAGTTATAGACTATGATCGTTACTGATAAAAAATTTGGGCAAAAAACGTGCGTTTCTGAAAAATGAAAACTATACTAACCTGAATCCAAACGGATCTGACAGTGATTCCGTTAGAAGTGAGTCCGTTGTAGAGGATATCCAACTGTTGGTATCCTTGATAGCTGGATGTTGGCTGTGGAGTCATATAAACTTCGATTCCCAAACCAGCAGAATAAGCATTTCTGATAGTTCCAACAACGTTCATATCAAATGATCCGGAGCCAGCTGGAGCGAATCCACGAACGAAAACAACTTGATATTTGGCTTTCTTCAAACAAGTCATCATTGCAGCACTGGTTGGAACTGAGAAGTCAACAGCATTTCCGTATGATGCATCATTGTTGACAATCTCTGGAGCTGGCTTTGCTTCGATTGTCTCAAATCCGATCTTGAACGACTCGGCATCTTGAGGACGGGCGAATGACAAGGCAAAAAGGAAAGTGAGAGCAATCAAAGACTTGATCATATTGAAAACTGTTGATCAATTCGATGAAATGTGGAGTTTCCTGTTGGTTTATATACTGGACAAATGTCTCTTTCCATCGCAAAAATGACGAATCACCTTAATTAGCGATAGATTTTAGTCAATATTAAATGTCAATTGTGGTTTCCGACGATGATAATTGATAAGCGTTTCAGTGCAGCAGACTATATCAAAATGACGCGAGAAAGAATAGAATCAGAAAACCAAACAGAATCCATTCTCAAAACCGCATAAAAATCGAAAAATACTGAAAAATATAAAATGTAAAAACAAACAGATTTATTGGGTGTTTTCAATTTGGCAGGTTCATAAAAAAGGAAAGATAACAATGGGAAAGTTGTTCGTATTATGCTTTTTAGTTTTTATTTTTGATCGAAATATAACTTCAAAGCCCGATTCCACCGACGCGAATCATTCCTTTCCCTTCATGGTTGTTTCCCGATGCAAAATGAGCAATCTTGGATTGTTGTTGATTCAGAATTCCATATACATTCCGATTAACAATCATTCCACAGACTTTCTCGACTTGTGCAAACTGTTTGATTGTTGCTTGTCTCCATGGTCCAAATGGGCGGAAATCTTCAAGAGTTGGAATGGTTTCTCCATCAGCTCCCACTCCCAGAACATGCCAGTACCAGAGGAATACTTCCGAGGAGAAAGTGTTCCATCCGCCAGTGATCTCGAGCCAATCATAGAACGAAGTGTAGATTCCAACAGCAAGACCAAGATCCTATAGAAAGCACGAATAACTCTTCAAGTGCTACAAGGATTTTAACTCACTCTTGCTCTGCGGACCATTTCTTGAATAAACTCAATTCTCGCAGCCATCGGTGCTTCCCAATTACTCGGAGATGTCACTTGAATCCAGATCGAACGAACATTGATTCCATTGTCATGCAAGTTTTGATAGACAAGACTAATCTGCTCGGCACCAGATCTAGTTGAATTGATGTTAGGTGTGATGTACACTTCTGAACCGAGACCAGCTGAAAGAAAATGAAATAGAAGAGTTTTGTCGGGATGATTTCTATGTACCTTCATATGCGTTGTTGATAGTATTCAGTGCTTCTCTGTCAAAATAAGAATTTCCAATTGTGTTCAATGCTCGAACAAAAACAGATTTGTATCCATGTTCTCTCAAACAATCCATATCGCTGGGAGTTGTATGAAATGCAATATCAACGGCATATGCATGTGTTGGAGAATCTCTTTCATCCAAAGGAATCTCTGGTGCATCTTGGACGGCGGGAATATTGTAGTCAGGATCGATGACCTGCTCTACTGGAACCTTTTCAAACAAGTTCCATGGTTCAAAATGTTCAGTTGGAAAACCAGTGGGGAGAGTTGAAACGAATGAGAGAATAGCCGAAAGAATAAGGAATTTCATTTTGAAAATGAATGGAAACGAGTGAATGAACACTTTTATATTCATTGTTTCTTATTGAGTAATCGGTAATAAAGTTGTATTTTTAGGAGAGTGTAGGTGGAATCAAAAAGAAAACAAGCATTCTGATGATAAGACTGGAACTGACTCATCAAACAATTTGATTGGGGTCACAGGCGGTGAAAACTCGAGAATGGTATAGAAATGTATTCTGAACGGTGTTCGGTTTTATTAGAATCATGCAAATATAATAAAACTTCAACTGATTCACTAAGTAAACCATGAAGACAGACAGTCAAAATGTAAACTTCCATTTGATATCCTGATTTGGCGGAGACATGTGAGCTGGCAACGTATTTTGGAAACTTCCGTACCATTTTATTGACTTTCATAAGGCAGCATATAGGAATAAAATTCCACATTAGAAGAGGAAATCGTGGCTTCTGTTGTTTTTCAGAATTCTACACAACGATCATGAGAGAATAATCTCCTTTTCCCATCTCATGGGATCAATATACCCATT
The DNA here is from genome assembly GCA_963966625.1 of Caenorhabditis zanzibari. Lineage (NCBI taxonomy): Eukaryota > Metazoa > Nematoda > Chromadorea > Rhabditida > Rhabditidae > Caenorhabditis > Caenorhabditis zanzibari. The sequence goes on along the minus strand of OZ016472.1, from coordinate 11,321,959 downwards.
AGATGATGTCAACTAATATGAGTTAAACCATTTGTAAATTGCGAAACGGTTTTTCTTTTTTATTTTTAGAAACAAATACTTGACAAAGAGCATGCTCCGCCTTGCCCCCCCCCCCCCCCCCCTTTGACGTAATGAAGCTCTCTGTGTGGCCAGAGAGAATTATACTTTCTTGCTTTTCTGACGTGTGTTGTTTAATCTACTGTTACTATTTCATAATTTTTTTTCTTTTTTCAAAAGTTACACTTTGGAATACTGTAACTATATGCTCCGGAATCGATCCCGTTACGTCATTCTCTCATATCTCATAGATCTGTATAAAAGAGACCTTCGTCAGTCGGATTTTTCTTCTTCTTCTTGACCGTTCATCCTTTCTTCTACGTTATACAATGTCTCTTACACACACTCCCTCTTCTAAGACAGTTTGCACATATGCATCTGCCCTCAAAGAGGAATAAAATCGATACTCGTTATATGATTCATCAATGGAGCATTTGCTATCACTTCTAATCTTTTTGTTCTTTCTAGTATTTTTTTTAATTTTTACACCGCATCCCATTCATCTGATCATCAATTCTCACTTTCTGTGTTAGCGGTACCACAATGTTTGTTCTGAAGAGATGTGTCTCGGTTCTCTCTAATCTCTATTCTGTCTCAATAGCTCATCATTGCTCACTGACACTTCTCGCTTCTCCATTTTTCTGTTGACTTCTTCTGAATCCTCTTCTCGTTTTCCGTCTTCTTTTTTATTCTTTTCATTCTTCTTACATTCATCTGAAATGGATATCAAAGAAAGGAAAGTTTACGCATTTCACATTCAACTAGTCAACTTTATTATCCCTTTTTCTTCGTATCCTACTTCATTCGTTTCGCTTTGAAAACTCTTTTCGTTTCTTTGATTCTAAATGTTTTCAGCCCCTTCCATCCCATATGAAACTATTCCTCTTCTTTATCATTCTCTGTTCCGATGTTTCCGCTCGAGGTGGTGGAGGCCGTGGTGGTGGAGGAGGAGGAAGAGGCGGTGGTGGAGCAAGAGCAGGCGTCGGAAGAGGTGGAGGTGGAATGGGAAGAAGTTTTTCGAGAGGAAGCAGTGTCTATTCAGGAGGATCCAGATCAGGAGCTACTGGATGGAAAGTGTTAGTTTTGTGTTCATGATCTTACTGGTTTTTCGCTTGCATACATCTGAAAACAATTTCGTTTTAACGGGTTTCTGGGAAGAATTCTCATCAGAGAGCAAAGAGGTTTTCAATTTCCGGCCCGCTTGAAACTAAACAACTTCTTATCCGATGAAGGACTCGACATCGGAAATTGTCTCCAAATAATCAGAAAATTGAACTAGACTTTGTTTCAGAAAACGAAAAAACCCACCACGACCACTGAAAATCATGTATTAAAATTTTTCAATTATTTCAGAGGCTCATCGTCTGGAAATGGCTATGGAACAACTACATTCCGTTCAACCATCTTCGCTCCTTCCTACACACATTCCACACTCACAAGTGCTCTTGTGATCTCCTCACTAACCAGACCCATGGTGTAAGATTAATTAGTTGGTTCGATCAGATTGACACTTCATGATTTTTGAGATATGACAATCGTCAATACTATTGGAGTGATTCATATGCGAAGGATGTGATGTCTCCACAGCAATATCCAACCATCTGTGAATACCAAATTGGACCAGATGATGGAGAATTGCAGAATGTGAGTTTGTCAGCTTTCTATGATTGACACATTCATTATTTTAAGGTAACATTTTCCAACGGAACATCCGCCAAATCTCTATACTTTGGGTGTACTGGAGACATGGAAAGATGTTGTGGTATTTACTGCTGCCATGCTATTTCAAAGTACATTGTTATGTAAGTTATTATCTAGAAAACTTTTTAAAAATTCTTAATATTTTCAGGGCATTAACCTTGGTTTTCATCCTGTTGTTCGTATGCTTCTGTATTTGCCAAGACAGTGAGAAGTCAAACAGACAAGGAGCCCGACAATATTTCATGGATAAGAATCGAACAAATTTACAAAGTAATTCTCAAGCCATCCCAATGGTCAACGTGTCGACAGCAACATCATCAGTTGCAAATCAGAAGTCATAATAATTTGTAGTTCTCTAGAACTTGTTACATAGGATACATTTTCTTGTACTGGTAAAAAGTTGCGATTCATTTTTTATATCCATTTTTTGTATGCTCAACAAAGACACAAAAATGAATGAATTTTTGAAAGTTGTAGATCAGTTTCGTTTGAAATAATTCAATGCAACACGCAGAGTTCACAATCGAAAAAAAGAGAGAGAATATTAGGATTATTACAATCCGCCTACGGTTCAGGTTTCACCAAAAAAGTCTGTTAAGAGGAAACTGAAAAGGTTTTCGAATGGTATTTTTAACATATTCGTTTTTGAGTTCAGATCGAATAGGAACGTGATCTGAACCTTTTTTTCGAAGGAATTCAGTGATAAAAATCCTCAAACTTGCTTGATCTGAGTTTGTTATTCACGCTTTTCCATAATATATCAACTCAAAAGTTCACATATCCTTTTCAGTCAATACGCAGTTACATTCTTTTCCGGATATTCATTTTATTTGCAAGTTTGCATTCCAAACAAACACACTTCTTTTCATTCTTCGTCTCCATTTTCTCTCATTTTCGGCACGTCTTCAGGTGAGAAGAAGTCTCTGCTTTTTCCCTTCGTGTATCCCACGACAACGTCCTTTCTTTTCTCTCGTTTTTGCTCTCGAGAATTTCTTATTTTGGTTTCAAACATCGATAACATGTCCAATGTTTCCGACGCCTTCAATTTCAAATCTCATTTTCCTTCTTCTATAGATTAGGTACCACATAATTCATGCTCTCTCTTTTCGATGTTCTGAACATTAATCGCTATAAACTGTGGGATTTCTTTGAATCAATTTTTCTCTCCATCTCACAAGTGTGTATGATTGTATAACAATTTTTAGATTCATGCATGAATCTTTGCCGAAGATTGTGGAAATATCTTTTGGTTGCTGTGCTTTTATGTGAGTTTTCAATGACTAATTCTTGAATAGACGTTCGTTGATATGCAAAAATAAGAAGTCAGAGAAAATGCATTCGCAGTAAACAAGCTGCTCATACAAAGGCCAGCAGACGTCACAAAGAAAAAAAGCGGAACGAGAAGTTAATAGTTACTTCAAACTTTCAGATGCAACAGTATTTCTGAATCTTGATCGGTTTCGTACATATTCTTCCGAGTCTTCATTTATTCAAGTGACCGATTCTCCTCATCCCAAATGGTCTCAAAACCAAACATTCTTTGCTCAATTCAAAAATCAGAATCACACATATCAATTCATCACAGTTCCAAGAAAACCGTGCACAAAGTTAGTCTTTTTTTGCCGAAGATGTATTCTTTATGATTTTCAGTAACACGAAACTACAAATAACAATTCTGTCAACAGCTGGAAATTTTGAAATCCGTCAGGCAATCAGAGATACCTGGGCAAATTCGAATAACTCAAAACATGTCGAAGTCAGCTAGATTCAAAGTATCATGAAAAATTTGCACTTTTTTCAGAATAATGACGTTCGAATATCCTTTATAATCTCTGCAGCTCAAAACGAGTTTTTGAACTCTTCGATTCAACAGGAAATTGAAAAATATGACGATCTGATAGTCACAAATTTATATGAATCATATGAACTTTTGATTCTTAAAGTTCATGCAATTCTAACTTACAAACAGAATTTCTGTGAATCTGCGGATTTTCAATTGAAAATCGACGATGATATGGCAGTTTATATGGATGGATTATTTGATAGTTTGAGTGAAAAACGGCAGTCAAGTGTTGATGCAATTAGTGGAATCATCTGGAAAAATTCACCACCTGTCAGAGAGAAGAAACATCGATGGTGAGATTCAAGAAATATGAAACCAATCTATTCAAAAAGAATTTCAGGTATGTACCACCGTCTCTCTACAATCAAAAGTACTTTCCTCCGTATATAGATGGTCCCATTTATCTTATCGGGAAAAATGTGATTCCTAAAATGCTGAATGCTACGAAAGACTACAATCAATGGGTTATTGAGGTATCCATATTGATAAATTCAAACTTAATAGTTATTTTAAGGACGTTTTCTGGACTGGAATACTCGCAAAAGCTCTGAAAATCAGACAAATCAACTGGGCAAATCATCTTCTTCGTTATGTCATCGAACTGATTCCAGCACGATTGAAATGTTTGAAAGGGAAACCATTGATCTATGCAGTACACAATATGAAAGGACCACAAATGATTTTTGACGGGTATAACAAATTGACTGGTGTTAAATGTGAATGAAATAGAATCAGGGAAATTAAAAATTTTTATTGCATCTGTTATTATTACTATCAGAAATGAATCTGATTTCCGTATTATTGCGTTGAAAATGTCGAAAAAGTGAAATTGCCTAATGACGATTGAGGAACATAACCGATCTTCTTGGGCATGCACAATAGGCGGCATCCGGTCCTTGAAGTCCTGGATTTCCTGGTGCTCCTGGATGTCCATCGGATCCTTTGTTTCCTTGCTGTCCCGGTCTTCCAGCTGGTCCACACTGTCCATGTGGTCCTTGCTCTCCAGGCTTTCCTGGGTGTCCTGGTGCTCCAGCACGTCCTGGTTGTCCAGCTCTTCCTGGTGCTCCTGGTGCTCCGTGTCCTCGACGTCCATCCTTTCCTGGACGTCCTGGGTGTCCTGGATTTCCGTCTCTTCCTGGCTGTCCTGGGTTTCCTTGTGGTCCTGGTTGTCCCGGTCTTCCATCGTTTCCTCTTCTTCCTGGTTGTCCTGGACGTCCGTCTGGTCCTGGTCTTCCAACTTGTCCGCATGTTCCTGATGGCCCTGGTGGTCCCGCTGGGCACTTCACACAACCTGGGTCACGCCTTGGGCATGCTGGTGGAGAAATCGTATTATGGTTATCTTGTCCACGACGTCCTGGAATTCCTGGGATTCCACGTTGTCCCGGATGTCCTGGGGGTCCTGGTGGTCCAGGTGGGCAGCGTGGTTTTGTTGGCTCGCATTGGCACCAAGATGGAAGGCTAGCGTATGTTGAACGACGTTTTTGACGGAAGACGGAGTTGAATGGATTGTCCTTTGGCTTGGATGGTGGAGCAACCATAACTTGAACGTCGAGCATTTCTACCCAGGCAGCATCAGTCTCAACACGGAACATTTTAACACCATCGATAACCTGAAACAGGAAAAATGAGTAAGATATTCAAAGTGATTCTTAATTAGACCATGAAAATCAAACGAACCTCATCATGCATTTCGTTGATAGTGGAATAAAGTTCTGGAATGACAACCACACATGTCAATACAGCAATAGTAGATGCCACAGAGGCAATGCCAACCAGAAGTTTCTCCTCGAACATTTTCTTTATCTCAGTCCGAACGTCTTCTCCTAGAAAGGGGAATTCGAAATGGATGATGCCTTTTTGAATCCGCTCATCTCTCTTATATACTCTTCCGGAGAAGGTCGCCGCACCAGGCGCAAAATGGGCGGCGTCTCCGTGTCCCCATCTTTTTTACTTTTATCATCTAAGGTTTCTATCTTTTTTTCTTTTCCTTCTTGTTTTTTCTGTTTAGTTTTGCACCCGTAAAACGTAAACGTTTTCTTTCCGTTTCTGACCTAATTGGTAATCCTTCTGTGACCCTTGACATCTCTTCAGAAACCGTTGATAGGTGAAATTGATAAGGTGAATGTGTAAAAGAAATTGAAAATTAGATGAGATACGGGAGTGGAGAGAGTGGGAACGCTTTTTTGCCCTTTTCGATGACACAATGACCACTTTCTCTTTTTCGGAGAAGAAGATGAACGATCATTTGGTAGAGAATAAGAGAAAAGGAAGTATTGGAGACCTGTTTTTGAAATTTCGGATGGTTTTTTGGATCGTGTGGTTGGTGGGTAAGAAGTTTCGAGAAGATGGCAGAAGGACACAAAAACTGAAAAAGAAACTTCCATTAGAGGACACGGACTATGGTCATGGAAAAGAAATTCACACTTGAGAAACGGTTTCTTAGTGTTGCGTTTTTCAAGAAGATGGCTGAATCACTCAGTTATGACACGGTTGGGTGCAAACTCCAATTTTTATATTATGGAAGTTTTTCGGGGTTACATTAATTCTGATTCGAGCGAATTGAGCAGATTGAATTGCTGGGCGATGCTAACTGCCAAGAAAAAACTACAGCTTCTTTTTTTCGGAACACGATTTGACTACGAAAAGAATAAGGCTTTATTATACACGTTGAAAAGTAAAGAAGTGAAGTAAAGAATGATGACGAATTGAAGAATTGAGTTCTTAATGTTTTCTGGACCTGACAAAAACGGAAGATCTTGGTGGGCAAGCACAATAAGCGGCATCCGGTCCTGGAAGTCCACGACCTCCTGAGGTTCCCGGGTGTCCATCTGATCCTCTGTTTCCTGGTTGACCTGGTCTTCCTTCTGGTCCTGGTTGTCCATCTTGACCTCTCTCTCCGTTTCTTCCTGGCTGTCCTGGCCCTCCTTGCTTTCCTGGTTGTCCTGGTCTTCCAGCTGGTCCTGGATGTCCACGACCCTTTCTTCCATCCTTTCCTGGATGTCCTGGTTGTCCTGGTCCTCCATCTTTTCCTGGCTGTCCTGAGTTTCCTTGTGGTCCTGGCTGCCCCGGTCTTCCATCGTTCCCTTTCCTTCCTGGTTGCCCTGGACGACCATCTGGTCCTGGTCTTCCTGGTTGACCGGATGGTCCTGACGGTCCTGCTGGTCCAGCTGGGCATTTAACACAACCCGGTTGTTGACGAGGGCATTGAATTGGAGCATGAACTTGATGATTATCTTGTCCTCTTGGACCTGGCTGCCCTGGTGTTCCTCGTTGTCCTGGACGACCTGGTGGTCCAGGGGGTCCAGGTGGACAACGGGGTTTAGTCGGTTCACATTGACACCAAGATGGAAGTCCAGAGAATGTTTGACGTTTTTGACGGAAGACCGAATTGAATGGATTTTCTCTTGGCTTTGAAGGCGGGGATACCATTACTTGAACATCGAGCATATCGACCCATGCGGCATCAGTTTCCACTCGGAAAACTTTCACGCCATCGAGAACCTAAAAAAATGAATTGAATTTCAATTTTATTAAAGAAAGACGGACTTCTTCATGTATCTCATTAATGGTACTGTAGATAGATGGAATCACAACCAAACAAGAGATAACCGCAACAGTTGAGGCGATTGATGCAATGCCGACAAGGAGCTTTTCTTCGAACATCGTCAGATGATGTGTGTTATGCCTTCTGAACATCTGACATTCTCTTTTATATTCTTCGACGGAAGGTCAATTCCTGCCATGCCACCTGCCATTAAAAAATGGGCGGTACCACTCAGTAGAACAGCCGGTATTGGAAGGAGGGCAACATGTTTTTGTCTGCCTGGTAGAAATTATAGTTGGTAGGAAGTATCAGATTCGATTAAGGAAGTGAGTCTGGTTGAAAAGGAAAATCACAGCGGTGCGCAGATAAGTAATGCGATTTCCACTTTGTTGAGTATACTGGTTTAACCGACTTATTTGTTCGCAGTTGGAATTTGAATTTGAATCTTAAGGAGTATGGAACAAAACAAAAGAAAATAGAGAATAAGAAGGTCAACTCTATTCAAAAATGAGATAGCTAACATAAGAAAGATTAAGAGCATTAGTCAGGTTATTGGTTTATGACAAAAGCTCTGGCCTCGTTTTAAAGATTTCAGGGTGTTTGGTTCACTTCCAATTCTCAATAAAAATTGCGAGCATATCTGGAAAGGTTTCCATGCACTGATCTTTTTTTTTAATATTTTGAAAACACCAGTTTATCCAAATATGTTTGTGTACCCAATGTCCACGCTCACTGTGAAATGCGAAAATCCATCTTTTCTTCAAACAGGCCGCACAGACCTTATTTTTTTTGATGTTATTGAATGCATGGTTATCTTTATCTCCATAAGATATTTTTTGTTGTTTCCCATTTATGTAGTAATACATCTTTTTGCCATTATTTATCTCCTACAGATCCAACCATGAACAATCTTTATCCCCAGAAACTTTCTTCCTTTCTCATTACTCTTTTTTCTTCACATTTTTCAATTTGTCCTTGACCGATCCGATTTCGAATCCGAAGAAGCAAATGTTTCTTTTTCAGGAATTTGGAAACTGAGATGAGATGAGATAAAGAAGATGTAACAGGTAGCGGATCCGGCGGAGAAACATTTGGATGAAACGGAATGTTGACTGCTTTTTTGTTTTTGTTTTTGTTTGTGAAGTGAAAAAATCTGGATGAAATAAAAGGAGAAGCTGAAATAGTGTAACACTATACTACTTGATTGTTGTTTTGTAATCGAAATACAAAAAAAAACCTAAATCATTGGAAGACAAATGATAAAATGGGATTTACGTTTTCTAGGTTTGCAATCTCACGGCCTAAATGTTTTTTTAACAAATAGTGAAGTTTCCAGATTCAAAATCATTTCAGAGTTGGTTGAATTTGATCTTCAGTTCATACGATACTTTCGTATTTGAAAAATATCCCGGGTGTCGTTCTCGTCACCCTCCTGAATGACTTCAAATCGGAGCTGAACATCTTCAACGAACAAGTGTTTCTCTGATTGATTTGACCTCGACCTCATCTTAAAAAGAAAACATCGAAAACTGACAAAACTAGGTTCAATTTCAAAACGCAATTCGTCTGATTTACGATGCGGTGGTCATTCGATTCCTTTGAATTCTTGACTGAGTTCATCCTTTGACCTGATTTTGAATTCTATGTGAGTAAACAACACAATCATAATCCTATCACTGAATTGTGTTCTCCAAAAAGTAAAATAATCAAATTAGAAGAAGAAGGATGAACGTCGAACAGCTTTCAAGGTCTTCTTGAATTTTGATTTTTGATTACATATTTATTTATTTCGTAATCTTAACACTTATCCCCCGACCAAAGAAGCAAGAAAAAACAGTTTCCGTTTGTGAGGGCGTGATGTGAGATATCTGCAGATTTGCAACCGTATCTTTTTTAATGAAACTCTCATATCTTTTCTCTCTTCCATTATTGTGACGTCGAGATCCATCCGTGACGTCTTCATATTCTGGGTGGTTTCCGTCGAGTCGAAAACTGGTTTTAACAAATACAAGGGAACGGAAACTGGGAGTAAAAGAAAGAAAAGAATGGAAGGTGCAAGGTTATTTATGCGGTGTAGAGAAATGGGGAAAAGAGAATATGATGGGCATGAAAACGCAAGGAGAACTGTAATTACAGATTAATGGCTATTGAACCAAAAAGAACAAAGAGAAGTGTGTGGGAGAGCTATAACTGGAAAATTGGGTTTCAGTTTCCTTGGGAAACTAAACCATAGATGCCCCAAAAAATGTTGGTTTCTATGTTTTTTCCAAACGTTTTCTGTTAATTCAAATGCTTAGACAATTTCATGAGTCGAATTCATAAAAACATGAAGGTGTAAAGCAAAACTTTCCGAATATTAAAATTCTACATACAGATGAAATTCTGAAGACCTTTCTAATCTGTTCTGTTTCACTCCAGGAACTGATTAAAAGAATTTTGAAATTAAACCCAAAAAAAAATCATTTCTGGGGCTTTACCACTGATAACCATGAATCATCACTCTGATTCACCCACATCTTAGTGACGATACCATTTCTTATCACCATTATCACTACCATTAAACCTCCACTTCTTTTCTTTATTATTTACATAGCTGTTCTTTTTAAGCAACATCTGAAACAATAATATGGTATTCGAACCGAATTTCCATTTCGAGAAGAATGCGTTTCCAAGTTCTCTTCACCCTGTTTGCTGTCTGCAATGCTCAAAAACTTATCGATTTGAAGTCGTTCCCTGGTTCAACGGACACTAAGATAGATGCCACTGGACCGTATTCCATCTATGTTTCTGCTTCTTCTGATGACGATGCTCTCTTGAAACAAGTAACTGTGAAGACCGATACTGAATTGAAGAATTTATGGGATTTGAAAAATTTCAAATTGACTCAAAACACTGGACTATTGCAACCATTTGTAGTCAAGACGACTGCTGTTCTTTCTTCAACTCTTACGAATGAACAAATGAGTCAACTCAAAGGTTCTTTGTATATCACCACTGCTCAGCAACTCCAAAGTAAGTTTTTTGAAACGATACTATTTCTCGAACCATTCATTTTTAGACAACAAAGGATTCTTTGTCTACAATGTGGAAGCATCAGAAAGCATCTCATACAACGATTTTTTCCCGGATGACGTCACTCTTGTTTTCTTGAATACAAACTACAATAATCGACCATGGCTTTCATCCACCATCAGTGCATGGAAACAAGACCAAAAATCGTCGGTCTACATTCACCAAGGAATCCCAACAGATGCAGCTGAGAAGCCAAATTCTCAAATTTTCTCCAATCCAGTGACTCTAAATGATGGATCTTCGAAGTAAGCAGTCTATCTCAATATACCTAAACTATGGTAATAGTTACAGGTTCATTCCATCCGTCGAATACTTTTCCTTGAACTTGGGAGCATTTTACATCAAGTCCCATAAGGGAGTTCAATTTGTCATTGAAGCAGCATTCAGTGAGTTTTAACATTTCAGACTCTAATCAGATAACTAACTTTCAGATGATATCAACAATCAATTCACTTCTTCCAAGACGACTACTGGATTTTACATGAAACCAATTGCCACCGATGATAGGAAGGTAACAATCAACACCCAACATGACAATAAGTTCAGTGGAACAACCGGAGTGAACGTTGTTGGAAATGCTCCTGCTAATGCCCAACTTGCTGTCACTGGACCAGCAAACTTTGTATTCAGTGTAACTGATACAATTCAAAAATGGAAAGCTGCAACTATCGCTGATACTTTGTCATTTGAAACTACTAACTGTGTTGCTGGTGAAGTATTCGTACAATACTACATCATTCGTGAGTTTCAAGTTTTTGAATCAGCTTATTTATAGCAAATATCATTTTCAGAAGGAGATGAAACAGGGGCCACAACAACTGTTCTCCCAGGAAGACAAACAACTGCACGTATCCAAACAAGTACCAAGTCCACAGCAGTGATGCAATTGTTCACTTCTATCCTCGTCCCGATTGTTGGAGCTAGATTGCTCTGAGCTCGTAAATGTTTTTGATCTTTTATGTATGGGTTATTTACTTCCATGAATTGGGTGCTTCATAATAAAATTTTTGCTGAAATAAGTTCAATGCTTCATTCATTTCGCATCCTTCAGTGTTTAGGACAAGCTGTTGCGTATATGCTATTTCGTAAAGTTTCCCATCATTTAATCTTGAAGTTGTACCCTCTCATGGTTTCTAGTTTCACCAGAATTTACTGGATTTAACGCCCAAATATGTGAATAGTGTTGGAAGAATGTTCATCACGATGTTTTCCTGCACAGCCGATTTTCTTTGGGTTAAAAATTTCAATTTCAACAGAACCCACTATGTTTTTTTCTGATTCAATAATCGTCGAAGACAAACTGAAAAAAAACCATTAGAAACAGTTTTATTAGACATTATGAATTATAGTTTTGATCATGATTCACTTGAAAGCTAAACACAAAAATTATCACTAAAAACTGAAAACCCGAAGATAGAAAGTGGACGAAGTGTTTGAGTAAATATCACCGAATTAAAGCATCTAATTGTTTCTTTCGATTTGGATCGAGTTCTGCAGTTGCTAAATCTAGTAGTTGTTTTTCGCCGATCTGAAAACGTTCCCTATCAATCAATAAGTTAGAAATTTTGCTTACAAGTTTAGCCAGAGTCTTGGCCAAAAGCTGAGATGCTTTCTTATTGTCCACATCTGGTGGTCCATTTTTGATACTGTCCCAGAGTAGCGGTAAAGCCATCACTTCAACTTGTTTAGGTTTGCTTTTATATGCCAGTTTACACAGTTCTATAAAAAATGAATACAAATAACTCAGTCGAATAAAGAATGCCTTACCACAATATTGAGTTGTAATGAATGGTCTTTGTTTAACGTTTGATTTCTTAGTAGCAGCAGTCATTGCAGGAAGAAGACTAACTGGCTCAATTGTTCGAATCGTTTGTTGAATGCAAGTCCTCGCTAAATGTTTTTGTTCTTCGGATTTACTCGAAAGATGGGCTGTCAATGCAAATGCCAACTGATTTAAAACTGCTTTCAAGTTCGCTTCGGTGGAGTAGAGCCTACAAAAAGTATTTTTTTAGGAACGGAATGACATCAGAACTCACTTTGCCATACTTCCCATAGTCGAGATGTAAGTTTCCATTGCATATGTTGCTACTTTACTGTTAGTATCACCCAGTCTTGAAATGAATGCTTCAATTAATCTTGTATCACTTGCAACCGCCTTTGCAGCATGTCCACACATTTCTTCAAATCTCTGTAGCCCTCCTAATCTTCTCTCCCATCCAGAAGCAAGAAGTTCAGTTCTGATTTCATCAAGATCTAATTGAAGACTGTCCGGCAGTTTCTTCTGAACTCGGCGAGTACTTCCGATTCTTGACAGGGAGCCGGAAAGATTTGAAGTGGATTCCAACGAGTCGACACCTCCCTGGAATTCAACGTTCTCGAATTGTTCTTCGATCATTTCAAACTCACTCTTTTCTCCACATTCGCCAAAACATCCTTGACAATCTTGATATCAGCTTCATTCGCATTCTTTTTCATGAGCCTATCGAAGTTTGGATCCTGAAAAAATTTGTTGGAAAATCTCTTGCTTCATTTCAAAACATTACCTTTGACAGATAGCATAGCGATTGTTTTCCGGGAGTTCTCACTTGTGGAGATTGATCTTTTGCAAACTGAAGAAGAACAGAGAGAACAGTTGAAAGAGCAGCAGGGTTATTCAGTATCGCCGAGCTTCCTTGAATTGCGATGATGTCATGTACGAAGTTTGCACATGACGCTCTGATTGTGTTGTTTTTCGATCTGAAACAACTTTAAAAAGAGATTCGAAAAGTAAGGGTCCAACTTGGATCCAGCCGCAATGATTCCTTGAAGTGCTTTTCCAGCTGTAGCAGCTTTCACCAATTTGTTTAATGAATCGGTTGCATCATCTCGAATGAAAGCGTTTGAAACATCTCCGGCTTTGTTCAGAAGTACTACGCAGATCTAGAACGATGAAATGTCTTCAAGAAGGCAAATGAACTGATTCACCTTTTCCATTTCCGAATCAATCTTTGAACTCAAATTTTGAGCCACTGTTCCAATGGTTACAATGGCAACACGGGACACTGATGATCTCAAGTTCTTACACTCATTCAAAATTGCGATTATAACCTGAAATAGATTTTTAAGCATAAGAATGTCTTTGTCGAGATACCTCTTTTAAATTATCTGTGAGTTGTTTCGGTTGTGTTTCAGATAGAGTCGATATCATATTCAATCCATCAACTTTTTCCGACCATTCGTCATTTGCCATCTTTTTTAATGCGATATTCACTGACATATTTGATGAATCTAATGATGAATACGTTTTAGATATGGCAGTTGGTTCACGGTGAGGCTGGAAAAAAGTATTTTTAGATTTCAATGCAGAGAGTGAACGCACCTTGGATACAGATTTTGTTCTTTGTCCGTGTCCTGAACGAAGAAACGCTCCGTTGTTGTTGGCACGTTTCTGTGGTTGAGAAACCTGAAGAAAACATTAAAAAGAGAAAGGTAGAACAGAAATACCGCATGTTTGAGAGGAGGATGCGAAGTAATTGGAAGACTGTGATGACTGATACTCTTTTTCCCCATGTTCGTTGGAGCAATTTGTGAATCGAAATCTGGAAAGAGCTATTTCGGAGACTGAAATTCATCGAACTGTTTGACTACAAAGCAGGGAACCTATTTTCGTAAATGATATTCTCCAGATCGAAAAGATCAAGTTCTGACGTCATGATAATTCAAAAATGACTTGATAATTTACTTGGACTACTCCATAGGTATTCTCTCCCATCGGATTTCAGCCAAGAATGTGTCTTGTGTGCATAAATCGGTGGTAGTTGAGTACTAGAAATAGTATTCTTTGAGTACATCCTAAGAGCACTGGCAGAATGGAGAATAACAACGGACGTTTTGAATTTTGTCTCTCTTTTTCTGGATGCTTCTTCCTTTTTTTCTGTCCCTCCTCCGCTCACATGGTTACGCTTACGAAACCAATTCTTCTTTTTTTCTTTAGAGCTTTCTTTTTCGGAAAGCTTTTGTTTAGTTTTGAGGGTATACAATAGAAGAAAAAGAAGTAATGAGGAATAGAGAAGGTTTGAAAAATTGAACGGAAGAATAAAATTGGCAAATTCAATCATAATTCAAAATATGGCGTCTGGTCGTTGGTTTGTGAAATAGGAAGATTCCCGTTTTTTTTTTCAAATTTCAAATTCATAAAGTGCTCACCTTGAAATGCATATGTCCCGCTTGCCTTTGCTGGTCGATCGTCAAAGCTTTTCGGTGGATCATTCTCCATTTCATTTGACTGATGATCTTCAGACAGATTTGTATCACTTCGAGCACGCTGAAAATTAACGGAACGAATTAAAAATCTTGATAGACTCTGTTTGAGTCTTACCATTTTCTTCAGATTTTCCTTCTTGTCAATATGATTGTTATTCACCTCTTTCTCCTTTTTGGCTACACTGACCGAAGATTTTTCAGGTGGCGAAACTGGAGGTCTTTTGGGTGCTTCCCAAGAACTTGTGCTCGAATTTGGATTGGATGTTGCTGAAAATCACTATTGTGCTCTTAATTCTAGGAGTGTACTCCTATCCTTTTATAAAATACTATTCAATATAATAATAATTTATGCTTCTAGAACATTGGTTTTTTTTTGTTTTTCATTAGTCTATCTCTAATACATACGTCTCATTCTTCCGTTCACCACAGTGAACATCTTGTTCTGATTAGAAGACGTCGGAAATGGAGCGATAGAAGAAGAATGAATACGATTTGGGGCAGAAGCTGCTCGACTGACTGTCGTACCCATTTAGATGGAGAGAAGGAGCCACGTCATAAGTACAAATTGTAGTGGTCAAAAAAGAAACAAAAGGACGGAAAGAATATTCAACGAAGCGAAGAGTATGGAAAAAAGTAGATATGAAGAAGGGCGGGTGCTTGGCAACGCGTCCTTTCCCGAAACAAGTGGTCACTTTTGTTATGTCACCTGGTCTTTTTGTTGCATGGAGGGTACGAGAATAAAATGGGAAAGAAAAAGAAAGGGAAGGGAAAACTCGTAATTGCTATGGGGCGGATGGATGAATGAAGGGTCCACGAAGAGAATGACGGACCAGACAGCTTTCAATTTTTGACACTTTACGCTTTCTAGTACGATTTTCACTTTTTGTTTTTCTACGTTTTGCTGTCAAAAAAATACACTAGGTTGTGTAAGTAGAGAGGTGAATATGGCACCAGCAGGTTCCATGGTGTCAAAAGAAAGTGCAATAAATTTTCGATTCACTCTCAGCATCACACGATCGAACCCCGCCCACTTTCAGAGCTACTGAGACTATAAAAAACATCTAACAAGATGCTATAGCAAAAAAAAACATCTTATTTTTCTGTCTCATTACTAGACATTCGTATCTGGATTCTGACAACAATACAATAAACGAATATCCAGAAAATGAAAAGCATGATAACAAGATTCCTTCGAGTATTAGTACTTGCTTGTTCCCACACTCCTAATCCTACGTAAAGGGAATAATCGGGGAAGGGAAATATATACATAGATGAAGGGAACACATTTTGGTCCTTTTAGAGAAGAGGGAATTTACAATTTCATGTATTAACACTGAACGAGGTCTACTATGGGAAAGGCTAATTAATATCCTCTCCGTTATTTCAGTTAAATTAAGGTTGAAGATAAAAAATGGGTGATTCGTTTAAAAAAACTAACCTGAACCTTGTCTTCTCACAAAAGAATCATCACTCTTCATCCTTGTCATCACTACTTTTTGGTTGACTTCTGGCGTAGTATTCTCCGTTGTTTCGTGACTTTTCTCAACTACATTTTGTATACGTTGCGGTTGCTGAGCAGGTTGCTGTGCTACTCCAACTGCGATTTTCTCTCCTTGTTGAATCATTCTATTTTTCCGAATACTTGCCAAGTTGCCAGCCAAACTAATAGGAGACATTGTTCTCTCGAATGGATCTGGTTCAACTCCTCCATTATTGACGATCCATGCAAGATCTGCATTTGAAGCTAAGCTCATTTCTGATTCAGCTAAGTCAAATGAATCCATCATTGGAGGAGTTGAATACTCGATTAGACCATCGTATCTAATGCGAGGCAGAACTTGACGCCGAATCCTCGCCTATAACTTAGAACTGAAAAGTAGAATTGGATAGATTCTTACTGTCACAGCGTCCGCCAATCCTTTCGTTTTTTGATCCTGCTCAAAATCCCTGACCGCTTTCATAATAATGTCCGTTTTACCATTCAATAGATAAGCCAACACTGACAATTGTTCAAAAGCAGCTAATCTGAAAACTATGCATTCACTTAATCTATTTCTGAATGAATAGTCTAACTATACGATTTCAAGTATTAAAGACACCAACCTAACTCTTTTCTTGACGTCATGGAACATCGGAACCAGAATATTGACAAGTGGTGGCAAATTGAACTTTGAGGGACTTATTGTCATCAATGAAGCTGTGTAAATGTTAATAACTTCCTCTCGAACTCTTGAATTTTTATTCTCCAAATACACTCTGAGACATCCTCCAACTGATTTTGGATTGATATTCTATAATTTAAAAAAATTTATCACTCATTCCCCAATGTAAACTTACCTGAAATAGTTCCATGAATGTCATCATAATTATTTGTTTTATAACTGATTTCTGATTTCCAAAATGTTTTGCCACCAAATTCACAAATTGTTGGATATGTGCTTCCATGTGTCCTTTCAGGTGATGAGCCGTGGCACGGACGATATCCAATGCCAGTACAACCACCTGAAAATAAAAACTGTAATGACGAAACAAAATAAACTGAAACCTTAAAATTCAAATCTTCCAAAACATTTGATAACATCAACAAATAGGAATGCAAATGTGGAACCAATCGAGCAATTTCTTCTCCAGTAATCTGATCAATAACTTGTTTCAACTTTTCCAATCCAGCAATTCTTTGATTTGAATCATTCTCTTCTGCTATCAAAGCACATACTAAACTGGGAACGATCCCGTATCGAAGACGACGTTCTCCTCCAGATTGTGGTTTTGCAGATGCTCTCAATACCCCATTTCCTTGTTTGGATTCAGTTTGTTCCACTTGCACATTCTCTGTTATTCTTTCGAGTACTTCCTTTTTCTCTGGTGATAAGTTTGACAATATTTTCTGCCAAGACTCGTTCCCAATAAAGTCTGCAATCTTATTCTGATATTTAGCAGATAATATGTTAATATCTCACAATGCAGTTTCTTCATGAGAACTCCCGCATGCTCTTCGCATCCTTCAATGTTTGATTCTGTCGTTAAGTTCTCCACTAGACATGTCCAATTCGATTTGGCTAACTGAAAAGTGGAAAATCTCATTTTACAGTACCAATTTCTTACCTCTGGTATCATTATTGTATGCAATTCTGTTATTAATTCCGGTTTTGTAGTGCAATTTGGCATGAAATTGGCTGTCATTTTCTGAAAAACTTTCTTTGACACTTACTTATTTGTCAAATATCTTACCAAAACTGACTGCAGAGCTTCTGGTTTCAGTCGGAGAAATGTGACAATAGCTTGATGTGTAATTTTTCGAACTGTTACTTTATTACTAACTAACTTTGGTATCAGATTAGGCATCACATAGCACATACAGTATTCAGTTGCCTGAAATTATCGACTCATAATAGGTTTGTGATTTTCTTTACTTACACTTCCAAATGTTGGCATTGCTTCAACTAAAAATTTGATACATTGGTGTTGAAGTTCCCATCGGTCATCCGTTACTATTTTATCAATACATTTGAAAAGTTCTCCTTTCTTTTGAAATTTATGAAACCAGTCTTCTTCCCGTTTTGCTATTGTCGCTGCTCTGATTAATGTCTGAAAATTTCAATCCATTTGAAACAGATATCTAAATTAATAGGGAAAATGAACATCTAAAAACAAGGTAAGGAAATTTCTAAGAATTTGAAAACCAACCGTAAGTTTCGTATCAAAGTCCGGACTTTTGAGTAATTCGAGAAAATCCTCTGGTAGAAAATTGGGCGACGGTAACCGATCATTATTCCTTGATAATGCATCAAATAGTGACGTCATGCCCAAGGAATAGTTTCCCCACTGGAATTGAGAACAAATGAAATGAGATCAACAAAAAAGAAAAAGAGAGTAATAGGGAGGAAAGGTGAGAATATCACGAGCCAGTGGGTGGACACCATAAGAAAGAGAGAGAAAACGGAGGGGAACGCAATGCATTGGAGCCCCCTTCTCTTTCTCTCTCGTAGTCTGGGCAACCGCTGAATAAATGTGTATAGAGACTAGTTTAGAATTGGAATGTGTGTGAAGAGACGAAGAGTTTTGAGGAATGTTGAGAGAAGGAATTGAGATGACCACTGAGAGAGGGACCTCCAGAAGACAAATGTATCCGGAAGCAGAGGGGTAAACGAAAATGGCTCTTTTAAAACGGACCCATGTGCACCTATGGAAAAAAACGGACCCATGAAAAGCTATGGGAGAACAGGCTTCTGGTCGCCGTCGGAAAAAGTAGGAAATAACGTCGAAGACAGTCCTAGACCATAAAAGATATCCAAGTATTTTGAATTCTAAAAATCAACTTCATATCGGCTTTTTATTCTTTCCAGGACCCAATTTTTCTAATTCCGAAAGTACGGTTGACTAACTCAAAGTATTACCATACCATGAAGAGTCATCTTTGTTATTGAAAAATGTAATGCAAAGATAAAATATTTATAGAAATTTCAAGGTATTAATCGCAGAGATCCAAAAACATCAGAAAACAAAAAACATAATCTAGTCTTGTTTTTTCCTTAGATTTTTCGGGGCGGCTGACTCGTCCATTCGTAGCAACCAGTACGTCGTCATGACACCTTTTCCCTAAAAAAAATTGATCAAATCAGTGATCAAGTTTCAATTTCAATCCTTACTTTAATAATGACTTCTCCACGTGGCTCTGTCGTGAATCCTCCCAGTGTCATTAGCATACGGTTCGCTTCGTCCGAAATGTGTACATGTCCAGCTGGAAGAAAAACAGATGGTAACATTGTTAGTGGGGTTTTTCTCACGTTTTGAATTGCTTTCCATTCGGCTCGCTGTGTTTACAGCATCTCCAAAAAGGCAATACCTTGGCATTGTCAAACCAACAACACCGGCAACTACTGATCCTGAAAAATGATAAAAATACTTTTAAAATTTTTCAATATATTGTATCTTTTAAACATGTCTAAAATTAAGGCTTCACGAGAACTACAAACCACAATGAAATCCAACTCGGATATTAATCTTCTCTCCAGGCAAATGAGGAACACTAAAGTCTGCGAGAGATTTGACAAAGCACAACGCCATGCTCGCTATGTTTCTAGTATGTTCATTTCCGTTTCGACGTGGAACTCCAGATGCAACAAAATATCCGTCTCCAATTGTCTCCACTTTATATACATCATGTTGTTCAATAATTCCATCAAAAATGGTGTACAGTCCGTTGAGAAGGTTTACAACTTGAAGAGGTGTACATTTTCCGGCAAGAGTTGTGAAACTGACGACGTCTGAGAAGAAGAGAGTGACGATGTCAAAAGTCTCTGGTTCCACCGTCTGTCCGAGTTTCAGTTTATCAGCAACTTGCTTTGGTAGCATACGATACAAAAGGACATCACTTTTCTTCTTTTCTTCCACCAATTCTTTCATTCTTTCAGCAACTTCATCTTCCAATGTCGAGGCATAAGATTCGAGAACATTGAAGACGTGATCCATCAGATTATCATTTCTATTGGTATTCATACTTCTTAGTTGAGAAGCCACTTGTTTAATATCAGGTCGTTCCGATGGTCTCTCTGTCCAACAATCTCTCACCAAATGAAGCTGTAAAAATACAATGTATTTTTTGAAGCAATACTGCCACCAACCAATGCCGGATTTATTTCAATTGACTCGTCATGATCCAAAGTAGGTCGCGGTGACTGAAGTCCTCCTTTTTTCAACATGTACACAATCTCTGAACTTGAAAAGTCAACATAATAAGCAAAATCATACACGAACCTTCTGCATCTTCTTTCCTGTTTTCCAAATCAAAAACTGAACTTCTCATTATTAATTCAGCACTTATTATTCCCAAACTGTACACATCTCCCTCACGACTTCCCGTTATATCATCGTTTCGAAGTAGTTCGGGTGCAGTCCACAATCGATCTGCAAAAGAAATGTTTCGAAGCTTAGGACGTGTATGAACTGACCCATTTTTGTGTATTGATCGTGAGTTCGGAAGTTTCTCAACCCAAAATCAGTTATCTTCAATTGCCATCTGTCATTCAGAAGACAATTCTTTGAAGTGAGCATTCCGTGAAACTCATGAGATGATTCATGAATCCATGTTAATCCATTTACAATATCTTTCATCAAAGAATAAATGAAGAATCCATCCATCTGAAGACTTGCTTTTCTGATGACATCAGCAAGAGACCCTCTTGAACAGAATCTCCAAACAGATAAAAGTTGTGGGGCATCTAGAGACATTCCAATGAACTTATTCAAGTTTGCATGGTCGATCAATCTCATCTGAAGTGTATCGATACGAAGTTTTCTTCTATATTAGGTTTACCTGTCTCATATTCGCGCATGTTTTGTTATCGAATAAAGTCCTGATCGTATATTTCCTTGCAGCAACTTTTTCCATTTCGACATCGTTCTGAATTTGAAAAAACAAATAATTTCGAGTTTCTCCGACTTCCGAAAGTGTCGAAGATCGAGTCGAAGAGATTGTACTTGGAACGCTGCTGATACTTCTCATACTGTGTTCTCCTTTTCCTTTTTTGGATATAGCCATCATTGATTTATGTGGAATCTGCCAAAGAGCGTTCTGTCTTTCTACTTCTTGTCGCTTCGCGCTGCAATTTTGGATCTTTCAACTATTGAAATAAATGGTTTTAACTCACTGGCAAAGATAAACGAAGGCTGATATTGCTCCAAGAATAGTGAGACAAACGACAATGATGGCTGCAATGAACCAACCGATGTTTTGGAAAAATACATTTGCAGGGCATTTTGATCCAGTATAACCACAAACTGGCTCATCTGGAGGTCTGATTCCTTTTCGATGGTACCAGACAGCTGTTGCTTCATTTGTATACAATTTCGTGACTTCTGCTTCTTGTTGATCCACATCAACTTTCATTATCATAGAAGAAGTGTTGTTTGCATCAAGAGTCAATACAAAAAGAGTTGGACTACGGCCTCCACTATCATCTATAACTATCGGACCACCGACACCTGAGAACCAGAATATTCAAGTCATCCTTCAGTCAATACTTGCCTGTAAATGTTCCAACAAGATGCTGTGGAAAAGCCGTCCCGTTTTTATATTGAGTTGGATCAGTTTTCAATGTTTTTTCCATTGCCAACCCATAGAGATATACTGCATCATGCAATTGCCCAGCATATGTTGCTGCCTGAAAACAGTTCATGAACATTTCTATCAGAAAATTGATCCCAACTTGTTGGTATTCAGCTGCTGAACATGCATCGGTACAGTTATATGGGGACTGTTTCATTCTCTGAATAACTTCTTTCTCGAATACTGAATAATTGGAACCAACATTTCCTTGACCTTGCATCTGAAAAAAAAACAATAAAATGAGATCTGAGGCTTCTATATTAATGAATTCTAACATCCACAATAAAAATAGATCTTTGGAATCCTGGAATGGCTTCTTGATCACTTGATTGAGGTCCTGTACTGTCCACCCACGGGTATCTATAACTTCCATCTGCTTGTAAAATAGCTGCAAATAAAATTATTGATAAACTAGAACCATAAATAAATATAATTACCATATCCTTTTGACCGCAGCGATGGAATGATATAAACATATTCATCAGATACAAAACCATTTCTTGCAGCCACTAACATCCATCTTCTGTGAAGACCCCTTGTGTTTCCTTCATGAAAACATGGAACAATTACTGAAAAAGAAAACATTTTATAGATTATCTTCTAAATAAAATTACTTCTCCCTCTTGTCGAAACATCTTTTAAAACTGCTAGCAGTCCCTCTTCACTATGATCCATTATTTGTACTGTGTAAGAGAGAACAATATCTCCATAATAGGCTATCATATTCTGGAAATCATCTCTCATCGTTTCACATTTTTCATCATCGCCTTCCAAAGAATATGCATAGACAAATTGATCCCATCCGTATTCCAACATCACTTCTCGAAAAGTCACCGCTAGACTGAACATACGATATTGTGACCAGTTTCAAAAGAGACTAGCTCACCTTCTGGAACCAATTGATATTATTCCAGCAGTCGGATATCTTGTAGCATCATCCAATGCAGCAGAAGATGTCATTCCCCAAGTTACGATAGGTATGTTATAGTATGTAGCAAGGGTAAAAACAGGAATGGCAGCTGAAAACGAAACTGTTCATAAGTGAGTTTCTGAAAAATTACGAATATTTGTAGTTGGCCCGATCAAAACATCAACATTGTAGTCTTTGAATAGTTTGATTGCATTTCCAGCAGCGAGATTCTCATCACATTGATCATAAAGGATAGTGAATCTGAAAACATTTTCCGAATGCTACGAGATTCAATGTTTCAAACTTGAAATCATATCCCACAAGACGATTTTCTCTTTTGATTCTGTCAATTGCAATACTTGCTGCACTTGCTGATGTTCTATAACTGACATAAGTACTGCTTCCCTCCACATTCTGAAATGATTCAAATGTATTCTTGCACACGATTTAGTCACTTTTGGGAGTACATCACAATGCAGGAATCCGAGATGAAATATGTTTCCGGGAGGTTGACAGTCCACCTGAACATCAAAGTTTTCAATTTTGATTTGTCTACGAAACAACCAACCACCGTAGTAAATAATATAAAAGTCAATAAAATCGGGCTCATTCACCAGAACAAGATGAGAAACGAATGAGTCGGATGTCTACAAGATTCTGACTTATATTGAAAGCTCAAATGTAATAATAATAGTTTTTGTTTTCCCTAGCTTATATTGACTCTCAGGCTATTTTTCAGGCTCATAGATAATCCGGAAGGCGGATTCAAGGGCTTCCAGTTTATGAATAAGTTGTTTCCATGCTTTCATATATTAGATATGCACATATACATTAATGTACCAAGAAGACATAGTTCAGAATAAATCTAGATAAGAATTCCATTAAAGTCCGAAAGCGTAATTTCAAACTACCTCGCAAACAAGCGAGGTGGCCTAGAAATTACCGAATGGCCTAGAGTTCTACACCTTTGATAACAACAATTTTCCAATTTTTAAAACGCTTTCGCTTGCCAAAAACTATTTTCTTATCAGATTCGTGATGCAAAATCTCTTCCGAATGGGATCCACACTTGCCCGATCAGCAGTATCCGTCAGACCAACGCTGATGACTTCAAAACTGACTCAATTCCGACAGTTCTCACAGGGTGCGTTCGTTTTCGACATCGAATCTTCGGATGATTTCAACGAAAAAGTGACGTTTTGCAGTGAAATTAGATAAATTATTTTACATTTTCAGGTGATTCAATCTTCAGTACCAGTTATTGTTGATTTTCATGCGGATTGGTGTGGTCCATGTCAAGCCCTGGGACCAAGGCTGGAAGAAAAGGTAAATTCAAAAAGAATTGAAATTTGACGCACAGAAGCAAAAATATACTTTGTATTTCAGGTCAACGGGCAGAATGGCAGTGTTCTCCTAGCTAAAATTAACGTAGACTACGCTGGCGAATTGGCAATGGATTACGGAATCTCAGCAGTCCCAACAGTGTTCGCATTCAAGAATGGAGAGAAAGTGGGAGGGTTCACAGGAGTACTGGATGACGAGCAGCTTGACGAATTCATCGAAAACGTTCAAACTGACTGAAAGAAATTCGAAGTTCTAATTCTAAAACGTGTTTGAAACTCATTATAAATAGTTTATTCGTTTAGAAAAATAAATGATCATGCATCACATCAGTCAATATTTATAAAAATCCACAGGGACCATATGATAAATACACGTTTACAAATCTACTTCTTGCTCGTCTGCATCCATTTGGGCATTGCCGACTTTGCTGGAGGACACGAACTGGGTGGCGAGAATGCGGTACTGACCGTGGTTCTTTTCTGTTTGCGGTCTTCGTTGACTGTTGAGCTAAATGGAATGAACGGCTTGTTAACAGAAAGCCATTCTGACGAGATCGTGTTCGCAACATCTTGAGTAACTTCGCTGACATTTTGAAGAACATCTCCAGCATTCACGCTTTGTCCTCCGAAACTCGCAATTAGAGTGGACTTTGGCGCGAGTTCCAAGTCGACGAAGTTTTTAGATTCACTGACTGCCAGTTTCATGTTTGTGAACATAAGTTTCCAATCTGGTCTTTTGAAAACAGTTTTGAGAAAAATTTCCAGGTTTGAACTCTGCTCCGTACTTTTGAAACAAGCTTGTAGTACATGTTCTCCAACATTAATACGAATCACAGTGTGCTTGTAAGCTTCCATTTTCAACTGGCGGTTTTTCTTGAGCAAATAATCTTTGGAAACGAAACTGGCTTGAGTTTGATCGCGCCTGAAATCAGTCGAATGAAAAGTGTATTTCCCTTTAATGCACTCACACGGCTTTCCGAAGATCTTTTTGCATATTCCGAACGTCTTCTAGGCCAACTTCGAAAAATTCTTCCGTCTCCATAGGCTCTTCTACTTTGATTTTCGTTCTGAAAACAACTTCATTCAAACATTTTTTATTCTTCAATTGTTCTACCCTCTCAAGAAAACCACAGCCTGTCTATCACAAGGATCTGCGAACACTTCAACAGCTTCTTGTTCTTGCTCCATTGCAACATCAGCACGAGTGCGAACTTCCGCAAGAGTAATTCTACCTCCATCAGCCAAAGCATTCACCATTGCATCCATTCTCGATTCATGTGCAGAAGTTTCTAGCGAGTTGTTTGTGCGCTCAAGGAGACGATTCAGTTCCTCCAATCGCATTGTGTTCTGTTGTGCAGGACGCGAGAACGCGGGACCATCAAACGACCAAGAATTCGGATTTTGCTCAGGAACTTCGTGGAGAACATCACGATGTCTACGATGAATATGTTATGTTCTATTTTTTATTTTTTGAAAGCTTACGGAAAATCAGTGGTGTCCATTGCATTGCTATTGGCAGCCGTGGCTTCTGGAATAATCGCCTTCAACTGCTCTTGTTCGCGTTTTTCTCTTGCTTCTTTATCCTTTTCGAAAGCTTCCTGTCTGGACTTTTCCAAACGATCTCTCTCCTCATTCTCCGCTCTCAATTTGGCAAAGTTCGCATCTAAAGCTTTCTTTCTCTCTGTTTCTTCTTTCATTTTTGCTTCCATTGCAGCAACTTCTTCTGAATTCAGTTTGACGCGAATATAACGGATCAGACATTTCCCAGAAGATACTCCAAGACTCGAGAGTGAATTAACAGCGAGTTCAGAACCGGTGTACTAAAAATAACAGTTAATTGGTTGTTCAGTAAACGGTTCAAACTCACTCTCTTATTCATGTAGACAATACACGGAACTGATCCGTCCACAGTTGCAGTTAAATCTTCTCCAAAATCTGTCGCAAAATCCTTTAGAACATTCAGGAGCACGTCATTAACACCAACTTTCTTCTGATGTCGAGCGCCCGAACCTGCTTGAATAGCCAAATCAATAGTTGAATTCTCCGCCAAATCTTCTTTCTGTGTCATCTCGAGAGTTGCATTGTTCGAAAGTCCAGAGAGACGAAATGGTAGTGATGGATCAACTGGTTTCCGGGATTGTGTTTGAAGACGATGGCGATTCACTTCAAATCCACTTTTCAGGCAAGCTTCTTCGAGCACTTGTCTCATCAGCATCATCGGAGTAGTTTTGACTTGAACTCGCTTTGCATTTGGGCATATAATCGTCAGACAGCTCATCTGAATAAAACACATTTCAGGGGGTTCGAGTCATTGCGAAATCGGAGAATATTTATTGAGCGAAACTCCGTTCATTTTGACCATGACCGGTTCTTCCGAGTAGGTGATGGTTTCCAATACAGAGATATAAAGAGGAAGATACCAAATAAATATTATAGAAAGTATTGAAGAAATAGGATGGAATACTTCTGACATGAGGTTAGCGATTCATTTCATTAAAAACAAAAATCAACAAAATAGTTCAACAATAAATAAAATAACAGACGATCTGGTGAAAACATATGGGGTTTTTTTGCCAGAGAAAACTTATTCTTTTTTCTGATCACTTTCTACGTTCGGCTTTATATCAGCTTCAGTTTGTTCCTCGTTGCCTTCTTGTTCTTCATCCTTAACACCGTCTCCTTGTGATTTGAGAGAAGCATCACGCATTGATTTCTTCCCCATGTCACATCCAGTAACTTCTCGAAGAGCAACTGTTGCGTATGATCCAGAGCACAAACTGAACTGAACTTGCAAAGCGAGCAATGATCCTTTTTGTTCAGAATCAGGAATAGCCCGAGTTTGTAAACCATCCTGAAGTAAATCTCTTGGAAGCTCGTAATTGATGAACTTCCACTTAAGATCCTTCGCTTCAACGAAAAGAGCACGAGAAGACTCGCCAAGGGAGAATTTACTGAAAATTCACACTTTTCTTTGAGCCCTCCAATCACGGACACTTACTCTTTCAGTGAAGTGAAGCTAGCAGTAGTCAATCCATCTTCTGCGAGAAGCTCATCGATCCATTTAGCCCCGTAACTGTTCTCGAACGCTTGGTTCTCGCCTGGAAGCGGAATGTGGATATCGTAATGTGTGGCGTGATCTTTCAGAGGTGCTCCGTCCGCACCAACATCGTCTTCATGAACACGGGTTCCATATTCTTTGACTCGACGAGAAGCGACTTTATTCCAAAGAAGGCTTTGATACGCGTGAACATAGAGACTACGACTTTGAATCGGAATAGCTTCAGTGATGCATTTTTGCCACGTTCCGTCACGAGATAGACATTTCAGAATTTGCCCTTCGATGGTTGCGAATGCTTGGGCTCCTTTCAGTTTTGAAAACGCCTTTCTCGCATCACCAGTTTCGGTGAAGCACTTTGCGGCCACACCAACTAATCCGTTTTCCAAATGATCTGTAAAGTTCCATGTTTTAAAATCCTTATCAAAAATATACCTGGCATGGCATTGGTCATGATCATTCTTACAGCTCCTTCCCAATCTCGCTTTGTAATCGCCAGTCCGATTTCAGCCGTAGTCGAGCATCGAGAGCCAAATCTTTGTGTTCCTGAAAACTTATTTTTAAATCTAACAAGAACAACAACAAAAGTACCAAAATAATTCAGAAATCCCGTATTCTGGAATGTTTCCAGACGTTCGTGCAGTAGAGATTCGGAATCTCTTGGCAAATCTCTCAAAACAATGCTGAACCGATTCCCCCAATGGCCTCCCATTTTCACTGGCTCGTGCTTGTATTCACAGTCGAAAACCTTGATACCACGGAGTCTCGAGTTCAAATCGAGAATCTTGCTTTCCAAAACTTGAGTTACGCTAACTCGCTGCGCAGTCACTCCTCGCTTATCCTTGATCCCGTGAGTTTTAATGTTGTTTGGTCCAACACTGAAAATCGATGAGTTAAATCTAAATTACTTGGCAATTTTTACTTCAAAAACTTTGCTAGAAGTTGGCAAGCATAACTGGTTTCTTTGTTTTCCTTACACATAGTGAAATGACATTCTCTCGGAATGTTCTCATCCCAATTTTTTCGTTTTCGGGTACTTTTCGTATGTCCATGTGACACATAAATTCCATCTTCTTGTGTTTCCGTGATCAGTTTTCCACAATATCGTTCCCTCACAAACTGATGAATGCTCTTTCGTTCCTCTTTCGTCAGATTCTCCACTTTCACCAAAACTGGTTGTCCTTTAGCGGTGAATCGTTCGTCCATTGCGGCTAAAGCTTCATCGGAAATGCAGCTTGGCTTTTCAACACTTTTATCAAGTTCTTCATTTTTCTTCGATCCTGTACTTTCCAAAACGATGTCAGGCGACGGGATGGACAGGACTTTACCATCGGCTGAATTGAGATGAATAATAAAATCTTTCGTGCTGCGACAAACCTAAAATCTCTTGAACAATGAAGTCCGTATACATTTCTTTCAACAAACATGGGACTGGAGTAATTGTGTGTCCGCTAGCATATTCGGTTAATCCAAATTCGGTTTCCATCTAAAATTTTATTGAAATTAAGCGATAGATACAAGACAATAAGTAAATTATGCGAAGGACACAATTCATAAAATCACAATTATGCTAAGAGAAGACAGAAAAAGTACATATTATAGATAATTTAGAATCGCTGCGTCATGAAGTTACAGTCATCTTTGAAACCAAACTGGGAATAGAATGGCAGAAGTTCCGGAACGCATTCGAGAGACATTTTGTAAACACCGAGAGCTTTTCCGAGAGACACTAATGTTTTCAAGAGTACTGCTCCTAATTTTTGACGTCGCATTCCGCTATCAACTACAACATCTTCGATCCTTCCGCGGCTTCCATTTTCATGAATGAACTTCATTTCGACAACCAAACTTGCAGATCCAACAACTCGTTGAGTGTTCCGATCTTCGACAACCACAATGTGATAATTTGGGACTGAAACTCGCATCGCTTCAAAACGGTTTTCGAAAGCTTCCTGGTCAATGTTTCCAACAGAAGTTAGTTGACCAAGCAACTCCAAGTACCCTTTTGAGAAATCATCCTTCGCCAAAGGGCGGATTATTATATTCTCAGGGATTTCCGGAGGAATATGAGAAGCTAACAGAGAAGCATCGAAAATCGAAGACATTACTAATCCGCTGAAGAAAATGATGATAAATCGGCTAAGTAATTGATTTTGGATCAGAAAACGGTTGAAAAACTGTTAGATTACGAATAAAATGTATATATTGTGGCGGTAAAATGAAGCTGGACCTGCGCCACCGCACTCCTGTGCTGAAAGGTCCCGACACGGTGATTTTTTCACTGGAGTGCGGTGGCGCAGGTCCAGCTGCATTTAACCGCCACAATAGTTTAAAATAAAGTATCGAAATTCGAACAAACGACGAAGAAACGAGTGTTTGAGTGCACAAAAAACTATCAATTCCACTTGGAAAACGTATGAAAAAAATTAAAAATTCGGGGGGAAAATTTAGGCCGCGGCCATCAGCCATCGGCCGTGTACTCCACTCGGACAAACAGTTTGGACAAAAAACTTGTGAAATGCATTGAACTTGTTATTTTTTAACTTTCTAATTGCTCTAGCTGCCCAGCATCTGCCATAAGTTTTTCTATTTACTTTTTCATCGCGCACTTATACACTTGCAGCTGCCCTTGTTTCGTTTTGCGCCTGCTCTCCTCAGAAAACCAACTCTCTGCCTCGACTCCTCCCTCTCCCAAAAATGTTTCCATTACTCATTTCCGCCCTTTTTCTCCTTTTTCCATTTTTTCTTCTAGCTTTTTATTGTTTTGGTTCTATACGAAAAATTGCATTATATTTTATTTCAGAATGCTGGAAACGCTATGGGAAGTGCGGCAAGTGCTACCCATTTATCTTTTGGCGGTAACTCTTGGACTTGCAGTCTCATGTTGCTTCACACTGATATGTCCTCATGTATGTAGACTTATACCGGCACTCACAACATATGGAAAAGCAGCAGATCAACTTGAAGACGATTCACTTGTCGCAAAAATATCTGTACCTAAAAAGTGAGAGTGTTCATTGTCAAAAATGTGTGAATTATTTTTCTCCAGATGGTTTAAACATTTTTATGCACTCGGTCTGCTAACCCTACTTTACTGTCTTCACTGCATCTACTCGTTGGTTCAAAATCCTGATTTCCTGTCTCCAGTGATCATGAAAATTCTTGCTATCCTCACTCGATCCTACAGTATCCCACCAAGTTAGTTTGAGAGTCTTTTTCACTTTTCCAGACGAGAATCTTTCTCATAAAATTCCAAAAATAATTAGTTTCCATTTCCAGTTTCCTCTAGTACTGCTGTTCTGGCTCTTCTACTAATTACACTCCATGTAGCTCGCCGCCTTTATGAGACGTTATTCGTCAGCGTGTATTCGGACAGCCGGATGAACGTATTCCATTATGTTGTGGGAGTCGTACATTATTTCATTCTGCCACTTTCCATTATGTGTGAGACACAAGGAGTTGTATCAAAACGTAATATAATCCATGAGAAAGCCCCGTATAGAGCCATTGTTTCAGAATCAACCTTCCGAGTTTCGCTGGACGATATTACGCTAGTGCAATGGGCTGGCGCAGTACTTTTTTGGATTTGCAATTGGAAACAACATCAGCTAGCCGAACAGATAGCTAACACACGGAAAGGACCGAGAGGGCTAATCCGTAACTATGCTTATGGAATTTGCTTCGGTGGATGGTTCAATCTCGTTTCTTGTCCTCACTTTCTTTTTGAAATCTGCATCTACTTGTCTTTGTTACTTGTTATTCCAACCGCCTACGTGTTCAGGGTAAGTCTACTGACTGAAAACAGAGATTTCCTAATTTCTACGAATTTCAGTTCATCGTCCTGTTTGTGTGCATCAACCAAACATTCGCGGCGCTCATCACTCATTCCTGGTATCACAAAACATTCCCAAAATACCCTAAAAATCGGAAAGCTCTCATCCCCTACGTTCTCTGAATAATTTATACCCATGCTTTAATTTCAAGTTTTTTCCCCGTCGTTTCGCTAGATTCTTGTCATAAATCTGAATTTATTAATTCTGCATATTAATTCATTAGAACATTTAAAAAAGAGTGTTCAAAACAACTGTACAAAAAACGGTTGAGAGGATGTGAGAAGACGGAAAAGCTTTCAGTAAGAAGGGTGCTGAGATGACCCGCATCATGATTTAAATGTTTGTGGATGAGGAGAAGTAGGTGGAAAATCATATTTAGAAAAAATAATGAACGTTTGCGAGTGATTTTGACCCGCACGTAGATGAGGAACTTGAAAACCGAACGAAGAACGAAAGATTACACAGGATATCGATGTTTCGGTGTGAGTGGTTGAGTGTCACAAATCGGCACATGTCCAGAAGAAGAAATAGTAGAAGGAGCTGTAGACGTGTCACTCCTGAAATCAAATCATAGAAACCGATAGTATCAGTTTTCAGGAAATGTTTTCAAAAGAGTAATCTGATATTTTTTTTTTCTCGCCGATTGAAAGATTTCAAAGCCAAAAATTTTTTTTCCAAAGCTTACATTGTAGAGAGTAAGCTATCAGATTGATCGTCAGAATTTTGTGAATCGTGTCGGATGTGGTTAGCCGTGGCCTTCAGAAACTCTTCTCCACTTCTGTAAGCATGCAATTCAATGGTTTTCTCAATCTTTCAAACGTACTCGTCTTTCGTATCTTTCCAATCTACCAATCTCGGCATTGATCCAATCGTTTTCGATGCTGATAACCTTACTGTCGATGCTCCTCCTGACGCGATCTGGCCGACTTCGTTGAACTTGTGTAGCTAAAAAGTAGAAATTGAGAAGAAACACAACTTCAAAAAAACAAGCCTTATTGCTTTTTCTATTCCATTTGTAGAGAAGCATAAACACAATAATGAGGGCAATGACACAGATCGACATAAGTGAGACAACGACCAAAGAAGCCACAGAAGTACCACTTCCATCGTCAATTCTGGGTCCGAGAGATGTTGGGAATGCACCCGAACCGTTTCCATAACCGAAAGGTCCCCATTTAGCATCTGTAACAAGTTTCATTTCTAGAAATAGCCATTACGAGTTAATTTTACCTTTGCATAAAGGACAACAGTGTCCCTCAATTGGAACTGGATCATCACAATGTGGACAAACCATTTGACGACAAACAGTTTGTCCGCCTGTCACACATGAACAGTTCGAGCATCTTCCATCCTGCCATTGCTCCCCAATTGCATATACAGATGACTGGTAGGAGCATACAGCAGAAGAAGAAAGAGCATCGGAGCATACTGGACAACACTTTCCTTTGATAACAAGTGGATTCCCACGGCATTCAAGACTATCGTCACAAGCTTCTTTATAGCAATCAGAAGATCCTTCAGCAGAACAGACGCATGATGTACAGTCATCTTGCCTCCATGAAGAGCCCATAATAATAAAGAATTTAGTTTCTTAATTATCTAAATTGTGCGAAACTCACCAACAATATGCGCAGTTCCAGAATCATCCGTACAAACAATTGTATCTCCTTTGTCGTTTTTAGTGTTCACTACTTTTTGTTCTGGACATGTTGGACAACAGTCATCTTCGTTCTCGTATTCAGGATTTGGACAGGGGATTGGAGGACATTCTGTTGTTCTACAGAGAACGTGTCCAACACGGCAAGTACACGAAACACATGGAGCCAATTGCCAAGTCTCTCCGTCAGTGAATAATCGTCCAGTTCCTGGTGACTGACATACTGTATGCTCGTGTTTCTGAGCTACCAATGAGTTGCTCGACTTTGGTTTCTTCTTCTGATCGGTACATGATGGACAGCACTCCTCTGAAACTTTCAAAATGAATTTCCTATTGCTATTTATGCAAAAAAGGAAACGAAACTCTCACCTTCCTTTTGCACCCAATTTTCATCGGCACAGTCTGACGGTTTCGTCGGGCACGAAATCAACGAACAGAATTCTTTTTTGTTCTCACAGAAGCAATGTCTACAACCATCACTCCACCATTCTCCTCCGTCTCTCACGATTTGATGTCCATCATTCGAGAAGGAGATGCACCTGAAAACAATATTATTTAGGAATTTTAATTTTTTCAGTTCTTACTTCTCACTATGATATTCTGTGAGTTGCGACGAGCCGGATCCAGTTTTCATTGATTTTGTTATGCTTGGCTTCTTATCCAATTTCGATGAAGCTGAAATATTAAATTGGACAAAATACAAACAAATTTCACAAATACCTCGACATTTGCACAACGAACAACCCGCAGAATTCGTCTCGAATCCGTAGAGACAATGTTTATGACATTGGTGTAGAGGTGGACACTTGGAGCATTTGCATACTGTACATCCATCTTCGTCCTTCAGATATCCGTGAGCACACTGCCTGTAGATTGAGCGATTGGAAAACTGATTTTTAAAAATGCTTACTTTTCGCAGTTCTCGTCGTTGAGCTCTCTACACCTTGGGTTAGTTGGAACCTCATCTGGAAGGCATTCACATACGTAACATCCGATATTATCTCTACGAAGTCCATTTGCACATCTGAAAAGAAGAATACTCCTGATCTATCTCAATTAATAATCTTTACCTCAAAGAGCACAGCTCCAGAGATGGACATGTTGCAGGTGGACGAATGATTGTTGGCTCATCACAAACTGGACAACACTGTCCTTCTACTTTTCTTGGATTCTCACAATCCGTTTTGCACATATATTTCTCACACATATGAGCACCAAGTTCAGAGCAAGTACACGAAGTGCAGTCATCTTTTTGCCAAGTGTCACCTCTTTCCAGTTTCGTCTGATTGTCAGTCTGACATCCAAGACATACTGGACAACATTCTCCTGTTGGAATGCCAATCCACGTGCACTCTTCTTAAATTGTAATCAGATATTGTAGTTTCGTGTCTCCAAAAAACTCACGATTCACTTTTGGGCACGTCATCTTGCTGCATACAGAAACTCCGCGAAGGCATTGACATGATTCACAATCAGACACGTGCCAAATTTCCATTGGTTGTCTTTCGATGTTGTTTTGCTTGCACGTAGCTTTCGAAAGTTCCCCATCAACACATTCCCAGTCATCACAACATCTTCCTGGATAACCAGTTCCTTTTTTGATGACATTTATGATCTTTCCATCTGGACATTGTGCAGGGCGACAAATTGATCCGCGACATTTGCAGGCCTGTCTTACTGGACAACACGATTCTTTTGGGATCATCTCCGGTGGACGGAAACTGTCCGATGGACATTGTTCTTCATCTTTGACCATTGGAGGACACTGCACATTTTCACATTTCTTCTCTGCAAAACAAATCATTCTCTCTTCGAAATCCAACTTTTGAGATGTTGATAACAGATACCCCGAAGACGTAGTAACATATAAACTGATCCCACTGGTTCTATTCAATATCCAGAAAAAATTCCTATTCCCATTTATGCCAACTTTCTCACTCATTCTCACCTCTTCTCTGACATTCATAAACTGCACAACATTTTCCTGGAGTCTCAGATCCCTTCTCGATCATCACAAGTCGCTCTTCTTTTGTACAAGTCGGCACAGAAGGAACACATTTCTGTAAATATATCCACTTATTTGTATTTTGATTTTTCGATAAGACTTTTATTCTGGGAAAAGATCGAGATCTCTCGATTTTATACTTTTCTTCATCTACCCTCTCTCTCCCAAACAATGGTCTTGATACGTCAAAAAGTAAAACAACAAGAAGAAAAAGAGACTTCACGAGAAAAAAAGGATGGCTCTGTTCGGTTTGTGCACTCATCGGTGGGTGATGCTCCTCCACAGGAGGACAAATAAAACAGTTACATTTCGAAGAATTGAAAGAAAAAAGAGAAGGAGAAGGGTCGAGAAATGAAGAAAAAAGAAACTCACCTTTTGGTCGCAATGACACGTCCCGGGTGGCGGACAACAGTTGCCTGGAGCCGGCGATTCGGTGATCAGCTGAGAGTCGGGAGGGCATCCTTTGTGGAAAACTAGTGGACAGATTGCTTTCAAACATTCGTCATGCATTCTTTCTGAAAAAAATATGCATAGTTTGATGCGGGCGTTGAAACAGGACGATCGTGAGAACAATGATTATGATTCTAGTTTGTACAAACTCTTTAGAGAAACTAAACGTCTTTATTATGAGCAAAAAGCGGCTTGCAGGATCAGATTGTAACTTTTCTAATTAGTTCATGTTCGATGAATTATTCATCCATAAATAGTCAAAATCGAATAGTTCATTAGTCTTCCCCATCCCTTCGTGCCTATATACTACCGTATCCTTCTTCTTTTATTATTCCATCCTCTAACATTTCTAAGAATGACTACTAATTATAACCCTTCAACAGATGTCATTTCGCATTGTTTGTAACGAATTGTTGCAGCAGATGCGGAAGAATCGACGACATCTTTTGTATTCGCCTTTTTTGGATGGCGTTCTTTCTCGTTTGATTGATTAATTCGATGACTTTTCGATGGTTAACGAGCCAAAGAAGACTAAACGATGGGCTCATAAAAATGAGTTGATGGGTAGTAAGAGGTGGCAATTAGAGGATCTTTTCCAACAATTTGACATTTCAGAATAAGAAAGATTCAAAAAAGAAAGTTGTCCTTTTAAAGAAAAAGTAAAGGTTCAGAATTCGGCTTTTTCCGCAGAAAAAGTGGAGGTGCAAAAAATGGAAATTCTCAGAAAAAAGGAAGCTGAATTCTCACCTAAACTTTAGTTTTTTGGCATGAAAGTCCAGTCGGCAAAAGAAGTAGGGCCAACTGGGAGAAGAATATACTGAGAAAAAGTTCCTCCTATTGAGCTACAGTACTTTTGAAATGGTCAGTGATATGAAGGAGGTAGGTTAAAAGCAAAGAAATTTTGAATCGTAAGTGCACTGAATCATATGATTTGAAAAGACAAGAGGCGGTTCAAATTGGGTTGGATGAGTGCATCAAACACCAATAAAGAAGAAACAATGAGGTGAAGAAGCAAGGAAAAAACGGAATATCGTCCTCACTCACTCACTCGGATGTCTATTTTCTATTTGTTTTTCTCGCCACCTACCGGTGAAAAAAGTCGCCCTCTGGATCATGTGTTCCTCAAAAAAGGAGCAAGGGACATCGCCCTACTCCATGTCCCAATGGGACATATGATTGAAACGAAATGAAAGGGATTGACACTGAAGAAAAAAAGAAAGGCACTCAAAAAAAAAGAAGAACAAGAAAAATATAAAGAACAAGACGAATATATGTTGCGAGAATGCCGCCCAGAGGGTCCGATGTTTACACGATGACAAACGGACGACTCATTTCGCGCCTTTTTGGTTTTCGAGAGTGTACTCTCATCTGATACAATGGTCCAAAAAAGATATATGACCTGGTTCTGATATTCTGAATGGCATTGCTCTAGAGAGGACTTTGAAGAAAGAAAAATAGAGATTCTGGTTGGGAACATGCCGATTGGGTATGAATCCAGTGTATGGCAAAATAAGAATTCTAATGAGTTTAAAACTCCGCAGAACTTGATCTGCGAAACATTCTATGCAATGTGTTCGGTGCACGTTTAGAACTACAGTATGATGAAGAAGTTTCACAAATTCAATGTCAACAGAATCACAAAGAAAACAGGAAGTTGTCTCGAAGACGTTCGGCATATGTAAACGAAGTGAACATTGAAAATGGAGACGTCGGCACATGGCGACGTCATGATTCATGTGTCACAGAAGAAAAGACGTCACGGACAGTTCCTCCCGTTTGTCAACAAAACATTCCCTCCCATTGCCACCGTTCTCTTTGATTATTCTGCCTCTTCTCTGTTCCTTTTCAGTGACTTTCTGATAGAAAAGGGGTTTCAAGCACACCTGATCGCTCCATTCGGTTAGAATTGACAAGGGAGAAGAGGAGAAGAAAGAAGACGCAGACGATTAGATGCATTCCCGAGCTGTAAATAGAGTGAGTAGGACAAAGAGGATTAGAGCACGAGAGATAAATCACATGGAGAAAAACAGAAGAACATCTGATCAGGTGGAAAGTAAAATGAGACTTGAGGAAAAGTTGCAGATGACATGGGTCAGTTTCAGGAGTTTGTTGTGACGAGAGGACAACAACAATAAACCATTTTGATGCATTTCGAAACATATGAAACCTATTCCAATTCCGTTTTCTAGTTTGATGAAACGGAACTTCACTTCTCTAAAAGTTGGAGAATGGAATGACTTTCCAGAAATTTCATGTAAATTCGACAGTTCGAGCAAGAAAGTCACAATTTTCCAATAAGCTGTTGAAAAAACTAAAAGATTTATTTAGGGATGAAGAGAAGAAAACTAAAAATAACAAATGTCAGTCTCAGTAAGATGGCTCAACGGAGTTCTAATCTCTAGGAGACGAAGCTCTTTTTTCATAAAGAAGCATCTTCTAATTTGGAATACTTTGCCTCAGTGATTTACGTCTTATGGCGATGAGAACTCCATGCGACACTGGAGAAAGTGGGCGGAGTCTCATGGGGAAGAAGAAAAAGAGAGGTCTCGCTGACTTTTGTTCTCAACTGTGTTCTTTTTTCCGCGAAAGCGGTTACTCATTCATTCCGTTTTTGAAAAATTCCCTGTTTACTGGAAAATCCTTCGTCTACCGATTTTGGTATCTGATGGGAAACGGATGAAATATAGAAATGGTTGCTCTTGAACTTTCACTTGGAAGACTTGATTCCTTAGATGGAAAGGAGTTTGGAAAGGGAACTAATGTATGGTTTTAAAAAACTAGAAGTTTTTTTTTCAAATGATGACTTCTGGACGCGAGATAAAATAAATTTAAGATTTAATACAATGCTTAATTTGGGATCGCTTAACTCAGTACCACTTCATGTTCAGATGCCATCTGGCACCCCTTACAGTACCTCAGTCAATCCCATTCCAAAAACTTCTAATTGAAGATCCCCAGAAACAAAATGGTTTCGGATAAATGCTCAGGTAAGTCCTCTACTTTTCCTGCAAACCGTCTATCTGGCGGACACAACAGAGAGGACTTTTTGGTTTAAAAAACTGCGGCAGAGTGAAGTAAAGTAAATAGAAATTGTATATTCGGAGAGTAGGGTGGATTGCGTCCATCGGCCGAGCACACATGAGAAGAAGCACAAGTGAACCACCATTTTTGAGCAGTCGTTTTTTATTGGGAAGAAGAGAATTGAGAAAAAAAAAGAAGGCCTATCGAATTTCAGCAATAAAACAACTCCAGTTGTAACTCTAGAGGGTCCCTCTTCTTTTTAATTAGAAAGTCGGTTAGTTTTCGAAAAAAAGACCAAATAGTTTGGTACTTTCGATGAAAAAGTAGCAGAGAGAATCACGCGTACCTTTACAACGACTCGATCCATCAAGATCGCTTTCCTGATGACATGAAAGGTGTGAATCGCAGACAAGACCTGGCTCTCCGCAAGTTTCACCGACTTGTCGAATGCAAATCTGAAAAAAAGAGTGTCTCGGTCTTTTGTTTAATGTATAAAGAGCATAAACTATATGAGAGAAACCGCATGGACTTTTTTTTCAAAGTGAGCTGATTCACGAGACTATTGACTCAATTTCAGTTTACTCGAGGAATCAAACGCTAAAAATTCATAGTGTTAAATATACAAACAAGAATGTTACTTTTCCGGATATCCAAATCTCTCAGTTCCTAAAAAACTTGTTACTTTACAATGTTTCAAAACGATTGGTAGTTTATCAAACTATGAAAATCAAGAAATCGGCGGTATTTGAAATTTCAGGTAACGTGATTACAGAAGTTTGAGGATTAGCTGATTTCCAAATACTTACCTGACAACAATCACACTGATCTACTTTCACTTGACCGCATCCTGAAACATTCGGACAAGAATCCTTATCACAAGGTCCGCATGACGTTGTCTTTTGTATTTTTGCATTGGAAATGATGAATATTGAAAAGACTATAAAAGTACATCTTGACCACTTCATCTCAACAATTCAGCATAACCGTTTATGCGGAGAAGCCGCGCTTGACAAACGGCCTTCAAGCTCTGAAACCA
Organism: Caenorhabditis zanzibari; assembly: GCA_963966625.1. Lineage (NCBI taxonomy): Eukaryota > Metazoa > Nematoda > Chromadorea > Rhabditida > Rhabditidae > Caenorhabditis > Caenorhabditis zanzibari. The sequence goes on along the minus strand of OZ016472.1, from coordinate 11,283,082 downwards.
TCTGATTAGAGATATTTATGTATGAATAAAGATTTTAAAAATCCGTAAAAATAAAAAAGAAAAAGAACGACAAACCGAGACTCTCTAACAAATAATGAACTGTACCTGTGCAGACTCCGCCTACTGAGAAAAAAAACGAACTGCGCAGGATCTTCTTCTGACAAAGAAAGTACAAGAATCAGAGAGATTCCAGACAACGAAAGTGATCCGTCGATCGGTGAAGAAGCTGCACTGTCAAAGAGAAAGAACACAATCGAGCAAGCAGGGAGACGAGAAAAAACTGTCTGTTGACATTGTGCGAAAGACAAAATGATGAAGGTGCGCGGAGAGAAAATGGTAGGAGCAGGAGCTCGTAGTATACCGAACTGGCGCCGAATGGATTAGAAAGTCAGCAACAATAACAATTCAGTTTCAGATAAAAACATTCAAACAGAGGGTGTCTTGTGGTTTGGAAACAGATAAGAGTAAATATTAGGCATCCGATGAAGGTAACCAGTAAACTCAAGAGGTTCAGATTTAACTTGGAAAGTTTTTTATTTGTTCTGAGTTATCGAAACTAGATTTACCACGAGCAACTGTTCCCATGTCATATCTTAAAATACCTGATGGTATCAGTTAAAAAAGAGAAGGTAATATCAAGGATTTGGTTCTTGTGGGTGGTTGCTACCTTATAATCAAAGTTTGAAAGTTCATTTGAGAATCGGAAACAGTAACGTTATCAAACAGTAATCCAGTCTCTAGGGAGAGCTTCAACTTACTTCTTGACCATTTTCTTATTATCTGTTCTGCAAAAAAAGTGCCTCCCAGTACGAGCTCCGAGCTTCACACACATATTTTCTGATCAAAAATAATGCGATTGTTTTTGAAATAAAAATGCTGTGCGAACCACTAAAAACCATCTCGATATAAAAATCTCAATAAAAGCGCCTGGGTTGTGACCAATTTTGACATTTTAATGTGTTCAAAATGCTCTTATCAAGTAGGCGAACAACGGGGAGAAAATGCAAAAAAACGAAGAGTTGACGAGCGGAAAGACATTGAAACCATTAACACGATTGTTATGGCTAGACTAGAAGAAGTAAAAAATGTCTCGATTACAGGGGGTCCCCGTCTCTTGAGAATAAATTATTTCTCTTCGAGAGAAACCGGTAAGGAACGGTGTGATAAAAGAAAAAAGTGAGAGGAAAACTAGGTGTTTTGTTATTAGTTTGTGTAAGAGAACAAGAATTGAATTTCAGAGAGTGAGAAAAAAAATGGAACAGAATGCTTCTTTCAGCGAAAAAATGGACATACAGTATCATATTTTGCAGCTCGAAGTATTTTATGGTGTCGTTCAGTGTCTATCAATTCTTTGAAGTGGAGGAAAAAAGAAAGAAAACAGTTTGAAAATGTCGAAGAAACAGAACCGATGATGATCGAGAGGATGATTGGCATGAAAGGTGAGAAGATTGATTACAGTGTGTATTGGCGTCGCAACGTCTCTTCGGCATCTTCTTCTTTATAAGAACAAAACATTGAGGGATGGTGAGAGTAGGACGAATGGAATGTGTTTGACTCATTTTTTGAGGTTATCAGTGGAATTACTGATCAGTTGGAAGAAGAATGAAGAGCATTCATCAGTAGCCGGAAGAGGGGCGGTTTAAGTGGAAGAATGGAGAGTAGAAATATTTATGAAACATAAAAATGGAGAACAGTTTCGAAACCGAGAACGAAGCTGTTTTTTTTTCTGAAAATGAGGGTACTCTTACAGAATACTGAAGATTTTCAAAAATGTTGAGAGGGATCTTTGTGGATTTTGAAGTTATAAACTAGGGGTTATTGAAGATATGAAAGTTAAAAACTCATTATTCTAAATCTATTAGAAACCAAGCACTACTAATAGTACGATTGTTAGTTCGATAGAAAGTTAACATTTCAGGAAATAAGGGGAAATTCGGAAGGATTGTCGAGGAATTTTCAGAGACAAAACCACTGATTTAAAAAATGCTATTATTCTGTTTCTGACAGGTCATCGACTAACCCAAATGATGCATGTGAATTTCCCTCATTCATTCAAAACAATAAAAAACAGGGGATAACCATTTTGGAGAGGAAAGCAGCTGCCATAAAAAAGTTCCAATTTGCCTTCTACACAGACGAGACCTCCCTTTTTTTCCCAGTTTGATAGGTTGGTCGGGCGACGAAAGGACACTAAAACGCATTTTAGAAGTAGCCGGTGGTGTTGTCATTGCTTCTTCTGATGGTTTCTATCGGCTACTGATTTATGTGGGCCAATGAAAAAGGAATCCATTGGAATAGAAGTGAATGGTTATGTGTAGAGGAGAAAGGCTGATTGGAGATGTTTTGATAGTTTGAAAAAAAGAAATTGAAATGTTGCATAAAGTCACAATTCTCGAGTATTCTGAATGATCAGTCGATGACGAGAAGGAGGAGGACACGGGCCTGGAGATAACGATTATCCCTTATCAGGTGGTAGAGTGTCCGTGTCTCAAATGCGGGTCATCACTGACGATTCATTCTTTTTGCTGTTGCCCTTTCTCTGGATGGTTTCGGATTCATTAAATGGAAAAGGAAAACGACGCAATCTCAAACCAAAAGTAAGTTGAAGAAGTGAATGAATTCAAAGTGGAAAATGTATTTACAACAGAGAATGATGAATTCAAAGGGGCTGTTTGGTTTAAAAGATAATCGTTTGAATGAGAGCGGGGAATAGGATGCCTATAAAGAATAAATTAGGTAACACGGTAAAGAATATATATGTTTGGGGAAAATTCGAAAACAGGGATAGGTGAGCATAAAGCACTTTTAAAATAGAGACACGAAAATCACAATGTTTCAAGCTTTGATTCCAAGTTTGGCCATGCATCTCGCAATGCCACCCTCCTCGTATTCTTTCTTCGATATCCAGAAGTCTTGATCGCGATCCTTCATAAGATTCGCCAACACTGCACCTCCGAGGAACACCATGTGCTTTCGACTTGGAGGTGCTTCGATTCGAATTTTGAACTTCTGAAAATGAAAAATTTGTTGTCTATTCATCTGATTTCGTTCAAGGTCGAAACCACGCCTCCTGAGGTGAGATGTAAGTAAACAGTGAGGTGATGGGGCGGAAAACGAAGAGGCAAGTGTTCTTTCAGAGACCGCACAAGAAGAAATGAAATGCATTTAGTTAACACATCATCAAATCAATTCGGAAGACGACATCACTATTCTTAGGATGAAAGTCGTCAAAGAGTAAAATGGACAACGGGAAGAACTATTACTTCCAATTCTATAGAAAACACATAGAACTGAATTGAAGCGAGATTCAATTACCTGGAAAGCATCAGTATTTCCGTGGAGCACTCGGTCCAGATACAGTTGCTTCAGCTCTTTCTCAAGTCGGCTTGGTAGACCTGGATACATTGTTGTTCCACCGGAAAGAACGATATGTTTGTAGAAATCGAGGCGAGTATCTAAAAATGAACTGAATTGAAAATAATCAGAAAGGAATTCTCGCACCGATATCACTGGCTTGAATACATCCGAAAAGCAATTCTGAAAGACCAGCCTTCTCAACATTGATCAGATGAGGCTGGAAGAGAATCTCTGGAGCTTCAAATCGCTCTCCACCCAAACGAATCACGCGACCATCGGGGAGAGTGTACTGCTGCGAAAGAACGGTCGTTTCAAGAGCCAGCCGTTCTTCTTGCTCAACATCGTAAGCAATATAACATAGTTTTTCCTTCATTTGACGCACTGTCTCAAAGTCAGCGGAATGGTTGAAATTGTATCCACGCTGGAGAAGAAGCTGAAATGAGTGAAATGTTAGATTAGTGAAACAAGTAAATAGTTCAACCTTTATGAGATACTTCGTGATATCTCTTCCGGCAATATCTAACCGTCTTGTCAGATGATGAAGCGCAAATCCCTCATAAACAGGGCAAATGTGGGTGACTCCATCTCCAGAATCAACAACGACTCCTGTCAAAAGACCTTGAGCGTAGAGAGTAAGAACAGCCTGAAAAAAATAATTTTTTGTAAAAAGAAAAGCATTTCCTATTCACCTGAACAGCCACATAAATCGAGTTGAATCCATATTGCTCGAACATCACTTGGAACATTTTCTCGCGGTTGCTGTTTGGGTTGAGTGGAGGTTCGGTTAGCAACAATTTGCACTCTTTTGGATCGATATCGAGCTTCTCGGGACCGAAAGTATGATCCCATACGTGCCCCATATCATCCCAGTTTCTCACTATTCCGTTGTCCATTGGATAGTTTATATCGAGCATTTGACGAAGCTGTGAGCATTCCTCGCCTACCATCAGATCCTGGAAAAATAGGTTTTTAAAGGCAAATAAAATGGTAGCATACTTTAATTTCGATGTTTCCAACACGTTGCGTCGATCTTACAATTGGACGACCAACCATCGACGGAAATATGTGTGCTGGGAAATTTGTTCCAGCATACCCGCATTTGACAAACTGAATATGGACTTGATTTTGATTTTTTTTCATGATAATTATACTTACACCTGTACCATTGTCAACGACGATGACTTTCCGTCCTTGCGAGTCCATGGCGACTGAAATGAGATGGTTTTATCGATCGTGTGCCTTTCGGGTGAGTCATCGGGAGAAGGAGAGTAAACAAATGACAAATTTGGAAATTTATTATCGATTAGGATGCGGCTCAAGCAGAAATAGTTAATCTTAGTACATAAAAGTGAAAAAGCGATGGGATTTTAGTCGCTATTGTGGAACACTTTCTCGAGGGGAATTTTTATTCTGTATTTTAGTCGCGAGAAAGTTAGAAACACATATTTTTATGTTCTAAACATTGAAATAGCTGGAGGAATCGTAGAAAACGTTGCTTAAAGGAAGAAGAAACACCGAAAAACAATTATGAGATTTAAAAATCATGAAAAGAAATTAAAAAAGAAGGGCGAGAGCATGCAATTTTCGTGTAGAAATCGGTGAGACGCAGAGAAACGGTCAAGGCGATTAGCGATGGAGCGCACTGTCGGAGGCCAATAAAATGGGCACTGTGATTTTTTCCGGAGATTTGATTTGGGAGCCTAGGCCACGGCCCCCCGGCCTTGCCGCTCGCGGCCGCGGCCACTGAATTTTTTGCAGTGTTAATTTATCTTCCAATTCACTCAACTGAAAATTTCTCAAAATCTAGCGGATAACTTTTTTTTTCTACGGATATTTTTCTTTTAAATTTAGTTTTCAATTTTTGAACAAAAAATCAGGTCCTAAAAAAATGTCCTACGGCCAGCATTTTTGTTTTACGGCGCAAAAAAATGCGGTGGCCTAGCTTTTTTCCAAGTTAGGCCGTGGCCGGGAACTGACTGACCAATCAGCATCGTTGGCTAGCCAATCAGCGACCTTAACTCCGCCCATTTTCGTTTCACTGCAGCTAAAATTCGTTTTTGCCCAATCTCCGGAAAAAATCACAGTGATGGGTGCAAACGGGAACGGGGGGAAACAGGGGTGTGATAATGGACAGAACATTTTTATAATGAAAATATAAACATTTTCTCACACTATCTGATCTGTTTCGTTGGCTCTTTTCTCGATTTCTTCCTAGTTGTTTAGAACTACTGAGTGAATCTTTGTGGAATGTGCAGCACCATCCACTTGATTGTTCCCATAGACAGTACTCTGGTTTCAAAATAGTATTTTCATGATAGTATTCTCAGCTAGAATTAAGAAGAGACATGTTGAGTTAGGATGAGATTGTTCTTTCGTGATAGACATTTTTGAAAACTGATCATTGGAATCTTGTTTGTTGAACACTATTTTCCTTTTTTTCTTACTCCCCTTCGGTTATAAAAATCGCAATTCTCCTCTTTTCAGTCATTTCCATCCGTTTTCGCTGATTACAAGTTGAACCTATTGGACTATGTCTCGTTTCACTGAAGTTCCCGGTGGTGTTTTCAAATTTAGCGATGATTATGAGATGCCTAAAATTGGTCTTGGAATATCTCGAATCCCAACACAAGAAGCTCTCGATATATCCGTGGAAGCTGCTCTGAAATCAGGATATCGCCTCTTCGATACGGCCAATTTGTATAAAAATGAGCATTATCTCGGAAATTCTCTCAAGGTGACTTTTGAATAGAGGATTCAAGTTTCAATTTGAACTTTTTCAGAAGTATCTTCCAGTTTTCGGACTCACTCGTGAAGATGTCTTCATTACTACAAAAGTCCGAACTTTGAATGAAAACACAGTTGAGGAAACTGAAAAACAGTTGGCCAATTCATTGTCCTCACTTCAAACCGAGTAAGTTCTATTCTGTTTTGAATATAAATTAAATCTGGATGTTTTCAGTTATATTGACTTGCTTCTAGTCCATTATCCACGTGATCGCGATACTGGCAACGATGATGACTACGAAATTAACAAGAGCAGAAGAAAGATTGTATGGAAGACTTTGGAAAAAGCAAGAGGTTTTTTTTAATGATGTGAGAGAGAAATTCATCAACTTTTCAACATCTTCTCAGAATCTGGAAAAGTGCGTTCAATCGGAGTGTCAAACTATGAAGTGTACCATCTTGTCGAGTTGTTCGAATATGCGAAAATCCGTCCAGTTCTCAATCAATATGAATATCAACCGTACTTGACTCGTCCGACTCTCAAAAAGTTCTGTGATCTAAACAACATCGTTGTCCAATCTTACTCTTCGCTATGTTGGGGAGATCAAGAGATCCTCCAAGAAGAGCCAATCGTTCATCTCTGTCAAAAATATAATCAGTCTCCACAAGCGATTCTTTATGCATTCGCCTACTGTAGCAACACTTCAATGATTCCAAAGTCAGCAACTCCCTCCAGAATCCACGATAATTTGCATAGAGTGAGTGTTTCATTACACTTCAACTTCTATTATAATATCGAAATTTTAGACGATGGAATTCCAACTGACCAAAGAAGAACTGAAATCTCTTAGAGCCTTGGACAAAGGAAAATCATTCTTACCAATCGGTCAAACATGGAGATGTTTGTAATCTCTTTTCGAAATCTTGTTGTTCTCTTACTCTTACTTTAGTGTGTTTAAAAGTCATCAAAAATGAAACGTTGTATTGTTTAAAGCTGAATCACTCCCGAAATTCAAAAGTTATTAGATGTTTTATTTGTTTTAATTTTATTGTTTGCTTGGGGAAAATGTTTTCAGATCAGCTAGTCGATTAGCTATGACAGGCTTACAATCGATAGTTTTGAGATTAGCAAAAATATTTCCAATATTCGAGTTTAGCATTGATCCCACCTCCGTTTGCCAACTGTTGAAGTCATCAATGGATTATTACCTAATATATAAACCTAAAAGTATTATCAATTCATTACTCATCTCATTTCCCGTTTTCTTTTCAGCAAGTGCCACCGTAACACCCTAACTGTTATCGGTAAATCTAATAAGCTGAAAATGGGATTCTGAACTTTTCTGAGAGAAAACTGATATATCAAAGTTTACGATGCTCTGGCGAGTTCATTGAGTTTTCTTTTGCACTTTGTTCTGAACATCCAAATCATTTTATTTCTCATTTAGTTTCATTGATTTATTTGCAACAAACATCACTTTTCATCTTTCAAAAATTGTTCATTGGAATCGTGTTTGTTGAACAATCATTTCCTTTTTTCTTACCTCTCTTTCCGCACTATTTATAAGGTTCTAAATTCTCCCCTTTCAGTCATTGTCTCATTTCTTTAGTTTTTCTGATTATAAGTTGAACCTTTTGGACTATGTCTCGTTTCACTCAAGTTCCCGGTGGTGTTTTCAAATTTAGCGATGATTATGAGATGCCTAAAATTGGTCTTGGAATATCTCGAATCCCAACACAAGAAGCTCTCGATATATCCGTGGAAGCTGCTCTGAAATCAGGATATCGCCTCTTCGATACGGCCAATTTGTATAAAAATGAGCATTATCTCGGAAATTCTCTCAAGGTGACTTTTGAATAGAGGATTCAAGTTTCAATTTGAACTTTTTCAGAAGTATCTTCCAGTTTTCGGACTCACTCGTGAAGATGTCTTCATTACTACAAAAGTCCGAACTTTGAATGAAAACACAGTTGAGGAAACAGAAAAACAGTTGGCCAATTCATTATCCTCACTTCAAACCGAGTAAGTATTATTCTGATTGTTCAAATGAATTAAATCTGGATGTTTTCAGTTATATTGACTTGCTTCTAGTACATTATCCACGTGATCGCGATACTGGCAACGATGATGACTACGAAATTAACAAGAGCAGAAGAAAGATTGTATGGCAAACTTTGGAAAAAGCAAAAGGTTTTTTAATGAATTGAAAGAGCAACTCATTAATTTTTCAAAATCTTCTCAGAATCTGGAAAAGTGCGTTCAATTGGAGTGTCAAACTATGAAGTGTATCATCTTGTCGAGTTGTTCGAATATGCAAAAATCCGTCCAGTTCTCAATCAATGTGAATATCAACCGTACTTAACTCGACCGACTCTCAAAAAGTTCTGTGATCTCAACAAAATCATGGTCCAATCTTACTCTTCGCTATGTTGGGGAGATCAAGAAATCCTCCAAGAAGAGCCAATCGTTCATCTCTGTCAAAAATATAATCAGTCTCCACAAGCGATTCTTTATGCATTCGCCTACTGCAGCAACACTTCAATGATTCCAAAGTCTGCAACTCCCTCCAGAATCCACGATAACTTGCATAATGTGAGTGCCTAATATTTTGATTTCTAATACTGAATGTTCAGACAATCCGAATTCAACTGACCGAAGAAGAACTGAAATCTCTCAGAGCTTTGGACAAAGGAAAATCATTCCCAGCAAGAGGACAAACTTGGAGATGTTTGTAATTCCTGATCTAAATCTTGCAATTCGAATACCGCTTTTTGAAAATAAATCTGGTTATTTTTCAGAGCTGAACTGTCCCCGATCTATTGATACTTCGAATTTTTTGCTTTCCTAGTTGTTTTTTTCATATTATGTGATGGGAAAACAAATTTTGATTAAGCCCGACTTTTCCGGATTTCTAAGATTTCACAAATCCTTCTTCCGAATCATTATTCCAGAACCTGCAAAAAATATGAAAAGCATAATATGACGGTTATCGTATCTTGTATTAATGTTTGACACATAAAAACAAAAAAACTATATACATAATTGAAAAATCAAAACCAATTTGAGTCATTTCTTCTTTCAGACAGAATATATTTTCCCGAAACTATATATCAATACTACAAAAAAAGTCGTGGATCTGTTCATGTGTACCATGAAGCACCGCGGTATCAGATTTGTATTTGTTATTCAAATGAATGGGCTCAGACTGAAATCCAGAGAGTATGAACCATTTTCACAGAAATTATCGTCTTCAAGAAGATTTGTAGACGACTTAGGGTGAGTAACTTCTTCGACAAATCATTATTTCAAGAACAGCTTTTGGGTGCCGATAGAAGATTTTCTAAACCAATATACTTTTGAGAATGATGACGTTCTCATTATACTTTTCCACTGATAATACGTATATTTCTTCTCTAACAACCTATCAGTTGAAACGATTTCACTTTTGTCGGTGTTTGTCACAGATATTTTAATAGAAGTAATTCGTTTCAATTTGAGATTTCAAGATTATTAGTGATCAGAACTCTCCTAAATTTTGTCTTTTCAGAGCAGATTCTGTGTTATGTATTTTCAGATCATTTTCGGAGAAAGCAAAGAAGTTCTGAGAACCTGAAAACAATTTTTTTGTAAACATTTTCAGTTTCAGAAAGAGAGTTCAACACCATTTCTAGCATTTGATATATACGATTCGTTCCACTATACACTATAAATTTCCTTTTGTTTTTTCCGAATTTCTGCCACTCCAAACGTATAATTTCAGTTTGTTGTTTTTCCTCGAGTGTGTGAAATATTTCGGACTCAATACTTTCTTTCCCTTTGAGAAATCGAAAAAATTCTGAAATAACAAGTAGTCACTTCATTCGAAGGAATGGAATAGAAGAATCACAAAATGGAGCGGATTGAGTGAATAGAAATCAGAAGAAAAGGGAGAAGACATTAGACTGGAGGAATGTTTTTATAGGGTACATTTACTTCTTTCTTCCGAACAAGATTCCTTTGAATTGACCGTTGGCGGTTCGTTCTTTCAAACTGCGAATCTTCTGATCTATCGATCTCTGAAACAATATTTCACTAGATACAATATTATTCCGAGAATGTCCAACCTTGTCAGAGAGAATTGGAACGAAGAATCTTTGATCCTCAAGTTGGAATGGAGCAGCCATTGCAGCTTCTTCGTCCCAGTATTGGTTCTGAAAATTTTTAAAAGATTGTGCGAAAGGCATCGAAGTTTATTAACTCTACTTCCTTCTAAGTGCTCTTTTTCTTGAAATCGTTTCAAGTTTTTGGATCGGAAGTAGTCACAAAAGGTTCCGAAAAAGCAATTTTGCAAGAGAATCAAAGTGCCTCAACTTTTAGAAAAGTGAACAAGAACCGTAGTTTCTCACACTTACGTCATATTGTGATTTTATATTTCACAGAAAGAAGAAAATTGAATTCATACTTTACGGGACTAGGTCTCCGAGTAGATCATGATACGAATACAAAATCAAAGACCAACAAAATGATGTGCTTTTGTTATCATAGTTTGGAGTATTTCCAGTCGTGTTAAGGCCCTCTTAATCAGTTTGGGCCACCTCCCTAACATTGTTATTCCGTAATAACATGAATGAGATCTAGCGAAGCTACAAAATACACTTCTCCAGGTTGTAAGACTAACAGTTACGTTTTTATGTGGGTGTAGATCCTTGAATTCGTAGACGGATTTAGAATTCAAAAGTAGTATTACAATTTATCATGGACGAAATGGGGCTTCTTCTCAGTATGAAACAAAAAGAAGCTGCCGGCATGTAGACATATCAAATTGAAATCCCGTTTTACTAAATTTATGCAAATATTTGTTAACTTCAAGAACAAAGATGTAAGGTTTCTTTCTTCTCATGGACTCTAAAAGACCAAATGGAAAGAAACATGAAACCGATCGACTGAAAGTCGACTTCCCACGTCAAAGATCAGTTTCTTTCTCAGAATTAGTCTGAAACCGTGGGTGGAAAAAGGTCGAAAAGCGGAAATTTTCTATGAAAAGTCTTATTAAAAATAATTGATGTTGAGATTCATAGGTCTATTTCTAAGACACTTCTTCTAGAAGCAAACATCCGGAGGCTATGTAAACTTCCTTCAAGGTCCATCTGACCCTTGAAATCTACAATTGAGAAATAGTAACGGGAAGCCTCGGGTTGTTCCGCTTATACAGATTTTGTTTCCGTGCAAGAGTAACATTTTGGATATGTAAGATCAAACTGGGTTTTCAGCTGCCATTTGCACCGTGGGCTCTCTTTTTTTTCAGGAAGTAAATGACGTGTTTTCAAAACAAAAAGAGATTTGAAATAAAACAGACTTTGAATGAGTAGGTTTGAAAATTTTGAATGACGTTTTCTGATTCTTGGATTTTGATTCGGGAGAAATCGAAGATCAGTTCCATTCGAAGAAAAGTAGTTTTTTGGTAAGTACGATTTCTTATACTATCCTCTTTTCCAAACAAAAGAATTGATCGGTCAACGGACGCTGTATGTATATATTGTATCTATGTTGGTAAGAAAAGATGCGTGTTCTCTGAATTAAGCTACATTTTCGGAATTCTCATCCATTCATAATTCAACACATTTGTTCCTCTGGAATATGTTTATTTTAAGATTCTTCTTGTTTAACTATTCTTTTCAAAATGGGTTCAGAAATGAACCTCTTCGAATATTCGAATACTAGACTTTGACTTTTTCTTCTGATTCTGTTCTATTCTCTCTGGACCTTTGAATCATCGAATCATCTGCCTTGTTCCCGTTTATAGGGAAAGTGAAGCAGGTGAAAAGCATTCTATACGCAAATTATCAAAGCACTAACGTCGATGAATACGGGGAAACGGATTACGAGTACGAGAAAAGATCATAGTGAATGAAAAGTACATCTGATTGAAAACATATTCCGTGAATTTTTGAAGGTTAACTCAGATATTTATCAATTCCATGCAAATCCCCACCAATTTGATGGGATTGTTAAAGAAAGAAGCACAGATCACAGATTATCTTATTTTTTATCCTGAATCCTCAAAAAACCTAACTGAAAACTTAACGAAGTTTTGTTTCTAGATTATCATAAAAATATGGGCAGACATATACAGGAAACCATGCATTTGAAGTTATTTTGTCCAAAAATGACGACAATCCGTTCTTCCTAACCAGCGAAAACAATACAGGGTTCTGGTCTTCTATTTTTACACCAATGAAGACCCGTCAATCAAAACTAATATCAATGTATTCCGTACTCGACATCAAAATTCATACTGTACCTGAGCGAAAGCGACAACGAGAAGAGCAACGAAGAAGACAATGAATCGACAATTCATTTTGGAGAGTTGATCAAATAGATGGGGGTAAATCTGAAATCTAAGAGGCAAATGTTTGAAAAGGAAAATCAAGTCTTCAAAATCTTTCAGAAAATGAATAATCGTATCTGTTCCTTGGTTAGCTTAGGAGTGGCACACATACTACAAGCTTTCCTCGGCGGCTTTGACTCCGCCCCTTGCCGGGATTCTTGCCACGCCTCTTCTCGCGCGCAAGTAAGAGCCTAGAAAATGTAGATTTCAAGATTACTGCATATGCCTCCTTGATTTATCCAAAGTAAAACATTATGTATAACATTTTATTTTCAAAAAAGGAGTAACAAAAACAGTCAACAAAAACAAAATGGTTCAACATTGAGAGTCACATTCATAAAACAAAAAGATCATTTTGGTGATGTATTCATGGAGATTACTCGTCTCCAGCCTTGCTCTTTTTCTTTTTCTTTGGCTTCGGAGCATCCTCGTCAACCTCAGCTTCCGCTTCAGCTGCACCAGCAGCCATTTCTTCTGCGAGGCGCTTGGCCTTTTTAGCAGCCTTCTTCTTCTTTTTGATGACCTAGAAATGAAACATTGTTATACATACTTGATGTGCTGAATATGATATACCTTCTCCTTGACTTCAACAGCAGCTTCTTCAGCCTCCTTCATCACATCAATGTTCTTCTTTGGAACTGTTCCGGATGTGAAGTACTCAAGTCTGTCTTCAACTTGTTGACGCAAGAACTCTCCGTACGTGGAGACTGGAGTCTCCGAGAAACAATCAACGCGAGCAGCAATCGAGCATTTGTTCGCCAGATATCTCGAAACACGTCCCTTGTTCTTGGTACCGGCTTTTCCGATGAAACTGGAGTGGAACAGAAGTCCGTACTTAGGAGTGTTGGCTGAAATGTACCCATTTTAGAAAAATCATGAATTCTTTGAATCGGAATCCAGCAACTGTATTCTTCGATGGAGAATAATTTCGCATGCAAGCTAAACGGCCAAATTAACGTCATTCACCCGCATTAAATACATGCCTGAGTCTGATGAAGTCATTCAGCGCGACTTACATCTTGTTTTCAAGGCACGGAAAAGCGCCTTCTCAGCTCCAAGAATCTGGACGGTTGATGCAGGATATTTGGCCAAGTTGGTGAGAGATCCAGCATGTGAAATGAGACGAGCACCGACTTGCTCTCCAATCAAAGCACTGAGTGATGGAGCACAATGGTCCATACGGTCCTTGATGTACTCGTGAAGCTGCTGTCTATACTCCATAAGAGAAGAAACGCGAGCGGCGAATCTTTTGATGTTTTCAAGATCGAGCTCGGAAATATCCATTCCCATGGATGTTCTAGCAGCCTCGATGATTTGAGCAGTCTTCTCAGCATCGTTGTCCAGGATCTCTGAAAGTTGGATTAAATGAGATACACAATGTGGGACATACGAAGTGACCGAAAACATCAAAATATTCTTGGTGTCTGGTTGTCTCTATGCTCTACCTCACGTTTTACTAGTGAACCTAACATAAAGCTAGTCCCCCGGCTTATAAGTGAGGCGAAAGTGATGCGTTCAATGATTCTCGAAACTACTCACCAAGTATCTCGTTCTCGAGGTTCTGATTCTCAGCCATCTTGTTTCTATCCAGGATGGCAACGGCCAGTCGAGAATACTTGTACTGATCCGGAGCGAGACGGAAGAGCTCCGGATAATGGTATGAATACCATTCACGGATTCTCATTCCAAACAAGTTGATGTCTTTATCCAGTTGATCGAGGAGAGCGATCGATTGGATGACCATGTTGTCGACACGGTGAACATCAAATTTAACCTGCCAATTGGATTATAGCGATCAAACATATAGGCTAACTACACACCTTAGAGCGAGAGTAACTGTGACCTAGTGAAAGCTGAGCTTTCGATAGGGAATGATGTGGGAGATCTTTAGCCAAACGTTCGAAATGAACACGAGTACCACGAAGAATCTAAACTCAACAATAGGATATCGTCATCGGTAATTGATTCGCAAGGACTCTTTCGAGTTCATATTGAATCTTTGTATTACCTCAGTAATCACACCACCGAAGACAAGCTTCAGGTCTGGGAACGCCTCGGTAAGCGAACCGGCAAGCTTCGAGTCATTGATTCCGAGCACAACGTGTTTTTTCTTTTTTGGAAGTTCTTTTTGGAGAAAGTTAGTGAGATCAGGATGAGCCAGACCTATAGAAAAAAAATGTTAACCCTACATCACACCCTATTGGTCACAGGTTACCTTCCGAGATCGAGTTGCAGTTCTCCAACGCAGCCTCAGTATTCTTGAACGGATCGAACGCCTTAAGCTCCACAATTTGGGAGAACTTGTATGCGTCAGCATGAGCGGCGTCAACCTTGAAAAAAAATTAGTGTAGGATATAAAAGTCGGTGTTTATTTGTGGGACACACATAGTGACCGGACATATAAAAATCTGCACGGTGTCTGACTGTCTCTATAATTTTCCTCACGTTTTACTAGTGAACTTGGCAAAGGCTAGTCCCCCGGCTTATAAGTGAGGAGTACTTTGACATTTTTCGCAGCAACGTACCTCTTGGACAATGAGGCCAGCGTCTTCAAACTCCTTGATTTTCATGAGCGCATAACCAGCTGCGTGCTCGTAGAGCACGAAGTGCGGAACTTCCGACATGGCGTAACAACCTGAAAATTAAGAATTGAGATATCAATGAATTTTGATGAATAGAACGGCATACATTTCTGTTTTAGAGATTATATTTATTTAAGACAAGTCTCATTCGCAATAAGAACCGAAAAAATGGCTAAAATCGATAAACGGGACGTTAATAGGCCGAACAAAAATAGGAGAAAAACGTCACGATCGAACGCGCCAATCGCACAAACATCTTTCGCGGTGAGACCCGCGCAGAAATGTCGATGCGCCTTTAAACTTCGTGAACTCCTCTCGGATAAGATTGAAGACAGGAGACTCCACAAAAATGGGTAACTTGGAAGGGTGGTAACCGTTCGGGGATCGAGAATCGATTAGTGTGCAGAGTTCATTTAAAAAAAAACAATACCGAAAAAAAAAATTAGTGCAGACATCCACCTGGTATCGATATTAACTAAATTCTATGCAAACTAGATGTTCATCTGAGGATAGTGTCAATATAAATAAACATCAAAAAATTAATGAACATGCTTGAATCTGCAACGGTATTGAAATAACGCATCGAGCGAAGACTCAAAGCTGTAGATGGTGCGAGGTTATATATGAAAAAACACAAAGATTAATGATTGCAGATCTGGAATATGAGCAATAATTCATTGGAAATGAGTAAAAGTATATAATTATACAATAGGTAATCCCAAATCATTTAGAATGTTTCTTTTCGAATTTAGAATTCATATAAGCGGCCATCGGATCAGCAGAATGAACGTTTGTCATTCGATAAGCTTCCATCTCTTTTTCAGTAGGTGCTGTGTTGGAGTAGTCTGTGTTGTACTTTCTACCGCGATCTCCCTGAAAAATAAAGTATACATCTGGGTGGCTTTCAAGAAAAAACATACCTCCTTGGCAGCTTTCATTCCTTCAGCCCGTTCTCGCTTTGCTTTTTTCAGTGCTTTGCGCATCTCTTCTTCTGAATCCGAGCCAGAGTCACTGCTACCTGACGAATTACTGTCATCATCTGAATCTCGATGACGTCTCTTTCTTTTCCCCAATTTTGCCTTCTTCCTTCCACGCTTCTCACGGTTTTTTTCGCGACGTCGTTGGTCCCGCTCTCTGCGTTCTGTTTCCAACTTCCTCTCCTCCTCTTGCCGTTTCTCCTTTTCTTCATCATCACTTGATGGTGTGGGGGATCTTGATGGTTCAGAAGACTTTCCATTCTCTTCATCTTCTTCCTTGATTTCATCTTTGGTTTTCACTTCTTCGTCGTTCTGTTCTGTCTTCGCGATGAGCTTTGGAACTTTGAAAACGTCTTCGTTCGATGTCGTTGTACCCTTAGCAGCACTGGATTCGGCGTCTACTCCTTGCTTTCCAGTACAATAAGAGTTTCTTACGAATTGATGACAACATTTGTATCCCCAGTGTCCATCTCTCCAAAAACTTCCAAAAACAGATGTGTGATTTTGTGGATAAACGTCTTCCTTGAATCGAGAACTGATAGCCGCCCGCTCCTTTCCTTTGATAATTTTTCCTTTTCTGTTGTACTCAATATAAGACTCAGTTTGAGCAAGAAGAAGTTCATCAGCAGGACGCTCCATGTGTTCTTCGCCTCCATATTTGTC
Organism: Caenorhabditis zanzibari; assembly: GCA_963966625.1. Classification (NCBI taxonomy): domain Eukaryota; kingdom Metazoa; phylum Nematoda; class Chromadorea; order Rhabditida; family Rhabditidae; genus Caenorhabditis; species Caenorhabditis zanzibari. Next base: position 11,266,411 of record OZ016472.1, on the reverse strand, counting down.
GAGCAAATCTTTTTGGGTTTCGTTTTTCAGAGTGGATTTTCCTTTTTCATACTCTTTCTTCAATGCTTCCAATTTTGTTGGTTCCGCAATGGAGTGAGCATAAACTCCTCCACGAGTTGCTTGCCAAGCGAAAACCTGTGCTTCATTCGCAGCCGTAACTTCTCCAGAATACCGAACAAAGTTGTCTCCAGAGAAACGAGCTGCTTCTAGTTCCTTTCCAGCAACTCCGGCAAACGGATTCTCACGCATTGAACGCGATTTAGGATCGTAGTATGGAGAATTTTCAGCAAGATTGTAAAGATATTTCGCCGTGTCTTCTCGAATTCTCAAGTTTCTCACAGTGATTCTGGTACGTGAATCCATATCCACAGACACTCCGGCCATGTCAGCATCTTCTGCGTACATATCTTCATCTTTTGGAGCTCCTTCCTCTGTAGTTGGCATTTCTGCTTCTCCTTCCTTCATTTCATGCTCTTTCACGATCTTTCTTGCTTCTTCCAAATGCTCGTAATCTTCAATTACTTGCTTGTGAGTAGCTGGATCGTAACCGTTCCACCGATCTCTTTTCGCATCGAAGCCAAGAGATAGCTTCGGTTGAATGTAATCGTCTTCAGCAATGTTTGAATTTGTTTCTCTGAAAAGCAAGTTTTTAAAACGCAATTACACAAATTGGAACATACTTGGCATTCGATTTTCTTGGTCTGTCGAAACAATCTCGTTTTTGATGACCCATAGCTCCGCAGTTCTCGCAAGCTCCCTTACGGAATTTGGTTGCTGACTTTCCAGTAGTTCCTTTCTGATACCACTCATGAATTTGTGTCATTTTCTTTTGCCGCTCTTCATGAGGACGTTGATGCTTTAGAGTTGGCCCTTCACTGGGAACATACCACGGATTCTGCGAGATGAACATAGGAATATGTGGATTGATGTCTCTTCCAGTTTGTACGTCGACCATTGCCGGTGCTGTACCGGCTTTACGATCCTCCTAAAAATTATAAGTTATTTATTAATATAATTTAGGATGAAACTCACTTCAAGCTGGCGATCCCGCTGAACTTCAGCCTTTGACTTTTTATCAGCTAAAGCCACTTGTTGGCGAACGAGCGCCGATGGCGGCAGGTTCTGTTTGTAAGATGCCATTTGTGGTCCTGGAAGAAATAAACTTCATTTTGGTGAATCAAGGTGGCGAAAAAATAAAAAAAATTAGTTAAATAAAAATATTAATATTAAAACATGTATAGAGCAGACGACAATAAACTGGAATAGTTTGAATGAAACGAAAGCGTTTCCTTACTTGTAATGAATTAACTCAGAAAATTCTAAAAACGCGAGAAAAAGTCGAGGAAACGATAGTTTTTTGTCTTTCGAAACGTTGTCCTCGAAGACTACAAACTGGCCAATGCAATTTCTCTTCCATGATACTCTCGGCCACGACCAGAACGCGGGTGTTCAAACACATAAATATGCAATTGCACACGCGTGTGTGTGTGTACTCGTTCTCTTTGAAAGACACTGTACGAACACAACGATCTACAAGACATTCACCTAGTGAAGGAATTGAAGAAAAAGAGGTAAGAATTGTGAATCTAGATTCTTCTGAAGGTAAAGGTACTCATTGGGTTTGTCATTCCAAAAATAAAGATAAACTTTATTACTTTGATTCCTTTGGGTTAGATCCCCCTATAGAATTTCAAGAGTATTTAAAAGCTGGAAAAGATAGAAAAATAGAATTATCAACATTTCAAATTCAAAAATTCGGAAATCATCATTGTGGGTGTTATTGTCTTCTCGTTCTGAAAATGTTGGAAAACAATGACTTCAGAAGTACGATTCTATTTTTAATTTCGTTGGAAGTATTATGAATGAAAGTAGAACCTCTGGTTTAATAATAAAATTACCAAAAGCTTATGATTATCATTAATAATATAACGATTGCGAGTTAGAACTGTACGAACAGAAGTTAAACCATCTGAACTGAAAAAAAAAGCTTTATTTACAAGTGGGACTTGAATTCTTTGAGATTATTCGTTTCTGTGTATACGTCTTCTTTCATGAATTGTTCCATGTAGGCGTTAACCAGTTGTGGTTGATCCTGCTGAACCCAATGAGACGCTCCACGAATTATTTGAACACGACAGTCTCGACAGAACTGAAAGAATCATGAATACAGTTGAGAATCAATCGAAGAAAGACAAACTTGAATTGACAATTCAGCTCCTCTTTTATCCAAAAATGCGTCTTCATCTCCCCATAGAATCAAGACTTTGGGTTGAACTATCTGAAGTTTTCTAGGAACAGAAGGAGCATTGAAAAGATCACGATAGTAATTTAATGGCCCTGTTGTGCTACCTAAAACATAATCTTGGAAAAAAAAAGAATGAAGAGATTTACCTGGTTGGCTGAAAACATGCTTCCATGCTAGCATATCTTCGTCTGTGAAATTCTGTGAATTCCGAATGCCTGCTTTCTTTCCTCGAAACATCGCTTCCAGCATTTTCATCTTGTTAGATCTCAACGCAATTTCAGGTATATACTGCGACTGGAATAGATAAATGTACCTAAAAAAGAGAACGAAACATGTCATTTTAAGAAAAATAATAACTCACCAACTCTTATCTCTTTGTTCTTTACTAATCTTATATGCTTCCAGAAAAGCAAGTGGATGGGGAACATTACAGATTATAAGACGGTCTATCAGGTTCTGATGAAGCATCGCAACACGCCAACAAACCATCGCTCCCCAATCATGAGCAGCTAGAGTAACTCTTTTTAATCCAAGAGTTTCAATGAATTGGCGAATATCTTCAACGAGATGAACAATGTTGTAATCCGATATTCCAGAAGGACGATCCGTTGTATTATATCCCCTCATGTCGATTGCAATGCATCTATAAAAATGTCGGATAATGAATCTAAAATAGCATCTTTGTCCACCTGTATGTTTGCTTGAAATAGTCCAACTGAAATCTCCAGGAATACCAGAATTCGGGAAATCCATGAACCATCAGAAGAACATCTCCATCCTCAGGTCCTTCTTCTACATAATGCATTCTGATATCTTTTAGTTGCACAAATTTGTGATTCCAATGTTTGAGACACTCAGGTTCCGGATAAACATATTCCACGAAGTAATCCTTGCCTTTTGTAAACCATTTCCATGTCAAAGAGAATAGTGCTCCCGCAGTGTATAGGTACTGTCTCCAGGTAGCATAGACAGTTTTAAAAAGGTTAGAAAAAACACCCATCGGTAAAACAGGTAATGTTCAAGTTAGAAACAAAAATGTTTGTCAGTTTAGGAGAATAGGAGTATAGAGACGCAGGTTATGGGAGACTCCATTGTAGTGAAAAAGATATATTGGAATAGTGAAGAATGATATGGAACAAGGTATCATCATCGTTGATAATTTGCAGAAGAATGTTTCAGGATGAAACAATAAAGAGAAAGGGCAAGCAATTTAATTACTGGAACATCTAACATTCAAAAAAATAAGTTGTCCTTAATTATTCAAAAATAGATTCGACTTCCTTGAAAACACACAAATTACCAAAACGAAAGGGTTCTCGATGGAAAGACCATTCAGGAATTGGAAACATAAGATTGATTGAATGACGTCTTCAGTTCAATTACACAATGAATCATTAATCACACTACACAAATTAGCTGAACCCATATCATTACACTGATTCTATCTTCATTTTATCTTTTGTATCAATTTTCTTTTTCGTAACGCCTTATTGAGAAAGGGCAAAAAAGTCATTTTATCTCGAGTCTTCGTTGATTCTTCAAAAATTGTGATTCAGTTGTTTTCTTTTTTTTAGTGGTCGCAAATTTTCCCGCAAAAAGAAAATCTTCTTCCCGAAACAGGCAAATCGCTTATGAGGCGGTAGTCAACTGTCGACCTATTTAGGTGTCCGCTAAAAGCTTGTTTTGTTTTCTTATGGACTGTTTCTCCATCAAATAGTTTTTCCGGATTGCTTTTTTTTCAAACTAGTTTATTTCTCAGAATGGGACCAATGGATTCCAAATTATGGATACTTATCTTGTTAATAGCAATACTGACAGTTGACTTTAACTTCGAAGGCAAACTAGGATCGTTTTTTGAATTCAGGTGAAATTAGGGAAAAATTATTATTTTTGAAAATCTAATTGCAGATTCCGTACTTCTTATTTCTCTGATCCAACTACGTCTTTCAGTCTTGAAAAGGAAGTTGAGACGGATTTACCTATGAAGATACCAGTATCAGAAGACAATAGACGGACAGCTATTGTCACTGGAAGTTATGATGGTGTAAGTTACTGTAATTTTTCCGGAAATATGGTTATTCTAGGCGCATACGGGACATATGAAACATATTCGAGAGATGTTCGAGCACACTGGCTATCGGATAATTACTAAAGAAGATCTAACCTTGAATACAAAATGGGATGTTATGTGGCACCACGAGTACAGTTTTACACAAGAACCATTCAAGACACTCATCAAAAATGCGTCACCCAACCAAATTGTAAATCATGTTCCGGGATCTGGATATTATACAAGCAAGGTCTGAACAGACTTTGTTATTTTGTCTGAAACTTGTGTTTTAGGTTCAACTGGCTACTTCAGCTCTTACGGAAGGAGTCCCAAAAGCATTTCAACTTCCTGAAGAAAAAGAAACATTCCTTGAATATGCTGAGAAGAATTCAGATGTTCTTTGGGTTCAGAAAGATAACACTCACAGGTATTCAAATCCTAAAATGTTTTGTAATTCATCCATTTTCTTCTCCCTTCAGAAATATAAGAATCAAAAAAGTCAAGGATATGGATTTGAGTAAAAACAACTCGTTTGTTCAGAAATTCGTTGATAATCCGCTTTTGATTGATAACAGGTAATAATATAAGTGTTTTCTTTTAAAACTTCTTTGATTTCAGAAAATTTGATATTGGTATTTATACAGTTGTAACATCACTTCTCCCTCTTCGCGTTTACATTTATGATGGTGACGTACTCATCAGGTATATTAGAAACTATCTGAAAACCCAATGGTTTTTTTCAGATTCTGCCCAGAAGATTATCATCCGTTTGATGTTGAGAAGGTGGATAAATATGTGGTTGGTGATGATTATACTCCGGTTTGGGAGATCAAATCACTGGAAAAGTATTTCAATTTGCAAATGATGAGCTTTAGAAGTACTATTGATTCTTATTTGGGTGTTCAAGGAAAGGATTCTAATAGAATTTGGCAGCAGATCCGAAGCATTATTGGAGAGGTCAGGATTTACCAAAAGTTGGAAATTTACAAACGATTTCAGGTATTCCGAACTCAGCAAAGTAAAATGTTGATTAATTTGCACGGCTTGAAATTGAAACCAAGATATTTCGAATTGAGTAGATTTGATTTCGTGGTTGATGATGACTTGAAAGTGTATTTGATGGAGGCAAATATGTCCCCAAACCTTTCATCGGGACATTTCAAACAAAACCAAATTATATATGAAAAAGTTTTAATGAACATATTTTCACTGACTGGAATATCTTCTCATATAACATCCGAAGCAGAGAACCAGTTCAAGTAGGTTTGAGTACTCCTTTTTCTCAAATCAAAATTTTCATTCAGGTCCCGTTCATCCAATCAAAATCCTCTTGTGAACTCTCGTGATATAAACCTTCCTCTCAAGTTTTGCGTTGAAAACAAATGTGAATTGTGTAACGAAGCCCCAGAATGTCAACTGTGCGGGCACTGCATGAGCGTTGAAACTCGTAGTATGTTGGAAGAATCATTTTTGGAGCACACTAATCGAAAACAAATGAGAAAAGTGGATATTAATTATGACGATCACCAAGTAAGCCATCAAGCTATTACTATATCGTTTTTAAAAATTGTTTTCAGCCATTAACAAAGGAAGACCATTTGTACGCGTTATGGCTTTCAACTAAATGTCAGCTGGATAATAGTTGGTGTTAATGGAAATTCCGGCTGTTTTAAAGCAAAAACTTGTCAACTGATACGTGTGAATATAATTGAACGGTTCTTTTTATGTACTGGAGAATTCATCAATGTAGTTTTTTGAATATTTCTACCACAACTCCTAATAATCGTGTAAAGTCAATATGTACAAATGTGGAAGTAGTTGCTATTAAACCAAAGTGTTATTACAACGTACAATATATGTACTCATGTTTTCAGAAGAACTTCACCAGAATCATCGGAGTTTCTGATTCAATCGAATTGCGCTAAAGTGACGCTCCTCGTCAGTGAGAAGAACACGCGTCGCAGAGCACGCGACGCGCCGGAAAGCACTCGCTTTTCTCTTTTTCTCTTCTTTTTCCTCGTGCTGGTGACATCGTCGTCCTAATCAAATCTTCTTTTGCGGCTCCAGAATAGCGGCGTTGTTTTCGTTTTATCAGTTTTCAATATTGATGAATATTCCAAAAGGCACCACCAGCTTATTACGATAAAATTTTACTTCAAGTTGACGTCTTCCACTTGCTTTCTTTTTTAATTCTTCTCTTTAAAATTAACTTCTCAATAATGAATCATTGCAGTTTTTTCACTCGCTTCATTATCCGAAATTACTCAAAATAAGATCAGAATCGGGTAATTCAGAATGGAGGACTCCGGTCAATTGCCGAACCCACAAAATGAGAAAACAGAGGAGGAAACGGTCAGTTTTAAATAATTTTTCAAACTCGTACTTTTAATTTAAAGACTCGCTCCCAGTATACAATGTCGGGTATATTACACTTTATACAACATGAGTGGACAAAAAACGAATTGGACCGAACCAGATGGGAGGCAGAACGAGCTGAAATGCAGGTTGTTGTGAAATTAGCGGAAATGTTTCTTACGTCTCGATTTCTAGGCTCGGATAGCATTTCTTCAAGGCGAACGAAAAGGCCAAGAAAATTTGAAACAAGATCTTGTTCGTCGTATTAAAATGCTGGAGTTTTGTCTGAAGCAAGAACGGGCTAAAAACTATCGACTAACGCACAATGGCGAAGAGCCACCATCGTTTGAAGAACCTGCAAATGAAAATTCGGCTCCTACTGGTAAGAAATGCTGTTTTTATAATTTTTTTCAATTGGTTTCTAATGATTCTTTTAGACAACAGCCACCTGTCCGCAGACCTGGATGCTTACATAAGCGACGCCGGAGAAGCCGGTGGTAGTTTCCGACAAGGAAGATTGCTGCTGAAACGGTATCTAGAAGAGATAGGCTACAGTGAGCACATCATGGACGTACGCTCGTTTCGAGTAAAAAATCTTCTCGGATTGTTGCCACAGGTTTGTAGAATACCAGACGGGCTACGCCCCTCTGGGCCCTTTGGGCATGTCTAAAATTTTTCTTCGGGCATGTCTAAAATTTTTTTTAATTTTAAAAAACAAAATAGATGGGCATCATTAAGCAGGAATTACTGATAGCCTTCCAAAATTTGAGAAAAATCGGTCTAGTGGGGACGGAGCTAGAGCGGGATCCGGACACAGCACAGACAGACACACACACAGAAATTTGCGTTTGTTAATAGTAAAGATTTGCAAAGATATAACAAAACCGGTTTGTTTTGAATTTTCAGACTGATCTCCCATCTAGTGAAAGGTTGAATGGTAGAAAGGAAAAAAGCGACAGGTAAGTCATGCAAAATCTGTATTGATTTCACCCATTTACAACGAATTCAGCGATTCTGACGACGGCCATGACGATTGCGCGTTGGATGCAGATGCTTCCAAGGCTTTCGAAGAATTTGATTTTTTGAACAGCATGGATGCGAAAGAAAAAGGTGGTGATGACGACTGGGCTGGTAAAGGAGCATCTATTGAGAAGCTGATAAAGCAGTATAAAGAAGATCCAAAAGTCAAACGTCGCTCTCGAACATCAACCGATGAATCCGATGAAAAATCAAACAGCGAAGTTCACAGAAACTTGGAAACTGATGTACCTCCCGGGATCCGTTCAGCAATTGAAGCTACAGCACATCAAGAATTGCCTACACGGAGACAAGGGCGTCGTAGTGCAAACTTTGGCTATGGAAACGGAAATGAGTTGGATGTTGCGCTAGGCATGCAGGACAACGAAAATATCGACATCAAGGATGAATTCAAAGAAGAGGTAGTATTTTCGACAAAAATTAAAGTTTTACGTTATTTTTTGAGGATGACGATCCGAATGCACAACCAGTGAAATGGAACATCAAAGTGACACTTCGGTCTCACCTCGACTCAATTCATGCTATGCAGTTTCATCCAGTGGAACCCGTTCTTTTTACCGCATCTGAAGACGGATTGATCAAACTATGGAATCTGGATCAGAAGAAAGATGATAAGCATAACAGTGGTGGTGGAACCGAACTCGAGCCAGTCTACACGTTCCGTGGTCATAGGGGTCCAGTACTTTGTTTAGTTTTATCTCCGACCGGAGATCATCTTTATACTGGAGGACAAGATGGAAATATCTGTTGCTTTAATGTTCCTTCTACAAATGCCGATCCATTTGACTCCTATGGTACGTTTACAGAAAAAACAAGAATTCTGAGATTTTCCCCGCTTCTCTTTTTATTAATGATATACTTTCAGATCCACGAGTTCTCAGCGAAACGCTTACGGGACACACTGATGCCATCTGGTCTGTCGCTTTTCACTCATCAAACAGTCGGCTAGTGTCTGCAAGTTCTGATTCCACGATTCGTTTATGGGAACCCGGAAATGGTGAACCACTAATCAGAACTATTGGCGCACCGCAGCCAGGTATCATTCCGACATCAGTTGATTTTGTATCTACGGAAACTTCTCACTTGCTGGCTGCATATACACATTGTTATGCTCAAATCATCGACATCGACACTGGAAGTACCGTAATGGTTTTCGATTTCGGACCCAACGTGACTGGTACGCCAACTATGAACAAAATTGTGAGTCATCCAACGATGCCTCTCACTCTGATTGGTGGAGAGGATAGAACGATCCGATACTTCGACAACACTACTGGAGCGATAATAAGTGAATCCCTTGCACATGTGGAAGGTGTTTCGTCGTTGGCGATCGATCCAAATGGACTTTACCTTCTTTCCGGAAGCCACGATGGAAGTATTAGAATGTGGAATATGGAGAAAAAGTCATGTCTCCAGGTAAGACTTTATTGTCTTCTCAAGTTTACGTGATTGCTCTGATTGCAGGAAATCTCTGCACACCGAAAAAAGAACGACGCGGCTGTCACATCTGTAGCTTTCCATCCTTCAAGATCTCTTATTGGATCAGCTGGAGCCGATTCACTCGCCAAGGTTTACGTGTCAGGCATTAATTAGTATATTTTCTCTAATTCCCAGTTTTTTTGCGCCGATGGATATTTAAAGTATCATAGGTATTTGCCAGTTTTTTCCTTCTATTGTGTCCAAACACCCACCCCACCCACATTTCATTATTTCACTGCTCTTCATTATCCCTATTGTAGATAACCAAAATACGCTCCCCACTTCCTTAAAAAGTAATTTATCTGTCTCCCTTACTCTGCTGAATTTATTTTTCCCAATTAGCTATTATTGGAATTAGGAGCACGTGTCGATCGTACCGCTTGAACAGTTGTTCGAGTCATGTAAATAGCGCCGAGCGGTCAGTCATCTTTGTGTTCGAAGTAACTTCTATCCGCTTCCTCGTGATATTGTAGTTTCTTATTATTCAATTTGTCTGAGATTTATAGCCCTAAAGTAAATGGTAGATGTGGTTTGATTTTCTAGCGATCTGTATGTCAGAAAACCAGCATCATATGGTAGCTAGCATTTCAAATTTTGAAATATGTTAGCTTGTGATGGCTTAGCAGGCTCATTCAGACACGTGTTCCATTTTTCCTTCTTCATTCATTTTAATTTTCTGCGCCATGTTCTGTTCTCTAGGCATCATCTGCCTTCTCCCAATTCATAGTTTTAATCGATCGTAACCATCCAGAACTAAATTCAGACAGTAAGTTCTCATGCCCATCTACTTCATCCACATTTGACTCTTCCCCTTTTTCATTTGTCTCTCCCCCATTTTCTATTCTTTTTCAAAATCTCGGTTGATAGGAAATTGTTCAATTCGTGGACTGTATCATAAAATACCGGGGTTTTTATTTTTCCTGAATGTTGCAAGCAGAATCACACAGTTACAGTCCTAGAACATGACAGAAACATTCAAAAAAGGTACGGCCTCTCCCAGATTCTGAAGATCTTTCTGGTAATTCTTCAATATTCAAAATCCTGAAACTCATGAACACGGTCAAGAAAGAATCATTCTATCATTTTTTATGACCTTTGCGTTGGCGTCCGGATTAAACAGAGATTATGTCTTGAACTTACAAGTTTATTTTTGCAACACACAATGAATCTGGCGAGGACGACAGGTTGAACCTGGTTTCGACGTCAGATCAGGCATTTATCTTGGATTAGGATAAAATAAAAAAGGTCTAAGATATTGCTCATAAATAAAGAAATGTGGTTTCAGCATTAGTCAAATGAAATAAAAAACGAAAGATTAGAAGAATCAGAGTGACTAAACGGAGAGAGTTGGTTTTTTGATTCGGTTATTATCACAAAAGACAAAAAGTATTTGTTTTGTTTGTTTTCATTGCTGTGTTTCCATTATCTATGGAGCTGATATACCAAATCTAACAGAATTTGTTGTGGTGTCTATTTGATCTATTTATTAGTAACACTTTCTGACATAAATTTCAACAATTAAAATAGCTCTGAAATTTTTATTTTTGGATTTCAGAGTCACAGTACATCTAGGACGATTCTGAAAAAAATATAAAAATTGGAGTTTCAGAAAACTGCAGGTTGATTTTAGGGTTGTCCTGAAACAATGAATCAAAGCTGTCTCATTGAACTCTCTACCTAATGTTGAAACTGCACTGAACTGAAAAGATATGACGATAGATTACCTTCAGAAAAACAGAGTCGTCTAGAGGAATCGGTCATGCTGAAACTGAAAGAATATGGAAGGAGGAAGAAGAAACGGAAAAAATATTAGTTTGCTAGGATGAATTCAACACTGCTGAATATTTCAACTGTCTTCTGATTGTTCTCAATTCCTGAAGTCCGTAAAAGTACTCTAAATGAAATCAGTTATTTCTTGTTTTTCAGTCGAAAAGGAACTAAAATTGTATTGCTTTTCGTCAATGGTTTTCGCTCGTACTCGATCGAATTTCCGTTCTCGTCTGTCGGTCTGAGAAAACACGATCAACTGCATTACTTTTATTTTGGTAGCTGTAGACGAACAGTTTCTGAGCTCTTATTAGTTTCATACATCTCCATCGTTCCAGTTCTTTCTAAAACTGTAATAAATATATTGGGAAACATTCATCAATTTTTCTGATTTTTGAAGTGATTCCAGCCTAAAATGTTTTCTATGGTTCTATTAAAAGTTATTAAAACAAAATGAACCGAACTACAGTTAAAGTCTTTAAAACAGTATGCACAAAATGTCTGATTTCGTTGATTTCTTCTCTGCTAGGGTTCATATTATTCACATCAGTTTGCACTCGCACTGAACCTTAGTCTCCGCCCCATCCGCACTAATTTCCTTCTTTTCGGATTACTGATATCTTAGCACTCGATTATTTTATTCAGAAAGCTCCGCCCTCTTTCGCTTACAAAAACTCTTTTCTCGAAAACACCTTTTCCTAATATGATCATGTTCACAGAAGAACAACTGATGAGTTTCTCATATATTGTGGATTTTGGGATTCCCGAATGGTTCAAGATTTACTATCATGTCATATCCGTTGTCTCCACAATTATTTCATTCTTTTCAATGTACGTCATACTGTTTCAAAGTGGAAAAATGGATGGATACAGATATTACTTGTTCTACATGCAGGTTCTTTCACAAATCTGATATACTTACTAATATAATTTTCGTTTTAGTTTGCTGGCTGGATGATGGATCTTCATCTATCAACTCTCATGCAGTTCATTCCTTTGTTCCCAGTTTTTGGTGGATACTGTACTGGGGTTCTGACACAGGTTTTCGGTGTTGATGACTCGTTTCAAACTGTGAGTGGAATAGAAAATGTTGAAAAGTATTTAGGTATTCAAAAATAAGCACTAGCAATCAACCATATGATCTTCTGATCTACTGGTTTGCAAAACACAAAATTATGTTTTTAACCATTCTGTTTTTGAAAATCTTGATTTGCCGACAAATCTGAAAATGTAACTATGAATTCTTTCTGAAATCGGCTTTTTCGAGACACTTCTTCTCCAAAAACAGTAACGTCTCATAGATTTCATAATCACCCAGACTCTGCCACTTCATTTCCGGATACATTGACGAGTTGTTATTTCAGACATATACCGCCTTCACAATCTGTCTAGTGGCAAGTGCCCTCAACAGTTGTTTTGTTCGAAAACATCAAGCAATATCCAAAATATCCTCAAAGTACCTTTTGAATGACATCCCCTATATTGTCGTCATTTTTCTTCTCAATTTCTATCCAGTTGTCGCTGCAACTTTGCTCTATTTAAGCATGCTAACAAAAGAAAATCAAGTGATTCTCGTGAAAGAGGTAATCGTTTTCTATGAATAGTTCAAATCCTGATTTCTTCATCTTCAGGTCTATCCAAATCTCATTGAAAACTTTGCTCTTCTCCCTAACTATGTGGTCTTTGACTCCAATTTTTGGGCGATTGTATTCTTCGCTTTCATCTTTTTCGGATGTACATATACCTTGCTTCTCATCGTCGGCACAACATACCAAATGTTCAAAATATTGGAAGATAATCGGAAACACATAAGTTCCTCAAATTACGCAAAACATCGAGCAACACTGAGAAGTCTGTTGGCTCAATTCGCCTCATGTTTTCTGATTGTTGGACCTGCTTCACTCTTCTCCTTTTTTGTGGTTATTCGTTACGAACACAGTCAAGGTAAATAGTTGATTAAAAAGGGAAATTAAAAAGAATTAATTAATTTGAGTGGCCACTCATTGGATTATCGTTGCTATTACTCTCCACTCGAGTGCAAATGCTATTGTCATGATAATCACTTATCCTCCATACAGAAATTTCGTAATGTTGTGGAAACCAAACAGGTCAGTTGGAATGGTAGGAAACATATTCTGACAAATTTAATTTCAGAGCTTTCCATTTCTCAACAGTACAACGTTCTACCGATATGAACACCAGAATTAATACAGAAAGAAGTTTCGCTATCACCATAACCACATAAATCTTCCTTTAATTATACTTTATTTAGCATTTTTCCGAATTTTCAATCATAAATAAATTATTAAACTAATAATTGCCAGAACATCTTAATAATTGGAAATTCTAAACAATTACATTCCACTCATTCTTTCCATTTGATATTCCAATCAACAAAATCTTCCAGTTATTATGTTTCAAACTCCATCCAAATCGCATAATTTGAAAAATTATGTCAAATAGACACATCGTACGCAATTTTTTCCAACGTCAATTGAATTCAGAAATGAACTTCGGTAAATGTTCTCATCTCCGGAACTGAAACTACAAACCATGGCGTCTGAAGTCAGTGATCCGGATGAACGAATAAAATCGCTGAAAAATCCAAATGAATAATACAATGGACGTCAAGAGTACGCAGATCATTGGAACAAGACAGAAGAAAAGAGTTTGAATAATGGTAAATTAAAATGATTAGTACACTGGTGATGATTTATGACCCATAAAATCATGGTGGGGGGGGGGGGGGGGGTACAATAAACCTGAAGGCGAAGATAAGATGCCCCAAGAGACGACGAATACACCAAAAAAGGAATCCGAGACAAGAAAACTCGTTGTTATCTTAACTCAAATACTCAGTTCATCTTATCTCTCATTTTATTCTGGGGGGTTTTTCATGAACAGTTGTCATTGAGTCATATGATATGACTCAATATGACTCATATCCAACTCTGCCTACTCAATCAAACTCAGAACTCTGTTTTGTAATTCTCAAAACCCAAATATTAGTATCGGTTCAAAGTTCCATGAGAATTCAAAAGGTTTCCCTTTCCCGACTTGTCACATGTACCATTACCATTATTGCATTTCACAAAACTTTCTCTGCGTCTCTATCTCTTCTCCACTATTTCCGTGATTTCCTATCAAACAATCTCGTTCCCGTGTCATTTCCCATTCTTGTCACCACCACCCGATAGTCTCTATTTGCCCAAAAAACTCCGTACATCAGTCAATGTTTTGTGTTGTCTCTGTATTGCAATCTAATTCTCTTCCTATTTTTCAACTGTAGTGTACTACAGAATTCATCAAAAATGTACAACATACAAAACACGGATTCAGACGAAACCGTATTTGGCGACAGAGATAAGGAACATTTCGAATGATTAGAATAATTAGAAAGCATGGGTTCTTATCGAAATCATTAAATTCATCTGAACTTCCCGTGGCTATTTCCTTCATCTTCTCTATCTCTCCTTTCCCAATTTCTTTTTACACTTGTATTTTCCTTGCGATTTTTAATTTTCAGTTTTGCCGTCAATTTAATTCTGATTCACAGACAAATTGAAATCATAGGCTACTGTCAACCGGTTCTCCCACCCTTTATTTCTCTCCGTTTTTTGCATTCGTTCCATTATTCGATTATTTTTTCACTGCTTTTATGTTTTTCCCGGAAGCAAATATCATGCGTCCAATACAGAAGTTTGTGGAAACTCCCATTCCCTACTGTCATCCGAGTCATTTAATTTACTATATCTGTTTGAGATAAATAATTCATGACTGTCACTTTGATTTTAACTGACCTTCAAACCCCAATTAAGACTTTGAAAACAGATAAGACTCCAATAAGAACTATAGATAAGATAACCAGAAAACCTTGTTTAGTTCAATTTTCTTCTTCGAAACTATCAGTTCTCAAATTTCTGCACTTTAATCAACTTCCACGAACATTTTTCAGATTATACTTGGGAATGAATCCGCTTTATCTCATATGTCTCGTTCAAGTCTTTCATGCAATAAATGCCGGTAAAGTTCTTGTGTACAGTCCGTCTATCAGTCGAAGTCATTTAATTTCGAATGGACGAATCGCCGATGCACTTGTTGACGCAGGGCACGATGTTGTCATGTTCATTCCAGAATATGAACTATTGACAGAGTTCACAGGAACTAAAAAGGCAAAAGTTATCACTATGAAAGGATTCAGTGAGTTCAGAGAATTGGACTAGACAATTATTTCATTTTTTTAGGTACAAAATATGCGGATGAAATGGAAGGTTTGGGAGTGACTATGTTCGAGACTGCGAGATTGGGATTCTGGGAGAGAGCAATGTTTGAGAAATCAATTACTGCAATGTGTGATGGTAATATATTTTTTAATTCAAAGGTCCTCAATCCTCAATTTCAGATCTGATGGCAAATAAAAAAGAATTGGAGCCACTTCGTGCTATGAACTTCGACGTGGCATTCAGTGAACAGATTGACTTGTGCGGAGTCGGAGTCATCAGATGGCTTGGAATTCAGAATCATTTATGGATTTCAACAACTCCGATTATGGATGCTATTAGCTACAATTTGGGAGTTCCAGCACCCAGTTCGTATGTTCCAACAATTGAAGAAAACGATAATGGAGATAAAATGGATTTCTGGCAGAGAACATTCAATCTTTATATGAAAATCGGTTCAATTGCTGTACATAGATACGGAACTGATGGGACAACCGAGGTGAGCATAGATTTGGATTATTCTCAAAACATAACTGATTCAGGTGTTCCGAAAATACGATCCAAACTTTCCAAATGTGAGAGAAATAGCAGCAAACTCTTCTTTGTGCTTTGTGAATTCCGATGAAGTTCTTGATCTTCCAAGACCAACAATCACAAAAACTATTTACATTGGAGGTCTTGGAGTTCCGACAACACCAAAACCTTTGGATGAGGTATATATTGAAAGAATAATACATAATTAAAGATGCTTTGTTTTCAGAAATTCTCAAAGATAATGTCAAAAGGAATAAAAGGTGTTGTTGTCATCTCCCTTGGATCAATTGTTCCATTTGGAGATCTTCCACTCGCATCAAAACAAGGAGCTCTGAAAGCAATGAGAGAGATGAGCGATTACCATTTTCTTATCAAAATTGCAAAAAGTGAGTAACTGAAAAAAATCAAGAATGCTTTCCAAACTTGGTTTCAGATGATGAGAACACGAGAATTCTTGTAAAAGGAATGAACAATGTTGATTTGGTTGAATGGTTACCCCAAGTTGATCTTCTTGCTCATCCACGTCTCAAACTTTTCGTAATGCATGGAGGAATCAACGGATTAGTGGAAACAGCTCTTCAAGCAGTCCCAACTGTCATCGTACCAATTTTCGCAGATCAATTCAGAAACGGAAGAATGGTTGAAAAACGAGGAATCGGAAAAGTTCTTTTAAAATTGGATATTGGATACGAAAGTTTCAAGAATGCAGTTCAAACTGTTTTAAGTACTTCAAGTTACAAAGAAAATGCAATTCGAATTGCTAAAATGATGAGAGACAAGCCATTCACACCAGAGGAACGTCTCGTCAAATGGACAACATTTGCGATTGAGCATGGAGTTTTAGAAGAACTCCACGTGGAAGGTTCTCGACTGAATACAATTGTGTACTATAATTTAGACGTGTTAGCTTTTCTTCTTGTCGTTTTTGTTGCCATTCTTCATGTTTTCATTTATGCATTCAAGTTTTTGTGCTGCAGAAAGAATTCTCATTCTAATGTGAGAAGCTCAAAAAAGAATAATTAGAGGTGTCTATCTACTTATATGTATCTAATAAATTAAATAAACGTATTGAAATTTTGGAATCTTGTTTCGCTTAAACTTACATCTTCATCAAAAAAGCAATAGTTCCAAACAAGAGAGTGTGGGAAATAAAGACCAGAAAATTTTGATCTTCTTTTGAACTTTTGAATGAATCCGCTAGACTCTTTTTTGAAGTGTTAAGAGATAGTCTATACAAATAATGATTGAAACGGCGAACGGCAACAATTTTGTACGTATAGTTAGGGAGCAGGAACTCGTTTCGAACATACATATCAGCGCATTCCTTTGGACGGAGCGCCGCAACCTTTTTTCCATCTTTGCAACTCTCGATTCTTTTGGAGTGAAGAAATAACATATTAGACGGTGAGACGACACACGTGTTCTTCGGATCATTTGCTATTGGCAAATGCCACCTGTGCTATGTTTGCACTCGTCATGGAGCCGGTTGATGGATAGAGTCTGATAAGTGGGAAGCAACTATCCGGTATGTGTTCGATGGTTAGTGGCAAATTGAGGGGGAGGAGAATGGTATAAAAGACTGAAAAGTAGATGAAAAGGGCATCAGTTGCCAACTAGCAGCTCTTCAAACATTTTCAGAATGCGCTTCATCGCAATTGCAGCTCTTCTTGCATCCAGCCTTCTTCTCGTAGAGGTAATATATAATCTGTATACCAACTTGAAACAATTGTCTTATCTTGTCAGTAATAATTTACAATCTCATTCTAAAACTAGTACGACAAGATATTGGAAACGCTATCTTTTCCTTTTCGCTATCTTTTCCTTTTCATTTCTTTTCCTTTCAGGGATCTGCTGTCCGCGATAAACGCCAATGCGGCTGTGCTCCAAGAGTTCAACCAAGTTGCTCATGCCAAAGAACAACCTATACTCAGCCACAACAGTTCAGTTGTTCCTGTCAGAACACTGCTCCAGTCCAGAAGACGTGCTCCTGTGCTCAGCCTGTCCAACAGAAAACCTACCAAGTGCAAACTTCCCAATGTGCTCCAGCCTGTCAACAGTCCTGCCAACAACAATGTCAGTCTGCTCCATCTGTCAACCAGTGCCAATCTACCTGCCAACAAACTTGTCAGACTTCTTCCTGCTACACTCCAACCCAAACTGTGATGATTACCACCACTCAAGCTCCACAATACTGCCAACCATCTTGTATGCCAGCTTGTGAACAATCGTGTGTTGCCCAGACCCAAGCTCCAGTTCAATGCATGCCACAATGTCAGCAACAGTGCCAACAACAATGTGTCCAGACCCAACCAATCCAACAATGCCAACCACAATGCCAGCAACAATGCGTTCAACAGTGTGAGCCAACCACAACTGCTGCTCCACAAATCATCAAGATTAATTTGGAAATCTCTGCTCAATGCGTTCCACAATGCCAGCAGTCGTGCCAACAGAAATGTGTTCAGCAACAAGTTCCAGCCCAACAATGCAATCAACAATGTACTCAACAATGTCAGACCACCTGCCAACAAGCTGTTCCACAATGCCAGCAACAATGTGCTCCACAATGTCAGCAACCATCGGCTCCACAGTGCCAACAGTGCCAGAATACATGTCAACAGTCTGCTCCAGTAGTTCAGCAACAATGTCAGCAGCAATGTGCCCCACAGTGCCAGCAACAGTCTGCTCCAGTCTGCCAACAATGTCAATCGTCCTGCCAACAGACTCAACAATGCCAACAACAATGCACTCCTCAATGCCAACAGCCATCAGCTCCCCAATGTCAGCAATGTCAATCTGCATGCCAAGCTCCAGTTATGACCACCACCGCTGCTCCCCAAGTTGTCACCATTATCCTCGAAGCCTCCGTCTCCCAATCTGCTCAATGTGAACCACAATGTCAGCAATCCTGCCAACAACAGTGTGTCCAACAACAGCAACCAGTTCAACAGTGTGCTCCAGCATGCACTCAATCCTGCTCTCAATCTTGCTCAGCTGCTCAACCAGCTCAGATGCCATGCCAGACACAGACTGTCAACTCGTGCACTTGCCAACAAAACTACTCTCCATGTGGAAACGGACAATGCTGCAAGAGAAAGTGAAAAATTTGTAAGCAATCGACACCAATTCTCTGTATATATGAGATTAGCTGTTTTTTTAATGTAAATTGTGTACTTCTCAATAAATAATAATTTTTAAAAATCGCTCTTATTTTGAATCGATACCTCAAATCGATTTCTAGCCGATAAACGAATAGAAAACCGATTACTTTACGTGATCCTTTCAAGGAAAATACTTTATTTTTTAATTTTCAAAGAAAAATTACACGTCATCTTCCTTTATCTTCCTCTGAACTACAGACTATCTATTTTGATTTCTGAAAACTTCAAAAGTGGTAACCAATGTCATGGTATTCAAAAATCTACGTGGCAGTGAGGGAGTATCGTGGTAGACATCGAAATATCGGATGGATTTTAACACGATGCCTCAATGTTCTACTCGTCACTCAAGTGTTTCTTCTGTGGTTGACGTTAGTTTTTTTTCATCATATCTCTTCCTTGACATACGGTTTCAGGCTGTACTTTTACATAACAGTCACAATTGGATATTATGTGCAATCTCCTGTTCAAGCAACCATCTATTTGATCATTTCGTCTTTTCTTTTTGTCATGTCAATGTGGAGTCTTGCGAAAACATTATTCACAAAAGTTGGAAGAGTTCCAGAGAAGTATCGGCCGAGTAAAGAACTTGAAGATCGTCTGAAAGCGGTCACTCCATTCGAGAATAATCGTTATGTGGTTGAAAAGTCGACGCCTGAGCAGGTTTGTATTATGAAATGTGTTTTGAAAAATTGATAGTTTCAGGTGAAACAACAAAACATAATTCTAGAGGAGATGTGCACTTACTGTAAAGTAGTGGTTGCCGAATGTGATCAAGTGGGACGACTAAAGTATTGCTACGAGTGTGGACACATCAAACCGGATAGAACTCGTCATTGTAGTTCATGTGGGAAGTGTTGCATCAAGTATGATCATCACTGTCCGTGGATCAACATGTGTGTTACACACGCCAATTACAAGTACTTTCTGCTTTACATTATCTACACGAGCATTCTTGTATATTGGTATTTGCTCACTTCTCTCGAAGGTGCTGTTCGATACTTTATCGTTCAAAAATGGAAAGACGACTTGTGGAAAATCTTATACTACTTGTTCAGTTTCATTTCTGGAGGGGTATTTGGATATTATCCACTCGGAGAGCTCATTATATTTCATTACCAATTGATTTCATTAAACGAAACAACTGTGGAACAAACGAAGCCAGCAGTTTTGAGATTCGATAATGCCGCTGATTACAATATGGGAAAATGGAATAATTTTCGATCAGTTTTTGGATGGGGATTATGGATGTTGCCGATTGAATCAAATGAACAAGATGGACTGCACTTTGATATCAGGTGAACACAAAAATATTGTAAAGATTTAAAAACTATTTTCAGATACGTAAACACGCAACAACGTAATCGTTTTGTTCGGATCGAAGAAGAACAGACAAGTTGTCCAAGTGGAAGCTCATCGGCACATTGATTCTCTTGAAACTTATGAAATGTTTTTCTCCAATGTTTTCTTCTGGTTTTTTTATCTTTTCTGAAAATTGTGCTTCGAATTTTTTTCATCGGGCTCGACCCATTTTTAGACTCGCTAGACTCTCAATTGCTTGACTAATCCTTATTGAAACAGTGATAAAATTGATTAAAAGTAAACCATTTGGCTGCTTGAAATTTTTTGTTTGAAAACTAACAGAAACTCGCCAGAAGTTACATAAATTTTACATGTTCTACTTTTGGTTTTTTTTTCATTCTCAATTACGTCTAATTAGCGATCTAATTCTATCAGAATTTATCAGCGAAGTGAATACCTGAATCAAGTGTGTTTTTCAATCGTTCGGTTTCGTTTCATTAGAGTGACACATCTTCACGATAACCACTGAAACTGTTAACCAAATTCAGTTTTCCAAAAACAGAAACATAAACATTCCTACCTTGCCAATTTCGTTTTGCGACCTACCTTCAGAAAACCTGAAATTCGTTTCCCAAATTTTCTCTCTTTTTCCGATTTTCTTCTCGACACAAAACAGACCACACCCTCTGATATTCTACCAGTTGGATTCTTGTCATTTTATCACTCATTTACAATCCGTTGTTATCTTTTTTCATTTTTTCAATGTCAGACATGAAATTAACACATCGATAGGCAACCTAGTGCCTGTCACCTAACACTCCAAAATGGAAAACTCATTTTCCATTTTCTTTTTCGCAGTTAACAAAGTTTCCAATCCTTTAAACTGTATTTTAGTCCTATTTACAAGATGGTTTCGATGGTTCCATAAGAGGATTGTTCAACGTATTATACGTTTCTTTTTAGTTTCTGATTTCCAAACTTTTCATTGTGCGATTCGTTGAGAAACCTGCCCACTAAGGTCACTGATACTGATTGATTGGTTGCGAATCATTGAAAAAGAGAAAAGAAAAGAAGTGATTAGAGCTTTGTGAGAACTTTATGTGAATCTCAGAAAACGTTTTTGTTTCACAATATTTATTTTTCAGGACTCAATGAGATTTGTATTGAATTATACTGAACAACGAGTTTTTTGGTTCATGATCAATTACAATCAGAAGACATAAATATATTTCAAGACTTTTGCAAATAACAGTAAAAACAAATGTGATTGATCTGAAGGCCCTTTTAGGTTGATTGTTTTATTGGATTATGGAATCTTTGATGACCAAACTTCAACTAGATTTTTCAATGCTGAAAGGTTTCAAATGAATTTGAAAGTTTACTTCGGAAGAATACGAAGAGCTATAAAAAGGATCGATTGTTTTTGGGACATCTTCGATAAGATCATCAATCAGTTCCAATCACGAAAAGTATCAATCAAAACTAGTTAAATGTTTGTTTCTTGAAAGTTCTCTTGATTCGGACATACCGTCGAATTTCAAAAATGTTTCTTAATCTCATTAATCCCACTCATATCAGTAAATGACCCATTTCGTGATTCTTTGTAATCAGTTGCTGAACATGAGTAAAACACATACGTTTGATATCTGATTTGTTGATTTTTGAGTGATTTGACATATTCTCTTTCTTGTTCTCCCACCCACATACACCGTCCATTCCATTTTTTCGCGCCTACCCGCAGAAAAGAATGAAAGAAAAAAGATGAAGACGTACAGTCTGTAGGTTACAAGGGGATACCCAAGGGTTTATTTTCGCGCTCTACTGCTGATGCTGAAGGCGGTTTTTATCAAAAACCGAACAGAGGCCGTCAATTGACCGTTGATTCTTCGATTGATTCTACCATACCAGGAGAACACGCACCTTCTTCCTCTTCTTCTTCGATTATCTGAGTGATTCGATTCTATTTTCAGACGACGTCTAAGATGGAGGACGTCGACTTGGGCAAGGACCGAAGCCAGCTCATCGACTTTGTTTATGCAGTAAGTTCCAGATTTCATTATTGTATTTGAGATGGTGATTAGCGAGGCAGAAACCTATTTTTGTGCTTTAAAAAGTTTGAAAAGCAAAGAAGATACTATCAAGTTAATTGTGTTTTGATCCTTTCTTCCCTAATGTATTTGAAATTCTATAAATACAAACATCTATTTACAGTACATCCTTTGTTTAATCAATGCTTTTTGAATCTTAAATTGTTTATGGTTTCATCCAAACTTCAGCAGTGAATCATGAGATATTTTACTTTTCGAAACAATAGTGTAGGTGTTGATATCACTTTTTTATCTTTCCTTCTTCATTGTTTTCATTGAATGAGGGTCGCCGTCAGCATCTTCAAGACCAGGAACTAAGGTTCAAGGATGAGTGACGGCGTTTTTAATCTCCACACTTTCCTCGTCATACACAATAAAATGATGCGATGTTTCAGAATGGAAACGGATCAGCATCAAGTTTGAATCACAGAAAAGAAAATGATTCGAACATTCCACTTTCCGAGAAAGCAGTGAAACAACCACTCCAAGCTCAAACTCAAGCATCACCTCCACCGAAACCACAGAAACAGAAATCTCATCCGAAACCTAAAAAAAGGGTTGCATGTTCTCCGGGATCTGCAATTTGTCTCTTTTTACTTGCAGTTGCTGCAATTATTTTCGCGGCTTTTCTTGGACATTATCTAACAAAACAAAACTATGAAATGATGCAGTTCAAGAGCTCAAATGAATCGGTTGTTTGCAAGAACTAGTAAGAAATATAACTAGATAATTCTTGATTATTTTGGATTTCAGTACTCGCCCACATAAGAAAACGCATCGCCCGATTGTGAATGAAGAAGATGCAGATGAGAATGACGTTGTCAAACAACCAACTAAAGAGGAATTGGCTCTCCCCAAAAACGTTCAACCTGTCTGGTATGCCATCTTCATTTCGCTATTTAGCTGATAATTTTTTTCTTTATACGTATCCTGAAAGCGAATTTTTTCAGGTATGATGTGAGCCTTTCTCCAAAAGCTGGAAGCAACGGAACGATGGGATTGGCACTCGTGAGACTGAATATTACTGAACCAACTAAGAAAATTGTTCTCAATGCCAAGGGAATTGAATTCACAAAGAATTTGGAGAAGATTACACTATCCAAAGAATCTACAAAACGAGCAAAGGTATAGTAAACCATCGAAACTTTTTCATCTTTCGTAATTTCAGAAATCAACTGAAGTTAACTCCGAAAACGCGACGAATGTCACATCCGAAGTAACAGAAGGATCTGGAATGGCATCCGAAGAAGACGTCGTCTCAACAACGACCACAACTGAAGCTACTCCAATGTCCACTCTCGTTGATACTGGAATTAAGATTACCGGAATCGAATTCAACGAAGACTTTGAACAAGTGACATTGACATTGGATCAAGAATTGAAGAAGGGAAGTGATGTTGTTCTGAAAATACCATTCACATCGAAGGTGACCAATAACAATGGATTGAAAGAATACAAATACAAAACAGCTAATGGAGAAGAAAAGAGCATGTTCACTACACAACCAAGTTATGCTTATATGAGACACGTCTTCCCAAGTTTCGATCAAGAATCATTCAAAGCTCCAGCTGCCTTGACACTTATGCATTCGAAGGGATCTGTTGTCGTAGCCAATACGGAAGTTAAAACTGAAGATGATGGGTATATAAATGTTTTGAAAAATTCTAATAACTTGAAGTTAACTCCAGAGAAACACAAACTTCGACATTGAAGAAAGTTCTGGATCCTGATTTTGTAATTGGAGATCTTGTGGCGAGCGAAGTGAACACTACTAGTGGATTGACTGTAATTCTGATGGCTTGATGTATGTAGGTAATTATTTGACTATTTTTTCAGGTCCGGATTTGGACACGACCGGAAGTTCAACATTTCACCGAACAGTCATTAGACTACGCCAACCAGGCTATTGATGCACTTGAGCACATTCTTCAATCTAGACTTGAGAGTAAAAGTTTAGGTAATTATGCAGCTCTGTATCATGCATTTATCATCTACCGAGTTTTAGATATTGTTGCCGTTCCTGGATTCCAGCAAGGGAACCGAGTGAGCCCATCGTTTATTGTTCTCCCAGAAGAAGATGTTCTCTACAATGAAAACTCGAACAACATTAATCAGAAGACCCGTCTCGCTAGAATTATTTCTAACAGAATTGCTGCTCAATGGTTTGGAGGAATCACCAATCCCGAGGAGTTCGGAACATTCTGGTTGAATGATGCTCTTCCGAAATTCCTCGAAGTTGAAGCCCTCGAAAAGATGATGGATGTCAAATCGGTAAGAAAACTGACCATGTTCCTACTAAAAACAAAAACTCTATTAAGGACGACCTTTGGACTTATGAACTGGAGAAAATTCTTGAAAAAGATGCAACTGCTACATCTCAGCCATTGAGGGTTAAAAATGTATTTTCTGCTGCTGATATTGCTGCTATTGATCATGAATTCATTGGAAAAAAGG
Source organism: Caenorhabditis zanzibari (assembly GCA_963966625.1). Taxonomy (NCBI): domain Eukaryota; kingdom Metazoa; phylum Nematoda; class Chromadorea; order Rhabditida; family Rhabditidae; genus Caenorhabditis; species Caenorhabditis zanzibari. The sequence continues at coordinate 11,241,722 of OZ016472.1, read as the reverse complement.
GTGCAGCTGTCCTCAGAATGATTCAAAAATCTGTTGGAGAATCCGTATTCAACAAAGCTATCCGAGTATGTCGTAAATATGAAATTTAAAGAGAATTCAAAATTTCAGAGCTTTGTTTCCTCGTACCGCTCTGCCTATCCATATGACGATGGATTGTGGAAATCATTCCAGAAGGCTCTCAATGGAAAATTGAAAGGATGGAACAATGAACCACTAGATGTTGCGAAGTTTGTGAATACTTGGGTTGATCAAATAGGTTTTCCATTGGTTTCGGTTGACAAATTGGACGATGAAACTGTGGAATTGTCACAGGAAAGATTCAAAAATGATCATAAAACGAAGGAACAATTCAAATTCCGCAATGCGAAATATTGGTTCAACTGGGAAGTTCCATTGTTTTTGAAGAGCTCCGGAGCAGTTGGAAACGTTTCTTGGCTTCACGAGGCATTCAGAATTCCATTGAACACTTCGGATTCTATCTATTTGAATACCGATTCTAATGGAGTTTATCGTGTGAATTATGAGGAGAGACGATGGAATCAAATTGCAAAACATTTGGAAAAATCACATGGAAAACTGACGGAGAGAACTAGAGCTCGTCTTATTTCTGATGTGTTCGCATTGGCTAACAGTGGAGCACTTCCATTTGAAACTGCTCTCAATGTTACTTCGTATCTTCCAATGGAAACTGGAACTGTTCCATGGCTCGTGGCTTCTAGAATCTTCAAAAAGTTGACTGATAGATTGGAAGGAGCTCCTATTCAAGATAAATTGAATGTAAGAGGCTTTATACGGCTTCAACGTTTTTAATGTCAATGATTTTCAGAACTATATCTACGAGAAGATTCACAAAAAGTTCGATGAAGTGAACTCATCTCCAGATATTGGTTCAAACTATCTTAAAAGTCTTCTTCATTCCAATCTTCTTGATTTAATGGCTGTTGTAAAACCAGAGAAATCAAATGAGAAGCTCAACGAGTTGTTCGTCGAATCATTTTTGGCTCCATGCCAGTTCTCCGGAAATTTCAGCAGTGACTGTTCTGAGTTAGTTTACTTTTCTGTACAATCAAGCGTTTTGATACTCATAACTCGTTTTTAGAGTTCCTGGAGATCTTCGTGAGAAGGTTTACTGCAACGGTGTTGAATTTGGAAATGATACAGTCTACGAAACAGTCAGAGAATTGGCTGGAAAAGAAATCGACGAAGCTGAAAAGGCACTTCTCCAGAATTCGTTGGCTTGCTTCAGAGATCCAAGAATTCTTCGTCGTTTGATTTTCGAAAACTTGAATAGTACGTCGGATGTGGTTCAATTATTGAAGAAGATGAACAGTCGTCCAGTTGGAAGAGAAATTGCAACTAATTGGATTGTTGATAATTGGTCGACAGTTTTGAAGAAGAAATTCAAAAATGACCCAGAGACATTGAATACGATAACAGATGCTGGAATTGTTTTGGGTAATGAAAGAGAGAAGAGCATGATTGAAACATTCATGGAGCATCATCATAAGAGCACGAATGGAATCGAAAGTTTGGACCGAAAGATTGAAGAAGCAACAACTGATATCTATTGGAGAAAACAAAGAATTGCCGAGTTGAATGATTATTTGGATGGAAAAATGAAGGGACCTGCAAAAGAAGAAGAAGGTGACAGTGAAGAACAGGAATAATACTTTTCATTTATGACACAAAAACTGAATTTAGATTTTATTTATTAATGTGAAACCGGTCCCAGTTTTCTTAATGTTTTGAAGTTATGCTGAAGTTTAATAAAGTTTTTAAAAAATTAATTCTCTTTACAATCCGAACGTCAAGAAATTCCGATATTCTGCCGTAATTATTCTGCACATATTTTGTCAGACGGCATGTACAAATCCACTGGCTAGACTCTACCCTACCGGTCACCTGCACTAATGCTATCGGTTCATACTGCCCTCATTGTGTATTTGTACAACACAGTCACTTCTGAATTCTGTTCAAGACCAATGAGAATGCCCCTCTTTTCTCCAGAATTCCCATGCTACCTGTCTATGCCGTCATTTTTTGCCTTTCTTTCATTTAATAAACTGTATTTGTGTTTTCTGTCGTGTTTTGTGCCTCTTTTTCTTTTCTTTCTCTTCACTCTCCTCTTTCTTCCAAATTTCAAAGAACCTAACTTCGTATTTAACCAGCGCAACTCTTCGGCAGATTGTTTGTCACTATGCGTCTATTTTTTCTTTTCTCCACACTTTTTGCTCTCCATAATAATGTATCCGCGTATAATTATCTCGTCGTATCTCCAATTTTTGGATACAGTCATCTGAAATTTATGAGTAAAGTGGCAGATACATTGGCAGATGCTGGGCATAATGTGGTATGTTGGAAGTGTAGAGTTATTAAGAGGAATTCCTGTTTCAGACACTGTTGCAAACTTATGTTTATGAACATTGGGGAACTATTCGAGTGGCAAAGAATAAGAACGTTGAGGTATTTAAACGATTAATTTATCTGTAAAAGTTGAACTGTTTCAGGTGATTGACTACTACAACAAAGATGCGCCAAGCCACGAACAATCGGCCAGTGTTTTCAAATTCTTCTGGGATAGTGAGATAGTGAATAATCCAATTACAGGAGCTATTGCCGTATGTTCAAATTTTCCAAAATCCTTTAATACTCTATTTATTTTCAGCCAATGTTCATACTGTACAACGAATTCAAACCAATGTGCGATAGTGAGTTTGATTATGATTTGATAAGAACTAGAGTGATGTCTTCCCATTAACTCGTCATGGAGACAAAAATTTCGAAACACATCAAGTTGTTGAAACTATTTGTTCTGACAGAAAACAATCGGTTAAAGGTTGAAAATTGGGAAAAGGGAGAAATAAGAGGGATAGAGTAAAGACCATTGGAACAAACATTGTTTTCGAAGTTCAATAGAAAATAACAATAAAATAAATAATAGATTCAACTATTCTCAGAAATCCTCACTGACAAAGAATTACACAAAACAATATTATCCAAGAAGTTCGATGGATATGTTGCAGAAGCTTTTGACTTCTGTTCGTTATGTGAGCTTTTGTCTGTTCAACATTCTATTTATGTTCAAGAGGTTCAGATCTTGGTGACCATCTCAAACAGAACCTCATGCCAATGTTCTCCACAATCAAAAACATTCCTGGATCTCATGCAATCGGAGAACCATCTGCATTGAATTTCGCTCCATGTAAGATTTTAATACGTACTCCAGTATCCGAAAAAAAAAACTATTTCCAGCACTTCATACAAATTATGGGTCAGATCAGACAGTTTTCGATCGTATTCAAGATATCACTGCATTCACCTCCTTCCATTATGCATTTTCAAATCTTTATCAGAGACAATACAATCAAGCATATTCACTTTTGAATGGAGACGTTAGACCATGGAAAGATATTCTACAGACATCCACTTTCTTTTTCTACAACAACAATCCTTATATTGGTTTTCCAATTCCAACTCTTGCAAAGTCTGTAGAGATCGGAGGCTTCACAATAGATCCACCGAAGAATGTGAAGTTGGAAGAAGAGTTTGATTTAATTCTCAATCTTCGAAAATCAACAGTTTTAATTTCATTTGGAACAGTGGTGCAGTCTGCAGATATGCCTGAGAAATTCAAGTGAGTTCTGGTTTTCTAACCATTCTATAAACAAGATATTTACAGAGACGGACTGATTAAGATGTTTGCTAAACTTCCCGAAACCACATTTATCTGGAAATATGAAGTCGAAGATGAAGCCTTCTCGAAGCGTCTTTCTCAAAATGTGATTCTTCGGAAGTGGGTACCCCAACCAGCACTTCTAGGTAACTAGCAAATGAACGTTATCCAAAAAATAATCATCTTCAGCTGATCAACGTCTAAATCTTTTCATAACACACGGTGGTTTGGGAAGCACATTGGAAGTTGCATACGCTGGAAAACCATCTCTCATGGTAAAAAATTGCCTAGACGCTAATAAAAGCGGTTTTACAGATTCCCATATTCGGAGATCAAATGCTCAACGCGAAAATGTTGAGTCGCCACGGAGGAGCCATATCCTACGATAAATACGAATTGGGAGATTCGGAAAAACTTACGAAAACTGTGAAGGAAGTGATCTCTAACAGGAAATACAATGAAAATGCCATACTTCTTGCTGAAATGTTGCAAAGTCAACCAATTAAACCGAAGGATAACTTGTTGAAACATGCAGAGTTTGCTGCTCGGTGAGAGATCCCTACCCTATTACAACAATCGGAAATAATTTCAGATTTGGAAGAGTTCATGCATTGGAACCATACAATGTTCATTACAACTTCATTCAATACTACATGCTCGATGCTTATGTCATTCTCGTGTCTTTCGTTCTTCTTTTCCTATACGTGGTTCATCTGATTGTCAAATTTGTATATAGACGCATGTGCAAGTCAAAGCCGAAAACTGAATAATTAGTATTCATGTACATAAATTTTTATAATAAAATTGTCCGAACTCTCATCATATTTCAAGATATTTCCGATAACATTTAGGATCCTTGTAGTTTATGAAAAATGCTCGAGCTCCTCCATTTTTTGTTGTTGTCGGTTTCATAAACACGAATTCCGAATTGAGTTGCATTGGCTTAATCATTTCTATCCATTGATTTCCATGTCCTTTTGGAACTTCTATTATCATTTGACAGACGGAGATTCCTTGCTTAGACAGCCATCCATCTTGTTTCAAAGCATCCCAGAATGGATATGTTCCATAGTACGTCTTTATCCAAAGAGTGTCGATTTTCTGAAAAAAAACCTTCAAGTATTGTGAAACTCGAAGAGGATCGTACAGTTAGTTTCAGTTCAGTTATGTAGTTTTCGAACCGCTTCTGTCGCATTGTTTTGTTAACCAGTAAATCTTCAAGAAAGTATCACAATTGTCAGTGAGGTTTCAAATAACTCACTGTTTTCCATGACTTCCATAGTTAAAGTATCGCCTCCTCTACCTATCGAATATTGTTGGAAGTTACTATACTCTTGACTATTTTCAACCAAACCACTGGTACCATACATCTCTAAATTCGGAATCTTTTCTTTGAGCCAAACTTCCGCCATCGTTTCTTTGTCGACTCCCAATGTAACTAATGTGTTGTTTTCTTTCTGAAATAGTTCATATGATTGGTTAATATTCAAAAAACCAACACATTTGGGAAGAACCGCCCAACTGCTTGTTTCGAATTCTCTAACTTCAATATCTCGAATCTCTGGTTCTTCATCGCAAACGGATAACACAGAATTAAAATTGAAAAGAAGTCCTTCTGGATTCCCGAAAAACCGAGCAAGAAGTGGAAAAACACATTTCGAAAAACTCTTCTGAATTTCTCTCATGTCCAGTTGCGGTTTCTCAATTTCTTTAGTTAAGTTGCACGGTGGAAGATCATTGTAATTGTATTCTGGTAGTGGTTTCTGTAAACTGATATTTGAGAAAGAGGGAATCGCAAGCTTAATTATTTCCCTATCCTTACTTTAATTGATGCTTCATCGTCCTCGGCCACTAGAACGATTTTGTCAATTGGATGAACCTTCTTATTCGAGTTGTATTGGATAAAATGAATCATTAGTACTGTAATCGCAAATAACGCAAAAATATAGAGTAAAGAATAACAGATCCGAAGATTGGGATCTAAAAAATTAAATATGTAGTTTTTGAGAAATCAGAAGAAACTCACTTTTGTAATCTCTTTCCATTTTTCGAATCCTATGAACTGGAGAAGAGGAACAAAATATCTAACATCCTTTTGATGGGAACTTTTTGTTAATAGATGAAATCTTTGCGTTCAATTTTTTATTTTTCCAAGTAAAAAATGCTTATCGGATCTTCTGTAGCGGATCCCAATGTCAGCGACGGAACGTTCCTGGGCTTTTTTTCGAAGGCGTATAACTGGATTGTAGAAGAAAACTTTACAACTTTTGTTCGAAACAGTTTACTGTTATTTACACATATGTAGATTAAAACTTTAAACTAAAACTAATATTGTCAATGCAAATATTTCCTAATACATTCTTGATCTCCAACATTCAAAAGATATGTCCTTGTTAATTCTCCTTCTTCCGTTGCCATTGGTCTCATAAAAATGAATCTTTTTTCTTGAACAAGAGGTTTTATCAATCTGAACCATTGGACTGCATCATCTTTTGTGATTTCAATGTTGACTTGACACACTTTGACTCCCATTTTATCAAATTCTCCATCCTTATTCAGATATTTTTCATATTCGAAATTTCCTGCATTCGGATTGATCCACAACATATCAATTTTCTGAAAATACAACTTCAAAAAAATCTTTAGACTTCAGAAAATTGATACCTTCACCGCAACAGTTTCATTGAAATATAGTTGCTGATTGATGGCGGCCACAACATTTTTATCGGAATATTTATCATTCTGATCTTTCATAAATACTTGATTTCCGTCTGTCGAGAGAGCTAATTGGTCGAATCTGTCATATGCATTGTTCTTCGCATGAAATGGATCAGTTCCAAAAGTTTTCAAGTTTTTTAGAAGAGCTTTCAATCCTTCTTCTGATTTCGTGTTATCAGTGGCTCCCAATGTAACCAGTGTAGTGTTTTCCTGCTGAAAAAATACACAAAGGTAAAAAATATTTAAATAAATTTACTCACGCAATTAGGCAGTACTGCCCAATACTGTTTCTGTCCGTTATCAAAAGACCGAACTGGAATTCGAGATGTCTGATCTTCCTCGTCACATACATAAATCGTATATGGCCAATTGAAGAGCATTCCTTGAGGATTCATAGCGAATCTCATTAAAATCATTGAAGCACATTTGAAGAATTCGTTAACAATCAATTCCGCGTTATGAAGAGGTTTCGGAGATTCCGTTGCGAAATCACAGATGGGCAATTCTTCATAATTGTAGGGAATTAGTGGAGGCTGAAAATATTATTTTGGTTTAAAAGATTTTCAAACTTCAGACTACCGTTGAATCAGATGAAATGAGTTAGATCATTCTTCAGACTACAGTATACTCACCGAAGGCGTTGTAGTAAATGGAAGTTTTTGTCCTGATTCCTGCTCAATGATAAAATTTCTCGAATTCGACTCATTATTTTGTTCCTGTGGATGCGAAACATCATGAGCTGGACCTTCACTGAGAAAATTGACAGCCAGGAAAACAATTATCAAAATGATCGCACAGTAGTAAAAAATACTTTTGCGGTACCTATAGAACTCTGAAAAAAGTATAGTCACAGTGAGATGCGAACGTTAAAAAACCTTTAAACCTTCCAGTGTTGGCAACAAAATCATTGTGAAGCAATTGGTAGTTGACCATTATTCTTCAATGAAACGCTAGCTTCTTTTCCATTTTTGGGATAGACGAATCGAAACAAAACGCGGAGATTTCAATCTCTATTTGCCACTTTTCATCGATGTTCGAAACAATGAAGGAACTAGAAGTCCAAATAAATTCGCCATGTTTCATTTAGCGTAAATATTTTTGAATACAGTATGAATTTTTGACATTTAAAAAATATGCATGCATCTTTTTACGGCTTGCTGTCATTTCAGCTCTCAAGAAAATGAAATCGTTGATTTTATACAAATTTGAAACAAATTGGGAAAAATGGAGATGATCGTTTCGATCCACTTCAAGATTAAACTGACAAATAATTATTCCGAGTTTGTCAAATTGTCCATCCTTCGAAAAATACGACCAATATTCGAATTCTCCGCCGTCCGTGTTGATCCATAGCATATCGATTATCTGACACGGGCTTAATGAGAAAAATTTCGAACATTTATAACTCACTTTTTCCTGAATGAGCTCTTTAAAAAACGAAGGAACAGAAAGGTCTTTTAGATTCACTATTTCCCCATGATTGTCATATATTGTATGTATTCCTGTGTCGTTAATTCCAATTGCGTAGTTGTAAAAATTGTAATAATCATTGTTTTTCGAACCATAGGCACTTGTTCCGTAAGTTTTCAAGTTAGGGACTGCATTTTTCATTGCTCGAATAGCCGTGGGATCTTTTCCTATTCCCAAAGTTAAATGAGTATTTGAATCGTTACATTGTGGAAGGATTCCCCAGTAGATTTCGTCGTTTCCTTGATAAGTTTCTACTTGAATGTTCCGTATGAGGTCCTCTTCTTGACATCCAGAAACAATAAATGGGAAGAATAAAAGAAACTGGTCTGACTTTGCTTTAAATCTGATCCATAATGGATAAGAGCAAGAATAATGTAGTTTGTAGAGAGAATCAGCCAAACGATGAGATGATAGGTTGTTGCAAGTTCGAACGGAATTTCGATCCAATTCAGCGTTTGAATACTTATATCGAAGATGAGTAACTGAGGATTCAGAAGAATCCAAAAGAGTGAGAACAATAAAACCAATGAGAAAAAGAAATAAAAAATAAGAAATGATAGCAGTAGGAAGAATTGACATTTGATCTCTATTCACACTCCATATTTGTATTCTTTCCTCTTTACGGACGGTGATCCAATAGATCTGTATCTCGAAAAAGTTTTTCCGATGAAACCTGGATCCGTATACACTTTTAAGAGGACGACAATTAGTTTATTATGGCATTTATGATGTGAAAACCCGCGAAAAAAAGAAGATGACAAAAACAAAACAATCATAAAATGGCAGTAACAGGATCCGTTTTTCGGGAAATACAATGACAGATTTTCTTGAGAATCCGATCGTTGACACAAAACGACGAGTTACCGTTTCTGAGAGTGTAGAGATATCGATATGGAGTTGAATAAAAACTTACTTATTATTCCTTTCAATTTCTCCTAGAGAGGACCATACATTTGTTTTCAGATTATGCTCTAATGTAGATTCTAGTAAAGCATGGCTTGGGGGTTTGGCACGAACGACTATATGATATCTGAAATTTGAAAATGTTTTGGTGTTCTTTGTGTTCATGCATACTGTAACGAAAAAGATTGCAATGGAGCATCATTTGATTTGACATCATTGACAACACTTAGCATCGGTAATCGAACAGATGAGAATTCAACATTAGCTATTTTCATAGGAGTACACATGTACTCTTTCAGTTCTTTTGAATCGATTTCATATTCTTCTGTTTGTTCCGTATTCTCTAGTAGGTCATTCACTATTCTCATCAACTCTCCAGCTGCTTCTTTAGCTTCTGTTGTCGGAATTTCAATCTCCGAGAAACAAGGGCAGAAATCGGATGGAATCTGAAAGAAGGATGAGCGTTCCGATAAGAATCTAAAAGTGAAAAAAAAGAGAAATTAAATAGAAAACTAACGCCTGCTTCGAAGCATCCTGTTCTTTTTGGGAAGGAATCGAAATATGAATAACTTCGTGTTCGATCAGTCTGAGACAACTTTTCTCCAATTTTACCGCTTGCTATTTTTCGAAGAGAATTGTTCACATCGAATTGAGTTGTCATCAGTTTCGAATTTTGGAGAAGATTTTGAACAATCTGAATCAATATGTCTAGGTTTTCAGACAAAAGTAACTTACATGTGGGTACTTCTTCTTAACGTCTTCTGGAATTCTGATGGAATGAAATGGCATTCTTGATTCAATTCTTCCTATTACAGTTTCTCTGATTTTATCATATCTGTGTCCATGATCAGAGAAAACAATAACAATTGAATCTTCCAATTTGGGTTCATTCTTTTTGAAAAACTCCTCAAAATCGTCGTCAGTTCTTCCAATCAAATTCAGAAATCCATGACTCATATCTTGCGACCACCAGAATGCAAATTTCCGTTTCTTGTCGTACTTCTCCAAAAATCTGTCAAAAAGAAACCGTAGTATATGTGACATAGACCACACTTTTCAATTTGAGAATCACATAATGATAAGAATGAAAACGCACTTTTCAATGTATTCCAATTGTATTTTGTGTTGTGGTTTGTTATCATAACAAGAAGCGGCAGATCGTCTGGAAATGAGTGACCAGAAAGCGGATATCCAAAATGGACGAAGATAATGATCCGTTGGTTGTTTGAGAAATCCCTGGAGAAGGTTCTTATAGGTAAATGTTCCAATATCCGGGCGGTCTTCAGCAAAAAGAGTTGCGTATCCATTCTCACTGAATGCCTTCCACACGAAATCGTAATCATCAAATGCGATATGCCAACTTTCGTTCATTTCAGCTTTGAACTCCTGGAATTAACCATATTTCTCAATTCCATGTTTACCTATATTCACCTGCACACTAACTCCTCGTTTCCCGGTCAGAATAGCTAACAGATTACCGTAAGTGTTATCATGAATCTTCATGTGTCCTTTCAAATCAATAAATCCAGAATCTTGCATATATTTGTATGTTTTCGGCATCTGACGAATGAAATTACTTCGAGACATTGAATCCAATCCAATCATGATAACAGATGGAAAATCTGAAGCGGATTCTTCTATTGGTTTATTTCTGATATTAATCTTCTTCGGAACAATTTGGGCATAATGATATTTGAAAATTTCCGTTCTCAACAAATTGTCAGATTCACAAGTAATCTCGAACATTTCATCCGAAATTTCAAAAGTCATTGATTTTGATAGATCCAGAGGGACGGGTGTTCCATATTTCACATCCAGGTCTGTGACATTTTCGTCGTGACTGACTTCCACTTTGAAACATTTTACATTCTTTACAATTTCAGCATCAAACTGAAATAAAATACATGTAATGAGGAAATGCATATATCTATATTCTAACCGTAATTGTTCCGTTTTCAAAAGATTTGACAGCTTGAACTTGAACAGAAGAACATACAAGAGCAGAAGGTTTTGAATAATACGAGAGAATCGAGGGATCCCATGGGTCAACTTCTGGAATCACACATTCTGACTGCTTCTGATTTTCTCGTAGTTTCTGAAAAGAAAAATTAACTTTGAAAAATAGAGAAAAGTCTTACTTGTAGGTACACAAAATGTGGATGCTTTGAGAAATCGGTTGAGGATTGTAGAAACCCGTAATAAGTGACGAAACAGATCAAACAAAGAACGAAAACTTTTGAATAGTATGCGATGTAGTGTGAATAATTGTAGACTATTCTGGGAAGCATCATTTTGAATCAGATAAATCTGAATTACGGATGCATTGAGTGCCGAAGAGAAATAGCCACGTTCGAATGCGTTCCGCTGCTCCGATTTTTTAGGAAACAGGAAAAAAGGAGTTCAAATGTTCAGAAAGCCGCGTTTCCTTGGAAACGAATGCAAGCGAAACAAAATAAGTTGAAGAGAAAAAAGTGGTCTCAATAATTGCAGAGTGTTCTGGGATTCATCATATTCATTCAGATGAATCTGAAATACGAATGAATTGAGTGGCGAAGAGCCAAATAGCCGTGTTCCGCGTTTCCTTGGAAATGAATGCAAACGAAACAGACTAGATTGAAAAGAGAAAAGAAAAAAGAAATCTCAAAAGAGGGATGCAACTCCGAAACAATAGCAAAATGTGTTAGAAATTCAGAATTCAAAGAAGAGACCAGGTGACTTATGAACAGAATGAGCAGAAAGAAGACTACAAAATCAAATGATCTTTCTTTTTAAAAGAATTGTGGGTGGAGTATAAGCACACTTTGTATATTTTTGCACCTCATAAAAAGTTTATGGTTTGTTTCTGAACAGTGCGCTGAGCATGGACACGGAATAGGCGAAGAAAATGGGCAAGGACGACACAAACTCTATCGGAGAGAAATAAAAAATATAAGTTTATTAGATAGAGATGTTGCAAGGAAAAAACCATTTCTCACTTTGCTTTTGTGACGCGCGATATCAGAAGATCAAATTTTTAGTATTTCGTGATAAGAGTTAATAACACTTTTTTGTTTTGAGCAACTGAGACTGATTACTCTTTTTTAGGAAGTGATGACGTCACTTTGATAGGAAGTCAAGAACACTATTTTGATGAGAAAAGCTTGGAAGGTAAGTTTACTTTTTCCTCCCTCTCGGAGGATCCTATGTCTTTCTTGCAGTGAAAAAATATGCCAATTGAATCAAACAAAAGTAAACAACCGGAAATGAGTTGTTCCATTCTCATATATCGGGAAATGTATGCAGTTTTATCATTCAAAAATATGAGAAGACAGATTAATACAATACATGGCTACTTTTGTTGTTGTAAGTGCATTTCGGTTTATAGGATTGTTATTAGTGTTTTCGACAATCCACTACATTCGATAACTGTAAGGAATGTTTATTCGGTAAAGCTGATTTAGAAGCGTTGAAATAACGAAATTTCAGAAAAAATATATACAGTAATTCTCAAAAGTTTATGTACATAAGAAACAAATGACAAGTGTTATTCATAGGCAACATCATTTCCAATCCAAATTTTATCGCCTTCGAAAACACGAATGTACTCCAAGTTATAGGGATTTATGGAGAACTTCAAAGTACGATCTTTTCTTCTTAATGTTAACACCTGAAAATTTGATAAAATCTTATCTGAAGTTCGCATTTTTCCTACCTCAGAAGACCCGTAGTAGACGATTCCAGTTGGAAGAATTCGAGTAATTTTTTGTTTTTCATCCAAAGTTTCAAACCGTTTTTCACAATTTTGTACCGACATCACTGAACACGTTACCCTTTTCAGAGAAGAAAGTGGACAGAATGGTGGAGAACTCTGCATTTTTCAATTTTAGTTTTTTCCTACAATTTTTAACTTACATCACTACACAAAGTGCTATTCACAGCGAATGACTTTCCGTTTCTTTCCACTAAAAATTGGTTCGAGATTTCATAAAATTCATAGATTTTTTGATCCGTCAAGATTTCTCCGATATCTGCACAACGCCTGGCGACGACCGTCATTTTTTCGTCAGTTTCCAGTTGTAAACGAATGGAATAAACTCCAGTGAAATCATCTTTGATACACTTCACATCCGTTGCTCTCATTTTTGATTCGAGATTTCTATCGAAGAACTGAAATTACATTACTAGGACCGATAATTAGAATTGCTCGGACCTTATTGTTTCGAAGAGTTTTTCCAATATATCCTTGAATTTCGTTATCGTACAGAAGACTGTTGACATCTTTCGTGAAATCTCCAATTTGTTTCTCCAATCTTCTCGATTCATCATTTCTATCATTTCGATCAGATTCTTCATGCGATTCCAATGCATTCTGGATATTCCTAAATTCATAAACCTTTTTCTTTATTGTCTCCTATTATCGTATACCAATTCGTGTTCAGTACACCGTCTATGACACTAAGACCAATGTCAGAAGTCGCAACCTTAACTCCCATCTTGACACCTTTTGCTCCATATTTCAGAGTTTTTGCTCCGTACTTCAAAACAGGCCTTGCATATTTCCCTGTTGCTCTTCTAAACTCTGCAAATCCCTTCAAGACTCTTGTTGCTGTCCCTCGTTTGCTCCGATAACGATCTGGCTCATTGAATTCTGAAAGTCTACGTTATGTTTCGAAATTAAAATCTCAGCAACTTCTGCATTCCTCGTTAATGATATCAGTAAGCACATTGTCCCGATATTTCAAATAAATCGAATCACTTGTGATAGTCTTTCCAGATGGGATTCTGATAATAAATTACATGTTTTCTCCTTGAATAAACCGTGGAACTTACGAGATTTGCTCGGTCTTACAAGACTGTCGTACACCTTCTAACTGCTCACTGATTGCATAGTTCACAGTAAACAGAACAAAAAGAAGTAGGATCAATTGACGATTCATAACGAGTCAGTTGCGTCTGTCTCATCCTTGAGCAGTACTCTTTTATAGTACTATTGTAGAACTTATCGTATTGTCCTGAAACTAAAACAAACAACTAGCCTTTTGGCAGTAATGTACTAATTTAGCAGAAAGAAGAATGGCATGAGTCAGAAATCAACAAGCAATCACGAGTGGAAGAAGCGATTATCTGAATGAAGAGTTGTGTTGTCTTCCGGTAGACAGTTTGTCAATGATTCAAATCAGCAAGATTATTGCTTTTGAACAGTCAAACAGTAAAACTCAGTACAATAGTACATTTAATTTTTATTCACAGTACGAGCAATAGAGCATGTAACTTTGGCGTCTAGTTGAAGTCAGTTGAGATAGCCGGTGGTCATTAACGTTTGGTTCGGGTAGTTAGCCTTGATATGGCTTTTGGTAATGAAAATGGGGATTTAGCCCCCTATGCTATAAAATTGGATAAAAGAGATGATGACTATCACACGGTTGAGTTTTTGTGGCGCATTTGTGACATCTGCTGAGCCCGTGATAGGAACCTTATCCGGCTTGATCGTATAAATTTTAGATGTTGACCCATCGAATGGGAATTTAGGCCTTCCGAATGACGTTCAGAACTGTAAAAGGGCGCGAATGCTGCGCTGCATGTCGAAATTTTATTCCAGAAAAGATGGCTTCTTAAACTAAAACTTTGTCCAATTTCCCACAATCAATGCATTTTGAGTTAGAACTTGTCATTCAACTGATCATACTAAACATGCGATTAAAAGTTGAAAGGTGCCGCAAAAATATGTCGTTCGAGGTTTGGATTTAATATTTATAAGTCATTTTCTCGTAACTCTTATCCATTAAGTTTGTTCTTGTTTGTATAGAATTATGTTGTTCTGTTCCTGATAGCAGAATCTCGCTAATCCCTACCAATATAAGCATAATTTAACTCAAATGATATAAACAAAGACGATGAATATTCATTAAGTACTTTATTCAATTCAGAGCCGAATAAAATAAAAACCAAACAATGTGCTCAATAATTGAAAAGAATAATGAAAATGAGGGAATCCTCCAATAGTCACCAATTTAATATTTCTTTCGTTGATCAAATATTTTTTCATTTCCTCAGATGTTAAGTTTGTTTGAAAACGGACAGCTGAAAGTTTGTTTTCTCGAATTTGCATTTATAAACTTAATTTACCATCCGAGCAGACATTCGGAGTTAGAATGAGCAAGAGAATAACAAAGTTGGTGAACATTTTTTACAATGAGCAATATTAGTGACGACTAGAAGATGACAGATTGGTTTTTGAAAGCAAGAATGAGAAAGAGAGATGGCGGGGACAGAGAGAAAGAAGATTTGGACGGAATGATAAAGAATAAGCAAGGGCAAATAAAAACAGAAAAGATAAAGTAATTATTGCACTGAAGCTGTTTTTTAATAAAATTGTACTCTCCAAAAGCAAATAAGATGAGGAAGTAGTTTAGTGTTCAACGATGATAGTGTGATGTGAATCAGACTCCTGCTTAAACTCTTTTCCTCCAATGATAATCGTCTCGTTGAATCGGGGAATGATATGATAAAGAGTTCGAGGACTGACTTTCCATAAATCCTGTAAATCATTCTGCTGAGTCAAAATTTGCTGAAAGAGTGTTAGTGTTAGTTATAAGACATGCAACATGCTTAAACTAACGGTGAAATCTCCATAAACAGCGAATCCTTGTTGTAGTTCTCTCACAAAGTTTTCTTTAGGCTCATTCTTCAAATGACACGATTGAAGTTTCTCTTTGTAGCAGTCAGTTTCACGGATAGAATCAGATGGACAGAATGTGAATGCATCAGACACACACTGCTCAGTATCCACTTTGTATACCTGCCCGTCCCTGTCGAAGGTTGCGGTCGGAAGGTCGTAATACTGATAATAGTTTTCAGTGATTGTTCCAATGTCGTCACACTGAAACTGTTTATTTGAAAAACTGAGGAAATTTCTCTCACTTACTCTCTTTATTTCTGTACTCTCCACTTTCGGAATCCGCAGTTTAAAATAGATCACAACTTGAGAATCGCGATGAGATGGAGAACAATGTACGCTTGATACTTGAATTTCGGAGAGAAGTTTTGCATTGTCCACTGGAATTCTTCTCTTGATTCTCTGAAAATAACAAGAATTCAAAACTATTTCTAATCTTGTTTAATACTCACATCCATAACAATGGGATGGTTGAGTAGCATATCGGAAATTGTTTCATTATGAATGAACAACTGAAGGCTTGTTCGGAAAGTCTGCTCCAGAATGATATCCACATTATCATCTTTTTGTTCTTTCAAAACTTCATCCAAGTTCTCCCAAATTTCTTGAAAGAATTTCCCGATCCCAGCAAACTTTACTTTTCCTTTCAAATTCTTCACATGGTTCAACTTTTGCACAATTTTTTCGATCCCTTTCAAAAGTTCGGGTCTCAAAAAACGCTTGCTTTTTTGATAAAATGAAATAAAATATCTGCTGAGACGGAAGATTCCACGGGCCACCGGCGAACGTTTGTCTCGTTTGCTCAATGAGGGAGTTTCTGAAAAAACACATGAATTGATAAGATAACATTTTCGAGAGCAGGACTCCGACATAACTAAAACTCCATCTGATAAAAAACTCAAATCACAGCCTACCTCGTTCTCTGAATCCGCACTCCTCAGCCAATATTCTGGTAACAGGAATGTGATTGAAGTTTATTCCAGAATCGAAAGCAAGTTCAATTGGTTCCTCATAGAAGTGATTGCCTACGGCATACCTACAAAGTCGAACATAATGTGTCTAGTTTTCAAAAAGCTGTTAACTTACGTTATGTTCTCAGTTCTACACGCTTCTCTCTCGATTGGAAGTTGAGTAAGATGGTCCCCAGAAATCAAAAGAGGAAGATGGGCAAGAATAATAATCAGAAGCATTGTGACCAGCTGAACGGCGATAGAATGGCCAATAGGTATACGCATATATGTATGACCGAGGCTTGTTTTTTAGAAGTTCTTTTCCTTAGTATAAGAGCACACTGGCAAAGTGCGATAAGAGTAATAGACTGACGTGCACACAGACAAGAATGAGGAAGAGCCCCGCCCTCTCTCCGAAAAAAGCATTTTAGCATGAGGAATTTTGAGGAAAATGTTGGAAAAGACAGAATGACGTTGGAAAAAGAGCTTTAGACTGAGCAAGCGTCCATAAACTTAATTCGAACAGTGGTTGAAAGCGTAATATCTTGGGAAATAAGTTTCAGGAAATTCCTCAGAATCTTTGCATAGATGTTCAAGAAATTATACGATTATTGAGATGAATGGTTTTATATACTCATTTCTACAAATTGTCAGTGTTTTAACTGACATGGTAAAGCGAACCGGATGAAAGACAAATGAGAGATTGATAGAATTAATATCCTGGAGCAGTGCGTGGTGGTGGGCAGTGGTCGCAAGTTCCCTCGGCTCCTGAGGCTCCATCTTCTCCTGGGGCTCCAGCTTGTCCTGGGGCTCCTGGGGCTCCCGGTGCTCCAGCATCTCCTTGTGGTCCTGGCCCTCCTGGTTGAGAGCTTCCGGCTTGTCCTGGTTGTCCTGGAGCTCCGGCTGGTCCTGGTGGTCCTGGTGGTCCAGCTGGTCCTGGGGTGCCTGGAACATCGACAACTTGTCCTGGGGCTCCTGGGGCTCCGGCGTTTCCGTTGGATCCTGGTTGTCCGGCTGGTCCTGGTGGTCCAGCTGGTCCTGGTGGTCCTGGAAGAGCAGCTCCTCCGGATTGTCCTGGGGCTCCTGGAGCTCCTGATGGTCCCTTTTGTCCTGGGGCTCCGGCTGGTCCTGGTGGTCCGGCTGGGCAATCGAAGCAGAAGCTGTCTGGTCCAGCAACGGCATCCTCGGAAGCATCTTGTCCTGGGGCTCCATCGTTTCCTGGGGCTCCGTCATTTCCTGGAGCTCCGTCTTGTCCTGGGGCTCCAGCTGGTCCAGCAGCTCCGACTCCGCAAGAGCAGCATGATCCTCCAGCAGATCCTCCGAATCCTCCAACAGCGGCGTCATTTCCGTACGATTGACGACGGGCCTTGCGGGAAGCTCCAGAAACTCCGAGACTACGGTGGTAGGCATCTCTCTTGATACGTCCCTCAACTCCGGAAACTCCTTGGAACTGTAATCAAAATGGAAATGAAAAAAATATTCTAACTGATGAATCAACATACTCTCTTATACTCATCCCAAAGTCCATTTGATCTGTGTTGACAGAATTCAACCTCGGATTGAAGGGAAGATTGCACATGTTGCATGTAGTTGTAGAGCATTGGAACAGCAATGATAGCTGTCAATGTGGCAATCGTGGAAACGGCGATTCCGAAGAATGCAACCTTTCGGAGAGACTCCGTCTCTTGTGCAATCTGCTTTGGATCCTCCGACATCTGAAAAATTTTCAATGAATTTTGTTGAACCAAAAAACCAGAAGGAGAGAAGGTAAGAAATGAAGTGCTTCTCTCCTGCCGTTCTTCTCCTTTTATACCGCGCCTCTGCAACGACACCGTCAATATTACAATGAGAAGGTAGAAAAAGAGAGGCGGAGAAAAACGATAAACCTTGTGTGGGTTTACAATTGTGAGAACACTTATCCGTAGTGATAGTTGTGATTATGTTGTGATAGTGAGACAAGGAAATGAAGTGCGAGGAATTAGTCGAAGAAGTTAAACAATTGAAAGAAGAAATGAGTTTAACAATGTATACTTCTTTGTATATACTGTTCGTTGTTTCAAATCTTACTTATATATAATCCGCTAGGATTTCTGTCCGGTCTTGGTCAGGGTGTCCGCTTTAGTTTTCCGAAAGATAAAGAATTTGGTCGCGCCACAAAATCGAACCCGCGACTACTGCGCGGCAGTGCAGCGCGATACCGACTGCGCTACATGTGAAACAAGAACCAAGTGGCCAGTGGCGTATAAAAACTAAGCAAAATTGAGCGGCAGCGCCGCGAATCCAGCCTGCGGTAAGCAGGCTGGTAAATAATAATTTTTAAAATGAGCATAGAGATCATGAGATATTTTCTCCAACATTCTTTAAACGAATAACAAGTAACCTCAGGAACAGCTCCTCCCGAAATCCATAAAATACGTAATTAAAAGATATTATTATCGTCTCAAATTTCAGTGTGTATACTTTTCCTCCGTACTTTCGCTAGAGCATGCTCAAAACTTCAAGAGGCAGATTTACTCAAAATGAACTTCGAACTTTTGTTTTTTGTTTGAATGATTCAAGAATAGTCTTCAACCTTAAATTTTAACGGAACTGTTCATACGACCCGAAAATTCAAAATTCAAGCTAATGGATAAGCTTAGACCGCATTCACTTATTCCTCCGTAAACCATGTTTTGTAAAAAATTATAAGGTTGCTCAGCTAACAATACACTTTTTGTGCAAAGAACTAATCTATGTTCTTTTGTCTTCCATTTTCGGATCACTTGTCTGTACCATAGCAAGCAGAAATCGAGAAAAGGATTTTGTGGAATGAATTGTTTGAGCACCTTAAACCAAAAAGAACCTTTCATATTTTCTGACTGCTGATTTCTTGGTCCCTATTATCACCCAACTGTGGTTGTCCGATGCCAATTATCTATAAATGATCTTAAGAAAAGATCCATTTGAACTGAGTTTTTACACTATTCGGTGAGGTGTTGATTTTATTCTTGTGAACATTTGCAACTCTTTCGATATCTAATTCACAAATACCGTTGATCTGACACTTTAGTGTACACAATTTTTTTTAGGTTTTCATTATCTGATTTCGCCGTTCGTGCTTAACCCGAGGGAACATAAACCAGTTTATTTTTTCTCGTGTTCCCTCACTTCCGTTTTTCAGTCGCATTGTTTCCCAATTAACGACCACTCATCAAGGCTGAAGAAGCTCTCATTTCTTCTCGACTGACCCCTTGTTCCAATGGCCTTCAGAAGTCTTTGTTCCCAAATTATTTGGTAATTCAAACGGCTACCCGGCTTCTGTTTACTGCGTACCACCTATGCTGTAACATTAGCATCACTTCTTGAATTCCTTCTTCCGCATTACGATCAGTTTCTGGCGTCTTGTCACAATAGTAACTGAAAACTAATAGACAAAGTACATGGTTTGAAGAGAGAAAAAGAAATAGAAAACATTTCAGATGACTGACAAATATTCGAATTATACCGGTAACCAGATGCATTCTTTTCTGTCTTCTCACCACTCACACCCCATTTTATGAGTTTTTTGCTAACCGTTGGTTCAGAATAATAAAGAAAACGAAGACGGTTTCCGAATCTCAGAATTTCAATTACCGAAGCGACCTTGTCCTTTTTCTGTCTTCATAGGCTTTTTCTTTCACAAAAGCCAATCAACTGCCACTTTCTTTTTCCTGTGTTTCATCATTCATAGCTGTTTTAACATTCCGTTTTTGAATCAAATCCATTTATTTTTATGATTCTACTTTGATTGGGACTAATCGTTCAATAAACAAAAAATACACATGAGATAAAGCAGAGATGAAGAAGGGAGATGTCATTGATTCGCTTAATATCCTGGAGCAGTGCGTGGTGGTGGGCAGTGATCGCAAGCTCCCTCGGCTCCTGAGGCTCCATCTTCTCCTGGGGCTCCAGCTTGTCCTGGGGCTCCTGGGGCTCCTGGTGCTCCAGCATCTCCTTGTGGTCCTGGTCCTCCTGGTTGAGAGCTTCCGGCTTGTCCTGGTTGTCCTGGAGCTCCGGCTGGTCCTGGTGGTCCTGGTGGTCCAGCTGGTCCTGGGGTGCCTGGAACATCGACAACTTGTCCTGGGGCTCCTGGGGCTCCGGCGTTTCCGTTGGATCCTGGTTGTCCGGCTGGTCCTGGTGGTCCAGCTGGTCCTGGTGGTCCTGGAAGAGCAGCTCCTCCGGATTGTCCTGGGGCTCCTGGAGCTCCTGATGGTCCCTTTTGTCCTGGGGCTCCGGCTGGTCCTGGTGGTCCGGCTGGGCAATCGAAGCAGAAGCTGTCTGGTCCAGCAACGGCATCCTCGGAAGCATCTTGTCCTGGGGCTCCATCGTTTCCTGGGGCTCCGTCATTTCCTGGAGCTCCGTCTTGTCCTGGGGCTCCAGCTGGTCCAGCAGCTCCGACTCCGCAAGAGCAGCATGATCCTCCGGCAAATCCTCCGAATCCTCCAACAGCGGCGTCATTTCCGTACGATTGACGACGGGCCTTGCGGGAAGCTCCAGAAACTCCGAGACTACGGTGGTAGGCATCTCTCTTGATACGTCCCTCAACTCCGGAAACTCCTTGGAACTGTAATCAGAATCGGAATGAGAACATATTCGAACTGATGAATCAACATACTCTCTTGTACTCATCCCAAAGTCCATTTGATCTGTGCTGACAGAATTCAACCTCGGATTGAAGGGAAGATTGCACATGTTGCATGTAGTTGTAGAGCATTGGAACAGCAATGATAGCTGTCAATGTGGCAATCGTGGAAACGGCGATTCCGAAGAATGCAACCTTTCGAAGAGACTCCGTCTCTTGTGCAATCTGCTTTGGATCCTCGGACATTTTTTCTTAAATTCAGAAATCTATGACCTAGACGGAATTAAAGAGACACCTTACCTGTCACTGGACTTCAGAAGCCAAGTGATTTTAGAACCACGTCTTCCGCTTTTATACCAAGAGGCATAGTGTCAGCGTCTCTTCTTCTTTCCCACTATTCTTTTCAAAAACTGACTAAATATTACACAGGCATAGTGTTGCGGCGCGCAGTGTGAATGAAAACAAAAAAGGGGAGAAACTGGAGAGAATAGAAAAGAACAGAAGGAGATAAGCAGTAGGTGAAAAAGAAAGGTTTTGAGTGAACTAATCAGGAACAATTACAGCGCAATTTCATTTTGTGTAAACGAGAAGCTAAAGTTACTGACAAATTAGTTCATTTTATGATTTCTTCAATACAGTGAAACAAAAATCTTCATAAAGTCAACGGACAGTCAAATGGCTATTAATGATTTGGCTTTTGGCTTGCCGTTCCTTCGTCACATCGCCGAGACCTCCTCCTGGACCAAGAATCAATCGATGGATACTGTCGTGACTGCGATATTGAGGTCCAATGATACGAAAATGTCTGAAATTCGTTTTTCAAAACGAATTTCGCTCGTTCAACTTGCCGAATAATGCAGTCTCTTCCTTTTTGATGATTTTTCAACACGGTCATTTGAAGTGTCATAACTCTTCGAGGGGTGTCCAGCCTATCCACCAAGCGAATTTTCTGAAAAAAAGTAGTTGTTCTTGCTACGGCCTTTGGGTTCTCACTCACAACCCAACCTTTCGGCTGACTCATTCTACGATAAACCTGATGAGACCAATCGTTGGATCCCCATCCGAGATCAATTCTGACTCTAAAAAAAGTGTTTTATGTTGACTCGAAACCTGTGAATTACTCTTGCGGGCAATATGTGTCGTCTCTTGTATAATCCAAATACAGCATCACAAACGAAACTTCCGTTTTCTTCGCAAACGTGGCAATAGCATGATGAGGAGGAGTCATGTCGGTCCGCCAAGCCAGATCGGGACTGTCGCTGAGAAGTTCATCAACTCCGTCAGCTGAAACTTCGTTTTTGAAAAAAAAAAACACTTTGGTCACGAACTAACAAAAAGAAACACTCGATAAACTGATAGTAGCTTCCCTGGTGATGTCGCGTAGATTTTTGGAATTGTCGAAAGCTGTTGTCCAACCTCGGGACGAGCTTTTGTCGACTGTAAAGGTCATTTCGGTGTGACGATGTCCGTTGAGCACTGAAAATAAATTTTATACGTATTTTTCTTTCAGGTGACACCCGAAACTTACTTTTTAAGTTCGAATACAAATAGAATCAACAGAAAAGTTTGGATTATTCAGCAAACTTTTTTCCGGAAAAGAATAAATTTTAATGACGGTAGTCCGCATTTTGGCGTCGGTGCAGCATAAACGACGACACGTTGCACACATCTATGAATTTGCGTCCGAGTGGCTCAGCCGGTAGTGACGCGGTACCCAAAGCGCCACAGGTTCGAGCCTACCTGAGATAGGTTTTGCCGAAATTAGAGCCAACCACCTTCAATGTTTAGACCAGTTCAAGAGCACATCATCACATCAAAATCAGACGATATTTATTTATTTGGAAAAAAAACTAATTCATTTAGATTCATAGGTGTCAATACTATTTATAACAGGAAAAAATTTCAAGTCTTGCTAGTGGTGGTTGATTGTTCTGTCATCTTGCCAGTAGACGTGCTTTCTCCGTTGCCCGTGGTCTCAATTGTGGAAGAAGATGTAATCCGGGCTCCTTGAGTTGTCGACGACGTTTGGATTGTTCCTGGTGCTGCACTTGAGTCACCTAGAAAAATATTCTCGTTTGAAAACAAACAATATGAACTCACTCAGCGCATTCTCAAAATCATCTTGGTTTGCTTCCAGTTTTATCATCGCATCTCGTCTTTCTTTTCTGGCTTCTTTCAGAAGTGTTCCATATGGTCCAATTCTGAATTCATATTAATTAATAATGATTACTATACAGCAACCCTACTTGAAAATCCTTCCTGCCCATCGCATAAAGCAGAGCATTGTGCCGACTCTATCTCCGGACTGAAGCACAGAACTAAAGATTACGATATTTCATTGTAACTCACCAGTCCACACGGAACAGTTCGAATCATAAGAAATCCCATGTAGAAAAATACAATCACAAATCCAGAAACGACA
The DNA here is from genome assembly GCA_963966625.1 of Caenorhabditis zanzibari. Taxonomy (NCBI): domain Eukaryota; kingdom Metazoa; phylum Nematoda; class Chromadorea; order Rhabditida; family Rhabditidae; genus Caenorhabditis; species Caenorhabditis zanzibari. Next base: position 11,218,331 of record OZ016472.1, on the reverse strand, counting down.
GATCCAATGGCGAAGGGAATGCTCACAACTATTCCAATAACGATTCCGATAATCACACGGAATACGATGGTGACTACATCAATAGGAACAAGGAAATCATGGGAGTCTCTTTCTTTGCGATATGCATCATAGGCTAAACTGGTCGGAATCAGAAAAACGGTGAATATTGGAATGTACAGAAATGCAATGAGATAGACGAATGGAAGCAAGATCCAGAGAACAACAAAATTCACATCGAGAACCAATTGAATGGAGCGGAAAATACGTTCGTAATCGGTGTATCCGAGACGACATTTGGAAGCTGAAATAATAAAAATGATAAGAAGTTGGTCTGATTATTCGATTCCAACCAGAGGTGAAATGAGAAGCAGGTCGACCAATAGGTTTCTCACATTGCCAACAGAAAGCAGAGTTGCATACGGTATTCGCACAAATAACATAATTACATCCAGGTTCGTGCATATAGACAGATCGACATAACGGACATCGTTTGATATCAGAAGATGGAAGTGCAGCCATAATCGAGTGTTTGTACTGTTTGTGTTGTAAGTATCTTCTGTGTTCAATCGGCATATATTTCTCCAGTGCCGGCTCTTTCTCGTCTAGAACTGCATTTATGTCATTCTCATGTATCACTTGATTGCAATTGGCACGTGGACATTTGAATCGAGGATATCCATCCACTATTATTCGATTCTGTTTTCATTAATTATCTTTTGATCATTTTCAACGAATGCACAAACCTTGATATATTCTAGAATGCATGGAAGACAGACGACGTGTCCACATTGGCGCAGAATGATTCGTACCTAAAAATTTTAATTAATTTTTAAACCTTTTGTTCTCTCTAGAAACTTATAGATGCTTCTTTAGACACGTGCATTTTTGTGTGGTTTTTTCTCCTATCATTGGTCATCAAAAATTTATGAATTTATGTCATCATTACCGTGTAAACAATAGAAGCAGACATCAACGTAGAAATGGAATATACAGTTTGCCCAGATAAAATCTATTCTGATAAACCAAAATGATTATCATAAGGGTTGTAGTATAGAGAGAGATTTAACAGTCAATGATCTACTTGGTTTGAAAAACATTTCTTGAATCAACTCAACGTTTGGATAGAGATCCGAAGAAAATTACGGTCAAATTACAGTCTGAGTTGACCACAAAACACTATCTCAACTTACATCATTCTTCTCCTGGCAAACTTCACATCCAATTACTTCGAGCTCTTTTTTCTTCTCCTTTTTATCGTTTTCTCGTATTTGAACACACTTTTCTGTTAATTTTGATCCTTTAAATTCACTATTCTGTAATTCTAACAGTTCTTTTTGAACGAAACCCAACCAACGTGGCTTACACTTTCCGTCATCCTTGGAACTAATGTTTGTGTAGAAATGAATCAGAAAAGAAATATGAAAGTTTTTTTGGTTCAAAAAATTTATTAGGATATTAATAACTGTGGTTTCACCGTTGTTTTCACTGGGGGTCAATTGACTAGAAATGTGTTATGAAACTATACATGTAAACGGAGTGAATACAGAAAAAAATAAATCGAAATTTGTACAGAGAGTAACATTCAAAACATTGCACGCCTTCTTTCACGAAGAAGTCAAAGATCGAAGAGAAGCAATTTAAAGCCATAACGTCTGATAACATGACATTTAACTGTAGAATCCCAAATTTGGATCACTACAAGTTCCACCACTGATATGAGTAAGGTTTTGGAATGGTCCACAGCAGTTCGTTTGGGCCACAGACTGATTTTTCTTCTGTAAAGTTTATTTTTGAATTGTAATATATTTTGAAACTTACAGCTTGGAAGACGGACACATAGCATGGTACTGCGAATTGAGTTGATGTCAGCTCTACAATAGCAGAGAATGTAGCACAACCTCCTCCGATAAGTCCGATGACTGCAAAGTTATGAGTTAGTGTCCGATTCGAATAAATTTTTAATATTAATTCGAAAACAACTCACTAATAATGATAATGCAAATGGTAAGGGTTGGTTTCTCGTTGTAAGTGATAACATCTCTCCATCCGACTGGCCCTGTTCCTGTTACTCCAGTAATCGCTTCCTTTCTTTTGTATGCATTCAAATAAATATAGAAAAGACATGGAAGAATGACAGAAGTAAGAGTCAAAGTTGATCCTCCAACCAAATCAAGAAGTGGTCCAAATGTTGGGACTGATTCGGCTACAAACACAACAGCAATCATGATTCCAGTACGAACAAGAACACGTTTGATTCCGAACTTTTGTGGAACATGGAAGATATCCTCAACTTCTTGCATCAATGGATTGAAAACAATAGTAAGAGTGAGAATGCAATGAATCGTGATAAGGATGTTGATGGCTTGTTGAATCCAAACAGTTTGAATTGATGGAATAATTGAATCACGAAGAGAATCTCCATAAACCAAATATCCCATAATGCACACAGGCACATACATAAATGCCATAACTGAAAAAGTACTAATTCAGAACAACAAAAAACCAAAAAAATAACTCACTCGTGAAAGCAAGAATGACAGATTTGGTGAATTCTTTTGGCTGTTTCATATCATGTTGAATTGTTGGGAAAGCAGAATGACCTCCGACCGAAAAGAGAAGAGTACCCATTGAGAGGAACAGATTTGTGACTTTGAATGGAGGAAGCTGAGCAACTTTATGGCAGTCATCGTAATCAATTATTGATCCCACAACAATTAGAATGACAGCAGCTGATGTTGTCATCATTGCAATAACAACAGCCCACCTGAAACAGATTTCTACAATCCTTTTCCACTGTTTTTCTCTGAATCCTTTTTCTTATCGTACTTTCCGTTCCGAACTCTGTTGAATTTTGAGTGATCAGGGTTTACGTCACCACAACTCACTGTTTGCAGTTTTTATGATACATCGTTAAACTTTGAAAAGTGGTCTCATTACATTCCAACATGATGCACCTAATCAACTTCTCTAAACCTCTTCTCCATTTTCGCTGAGTTTTTCAAAAAAAAAATCTTTTAAAACTATTAAAACTGGAAATCGAGCTTAAAAAAGTGACGAGCCTATGTGATGTAACTTTTAAAGAGTTTTATCAACTAATCCTCTTAAATTCATAAATGAATTTATGTTCAATACAGAAATCATTGGAAAACTAATAAAAATCTTACCAGAAGTCCTGTGGCGACTTGAGGAAGCAGAGTGGGAGAAGGCATGCAGCAACAATGAGAACGAGGATACAGAATGAAAGATTTCCACCAGAGAAAGCCTGAAAATGAAAAAAAATTGTAACTGATCTACATATTTGATAGGTCAGAAAACAGTGGCTCGTTTCAACAATCATTTCAGTACAAACTCACGATAATCATATTCTGAATGTTTTTGGAAGCAAGAAGAAGATAAACAACTGAGATTCCGAACTGCGTCACATCGATACAAATTGAAACTAAGAGTCTGAAATTGAACAAAAAATTATATCTTGATTCAGAAAATTCGACATACTGGCAAGTTGGTCCCATAGCTCTTCCGCCAATTTCTGGATACGGTTTACGACAGTGATGCCTGTATTCTGGCCATGTACTCAAAAGAATATTCCAACTGAGTCCGAGAACATAGGCGGTGTAAGTGACGACTCCAATCAGGATCATACATACTATCAGTCCAGTCCAGAATTCTGAAATTACAATAATCTAGTTTCTATTCTCTCATACTGCTCCTTCAATTCTATCTTCCCCTCATAAATCATCAGACTTTAACCCGTAAAGTATATTTTACGAACGAGCATTCGGATACTTTGCCCCTGACGTGCTGAGCACAAAAGTCATTACAGGACAAACGCTTCTTCATACATTTTTCTTATCACGTATTCGTTGAGAAGATATGTGTCCCCGAGACTCTCCTACGTTTTCTGTCCTTTCTTCTGTTCACCGATAAGAATATTGAAACGTGATCAAAGCTTTTCAAGGGAGCCGGAACCAATCGTCTCTTTTTTCCCTATCACTATCAACGAATTGGTGCTGGTGATGGCGCATTTCTTTTCAGAAAGGGGGATTACACCGTTTGTTTCATTTTCAGAGGGTGCGATTACGTGTTTGTGTGTTTAAGATAATGAAAAAAAGGACTTTGGGAAGAAAATTGACTTACCAGCTTGAATGATGGCTGTGGGCAAAGCGACGATTCCTCCACCGGCCAGATCTCCGACTACGAAAAGACCAGTGACGAACCAGTTGAGACCTGAATGATGTGAGATCTGACTGGTAGTCGAAGGAAACTTGTCTTCAATTCTTTAGTAGAAACTTACCTGCTGGATTGAAGAATGGTTTTGACATATCCACATCACTATGGGAGGAGTCCTTCTTATGGTCACATGAGCCGGTTTCATCACAAGAACACGAGGAGGTTTGAGTGGGTCTACAGTAATCATAATTGTCAAAAGTGTTCTCGGAGAAAGGAAAAACTTACTTTCTACAAGGATCATCGAAAGCATAGTTATCCCTAGACAGAGTGAACGACATCTTGGTTAAATTAACCTGAAACTATGTTTTATTTTTAAAAGAATTATGTTATCTGTAAACGAGATACAGCATGTGGAGGGAAACTGTTTATTGTTATCTTCAGTGAGCTCTGGTCTCAGCAAAAAAACAACAAAATCAAAAGAGAGGTAGTGGGTGTGTATTTGAAGTAAAGTGTATGAATAATGATACCATTCAAAAAGTGGAGAATGGGTTTTCTCAACTCCATTCTTTTTCCGTCCATCTACATTTTTCACTTCTTGTGAAGTTACAAGTCAAACGAAAGAAAAAAAGGGGGAGGAGAGAAAATGTTTGCAACCGAAAGTGATAAAAAAATGGTTCGTCAATCAGGCTTTTATTCTGATCGCTTATCAGTTGGAGCTTTCATTGGGCAGAAAAAATTCCTTGTCTTCTCACTTTTTTGTCTCTTACCGAAACGACGAAGTAGAAAAATTGGGTACATGGGGAAATGGAATGGGCTGAAACTAAATCTGAAACGAGAGATGGAGCTGGCATCAAACGCATTTTTAGTCCTTTTCGCTGGCGACTGTAATTCACGTGAAATATCAAATGAATAAGACGTTTTCACGTATATAAAAAAATACCTGACAATCGAAAAGTCAAAAATTAAGGTGTTCATTTTTAATGGGTCAGTTGTTTCGCTCTTTTAAATCGTCTCGTTGTGATGGAATGAGTCATTATTGTGTACTGTAACTGGATTTCTAAAAAATATATTTAATTTTTAAATGACTCATTAGAATGAGGCAAGAGCAGGTTCATTTTCAGTTATCACTCCGCTACCGTTTCTACCGAAAAAAGGGAAAAATGATATCAAACGGTCGGCAAAATAAATCTCTTTGCGAATCAAAAATCTCTTCATTGTTATCTTCCAGAAAATATCCAATTTTCTGAAAACCTTTCCACATTTCCAATGGTTATCAGTAGACCAAAAACGTCAGTCAATTTATGTGTGCAATTGAAAACTCCTGTTTTGAAATTACAAGAAATGTCATCAAACAAGAAACGGTCAAATTGGTGATTACAAATGTAATTCCTATAAGAAATTCGTGGAAAAAAAGGAGGGCGTTAATTATTTCTGATAGCTCTACGAGGAACTTTGATATATTAAAGATGACAAAAAACTCTATTGAAATGTGATGCTCTTTGCGTGTCGAGTCTAGCATCTCGAGTTTAAAATTTCTACGTCTCCAGGGAATTCGCTGACCTCAAAAAGCAAAGAGAAGAAAATATTATAAATGAAGTGAGGGAGTAGAGGAGTTCTGCCTATTCTATTAAATGCGGAAAGTATGAGCTTTTCGATTTGTGGGCGGAGCTTAACTTTTCTACAAAATTGTAGATTATTTTGTCACAAAGTTTGCGCATTCATAACTCCATTCTCACTCAACAGATTTTTTTGAATTTCGCACCATCAGATAGGAAAATGTGGGCCGACCATCGAGAACTTTGAGGGGTCGAAAATGGACTACAATGACCTAATTTATGATCGCTGCGGCAAAATCATATTTTTCAGATGAAACTTTTGTACTGAGCTGATAAGGGTTTTTGGATTCTCACGGAGTCAGTTTTACTTATTTTTCTTCGATATTTTAGCACCATGAAGAGCGCAACGTCAATTGTCTTGAGCTCAAATTTCAGCTCGAAATCTTGAAAAACAAAAAATAGAGCCATAAAAATGTATGTCGATTTCGGCACGTTTTGATCATTCTCAATCTCTTATCTCACATTTTGATCTTTTATCTTGATTAGGGATTTTGAAATTTTTCAAAAATGCAAAAATTCATTTCCAAATTTTTGAGGGAATAATGAAATTAGAATAATTTCTATGATGAGCTAACACACGCAGCAAGTAACGCGGCGCAGCCGTGTCCAGCAACGCGAAGCGTCGTCCAGAGAAAAGAAAGAGTTTCAGTAAAAGAATAATATTTATACGAGAGAGATAACTGTACAATAGTCTCACTGAACAAGTTGGGCAAACTGAGATGACGTGGGATGAAGTAGAGAGATGTCTTCTTTGTATGTATGTGTGGGAAAGTTTTATACTAAACGAAAACATTTTTGAAAACAAGATGATCGTTGATGTGACACAGAATGGTTCGAATTTTGATGTTTTCACAAATGAAGACTGTTTTTAATAAATTTGGAATCAAACTGATAAGTACGTACCGGTCACTTTCCTTTGTTATTTTGAGTAGGTACGTATTTGCACCTAAAACGGACTCAATTCTCAACTCAAAACCGCAAGATAAGACGGTCTGAACGATATATCAGTTCAAATATAGGTCAATGTGAAAATAGAAAAGGCACTTTTTCATGTGTCACCATCGTAGTAATCATCTGGTTTTTAAATGGCAGGGTTATGGAATTTATTTGGAAAGTACATTCGTCTGGCCAAACAAGATCTCTTGCTCTTTTCAGTGAAAAAAGGTCATCGGATGAATGATGTCGACCGAATCGGTGCGTTCTTCAGTTGTCCTCGAACGTTTCAATATCCGAATGATGTTCAAAAACATTGAAACAATTAATGGGGTAGCACAGCTTTGGAAGGCGGAAGTGAAGTTTAGCGACTTTTTCGAGAAACAGTAGTGATGTTTTTTGCTGTATGCCGATTCTAGTTTCAGCTCTCTTTCACACACGACTACAATTCTCATTTGCACGATTCGAATAATTCTACTCTTTATGAAATCGGATTTATTCGAGAAAAATTCTACAATATGAAAGTACTAATAACGAACTCGAAGCTGCCTTTCGTACTTCACTGCCATACGACGGTTTTCCGGATTCATAGGTCCCCAGTCGCCCGTAGCTCGCACCATAACCTGCAACACAAGTAAACTCGTTTCAGGATAGTATATTTTCCTTTACCACAAACGGCTCCATGTTCTTTCTCCGATCGCAGTCGTCTCTCAAAAAGTAGAAAAACACAAAGACGAGTGGCATGAATAATAAAAAATAGCCGATGGGATCGGTAACAATTGAGATATCGTTGAAAGCTTTTTTCTGTCCGAAAGTTGCGACAATGCATCCAAAAGTGATTAAAAGCAGAAAAGGGCTGATAACCAGCCAATTTAGCCACCAGAAGATGTTCGGGGGTCCACGGCCACCAATCATCGCGCGAATGTTTCTGAAACGTCCTCAATATATCTTGTTAGAAGATATTTGCTGCTTACACGGAGAATCTTTTGAAACCATATAAATAGGAAACAGTGATAATCTCAACGAAGGCAATGAAAATTGTGCCATACGAAGCAAATGTTTCGATGCTGCTCATCAGATTTATTCCTCCATTTCCCAAGAAAGGTAGACTAGAAATCAGTCCCATCACGCTCATAAGAGCTAATATTATCGCTCTTTTATGCCAGCTGGTTAGTGGTTTTCCATATTTTCGTCGGCTACCATTAATTCTTTCAATAATCATTGATGTTATAACCTATACAAGTTTTTTGTTATTTCAGTGAATACGATTTTAGGACATACCCAAATGTAACTGGAAAGACCTTGAATGGAACATGTAGCAAGTGTTAGCCAGAAAAGAAAAACCCAAAATGAACCAAATCGGGATTGAGATAATTTCTGAAATCCTAACACAGTGCCGGATATTCCTCCATTTTCCTACCTCGGATATCACACTTTCAATCATCACTGGCGTTGCATACAGCTGGATTCTTTCACTTGCTTCTAAATCTGGGAAGTATTCTTTTCCGATTTCGGCCATAAACATGAATGAAAATATGCCAGTGCACATGTAGAATACGTAAGATACACTACTAACAATCAGCACATCTCGATCCACTTTGTTATGAAAGTTGTTTAGCGATGCAAATTTTTGAATTCCTCCACACCCAACGCTGTAAAACGAATGTTTCTTTTCTTTTTTGACAATTGAGATTATCTACTTCAGTGCACGAAGAGCATGAGCAGCTGCATCAGCCCACGACCACACCCACATCCACTTATCGTCATACGTCTCAGTTGGATAAATAAAAGAGAGTAGAACGTCGCTTGATTCTCCGAAGGATATTCCGTAAGAAAGCATCATGAGACCTCCTATCAGCGAGAGAGATAGAGCTACAATTCCAGTTCTCCCTAATACTTTCGATCCACCGATAGAAATTATTCCAATAATCATCCAAAGAGAAACGGCGCATGCGATGGAGATGTTGCTCGGTGGTTCCCATTGATTTGCAGTTCCACTTCTCTGAAATAAATTCTTCTCGTTCGTTGCAAAATTAAAAAAAAACCTGGTACATAAGTCCATGAACAAAGCTCATAAAGGGTGATTTTCGTTGTTGAAATCCTCTGGTGGCAACTAAAACTTGTTGATAACGGGAACATTTTTCAGATGCACCTGGCAGAGCCCATGTGCACTCTTTTGCTAGTTTATAGTCCACACAATAATCTCCTGATTTCGTTGTTGGACAAAACTTCCAAACTGGATTATCCCAAACAAATCGAATAGAATGCGCGGTTATTGTCAAGTCATATATAGCCCAGACAGATAAACTGATCGCTCTGCAAAAGTAGATTGAATAAAATGTAAGAAGAATGAATTGAACCTGAAGACTAATATGAAACACATTCCTGCAGAAAGACCTGCCATTGCAGGAGCCATTCTGGAGAATACTGACAGTGGTGATGCAGATGCATACTGACCGAGTGCTGTTTCCAAATATAAGAGAGGAACACCAATGAATATGAAACAAATAGTGAACTGATATGGAAACGAGCCACCGTAATATCCACACAAAAATGGGAAGAACCAAAAGTTTCCTGAACATGTGACAAAGGATAGAGTCGCGGTTATAGCTTCCCATTTTGATGTCCATGTTGGTCCTTCCATTTTTGTGTCCAACCCAATGTTTTCCAATGCCAAATTTGTGACACTTTTGAATCCAATGCTAGAGATTGCCGTAGCATTTGAAGTTTTCTGTGTAATAACAGTGTGTGATCGTGAGTTTATGAACGCAATACCTTTACAGGAACAATCTCCTCGGTTGTCATACTTTTCGTGTCATCGTTCGCCACCAACTTTGATTCAGTTGTTTCTTTTGATTTCGTTCTAGTTCGTTTTAATTGACTCATGCTCGAAAACGATCATTCACATTAATAACTAAAACTAAATAGCATTCTTATGCCATTTACACGCTCTCCAAGGTAGTCGAACACATTTGTTGGCAATCGTGGAGGTTGGAAAGAATGCTATAAAAATAATCAACTTCTCACGTGCTCCTGTAACTTCTTAACGGACTGTGAGACTATGATAATGTCTAGTTTATGAGCAATACAGAAACTTATTCAAAAGTTTGAGTGCAAGTTTTACAATATATCATAGCTTCTTCGTGAATTTCAATGATCTCCTAGTCAGTCTACTTTCTAATACATCTGTTATTATGTTTCATTGTTTCTATCGTTTCCAGTAGATTCATTCTCCAAAGTTGTTTTTTTCTGTCAGATCTCTTCACGAAAAATTGGCTTCATCATATGTGAAAGACCAGTCCACGTGATGAAACTCAGCTACTCTGAGAACAACGTCTGTGAGCTCCTTTCACCGGCGCCATCCATTATTTCTGCCGTCGTCTAGCTTACACTTTTCTCTTCAAATTCAAAAAAGGCCTCTCGCCATCTTGACAACGACTCGGTCATATGTGTGCGTGCCTGATGAATCGATCGATGAGACACTCGGTCGTTCCCTTTTTCCCTTCTGGTTGTATGTCGTCTCCCACAAACCTTCAATGTCTCGTCACTGAACTCTCTCTGTGTCTCGCTCACTTTCGTCTTCCATACCTCGCGGACCTCTTTTCTTTCAATATTTGGTGATAGAGACGTGATTCTCATTTTTTCAATATAGGATTTCCGTGTTTTCATCTTTGAGCCCTACTTCAGGATCTTTTCTCTAGCTCACCGTTTAAAATTCTATTGATTTGTTACATTTCAGCTCGATTCCATCGTGTGGGCAGAGGGAGGAGTTCGAATTTGGGATAACTGCATGTCTTAGTGAGTTTTTCATTAAAATTTAAACTAGAGAGTATATATGTTTATTTGATATTCATCTTGACTGTTGCAGATTTATTCATAATGTCGGCGACGGTCCAAGATAAAACGCCTCATCTTGGTGTCTCGCAACCCATCTCAACAGCGAAACCGGAAGCCAAAGATTTACTATTGACTGATCAGCTGATAGAGACTTTGAAAGAGTTCAACAGTTATGAGCCGAGAGAAGAAACAGAGAAACGGATGGAGGTACTCCGGAGTTTGAATCGTCTTGTCAAAGAATGGGTCAAGAAAGTCACCGCTATCAAGGTATGTTTTCATAAAATTTTAAATTGTTTGAATCTCGATAATTTCTGCAAATATTATTCTTGTAAAAAATGTATGACCCAGCAGTTTTGAACAATTCTGTAGTTTTGAACATTTACAGATTCCAAGTGGAGAGGGAGCCAACGCCGGTGGTAAACTATTCACTTTTGGTTCATATCGCCTTGGAGTTCACAGTTCTGGAGCTGATATTGATACTCTTGCTGTTGTTCCACGCCACATCGATCGTTCGGATTTTTTCACTTCTTTCAAAGAAATGTTGAATCAAGATCCAAATGTCACCGAGTTGCATGCAGTTGAAGAAGCGTTTGTACCAGTCATGAAGCTGAAATATTCTGGTGTTGAACTTGATATTTTGTTCGCAAGACTTGCCCTGAAGGAAGTTCCGGATACCCAAGAACTTTTCGACGATCAACTTCTCAAAAATCTTGATCAAGAAAGCGTCAGATCTTTAAACGGATGCCGTGTAGCTGAGCTCTTGTTGAAACTGGTACCCCGTCAGAAAGAGTTTTGCGTTGCTTTGCGAGCAATCAAACTGTGGGCAAAAAATCACGGTATTTATTCCAATTCGATGGGATTCTTTGGTGGTATTTCCTGGGCTATTCTTATTGCTCGTGCCTGTCAGCTCTATCCAAACGCAAGTCCATCTCGTATCGTTCACAGAATGTTCTTCATTTTTGCAACATGGAGCTGGCCACATCCAGTTCTTCTCAATGAACTTGATCAGGACAGAAACGACATTCCAACTTTGTGTGATCTTATTTGGGATCCGAGAAAGAAGAATTCTGATAGATTCCACTTGATGCCTATTATCACTCCAGCTTTTCCGGAACAGAATTCAACTCACAACGTTACTCGTTCCACTTCCACTGTGATCAAGAACGAGATTTGCGAGGGCTTGGAAATCTGTAGAGAAATTTCAGAAGGGAAAGCCACGTGGAAAGATTTGTTCGAAGAAGTCAACTTCTTCAGTCGATACAAGCATTTTATCGGTAGGATTATTTGAAAATATATTGAAAGAATAATATAACGAGAGTGTTTTCAGCTTTGATAATGGCAGCGTCCACTGAAGAAGAAGAACTGAACTATGGAGGTTTTCTTGAGTCTCGTATTCGTTTACTCGTTCAGAGTCTCGAACGAAATCAAGATATCGTCATTGCTCACAACGATCCAAACAAGCACAAACCATCAGCGAATGCCAAGTTCGATGTTAGACCGGAGAACACAAGAGTCACCGTCTGGTTTATTGGTCTTGAGTTTGCCGAGCACGCAAAAAATCTTGATTTGACTGCCGAAATCCAAAGATTCCGAACAAACGTTGAACTGCAAGCAGGTAACGTAAAAGGAATAGGACCGAATTCCCAAGTTGAGGTTAGTTATTGATTCGTTTTATTCAAGTGATGATTAATATTTCAGATTGACATGTTTTATGTCAAAAGAAACGGTTTATTCCGTATCATTGGTGGAGCAGCACTCAAGCGTGGTCGTTTCTGGAAAAAGCCAACAAATCCTCCACCGCCGACTAACCAATCTAATAGAGCCACAGTTGCGAGAACATCTAGCACCAGCTCCGTTCCGACAACTCCAACTAGTCTTGTTGCACCCAGCACACCGATCTCCTTAGGAACTCCTTCTGTTGAACCAGATTCAACAACGAACAACGGTACTCCCATGAGTAGGAAACGCGTAATTCAAGAAGCAACATCCACAACCGAGATAGTCACTACTTCCACTTTGGTTGATATTCCACCAGAGAAAAAGACCAGAGACGATACCCTTGAGGAGCCAATCGTCGAAATGATAATTGAGGTGGCAAACGGAGTCGTGGAAGAGAAAACTGAGGTTATTCAAGAGATGACCGAAGTTCAAGCTGGCAATGAAAACTCGAGTGCGACTAACGGATTGAAGGACGGTTGTGAGCAGAAGCTGGAAGTTCCGGAATTCGCCTAAGCACTGGTAAGTCTTTACAATCTTGTCGTTATAACAACTTGATCTGGAAACTCATAAGTGGTAGCTCTATCATGCCAAAATGTTCTGATGAAAACAAGGAGTACATGCGAAACTCGAATTTTCCATTTGCAGATACTACCATCAACAGTTCCTATATAACTCTTCATGAAACCAGTTCCTTGTGGTCCGGTAGGTTAGTCATTTTCATTCGGGTCCCTTTCCCGAGCTCCGGACATTGTCTTTGTAATATATCTAACGCTGATAATAACAACAAACTTGCTCAAATTGAGTCAACGCTCTAAAATTAACATGAGAACTCTCTCACCGTATGCATAACACGTTCATCTCATAAGTCAATAATATACGCATTTTTTGTATTTCATGGTCTTTGTCCTTGTCGTTTTTATCTGGCTATTTCCATTTCATCTAACCTTTCGTTCCTTTTTGTGCTAACTTTATCTCATTTCCTTAGTTTCACTCCGTTTCTGCTCTCTCATTTTGTTATTTATATGAATCAACTGGACCATTTCCCCTTCCCGTCCAACTCCTACACATTCTGCTTATTGAGGTCATTTACTTGTAATATATTTTCATTCACAGTCAAATTGACTTTTTGCATTGTCTGAATACATTTTCAAAATGTTACTCATTGTATAGAAAAAAAAATCACAAAAACCCGGATAAAAATTAACAAAAATATATCGGAGGAATTTTCAGAACTCCTCCCCCAAAAAATAACACATTCCAAAATCCTTTTCCCTCCTCTGTCTCATCTCCTTTTCACCACAATTTCCTATCTCTAGATCCGTTTCACGGAAATTCATTTTTCCCTTTTTTTCCCGTCAGCTCATAATTTTCCCCCGTTTCCATCCCATGATGTCTTCTCACTTTCCAACCCAAAACTTACATTTTATCAATATTTTGCATCTCTCAATTGTTCACAGATTTTGGACTTATTTGGCTTATAAATAAAAGAGAAGACGTCACTTCGATGTTGGTTTATTTTAACACAAAAGCTTTAAAAGAATTCATTCTTTTCAGGTACAAATACAAATAATTTAGGAGTTGTATTGCTTGACGACAGCCTTCAACATGAAAATAGCTGATTCTGGAGTATCGTAGGCAACCTGTAAACAACAATGTTTTCACTACTCTTTCGATATTAAACTTACCATGTGTCCTGCTCGTAGAATCCACCAGAACTGAAGGTTCTTATAAGTTTTATAATAACCAGCCAACGGGAAAGAATCGGTTTTGAACGAGTGTCTAGTTGTTGAATTGAAATTCTTTGCTCCATCCCAAGTGAGTCTGTTCACCCATGCGGCGGTTCCCATTGTGTTACAGATCAAATCTTCGTTTCCGTTATAAACGACAACATTGTATCCATCTTTCAACAATTGATCAACAGTCTCCCAAATCGGTGTCATGAAATCTCCCTCTTGATAACTGAAGACATCTCCGGCTTGTCCTCCAAACTTCACCTTATCTGGAATGATTCCCAACTTCTTTCTGACCACAGTGTCCATGTAGCTGGAGAGAGTATCGTCATTTTGTGGAGCAACGAATCTGTTATATAATCTTCGAGTTGAAGTCATAACTCTATTTGATCTCATTGCAGAAGAAGAAGAACTCCAATCGTCAGTATCTCCCTTCTTCAAAATGTTGTACCACGAGACTCCGTTCGTCTCAACTCCAATCAAATTTTCCATATTTCCCCAACAATTCGTTGCCTTCAACCATTTCTGTTGATCTGCAAGGGCCTGACACTTTGCAGCTTCAGCATTCACAATGGAGAGTTGATGGTCATCAAGGAAAGACTGAAAGTGAAATACGTGTTTGATAAGCGGATTAAAAAAGTAAATGGAGAACCGACGAATTGTCACTTTTTCAGATAGAAAGTACTTTTCCTCGGAATCATATGAACAAGTTTAGGAACTCACATTGGCATAGAGATAAGGTCCCCAAGTGTTGACATAATCCATTGCAGAAATCCATGAATCTCCCAAAGCGACAGCGCGGAAGTTGAGTTGAAGACTTCCAGCTTTCACAGCCTAAAGTGAAAATGTTGAAATACAGTAATCCTCTTTCGTCTACTTACGTCAGTGATAACTTTTGCAAATTGAGTACTCATTTTACCTCCGTAACTCTCACAGAAAATATAAAATGGGCGAGTACGGTATTCAGAATGAACAGCCAAGAATCGACGGAGCCATGTAAGAAGATCTTGTCCGATTTGAGTAATGTCTGTGGTGTACGCAGATTTGTCATCGACGTATGAGAATCCAGATCCGACCGGATTGTCAACATAAACCATATCGGCGACTTGAAGCTAGAAAACAATATGTTGAAAAATTAGTATTGAAGGAAAGTATCATACCCATGTAGCCGGATTATCAGTTCCGTTCAACGTCTTTGGTCCAGTTTCCTCAAAGTTTCCGAATCCGGAACTCGAAGATCCGGGACCTCCTTGAAGCCAAACGAACAAAGGACGCTGAGAATTAGCTGGCTTTGCTGCATAAAGCCACCAAAAAGTGTGAGCATTGGTACGGATATCCACATATCCCCAATCCTCATCGTACTGAATAACACCTCCCCATGTGTTCACTGAATTACTAGCACCCGCCGAAGCGAGTCCGACCAGTGAGAGAATCAACAACAAGTTCATCTGAAAGTGAAGAATCTAAAGGAAAAATGAGAAGGTCAGAGGGTTCTGAGAGGAAAGAATGTCTTATGACCAGCGGATATCTCTGTCTGGTGCTAAAAGAGCCAATAAATCAAAAAGATGTAAAGTTCTGTGGTCGGAAAAGAGGAGAAAAGGCGACGAATGGTGACAAAAAAAAGGAAAAACGTTATCAAGAATGTGAAAAAGGAGGCGGGAACATAAAGAGAAGTTTATTAAAAAATCATCACAATGAAAGAAATATTATTGTGCCACTGGCACCATGAGGATGTCAATTGAATTTCAGGAATCGAAAGAATGAACATCAAATGGGAAATGGAGGGAAGAAACTGGGTAGGTTGACCATACAAACAGAAATGTGAAAAAAAGGACAATCAAGGTCAAACGAAATGGGGTCAGATTTTCAAAACCGGATGATTGGGAATTTTAAAAAATCAATGATAAAATTACAAAAAAATGGATTGATTGACTTCCAGGAAGCCGCAACTCTGAACAAATATACTCGTATCTCAGACAAATAGAACATTATCCTACGATTGAAATTTCTTCTTTAAATCTTGACAAAATCGACGTATGGATCAAAATCCACTTCTTGAGTGTACTCTTCACTTGAAGGAGGTGCGAACAGTTTTGATTTCTCTGAAAAAAGTAACGATGATGAGAATAGAAAGGAAGATCTCAAAAACTCACTTCCACCTGTTGGGGGTAATACAATTGGAGACATTCCTCCATTAACTGGTGCTCTTGGTTGTGGTACTTGTGGTGGTGGCGGTGGAACATATCTCGGAGTGACCGGCGCAGCTCTCGTAGTCAGCGGTGGTGCTTCAGTATCAGGGAAATCCATCGGAACATCATACTCATCTTCATAGTCAGATCGTTGATTATCCATTGCAATAATGTCTTCAAGACTCAAAGAGGCAGGAGTCACAGTTTCAATAATCGGACGAACGTGTTCAATTGGTTCAGCCAGAGACTTGCTTGTTGGAATCGGTCTTCTGACATCCGCATCATAAACAACTTCTCTGATCGGAACAGTTGGATACGGTACATGGAAATATTCGGTAGTTGTCTCGATTGTAGTCGTTGGAGTTGGAGTCGTAGTCATCCTCATCTTTGCCTTATACTCTTCTGCTCTTTGTCTCATTTCATTTTCATGTTGAAGTCTTCTTTCAGCTTCGGCCTTTTCCCTCTCTGCCATGATTCTTTCTCTTTCTCTCTGTTGAGCTGCTTTCAATTCTTGAATCTTTTTCTTGTGTTCCTCTTGTTGTCTTTTCTGTTCTTCTTGTCTTTTCTCCATCTCTTCCTTGTACTTTTTCTTCATTTCTTCATGTTTCAAACGAGCAATTTCATGTGGTGAAATCGTCGGTTCTTCGGTTTCAATTGGTTCTTCTGGAGCATATGTGGTCGGTGGATGTCTTGGTTGAACTTCTACGTGTTGAGCTGGTTGAATGGAAGGAAGTTTAACAACCGGAGGAATCGGAGCGTGTTCTGGCATTCGAGCTCCTTTTGATTGAGCAGTCCATTGAATTCTTTGTCTCACAACATTCCTTCCATCCGGATGTCTTACAGTTTCAATATGAGGGATCAAAGTGATAATGTGATCAGGGAACTGTGCTTCAAGTTTTCTTCTCAGCGCTTTTTCATGTTCATCCAAATGAGATCTGAATTGATTCACAAGTTCCGGATGATAGTTCGGATTGTTCGTTTGCGTGTCTTGTTGCGGAGGCGGTGGTGGTGGGGGCATCTGAACCGGTGGCCTTTGATATCTTGCCTGCTCATAGTAATTGCGTCTGAGTTTTTCTTGGATTCTCCTCTGCGTCTCTTCTGCTTCGTCTTGCAAAGATTGCGAGATTTGATTGTGTTGTTGAACGTGTGCATCTGAAATACGAACGGTCAGGCAAGTTCAAGTTGATCAATTTCTGACCTTGTTCTCTAACAACTTGATAAGTAACAGGCCTATTGTTATCTGAAGTATCCCCGTCTAGTTGAATTCGATAGGAGTTTGATGGTGCTGATGGACGAGATCCCAAATGAATCATTCTTGGTGGAACCTTCTTTTTTGCCACCTTGAATCTTCTCTTTATGTATCCATTTTCCTGAACTGGCATTTGCTCCTGAATCTGCCAGTTTGCATTCTGATCAATCACTTGCATCGGTCGAGGCTCTGAATCGTAACGATGAATGGTAATTCCATCAGCTTGCGTTTTGAACGTTTCTGCAACCCGATTTAACAACGGTACTGATACTTCTGGAGCAGCATGGAAGTAGCTCTGAAATTATTATTTTTCCGAAAGAATACTGAATATTCGATATGAGTTACCGGACCGTCATCACTATGACTAATGTTTATGGTGAGAAGTTGTTGGCTGTTCCAGTCATCCGAATATCCCACATTTCTGGGATGAGTGTTGTAATAAGAACCAACAGGAACTTGTACTGGATATGATCCCTCGGAATACTGGTTGAAAGAAGCTGTTGGATTATTGAACACTTGAACCGATTCGGCGGACATTGAACGATTCTGAACAGAATTATTTCAATGAAAGGAAACAAAACAAAATTAACCATTTGTCTCCCCCAATACTTTTCATCGATTCCTGGTCCATGTTCGGCGTATTCTCCACAAATCAACATACAGTGATTGTATGAGTAGTAAATGTTAGAGTTTCCTCCACAACCAGACCACCAAGAGCATACGCATTGTTTCTTGTCTTGATCGAAGAACCATCGTTCGATATCGGAATGGCAGTGACCTGGATCATGAGGCTGGAAACATCGATCACGGTTTGTTGGTTTTTCATAGTGACATTGCGATGAGCATTCTGAATTCGGAAGTTTTATTCGGGTTCCGCCATCTGGAAACTATACCTTCTAACGAATTGAACCGATTCTCATTTCCTTCGCATCCTCCATAAAAGAAGCGTCGACATCGATGGTCGTATCTATCGTAATACCATTTCACTTGGAATTCCAATTCACATGTGCCACGATCTGGCCAGTGATTGCATCTTGGATTGGATAGCAGTTGCTGTGAGCTGACCGCAGTACATCCAAAGAGTAAAACAAGTAGTAGTGTGAGCATGATGCTCCCTACTTCTTGATGAGAAACGTTTGATCTGAATTGAAACAAAATGATTACGATGACGTTAGTGATGTGGGCGGAGCTTTAGAAGAAAGCTGAAGTAAAAGAAGTTGGCGGGAGAATTCAATGGAGCCATCTCATGAGATTCTTTTTTATTGGTCAATTTAAAATTATGAGATTTCGGTTTCTTTCCGAATGTATTCTGCCCACTCATTAGTCACAGAGAATGTGAATCCTTGACTCATATACGCTAAGATCCCTAGACATGAAACATGTGGAAACATGGAAAAGGTTAAGAGAAAAAATAGAAGATGACAGAAAAGTGCCCTTCTGTTGCTCCTCCCGAGTTATCTAGGACATCGCAGGTGGGATGAAGATGAAGAAGAGGCGGGAATGAGAGAAAAAAGAGACAGAAAAACAAAAAACGAGGCGTGCTCCTGGGAAAGAGAAGTTGGAAGCGGTATTCGGGGGACAAGTGTCAACTGATAGAGATAAATGACTAGGCATCCCAGAAGACATTTTCTGTTTTTGTCGCCACCGCCATGATTGTTGCTGGGATGCATTGAGGAGTTTTGAAGACTAAACTTTTTTGAATTTCAATTACTGGACTGTGAACAAAATCAATTGAGGAGTCATGAAGCAAATTTTGTCGAGAACACTTGAAGTTTGAAAATATCGTTGAAGCTTGAAAACCTGAAAATATTTCGAAAAGATCAGATTTCAGAAGCACATGCTGAAAAAGAGATATTAGAAGTGCACACAAACTGAAGAACAGGTGACCAGCCAGTTTTTTTTTTCTAGATGGTAACTTGATACTCAAAAACTCCACTTTTTCAAGAACAGGGTCAGTTTCATGTTCTTCAGTTTGCAACTATATGTTGCATACTTTGCTCCCATTCCCCTGAAGAATGTGTCAAACCAATCCATCGACAAGAAAAAAAAGAATTATCTGTTTCTCTCTCATTTCCTATTTATCTTTTCTAATCACTGTGTTCTGTTGCCATCATCCATCAGTGTCGCCAGAATGACGAAGCAGTGACCTTTCACATTCTAAATTCGAATTGAAATGTGCGAACATGTGGCCCTTGTTTTTTTGTGCCAGGCTCTCAACTTTGCTAAGGTGATTGATGGAATTGAAGTTTGAAATCTATTGGAAGAAAATTGTTTGAAACATCTCAGGTTGTGAGGGACAGAATATGGGAAAGGTAAAACGAATAATCAATAAATTTATTAGAAATCTGATTCACACGAACACAAATTTTCACCTTGACTAGGGAAAGAAACAATTCAACAAAACAATGATAAATTAGAAAGCCTTCTTCTTATCTTCTCTTCCAAATGCCCAATACAAATGGGTTCCGTTTACGATTGGAATCGCTTTGTTGGTATCCGAACACATTGATGGTGCATTTTTCATTGAATACAATTCATCATTACAGTATCCACAGGAATGACGACATACTCGAACTGCGAACTCAGCATCTGAACAACTGTATTTTCCCATTCCCGATGCTTTGAATCTTCTACAGAATCCGATGGAATGTTTGTCTTTGCACATGGCTGGAGCTTTCTGCAGAGAGCGAGAGTTCTCAGAACTGATCTTGTCTGAAAAAATTCTCTATGGTTTTCAATTTTAAAAAGAAGTTATCACTTCTTTCAATGTATTTTCTGCATTCTCCACAACAATCAATCGAACTGAAATCGTGATCCGTCAGACATCTGTAATACAGTACAGTGAGAGTGAACTCGAAAAGTTGAAAATCAAACTTTATGTTGCCTGTCATTTTATAATTTGCACCGAACGTCAAATTCTCGCCTCACAAATAAAAAAGAAAGGAAAAGGACAAATAATTGCGGCGCACTTGAGCCGAGGTTTTCAATGA
The DNA here is from genome assembly GCA_963966625.1 of Caenorhabditis zanzibari. Lineage (NCBI taxonomy): Eukaryota > Metazoa > Nematoda > Chromadorea > Rhabditida > Rhabditidae > Caenorhabditis > Caenorhabditis zanzibari. Next base: position 11,197,898 of record OZ016472.1, on the reverse strand, counting down.
ACAAAAAACGGCTGGATCCTTTACCCCTCCCCACATTTATCGCTACTGAGACTCTCTATCCACTTGGTTTTTATTGGATTTTCTTGAACACCCATACCCATTTTTCTTCAGAAAATTTGAGGAATTTCCTAGAGAACAAGAACTCGAAATTTCATTTTCTCACCTCTTTTCAAACAAAGTTGGTTGAGCTTTTCTCAAAGATTGACATGCTTGTTCCCCAAAACGGTCACGACAACATGGTAGCTGGGCAGTATCTGAAAATATGTATTTCGTTACAAAGATTCACATTATTCTCGTTTCGTTAATTAATTTCGATTTCCAATTTGTTCAAAGTTGAAAAATCCATTAACTTCCTTGATTGGAAGATTTCTCTCCGTGTTGGTCACTTGACTACATACCTTCTTCTCATTACTCATAATGCGCAATCGTCCATGTTCCGTCTCATTCTTTCATTTATTACGATTTCAGTTTTCTCTTTTTATAAGACCTATTCTATACGCCATTCCATAATCAACACCTCGTAAATTCACTCAGATTTCTTTTTCGTTTCCACAGATGGCTATGAATGCTGATTATTGAACCAGAAACAGTGAGAAAGAAAGAAGAGACCGGTTTTCGGAAATCAGAAATTCTCGAGGGACAGTTTGAAAATTCATCTTCTCGTCTTCATCGCCCTTATCAACGGATTCCTACCGTCTTCTTTCGATGATTCCTTCATTGGCCATATATCTTTTTTGATTTCTATCCACTTATTCTTTTTCTTCTTTTCATTTTTGTTTATTCTGACAAGGTCGAATATCTCTCATAGTTTTTGCGTTGCGGATGGATACGTATACAGGAATGGGTGGAGTATATAGAAGTATAGATGTATCTATACTCCTTTTTCTTATTTTGTATGAATAGAGATTGAGAATGGAATGACTTCCAACTGATCATACACCTCTATCATTGTTTTTCTTGATTTGGAGATATACGGTCTTCCGTTTTTTTTTATCGTAGCTAAGGACTACTGATTAGATAGAATTAGAACTTGGAGGAAGACAATCAATTCATTTACTTCTAACGGTTTCTAACTTTTGATTTACGTATCAGCCCGATCTTTTTCGAACACGTCTGCAGAATTTATTTTCATAAAAAAAGGTTCTTAACAAATTGTTCATCTTCTATCAAATGCTAAGGTTTTTTGAAGCCTCTAATTCGTAATTTTCAACTTCTTTCTTTTTGATCCCTTATCATTCTAACTTTTCTACCTCTTCATCTACCCAATATACTTCTTACAATCTTCTTTCACATTCTTCCCAAAACCTAAGCTTCGTAAAATGCTAACTAGGACCTAGCCCATGGATCAGGTTTCTTTTCCTCCCGTCACCAATTATCAAGCATTATCTACATCCATTAATCGACGCAATTATCGATCAGGGCGATAGACGGATTTGGCCATTTCTTCATGAATTTCCCAAAAAAAAAAGATGTTCTTCACACATTCCTTATGAAAACAGTTGTCGTTGTAACCTCTAGACCAGTTCATTTCTTCTTCTCCTCTCATACCATTCTGTTCAGTTCGCTTCTTCAAACTATTATTGTTATTACTAAAACTACTACTAATATCGAAAAGGTCATTTCAATCATCTCTCTTGATTCCGTTCGTACCGCCTCGAGAAAACTCATAAAACTTAACATAATGACCGTTTCCTTCGGGAAAATGGAGAATTACCAGCTGACCCCGTAAATCTAATACCCTTGGGGTAACCAAAACAGTAGCTTTCTGCGTAAACCGAAAAAAGAAGAAGAAGCTGTGAATCATTGAATCAACTGTCATTGCTTCCTTCGACAGAGGCAATTATTCTCTTGGTAATGGATCTCATTGACAGTTACCCGTTTCTTATCCAGTCTTTTTCGTAGTTTCTCTCAACTTTTCTCATTTTTTTCACTCGTACCTCGTTTACAGTCTATCATCATCATTCTTTCTATCCTAAGAATCATTTTCAGATGGCAAAAGAAGAGGATGAGAAGTGTCTCAAGTGTATTTTTGTTGGAAATGCAGCGGTTGGAAAGACTTCAATGATTGTGAGCTACACGACAAATGCCTATCCACACAACTACGTGCCAACAGCTTTTGACAACTTTTCAGTTGTGGTTTTAGTCGATAAAAAACCAATTCGTCTACAACTTCATGATACAGCTGGACAGGTTAGTGACTCACTTATATTTTGTGTTATTCTTGCAACTGGTCCAACTGATTTCATCGGGGAAATCGCGGTTTCCATGAGAAGTTGACGGATTGAAGTTATGTTTTCTGAATTGATTACTTTCGTGATAAAGTCTAATATTTATTCAAGATTTTTTATGAATTAAACCTAAAATGATTCTCACCAAGGTTTTTGAAATTGTACGGTAGTGATTGTACTGTAGTGGTCCTAACAGGCATGGAACTGGATGTAGCTTTGATTCTTTGAATATGAGGAGGGAGTTTTCGTAGATTTGGTTGATTGAACCTTCTCACAGGATATCTGTATAATATTTTAGTTCAACATTAAGCTGTTTCAAAAAAAATCCAAAAAAAATTGCGTTTATTCAAAATAACTCACCTCTGAAAACTATGAAATCCTAATGGAAAAATAACCAGAGCGAATAAAACAAGTGTAAGAGAATACATTGAAAAAACGACAACCTAGGTGCACAGGGCAATATATTCAAAATGAGATGCTCATTCGGATATACGGATCGTTTTATGGTAGACAAGGAATTGAAAAACAAACAATGTCCGAGAACTGACAGGGGTCGGATGTCAGATCGAAAATAGAGAAAATGCACAATGGCGAGATACCGGATGAGTTTGCGAACCGGTGAGAGGCAAAGCTCACCGGAAACAATCAAATTGTGGCATTTCGAATGAAAAAAATGGAGGTGAAACGATCGTTTTGAAATTGAGATGTTCATGTGGATTTAGTTTGATGCACTCTCGAAATGACTTTTTGAATGAATGTGTAGGGGGTCTGAGAATCTGTATTGTTGTTTTCTTTTTGAAACAGTATTCGATTGGTGTTCATAAAAGCTTGTACATCCCTTCAAGAACCCTCTGTATAATGTAAAATTCTTGAATCCTTTTTCAGTCTTCATTCGATACCCTTCGCCCGCTGTGCTACACAGATGCCGACGTCTTCGTCATTGTTTATTCAGTCGTCGATTTACAATCGTTTGAAGATGTGTCACATCATTGGTATCCGGAAGTCACAAAGAGAAATCCAGGGACGAAATGTGAGCATTTTTCAATGAAAAAATAGTCTAATCTCGCAAATTACAGTGATACTCGTGGGAACACAAGCTGATCAAAGGTGGCAAATTCGTGGAACTACGGTAACTGAAATGAGAGGAAAGGCATTAGCAGAGAGAATTGGAGCTGAATTTTTCGAGTGCTCTGCTTTGACACAACACAATTTGAAACAGGTTCGGGAATTGAACAATAATTTTAGAGTTCGAAATGATTGTTTACAGATGTTCGACGCTGCTATCCTAGCTGGTCTTGAAGGAAAGAAGAGCAGAGAAAAACGATCGAACTTCTACACGAAATCATCCAAAATCAAGGAAAGAGTCGCAAAATTCATTACCCGTACTCGAAATCTTATCTGATTTCATTTGTTTTCTAATCGACCCTATCTGTGCTCCACGGGTTTTTTGTGCTTCGTCCCTCCCCTTTTTTCGCATCGAAACGAAACGAAATTTTCATTTATTTTCCGTTTGTTATAATGTTTCCAACTTTTTTCTATGACAACATGCGCAATTCGAATAAATCCATTGCTCCGCCCGTTTCGTTTGTCTAGTCACAATATTTTTATTTCATTCTTCGCGGAAGAATACGAAGCAACATTTGCAGAAAAGTAAACGATCAGAGAGCGAAAACGGATTGTTTCCTCATTCGATCGTTTTCAAAACATTCAAGAAACTTCCTTATCCCACCTTGAAAAAAGCCAAAAAACCACAATCTCACGCAATTGAGCTTTTCTTCTTCTCTCACCTTCTTCCTCATATTCATTTACTATGCATTCACCTAAAACGTTTTTGTGGTTCTTGATGAGCTAAAGGGTATAATGTGGCTAGTATGACAGAAATCTAACAACTATTGTTTATTAACTGTCCGTTTAAAGAAATGAAATAGTCGACTTTTGATCCGAATAGCATTTTCTTGTAGCAAACAATTAAAAATAAGAAGATACTATGACGACATTACATTCCTATCTGTCAAAAATATGTTGTGCATCGATAAAAAAGTCCCAAAAAGTAATATAGGCTTACTTCTGTTTATATAATCACTGGAAACTAATTTGTCAGTAGTTATTCTGAAAACACTGCGATAACATTTTGAACTCTGCGCAAGAAGAAATCCTCCCCCGTGTGAAACATGACGACGCTTCTCCGGAGAAACACGTGGGAATTCTGAATTCTTTCTTGTTGAACATGTGCAAATTTGTTTATTCTTGATGATGGTGGGCTGCACGTTTTTTGACTCTTGTGCTTCTTGAACTTCAGAAAAATATATGAATCAGCTGCCCATCTCCGAAGTCTTATACATCCGATGACATAAATTGAGTCACTTAAGAAAAGGTTCTCATGAGCAAAACCATGACATTTCGATGGGAATTCAATCTTTTTTCCTCTCACGAGAGAGCTATAGCATACTTCTTTAGAAAGAGCCAACCAGCACGTAGGCTTTTATCCTAATTAATGTTTTGCATTGTTTGTGATCACTCAGAAAGGGGCTTGTTCCGGCGAGAGAAAGACTTCAACTCATTCTCGGTTTAAAAATTTAGTGACTAATAGTTCAGTAAAGGCAGATGAAGTTTTCAAGTATTTGGAAAAATAGAATTCAGCTGAAATGTATTCCGTGAAAGTTTTGAAGTTCAATTCTTTTTTTTATTCTTATGAACAAGAAAATTTAAAACTTTTTGACTTCTCTTTGTTACCTCAGAATTTGTTACGATGTTGCTTCAAATTGGATAGCATATCAATTTTTTCGAGACTCCTAAAGCAGTTTTCTGTTGGCGAACCTTTTTGAAAGTTCACAATTTCGAACGAATTCAAAGTCAGGTTCACAGAAATGTGTAACCTCAAAAAGATTCTTATCTAGTTTCATGTTAACCTTCTCCATTCTACGTCATGTATATTCCTCATTCATCTTTCTTTAGTCCAGTTTCTTATTCATGTTCTTTTTCGATTATTTGTTATCTTTTATGAACAGATTAGAATGTTAATGCTTTGATAGCTGAAGCGATAATTAGTTTAGATATCTCTGATTTGTAATTCGAAACATGACGATGAAAAATTTGCATCATCCGGAAAACTCAAAGACCATTCCATTGCGAATCTCTCTCTCACACCTTTTGCTGAATTTGAAATAGTGAAGCCTCTGTAGGAGAAGCAGAATGCGCGGGCATGTGAGCGTGCGATTTTCACGTTCCTTACTCTTACTGCGTCTCCATTCTCTTTCATATTATCTTCTCTCCGTCTCCAACTATCTCTCCGTTTTTCAATTGCGCACGTAGACAGTTTGGGTGTCTCTCTCTATCTCTCTCTCTCTCTTTCTATCTTTCCCTTTTTCTATATGTGTATGTGCGTGCGAAGAGGAGAATGAGAAGAAGAAAAAGAGAATAGAGGAAAGATCTTTTTTCGTCATTCCCGCGCACCCTCATTTTTTTCTATGCTCCTCTAATTAAAAGCTTTTCGAACCCCAAAAATTTTCTTCCAAAGTCAGAAGAGTCTCCAGATTCTGACTTCAGAAACGCCACGTCATCTCATTAATGCCTAACCTTAATATTCATACTTTTCGTGATCTCCGTTTCCATATTCTTCTTTCTTTCTGTCCGAATGGAGAAATAGTGATCTCTGGAATAGCCAAGAAACGAAACATGTCGATCATAGTTTCTGTGTGAATAAAAGAGTGCACTCTCTTTTCTCCAACATTTCCCGTTGTCCTCAACACATATCTTTTTCTATCTTCTTACCTCTCTTCTTTTAATTTCTTGAGTGTAAAAAAGTTCGTTTGACTGACGTAACACGTTCCTCTTCCATCATTTTTTTTAACTGACAAACGACATGTTTTGACACCAAACACCCTCCTGAATCACAATAATAACACTGAAACACATTGTGTCACAAAATATGGAGAATTTGATGACGACTTGATGTCACCATGTGATGAATTTCAATCAAACTTGATTAGCAACCTACTGGTGTTCATTTACAGGTCATGTGATTCTCATCTAGTTGTTATTTTATTTTCAGAATTTCTGAAAATTTATTGAACCCCTTTTCTCTCCTGAGAAATAATGTACTTCCGATTGATAACCTTCTATTCTTTTTGGAACGCTACTTGAGGTTTTATTAATTTTCCGTCAAAAGTACTTCAAATTATAAGTGTTTCCGGAAAACGGACCGCATGATTTAGATCGAAAGAAACTACAGATTCTTAAGATTGAAGTTTTTGATCCTTGCCATTTCCTCTCGTGATTCTAAGATCATACGGTTATCGATACATTTTCAGAAGGTCATGTTATCGATTTCTCTTTTCTCCCCACACATTTTTTTCTGTTAAAAACAGTTTGAATACAATTTATTTGTACTATACTTTTGCATTTCTCTTAATTCCAACTGGTATTATCTCTCGTGATTTTTGCTGTCTGCAAAACCATTTTGTTGTTTTCTGTTCTATTTCTCAATGGAATGGCAAATAGTTTATTTTCTGTTTTGTTAATCGAAATCAACATTTGTCATCATCTTTTTCTCATCATTCTTCCCATTCTTGCGATTTCAAAAAGTGTTTGAACAGAATCGAGTATATCTTAATCAGAATCATCTCCACTTTCCATGTAATCAATCTTATCGACAATAGTTGTTAAGGTTTCATTTTTTCATTTCTTCACATACTTTTTTCATTTCGTGACCGTCTTTTTTTGTATTAAAAACGGCGACGTGCAAATCGATCATTCTAAGATGGCGATAATTTTGATGATAAGAAATTGGTGGAAAAATGAGAGCACGGTGATTTTTTCGCTACATTTTTTTTGGTTTTCTCTTCCAGAAATCGTTGGGAAGTTAGGCCGCGAAATTCAAACGCTCAATGTTAATTTCTCTTCCATCTCTGATTTTTGACTTCAAACAGAAATTTCTCGAAAAAAATTCCAGATTTTTCAAAAAAAATTTCAGATTAACCTCTTAAATTTAATTAATTTTCAGTAGTAAAAGTATGAAATCCGAAAAAAACTTCCTTCGCACTTTCGTTTTGAATCTCCGTTGCCATTTTTGATGATGGAAGAGAAAATTTAGCCACGGCCACCTTACTGTAGGGAAAAATCCGAGAAAAAGTGTGCGGCGCTCTTGCGTTTTTAAAAACCGTGCCCCGCTGATGATTGGCTGGCGCCGATTTTTCTGCTGCTTTTGAACCCTTAATTTTTGCCACTAAAAATGTAGCGAAAAAATCACCGTGGAGAGAGATGAGCACACAAAGAGAGTGCAAGACATTCAAACAATCTTTTTTTGTGCCACGTCGTTCGATTTGTCACGTTCACCTACTTTCCGTTATTTCAACTACTTCACTTTCATAAGTTGTACTTATTTCAGCACATGACATGAGCATCACCTCAATTGGTGATACAGGAGGAATAAAAATCAATGAGGGAGCTTCAACATCGTCCATTTTCAATACAATGGTAAGTACCTTGTTTTCGAATTTAGTACTGTTCGTTTGTAGACACTGTAACTTTTCGAATTCCTCATCAACTGTATACCTTTCGCTTTTCTATTGATTTTGTTTCTAGCAGTTCCCATTTTCTAATTTCCGTTGAGCGTCTGAAAACAAAAAGAGATAGCTAGTTTGACGGTTTGTGGGGATATCATTGGCTATATATGTTTTTTCTCTAACTTGGCTCGTCTCAAACTTTAGAAATTTTTTATTCAATGCTTTTAGTATTCCAAAAGTATCAATACGATAGCGACATACGATAGAAAATTGCAGTCTTTAATATTTTCTTAAAGCCTTCTTTTTCTTTTTTCTCATACTAAAAATTTTTCTCATACTAAAAGCTTCTGCACTGTAGTTTTCAGTTAGCCTTGAAAATTTGAGATTTCCCGCGAGTACAGTATTTTTCTTTTTCTAGATGCTCGGACCATCTTCATCTACTGCTGTCCTCCAATGTTCATACTGTGGAACTTCATGTTCAACTCTTCAACTACAAGCATGTTTATTCTGTGGATCAGTCGCTTACTGCTCCAAGGAGCATCAGGTTAGTTGTTGTATTTTGGTGTCCAAATGATAAACAAATGATTCTTTACTGATTAGACAAACAAGCGTTTGCACGTAATCTCTTTGTTCTCATGGAACGGCTATACGAAAGCTGATGACCAGTCTGGCATCTCACCGGACATCTGAATTTCGATTCTTATACTTGGAATCTGATTCTAGTTCCTGGTTTATTACTCATTCTTCAATTGTTTTAGTTTTATGACCATCTGAAAATAACAACTCGATGAGCAAACCTGCATATCGCGCGAGAACGTGTCGATTCGAACATTTCGGCTGGCTACCCAAAGAGCTTGTTGAGGAAACAGAAGGAGCATGCGCAGAGACAGAACCTTTCGTGTCTGTGTTTATTTCAAAAACATCGAAAACAATAAGAAACATGTAAAAATGAAAAAGTTACTTTTGTATGGGAAACAAGCATAGGTAGAGAGGGAATTTTAAATGAAGCATTGTTCCAGAGTTGGTATCAAGTGCAATCGGAAGAATTTCAGTAGCATTGTACACCTGAAACAAATTGTTTCCCTTTACATTTCTGTTCTAAATCGTGATAGGTTTCAGATGATGCCACGAGATCCAATTCGTTGAAATATAAACTCTTTTTTTCTCGCAAAATCTTAAATATTCTGATTTCTGCACACCAATATTCCTATCCCATTTTCTCTTCATATCTCACTTATTCCTTTTATGCAATACTACCAAAATCAGGCCACGCCTTTGCACTCTTCGCGCGAGTTAAAACATCACAAGTCTCACGTAGGCAATTGGCGGTATTCGAAGTGAAGGGAAAAGTACTAGACAGGCAGAATTAGGTGTTTATTTGAGAACACGCGATGCCACGTGTTCCAATTTCATCCCATCATTTTGTTTTCATTCATAGCTGCTCGTTGAAAGTTGTTTTGGTCTTTGATGTTCCCAGCTTTAGAGACAATATAGCTAGCCATAAAACAATATACGATACAAACAAGGAAGTAAAGCTTTTCCCTTTGTAGACATTTCGATATTGGAAGACAAAAAATAACATAGAACGTTTTGATCTCTTTTTTCCATACTGTTCACAGTTTTCAATTTTTCAGCAACTCGGTTGGGATACACATAAACTGGTGTGCAAGTCTCTACAATCTAGAGGAATGGTTCCAAGTAATATGATAACTCAGCCGATTCCTGCAGCTCTTGCTCCACTCCCAGCATCTGTTACATTTGGCGACTCTGCACTCACCACATCACTTCTTCAATCATTTCAACAAACTCTTAATCAGACTGTCTCAAGTTTACAACCGACATTTTCAATTGTACCTCAACCAGAACCAGAGCCAGCAATCCCGATTCAAGTACCGCAGAGGATAGTGAGCAATGCAGTTCCATTCAATAGTCTAGGAAGTGCATTCAAACCATACAGAAACACGAACAACTTCAATTCATTATCTTCTGAATCTGTTTCTTCTATGGGCACATCTCATGAAGCATCGGCCGAGCATCTTTCTTCAGCTTCTCTTGCCATGCTCTCCAGAAACAGCCAGAGTGAGATCAGTAGATTAGGTATGTATTTACTATCCGTTTCCCACTGGCAAAATTATGATTTCAGCCCAAGTGTTGAGTCTAACTGGAGACTCGTCATCTCAAATTGCTCCACTGGTCACTCCAGCGACTCTTGCTACTGTACCCTCTTCATCTTCTCCTCAATCAACAAATGGAATCAATCAGCCAATTGTTGTTGGAAAAGAAAAAATCATTCTAACTGATGATCCGGATATCCAAGTTAGTTTTATTTTGTTTGCTCGTGAGCCATTCCGATTTTGAAAAGATCGCAACAAAACAATATCCAAAAATGTTCATCGAAGATATATCTAGTCTCATACCAACGTGCGGATTCTGCGAGCCCTCTCGAATTTTACGTGATTTGTGAAAAGAGAGAGTGGCGGACGGAATGATTCACAAAATGGCAGTTTGACAAAGCGCCACACAACGCCGAAATAAATTGGCTTCCGTTGCCGTTTTGTGCTCTTTTTCCAGTAATTATAAAACGAAAAAAACTGGAAAGTGGAAAACAGAGAGAGAGATAGAGGGCAGTGTGTTTTGAGTGGTTTATATTGTTCAATTGAATTGGTGTGGGGTGAGAGAGAAACGAATATCACGAGTTCAAACGGATCGAACGGGGCAGACAATGAGTCAGGTGACATATGGAAATACACTTTTTTTATTATGAACGAGAAGAGTTCTGAGTGAGTGTCATAAACTTCCGTTCTTTGAATGGGAATGTTTTTGTTGTAAAGGATTACAATAGTTCTTGATGAGCTGGAACCGGAACCATATTAAAATAGAAAAAACATCAGAATAGTATGAAGGCATCTGGATGGGTGCTCACTATAGCTGCTATCCACCGTAATCCTGATCTTCGCTCATCTTGTTCCATCTCATCCGATCCATTCATTTTCTGATCATGGTTCCAACCAACCCAGAGATACTGCAGCTCATTCATTATTTTTTAGGTCCATCGCTTGTTCTTCACTTTCTTTTCTTTCTTTTTCATCCTCTTTCCGCCTTCTCATTTTCATCTACTTCCACAAAAAGTGACAAAGTTCACGTAGCTCTTCTTCTCTTCTTCCTCTTCGTCCACCCTGAATCTTCCAGTAACTTTATGATCTCTTCTTTTCGTTTTCGCCCTTTGGTATCCATCTTCATATCCCACCCTTTTTCATTTTCTCAGTCGAGAGTTGAGTAGACGAGGAACGGCGTCTTCTCTCAGAATCTCGATAAAATATGAGGCAAATGTCACGTAGGCTGAAGAAGAGTGGAGAAGCCGGAAATTCACATCAACACAAGCATAGAAATGCATCTAAACACGCGACTGGAAAATAGAAGAAGAACGAGTAAAATGAGATAAATATTTATCAGAGGATACAAGGAAACGTTCTAAAAATAATTCAGATTACGGTAGTTTTCTTAATAAACCTTTTCCCTTCGGCGACGTGCAGATCATCACTGTGCATCTATCACACATTTATTGTTATCAGCACCGTTTCCATTTCTCCGCCTCCATTGCCTCTAGGTCTGCAAACGTTTCCCATTTTCGATTCTCGATTTCGGCACGTTTTGCTGAATTCGCTTGCTTCTCCTCATCACGCACACAAACTTTATCGTGTTTCGCTTTTCTATTTTTTCTGAAAATTTCACATAAATCATCTTTTAGTTTTTTTACTTATTTATAATTAGGTTTATCTTTTTGTCAGTTTCTTTTTTAATCCGATTCAATTCTTGACTCTGTTCGGACATTGTCTAGAAGAATGAAAAACAAAAATAATGAAGGGCAAATAAGATGGAGAAAAACAAATATTGAGACAGTTCATTCCATTCCTACTTTTCTTTTCTCAGATTTTAGAGATTCCTTTCACAAGCTCATTCCGATTAACTTATTAAGATTGCTCTCATGCTGAAATTCTAGTTCTTGAATCTGAAATTCAATAATTATGTTCCTTCTATCCTGAAGTCTATAAGAACACCTCCGGATCTTCCATCGCGTTCTCCATCCATCTTCCATCGCAATCTCTCATCATTCCACGACTCTTCTGCTACCTATTTTTTGCACTGCGTGCCTATTTCTCTTCCTTATGCTAATCCTCCTATTTCTAAACCGTACTCCCTCACCATCGCTGCGGTCCCTTTCCACCAAACGTGCAAAACACGATGAATCGTGCGCACGTCGTCAGTGTTTCGTCTCCTCCCCGACGACTACGACCGCCCTGTCACCACCATCTTCTTCTTTTTCTCGGGTTTTCCTTTCTTTTCCCATTTTCCAATCAACTATACCGCTTTTCCAACTGTTTTCCATACTTTAATCGAGTTTCCCAACTACAGTACTCTCCGTTGTGTCTCATTTGGACTCTCCTTCTCTTTCGAATTCATTCAACTCATTCCTCTCATCTCCAGATATGCCATTGCGTACAATCTCAGCACCTTCTGCTTACTGTAGTCACACTCAAATGTCGTCACACCCTCGATGGCAACCGTATTCAGCGAAACAATCGGTACGAATAGTAGATCAGATAGATCAGTTCGTACAAAGAACAGTTTTTTATTCTATTCAAACATCCGTTTTGAGCATATTGCAAGTTTCGAGGGAACAGGTGTTGCTATTGAGCCAATGGAAATTGTGTTGTGATCTTTGCAAAATTGAAAATGGCACACTAGTGCTATCTCTTATCCGATTTCACTTCACACCCTAGGAATCAAAACTTGCACTTTCAGATCATTGAAACAGAGGGATCTTCGAAAGTTGCAAAGACGCGTAAACGCCCGACACCTACAAACTCAGCCGATCTCAAGAGTCATCTGGATCCGAAGATTAACTACAAGGATCACAATAAAAATGTCGTCTATTCGGTAAGTGAAAATTAACAAAAAAGATTCGACCGAGGCAGGACTCGAACCTGCAGTCTTCGGTTTAGGAGACCGACGCCTTATCCATTAGGCCACACGGCCACGGGCGCTGCCTATGGGAAAGAAAATAAAATGGAATAGAGAGGAGAAAGAGTGAAAAGGAAAAGAAATAAACCATATTGCAGACAACACTACAAGAACATCAGAGACACCTCCAGAATCGAGGATTGGCTGTGAATATTCATCAAGCTATGGTCATGAGATTACGAGTGAGTTTACTTTACTTCATTACAGTAATCAGATACTGTATTTTTTTTCAAAATGAATGATTCTATAATTTCCTTTTTTCAGTATATCGCGGAGCATGTGATCAGAAGCTTAAATGAATTCGGATGGGCCGTTGTTGACAATTTTCTGGGTTCGGATCATTACAAATACACAGCCAAGTGAGTAGTATCTGGTGGGAAGAGGGGTGATTCAGTCCGTTACGATAGTTGGTAAACAAGAAAAACAGATGTGTTGTATTCTCACGTAAACTCGACTTTCTCATGAAAGGTGCATCACAGCTGATCGGTGATGAATCAGGATGAGAGAAGAAGAGAAAATAGAGAATCATGATTCGGACGATCAAAAAAACGTATTGTATTTATAAATTCAGTATAGACGGTTCTAAAATCCTAAATAGTGATCGTAATTTTCTGATGTTTTCACCTAAAAATAGTAACTTTTTTTTTCAGAGAAATCGAACGCCTGTACGATAGAGGATTGTTCAGTCCAGGACAACTGATGGAAGGAAAGAATAAAGATGAAAATCACATCAAGGATATTCGATCAGATCATATCTACTGGTATGACGGATGTGATCAACGTGCGAAAGATGCTTCAACTGTCCGATTGCTCATTTCAATGATTGATTCTGTAATTCAACACTTCAAAAAACGAATCGATCATAACATTGGAGGTCGTTCAAGAGCAATGCTTGCTATCTACCCTGGAAACGGAACACGATATGTGAAACATGTTGATAATCCAGTTAAAGATGGAAGATGTGTCACTACCATTTATTACTGTAATGAAAATTGGGATATGACCACTGACGGTGGAACTCTCAGATTGTATCCAGAGACATCGTTGACTCCAATGGATATTGATCCACGTGCCGATCGTCTTGTTTTCTTCTGGTCTGACCGTAGAAATCCTCACGAAGTGATGCCTGTCTATCGACACAGATTTGCCATTACCATTTGGTATATGGATAAATCCGAGAGAGATATGGCTCTAGCAAAAGGAAAAGAAGGAGAAGCTGCCTGCACATCAAAGAAAGAAAATGATCCGAATAGTTCTACTCCACCAGATTCTCTAATCGGAACTCCAACAAGACCAAGAAAAGCTCCAAGTACTCACGAGTTACACGATCTCAATCTACGTCTCTTCCCTTCAACATCTTCTGATCCAACATTATTGAATACTTCAAATGAAGATGGAGGTAAGAGTTTTAAATTATTAGAGATTTTGTAAACTCCCTGCCTGCTGTGTTGCTTGAAACATGTTTGTGGTGTTTTCAGTTGACTCTTCCAACGATTATCAATCCACATCTTCATTGGCACATCCGGAATCCACCGACTCCGGTAAGAACTTCTTCGAATTCAGATAGATTTTGTGAATGCTTCCATTAAGTAGGCGAATGAAGCATGGATGATTGAATATGTAACTTTTGAGTTCTGTATTCCCAGTCTTTTTACTTTTTACTTTGATTGATATCTAGATTTAGTTATTAGATGATTATTGCAAACTGCTACACCAAAAAACAAAACCAAACAAAACTCTATTCTTTATCTCTTTTTTTCAGGTGTGTCTCTTTCAACTCTCCATTCTCATCATCATCATCATCATCATCATTTGGAGCGTACGAGCAGTCTCCAATCTATTTCCGATGACTACCGTTCTCAACCAAGACGCAGTTCAACAAGCAGTGATCAAGATCTGGATGACGAATTACCTCCACCACCAACAGAAAATCCAGAATACATTATCTGAAATCCGCCAAAAACATCGTTATTTGTATATGATACCTCCGTGCAAAAAAGAAACGGGTTCAACTCTCCAATTCCACTTCCAACTCATCATTTTTCAACTTGTGCATGTATTTCTATCCCGAATGTTTTCTCAAACCGTTCCCGACTTTTCCACTTCCATCCGAGACTCCGTACCGATTTGTACACTTCTTATTTTCTTCTTTCTGGGTACAATTTCTCGACGCCTAACGTGTTATCTTCCCCTCCAAAAATTCCGAAAATTGTGATAAAAAGTGCAGAATCCCATCTGAAATATATCAGATTTCCCGAAGCCAATCCCATTTTCCCTTCCTCATCCCATTTCTGTATTTTGGTCTCTCATTGTCCTCTCTGCGCACATACATGTCTAATAAAAGAGGCAATGTTTCAATGTGTTCTCAATTACATTCAAAATACATATACACTCCAACCTGACTTTTTTGGGGTTAGAGAGGGAGAGAGAGGGAGAGAAACAGTCCGAAATTGTTTGTCAAGTGGATTTGTTGGTGGGAAATGACACAACTCTTCCCTTCTGTTTCACTACAATAACTCCACAACTTGTAGTTTTATTTCCATTTTGAACTTCTATTTTTTTCCGGTGTCGTTTTTAGACCCAATAGGTAATTACAGAATCATCTCCGTTTTTGGTTACATATGTCATATTATGGAATTTCTATGGAGGTTTTTCATTCAAATCTCGCAGCTATTGTTGTTCCATTCTGCATTCTGCTTTTTTCAGAAAGCCATCAAACATTAGATCGTTCAATTTCAGTTTCTCGCCCCATTTTCGTCATATATCACCAATTTGTTATCTTCAAATTTTCATCATAACCTGCGACAAGAGTCATAAAGATGTCACTGTAATGGAATTCTAGCAATGCAAACTTTTAAAAATAAATAAAAACAGTTTTTTAAAGTTTCGTGTGTTACTGGAATTTTCAGACAGCCTATTTCCCACTCTAGTCCATGAGTTTGTTCCGAGTTGTTCCTTGATTTCGTAACTGTTGTTTCCAAGTTTCCCACATTTCATATACAAGTCGTACTCTCAATGTATACAATTCTTTACTATACGATTTTCATTTTGAATTTTCTGAAACATAGTGACTCCTCGTCAACCACCAAATGTTCAAAAATAAAAAGTTCTCACCTCCTCTCCCCGTTTCTCTCTTTTCTTCCACTTTGTCAGTTTGTGTCCAGTTGTTCCGCTCGTAAACCACTCTTCCTAGTGTTCCTTCTAATTACTGAAAGAACACTTCAAAACTTCTTTCTACATCCCGCCTACCAACCTTTTCCCCTATCAGCTGCACCTTTTCCGTCTATTTCTGCGTCTCTTGAACGGTTCCCCCCGTGTTTTCTTCCCATCAGGTCTCACCACGCGCGTGTTTCTTGGCTATTGTACAAATAAATATTTGCGCCGCGCACCGCCACCACCACCACTAGCAGTATGCTTTTGAAACGCCTTTCGTCCGTCCCTTCCTACGTTCCTCTCCCTTTTTCCGTTCCGTCATTTTCGGTTTTTGTTTATATCTCTAAGTTCTCTCCAACTCAAAACAAGTCCCGACCTCGTCGTTCTTACAATCCATAAACTGAAAATTTCCATATTCAGTATCCGATTGTTCCCACCAACTGTGTCGCTTTCTCTCCGAAGTCACCTCAATGATAATATGCGCCCCGACAGAGACACGGGGCGCCGATAACAACCATCTATTCATTTTTTGTGCAACATCAAACCGAAGACAACGCCTCTGGAAAGAGAAAAAAGAGGTGGAGGTTGAAAAGAAGAGAAAAGATTTATTCATTCGGAATGGAGAACAAACTGAAATTGGTTGTCGTTGGGGATACGTTCACTGGCAAAACGAGGTGAGTCTTTTGATCTTTCCAATCTTCCTGTATTGCCTTTTTTGAATTCTTATCAAACTGAAATTCGTTTTTCAAAATTTCTGAACAATTTCCATTTTGTAAGAAACAAATTCAATTCATTATCTGGAATTCAAGGAATTCAGAAAGACAATTTTTTATTCAAATTTTCATGCTCGGTTTAGAATTCTCAAAACAATTGCGACATATCAGTAGAGCCCCAAATTTGAAAAATTACAAAAATGGAAATAGGAAAACAGAATTTGACAAAACAAATACTTATTTGAATCTCCAATTACTCCGCTTTTTTTTATTCTTGAGGATACATTTTGAGCTTTTTCCTTGCATGTAGGATGTTTTTTTTGTTTTAAAGTTTCTATTTTAAAAAGAATCATCTTGAAACTGAAAATAATCAAAAATCAGTTTTTTATTTGCCAAGACTACTAGGCAATACCAATTTTAAATTTTAAAACTACGAAGTTCTTTCAATTCTCAGGATCCCTCTACATGATCTAGAATTTTCAAAACCTCATCGAACCCATAAATGATAAAGATTTCCGTTATTTCCTCCATTTTCCTCCCACCCACTATAATCCGTAAATCCAAGAAATTGCCTCCTAAATCCGTTGAGTAATTCGATTAAAGTCACATCAAGCGCAACGACACTTATCCTCGCCGATTCCATTCAATTACCCATTCATCTTTTTTATTTCTATAAAACCAGTTATCACTGTTTCCTATTGCAGTCTTCTTGTCGCCTACACGAAGAAACAATTTCTCGATAACTACTCGACTACTGTATTCGATAATTGGGCTGTTTCAGTGCATATTGATCATAAAAGTTATGCTGTTAGTTTATTCGATACTGCTGGGCAGGTATGTTTTTTATCTAATTCAACGACTCAATATTTTTCGAACCAAAAAAGAATCGTTTAGATTTGATGAGCAAACAGATTCTTTTAAACAATTCGTGTGGAATCAAAGTGTGAAAATGGAAAGAAAACAGCTTAGAAATGTTTGTTTTCAATTAACCTTTCGTGTTCTCTTTTCTCAATTCTCATTCTAAATTGGGTCATTCAAACAGAAAAAAGTCAGGATTGAATTGTTTTCAGGGAAGTTACGAAAAGATCAGATGTCTCAGCTATCCACATGCAAATATATTCCTCGTCTGTTTCTCAATGATCGATAAGAAAACTTTGGAGTCGTGTAGAACTATATGGATACCAGAAATTAGAAAATATGCTGGTGATAATGTTCCGATTATGTTGGTTGGAACGAAGAATGATCTTGTTGATAGTGCAGATTTACACAATGTGGTCACAGAAGATTATGCGAAGAGAGTGGCTCAGGAGGTAATGATTCATTACCTATTTTATGAAGCTCTAATTTCAGATAGGATGTCACAAATTCTTTTCGTGTTCTGCATTGACACACAAAGGTCTGAAACGTGTATTTGATGAGAGCTTCCTGGCGGCAGTAGGCGTCAAATTTGAAGAAGAAAAACCGAATCCGTGTTGTATAATACTTTGAGATCTTTTTTATTAGTATTCTACTAATTGTACATGTACACATCATCGCTCACTCATTTCCTAGTCCAAATCGATTCCGTTTCTGTTTTTGAATTCCCGAATTTTGCAGCTTTACTTATTTTCTTCTTTTAATTTATCATATCAGATTCTGTTCAAATGAGACGATTTATAAAATAAAGTCGTTGTTCAGACTAGTAAAGTATACCCGCCACTGACAACAAAAAAAAATAAAGAATTGTTGGAAGAGATGAGCATTTTGGAATGGGATCACACATAACGGCACGATATGAGATAAATAGAAAAAAGACGATCACTAGAAATTAAAATGAATATGTTTGAAACGAATCGTTTAACAAAAGATTAAGATCCTCTTTGATCGATCAACTGGTCCAACTCATATGCAGTTTTCTCGACTTTCTCCGCAGCTTCCTTGATGCTTTCTTTTCTTTTTAGTTTCAGTTTTTCAGTTTCTGCTTTCTCTTTTTCTTCTGGGGTTTCTTCTTCAATTAATTTTAATCCACTCGCCCAATACCATACCCAGACATCGAATATCAGAGAAAAGATTCGAAGGCATCCATAGATAACATGAAGTCTGGAAAATAACAAAATTTCTTTCAAAAAACCGTCGAATGCTCTAACCTGACTCTCAGTTCGTCAGTATCGTAGACTGAGCATGATCCAGAAGAGTCGCATGCTTTTTGCCAAAGAAGGCAAGACATATCAATGATTTTTCCCCAGATGATTGGAGAAGGAAGTGTTGCTAAAAGACTGACAAGGAATCCATTGAATCCCAAAGAAACAGATCGATGCTCTGGAGGAACTGCTCTCAACACAATTAACATTCCAGGAACGACACCGAGTCCTCCGAAGATTGCTCCAAATGCCTGATGCATGAAGAATCGTCCGAATCTTTCCTCACATTCTTCTGGAATATCCAAATAGTTTTGTTTGTAGTCATTGAAAACGTACCAGTTCGGCAGTATGATCTGCTCACTTCCTTAACTTTGTTCTCAACACAAGCACAGTTTTCGAATATCAAAGTGTCCACATTGGCTTTCGCATTGTCAAAGATACTGTAGTTCTTCCAACCCATCGCACATCCCGCATGACATGGGGAATAATGAGCATTTCCACTGCAATAAATATCAGATTTTAAAGATTCTGAACTATTTGAAACTGATTCTCACTTCACATCACAAACAGGATACAACGGAACACTGTCACACATACAATCATCTCTACATCCATCGAAAACTGGTCCATTTACTTTGATTTGATCTCCAATTTGTCCAATAACTGATTTACATTCAACTGTTCCGTTTGCAAATGATATAAGAGCAGCCACCAAACTGCAAACAGCTACCCAAGCAGCTGCCTTTCTTCCTTGCAGTTTAAAATACTTCATAGAAATACTTCCAAGCATAACTCCACATGCGAATCCAACGATTCCAGTACTTGCGATGTATCTTTGAATTCGATATTGAGGAACTCCGAATTGAAGTTCCAAATACTTTGCTTGAAAAACGAAATATCCTTTGAAAGCGAGCACATCTATGATTCTTCCAAACATCGCTCCAACGAAGATTTTATTTTTCATAAGATTTGTGATAGTTTCCTTGAAATCATTCACTTTGTCCATGACTGTTTCCGGCATCAACGCATTCCCTTGTTCGTCTTTCTTTATGTGACGATCTACCAGATTCAAACGTTTTTTCGGCTTCACATTTCCTCTGAAATTCAAACTCAATGAATTTAATTCTGAAAGGGAGACTCACTCATCATCAAACTCATCAGGTGCATTGATATCCAGATCATCAGATGGGAAGAAATAAAGAACGAGAGATGGACCAAACAGAAGTGTTCCGAAAATCATGAATCCAAGCCACCAGCATCCAATCCACATTGGATCGAGAGGAGTCAGCCCTTGTGGAGCTGAAAAATTTCCAATTATTACCGAATTTCGATTGAAAAACTCACGATTGAAGTCCACATACAACTTGTTTAATTGTCCACCAACAAGCAATCCGATAACTGGACCAAGGATCTTTACGAAGAACATGAATGCTGAAATTTGAACGTTTTACCAATAAAGATAATATTGAACTTACAGAAATAAAGAGGCAAATTTTGTTTCTTAACATTGTCATCCATTAGAGGAAGTCCCAATGAAAAAGGCATTGTTCTTCCAACTCCCAATACCAAAAGACCTCCAAAAATCATCATAAACGGTCCCATAGTTGATTGATCTTTCTTGCATGCATAGTGTTGAGAACGTACAAAATTGAGCATCGAATGACAAAATCCGTATGGAAGAGCAACCATTGCACGAACATTTGACATCTTCGCGTCAGTTATCGGAAACTTTTGAGCGATTTCCTTTTCAAGTCGATCACAAATATCTGATCCTTTATTATAGTGACAGTATTCAATGTATTTTTGAAGAAGATCTGATTTTTCATCACCTTCCTGAAAATTAAAATTTCAAATTTGAATATCTGGTGTGATTTTACATAATTCATAACCACTTTGTTGTGTGGATCAATCAAAGGATGAAGTTGTTCCAGCCACTGATGTTCTGTGAAATTGAAATCTCCATGCACAAGATTTCTATCAATTTGATGAGCCAAAGCACTTGGAATATGTGTAGTCACATTTGCCTGTTCCACTGGGAACAAGAAATTACTGCTGGCTATCATAAAATTGGCAATTGAAATGAGAATACAACCAGCTCCAATCCATCGAGCACGATTTCCTTTCCCGCCAAAATAACTTGTGAAAATAACGACTGGAATGTATGCAAAGTCACCAGCAGATACCATTGTTCCACTTAATCGGGATGGGATTTGAAATTGTTTCTCGATGAACACTACCGCACTGAAATCATTTATTGATGAAAACCCCAGTTTTTCGTTTGTTCCAGAGCGTTTTTTGCTACTATCTTTAGTTCTCAAACGATCGGAATTATTTTATTCAGCGGTAAAGATCCACTCCAGTCACAGAAAACTTCATGTTTTGTGCCTGTTATCATATTTAGTGTTGTCTATCACACGACTGAAAATCTGAAGGCATAATCGCTATTTGAGAACCTATTATTATTATTGTTGAAATACCCTCACAAAACGATTTTCCGATAAGAACAATTGAAAGTTTTTTAGGTTCAACAGATCTGATTGACACATGAGAACATTTCAAAATTGAACTTACGGTTTTTCAATGACAATAAAAAACTCACCTTGTCATGTAAAATCCTCCGATTGATTCAAGAAAATATACCGTACCGAACACAATAAAAAACCATGTTATTTTTGAGCAAGCCATTTTGAATCCAGAATCTGATTTACTCCGGCTTCTGGAGGGCCGTTTTTGATGAGTTCAGTGAACTGAAATAGTAGGTAAAAGTATGCAGACATTTGAGCAAATAAAGAGGACACATGTTCGGACTTGTACTAATAACTGACGAGAAGAGTCTAACAAATCGGAAGTGAAAGAGAAAAACAATAGAGAGAAGAAGATAGCAAACAAACGGAAAGGTGTAGATGTACTGATGAAAAAATATAAGTTATCGTCTGGAAGTTTTTGCTTGCCCATAAAAGAAGAACACTTTCAGAATTCTATTGTTGTTCTAAAAAATTAGGCTATTCTAAAAATTTTGGCTAAGTAAATTTGACTCTGAAATTCGACCCTCCAGTTCAAATAAATTATACATCCATTGGGTCATTTCTAGACGAGGGAATTTCTAAATTACATTACACTTCTTTCCGAATTTCGGAATTTTAGGAAAGTAGATGCAAAGTGAAAAGAAGAAAACTTACTGACATTTTTGTTAGCTAGAAAACTACGTCTGAAACTATAGTTATAATTCCAGATAACAATGCCATTCATAAAACACAAACGCAAAATATTATCACTTTTTTTCAAAAATGTGTGCTGTAAAAATGTTCAAAAGTATTACTATTGAAAAAAAATTATCAAAAGTTCGAAAGTTTGAATTAACAATTTATTCAAACAAAAGTTCATAAAAATCTTTGTCAGCCGGAAAATCGTAACTGTATAGAGTCTGCTTTTGATACATAATTGATATGATTTTTTTAACCACTCACTATAATTTCATTCTACGTTTAAGAAAAGGCCACCATAAAAATTGCGGCCATAAACATTTTGTGTATACCACCAATTTGTTGCGAAGAGCAGTTACTTTTGTCTTTTTTGATAAGATGATAACGATTATCACAAAATATAATGAAGAAGTGAGATACGCAGGTTGCTAGATTTGTTCAGAATTAAGCAAAGAATGAGAGTTCTTGGCTGAAAAGGAATAACAGTTTTCGGAATGGAACGGGAAATGGAAGACAACTTGGGAGGAGGCCGATCCCGGAGCATTTACGTTTGATGGTGTCACAAATGATTGGTGATGATAAGTTGATAAGATTCTCTTTTCTATACAAATAACACTACATCGTCTTTTATAACAAATAAGCAGGTGGTATAAGGTAAAAGACATCAGCGCCATTCTGAAGAGGGAAAAAAGAAAAAAGGAGAGGGTTCAAATTACACAAAATGAACACGAGTTGTGACCGAAAGAGGTGAGATGGTACTCTCTCCCACGCATTAAGTCACTTCCATAACCATACTCTCTGAGTCTCCATGGCTCACAATCTCTCTTTTTTTGCACCTTTGGAACCAGTCGAAAGAAGAAAAGCGCTTGGGTGTGGTAAAAATTACAGGAGGTTATTGAATTTCTGTATCTTTGTGTCTGAAAATACGCGGAAGAAAGAGGAGAAATGTATCATCATAATATTTATTCAGCGGGTAGAATTAGACAGAGACACATGTTTTGGCAATATTTTTTGTTTTAAAATTCACTAGTTTTCAAATTATTTTGATGATTGAAATCTATAGGTGAAGCGGTAAGCTCCTAGAATAAAATAAGACGAATATGCGTTTAATTCTTGTTTCAGAAGCAATAGAAATGAAACATTCTGAAGTATTAAAAAAGAGTCTAGGAGTAAGAGTAGAAGAAGAATAAAGAGAAGAGCTGGAAACCGGGGTAATATGGAAGTGAGATCGGTATAAGAAATATGAGAACGGAATAAAGATAAGTGCGAGATTAGCAGCTATTTCGGAGGGGACATTTCAAATGCCCTGTTTCAAGAAGAATACAGAGCATACAAAAACCACAATACGAGAAAATCATTAAAAGACCGAAGAATTTGTCCATTTTCCATTTTGAAATGGCGACACAAGTCAGTAACACAATCAGCATTGCGAAGAGTAGACCAAGGGAACAGACGAGACCGTTTGATGTTACCGAGACTGGGAAAAAACAGGCATTTGATTGATAGTTTTCTGGTGAAGAAGTTACTTACTATTTTGAGTTGGTTCAGATTTGAAGAGACCGATTAGAAAATGGATGAGCCAAGGGATTGGGAGACCAACACAAACATCGAAAAGATTCGAACCAATTGAAGAAGAAACCGCCATATCACCGAGACCTTTTCTGGCTACAATTACACTTGTGATCAAATCAGGAATACTTGTTCCAGCTGCTAGAATAGTTAATCCCATTATTTCCGTTGGAATTCCGAACGTTTCTCCAATTGTATTGGCCCACCAAACCATCAAATATGAATATGCAGCAATCCAGAGAATGGCACCAATAAAAGTAATTGCGAAGAATTTACGGAGACTCTGAAGTAATTATTGAATTAGAAAAATATATTTTCAGCAGATCATACTGATTTTCGGACATCGGGAAGAGTGTAAGCGAGTGGGAAAGTGATCGGAGCAAGGAACAAATATATAATTTTTTTGTGATTCGCTTCTGGCCATGAGAGATCCAAAGGTTTTTCAGCAGTTGATGAGGCCACGGAGAGCTGAAAATCATTATATGAAATCAAAGTTCTGAATTTTCTCCGTACGTTGTCAAGAGCGATTGGAGGAACCGGATTTCCATTTGGTTGAGCAACTTCAAGATGACCATTTGAAGATGGATTGATTGTTTCAACTGGTGTCAAATATGTTCCATTGTTTCCATTTTTCCGTTTTGAGTTGTTGTTATTGTTGATCACAATTATATGATCCTCACCAAAGTCCATTGGGGTTACACTTGTAGTAATGCTATCTGAAATGTTGCGAAAGTGATACGGAATTCCTTCCACTTACCCACTCTGGTTGTTGAATGCTGAATCCGGGTCATTCGCAGGTTTCACCATTATAGTTCTTCCATTCTGACGGATCTCTGGAACACCATTCGCGGTGTTCTTTCCTTTCACAGATCTTTCAGATTCCGATGATGATGAAGAAGATGAAGATGTTGTATCATCCTCATCTCCAATAACTAACTGTGCAATACTCTTTCTGACTTCTTGTCCTCCATGAATCATCGGAAAACTCCTTCGTGGACCTTGTGCTCCAAGAGAATGGGGACTTCGTGGGGTACATCCAGCTGCTGCAGCTACTGCAGTCGTCGGTACAACTTCACTCCCAATTCCAACTTTTCGAAACAGGAACTGTTTGGTTTTCAATTCAAGGAACCCATTGAACTTCATGAAGAAACCGTAGGCAATGTAGATTGAAAACATTATTAATGCCTAGAAAACAATTATGAACATGTGATATGCCGTTTACTATTACCTCATGCCATTCGATGACTTCATCTCCAAAGAATATCAATAGCAGAAATAGTGACAGTGTATAAAAAGACATGTCACGAAATAATGGCCACCAAGTGAGATGTAAAACTTGACGAGAGAAAAGAGTACAGAAAGCAAGAACACATAGAATATTGAATGTGGCAGATCCTGAATATTATATTTCGGTAACTTAATTTCTTCCTATTTATAGTTCTACTCACCTACAATAGTTCCAACTCCCACATTATCCTGAGCAATGAAAACTCCAAAAAGAGAAGTGAAAAATTCAGGAGCCGACCCACCAGCAGCCATGAACGTTGCTCCAGCGACGTCATCTGATATGGAGAGCTACAATTTACTCTTTAGACACCAGTGTTCGATGTAAAAACCAACCACTTCTGTGATAACTGACAAAGATGGTACAAAAAACTCATCACAGACGATGGCAAGTGCTACGAACATATAGATGAGAAGACCGATATGAACAATGACACCTCCACGTCGACGGGTTTCAAGAGAGAAGAAATCAGTAGGAAATTGTGATGAATTTCCATTGGATGCTGAAAAAAAGAGAACGTTTTCAGAAGATTTGAGTGGAGGAAGTGACGTGATGGAGAGACGGGCGAGGGAAAAGTTTCATACACTTTTCGGGAAAATCTGCTCTTCATGACTTATTCCTTACTTTTCAGAAACCGTGCAAAGTCGGAAGCTATATAACAATTTTGAAGTCAATAAATCTTTAACAAAAACTTGCGGTTTTACAATGTTCGGTTTCAAAAAATATAATAAAACGCCTTTCCCTTCAAAGAAACAAAAAATGAATAAACTATTCATAGACTCATCTTGAGTCATCAATTCTGTAACTCACTTGGTTGAATTCGTGGACGACAATCGTCGAATTCATATTCAACAGATCGTTTATTCCTTTTGAAAATCTCATTTTCAACAGTCGAGACAACGTCGTTTCGAATATCTGGAACATGTGTTTTATATAGAAATTCAAATTAAAAATATTGAGAGACGAGTCATGTGTCATTAAACTGATTTCCTTCCGGTATTGGGCAATATAGGGGATTCATTTGGCTCTCGGGGGGTTACATTCACATTAGCCCCTTTTTGATTTGGTGTTTGGATGGATGAGAAAAAGAAGAAGAAAGCAGTCCAAAGATTCAACTAACCGTTTTTGATAAGAGGAAGTAGCACAATGAGAAAGAATAGTGCTGCAGCAAGTAAAACAACGGCGATCTGAGTACGTAGCCGTCGGTTTGCTCCGGAAATGAGTGTTCGACGATGAAAACTGTGCATGTTTCGAAATGCTCAACTCACATTCCGGATTGTGAGGATCCAGTCCTGAAAAAAGAAGAAATGAAAATCGGATGGGTAAAGGAGGAAGACAAAGTGGAGAGAAGACGACGACAAAAAAAAGTGAAAACGATAATTCAAGAGTAGTCAGCGAGAATCGAGAAGGATTTATTGATTTTATGATTGATTGGCAGCTAGGAAAATTGAAGGGACTCGAGAAGAAAGAAGATGAATGCCGGAATGCCAGAAGACTCACAGCTCTGAATTCGTATTTCGAATCGGACCTTTTACAGAATAGTGAAAGAGTCACATGAACTTTTGAGTCGTTCCAGACAACTCTATCATTTTGGGTCCAAGTAGGTGTGGTGAAATATTTGAGAGCAAACTTTGTCGAATATTGATGTAAGTTAAAGAGAAGGAAGAAGAAGAACTAGAAGTTGAAGAAGAAGGAGATGGATAAAAAGAAAAAGAAGAAGTGGGGACACGATTGATATGATATGAATATTGCATTTGAAAATGGCCACGGCAGGATGTGAGCAAGCTTCTTGAGGAGACCACAGAGACGAGCCACCGGATGACTTCTCGTCTCTCAACTGATATCTTTTTTTTTTGGCTGACTCGTCCCATTCGAAGACGTTAAAATCGGAAAAAAGTGGTGGTGGAATTTGATGTGAAACGTGTGAGTAGAGAAAACACGATAGGACAACCAAAATGAGATTGAGAATCTTTTTTCCTTCTGATGGAAATGAGTAAGAGAATGGGATGAGCTCACAAAGGTTTATGGGTTTTCATTCCAATACTATTCGCGCGGTTCTGATTGATGAGTGGATGCATGCAAGTCATGTAAGGTGATTCATTACGATGACTCACAGTACAAGTGGAGCCCCCTAGCTTCAAAAATTGGACCAAAAAGAGGCACTGGAAAAATTACTGCGCGAAAATAATTTATGAAGAATATCAGAACGAATATTCTTCATCAGAAGTTAGAGTCTACATACATGCGTGTCGTTTCTCTCCTACGCTTCTAATTTCAAATCGCTTTGACTTCCAGAACAAATTTTTTGCTTCAAATCTTCAAAAATTGTGAGACATGTCGTTATGAATTAGATGTCAAGCTGACTCACTAAATTTTTTTTTTCAATTGATTATTCATTTTTCGGTGCATCTGAAATTACTGAAAGCGAGTTCTCGAAGAGTTTATAAATAGTCCTGAAAATGGAAGGTTTTTACTTACATCGCGAGCAACATTATGTTTCGAATCCGTTGAAATCTTGGAACATTTTCATAAATGGACTTATCCCGAGTTCTATCCGGAGTTTGGAAAGCATAAACTTGTCTCACTTGAGCATCCCTGGTTTGAAAGACTAACTTTCACTTCATCTTCTATCTTTCTTGGAAACTGTTTCATTATTGAGCAGTATCGTTAACCCAATTGAAAATTCCGAACTGTTGATCCTTCTTTTTCTCTTCTCGAATCCGAATAAATAATTTTTACTTCCTCTTCTTTCCCCCGTTTTTTTTATTTCCTTTCTTCATACATGTTCTTTTTTTCTTTCACAGTATCATGTTCGGTCATGCTTCCGGTTTTTGAACCTTTTTTTCATTTTCAAGTATTACTTTACATAATTTTTCATTGCAGAGATGAAAAAAGCAGTAACCTCTTCTGCAGTTAAAATGGACAACATACAATTCTCAAGTTACAGGAACCTCTTCCGGTGGTAACTCAACACTCATCATCCCAAAAAGTAGGCAAGGACTTTTCATTTTTCATTTTTCCTATTCTTCCAGTTTGTTCCATGACTCTCCCGCCACAGAACAATGATGTTCCAATCGGAGTAAGTTGAAGGAATCTGTTTTTCTAGAAAAAAGTGATCTTTTCAGCACCGACGGAAAAGTTTCATTTCGTCTATTCAAGGAGCAATGAGCATGAACAGTCAGAAAACCGACCGTGCTAAACCCTACACATTGATTAGCAGATGCTATGCCGAATTTCTCGGAACTTTCATCTTTATTTTCAGTGGTAATTCTTAGGAATATATCGTATGTGTTGATATAAATGAGTTTTAGGAACAATGCAAGCGAATGTATACGATATCAGTCAACCAGTAGGTCTTTCTCATGCAGCATTGACACATGGTCTCGCCACGATCGTAGTAATTGCTGTCTTTGGAAAAATCAGTGGAGGACACTTCAATCCAGTTGTTTCATGGGCAATGGTTCTCTGTCAGAGGCTTCCTCCACTTGCTCTTCCATTCTATATGGCATCCCAATTCATTGGAGGTTTCTGTGGAAATCTGCTCTCTGCCTGCTTGCAACGGAAACGAGATTTTCTTGTCTGGGAGAACTACTCCAGCATAAGATATACCCTTCCATCACAAGGACTGGAATACGGATATGATAAAGTTCATAACTCCACATATGAGAAGACTATACTATTAACAACTCAATTATCAGCAACATCATCCGGTATAACTCATTTGGGAGTAAATCATGAATGGTGGGAAGGATTGATGAGTGAGACAATTACCACTTATTTCTTTGTTACTGTCATACTAATGATGGCGGTAGATGGTGAACCAGTTAGTTTAGAAACAATCATATGTTGAATATGATAGCGTTTTACAGATAGAAGGGACCGCATTTGTTATCGGAATGATGGTCATCGTCAACATTTTTGCAACGTAAGAGTTTTTCGAAATGATTCGTCTATTCAAAACTTTAACAACTACAGGGCTTCCATAACCGGCACTGCAATGAATCCGGTTCGTGCTCTTTCTCCAAACGTCGTAGCTGAAATCGTCCTCTCTTCCTCTTCCCTCCCTGCAAAATTTTGGACTTACCACTACATTTACTGGGCTGGCCCATTCCTTGGCTCCACAATTGCAGTACTTGGCTATAAACTTCTCCTCTCAAAAAACGATCGTTTGATTCCATAAATTTTGTGCATCGATGTCACATAATGATCATAAAAATTAATTTCTATCTTATCACACTACATTTTTACTACACCGTAAACTACATTGTGTCTGACCAACTACACTGATTTAACTATGATTTTTTAGTTATCAACTACAAAGTCACAAAAACATTTTATTTGTATAAAAAGGACATGATAACGACAAACCGAAGTACTCAAAATGAAAATTGTATTATTAATAACTTCCCTGCTTTCACTCGGATCTGTTTCTTCATTCAACTATTTGGTTTTTTGTCCACTTTATGCTCACAGTCATCACAAATTCCTTGCCAAAATCGCGGACACTCTGACGGATGCAGGTCACAATGTCACTTTTCTTGCTCCAATTATAATTAGAAAATATGAGAATATGAAGTATCTTGAATCAACAAAAGATATCGTCTACATTCAACCCAGCAAAAAACTTGAATCTCTCGGAGTGACGTCAGATTATTCAAAGTTCTGGTCTCAAGATGCCACTGCTATCCAATTCGTTCCGGCAATCAAAGCGTTCACCAGAATGTTCCATCAACTTTATGAGGATTTGAAAAATGATCTTTCGGTGTTGGATGAATTGAAGAATCGAAAGTTCGATGCGATGGTGTTTGAGTTTTTGTGTGCAACTTCCTATCGTAAGAGTCTATGAACATCAAAAACAAAAAATGAAGTGTATTCAGCGATTGCCGAGTATCTGGAAATCAAAGCACTTCTTCCCTCATTGTCAATGACTCATCATCCACTTATGAGTAGATTAATAGGAGAACCTTCATCTCCGAGTGTTCTTCCAAGTATGAAATATGAATAGTTACAGAAAATATATTCATCTTTTCAGGTATGATATCATCATTTGGAGACGATATGACTTTCATGGAACGTCTTCAAAATACAATTGGAGATGTGTTCTTCCAACTTTTCGTCCATCCTGATCCAATGGTTTCATTCACAAATCCTGAGAAGACTATTAATATTGCAGTTAGTTTCATTTTCCTGTTGCAGACTTTCAAGTTTCGAATAAATTTCAGGAAATGACTGCTCGTTCCCCATTCATGTTTATGAATGGAAATCCATACATCGATTATCCCCGTCCTCTTCTCACAAAATCTGTTTTGATTGGAGGAATATCTGTGAATGTCACTCAAATGAAAGAAGAGAAACTATCCGAAGAATATAACGAAATTTTGAGTAAACATGAGAAAAATGTGCTAATTTCGTTTGGATCCATGATATTCTCAAAAGACATGCCATTAGATTACAAGTAAGTGTTTCCATCAAAAACTCAAAAACAAACACTGAATTCAGAAACACAATTGTTCGAGTCATTGAATCATTCCCAGAAGTCACTTTCATTTGGAAATACGAGGAGGAAAACGTCAGTTTTGCAAAGAATCTTCCAAATCTTCATTTCTCAAAATGGGTTCCACAAACTGCTTTGCTAGGTTAGCGAGTCTTTTAGTATTCATTCACTAGTTCATCAAATTTCAGCCGATTCGCGTCTTTCTGCTTTCATAACTCATGCTGGTTTGGGAAGTGTCACTGAATTAAGTTATATGGGAAAGCCAGCGGTCCTTATTCCTATTTTTGCTGACCAATTGAGAAATTCAAAAACATTGGCCCGACACAATGGATCCATTACATTGAGTAAATATGATCTGAAAAATTTCGATAAGTTGAGAAATGCTGTCCAAACTATACTGAATGAAGAAAGGTAAGTTAAGGAAGCGGTTTTCCTACTTTTCACAATACAACTTTATAGATTCAAAATCAACGCTGAACGTCTTGCTCAACAACTTCAAGATCAACCGGTATCTCCTCATGACCTTCTTGTGAAACATGCGGAATTCGGAGCAAAGTATGGAGAACTTCCAAATCTTGATCCGAGTTCTAGGCAAATGTCTTTCATTTCCTTCTATATGATTGATATTATTGCTTTCGTTGGTACTATTAGCATTATTATGATTTTATTGTTTGGGTTAATAACGAGATGGGTACTCCGTTTCTTTTTAAGATCGAAACTGAAGGTGCAGTGAAAGAGAAAATATTGTTAAATGATGTTTCTCGTTTTATAAACGGGTTTGTATTATCTCTATTACTAATTCATTTTTATTATCGATTAAGACAAATGAAACCCAAAGAGGTAGCACGTAAGAAGATATTTTACAAGTGAAACCCTGACTCTCGTTGGCAGAACCTAACAAAAAAACGATCCCTTTCTCAGCACTTTGATTCATCCACTGGCACTTCTGTGTATTTCTCCGTCCATTTCGCCGGTTTATCAGTGAAAACAAAAATGGACACAAGATTGGCCTGAAATGCGAAAATAGGCTTCTATGTTAAAGGATGTTGGAAACTTACAACAAACATAGATAGCCCTAACCAAAGAAAAACTGGAATCCATTCTTCTCGATTCGATTCAGTGGAAACATAGTGAGCAACAACAGCGGGACCACTGAACAGAGCCAAACATTTTGTGAATTGAATGGCGGCAATTACAATATGAGCATGTTGTCTGAATTTAAAATGGATTCTTTGAAAATTTTTTTTTTTTTTATAAATTATACCGTGCATGGAGAGCAGCACATTTATAGAATCCTCCGCAATTCAGAGCAATACACATCATTATGACAACGGTGCAAAAAAAGCCTTCCATCTTATTTTCAGATGGAATAAATCTGAAAAAACGACATCTACGAAAATCGGTTGAATATATTTTAATTACCCAACACAAGCGAGTGCCAATCCAGACACTCCAACAGATAGAGTATTGAAAATGATGATCTTTGTCTTTTCGGAAAACCACCTGAAATGCATACCTTCAAAATAAAAATTCCTGATCAATAATTATTACGTCATTCGGTCACTGAATGCAGCTGATCCCAATCGCAATGGAATATTCAGTCCTAGAATAAGAGCCACATAGAATCCCGTCTCTTGAACAGCGAATCCAAGAACTTTATGGAGATATGTAGGCATGTAAGTGGTGAAGAAGATAACTGCAGACATTTCGAAAAATGCGTTCACCCAAATAACAATAATTACCGGACTTGTCAATAATTTCTGAAATATTGTATTACGGTAGGCATTGATACGTTTAGCTTACTAAATACGGAGTATCACTTTTCTTTTCCAAATGCGCAGCAGACTTATTCATATGAATTGTCTTCAACTCTTTTCCGGAAATTCTTTTAGAATCTTGAGGATCGTCGAGATAAAAACCAGCCCACAATGCAAATAGGATAAGACCCGCAAATGCATGGAAATAGTATGCATACTGCCATCCGAAAGAACTTTCACAAATAATTCCGGTTACAGAATTGGTTATTATCGAAGCAGCTCCTGTGAAGCAAGTCAAAAGAGCGATGAAAACTGCCACTTCATTCAGTGGAGCCCATCTGACAGTGATGATTCCAATTGCTGCAAAATCAGTGGAATACGCGAGACCCTGGAAGCAAACAAATTGTTTTAAAGTCTGATTTCTGTTACCTACTTGTATGAAACGTAAGAAAAGCAGGAATACATAATTTGTTTTGGCTGCTAGAGGAATCAATGCCGTTGAGAATGCAGAAACCAGTCCAGCTAGAAGAAACGGCCACTTTGCTCCATATGTAACAACTATCCAGTTAGTTGGCAATGTGCCAAGAACTGTTCCAGCTCCAACTGCCCACATTATATATTTTTTCTCCTCACTGGTATAATCATAAATGCTCCGGATCGTCTAAAAAAATCCCTTTCATTGGGAAAAAAGAATCAAACGAACTCCATTGATGAGCACAGTTTCCGAAGTGTCTTCTTGCATACAGATAAATGTAAAATTGATAATGATATAGTTGGAGCATACTGATGTCAGACAAACCAAAGCAACTCCTAATACCAAATAGCGATAGTAATCACCCAATACTTTCATTTTGAATCTGAAAATGAGAAAACTTATTGAAAAACAATTATTATCAATAATGAAAGAATGGAAGGTGGGGCTCACTATCACATTTTAAAATAAATCATACGCAGTTGGTTACAAACAGGTTTGGTGAAAGGGTACCGAGTAAAAAAGATGACTTTAAAAAGGGATGTGTGATCAATGAAGTTTTCTCAAAATCAGCGAAACAGAAAAGTGACAACTGTTGTATAATTCTTTGATTTATCGTTTATGAATAGCCAGAAAAAAAAACATTTTCGCCGAAAAATAGATCAATCATCTGATAAGAAATATGGCATCGAGGAACAAAGTTCGTAGAAATCGAAGGTTTCCTTAGGCGTCCTTGAACCTTTTTGTGTGAATATTTTTTCAGGTGCATAGATTTTGGGAATCACAAATCACGGTCAAAAATGAAAACTCATTTGTATGTATGTTGTACCAAATGATCGAAAACTCAAATCCATGAACTAGATAATTAATTTCTTTGCATGCTTTTATTCATTACCATAAGTCGAAAACAGGAAATTTTGTTGACTTACCCTTACTGTTTTTTTTTCAAAAAACATGATAAAATTTAAAAATGTTTTTCTTTGGATACGAACCGTAGAGAAATGGTTTCTATGATCAATATGATTTTAACTTTAGGACATCGAGCAGAAGATTAAAATAATAAAAATAGTCATGGTGAACGTTCGCAGAGAGAACGCCTACTTTACTGAACAATTCAAATACCTATGTTTTTTGAACGAAAAGAGATCAAAACAAAAATGTTTGATTCCCGTTTAGTAAGTGTACAGAGAACAAACGAACTCCAAACGGACACTGCTTTTGGCAGAAAGGAGAAATCACAAAACAAAAAGAACATGATCTGCATGGAATCTTGTTTTATCCTCTAGTCCTCTATTCAATTATTCTCTGATAAACGGCTTATGTAATCATTCTCATCGCTGTCTTCTATCACTGAACCGTTTATGTTGAAAAGAGAAACAATTTTCGAAGATATCATTATTATCAATATTATCTTATTAAGTAAGTCTTCTGGCAACACGGAAAAGTTCTTGATCAGAAAGGAAATCGTCGCGTGGAGATTTGAATTCGCAACGGATAGTGAAACCAATAGTGGAAGAACGGCAGCTGAAAGATGTTTTCATTTGAAGATTAAATCTGAATATTCCAGAGTGTAACTCACTCTCCAGATCTCCAGAGATAAAAGTTGTCTTCTCTTCTCTCCAATCGATATGTCGTATGAGTGAAGCAAGTCTTATGTTGTTGTGGCCATCTTGTAATTCTGAAAAAGTTTAATTATTTGAAGTTTCGATTAAGAAATCAGCCAACCTGTAAGCGGTATCAGCTCCTGGACAAAGGATGTCACAGTAAGTCTTCAATTCTCCATTGACTGTTTCCTGAAATTAGATATGCTTATTACATTTAACTATCTTTTTTATACATACATCAGTACAAGTATTGAACGGAACCACACGTGGATTCTCGTCATTCTCGTGTTCTTTCAATTGAAGTTCGCATGCAGATGCTTGACCTTGTTCGTTGGTTTCATTCTCCTTGCAACGGATTTCACGCCATTCTGAAAAATGTTTCAGTTGAATAGAGAGTAAACTTTATAATGAGTTAATTACACTCATATATTCTATCTGACATGTCATGTTATACTACTTCACCGCAAAACAAGAATAACTTACGCCAATGTACAGATTCAGTGGCGACTGCAGCTACAAGAATCGAAGCGAGAAGAAATCTTCCCACAACCATATTCGAGAGAGACAATCCAAGTTATGATATCCGAATTTATATCTCATTTGCATATTATCTTATTCTCGGATCTTGGATAAATATGGGACACGCTTTAGAAGTTGTTAGAACAACAAGTGAAAGCGTCAAAGGCCTATATCCGAATGGACGAAATAATGTTTTGAATTGAGAAACAAAGAAGAGAATAAGAAGAGCCGGTTATGGTCAGAAGACCGGAAATACGTGTGCATACTGTTGGCCGATATGTGTTTATGTTGGTTGATGTCTGGGTGAGTCAAAAGAGCAAACACTCAACTGATTATCCCGTCTACTTACACTTTTTCACACGCTTTTGTAAAAAATGTTTGATCAAGGTTCGAAGAGGGTTCGAAAGTTTGGCATGTCTATGTGTCAGTAAATTTGACACGACAAAAAACATGAAGAGTTCACCGGAATTTCCATCTTTAGAACAAATAATCCACAATGTCGAATAACTGGGACAATCAAATAGGGAGATGAATGTTACAATGCTGAGGAGCGATCTCCAATTTTTTTTCCTGATGATAAAACGGTGTACAATTAATGATTTTCGACATTCAAATTTACCATGAAACTCAGTTATCCCTTCGAATTAAGAAAATGTCCTTATTCTTCCCATCGACCATAGCCAGAACCATTGCGATTAAACACGCCAACCACAATACAAACAATGTAATTTCCGTTTTCTGAAATAACGCAACATTGTCTTTGAATTCCCACGCTGATCTGGTCAGAAGTACCCTCAGAAGTACCATCGTTCTCACTGCCGATTCTTCTTCCGAGTCCTCATGCACACACCCATGCCACGGAGCAGACTATACGTCACTCTTTTGGAGCACTCCTTAGAGGTATAAAAGAGCAACGATGATTCGTTGTCAATACATTTCCCTTCTCTCATTTCCAAAATGGCAAAAGTATTCTTCACATTGGCAGTTCTCTTGGTATCTTTATCTCTCGGATCCGCTAAAGATTTGAAGAGGTCAAAGAGACAATTGCAGGTATATTACATGTGTAATGGTGGTGTTTCACAGTATCGTAAGTTAGATTATAACTTTAAGATTATAACTCCTTACTGGTTTAGCATGCAATTCGAACAACAATTGCAACTATAACAACTGCAATTTCAACAACTATGGAAACCAAGTAATTCTTCCAAACTCATTCTACAATCCAGGAATGAATTGCAACTCAAACTGCAACAACTTCAACTGCAACCAGTACTCAGGATCTTGGCTCAACGGGTATTCATCCTCACCACTCCTTGTTTGAGTTATCAACTCATGTTTTCAGACAATACGTTGCATACAGTATGGGATCAAATGTGTACTCTCCATGTGCCAGCTCGTGTTGTTCAAACAACAACAACGGTTATAATCCATACATGACTATCTCCACAAACAACAACAACAACTATAACGGAAATTATAATCCATACAACACTCTTCCAATCAATGGAAATCTCCCGGTAACACATTGGCAAACGGTATTAAAATATTAACAAATAACTTACAGACTAATACCAATACCAATGTGAACCAATACATGCCTTATGGATCTCAGCAATTCACTGGAACTTATCAAAACGGGCGTGAGTATAGACGATTACAGAATCCCCAAATATTCAAACTCTTGAATTCAGAATTCTTCTGTGGAGCCACTGAACCATCAGGAGGTGTCTGCCAAAACAATGGAGTCTGTCCATCCGGTCACAGCTGTGTTGCTGGAAATGTCTGTTGCCGTTGTCCAGTTGGATCAAGTGCTGGAAATTGTAACCAAGATAGTGACTGTGCTGCTGGATATGAATGCATGGCAACTGGATATTGCTGTCCTTCTCAAATCAAACCGAATACTAAACTCGAGTCGTGTCTCAACGGTTTGTGCCCACAAGGATTCCAGTGTGGAGTTGGGGACTTGTGTTATCCGGACAGCTACTTTTTGTAATTTATTGAGCTTTTTTATGTATTAACTTGTTATAATTAAATTTTGTTTTTTTTCTCAAATTTCAGAAGTTCTCATTATTTATTAATTGTAACTGATCTAAATTATGAGAGTAAAGTTTTAAATTCCCAGATTTCTCCTTTTGTTTGTTTGAAAATAGTTTCTTAACACGAAAATGAGGAATCTTCCTAATTATTTTCAGTAGCATTTTAGGTATGACAATTTTAGATTAGGAGTCACGGATACCTACAGTGATTTGGCTGAATGACTATCAACAGAAATGCCACTCAACAAATCAAATACAAGTTCCATTTATCATGATTATCCTATCGCGATAGTATAAACAACAACAATCAAATAAAAAATGATCCATGATTGTTCTTTCTCTCAATATTGACCCCAAGTACTTTCTTTTTCTTTTCGTTTCATCATGAGGAATGAGGGTGATGTAATTTATCACCCGCCCAACAACAGCTGGTTCAGTTTTGTTCGTTGTATGTCTGCTTGTTTCTTTTCGATTTTTCAATTCAGCAATGTCGATACTATCGAGAACTTTCTTTTTCATTCAACTTTTTGGTTGCATTTACACAAATTACAATGCGTTCTTCGCATTGATGGTAACAAATCCGACGGTAGGCATTTCGAAGATTTTGAATATTCAGATTTCGAGTTACAGGTAGTACAACAAGTCAATCAAATTGAAGTAAACCTCACAAAAACAAATCCCCAATTTATCAAGTTTGTTCACAATACTTCTTATCTTCATGTCAGGCTAAACACTATTGAATTGAATGATACAAGATTGCCATTGTGAGTTTCCTTGTTCTTGAACCATAGTTCATGATCGTATTTCAGAATTCAACAATTTCTGAAAGATCTACCCAAAGCAATGTGCAACGTTTCTTACTCAATCCCAGCTCTGTTTGAAGGTGTTTTTGTTTTTTTTACTATAAGCATTTTTCTTTTTTTGAGGGACGGCAGTGAAAGCTAACACAACTCTTCATGGAAAAATGAACGCGATGTCCAGCACGGTGATTTCATCTGTTCATCGTGAGTTTTGTGTCTTGCATTTCTATAGATCTTCCTCACTTTCTGCAAATTCAATGATTGATCAGATAGAGGAACGAGTCCGTGAAGCTCACATGAAATGAGGCTCTTCTGATTGTTATTGGAGAAAAAAACTTTGCGGAAGAGCGTGAGAAGAGCTTTTCAATGAAACGAGATTTCAGAAAAAATATATTCCTTGCTGAACGGCACAGGAATCCCATCGGTTGATGAACATGAAATATTCCATCCAAGAATGGATATCGTAGAACTGGATGATCGGAAACACGAAGATCTTTTGCAAATCATGTCGAACAGAACAGGAGATTTCAAACTGAATACTGGAGATTTTATTAAAGGTTTGACTCTAATTTTCGATCCAAACACTTGATAACTTTCAGAGATTGTTCTCTTCAACGCGAATCCATCGGGAGCATTCCACAGTGAAATTGGAAAAGCACTTCTCGCACCTTGTTCTAACTTTACAATTTTCAAACCCGAACTTCTTTCAAATCGAGTTCCCGTATATCCCAATTTTGAGGAATTGGATTTTAAATAAAGATTTATTTTTTTGAGGAAACTAAAATAAGCGTTCATAACTATAGATATGTCAAAAACGAAACCTGTGTGATATGGAAATATGATTTCAGAAGTTTTGTCGAATTTCAGAACATGAGATTTTTGGGAAAGTGGGGCAACCGGGAAAATGAAAAAAGGAGATACACTAATTACAGTTTCAATAGAGAGCAGTACTCGTTTCACATTGCATCAATTTAATTCTTCTATGTGGACTATCTGATAATTCATCTGTCGAACGGAAAAATCGAAGGATCTTTTGGACAAGTGTTGGTGATTCTTGCTGAAAAAGAACATACATCAATTTAACACATTTTGTGTTTTCTCTCATTACCTGAATAGTTGGAACAACAAGCTGAAAGTCAACAACACTGCTAATCTGCGATTCTTTACGAACGATGTCAAATGAAACCCGTGGAGAATGTGAGTATCCGCCGTTGATGTCTGAAATGAAAACATCAAAGTTGTTTTTAGAAAAACAAACAAGAAAAAGTTCAGTTGGAGAGAGAGGAGTCACGAGAAAAAGTTAGAATGTGTGCAGAAAGAGGTATCATGTCAGTCTTAGATGAGGTCAGATGGGATCAGAAGTTAGAAATGGTTTAAAGAATCAGGAGACACGAGCAATAATAATAAGTTCACCTTTACTAAATTAGGTTGAGTCTTCTGAAATTGCGGATTTAATTCATGAGAATTTTGCTGTAACAGGGTCTATCCCTTAAAAAACTCACCAGCGGTTAGCAAGTTCCCAGAATACATCCGAGGAGGATCCGGTCGAGAAACCGGCAGGAGAACGGACGAAGCTGAAACTCGATGTGAAGTTAAGGCCAATTGTTCACTCTTTGTCATGTCAGCAGTTGGTCTCATTCTAGATACTTCTCCGTCGAGGAATGCTTCCATCGCGTATTTTCTGAAAATATTCGTATAATGCTAGAACAGCTCACATTCCCTTACCGAATGATTTTTTGTGGTAAGCATGTAAGGAAAATCTGGATGAATACTGCTCGGAACTTCCGGCTCATTGCACAATAAATGATGAAATTGACTGCGGAATTGAGCAAAGAGAGCACATCCATCACATCTCCAAGATGAATGTATACTTTATCGTAGAATGTTTCTTTTGTGAATATTGCATTGAAGACATGGAGTACTCCTTGAGGTAATTCTGCGAACAGAAAAATAGACAGAACTGCAACAAGCATTGGAGTAGTGTGATCTCGCGGCATTCTTTTCTTATTCATCACTTGTGCTAACTGTTTTCTTCGTTTTCCAACATCCCTGATTATACTGACAAGGGCTACAATTGAGAATGTCAGAAGGAGACAAGGGACCACTTTGAACAAAACTCCATTAGTCCAAAAAGCAATCTGAAACAAAGTGAGATTTCTGAAAAAGAGAAAGAAATTTACATTTAAAAGTCCACAGTGATCAGATGGAGCTACTAAGTAAACGAGCATTTCATCGTCTGCTGTTTCGTTTGCTTTGCATTGAAGCCAATTGGAAGCTGGTGTTTCAATGATCTGAAAATCAAAATTCTTCTAATAATAATCCTGATTAATTTCACTTCAAAAGTCAGCATATTTGGAACATTCAGCAGACAAACGATAATGAATGTAGAAACTGCGATTAGGCAAGTTTTCTTATTCGTAACTGATTCTCCGGCCACTGAAGTTGCTCTTCTGATAGAGAACACTCGGATTTGAGCGAGAAGAACCTGAAAAACGAATTATCAATGTTTGAGTGTAGTTTCACAGACTTACAGTTAACCATATACTTGTTGCATGAAATATAACAGTTGCTTGTGAGTGGTAATATAAAAAATATGCCCAGTAGATGTTGTAGTCCGACGGATCGCATCTGTAATAATTCAGAAATTCTAGGATTCAAATGTGAGATTTGAAGAATTCAAGATCTACTAGGATGCATTTTCATGTTTAAAATCATTCTCAATTCATTCTCATATCCAGTGGAAACTATTGGAATCACACAATCACAGAAAAAATGGTGGAGAGAGAATGCATGAAAAAAGAACACAACTCTACAAATGATAATTCCTCTAATAGGAATACTGGTTTAAAAATACCAAAATCGTCGACACCAACTGCTTCCTTCGTTATTATTAACCCTTGTTTGAAAGGACACAAAAATCAATGAAAATGTTAGTAGAAGGCACAAATCAGTGAAATAATAAGAAAAGAAACTCGTGCATGCAAAACTGACAAACCTGTACCCGGCAAAGAGAAGGAAGTGAGTGACAAATACAAGAACACTTGTCATCACGAGAATATCGCAAAGAGCAATTGCACAGAGAAGTGAATTGACGGCTGATCGCATTGAAGGACGAGTTAGGACAATAACTGTCACTATGTTCATTGCAGTTCCTCAAATTCATCGATTAGAAATGTAAAATAAATCAGTTTTTGGATTTGTAAAAAATGTTTTTGATTATGAAAAAAGCGTTCTTATTGCTATCCAAACTTCTAATATTGTAGATTTTCAGCAGTTTTCAAAGTTTATTTTCACCGAGTCCAGTTCAAAATATGATGTTTTTTTCCGGAAAATCCATTTAAAGAACTGGTTCATCCCACTGAGTTCCTCTTGTTCACTGATGCGAACTTTATCATCAAACTTCATTTCCGTCTTCATTTTTTCTGACTTTCTTCCTCCTTTTCTTAAAAACAACAAACATACCCATTCTGCTTCCTTTTCTATTTTTCAGCTCTTTTTCTAAGAAACCGTCTGAAAAATAGTCACTTCCTACTATAACTAACCTGCAAGACAGAGTACCACAGAGACGTATGGATGAATATGAGCATATGCTGTATTTAGATTTGTCACTGCCGTTTCCAGCCACTCGGCACCCGTAAAATTAACAGAACCCATGTCGCATCCCATCTGAAAAGAAGGAGGTTTGGGGGACAGGAAAAATTAAAAGCGAAAACTAAGAGCACACCTGTTGAAGTTTTGGAAAGTTTCTAGGCAACTAACTTCACACCAACCAACGGCCCATAAATATTTAACATGTCCTATTTTTGTTTTAAAACTATTGAAAAATTAACCATACACTACAGGCACCAAATACACTTAAGCCTCCGTATACTAAAGATAATTACTTTAAAGAGCATTTCGTATAGTTTTTCAAAGTTTCATGAGTAATTAACAAAAAGTAATTCGGCATTTAAGAGTCCAAAAGAGATCATTTAGGACTCCAGATGATCACTTACCATGAAGTTCTAGTTTTTTGAGGAGAATTCTCTCTCCTCTTTTAAGAGTAATGAAAAAGAGAGAGAGTGAATGTGTTTATTGTGTTCCACCTTGTGATTTAGATGTCATTTCACTCTCGGTCTATTTCTTCTGAAATTAGAAAATAATAATTTTCCGACGAAGCTGCCTGAAGGGCGAAAAAGGACATAATTCACAGAAATAGAAAATGGAAGTAAAATTTGGAAAATCTTGGACCACGGCGAAACAAGGAACAATTGGGCGATCGTCAAAATAATGTAAATCGTTTTGAATGTGAGAAAATTCTGAAAAGATGAAAGAAAAAGAACAAAATGACGATGTAAAAACGATGAGTAAGATGAGAAATAGATTTGAGGGAGGATGATAAGTGGCTTGATTTCGAAAAGAAGGAAAAAGGAAAAATATATATACAGAGTGATGATTGGGTTGATTTTAGAGAAAAATATTCGAAATGAATTGGGAACGAAACGGTGGATTCGTCATTGTGAATGTTTTTCACAAGTTTCTACAAGAATGACTAATAGCTCTAAGTCCTTTTATTCTTTTCCGTATACTGAAATAAGAATTCTGTTGAAGAAATCTATTCCTGAATTCAAATACCACCCAAACATATACTTGGTTTCTTATGAACACTTATGTTTATCTTTGGAGCCAGAAAACATCAAGATTCTCAGAAAAAAATGAAGAATTCACAGAGAGAAAATCAGGACTAAAAACGGAAATGATAGGACAGTTGAGAAAGTTCTTGCAGACGATGGAGCGTGTCGATGAATTATTCCTGAATGTTCGAAAAAGAAATTTCAGAGTGGAGAAGAGATTTTCAAAAGAAAGAAGAGTTTCGATCTTTAGTTTTCAAATTATCTTCAATGGGGATCAGATTTTTAGTGAATGAGTCAGATGAAAAGGAAGCAATGAATTGAAAAAAGACAAAAAAGACGGTGTCTGACGTTGAGTGTTTCCCTTTAAGGGAGCATTTCGATGATGAAAGTGAGCAGCCGTTTTAAAATGAACAAAACTGGCGAAAACGGGCCATCTGGGTCCGCAAATCAAAACGAATCGGACGAAAGTTTACGTAATGAGCTATGAACCACCGAAAGAGCCATGTTTTCTTCCTTTCTCTCGATTTGCAAGGAACAGACTTGTCATTGGCAGGTCTCTCATTATAATGTCGAAAGAAGATAATTGGAGATTCTTTTCTAATGACGAGCATAATTATGAAGTGGGTACGAATTTGAGTAGAAATGAGGAGGAACACATGCTTCTTCTATTGATGATAGGTAAACACTGCTGATTGATCTATCCTCGTATTTGAGACATATCAATGTCCGGTGATCTGAGAAAGAAGGACCAGACAACTTTGATGAGAAGATGGGGGTGGAAATGAATTGGAGGAAAAAAGGGAGGGAACTTTGATTTGTTGATTCCATTAAGCCTATCATAGTGTGAAGTTTGATGGTCCCGAGATGTTGATCGTTAAAAAAAAGGAAATGAGGTCGATGGGTGGTCATATAGGACCATAAAACTTTTCAGTCAGTTTCAGATTGAAGACTTTTTAGTTTGGTTGGAAAATTAGGCCTTGCGCAATTTGGATCTGTTTGGAAACTTGGAGCAAGATCCATTTACGAAATAGGCTAACTTTTTTGAACACCCAAAAATATCAATGCACAAAGATTTGTTGTCTAGTATGAATATATTCATAAAACTGAATCATTTCTGTTCCCTCTTTTTTGACGGAATTGGAAAAATCGACTCGATCCACTCGTTCTTTTTATTTGCATTTTGGGGCTCCGCCAGTCAACTAGCGCTGTCGAGGATACTCCAAAATGAGCTGAAGCCATGGAAGAGCACTTTGAATAATGGACAGATGTAAATGCCCATAAATATGAAGAATCGGTCCTTGGACGAGTTTTTAAACGGGGTGGTGAAAAGGGAAAATGGGTAAGAATGGAGAAGGATGACGTAAAGGAGAACTGAGAAAAAGGGGAATTTATGAAAGCAGAAATGGAGAAGCGGCGATTACTGGGAAATACGAGAGTGATATTTTATGGGTCCGATTACTTTCTGAGAAAAGACATATGGATATAACGGGCAAAAGGTTCGTTTTTTTAGAGAATCGCCTGAGGTTAGAAGTTTTGTTTGTCTATTTACGGAAAAAGACGTTCAGTTGAAATCTGGAAGTGCTCAAAGTGCGGTAGAAGAAATTGGCGGAAAATTGAATTGACTTTTGGGAAGATGATGACGGAGATGACACACACAACATCTTCAAGGTTTGTGTTGTTTTTATTGAAGAGAGAAATAGAAGGAGGTCCTCTTCTACTGCTATCAGATGATGAGATTCAATAAAGAAGAGAGGCAAAAACAGAAAAGAAGAATGGATGGGGAAGACGTTGTACTCGAGTTACCGAACACAGATGAAGTCAAGAGTTTGTGAGAATTTTTTAGATGAGAATACGAAAGAGAGAAGTGAATAATAATCTCTGAAGGAAAAAAAGGTATATTGAAGGAGAAAAGTTGACAAGGTGAACGGGCGTGTGATGTGCCAGAGCTCATAGATTACGTAGATCGTCGGAGATGTTTGACAGAAAATGTTTATAGGTAATATTTACTTATTTATAGACTTAGAAAAATTAACAATCAAAAATATTCCATCCAATAATAAGCTCTTTTATTCCTATTTTTCAATGAAGGTTATGAAAAGCAATACGTAATCATTTTTCTCTGTAATGAATACTAAACATATGGTATCCACAAATCAACTGATGACTTTGACTTTTTTTGAAAACTTCAGTAATTCAGCTACAGACAATCTTCGTATGTTCCTATAGCTCCTTCTAACTACACCGACATCTCTAATCTGAAATTTACTTCTGTTATTTTCACGTCTAGGTAAAAATTCAAAACATCGAATTTCGAGTCTTCTAATGAGAATTCACTGTATTCTCTTGTCAAGTGATCTCTGACAAAAAACATTTTGCCAGAGATCATTTTGAAATAATATTATCTTGTTGGAGATTTACTGTTAGGTATTCATGTTATGCTGTTTCGAGTCAAAAGGTTCGAGATAGAAGGAGATGGATGAAATGTTCTAATTAAGTTTTTCGAGAAAAGTGACCATGGTTAGACACTCGTAGACATCACATAAACACCAAACAGCGTTTAGAGACGAGTTGAAAAGTGGGTGGACATTGAGTTGATTCGAAATGAGTCGGTCACACCTTGATGTGAAAAAAGGTCAGAAGCAGAAGAAGACAACTATCAGAAGATGAAATAAAAAGAAGTAGGGTAGTAGTTGAAGAAAAGGAAAAATGACTTGTTTTGGGTGGGAGCAAGAGGTCCTACTATCTTCTTCTTTGACTTGATTGACTTCTTTTGGAAACGGAAACCTCCGGAATCTCGGACACAGAACTTCCTAGTAGTGGTCAGAATCA
Source organism: Caenorhabditis zanzibari (assembly GCA_963966625.1). Taxonomy (NCBI): domain Eukaryota; kingdom Metazoa; phylum Nematoda; class Chromadorea; order Rhabditida; family Rhabditidae; genus Caenorhabditis; species Caenorhabditis zanzibari. The sequence continues at coordinate 11,152,977 of OZ016472.1, read as the reverse complement.
GTTTGAGATACTTCAAAATCAAGAATGTATCATTCGATTCCGTTTCAAATGAACCACACATGGGTATTCCCTAAAGAACTTTGAACCGAATGGAAACAAATACGGATTGGATGATTTGGAAGTGAGAATGACGTGATGGGATCTCACTCACTAAAAAAATAACATCTTCTGAATATGAGAAATCATAACTCAGCCAATTTGAATCACTTTTTTCACAGCTTCGAAAAGTCAACAGCTGAATTTCCCCCAGTCGGAGACTTAAATAGACGGAAAAAATAAAATGCAAACGAGCCAATAAACAAATTATTATGGTGAAAACATCAGACTTCAACTTTTAAAACAGTGTTTGGCGGGTGGAATCCTTCTGCAAACTCTATCGGGTCGATTCGGAAATTTTGGAGAGATAACTGAGCAATTCAACAGTTTCTCAGACTACAACAACACGAAACAAAAATAACAAAACTCACATCGTCGAAACGACGGTCCCCCTCAAATTTAGTCTTTGTACCCATTTTTGATGACGATGACGAATACAGGAAAGAGGAGTGAAAAAGCTGATTAGAAGAGAGGGAGGCAAAGGATTCAGAAAACCCAAAGAAGTAGAAAAGAAAAGACAAAAAGTGCCCCGGGGGCGATTCGTCGACGACGTGTGCCTTTAACACAATTCTGAATCCTCGAGAATCTCGGATTCTCTATATCTCAATCACTGTTTCCCTGTCTTCTGGTGAAGTAGACGTCGAGGAGGGTTGTAGAGTGAGAAGAATCACATCGACGGTTTTTGGTGTTCCGGAACAGATAAAAAACATACATCAATTAGAGAACGACGAGGAAAAAGAAGACGTTGACGATTGCGTGGGGGCACCCAAAAATTATGAATAACACACGAATAGGGACTATGGGAATTGTGAGGAATTCGTGACGCAACACGAATTTATTGTAGTGTTTTTTTTTCGTTTGGTGGGTTACTGTAGTCGAACCCATGCAAATTTGTAGATAGACGAATTGTGATCGAGGGCAGAGATCAATGATTCTAAAACCTTCAATCATATTGAGATTAAGATTGCCTGAATCTCAAACCGATGAACCGAAACAATGACATGAAATCCAGTTCAATCTCTACAATGCCTTGACTTGTTCTTCAAATCAGAGAGAAGTTTGACCTCTCTCTTTGAAGGTTCTCGAATTTAGATTGAATTTGAACTTAAAACAAGTGCTCAATCAAATCTTTTCTCGAATTTCCTTATCAACACAGTTCACTATAAAGGAAAAGCAAAAAGAAGCATCGATATGTGTTGAAAGTCAAATAGAAGGAGAAGAGAGAAGAAATGAAAAAGAGGGAAGAAACTCTCGTCTCTTTCGTATGTATATACGTACTTCTGAAGAGAAACGATGAAATAAAATGAGCTTTTTTGAATCGAATACTGATTTACCATAGACAGAGTCCAACGATTCCTCACAACATGGGCATCTTCTTGCAAAAAGGATTTCATTGAAAGCTGAAACTGATCATGTTCTTTATTTCTTCAAATCCGTTCCTCCCCCACTCAAATTAGAATTTTGAGACTTTGCGGCGTTCGAATCTCCAGAGAATTCCTCAGAGAAATGTCTTTTCTTCTTACTATTTTTCTAGTTGCTTGGACGAAGACACGATTCTATAAAAGAGGCGGCAGACAATGTCATAGTTGAGATGACAAAAGAAGAACGGCTTCCTTGTCAATCAGGATGAAAAGGCAAAAACAATCGAAGTTTCTTAGAGTTATGTTTAGAATGAAGAGTTTGACAAGGCGATTGAAAAGAAACGAAGAACTACTTCGTCTTCTTTCCCTTTGAAATGTGATACGGGCAACAAGTGTCGAGACTATGGAAAAAGAAACCGCCACTCTTCTGTGGCTATTCAATCCAGAATTCATCAGCTTGTCATAATAACACGAGTTTTGACTATGGGCTCAAACGACCACAGCTTGTTTTCGTCCTGCTTAAACCATTAAGAAAAGGTTGTCTAACATTAAACACTTTGTTTCAATAAAATATTTTTTTAAAACTAGTAAGTGCACCGCTCATAGTTACACGAATTCAAAAGATAATGTAGATAGGGAGAGCTGTAATGGCAGAAACACGTATGAAAAAGTTTCAGATGAATGTGAATTCACAGCAGGAAAACAAGTGAGATAGCTTGGATCTGACTTTGGAGCTCTACGTGTGCGGTTTCAGATAAAACTACAAAATGAACACTGACAAGATGAAACAATAATGGGCGAAAACGAATCATTTAGAAAGGTGATAAATAGGGATACAATAAAATGGACGGACCATGGATAACAACGGATGCACACGCGAGACAGATTGAATGGGAAGAAAAGGAGAGATCTGCACAAAAGTGTGCTGAAAACAAAGAGGAAGTATGAAGCAGAAAAGGAAACATCGAAAAAGGAATCAGAATATAGAAAGAAAAGAAAATGGTAGGTGAATAGAGATAACAGAATACCGGTTATACACAATCTTATAGAAACATTATTGCATTTCCTGACTGACTGAGTTAGCTGGCAAAGCTTGTCCCTTGAGCACCAGTGCAATATCACGTCGGAAGCGAGTCAGATTTTGTGTAAACGTGTCCTTGTTCTTCACTGTTAGGTTCATCTCCACATTGGACATTAGTTGAGTGAACAGTTGATCGAAATCGGCTTGACGATCATACGTCTGTTGTGAAGTAAGCTCGCGTTTCATGTTGGAGTAGACGTCCTCTTGAATGAGGATCAGACCGAGCAATGGGCGGGACAGACTCCACTGGCACTTCACTTCTCCGAACATCATCAACGTTATCACAGCTTGCAGCATCTGAAAATGGTGTTTTTACATTTTCAGAATTTCTAAATATGATTACTTTAGCAAGAATATCCGGGTGTTGTTTGATTGCAATAAGAATGTTGTCGCCTTCTGGGTCCATTCCAACCTTATTCGACAACGGAGTGGTTCTCGTCAGCCGACGGTACAGGTAGTTCAGAATAGTATCAAGAGAAGAACACGCAGATGTAATAACGATTGCGTCCACAGAACTGAGACCGGAGTGAATTGAACGGAGGAGTGCGCAGAAGACGTCCACTGAAAGATTCGTCACGAATGGCATGTTGTCCTGAACAACGTGTTCCAGCAAGTTGTAGTGATTTTGAGCAATTTTTGTATAACTCTGAAAAAAGTCGATTCGTGCGAGTGATGGCTTAAATCAAAGGATTCTTACATGGAAATCGTCTTGAGGAATGCTCATGAATAACTTGATGAAAGTGGTGAGAGCATCTTGCAGACACGAATCGCCGTACAGCCGAAACACTCCAAATGGCACGTATGCGCCTATGAGCGCGTTTTTAAGGATCAAAAATATAACCCCGATGTTCTTGTATCTATCTTTGTATACTCTATCTTTCGAAACTTCAGGCAGTTGAAGTAGCCGGTCACCATAGATTGATACGATTTTAGAAGTTTCTTTGAAAAGAAGTACGGCAGAGCAGGAACTCATCTCGAACTTCAATCTTTGTTGGCGATTCTGTACCATTTCGGATAGTAGGCGAAGAATCGGTGTGACAACATCCGCACATCCTGGCCATTTCTCAACAGAGAACTGCATGATATTGAACACTTCTGGGTACCTGAAATATTGTACATGTATTACGAGTTGGTAAACTTCACCAACATCCACTCGAAAAGGATCTGGAAAATGGCCTTTGTCGTTGATGCTATGGCGACGCCACGAAGATCTCTGCACAAGCCGGTGATTATTTTCTGAATTTTATTAAATGTGAAAGTGACAAACAAATCGATGTACCTTCAATTGTTCCTCCTCAATTCCCTGGCAGTTATTTTGTATCACTGTGCATATTCCTTCAACTGTATCTGAAAGAAAAAAAAACAACGAATGAAATAAGCATTTAAAAAGTACCTGTTAATGGGCGAAGGAACCGTTGAAGCATCTCCTCGTCATCCGCATAATCTGTAGTCAGAAGGCGTGTAAGGGCTTCATAAAATGTTGTTCTCTGTTTCATGGTCTGATAGTCTATAGTTGGTCCAAGGAAAATAAAGTGATCTGCTGTGTGATTATTTAACAACAGTTGCACTTCTGGAAGACGGAACAGTTTTCGCACCGCAGAATAACCGAGAGATAAGTCCTTGAGCAAGGAGAGGGACAAATCCAGAAGCTCTGAATTCGACGGCCAAAACTTCAGGTTCGTTAGAATCTTCTGCACAATGACTCCCAGCATATCCGATTCTTCAGCAATACGCAATTCAGCTTCCAGTGTGTCATAAACCGAACTTGCTCTTGTTATCTGATCCATAATGTACGCTCGACGGAATTGCTCGAGCATATGAATGAATGAGACTTCCAGACGAAGATTTCCTTTTAACGGAATCGTTGTATTCGACAGTTGGAGACGATTATCATTGAAACGCATCACTGTGATACATCGAGCAATCATCTCTCCATCCATTTTATCATGAGCATCACTGCTTGTTGATGTCGTTTTTCCGAAAACAGCAGTTCCAATCAAGGTTATTAACCACACAAGTCGTCCTTCAGCAATAGCTGTGTTGATGTCCTGAAATATTTCAATTAAATAATGGTGATAAGCATGCAAACTTACATTTTCAGATCCGTTCATCCAAATATTTGCATTCTGATCGAAGTGTTGAGTAAGAAGCTTACAAGTTTTCTCATATTCGCATCTGCAAATGATCGCAAGGTGCTCCATAATCTGTAGCGTGGATCCTTGATCGTCCAACGGATTTTCGGCTCCTTCTCTGATCACATTCTCCACGTGTTGTAACCGGCTTTCTATGAACGCGGTCATAATCTCCGGACAGTAGACGTTGAGTAGATGTTCGTCATTGTTTCGCACATATGGTACTGATGTCACCATTCGCTGCCAGAAAGTCATCAGGAAATATGTACTGTTCGCAGAGAATTCCATCATTCTCAAACTTTGAACGGTGAACTCGGCAAGCAAACGGAGCATGTGACTGTAACATGGAACCGCGATTAGTTCACAGAGTTGATAGTTTGTCTTGAGACGAGCAATCAGGCGGCAGAACTCATGAAAAGCTGCCTGAAAATATTAGAGTAGACAGATTGATTGGAAACGATTTACCTGATCACTGAGCTTTTCTGGATTCATAATGACACTGACAACGCCTTCTACAAGTTTCTGCACATACGCTTGACGCTCCGTTCCGTTGAATAACGTCCTACGAATACTGGCTAGTTGTGCGATAATCGTCATCACCTTCTCACTGGATTCTTGTGGTAACTTGTTCAAAAGTTGGAACATCAGCTGAACAATTTTCCCATCGGTGAAACTAGCTCTCCATGCTGTGGGAATTTGCACATTGCAATTATCTTCGCTGGTCTCATCAGTGAGGCTCCCGATGTAATCAAAGAGCAAGCACTGAAGATTCAAGTTCAGAACTGCATGGAGAAGAGCTGTTTGTCGATCATTCAAAGTTCTTTCTACATTATCACCTAAAAAAGTGAGTGAAACCGTGAAGATTTCGTAGAGGAAGTCATCTCGAAACTGTGAGAGATTTTTTCGATGCTTATTAACCGATTCCATTCCAGAGCAGGAGTTCATATCGGAAACGAGCATAGTCAACAGCTGTACAGCCAGCATACTTTCCTCTAAATTGTCCATATTGATTGTTTTAACCAAGCTGTCGACTGGATCCCGAAATGGGTAATCTGGTTTCGCATCCTCTGCTTGGTTTTGTATATCAGTAGGTGTTTGGTACGTCCATTCTTGCTTTGTAAGTCGGGCGAACAATTGACAGAGAGATGTGACAAGATACGGCGGGAATTGAGGTGCTCCTCGTCCGAGCATCTCTAGCAGATATTTGGCTAGTTCGAGCTTCTGTGTGGACGTGATACTCGTCTTTCCACCGAGCAACTTCATCAGAGTAGTGCTGGCAACCATTGGTCCATATGGATACTGAAAACTTAAATGTTATTCGTCTCGTTTAACCATGTGTATCATACATCTCCTCTCGCAAGCAACAGCATACACCTCTGAAGACATTCTGGTGATTCGGACAGTTCTGCTAGGTTCATCTCTGCTTGATGACGAACTTGCGGATCTACACTCTCGTAGAGATCTTTGCAGAGATTATTCAGTACCTGAAACATGATTAATATTATAAATTAGGAATTTTAAAGTTTTTACCGGTAATTCATCCATCTTGACAAGTTTCAACACCGGCTTCTGATGATTTTATTCCCTGAAATTCGAAATTGTATGCGTTTGTGGACAATCAAATTTATTTAGAATGGTATTCAAAAAGAAATAATGTACAATTATTGCGACTATGCTGAAGAGACTATAAATTTCAGACTCCCGCGAGCGAAACAAAATTGAATGACAAAAAACGATTGCGAATTCAATTCGAATGAAACAAAAAAACGTTTAGTCCTCGAAGAGTACACGGGCGCTGGCCGAACTCTCTCCGCTGGTTTTCGGCCAGCACCCGCGCATTCCTCGAGGACTATGATTTAAAGAAGTGTGTTTGAGAAGAATGTCTTCTTGTTTCTTTGAAAAAAATCTAAGTTTTTAATTTTTGTCCGGATCCAATCAAATGTATTAGAATACAACGATTCGGAGGTTTGAAGTACAATCGGTTTTGCGATTTGAAGTTAATTATGTGACTATGACAGTATTTAGAAGGGTATTGAAGGGTATCTTCTTCTACCTCCTTCGTTTTAAGATAACACAATCTTCTACGGGTCTGTAGATTCGTGAATCTTTCTCATTGAACTCAAGCTGATGGACTTCTGGAACATCTGTTGAACACATCTTCTGGAACATCTTTGGAAGGATCTCAAATATTTATGAAATAGAGACAAGGACCACAGATTCTTCATTTCAATGGATGCCGGCATACAATTGAAATTTGGTGATCCCAGTTCGCTTGATTTTTTTCCCAACAATCTCCGATATTCTACAGTTGTAAAACATCAAATAGAACCTTGTAAATAATTCATCAGTTCAGCAAGAAAATCCCGATGAAAACTTCAACTTTGTTACTTTCTATGGTGGATTTCGAATTCTCATAGTCGAAAATGTATACTCGTAAATGTTTAGAAGATCCTTTACCTAGTACTATATTAGTTACAAAACTTCTTCCCTGAACCATTATGATTTGCCTGGTAACGAAGGAGCAGATACTTTTTTTAAATGTCTTATTGCATTTAACGAGAAACGTATAGGAGTTCAATTGATCGTGGCTCAAAGAGATTCATTCAGCCGTTTTTCCCCTGCAAGCATACTCGCCTCGGCTCTCTTCAAAATGCACAAACTCTCACTGCTGCCGTCTCCTTTCGTAACGACAACCGCCTACTTCTGTTTTCACTGAAATTTTTTCTTCTGAATTCTCTCTATTCTGATAACCGATACTAAATACTATATACGAAAGGGAGTCTTCACAGATACCGCTCAATTCTTTCATTCTGGTCGGAAGAGAATGGCAGAGCGGTGAGTTAGTTTTGGGCAGGTTTTTAGTTTAGAAGTATAGCATCTATGTAGTCTTAAATTCATTCTTATGTTTCTAGCGAAGTTTCGCGTGATGAAGAAGACAACTATAATCTAGAAGCACACAAACGTCCAATTGTTTATCACTCGGAGTACAATCTCTCAGCGTTCGGAATCGAACACTTGCATCCGTTCGATTCGTCAAAATGGAAGAGAGTCATTTCTCACCTGAAGCATATGAATCTCATAACCGATGACACTACTGTTGAACCGAGTCTTCCGACTTTTGAAGAGTTGACTCGGGTTCACGACAAAAAGTAAGCTCACATGAAAACCTAGTAGTTCGAAATTCATAATGTTTGAATTCCTCAGGTATCTGAAAAGTGTTCGCAACCCTTTGAAAGCTGCCCAAATTGTTGAGATTCCACTCGTTGGATGTCTTCCACCATGTGTCATTGAGAGTAAACTTCTCCATCCACTTCGGTAACTGATTTTCTTCATTCCAGTATCGTTGTTTTATTACAGTCTACAAGCGGGCGGATCTGTTTTGGCAGCAAATCTGGCTCTAAAACACGGTTGGGCGATAAACGTGGGCGGTGGTTTCCATCATGCATCTTGTATGTTTTTGTTATTGTAAAAAGAGACGAGACACAAAATTAGAGATCTGGGATTGTACATTCCCTATAATTTCAGATTCAGACGGAGGCGGGTTCTGTTTTTATGCCGATATCACCATGGCAATCAACGATTTGCTCGACAAAAAGGCGATAATAAATGCGATTGTTGTCGATCTTGATGCTCATCAGGTACCGAGAAAACTTCGGAAAAAAATACTGAAAAACATAAGGAATTTGATCAAAGCAGAAAAATACGAAAACAGCTGGGGGTTACTGTAGTTTTCCAGGGTAACGGCCATGCGCGGGACTTTGCCAATAACGAGAATGTCTTCGTCTTCGATGTTTTCAATCCGTACGTCTATCCACATGATCGTGAAGCTCGTCAATTCATTAACAAAGCTGTTCATGTTAACGGTCATACGACAGATACCTCCTACATCTCGTAAGTAGACGAGAAGGCTTATTCAATACTTTCACTGACCGATATATACATTCAGTGAACTACGCAAACAGCTGACCCAATGTTTGGAAGATAGAGAGAAACTCACTCCTCCAGGATTCGATTTCATCTTGTTCAATGCTGGCACAGACTGTCTCTTTGGAGATCCACTGGGAGCAATGAATTTGAGTCCACAGGTACTGTATTAGTATGTACATGGATATGTGAACCGTGCTTTCAGTGTATCATATCTCGTGATGAAGTTGTCTTCAAACTTGCCAAGTCAAAAGGAATCCCAATTTGCATGCTAACCAGTGGAGGTTATCAGAAGAACAACGCTCTCCTCATCGCCAAATCAATCGAAAATCTGCACTCCAAAAATTTGATAAATCTCAGTATCAATTGAATCTCGATGACCTTCTCTGATCTCACCAACATCTGCACCTGTATATAAAATGCACATAAAACTTTAAACTGTAATAAACTTTCAATGAATATTGCCCCACCCCCTATTTCTCACTTCTGTTGGATGTCACTAGGTCAACATCGGAAGAGGAACAAGAAGAAGAAGAAAGGGTCACAGTCTTCTCAGGCCTATCTTCTTCATTTTCTCCTAATTACGACATGCGTACACTATTATTTTTAGTTTTTGGAGTAATGATAGGCACGTCAAAAAGGCACAGCGTTCGGAGGCATATCATGGGAAAATCGAAAAATAAGCATTGCGAAGAGCCACCAAATTTAGTAAGTTTTTAAAAAAGTATGTTTTGGAAAACTGTCGCCTTACTATGTTGAAAAAATAAATGTACGTTTCTCTAATCAGAATCTAGGAAAAAACCAATTACAATAGGTTATGCTAATTGAAAATACATCATTTTGAAATAAAACATGCGACTTAACGTTGTTTCTTACTGTACTTTTGTATTGCGGTAAAAACTACAGTACATCAGGGAGCATGTTACAGTATACATATTGAAATCACCATTATCATTATTTCGCCCAGTTTAATGACATCCGACATTCAAAAACGTTATTCGTATTCAATTCAACTATCCATATACACTTTAAATTCTTTGTTAGAGTTTACGCAGTTTTCTGAAAAAGATCACCCAATATTTACTAAATCTTTTTTGTGCTCGGCCATAAAGTAACTGAATACATTCACCTACATTTCCCATAATCTTCATTTGAAATCTCGAAGAAGTGAAAAGTGCGATGCCCTTCTCGAACCGTTGTTCTAGTTATCAATCTCCGATTACCGAATTTCTTCTCTCTTTCTTTTTACCTTTTTTCCATGCACTAGTTGACCGTCAAAAGAAATACCGTGCTTGACACGATTGCTTTCTATCGTTTCAATCGCACTTTTCTCCGAAAAAATTATCTAACTTCCGTCTCTGTTTCATTTTCTTCAACAGTTAGGATTATCTAGTGTTCATTTCATAGGTCAAATAAAGGTGACCTAAAGATAAGATATCATTTACAAAATAAGCATCAATAATCACACTTTCGTATTTCAGAAAGAAGAACTTGCTACGTGGATGCAGATTTCAATAAATGGACAATTCGATGATATGGTACTGGAAGAATGGAGCAACAATGGGAAAGAACCAGAAATATGTGAAAAGTCTCCAAAAGCTGATGGAACATCTACTATTATGGAGAGAGCATTGTGCCCTTGGGAGAGTAGGTTAGTTGAGGAGTGAGATGAGGTTCTCTTGCAATTATTGCTAACGGATTACTGTACTTCACTCGTCTCTAACTCTCCAGTACAATCACATATTTTCAGAGTAAACTTCCAAGAGAGTCGAGAACCGAAATTGATCGCGGAATCTGTATGTCTATGCCGAAAAAGTCGTGGATCTACAGGAGCATTCTGCATGCCTATAATTCGAAAAGTTCCAATTCTTCGTCGAATTTCGTGTGATCGATCCACAGGTTTATGGAACTATGTCCGATCAACTGAACTTATTACTGTTGGATGTCATTCTGTGTTACCAAGAACACAAAGAACGGCACGTCTTGCTAATTTATCTTCAGATAGAGTTGTTGTGTAGATTACATTTTATTAGAATTTGTTCATGTCCTTTTGCTTGCCAATTCCCACTGTCATTATGCTACGGTTTCATTTTTGTCTTTCAGAATTTATTTTTATGCGGGTTTATAGAATAAACATTTATTTGAATTCAACTTCCTTTCATTCATAATTGTATAGAGAACGGACGCTTGGAGGGAAATATGAAAAGCATTACAGAATAAGAAACGACAGAAATTATAAAGTATGGGAAGAAGGCGACGGTGAATCCATATGAATCTAATATCTTGGAGAACGTCAGTGTGCTGGAAATATTTTTGTATAGTTTGATGTCAATCAAAAGTGTTCCAAGATCAGATCAACAGTAGTTCTAATTGAAAATATTTACCTGACAGATGCCAAAAACCACATAACACATCTCGATTTGCTTGCTGTTTTCACATTCGAACCATCGAATTGTTCAAAAAGAATACAAAGAGCAGTATTACTAGGAATAATAAAAGAAACGGATAAAATTAACAGAAGTACTGTCATGGCAATCATTTGATTCTTTTCCGGCAGATAGGGATATGAAGATGTTAGAAGAAGAAAAAATTGAACTTCAACAGCCACAAAGTATCCTCCAAGAACCAAGAATTTCCTACAATTCCAGCGTCAACGAGTTCTTTAAATAATTATTTTGTTCAAACCTCGAAACATTAATTCTGGTGGAAATCATCACAGGGATCAATTGTAGAATAGGATACAGAACGGAGAAAATCAATGCCATTGTTTCAGACATTCCATAAAAAGTGAAGATGAGAGTACTGTAGGTCTGCATCAAGGGAACACCAATCGACTGAAATCAGGGCATTTTACTTCTAATATTGAAATCTGATGGGAGTACCACATTCATGACCATTATTATGAAAACAAATAGAGTAGGATGAGAACTCCGAATTGGTTCTGGCACATCACCATCAACAGAAACAGTTTCAATGCACTCTTCCGATGGATATTCATCTGGACGAAGTATCAAATAAAGGATACCTCAAAACCGTATATTGATATTGTCAGAAACAGAAAAAGGGCTAACCTGAACCTGAAGTTAGTATCGCAGAAAATAATGTCGGAGAGATAATTCCAGAAACCAAAAACATTGAGTTTGCTAAGAATGTTCCCATAGAGAATGCTGCTGCTAAAAACAGAAAATTAGTTGGTCTCATACTTTCTGGAACAGCAAGACGAAGAACTGCAGGAGCACAAATGAATCCACTTCCAGCTGAATATCCCATTACAAATCGACCGAGAAATGTGAAAAAAGTTCGAAGACTGAAATATTTGATAGTGTGGCCGAACATTGAGATTCGATAAACTGACACTGGAATCGCTGATATTGCAGCTCCGAGAAGCAAAAGGCGAGCACATTTGTCGAGCTCGCTGTGCAATTTAACATCGTGGAATGAGAGCCAGCACGTTGCAATGAACTTCCCGATTGGAAAAGCGGCAGTAACTAGCGAGGCTTGCCAAATTGTGGGAAATTGTTTTGGATCAACACTGGATTGCTGGTAGATTTGTAGCGAAGATACAAGAGCGAGAACGAGAGCTAGCCGCATGTAGATCCAGTAATGGAGAATATTGAATGAAGCTGTGGGGTGAAGAGCGCAAACAGAAAGACATCTGTATTTGACACATTCTAATTTTCATTCTATCCATTTATCTAAAAACAATGATACAAATAATGGAAACAATGAATCCGTAAATATATAATTTGGTTCCGTTTAGACAAAAATAACAGAGTAAAACTTGGTTTAATGGATGAGGGTGGATCGTATGATGATGCTGGGGATTTCCGGTTTTACGCGAGCTCAACCAAAGAAGGTGTGATTATAAAAAAACAGAAGCTAAATAGTAAAAAATGGTAGAACTTTGGTGACTGATCAAAATTGGACACTTTTAACGAAACGGGATTTTTGGTTAAGAAGGAAATAATTTTGGCACAGATTCCGCTTTTGAGTTGAAACAATGCTGAATATGATGAATACATATTCTGGAATAATTCTTCGATTGAGAGGGCACAGCCTTATCCTTATTGGAGCGACGGGAAGTAGAGATGATAAAAGCAACGGGATAAAAATGAGGACGAATTTATTGAATTGGGAGGCGGATAGATGTTGAGAGCTACACGTGCTTGATCTCCCGTTGTGTTAGAATTTTTTGGGCCAGCGTAGTCACTGTGTGAGTGGGAACTCGCAGATCGGTTGGTAACAGTCCGTGTGCCGTCACGTTGTCCAGAACACTCTTGAGGGTAACCATATCTTCTTCTTTCTTGAAGTCTTCCGCAGCAACTGCGGTATCGAGGTATTTATTGATCACATCTTTCACTTTTGCAATCCAAGCGCCTTCAGCTTCTTTTCGGTGGACATTCACGGGAGGTGCAGCGGGGAAACAGACAACTACCATCGTCATATTGTCTCGACTTCCCTTTGTGAGACACTCATCGAGCACATCGTCACAAACCTGAAAAAGTGATCATTGATTAGAGAAAAACTATTGGAACGACATGAAGAACTTCGTTTATTGAAATTTACCTCTCGCAAGTCATCATGAACAACCATACGATCCCTGACGAAATCAGCTAGTTCTTCATTTGACATCACATCGTAAATTCCATCACAAGCGACCACCATGAATTGATCGTTTTCGATGTTTCGCTCCCGAATGTAAACATCTGGTTCTGGAGATACAAGTTGTTGATCTGCAGGTAAACGTGGATCGTCTTTGTACTCGTAATCACCAAATGCTCTGCTGACAGCGAGACTTCCGTTGATTCTTTGAATCATAACTGAGCCGCCAGCATCTTCAATTCTTTTTCTCTCCTTTTCCAAATATGGCTTATGATCCTCCGTTCCGAAAACGGAGTCCTTTCCAGCAACAACTGCTCGAGAGTCTCCGAGATTTCCAATAATTATGTGCGACGGAGTTACAATAGCGCAAACAGCGGTACAACCACTTTTGTTCTGAAACATGACGAGATACAGTTTTTACTAAGCATTAAATATACTTACAATCTCATTACTTGTTTTACTAATCTCGTCAAAGCTCAAGAATCCTTTCTTGATTCCAGTTTCCAGTAGCTTCAGCGTACTTTCGGTGAGTACTCCGTTATTTTCTTCCAGTGTCTTTGTCATTTGGCGAAACTCATCACTTGTGATAAGGTGCTCGAGAAGTTGCGATGAAGCCCGATTAGCAATGTGATGACCAGCATGTCCATCGAACACGGCAAAAAATGACCAATCCTTGTAGGGAGAAGACTGAGACATGATTGCCTGAAATTTAAACAATTGCAATTCGTTTTTTTTTGCAAATTCAACAACCTCTGCAATGTGTGAATCCTCCATGCATATCCTCCATCCCTGCATTGATGACATCCCGTACCGTATGCCCTGAATGATTTTACAATATGATTTGGTAAATACGTTCAGACGAAAAAATTTCAAATTTCATAAAATAAAAAAATAGCAGAACTTCATCCATAAAAACCAGAAAGCTCACATTTCCTTCTCCATGAACGTTAGTTTTGTCGGTTTTCGGTTTGTCGAGAAACGCCCCCATTGTCTTCGCGTCGACTTCTACTAAACCCGCACTGGTGACACGCCAAACTCGAAGCTCGTCACTGCTACTACTCCGAGGCACCACCGGAATGGGCTGGCACTCTGAAAACAGTTTATAATGAAATTAACAAACGATTTAGCCGAACAAAACAAGCGGTATTTCGGACAGCACGTATCGGCTTTCTGTTTCAAAAACAAACCAACTCATGCGTTGATTACTTGTGAGGAATTATGTGGAATGGAAAAAAATATACATGGGTATTGGTGAGGAAAGACCGAGAGAAGAAAAGAGCGTCCACAATGTAGATACGGAGAAAGAAAAAGAGCGAAAAAGCAGAGAACCTGGCAATTATCGCTGACAGAACACACGTGAAACCCATTGAATTTGAGTCGACTTACCTATGGAGAGGCACTATGACATCATCTTGGTGTCTTTTTCTTTTGATAGTAGCGATGGCAAACACATTTTTAGTAACAAACGTGAAATACGAACTTTCACTACAACATTAGACTATCTACAATGTCGTGAAAACAGACGAGCTTCCCCCAAACACCGATATCCATGTATATTTCCGTCCCTAATACTAATTACCTTGGTCCGAGGGAGTTCCGAAAATAGATAGCGAAGTAATCGTGACCGCTTTTGGCTGAACCTCCGGAGAAAATGATTCCGACTCGAAATGTCCGTGAGCCTTCTGTTCCGTAGAAGACGTAATCGGTAGATCTGCATGTGAAATCATCATTCTTTCTTCGTGTCGGAAAATATGAAGAGGAAAACACGGCGACGACGACACAGATATATTTTAAAGACTCATCACTATTCTGGTTCTCGACCTCACGAGAAGTGGGCGGAACGAATAGCGGGTTGGTTTTTAGAGTTCGATTTTAGAGTCTTGCGACTTTTGAATGTACACAACTCATTGACGGGGACAGCAAGGGTAGCAATTCAACATTATACATATATTAGGTGAAAGAAGAAAAATTGATAACTATCTCGAAATAGACCACGAAAACCAGTGCACTTTCAAAAATATTGTGCTGATTGAAGAGGCGGCAGGTTTGTGAGATACAGCGTCAGTCACGTACAGACGTTTTCTTAGATCGAGGAAGAATTTGAGAAGATAAAAAAAAGAGATTTGGGGTCGAGATGTGGGTTATCACGTGAATACCTACGGTTTTAAATTTAACAACGTGTAAATATGAAGCAAAAAGAATAGCGAAGAGGTAAGGGAGCCGCATGCATTGGCATTCCTATTAATTTTGTGTTATCGGTGACAGTTTTCATCAAATATCAAAATTTTCACTTCAAACCAAATACCAAACTTCACTGCAGCGTTTTTTTTTTTGTAAAAATAATGTTAAAGCTTATTGAACAAAAATAAAAATGCACATTCACGAAATGTTATTATTTATCTCAACGCAAAATGTGTACCACCATTGAATTCAAGCGAAATTAAACTCTTAATATGTCTATACAGGTATCTAAACGGATTCGAGCAGATAAAACTCTTTGGAAAAAAGAGTCGAAACATGCGGAAGGGGGTATATGACGAAATCAGATTTCTGGTGTCTTCTTGCGCAGTCACCGTCTTCCTTTTAAAAGGAAGAGTGTTTCGAGTGACGGCTCCTTCTTGTTTCTTTTCTGCCATGTCTTCAACATCGCCGTCCACGCGGATGGAGGAAACAGAAGCAAGCGGAGAGAGAAAAACAATCGAAGGATGCGGTCGAATCGAGGGCACACACGCACACACGGAAAAAAGCGAACGAGTGCAGTGAAAACCTCGAAAATGTTGACAGAAATGTGTCAACAAATTGTCGTTTGCGCCATTGCACGAAGAAAAATTACTTAAAAATTGGGAATCAAGAAAAAAATGATTGAACAAATGAGTTTTTCTGCTGATTATGAAGGAAATTTACATGAAACGAGACAACGGCGCTAACCGCGCGCTGGTGTTCGAGAATTGCGTCAAGTGGAGTGCTTTGCGCATTTTTTTCTCTCTGGACGATGAGGAGAACAGAATAACTGTTAAAACAAGTTAATAATGCTGGCTCAAAAATAGTTTGTGCATGCAAAATTTGCAGCAAACAGATTTCTAAAATTTTAAAAATCAAGATTTACGGCTGTTCGCGAACATGTTCGTCGCGAGACCACTCATAGAACCGTAAGAAACGTATTTTTCAGAAAAAGTTATGCGTCTTTCAAGATTTGATACGGTCTTAGAATTGGTCTCGCAGCGATGTCGCCAAAAAAACGCAAATTTTTCATTTTTTTGAACACTTGTTTGCTGTAATTGTAAATTTTGCATGCAGCATAAATATTCGTTGGACGATGAGGAAAACATTTTTTTAATAAACGAAACTACCAAAACCACTGCGCTTTCAGTTTAAAAATTAAAAAAAGAACAATTTAGGTGGAATCGCCATGCTTGGACTTCAGCATCAAACAATTAAAAGAAAGGGATAAATAGTTCGAATTTCTAAAATTCCGGTTTTCAAGTAATTCAGGGTTTGACTGTGCTAACTTAAAAACATTTCTCTCCTTCTGTGAAGCCGATCCCTTAGTTCGAGTCGTGAAGGATGGCATTCAGTTAGCATTATTTTAACTTCTTCATGGTTTTGTGGTTCCATTTTTCCTCAAAAAATGTGCTTGTCTGTTCTTGAAATCTGGAAGGCTCACTCAATATATGTTCAAAAGTGAATTGAGACAACTGATATTGACTCCAAGGTTCGTGGTCAGGAGTTCAGAAGTGCCCAGTCTTCATTATGATTTCTCGTTACTTTATTTTAAATCCTGGAACGTATCGATTAATTGAACCCAACATAATCAGAAAAGAAAAGACTTGAAACTATCAGTATTCATCTGAAACTCAGAAAATCATCTGAAACTGACCCGTATATATCGAGGGTCAAGGCGCCTAAAGCCTTGACTTTTAAAAAAGGAAGTTTCAACTTTTATTCGTCTCGTTTTTCAAAATCGTGAACGTGAAAATCAAGGAGTCTTGACATGGTAAAAGTGACTGAAGACCACCCTATGTGAACCATAATCCCTTTTGATCAAGATGTTCCTGGAGACATGAGAATGAATACTAGATGTGTTTCTATATCATAAAAAGTTGGGATATAACTAGACGCACATACAGTTTCAGATGAGAATAATTCAACACTTCCGTCTGACTGTTTGAATTCAGGTAGTTGTCAAAAGTTCAAAATTATCATATGAACGTACCAATTGAACCATGTGTCATTAACAAGTAAATCCCAAGCCAAATCGGTAGCAAATAAAGCTGATAATGCAACCAGATTAGGATGAGATTTACTTGTTCTTCCGACTATTCTTCACTTCGGGTCAGATAGAATACTGCAGACAGAACAAGAATGAAACCTTGTTGGGAGATGATACAAAGGTGTGTGTCATCGCTAGATGTGTCATTTTTCAGCACACAAGGAAGAAAGTACAATCTCCACCTCCAATCCTTCAATTTTATTTGTATGAAGGAAACGAACACACAGAAATAGTCGTAGGTGAAATAAGGAATTGTAGAAACTCTTCTCCGCCTGAAAGCAGCCATAACAGTGCCGCTCCTTGTTCAAACAATGCTTACAGTCCTCTTGAAGGAAAGCGCATGTACACATTGAACGGATTAGCACACTTTCCGCCGATAATTCACTGATAATAACTCAGTTTCTTTAGATGCAAGAAAAAAGTAAATCAAAGAACTGAATGAAATGCATGAACACTTTTTTTCATTCGAAACAAGTTTATGGAGTAACCGTAGTCGTGAAAAATAAACTGATTGGAAATGGCCTGAACATGTATTTATAGTCGAGAAACTCAAAGCACCATCCAGGACGTTGGAACTCTTTGCAACTTCATTATTAGAACATAATCCCTTGATTCCAAAATGTTTTATTTGTATTGCTTTTCTCCATAATGGTGGCGTCTTCCAGAAATGTGATCTTACATTTTCGGTTCTATTCTATTTCAAACCATTCGAATCAGTCTGCTGCAAAGAGACAAGGATTGCAAAATTATGTTTCTTTCTTTCATTTTGAAAGACAATCTGACTCTTTTATGCACTACACCACAGATTGGAAAAGACAAAAACGAGGAGAAGAGAGCTGTGATGAAAAATCGGTGTAACCGAAATACTTCCCGTCGACAGCATCTCGATTACAAAGATGCCATTTGGTCACGAAGACGTCGCCACACTTTTTCTAGTCAGCAGTCTTCTTAAAGTGCTTCTGAGGAATGCCTCGAAAACGAAGATCTGAAGACGTCGACGCTATGGTTATTGCTACATCTCCTATTAAGGTAAAAAGTTTCAACTAATTATTTTAACTAGTTTATAAGTATTTGCAGATCAAAGTGGAACAGTTTATTGAGGAAACATCGAGCATGGATGGGTATGTTCCTGCACTTGATCGTTTCGCTGAAGACACTTCGATGCTGGGATTCAGATACTTGCATACGAGATATAAAACATGGTTTCGGTAAGTTCCTGAAAGTTTTGAAATCTTATTTTCTTGTGACATCTGGAGATAACCAACTCCTTAATTATAGTATTTCCATAGAAGGCTTGTCAGTCCACACTTTGTTCACGTGCTTTCTTCATTCGAAAAAAGGTTTCGACCCCCGCTCGCACCCTCACCACTTCCTTTAGAAATGTCTTGAATTTCACAACCGCGTCATGAAATATCCATGAAACAAGCTATCTTTATTTTCAGAGTTCTCTGGGGATTCGTCGTTGTTTTCTTCATTGGTTTGACTTTTTATCAAGTTTTCGAACGGGTCACTTACTATTTTATCAAAAATCCATTAACCACCAGAAGAAGTTATGAGACATTGCCGAATATGTACTTTCCAACTATCGGGGTCTGCAATAAAATGCAGTTGAAGTAAGAAATCATCAGAATGGAACATTTAGGAGATCTTGCCGATTCAGAGCTTCATCAGTTGCATCAAAAAATCCAGATTTGCTTCGTGGAATGTGCAGTGTTTTAGATGAAACAACGTCAAATTCAACAAGATTCGATGAATTGGATAAATTCGATGATGTTGATATTTTGGATTTGTATCGGAACTCGATACAGTCTGCAGATGATTTATTTGTCAGGTATAAAAACTCTAAATATAAATCTATTCAATAAACTTTAGTTGTGAATTCGGTAAAAGTGGTTCGTGCCAAGATGAAATTCGCCCGATGTACACTCCATATGGCCTTTGTTATTCTGTTTCTCCAAATAAGACTATATTACGACCTGGACCAGAAACTACGCTCTCTTTAGTTTTGAATTTGGAAGTTCATGAAATTATACCAGGTACTGTAAACTGAAACGTTTTTAGGAAGAAGTTTTATTTTCAGGGACTGTCGTTGAACCGGGAGTAGTTTTATCAATATATGATGGTGCCAGTTCTCTTTCTCATTATTCAGAAGGAATACATTTAGAAGCTGGAAAAGTTGTGACTATTCCAGTGAATGAAGTTCGAAAACTTCGACTTCACGAAAGCAGTTGTGGCTCAACAAAAATGGAGTCATTCTCAGAGAAAGAATATTCAAAAGCAGCTTGTGAATGGTCCGTGAGTGTGAAACAAATCGAAAAGGAATGCGGATGTATTCCACTTCGAAATCCGATATATCGAGGAGTTTTTGATAATAAGAATGATCAAGTGGACAATTCAACAGAAGTTCCAAAAAAGAAATACAAGAAATGGAAGAAGAGAAAAATACCAAGATGCACTTTGAGACAAGAAATCGAATGTGTTCAAGAAAAATTAGTGAGTTTTTGAATAGACGAGTTGTTTCGAAAAAAAGTATATTTATCAGAATATTCGTCCTCATATCGATGATTTAGTATGTCCAGATGACTGCGAGGATATTTCTTTTTCTTCAATTGTATTTGGAGGAAAACTGGTTCGCTTGTTTAGTCAGTATTGATGCAGAAAAAAACCAATTTCAGAGTGCTTCTGAAATAGTTTCGATGCTGCCAAGTGACTGGGAGGACACCAAAGAAAAACGTCTAGCGGCATATCAAAAAGCATTGGATGTCATCCCAAACAGAATGATTCCAGTTGTGAGAAACGTTCAACAACTTGCAGATGAGCTGCAGTTGTTTGTTAAAGAAGCATCAGAGGTAGGAATTCATGTCAAACCTTTTTCTCATTGAATTTTCAGATTTTCGGTGTTTCCGATAAGTTCAACGATGTCAAGTGTTTGTCTATTGATGGTCGTAGTTATGAAAGTTTTATTAATCAGTTCTACTCATACGAGCCAACGTGGGAGAGAATTACAACGTAGGCAAATGGTGGATCCTCTACTTCTATTTCATTGATGTTTAGATACCTACAACATTCTCTTGCCAGAGAACTGAATAGCACGGCACAGTGTCTTGGATTGTGTTTGAATGATAAAGGAGAAATTGATAATACAGTAACACCCGTGGTAAACATGACTTTGGCTTCGATTTCTCTTCTTCAACTAGGACAAATCGAACATTCTCTCGGAAGAGCAAACTTCAATTATGGCTTGACTATGATGCACGAAACTACTAGAAAAGTTGTACTTGAATTGGGTACGTGGTGAACATATATTTCTCTGCAATTTGAAAATTTCAGCTCATCCATTGATCACAGAAGTTCGACAATGCGTCACCAAAATGTATGACAATTTGGAAAGAGTGGGAGAAATTGCTGATGATTGTAGGATGGTAAGTATTGATTATTTGAGATAATCGCTCACTAATATAATCAGATTTTCAAAAACCACTATCTACCACTTCTGGAAGCATCCAATGTTCACACAAAAACGAATCCATCGTCCGAATCCTTCAAAACATATACTGAATACATGAAGAAAGTATTGGGAAAACTTCAAGTAATGAAGACAAGAGTGCGAATGAATGATTGGAAAGATTTCAATATTGACTTGAAAGAATTCGAATCCCTGTATCGAGAGATCGCCAAAGATCATGTTGAGATTGAAGAAATGCTGAAACTCCGAAAAACGATGGTGACTGATATTCCAAAGTTGGCAAATGAGCTGGCAGAAACATTCATGGCAGTGACTGAAAGTCGCAGAAAATTTGCAGCGTTGACCGGAATTGCAGCAGATGAAAAATTTAGTGAAAAATTTTCCAATTTCTCCAAATGTTTAGAAGAACTCAGCACAAAAGCACCAGTATTAAAAGTGAGTGAAGAAATATGAAACTTCATAATATTTCGTTTCAGAAAAGCAGATTTATCAGAGGTGAATGGCTTTCAAGATTGCGAAATCAGGTTTTGATGGCTCAATCTTACTCGCCAACTCATCAATATGATGTGTACGTCTTTCCAAAGAAATTCATTTGTCGATCTCAGAAATTTCAGGGTGAACCTTCTCCATATTAAATTTTATTTTGCTCACTTCAAACAAGAGACCATTCTTCAAGAGCGTTCATACAACTTGTTCTTGCTACTCGGTTTGTTACTCTTATTGTATTAAATGATAAAGATTTCACATTTTCAGCTGAAATTGGAGGTACGATTGGATTGTATGTTGGAGCAACACTTTTAACCGTTGCTGAGACTCTTGTCTTCCTCTGTGAGCGAAAAAAGAGCAACATTTTCTTGAAACCACAGTTTGTGTAGCATTTTCTGTAATCAACGAATTTCTGATTATCTTCTTTATTTCAAATACAGAATTTCAATCTACAATAGTCGTTGATTACTGGCTAAGAATAGACATAAGATCGTGAGCTTGCATTCCCATGACAAGAGTAGATCCTCCATCAGCCACAATTGATTGTCCAATGATATAAGAAGAGAGATTTCTATCAGCAAGGAATACGATAATGTTTGCGATCTCCTCTGGACGTCCACAGTGTCCCACTGGAATGCATTCCTTCTTCGAACCGATGAAGTCGTAAAGTTTTTGAGATGCTGGCTCTGGTAATCCCATGGCAGCCATGAATCCAGTTCCAACAGCTCCCGGACTGACAGAATTCACACGAACTCCGTATTGGACAAGATCGATTGCAGTGCATCTAGTATACTGATCAAGAGCAGCCTTTGCGCATGCATAGTATGGATATCCAGAATGCTGAAAAAAGTTTTATATTAAAAGGCTTTTGTGAAATAGACTCACCGCTTGTGGACCAGCAACAATACTGGAAACATTTACTATCTCTCCCTTTGTTTTAATCAAATGCTCTTTTGTTTTTTGTGTCATTTCAATGACTGCTTGGAAGTTGATTTTGAATGTCTTCTGGTACAACTCCACTGGTTGATCGGTATTGGATGTTCCATCAGCCAAATTAGCTCCGGCATTGTTCACCTGGAAGATTGTTATTTTATTTGAATACACGTAGCCTACACTTACCAGGATATCTATTTTTCCAAACTTGGAAAGTGTCGTACTAATGATTTGATCTTGCCCCGACGGCTCAGTTACATCCGCCACAACTGAATTGATATTTTCATTTGGAACTCCAGCTTTCAGAAGTTGTTGTCTAGTTTCTTCAAGACGTTCCGCATGTCTTCCAGTGATTGTAACTTGAGCTCCTTCTTGAGCAAAAATCAGAGCAGCTGATCTTCCGATTCCGTTCGAAGATCCGGTGATGATCACAGTTTTTCCAGAGAATCGTGGCATGTTGATAGAAGTTCAAGGAATAGAATGGCCGAATGTGCCGTTGAAAATAAGACTTTTTGCTTTCTTTTTATACTGGACATGGTTGAAATCGTAGGTTTTAGTTTTGTAGTTTTCGTGACGAAAAAATAAAAATCTGTAGGAAGAGATACATTCATTCTTTATGTTGAAAAGACAAGAGAGGGCAGATAGTTAAACATTTTTGTGACTTCTCCAACATTCTGCGTCTCTTCTAACTGTGTTTCTATCGATGTAAACACAATTTGTTGTGTTGAGATAAATCGTAGAACTCTTCTAATTGTAAAATATATTTATATTCTGTTCGGAGTAATTTATCAAAATATTCATTTAGCTTGAACCCGTAAAATGAAACCCGAATTAAAATGATTTTCAAAACAAAGAAGTAGCAACTGAATTATTGATCCGTTTTAGTGGAGCTGGAAGTGGTGGTTTCTCACAATGACAAAGTCCAACGAAAAAATATAAAAATGCTCTTCGGTAGGGAGTTACGGTGATGATTACAATGAATGCGTCGATGGATGTTGGAAGTGCAAGCATCATGTAGAGAATCTTTTCGAAGTCAGACATAAACCAAAAACCTGGATTTTAAAAAATATTTCGATTTCGTTTCGATTTTGATTCCAACTCACGATATCGTTCCAAAACTAGGTGAGCAGTGTAGATTGGAATGACACAAACCGCTGGAACGAGAGTTTGAATTGTCAATGCCAGATCAAATTTCTTTGCTTGCGCTGCTGTTTTATCAGTGAAAAGATGCTTGAGACTGTTTAATTTTATCTGGATCATTCTGCAAGAAAGAATTTGTATGTGCTTTCCAGCTTTCTGTGTTGAATACCTGATAAAAACAATACTCATAACGTGGAATATAGATGCTCAGCATGTTCAGATTATTGATCAATGAGCTCCAAAAATTATCAGTATATCCCGTTACTTCAGCATAGTTAGAGAAATCGTATTCATGAGAAAAATGCTTCCTTGTTTCATTAGAGACCTCGAGGGATTCGTCTGGACTGTATGTTATGACATAAATCACCTGAAAAAAAGGAATCTCTTGAGACATTATGGCCAGACAGGACTCACTCCCACAATAACGGACAGAAGATACGAACTGACAAGGATCAGTTTGACTCGATTTCTCGAGAGATCTTTACCATTGATATTCGTCACTTTACTGTACTTGTAATAAAGTGTCGCTGGGATTGCGAAAGCAGAAGCATCAAAAACTAACTGAAACTGACTGAATGATTCAATTCTCCAGAGAGAAACAATACCTGAAAGAAGTCAAGACTGAAAAAACAGGCGTTCTTATGAATAAGACGACATGGTCCACTGAACAAGTATGCAGTAGAATTGGGATTGGGGAGAATTCTAAACTGTTAAAAAATTCAAAACTAATTGAAAAAGTTACTAGTGTACCTGACTTGTGTGAACACTACTATTAAACACATAATGATTTGTAGACAGGAAGAATTGACCAGAAATATACGAAAATCTTTGAAGAAAACGGGAGTTTTGAATATAACTAAAAGCAAGAGAGAAATTTGACTGAACATTGTAAAACTGAAATAAACCCAAAAATAAATTTGAAAAATAATTGTATCATTCAAAGTCTGGAAGTAGAGAGTATGTTTATATCAGAAATACGATGTTGGAAAAACTCACATTTGTACGGATTGCTTTGATATTCAGAGTGACATTATTGGTTATTATTTCCATCGAAATATACCTGAAAAACGTAAAGTGATATAATAGGTGACAATGAAGAAGAGTGAATATAAAAGGGAGGATCTTCTGATTAGACTCCTCCTCTAAGATTCTGAAAAGTATAATCCATGGGGATTCATAAAAATTGTTTTCAGATAACAAAAAAACGAACGAACTAAGACATGGTATAATTTCTTTGAAAATGAGAAAACAATAAAAAACGATGTCCTAAAGTCAACAGAGAGCAGAGTTCAAAGTAAACTCTACTCCAAACATTTCAAACAAAATGTTGATTTCCAAAACACAACAACGGATGTCTGTTTCAAAGAACTGCGTTGAGTCAATAACAGCACTTTCATAATTATACACTGAATTCTAAACGAAAATGATTGCATGTCTAGATTTCAATGAATCGAAAGAGCAATAGGCTATCAAAATGATCTCATTGCATTGAGACATGCCCCTGTTTCAGAGCTTTATAGATCAGCATTGCAGTTCAACGAAACCACAGACAATTACGAATAAATCACTCCACTAATTTTGGTCTTGTATTTTCTTTGTCACATGCCAAGATCTTTCAAAATTACGAGTATTCTGTCTAATGAGCACTTAGGTTCTACCAAGTAAGTGAAGGCGATTATCGCCAAGCGCAAACCAAAAAACAGTCTAGACTCTTCAAGTAATACCATCCCACACACGGTTGAAAGTTCTAAGAAAAAAGCAAACCAAAAAAAAAACGCAATGAAATGGTGAACCCTGGTTTTTCAAAAGCGTAGTAAACAAATTGTAGACAGAATATCTTTTTTGACTGAAACCATGAGAAACTAACTAGGAACTATTAGTTACAGGGAACAAAGTATTCGCTTCAATGCACATTCTCTTACACAAATTACAATAACAAAACTGAAAAATCGTGAGACTGGGCTCATTGTTAGCCATTTCAATTATTTTTCTTCTTCTCCAAAATGTGTTCCCTACAGATTGAAAAAATATACAACTCATTTAATGAAGTAATAATCCAATAGTCTCCATACTACGTACATCTAAGTTTCTTTCCATCAAACCTCCAGATCTGCCAGTTACTCAGTCATATACATAAACTGGTTTATAACTGCGATCGCAAATGAGAGATGCCTTTTTATTCCATATAGAAAACACAGCTGACCATCACTAAGAACTGAGATGGCTTCCAGTATACGGAATTTTCAACATTTCTATCCTAGTTTTGTATTTGTGATTATTGCATTTCTGATTATTATACTCACTGTTGGTATCAGTAATAATGCAAATTACAACAAGGTTGTTGGATCCCACTACAAATTCGAATATGCCTATTCAATGCAAGGTATTCGTTTGGAACTCAAAAAAAGTTGAAACCCAAAAGAACTTTCAGATACACGAGAACTTCTAGCCAATCATTGCAAGTTTCCTTTCATATTTTTTGCAAATTATGATGTCAAAGACGGCATTTATAATATCGAGTAAGTTATATCAGAAATTCGTACGCAGAGTAAAAAGAAAAACCAAAATCAGAAAGAAAACTCAAACTGAACTAAACACCAATTAGTCTGATTTTCGGCTCTTGTTTTCTGTGTTTACAACCAGATAATTTTGTTCCTAGAACTTGTAACCAAGAAGAAAACACTAGAAAATAGAGAGAATATTAGTTGAGAGTTGCATAAAGATAAAGAGCAGTGTCGAATAGTGTGTCGTCTCGCGAGATTCAGCTTCAGCACTTTGCGAGAATTCAGCATTTTCTCGCATCAGCATAATCTCGTTCAGCACAGTTCAGTTCAGCATCGAGTTCAGCATATTCTCGTTCAGCATGTTCTCGCAAAGCCCCAGTTCCGCGTGTTCTCGTGTCAGCATAGTTCAGCACTTTTACAATTTTTCTCATTCCAGCATCCATTCTCGCTGAACTTGCGTGATAAAAAAGCTAGTCATTTTTTGGAGTGGAAAAAAAAATAAAAAAGGTAAAAATGAACTAAAACCACGTTTCTCAATCGATTTTCTCGACCCGTTTGCGAAGGAATCATTTCTAGTTCACGCTTGTCTCGCGAGAATATTGCGAACTTCAGCGAGAATGGATGCTGAAATGGGAAAATTGCGAAATCGCTGAACTTCGCTGAAACGAGAACACGCTGAACTCTGCTGAAGCGAGAATATGCTGAACTCGATGCTGAACTGAACTATGCTGAACGAGAATATGCTGAACTCGATGCTGAACTGAACTATGCCGAACTTTGCTGAACTATTGCGAGACTGTGCGAGAAAATGCTGGAATCGTCTCGCGAGACGACACACTAGTGTCGAAGGTTAACAATTGTCCCAGAGGTTCAAATTAAAACTTTATTTGGTTGTGCTAACAAAATTGACTCAATTTTAACTGAAAAAAAAAACCCAAATGAAAATATAATCTCAATTTAACTGCAAAAACTTGAACTAAAAGTTTAAAAAAAAAAGAAGAATTTCAGTCCAGAGGATGATTGTGTACCCCATGAGATGAACAAATATGTGAATTTATCAACAAAAGGTGTTCTGACATTTCATTCGAAAAAGGAAACCAATTCTACTTTAAACCCAATCAGGTAGGACAACGTGACTTTATTAAAAACAAAAGATTAATTCAGTTTTAGGTGCACATATTATAAGCATAGCGGAGTTTCCGAGAGGTATTTTGAGGTGGGTATCAGGTAAATTATCGCTTAGAGTTCATGGTTTACAGATATTGCCAGATGTTCCAGTTCAAATTCCCTATTACAACTTTGCATTTTCTTGTAAAAGAGATGGAATTATCGAGTTTGTGAAACCATTCGTAAACTTTGCAGTTGTTCCTAAAGTGAGTTTTGAATTTCTCTGATTTATTTATTTTCAATTTTTGAAGGAAGTCCCAGGAGAATCAGTTGCCGTTATATTTCTTCCTTCAATTCATCATATGCTGTTCACGAAAAAAATGACTCGAACAAAAAAATTTATGTTGGATAACAGATTTAAATTTGCTCAGATGATGAATATGGTAACTTCTTTATTCACATTATCATGATATAAATGAGTTAAAGCTTACAGAAACAAGAAAAACCTTTCCTGGACTTGCTTCTACAACTTGGAATTTCTAGTGATACAAGTGTATTTCAAAAAGCGAAAAAACAAAATTTCACCACATTTTTTTCTGGACCTCAACAAATCCGAGATTTGATTGATGTTGATTATGACACAACGGATCATCGAAATTTCATTTCAGATTATTTAATCGATGAAAACCTGTGTCTTGAGGATGGTCGAGTACGTTTTTATTAACATACTAGTTCATCATTTCTATTATTTCGCAGAAGTTGATGGATGATCAATTAGAGAAAATAGAATCTTTTATGGAATCAACTTCTGGATTCAAATTTTTCTCTATAATGTTTTTGGACGATTATGGAGATCAAAAAAGTTTGATCGACTATGATTTAAGGTAATTGATTTTACAAGTTTCTTTTTATTTGCGATTTTCAGTGAAATGCTTGCTCGGTTGAACCAGAAAGGAATATTTGAAAAAACAACATTGATATTTACAAGTTATGATTTATCAATTAAAGAAACGATGGATCAATACTCAAAGAATCCATTTTTTGCTCTTCGATTGTCAGATAATTTGATGAAATCTCAACCAACCGAAAATTATTTTCTTCACTTGAACTTTTATAGGTAACAAGAAACATTTCTCTTTAACTTTTGCAGACAAAAATATCTTTCAGATATCTATCAACTTCCCATTCATATCATTTGATTATGAACTTGCTGAAGCCGAAACCAACTTCCGAAATGTCTCCGTTCACTCTCAAATCCACTTCCAGAACCTGCCAATCAGAAGACGTTCCTGAAAGCATGTGTCTTTGCATGAAAGAGGTGAATTCATGTGTATTCATAAGGAAAACTGATAATCTTGTAGACAAAGGACCCAAAGTTCCCCGAATCAATAGAGGCTGATTATTTGAGGAAACTTCAAAAAGAGTTTGCAGAGGAAATTCGAAAATACAAGTGTGTTACATCTCATGAAGTTAAGAATAGTACAGAGTTTTTTGAATATAACGACGAAAGGTAAGCTCCTCTTATCCGAAAAAGTATATGGAAATGTTTCAGGGGTCGAATAGTTGTTCTTGAGCTGCTGGGACAGGCAACCATAATTGGGAGAAATCGAACACAGTTTGATTTGCCACTGAAGAAAACATTTGTATACGATTCCGTTTTGAATTACTTCCGAGATTTCGATTATGCTAGAATACTCAGAGACAATGGTGTCAATATTGCAATACCGAGGTGAGAAATTCATAATGAATATCAAATTTTAACATTTTATTTTCAGCATATGCGTTCTATAAACAGCGAAGAAACATCGAAAAGGGATGTTGTGTCGTTAGAAAGAGATCGGAGAAAATGAGCAATAACTACGAAAAAAGGATACTCATAATAAATATCAAAAAGTGTTAGTCTTTATCCCATAAAATTATTTAGCATTCCTCCGATTCCTCCAAGTGGTCCTTGAAGCATTCCTTGATTTCGTTGACTCTGTTGTAGAGTATTCACTCGAGCTGACATTCCAGAATTTTGACAATTGTAGCTGCTGATTGGAAGTCCAATTAGATTGATTCCTGATGTTTGACACTGAAATTAGAAGCAACTGAATAAAAATTTCCTTTTTGAAAATCTTACGTTATATTGTTGCTGTTGTGCAGCAATCTTGTTTCTGTTCATATTATTGTTCCAACTATTCTGCTGCCATCCCGGCTGTTGCCATCCTCCTGGACCACCTCCCCATCCCCATTGTCGTTTTACTCGGCTCTGGAAAGCAATAAAATGAAACTTTCATTTTAATCCGAACAAAAAACTCACTTGAATCAATCCAGCAGTAGTCATCGAGACCAGGAACAAGAAAACGACCACAAATCGTGTCTTCATTTTTGATAAGTGAATTTCAGACCGGCACAGGACACTCCGACCATCATTCTTTTGTTTTTATATGGAATTCAAAATTGAACTTGACCGGCCTCTTTTTTTTGACAACCTGTTAGGTGGTAGACTAAGTATTTGTGTAATATTCAGGGTGAAATGGCGTGTCGGATCGGCCGAACAGAACAAAAATCAAAATAAAAATTACGTATGAGTGTAATGAATCGGCCAAACTGACCGATTGACTCAGTTTTGATTGAGTTCCAGTAGTGATCAGTGAGTGTGCAACACAAGACACAACTCTGATTCTCAAAATCCAAAATCTAGCGAATACATCTTTCTTTAGTTTTTCGAGAACTGTCTGATAATACATCCGAATGAAGTTCATTGGGAGGATCCAAAAGTTTAAAAAAACAAGGACGTGATACAGGTACGGTCTGCTATTCCCTTTTGACTTGCCATAAAGGTTTAATAAATGAGCAAAGTTTCAAGCGATGTTATATCGAAGAGCTATTTTTCAGACAATCCTTTCAATTGATATCGTTATGTAAACCGTTCCTGCAGCAATTTAAACTTATTATACACATTGTGAGCAAATGAGCGAGATGGGGCAATCAGACAAGAAGGAATGATAAATTTCGGAGCCCGGGCTATTGTTGCCTGATATGCTTACCAAAAATTATCTCCAAATTTTCCTAGTTAAGGAATCGCTCTTTTTACTATACTGAACTCAGAATCACAATTCCTGTGTGGCTACTTGTCGAATTGGTAGCAATCTGGAGCTATAGAAAACGTTCCACCCTGAAAAATCGAAGTCCCTGATGATCCCAATCGTTTGGTCAGTTCCCGATCTTTCGATTAAACGAACACATATTTTTCTCTCATTTCAAGCATACGTCACGGATTTGTCCTTTTCCCAATTATCCTCGGTCAGACGTCATCGAAACAGGATAAGTTTGTTGGTGTCTTATTCTTTCAAGACTCATTTCGTCAAATTCATTCCGAAATTAAGTTGTGGCTAGTAATTTGACAAACAGGTTCCTGTCTTTCGTTTTCTTATTACTTTCTTTCTCTCGAGTGGCGGTAACATTTAGATAATTATGGAGTGGTTGAGATTGATTCGAAAATGATTGATGAAAAAGATAAGTATCTGAAATGAGATGCGTTCCTTGCTGCTCAATTTCTCGTTGTTATCGGACACTTTAGTGCCAACAATTCTAACAACCGTTTTGAATTATGAAAACTCGCTTCTGAACGATTATATTAAAACAACTGACGATCTACCATTATTCTCGAAAGTTGAGTTTTATTCAACCATTTTTGATTCGAAACCAAATTCAATGCTCTGCACAACCCAATTCAGGATCCCATTAGATTGTCCCATCACTAATCGAAGGATTCAATGTCAACGCCTACATCTCAAGTAACAGTAAAAGGCATGTCTTCTAACTAACATTCTTTGATCTACATAATAAAACCGCAAAACAAAATGGTCATTTATCTCTTCTCCAATTCCACCACAATCACTTATCACCCTGAAGTGATAAACATAAAGAGACGAAGTCTTCTCATTCTCTTTTCTTCGTTTAGGCTACCAAGGTCGACTCCGAATCAAAAATGGATTGATTGAACCGGCGGAAGAAGAAGAAAAAGAAGACGTTGCGAACTGAAGAGAAATACAAACATCGACTTCTTTGCAAAGTAGGTGGTAGGAAGAGAAATAGACAAATTCTCGCCAATCAACCACAATCATTGGACATCGCACTTCTCCTTTTTCGACATTCAAACCGACTTCTACAACCGTTTTCCTCGTTTGCCACGTCATTGTGTCTTCTGCCATTAAAAATAAACTGTCTTGGATCAAAAGAAAAAGAAAATGAATTCGGATGAGAAGTGTCAAAGGTAGTGATTATAAGAACTAGTTCGTTAGAGTAAACAGTTCCTCAATTCATTTACCATAAATTCTACTTTCCCTTCATTTTTTCTTCTTCTGAGGTCTACCTTTTTCAACTTCGAATTTCTTTCTCTCAACTCAACACCCAATTATATTTACTTTCTTTCTTTAATTCTCTTCCACAGAAGAATGTAAAACTTCGGCCCTTTTTCGATCGCTATTTCCTATCCTATTTGTTGTTTATCACTTATCAATGTCTCTCTCTCTTCTCGACATCTTTTTCATTCAAGACGATTCGATTAAGCGACGTTCTCTCATCTCTTTTCACGCTCAATCTCATTTCACATTTTACTGTCTTTCTTTGCTTTCTTACCCAATTATCTTGGTTTTTAAATTGTTTTTCTCGATTTCCTCAAGCAATTGATTTTCAGAGTGAAGTGGGAACGAAAACCAAATCAGAATGACGATATCCTACGATGAGGAATTTTCCTCATTGATGCTCAGATGGAGAGGCTCCATCTGGAAAGCAGTGTTGAAGGATCTCATCGGATTCTATATCGCCTATTACATCGTGTTGGCTTTTCAGGTGAGGGGTCATGTTACTCAGTATGTTGTGGTCCCCAATTTTTTTATATAGTTACATACACAGTTTATTAATTTAGATAGATTTTCTAAAACTCCATTTTACTTAAAAAGGATTTTGTGGGAGGCCTATAAAATTGTAGCTATTCATTTTGAGATTGAGTCGATTTCAGTGGTATCTGCTCGATGAGAAAGGCAAAGAATACTTCACAGGATGGATCATGTGGTGTGAAATCGGAGCACAATACATTCCTCTCTCTTTCTTACTTGGTTTCTTCGTTTCTCTTATTGTAGCCAGATGGTGAGTTTCCTTATCAAATCTTCCGAATCTTCCTATTTTCAGGTGGGAACAGTTCAATTGTATTTCATGGCCTGATAAAATGATGATCATGGTTTCTGCATGTCTTCCCGGCAATGAGAATCTTGTCGTTCGTCAAACAATTGCTCGTTGGAGCAGTCTTCAGGCGGCCATTGCTTGGTCGGGAGTTTCAGTGAAAACTCTGAAAAGATTCCCAACCGAGAGGCATATGGTTGCATCAAAATTGATGACTGAAGAAGAATACGATTTGTATATGAACACAGATGCTCCACATGGAAAATGGTTTATCCCTATTTTGTGGATCGTTAACCTTATTAAATTGCAAAAGAAAAAGGGAGTAATTGATTCTGTTCAAATGGATATGCTTCTCAAGCAGGTAAAGTTAAAACTGAATTTTCCTTCCTAAAAATATTCTCGGTTTTCAGGTCTACAGTTATCGTGATGGATTCGCCATGCTTTTTGTCTATGATTGGATCAAAATCCCATTGGTGTATACCCAAGTCGTTGCCATTGCCACATACGGATATTTCTTCATTTGTCTCATCGGAAGACAACCGAAACTTGATCAAAGAAGTATGGAAAAGGAAATCACCATCTTGTTCCCTATCTTCACCACTTTCCAAATGCTCTTCTACCTTGGTTGGTTGAAAGTCGGGCAATATCTCATGAATCCATTCGGAGAAGATGATGATGATTTCGGTAAATTACGGACAAAAGTTGAATGCTATGCATCACGTTTTTCAGAGTTGAACTATGTTCTCGACAGAAACACTGCCATTGCTCATATGATGGCATCTGAACTTTCCGATCAACTACCATCCATCGGTGCTCCAATGGTTCCAGCAGTTCCACATACAAGAGCTTCGTTCAAGATTCAGGATGTGATACCTAAATCTCATCTTGCCGGATTCAAACTTTCTGATGCTGAAATGAAACTGATCAAGCCTGAAGATTTGGAAGAGCATGAAAGGCTTTTGGAAGAGACTAAAGTCACTAACAGACAACGTCTGGGAACACTTGTTAGAGCTATCGAAAAGAAGTAAATCAACTCTAGAAGAATTCTGAAAAAATAATAAACTTACAGAAGTCGTACGAACGCCACCATCAACGAAGACGATGAGGAGTAACGAAGACATGTTTGAAACTTTTTCAACCACTTAATCGACAACTTTTTTCTCATTTTCTTTCTTTGGTTTCCTCATCGTTTAAATCCACATGATCACTTTTTATTTGCCGAAATTCGTAATAATTTGTTGAATGTAATATGGTTATGCCCTCGAAATCCTTCAATGAATCTTTAAAAACGATTTGAAAAAATTATGAACACACCCGTTTCACACCTTTACTTTCTTCGAAAAGTGAGATAAAATCTGATCGAAATCTGAGAAGAGGATTACGATACCAGCATAGTATAAATAGAGAAACTGAAGAGTTGAAAAGTATCCGATCGCAATGATTTCAACTCATATCTTCACTGGAATTTATTCAGTTTCAGCTATTGTACTGCTGAGTAGTATTGTTTGTGCAACTTTTATTCTAGCTGAAATCAACGAAATTTCTGAAGAAGTCTCTAATGGAATGAGAGCGTTCAATGTAAGTTTCTATTGATTTTCTATTTTACCTTTACTTACAATTCCAGCATTATTCTACCGATGCGTGGGTTCTGATGGCTTCTGAATTAGGACAATCTTCTCTACCTGCCTCAAACTACATGCATCGTTCTTTCCGTTCAACTGATAAAAAGTGCAACTGCAATCAACCAAATAATTGCCCACCGGGACCTCCTGGACCACCAGGAGCAGTTGGAGTTGACGGAGAAGACGGAACTCCGGGTATTGAGGGAAAGAATGGAAATGACGGAATTTCAATTGTTGCTCCAATTGACCCATATGCAACTCCTTCGTGCACTGTCTGCCCACAAGGACCACCTGGACCTCCAGGATCTGATGGAGCACCTGGACCAGTAGGATCGGATGGGCAACCTGGAGAAAATGGAGTTGATGGACAGCCAGGAGCACCTGGAGAAGCTGGAGCCCAAGGAGAACCAGGATTAGCAGGAGAGCAAGGACCGACTGGAGAACCAGGAGTTCCGGGAAAGAATGGACAACGTGGATCAGGTCTTCCAGGACCAGCAGGACCAACGGGAGATGTCGGAAACGCAGGAAAAGATGGAGAACCAGGAGTGGATGGAATCAATGGAAACCCAGGAGTCGAGGGAGAAGCAGGAGCTCCAGGAAAAGAGGGAGAGACTGGACCAATTGGACCACCGGGAGGGATTGGAGAAAATGGAAATCCAGGATCTGATGCCGGATATTGTCCATGTCCAGCCAGAACATACGGAGTTGAGCCAATGCCACCGGCACGTCAGTACGAAGGTGTCTAATTTATTTCATGAAAAAATGTATTTATCACATAAATAAAATATATTTGCAAAGAAGTTCTATAAATACCTTACTGTAAGAACTGTAGAAGCCAAGTCATGATGGTACTTCAGCTTGTCATGATTTTTTTAAGTTCTTCAAATTACTGGTTTGCTTTTTGTAAAACAGATGGATGAAGCAATTGAAAAAGCGATCATGTCGACGAAATGACAAGACTGCAACCAACTTCGGAGCAGACTGCTTTGCAATCCAACTCCACCTCAATTCCGCTTTTAGACTGATTAACGAAAAAGAAGATGATTTTTGAGAACAATGCGGCAAATTGATTTGAAATAAGACTCTCCTAATCCAAAATGTAATCACTGTTCTCTGTCAAAGTTGCAACAATATAGGTGGAATCAGAAAGGAAAGATGATGTTCTGAAAAGTCATCATAAACAGAAAACCCGTACTCTTTGTAGCACTTTCTCTACTTTCTGACGCAATCTTCGTCATCTAATTAATCCGGCAAAAAGAGTTACACTATTGCACGGTCTTCTTATCTTCGGAAGGTGACAATTCAAAGTTCCTGAACCAATTTATCATGCAATGATTTTAGACTTCATATAAAAACGGGCTCCGATAGTAAGACAGCATCGGCACTCCTCGTTTCGTTATCTATTCTATAATAAACAAATAAGTTATAATTTATAGATGATGTTTCGAGACACCCCTTCCAAAAGTTACACTATAGTATTCAACCTTCCGATTCCTTTCTAGTTCCTTATTGAAATTCAATCCAAAAGTTTCCATCTTTCTCTCTAATCCAGTTTTCTGATCCAAAGAGCGAAATCCAACTTTCTAGCCCAATCGTGCCATCTTTTTTCTAAAATATCCCGATCATAACAGTGCTGACAAACAAAATATTTCAAGTTTCATTCTTGTTTTCGACTGCCTCAACTTGTACCCAATCAGCCCGAACATCGGAGACTGCCCATATAAAACGATATCTGATGGGCGAGAACTAGAAAAAGTAGACAAACATTTACAAGTTCGAAACGCCTCTTTCTCATAAAGTTTTCGTTTATTTGAACATCTTCAGATGATTTTGGAAATGGCAGAATTCGTCTCGCCATTCTTAACATCCTGATTTCTCATGAAAATATTTTGTACAAAACACAGAAGACGTTAAGTTTGATCTTCTGAAGATGCTTTTACTGTTTCAACGACAGAAACTGTTGAAGGTAATAAAGAAAAGTAAGGGAGAAATGGACATTACCTTCCATTTTTCTTTCTTTTTTCTCAACCACAGCTGATTACACTCTTCAGAAAAGTCGTTCAGTTTCAAACTTCCGCTCTTGTTCTCAATTTTAAGCAAGCGAACCCTTTTCTGACCTTTTTCAAATAACAGCACAACCTTATTAATTACCAGTACATGATGTCAGAGACTTCTGCCCTTAGATGGTTATTGTTATTTCTAGTCATTTGATTCAAGAAGTCAAATTGGACACATAATTCCACGTGAGTGTCCGACGATTGTCAATCGCCCTTTGATTTACGATACAAAATCTCCATCTCCTTCTTCTCTGTATCCTTTCCATTAGACCAGTCCTCTATCCTTTTTGCGCCTATCATATCCTCTTAATCAATCGCTTTTCTTTTTACGTGTTCCTTTTGTTTGCATAAATAAATAATTCAGTCCTCCCCCCGGTAACCATCATCGTTGCCATCAAAGTGTCACAGAAAATGGGAATGGCGGAAAACGATTGATGTATGGGACGACGTCTTCCGTTTGCATTCCCTTTTTCAGATTCCATTTTTTTTGCTATTCTCTTATTCTTTCTTAGATCTTATTCCTTTTTTTCTCATAAGTGGGAAAAGATGAAGAAGTCTATCCATTTTCTTTCTGAGATTGATTTCCTCCATCCCCTATTTTTTAGATGACGTGCCCGCCTCTCCTCGTCATTTTCATTTTTTCCCCAAAACTCCTACTCACCTAACAAAGTATCTCGAGACATATTCGGTTTCATCCGGCAATTATTTTTGGACCTTTTTGTTCACTGGGAAACTCCCTTTTTTCTCGCCTACGCTTTTCTTAATATCCACTCAATCCTTCCAATTTCAGACTTTCTTCTTCCCACCCGCAGACTTCTCCCCTAATTTTTTCAAAATGTCCCGTATCGAGAATGAGAGTGGATTCTTGTCTTCTGATGCCGCCAGCGTTGGATCTGAAGATGACTTGAAGGTTGAGACCAAGCAGATAAATGGAGTGATTCCAAAAGAAGATCATCTGAAATCAATGAGAAATGCTTATGAGAGCATCATCCAACATATCGGTGAGTTCTATGTGACTTTCATGAAATTCATATGAATCTTGACACTCGGAAAAGATTAGTCGACCAACGACAATCGTCTGAAAAGCTGATTATCGGTACAACCTAGTTTCTAATCACTCGGCTGAAAATGTGTAGAACAAGGTCTTAAGAAAACTGATAACCTCCGATCGTAAGTCACAAATTCCCGCAACTTTTCTTATCACTTTGTTGTAAAGAATATTACGTAGAGAACAATATTTAGAGGGTAACTTTTGACTTACGATCCAAAAATATAGGTTCCCCTTATGACAAAATGTTATCGTCTGAGGATGAGTAATCACAACATGACTTCCTCACACACAAATACAGAATAAAGAATATTGACTTGTGACTGAAAATTGGAAATTCAGGGAATCACACAATCCGGAAAACAATTTCTAGGATTCAATGATTAAATTATGGGAAACATTCCCACGTAGTCTGATATCTTGAATTTTCAGGAGAAGACATCAATCGTCAGGGACTTCTGAAGACTCCAGAGCGAGCTGCCAAAGCCATGATGGCATTCACAAAGGGATACGATGATCAACTCGATGGTTAGTTGGACAATTCCAGATTCTTTTGCAAAGGAGAAATTTCAGAACTTCTCAATGAAGCCGTCTTTGATGAAGACCACGATGAGATGGTTATTGTGAAGGACATCGAGATGTTCTCACTTTGTGAACATCATCTTGTTCCATTCATGGGAAAGGTTCACATCGGATATATTCCAAACAAGAAGGTCTTAGGACTCTCCAAGC
This sequence comes from Caenorhabditis zanzibari, assembly GCA_963966625.1. Classification (NCBI taxonomy): domain Eukaryota; kingdom Metazoa; phylum Nematoda; class Chromadorea; order Rhabditida; family Rhabditidae; genus Caenorhabditis; species Caenorhabditis zanzibari. Next base: position 11,115,247 of record OZ016472.1, on the reverse strand, counting down.
TTGCCAGAATTGTTGAAATGTTCAGCAGAAGACTTCAAGGTAGATGATATCATAGAAACAATTTCATCTCAAAATTTCCATTTTCAGTCCAAGAGCGTCTCACCAAACAAATTGCCACTGCTATGGTCCAAGCAGTTCAACCATCCGGAGTGGCCGTTGTAATCGAGGCCAGTCACATGTGCATGGTTATGCGTGGAGTTCAGAAGATCAATGCATCAACCACCACTTCTTGCATGCTCGGAGTTTTCCGTGACGATCCAAAGACCCGTGAAGAGTTCCTTAACCTCATCAGCAAGCGATCTTAATTTTTTATACTGACCCGTGACCCCTACTAACTTTTCATGTCACAATTACTAACTGCTTTTTCTTTTTCTCATGAAAAAAATACAAAAAAAAACCAGAATCATTATTTCATTCCAGCTACCACATTTTGTACATGCAATAAATTACTAAATTACAACCAGGAAGAACAAAGTGACAATTAAAAGATATAAAGCTCGCCCAGCGGAAGCACAATTAGCAAATTCGGGGGAATGAAGGACCAGTTTAGAGGGAAATGGTACAGAAGAAGCGCGAAATTAAAAACACCGTAATCAAGCAATATCACATTTGAACCAAGAAAATCTAGAAACAAGAAAAGAATAATATTCATAAGAATTAGTCAAACATTATGTCGTTGAGAGACTCCAACACTAAATTTCGACAGCTTTCCATATTTTTGACATTTTGCTGGTAGTACATGTAGTCTTGGGTGACGTATCTGAAGAACAAGAGAAAAATTGTAGCAGGTGAACAATCAGAATCAGAACGTACCCGTATTTCAAGGTGTCATGTGGTGTGATACCCATTCCTGTGACATGTTCTCGTAAATTGGCCTTGAAGTTTTCGTGTACTTGACGAAATAATGCTTCAATCTGATCTCTCGGCATTATTCCAGTTAGTCCATTGTGAAATTTCAGCATGTGACGACAGATTTGTTGAAACTCGGGCGACGGTATATTCCCTTTTACATCCCACATTCCGAGGCAATTCGTTGTGTAATGAGCAATCACACTGATCAATTTTGTAGCAATTTCGTTGACATGGTCGCGATAGTCGCTTTCAACGCCTTTGAAATACCGAAGAAGACTTTTCCGATCTTCAGGCAGAACTCGATCCATTTCATCGTGAACCATCGGAATGAAACGACAGACCAATTCAAGCGAGCGTCCGGCAAGAGCTAAAAAAGAATCTGATGAAAAGTGTATACTTTGATAATTTACCTAGATTCCTGACAGATATAGTTTTCAAGCCAACAAGCTGAAGAGCACCAGCACCAAGAATTAATTGACAACACCGACTATTGAACGTTTTCAGCAATTCTATAACTCTAGAGTTCCAATCTTGTGCAAATGACGGCATTTCGAAAATAGCTTCACAGTAATCAGCAAGAATTTGAATCATGGTGATGGATGATCTGAAATAAGAAGAACTATGAAATACTACTTGACAGAACTCACCCAACAACCACGAAGCTTTCTTCATCTACAATTATTCCGGTTTGATTGGAAACAGAAGTTCCTGAATCGATCGTTGCATTACTTTCAGTTCTTTTGAAAGTTTTCTTTATTGAAACATCGTCAATCCGTCTTGTATTTCTCAATCTACCAGTTTCAACTGCTTGGTCGACCATATTCTGATCGACTATCGATACGTCAGAGATCTTCCATAGTTCGGTATCAAGCATGTTTCCAATTCGCATTTTTCTTGCAGCGTGAAACTTTTCAATGTAATCCATAGAAAGTTTATTGATTGCTCTTCCAAGTCCACCAACTTTCTGGTTCTGTGTCGAGTACCAACCTTCTTCGTCGCACTGCGATTGATATTCCTTTACCAGTGCTATACATTCAGATAGTTGAGTAGGAGTAGTTGCCTCTGTCACGGATGCATTTTTAGCTCGCGCTATTAGAAGACGAGAAATTCTTTGCTGAGCACATTGATGTCCGAATTCCGCAATTAGTGGAAGTACTCGTTTTAAGAAAGCATCCGATCTAACTTCAATGGAGAGAAGTGTTGTTGCTGTGGCATTGGAGTTCATTGCTGAACCGCTGACAAAACCTCCGGAGCTAGTAGATTTTGTGATAGATCCGGTTTCATCATCAGAATCCGATTCGTCCAATTTCGCTTCTTCTAGTCTCTCAATAATGACGTCTTCTGATCCATGTCGATTTGAGGGATGCGCTCGTTCTGACGTCTCCAGAAGTATGACTTGTAGAGCTTCAAGACGTTTACAAAAATAGAACTCTTCATCCATGACAGCTCGTACAGTTCTCAAGAAATCAGCATGTTTCATTCGTCTAACGGGCTCGCCTAGCTGTGTTAGACTCGGATCGAAATCGCTCAAATCGACTCCACTATTCAGGATTTGATTTTTGATTACATGTCGCATTACAGTCTTCACTCCTTCAATGATCTCTTCTCGAAGAACCGAAATGAATGAATACTTTCGCATTCTCATTAATCCAAGCAGTACTGCTGATAGTTCTCCTTCCGCTTGAATCATGGTTCCTGCTTCTGGCTTCACTCCTAACTCTTTTTGTATTAATGAAGTGAAATCTTCATTCATCATTCTTCCGATAACACTATACATTTCTCTGAGTTGTGATGCAAGGTGTCGGAAACACATTACTCCATTCAGCTCTTTTGAAAGAACATCCAGACTTGTTTCGATGCACTCAATAGCTTTTGGATAATCTCCTTGTGACAACATCATCTGGACCGTTGATTGTGCTTCTCGGAGACACGAAATATCGTGTAGCTTTGCCAGCAAATTCTTCTTCTGTTCATACTTCTTATGAACCTCTACTATTTTCTTCGACTGGTCACATACTAGTTCATCGACATGTTTCAAATTTTTTCTTACAACCATCACACACTGCAGAGCATTGGCAAGTTGTTCTTGGAGTCCACTGTACGATCTAACAACTTGCCAGAAGGCGTCTGTTTTAGCAACAAGTTTTCCAGCCAGTCTCCCATCGACAACATCGTGCATCATTTCCAAACGGTTCTGAAGAGCTTCATAGTCTCGGAACTCTCCCGGTTTCTGAAACAAACTGACTGTTTTCGAATTTAATATAACAGCTGAACTAAGCATATTAAAACTGAAAACCGTACTTTGTTGATTGCCACTTCCAGTGGTGTGGCAGGGATCACGTTTTTTCCAGACAATGTTTGTTTCAGAGCATCAAGATTATCATTGGCTGGAACTGTGAAAACGGCGGAAAATGTGGAGCTATCGCTAAGCGTGAACCTTGGATCGATGAAGATCTGAAAATTTGAGATTGTTTGAAGAGCATCATTTCTCCCAGTACGAAAGTTTAAAATTTTCATGACGACATGGCGCTCCCATCCGTTCCATGAGTTCTATGAGCTTTGAATCGTCATTTTAAGAGATAAATCGAGAGAGAAGACACAGCTGCTCCTTCCACCCTCACTTGATGAAAAAACGGAAAAGATGACAAACATCAAACAAACTAGCTGATAATAGCGAAAGAACAGCTGACCGAACGAGAAATGGATACGTCTAAGCTCAGATTTCGTAATTTTGAATGGATTGAAGATAATGGTTATTGACTAAAAAAAATAGAAGGTGTATACATTTTATAGCAAAATGTGATATTTCGGGTACTGAAGTGATTTTAATTCAGAAGATAGCTTCTGAAAGGTTTTCAGGAAAACTTTTATGATAAATCTTATTGCAAATCTGAAATTGGAATTTGTTGAACCTCCTATTTAGAAACAGTTTGGTATAATGAACTAAAGTAGTTAGCTACTCCAGAAAACTGCATACTATTTTGTAGGATTAATTCTGCAGAAAAATAAATTCTGTACATGCCTGTTTCAGGCATTGGTTGTGAGTCTTTCTCTTCGGAGACGATGAGATTTATGATTTCGCTTCAATATACTCCTACTGGTCCACATGTGTCCACTTGTTCCAACAATACGTCGTCAATTTGTCAATCTGTATCTACACCTGATCACAGGAAGAAAGCACGAAACATTCGATCAACGAGTGATTTAGATATCCCTGGCAAAGCCATTTTTCTTCATCTTCATCTCTGAGTCTCGTCCCTCCGGTCGTTCGTTCGGTCCGTCGTAAAGCGATTGCAGAAAGAAAGAGTATCACAGAAACAACTGCGACTCTTCATTCCAGTTCTAAACACTTTCAAAAAGTAATTTGAAATATTCTGTATTTGTTACTTTCCCGATTTCTAATTATTCTGAATGTGAGAAGTTGATCAACTGCATTCTACTGGGTACCCCTTCTAATTACTTATTCAAAACTTCCAATTATGCGAGAAGGAAGTGAAAAAGTGAAGGAACATCTGACCATACAATCCATCCAAGATCACTCCTACTACTACTAATCGCCTAATAGGGAACTAATAAAGATATCAAAATGATTATGGCACTCGGGCAAACGATATATGAAGATGAAAAGGCCCATCAAGAAGAACAACGACGTCGAAGGCTTATTAGGTAAGTTATTATTCACATAAAAGTCGACGGAGTCGACTGATACTCATAGATAGAATAGTTTGTAGCATTTCCCTTGGTCGAGCTCATCGTGTTTAACTAAATTGAGCAATTCCTCTCTTAGTCTCTACAGGACATACAATTACAATTTTTCGGTTCATACCGTAGGCAAATCCTCTGCATCTTGTCTTTCGTCACCGTGCCCAGTTCCTTCCACATGGCTCATTCTCAGTGCTCTTTTGACCGCCTGATATCTTCTGTATGACTGTAAAAAAATTAATATTGCACAGAGTAAGAATGATCAATGTGTCTCTCACCTCCCCAGCTGCCTGACAGTAGCTCTCAAACGATGCATCTGCCAATCTTGCAAGTCTTTTTGATGGTGGTACTGGTTGTGTTGGTACAAAAGTGTCTCCCCAGTGTCGAGTGAAAAATGTAGACAGGTCATTTCGAGAACGGGATGGATCGGCGAGCACTGCCGACAAATTTTGTGTGAAACTGAAAGCATCGAATTCGTAGATATATTTTGAGGAAATTCAGGAGTTGCATAACTGTAATTTTCTAGATTGTGACGTTTTTCAATTAGATTTCGATGTTTTTCTTCCCATTCCCCCATTTCCAAGTGTCGTCAAATTCCGTTCGATTCACATGTTCGTCTTCTCCCCCATCTCTAAGTGGATGACTGTTGCCTACCATAAATTTCTGCGTCGTTGATATCAAATTCAAACCAAAGGTCATTTGAATCTTTCTCCGCTGTTTTTTTACCTGAAGACTGTCCACCGGTGACCGGTCTATCACTATAATTTCTCATTTTCTACAGCAACTGATAACGAGAGGACGAAAGAGATCTTGCGGAATGAAAATGGGAGAGAAATGAAAATCTTTGAAAAAAACTGCCACTGGTCAGATCGGAATTACTGTTTTGGAAGTTATCAAGAGAAGGATAGGGATAGAGATAAGAGAGTAGAAAGAAAAAGAGGTTACACTTAATTTAGCCATGTTTGGAAATTGAATCAAATGACCTAATGAACTTAAATACAAAACACAAATTAAGAACGACTGCTGAGATTTCCACATAGAACTGCCGTTCAGGATTCGAATACAATCGGATCCACACACGTTTTTAAATTAGACATATTTTAGTAACCTGATCACTTTGCTGATCTAGTTGAGACTGAAACCCGGTGTGCGAAAATTGCATTTGATCGGCACCCGAGCCCACCAATCAATTTTTGTTAGAAATCAGACCGCCTACAACGCTCTGATCCAAAAAAGGTTTCGTGATCACAAGACATAACTTTTAATTACAGTAATGATCGGGACTAAAAGAAGACTTTCCGTAGGGTCTTTATTAAGAACCCAGTCCATTTGGACTGATTTGATGAAGTCATTATGACGTGGCACTGCCCGGGTACCTGATGTTTGATGATGGGAAAACTAAGGAAAATGAAGGAATGCTATCAACTTCGAATACCTAATTTGTTGTTATATGGAGATGTGGACGTCAGTTCCAGATTTTTGAATTTACGAAATTCAAATTTGAGATACACCCTTCCAAACTCAAGTTTCTATAATACATAAACTTTCCATCTCCTTTTCGTCTAAAATACAGATACATTCCCTTCCCAGTAACGATGAATTTTGTTGATATCAGGTCTCTTTTTTCAAATTTCCTTTCCCTTCCGTCTGCCGAAAATCAGGTTCTTCTCCCAATCAGTCGTACCGTTCGTATCACTGTTACAAAAATTTAAAATATTGTACCTTTGAATGTTTTTTTTTTCATACGACACATACTGGGAATTGTTAAGAAACTATTTTGGGATGGTTTTTCGGTTTAGCAGCTATTTGACCCCTTCTCTCCCCAGAATTCACAAATTCTTGATGGTCTGTTTCGGTGAATAGTCTGCACTGAAGAGAAGATGACGGCGAAGATGGAGAAGAAGGCGTGACCACAACCATCTAACTTTGACCCTCCTACTACTTCGTTTCCATCGTTTTTCCATCTTTCTCGACGCTTTCAAAACCAATAATTCGAATTACTATTTTGACAGTCATTCCATCCCATTTTCCGTCTTTAGTTGACTTCATCTAATCAGTTGAGAGAGTTGACTGCCTTTCCTGACTGGAACTTGACTTTTCTTTCAATTACCTAGTTGTGGTGTTTCAGTAAACACTTGTGTAGCTCTTCAATTAAGCAGATATCCTCAGTCAACAGTTTTACACCATATTAAAAATATGTTTTTGTACTTTTATGTGCTTTCAGGATGGGAGCGAAGGTAAACGACTCGACCTCGGTCGAGATGCATGATGTGAATGAACCGAGACATGCTCATCCAGAAGACGATAAGCCTTCTTCGTGGAAAGATGCATTGTTCGGAAGACGTGCTAGAAAGTACGCATTCATCTTCATCGTCGCTTTCTTGGCTGTTCTGACCGTTAAAGACGTCTTTGACTTGGTAAGTAATTGCCTATGGTTATCACATTAGTATCTTCCTCCTGTTCTGTTTTCTCTCAGTTTTCAATTCAAAATGCATTTACAGTTCGAGGAATACTTCGAGTATCCAAAGGAATCAGACATCAACATTGTTTTCAACGAGTCTATGACCATGCCTAACGTTACATTCTGCATGTCCCGAGCACAAGCTTGGTCTCATTTTAAGCTGAACCTCAGTGCTCCAGCTGATGAGTGGGACGCTGTAGTTGATGAGAATCTAGCCAATATGACTGATCACGATTCTTTCATGAAACAACCATGGGATTATCGACTTGTCATGGAGGCGTACGATATGATCGCAACTTACAGCAGTTTGGAGAGAGAAACCACTGCCCATGGTTCTGCCCGTTCCATCCATGTTTTCAAGAACTCTCCTAGACTAGCGGCCAAGAGAAAGACCTTCAAGAAATGGAGAGATATTTTGGACTCTCGTCGCATTACATTCGATGAGTTCACCCAGAAAACTGGTATTGAGGTGCTACGGCGATCCATGCAGAGATTCAGAAGGCGTACGTTCGACGATGATGATACTGTCATTAAAACGAAGCTCCGAATTTCGTGGATATCTCAAATGCAGATATGCTACCAGCCAGAATTCGATAAGGACAACTTTAAGACGATTGATGATCAAGGAGTGTTCTTTGATATGTTACTTTCCCATAATGCAGAGAACACGGAAGGACAAAAAATAGACTGTATGTCAGTTGATTTCCACGGAAGACCTTCTTCTCTGAACAGATTCATGGAAGGAAAGGGTAGATCCAGAGATGGATTCATTGATGAGGTAACAAGAAACGAGTGAATTAACATGAACTCTTACGTTTCCAGCTCTGTCTCGGACAACGTCACGAAGTTACCGCTCATGTTACTGCACTCTATCAGATGTTAGAGAACGACGAGGAAGGAACGAGATGTCGCGATGTGGAAGACGGAGAAGACACTGAGTTCAATTGTCGATCCAGATGTAGAATGGAAATGATTCGAGACACATGTCACTGTACTCCACTCTCATTGAGTTATCTCGCAAAGAAGGAAGATATGGAGATCTTCCCACTGTGTGATTACACTCAGTGCACTGTCGAGTATGTTTGAATTGTTTGGATTCTGTTCAAAACATTAACATTTTTCAGTGTTCAAAAGGGAAATTACTCCGATACCGAATGCGCCAACAAGTGTTTCCCTGACTGTCGTCAAATCAGATTCGAAGTTGATCATTCCGTCAAAGGTCGTATGCTTCGTCCAGATCTTACTCTTGTTGAGTTATCATGGGGACCATTCGAGTATTTGACAATGGAACAACAATGGAAGTACACCGCGACAACATTCATTGCTGCTCTCGGAGGGTCCATCGGAATGTGGCTTGGACTTTCGATTCTTTCCCTTATTCAGGTGAGAATAAATCTAGGGAATAGAATTGATTGGTGAATTTCAGCTCGTCACTTATTCATACACTTATTTCACGAAGAAAATCGTTAATGAAAAGATTCTCAAAAAGGGAAACACTTTCGACAGAAAGGTAAGTTTGCTTGGTGGTGTAGTGACATTGAAAATTGCTCGTTGAAATACTGAGCAGATAATTTTAGACAGCTAATATTAAATGAAATCGAATGTGAGTTTTGAGATTTTCACCTCGTTTTGCAACTTCTTCTATCCTTTCTCGTTTTAGTTAGCTTGGTACACGAGCAATGAATGAGCTCAAACATTGAGAACCACTAGATCACATTTTCTATGATACACTTTTTCCAACTTTACACTTCACAAAATGCACAGGATGAGGAAGACGAGGATGGCGATTTCACGATTGACAATGGAGCAGAGAGAAAGAAGATGTCACTGGCTGAGAATCCATTTGCTGAATTCTTCCCAGGAGGATCTCCTGAACAACCAAAGAAGGGCGGATCGAAACCAAACTCACGTCAAGCATCACTTGATAAGGCAAGCACTCCCACATAAACCACTTTTGATTTCATTCTTTCTCTTTTTTTTCAAGCATCTAAAATTGATTTCGTTTTACAGGATGGACCAAACTCCCAAGGATACAGTGCAAATCCAAAAGGCACTCGTGCTCAATGAGCAACTTCATTAGATTAATCAATATCCCAGTTACCGGTTTCCCAATTGCTATTTTTAATCTAGTTGCACTTCTCAGGTGATAATCATTTTCTCCCATCCGAATCCCCTCACTTTTCTTCCCGTCTCTCTCATTCCCCTCTTGTTATTCGAAACCTGTGATTCATTTTATCGAAACTTATCCTATTTAAAATTCGAATGAAATAAAAATTCAAGAATTTACCTGTGAAGTGTGAACTTTTTCTTTTCGATTGTTGGAGTATCTCGGTCGCTTGTTAATCGAACACTTCTTAAACTAGCCGCCTCTTCACTATCCTCCGTACAACTGGTAACAGCTGAAGACGCTGAACTCGTGTATATTAGAGATTGTGAAGTGTGGCACCGTCGGATATGAGCTTCAAAATCAACGTCACATACACCTTCCAGTGGAAGCTTCTGACAAACTCCATGCTCTCCATATCTGCGATTTTCCTTTTTTAATGATAAATGAAGCCGTTTTTTATTGTTACCTGCATAGAAAACTGCCACCTTCCTGGGTTGTATGATCCTGTCTGATGTGTCGTGCAAATTCTGAAGCTGACAGAAACTCCACTGCTGGCTCACAGTAATCACATATTTTTGGATACCCGTTTTCGAGTTGCGTCTTGAGAGAGGCACGTGACGAACTCGCAGATATCACACCTACTGTTCGCTCAGTCATAGTTTTCATTTATGAATCATTTCTGCAAGCAAAAATGTTTTGTTGAAATTTGAAAATGGAGAGTATTGCATGTTTATGTTTTTATAATATGTAGATTTCAAAGTATGGAAATATACCAAGCTGTGGCTGACAGGCATTCAAAAAATCAATACATAAAAAGAGGAGAGCACATTCAGAAATTTTATTATCGGCACCGAAAAAGAAGAGATTCTAAGTGGTATTTGAGCAGCACTTGGTGCAAAACAATGAAAAGAAAAGATTGGGAAACGTTTGGAGAGAAAAGGACTATTTAAAATTTTCACACAACACACATTAAGCCATTTATGTAAGAGAAAACGATGCATATGCATATTATTTTTTAAAACGAAAACTGGGAATTCTAGAAATACCTGTGGGAGTGTTTTGCTAATACAATCCGTTCGTTCCCTATTCTTATCACTATGGTTAAGCACGGTAATTATTAGCACCAAAAGTTGAACTGTCATGAAATGAAATTATAGACTGAATTCGGTTTCAAATGAACCGAGGAATAATGGATAAAGGAGACAGGAAAATGGTAGAATGAATGTTTAAAACAAGTGCTTATGACATTAAGAACAAGAGTCAATGGAACAAAGAAAAAGTCATATGATTATTTGCGGCCTCTAATGAATCTATAAACGAGATATCCGGAGAGAGTTAAAGCTCCGAGTCCAATCGAGACATACAACGCTTCGGTGAGCCAAGAATTGCTGAAATTTTTAAAAATTACATCGCCTCCGTAAGTCGTTCACAAATTTTCTAAAAATTTGATCAGTGCGAAAAACACTCACTTTCGAGGATCTAGAATACTCAGTGGCTTTCGTGGAGTTCTCGGAACATCATCAATAATGGAATGAGTAGATGGAGCATAAGAAGTTACGCTTTGTGCGTCTTCCTCTTCGTATACTTTTCCACGAATTCTGAAAAGATAAAGAAATTATATAGCATTGAAAATGGATCAAACCTTTCGATAACTGCAGAAATTCCATGAGATGTCAGACGTCCTTTCGATTCTGAATTCGTCATGGACTTTGGTGTATCGGTATTTCTCGTACTATTTGTTTGTGGTGTCATGTGAGATGATAGGGTTGCAGAAGCAGTTGGAGTTTGTGTACGATCTTCTTGAAGTGATAAATATTCACGGTCGATCAACATTTTCGCAACATGTCCAATTTTCACACTTCTAAATACATCCACTGCCTCGTCATGAGTTTTGTAAGTCATATCGATTCCATCAAACTGCAAAACCGAGGCTTTTTTGAAACTGTTTTAGCATATTGAAAACCTACAGTTAAAATCTTATCACCCATTCGAACGACTCCATACGATTTTGACTCAGGGTTTACAGATGAGACGTAAATTCCCAGATCGCCGGCAAAATGCGGATTGTCAGTACCACCAACTATATTGAAGCCGAAACCTAGAAAACTTGAGAATTCGGATGAGAAATAAGAGAAAGAAACACTTTTGTGAACGAAACAAAAAACGCGCTCAAAACTCACCATTTGATGTCTTTTGAATCTCCACCACCGTCAGCGCTTCTTCAGGAATAGTTTCGTGATTTTTGCTTGCTGTTGTGCCGTCATTGAAAGTTAGATCGTCGGTAGCTTCTGCAGCAAATGAAATATCGAACGTGTTTTCAGCGTCAGCATGAAACGGAGAAGAAGCGAGAGTGGCTACATCTGAAGTTTTCTACCAACTCCCGCATCTCCTGTAAATAAAAACTTACGTTCGTAGACAGGCTCCGAGTCTGTGTTAAAAACTTCATCTTCTTGTGGTGGCGAAACCATCATTCTGAACACAATTCCATTGAGGATTAACTCAGAAAACATACATAGATATCATAATGGAAACAACTTTTGAGATATAAACAACGGAGAATTTTGAAGGATAATTCAGATCAATTTTTATTATATTAGTATATTGATAAGAAAAATCACGAACTTGGAAATCATTCAGTTTTATGGAAATTTGATTGCAGAGGGTGGTCGAACCGTAGTCATTGAGAAATGGTAACAGAAGAAGAATATAGAGGTTGATGGGTTGTGTTGATCACTTGTTCAGTCTGTTGTCCATCAACTTGTATATGCTCTCTTTCACGTACTGCTTGTTGTGTGGAACGTATGTATATGTTTCCTAAAACATTGCAATTTTTTAAATCTTGGAAAAAAACTAACGTTATCGAGAACAAGCATTGAGAGGTCTTTCAGATCATCAATGAATTCGAACAGGTTGGAGATATCGTATGTGATCGTTGGTTTTGTTGGAGTTTTTTTCTTCAAGTATTCTTCATATACTTTACAGATGCCTGCAACGATTCTGTGGGCTATTGGTCTTTGAAAAAATTTGAATACCATCAAGACAATCATTTGTCGACTCGTAATCGGACCATGAGCGTGATTCGATGTTTTCTGTAGGCTGCAGAAGAAGAATGGTGTGACTCATCTGAAAAACTTTAAAAAATTCAATCGAGCTTGAATGGAAATTGTTTGTTTTAAACATGTGAAGCTGCCGAGTCGAAGAAAAAAAATGTCAAAAAACGAGAATTGCGCCAGCTGCTCAAAAAGTGCGTCAAGCCGAGTTCTTTGCGCGCTTTCGTCACCCGGGCAAAATTTTTTTTGCTGTTTTTTTTTTTGCAATATCACTCGTTTTTAGAAAAGTTTGTTTCCAGCATAATTCCAGAACAAATTAATTTTTCAGGTGATTTCGCCATGTCAGGCTTAACTCTTGCTAGTCGCCAAGCAGCACGCATCGTGGCACGGCAAGCCTCCTCGCATTCTCAGTGAGTTTTCATTGTTTCTACTTGTTTTGTGGAAAAAAATAGCGACAAAAGATGTATATTTGAAGATTTAATAAAGTCATAGTGATGATTGAAAAAAATTATACTGAAATGTTTTACTACTCACTACGCTTAATAGAGAGGGATATAAACTTTTGTGTTGGAATCGAATTATCGAAGTATTTGAAACGTTTCTATTAATCGTTTTTCAGTGATTCACACGCTGTCTGGAAAGAGATCAACAGACTTGGAAGTGAAGGAAAATGGGATAATGTGAACAACATGCCGAAAATGTTTTTGTTTGGAAATGCCAAGCAAGAAGCCACTGCTGCATATCGTGCCATTGTGAGTCGTTAGGAAAAGAACCGTCACCTCAAATATACTAAAATGAACACTTTCCAGAACAAAGACCCAGACTTCTTCCGTCAATCCCCATATGGTCAATATCTCAAAGTTGTGTGGCGATTGGCACTTCTTTTCGGAATCATCAAAGCCGGAACTGTCGTCTATGACTTCGCTATTCCTGAAGAACAGCGGCTCAAGTATAAGTACCGTAACCACGGACATGGACATGGACATGATGAGGCTCACCACTAAAGACTTAAACCATCCGAACGTCTTGTTATTCGGTTTAGTAAATAAATCACCTTTTTAGTGTAATTTTGTCAACAATAAAGTTTTTATCGTGTAAGATAGAAGTGATTTCGATGTCAGATCGATCATATAAAGGAGTCCTCTGCTGACTGACCGGGAAACGTTTTAGTGGTTCCTTGAAGTGGTTTCCTTGATAAGGCACATAGGGTAAAAACAACATGTTCAATCCACTTCACCACTTTTCTAGAAATCAAGGACTCCAGCACTCGCAGATGCATAATTTGTTTCAGAATTTGGTTGATTCCTGAATCAACGTGTTCCAGAGAAAGAGTTCGAGACGAGTCTTTGATGTTCAGCGCGTTCAACCATAACCAAAATCACAGACATGTATCTAACCATGGTTAGATGTATTATTGACTGAAAATTGATTCTGTTTTCATTTCATACTAACTTATGCGAATTAGGCATCCAATCAGACAGAAGACTGATCAATTAGATCATTTTCTCTTTCTCAATTACCCGGAAAGTTTTTTTTTTCAGTTCTTACATTTCCAGTTATTGATTCCTTTCCTGATAACTCCTCCTATTTTCCTCCATTTCGTCTCGTTATCAGTTAATGATATGGGTAAGTACGCCATCTTTTCATCCATTTCAGCAGAGACATTTGCGTCTTTCTTTCTTATTGAATTCTTGTTCATCCATCTCAAACTGCAATAAGAGGTTTCCAGGAATGGGCCTTTAAAATCTCGTTAGAATTTGTTCCAACTCTCAATATTTCAGAACCTAATGCTAATTCTACTACTTTTGTTGTTCATATCTGCTCCTCTTTGCAAATATATTCTCTACCCGGTGGTATATGCTATCTTAAAATGGAGACGTCCTGTAAAGTGAGTGTAGAGATAAAAATAAGAGTTTGTTGAACTATATTTTATTATATAAAAATAGCGATTTCTACTAGTTTTCTTCCATTATTGCCACTGTTTTCCAACGTTTTCATTTATTTGTTATCAGTTAGGAATATGACATATGACAAGCAGAAACCATACTTTAGCATGGTGAAAGGTCGCTATGTTCACACAGTTTTCAACATTTTATCGCACAAAACTCGCTTTTTTCTACCTACAGTAATCCCGCTTTGATGACAACGAATTGAAGTAAAAATATTTCAGAAAGTTCACAGCACCAACTGCAAAAATTCGAGATATTCTGAATCCTGACAAAGAAGAGTGGAATCTGGAGCATATAAAAAATGAAGTACTTGCATGGATAATTTCAATTAATCAAATATTTCACTGCAGGAAATCATCACAATAAGTGGATCTGGAGAAGCGGATAGTTTTGTTTACATTCAAATTATAACAAAGAATGAAATTCATACATCTCATATCCGAGTATTCGAGAACGGAATTCTTTACTCCGGATCATATGATTCTTTCTTTTCTGACAACAGCACTATAACCTGCGGACCTCTTCTCATTGAGCTTCGAAACCCATTCCGTAAATGGAGAATCAACTTCCGTGGACACCTGAAAGATAACGATGGGAACTCTCATTTCATAGTTTTATCTGGATGGTGGAGATGTGTGACTAATGCGAGATTCTTCTATTCGAACGCTCCTTTGAATTCGTTTACAGATGTTTACAGCGAAAAACCAGTTGATTTAGCTGATAACTTGAACATTATCGAATCGTTAGTTTGTTGATAAAATAATTTAAGAAAGAAATATTTTACAGGTACCGGATGGGAAATGTCTTCCATCAAATGGGAGAATATCATGCTGAAATCAAAATTGGGAATCATGAAGCAGTGGAACACAGATATAGAGGTAGTTGCTCCAATATTTGGAAAATGGAAATGAAGTGTTCTAGGTCTCCGTCATAGAAACCCACTTAGTTTGGAAACTTCATCAACTCAATTCCACACATATCTCAGTGTTAGTTTAAAACCATATCACTCGGAATAACATCCTTCTTCATTCAGGATGGAAACTCTGTTTCCCACAGAGTCAACTCTCTCAATCACAAGAAATCGGTTTCTCATGGTATCGTTTTCCGAGCAGATCACAGTGTCCGTGCAGTCACTCTAGAGAATTCTCACTGTCTAGAACCTAATAACATGCTTCCTGTCCAATTCAACTTTTATTCTGGAAAATTCCTTCCTCTACAAATGAGAAAAGGTCAGAAATTATCACATTTCACATTTACTCGGGAGGACAACAAAGTGGTGGACGTGACTGCTTTGAAAGTGAATTCTGCGGTTTTCACTGGAGTTGGATTTGTAGTTCGTGTCAGAGAGACTCTTCATGATACTCCAATCAAAGCTCTTGACAGTTTCCCAGAATATCGGGCGACAGAAATGGAAAAAGTGAGACAAGTTCTTCCATTTGGACACAGAGCATGTCAGGATAAACTATTGACTGGTGGAAAAGGAGCTAATTTGGCAAGACTTCAAGCTATATCAAATGATGTAAAGGCTTACCGAATTTTCAAAGAAAAAATGTATAAACTTTCAGTTCCACGTTCCACCGGGAATCGTAGTGACAACTGCTGCTTTCAATGAACATATACGAAGTAATCAGAGTATAGCAGAGGCTATCAAACTTCTTGATCAGAATGATCAGAATGCGGATTACTATGAAGATGTTGGAAAACGGTAAGGTTCAGTATATTTTATTTGAAATACTGTAGCATTTCAGAATCGAAAAGCTCCTCATAGAGAGTGGAGTTTCGGAAGACCTTCAAATGAAAATAAGAGAATGGTTACCATTTTCTGAGTACTACGCCGTGAGATCCTCTGCTGTTGGAGAAGATGGAGCTGATTTGTCTTCAGCTGGACAATTAGAAAGCTATTTGGACGTTTTCAGTCATGAAATTGCAGATAAACTCAAACTCTGTTGGGCTTCCAACTTCAGAAGAGAAGTTTTGAACTATAGAAAGTAACAATTATTAGTTTTCTTATTGATGGAAACTTTTTTCTCTTAGGAATTACGGTCAACAGTTGAATCCATCCATGGCTGTGGTTATTCAAGAAATGAACAGAAACGGAGTCGCTGGAGTGATGTTCACCGCTAACCCTGTGAAATTAGACCGCGGAGAGATTGTCATCAATGCTTTGAAGGGAAGTGGAGAACAAATTGTAAGCGGTGTGACTACTCCGGATGAGATTCATGTGAATCGTATCAACAAGTCTATCAAGATAAATGTGAGTTTGTACTGAAACGATATACGACGGAATCCACATATTACAGAAAACAGGAACTGAATGTTGTCTTTGTGAATATCAAATAGATAAGCTGACAAAAGTTGGAGAGTATTTGGAGAGAACTTTTGGAAAACCACAAGACATCGAATTTGTTGTTCGAGGCGATCAAGTGAACATTGTTCAAAGCAGAGATATCACAGGATTGGATAAGGAAACATCATTCGAAATGTATACAGAATATAACTCTCCGAGTATTCATGACAAGGAAATTTTGACGAATGCGAATGTTGGAGAAGTTCTTCCAGCTCCTGTAAATGCCATGGAAGCTCACAATCTGACTGGAATGTTCGACAAAGTTATATCGGTGAGCACACTGTCAACATTGCTACTTTTACAACGTTCGTTTCAGTGTATGACTACCCAAGAAATCAACGATGTGGTTCCTGCTCATACAACAATTGGATTTTCAGTTGCTCACAGAAAAATATTCTTCAATTTGGGAGAAGTTGTTCTTAGAATTTGGGAAATGGTTGAGAAAGATCGAATCACTGACATTGTTATTGCTGGAGAGACTCTTTTTACTTCTGAAATGTTCCGTCAAGCAGCTCATCAATACGGAAAAGTTTCATCGTTGTTCCCTTTGAAGAGAATGTTCCATATGATTAAGCTGGTCTATTTTACTTCGAACAGTGTCAAAGCGAAGATTGCTAAAATTGATGAAGAAGCTAAGAAACTGGTACCGACTGATGATATGTCCGTAGAGGAGATTTTTAGGAGATACGAAGAATTGGAAAAGTTATGGTGTGATGCAATTCGTTGTCATACTGATCTCTCAATGTTCTCCTCTTTCACTTACGTTCTTTGTGGAATGCTCATTCGTGGAAGTGACAGTAATTTTGAAAAGTCTATACAGTAGTCTTATTTGATATTTAGGTGGCCCTCTCTCAAATGACAACATATCGGACTTTGCCAACGTTTTTTCTAACAACTCTCGTGGCGACGTCGTCAGTGCTGATGTTCCGAATTCACTGAAGAAACTGGCAAAGACGATACGTGAGGATGGTCTTGACAAGCAGTTTTGTGAAACAGATGGAGATGAATCGCTCAAAGTTCTTCAGAACGGAAGAAGAAGTTCTGAGGAGCTAAAACGATTCTTGGATCTTCATGGACATCGTGGGCCGAAGGAATTGTATCTTGATGCTGCCACGTGGGAAGAAGATACTGACTTATTAGTCCACACTATCAAGAGCATGTTGGCTTGTCCGGTAACCTCTGACAAGAAAATTGAAAACGAAGATGATATTATTGACAATCTCAAGTGTCAGCCAACTGGAATGAGAAGGTAATAAAATATAATTAATTCAGGAGCACAAAGAAGTTTTATTCCAGGCGGTTCTTGAAATACTTCATTGGTCAAACACATCGAGGAGTGGCGTTTAGAGAAACTGCAAAGAATCACTTAGTGTCAACGACAAATTCAGTTCGGAAAACATGCCGAATGATTGGAAAGAAATTGTATCAAAAGGTAAATGAATTTATAGTTAATTGTAGTGTCAAATGAAATGAAATTATTTTAGGGTTACCTCCCTGATCCGAATCTTTGGATGCATTTCTCAATGGATGAACTCCGAGAATTGAATGAAACTAGAAGTGCTAAACTGATATCCAGAGCAGTTAGAAGAAAGCAAATCGCCTCAAAGTTCGAAGGATTACAATTCCCTCTGGTTGCACATGGATACATGAATCCGATAAACGTGGAAGTTACTGAAACGGATGCCAGTGTGGGTCTCGTTCTCAGAGGAACTACTGTATGTGAAGGAAAAGTCAAAGCAAGAGCAAGAGTGGCTAAGACATTGGAAGAAGCAAAAGAGACAAAACCAGGAGAAGTACTTATCACAAAGTATACTGATATTTGCTGGTCTCCATTTTTCCCAATCATAAGTGGAATAGTCACTGAAATCGGAGGATTGCTCAGTCATGGAGCAGTCGTGGCTCGTGAATACGGACTGCCTAGCCTTATTGCTGTTTCGAATGCAACTCACCATTTCAAAACTGGAGATTTGGTCGAGCTGGATTCTATCGAGGGAACGATCAGTCGATTGGATGAAAACCAACATTGAGGACATTCAAATATGTTTTGTTATATATTTTTAACGTCTTTATCAAAAAAACTTTTGTGGTCTGAATTATATTGCTATCCATCCTATGAATTAAAACCAAGAAAGTGAAAACAGACAACATTTTATTGGTTCAGAATACTATTACAGCTGCTTAAAAACTGAAATGAGCTGTCTGAATGCAGAATGCAAACAATTGGCCTAGAGAACAAAACATTGAGTGTAAAGAGCAACTTTTTCTGTTGAAGTTCAAAACTTTTCATTTTTGATTTAGGTAAGATTTGGTTTCCACCGTTCCGTTAATGACAGGAGTCATTTCGATAAATGAATATTCGACTGAAAAGCGAAAACAGTGTTTCAAACCATCCAAGTAAAAGAATATGATCTGTTCAGAACACAGTTGCGCATAAGTGAAATTTTCAAATTCGGAAGTCGGAAGTAGGAAGTAGAGATGTTAGACTAAACTTAAATTGCCCGATTTTGAAAAAATTGGTCAATTTTTTCGAAAATTTTGCCATAGTAGGCCTAAAAATCTTGAAAAATGGCCTCGTGTTTCAAAATTTCTCCACTTCCCCGACTTTTCGATTTTATGCCGGAAGTCGGAAGTAAAATTTCTAACTCGGAAGTCGGAAGTCGGAAGTCGGAATTCCGCCCAACTCTGGTTCAGAAGTTCAAAAATACAACGAAACTGGATCCTTTTCTGATTCATTGGTTTCATAAAAACTGCACGTCACCAGCATCAGTCAAGTATAATCCGTTTTAGTGGGGAAAACGGATCTCAAATTTCGTCAAATTTCGTTTCTATTCTACAATGTTGATAATGGGAAAAGTATTCTTTCTGATATTCACCTTTCTTCCTTTTGGATTCTCTCAAAAACAGATTAATCTAAACTCTTTGAAAGCTAAATCAACTACTGAAATTGATGTAGAAGGTCCATATTCTTTGTATGTGTCTGCCAGTTCTGATTCTATGAGCAGACTTTCGCAAATTTTTGTGAATAGTTCTCATAACCAGTTGATATCGTGAGCTTTCCAGAGATTTTATTTTATTCATATACAAATATTCAGACTTTATCAACTGAAAATGAACAAAATGAATCGAAATTCCGGTTTCTTGCAACCATACCGAATAATGAAAACTGCTTCAATTATTTCGAATCTCACTGATATTGATATGCGATTTTTGACTGGATTTTTATATATAACAACTAGGAGACAAATGAATGGTGAAATCCATTTGATGCATAATTAATTTTATGAATTTCAGATAATAGTTTTTACGTATACGATGTTGATCAAGAACAAACGATAACTGTTGATGAAAATAAGCCGGAAAACTGCACTTTAGTATTTCTAAACTCCAATTCTTCAACAGAACTATATTCATCAAGCACCCTATCAAATTGGGTTCAATCTGAAAACTCTTCTGTTTTTGTGTACCCAGGAATACCCAATAAAGGAATCGCAAAGCCATATTCTCAAATTTTTTCCAACCCTGTCTCTACCACCGATGGAATGAAGTATGTTTTGAAGTTTTACTAATAATGATAGTTTCGTTGAATACAGATTCTTCTCCTACATTGAGACATTCTCCATCAATCTTCCTATTTTTTACATTAAAGTTCACAAAGGAGTTGAATTTAACATCACTCCAGAATTTCGTAAGTTTTGAAGCTAAAAAATTTGAAATATTGCGCTAGATATTTTCAGATAACATAAATGGAACTACTACAAGCTTCCCGACAACTACGGGATTCTACATGAAGCCTTTTGGTCAATCCGACAGAAAGATTTTCATAAACATGGTCACAGTTAACTCATTGATTTCATCAGTGAATGGGAGTTTGACAGGTGCAAATGTAGGTTTTTAGAAAAAAAAACACAGACGGGAGTAAAATCCAATTTCTAGACAATCGGATTTGTGTCTAATGACTCAACTGTATCAGTAGATTCAACGAAATTGGGCGGAGCCAATGGGTTCAGTGTCAAACCAGTCGATCAAATCCTCGGGTGGAGTACTCCCGAATATGGAGAGAGTATCGTTATCAGCTCAAAAACTACAACCAGCGGCCAATTTTTCATTCAGTATTATGTTATTCACTAATTCAAGCACAGAAGAAAACTCCTTGAATTAGTTTCCTATTTATTTCTGTGAATAATCGACATTATTAATGCTTTATTATGTACACGAAATATAAGACTTATACTTTTATTATCTGTAAAAACGAAAAAAAGAATCTCGTGTACAAGTTTCAGAACACAGAACTTGGCGTTTTGTTATCCTTCACTTTGTTTCTCAGACTGGGAAAGTGATCATTCGCCATCGACAGTCGAACCTAAAAATACTTCGAAAATATCGAAGAGACTTTTAGAAATACTAACCTTTGTACTAAAGTACATCAACGTCCAAGGATGATTCAAGGTCAATAAATCGCTGACAAAAGGCATAAGCACTTTAGCTGTCTGGGTTCCAACAGACATGACGTCAGCAGAAGCGTAATACAGAATTAACTGAAAATAGAAAACGATGAGTAAGATTTTGCAATTTCGAATTACCGTATCTCCCAATGCCAGTAGTTGAATGACAAGAGAGACAAAACTGACAGTAAACAGATTTCTCTCTGCTCCACTTATCCTCGAATGAAGACATTTCAAACGAATAATGGCGAGAACATTTGCAATAGTAGTCAGAGCTGTTATTCCAATCATAAAGTTTTTGAGATTGCACAAAATATCGGTTACGTCCTGCAAATGAATAATGACATTCTAAAGATCAAATAGATCAGCTTGAAACTCTCGGATGGAGCTCTTCTCTGAAACTAACCGTCGCAGACTTTGTAGCATATGCTCCGAGACCGGGTATATAGAGGTAATATGCATTGTTTGTAGCAATCGGCCACGTCACGATTAACGGGTAGAGAACGATCAAAAAGAAAAAAATTGGAAGAGTAGGTCGCCAAAACTTCAAAAATCTGGTTTAGTTTTACTTTTCTAGTAGTATTGGAATCACCTTTTCATAAGAATTGACTAGAAGAACCATGGATAACCGATTGAGAGCAACTAGGAAAGTCATGGAGTACTGTATAAAAGCCATTCCATAATGAAGAGTAAAAAAGAGCTGAAGTGGGAAATTATCCTTATTCGGGGATGAGTTCCGATCGAAGAGAAAAGCGAAGATGCAATCTTTGCAAGTATTCTGTGGAGCACGAAGTGTGATGAAGGAGTTGAGAAAAGTTAACAAATTCTAAATAAACACGGGTGTTTTTTTTTGTGTTTTTGTGTCTTCTCGGTATTTCAAAACTTACGAAGCAGTATTCTATAATGAACAACTTGAAGAATGTAGTGTTGTATTCATTCCATCGTCTGATCATCATGTACACAATCAAAGTATACAGATAAAAAGAAGCGGCTCCGTAAGCAGTGGTAATAAGGAACTGGACAGTCAGCATGGCGAACACAACGAAAAGCGAAATGAGTAAATGAACCAGAAGAGGAAGAAGGTATCAGACTTCTCGTGTTTCGCAGTTCTGACCAGACAATCCCAACGGGCAATGAGCCAATTAGTTGAGATGAAGTTTTTGTGGTGTCGGTTGGTATTCAGCAATAGTTCTGACGCATTTCAGAAGAATATCATATGTTTGAGTTGTTTTTGTACGGTTGTCTAGAATTCGTTTAAATGTCAGACTATTATCATAACTGGAAACGAATAATAGTTCCTAGAACAGTTGATGGTATTCCCTTACGGTTGTGAGATTCAGTTCCCTGTCGGTCAGTGAGACTCAAAAAATATTTGGGTAACAAGAAAAAAGCCTCCGGAAAAAAAACGAAGCTAAGTTACTAATCTAAATTGAGTGAAATTGGCTTTGTTAATTTGAAGAAACTAACATTTTGTAATAGCTCTGAAAGTTTCTTTGATTATAATTTATGATTCAATTCTTGTAATTGGGGAAATATGAAAAGAGCTCGTAGAGTACATGTTCATTATACTTTAGAGATCATTGTATTACAATAAAAACAAATTAATGAATGCAATCAGTTGATTCCCCGTTGAATCCATCAGCTAAATTCAGAGTTCCAATGTCGAAGTTGTTATCCATATCATAACCAATTCTACTAGTTATTGCTTCTTGTGGAATCTCAATCGTTAATTTTTTATCGCAAAGCTGAAAATTCAAAATTATTTGCAACCAGCTGAACCAAGAAACTGACTCCATAATGATTACAACTGTGATAGATATTCACTTTTGGATACATGTCAAATATCTTTGTATATTGACCTGACACTTTGAAAGTTCCATCCGGATAGGTTCTTGTAGAATCAAGTTTTGTGTCATAGACTGAAAGAGACATCTTCTTGACTGATATTCTACTTTTGAAACTCACTAGTTCCATCCTCAAACAACTTGACAAGAACGTCCGGCGCAGGTAGCCCATCACAAATCAATCTCCCAGTCACTACCACATATTGGTCAGTTCCAATCCAATTAAAAAGTCCCAGTGTTGGAACCGAGAAAAACATCAAAAATGCAAAGAGAATTGTGCTCATTGAGCTCATTTTGGAAGTTTGACTTTTTTCAGTCATCATGGTTTTTATATGTTACCGCCTCATTTATTTACAAATGAGAACTCAACAGTTTGTCTGTAAATAGAAAAAGAAGAAAACCAAGCATCTGTAACATGAAAACAGATAGTGTAAAAGGTACAAACATCACAGGAAGTGAGACTTAAATTGACTAAAATCGAATGTTTCTTTGCTCGTTCGGGTCATTCAGAGTCTGGGAGCTCAAGGTGAGAAACCATTGAGTCAGGTTTCTAATCGGAAGTGTTTCTCGAGTGGAAGGCCAGACATAAAACCTAAAGTTTTCTTAAAGTGGTAACAAAGTGAACAGTGAACAGAAAATAGTTTCAAGAGCTCAATGTGTTACTGTAACTCATAATGATCTAGAAGAAACTGAGCATCAAACTCAAAACACGAGATATTATGTTCTTTGACTAATGAACACATGATGTTTTTCGGACTTTTCCGTCTTGCAAGTAGAATAATGTGACATCATGAGACAATAGACAAAAAAAATCATTATTCAATGACAGGGAAGGTGAAAACATCAAGCAGCTAGTCACCAGTCTTTCTTATCTTCGAATGATTACTTTCGATAGTGTCTGAAACCATATTGAGACTTTGAGACAATACGAATGGGTAGTTTTATTATGTGGATTATGTCTATAACAAATCTCTAAACTGTACAAATATGAAAATAAACCTGAAAAGAAATTGAGTGGGAATCATTAGAGAACATGAGTGGCTCGATTAATTAGAGTGAATTTTTCTTTCATCGTGTCGGAATCTTTTCACAATTCTTACTCCACTGACCACACTTCGACTGCGGTATCCTTCTCCCGTCGTTTCGGCAGCATCCACAAGAATTTGATTGTCTTGAATTGTTCGTTTGAATTCTCCAGATTGTGGTTTCTTAGTTGGAGGTCCTGGGGCTGCTGTTTCATGATGTCCGTCGTCTTCATACTCGACAGTTTCGTCTTCGTAAATCACTGAAGCATTTTGTTTTAGTTTATGTTTCCACTTTCATACTCACCTTCAGCATTTTCATTTGTAGATGGGGGAACAGTAGACACCTGGACTCTCGATTCCACGAAATGAACTGTAGTACTGGTAACAGCTTCAGGAGTGTATCTTGGAGCAAGGGAAGTTCTCACGGGAACCTGTGTTTCTTCAACAATATCATCATAGTTTTCGTTCGCTTCAACTCTTTCGGTCTGTTAATCGAAAAAGTTTTTTCTTGTTTTCTTCTAATTTATTACCGTCACTTCAACATGAACAGATGCTGGAGCTGGTGTGGTTTCCTCTTCAACGATCACGTTTTCCGGTGCAAATGTTGTTCCAGATCTGGAGTCTCCGACTTTATTACCCTTGTCATCATAGTATACATAGTAAAACTCTTCCTTCTCTCCCTTCTTCACTGGAGTTTCATCAAAGTCTGGCACCTCGTCCACAGGAGCCTCAGTAGCTGGAGCCGCTGTAGCTCTTGGAGTGTAAGTGGTAGTTTCCACTTCTTCTCCATATCCGTTATCATGAAGAGTCACCTTACGTGGTTCGGCAAGTGGGGCAACTGGGGCAGCTGGTTGTGTATAAACCTGTGTTTCCTGAACGATAGTTGGACGATATGGAGTTGGAGCAGGCTGAGGAATCGGGCGTTGGATGTATTGAGTTTGTGGACGAGGAGCTTGAGGTTGAATGTATCGTGGATTTGGGAGTTGGTACATTGGTGGAAGAGAACGAGATGGTCCTTGTGGATAGTACTGAAATAACAGGAATTGTAAAATCGGTGAGTACCTTAAGAGGTTCTAATGTTAGCTGATCAGGAGATTAAAAAAGAGAAATCGTATCATGGTGATTAATATCTTTAGCTGTAACACCCCTTAAGAACAAACAGGTACCTGTGGATAGGCTTGAGGTTGGGCATAATAAGGTTGTCGGAATGGAGTCAAATCTCTGTAGAATGTTGCATATCCTGGCATGGCTCCACTATTATATCCACCACCGTACCCACCACCTGCATAGGAATTATATCCACCTCCACCACAGCCACAAGATGGACTGATTAGTGATCTGGAAAGATAGAGTCTAGGAGGATGAAAATTACCACTGTTGTAACAGTTGAACAAAAAATAACACTCACGGACAAAAGCATCCACTTGTAAGGCTTACGAGAAGAGTGGTCAAGATGAATGATAAGATGATCATGACCTGGAAAATCCAAAAATTATGGTGGACCGAATCAGTAATCTGAGGCAGAATGCGAGAAAGGTGGAAACGTAACAAAAATAATGATGACGATGATACTTCCTCTTTTTTCTCTCCGCCCTCCGAAGATTACAGTTCATTTAAGCCTTCCCATTCTACCTCCTCCCGTTGTGATAATTTTTGAGAGATTGTGTCGTGTCCTGTGCAGTTGTAAAGTTACAAAGTTTGGTGAGAGAAAGAGGAGATGAAGAAAAAGCTGAACGAAACAAAGAAAACTTTTCAGAATTCCGAAGTCAAAGCCGAGAAGATCAAACAAATTTCAGTCGAGAGGCAACGAGAGAAAACATTTTGATGATGACATTTCGGCTAGTTATTCAACCAATACTCGAGAATAGGTACATTGCGATCCGAACGGATTCTCAGACATGTTGACGTTCATGACGTTGACCAATTAAATCATGTACCTTGACGGTCACTGAATGTTCATTGGATATATCTCAGACTACCATCTGTTTGGCAACATCTAAGCTTTTCATCCTCTTACGCAATTTAGTTTTTTTTTTCGTAAAACCTATTTTGTGTCCTCTTCTTTTTCTTTTTTTTTTCTTCCGCGTTCATCAACCCGCCACAAAGCCTTATGATCTGGTTTTGATTCGTTTCTAAAATAAAATTTCTTGGCGAAGAAGTAGAAAGAGGAGGGAAAGTGATTGCGAGAGGAACGTGTTGCTTTTGTTTCCCCATTCATAACAGCTGTTTTCAGATATTTACTGTAAAAACTGATTGGACTTCGATTTGGTTTTCTGTTTCGATGAAGTTCACATGCTACTTGATTTCATTCCATTCGCTGAAATTCACTTTCCTAGTTACCCATTTGAAGATTCTTTCCCAGGATGTTGCGGTCATATATTTCGAAGCGTTGATTGGTCTCCAGAGGAAAAACCTAAACCTCTGACATTTGTGGATCATTCGGAAAATAAAGTAAATATTCTTCCAATTTTTTATTCACATGAAGTTAGATTTATTGAAAAAGAAGGAAAAGAAACAAATGTACACTAAGTAAGAAGTAAGAGTTCAAACGGGGTGAGAATTGTTTTACAGATCAGTTGCACACAAGCAAAAAAGTAAGGAGATTTTGAAAATTTTTTTCGGATTTTCAAAGTAGAGAGAAGTTTATAATAAGCAAAAGCCGGTGACAATAAATAGTTTAGTTTTTTATGGAAGTGTGCTCAAATCTTTCTTTTCTTTTATTTCAATTGGAGCAGAAGAGCCAGCTAGACGAGCAGAGCGATGCTTGATGCCGTAATAGTGGGTGCTGAGATGAAGATGAACGGCATAGAGATAGACAAAGTTGTGAGTGCAAGCAGTGACCAGAAGAATACCGACTAGGTTAAGAGCAAGATCATCTGAAAATATTACTGAATGTTTAAAAGTGTCTTGTTTTGTGTCTCACTGTAAGGAATGGTTCCCTGGTTGAATTGTTTGTACTTGGCCATGAACAAGATCAAAGTTCCGTTGGTAGCCATGACAGCAAGATAGATGTAGAGTGGCATAAAAATGCGGCGGCAGATGAGAATTCCGAGAAGCAGAACGGCCGCAAGGAGCAGCCATTCGACCATAATGATGCGAGTCAAAACGGGCTCCGAGAGAATCGGAATCTCATTCCAACCTTCAAAGCGATCGTTTCCATAATGAGCAGCAAAACAGGCAAAGTAGTAAATGGAAAGGATCAATGCAAGAAAGAAGTAGAAGGACAAGTTGAATTTAGTGTTTCGAATCCATTCGATTTGGATGTTGTACTTGTTTTTGCGAATTTGTGGAAGTGGGATTTCTTCCTCGCCTTGCTCAATAACTGCAACAATTGGCTCCACGACAGAGATCTCCTAAACGATAAAAATAAAAAATACATCTGTAAGAAAGCATGGGTAATTAATGAAAAGAAGACACGTACCTTCTGGACGCCTACTTCTTTTCCAGAAGCTCCCTTTTTGAATTGAATCGAGGGCATTACCTGAAAGTTAAAATGAATTGTTGCGTTCTAGTCTAGGGAGAGACATGTTCGTTGTGAGATAAATATTTTCCAAGAAAAAAAACTCATATTTAAACTATCTCCTAGGAATCAATCTGAAAAATAAAAGAGAATAACAAATGCGTCGCCATACTGTATAGTTTTCATAAAGGAAACATAAGAATCTTCAACTCGGTAACCCTACTGAAAACCTAAAACTTTCAGAACTATAGTACACTTCAGACAATCAGTGTCTCAAACTAAAAAAGGGTGAAAATCTCACACAGGGCTTGAAAGTTAGTGCAAGTGTAATGACCAGAACACTTTGGAGCTCCTTGAAGCGTTCTCGAAAAGGAAAATAAAGGAGGAGAACAAAAAAGAAAAGAAACCAGAAGATGTATCCGTGTGACTGCTTCGTTTGGAGTCGCCCGGCTCAAATCGGAAAAATGAAATGGGGAGAGAGGGAGAGAGATGGCTAGAGGGCGGAGTTCGGAATACGGTATATAATGACTGCCGAAAGGGGCGTGTGCTCACAAAAACCTTCTACTATAAAATTTCACGAGCACAAGTCTTCTTTTTCTTCGTCTGAATCTCTTCATCCAAAACGCCACGTCATCATAAAAGCACACACTCACACTCTTTTTTTTCTTCTTTTTCTTGGACTCACTTCCTCGTTATTCCACAATTGGATACGAAGAAAGGATATCGGAAAAAAAGCAATGAGAAGGAAAAAAGAAATAAGAAAATAAAACGAAAGAGGCTATAAATCTGATGGCTCACGAGCAGTCTTCCGGTAATTGCTCGAGGGTTCTGTATGGGATTGTATGTGAGATGCGATAAAGTGTCACGTCACATGGATTCAAACAAAGGGAATCGGATGAATTGGATAGAAGGGAACGTATTTCGGAAGATGTCAACTTTAAAATGATGCTTTGTCCTTAGTTCAGCGCGTTGCGTTCGATATTGACTACAGTACTGATTGACTAAACTTTCTCGGTTAGCATTTTCCTTAAAATTGAGATTCATTTCCTAATAGCAGAATACCTTGATATTTTTTGTAGTCATTGAGCGGACTGTATTCAATGAGTAATAGAGACTGTAGTCAATGATTACTGTCAATAAAAACTAATTCAACTTTCTTAGAAAATTCCCTGGATTTCCATTCTATTCGACCAGCTCAAATGAATATTTTCTGTATTTCACATTTGTGGTCTCGCTCCTCATTTCGGTGCGAAACTCATTTGTAGACTCACATTTTTTATCACTCGCGAATTAGTAGTTATGATCTACTGGAAAGCGCGCGAATATAAATTCCATATCGATACCCCCAATTTTTGAAATCAGTCGGTCTCTGTTTCAACTTGCAGAAATGTCCTCTTCCCCTTCTGTTTCTATCCCCACTAATATCTCTGTTTTCACAACACATTCTTCTAAAAAGTATTCAGTATCCGATGCCGAGCACAGTTATTTTTATATTCCTCCCTGTAAAGCTATTGTTCATTCAGAAAAGGTTTGATTGATCTAATTTTTCGAAATTTTGTCATAATAGACCGTTTTCAGCCACTGACAGTATTTATGGAGCGCGATGGAATTGACGGCGTGGAATTGGAATGGATCAAGCACTCGCCGAGCGTCGCGTTTTTCTACATTCTGGCTGCCATCGTCACTGTTTCCTATTATGCAATTTGTTTTGTATTTCAGTATGGAAATTATTTGCCAAGATCCAGAAACAATGTCTTTGGTAATCTGTTCCTCTGTGTTTCCAATAATTAACTTAATTTTCAGATGAAGCATTTCTCACTCGCGTCGTGATTGTTCAATGGTTGGTTCTCCTTGCAATTCTGTTTTCTGGAGTTTTCCTTTATCGTCGTCTCTTTTTGCCGCTCTACATTTTTCTCTCAGTGATGGCTACCAACGGAACTCTAGTGCTTTTTGTATTGAGAGTGAAAAAATTGATCGACGAGCGAATCACTATCAGTAAGTGTTTATAGAAACATATCACCCTGGATGCTCTAATTTTTAGTGGACATTCCATTGAATATTCTCGGTCTTCTTCTTTTCTGCTCAATTCTGCACAATATCGTCTACTTCTACGCCATGCATTTGAAGCTAATCGAATCTCGACCGTGCTCAATGTCGGATCTTCGAAGGAATGAAACATCGGTCTTCAACCAGTGCTCAACGATTCAATCCAGCTATCCTCATACGAATAATAAAGCACCAATCGACATCGTCTGAATATATACGTGTCTAAATATAATTGCATAGTCTATAACCTGAAACTGTATCAATTGTTTTATCTCATGTTAATGCAGCCTCCCGCACCATATAATCCTAACCTTATCATTTCGATTTCAAATCGATTATTCATCCATATCAAAATCGACTCGTAGATGATTGATTTATATACAGATTTATTTGTATTTTAATAAAATAACGTTATTAATCTAAAAATTTTCAATAATTTGGAAAAAAGTAAATATTATTTTCTTGCAACGAGACTCCGTTTTAACGGTGCGCGCGATGTTTATCGTAAATCGTACGACTCCGGCTAAAATGTAAAAATTCACGTTTTTGAGTAGAATTTGATTCCAAACATGAAATCATGGATCTTTTCATCGTAAATCACACAAAAATATGTGTTTGTTTGTAACGGATTTCTGCATATTACTCTTACATTCAGCGTTGCATCATTATGACGAATTCCAAATTATAATCAATCCTAAAAAATTTCAGGGTAAAACATGTCGCTGAGCAAGATGAGCCAGGCATGCTTCAGTCGACACCATGCAAAAACATTCATCAGGTTTTCTAGTTCTGGTAACTAATATACAATTTACCTTCATTTGTAATCAGAATTTCAGATTTCAAATCCATTCTAGGACCGCCAGTAGTTGCAAATCCGTACGCTGACAGAGGTCGTAATCGATTTGCATCTCCTATCATTCCAATAAATGTAAGGTTAAAGAAAGTGAATAATGAAGTAATCAAAATTAAGGTTTCAGCACGGTAATGTCTTCGCGAGCATAAAGGTGCCGATCAATGAAACTCCGGAAGCTGTCGCGTTCAAACCAGAAGTAGAGAAAGCACCTGAAGTAGAAAAATTAGTAGTAGGTTAAATTTTTTAGCGTCAGTGGATATTTGTAATTTTTCAAGGAAATACCGAAAATCGAGGTCGAAAAAGTGGTCGAAGCTTCTGCGCCGTCTACCAAACAAAATCCTTCTGCTATTGACGAACTCAATTCTTTGAAGGACTCTTTGAGTAAACTGGAAGAAGCTGCTGCCTCCCAAAACACGAAGTCGTCAGGCAATTCCGGCGATAATAATGATGTAAATATACGAATCAAAATAAGAGCTAAAAAGTTTATTTCAGCATCCTGGAAATGCAGAAGAAGTTGAAGCACGCCGGAAGCGAATGGAACGAAATACACGTATCGGTGCATACGTTCTTCTTGGAGGATCCATCGTTGGTTTCATCTCATTCTGTTTCTATTATGGCAGAGCACAACGCGATGAAGCTGGAAATGTGATTGCCGACGAGTTCAGTGGATCTATTTTGGCGCCATTCTACAGAATCGCCAACAGCTTCAAGCTTTGGAGAGACGTAAGCGACTTTTGAGTGAAATCTATCACAAATGTTTATTTTTCAGTATGTTGTAGAACCAGCCCGTGAGCAACTTCTGCCCGATCCTCTACCAGCACCTTACCTTCAACCAAAATACACCATTGTTATTGAACTCAAGAACATTCTTGTGCATCCAGAATGGACATACAAAACCGGTTATCGTTTCCTGAAACGGCCAGCTCTGGACTATTTCCTTGATGTCATCGGATATCCCAATTTCGAAGTGGTTATCTACTCATCAGAATCTATGATGACTGCTGCACCAGTTGTGGACAGTTTCGATCCGAAACAGAGAATCATGTACAAGTTGTTTAGAGATTGCACGAAGTACATGAATGGACATCACGTCAAGGTAGCTTTGAGTAATCAGATTTTCTAAACAAATAATTTTTCTGCAGGATCTATCAAAGTTGAACCGTGATTTGTCCAAAGTTATCTACATTGACTTCGATGCTAAGTCTGGACAATTGAACCCAGAGAATATGCTTCGTGTTCCAGAATGGAGAGGAAACATGGACGATACTAGTCTCGTTGATTTGGCAGAACTTTTGAAGAGTAAGTAGACAAAAAAAAACGAATTTCGCATTCCACTTTCCAATTTCAGCCATTCATCTCTCTGACGCTGAAGATGTTCGTCCGATGCTTCAATATTATTCACAATACGACGATCCAGCGAAGGAATTCCGCCGTCGAGCAGTTTACTTGTCCCAACAAGAAGAGCAAAAGAAACAACAGCCGGACGACAGTTCGATGCTAAAACGATACTCTGGAAGATTGTTCGGATTCAGAAGACACGCTTCTGCCTAATTCCTCACCAAATATTCATCTGATGAAACGATACTCCGACTCTCTTCCCAGTCCTCCTCACTCCTCCATCGTGCCGTCTTTGCTGTTTTCTTGAATAAGATATGTTTAGAATAGTAGTTTTTTTGTTTTCTAGTTTCTGTTTTCGATTATCTCAGTAGTTTTCTTCCCGCATTAGAGTTGTTCAGAGCCGGTATATGACAGTCGAATTTTCTCTTACACACTTTTTTTGTTGATTTGTATTGTTTTCTATTCCGCCGTATCAAAAACGTATCAATATGCAATGTCTGTTCATTTTTTCAACCAGTTCTCATCATAAAAAACATAAAAAATTTTCCGAAATCCATTTTTCTTCATGTTGTCAATCGAACGCGCGTTGAAAAATCGCGGAGAAAGCTTTATCACATCCACTTTTCTCTTTCTTTTCTCCAATTCACTTCGCTAATCTGGGTCGATGTTGCCACAAAAAGGTCATCGGATGACGGAAGCGCAGAATTTCATCGTTCCAAAACATGGGATCTTTGTTCACCTGCGTCTCGTTCAGCTTGTTATTCTCAATCAAACATTCGCAATATTACTATTTGACTATTGCCACATCAGCAAATATCTGATCCATACTAATCTCTCCCAATTTCAGCCACGTCGACGGGTCTACCAACAAAACAAGGGGGACAACGTCTGTGACGTCATCCTCCACAAGTAGAGGATTATAGAAAGAAGTGGTAATTATGAAGGTAAGAGCCACCTATTTTCCCCCCTCACCGACTGAAACGAATAGCCATTGAGAAGGAGATTAGTGGAATAGACGTAGAATGATAGAGAAAGTGGGCGGAGTGATTGTCTCCGCACTGGAGGGTTGCAGGAGTTTCTTCTCGATAATAGTGAAAGTACGATTTATCTTCCATTGATACGTTTTCACTATCTTTTATTTTTTATTAAAGCTGGAACTGAAATTGAATCGAGATACTTCTCATAAAATAGTAAATAAAAATTCTTGTCTTCTTCATTAGTTCTTCTACTTGGAAAAATGAACCCATACCTTTTCCCCTAGATTTTATCAATTCTTCCCACTAATCGAGAATGAAATAAAAGATGACATTTTCTGCCCGAAGACCTGCATCTGACATCTCGCACTGAAATTCAGTTGTCTGTTTTATTGTCGTCTCAATCTCTTCATGTGCTGCTTCTCTCTTTTTCTCTCCTACCGATACAGTTGGCTAGTTTTTATATAACATCGAGAATCGAATCACCACCACATTTTTCATCTATACATTGCGTGTTTGGTTTCGAGTGAACAGATAGTGAATTGAAAAAAACTTTTTTCGGTTATCGCATCAGCTTCGGGGGACTTGAAATTTTGAGTTCTGATAAATAGAATACGTTATTTTCATGTGATCTTAGATTCCACAAAGGTACAATCCAGAAATACGAAAAACAACTTTTATGAGAATTATGTCTCTTTCTCCGATTCTATTCACTTCTCCATTGTGTTTCTGATCAACACCTCATTGTCAATGCAAAATTCATATTCGTTTCCCGCACTCTTTGCGCTTTTTTAGCTCGTTTTCCGTTTTCTCACCCTCTCCGTTTGTTCAAATTTCGATTTGCGTCGGTTCCGATTTAGCCTCTATTGACACAATATTTCGCGGAACTTGGCTCCTTTTTATCGATTTTGATCTTTGACATCTTTTTGGGTATTTTTGAAAGTATTTTTGAAACATCTTTTTGAGTATTTTTGAAACTTTTTGAAACCCGCACACCACCTATAACGTTAAGCTATAAGTTTGTATTGAAAATACTAAACATAATTCGTATCACCCCTTTGTTTTTCTTTCTGTTTCTTCGCTTTGAGTCCATGTCATTTTCAGGTTATTCGATACAATTGGAGGCTCATATTCATTCTGATGTCACTGGCTTTAATACTAGGTATTCTGATATGTACGACATCAGCATGGGGTCAATGGAGGACGAATCAAAGGACGCATCAACTATCATTGTTGCCAGAATCATCGACATTACGACTGTGTCGAGATTTCACAAATCAGACAAGGTTCAAAGAGATATTGGCGCCTATTATGGTTCCTCGTATTGTGGATACTCCTCAACATCGGCAAGTCGGAGATGTAAGATTCTCGAAACTCAAAAATCTATTTTTTTAAAAGTTTACACTTACAGTATCTCCAAGGATTCCTTCATAATTTGGGATTCGCCACCGAATGGGACACTTTCACAGACACGACTCCTTTTGGCAGTCGTAACTTTCGAAATCTGATTGCCACGTTTGATGAAGCGGCTCCTCGTCGACTCGTTCTCGCTTGTCACTATGATTCGAAAATTATTCCCGGCCAAGTTATGATTGCTGCAACTGATTCAGCTGTTCCATGCGCGATGATGCTCGACATTGCGCAGACGCTTGCTCCGTACATGTACAAACGAGTTGCTCAACAAATTGGACTTCAACTGATTTTCTTCGATGGAGAAGAGGCTTTCCGAGATTGGACGGCGACTGACTCACTTTATGGATCTAGGTATACATTTTTGTGAAACTTATATTCCAGCAAAGGCAGTTTCAGACATTTGGCTCAAAAGTGGGAGCAGAAATGGTATCCATCATCAAGTAGTCTCAACAATTTCGAACTCAGCAAAGAAATCGACAGAATAGTGAGCTTTTATTGGGTTTCATCTCTAATCTAAACATTGTTTCAGGATGTTCTAATGTTACTCGATTTGCTCGGAGCTGCAAATCCTTCGATCGGAAACACAATTGGAATGGGAGCAACCGAACTATTCAGCCAGTTGGCTGATGTCGAATCTAATCTACGAACATCAGGATGTCTCAGTTCTTTAAGGAGGAACGTCTTTAACAAACAGTTGTCATACAACCAAGTTGAAGATGATCATATTCCATTTTTGAAGAGAGGTAATATTTTTCGAACATCGACCCAATCAATATTTTTTCTTCAGGAGTACCAATTCTTCATCTCATCACTGTTCCATTCCCATCTGTATGGCATCGCGCTTCGGATAACGCAAATGCTCTCCACTATCCAACAATCGATCACATGACAGCTGTACTTCGTGTATTTGTTGCAAAATATCTCGGGATCGCACCTGCGTAATTCTTTTTTTTTAAATAATCTTATTTTAAATTTTCCCCATCATTCCGCATTTCTTCACTCCATCATCACCTTCCTGTTGTGACTTCCTCATTCAAAGTAATTATTGCTTATACGGGCTACTTTTGTTGATTTGTTTTCAGATTTTAAAAAAATAATGTATTTATTGTACTGTAAGAAAACATAAAACGTTGCGAATTTTTTCTTGTTGTCTTTCTTCGATGGGACCAAATAAGAACTAGACTTGTAGCTGACATTTTAGTAAACGAATTCAGAGCAGATGCAATTTATTGTCACTTTCCATACTGTAAGAACACAGAAAACTGGGAGGAACTCGTCTCGAGACAAAATACATTTTTTACATTCCAAAAGTTTTGGACCAAAACTAAATACACCAGAAAATCTACCCGCAAAAAATGACGACATCTATCTGATAGATGAAGGCAACAAAGATACATTGAAAATGGCACGAAAGAAATGAGTATGGCAATGAAAGGACGGCAATTTATAAAAATGGATTCAAATTGCAGTTGATTCATGAGCTTGTACTTGAACTTCAGTCCCAAGGAGTGGAACAGAAACAGCATTTGTTGCTGACAGTTTTGGAGATACGCATCTTGATGGAGGATTTTGAAAACGGACTGTACTTCTCTCGGATGTCATTCGATATGAAATTCGAGACGTTTGATCAGTGACAAGAACCTGAAAATGGAATTTTTAATAAATATGAGGAACAGTAGAATATGATTACGGTACGCATTCACAAAATAATAAAAACAGGCTATTTGGACTATAAACTTTATGCAAATTTTCGGGATTTATCGTAATACAGTGCTCCACATAAATATAGGTTCACCCCTCGAAAATCATGAAAAATTCGAATTTTTGAAAATTTCAAAAACGGTCCTAGTAGAAAAAATAGACATCGATTAGACTTATATTTATAGCCTAAAGTGAGTTATGTGTCATTTTTAGTTTTTTAGAAAAACTTTATTTTTCGATATTTGAGGCCAATCCGATCCACAAAAAGATAGGTTCACCCTGTGAGAAACTCGAAAAAACATGATTCTCACCAACAGATTGGTTTCTTTTGACCAGAAATCGGTCAAAGGTCTTCTGTTTTTACAATTGGTACAAAAATATCGAGAGTCCCTAATCCGATATAGCTAAATCAAGAGATTTTGTTCCACCAAATGTCAATTCTTAATAACGGGTGTCTTGAACTTTGAAACATTTTGGTACATGTGGAATTCAGTCTGGATTTTGTGCACAGTGAATCATTAAACATTTTCGATAATGTTCGAATCAAGAAAACCGGCTTTCCAGGCCTGTGCAGGGACCCATAGGCCCTCCATCCACCTGATTGCGCAGAAACTCAGCATTAACCGGCTCTGGAACGTATGATTTCAGAATAATGCTGTGGGTGTCGATGTAAAATGTGAGTAGACAATGTCTCAAACAACTTTTATACGTTTCCGGGGGCTCCACGAGAACGAAAACGTCCTCAATTTCCTATAAAAGCTTTGCGGAGTGATGAGGATTACTGTCACTACCGAAAATGCGGTTAATAACCCCGGAGCATATTTCCAGATGAATTTCGAAAACAAGAACCTGATTTTTTTCTGTTACTACCTAAAGACATTGAATTCAAGATTAAAGCTGGAGTCATTTCATTTGGAAGAGCTAAACTTTGTTTTTTTCGTTGTGGAATGAACAGTGCCTAGTGCACAAATTGTTTAAGACATTGTGTACTCACATTTTACATCGACACCCACAGCATTATTCTAAAATCATACGTTCCAGAGCCTGTTAATGCTGAGTTTCTGCGCAATCAGGTGGATGGAGGGCCTATGGGTCCCTGCACAGGCCTGGAAAGCCGGTTTTCTTGATTCGAACATTATCGAAAATGTTTAATGATTCACTGTGCACAAAATCCAGACTGAATTCCACATGTACCAAAATGTTTCAAAGTTCAAGACACCCGTTATTAAGAATTGACATTTGGTGGAACAAAATCTCTTGATTTAGCTATATCGGATTAGGGACTCTCGATATTTTTGTACCAATTGTAAAAACAGAAGACCTTTGACCGATTTCTGGTCAAAAGAAACCAATCTGTTGGTGAGAATCATGTTTTTTCGAGTTTCTCACAGGGTGAACCTATCTTTTTGTGGATCGGATTGGCCTCAAATATCGAAAAATAAAGTTTTTCTAAAAAACTAAAAATGACACATAACTCACCTTAGGCTATAAATATAAGTCAAATTGATGTCTATTTTTTTTATTAGGACCGTTTTTGAAATTTTCAAAAATTCGAATTTTTCATGATTTTCGAGGGGTGAACCTATATTTATGTGGAGCACTGTAGAAAGCCATAAAATAGGTTTTCCATAAAATAGGTTTTCAGGTAAAGTTTTTCGAAAATTTTCTTTCGTTATCTTTAAATATTATTCTTTCATTTTCCAAAACTTGACCCAAAAAAAACTTGCCCATTTTTCCATTTTCAAAAAAATAAAAACTGAAAATGTGAGTGCAACTTCTGAGAAACATGAAAAGTGAACTCATTCCGTTATTAGTAGAAGAAGTGCAAGAAGACAAAAGAGTGGTTACATGCAGTGAGTGAGAACATGGCAAACATAGTGATATGAGTGAATTTGTGCATGTTGCAGGGAGAAGAAAAGGGGAAAAAACATCTATAAAATAGAGATAGAGAGATCGAGAGAGTTCCATTCCGTCTTACTGTATGTGATGAGGGACGGTGACGTGGAATTCTTTTTCGGAAAGAATCACCGATTGAACGGAGAATGGAGAGAAGAAAGCGCTGTTAAAAGATAGCATGGACAGTTGAATTATTAGGTGATGAGAGTGGAAATTCAGAATTAAATCAGTGGAAAAGTATGAATCATTGATAGATTTGGAAAACTGATTAGAAACAAATATATAGTTGGATGACATGTAGTGGTGTATTCATTTCCAAAAAGCTTACCTTTCCCTTTTGTCTTTCGGCATACCCAGGACACAGAATTCTCTTCCATGCAATCACTGCTGTTTTGCGGAAGTTTGCACTGAAAATGGAAAAAAAAATACAATGAACATGCGATAAAAGATCACCTAGAAAATGCATAGACCAATACATCGATTGCTGTATTCAGATAGTACATGTAATGAGCGGTGTTGTAGATTGTCTGAAACAAAATTGTTCTGTTTTCTGAACCTCAAATACGCGTCAACTGACCATGAAAACCTCGGATCTGTTACCTCCAGATGGTGGAGACTGGTAGATGATTTGAAAAACGATTTCGATCATCATGATGACATAAAACGGCGTGTTCAATACTACAAACACTAACGGCATCACCCAGAGAATTCTCGTCCATGTTCCAGAAGAGGACGAGGATCCACCAGTTCTTCTTGAATTACTCTTTTTCGTTTCAGCCATGAAATGTTCTTGAGATTTTCGGACTTGAAGAGCGACAAGAATGTTCAAAATTACGATGATTCCACATGGAACTACATAGCATAGTACTGTATCCACAGCTTGAGCAATAATTTGATAATTGGCTTCTTTTAGTCGACACTTTCGTTCTTCATTATCAGCTGGTTCGAGAGAGAAAAACTGGAAGAGTTGAAGAACAAATGGAATTGGAACCCAATACAACATCACTTTGGCTCGATCCACGTGTCCGTACTGAAAAGAACGAGCATAGCACAATACACATATAGGGTTGATCATTGAATATTGAAAGTGGGAGGAAAAAACGTTGAAAAACAAGAAAACCAACTTTCGAATAAATTTTATATTAAGCGGAACAGACGAACCTTCATATGGGACAATGGATGTGCAATGGCCAAATATCTTTCGATGGTTAGTGCTGCAGTAGACCAACTTGAAATGTATGAAGCTGTCATAAGAACGTATTCCAATCCAACACAGTATTCATATGCAATCCAGTCAACTTTGAAGCATACTAATAGGATTCCAGTCAAGAATATACTGTCCGCGAGAGTCAATACAATCAAATATATGTTGGCGTTTACCTGAAAAATAACTTAATGTCAAATCAGCAGAACTCCTTTTCTCTAATTCGAATGTCAAAAATTCTTAGGACACTCACCCTTCTGAGTCTAGAATGGAATATGGTAACAAGAGAGATGACGTTTCCAGACAACCCGAATATGACAATTAATGGCAAGAGGTACATGTAGACGTCAAATTGAAACCCTGCTTCTTCTCCTTCTACCATTGGTGAATCGGTTTTGGCTAGAATTTCTTTTAGAGGTGGTATTATCGTTGAAGCTAACGACGTCATCTGAAGTGAAGATGTTAGGGTTGATTGAGTCATGAGAAAAGTTCAGAAGACTGAGAAAAAGGAAGAAGAAGATAAGAAGAAGTGTTTAATTTCTGGTTTAAAGAGCAAAGTATTCTACGTACACTCTCAAAATGACCTGACATCCAAACGACAACATTTTGACAGCAGGCTTCCGGGAACGTGAATTTCCGTAGAATCATTCAGAACAAATATAGATGAAGAAAATATGACGGAGAAGTACATGGGAAACTGATTTTGAGCAGAATAAACTATAGGAGACTATGGAAAATAAGAGATGAGAAAGAAACAACTATGAGAGTTTCGAATTCTGAAAAGGCATAGGAAGGAAACGGAAAAGAGATCGTAAACTGAGAAGTTATGAGCTGCTGGAATGGTTCATAAACTGTAAAATTGAGTGTAGAAAAAGATACAAAAGAGGGAATCCATGTTCCAGTGTCAAAGTTTCCGCATGATTTACAACAAAGTGTTCTGAATTTCGTTTCAAGAAAGTAAAACATCAAGAATTGAATGTTCATTAGTATAACACCAGAAAACCAAAAATAAATACTGAGAATTTCGAAAAGTCAAAGATTGGAGTCAAAAAATACCACTAATATAGAATCTTCCCTAATAGAACGGAATATTTAGAACAAGAATTCCGTCAAATTCTGTTTTCAGGTTACAGATGATGTCAGAAAACGGTTGGATAAAGAAACCGAAGCTTTCAGAAAAGAAAAAAAGGAGCGAAAAATGACGAACACGATTCGGAGCCATTCAATTTGAGCACCGCCTATTTACTCACACCCTACCAATTTAGGTTTGTTTTTCTCCAGTTTTTCGATTTTCACCTCTTTCCATTTTTCTCACTCTAATTTTCCGAATGTGACAAAATGAGACTCTTCAATTTTAGCCCTTTTTGCAGGTTTTCGTTGAATTTATATTAGAAATGTTGATTCGATCTTCTATGGATAGTTTTTCAACCAGCGAAAGGAGAAGTTCAGGTCTACTTTTTAAAAAAATTTCTAGGACGATGAATCGAAATCCTGAAATCCTTACAGCGGTAAAAAGTTTTACTACTGTGTCAAAACACACTATCACATAGATCCGAATCGAAACTAGAATTAAAGATGTATCTATTCGCTAGAAGATCAAAGATGGAAATTAATTACAGCTGGACGAAAAAAGAAATATAGTGGGTGAGTTCAAAGTTACAAACCGAAGATGGAGCATTGCTTCAAAATGTATATGTGGTTTTTGGGATGCTCCGCCTACTCAATTTATTAGGAGGGCTCACTGGGATCTCCCTTTTCTCTGTCAATGGAGAGTCATCAAATTCACATTCTCATCGTTTGGAATTCCTCCGGTTCCGAACACTAATTAGGTTTTTTCTCTCCTGGCGAGCAAGATCTATCGACGACAATAAAAAGGGAGGTGGCGATAAAAAAAAGAAGAACAAGAGTTCAGTAAAGAAAGAAAAATGTTAGAAAAAAATGACGAAGAATTCAGAAGACGTCGAAATTCAAATAAGGGGAACATTTTGCAAATCAAAAAGGGATGAGAGGGAAAGTGAAATCCTAAGAAAGTGCGTGGAAACTTCCTGATCAAATCATCAACATTAGATGATGCTCATTTGAAGTTTTGATCAATGACATGGAAAAGAATCATATCTCGATGATATCGAAAAATTGAGTTTGAGAACGGGAATTGAAAAGAAATCCAAGTGAGACAAACACTCGGAATCTGTGAAACGAGACGAAGTGAATTGAGAGGAAGAAACTGAAATATCTGGTCTGGAAGGATAGAAAATGAAAACTTTAAAACTTATCCGGATATCCTGAATGCGTTTCCAAAGCACTGACTTTCAGAAATTGAAAATGAAATTATGAGTTCCTAGAATGACTAACCACGCCCTTCGCCTCTTCTTTTAATTCAAAGTATTGGATATAATTGATACACTTGATCTTGATAATTGAACTTCATTAAAATTTGAAAACGAGAAAGTTTAGTTCTTGAACTACCACGCACTCCCTCATTATGATCGTGCAATTTCAGTTCACACAGCTAAACAAAATATAAAAACGAATAAAGAAATGGAATCGAAAACGTTCAAGGCTCGGGATCAGATAAATAGTTTTTTTAGAGTATTCGTTTGAAAAAAAGCGAGAGCGAGAGAGGAGCAAAAATGTTCATTGAATAGAAAACGTTCACCCAAATTATTCCATCTGAGTGATTCGAGCTCCCGTGGAAAAAAATAGGGAGTCTCTCTGGAAAGTAAAGATCTGTTGAAGGCTCAAGAAAACAAAATAACAAAAAATCTGCAGAATGAAAATGATTAACCTTAGTGGATAAGAGAAAAATACGAGATAACATAATAAAATGGTTTATATACCATTCTTGATGGGAGGGCAAAAGAGAGATTCAAAATTATCGAG
The DNA here is from genome assembly GCA_963966625.1 of Caenorhabditis zanzibari. Taxonomy (NCBI): domain Eukaryota; kingdom Metazoa; phylum Nematoda; class Chromadorea; order Rhabditida; family Rhabditidae; genus Caenorhabditis; species Caenorhabditis zanzibari. Next base: position 11,073,703 of record OZ016472.1, on the reverse strand, counting down.
AAATCCCGGAAACAAGGAATTGGATTTCCGTGGGAGGACTACAACACGTGGAGAACATCCACACACAGGAAGTCTCATTTTAACGTATTCAGACGTTTCGATTGGCTCTGGAGACACTTCATTGCACTTCTAGATCTTTGGATATTTCGAATTGAATACTTTCTCCGCTTTTTTTGCTTGGTATCTTAAGCGTACCTGAGATTCTCTGACTATTCGAGCTGATACTCCTATTCAACCCTGGATTTAGTCAAAATTTGTGCTCTTCGAGTTTCAGTGACGTTAGAAACCAGATCGACTGGACTAAAAAGCGGATCAGAGCTTAAAGAAAAGATTCAATCAAAAAATTTCGAGAATATAGTCTTTAATGTATTTATGTCTAAATAACGGAGAGCTAGATAGGAGCATAATTTGTGTTTCTCGTACACTATTTATATTCAAATTTCGAGGACAAAATGCTCTCAAAACGGGTCTAAGCATGAATGTTGCTATGACAGGTTTCGACTTATTCTCAGTCTAGTTCTACAAGATGTAGGGCTTCTGAATACTCCTAAAACATCGTCACTAAACTCTATTTCAAATTTTATGATTCAGAATTGAAATTCGAATTTATGAAATATGATCTTCTAACGCCCTCTTGTTCAGAAACCAGATCGTGTATTCTTAAAATACATTTTCCTTGTCTCTTAGGATGTTTAGAAACCTTTTACGAACAAAAGAATCAGCTGAATTCTGGGAAGCTTAGGATAACTTTTCAGTCGGAGAAAAAAAGTTGTCTACACCTACAGAACTATTATCGCCAGATTATTCAACTACACAATATGAAATAATTGGTTTTGTGATGGGAATGACAGCAAAAAATGACAGAAACAAGTAGTGTCTCAGAGGAAGAAGAATGTGTGTTCAATACATCCAGAAAGAGTGAATGACGTGTTAAGAAATCAGGAAGAGTAGAATACCTCATGAAACATAAAATATTGAGAAACAGGTAGGGAAATAAGCGAAAATATAAGAGAAAGGAGACGCTGAAATGATAGTTTTGTTTCTTGTATGCAAAATAATGCAACCAACACGGAGCGATGAAAAAAAAGAGGAGAAACCATAAAAAGAATGGAAGAAGAAAAAAAAATAGACACCAGCAGGGGAATAATCGGAAAAAAGATGAGAATTATAATTGGATCAAATTTTCGGCTGAAGAATTGAAAGTGCGAAGAAAACCAAAGCGATCGGGTACCCATAATTTTTATGGAGTGCGACAAGGAAGTGAGCTCCAGTGGAAATCGGTCAAAAAATGTAAAAGGAATAAGGAAGGAATTCGGAGTGACATAGACACATGTCCCTTCGTATACCAATAATTTTCCTACTTTTTTGTGCTTTTTGAATATTTGATTCTCTTAGAGTTTGTGCTCTCGTCAGGAATCCCAAAGATGATTATTCTCTATTCAATGTGTTCAAGTTTCAATGATCTTTAAATACATAAAATATTCTCTTCTCATGAATGGTTTTCTAAAGAGAAATAGGTAAATCAAGATGAATTCTTAATTATGGTTCCGATGTCTTCTTCAAAGATCCATATGACTTTTCGTAATTATTCTTCTCTTTTCAAAAACTGAAACATCAGAGAGCAAAACGAAGACTACTCATAATGAGAAACCGGTGGTAGTAACAAAGTTAGTATCCCTAGAAATGGTTTTCTTTTTTTTTGTTCCTACAACTGCAATTGATGAGCACGACGTCAATAGAAAACGGCGGAGGATAGGTTGATGATACTTTAAGAGATGAAAAGAAATGTCGCAAAATGATAAGAAGGGTAAGGTATTAGGAAAAGAAGAAGTGAGTGGGAATTAATATTTATGCCAATTCTCTAGATCTGGCACTTTTCAATCTGATATAAAAGAAGAGACAAGTGCATTTGACATTGTCTTTTTTCAGAATAGGGGATGAATTCATGTTTAAAAGAATCCTGAAAGTGATTCATGTCTATTCTACTTCCAGCATTTATTACATAGACAAACTTTAAAATGGAAAAATCTAATCTTTGGCTCTCAGAATTCCAAATAGCAGTTTTTCGAATTCTAAAAGGTTTTTCCTATTACATCGGATGGTTACTTTTTCGCACGTCGTTTTGTTAATCCCTGTGCAATGTTCGAAGGACATTTATAAACAAAAAACTTGTCACAACTTCCAAAAAAAGAGAAAGACGACGACGAAAGATAAGACTGTTTTCAAAACTTTCAAAACCCGAGTTTTTTTACTCATTAATAAGATCTTTGTAAATACATGGATGTAGTAGTTGTAGGTTCGAAACACAATGCTTCAAAACGAGCTGTTTTCTTGCTTTTCATCTTCACTTCCGAAAATGACACACCGAAAAAAAGTAAAAAACAAGGAGCGAAGTTCATCGAATAAAGGACCATCATCAGGAAAGCTTTCCGGGAATGATATTGTTTATCGTTCTTAGTTTTGGTAGATAAGAAAGAGGATGCACTTAACACTGTTATAGTACAGAATAAAATTTGTATGACGAGGAGAAGATCGAGGTGACCCAGATAATCAGGAATTTGAGATCAGTTTATCGATATTCGGAAATTGAAGTTTTTCGAGAATTGTCTGAAAAAATAGTAGTCGAGGAACTGAACAGTTGGTTCAAATACTTGTAATCTCACAACGGAGATTGAAAGACGTAGATGATACGTGGAGAATGTGAATAAAATGTTTTTAGGTTTCATTCGGATTTCTTTCGTCACTAGACAGTACAAAAATTTGTAGAAGTACATTCAGTATCAAGAAGAGAATTCGTCAGAAAACTTGTGTACAAAATTGTACATCGCTTACTTCTCCTGTTTGCAATCTCTTTGCTCGAATTAGGAAACAAGATGAAGTCAGAACCAGATACAGTAATCTGAAAAAAAAAGTCTTGGGGAAAATTGGGACAGATTATGGGATGACGGCAAATTTCAGACAAGACAATGAGTATCGACAACAAACGATAAGACTTCAAAGAAATGAGAAGGAAGACTGAGTCGTAAAATTCGGGTAGAGTAGAAGGAGCTCATTTTCTGGGAACGCAAAAAATGAATTAATCTCAATTTTTTCTAAAGAGACTGACCAAAACAAGGCAACGCTGAAAAAAAGGCGACGATCTGAGAAGGGTATCTAGCATCTGAAACATTCTCAAATTTCACGTGAGGTGTCCAAAAAAAGAAGACGTCATAGTCTCCAGAAGACGGAAAATTACCTTCGTTGAAACAACGACGTAGTACATCCAGCTGACAAACAAAAAAGAAGAAAGGTTTATGTCCTTCGTTTTCCTTTTCAGAGCAGTTCCTTTTCGTCAAAGCCAACAATTATTCCCCACGCCTTTTGGAGATTTGACCCATTTTTTGTCGCGGGGTTAAGAGCAGAGAACAAGGAACTGCATTTGAGATTTAGAAATAAGGAAGAGATGTTTCTGTCAGGCAAATTATTTCTGAAAAAATATTATGTTTCCCAAGGGATAATAATTTTCACAGCATTCCATCCGCTTTTAGAAAGTGGGAATCTGTGGAGCAGTAAGACTTTCAGGATCAGTTTTAGAAAAATAAAAACATTTTGATGGATTGAATAGAATTACGAAAAAAAGCCTAACCCGATACGTATGAAAGACTATCGCCCGATATCTCTTCTTTCTCTCCCCTCAAAACTCATGACGAGTGTACTGACAAAGAGACTCTCAAGAACTCAAGAAGATTTCCTCGACGAAAGTCAATGCGGCTTCAGAAGGGGAAGAGGATGCGTAGAGCACATTCAAACAGTCGCACAAGTCATCGAGAAGGGCAACGAATTCAATATTCCTTGGATTTTGATATTCGTAGACTTTTCGGCTGCCTTCGACAAAGTCACCCATTCCGGTGTACTGAAGAGTCTACAGGAAGCGGGCGCCGACGACTATCTAGTCGACTTCTTCTCGGTCACTATGGCAAGCGGTACAGCCCTTATTCCAATCCATGGCCGCTCTATCAAGATCCCGCTGCACCGAGGCGTCCGCCAAGGTGACTCCGCTTCTCCATCTCTCTTCGCAATGTCGCTCCAGTCAGCTCTCAACAGAGCCGATGAAGAGTATGAAGGTGAAGGGCTTTCGATAGACGGAGCAAACCTCCGCCGACTGGAATTCGCCGATGATGTCGTACTACTCGCCTCCGATGAGATCGAAATAAAGGAAAGACTAAAACTGTTGAAGAAATATGGAAAGGACATAGGGCTCACCATAAATGCTTCAAAAACTGTCCTGCTCTCCAACATTCCGACGCTGCTTTCCATCGATATAGATGGGGACAAAATCCTAAAATCCTCTGGCTGCCGTTACCTAGGACGTTGGATAGAAAGCTCAGGCAACCTCGACAACGAAATCTCCAGAAGAATCCAGGCAGGCTGGGCAGCTTTTCATTCCCTAAAACCCCTAGTCAGATCCTTGGACCAGAGGGAAAAGAAGTACATGTTCCACCAGAATATCCTCCCTGCCCTATTGTATGCCGCCGAAACATGGAACACCTCTGTCCCTACCATAAATCGGCTCCAATCGGCTGCCAACGCGATCGCCAACTCCTGCGAAATCTCCAATTGGCTCCCCGACATCCAACATATACTCCTCGCCAAGAAGTGCAGATGGGCTGGACACATCGCAAGAGCCAGTTCTCTCAGATGGTCAAAAATCGTCACAGAATGGCAACCGAGGAACGGCAAGAGGAATTGTGGTCGTCCGAAGAAACGATGGAGTGATGACATCAAAGACGCCCTAAGAGAATACAAAGACGCCCAGTCGAGACGCAATGGCATTGTCGAAGGAAGGAAAAGGCTGGGAATCCTATTACCGAAGACCACCTGGTCTACCGAAGCCAGGAAGGACCGATCCTTGTGGTCTGATTTTGTCCGCAGCTGCTCCAGCTTGAAACCCACGGACATCTAAGTCTAAGTAAGTAAGATGTTTCTGTCAGGCAAATTATTTCTGAAAAAATATTATGTTTCCCAAGGGATAATAATTTTCACAGCATTCCATCCGCTTTTAGAAAGTGGGAATCTGTGGAGCAGTAAGACTTTCAGGATCAGTTTTAGAAAAATAAAAACATTTTGATGGATTGAATAGAATTACGAAAGTTCAGTGACACTGGGTTTGGCTCATTTTCCAACGCTTTATGCGGACACTACCGACCGTTCTAAAAACTCTTTGGATTTAAAGCAGTTTTTGAAATTCTGGATTTAGGTCGGAACTTAAAATATACAAATTGGTATTCTTCGTTTATTTCCATTTTAAGACGCACTCAAAACAAAAACATAAAGTTCACAAAGACCGAAGAGCATTTCAAGATGGTCTAGACACAAAATTAGTTCGGGATGGTTTGCGAACGCTTCAAACTCTCTTAAACTATTTCGGTCGTAGATTGGAACAAACAATTCTGAGTGATATCTCTAACTGGAAATAATACAATAATACTAGAAACTGCGACAAAATGATTAGGACTTTGAATCTTGTTTCTATACTTTTGGGATCTGTAAACCAAAAGAAACAAAAAAAATATGATGGACATGTTATCCTAGAGGAATGTTAGCGCCAAGAAAAAGCATATGCCAGTTCTTTGGTTTGTTTTTTTGACAATCTGATTTTCATTTCAAATGCCTAGGAACACTTTGAAAGACAACGTGCATTTCACTAGTCTGAAAATGGATCAGCTCTTCGGAGCTCTTGGGGAACTCAAAACTTTCAAATGTTAGTAGTATTTCCACCAACTGATTCGTACAATACAGTTATTTTTAACTAGTACTACGAAATCCTCCTACACTATTCTTCTCTCTTTTTTCGGTGTTATTTGAATGAACTTGCGTGATCATTTTTTTATTTTCTTCTTCTAAATCGAACACACATTTTTGAAAATGACCTACTCGTCACGCAATGTAAAAAACCTACCAATTGGGTCCGGCAGAAAAAAAGTAATCTGAAGAAAAAAGAAGGAGAAAGTGAGCCTTTTACTCCGTTGAGATGAGATGAGCAATGTGAATTTAAACTATTTTCTTCCGTTCTGAAGATTCCATTTTTGGAGACTAAGGAGCTGCAAGGGGAGGAGAAGAGCCGAAAATCTCTTCTCTTTTTCTCTTTTCTTAAGTGAGAAAACAGAATGAACATTTTGGTCCATATGCATTGTTTAGAAACAGAATTAAAAAAAGGTTTTCAAGAAAGCAAAAGAGAAACGGTGTTCTAATTTCTCGTATAAAAAAGTTGGAAGACATTCGGATAACAGTGACGTAGCGAGAGGTTGGTGGGAAGAAGAGCCAAATATAATTAAGTCATTTGCAAAAAAAGAAAGAAAGAGATGAGACAAAGAAGTATTTGAATTCTCAAAGAACATTCAGTAAAAATTATTTGGAGAAGTAAGTGATGTCTGGAAAATGAAGCCGAAGCTGGGTTGAGGAATCAAAACTTCTGAAACTTATCCTCTGAACTCTGAAACTTCATTTTGCTTCTTTTGACAGGAAATCTTAGCAGGAACCAATACACAGAGAACAATTTTACAATCTTCTGAAAATTCTGGAAAAAATAAATCGGTTCCCTGTTCAAACAAACATCCATTTGCAAAAACCAGGAACAAACCTACTTTGGAAATTTATATTTTCAGTTGGGGGTGTTTCAGAAAATGAATGGTCTTGAATATGTTGTTTTCATCTAAAAGTAGCACAAATGAGGAACAAAAAAGGGTAAGAACTGATATAGGATACTCAAGAACACTTGAAAACTGAAAAATGAGAGATTTGTATTGGCAGTCTTAAATCCATTTCACTAACGTCATCAGGACAGAAAAAGGTACTCATTAATATAGATTGATGCGTTAGGTATAACCAGTGAATAAGTATTTTTTATGTTTCACAGATTAAACGGAGATCATCCGTTAGTAATCTCTGTGTGTTGGAATAGAGAGAACGAATAAAAGAACTAGATATGAAGTACTACATATACTTCTATAAATTTTCGATAAAATAGAAGAAACCGAAGTATAGATGATGATGATGAAGAGAGTGGAAGATTGGAAGGAAAGACACAAAAAAGTTATGAATAAATGATTGAACAGGGGTCATCCATTCAGATGAAGTTATCTGCAACATTTTTTGGGTCAAAAGAGGAGTGACGTGGCAGGAATGAAGAGGGATCCGTTAATTTGGGAAACAGGAATAAACATATATGTCACGCGTCTGCAAAGTTTGTTTTGTCCTCACTTGGAATGTTAATGCAAACATTCTTGATCTATGTCAGCCATGAGACATCTTTGAATTTCATTCGTACTCTACGTCAAAATGTATGTAACACAAGGATTAGACAATACAACTCTTCTCGTACCTGGAGAACCTATAATTAGGCACCGCAACGGGAGGGGAGAGGCGCGTCAAAAACTTTCTCCGCGGCGGTATCTGGCATGTTTGAAGGTGTGTAACTCGGGACTGGGTGAATCAATTTTTATGAAATTTGGTGTCCTTATGTAATCGACTACGTAGAGTCGAATGGACAAGTTTATATTGAAGGAGAAGGGCTGGTTTTTTTCGATATCAAAGAAAAACTGTGAACAGTGCCAAAAAATGGGTCAAAAATGATTGACATAGGTCCGTAGCGCTCAATTTTTTTGTGATTTTTTGTAGTTTTAGACACTTTCAAAAGACCTCTGATGTTAAAATCAAGATGAAAGTTAGCTGAAAATTATGGCGTCAGATCAAAGTTCCACCTATGTTCCTGCTAGCAATTCAGTAATATTATGATTTTTTTGAAGCTCATAATAATCTTCGTCTCTTCTTTTATCTATGGATGAATTTTCATAAAATTTAAGCATAAACAACATACTTTTTTTCAAGTTTAAAAGCGGAGTGCACCCAGAATTTCATGGTTTTTTGATGATTTGAACAGTGTACAGGTCCGTAGCGCTTGTTTTTATTTTTTCATTAGATTCTACATAAAATTTCACATCTAAAAACTGTCTCACTTTATCCCCAAAAGTTAGCTGAAAATTTCTGGATGCTCTTTTCTGACGAAAAAATGGCTAATTTTCTTCGAAAATTGCGCTCCTACTTAGAAAATGAGAGCGGCCGTTCACCCACTCTTATCATTTCCCTGTCGTTGGTGCGAGTCCTCGCTCCCTGTGGCCGAGTGGGTTACGCGTGTGAACACCACAGACGCGGCTGGTGTTCGCCTCCTGCCGGCAACCACCTCTCGTTCTATTTTTCTCGCGCGGAGAAAATCGCTGATTTTTTTGATTTTCGAATGCTTTTTACTCGGCTGCTAGCGAAGCGTTTCTCTTGAAATTTTGGGAGAGTACTTAGAATTTTTTGCGAACATTTTGATATAAAGAACGTTTAAAATGGTTGAGTTTGAAAAAATCGTTGTGGTGCCTACCTATAATGTTTTTCAAAAGACAACGCTGACCTCCATGAACAAAAAATTGTCGAAAACTCGTTGAGCTTTCGCCGTGGTTTTTCCTGAATGTCATGTGTTCGGAAAAGTTGAAAGAGCAATAGGAAGCGAAGAACATATCGTTGTTGTTGTTTTGAGAGCAAGTTTAACAATAGTTGCTATTGTACTTTTCCGATTTTTGATTTATATGTGTTGACTAGACTGATTCAAACAGTCGAAATCTTTTTAGGACTGAAAAAGAAGGCTGAAAGACCAGGTGGATTTATTATATTTCTCTTGAATCCAAAAACATATTTCGATTTTTTTAATCTAGCAGAGACCATCAAAGAACTAACTCCGTTATTACTCATGATCGAATATCCTAAAAATAATCTATCCAATTTGCAAAAATAGAAGGTTGTATTACACAACTGAAACATCTTTGGCAGTAATCCGATATCGTCTTTATAAGTTCAGGAGGGTCAGAAAATGAAATGAGCAGAGAGCTCTTGTTAATTTTAAATGAATGGTCTCGGTTGATCTATTAAATTCAGATATTTGACATTTCTGACTTTGTATTCTGAGAATAAAACTTGGCAAGATTTTGAACCTTTGACCTGAAACATGAAGCATGATTCAAAGAACCTTGAAGTTTCAATTTTATTTTATGGAAAAAAATGAACTACAAGTTACTAGATGCTTCTCATTCAGAAATGAAAGGCTTGACGGTGAATAAGTATCTAATGAAGATTCTCTCTGGAATCAACGTTACCAATATCAACAGGTTCAGATTATTGAGAAGTCTGCTCAAATGAAGATTGAGATTTCCCAGAACTTTCAGATTCTCAATTCATTTTTTACATACCGAGGCCTTCGTTGGGACATTGTTACTCCTTGAAAGAAAAGAACGAAACGAAAAGAAACTTCAATTACTAAGAATATTAGTGACGAAAACAAGAAGAACCACTTTTTTCTTCGTCGTTTAACTTCCAATGTGCAGTTCCTTCTCCCAGACTCCGAAACGTCGGCGTCGCTCCAATTAACATAATGTTTCGACGACTGAACCAGATGGAAAACTAGAAGATAAGAAAAAGAACAAATGGTTTCAAGGAGGGCTGATGACTAGTCCAGATGTTTTGAAAACGGAACAGAAGAAAATGAGCATACTTGAGTCAAAACGCTCTAAAATTTTAATGAAGGATATGATGATAATATGTGCAAAAAAATAAGTAAAGGATAGGAGAAGGAGCAAGATGACGAAGGATATAGGAATATGAAAATGCAACGATAGATTGTACAGATGGGATCAGAAAATGTCATGAAGAAAATATAAAAAAGAAGAAGGAAGGAACCCTATAAAACAAAGAAAAAGTGCATTGATCATGTTCAAATGAAATGTGATATTTCATGCGAGATACGATGCCGGGAAACATAAAAAAGCGACGGCTTCCGTGGTTTCTTCTAAAATAAAAGAAGAAAGAAAGTCGAACACCATCGAAATTTATGGGTACTAGAATTGAAATGACTGGTGGAATAAAGAAAAAAAGAAGAAGGGCTCAGCCGTGTGCATAAAATGTAAGTATATACACTTCAGGAGTGGAGGGATTCATAAGTGCAAATAATGCACAAACGAAGATATTGAAAATTCGAGGAAGAATGTTTTTTGGTGCATCAAATATCAAATAAAAATGTTAGACGGATACTATTTCAATCTCAGAAAAAAGGGGTTGAAAATGATGGATGGCGTGCTTCATATTCAAAGGATCGGAACACCGAAAATATTGAATGTGGTCAGAATTTTTGAAACTGAATAACGAATTAACTATTCAGGGCTTCCGATCATGTTTTGACGTGAAAACTCGTACGATGAAATGATTGACCTATTTTTCATTGAGGGATTACTCAGAATTCAACAACATTAGTTCATAAACTCAGAGTCGCGATTTGATTCGTCTGGTTCTGCAGACTTTTGAGAATCGCCAACCAATTGAGATACGTATGTGGGTGGCAAATCAAATTTTTTCCGGCATTACCATCATAATTTTTAATTCTAATCTTTATCCAAAATCAAATAAAGATCGACTAACTCCTTAATCACTTTTTGGAACTTCTTCATTACTTCTACACCAATCACCACAGCAACTGGTGATCCTTTCTTTATCTTTCATATCTTTCTTCCCCTCTTGTATTCCTTTTAACTATTCACTAGCGACGATTTTACTCGTCACGCCATACCAACGCATCCTTCTATCTACAGTTATCGCGTATCTCAAGGACCGCACCATCCGGCTCGCGACACTGACTGTTTATGAGCATTTTCAATTCTTGAGACGAAAACTGCCTCCCAATCAAATCTGTCTGTTTTTACCTACTTATGCTCAAAATTATTATTTCTCCCAAATTAATATACGAAAACTCTCTAACTTCCATTTCAAAATTCCGAAATTCCCTTTTCGAAACGCTTGTTTTTCTTCCTGTTCTACTAAGGATCCGTCAAAACGTATATAAACTATTTCGTCGATTCTTCTTACCCTCCCATCTCAATCCATTCAAATATATTTATGCGGAAATTGACCATTTTGAGGGGAGAGAGGGAGGTGTTCGAAACGTAAAGAGTTGACGTTTCGATTCTTCATGACATGTCTGCGTCTCTTCTCCTCCTATACTATTTCTAGACCTCCCGGAAGGCCTTGAGTTGAGAAAAGTGAACAATCTGAGGAGATCGTTTGTTAATTGTGTATGTATGTGTCAACGAGATGTGAGAAAACCAAGTTGATTGAAATCGAATTCCTTGCTTTTGTTGGTATTACTCGGTCATGGTAACGGTAATAGTAATTGGCAAGAATTGGTTATTCAAATATCTGGTAATTTTCTCGACATACCTAGGTAGGGTTCAACAGAAGGCTCTTTAAAAATGAATAGTTCTCAAAGTGTTGGTAATTTAGAAGTAGATGTCAAACAACTTTCTCCAAAAATTCGAGAAGTTCCACCACGGATGATGATATTCATCTATAATCTGTTGTAATTGTAGTCCTACTACCGAAATTCTAGACACTACGGAGTTCCATATGATAATTCGAAAACATTGAACTATCTTGCTCGAACTCTTACAGTAAGGTAACAATGATCCATAAAACATTCCACACGTTCCTCGAATAATTTTCCTTCGCTTTCTGGCAGAGCTTTTTAATCTCCAAATGCGATCTCGACTCGTTTCTTTAGAATATTCGAGTGCGAATTGCTTCATAAAACCACCATATCTCGCCACAAGCGAAACACATATATTTTGTTCTTCCCTCAAACACTGAATCACTTTCAATCTGTCACTGAGCACGTGTATCCGTTTGCTTCTTTTTCTCTTCAGCAGTGTGACAGTTGGTGGCAAATTAGTTCTCAAAAAAAGAAGTGATATTAATTATCCATGTCCTCTTCTTCTTCTTTTCTCCTTTGTAAAAGTGAGCAGAAAGGCTCAGCATGAGGTGAAATATGAACATGAACGGATTGCAGACACTTGTTAATTTATACGTTTTCATGGTATGGAGTTTGGATTGTAATCGAAGGATTGCGGAACAAGGAGAAGTGAAAAGAGACTGTGGATCACGTCTGACATTCGATAGATTTATTATACTTTCTTCACAAAAGAAAGCAACAGAAAGCGGTTACATTAAGGGAAAACAGGACCATAATCAGATAGTAAAAATAATAAACTTACTATGTAAGCGAACGATTAGCAGGTTTCGATGAAACGGATAGAATGACAACTGAATCGAATACTGAATCATCTGAAACGTATGAAGGTATGGAACACATGACACACGCTCCTGGATGAAAATCAAACATTTGAAATGAAAAGAACTTGATTAATTGAACGGAGAGATAGGTATGCGATCGCTTCAAAATGACTCATACAAATATTTGGAACATCTCTTTGTAGTGTTTCAATTTAGGTTTTAAAAGTATTCAATGCACAGAAACCAAGATACCATATTTTCAGATATTTACCACGTCTTCTGAACAAGAGATTCTGAATATAAATTTTCAAGAGCATACGACGAACTCATTTTCTATTCCTTGATTACTCGTGTTTTATCTTTCAACTCCTTCTAGTATCTCAACCTATTGGAAAGTAACTGACACCAACATAAATTTTAGCTCTCTTCCTCAACTCATTCTTCTTCAAATTCAATTTCGAAAATGGCGCCAATTCATCATCGAACAAGCTCCTCCTACTCGTCTGTTTTTTTCCTTCTTCTCCACTGAAGCCCAATGTCGATTGGTCTAAGCACTGTCCTGGCCCCGCCCCTACTGGGACCAAGTACACCAGCACTTTCAAAGTTTTCTCGATTCGTTTCTCAAAATGCCGAAAGAGCAGTATATGTGCCAGTTGTGTGCTAATCATGGAATTTTCAATCAACCCAAGAAGGGACACAAACAAAAGTGTCCGTACAGAACTTGCCCGTGAGTTTTTTGGAATTTCAAATAGACTGAAGTGGTAGAGTAGTTGAACTTTTCTTATTTGGTACCCATTACTTAAATTGTTACTGAAATCACTTCTGGAATCTGTGGTTTACTGTTCTTATGTTTTCAAACTGTTGAAACTGTATGTTTAAATTTAAATTTTTTCATTGAATTTCGTAATGGTTTCCTAAAAATATAACGTTGATACCGTACTCAACTTTCGATTATGAACGTTGTTAGTAGGAGTTTCGAAAAAACTTTCCTTTCATGTTCGGTGCAAATAGTCAAATAACTTTGTCTGATTACAATTGATCCAAATATTTCAGTAACCTGTCACGGTTTAAATTTCAGATGTTCTCTTTGTGCACTAAACACAAAACGACGAGCTCTTGATCAAATCGAACGACAATTGAAACACACAAATGAACCACTCGTTGCTCAAGCTCCAACAAGCTTGCCCAGTCCACAGCAAGGTAATCCGTAATTCTAGTACTTCTAGACTAAAAATCTTTCTCTAGAACCTGATTCCATACTTTTCCCGAATACATCACTTTTCTCGTCTCCGTGCTTGTTAATCTTCACCTTTTCTCTCATTTTTCCCCACAAACACTCAATTTCCAATCAAATAAAAAGTGTCGAGAGATGAGGGCAAAGCAAAGCAAGGTGGCTATGAGGGAGCGTGTCGCCGCAAGTAAAAAGTGTCGTTACGGACCATAAATTTGTCGGGTGTTTATTGGCGAGTGCTACCAATTGATATGAGTTCTTTCTCTCTCTTTTCCTTCTTTTCTTCTTCTCGGCACTTTTGAGATGAAAAAAGATCTTATTTTGAAATTGGGAGATGCCGCAGAGAATGAACGTTCCCATGCTTATCTCTCCGAATGGGACAAGTCAATTTTTCAATTCGAATACAACAGTTGTGTGACGAGAAGAACAAGGGAAGAAGGGATTAAGAGGAGAGAGGAGGAAGGGTTACGGTAGATTGAGAAAGGAAGGGAGGAGGGAAAAAGGAATTGCAATGTTCAGTATTTCAGACTGTCAACTGTCCCCGACTATTCCAAAACTGGCACCCAACACACCTATATCTGGAAAGGACACTTTCAGAAATAGGTTGGTCACTAACTTTCAGAATACTCTTAACAGTTGAATTTCCAGCATTTCTAACAACAACCTGGCATTTACTGTACAACTTCCAGCTACAATAACCAAAAGAGAACTGAAAGTAAGAAATTCATCGTTCACATTCATATCCCCTGTTCGACTTTTTTCCAGCTACTTCGTCGTGATGATGCTCCACCACTCCAGAACTCTTTGAAACGATCTTACCCCAGAAGTCTGGATGATACAATCGAAACAATCAAAAAAGAGAAAATGAGCAGTATCTTTCATTCGGCCGAAATGCTTGCAATTGGGGACTCTCCTACCTAGTCATCGTTTTTTATTTTCCATTTTAAACAATAAAAAACTACGGATACCTTCTTACTTTCTTCACTTGAGAGTTGATTTCATTTCCTATTTCGTTCTCTTTTCTCTCCTTTCCAGTAAAAATTGATGTAAGGTTTACATTCCTCAGAGTTGTTCAACGAGCACTTCCGGTTAATAAAAAAATTCAGATGATGGCAAAATGGAGTTAAATTTTTTAAAAAAGCTCTCTGAACTTCTTTAACAAAATTTTGCACCCGTCTTACAAGATATGCGAGAGTGATGATAAAGGATACTGTAATGGCAAGAGCACTTTGAAAAAACAGTCAGAAGTATTAGTATTCTAGAAAATTGCTTGGTGATCCCATTTGTGCACTTCGATCGTTTCAAGCTTGTTCAAAACGACCAAATAGAAATTTTTAAAATAATATAGATTGATTCCATCTACACTTGTCCACATCAATACCTTTTTCTTATTCCATTTTCGAAGCAGACTTTACTTCTTTTTCTCAGACTTGCTCACCGAGCACATCCGGTAAAAAAACCTAAATTCAGGTCAACATATTTGAATTGAAGTTCAAAAAAAGAAGACGAAATAGAGTAGAAGGAATATTTATTATTCTGAAAACGTTCTTCTTGTCCTTATTCTTCTGTTTCTCTCCATGAATATCCAATGACTTTATTCTAGGCCCATCAGATGACTTTTCATTCTTCAAGGAGAAAAAAGTAAAAAAAAAGGTTCAATCAAGAATTCAGAGGGAAAATTAATAGGATTACCTACTTGAAACCACTTGACGCCTTCTCGTTTTCAATCGTTCAAAACCTCAGCATCTTCTATTTTTCTATTCACTTCGGACAGCTCTTCTCGTTTCTCAAAAGATTTTTCAAACCTTGTTTCTATTCCAGACAAAATGCATGCGAGAAGTCGTCGAACAGCTTCACGTCGTCAGAATTCCTTCCGTCAAATCAGGAAAATCGTCCAATGGGGGGTAAGTTGATTTATCTTCTTTTTTCTTAGTTCAAGATTAATATATTAGTGTATACATGTGTCTCTTCCGAGTGCAAATTTGAGTCTTCTTATGCCATAAGGCTGGTTATTTATATTTCTGATATTTCATCTAGTGTATTTTCAGTAGAATAATCAATCTTCAATTTTTGATAAACAATTAAGGAATTGTCCATATATGCTCGACCTAACCCTAAGTTCCATCAGATATTTCGAAGCCTTTGCTTCATTATTCGCAATCCTTTCGTTTCTTTGATCACTGAGCAAATGAGTAAAGGAAATAGTGGGCAAACAGATGAATAAGCTCTCTCTTTTCTCTTGAAATCGAGACATTCGTCGTTTTGTATCTAGGTACAATTAGGGGACGTCCTCCTCTTCTTTTTGTGCCATCTCTTCCGTCGCCGGCGGCAAATTGCTTGTGTATTTCATTTCTCATCATCTATGAACACCTCTTCTCCTAAGACTCCTCCTACTTTCTGACATTTCTAATTCTTTGTACTTTGATTTTATTTCCTTGTTATTTTGTTACCGGTTCTTCAGTGTCATTATCTGACTCTTCATTTTTCATTTTCAAAAATAAATTCTGAGTAAAAGAAATGACAAATCGTTTTATTTACAACCTTATTTCATATGATCGTAACTTCTTATAGTTCAAATTATCTCTCAAGGTCTTCTTAATTTTTGGAAGTCAGTCTGACAAGACATTCAAGAGACCTACATGATCTTTGTTTCAGTTTTATGAAAAGCAGAGATTCAATAGACGAAAATTTCGATTTATTCCTTCTTTAGGTTTCCATAATTAAATAATTCAACATTTCGCAGCTCTCATCTTCCGTTTCTTTATGACGTGAACAGACCATAAGATTACTTCTATTCAAAAATGTTGATACCAAAATTGTAAATATATTTTTCTCGGTTTTGTTAGCTAGTGAATTGGTGAACAGGAACTTTTTTGTGTTTTTTCGAATCTACTTACAAGCAATTCAAAAAATGTGCTTGTTGAGAATCACCTGTTTTCATTTTCCCTCTCGATTATTCATATTGATTTGAATTTGTAGCAGTGTTCTCGTGGGAAGTAGACAATTATTTTTTTTATTTAGTGAATTAGTTCTACTCACACATTTCATTTTTCTTACCATATCTATTGTTCTATATTTCAAATCCATGATCCAGGTAACGGAAAAAATTCAAAAAAGAATTTTGCAATATTTTTGGAAGATATTTGTGAATCTTTTAAACACAATAAATCCTTATAGATCTCATTATCTTTTATCATGAATTATACATGAAAACACTTTAGGATAGTGAGTGATGTATGTGTTTTCCATTCTCAATTCCAATTACTCGTTTTCTTTTCAGATAAGAAGAAGAAGACGCCTTTTTTGGCTTTTGAGTCCTCACACAGATACAAAAAACATTCCATTTCACACCTTGTTCTTTCTTCCCGTTATTCCGTTTTCCTCGTTCGCTTCCTTACTTATCATCCACTCTTTCTAAATAGCTCTCTTACACACATATCACAACAATTCGTGTCTGCGTCTCCTAATCTTTAATACTCTCTAATTATTCTAATCGCTGCCAGATCCTTTTCGTCTTATCACTTCGTCATCTCTGCGTCTCGTTTTCTTTGTCTCTTCTTACACGGCGACAACTGGCTCTGCTCCCAAGGCAACACCTTTTCTCATTTCCAAAAAAAGAGTTCTTTTTTTTTGAGAGAAATATGTTGTCGTACCGTCTGAAGAGGACGTGTGCTTCTCAGGTGAGATCCCGTTATCAGAATTATTATCGTCATTCTCTCTCGGCTCCAGAGAGTTTTTGTATTCCCGGTGAGACTTCGCCGAATCTTGCCTATCTCTCTACTCTTAATATTGAAAGCTTGGCTGAATACGGGATCCAAGAACCCCATTATGCAAAGGTATTTACGAGAATCTTTATTGTGTTTTTTTTCATTTATAGTCATGTCTAGTCTGGGATGAGTCAATCGGTGTTCATTAGTATTAATAGAAAAGATATATCATATTCCAGAACGCATTTTTGTCTATGACCTAGGGGTTGAGAAGAAAAAAATCCGCTAGGGATACAAACAAAGACGCATCCTGTCTACAATTCCTGACTCTCATTGAAGAAATTCAGAAAAGATCCGAACACACAAAAAACTAAATGCAAAAAGAAAATTCTCTAGTTCGGCAATTTTGTGTCATAGTGAACAGAAAAGTACAAATCTGGAAGCCTTTTGACTTGCTCTCTGAAAATCGTCAGATCTTTGACAGAACCGAGAAACTCCAAGTTTTTGTGAAACTAGGAAGTATTCTTCTAAAAACCTCTGGGGAAAAACAAAAGAAAAAGAACCCATGTTTTCTGTTGTTATGATAACATTTTTAGGCCATAAATTTTGAAAAACTCTGTTTTCCTCTCTTCGTATTTTTTTGCCTCCAATGATTATTTCAAAACAAGAGATATGCTTCATATTATTTCGCGAGATTCAACTAGAAGAGAGCATGCAAAGGCTTTCAAAGAATGCGTGAGTTTCCTGTTATTGAGAAATTTCTGCTCGCATCTATAATTGGAAGAGAAAAAATACTAGAGAGGGGGACTTAACCTACAGATTTGGAAGTCTAAAAGTCTAGCCTAAAGTACAAAGCTTGATTCCAACAGACAGTTCTGCAGGAACTTTTGTAAGAAATTAAAAATTGCGTCGGTCTCAGGAACCCCTGGTGCAATATTTCAGATTTTCTAAGGAACAGTCGAAAAGTTTTTTGCTGTGGTTTTTGAATATTGGCTTGAAACCAAATAAAATTTGTAAAATTTGAAATTCAATCTTCCTCTTCGATTTCTCTTGAATCGAACAAAAGCAAGGACGACTAATTTCCTGTTGTAAACGAGCAAAGACTTTTCTATATCTGTGACTCTCTCTCTCTGATTTTATTCGTATTTTTGACAGGATTAGAGTCCTTTTGATACGAAACTCCACCCCGTGACAAAGCCTAACACAAACACAATCGAGTTTTGTTCGTAAGATAGAGAGAAGAGATTCTTGAATCAAAGGAGAAAAAAAGCGAAGATTCTTCTGACTCCTTCTTCTTCTTTTTCTATTCATTCTTAACCTATTCATTTTTATGTGAGCAAAAGAATATGGTGAGAC
This sequence comes from Caenorhabditis zanzibari, assembly GCA_963966625.1. Classification (NCBI taxonomy): domain Eukaryota; kingdom Metazoa; phylum Nematoda; class Chromadorea; order Rhabditida; family Rhabditidae; genus Caenorhabditis; species Caenorhabditis zanzibari. The sequence continues at coordinate 11,055,277 of OZ016472.1, read as the reverse complement.
TGAAGGTAAGATTCCAAAAACCCCAAAATATTCCTTTCGAAAAAACATGACGTCAATATTCTGAAGGAAAAATCTTCTCCATTCGGAAGAAGATGAGCGGAGAAATCAAATTTAGAAAAGGAATGGCCCTCGGGCCAAAATAACACCTTTTTCTCTTTTTCTTCTGTTATACTTTTTCAATACTTTCTCATCTTTCACTATTTTCGGATTGAAAGTTTCTTCATTTTTGGGTTTTGATCGTCTTGAAACTTGATACTAAAATGCTATAATGGATGTGAGAGAACACTTATTTTGATACATTTTTAGAATAAAACCAATTCAAACAAGAAGAGTGAAAAGTTGTGGTTTGATGTTGAAAAAATGACTAGGAAAACTGACGAGCTTACATGTCTCTCAAGGATAATCTGTGTCGGAAATGGGTGGTTTTTTTGAAATCTAAAATCTCTGGAATTCCCAAACATTAATGTGAAGATGTCTCTCTTCCTAAGCTTGTGTTATCTTGAAAATATCAGATGACACGACGACGTTAGCGATTCTCACTCATCTAGAATTCACTCGTAACGTTTATATTGCTCGGAGAGAGAGGACCTCGTTATTGATAAGATAAAACTAAACGTGTTGAGATGTTTTCAAGCGTTTCGAAACATGCTAATAAGCAGGTACGGTAATCTTTTAAAAGTGATTTTATAAAATTATGTCCGTTTTAACATTTTGTTTAAAACATTTTGTTGCGTTAGAATAACATATCCGATAAAGTAACTTGAACTCGCTAGATGTCCATATTTTTATCAGTATGATCGAAAATGTTCCAAGGTACTGTAAGCCATAATCAATGTAGACCTTTCAATATAATATTTTTTTTTTACGATTCTTTCCTATTTCAGCGTATTCAAGCCGAAGAAAACGCAGCGGCTCAAGCGGCGAGTATGGAGAGAAGGGTTGCTTTTCGGCCACCTCCAATTGGAGAATCAAGGACCACAACGATCACACATGATTCTGGTAAGACTCTGAACTCGTGAGAATTTTCTGTCATTTCGTCGTTTAGGAACCAATGCCGATACTTACATGAGACTTAACGTTGGTGGGAAATCGTATTATGTACGTGCCGAACTCTATACTGCTGAATGGACAAGAATGCATGAACTATTGGATTCTAGTCATGAAGACAGGTACGAATTTTAGTAGATGTCTGAAAGTACATACAATCTCAGACTGAAAATGGTCGATGGATTTGATTGTAAAACTGGAGAGTATTATTTGGAAAGGAACACAAAGTTGACTGATCATGTAATGGATTTTTTTGTAACCGGAAGTCTTCATAAGCCTCAGAATGTTTGTGTTGAACGATTTAAAGAAGAGTTGGAATATTGGAAGATTAAACCTGATCAGGTGAGGATAAATTTCGGACACTAGATATTGATCATCCAAAAGATTTGGGACATCAGACGACATTTTTTAGTGAAGCCTTTTCATGCTAGTGTTTCTGCAAGTGTCTGCAAGATTTATATTTAGATGTAATGAAAAAAGAGTCTAATTGTTTTATAGTTATCATCATGTTGCCAAATACCCAATGAACATCATCATCACAGTCGTAAATTATCTCATGGCACGTCATTCAATGAAGATGACTATGTGGCCGACTTCGATGGAGCGTGTTTTGCCGGACCTCGTTTAGCGATGTGGCGGTTTTTGGAGGACCCTCAATCATCTCTCTTTGCTGCCATATTTGCTCTTCTCTCCGTTTTCTTCGTCTTCGCATCAGTCGTTGGTCTTATTCTTGGATCTATGCCAGAATTTCAGGCAGACTCGTCTAATGCCGCCGCTTATCATGTTATGCACGTCAGAAGTCGACCAAATGATTTAGGTGAATTTGAATGAGTCACAATAGACTTTTGTACAATTTGTATCTTTCAGGCAACAAATTTGGTAATAATGACGAAGTGGCTCCAAATGAATTACTCAAAGATTTCGTGTACAAACCAACAGATTCTCCAAATCTCCCATTAACTATTCTCGAGTATATTTGTATTGGATGGTTCACATTTGAATATTTAGTCCGGTTTGTTTGGCAGCATATTTTTATTTCGATATGTTTTCTTATTCAGATTTATCATCTATCCTCGAAAACGACAATTTGTGAAGAAAACACTCAATATAATTGATCTCTCAACAATTCTCCCATTTTATTTGGAAATATGTCTTCCATTATTCGGAGTCGAGTCGCGGCTCAAAGAGTTTACAGGTTAGTCATTTTCTTTTTCCCCAAAATAGAAGAGTGCACGGATAAACCATTCCAGGTATTACATCCGGATGGCCTTTTTTAGGTAAGAGACACCAACACATATCTGTTTGTAGAATTTGTTGGTGATAAAAGATTTGATAACAAGTCACTGTACGTACTAATTTAAATCAACTAATAACAACTAAACATGCATGAATTGAAATAGAAAACTCTGATTATGAACTCTGATTATAAAAGATCTGAAATCTCAGGAGCTATGCTGGTTGTCCGCGTCCTTCGAGTACTTCGAATGGCGAGAGTGTTCAAATTGGCCAGATATAGTACAAGTCTACAAGTTAGTTTCTAATCACAGTAAAATATTATCTTCTAATTGTTTCAGACGTTCGGTCATACTCTCCAATCTTCCATCACTGAACTTAGCATGTTAAGTATGTTCTTGATCACGGGAATCGTCTTCTTCTCCACCATAATGTACTATTTGGAAAAAGATGAACCACATACCGATTTCTACAGTATTCCTGCCGGCTGCTGGTGGTGTGTGTAAGTGATAATTACCCCGTAGAACCTGAAGTGTTTTACCATTTGATGCATTACAGAGTGACAATGGCTACAGTAGGATATGGAGATGCCAAACCAGTCACCACTCGTAAGATAGTCTCAAATATTGAAAGTTATTAAAATAGGTATTTCAGTTGGTAAACTAGTAGCCACATCAACATCAATCTGCGGAATTATTGTTCTCGCTTTCCCGATTTCAATGATTGTTGAGAAATTTGCAACTGCTCAACAAAGAGCAATTGAGGATCAGCAGATACAGCAAGGTGAGACTCTGGTTCGAACAAAATAACGATATCAATACTGATGGAAGAACAATTGACTTACGAATCTTTGTTTCAGAAGTTCCGGATGTTTTTATATGATTGCAGAAGGTGAAATCACACCAGAGTTTAGCTTTAGTAACGTTTTTAGCTTCATTCCGTTCCCAATTATTTTCCCTTTTTCAAACCTCACATTCTTATCCCTGCTTACATGTTTCCAAATAAAAGTTGAGCAGAGCAAACTTTTAATTTTTCAGCTCAAATGTCAGCTGTTGCAAACAATGCTCTACTTCGTCGATTCCCAACTAGAAGGAAAGTTCGAAGGAATACAACGGTCTCTGTGAACAATATCTAATAACTAAAAGTAATAAAAAGCGGGAAACTTGTTTTTTGGAATAAATTATTTTACTTTGATTCAATCGAGTTCCTTCGCTGTTTCAATTTCTTCTGTTGATCTTGCTGTATGAGTGGTTCCTGAAATCTGAAATACACAACTGAAAATTTAAATACGATCAAGTAACTTACGGTTTCCGTTGAAATACTATCCCGGCGTTCATTTGGACTCAAGGTGATTCCCGAACTACTTGAGTGACTTGATGTATTCGGAATAGCTGTCATCAAATGTGAAGATAAAGAGGAAACTGGATGAGCTTCCGCTTGTTGTTCATCTCTTCTCCTATTGAGTGCAATCCAATCTCTCTCTTCATTCCGTTTCTGGAAATCTGCAGAAGAAAGGATTACGGTAGATTAGGGCTCCGCCCATCGAATGCTCACCTTCTTCGACCAATACAAATGTGACGAGACCACAGCAACAGAGAATAAGACCAGCTAAGAAAAATGTGATTACAGTGAGAACTGATATGAATGTTGGCCAAATTAACTGATTTCTTTGAACAGACGGAAAATACGAGTACTTCACATCTACGTCATCAGAAGTCACAGTGATATTCGAATCGATCGAATGAAGTTTGTCAACGTACAACTCCAGAATCTCTGGATTTTTTATGTTTGGAAAATGAATAAAACGTTTGAAAATTACCATAGAAGTTAGTTTTTTCTCCCATCGGAATCCCATGAATGCCTAGATATCTCAGTTTCTCACAGTTTTCTGGATGGAAGTTCTGTTGATAACACAAGGCTATATTGAGTGTCACCGCTATGCTTGAATCTGAAATTTACCCATTTTAAAAACTTAATCTAAGTGTTGAAAACAACCTGAGACTAACTCCTGAACTGCTTTGTGTCGAACATCTGTTTTCCCACAATTCTCAACAAAGTTTCGGGTTTCGATTACTCTGACGATTCTTCCAGCGAAATCAGACTCTGAAAAATAAAATGAACGTTATTTTGGGACAATCTAAAAACAAGTACTCACGGTTTGGCAGTTCTTGCTTCTGGCTTAGCACACATTCATTCGTACTGTTCAATTTATTTTCAAAGATAACACTCCTGACCTGAAGACCGCCACTAGATCCATAGCACTTGAAAAAGGTTTCCATGATTTCAGGTAATACAGCACTCCTGTTATATTCCCTCTCACTATATGCCCTCTCTAATGCACGGATCATTTCCGTTTTAGTTATCGTATTATTTCCATCTTTATTCTCAACTTGTGAAGCCCATTTGAATTTGACGAAAAGAGCAGTCACGTTGGATAGATTTGTGTCTGTTTTGTCAATTGCTGCACAAGGATTGATTTTTGCCTTCAAAATTCTGATGAAGTTTCACGTTTTAAACTTATCAGAAACTTACATTCACAATGGAAACAAGTGAAATATATGACAAGATCAAGATCGAAAGACACCGCATATTTGTATTTCCTTAAATAACTATCCTCGAATAAGAGAGACGTGGTGTCGGTGTTCTTCGTCGAAACTGAGTTTTTCAATACAAAAATTATATTTCAAGTTCACGTTTAAACATACCTACCGTATACTTTTGTTTCGAAGTGATAATCCTTTTTGCTTTATTCGAATGCAGGTGCTCACACCTGTAGGGCTTCCGCCTCCTACCGTATCGCAAATAATATAAATAGGAAGGTTGGAACATTGATATCCATTATTTTCGACGATATATTTGCTAGTACCATTTTGGCATCTCCACTGAATGCATCGAATACCAAAATCGCGTCCTTAAAAAGGTAGACAGATTTTGTATGAGACGCATTGAGTGGCGGGGACCTTAAAGACCGCTCATCAGAAAGATGGAGACGGTTTCTTTGATGTTTGGGGTGCGAATTCATAAGAACATCTCGTCGTTTGGTAGTCGGTATTCTGCAAAAAGAATGATGCATCTCCACTTTAACGAGGTGATAATAACAGGTGAGTTTGGAACATTCCAGCAGCTGCTCCTTTGAGGTTACTTTTTGAATACGGTAGGTTTGTGAGTAGTCGCCTGGATGATTTCTATGATTCTACAATTTAATTCCAATTCATATTACAGCCTGAATTTTTTTTCAAAGGAAAGTACAAATCAAGGAGCGGTCAGTGAATGTTTGGAATTTGATGGAATCTGTGAATAGAATGTTTGCTTGGTCTGATGATTTCTATTATGCTAGAAATTCTTTTTGGAGTTCTATTCAAATAAAAACTTAGGAACCAATCCAAGCTCTTTTCTCATGCCAAACTTCAAACTGCTCCTTAGTTATTTCGTGTTCAAGAAATCGGGATCTGTTAACTACCAGGTGGACTCCGCCCCCTTCGGGGGCTCCACCACCTGGCCTTTGCTTGTTTCTTTGTTTTGGAGCCTTCGGCTCCATTCCTCAGGGCCTGCGGCCCTTTTCACATAAAAATGTGGTACCTTCGGCTCAATTCCGTAGGGCCTGCGGCCCTCGTTTCTCGAAAGTGGGGAACTTTCGGCTCCATTCCTCAGAGCCTGTGGCTCCATTTCTTAGGGCTTGCGGCCTTTTTGACTTTTTGACCTTTTTAACAATTTTTTTTATTCATTTTCTATTCCATTTTACCCAAACGCAATCTGATGCGCGTTCCGCGCATAGTGAAGTTCGAAAACTGTAGTCACAACACGTTCACTTTTGGCCAACGGGGGATTTTCGAAATTTCACATTTTTTTGGAAAAAAAGTTAGAATAATTCCGGCAGCTCGTCACTTTATCTTCTTCCAGAATGAAATTACTCATTGATTTCAAAATCGAGGTTTTGGGGCTTTTGTTGTTTTTCCGATGTCGAAAAAATTCGGAATACGGGAAAAGGAGACGGAATTCTATACGTCTCTGCTATCGGAGTCAGAATAGACACATCTTCAAACTTCTAACCCCAATAAACGCCCTTCAAATTCAATTTTTCTGAAATTTTCTTACATATTCTGTCTCCTCGCATCGAGACGAACAGAATGATATTAAAGGTGGTGGGACAGGAAATTTTTAATTTTTCTGAAACTTCTGTAAACTGAAGCTATAGATATTCTAAGTGGATTCTGATATGCCAACCGTTCTATTTCGGTTGATTTCCGTCAGAAAACAGGTTTAAAATAAGAAATGTCGTCAGGTTTGGTGCATTGTACGCATACACCACAACTGACACGCTCACGCAAAAATGCACGATTTTCCCCCGGAAATTCCCCCGGAAAAGTGCTGTCCTGCCACCTTTAAATTCGACCCATCTATCTTTCTCCATTCCGAACCTCACCCCCAAACTTGGGTAATTAAACCGGCTTCTCCTCTCCTGCCGGCGGGGGTAGTTCAGAGAAGCGGCCGACATCAACCGGGTTCGCGTCGGCCACTATACTTTGTGTGTGCGCCGCCTCTCTGCCGCCGCGACTCTGCTTCTCTGTCGTCGCGCGTGCAAAAATGAACTAAGTTGCTCATGAAAAGTGGTCTAGAATGCTTCAAAATTGGAATTTTGAAAAACTAAAGAGACGTGCATCATCGTCATATAATCAGGAACAAACTGTGAAAATCTCAAAAGAATCGGTAAACTCTGAAGAGAGTTATGACTTGCAACACATTTTCGATGCCGAAATTAGTACTGAAAATTCAGGAAATGAGCCGTAACTTGCTCAATTTTCAAGATATCAAAAATCTAAACATATGGGCATCAACGTAGACAAATTTCTGATCTTTCTGTAAAAATTTTATCCAAATCTGTTCAGTTTGGGCTGAGTTACAGCTGGCGACATACAGACAGACATACAGAAATCACTGGTTGTTATCAGTAAAGATTTACTCATAATCTCAATGAGAGTCTAGCCATCTCGGTCAAACTTCAAGTTCCTCGGATACCCAATCGTTGGATTCTTTTTGACCTCACACGCACTGCCAATCTAAATTTTATCATCTCAACCGCAAACAAAATGATTGCCAAGACAAATATTTTGACCTTTGAGTTATAAAAAGTAAATATTCTTTCGAAACCATCAGTGAATAATCAGAGACTCAAAAGGATCGAAGATTCTTTCATACCAATGCTTCTGGAATGCCATCTTCTTTTTTTAATGCGAAAAATTATATTTTCTCATAAGCTTATGCATTCAATATTTGTCATTTCTTTTATTATTCCATTTTCAGAAGCTGCTTTTCCGATTGTAAACTCATATTTTCTTTTGACAAAACCTTGCAAGATGGTCATAAAAGTGAACGGCGGAGGCCTCTATGGCGCCGATGTATTCGAATTAAAGACATTTGGAAAGTATAAAGGAGAAATGACAAAGACAGCCGATTTCGAGCAGGTTAGTTTTTAAATAATTACGGTACTTCCTTTTATTCCTATTTGCAATCCGTGACAGAAATTAAGTCAGGTGGTGATGGTGAAAACAAAACGAGTTACCTTCGACCTAATTTATCTCCGTTTCTCACTTTCCACGAAAACAGTTGAAGGATAGGTCAAAGTGAAAAACAGTCGCTCTCTTTTTCTAATATTAGCTCGACCATACTCTTCTAAATTTCAAAATGGAGTCATGTCATGTTTATCCGGATTCTGAGAAAATGCCTTCTGCAATGGTACGAAGTGCTTCTGATGTTATTCTGAATGTTGATCCTTTCAACACAACTACTGAAAAATTGGTATGTTTCGGAACACATATAGAGGCTATCGTGATTATTGTGTATATTTCCCAGCATTTTTGTGTGTTTGTTTAATAACATTGATTTCGTCAAGAGAATCATAATTTCACGTCAACTTGAATCGCTTCAACCTGAGATACGGAATTCGTATGTCATATACTCTTTTCATCCACTTTTCGAACCCATTCGAATTACCAATAAATTCAAAAATAACTCATTCAACTGCTTCCTGACCCTCTACCTTTGATGCATAACAAAAAGCGCGTGGTCTCTTCTGCTCTGAAGCACTCATAAAACTCGGACCTTCGTTTCCGTTGAAGAAAAGAACCACTAAACAAATTCATCAGAATGGCTCTCTTTTTCCAAAAAGAAAAGCAAAGTGCCCATCCTCATTTTGACCAACGGATGACCATAGCAACCCGTTTCGTGTTGGTTAAATGCAGAAAACTACATCCTTGTTTCTCTTTTTTTGCACATAATTAGACAAATCCTCCTATCGAGAATGAAATTAGATTAAAAAAGGGAATGTTGGTAACTAATTAGCAACCTAACCCAGTTTTTTATGCTGCCGAACCACTTTCACGCATCTAAAAAGATGATTTCCGATTCTATCACTTCACTTTTGTTCTTCTCAAGAAAAGCGAATCCAAGTGTGTTTGTTCCTCAGAATAGTGAGTTTTGGTCTGATCACGCTTGTTTTGAATGTCTCAACATATTTTCAGATATTGTTCTATTACAACGAAAGTTTCATTATTTGTGAAAATAAAACGATCCTTATTTTGATTACTAAACACTGAAACATTTGTGTAACCATACCACATCCCAATTTCAATTCAGTTCCTCATTCAAATTAGGGAAACCTAAAAAACCAAAAATTGCAAGAAATCATAACTAGCGTGATCGGAATTGAAAACAGAAAAACCTAAATGACTTTTTGAGGGGAAAAACGCACATTTTGTGAAGAATCTCTCCTCATTTCTAACTCCTTCTTCTACTGGTCACCTTCTTCAAAAAATGAACATCGAAAAGGCATCAAACGACCGGTATAGAATGGTAGGAGGTGCCTCTCCATCGTCTTCGTCCACCCATTCCGTACGTTCCCATCGTTTATGATTCTCCAGTTTTAGTCATCGTAGATTCTTTTTTTTCGTTCTCTATTATTCATAAGTAGACGAACTCTCGAAAATCGTTTTTTTTTCTTTTCAACAACTCACAGAGTTGTTTTCTCTCTTTTTTCTAGATCCGAAAAAAAAATTACCGGAAACGTCGATTTCACGGTGAATTGGAGTCCAAGTGGAAGAAAGCATGAGCTTTGAGCGATTCTTTCGAGAGAAGTTGTTTTGAAATCCGCCTTCTTCTGAACAAAAACATGTATTGAGGTCTCTCAAAATAGACCAGATCCTACGATCCATTCTTGAATTTCTGTCATTTTTCCATCAAAAAAGGACACTGGATTCAGGATAATTGGAGGGCTGTTTTGTCATTCACTCGGTTTCCCCTTCCCTGACAAAGTGTTCTCAACCTTCTTCTATCTTTTATTCGTTTTCAGAAGAGTAGTTCGGACATTGTATCAAAAATGATTGAAGACGAAAAAGACTATTCGATTTACTCAAAGTGTGCTGCGGAATTCATCGCAGTACTTCTCTTCGTCTATATCGGTAAGCGTGAAAATCTAGTCTTAATCCTCTAGTCATCATTTACCAGGATCCATGCAAGCAGCTGGAGGAGGAGACGGAGTTCTCCATGCAGCATTTGCACATGGAGTTGCCATTTTTGTACTTGCTGCAACGTTTGGAGGTGTCAGTGGAGCCCATATCAATCCAGCAGTAACATTCGGAATCGCTTTGGTTGGTCGTATAAACCCAATCCATGCAGTCTGCTATATAGTTTCTCAACTTCTTGGAAGTGTTTTCGGCGCTCTTCTTGTTCGGGTAAGTTTCGGTACAAAGTACACTTTTCTTTTACTTGATTTAGGACTCTTAAAAGTGTCTCTTTTTTCTAGATCTCTCTCCATTATAAAACTTACTCCGCGATCAGTGCAGGCGCCACCCTGTGTGGAAGAGGAATTGGATGGCAAGAGGTAGAAAACAATCTGGAAATAGACTGAGGACTAGTTTTTGTTTCAGGGACTGACCGCTGAGATTGTTACTACCTACATTCTCGTTCAAACTGTTCTTCTCTGTGCTGTCGATACTGATAAAAATCGACTGGCCCCTCTTGCTATTGGGTTTTCTCTGATCATCGAAATCCTAGCCGCTGGAGCTATTTCGGGAGCATCAATGAATCCAGCCCGATCTTTCGGACCGAATATAATGGGACAGATTTTCTTGAGACCAGAGAACCTCGATTCTCTTTACATGTTCTGGAACTACCACTGGATTTACTACATTGGACCAGTTATTGGAGCGTTAGTTGCTGCTGGTGTTTACAGGTAAAGTAGAGGTCAAGTGTTCCGTTAAAAACCTTTTACTGGTTTCAGACTGTTTTTTGCCCGTGACTATCGTGTCCTCGCTTAAGAAGTTCTCGAACGAATTCTTGAATAACCACCCCGGTCAGCTGTACACCCACAAATAATAAAGTACTACCCAGTGTCTAATAATACAAAAGAATTGAATTTTTAAATTTCGAAAAGAGTCGTATTTCACTTTGAATCTGTTCATTCTAATAAAACTGAATATTTTTTTTTCAGTTCGTTTTCAGCTTTGTATCTTGCCGTTCTCTAAACATCCGAAGGAATAGAAAACGTACAAATGTAACAAGAATATAAAATGAAATAACAAAAGAAGCAAAAAGGAAAAGGAAGATGTCAATCATGAAGAGAGTGAAAAAGGACATTTGACGGGAATATGGGTCTAAAGAGGGTAGCTCTCCGAACTCTGCTCCGAATTCAGCATGCTTCAGTAGTAGTTGATGAGGAGATATTGGTTGAAGTTCCAATTGTCTTGCGAGTATTTCAGAACTCTTCTTGTATCTGGAACATGAAAAAATTTAAGATTTTCAAGTTTATCAGGTTACCTCTCGTCGTACAAAATTTCTTCTAAAGCATTCCTCAAGATATCAAAATTTTCAAGATGTCTTTTATTCACAGAAATTGATCCATTATGCCTTGCCAACATCTTTGCATTTCTCAGTTGATCCGCGAATATTGGAATGAGAATTGCTGGTTTTCCCAAATAACTCAACTCATTCACACTTCCTAACCCAGCATGAGTTATGAATGCGGAGAGACGAGAATCGGCTGAAAATCGAAAGTAATACTGGAACAATCAACAATCGAAACCAAGCAGCGCAGTTTGAGGAACCCATTTGAAGATGTGGAGGTTTTTCAGCTTCCGTGCTGCTTCGAAATTGTCTGATTCATATTTCCAGATGAATGTTACATTTGGAAACGATTTGACTACATTCAATATAGTTTTTCTGAAAATTGGAAATTCAGTTGTTATGTTTTCGCAGGGGATGTTTACTTGTAGAGCTCCGGCATATCTTTCGAGAGCATTATGGTCCCAAATGAAATTAAAACTGTTTTCCGTTTTCAGTCAAAATCTTATTGTATTCAATCGACAATTTTTCTCGTTTCATTTGAGTCGTGTTTACTGAAATTCCGCCTATCTGAACTGTTTTTGTAAGCGTTGGACGGGGAAAATCCAAAAAAGGATTTGAGTTCAAAAAGACGAAAGGAGCCCGGGATTCCGCTTCCTGAAACAAAGAAATATTTGCGAAGAAGTATTGAACTCACTTTTTGGTTTATCTCATCATTTGGAAACTTATATGATTTCATGACTGGAGGTTTCAGTAATTCGCTATAAATGAAATTGCACAAAGTATTCATCAATCTCTCATCGAATGTCATCTGATCTCCAAACGGGGATAAAGCACCTGACGTTGAAATCAAATTTCTGAGAACTTATACAATTACCTGATAGTACGGAAGGAGATGCCGGTTCACCAATTGAATTACTGAGAGAATTACTGTGGGTTACCGAGAATGAAGGATATAATGTTTTGATTTCAAGATATTCAGATATGGCTGGAATAACAGTCTTGAATAAAACGTTTAAAAAGATAAAATACCAATGGCATTGAATGAAATCACTTCATAAATCATTGCATCAAATTTTCGGTCTTTCAGATCGTCCAGAACAGATAAATCCTTTTTTAAGTTCTCATATATTGTGAGAAACATTCTCTGGAAAAGTTTTATAGATGGAATCATCGAAAAAACAGTTGGGTCATCAGTCCAATATTTCGAGAATCCAATACTTCCCATCATGTCTCCAAGTTTCTTCAATTCTTCATCCGGTTGGATGTATATTACATCTGTTGTATGTTCCAGATACTTCACATTTTCATATTTTTGAACAATAACGGGAGCCAAGAACGTAACATTGTGTCCTGCTTCTGACAACGTGTCAGCTATCTTCGCCAAAAACTTATGATGACTGTGAGCGAATAAAGGACAGTAAACTAGAAAATTAGCTGATTCGGTTCTCTGAAACACAATATAGAACAGAAATAGGAAGAGAATACGGTAAAAAGGCATTATTGCAAGTAATCATATCTCTTGACGACTGTTTTTGTAGGTTCCGATCCCCAGAAACTGGTTTCGTGGAGTTGAGAATTACATGTAGGCTAGTGTATAGCCCTTCTGAAATTTGGAAGAAAACGATGGAAATAGAAAAGAATTGACCCGTTTATTCGGAATGATACACTTACTTGTAGCTATTTTCTCAGTCGATTTTCTGTTTTCTGGCTATGATCTTTCGAAAGATCATTCGGATCAAAAAAACTAAAATGAGAAGTGCAGAGACACAAACGAAAATCAGAAACAAGAAAATATCAAGCATATAAAAAGAGAAAAATGACATTTTACGGTAATAGGGGTCCAATGACGGCATTTCTCCGAATTTCGCTCCATATTCTGCGTACTTTACAAGAAGATCATGAGGAGAAAATGGTTGGCTTTCCAATTGATGGGCCAGAAGTTTGGAGTTGCTGTTATAGCTGAAAGCACACATTGATTCGTGAAAGATATCTTCTAGACCAACCTAGCATCGTTTATAATATCATCAACAGCTCTTCTGAACTTTTCAAAGTTTCCTAAATCTTTTCTCTCCAAAGCGATTGATCCATTATGCCTTGCCAACATCTTTGCATTTCTTAGTTGATCCGCGAATATTGGAATGAGAATTGCTGGTTTTCCCAAATAACTCAACTCATTCACACTTCCTAATCCAGCATGAGTTATGAATGCGGAGAGACGAGAATCGGCTGAAAATTGACAAGTTTTATGTATTAGAATAAACAAGTAGTTTACCTAGAAGAGCTGTTTGTGGAACCCATTTGAAGAAATGGAGGTTATTTAAACCTTCAGCAAATTCTACATTATCAGATTCGTACTTCCAGATAAATGTGACATCTGGAAATCCTTTCACAACACGGATAATAGTGTTCCTGGAAAAGACGTTACACATGGGAAGATGAGATTTCAGTATTACTTGTACTCCGTTGGCATCTCACAAGATCGAAGCATTGAACCAAAAGAAACCAATACATTCTGTTTTCGTAGATTCAGAATATTGTCGTATTCTACAGATAATTTCTCCATTCTCATTTGAGTTACATTCACAGAAATTCCTCCAACAGCCACTGTCTTTGTCAATGTTGGCCGAGGGAAATCAAGGAATGGATTGGAGTTCAAAAACACAAATGGAGCTTTTGATTGGATTTCCTGAAACAAGTGTTCTTTTTAGGAATACTAGAAGTCAACTCACATTGGTGTCCAAATCCTGGAATGGAAACTTGAGAGATTTGAATACAGGCGGTTTGAAGATGTGAGTGAATGATAGATCTCCGATTGTGTTCAGAAGACGTTCTGTGAATGTCATTTGATCTCCGTATGGGGATACAGTAACTGAAACTTCAGAATAATCATTAAATCATTGTAGCTTTCTGACTTGGCAAGAAGCTTGGGGACACTGGTTCTCCAATCGACTTGCTCAGTTCTGTCATGTGAGTCATTGAAAAAGACGGAAATATTGTCTTTATTCCTAAGTAATCGTGGATCGCTGGAACAAAGATGAAATTACTGTAATTGCAAGAAAACAAGAAACTCACGATGAGCACAAACGGCCAAAGACTCAAAAATCATCGCATCAAACTTCCGATTTTTTAATTCATCTAATACAGTAAGATCTTTCCTCAAGTTTTCAACAACTTTGTTGAACATTTCATAGAATCTTTCTATTGCAGGAATCATTGAGAGAATTCCAAAATCTTCTTTCCAGAAATTCGAATAATCAGCTGAATCTCCAATTTGTTCAAGGCTTTCATCGGGTTGAATGTAAACTATATCCTTCGTGTGTTCCAAATACTTTACATTTTCGTACTCTCTCACAATGATCGGGGCCAAGAATGTCACATTATGACCGGCTTCTGTTAGAGTATCCGCAATTTTAGCAAGGAATTTATGATGACTGTGAGCGAATAATGGACAGAATACAAGATAGTTATAAGAAAATGTGCATAATGGAAGAATAACGAGAATGCAAAAGAACAAAGTATGCTGATTGGTTCTCATGGTTCAAATGTCCTCTACGATAGACATTTGTCCTTTTTATATTGTTCCACCGAATCATTTTGATCTCTTCTGATCGTTTACACTAATGAAAATGATGACAAAGTGTTATGTAGTCGATGATTTACTGGTCACTACAACTGTAGTCGTGATTTTTTTCCCTGTATAGATGTTTGTATTTGATAATGATTGTAGTGTTACGAGACGGTCTCATCAGTTAATCTTTATTTGTCGTTTGTGACCGTAAAGTTCATTTTTCGGAGATGTACACGAACAGTTTGATCAATGCTGAAATTTCGTTATGAAAATTTTAAAGAGGAGTTGAACCATAAAAACTACAATTGATATTAACAATAGAAGACATTGTTGAACGTCTGGGTATTCACAGGGGTTTGAAAAATTATGCAAAAGCGCTCATTTGACGTGTGACGTAATTGTTGGCTGACTATCAAACGTTTGTGTGTATAAATTACGGTAGCAAAATTTTCGCCTAAATTCTTAACCACGTGAAAGTTTGATAGTCAGCCAACAGTGACGTCACACGTCAAATGAGCGCTTTTGCATACCACGCTGCCCAAATCACTGTGGGTATACCGAATTTTAATATGTTGTATTTTTCAGAAAAACAAAAAATTCAGAGCAAACTGGAAAAATAAATGCTGATTTGAGTTGCACATTCATGACTCAAATCTGTATGCAGAAATAGTAACTTTCTGTTATGAATAGGGACCACCACACGTGAGGGGCGGGGCGTTCTGATTTTTCGTCCGATTTCTTTCTCGCTACTTTGACGACCCATAACTTCTTTAGAAATATACCAAGTGTCCCCAAATTTTCAGGGTATATGTAAAAGACAGTGAATAACCCGTGACCCAAATTACGTGAGAAACGGTCACCTGGTAAAAAAGTTATGCTTTAAAATAAGGGATGCCGTCAACAAAATTGCCATTTTGACCTAGTTTCGCTCCATGCACGATCAAAATTCTTGAAAAACTTGGCAGTTCGTGATAATTAGAATCGATATGTACTATTTTTTTTTAAATTCAGTCTGGCCCTTATCGCGAAAAACTAGGTCAAACTTGCTGAGCTTATAAATAGGCGTGGAGCAGAAAAAAAGTTATACCTTTCCGCGAGGACCTTCTTCTACTTATTCACTACCCTTTGCCAAAATTTGAAGCCTTTCTGACAAAAACTAACAGAGTAGAGTCAAATTTAATGACCTAGACTTTTTCAAAAATTCAGTTTTTGACGATTTTCTCGGTTATAAAAGCAATGCACGCGCTCCATTTTTTAGCCATCAGGTGCGAAATTTAATTTTACACATTTCTTCTGTTGGTCACAAAAAAATCCCCTCATGCCCTCATGTCGAAAAATCCATTTTTCTGTATTGTTCAGTACATTTTCAGGCCTGAGAACTTTTCTATTCCCTTGCTTTCCACTGTACAGAAGATGAAAACGTGAAAAAAGCGTGCCCTACTTTTGGGTATTCACTGTTCTAAGCTCCGCCCACAGGGAGAAAATCAGTTGATTCCGAAAAGGTACATTTATGGCTGTATCTCGGTCAAGATCATATTTTTTCACGTGGAAACTTGGCAACGACCTTGTATTGACCTATGTAATACCCCGAGCCGCAAAAAATCCGAGAAAAGTCGGTTTGAAAAACATGTGGTGGTCCCTAGTTATGAAATCCCAAATATTTTCCAGATTCCTAAATACAGTTCAGAGTTATTCATCAGACGCCTGCATGCAGAAAGTTTTCACGTGAATTAAAAACTCAACTTCTCAAAAAAATTTTTGCGTGAACTGGTAATTGGAACTGGTAATTAATTGGAACTGGTAATTGTAATTGGAATTGGAACAATAATGGGCCTATTCACGTGGAGTAAAAGTCGCCAAAAACTCCCAAAACCCCTATTCACAAAAACTACCAAAAACTGCAAAAAAAGTGGAGGCCAAGAAGAGTTTTGCAGTTTTTGGTAGTTTTTGTGAATAGGGTTTTTGGAAGTTTTTGGCGACTTTTACTCCACGTGAATAGGCCCATAACTCCTCGAGATCCACGTAAGCCACACTGCTCTCTCCAAATCAGTCTTTGGTTTTTGTATGAAATGTGTGTCGCGGCAGCAGAGTTTCTGCTCCACGACTTCCACTCGAGCAATCTAGAAACACCTCTAGAATGACGCAAAGTCATAAACAGTTATTTCTTTCTGTAACGGATTCTCCGTGACCCTTTCTTATCTTGATCGCACTGACATCAACCTTGACCTCTGGTCCACCTCCACGTCATCGTCAGTCGCTATAAAAGAAGGGAGAATCGCCAGAAAGATGGATTTCCCAAGGAGTAGTCCCTCGGAGTCTCTGGGACTTTCGGAACGTCACGGATGCCAAGGAAGGACAAGCCGATTCAACCAAGGAGGTTCAATCCGATGAACCAAGAAGCTGTTAACGGATCTGTCAGAGCACCATCTTGCCGACGCCACTCATTGCGAACGGACCCCTACGATGACCGTGCCTCCCTACCGACAATCCTCACTTCGCCTTTGTCAATCAACTGCCTTCCTGCTCGTCCTACCATGCCGATGAAGTCTACAGATCTGTCGTGGCCCGTCAACTCAACGTCTCCGCCAAGAAGAGCCGAATGAGAAACTCCTGTCATTCAATCCTAATAAACTGTGCTAAACCTCTGTCCTTGTATCTATCTCGACACTGGGTCCACCAGCCCATTAAGGTGTCTTGACGTTTTCATGAAAGTCTTCAACGCCTGATTCGTCAACTTCAGATCCCATCCGATCACTGTGTGTCAACTTCCGGATCTCAACAGTTCCTTTGGTTCCAGTAGATGTTCATTTTCTAGGACAAGGTTAGCACCTTGAAAATCAGTTAATCGAGTTTCCGTATTCCCTATCTTGCTTGTATATTCTGTGATTTCTACATTGACAGCTGCTTACATCAGGTTGGCAGACGGTTCAGTTTTACTGAGAGTTGATTCAACATGATTTCTGGATATTGTGGCGGTAAAATGTAGGTAAACTTGCTCCACCGCACTCCAGTGGAAAAATCACCGTTTCGGGACCTTTTACCACAGGAGTGCGGTGGCGCAAGTCCAGCTGCATTTTACCGCCACAATAACTGATTTGTGCATGTGCGTTTACTGTCATTAGTAAGATCGGTATTTTGGATCTTACTTTCGTCTAAGTCCTGGTTCGTCGGTTGTCTGGATTTAGTTTTGGGAAAAACTATCAGCATAACACAAGGGCCCGGCCAGTCGCGTTGTACTCCTTCAACGGATTGTTCAATTTAGATGAATCAGGGATCTAACCTCTATCAGATCAGCATGGGTATTAATTGTGTAACTGAACTCTGCTGGAACCTTCTTGGGACAGCCAATGACGGAACGTGCAACACGGAAGAAGAATTATATTGTATCCTCTTTTTTCTTGTTTTTGTTGGATAGCACTGTGGAGTTGTAATTCTACCTGGACTGTTTTGGAATTTTGTTGAAAATATTCCTTGTAGAGTTATTTCATCGCATTGCTTACCGTTAATGAATCTTTTTATTCTGGGGGGTGACATAATTACGTTACATAAAATACCTGATTATTATCGAAAAAAATTAAACTGAGACTCGGTGTTTGCACTCTGTCGATTTACGAGGCCCCGCCCACAAAACATAATGGGCGACGCGTAGTTGTTTTGTTTTGTGGGCAGGACCTCTTATTGTCGGATTTTTTAAAGTGAGACTCGGTGTTTACAGATCCCCGATTGCGGACTTGAAAAATAGGCGCCGCCCACCGCCATGCAGCTGCGGCGCGCGGTTTTTGCAACAGTGCCGCACGCCTTTTGCTTTTTCCGTATTTTCAGCGTTTTTGACTGAAAAATAGAAAAATTCGAGGCTGTTTGGGATGGAAGAAACGCAGAAATAAATTGATAATTAAGTATATACTAACACAATATCACTAAAAATATGAACTAGAGCTGATAAATACTACGTTTTCAGATTTTTTGAAGGTTTCAAGCGGAGAAGTGTGTGTTACGCTTATTAAAAAGAAATTTCAGATGTTTATACTATCTACATGTACCTGCAAGACAAAAAAAACTGGTCTTCTGACTCAAAGTCCCATTTTTTCTGAAGCAGAAAGGAGCACAAGGCTAAGGAAATTCAATTGTTCAAATTTTCTTTGATTTTTCGATATTTTTTCAGTCATGTTTCATACAACGCTTCGCAGGCATCAAAAAACCCTCTTTTTCAGTCAAAAACGCTAAAAATACGGAAAAAGCGAAATGCGTGCGGCACTGTTGCAAAAACCGCGCGCCGCAGCTGCATGGCGGTGGGCGGCGTCTATTTTTCAAGTCCGCAATCGGGGATCTGTAAACACCGAGTCTCACTTTAAAGGAGGATTCCGAGCAAAAATTTTTATTGCTTTAAAAGATGTGATTCGTGGCGCTGATTCCGAATATCACAATGAAAATGCTCAAAAATGTTTCCCGGAGCCGGAAAACGCCTTAAAGGGGCGAAAATTGCGCCCAAAGTGCTCCCTTTTAGCCGAGTTTTCTCCGGAGTTTTCTAGGCCACGCCGCAGTAAATGGCTATTATTTGACGGACTTGACCAAATTTTCTCATTTTTTCACTGCAAATAGTATTGGATGGCACTCTGGCATGTAAATTAACAAAAAAATTTGACTAATATCGTCTAAAAATCACAGGAGAAGCAAGGGAGCACTTCTGACCCGTTTCGACCCCTTTGACGGCGTTTTCTGGCTCCGAGGAATATTTTTGAGCATTTTCGTTGTGATATTCGGAATCAGAGCAAAATTCTGCATCTATTAAAGCAATAAAATTTTTTGCCCGGAGTCCTCCTTTAAAAAATCCGACAATAAATAGACAGAGTCCAAACACTGAGTCTTAGTTATATTTATTCGATAATATTTATAACATGTTATAACAGTGTTCATGAGCATGTTCAGTTGTCAATTTTTGTGTTCAGTTTGTTATAAACAACTGTCGTAAAGTAAAATGCCTACCTCCGCAGAGTCCGCAAGTCCTACATTGGACGACGCAAGCTATTCGTTTATTTTTCATGAATCATGATGGATTCCAAGGATTTCACAACTGATTTATGCGGGAAGACATGTGTGAAATGTGAAAATGAAGCCAAATTTACAGGTAAAAATTACTGATATGACATTAACGAGATAATGATGCCCGACTTCAGGTGTTGATCCCAAGAAGGCGTGGTATTGTCAGGAATGTTTTATACAAATGGTTAGAAACAAGTTCAGGTCAGCTTTGAGCAAGAAAAAAATCTACAAGGTAGAGAGAATTACCAAGATTTCTCTGAATAAAGAAATGCGTTTATTCTAGGACGCCGATGCTCGAGAAACCTTAGTAGTGTATGATGGATCTCCGTCTGGTGCGTTCCTTCTCAATCAAATTGATGATGCGTTGAAACAGATCACATACAAACGATTGATGATTAAGCCCACTGTGAGATTCCCCATTCGCCTCAATTCCATTAAAGCAGATTTTTAGATTGTTGTGTTGGTATCTGTCACCGACGATGTCGAGATTCAGCACACCATCCAATGTGTTCAAGAAATCCGAAAATCGTTACTCGAAAATGTCACTTGGTACGTAGCACACGTCGCGTGCTGTATGTATACGGAAGCTTTCGAGTTGAACGAAACTGGATGCATCGGTTATGAAAAGGTTTTATTATAAAGAATCTTCTGAATATCAAAAAATGTATCTTCAGATCTCTGAGTATATTAAACTTCTTGCTTCGTGCTCTGTACCAACGTATAGAACAGAACTCGAGAGGATTTTGAAGGAAAATTGTCTCCAGAAAGTTTCCCGAACTCTGAGCATCACAAAATGTATGGTTCCGGATGATGCTGACGATCTTGGTAGATTGGCATTGGATCAGTTATGCCTGGGTAGAGGTAATTGTGAATGAAAGTTACAAAAAGTTCAAAGAAATGATGTAATTGTAGGAGGATCTCTTTCTTCATTAGTAACAGTTACTGATAAACGATCAGATTTCCTGTTCGTTCGGCCGCTTTGCGATCTTTCAAAAAGAGAAATCACAATCTACAACTATCTCTCTAAAATTGACGGACAATATGTTCAATTTGAACGACCTACTGCAACTGGAAAATCAGTTCAAACTCTGACCGATTCGTTCATTCGAACACTGGAAGACGAAAAATTTTATGTCAGTTTCATTTTTAACGCAGCGATTGTATTCAAAAAAATTTTCAGTCGACAATCAACACAGTACTCAGTACAGCGTCGAAGATTCACAACACGAATGGAAAAGATGGTTCCAAGTGCACAATGTGTCATGTTGAAGTTGCTGAATCTGAAATTTGTAACACATGCGCAGCAGTCCGAGACTCTTGTGGTAATGTCATCAATGATCTCTTCACTTGTTGAACTCGTAATGTTTGTTTATGTTTTTGTTGTTAACGACTTTGTTAAAATTTTATACGTAAGGCAGTTCAGATTCAAATGCAATAAATTATGAATTGTAGAAAGAAAAAATCATGCAAATAAATATTCAGGGTTAATAGTGAAAAAATGTGATTCTTGAAATCACGTTCAATAGCCGGCAGTTCCGAACAAGTTATAGGCCTGATCTGGTGCAGTTCCAATGGCGAAAGTGCGGAATCCAATGTTTCGCAAAGCCTTCTGATCCAGAATAAGACGCCCGTCGAAGATAGCTGAAGGGTGCTGCATGTCCTCATGGATCTTATTGTAGTCTAAAGTGACGAATTCGTCCCATTCGGTAAGAACAACGATAGCATGCGCGCCACGAGCAGCAGAGTATGGGTCAGTTTCAACAGTGATGAGTCGATCTACGTCTTCAGCGCTTGTCACGGCAGCCAGGTCATTAATCATCTGCGATTTCTGAACTTTTGGATCGTAAACAGATAACTTTGCGTGCTCTTCCATCAAATGCTTGATGACGTGGATGGCCGATGATTCGCGAGTGTCTCCTGAAAAAAATTCATGTGAGACAGATTCTTTCAATGAATTGTGAAAATCATCAAAAAACGCGCTCTACCTGTGTTTTTCTTGAAAGCAAATCCAAAAATGGCAATTTTCTTGTCAGTCACTGTATTGAACAGTTCGGCGATGATCTTGTCAGCAAATCTTCGGCGTTGCCAGTTGTTCACATTGATCACACCTTGCCAATAGTCGGCTACTTGCGGGAGATTGAGTGACTCGCAGAGATATACGAGCGAAAGCACATCTTTCTGGAAACAACTTCCTCCGAATCCAACTGAAGCTTGCAAAAACTTGCTTCCGATGCGAGTATCAAATCCGACGGCATGCGCGACTTCCGAGATTTCAGCACCGGTAGCTTCACAAACAGCAGAGATTGAGTTAATCGATGAGATTCTTTGAGCCAAAAACGCATTGGCAACTAGTTTCGACAGTTCGCTACTCCATGTGTTAGTAGTGATAATACGGTCACGTGGCACCCAGTTTTCATAGATGCGAACAAGCTCGGCAACAGCTTGAAGTCCTTCAGCAGAAGATTCTCCACCGATGAGCACACGATCTGGATTGGCGAGATCTTTCATGGCAGTTCCTTCGGCCAAGAATTCTGGGTTAGAGAGAACTTGGAACTTCAAGTTCTCGTTATTCTTTTGGGCCTCTCTCAAAATACATCCGATCGACTCCGCAGCCTTCACTGGAACTGTACTCTTCTCCACGACAATTTTTGGCCCTCCAGCGTATTGAGCGATCGTTCGCGACACTGATTCAACATATTTCAAATCCGGAGCCATTCCTTTGCCACGACCATACATTTTCGTTGGTGTGTTTACTGAAATGAAGATCAAATCAGCTTCAGCGATAGCCTTCGGAATATCGGAGGAGAAGAAGAGGTTGCGACCACGTGCTGCGAACACGATTTCGTCGAGGCCAGGCTGTAATTTTTCGTTGAGTAAAATATGGCTTATTCCGGAACAAAGTAACCTCATAAATTGGCAACTTGTCAGAATTCCACTCGGCAATTTTAGCTGTGTTCATGTCGACGACTGTGACTGTGATATGAGGACATTTGTGGGCAATCATGGCACAAGTTGGACCTCCAACATATCCAGCACCAACGCACACAACCTTCGACACTTTTCCGAACACCTGCTCAGTCATCTCTGAAAATCATATTTTAGCTCTGAAACAGGAAACGATCAATTTTAACGAAGGAGGAGCAACAAAAATATCATTTCAAACTGGCGCTGTTTTGTTTCCAGCATTTACAGTGCAGGACACTGGCGCTATAAGTTACGCCATGAGAAATTTAATTGGGAATTCACTTTTTGTAAATTAAAACCAGAAGTTGCTCAAAAGTGCTTTGATTAAAAATCCTTTGAGCTAAAAATCAAGTGTAGGGAAAATAAAACTTGAACTAAGAAATTGAATTACGAAAGGATTGAAAAAAAACTCGAACGAAAGGATTTGTCGTCAGATCTATTGCATTGCCCGCGCCAACAGGTGCTTTCTCCAGTTGGCGCCTTTCCAAATCCGAAAAAAATTATTTCTGTTTTTTTCAATTAAGAAAAAAGAATCATTTCTCAATCATTACAAGTTTTAAAAATTAAGCATGACGAAGAAAACCAGAAAGCGACAAAAATTTTCACATAAATCACCAATGTTGTCAAGTTAGCTTCGATGCTTTTAACAAAACGAAAATGGAAAACGGAATTGATTTGTTTTTTGTTGGCAAACGTGGCAAACGTCACGAAATGCAGATATAGGAATGGAGGTTGACAACGAACAAAAAGAACAGAAAAAAATGAAAGTGAAAACGGATCGAAGCGAGTGATAACAACAGTGCACGAAGGATTTGAGCGGTGGCGCCGGTAGATAGAGATCGAGAAAAAAAATTAGAAAAATCGCAAAGAAATGAAAAAAATACGGAATTTCTTCAAAATGTTTCGATGTTTATCGACACATCTAGATCAGGACTGTCGCGATCCGTTTCCAGTACGACTGTTCTAGAATATTCTATAGAATCCTCTGGTAAATCGTTTAGATACTAATTCGGAATAGAGTGGAACCTATTTCGGGTTAGCAAGGATTTTGGACCTGATTAGGTTTCAGCGGAGTCTAATTCAAGTTTAAAAAATCAGTCGAACCTAATTAGGATTACATCCGGAACTAATCCGAGTGCGCGAAAAATCGGACCTAATCAGGTTACAGCAGAACCTAGTCAGGGATCGGATGTTTTTTGTTTTTAGTGTCTGAATTTTATTATTATTTTCGTTTTTTTACATCATATCATTTTTTTAAAATGACTACTGTCGTTTCAAGAGAATCTCGCAAAAAAAAATTCCGAAAAAAATGCGCGCACTGAAAAATAAGCAACGCCCCTTTTTGCAACTCCGCCGCACACTTTTTCCTGTCTTTTTCGAAGAGGGGGTTCGGACTGGGTTTTCGATGATTTTTTCTGAAACTACACGATAAAAATAACAAAAAAGTTTCTGGAAACAAACAATTTGCATGTTAGCTTCGTTCTAGGTGGTTTTTATTTCGTAAACTCGCATTTGAACGGAAATACACGAACAAAGATTTTTGCCGATTTTTTTTTGATTTTAGGGCGAATTATTGAAATAAGTTGCAAGAAAAGCACCAAGAAATGTAAATGGCCAATTTTTCGAGCAGTTCAGCGAAAAAAAAACGATAAAAAATCGTCGAAAATCTTTGTTCGAGCGTATTTCCGTTCAAATGCGAGTTTACGAAATGAAAACAACCTAGAACGATTCTAACATGCAAGTTGTTTGTTTCTAGAAACTTTTTTCGTTATTTTTATCGTGTAGTTTCAGAAAAAATCATCGAAAACCCAGTCCGAACCCCCTCTTCGAAAAAGACAGGAAAAAGTGTGCGGCGGAGTTGCAAAAAGGGGTGTTGCTTATTTTTCAGTGCGCGCATTTTTTTCGGAAATTTTTTTTGGGAGATTCTCTTGAAACGACAGTAAATGTGATACTGCAGAGAAAACCAAGGTCAACGAACTACTCGGCGAATCAACGATGATGTTTCAGAAAAGACCAGCTGATTTTGCTCAACAGGGTAAGATAAATCTCAATTGTTTCACCTATTATATCCGTTTTTCAGCTACCGGTTCACCAATAAAACCTCCAATGGACAAGTACATCTTTGTAAGTTCTTGTTGTCAGAATTTTTGATATCTTAGCTCAATTTTACAGCACCTCGTCAAGAAGCAGAAAGAATGGATACACCAAGTAATAGCGATCAAGAAAGGACAAAGAAACGGCATGAAGGGAACCCGACTTCACCAAAGTTTCATCCCTGAATTTTCTAATTGATTTTATTTTTGACTGTTATTACAGAATCTTAATTTGGTTCTCATGTAATTTTTTATAAATTTAATAAATGTTCACCTTGATTCGGCTCTCGAAATAACAGTCACTATTATCGAAAAAATGAAACTGAGACTCGGTGTTTGCACTATGTCGATTTACGAGGCCCCGCCCACAAATCAAAATGCGCGGGGCGCAGTTGTTTTTGTTTTGTGGGCGGGACCTCGTAAATCGACAGTGTGCAAACACCGAGTCTCAGTTTCATTTTTTCGATAATACAAATATACGAAATAATAACAAGAACGCAACGACACTCCGCTCCGAAAGTTTGGAACCTGATTAGGTTTCAGCGGGACCTAAGTTGGCTTGTAGTCGGGCCAAATCAGGCCCAGTTAGAACGCGGATTACCTACGATTAGGTCCCACTCTAACCCGAATTAGTATCTAAACGATTTACCTGAGTCTATGAAAATGCCAACTGGAGGTAAATGGTGACTTCCGTCTGAACTGAAATCTAGGGTGTGGCTCAATGACCAGCAGCATTCCGATTATAGTTCCGATTTTAGATTTTCATGCTGATAAGACACACCATGACCAAACAGTTGGAACAATTGGAAAACGTCATAGGAACTAGAGATGGGTGGAAAATATTTTCAACAAAAAAACTAGAGGAAGCGAAAAACCAACTTTGAGGAGAAACTCTAGTTGACAGATGGATAGAGTTAGAAGTACAGATGGACGCACTTTTAAATATTAATCTTTTCGACCGAAACCAGGGCAAGGGCACACTTGTAATTAAAGAAGAGAAGGGAATGACGAAAAACCAGATGTTAAGAAAGAAGTCGTCTGACCTTTGAATATAAATAAATTTATTGAACTGAGATGGATCGAAGGAGCTGACTCAAAACCACATTTATGACAAGGGGACTATGTTATAGTGCAATTTAGGTTAGTGAACACCTGACAATAGTGCAGTTGAACGAACAGAGGGAATTCCATACAAATGACCGGATAGTGCCCTTCCTGCAACAGAAAAAAAATACATTGTCTTTGTTTGTTTTACATTGGGCTTGTTGAGCTTTGATTCGACAAATAGAGCAGAATCTTACAGTGTCAAAACTCATTGCTTCGAATTGACAGCAGTTTGATAATGAATTTATTGAAAGAAAAGAGATCTAAAGTCATATAACTTCTCCGTTTGAAAAATATGGGACCAATCATCAAGAAAGACAGGTACTGTAGGGCAGACACTTTGTCCTTATGGTGCGTTCTACGAACTCGACAAATCTGCGGTGACCAACGTATTATAGAATTTGAAGACTTTTGCAGAAGTTTGGAGACATTTGAATAAAGATTGAGCAGTACCGTACTCTCAGTGAAACCTGAGAACTTGTTGAATTTATAGACTTTGGCATAATTTGGACGGTTGTTCCATTTTCCCGGGTAAAAAGTAGCATTCCTGAAATATTCTTCCATGAAACTAGTCTTTCCAAAAATAACTTTTTTATTTCTCTTGTCAATTCATTCTTCACTTACTAACTCTGACCGCCCAATGATCCAGGACCCAGATTAAAAGCTTCTACTCCAGAAAAAGAGTCTTTTGTCTTGAGTGCCCTCTTCAAAAAAATTGTGTCGTTTTCTTTTTTTGAAGCTTCTAATCTTCTGTTTCTGTTGCTTCAATTAGTAAACAAACGAACATTCTTCCCCCAAAATGGGGCATTACTAATTGAGCATTCACAACGAATTCTTGAATTGAATTGCTGAAATTACCATCTTTTTTTAGAACTTGTCAATCTTTTACTTTCTGCGTCTTCCCGTGATCCATGAATTAGTCAGTTGCCCTCTCCAATCACCTCTCATTTGTCTTATTTTTTTATTGCATTCTCTGTCTTTCTCTACTTTTCTGTTGCATAGAAAGAAATGAAAATTTCATGAATCAAAACTCTGAAGATCGGAGAACTGATCTTGAAACAGTTGGCGAATGGAATCTTGTGTTCTGAAAATTGTTATTCATTAAGATTTCCAAATGGTAGAAAAGGAGAAGGTCTGGAGAAGAATAAGACGGTAAGATTCTTAAAGTATTGAAATTTAAGAGATAATTCGTGTTCTACTATCAACAATACACACATTTTCTACTCTTCGAACAACTGCTAAGTCTTTATTGCCCCATTCAAAGAGGTTGATTCATAGATGTCATTTCAAGTTTGTCTCATTTTCTGTCCCATGTCCAGAGAGTATTGCAAAATCCAGATGATCATGAGCATTCCACTTGAAAAGCTTCACTTGATTTTCGATCGTTTTTTCCCTTAAATGGAATCCTTGAATTGAGAAAATTGCTAGTTCGAAATATGCCAAGTGTTTGTTTTTTTCACTGAATGCACTTAAATGTCGCCTTGGGCAAGATTTCAAATGTACCAGACTTTCTATTTGAAGATTCTGAAAACAGTACTAGACGCTTGTGAATTTAACATTTCTGATTTCTGTGGTCATTTTATTAAACTACAAATTTGCGATTTCCTGTTGATCAAGGAATCAATTATTTGAAGCAAGACATTGTTTTTGTACCACAAAATGGCAAAATGTTCATCCTGAATCTCAGAAATTCTTGGTTTTGAACTCCTTGACGAGCTTTTCAAGGTCAAGGTTGGTTAATGGCTTCAAATCTTTTTGGAGACTAAATGTAGTTTTTTAATAATAAACAGAACTTCAAAACTCGTTAACAACTCTTTCATTTTCAATATCTTGGTTTTGTTCTATCGTGAAAACTAAATAAAGCTCTACTATAGTATTCAGGTAACCTTGAGCCTCAGATTAATATGAACATTGAAAGTATTCATTCAAAAACAATCAATGAGGATTTATATTCTCTATGTGAGATTTGAAATCAACAACCAAGTGTGTTTCCTTTTGATATCGAATTACTTGAACACATTTACACGTTTTTTATCTTCTTCCTCTTCTTCTTTTTGTGATGTAACTTCAGACTTCAGACAGATTTTGTTCAACTCGTTCCACATTTTATCGTTTGTTTTCTTTCACCTGGGGATCGAAATAAAAACCCGTCATATCGGTGGAGGTGTGTGTGTATGAGTAGTGTGCATTGTTTCTCAGTCTCTGACTCCAGAGGTACCCTCGGATCCATCATCATTCGATGCATGTCTCATGTTCGTCGACACTCCCTTTCTACGTCTTGTCACTTTTCTCCCACTTATAATTGATCACTTTCTTGTGGCGCTGACCGGCAAAAAAATCCAGAACTAATCCGTTTTTCGTTTACCGGGTTTTCAGAAAATCTGAAAAAAAACATTTCAACAAACTTCACCTTTGACCCAGTAAGAAAAAAATGAGTAATCTTTTCTTTTCTCCATGACGGTTATAACCGATTTGTTTCCCTCTTCTTATGCACAAGCCCACTTAAACTGAAGACGTCGTTGTCTTTCTCTAAATTTTCCCAGTGTCTTTTAGAGGGTTTTCTACCACCACAACTAAAAAAGGAAATAGTGAATCCCTTGTCGGTGTGGCTGAAAATTTACGACCCATAATACTTTCTTCCTGGCATTTTTCTTTGTCATGCTTCATATTTTTTGGCTGTTTACTATAAACAGCCGTCGGACAAGGTACATGATTTATGAAGGTTCTGAACATATTCCAAAACTTTTAACCTATTTTTTCTTGTGTCAGCTTGTCAGTCATGTCATTTTTCAAGTCACAAGGACATTCCAACTTTGTTTTTTCGTGTTTAGAATGAAGAAATAACTGAAGAAGTGATAATAGATCTATATGATTTCTACTGATTAGTAAACCGTTTTCAGAACGGTTGAGATCACAAATGTATGTCAACTAAGAAAACTACTAGAATATTCAAGACACCAGAATTTTTTATATAGCTCGTAGATGACATTTCGAAAATTCTGACACATAGAAAATTGAAAAATGGGTTAGGAAAAAGTAAAATTAGAAGAAACAAAAAAGATATCAGTTGGTGTCATTCTTCTCATCATTACTACCCCATTTCACACTTTTCACACTTTTTGTTTTACACTTTCGTTTGTTTCTGCGTTTCGTTGTTATCCGTTTCGTCTACCTGATGGTAGATAAAGATTAAAAGTTCTGAATTTCCTTGAGTGGGAAAATGAGATTTTGAATTCGTTCTTCGATTGATCTCAAACTCTTCTGAATCCCCGTTCAAGTTTCTTTAAAATTCGTGTACTGAATTCCTAATCCGGATGTACTCCGTACTTATTATGATTTCAAGGTGTTTGCACGTTGTCTATGAGAATCTAATTAACATAATATGACATTCTTACTCTAGAATTCGAGAATCAATTTCTCCTCCAAAACTCATCAGATCCTCTGTTTATTCTTTCGATTTGACAAACGCAGTGGTGTCTACTGGAAATTGCAGTAACATTCTGAACTCGAAAGCAGGAAGCGCAAAATAAATTGTTGATGTTTTGTCTCAGAGCTCCATCTCGATTCTTTTTTGTCTGAAAATTAGCTCAATTCCACAAAGTTTCATACATCACATCCTCTTCCATTTCCTTTTTTTCTGCAAATCCGTAGAAATGAATTGAATTTGAAATAGAAAAAATCGCAGAACGAAATGTTACATTTTGTTTTTTCTTTTCTTTCCCGTTCACTGAAATTCTTATCTAATTGATCTGCTAACCTCTTCTATAATCATATTTTCGTTCCGTTTTCCTTTTTTTCGTTCCTTCCTTTTTCTAAATCCCTATTCTCAGATGTTGTGTATTTCTTTCTTCTTTTCTTTTTTCGTTTTTCTTGTGGCTAGTTAAATGGCCAGTGGACGAAGAATTTACGATGACTCGCGGGATCTTTGTGGGCTCCTGAAACCTCTGCTGTGTTGCTCCACTCATACACAAAAACGAGGTGTCGAAAACGAAATGGGTTCCCTTTTCACACACAATTGCCGCCAGTTGCGATTAAACTTCTACCACCAACAGAAGCATCCACATATCCTTCTTCTTTTGTTGGAATGTCTCAAAAGTTATCTTGACCTCGCTCATTTTCCCAATCCTAAAGACATCGTGCATGTATCCTCAGATGATCCTAATTATTTTATCCTGTTTAAACTTTTGCTGCTTTCAGATGACGCTGTTCACAAAAATACAGTGGTTTTGTAATTTAATTCGGCTGAGAAGCTACTATAAATTTTTACTTCTGATTGTATACACTGCATTTGGAGCATGGCTTTTTCGAACATATGAACTACAAGCAGATATCAAAAGAAGATCAGTTTTTGGAAATACAACTAATTTGGTTAGGCGACAGGTAAGATACTCGTTCGGATTCAAGCGAAAATGGAACATTTCAGCTCGCGGAAAGATGGATTGAAATGCACAAAGATGCAGTATTGAGGAATGATTCAGCGTTGAGGGTAACACTTTTTATGCGATTTCGAATCAAAAAAAGATTTTCAGTTTCGACGTGCAGCTGAAGCTGTGGAATGGTTGCTTGAAGAGTTGAATCTATCCGATCATATCAGAGATTTATCAGAAGAGACCCCGTGGACATGGACTGGAGCAATGTTTTACGCAGGACAATTGTATACTACTATTGGTTGGATAATCAATTTTACTTCTCAACTCAATGACTGTATTTAGGATATGGGTACCCAACCGCAAAAACCAATGAAGGCAGAGTGTGCACAGTTTTGTATGCTCTTTTTGGAATTCCATGCTTTTTGATGTATCTGAAGGTCAGTTATCAACCTTTGACTTTTCATCAGATTTATCTCTTCCGAAAACCTTCGAGACCTCGGCAATTTGTCACTAGATGAAAACGATGTGATCTTCTTTTATTAATTGACATTTGCTTTTTCCCTCCAGCGTTATTCCACTGCAAGTTGACTAATGAGCTGCTGAACAGCTCACTTGTTACATTACACTCTATAAGATATGAGAGCAGGAAGGAATTGGAAGAGAAAAATGGAGTCACGGGGGGGGGGGGGGGGGGGGGGGAATGTTCATGATAAATGATTTCTTTTTTAGTCCATCGGTAAACTGTTGTCAAAGAAAATGAAGAAATATTATAAGAAGCTGAGACGATCTGCGTTTGGAAAATTTGTGCTCCCAACGAAAGTCACTGTAAGATATAACATCATGATTTGGAAAACAAATTATATCTTTAGGCAACGAAAGATGGTTTCGAAGATCCAGAAGCGGCTGCTGAAGAGAGAAAAAAGAAACCGTTCCCGATTCCATGTGCTCTTGTTATGTTGATTATTTGGATTTGTTTCTCAGCTTCAATGTTCTGTATTTGGGAGGATACATGGGTCTTCTCATCAGCCGTATACTTCTTCATTGTCTCCATCACGTAAGTTGTATATCAAGAATTTCAGACTTTATCCCAAAGATTTTCAGCACTGTTGGTCTCGGTGACATGCTTTTCCGCACTCCTGAAATGATGGTTTTCAATTTTTTGCTTATTCTCGTTGGTCTCGCTCTCCTCTCAATGTGCTTCGAATTGATTACTGATAGAGTTGCCAAATGGAAACAGAAAAGATTCGACGAACACATTAAAAAAGTCCAAAAAATGGCATTCCAAGTTTTCGAAAAGGATCCATTTGTCGAAGAGGCTCCACCTCTTGGAGTCAGAATGGCTCGTAAGTATCTGATATCAGACTAAACGAATATTTCTGTTCTAGCGAATCTCATGCAAATTGCTGCAACTCATGTTAGTGAAGAAAAACGTGGATTCTTTGCGGAATTCAAGGATTGGTTTGCTGGAAAAGTGACAGATAATGTGATTCAGTCGAAATTGGAGGATAGTGATGATGAATCGGAAGGAGAGGAAACATTGGAAGAATTCGAGTCACCGCAAGTTGCAACTCTTACTGCCAACGATCTGGTAGTATGCACAAATGGAGGAGCAACCAGAAGGGTCAGCAAACAGAGTTATGCATGTGAGTAAACTTTCGTGAACTGTCACACAATTCATTTCTCTATTCTCGTCCAATCTAATTTATTGAGTTACAGTATCCGATGTTTCCAACCTGTCCAATTCTAAAATCCCACCTGGAAACAACTACGGTCAACTTCTTGATAGGATTAAGGCAATGGAAAAGTTCAAACCAAAGAAGAACGATTTGGATTCGAGAATGTTTGCAAAGTTCCTAGAGAATAAGAAATTAGCAAAGATTCTGGAACAAACCGAGCTACGAGAACTGGCTACAGTTTCGTGCCAAACTGATCTCAGTGGATTAGTTGTTCAAAGAAGAAATCCAAAAGGAAGACATGCAAGAATCGGTAATTTATTTATAGTTTGTTGGAAAGTATATTCATTTTCAGGATCGTGTTCGTCTCAATCAACAATGTCAACTCTTTTAAACAAAAATCACAGTCATGCAGCAGATGAAGACTCCGTAATGTCGATCACTTTCGGCGATTTGAAGTTTGATTACAAAACCGAACCATTGATTGATGAATATCATATCAGAGAATCGAATCATTCAATTTTTGATGTTAGTTTTTATCAGAATGTGAAGAATGTGAATGTGAAGTTTTTATTACAGTTCGACGACGAAGATGTCATCAAAGTTCCACAAAAAATGTTGGTGTCTCGTCCAGGAATGCCTCCACCTCCACCGTCACGTCCTTTCAAATTAGCTTCTCCACTGAGAGCTCTACTCGAAAAAGAACAGAAATATGACGAGGATCCAGAGATTCAGTTGACTCCAAGGAGATTGGCATCATTGACGGATATTCAGTATGTTTTCTGTAGTTGTATGAAAATTATCAGTTTTCGTTGCAACATTAATTTTCAGATTTGAAGAAGAGCTTGACTCTATGTAGTTAAGGTAACAGTCAGAAAAGTTTCTATTGATTGTTGTCACAATATTGTAAATCTGGTCTCTGTTTTTATAAGAGGAACTTAAACGTGTCAATCGCAAAATGAACACTGCTTTTTCAGAGCTCGAAAAGTGAAGATTGGATATGATGAGAATTTACAACATGCCCGTCTTGTTTGCGGTCTCTTACCTCAAGATTTCGATTCACCATCCACATCAACGTAAGAAAATCTCTGTTGGCTATAACTATCGAATAAATGAGTTTCAGATCAACATCCATGATCGATTCTGGCTACGATCTTTCAAAACGTGATGTGCATATAGTCTAGTCTATATCCAATTTTAGGTTCCATCGAGTCCATAGATAATTTTTTCCAATCAGCTCCTCTGGGAAAACCTCCATGGAATCGATAAGATCTCTACTTTTTTCCAATTTCTTTCTATTACTTTTCAGTTCAACTATCCGGTTTAATTGTATTACGGGTCATGACATGTCAATAAAATGGTAATTGTGTAAGACACTGTAAGCCAACAAATCCAATTCTGTTTGTACTGCCAGACGAGAAAGACGTACAGTAATTTGATGCGCCACATAACAGTAGTACAACTTTTCTAATCCTTCTAATGTGTACATAATAACTTTCATGACCTTTGTCCGTTCCCTAATCACGAGAATAGGATGGATAGAAGCAGATATTGTGAATCTTTTTTGTGTGTGTGTAGGTGGAGGGGAGCACACAGAAAAGATGAGCCAGGAACAAGAAGTTAGAAAAATATTACGGTAGGTGGACAAACAGATAACGCCGGCGCATTTTGGGATTGAAAAGAAGCGAAAGCGAAGGAAGATTGATGATGCGCAAATTAGGGAGCAGTTTTTGGGTATGGGTCAAAAGGAAGATATGTAGGTGCGCACGCACGCATCTACCGCGTTTACATCTCAAATAAGAAGATTTACTTTTCGGTGTCGGCATCCTTTTTAGTATCGTGTAAACGGTAACAAGATGGTAAGTAATGCTAGTAATTGGATTAGGATCAGTTTTTGCGATTAATGACATAGATACTGTTCATAGAAGAAGATGGCAACGGAATGGGAACATTTGAAGGTGAAAAAATGTTAGAGAAACGGACTTTTTGAAATAATGAGAATAAAAATATCTTCACTATTCACCCTTACTCTAATATCTCTCCCAAGTAAGCCCGTCCAAATCAAAAAAATATACCTGAAGGCCTATTTCATGTTATCCTCATAGTTTCAGTTTAACAGTGACCAGAAGATTCTCAATTATTGCCATGAGCCTTTAACAGAATTATTTAATGCGCGGGAAATCAATGAGTTCAGCGCGAACATCGAATGAATATAAATAGTTGACGAGATGGGGGCTGATTTGCCGAAGCACTTATGGTTCGAGGACTACACTTGATTATTGTTAGTCGAGATGCTCCAAAACTGCAAATAAATAATTGATATCACTGTATCAAGTTTAGACTATTATCTATGAACTCTTTTATCTGTGAACTCTTTTTCCGGATTTATTTTATACAGTCGATTTTAAGTCCAAACATCTTTTTAGCAAAAAAGTTACTATCACAATCAATCCGTTTAAATATGTACCCATGCCGAATGAAGCGTTTACAATTGCATCCAAGTCAGTGGAAGTTCTATCGAAGCAAAGATTTCTAAACTGAAATGTGTTTTGTAAATTCAATTTTATCGTTTCAATTTCTTTTCCGAGATTTGAGATGAAACAGTATACTGAGCTTACAAGAGTGTGCAGAGATATCTAAGCATACACATACCGTACTGCCGTCTCATCCCTCCTTTTTGCTCCGCAATTTGTGGGTTGGCGAGCTCGCGCAGCTCCTCAGGTGGGCGTGTCTCAATCAGCACAAGAGGGTCGGTTGTCAATTGCACTCGAGTCTCGAGAGCCGATGTTCAACGTGTCGGCGCTAGCAGGAGCGACGCCTTCTGTCGCTTCGGTATCATCTATCTCAAGCCCATCAGAGCAGCATGGATTGACTACAAGTGTTGGTATCGGAGCATTGAATGATGCCACTTCTCGAACTGGAGATGGCGGCGCCGCTTCATCGGCTTCAAGTGCATCGGCGGCGCCACAACAGCAGTCACAATCGGCACTTCATAACAAGTAAGTGTTTTTTTTTGAAGAGAGAAGGTCGGAGGAGAAGAGGCTTGCCGTCTTGAAGATGATCCACTTTATGTGAAGAGATCCCTCTCCACTCATATATTCGATTACATCCTCCACTAGTAGAAGGATCTGTTCATTTCAAGACACAAACGCTCACTTCCATTCATCACAACTCTCTTTCCTATTTCTGTTTCGTCTATATTTTTCTCTCTAGAGTTTTAATATTTTAAACTTTCTCTATCTCTTCTAATTTGGATATCGGTCCAGCTTATTGTCAGGCTTTTAGTAGGTCTTTAGTCAAGAAATATTTCCCAGCTTCCTTCTCAACTAATTGACTACCGAAAAAAAACTGCTTTTTGGGTGTATACTAGTTTTCGGCACGTTTATCTAAACCATTGAGATTCACATAACTTTTTTCTGTGCCCTTAATTTGGCTAAACGATTTCGTTACGAAGTAGCATCGATATTCGTGAAAATGGGGATCTTCTATATTACCCATGACCAAAGTATTAGTGGATAATTAGTCAGTAGCTTCTATTAGGCTACATTGTTTTTTCTTTGTGCCCAATTTTCAAAATTAAAGATTTTTTTTCTATTATTCAGCATTGATTGAAACAAATTCCATTTGTAGAAAGAAATTCTCTTCTCTTTTTCCGATTAGTGCGACTTTAACTTATTGTCATTTCCAATGCCATTTGTCTACGACCCCATAGGAATAAAATCATTCCAACCCGTCTTTTCTCTGTCCTAGCTCCTTAATATCTTCTTAAGCGTCGCCGATGATTGTCTCAAAACATGCCCACTTACTTTTCGGCATCTTCAAAGAGACTAAAAAAGCGGTGTTAACTTCTTCGAAACTCTCGAATCCGTCGCCTAGTTATTCCCCTTCTTTATCCAAATCAAAACACCGCTTCTTGTATAAATAGGCGCCAGCTGGTCCCCCCTCCTCTATTTCTCTATCTCGATTCCCCTTATTATGAACATGTGTTCCAGACTTGAAACAAAATGGGATACACTGAATTCTGGCCTTTCAACGGATACAAGTTTACAATGCACAGCATGGACGGATATTCCGCTTCTCGCAGGTAAGTAATAGTAAAAACGAACGACCTTCGTAGCCGCTTCTCCATATCCAATGTCCGATTGTTGTGTAATGCGGGAATAAGTAACACAACACCATTCTCGCCTAGTTATATACAGTATTCGTTTGTCTTTTCTGAGGCTGATACTGAGGGATACTGTATACGGTATAGCCTGTTTGTGTCTCTTCTTTCCATGTACTATTCCGTGTTTACCTAGAATCGGAAATGAATGGATGCAAGTAAATAGAAAGAGCTTCTTCTCTCTGTTCTTGGCGCCGCGACTCATCTCTCTCATCACGAGTCGTTTTCTCTTCAATCTATTCTACAAAATTCTAAAGAAAGACAAATTATTATGCAATTAGCTACCGATCAACGGATTTTCCCCATTCCAGGATACTCAGCCGCCCCAACATTCTCATTCGATCAATGTGCATACGGTAGTTATGATCCGTCAGCCTCGTACTTCTCTTCAAATGGAATTGCAGGTAATCGATTTTCGGAATCTTTTTCCAAAAACGATGAGTTTTATAGGTCCCATGTACACCCTTCCACCTGCCGATCCATTCCAGCGATCTGATAGTGACATGCTCAATGGAAATGGACCGAATGGAAACAAAGATGACAAGAATGAGTAAGTTTCCAAATTGAATACATCTTTACACTTTTATTATTCTTCAGAATTAAAGTAGAAGACGATGAAGAAATCATCGATGAAATGGATGAAGAAAACGACGAAGAAGATGATGGAACAGGAAAACGGAAGAAAAGAAAACGTCGTGTTCTTTTCACAAAAGCTCAAACGTATGAATTGGAACGACGATTCCGAACTCAAAAGTATCTGAGTGCACCTGAAAGAGAAGCATTGGCAATGCAAATCAGATTGACTCCGACCCAAGTTAAGATTTGGTTCCAGAATCATAGGTGAGTGAAAGGATGTTGGAACCGTCTGATACAAGTGAGTCAGTTTCAGATACAAGACGAAAAAGAGTCATCAAGATAAACCAATCAATACATCAATACTATCAGCCATGCCGAATGCATTCTCCAGTCAATCTGCATCGACTACATTCCCAACCAGAACGTAAGTATTCTCTGGGGTGTCTTTTTTGGAGGATCTCTTTCAAATTACATTGCTAATTTTTACAGAATGCCCATCCCAATGCTAGTCCGCGGTGATTCTACGGCCCGTTCCTCTGACATCTCTTCCACGTCTCCATACACAGTGGCATTCGGAAGTACGAATTCTGGCTACCTTCCAACGCCTTCTGCCTACCTTCCATCAGCTTCCGGGTACTTTTCAAATGCACCAACAAACGCTTCTTCGTACATGGCCAACACTCAGTGGTGGCCTTCTTAAGTTCTATTTTTCAACCCATGTCAATTCCCGCATTCACATCTCTTTCCCCCTCAAATTGCTCATATTCGTATATTTTCTCCGATCTGTGATCTACACAAACCTATCAGTTCGGATTACCGGTTCTCTTGTTGTTTTAATCATAAATCAAATTCATAAATGTACAACAACTAAGTTTTTCAAGGAATAAAAAAATGATAACAAAAATTTCCCAGTGTTAACCTGTTTTGAAAAAGTTTGACAGCTGAGATCAAACGGTTTTTTTTTCGGTAAGAACTTCTGAGTTCGATTTTGAATGTTTTGTCAACATATTTTGCTCAGTATCAAAAAGTTTTCGACAGGGAAGATGCCCATACACTTGAAATTTGTTTCTTGGAATCTAGGTAATTCAAGCAGTTGCAAAAATTCCAAAAAAAACGAGTTCGATGTTGAATCCCACCGTTATGAATTCCCACATAAACGATGACATCGTAAAAAACAAAAAGCCCACTCACCACAAAGCCCAACAGGTGGTTTTTCTTGAAAATTAATCATCTCAAAAACAGGTGAATATTTTGAAGTGGTTCATGTCATCATCGAACACTCGTTTCGTTTTAAGTCTTCATTTCGTCATCTTCTGTATATTCTTCTCCCACTAATACCTTTCTTACTTCTTTTTCTTGAGAACATTTATAGCTAGGTTACTTTATTTTAAACCCAGACGCTTTTCACTCAGATTCATATTAAAATAGTCTTGCTCTCTGTCATTTTAGGAATTTCAAAAGCTCATTTTTAGTTTTAGGAAAGTTCACATTATCATTTTTATTCGAAGACCAGTTGGTACAACTTTTCTGACTTTTCTGATAGGGTGAAAACTCCGGCTCACTTTCAAAACTTCCTGTTCTGCAAAAAAATGATTTGCTCGTGGGAGTATTTGAAGCATCACGAGTTCTGCTGAAAAAAATTAAGATATTTATTTTAAAATGGTCTTCTTCCATACTGTTACATTGATGTCAATCGCTGTCAATTTAAGATCAATGCAACGACAAACTAGACAGGAAAAAAAGAAATCTAGGCCAAAGAATAAAAAAAAAGGAGAGAGATTGGAGCATTTTCAAGAAAGGAAATGGGTGGTGAGACCAATTGTCCCCTTGCCGAAATGTTAGGTGATCAAAAAGTAGAATGGTGTGTGGTCCTTTCTTTCTTTTTTTTGTGCCATCTCTTCTCGAAAAACAAAGAAAAGGTGGTTTCACGATTTTTAAACTATACGAGCAAGTCTAGGCGACCATGATACTATCAGTTGTTGAAGAGATAAGGAAGTCAGAGAGAAGTATGTCAAAAAGTTAAATACTTTGATGTCATATTTTTCTTTCTCATCTCTTAATGGTTCAAAAGTCCATATGATTGAGCTTTGGGTTCACAGACCAAAGCTTTCAATGTAGTTATCAATGGAAGGTGGATTCATTTTTCACTTATTTCCTCACGATTTCAACTTTAACTCCATCCCTATGCTACTGATCCAAAGTTCGTGTTCCTCCCAAATTCTTTTTTCCCCGTTTGTCAAATTGTTCCTCTCGCATTTTGTCTCCTTTTCTGAAAAGAAGTGAAAACCCAAACTTTTTTGCCTGCTAGTTTTCGTTTTCGTCGTCCTCTCCTTCTTTTCTCGAATCAATGCCTTCGTTTCGCCATCTTCTTCTTCTTCCCACAGCAGTTTTTCGTTTTCCTCTTCTTCCGTCATCTTCATGTTTTTTTTTCTCTCTGTCTGCTTCTCGATTTCTCCTTCATTTTTTCATCTGGCACAAAGGATCTCGGTGCCCCTCTTCTTCTTTTGCTCTGAGAGCCCTTCTCCGCCTTCTTCTTCTTCTTTGGTTTTCCCACTACGTACTCCTAGAGCTATTGAGCACATACATACACGAAACAGCCAGTATTCAGTAGAAAAGAGCAACGACGTCATTTTTGAGAAGAAGCAAGAGAAGATTTTCTTGCATTTTTCAGTTTCACTTTTCAGTCACTTTTCAGTCTTGTTTCTCTGTTTTTTTTCTGTGTCTTTGTTGTTGCTCGCTTCTTTCGAGACAAGTTGCTTTCATGTTTTTCAGCATTTCCATGTTTTTAATGACGTTCCGAATCAGTCAACGAAACGTCTTCTCAGATGTCACCCTTTCTAAGTTAATTCTTGAGAATTTAGATTCTAGTAAATGATATACATCACTTTTTCTGCTTTTTCTTTCCTCCCAAGCGATTTCCGTGGTTTCCGCTCCTACCGGAAATCTTTGACTGAAAAGAAAACGTTTTCCGAATTTTCAGAATAATTTTCATCTAGGCATGCTTTCAGCAATAACTTCCTGTTTTGAGTGTCTGAAGAATAAAAACTGTGTCCCACTCATTATTTCTCCCCCCAAAAAACACAAAGAAGGTGGGAATTCCGAAGGTATCATTTTTCATTTTGAGATATTACTGGGTTGGGAGAGAAAATATTTGAATGAACAATGTAAGACATCGAAATTGTGGGTTTCGTTTACATAAGTGGTGACGTCCTAATACTAGGTATCAATTATTATTAACTGCGTGGGAAGAAGGGTGAATATTGTCGTTCAGGATGATTGTAGTATTCTAGTAAGTGGCTGGTAGAAGTTTCATAGAGTTTATAACATTGTTTCTAGGTGATATACTTCTGAAAAAAACACCTGAACTCTAAAAAATGTTAACACCTGGTTGGTGAGCAGAAAATCAAAATTCTAACATCCAGCTTCTTCTCAATTGTGACCTCTTTTCAACATTCGAAGTTTCAAAGAAGTGAAATGGATACTTCCTTCTTGCTCGCTCTTGATCTTTTATCAAAGTTTCTCAACACGAAGCAAAGCACACTTTTTTCTAAGTTACAGACAAAAGAGCAACCAAGTATTTTCTCTTTCTTTTTTTTTTTGTATTCAGGCCCCGGCAGGCTTTTCGAAGTAGATGAAACATCAGGCATTCTGAAGGCGACACGTTGTACTCTGTCTCTTCTCTTTTTCCTTCTCTTCCTCCTGGTCATCTGAACGAATGAGAATAAGAACGGCGGTCTTTCTCTCCCTTATTTTGTCGTAATTCGATTAGAAGGGAGTGGCCGAATGAAGACTCGAATCATTCCGAGTGTTTCTGCTTCTGAAGATTGAATAGTCCAATTCTTTGCATTTATTGTTTTGTTCTGACCTTGTTAGCTTTCATTGGACTATATGCCTATACTTGTCAAATATTTCTTATTTTGAATTCTTGCCTTTTTAGATAGTATCCCCTATTCAAAAAAATCGCACGGAAAAATCAACTTGATTTGAAATTCTTAAACCCCGCCCACAAGTGTTTTTTCGCAACTCTGCCGCACGCAGTTTTGCAACCTCGCCGCACGTTTTATTTTGTGGCTTTTTCCAATTGGATTTATGGCTTTTTCTTGGAATTACGCGACGAAAATGGCGAAAAAAATCCTAGAAACAAACAATTTGCCTGTTAGAATCGTTCTAGGCGGTTTTTATTTTGTGAAGTCACATTTAAAGGGAAATACGCACGAATAAAGATTTTTGGCGATTTTTCAATGTTTTTCTTGCTGAGCTGTTTTGAAAATTACCCATTATACTTTATTTTTGTAACTTCATGCATTACTTGAATAGTTCAGCAAGAAAAACATTGAAAAATCGCCAAAAATCTTTATTCGTGCGTATTTCCCTTTAAATGTGACTTCACAAAATAAAAACCGCCTAGAACGATTCTAACAGGCAAATTGTTTGTTTCTAGGATTTTTTTCGCCATTTTCGTCGCGTAATTCCAAGAAAAAGCCATAAATCCAATTGGAAAAAGCCACAAAATAAAACGTGCGGCGAGGTTGCAAAACTGCGTGCGGCAGAGTTGCGAAAAAACACTTGTGGGCGGGGTTTAAGAATTTCAAATCAAGTTGATTTTTCCGTGCGATTTTTTTGAATAGGGGATATAAATATTTTGATCGCATCTACAATACCCCGGATGTTTCGAACTATCCGAACTATCAGCCAACCTAATCACCGCCTACCATAGTTTAGTCGGGTCTAGACGATTGAAATAATGTAGAATCACACCAAATGCATAAATCAGTATAATATAGCCCTTCGAGAAATGTTGAATGCCTCACACTTCATTTCGAACACGAGGGATAACTACCGCATTTCTTTTTCTTCGTCATTTCTTATTCCTCTTCTTCACCCTCTCAAAAACTTGCGGTTTCTTGTTTAGTCAACAACTTTTTTTGCTTCTTCTTCTTCAGCGCGATTCGATAAATTGAATTCGAGCCCTCATCTCGATGCTAGCTCCTCGTTGTCCCCTTCCCTTTCTGCTCTCCTTCTTTTCATTTCCTTTCGGCTTTATTCTGCGTCCTTTTTCTCCGTTTTAGCTACGTATGCTTACGTTCTGTCGAATATATGTTTTGTTCCTGGTTTAAATTGACACAAATTCAGACCTTGTCTTAATTTTTTGAAGTTTCCTACCGAATCTTTTAATCAATCAACACCTTTTGGCCAGCATTTCCGTGTTCAGCTCTGAATAAGGCATGCAAGTACGGTCGTTTTTTTGGTGCGTTGCGGCGTCATGGTGATTGCGTACCATTCAAAAAGTTATGGCACATTCGCTTTTTCGAATTTTTCTGTCGAGTTTTGCCCTTTTTTTCTGAAATCTATTACGATTTTTCTACTGAATATCGAAATTAGCAAATTCCTTACTAATTTAGTTCGCTTTAGCACCGTACTGCTTTTGCCAAACGGCGACTCATGAAATCAAATCATGAACCTCCCCAGGTGTTCGCGTATAACCGGGTTGAAATTAAATTAACCAGACCCAAATAAAATAACTTTCTATTCTTCGAAAATATATTTGGTTAGTTAGAAATGTTACTTTTGTTAAAGAGAGGAATTAAACAATTAGATTTCGTCATTTAAAATGCGACCACATTCTAATGATGGTATACTATTTTTCACTCTATCAAACCTAAATGAACAGAAATCATGCTGTTTTAAACAAAAAAAATTCTGGAATGGCGGAGATCTCTACCACACAAGAAGTGTTTGTCTTCCTCAATCTTGTCTGTCGTCTTGGTCGCTTTCCTCTATCGAAACTTTCTGCGTGCAAATCAAATACTTGTACATCTCGTTTCGCTCGTTTGTTCTAGTGAAGTAAAAGAGCA
This sequence comes from Caenorhabditis zanzibari, assembly GCA_963966625.1. Classification (NCBI taxonomy): domain Eukaryota; kingdom Metazoa; phylum Nematoda; class Chromadorea; order Rhabditida; family Rhabditidae; genus Caenorhabditis; species Caenorhabditis zanzibari. The sequence goes on along the minus strand of OZ016472.1, from coordinate 11,012,754 downwards.
CCTCATGCTTTTCAAGCCGTTTTATTGTTGTTTTCTTTCAATCGAAAACCTAGCAGCCCTCGCTTTCTCGTATAGATAAAATGTATCAGGCTTTCTGTGACAAAAGTTCATAAAAAAGACATTTTCGCGAACCTTTTCGTCTTTTTTGATTCCATGACGTCGCAGCTACTGTCAGTACTGTCGTACTAAAAACGCACGTGCCACACCGGGGGGCGATGCAATAACAACGCAAATTGTTTCGGCGAAAGAAGGAAGCAACGGTGGCGAGTTATCGATCAATACGGCGGGCAGCGGTCGTTGGATCGGCGCGCGTTCGTCTCTCGCTCCACTCGTACACTCACACATAGAGACAGGCACATACACATGCGTCTCAGTCCATCGTCACTTTTCGCTCCTCTTTTTATACGCGGCATTTCATCCCGATCTCCTCAATTCCCTCCACGATTGATGAACCCACTTTGCTTGACTACAACCACATGTTTCTTTTCGATTTTTGAAAGCTTATGTTTTCTCTCATCTTCATCGCCACCTCCGTCCTTCTGGTGTAATGTTATCCGCCTGCTGTGATGACGGTGTCGTGTTTATGACATGTTCCCTCACAGGGGTCGTTGATAACGGCAGAGAAAGAGGGAACGGGCGTCGCCACCGTTTTCCGACAAACTATATAGGTGTATAACACAGAATCGTCCGGAGAGAATAAGAGTTAGAGAAGCAACGCCATGTCTGGAGGTGTGATGAGTCACATTTCAAATTTGAGAGACACAGACGTTTAGTGAATATAGTCCCACTTTGCTCCTCGATTTTGTTGTCCTTCCCTACCAGAGTACAAGGCGTCTTCCACTCTTAGTACATCAACAAACTTTTCCATCTTTTTCTTTTTCACATCTGTCAGTTGCCTCGTATTTTAAATAATAAACAATTTGCAAACAATTCTAGAAATGTATTCATTAGACATTAATCCCACTTTCTGATACACTATCTATGATGTTGGTTCGTTTCTTATAATCTGTACCATATCGATATTATTATTTGAATTAGAAATTCTGAAGACTTTCCAATTTCCGCCTTCTCATCGAGTATTTCTCATAAGTTTCTTCTTACCAATATCTGCCGTTATTTTCAATTACTGAATGTCCCACGTTTTCGGCTTTTTCTCACACTAACGTTATCAGATCTTGTTTTTCAGTCACAACGAATATCAGTTGTTGGCCAAGCACACACAAATACATACATCACTTGCCATCCAACAAAAAGTGACCGACTAAAGTCGCAAGGTCCGCTGCAGAAAATGTCAAACGATGGCGATTTAAACATTGACAATCTGATAACCCGACTCCTAGAAGGTAAATTCGATAACTCATCCCGTTGCGAAAACCTTAATTATTACAGTTCGAGGATGCCGTCCTGGGAAACCAGTGACCATGTCAGAGGCAGAGATCCGTGCCCTCTGTCACAAGTCTCGTGAAATATTTCTTTCACAACCGATCCTTCTAGAACTCGAAGCACCGCTCAAGATTTGTGGTAAGTTTTTCTATAATCTTTTTTTTTTTGGAAGGGAAGAACAACTGACTGAGTATTTTTCACTGAAAAAGTATTTTGTTTAGTTTATAGTACTCTTTTTCTATAAACAACTGGGATCGTGAGAGATTAATAGAGGAAAAATCGACACGATTTTCTCGATCTGAAAACAGTTTCAAAGTTGGACTTTAGTGTGGGAGTTTTCAAAAAGAAACTAAATGTCCATTTGCAGGTGACATTCACGGTCAATACAACGACTTGCTTCGTCTTTTCGAATACGGAGGGTTCCCTCCAGAAGCCAACTATCTCTTCCTTGGAGATTATGTCGATCGTGGAAAGCAGAGTTTGGAGACGATCTGTTTGCTGCTCGCTTACAAAGTGAAGTACCCAGAAAATTTCTTCCTTCTCCGTGGAAACCACGAATGCGCTTCAATCAACCGTATATATGGGTTCTACGATGAATGTAAGTTATTTTGTTGTTATTACACGCATAAAAAAGTGAGCAATTCGTAACCGTACTCCTGTGATAAAACTAACGTTCCGGTAACTTTCACCACACGAGTGCGGTGGCGTTTATCTGTTTTTATGCGCCTAATAGCTCTCGCAAATTATATATCTCCTTTTTGCCGGGAATTGAAAGCTTGACTTAAACTCATGAAGTACCAGAGTAATAATCCTATTACTTCGTTACAGGCAAAAGACGTTTCTCAATCAAGCTGTGGAAAACATTCACTGATTGCTTCAACTGTCTCCCAATAGCCGCTCTCATTGATGAAAAGATTTTCTGCTGTCACGGAGGTCTTTCCCCAGATCTTCAAAACATGGAACAAATTCGTCGTGTGATGCGACCAACTGATGTTCCGGACACTGGATTGCTGTGCGATTTGCTGTGGTCCGATCCAGATAAGGATGTGACTGGATGGGGAGAAAATGATAGAGGCGTATCTTTCACATTTGGACCAGACGTGGTGGCTAAGTTTTTGAATCGTCACGATTTGGATCTGATATGCAGAGCACATCAAGTCGTTGAAGATGGTTACGAATTCTTTGCCAAGAGGCAGCTTGTAACACTGTTCTCAGCGCCTAATTATTGTGGAGAGTTCGATAACGCCGGTGGAATGATGAGCGTTGACGAGACGTTAATGTGCAGTTTCCAAGTGAGTGAAAAAAAAACTATGCTAGCTGTAATTTCCAAAAAAAAACTATGATAAAACCAACCTATCTATCTGCTTCAAATCATATTAAAGGAGGATTCCGAGCAAAAATTTTTATTGCTTCAAAATATTTAAAACATAGCGCTGATTCAGAATATCACAACGAAAATGCTCAAAAATGTTTCCCAGGGCCGGAAAACGCCTCAAAGGGGCGAAAAAAGTGCTCCCTTTTAGCCGAGTTTTCTCCAGAGTTTTCTAGGCCACGCCGCAGTAAATGCTTATTATTTGACGGACATGTACAAGTTTTCTCATTATTTCACTGAAAATAGTATTGGATGACACTCTGGCATGTAACTTAACAGATAAATTTGATTGATGTCGCCTAAAAATCACAGGAGAAGCAAAGGAGCACTTCTGGCCCGTTTCGACCCCTTTGACGGCATTTTCTGGCTCCTAGAAACATTTTTGAGCATTTTTGTTGTGATATTCGGAATCAGCGCAAAATTCTGCATCTATTGAAGCAATAAAAATGTTTGCTCGGAATCCTCCTTTAAAGATTGAGCTGGAATATAAACTAAAACAATCGAAAATCGTAACGAAAAGATGAAATAAATAAATAAAAGATTTAAAATGGCTCTGAAACCCCAAAAAACGATTCAAATAGAGCCAAAAATCCAGAAGTTGTCTTTGTTGGTCGTGGCAGAAGTTTCTCCATTAAGAAAAACTCTTGAAACCTTTTGGCGGCCACCATTCACGGCACTGCGTTCAAGACCGTTCATTGGACCACTGCGAGATAACTCCTGGCTGTTCGAACTTTTTTAAATCGTTATTTTTTTCGGAATTTCAAGCCATTTTAACGGTTTTCGTTATTCTTCGAAATCTTTGCTGTTGATTGTATATTTTGAAACAAAAAAAAATTTGCCCAAGACCCTCCTTTAACATTATATTTTTTATTCCTACAAAAGTAGCAGTAACAGAGGTTGTCTTCTTTTTTGAAAAAAATGCCCCAAGTTCCAGTCCATAGAGGTTTTCATTCAAAAACTCCAATTTCCTAATTTTTCAGATTCTGAAACCATCAGAGAAGAAAGCTAAATATCAGTATCAGGGAATGAACAGTGGAAGGCCGGCAGTGGGCGGAGGACGGCCCGGAACGACGGCTGGAAAGAAGTAAACCGATTTAAAAACTAAGAGCTGCTCATTTCTCCCCACTTGTCTCGGATTGTTACTTGTCCTTCCGTTTTGTTTTTCCTGTTCCCAGCTTTTATCTCATTGTGTTCCAATTGTTCTTCTACAATATGCCCCCACGCACCAAACGAGTCTGTAATGCTCTTCTCTTCATTACCCGCTTTCTTCTTCATATGTTCCATTTTCTAGCAACTGTGCTCTATCCGGTAAGGTCTGACTCTGCAGTTTAGCACGATTGCCCTTCTTTCTCTCTCCTTCTGTGTTCTCCAGTTTTTAGTATATTTTTCTTTGAAAATTCTCGACCTGTTCAATTTTCTAGTTGTGAGCCTAACACCGGGATCCGATTCCTCCTTTATATTAAAAGTTGCAGTTTATTTATTCCTTTCAAAGTTTTCAAAAACCCGATCATTCTAAGAATATGAGAATAAACGAGCTCTATTTTTAGATTATTGACTTCAAGCCCTTCCCATGAACCCCAAAACGCACTGATAAATTTATGGTTTTTGTTCTAAAAACGTGAATCTTTTTCGTAAGCTCCATCCGTTCCTTCACCCCATTTCCTTTTCTTTTACTTTCACCCTTCTTCTACTGATTCCAATGAATATATTTTTACCAAATCATTTTTTGTGCGCAAGAACCAGTCACACATACGAATTCTGTCGTGTATGTGTGTTTGGTCAAAGTATTTATAACACTGACTCTTTCAGCGAAAAAAGAGTATGAATCACTGTGTGGTAGTAGTTACTATTCCAGGAATAGAAGGTTTGTTTGAATGGCATATAGAAACCAAGATAAATGAAAAGTAAGCCATTGATTTTGGGACGTCTACTACACAAGTTTACAGAAAAGCCCAGGACGGTCGCTTGTATGAGTTCTTAGATGCCGAAAATCAGTAAAAGAAAAAGTTAAATCAGATCCATGTCCAACAGCTAAATGTCAAAAATATTGGATTTTTTATTCCTGGTTTACGGTAGTCCAGTTGATCCGGTTGGAGTTATCAACGAAGTATTTAGTTTTTAGATGCACTTTTTAGAAGCATCATCCACTTCTGAATATCATTCGTTTTCAGATTTTCATCTATTACTCGAGTACTCAATTATCAGTTCAAAAGTAAGTGTTGTATGTGGTTTGAACGAATCGTTTACTCAACCGAAATTCGATTCGGAGCAAGCAAACAGTGTGTTTGAGCAACATTTCTCAGTTCATCGACTCAAAACTTCGAACATTTTCTCCATCGTTTTTTACCTCCTTCGCAGACTACTTTGAGGAGTTTTTTGAGTATTTCACATGGTAAACATATTGCCACTTTCTTTTTTCTCTTTCTAACTGTTTCGTATTATTTGCCATCGGAAATGTGTTCCAGTCGTTTAGAGGTTAAGCTCCGCCCATTTTGCAGGGAAGAGAAAAAAGGGAGAATCGAGTGACTTGATTTGGATTTTCCCTTGGTTTTATATTTAGATTTAGTCTCTCATGCCATTCGAAGCAAGAGGCTGCGAATTTCTATTAATTTTGATTTTTTGAGTCTTGGTTCTTTTTTTTAAAATATTTATTGGATTCATACTTCCTGGAGCTAGAAACAGTCTTAGTTCAACCACAATTTTACCTGCGGATCTCATACAATTCAAATAGTTCGATATCAACTCGTTCAGAAACGGAAATCTTTGTCCCCTCTCCAAATAAAAAAGAATCCTCTCCACTCTTCATATTGGCAAAGCTTCGGTTTGAATGGTGCTTATTTTGAACAATAACCAACCGTACTTATTGAGTAAATCTCATCTCAATAGCTTTTCACTCTCTCTCTTTTTGTGTACCAAATGGATATTTGAAATACCAGTAAGCTTTTTCCCCCTTTCCTCATCCTCCTATCCGCCTTTTTTTTCTTGTCAATAGTCCACTTCTCGCTGTTCTCTTTCAATTTTACCGCCTCCACTCTTTTGTCCAAATAATTCGTCACTTCATCTCATTTTTTGTCACGTAAATCTCATATCTGAAAGTTTACATTTCAACCAGATCTTTTTCATGTCTCATTTTCTTTTTTTCGGTTTCCGATAGTTATCTACCTTATGTGTCTTCCTTGAAAACCGGGTGTCACCTGACCGGTCCAACCGAATTCATATACGAATTTCGTCAAATTTTTTCTGTCGTTTCTTTGACAACTGAACGAACTAAAAAAGATGAAATCTATGTATTCTTGTGTTCAAACCCGTTTTTTTCTGGTTCTGCAATGAAGAAGAAGAAAATGGTGAAAAAATGGACAAGTAATGGGAAAGTGACCATGGGAAATTGAATTTTTGAGAAGAACGGACGATGATGAGATGTGTAAACGAATAAAAAAATGGAAACAGATTCAGAAGTAGATAAATTGAATTCTCGAACAACTCGAGAATATTTTGAACTTTAACTGCTGTTTCGGATTTGATTGGGGGTGCAAACTTTTTCCGGGTCAAAAATCAAGATTCCGATTAAGGATTCTGGAATGTAGAACTTGATACATTCGTTCCATTGAATCTGGAAAACGCATCTCGGCAATATGATGGCAATAAATTTTTATGATTTGCAATTGAAAAAACTGAAATTTTATGGGTATCCAAACCAGAATATATGGTCGTTTCGATATGTTTGTCTCGAAATGGATTTATTATTTTATTAGTTGAATCCATTCATCCGATGGATGTGTTTTGTAATAGAGTTCATTCCTATTGCATTATTATTTTTCATTCTCAATGAAAATTGTCTTTTGAAAGTAAACCATTGACATGAAAATAACCCAAAATTCCTGTCTCTCATAGTCAGCTGAAAGAACCTTTTTTCTCCAATTTCCATTTCACCTGAACTTTCCCTGGTTCTTCCTTCTTTCCATTGTCCAAGTGGTTTCGGTACTTGACACCCTCCTCCTCTTTTTCCTTCCTTTTTTCCGTTTGCAATCCTTCGATTCGATCTCAATGGCAACAGTATCCAATATCTCTTTTCGATTCTCTTTATTTCACCGGTAACTATCCTTTCCTAATATCTATCATATGATCCAGTTGGTTCGAACAAACTACTTGAGCCTCGAAAGACTGTACAGATCAGAGAGACGCAGATATTTGTTCTTCTGTTTGGTGAAAGGGGCACAAAAAAGAAGACTCCCTCATCGGAGAGAGCACCGCGCGAAACGTGAACCGAGGATTCACGCAAACTCTCATCGTCTGTGTCTCCAAATGACTCGTTTTATGCCGGTTACTGTCTTCCTGTCTTTCTGTCTTACTCTTTTTTCTAATTATACAACATTTTACTCAGTTTACTGACTCCGTTTACCGATTTCCACACAGTTGCTCACTTATTTCGAAAAGTTCAAGAGCATGGTTTGTTGGTTTTTGGAAGCGTTATTTATCCAGTTGGCTGAATCACGCTCTAAAAATCTCTAAAAAAAAAAATTGAATAACAAGAAAATTTCAACTTTTTGAATACAACGACAATCACTAACCATTTCCCTTTCTCCTGATTTCGAAACCAACTTTTAGTCAACAGTATAAAACCACATTTCCAATAATCAATGTTACTTTTTCACCTCTTGCAAGCCAATTTTTTTTTTTGAAGTTCAAAGTACCAATGGCTTTCATACCCTTTCAAGAGAACGTTTTCACTTATCCCTACACTTTCTCTCTCTCTTCCATTTTTTTCATTCAAAAACGAACATTGACTACTTGAGACTCAACACTGATCGCTCAACTCGGATTTGTTCTCCAAAAAGAAGATCATTGTCTCTTTGCTTTTTCAAGTGATCTACACTGTGAAATATGTGCACTTTTACATAATCTCTTGTCTCATCAGTTTTCTTTATCACACATCCAACATCTTTTTCGAGCAATCTTCACAACCCGACCAAAAATAGCATCAGAGGCGAAAGAAAGAACCTAAATCTCATCTTCTTCTCTTTTTTTGCTTCCTCGGTCCGCAACATGAGATGGCATGGGGTGAGGATAAGGATGAAAATTGAAGAAAAAGACGACATCTTCGTCGTCAAATATGATTTTGACATACACCCTGTCCATATTTCTTCTGCTCTTCTTCTTTTCTTTTTTCATATCCGAAAACCTCTCCAAATATAATGATTCATGCGCTTTTCCACTGATTATCTGTATTTAGAAAATCGGATTGAAAACGAAACTCTGTTGCCTTTTTCATTTTCTGTGAAACCAAAATCTCTAGTCATGCTCAATTCTAGTCAGTATTTTTTATTTCTTCTCCCCATCTTCCCTATTTCATTCCTATTTCATTTTCAGCTTACTGATCAGATTACTAATGCAGTGTTTCTCTATAAAAACTGAATGTTGGCTTTGTATTTTCACAATGATAACGCACACTATTTCTCAATTTGTTCAATCTACAGGCTCCACTTCAGAAATTATTAATCAGTGATCAGGAAAATTAGCTTGTTCTGAAATCGTTCGACAAACGTTTACATTCTGATTACAACAACTAAATACAGTTTTCATTGTTCCTCAAAAATGAACACCAACGCAAAGATTCTCTGTGCACATTCCTATAGAAGTGGAATTCCATCTGTAATTCCGTATTATTTTTTAAGCATCAAAACTTCCGACCAAACCCTTTTTTTATTTACTGAAGGATGCTGCTACCTGTCATCATAACTATTACACACCCCCACTTCTTAGTTATCATAAAACTATGACTTTTTAAAAATTTCACCGTTCTAGTCAGCTATAATTCACCTAATATTGTTAAGCGTTTTGAAACCAACGTTCAAATCATAACTTCCTTAAATTTGAGGAGCCACTCATCAACGTATTCGGCTTCTCATAGCTAATTGATCCATAAAATCTAAACTTTCTGAAAATCAAAACTGAAACTAAAGAAATGGTTTGCAAATTTTGCATTTTGAACTGTTCGCACCAAACTTTTTCGAAGAAAACACCCACTCTTTCGGAGTGACCGTCCTCCGCATTTTCGAAATTCAACCGAATGGTCAACTGTGATAAAGAGATTATAATTCCCATGAACTTTTCCAATTTGACGTCATTTGTTTCTTCTTTCTAATTCTTCTCCGCCTTATCTAAGAGACCTTCTTTTAACTCTATGTCTACGTCAGTTTCAGATCAAAACTGTTTTAGTTTCAGCTCAGTTTTATGATAACCCTCCTCAACACATTCTCTTCTTTTGTGATAAGACATTGGGGGTGTACATATGAACTGTTATTATATTCCATGTATATATAAGAAGGTTGAAATTTGAAACTTTTTAGTATTTCATTTTTTTCTGATTAAAACACGAAATCACTGCACGTTGCCACGTTTAACAGAAACTGCAGAATTACAGCTGCTGTAAATCTGGCAAAATGGCTTAGATCACCCTTGTTTTGCCAGATTTACAGCAGATGTGGTTCTGCAATTTCTGCTAAACGTGGCAACATGCGAAAAACTAAAAAGTTTCAAATTTCAACCTTCTTATATCGTCTTTTCTATTCGTTCTTCTATTTTCCATTTTTCCTTATTTTCATTTTCTTTTGATAAGAACACAATATACTCTGGAAGAAATTGAATAACGATCGGAATGTGTTTGAAAAGAAACCAAATGAAGAAAAAAAAGAAAGAGTTGAATGTGTCAACATAAAGAAACAAAAAGCAACACATTGACCACGCCCTTTTCTGAATGCATCACGAACGCTGAAAGTGTCATTCTCTCATTTCTGGAATGACTATTTTTTGGGTCTCGCTTCCTTTGTAACAATAATATTTCGAAATCTTTTTTCTAATACTTCCTTTTCTGTGTTCAGATTGAGCACTCTAACCCAATTGAATTTAGGATCTGGTTTTCACAAATCGATGAAAAGTATTCATTTTAGAACACAGTCCGGAAAGTTCTCCAACTAGCAGTTGTTTGAGTCCCCATCGAATTTCTTGTTTCCAATTGTTACGTTTTAGTTTCATAAACATCTTCTATCGGTCAATATCCGGTACAATACGGTTTCTGAATGGCGGAAAATCGTCAGAGAGTTTCGTGAAAAACAATCGTCGATTGGCACAGTTCTTTTTATTACAGACATAAACTCATATTTTTCTGAAAACAAGTCTAGAAAGTAATATCCTCTCTGCTATAGTTTCTGAGAATACTACCAGAGGAGCGTAGACAAAAATATAATTAATTTGTGTATCCAATCGCTTTGAGTTTTTGTATTGTCTAGAATTCTTGTTAGTTCGTCTAGCGGACTCGACGATAGTCACCAGCCATAATTTGTATTATCAGGTCTGATACAATCTCGTTTACGTAGTCCCGTGATGAGAACTGTGATGCTTCAATATACCACTCCATTTTTAATTTCCGTTACATTACAGTTTCTGACAACCGGAATATCGTCAGAGCTCATTCTCAACAACAAATTTTAATTACGAGTACAGTATCCAATTCTTCCTCCTCCTACTCAATTCCTTCGTCGTTTCTTCTAATTTCCTCTCCGCCCCCGATCTTCGTTCCTTCTCTAATTCTCTTATTCTTCCACACTGTTTCCACTCATCCACGTGTTTTGTTGCGGTGGCTCATAAAAGCATAAAAGCAATTCCAAGTCCTCGAAACGATGCTAAATTTTTTGTCTTTTTTTGCTTTTAGGCACGTTTTTTCTTCATCTCGTGTTCTGTTCTCACTTAATTCTTGATCTTCGCTTCTCGTCAAGCACATATGGTTTTCATTTTACTTCCCACGTGAATTCGTTTGTTAGATGTTGACTTTGTACCCGAAAATCTCATGAAAAAGACTGAAATGTTGCAGAATCGTCCCTTTGAAAATGAAAGAAAAGGAATAAGACGACGTCAAAAAGGACGGAAGTTGATGCTCAATAATCGTTTGCTGCTCATTGCTCACCGCTTTTTCTGGCCAGTTCATTCCATTTTTAGTTTGAAAAAGAAGGGATTACTGTACCAATTCTTCTTTGTCTTTCTGATCCTCAAGCTCTAGTAAATGTGATGATGTATCGTTTTGTGTTTGTTCCAGTGCTCCACTTCCTGCTCTCATTCCTGATGCTTTCCGTATTTTATTGCCCTATTTCGTTCTGTAAGCAAACGGAGCACCCAAAATTCTGAAGGCAAAAAGGGAAGAAGTGGATGACGTCATCACGGACTCGTTTTTCATTTTCAGTCTTTTCCAGGACCCTTTTCTATCAGATTGAAAACAAAGCGCCCGCATGTTTTTTGTTCAGTTATTTTGGTTTTGGTATACTGTGGATCCAAAAATACCAAAAGGATTCAACAACAAAATCTTTCATTAAATGGGTATAAAACCAACAGCTTCCTGCTGAGAAAAGCTGTTTCGAAAGTTCATGCTATAGCATAATGGATTACTTCCGTATTGGCTCCATTCGGAAACTTTTCAACTCACGAAATCCGAAACTATCAGAAATTCCACGATGTGATGATGCAACTGCTTATTGTCTCGAAAAATTTTATTTTAGGAAATGATATCTAGTTAGGAAAATAAACAGTCTGGAAATATGTCTAACTCTAAGTGGGAAGATCTCTAGTTTTTGAAACTCTTGAAACAAATGGCTCTTCCACTCTCGGAACCACAATTTGTCATAGCCTTCTGTCTTAAGAGGAAGGGACAATTGATGAACTTATTCCATCTACGTCATACCTTATTTTCAATGAAGTAGACCATTCTTTCATTAAAACTAAAAAAAAAACAAAAAGAAAAAAGAATAATTGAATTCTTGAAGGTCCCAATGCACTTGACAATAGGCACCCGACCCATCCCAAAATGTGTTCAAAACAACATCTTCTCTTTTCAAAAAAATTCGTTTTTCTCCAAAAAACAACAAAAAAAGAGTTGTGCTTTCATCTTCCCTCATGTTTTCCATTTTCCGTTCGCCTCCATTTTTCACAGATTTCTCATTCTCTCCTCCTATCCTCCAAAAAAAAATGTTTTCAATTGTGTTGCTATCTCATTTTCAACAATTTTTCTCTCTTTTCACACAATTTTTGACAAAAAAGGAATTTCCATTCACCAATAGATGGTGCATGCTTCTCACTCTTGAATATGCATCATCGTTTTTTTCCAATTCATTCACCCTTTTCTATTTCATTCGTTACCCTCGTCAAGAGCCAAAGTTTCAAAGTTCATCGCTCATTTCATCTTTGAGAAAAAGAAGAAGCTCCATTTTTTTTGTGTGTACCCAACTGATTGTCCTGTTCAATGCCACCGAGTTTCACACGCTGTAAAGAGTTCACAAACAAGGTTTTGAGCAGTTCAGAAACACTGGTTTTTGAACAGACTTGCACAGTTTTGAACGAGTTGAATTGATGATAGTTTGAATCTGTTTTCGAAAGAACCCGCGAAATTCATAGATTCTAATGCTTCTGAACAATTCCAACTAGTTTTCTTCGTATTTAGAAGCCTATTTTGAAGTATGGTCAAATTTAAAGGTTGCTATAATTCTAACATCCATCTATCCGAAGTTCTGAAACCGGTTCCGTCTATAAAATTATATTTTTGTGTTTCTAGATAGTTCAAAAACCCGTTCAATCTCTGAATCCTTTTTGAACTCGTTCGTTTGACAATTTCCAAGAGTTAACGTTCAAAAAACTGTTCGGGATTTCCTGTTCTTCCAACTTTTTGTAAGAAATAATGATGTAATCTGTGTGGGTAAGTACATGAGGTACAAAGTCGGTACGAGAGACAGAGAGGTAAATTCACAAACATCGGATTAGCGCGAAATTTTTGTGAGGGTTGACCTCCGATGTCATGTGATTATTTCATTTTCCACCCTCGCAAAAAAAGTTTACCCGCCTGTTGGAAATGGTTTCTGATATTGTGGAAGAACAACGGCCACCTGTTGTTGTTGATCAGTCTGATAACTTTGATCTATGTGTTTTGGATATAGTTTTGAGTAGGATTTACTTCTCGAATTGAGGTTATTTGTTCTGGGAAGTGGTATCAAGTCAATCAAGACAGTAGTTGGGTTACAGCCTTTTATACGATACACAGAAAAATTCAAATTTCAAAGTATTTTTTTCCATCCTTTTTCAGATAATACTGTGAAAAGATACCACTTTAAACCTTTAATTCCTTGCACTTAATACTACTCGAGAAGTATTCTCTTTGTCTACCTCCAAAACCTTATCGGAAATGATTGCAAATTCAAAAATTATTATTTTCCAAACCCATTTGAACACTCTGCTCTTTTTTCCTATTTTCCTCTATTTTCTCATTACATTGTCTTTGTGTCACACGCATCGTTCCTCTGAAACCTGAGCAGCAGATATTCCGAATGTTTTCCAAGTGCTGCTCTAACAAAGAGTCCAGGTCAAAAAACGAAGTAGTCTTGCACACAACAACTAAACTTTCGTTTTATTTCGCTGTTTTTTTGCCTTTTCCTTTTTCTGGAGCAGGAAATGAGGGTGTCGAAGGGGGGAGAAGTGTGTTTCTTCCTCCAAATATCCGGTGTAAATGACCCTCAAAATATTTTTTTTTCAAAGCAAGTGAAAAAACACATTCTGAAAACCCCTTCATTCTATCCTGTTCAAAATTCTGGTCACTTTCTCTACGATCCACCAGGAAGCATTTTTTCGAGTTCAACCGAAAATCTCTTGTTTTCGTGCAATTACTTTCAGTGGATCCCATAATACTTGCATCTCTTAGTTTCAAAACTAACAGCCCCTCATTCTTGTCAGGTGTTGTTTTTTGTTTTCTTTTTTCAGTTATATCAATCCTCCATTTCTATTTTTATGAGGTCCTCATCCAATTGAGCTGTCTGAGATGATGACGTTCAACTTATGCTTTTTGATTTCTTTGAGGGGATCCAGGATCATTATGATTATTTATTCAAAACTTCGTTTCTTTAAAATCTACTAAAACAGATCTTAAGCAAACTTTTTCAAAAATCTGACAAAACCCAAAACCTCAATAGAAATTTTGCTAGACCTCCATTGTTTTGCATCCAAATTTACGACACTGCTGGTCCAAACTTTTTTTACAAGTCAAATGACGTGGCAAAAAAAGGTCGAACCCTCATGATATCCCCTGAGAATGCCCTCCCTTCCTTCTTCTTCTTATTTTTCTACTTCTCACTACACTTCTCCTCCATTTTTTCTCATTTTTTTGCTCTAGATTTTATTTCTTGGACAAGTGTACCTTCTTCCGGGAGTGAACTCAAAAAAAGGAACTCTTCTTCTCCTTTTCTTACATTTTTCCACTTGAATAACTCTTGAGATACAACAAGATTCTTGAAACTAACAAAAATCTACATCAGAATCTCATTATCCTTAAATTTGCTCTTCAATCCATTTTTGCTTTCTGCACGACTTTTCTTATTTCTCCAGCTTCTTTTTCTTTTGATCTAATCATAATTTCTCAAGTACTTCCTTCCTCTACCAAAAAAAGTGTGCTCCAAAGACGTTTGCTCCAAAACACGGTGACCATCTTTCTATTTTTTTGTTCAAAGCCTCTCTTCCATCTTCGTCTTCTTTTTCTTCTGATTCAAGTTCCTTTATAAGAAGATCAAAATGATGTCACGTATACTAAAAAAGAAGACGTCGAAACGGAATGTAGGTAGGAGGATACACTTATAACTTATTCATCTTGATGCGAGAATTCAAGACATCCCCTATCACCGACTCTTCTGTTTTTTGACGTCTTCTTTCTGAGATGAATTTGAATTGAAAAATAAGTGAAGGAGAGAATATGAGATCGAGTAAGAGAACTTCTTGCCGATGCCAGTGCCGATACACTTTTTTCTCAAAACATGTGGCAAATTTGATTCATATACAAAAAGAGCACAGATCGCAGAGGAAACAACTGTCGAAACATGTGTGCCATCGTCTCATTCGATCCAATACACAGAATAAAAATTTTTTGGTTTTGATTCAGTTTTTTGAGATATCTGATTGGACTTTTATAAGAATGAAAGAAACGAGATATATTGCCCCTCTTTCGGATAGTCTGAAAATTCTTGAAAGTCTCAAACGTTCTTTCAAATTCCAATTCGAAATCCAATTTGAGTGAACTTCGCCTGATCGAATTATTTTAATGTACCGTCCAAATAACGGTTTACAAAAGTTTCAGAAAAATCATTAGTTCCGAATCTTGCAACCTTGGTTCTGAAGCGATTAGGTGATTGAGTGTTCACTGAAGAGTGGAACCGTGACTGGTGATAACTTTTGTTTTGAATTTTCAACTTTGAGATTGCACATTTCTATCGAAAATTATTTTGAACACGGATTCTTCCCGATAATCCTACTGATACATGATGTTATTGAAAATCCTGAAATCTAAAATCCTCAAGATTTGAACACTCTCAGATGATTCTTCCGATTTAATTTCTCATTTTTCAACACGTCATTTCTTTTCAAATGTTTTCTTTTTTCAAAAATTCACCAGGCCACCAAGAAGACGGTGAGTCAATTCAGAGCATCTTTTTCTCCTTTTCCAGTTTTTTCCCTATTTCTTCCAAATCGCATTTTCGTTGTGAGCCTGTCAGCACAGCTTCCTGGAGCCGTCATCTGCCACATTTTCATGATGGATCGTTTCATTTTTTCCATCTTATTCCCTATCTCGTTTTTCTTCAAAAGAAAGGCGATTCTCTAGGTGAATTATGCCAAGTCACAATTGAAGGATCCTCTTTTTTCGGCAATTTTTCATTTATTTTTTCTTTATTTTCACTTCCTTGTCTACTCTTCCGATTCTTCGGTGTCACCATAGTTGTCATAAGCTTCAAAAAATGTTTTTGGCTCACACTTCTTCTTTTTTTGCAGTTGAAAGAAAGAGAAAGTTTACTCACTTTTTTTGGTGTTATGAGGAACACGGATCAGAGGACTTTCTGGGTGCTGATACAGACACTTTCAGAAAAAATAACATGAGGTTCAAACATCCAGCAGGATGAAATTCAGTAGTTTGATTTCTTCCTGGTTTCGTATCCGGTTTTCCGTCTGACACCCTGAATTTAAGTTTGCCGAACTTCCGTGAAACCGAAACCTGAAATTTTGTACTCCTTCTCGGCTACTCTCGCCAAGTTTTGTACAGACTCACCACAAGTCTTGCACAAGCCTCCCGCAATTGTTACGTACGCACAGTCCAATAGTTGTGGGAAGTTTGTGCAAGACTTGTGGATCAGCTGGAAAAACCGGCGGCAGCCCTTCCTTTTGTTTTCAATTTCGAAATTTGTTTTATGATGCAAAAACACATTATTGAGTCAATATTATTAAAAAGAACTACCTAAATTACAGAAAAAAGACAAAAAACAAAGAAAAATTTAAAAATTCCTTCCGTCCGATTCCGAAAATGGTGTAGTTGTTCTGGAGAAAGTAATTTTTCGATATTGTTGTCAGTTTCGATATTGTTGTCAGTTTCGATATTGTTGTCAGAACATCATGATTGTCGAAAATCGGAGAATTTTTTCCTGAAAAATTATGATTAAGTCATGTAATCGGAAATCGGTTCATTAAACTCACTATTTTTATACCGTTCGATATACTTCGCCTGTTTTCCACTTTTAATCCGGCTCATCGAAAACTTCCGAGTGTCGGTGTTCTTTCCGTGATAACTGATGTCATTTCTGGAAACTAGTAAAGATGAAAACAATCTGAGCAATTTCCAAAAATAAGTAAGAAAATTGGGGTCAAAATGTAAAAAAATAGACAAAAAAACGAAGGGGAAAATGAAAAATGAACGCATCGGTGATTGCGAAATCAATAAGCTGATTCTTGGCCAAGACTTGTGGGAGTTGTTTTGGACGCCCAAACTTCCATAGTTGGGCCAAGACTTGTGTGATCCTTGACAAACTGTGTTGTGCGCGCTATTATTGTACAAGACTTGTGGCAGCTGAGTCCTATACTTGTGAAAGGTGTAGCCAAGACTTGTATACCCCAACATTGGTACAAGACTTGGCAAGATTTGCCGAGTTCGATTCTAGGTTCAGTCGAAAGTTTCCGTGATGTAAACAACAATCCCAGCTTTATATTTTTAACATAATCTTTCTAAAAAAGGAAAAAAGGGCGTTGAGTTCAGACTACCTATCGTCACATTTTTTTGAAATCTTCTATTTTTGTTCTTGATATTCTAGGAACGATTCATTCTTCGGTTCTCTTTTGTTCTTTCAAGATACTACTAGAGTCTCATAAATATTCCAACCACACAACCGATCGTGCAAAAACATCCAACTGTTCTTTCCAAAACAACCATTTCTCTCTTCAATCCGATCGGTCGCCCACTGACCATCACTATCTTTTCCACCTACACAAATATGCAAATCAGTTCGATTTCTACTCCGTTTTAGGTATGAATCCTAGTAACTGCTGGGAAAAGGTGCTGCCTCGTGTTCTACTTTCGATAATCCAAACGTCCTCTCGGAGACTAATCGTGTACCCCTCCTTACTACTCTTCTCTGCATTTTTCCATGGCTCCGCCCTTTTTTCTCGATTTCCAATACCAGTTTTTTACTCCTTTTCTCTATCAATAAACAGTTTCTAGCCAATACTTTCCTTTCTCCTTCCATCTCCGAATCTATCTGCAGTTTGAAATTTTTCAAATCAGTTTTGCCATTTCTTCGATTTGATGGTGGTCTTCAAATTTGTGGTCATCTCATCACATCACTTCGAAGTCATTTCCCCTTTCCGACCGCGCCCAAAAAAACCTTTCTCTATGTCTGCGTCTCTTCATCAAATCATGATCTCTAATTCATTCAATTTTGATTCACCCTCCGACACCTTCTTGTTGTATTTGTCCATTGCTGTCCAACTTTAGGCCAACAGCATTAAGTTTAATCAGCCATGACCGGGACGTCACCTCATTTTTTACTCAGAACGTTGTCATTTCATCTTCTTTTATTCTTTACCGTATTCCATATTTTTGATTTGCAGCATCAATAAAATCCAGATGATGCGCCGTAAAAACTCATCTTCAAGCTTCGGAGAGCTCAACATTGATCAATTGATTTCGACACTGGTATCAGTGAAACCATGGCACAAGACACTGGATGTGACTGAGAATGAGATTCGGATGGTTTGCGTACTTGCGAGACAAATCTTTATGCATCAGCCAATGCTTCTTGAATTGGAGCCTCCTCTTAAAATCGGAGGTAAGTGAGAAACTCTCTTATACACTGAATCTCAAAATCAAAACTGAAAAGGATCTTTGATTGTATTCTGATTATCTTGAGTCCTAATCCAATTGGAAATTTAAAAAAACACTTATTCATGACACTCTTTTCCTGATTTACTTAAGAAGGATAGTTTCTAATGTGCTCTACTTTAATCTTTGATTTTCAAAATAACTGAGTTTAACAAGGCAACTAAATGATCCTAACATTTATTTATTTCAGGAGACATTCACGGACAATTCGCTGATCTTCTTCGCCTTTTCAATCTTGCCGGATATCCACCAGAGTCCAACTATCTCTTTCTTGGAGATTACGTAGATCGAGGACCGAAAAGTATTGAGGTTTGTCTTTTTACTTTCCAAAAAATATATTCCTCTTCGAAAGGATCATAAATCATGAGTCACTTATTCTTCTCTAAATTTGACGGTCACTCCCGTATGACTGACGTTTTTCTCAACACGATTAACACTATGTTCAATCGTACACCACTCAATTTTCCTTTCAATTCCCCATTCATACCAAAAAAGTATGACAAAAAAAAAAAGTGTGACAAAAAAAAGTGTGACAAAACCGTCCATTTTTTTTCGATGTGAATGGAGGGAATGAATCGCAAAATCGAACTAAAAATCCGATAATTACCAGTTGCCACTATTTTTATAATAGTCTGGCGAATGAGGGAAAAATAAACAGATCAAGAAACAGTGGAAATTTTCAGACGATCGTCTTGTTGTTGTGCTATAAAATAAAGTATCCGAACAACTTTTTCTTGTTGCGTGGCAATCACGAAGTGGCCAACCTCAATAGGATTTATGGATTCTACGATGAATGTAAGTGGCTGGAACGGAAAATGATTCATATTAAAATGAAAACAGATTGGACCAAAGATATAAGGGATGAACTGGATTAGGTAGATGGATTGGGGGAATGATTGGAAATTAAGAAATTATAACGGAATTTGGGGAGAAATATAGATGAGTAGTTGATGGACTGTTGCTCTGCAAGACTATTTTAACATTCAAAACTTCCTGTTTTCAGGCAAAAGACGATACAGTGTGAAGCTGTGGAAATGCTTCCAAGATGTATTCAATTGCATGCCAGTTGCTGCTCTCATCGATAATAAAATATTCTGTTGTCACGGTGGTCTTTCTCCAAATCTTCGCTCTCTAGACCAATTGAAACGACTTTCCCGTCCATGTGATGTTCAAGAAACTGGTCTCTTGTGCGATGTACTCTGGTCAGATCCAGATGCGACAGTTGTTGGATGGGCACCAAATGAAAGAGGTGTCAGTTATGTATTTGGAGTTGATGTTCTTGCTCAATTTTTACAAAAAATGGATTTGGATATTGTGGTTCGAGGGCATCAAGTCGTCGAAGACGGTTATGAATTCTTCGGAAGACGTGGATTGGTTACAGTATTCTCTGCACCGAATTACTGTGGAGAATTTGATAATGCTGGAGCAGTGATGAATGTTGATGAGAATCTATTGTGTTCCTTCCAGGTAAAAATTGAGAATAGAAAAGTTTCATTTTAACATTTTCATGTTTACAGATTCTGAAACCTCAATCACAACTAGTCATGGATGCAGCGATGGCTGAGAAACAGAACAACTTTGTCGCAAATCTCGCAGGAATGGCTAATATCAAAATTGAGCAGAAGCCACAACCAATGATTCAAAAACGATTCCGTCGTGGAATGTTGTAATTATTTTATAGTTCATTATCTGTCTAGTTTCTTTTCCCCCATTCCCCTCTCATTTTTAGCTTTATTTGATTGGAGCAGTTCAGTTTTTCCCCTATTTTCTCACATAATTTTATAATTTTCACCCTGATTTTATCTTTTTCTTCTCTCCGTTCAATCCATCACTTTTTTGTATCGGGTCCCTCGTTTTAATTTGTCCCCCTTTGTTTTCTGTTTAGTTCAATCCCTCTTCCCATCCCATTGCTTTGAAATCATCCGGTTCCCGTTTTCCAAAATCTTTTATCTGTGAAAATCAAGTTTCTCGAGTGACTGTAATTCTGTAATTGTGCATCTGTATTCTCATCTGTATTTGTATTCAATCATCGAAAAACGATATCAACCATATGCATATTCATTTTTGGCCTTTTCTGAAACGCCAATCACCTTCTTCCCTTATTTTCCTATCAGTTTCATTTGTTTCAGAATCAGAAATGTCTCATAATTGTAACTTTTAACTTTAATATTTGAAACCGTTGAAGCGGGTCTTCAATAAAAAAGTGTACATTGGGAAAATATTTCTTCTTTTTTTAATCACAAAAATCAAAAATAAGATTGCAATTGAATTCTAGACTCGCTTTTATGGAGTCTAGAATACACTCACTCGCGCCCTATTTTTATTAGGAACTTGGGCGCGCTTGATGAGAAAACGTTTAACAAGTCCACACTACACCCAAAAAAATACAATAGAATAGTAGCATAAAGCAGAAAAAACAGAATTGAAAAGGTAATACAAAGTCAGAATGAGAATCTTCAGAATTAAGAGAATCTAGACACCCTGATGTCAACGGACCGCCAGCTATCCTGGTCGAATCTAGTGAACACGTATGTCTGTTCGGAAATCCGTGGGAATTAGACATCAGAATGTGGCAAAATGGAAGTTAAGGAATTCAGAAGACGTCAGAATGAGAATCTTCAGAATTAAGAGAATCTAGACACCCTGATGTCAACGGACCGCCAGCTATCCTGGTCGAATCTAGTGAACACGTATGTCTGTTCGGAAATCCGTGGGAATTAGACATCAGAATGTGGCAAAATGGAAGTTAAGGAATTCAGAAAACGTCAGAATGAGAATCTTCAGAATTAAGAGAATCTAGACACCCTGATGTCAACGGACCGCCAGCTATCCTGGTCGAATCTAGTGAACATGTATGTCTGTTCGGAAATCCGTGGGAATTAGACATCAGAATGTGGCAAAAGGGAAGAGGCACAAGGAAAGGAATGTGGTTAAAGAGTGAGGCAGAAGAAAAGAAAATAGGAATGTGGCAAAGGAGAAGTTAGAGATCTCAGGAAGATATCAGAATAGAGAATAAAGTTACTGTTATCAAGTTGTTGTTATGTAGATATGTAGGCGATCATCATTCTTGGCTAGTAGGTGGTCGTGAATCCTCGGCTGGCCAAATCCTGAAAACGTCAATTCTAGAATTCAGATCGAAACTGCGAAACGAGAAACATACTTATTTTAGAAGTTCTTGGTTTCCAAGTAGAAGTTGAGGTTTTGCGAGTACTGATCTTTTCTGATTCTTTGATTTTCCCTAGACTGCCAAATTTCAAAACGTGGCAAGAAAAAATGGATTAGGGGGAGGTCACGAAGAATTGTTGACCTTTTCAAAATTTGATCGTGGATTTCATCTGAATATCAACCCCTTCTCGATCTGAAATTAAAACTGCAAAAAAACGTGTAAAAAATAAATAAAAAAGTTCACATTTTTATCATAAAAACTTTATGCGATTATTTCGTTTTAGGTTTCCAGCCGACCGACAGAACAAATTTTGATTTATCTATCAAATTTGTAGAAAATTTAAGTGAATGATGAAAGTATATTTTGGATGAATCAAGCATAATCATACTTTCTTCAATCAAATTGTCCCCAATATCCGTTGATTTTGACATTATTCGAATTCTCAAAAGTGTTTACTGTGAGCAAGAATTGCTCTAAGGAATCGTCAGAAAACAAATATTGTGGTGTCGCAATATTTCGTAAAATTGAACTTGTTCCTCATTGCCAGACAAATACATCATTTGCTAGTTGTCACGTGAAATTGATGTTCTAACTGTTTGATGAATCAGATGTTCAGATTTGTGATCATGTTATAACATATAGATGATCTTAAGAGCAACGCAAAAACATACCTTTAATAATTGTTTTTTTAATGAAATGTGTCATAAGAGAAATGTCAAAATAGATGTATTGTAAAAAGTTAAATGAAACCTTTAGTTGAAGTGATTCTGTACGATCTTGTTTCTGGAAGTTGTCTGCTGAAAACGTCGTATTTTCTTAGTAATTTCTTCATACATACAGCTTAGATTGTGCAATCTTGGTCTACTTCATACAAAAAAATTGGAAAGCCCCGGGTTAAAAACGTTTAGTCGTCTTGTAAATGAAAATTTTCAAGAAGGCAACGAATCTAAAATAAAATCATGACTTTGCAGTCCACATGTATAAATATGCAACAGTGTTTCTGAAACATTCAAAATCCCTAATATGTTGCATTCCCTCTCTCAATTTTTTCACATCTTTTCACTTTTCAATTCTAAAGTTTGATTCTGACAACTTGAATGGAGATAAAAGTTCAAATTGACAGCTCTCTGACTTTTTCTTTGGTCAGACACGTGATTTTACATTTGATCATTCTACATTCTTCTGTGATTCTTCCTGAAGTTTTTACAACATGGAGCCTCTCTTGATTGACATTTTCGGGTAACTTTAGTCTTCGAGTTCCCTTGCACACCTTTTACGTTGCCTTCCCTACAGTAGCAATAAAAATAATTCCGTTAGCCTACAATGCCGTTGAGATCATTGAAACAAAGTAATATCCAGGGCAATTGTCCTCGAACCATTTGCCGCTATCTATAATTATCTTCCTAAGAGATCTACCCGTCTCTAGTATGTACATCTTCAACGATAAGCTAGAGACAATATGCAAATGCATTTTAAAGGTCACAGAAAATACGCTTTTGTGTAGTTCGGTTTTGGCGTGAGGGCTGTGACCGTAGTTTGGAATAGTATAAAGTATATGGGCAATCACGACAACAGACATATTTGAATTTAAAAAGGTTGAAGATTCCTGAACGACGAAACTATAATATACTTCCCAAAGTACAATTCCTAAAAATCGTGATGGTGTTCGAGTAAACTTTCAGTTGCATCATCACTTCATTCATTTTGAAAGAAACAGAGAACTCCAGAGTTCGTTTTCAAATATGAATGTATTTTTGTTTGTGTTCGCCTTTTCTGACACTTTTCTCTTCGGTCCCTTCTCAATTTCGGAAGCCTTTTTTTCCATAGTATTCTCAAGAACGTGAGCTTCATCAGATCCCTCGTTCAATTTCCGCTGCCGTTATAAATTTCCTTTGTGTATAATTCAAGTGGCTCTTTCTTTTTCCCAGACAAGTCACATGCACGGCTCACACAGTCAGAAGAACAACGTGTTTCGTTGCTGGGGGGAACGGCGACGGGAGAAATCACATGACGGGAGAGAAAAAACATTCAGAATTCGTCTCGTGAGCTCAAATGGGAAAGAAAGCTTCAAAACGCCCTCGTAGGCATGAATTATGTCTGTTAGTTGTTTCTTTCCTATATGGGAGGACATGGAGACTGAAAATCAAAGAGCATCGAAAAGAATGGAATTGACAATGAGATGAAAGTTTGGAGGTGAAACATTCAAAATGAATAAAGAGATAAAAAGAACTGATGTCACGAAAGGATCACTTTCGATTACTAACGAATTGAAGCACATCAGAATAATTTTCGTTTTCACGAACACTCCTGGAGATATCCGTCTTTATTTAGATCCCTTCTTGCCTTGAATTATAAACTTAGTTTCGGGCTCGCTTCTCATGATCACAATTTAACAATTCTCACACCTTGCTTTTGACCTTTGAAGGAACCTTTCTATTCGGGATATTTCCCAGAAAACCTATATTCTGTGGAAGAAAGTTAAAGTTTAGTCAATGTGATAACTTCTTCAAGTATGTTTCTCGAAATTTCATGCAATATCTTCTAACCCTTTGTCAGTCAAAACCCTTCAACAGAAACCTGAAAGTGCGCAGTTGTTAATCATAGTTTCGACGAACTCAAATTTCAAAACAAAAACAAGATTTCGAAATGTGTCATCATTCTGGAGAAGTGGAAT
This sequence comes from Caenorhabditis zanzibari, assembly GCA_963966625.1. Lineage (NCBI taxonomy): Eukaryota > Metazoa > Nematoda > Chromadorea > Rhabditida > Rhabditidae > Caenorhabditis > Caenorhabditis zanzibari. The sequence goes on along the minus strand of OZ016472.1, from coordinate 10,988,942 downwards.
TCGAGACACTCCTCGGTCACACATTTTGTCACATTTTCCCATAGTCATCATGATCCAGTAAGATGATTGTTTACCTTAAAATTACAAAACACACAAAACAGATCACAGATATTTGTTGTGGACTTAAAGGATTTATTAATGTACTATACATGGATCAACTTACTCAAACATCAAGTACGACGGGAATTGGATAACCGTTATAATCCGAATGTAATTGCGTTATAAGCAGTTTCAAGTTGAACGAAAAACGCGAAGCGTTTTGTGACCGGTATTTGGGAATTCCATAGTCATTCGAGTATGAGAAAGTGTTCAGAATCTATGGAGAAAGATGAGAAGAAACATGGAGAAGGTTCTGAAATCCACTATCCATTGTTATCGACAAATTCTAGATGTTCTTAGATTAGAACTTTACATCTATCAAAAGACAATACGATATCAAAAACATTCGAAAATTCAAAGATTACCACTTTCAAAAATTTAATCTCTAATTCGATTCCTGGGATTCAAATCCCTTTTGCTCTAAAACTCTCCAATAATATGTTTATCATTTGGAAAAATGGGAATCTCTGTTCGTGGAACTCTTATTTTCAGATTACATCCCCTGAATTCTGAAAACAAGAAAAGTACTATTCAATGCTGGAGAGTACCTGCCATCTGACAGTTTTGTACTTTATATCACTGGAACTCAGTACGATTTCCGAGTCTCCAGACATAATCCTCTTGTTCTATTTTTCGTATTTTACCATCACACAAACTCAACAACGGAGAGAATGAACTTTTCAGAATCCATTCCTGAAATTTTACAGTTTTATGATTTATGAATAAAATGCGAAATCGTACAAAGAAAAGGTAGCAATCCATCTGAAAATATTAGAATATGAACATAGGGTAACTACCTGAGAAAGGGAGGAGAGAGGGAGGAGTATGCTACCGTAATTACTAGTTTTCAATTACAGTAGAAAACAAACTACAAAAAAGGATTTGAAACTTACGAGCCTTAATACTATTATGAAAAATGCATTATCGTTGTTTTTAAAAGACAATTTCGAACTGATAATATTATACCTTCGCCGACCCCTGAGCCTCCGCAACAACGACACTCCGCGATTACGCATTGCGCGCTGTTTACCATAACTCGACAAAATTCAACAAATGAATATTTTTCAGCCAGTTTTATCAATGTTTTTCGATAATTTTGTTAATTTTACAGAGTTTTTCTTTGAAAATTTTATTAATGAATCATTTTGAGTGCTCCGAGTAGCTTTTTGCTCGTTGAGTTTGACAAATGGGTGCAGTTTTGGGGGGTAAATCGGACGTTTTAGAGAAAGGTGAGTTTCAAACGGTAAGTGAGGAGTCAAACGATATCGAATGGAGCAATTCTGAAAGAGTCGAAGATTTAAAAGCATAGAGGTAAAGAAAAATGATTTATTTTTATTGTTTGCAACAAAAATCAGTTTTTCAGATGACACAGTGAGAGAAAATCAGACATCAAAGCAAATCTTGTCAATAATTTATCAAAAATGTATTCTTCTGAATCTCCGAACACCAGGATCATCTTCCCATTAATATTCGCGGTTACAAATTGATTGGTGTTGTCAATAGGATTATTTCCTCTCGCTCGTCCTTTTGTCATCTGAAAAACTGATTTTTGTTGCAAACAATAAAAATAAATCATTTTTCTTTACCTCTATGCTTTTAAATCTTCGACTCTTTCAGAATTGCTCCATTCGATATCGTTTGACTCCTCACTTACCGTTTGAAACTCACCTTTCTCTAAAACGTCCGATTTACCCCCCAAAACTGCACCCATTTGTCAAACTCAACGAGCAAAAAGCTACTCGGAGCACTCAAAATGATTCATTAATAAAATTTTCAAAGAAAAACTCTGAAAAATTAACAAAATTATCGAAAAACATTGATAAAACTGGCTGAAAAATATTCATTTGTTGAATTTTGTCGAGTTATGGTAAACAGCGCGCAATGCGTAATCGCGGAGTGTCGTTGTTGCGGAGGCTCAGGGGTCGGCGAAGGTATAATATGTGAAAAGCGGCTGGCACTCTATTTTTAGCCTGGAAGGTGCTGCTCATAAGAAAAAAAAAAGTTTTTCTTTGTGTTTCTAAATTCATTTTTAGAAGTCATTATGTCATGAATCATGTGATTTCCATGCGGTGGCCAATCTTTCTGGGACCTTTAAATTAGTTGAGGAAAAAATACTTTTAAAGAGTTCTCGTTTTTTTGTGTTGGGGGATAGAAAAGATTGTGTTGGGCGATAGAAGACAATGCCAAACAGAGAGTACCGAAGACCTGAAATAAATTATTCGAATTTAGAATTTAGAATTTCCCTCAAAAACGGCAACCATCTATTTTTAAAAGTGCATTAATTTGAGAGTCCCCTCTTTCTTCTCTAAAAGTACAACCGAGTGAAGAGAATTCAAAAACATTCCCATCAAATGTCCTTTATGTACAACACCATCATTCGTTTCAATTGTCACTATTAAATCGACACTGAAAACCGAACGACGTCCTCTTCTCTTCCAAATACTCATTCTGATCGTCATCACTGGATATCCAAAACTAGACGATTCTGATGATGACGTCGCTGAACGTCGCGACTTTTTTGGAAGCCGCGTCACATCGAATTCCACGCAGACAAAGATTCGCTGAAGAATCGCCAACCGACGATCACAGTTCAAGTCATTCGGAACGAATCATCGAATTAGGATCTCCAACTTTGATGTGACTCATCTCTTCCAAATTCCATTCAATTTTTCTTTAGATGTTTGCAAATGCAAAAGTACAGTTTACATTCATAAATAAAATTATTTATTCGCACATTTTTTGGCATTTTTGGTTTTTTTCAATAAACTTCTGGTTTTCAACATTGTGATTGCGAGAAAAAATGTCATAAAGCCGATAGCGACATCATCAGAGGTTGTAATACATTCGATAAAGTCTTCTTAGACAGGGTGAAAAGAGATGGATATGAGCAAATAACAGACAATCGGTACTGGAACTGGTGGGGGATGCGGATAGAAAAGACATTAACCGGGACAAGGAATTTTGAAAGGGGAAATGGGAAAGTTCTGGGTTATAAACATGGCGAGCCTCTCCGTTATAGTTCTGGAAGGCTGGACCAAATGAAAATGAGGAGAAAGTTCGATTAAAACCATCATAACACAACGTACAATTCTTCGGGTGAGGCGTCAATGAGCAGCAAAGTAGGTAAGAGCAATCGGGAGTCAATAACAAGTGGATGGGATTTTAACATAAACTGGATACTGTACATAAATACTAGGGTCCTAGGAGAATACAAATGAAAACCTTCCTGGGGAAGGAAGGCCTTCTCAAGTCAGCCTTTGAGAATGGAAGAAAGAAAGAGTTTCCCTATAATTAGACGTCTGTATAATACAGGGTAACAAAAAACGATTAGGAGGAGAGAAGGCGTTGACTTGGTCACACTCTTAAACTTAAAACTTTGAAAAATATACAAAAAAAAATAATTAGAAACATTCTCTGTGGGCAGGATAATTTGCTGCAACATTTCACGACGACGACTCTAGAGAAGCTATCGTATCATGACGATCATACATAAAAGTGAGAAAGAGAAAATATATAATCTTTTCAAATATATATGTCATGGTAGAGATATTGTGGGAGTGTGGTTGAAGGGTGCGAGAAGAGAGCTCTTTGTGTGGAGGTGATGATGATTAGGGAACAATAAAGCCAAAAATGTGGAACTTCAACAAACCAATATTTACATGTGTTGTATATATACAAAAGGGGAAGGGAAAGAAGAAGCAGCAGCAGGTGCACTGTTTAGCTTGATGTGCCCAAAAAACTGACGATTCGAGTAAACACGTTACTTCCAGCATTCTCTCGGCATCCTGTCATTTGACATGGATCGTGGGAGAGTGGGCGTCCAACTGAAAGATAGAGGAGTTAATAAAACGTTTGAAAGTAATGCGTTGGGGATCATAAATGTTGGGAATCAAGAAAATTGTAACTTACGTTGGCGGCTGTTATTATTGGTGGGAATAGGCGACACTGGCTTGAGTGTAGACGAAATTTTGCGAATCGGAGATGTGATGACAGATGCGGCAGACTGTGGACGTGCAAGACGAGTCGTGGAAGGAGCTGGCGACAGAGTTTGAATTGGTTGTGGTGATACTTGCTTTTCGATTGTCAGTACCATTTTTCTGAAATAATAAATTTATTAATGAATTTGGAAAATAAGCGACAAAACCCACCTTGACGGTTTGCAATATCTGAAGGCAATGAGGAAACGACGATCCTTTGGATGTGGGATTTTACAAATTCTCTCGAGAACAACAGAGTGCTCGTTTTGTTCGTTTCCAAATGACCTGTTGGCTGGACTGCGTGGAGGACGCTTCTCGATTATATCATGGAGACGTTCGATGAGGTCCATGAATTCGTTATACTTGTAGGATCCACCATCAATTGATATTTGTTTGAAAATGACAGGCTTCTCCATCTTCAGCCAGGCTTGGACGACGGCGTAGAGATTGTGTGGACGGAACTCTTGGCATCCAACCAAATGAACAGAAATACGTTTCCGTTCCGCATCAGGAAGACTCATCCAGTCGACGAAAAGCTTTTCATGCACCAAAACGCTCTGTCTGCTTTGCGGCTGAACAACAGTCAATCGGTGGATGTTTCCCAAGTTCATCAAATCGTGCATGAAAACTGCCGTTGCAGATTGGACGTGATCGAAAGTAAGTGCACGCAAATTCGGACGCATTAAAGACAGGAAATAGAAGATGGTGACTGGAGGACGAGCTCCATAACAGACCGAGTCCTTGAAAATGAAATGAGCATTTCGAAGTCCGGACAGTCTTTCGACAAGTCGTTCGATACGTCCAGCAGATTGAATTCTCATCTCAGCTTTAGTTTCTTCTGTCAGCTCGATGATTTGGCATTCTTGCAGTGCCGCTGCCGCAGCGTTTTCCCGATTATGATTCTCATAGTAGGCTGTTCTTCCTTTATATGAGCTCGGTGACATTGGATCCTCAATCTTTTCGCGTTCGAGGAAAGAGCAAAAGTTCTTGAAAAACACCTCAGTCACATCATACTCTTGGAGCCATGGTCCGAAATCGAAATCGAATGCCCAATTAGGCTTACATGTATCAGTATATTGATCACTGATGAATGAGGTGGCCTTAGAATGAAATCCTGAGCTATTTTCGGAGGATGTGGAAGATTTGGTACGATCGCTTATATTCCTTCTGCGATCTCTCTTCTGTTCTGTTTGTTGTTGCCTGGTCTTGGTTTTTGAGCTCGAGCCAAGACTATCGTTATCAGAGGAAGACGTTGATGCGATTGAGGATGATGATGCTGATCCAGCATCGGAAGACTCACTGTTTTTGGAAGTTCTGCCAAGTCGGGTAGATGTTAAGGTACTGACACCCTCCAAAATAGCACGTCTTCGGTCACAAATGAAGATTTTCGCTGTCTGGTTGGATCGAATCGATTCATGTTCATCATCTTTATCTTCGATGTACTCGCGCAGCTGCTTGCTGGCTAATGCACAGCGTGTCATGTCGGTAGGAGAGCAGCTGAAAAATGGTTTCTTAGTAAAATTGAATGAGAAGAATTAAGAATACATGAGCGAATATAAGGAGAAATTATTTTACGAAAGACCGGTAAGTTTAATAGGGAGTTTTCCGATGGAAAATATTTTTAAAAAATTATCTCTATTCAGTTAACCAAGACACTGTTCTAATGCATTTCGGAATTCGTTAAATGAGAATTTGCAAACAAAAAGCAAATGGAATGACTGAAAAATAAAAACGTGCCGAGGATTTCAGAAGAGGTACGAGAAGTCATGAGGATTCAGAAGACTCGTGACAACGAACACGAGAATGCATCGGGCGCAGCCAGCGCGCGCAACGCGGAAAAACAAGAAATGAATATGTGATTAGTGGGCGAATACGACGACGTTGACTACAAGAAGAAGAAGAAGCAGAAGAAGCAGTCTAAAGAAAAGAAAAAGCAGACGAACGGAGGGAGTGAGAAGGGGTGGAGCATTTGGCAGGATGCCAACAACTTTGTTGTTTTTGCGATGAGCCATGAGACTGGTACTACAACTAGATGGACCACCCCACAACAAAAATATGATGGAGTAGAAGATGTTAAAGAAGAAGAAGAAGAAACAAGAAGGGATGAAGATTGTTGAATCGAGGATACATCACGAAAAAACTTAGACCTCCCATAAGTTAGAATACTTTTCTCCTGGGTCCCGCCCCCATTTTCGCCATTTTACGAAACGTTTCGAAATTTGCACAGACCAATAGGAATGGGCGGTCTTCAAAAGTTAGAGAATATAAAAACGAAGAGAAGGTGGATGGGCGGGAACGAAATAGTGGGTGGAGTCCCGGTCAGGAAGAAAAAAAAGAGAAAGAAACATTGGAATGCCGGAGGAGAGAAAGGAGAGAATGAAGAGAAGGAGGCGGTAAAGAAGCGGCAGACGGGTGCGCGCTTGTCTCGCGCGCACGTGACCGGACGGAGGGAGGATTTCGAAAGCCTGGCACGATGCCAAGCCGCAATTATAACACGTCAGTGAACGAGTGGGGTGGGTGCGTGCGAGTGCGGGAGGGAAGACAGATGACGTCGTGCTTATAAAAAACATGTGTGAGACGAGGATGAAGTGGAGAAGGAGGCAGAAATGAATATGAGACTGTGGATTGCGCAAGACTATAAGAATAGAACAAAAGTTCTCCACTGCAAAAAGTTCTCCAGTTCTCCAATGAATAAAAATCAGTCAAACTGCGCAGTGTTTAAGTGACGTCTGATTGACATCTGAATATTTCCACATTAGTTATGATGAGGAGAGGGTATCAATGAGGAATTTCTTTGCTTTTATTCACATCATAATAAAGAGATGAAAAATGAAGTCGCGGACGTCATCACGGATTGGAAGACAACAAAAAGCGCCGAAGACCAATTCATTATCTAGATATTCGGATGAATTCCTTTCTCATGACTGTACATAAGGAAATAGGAAGCAAATGTGGATACGAAGAAAACATAATGGAATGTGGATTCAGAAAAAAGTTTAGTATCCGGGAACAGAGAAAGTAGCAACAATGAAAGGATAGAAATAGGAGAAAACTATATTATAGGAATGTTCGGAAAAGAGAGATAATCAATAGAGTTAATCTCTTTGTAGATGTATTTGCAATTCAAAAAGGACTTGCGGGAAAAGAGATGGAAAAGTGGAGGTGTGCGGGAATCATAAAGAGAGACCAATCATAAGCAATCAAAGAGATCACCCTGTGTTTGCAACAAATTGAGAAAATGCAGGCGGAACTGACAGTCGAAAACGAAGAGGGGTGAATGAGCCAAGGCAGGAAAAGAACCTGTCTTCACCACGGGAATCGGTCAGATAGGTCAGCTGAGAGGGATTCTGCGGAGCGCGGCGCCCGAAAATAAGAGAAAAAAGAGAGAACACCGAAAAAGAACAAAAAAAAGGTGCGCACACGAACAAATTCTTTCACTTTTCTCTCCCTCCCTCTTTCTCTCTCAGCTGACAAATGCGCAAAATAAGAAAGGGCTTGAGGGGAGGAGAAAAAGGACAATTGTATGGGTGTGTCCTGGGAAAGTGGGTGGGACACGGGTGTCCAGCAGTGAATAGAAGTGAGCAGCAGTCCGTCAGTCAAATCCTCCCGCGCGAGCGAGAGCCCCGTGAGCACAACTGCATTCCTAGAGTGTGGTGGGTAGTGCGTACACACACACAAAGTCCTTTGAAAGACACTCGACCGGCTGAGCGAAAGAGAGGCGGGGCTTCCTCACCGGCTGATAGGAAAGAATGAGGAAGGTCAGGAAGGAGACACCCATCTTCTTTTCGAACGGCACCTCCTCTCACCAAGGACAGTGCCACTGCTTCAGACGGCAGATGGTAGAAGAAGAAGAAGAAAAAGAGGAGGATTGTCGCGGGAAATAAGAAAGAAGATGAGAAAGAAAATAGGAAGAGTAGAAGAAACGAGGGATGGTTGGGGGCGTGGCCTGGTACCACCTGCGTGAAAGCATCGTTTCCCGCGCGCACGCGCACGGGAAGAAAGACCACAGAGTGGTACGTCTTCTTCTTTTTTTCTGGTTTTCTCCAGCTGGGTGGTCTGTGTTCGACGCGTGACTTTTCGCCCTTGGCGTCGTGCCCGGTATCGGATTCACTTGCACCGTCTCCACGATTTCTACGGTAACGGAAGAGACGATAAGAAGCAAATAATAGCAATTTACATCGACACCTTCCAATTGGCCACAGGAAGAAAAAACGAAATGAGAATGGGAGGAAGTTATTGCTGGTTGGCGGCCGTCCGACACTCACAGACCGACTTGCACTTTTAGCATGTACTTTTGTAGGCGCCACCTCCTTCGCCATTTCTCCCGTTAGAATAAAGACACATAAATCGTCAGGGCCCGTCGAAATGTGAAAGCCGGGCGTCGTTTTGGCTGCCTCTAACACATAAAACTGCCTATCGAGTGGAGACTGGGAGGTCTACGTCCCTTTCAGTGAGTATCGGGCGGTGAGGATCTTTTACAGTAGAAAGTGTGAAAAGAGGATTTGGCGAGACCGTGACTAATACCAAAAAGAGCGACGATGAATGCCGATTAAGATGAGATTCACACTACCACATGTAAATAAGTGTCGAATACGTAGAGATAGATATGGTGGGGTTCAGTAGAACAACAGGAAGTATTGGCCAAGTGCCAAGATCCGATTATAACGGACGCGTTTTCAATATGTGACAACTGAGGGTTAGAATAGAAAATTTCCAAAGAAAAATGAAAATCAGGGGAGCAATGAGCAAAATGTATAAACAAGATATAGCCATCTATGAACATTCTTTTAATCCAAGTCTGCTACTGAACACAATATTAGTGATTTTCGAATTTCGTAAAAATACGGAAATCGGGCTTCTTTCTGGACTTTAGTCACGCGCGTCCTAGTCAGCTCTCACGAAGTCCACTCTCATTTCCAATTCAGAAATCAAACTGGGTAACTTGAACCACGCGATTTTTAAAAATAAAGGTCAAATCAAAAGTCGCGAACGGAGGCTCTCAGATCCGCGCGGCAGTGCAAACTGTCCTCTAAGAGCAAAGGACGAAGAACACTGTGCTGACACGCCCACTTCGAATTTAGTCCTCTTGCACACACACACAGGCACACACAAGAGGAATGTGTGTATGCGGGCTCGTTTGATTTGGAACGAAGCCAAGTGGGGGAAGAGAGGCGGAGATTTAGACGTAAAGGTTATACAAATAGAAGTCGAGAAGTCAGCAACATCGGTAGAGAAGGGAGAGCTCTAGAACACAGTGTATTAGCTGCGCTGTGGTATGTCAATTAATGTGTGCATTCCAATTTGGCACTGATCAAGCTTATGAAAAGAATAGCCGACGGATATTTGTATGCTTCCTACTAGTGCCGCTTCCGATCTACTCGAAGCGGTCCTCTTGTCTCGGATTACGGCTACAGTAATCGGGAAGATACATCAGCAACATTGCTGGGCAAACTTACTATGAGGCACCTGACATAGTTCATCATCACTTCTAGTACAGATTATGACAGCTGCTACTACTGATGAGGCATGACGAAGGTCGAAAAAAGAAGATCCCAACAAGATGAATCTTACGAGATCAGAGTTCTGACCTATCGAGCATAAAAAGAGATAGGAAGAATCGAGAACTTTTTTCACTTACGGAGACTAAACTAAAAACGAAATGATACAACAGAAAACGGATCAGGAGATGAGCAAGAAAGAGAGATCGAAGTGATATGAGAAGATGCTTTACACTCTCTTTCCCGGAGCCGTATTCTCCACCTCTATCTCTTTCTTCGTCAACAACTGAACCAACTAACCCAGAAACTATTTCAAAGATGCGGGAGCATCATCAGCACTCCTTGGAGTAGAAATGATGAAAAAAGATGAAGAAAAGAGAACAACTCATCAATCACATGACTTTTGAGGCCCCACCCACCCGGTGCAAAACTTTCTTCCCACTTCGAATCCCCTTCTCCTTCCGGGCCGCCATGATGGCGATGATGACGAGGCGTTAAAAGTACGAGGACAGCGAGCCAATAGTCTTCATGATACCGCCAAAAAAGAGAATAGAGCACAATACACAAAGTGCGATGGGTGAAGAGGGTGCGCAAAAAATAAAGAAAGCGAGAGTTGCACTATTAATATTACTACTAGTACGTAGTATACCGTACTGTTTGTACTTTTGTCTCTGATTCTCTCTATCCCTTCGATAGTTTGTTTGTACTTGTTGGAAGGTGCCAGGTGGTGGCAAGCACCGTTCGGCGTCTCGGCGCCAGGACCTGCGCAGTGGACCCAGAGCGAAGAAAGTTCAGAGAAGTGGAGAATGAGCGAAAGTAAGATTCGGAGAAATGCAACATTTCAAGTGGCTAGCACTTTCTTTCACATGCGCAAAAACTGTCTCGCGAGAAAAAAAAGAAAGAAAAGGCGAAAAGATATAGCTTGGTAACAGAAACTCCACGATAAAAAAGGGATTCCCTATAGCTGAGATGAAAGACAGTGCACGTGACAGGAGTGTGTCTGTATTTTCTTGCCTCCGCTGCTAGAAAGAGACATAGATATAAAGAGACAAAGTGAGAGAAAACGAGTGACAGTGTGCTGAATCAGACATTGACATTGTGTTGATACTACACCGGCTGACAGTCAGCTGATTGGTAAGAGGAGGGGGTAATAAGGGAAAGCAACAGCAATAGCATAGACACGATACATCATAAGAAACCCCCCTTCTTGTGTCATCGCCCTCCTAGTTTTACAAAAGAAAACAAGCGAGACACTGCCCAGCTGATGATCGCCGTGAGATGATTCTGATTATTAGGGCTAGTAAGGCAAAGTTTGAAAGGGAAGGGCAACCGCTCTAGAAAAGGAAACGCGGAAGAAGACAGAAAACATTCGACGGAAGGGGAAGTTCATCTTTGGGTGTATTCCTGATTTGCGGAAGATCGCTAAATTAGCGCTTTATGATCTCACAAGAATTCACCGACCTTCATCCTTTCATATCTGTCAATTTTGCGATAAGGACACAAAAGTACAGTATAATCTGAGTTGTATGTCGTAACCGTCCACGACCTCATATCTTTCATCTATGATACTATCTGCGCGTAATCTATGCGGAGGTCCCTCTCATCAAACGTTGCATACTCTTGATTTATTACTTTGGTCTTCTGATCCTGAAGAAAGGGGATTCCCCTTTTTTCTAGACGGAGTAGACAATGACAGAATAATAAAAGTTGCGCTTTGCGAATGAATGGATCAGTTGGTGGAGCGCAAGGTGGGTTCGTGGAGTACGAAATATTTCGGTGACAGTTGTACCTTTAGAATCCCTTCAATGAGACGAGATCAATGATCAGATGTAACATTAAACTATCTCAGCTCGTACAACTTCTTGCGGTTGCTCTTTGAAAATCTATTCTCCGGCAGATAGATGGTGTTGCGCAATCATTTCCCAGGAAAGACAAAATGCGTTCCTAATAACCATTGTCCTTATTTTTCGTGAATTAAAATTCATTGCCTAACTAGAAGACGGAAGGCTCTCTCGATAGACGCACTTCTCTGATTGAAATTACAGCAAAAACACAAAATTTTAGTCATCATTCACATCATCATCACATGGTCATCTTTATCCATATATCCCGCTCTCTCAGAACTTTCTGGGCGTCGTTCTTCTTTCACCGGGCGAACGTCTTGAGAGACGGGTGTAGAGGACAGAAAGAGAGGAAGAGTGAGGGTGGCCCAGTCAAAAAAACAATAACAATTTCTCGCATTCCGAGTCACATGAGAATAAGCATCTAGTAGTAGCAATGGAAACAACCACGCACAAAAAGAAAGAACCCGTTTGATCGGGAACGACGAAATGGAAAAGCATCCTTGAACTACACTAAGAGTCTATTTACTAGAAATTCGTTTAGTGAAAGACGTGTCACGAGAAACTAACGACTCCATTTACTGCAAAGAACTGGACTCTTCCAAAAATACAAAAAAGCAGGAAATGATGTATTGAGACGACCAAGGATAGTTTAAATTCGCAAAAAATTGAACTTTTCAGGTTCAGTTGATATTTTCGAAAATCTTTCTTTTTTCTGTCGCGAGTGCCCATTTCCAAGAATGGAGGAGGAAGTAACTAGAAGAAGAATGATGGCAGAATGCATTTTTAAAACAAATGTGTGCTTCTGAAGACATGTCCTTCATCTTCTTCTTCTTCTTTCACCCCCGAAAAATACCCTTTAGAAAACCAATTCACTTCGCGACCAGATTCGATTATCTGGCCACCTTTCAATCGTCCTTTTCTTCTGAGCTCTTTTCCAAATAGAATACATTACCGATTCAGTCGATGGGAAAATTAGATTAAAGTACAGAGGTAGTTTGAAAACGAAAAAGATTACGTTGGATGAGACACGGGGCCACCATCCTGAGAATTAAAAAAAACAGAAGTATTTCTTCTTGAAAGTTAAAGGAGGATTCCGAGCAAAAATTTTTATTGCTTTAAAAGATGTAAAACAGGGCGCTGATTCCGAATATCGCAACGAAAATGCTCAAAAATACTCGCCGAAGCCAGAAAACGCCGTCAAAGAGGGAAAACTGCGCCCAAAGTGCTCCCTTTTAGCCGAGTTTTCTCCGGAGTTTTCTAGGCCACGCCGCAGTAAATGGCTATTATTTGACGGATTTGTACAAATTTTCTCATTATTTCACTGAAAATAGTATTGGATGACACTCTGGCATGTAAATTACCAAAAAAATTTGACTAATGCCGTCTAAAAATCACAGGAGAAGCAAGGGAGCACTTCTGGCCCGTTTCGACCCCTTTGACGGCGTTTTCTGGCTCCGAGAAACATTTTCGAGCATTTTAGTTGTGATATTCGGAATCAGCGCAAAATTCTGCATCTATTGAAGCAATAAAAATTTCTGCTCGGAATCCTCCTTTAAGCTAGAATGATGTTGAATACAGATTTTTTTAATCTACAATAACCTACTTGAGACAACTATTACCAGAATCACCGAAGAGTGTGTGACAAAGCTGAAACTTACTTTGAATGTTTGTTTCCGTTCCGAAGATTTATGTCAAACCGTTGCGAGAAAAACATCATAGAACTTGTATTAGATCCGATATCTGCAAATTTGGCTGATTAACTTTATGGGGAAATTTTGTAGAGTAGATTAAGTGGAAGGACCAAAAAGCTGTAGAGAAGAAGGAGTGCGTAGAAAAAAATAAAACGAAAAACCAGCTGCACACAACACAAAACCCTGCACGGATAGGGGCGGGGCTTGGCACGGCGCCAAAGACGCTCAAGCCTTTCTTGTTCTTCTTTTCTGTGAGCGGCGCTCCTTTCTACAACAAAAACTACTACTGCTACTACTAGAAAACAAAAGACAACGAAGTAGAAGCTGTCGCGAAGACGCACACGATGACCAGGAATCCATCAAAAACAGCATCCGAGCCACGTTGAGTTGACAACGTGAGGGTGCCCCCTCGCGTCAAGAACGTGAAGAATTGTTGTCTCGACGTCGTTTACTCTGAACGCGAAAACTATCAGCAGGGACTTGAACTACATGCCGGCGTGACACTCTCGCAGCCTGTCACGGAGGGCGCGGCGACCACCCCACGAGGAACCTCTAAACCAACAACAACAACTAAGTAGGAGATATCTTCGTTTTCTTCTTCTACTTTTAGATCCTTTTGATTGCGCATTCAAGACGCAGGCATAGACAAGAATGCGGGAAAAAAAGAACGGACGAAGAGAGAGAGAGAGAGGGGAGTGGTGTCGACGAAAAACTTAGGGGTCGCTCTTGGCACTCGGCCAAGTTGATGGACATTGCGAGAAGCAAATCGCAGCCCTCCCAGCGCGGGAATGCAACCAAGCGTGCGGGAGATCCTACCGACAAACTACGCAATGTTTGTCCGACGTTTCTCTAACTAGAAGATGAAGAACAGGGAATGACTAAAGAAGATATAGAGGACCGGAAAACCACCACCTAATTTGTTGCAATATGTCGTTTCGCATCAACTGTGCGGGATTCCTTTTCCGCTGATAACTTATTTATTGTCTTCGCATCCTGTCAATGTCCATATGACCCTCTGATCAGATTGCCAAACAATGCATGGGAATAATGACTACAAAGATGTCCATGGTGATGATGCGACCATGCTAGCCACCTCCTGGCACCTCATCTCAGCTGACTAGCCGCGCGCCAACAACCAGGTTAAAACGATCACATTCCTCCACTCTCTTTGAGTCCTAACCGACCATTTTTTTTTCTACCATATGACCCTTAATTAGCAAACAAGAGGTACCGGTGGATCTTTCTTGTGGTATTGATGCTTGCAATGAACTGGGCCGAGGGATTGCAGCTGACCGTCTTTCGGGATTTCACGTGATCATCATGTATTGTTGACGATATAACCGAAAGTTGTTGGTGGTACGTACAGGAAGAATGATGAAAGGAACGCACAACAATGATGATGCTGCTATCTTCCGCAGAGAGGGAGAGGCAGGAAAAAAACTTCTGCTACCTACCGCTGATGCTATCGTTCTGCAAGTTCTAGGAACAAACACACACACTTTCTCTCAGTCTCTTCTCGACACATTCTTCCGCCTACCCAAACCTATAAATCTCAGTTTCCACGACTTTCGATAGTTTTACATTAAACGCGGTAGGGATGATTTCCAATCGTTCACTTTTGCCTAAACTATTCAAACACACTTTTCGGCGCGAAACATGCGGGCGTAGGTCAAACAATGAATCATATGGCGCCCATGATTCATCGAATCGGTCTCGGTGTATATACCATTACAACTGTGACGGCGTCCGAAATAAAAACATCAACGTCATTTTTTTCCCGCAAAGTCAGCACTATAGCACAGCACACACATATGCTAAGCGCAAGCATTTTTTGCTGTTAGTCGTCATTTTCTTTCTTGGCGGACACTCGTGCGCCCCACCCGCGCCTCTTCACGTGACGGAAAGCCCGGAATGGCCATCATCATTTCGCGCAGCTTCTCTAGTTCTCCACTCTCAAGCAACTACTTTTTCGGCGCCTGCTTATTTTTCGAGACTGCAATAAAACACTATAGCCTTTCTCGTGGGGCTCTCCCGCGTTAGGACTTGGCAGCGTGCCAGAACCTTACCACGAGATGATTTCTGAAGAGGGACAAGAAGATGCAGGTGAAATTTGATCTGAGATCTCCAAAGGGACGAGTGTAACGCCAGGAAAAAGGAAGGGCACAACAATGCTAAAAGTTCACATTTCTTTTGCTAATTTTGTTTCTTGGGACCAGAAAGAAGTGAAGTCAACACATTTGCTGACGTAGATTCTGGAAAAAAACGAAAGTGTTTAGTGTGCTCTTTGCTCAAGTCCATCGGATATTTTCCGCGTTCAGTATGAAATTCTCATTTGAAGGATACTCTTCAGAAGAGCACCGTTAATGGTGTCCATCTTCTCATGCACAGTTTACGACCCAATTCATCTGGTGGGAATCGGTGCGGTTTCTAATGATGTTGAAGGGATGGAAGCCATTGGACTTCAGCACTTCCATCAGTCCCATTTCATCCTATTCTATTAGAATCATCATTAGGATTGATTTTTCTGGTGGGACAACTGAGAAGAACCAATAAATCACGAGGCGACAAGGTGCACCTAAATATTTTTTTGAAGCTTTGGAAAAGTTGGAATGAGTCTAAAAACTACTCAGTTATAAGGGCGACGTCAATAAATGTGAGATGAGTGAAAGAAGGAACAACTGACGTTGAGAGTATTCTTGCAGGATTCTGTTCTCTACTTTTTCCGGTTGATCTGGCTTACTCACCTCTGCTAGTATATGATTATTTTAGAACCAAGAGAAAACAATAATAAATTAAGCTACGCGAGGATATATTGAACATGTGCTCTTAACCCTTTCCTAAGTGAGATCTTCTCATCATAAAACCGATGATTGATCATATTGCTTCGTGGATGAGTGGGCCGCCCGGAAAGAGAGTGCCCTTTCAAAAGAAAAGACTAATAAATAAACAAACTCCCAAGATGACGTGCTATTTCTTTTTCCAGGATCTTCTGATTCTGGTATTCTTTTATCTCCCAAACTAGAGATATTCAGCTTTGCCTTCAAGAGGACCGCCTGACACTACTAAAAAGGTTAGAAGGGAAACAGTGGAAGAGAGAAAAATGAGAAGGGTACCATGACCTTTCTGAAGAGCATTTTCGCCACGAGACATTTCTATGTGCTCAGTGTCACAGGACTCATCTTTTGAAATGAGGAAGAGGCAAAAATGCAACATAAGAGGGGCCTTGCACTTATTTCCTAATTTCTACTGTCTAGACTAGACATTTGCTCGTTCGTAACTATTTTTGCAAGATAAAACTAGCCTCAATTTGTCTACCTTGAATTGGAAAAAGAAAGACTAGATGATCATAAGCCACCTTTTTATTGGAAACTTTTAGTTCAGTTTACGAACAACACTGAAACACTGCGAAGAACTGAAAAAAAAAGTTTGCACAAATGTAACTTCCTATGGAATGTTTGCTCATCCTTGCAATAAATCACGTGGTTCTTTTTGTATTACAACCGATCGGGTCTTCTTGCTATATTTATCAGTGTTTGAACTAGAAGAGGGAGCGACAAAAAAGTGTTGTGAAAGTTTGCATGATAAAATAAGAATAGTAGACTAGAAAGTGCAGTAGTCTGTTACCTACAATGAAACTAAGTGAAACTACGTGTTAGATTCACTAGTAAGAGCGAATTTGTGTGGAACTGAACTTGCTGAATGTTCCTAGCCATCTTGGTCACGACGTCGTCTGGCAGCAGCATCCGACAGTTGTTTCATCGTCAACATCAACGGCAGCCGTAGTGTCACATGGAACATTAACTGACTGACACAAACAACCTACTTACACTCTCTTGCTGACTACAGCAAAGTTTGGTGGGTTCAGCACATTATCAGAGTAAAAATTGTTCGTGAAAGGAAGGAAAACCCAAAATTTGATTGCACTAAATGCAATACTATTTCGAACTTCCTCAATTACTTCTATCTTACAATAAATGATGGCGACAGTAGTTGTTGAGTCTATTTGCCGAGAGACACGAGTTGGTTTGGATCTCAACCGTTTCAGGGAACAGCCTTGTTATGCTCAAATTCCACTTGTGCAAAATGATCACACATCTTGTTATCAGTCCTGGTGCTGAATCAATAACTGTTCAAATAATTATTGCACTCTTCTCTAAAGTTCAGAATAAAGCAGCAAATCACCCAAAGAAAACAAATCAATGACCTTTTCAATGTCTTCCCACCATAATGGGCCCATTTGGTCATAAATTCTCGCTGATGCAGTACCTCCTAGGACCAGTTCCTTCTCTCGCTCCCTTTTTTTCATTCTATTCCCAACCATTCATTAGCCAGATGACTCAGAAGCAACCGCATGGCCTTGTGCCTGGCACCATGTACCATTGTCGCCAGGGTGCAATAGGCACGGAGGCCGCATTTCGCGCGTAGCTCCTCACTTTCATACGAATGGACCAGATGTGATTTGAAATGTGCATTGCAGGTGTGTGCATTATTCGAAAATTACAGGCCTCTCTTAAGATTTTCTCAATATGAATATGCAACAGAACACTGAAGCAACACGACTAACAAACAGCGGGCATCGGGGTGTAAGAACAGTCATTTAAGGAGATAACAGAGGAACATTTTTCGAATAAGCCGACTATCATAGATCCTAGTATAATAAAGTAGAAAAGTACTTTTATTGGAAACAACGTAACTATACTCGAATGTCAATCATTCAGTTTTTATCGTTTCTTATCACTCCCAAAACGGCAACATTTTCAGCTGCCAGCTGGAAGTATCGTCTGGTCGGCGCCCTAGTTCAAATCATCATAACGCGTCGTGCTTTTGTCCTATTTGCAGAAACCAAAAAAAAACTGAGTTTGCAAAGACGTCACGCTTTTTTCAGTGGTGACAGCGTGACGTGTTTGACGGAAGCTGCGAATACGAGATAGTACTACGTACACAAAACAAAGTGAAACAAAAGAAGGAAGAGAAGGAAGAGAAGAAAGTGATAAGCGAAATGACAAAAGAAAGCGTTAGTGGAGGTCGGATGGGTGCACCCTAGTGTGCTGATAATTCGGGAAAAAGTGTTAGAGAGGTAGTGATGGAGAGAGAAAACAGTTGCAAAAAATGTTGCGTAGCGAATATTTAACAGCAATGCAAACAAGGAGTTCCATACTGTATTTCTGTGTGCGCAGTCGTCGGAAGCAGTGTGTGACGTCCGACAATCAGTAGCCAGGCTTGTGCGCGTGCGTGGGAGAAACAAAAAAATAGATCCGAAAATGGAGCTGAACTGACGAAATTGTTGCAACAGCTATTCTCCTGCAAATTCGAGTGCGCGGAACGAGAAGCAAACATTTCGCCATGCGTGCTTAGTTTTCCGTAATCTATATTCGGAGCACCGCAAGCTATGTTCCTTCTCCAATTGACGCGAGGCTCTCGCTCTAAACTACCTCCACATAACCTTCTTGGATCGTGACGACAATGGGGCGCCAGACGCAACGACAGAACGAAGACAGCATAATGCAACAATCGGTGCGAAATTTCGAGGAACAGGAAAGACTTTGATCTTGAGGAGAGAAAGATTCCCAATGGAACAGAAGTATAGGCCATACAGATAAGAATAAAGGATTTCACCCTGGACATTTAAGTCTTCCTCATAAGGAGAAGTTATCCGGACAGTCTTTTAATGAAATGACCTCACACAAAAAATATCACGTTCTTTTGACATCATGATTCTTGGCTTATTGCCAGGTACTGATTTTAGAAAAAGAAGATATCGGATCTCGTATCATCAAATCATTCTCCGTTTTCTCAGTGGTGAAAAGAACATGACGATGATTAATGAGCGGAACTAAATTCTGACAGGAGTACAAGCGGGAAGAAAAGAGAGAAAAACAACGGATAGAAGGTGATTTGATAGGAAATGAGTGCGAAGTGTCAGCTTCTTCATTGGTGTGCACTCGCTCATCACTGATCAATAAGTGTGTACACTTGAGGACATCGTAGATCAACGAGGATCCTTGATGGGGCCCATCGTATCCGTCAGATTCCAAGAAACTGAAACGATACAACGACAAGGATGACCTCGGATCTTATCTAATTCTACGAAATTGGATTCTGCATAGTTAGTTATATGCGTTTTGGCTGGACAATATATTGTCTCCAAGGCTGTCACTCCGTCGGCACTTTCTGATTATTTTCTTTCTGGTTGGGGTACTTTTGATTAAAGAAAACCACGACGGACTTCTGATCCAAAGAACTCATTATCAAAGCCTCATATGGCAAATTTGCAAAAAGGGTCCGAAAAAATAGTTGCTCCAACTTTCACCGACGATGTGATTCATTGAATATCAATACGAAAAGACACTTAATTACCATAACCACCACGAAATAAAGTACTTCCGTCTAGACACATTCGATACTACTGAATAGCCTCAACATGTTCTTCTTCTCATTCAATGTTCGTCATAAAAAGGACACGCTCTTTTGTTCATCGTTCAAAACGGGTGGTCTAATGCACAAAATGCATCTTATTACGAATGTAAATGAGTCCTCTTCCGATTCACATTTGCGGCAGCGCCGAATAGGGGATCGTTTCAAAAATACTATTTCTAAAAGTACATTTTTTTTGAATTCGGATTGAAACCGGAAAAAAGTTTTCCGAAAAAGGGGATCTACGGAAAATAAATAATCTAAATAGAATGTTGTGAATGACAGTCTAGCCTACTCGAAAACATTCATTCTTCTCAAGCTCTTCCCAGCTATTCATTTACAAGAATAGATGTCTGTGAAAATAATGCATCGGCTTTTTCGATAACATGTTGCGTTGCGGTGTTGTCAAAAGGGTGCTGATCTCGGAAGAAGTATTGTCTGGAGTCACATGAGTCGATCTTAAAAGATTCACGTCACTAGACCGTAAGTTTCCGGGACATGTACAAAACTTTATAGATGTGGCATCACAGTTAGTGCTATTTCGTAGTTTTCAGATGATAAGCAGTCATATTCCAGACTGATTTCAGTGAAAAGAGCACTGAACTATCAAAGTCTCACTTAAAACCGAGAAGATTGCATTCTGTTTTAAGACTTATCCAGGCTGAATGGATTGCTCATCCATTGATCGTAATCGCCCACGAGGACAACTAAACAGACATCATGAAAGAAAAAAGTCGTTCAGTTTGATTGCAACTTTCAATCTTTCGCCTCTTCTTCTCGTATCGCATTCCTTTCTCGCCATCTTCGAAAAACGACAAAACCATGCAAACAGTTCTTCTTGAACCGAAAACACAGTGTGCGTGAGGGTGTGTATGCGTTAGATATGCAGATGGTGTGGTCTTTTATTGATAGTAGTAAACGACCATATGATGATATGGTGGAAATGAGACACACACCGCACAATTTCTCACGTGCACTCTCGGCAGAGGTACGCACAAACAGAGAATGATAATACCGTCTCCTCAGGCACCCAATTTTCAGCTGGTTGCATGCCTATATCGGGTGAAAGTCCACATTTCACACTTCGGTCTCGCCATGTGAAAAATCGTGTCGATAGCGCGAAGAAACAAAAAGGGGTTTCCTTTTTCCTTTGCACTTGAAGACGGAAGTAAACGGTAGCAGCAATAAAGGAGGAAGTGACTGTTGTGACATGGTATAAAAACACTAGGAGGGCAACTTCATAGTAACCTTATAAACGTTTTCGACTTTTGAAGAGACATTCATGGGCGATTCTACGTATGATCCGTTAGAATGGAATGAGGAAGGAGAAAGAAAAAGCATGGGATACTTTCGCGTCATCAGAGAACACCGGGAAGTGATAACACGCGAGAGAATGGACAAACATGGAGAATCATGTTCAAGGAAGTTAACCGAAGGATACATGGAACAGAAACATGAAAAGTAGGGGGTCGGGGACATTTTTTTGTAGATTTGCGCGATGCCTTATACTGAGAGTATTTCAGAGTTATGGATTTCCGAAGCTCATGCCAGAAAGCACTCATTAGAAGATATGTATTGTTAAAATTACCGCATTGACTCTAATAGTGAGGTACCTTAAGCGAATAAGGTTCCTCAAGTAGTCTTCAAAAGTGCGCTTCATCGGTTTTCAGCCCGACTGAAAGTAGTCTTAATTCTTGTCAGAAACTCTGAAAGATTGATACAAAAATATTATGTTTTGCTTGTCCGAAATGAGTTATTTTTAATTTAAAAAAAATTATAAACTGTGAAATTCGATTTTTCAATTTGATGAAGTCGAACAATAGAAAGGCATGCTCCACTTCTAAAGAAGTTCAGTATTTAACTCGTAAAGGCGTACCTTTAAAAATACAGTTTGGTGAATATAAGTATCAGAGTTCGATCAGAAGGAATGTGATAATATCATTCTAGAAAACCTTTGAATTCCTTATACGATCAAGTCCTTCACCGGGTCTGATTTACGACTTCGCGCCGAATCGACGCATGTACGATGAAATAATTTCATTCATATCAAAATAGAGAAGGTATCCTCTAAAGCTACTGTAATATGACGCAAGTGTATGAGAGGTTTTAGATACCAAGTTATGTAAGTTTGGAAACAAAACTGACTTGTCTTTCAAACTATCATTCTCAGAGCAGTGAGTCTGTGGTACCGAGATAACCTCAAAGTCTGTGGTATCGAGATAACCTAAAGAGCAGCTTATTATCCAGACCTACACTTTTTTCGTGACAGATGATAGAAAATAGAGGTCATAGAAATTGTTACACTAGCTGTTGGCTCTCGATGTTGATATGTTTCGTTCGAGGAAATGAACGTGACAAACATGCGGAAGCAAAATCAAGTTGGGCGCAGAATGAGTCTAGACAACTACATTTTGTGATTGGAAAAATCAAAGCTCTACCTATTTTTAGACGATAAATTCATATTGATTATGGAACTCAAAAACGCGAAGAAATCGTCTCTAAAAACGACATCAAACGTCACAAGAACAACTACTTCGTTTCGTCAAGAGCAACAGAACAGTCCGTTCAACAAAGAATGCCTCTTCCAAATGACGAATTCTGAATGAATTCCGGAATTGGGCGGAGCAATCGAAAAATCATGACGATGATTTTTCACTCAACTTGTCGTCTCCATTTGCATAATACGAATTCCGTTCTTTTCACCGTTTTTCACTATAATTTCAGCGAATATCATCATATTTTTGTGGCAATGCGACTTCTGCGTAATGCGAGTTTCCGAAACTTTGACTTTAAAAATATGTGCTTTCTGATTTTTCAACTGCATCACGTCTGGTTTGTTTCGTCATATGTATGCAATAACGCAAAAACACTGCAGTAGAAAGTGGCCCCTCACTTTATCACTTATCAGATCACAACCCAAAGTTTTGAGGAGACAAGGACTTTGTCACAAAGTTGCACACATCTAACCAATAATTAGTGCTGAAAGGGAAATACTTTACTGATATTGACAACAATGTTTGTTCGACTGAGAAGACTACAACACGGCACCCCAGAGCGCCAAAGTAGAAAAGTACGCCAACACGCAAAGTGCGCCAAGTCGGTTGGCGCGATTCTCGATACACGGGAATTTTTTTTCATTTTTTCAACTGAAAATCACTATTTTGGTGATAAATCGTTAATGAGCTCGTTTTTCAGAAAATCCTCTTTCACAATGTTAGAGTAGCTCTTCAGCTATCGAATGAATACAAGAACATGTGATTTCATGCTGAATCACAACGGTGAACACACTTTTTAAAATTCAGTATTATGTGGGCATTTTAGATCGCTTTTTACGATTAAAAATACTTATTTTTACTTCTAATTAGTGTTTTCAACTGAATGAAGTAATAAAAATCAGCCATCAAGCGTCTTTTCAGGGTCTGAACGAAATTTGAATTTGGAATCAGTACTAAAATTGAAAGTGCGTAATTTATCATGCAATTCATCATGAAATCACATGTTCTTGTATTCATTCGATAGCTAGAGAGCTACTCTAACATTGTGAAAGAGGATTTCCTGAAAAACGAGCTCATAAACGATTTATCACCGAAATAGTGATTTTCAGTTGAAAAAATGAAAAAAAATTTCCCGTATATCGAGAATCGCGCCAACCGACTTGGCGCATTTTGCGTGTTGGCGTACTTTTCTACTTTGGCGCTCTGGGGTGCCGTGTACAAAGCAAACTGGAAAGAAACCGAAAGGAGGAAGTGGAACTGAAAAAGAAACTCACTTAGATCCGAATTGTAAGATTTCTTCACACGAACGATCTATCGATCCCGTGATTTCAATCGAACCGGTATTAGATCTGAAATTTGAAGATTAGTATCAAGATCTCAAAACAAAGCGAAACGTGCGGCAAAAAAAGTAGAAGCAAAGATGTATAAGTTAGAAAATCGGTATTTTTTTCAAAAATCGACCATCTGAAAAATTGGGTCTCAAAATCCGGGCCAGCCTGCGACATGTATGGTATAAACCATATAACGAATATGTTTTTTTTTTGATTCAACGTCATTAGTATTGATGTGACAAAATAAGTTTTTGAGATCATAATTTAACACATGATTCTAAAAATTTCATTCAAATAAGAGATCTGAGTACTAAAACTGAGAAACTAAGAAATAAATTGAATTGAATAGCTTTAAATAAGAATCAGAAGAAGCTAATGTCCCTTTTTTTCGAGGTTGCTGTTGTCTTTCCACGTCCTCTTCCTCTGTTGATTCGCGGTGCGGGTGGTGGCGATGGCGAGTCATTAATCACAATAAATCCATCGTCGTCGTCTGAATCCGGGTGTGGTCTAGATGTGAATTGGGCAGTTTTTCCACGACTACTTCCGCGTACTGCACCTCTTCTAGAACCTCTTCCTTTACCACGGGATGTTAGCTTAGAGTTCCTCGCAGTACTGCTTGATGGTTCGTCATCGGAGTTCATGACTTCATCTTCGTCCTCATCTGCATAGTTCGATTTGAACGTGGTAGGTGGTTGCATAAAAAACTGTTCTTCTTCGTTTTCTTGCGAAGTGATAGGATCTCCAGATTTCTGAAATTAGAAACTCTAAGTACGAATAAAAAATTTTATGTACCTCGAATTCAGTTTTCTTCAGTTGATATAAGTCTTGTACTACAAGGTCATGAAACTGTTCCAGATCACTCAGTTTGTCAATGGAAGGCAGCGGCATTTGTTTCAGAGTACTTCGAACCATGTCCACTTGACTCTACAATAAATATAGAAGTTTTTTTAAAAAAGTTTTTCATACCATGAGGCATTGGTCAAAACCACGATTAGCAGCTGCTGCGGTTCCACTTTCTTCGATTTCAGAATATTGGTCTAATGCTTTTCCGATGCCGTGCGGTTTCAGTACGGTCATTTGATCGTTCAAGGTCTGCTTGTTGAAATAGTCGTTAATCTGAAATGAAAATTCAAAATTTTATACATATAATTTTTCACCCGATACTCACAATCGATTGTAGATTCGCAGCGGAAACGTTTGAAAACTCCTCGACCAACACTGTGTGTTCGTCGTCTTCTTGTCTTCTAGTGCGCGTTTCCGAGTTCTTTTTGATTGTAACCAAATCAACAGCATTTGCGACAACATTTTCATATCGAAGGCCAATCCGTTTCGCGTTAGCTGGAGTAACATTGAGCCAGTCGCCATCATAAATAACTTTCAATCGGATCAAAGGAAGCGCAGGTTGGCGTGGTTTTCTATTGGCGTTCGCTCTCTCGATCATTTCTTTCAATTTCGCTTCAATCGCAATTTCATCGATATAGCGACCATCCCTATATTGCGGCCTTTCAGTTCTGCATGCTGGCTTGTATCCTTCCGGAATTTTATCCAATCTGAGTTCCTCACAAACCATAGGACGAACAGTCTGTAGTGGGATTGGCTTTGAAGCAAACTTTCTTCCTTTGATCTGAAAAACGTACCATTAGTGTTTATCACCTCAAAAAACTTGCCTTAATTAAAAACACATTCTTTTGAAGTGATTCTTCCGGTGTTAGTGAAGTAGCGACGGTGGAACCAGGCTGAAGAATATAAAATCCATCTCCGACTGCTTCTGATGAAGCAACATATTGTGGGTCAGGCTTGCATTCGTGTTCATGCCCCCAAACGAGCAGATCGAAAAATTGAGGAATCAGTGACTCAGGAAGAAAGTTTCCAGTGGACCGATGCATAGCACGACGTGGACGGTTTTGATGCAGAACGAATAAATTGAACCAATCTTCTGCACCAGCGTTGGGTCGTAAAAAAGTGATGTTTTCGTCTTTGAATGCTCGAACGAGACGATCGTCACGTTGACTGCCAAGGCCGTATAAAGCCAAGCGAGTATCTCCTTTTCGAAGTAGAATCGGAGAAATAATGAACTCTTGGATAGTACTGTGTTTACCGAACAAGTTCACGAGGCCAGCTTCATGAAGCAGATCCAGAGCAGTAAGTCCTTTTCCAGATAAGTCATCATGGTTTCCGTGGATAGTGAAAATCGGAAGGCCAACATTGAGATTTTGGTCGTAGTAATTCACATGCCCGAAAACACTTTGGTTGAAATTTACTGATGCATCAGAAAGGAATTCCAAAGCAATCGGGTTCTCATTCAAACAGTATTTGCGAAGGAGTTGCGTGACTTTGTGTTGAACTTCTCGTGAAGGGTTGTTTTCATGGAAAAGATCTCCACCCAACAAAATCATGTCCACTTTTTGTTCGGTGGCGATTTGGAGAACTTCTTCGAAAGTATTGACAGCGTCAGTGTGACTGAAAGCTAAGAGATTTATTAAACTCATTCTGTTGCATACATGATGGGTTTGTTTTCTCCGTAGCCGCAATGAATGTCGGTCGCCACAAGGATTTTGATGACATCGTCCGGTTCATCGGGAACATGAGCATCTTCATCATCGTCGATACTGAACAACCAATTAAAGACAGTCTTTTAGTTTGAATAAAATACTTACTTCTCCATCATTGTGTCATGTGCAGCATCCGGCCTCTGTGAACAAGGAACTTCACTGTCATTTGTAGATTGTGCCTGCAATTTAGAAGTTATGCGGAAAGGAAGAAAATAAATACAAAATAACCTTCCTGAGCGACATTGGTTCTTGACTGTCAGCCACATAATCATCGAAGCTATCGTCGCTTCCGCACATCGTCGGATTTCTCCGTAGATTTATCTCCGTAGAATGTACTTGAAGCTGAACTGAAACAAAATTCCTAATAGTAAGACTGAACAGAAATAGGGAAAAAACTAATGCGAAAAAGAATTTCTCGAGCTTCAGCTTCTCGCTGACGAGACAAAACATTTTGAAATTGATAACTGAATTCGCGCGCGCGAAGTCATAGAGGGACTAAGTTTCCATGGCGCGGCCGACAGTTTTTCAGTGTTGTAACACTCTCGGACAAATGTCTATGGCGCGAATCTGTTTTTTACGAAACAAAACGGCCTGCAAATCGAGAAAAATGCAATCCGACCGAGAAGAAACAAATCGGGAAGAAAAAAAAACGGGAAGAATGGTGAAAAGCGTGCGCACATTGCAAAAATTGTGCGCGGGGTTGCAAATTGCTTTTCGTTACGAGAATTTTGCGGATACAGTATACCTATAGCAAATTGCAACCACTGCGCACAAGTTTTGCAATGTGCGCACGCTTTCCACCCTTCTTCGCGATTTTTTCTTCCCTATTTGGATTCTTGGGTTGTCTCAAAAAGCGATTTTCCCTTTTTTTTCCGTACTCATAATCATGAATTTCTTCCCAAATTCTTCTTTTCGCACAAATATTCCATTTTCTTTCCAGTAATGAACCCTGACGAACCGCCGGGCACATTACAATCATCAGTCATTCCACAAGAGAACCAACCGATAAGTTTGGATGTTCAGATTACAGAGAATTCGCATGCAGAGCTGAACAAAAATGAAAAAGTAAGTGTTTTCTCGAGAGTCAAGCCTAAAGAACGACGAAACAGGTTCCCGATCTTCCATCCCCAACGCCTGGAACTTCACGCCAAGTTCGATGTGCTTTAATGCCGATAGGATCGATGAATCAACCAGTCGCATTAGCGCTTCCAGGAAAGTCACGAAGCCCTTCAATGTTCAATTCTTACCCAAAACACGCTTCATCACTTTCTGAAACTCCAGATCTACCCGATATGTCCGAAATCGAACAGTTTGGCTACAAAAAAGTTGAGATGCTTTCCGGACACACAAAATCGATTACAGCAGTGAAGTTTTCATCGTGCGGAAAGTTTTTGGCTTCATCTTCAGCTGACAAAAGCATCAAGATTTGGAATATGAAAACTTTCAAGTGCGAAAAAACGGTATGTGAGTGTTACACGATTTTTTAAATATCTAACGACGAGTTTTAGCTGATCGGTCATGTAAATGGTATCAACGATATCTCATGGAGCTCTAGCAGTCAATATATTGCTTCCTGCTCAGATGACACCACTGTACGAATATTCAATGTCAGCAGCGAGAAGTGTTTGAAAATTATGAGGGGCCATACTGAATATGTGATATCTTGTTGCTTCAACCCTCAATCAACACTGGTGGCCTCAGCTGGCTTTGATCACAAAATACATTTATGGGATGTAGTCAGTGGTAAAAGTCTAAAAGCTATAACTGCTCACACAAATCCCATCACTTCTGTGTCGTTCAACAACACCGGAAGTATAATTGCTAGTTCTTCATTCGAAGGATGTATTCGTATATGGGATGTTTCAAATGGACGCTGTTTGAAGACATTAAAGGATGTCGATCATAAGCCTATAACATTTGTGGAGTTCACACCGAATGGAAAATTCCTGTTGTCATCCCATCTAACCAGGTATGAGTCAATTGCAATACATACGTTCCCAATTCGTTTTCAGCACTATCAAAATATGGAGAATATCTGAAGAAAAACCGCGAAAGTACTACAGAGGCCACACGAACGTGGATTATTTTGCTCACTCTTGTCTGTCGGTATCAGATGGAAGGGTAAAAATCATAATAACATGAACAGGTCTTATAACCCCTATTTTCTCAGAACGTAATCAGTGGTTCAGAAGATGGAAAAATCTGCATTTGGGATATTCATTCGAAGAAATTAAAACAAGTAATTGAAGACCATTCAACAACCATTCTTGCTACAGCTGCACACCCAACCTTAAAGATAATTGCCAGTGGTGGTCTAGAGCCAGATCATGCCATTAGAATTTGGCGTTGTGATCAATAACACATCAGATTGCTTTAAAATTTTAAGGTTTAATTTGTTTTATTGTGTTCCCATCGTCCGTTATTGCCAGACTCATGTTTTTCGATCCCACATGTTCCTTTCCTTTTTCGAGCATAATTTCTATTCATCTCACATTTTACAAACTAGACCTTTTTACAGTTTTCCACACTAATCCACTTTGTAGCATATAAGTCCTAACCTGAATTAATTTAAGCTATTGCAATAAATGTTCTTCAGAATCGCTTGTATAATATTAATCTTAAGTTAATCTGATGAATAGTCACAGAGAGGTAGAGGAAGTTGTACAGTGCTCTGCACAAAGTTCGCCCCATTTGAAGTCAACATTCAGACTAAAGTTGCACAATGAATGATGTACATCTCCAAAAATAAATTAGGTTCCTGTACAAACTTTTTTTACACGACCTAGTTTTCGAGTTCCTGCTTTGACCTGTCGGCTGGCTGTTACCCCGTTCATTTTCAAACAAAAAAATAAATAAAGTTCGAGAATGTTTTCTTTAGTTGCCAACGTTAGCCTCCAAAAGTTGAATGAATTCCTCTTGAGATGGTACACGTCCTGTTTCTAATTTGCTCCAGATTTGATTTCCATTCAGATATATTTCAAAAGCTCCAGTAGAATAGAGCATTGATTCAATTAGGTTTGAGACAAAGTACAACATCAATCCAGAAGTGATTTTGTTACGATGAGCATACTGTAGAACACGTGGATATCCGAAACCAATCGATTCAAATGGATTTGTTCCTGCCACAATCATGACGAGGATGGAACTTTTGGCAAAAGTGATCAACTGAAAACTTTTCATCATTATTTGTAATACTTTCGATAGCTCACTTGAGCAAGACTATATTTCCAGAACACTGGATCGAAATTTCCTCCTTCTACCGTAATCCCTGGATATTTTTCTTTGGCGTATCGAGAGAACTCTTTGAATGCTTGTTTGTATCCACAGGAAACACTAAAAATTACTTTTTTTTTCCAATTTTTAATACATCTATTATGGTTCTTTTTTCCAGAAAAAGCGCGCTCCGCTGAACTAGGCGACGGACTAGCGTTTGAGGAAAGCTCTTCCATTGAAAAGGCCTGAATTTGGTGGAAGAGCTTTCCCCAAACGCTAGTCCGCCGCCTAGTTCAGCGGAGCGCGCTTTTTCAGGAAAAAATAACCACAATATATACCAATAGAGGAACTTCAAAATGGGTGAGTTTTCATCAGTTGATTGTTCAGATGATTCCCACTTCTTATTTTCAGATTTAGTCATTGCTTCCTGTTGTTTCGCTTCAGCTTCAAACTCATCTTTGAATTCCAACGAAACATCTTCAGAATTAATTTCTTCACCTTTGAAATTCAAATAGGAATCGGCGCAAGCTTCTAGACCTTACCTCTGAAAATATCACAAATCGACATGAATAGAAATATTCCGAGGATGAAAACAGCACTTCGTGACATTTTGAGACTTCAAACTATTTTCTTCTAGATACAAAGCTTCGAAATGCCTTGTTGGAATATGTGGATTCTTGTTGTCTATTGTTGAAGAACACGCTAAAGTTCAATTCTCTCACTCTCCTGAAAAAGATTTTCCAATTTGGAATACGACTCGTATTCCTGGGTCACACTATTGTCTAGTTTAAGGAGTTCCAAAATGTTGTGGTTTCCCGCCCAAAAAAACAAATTGTGGACACAAGGTCACAAAATGCTTAGCTGACAAAACGTCTCGCAATATTTACTTTTGTTTTTAATACATTTTGATCTTTGTCTGCGTCTCTCTTTTTGGAGTAAATAAAAAGAAATTCAAAAAGTTGAAAACCTTCACTCGGCAACTATTTGCACCCAATAAGATGTCTCGGTTCGCCCATAAAGTTGCTATTATTACTGGTAAGTTTTCAATATTTCTCTTTATCCAAAAACATTTTTAACTTCAAGGTTCTTCTAATGGAATTGGACAAGCTACAGCTGTCCTTTTTGCATCAGAAGGTGCTAAAGTTACAATCACGGGAAGAAATTCTGAAAGACTTGAAGTGACAAAAAAGCTTCTTCTGGATGCCAATGTTCCTGAAAGTCATATTAATGTAGTTGTCGGAGATGTTACCCAGGAAACTGTCCAAGAGGCTCTCATCAAGACAACTCTTGATAAATTTGGAAAAATTGATATTCTTGTCAACAATGCTGGCGCCGGGATTCCAGATGCTCAAGGGAAAATTGGAGTGAATCAATCGATTGAGACTTACCATAAAACTTTCGAACTCAATGTTCAAAGTGTTTTGGAAATGACTCAAAAAGTAAGACCCCATTTGGCGAAATCTCAAGGAGAAATTGTGAACGTATCGAGTATTGGAGCTGGACCAGCTGCTGTAAGTGTAAAAGTCTTCTAAATTCTATGAAATAATACAATTTTATTTCAGCAAGTGGCCAATCCATATTACTCTATTGCTAAAGCAGCACTTGATCAGTACACCAGAACAGCTGCGATCGATCTTGCTCCAGAAAACATTCGTGTCAACTCTGTGAGCCCTGGAGCTGTTGCAACTGGATTCTCCACTGTTTCGAGAGGTCTTGATGCTCAGAAATCAAAAGCGGTGAGATTCCTAATCGAAAGTTTTGGATTAAAGCTTAAAAATTGAAGATGTACGACTACCTCGGTTCTCAAAAAGAATGCATTCCACGTGGATTCTGTGCTGTTCCAGAAGATATCGCCAAAGTGATTGCATTCCTCGCCGATCGTAACTCTTCCAATTATATTATTGGACAGACAATTGTTGCCGACGGAGGTACTTCTCTCATTCTCGGAGCTCATGCTCATGGAGCTAAGATGATTGAAGCTGTCTTCAAATAATCATATTCTTTAACGAATAAGAACTTTCATGAATCCGTTTCTTATTTGTAATGAACCATTTCTATCACAAACACAGTGATAATTTGATGGAAATAGCCTCGCCCATCATACTTTTTTCCAGATGTACATATATATTTTCTGCCTTTTTTCATCAACTTGAATTATGAGAAACAAAGAGTTCTGAAAAACTACTCTTACATAAGGCGTATTCATATTTCTCAAAGTATGATCAATTCATATTTATTATGACATAAAGTAATACATCGATTCGCAGAGGAACTCAATTTAGTTGCATCCCTTATCTCCCCAAGCACTAATATCTTTCTCGAAGTAATGAAGATGATCATCAATGGAAGTTGTAATCCAGAGTCCATCAGAGCAGCCGTTATCTTCATCTCCATTGCAAATTGTGTATTTCGCTCCACTCTTCATGTTCTCACGATAGTAAACTTCGAATTTGTTATGGTAATATCCTTCGAAATCCTCATTTGGAACGTGTGGAACAACATCACGGTTGTGGGTCACACGGTATGAATAGGCGAGTTGAGCATCATGAGCATGAGCATAATCCTTGTTTCCGGTACGTGGCTCTCCATAAGTGACAAGTTTCACACGGGATCCATCGACCAATTTGGTTCCAATGACATAAGAAGCGGCAAGAGAAGCAAGAGATCCTCCGAGAGAATGTCCAGATACCTAAAAACGTAATAAATTTTGATCAAAGTTCAACCATTCGAAATTATTAAATATGTTGCGATTATAAATTCCATTGACTGACGCAAGCAGCCAGCAAATATTCTTATCAATTTTGTAACCCATTGAAAAAACTCACCCAAACTTCGTATCCAGGGTTTTGGGAAAGGAGTGTAGCAAAGTCATCCTTCATTCCAGCTGCCCAAACTTTGGAGAATGCATCTCCAAAGTATTTAGAAACCTTTCCACCGGCAATCCAAGACATTTGAGACTCGAAAATACTTTTGTTAGCTTCGGAAATCAATTGGAAGAATCCTTGAGTTCCACGGAAGCTAATAACGATAGCTTTATCATTATGAAGGACGGCGGTGTATCCAGAGCAAACATCGTTATTTACAAGAGCACAGTTTTTTACATAAATTTGACGTTTAAGCTGAGCGTTTGTGAATTTTGAGTCAAGGCAATGTTGTGGATTGGAAGAATAGGCTGCGGAGGCAAGAGCCAACATCTGTGTTCTGGCGAAAGCATCGGTGTAGGTGGCAAGAACTGAAACATGTTTATTAAAAAAATCGAGTTATAGTAATCAGACTCACCGGACGCAGGAAGAACTAAGCCATGAGCTGCATAAACCACGCTGAGAAGCGTGATGAGTTTCAGCATTTTTTGGTGAGAATGAGGAGAACAAATTGACAATGTCAAAGAAGCCGAGAGAGCTTTTGTACTTACACTGATAAGAATATTTTATGTGAAGAGACGGGAATCATTGGAAGACTGATTTCCTCTTTCTTATCAGCCGGAATTTACGGAGAAACGGCATGTTGCACACATTTTTAATGGAGAGATCAGGAACATGTGATTTGAAGCGGTTGTGAGTTCCGTAACCAAATAGGGCATATTTTATTACCAATGTGGTGTCACACTTGAATGGAAAAATATATAAATTGAGATCGGATTGATGAAGAAAGGCACACTTGATTGCGCTAATTTCGATAAACATCATGAAGGACTTGCAGAACATTCGAGAGTAGTTGAGAACTCAGATAAGGACTGTAAGTAGTGTTCGTGTATGGCTTAAACTTCTCAAGCGCTCCTTTATTTCTCTCCCACCATTTTCCCATATTCACATCCCGATAATGTCTTAAAATTTAAATTGAGAAGAGTTCCGTTTAAAAATGCTTACCGTATGTATCCGACATCTGGTGGGAGAATGAATGTAGTATAGCCTTTTTCATATTCACCAACATCATGCACCAACATTTGTAAGACTTTCTGATTGTTAATGATCAACTTTGCCCAGCAATGTTTTCCATCCGTACAGTTTGTTCCAGGCTGAGTAGTCAGTTCCCATTTTCTAGTTGGAAGTTCTTCCAGTATCTGAAAGTTAGCTTTCAAAAATTATACTATGTTGGATTCTTACCTGCTGATAGTTTATGAATTTCTCGGGGAGCTTTTCATATTTGAAAATCCATCTTTGAGCAAACATGACAGCTCCATATTTATCGCTTAGGGAGTCTTGTAGAAACTCTCGAATCGTTTCTCTCTCATTTGTCATTATCAGTCTTTCGTCAATGTCTGAGAAGATTGTCCAGTTGGCAGAAAGTCGATTTCTCAGATGACAATCCTAAACTTTTACTTGAAATTCTATCAACTAGTCATTACTCACAGCGATTGCTAATAGTTGTTGAGAAACAGCATCAAAATATATCGGTGGAATCTCAATTAGTTCAATTTCTTCTCTTTTGTCTGCATAGTATTTCAACAGGTACATATCGTATAAATCAATTTCTCGAACGTAAAAATAAAATTTGGAGACTCCCTGAAAAAATGATTGGTTCAGATTTTTCAAAAACAATGTTTGCGAACCTGTAATTTGTAATGTTCGATCATTTCAACCAGATGCAACCATTTCGGTTCTTTTCCAAATATCGGAGCAGAGCAATGTGTCAGAAATCGCTTATAACTCTCTGTAATGTTCTAATAAACTTCAACTAATTTCATTAAAATTCAAACCATTCCATCTGGTTATGCCTATTTGAAACTGTTCAAGAACATCTCCACTTGGAGAATCTGTAATCGCTATTCGATGAGTTTCTGGAGATTTTCTATCGCATATGACAACGAATAACGGATAAATGAAACTCTTCATTGGCTTCTCATGTTCTGTTCCATTTTTATTAAAGTACCTACAGTATACTGTGTATCTGAAAACGTCTTCTTATTGAAAAAAAATCAAATTTAAACCTGCCCTATTGGTTTCAGAGCGGCCACCGAAACCGAAATTCTGTTATCAAACTCGTAAGCGCCAATCAGCATTGGAGGATATGATTCTTTGAATTTTCTCACATTCTCCAAATATATCGAAGAAATTCCAGATATAGTGGAGTCGAAGTCGTAATCAAAGACTTGAATGGAGTACAAGACAGATAGAATTACCAAAAAAGAAAGAAAAACCAAAATTAATAGTTTTGAATTGGTGTCATAAAGTGATTGCATTATTAGTACTCATGGAAAATTGAGAGAAATAGAATATTATTGAGACGATTTTTTGTTTGACAATTACTGTTCGTATTTTTCACATTTGTGTTTAATCAGCTCACCATGGTGGAGAAGCTATATTTATTTAGTATGTATCGTTCATTGCACCACAAATCTCTTTGATTGAATGATCAGTTTAAAAGGAGGCTCGTTCATAAATGTTGGGTTTCACTTTTTATCTAGGTGTTGCCTGAACCATTTGGTCATTTTTTAAAAATGAAAACTTTTTATTCTAAAGTAAGCACAATGCAATAAAAGCAGTATTTGAGTTTCATTGTTATGTTTCCTTCTTCCTTTTTGGCTGCTTCTGTTTTGGTTTTCTCTCGATGAACATTGGGAAAATACGGTAAAGCCAATTAGGAAACAACAGATTTCTTCGAAGAGCCCATCCTATTTCAACAAAAATGATGATAATTACGCATAATACGATGAGGTAGAATGTATCTGAAATATAGGAAGTAATTTGAGAAAAAAGGGGAATGTGTTTACAATGCTCGAAACGAGAGTCAGTATCTAAATCGAAATCCTCCAGCACAGCACCAGCATCTTTCATTTGTCGGAGAATTTGTTGATGCAGATAAACGTTCGAACTATTCCTTATAACCACTTTTGGTCCTGTACCATTGCATTTGAAAACAACATGAGATTTGAAAATAATATCTCTCAAATTGGGCATGTTTTCGATTAACAGAGCTGGACCTGAAAGTATTTTGAGTGTCATTTTTGCATAGTATCGCCTTACATTTTTCAGATACAATTTCATTGAGAAATGGAAGTGCCAATTTCTTGATCGATGTGTTGTTAACAATTTGAAATCTACCAAAGATTGAGTGAGCATAGGATAAATCTCGAATACGATCTGAAATATTACCTGAAATCAAAGAAAGTTAAAGAAGACAGATACAACATCTGAATACCGCTCATCTCCGAAATATAGACGTCTCCTCGGAACACTTCGCATCCAGAATATCTGTCTTTCATTTTTTCAGAAACGAAACCTCCCCGACATTCGCCTTCTGAGATAAATCTATATTAGTAAATTCTCGCCAAAAGAAAGACTTACGGTA
This sequence comes from Caenorhabditis zanzibari, assembly GCA_963966625.1. Taxonomy (NCBI): domain Eukaryota; kingdom Metazoa; phylum Nematoda; class Chromadorea; order Rhabditida; family Rhabditidae; genus Caenorhabditis; species Caenorhabditis zanzibari. The sequence goes on along the minus strand of OZ016472.1, from coordinate 10,953,540 downwards.
GCATTTTACATCCAAACCATCTGATATTATCTTAACACCACTTGGTCCCCATTTCCGTGCTAATTGGTTGAGTTGATCTGTGCACATGTACTTATTATTTTCGAAAATATGTTGACGAGAGCAATTTGTGTATGCTCTCATGATTGGTCTTAAAAACTGAATTCCGGTTCGATTGAAAACGAAACAGCCGTCAATTTTGAAATTCATATTCTCAGGATGACTTTCTTGAAAACGAGAAGTAAAATGCATATCTCCATAAACATATCGACAGGAAGAGTATTCTGAAGAGCTCTTGATTGAGTGACGAAAGTGACATTCTGAAATGAGAAAATTGATTTCGAGTAAATCATCTCAGATGCTCACCTTCATTATTTTGAATCACACACATATCTTTGTGGCATATCTTCTTCAGATCATCAATTTTCATGGTATCCTCTCCATGACTCAGTTTTAGCTTCGAATTTCCACGAATATATAATCTCGGACGGTCTGAAGATTCCCTAATTTACTTTCAATTTTCATCACTTACATTTGTCAATTAGCTGGTTTGGCCTCAGTTCATGCGATAAATGCCAAAAACGGATACCGACAAGAGCAGGATTTCTTGTGAAATTGAATAAGCAATCTGCAAAATTAATTCCAATGTTTCAACTGCTAACAATTTCTTCACTCACTGTCACATTTCTGAAAAGCGCTGAAGTACAAATAAGTCAGTTCAGTTTGATATGTCATTTCCACTTTGACATTTTTCAACTCCAGAAGATTCACAGAAAACTTGAAAATATCGAATGAGGGCCACAAATTGAGGTTGACAATGGATCTGAAATAATGAAGTTACAATTGGAAATGGTATCAGAAACTAACCCTTTCACCGATTCCAGTTTGGTACAATCGGCATATTTCGAATGAGCCAAAATGGGCTCGTCAATTTTGTAGCAATATGAGTCGTCGAATCCGACTCGATTTCCCAAACCTTGTGGAATACCATTATTGTTCACGAACTTCCGAAGGAACGATGGATCGCCATTTGCCTTCGCTTGCACTATTTCTTTTATGATCTCGTCGAAGCCTGAAAATTAATCTCAAGCTTTAATAGAATTCAGGCGAGACTCTTACTTGTATCATCTATATGACCTCCATGCGATAATTGAGAGAATGAAATCAAGAATAGAAAGGTGTTCAACATGATTTGGTTGAAGTTTAAAACTGGCAGTCTTCTACATGTTTCTGGTCAAAAGAGCTGTATCCACGTTGCACGATGTATGAGAACCTGGATTCTGCAAAAAAGTCACGCCGAAAATTGTTATAATTTCTATAAACACGCGTGAAGTCAGAATCAGAGCATTGGAAACTGTATCTAGAAAGTTGCAGGATCTTTTCCTAACTTTTTTTGCAGGATCTTGTAAATACATAATCAACTATTTTGATATAAAGATACTGTGTTTCGTATCAAAATGTTCAGAGTATTTCCCCATTTTTCCCTCGTTTTTCCTATTTCCCCCATAAAAGAGAAATCTCATAAATTCTAGTACACGTGTATCACCAAGTAGTTCTCGACACTGTTTTCCGCGTCCTTCAGACCCTACCAAGCAAAAAAAAACGTCTCTTACGAAACCAAATACTAATTCTTCGAAATCTGGCGTCGCCCCCAAAACCAGCACCTCGAAACAGTCGACCTTCGTTTATTTCTCGTTTCCTTTTTCGCTATCATTTAGGTGATTCCCTCTCCTTCCCCTCTTACCTTGGCTTTAGATTATGCGTGATCTCATCTGCCGTGTCACGTTATTGTTGTTCATTCGGTTCTTTGGTGTCTCACGGCTTCTGAGGAAATCGTGCGATTAAGAATTCAAGCTTCATCTTTTACAAGAATCCAATTTACTTCTATACCTTTGAAAGTAATTCAGTTAGTTGTCAAACAAAACAACCACAGAACTAGCTTCTTCATTTCCAATCAACCTCACTTTTCCATTTTCTTTCCTTTTTTTGTCTATTATTGCAACACTATTGCGGTTTGTTACAGCGACCTATCTAGTCTCTTTGTCTAGAAACATTCTTGAAACTTGACTACAACTGTTCCTTTTTGTTGTCTCTTTGTCTCTATAAAATGCGCCTTGTCTTACTGAAATTGGTGTTCGATACTCTGTTTCTGACGATAGATCGAAAACAAACAATCATTTTTTGAGTGTTTTCAAGGTGTTACAACCAAATGAGGTTGTTTGTTTTCAGGTGACACTCTCACTTTCAGGCTTTCCATTTTTGGTTTCCAACTTTTGACGCATTTGAATAATGCGGTTTTTCTAGCGATCAAAGCCTATAATTAGCTGTTTCTATGTGGTTGGCTTCTGTTGATTTATCTGTTTGAATTCACTTTTTTATTCTCCGTTGGGAATTATACGCATGAAAAGTAACAGTAAAAGTGGAAACGGACTTATTTCAAACTACATAATGTTTATAGTCTATTGTTGAAATTGAACGATCCCTGGATTATCCCTACTACTTCTTGTTATGAACTCCCTGACCTCTTCTATCAAAAAAATGTATTAATCCCTTCTCCATAAAGAGTACATGACAGTCAGCCAAATTTGCTTGTATTCATCTGATTTCTGGTTTTCAGGTTAATCTATCATGCTCTGTTGACACTCATTTCTCAGGATATAACTTTGTCAAATGACCAGAAAACTCCGTGGAAACACCTGGTTGCCATCGGAAACCTATTATTCAAAGTAACTGTGTCTTTGTGAACCAGTTTCCTTTCGATGCCGTTCTTTACCAAATCCTTCCTATTCACTCCTCCTCTTTCTTTACTTCTTTTCACTTTCGCTCTTGAAAATTCCTTTTTTTCAATTTCTTTTCTATTAATTCCATCTTCTCCGCTTCTCAATTTCAACTTGTTTTTTCCTGTTTTTACTATCTTCTCTACTTCAATTACTCTTCCAGTTCCCTCTTGTATCTTTTCATCGTATCAAGTATTTTTTCCCTTCAATTCAGAATGGCACCCAACGCGCCCAGTCCAATCGACATTCAAAGTATGAATGATTCTGCAATTGAACAAGTTCGTCAACAGGTCAGTGATATAATTGATCCTCGTTACGATACCAAATGGAATATACTTCGATGGCTTCAATCAAACGATTTCAATATTTCGAAAACGGTTCATTTACTCAAAAAGCACTTGAAATGGAGAAAAGATCGGAAACTCGATGAACCTGAAAGTCAATCGCTTCTTCAATTCAGTGATGCCAGAAGAAAGCACGCTCCAATTGATATTATTGGACCGCAAAGAAAAGAAGGAGGTGATCGACTTGTGGTTGTGGATAGGGCAGGAAGAATCGATGTATCCGGATTGATGAAAGCTGTTCAGCCAACCGAATATCTTCATGAAATGTTCAGAACATTTGAAGAGATTCAACGAAGACTTATGAAGGTATTTGAATATGTAGAAATAGACAAAACAATCATTGTTTTTTCAGATGGAAGCGGAAACTGGAGTTCAATGCTACATGCACTACATCTTTGATCTGGAAGGTCTACACTTTGATCCCACATTGTTGGGCGTTGTGAATGGTGATACGTAACATTTCATTAGTATCACTTGTCAACTTTTCTTCAGGCCCCTTCCGCGTTTCATGGCAATTAGTTGGTCAACATTATCGGGAGTTCATCGACAAATTCATTGTTATCAATTCACCAAGTTACATCAATGTCTTGTGGTAAAACATGATTGAATTACCAAGAAAACAATTGATTTGATTTTAGGTCAGCACTGTCACCATTCATTCCGGAGCAATCGAAACAGAGAATAGTATTTGCTGGATCGAATTGGAAAGATGAACTTTTGGAAATTGTTGACAAAGATTGTTTGCCAGAGAGATACGGAGGAACTATTCCAGATGATAAATGTTTGGTCACAGTGGACCCAATCCCAAAATCAATGTACTGGAAACTTCCTGCACACTATCCAGCTATGGAACAACTTCACAAGATTTCAGTTTCTGCTTGTAAGTTTCTTGTAACAATTTTGTGTTCAGCGTATTGATTGCAGCGAAAAATCGAATGCTTGTGTACAAAGTCGATAAACCAGATACTGAACTTCTGATGTACTCTCATAATGAGAATGACATCACGATCACTTTATACTATTCAAAGGATAAGAATACACCTGAAAATGAAATGGAATTGGCAGTGGCGCCTATTCCCAAGTGTGGTCTCCCAGCGATGGATCTTTTCGACTATAATTGTGAATTCCCTGGATACTACTTTGTGAAGTTGGCCAATGAGGCTGCTTGGCTTCTACCGTCCACTTATAGAATGATTGTGATCGAAAAGGATACTGGAAAAGAGTTGGAACCTGTTAATATAAACGAAAAGTGGATCAAAAAGGGTCAGAAGACCAAGAAGAAGTGAAGATGACACTATTAAGATCATAATATAACTCTGATAGCTTTTTGTTTCATAATGAAATCTGTGTGTAAGTATTTGTGTGATTTTTTTAAAATAAAGGATCATAATCAAAAGCTATGCGTTTTAAAATTATTTATATGTTACATACTGTATGTTGACATCACAAAATGTAAAATGGTACCAGTTTGATTGATTGTACTACAAGAAAATCTCGTGTTCGCTGTTATTCCATGAAGAACTTCTGTGTTTCTTCCTTGATTTCTCCATTGCTTGCCTCGTTAAATTCTTTTGAAGTTGATCAAAATAGACTTTCGATTCGATATTCTTATCAGAATAACTCATTTCTTCGCCGAATGTAGTACGAAGATCCAAATGATCCAAGTTTGTTGGATTTGTTGCTAAATTCCACTGAAAATAACTGACATTTTCTTTATTTCCAAGAAAATTGCACTTTCTAGTAATTGCACATCATCTCAATTCCCGCAAAGTAGAATCTAGCCAACTTCGAGTGGGCTAATATTCTTATGAACTAGGCTAATTCGAGTATAGATGAAGTATCTATTTAGTTTGAAACTTACCAATCGTATAGTTTCTCTTGTCCATTCAGGTGTATATATTATCACAACAACAGGAGTTACAGCAGCATATCTGGAACATAATGTGAAATCAAAACTCAAAACATCACAACTCACATGGTACACAAGATGTTGAACGACACATTAGCTACGATAATGAGCTTGTCATTCATCGAAACGTATTCCAAAATAAGAATCGAAACACAAGCTACATTGAAAAATAGAATAGATCCTTGGATTCGAGATAACCACTGACATGTTTTGATGTTTTCGGATACTTGGAATCGCTCACTTAGCGAGTAGAGACCATGACGTTCCAATGTTGAATATGAACTGAAAAGAAAAAACGATGTTTTCCGAACTTCGAGTATTTTTGAAACTAACTTATGTAGTCGAATGTTACATTTTGTCACGATGATCAGAAGAAGAGATCCACCGATATTCAATACAATCAGAAGAATACAATGTGCGTAAATGGGTAACCAATCTGCAATACAATTCGACAAGATATTGAAAATTGTAAAGAAATATTTTTAGTCTAGACAGGGCAGAATCCTATACCGTATACCAACGACAATGTTCATTTCCTGGAATGCATTTCTACTTACTTTTGATATACGCGATCGCAGACATGACACAAACAGGCATCATTATCAAAATTAAGGTTAGAGGAATCCAAAAGTGTCTGTCAGTTTCATATGTTCCTGCAAAACAGGTGGCAAAGCATCTATAAAATTTTTATATTTTCAGAGATCATAAATATGATACCTTTCAAAAACCAAAAATGGGAGCATATTGAAAGCAATGAATAAGCATATGGTTCTGGTGTAGTTCGCAGTATACAATAAACTGTGCATTGTTTCATCTAAAATGGAATTAATAGAGGAGCAAAGCCACCTCACATACCTTTAATTGTATCCGACCCGTCGAACTGAAAATAGACCAGAAACAGCCTTGAAATCATCGAGAAGAAATATTGACCTCCGTACAAGAGTAAAAGAATATGGAGATTACTGTGCATTGCACGAAATCGCAGAAGAAGATAGAATGTGTAGATGTATTCAATGAAACTGAAAATTGGAAGTTTACAGATAATTCAAGACTATGGAACTTACTTGGTTAACAGCATGAACACTTCAAACGAGTAAATGAACTGCAGCGGTAATCTCCATCCAATAAGATCAACTGATGAGCGATTGATAAAAGTTAAAAATCGATAATTTAGGTATAATGTAGAATTCATGCTGAAAGAATTTTGTTAGGACGAAAAGACTCTTTTGGTAGACAGAGAAAACAGAACAGAGAAGAACTGCGAAGCTTTAATTACGATATGAATCATATTTCTCGATTCAGCTTCAGAATATTTTTCTTTCAAAAAACCACGTTGTTGGGACAACAAAGCGCCGGAAACCAAGATCTCGAAGTTCTCGTTTTTGTCCGTCTAATGGCTCAACAAGTCTAAAAAAAGTATTCAAAAAAAGAGGCCCCCGCAAATGGGATATATGTACATAATAGGCGGTGACAGCGCCTTTTGGCCAAAATAATGAGCGGAAAAGGAATCTGAAGAAAGCTCAGATACATTTTTCACATACTCGTACTTTGAGTTTCTCTTCTTTTCAATTATTATGCATGGACAAGTTCACAGAGTCCGAGCAAAAAAAAAGAGAACTTTCGCAGACGAAACGATGGATATCTCATTTTTTCCATGGGACATTGGGGCCAATAAAACAGAATAGGAAAGAATGAAAAAAGGTCTAGGGAAAGAAAAAGGAAGGAAACATTTAGAACGTGTCTTTCTTGAAACAGAAAATTGAGATGAGCCGGCTTTCCGGTGCAATGGGTGAGCATGTTTATGTGCACGACGATGCTCCATAAAAAGAATGCGCTGATGTCATGATGGAAGAGAAAAAAGGAGAAGTCAATGCAAAGTTTGAAGAAAGAAAGTTATGAATGGGGTAGTTAAGAGACCAGGAAGTAGAGTACAGAGGTCATTTTTGAAGAGTTGAAATGAAGGGAATCGGCTTATTGAGGGGAGACGAGAAATGCATGTCGAAACACAGGTGAAAATTGAGAAAGCTGAATGTTTTAAAAAGGAGAGACTAGTACCATGGAAACGTAGAGAGGGTACAAAAATGATAAAAATCAACTGAAAAGGGCAAAACTGCAAACGACTCAGACAAATTGAAAGGCTTTCAGATAATATTAATTGTGATGGATTGAGTATCAACAAATTGGATACCATTTCCGTTAGTTTACGGTAAAGTGGAATTAGATATTCGAAAAGTTAATCGGATGTGTAAACCGTTCTAAAAAATTACAGCTTTCCACCACCATGGTTGCGGATAGACGGCTCGCCTGCCTGTTTTTTGAAAAAACATTGAAAATGTAGCAATTATCTTGAGAAATTTTTTTATCTATTGAAACTTTTTAATGTAAGAACCATTAAAACACTTTCGATTTCACTTTGAGATACTTTTCAAATATCCATTGAAAACATATAATAACCGATCTTCAAAATACAAAATTTCGACCTGGAAATTTTTTCAGCGGGCAGACGGGCAGAGATTTTCAGAAAATCGGCCCGGCCCATCTCAACCCTGGTCACCACTGATACACTATTGTCATTATGTTTCCTGCAGTGGATTTTTCTGGTAAGCTTAGATGTCTTTCGTATTTCCTTCCATTTTTCTTCGAGATGTTTCAATTCCAATTTCGAAATGTGTTTACATCTTCTTCTGCCCTCTATTCAATCTGTAATAAAATGTATTCACTATCGCATTCTTTTGTATTTAAGAAGACAATCCGTGATTCTGGCAGTGTATAACTACAAAACGTCTCGAGTCGAGGCGAGCCAGTCACTCGGTCCTTAAATTGCTCTTTCCTATGTCAGAATACTCTCTTTCAGTCTTCATTTTCATTCATTTTTTAAAGTGTTTCTCGTTACAGCATGGGTATCAATACCTCAAAAGTTTCTGATGGTGGGGATCAGGCGGAGCAGAAAATGGCTCGAACTTTGTCAGAGAATAAGAACATTTACAAAATGGTGGATATGCATGGAGGAGGTGTTTTGATAAAGCTCGCTAGGTGATCCTATTTTGAGACTTTATAGTATCATTAACCTTTTTAGACAGTGCAAAGAACTGGATTGTTTTGAAATGCTCGATGCATATCTAGATCAAGAAGTGAGAAAATACATGTACAATGGAGGAAAAGGTAAACTGATGCCAATTGCTGAGTTGGTGAAAGCGAGAAATCAGGTATGTAGTTTGTCCAACAGAATGAAGTAGGATAAAGAGTTCAGGAACGAAATGCAAAACTTGGAGCATTCTCCAGAAAGAAAGGAAAAGGTAAAAGCGGTCCAAATATCTTGGATGAATTTGATCAAGGACAGGCTGAGATGGCAGGAGATCTGAAGAAAGGTTAGTTTGTGTACGTGAAAAAAGATAAATAGTCTGGGAGAATAAAATAATGCGGACGGATTAATTTTGGGTTCTGCTAGGAAGTTCAATAGATGATTCTTTTGTTTAAAGTTTGTCTAATATAATGCAAGCTATCACATCATAATTTCTTTCGTAGGATGATTAGGGTTACTCCAGACAATGATTCTTGAACTTTTAATTTCTGAGAACAAGGGAAATAAATGTACTTTGTATATTCAATATATCTGATCCATTAATCCGCTTCCCCCGAAAACCTGATGAACCCCAAATTGCAACTTCCGGGGGGCTCATTCTTTGTTTTGCAGCACTGAAACTCCTCGATGGAGGAGGGAAAGGAGGAAAGTCGGAATCGAAGTACAGAGAGATGGTTTGGAGTTTGGAGGATAGAGGTAATTAGTAAGACAGAACAAACCGATCATAATTCATTGTAATCAGGTTCGATGGGAGAGAATCTGCTATCAATCTGTCTTCTTCAAGGCAGTGCTCTCCACAATATCATCGCAAGAAAACTGATTCATTATTTTCCAAAACTGATCAACGATATTTGCACTTCTGAAGATTATTACGGTAAGTGCTCTACTTCCGTACAAAGATGCTACAAAAAACTAAGGACTATCTCCCTTGCACATAGCAATTGTGAACCAGGATGCCCAATTCACTTCTCTCCTTCTTCGTCTTGGTTCTGACTTGAATCAACGTTGTTATGGAGCATTTTTCTGTGCAGATGATCAGAAAACCAGTCGTACTGACAGTTTGGAACATGAATTTGTGGAACTCACGAAGAATACAAGTTATACTGGGTACGTTTAATGGATTTGTTTACTGGAAAGTGACTTTTTTGTTGTTATCCTGGCGCCCTGAAAAATCGTAAGATCGAATCATAAAAATTTCAGATCGATGTACTTTGGAGAGTATCCACTGTCGTTTGCGGTCTGCATGGGGCACCATGACCTTTTCCGAATGCTTCTCGCTAAAAAAGCGAATTTAAATGCACAGGATACAAATGGAAATACTGCACTTCATCTGTGTGTGATACACGATAAAATGGATATGTTGGATGCTGTTTTGGATGCAGGAGGCAATCCGAGACTTGCTAATAAACAGAATCTGACTGCATTAACATTAGCTGCAAGACTGGCAAAGAAGACGGTCAGGGGTCCATGATAATCCATTTTTGAGAGTGACAGGATTTTCAGATGTTCAACAAAATCTTACAACTTGAGTGTGAGAAAGTATGGACTTACGGTGCATCTCAGTGCGTTGCTATTCCACTGACAAAGATTGATACAATTGATGAAGTGACCGGAGAAATGAATGATACTAGTGCACTGTCATTGGTGGTTTATGGAGTGAGAAGAATTCAGAAATTTAGAGAAGAATTGTTTTTAATTCAGGAATCAAATCAACATCTCGAGTTGATGGATGGATTAATTGAGCAGATATTGGATGAGAAATGGAAAGCATATGGCAGAGCTCTCTGGTTGAGATCTCTTCTCGGATTCATTTTCTTCTATTGCTGTTTTGTGTCAGCTTATATGCTTCGTCCGTCTTCTGCCACTACGGAGGTTGAAAACGAAATTAAATTAAAAATATGAATAAAGTTGCAGCATATCACCCGTGGTCGGATCAATGATGATGGTGAAACCGAATCAACGAATTCATCGAATTACTTACAATGGCATCCAATTGACACTCAATGCCATTTGATGTACTATTCGGAATGGCCCTGGTATCATGGATGGTTTCGTCTTGGATGTGAAATCATGACAATTGTCGTCATGCTCTTTCAGATAATGTTCGATTTGGGGGATATTAGACGAATCGGATTTCAGAAATGGTTCAACTTCTTGGTAAGGGTAATGGGTTTGATGAAACAGCACCTATATATAACAGAAAGCGTTTCCTGCAAAACTGATGTTCAAAGGAGCCTTCTTATTCATTCTTATTTCGATTCCTTGTCGTTTTGCTTGCTCATTTCATGAAATATTTCTGACTATCGACAATACGATGGCTATAATCAGTGTTCTGCTTGTCACTCAACACTTTTTGTATTATATGAGGTAGAATATTCAGTGTCGTTTCAAACTCATTCAAAGTGATTTATAGAGCTATCCCATTTGTTGGACCATTCGTCTTGATGGTTTACACTATTATTGCTACGGATTTAGTCAGATTTGCCATGATCTATTCAATTTTTCTTGTTGGATTTTCTCAATGTAAGTTTCAAATCAAATTCATTTCAAAGCCCATATTCCAGCATTCTATCTCATATTCACATCATGTGAACGAGATTCCACACTAATAAAGAAGACAGACCCACTGGGATCAGAATTCAATAATATAATGGAGAATCCAGTGGATGCACTTCTTCGAACTTTCATCATGACTATTGGAGAATTTTCGGTTTTGTATCGAGAAATGGCTGCTTGTGATAACTTCTGGATGAAATGGATCGGAAAAGTCATATTTTTAATTTTTGAAACTTTCGTGTCCATCCTCCAATTCAATTTGCTGATTGCCATGATGACAAGGACCTATGAAACTATTTTCTTAACCAGAAAAGAATGGAAAAGACAATGGGCTCAAGTGATTCTTATGCTTGAAATGGGATTGACACCTGAAAGTCGAAAGATGCATTTACTCCGATACACAAGACCAACAGGAATTAATAAGAGAGTCAGAAGTTATGTAGTTGTATCGAAAGGAGATGGAGAGAAAACTGAAAACGAAGAATTGGCAGCGAGAGAGGCAAAAGAAGAACAGAAAAGAGAAGAGAGGAAACAACTTCTGAAAAAGAAACAACGGGTGATTACCGTAATTTCTTTTATAGTTTGATCACAATTCATTTTTCAGGAGCACGAAATCAAGGCAAAAGCACTAGCGTTGATGAGTGCGAAGCTGAAGACTGAAGTCAAGAAACGTCGCATTCTCAGACAACAGACTGTCGATGCAAACTCGAAGCTTTGACTTTTTTAAAATTACATATTTATTTGGATTCAAAAAAGATTTACAACTTTCAAATACATTTTATTTTTCTTCTTTAATAAATCGATCCGCATCACCGTAACCCATTTCATAGTACTGCTTCAGAACAAGTCGATTGGGTGGGAACAGGGCACGAACACCACGGTACAAGTTTTTTGTGCTAGCCTGTAAACTCAGTACAGATGTGATTGTTATTATCTCCAATACGACAAACCTTGAAAGCCTGTTTTCCTATAACAACACTCCAATTGGAAGGATCTTCAGGACAAATATCCGCTTGGCTGGAAAATGGAGAACATGTGATAGTTGGAATGTCGGAAAACGTTGGAAGATTGTTTGTGATCCCTCCGTCGATATATTCCTTTAAAGAAAAAAGAAATTTTAAATGCCACAGGCACTATTCAATTACCTCATCACCTATTATTGGAGCAACTCCTCGATAACCCATAGAATACATTGGAATGTAGCAGCTGGCAAGAAGGCAAGATATCAAATGATCTCGACTATCAAATTTACTGATCAAAATATTCTCCCATTTCTGAAATTGAGGCAACTTCATCTATTGACTACGTAGTTTCTTTACTTTTAAATTCGTGATGGAGATATGCAGTTTTCCTTGAGCTTTTTCGATATTCGAAGGAAGAAAATCATCAATGATCTGTAATTATTTCCAACATTTCCAATGAAAGGATTTTATTCCCACTTTCACCAACTGTTCATTCAGATAGTATCCCGGAGTCATTGCACCAAATGGTCGAGAATGAACGGTGTCTGCCATTGAATAGAGTGTTTCGATTCCTGCACCCATTCTGGATAATCGAATTCTTTTTATAGGTCGACATTCTGCTAAACAAAGATCTATTTACAACCCCTTACTTTTCCGGAGCTAACACCAAGATTGCAGCCACTAAGCTCCCAGCTGAGGCTCCAGCGATTCGATCCACTTTTTTCGTAATTATCTGATATTAAACTGCATTTTTAGAGAAAATACTAGGATTTCAGTTTACTTCTTCTTCTTGAATAAGTCGATTTGCTGCCCCAAAATTATATGCTCCAAGAAATCCGCATCCGCTAAACGACAATCCCAGTTTGGAAACCCCTGAATATTAAAAAAAAACTTTTTGTTTGATTGAACAAAGTGTCCACCTTTCAATTTTTCGAATCTATTCAGAAGCACCACGGAGCCTCTCATTTGACGGGAAAACCATCCGAAGTGAGTGCGAAATCGCGGAAAATTGAGAAAATGTTGGGTCAGAATGTGCGCCCCGCTGAACTCAGTTCGAATGATGACAATTTTACCGCGACTCGTTCACAATTTATCGCAATTTTTCTCTTTTTACAATGTTTTCAGCCGAATTCTCATACAAAATTCTTGCTTACAGACTCCGAACAGACAATGGGTGACCACTACGGCTTCTCACTCACCACTTTCAGGTATTGTAGAGCTACGAGCGTTCAAAATTGCAATAATTGTTTTCAGCCCATCGGGAAAGTTGATGCAAATCGAGTATGCACTGAATGCTGTCAAGAACGGTCAACCATCCGTCGGATTGAGAGGTTCGACAACTGTTTCTAATATTCATTCCATTATTTGGTGTTTTTCAGCGAAGGATGGAGTCGTCTTGGCCACTGAAAATGTCGGATCCGTTCTCACCGACGATCAGCCAAAAGTTGAACAAATCAGCAAGCACATCGGATGTGTTTACAGTGGAATGGGTCCAGATTTCCGTATTCTTGTGAAGAAAGCTCGTAAGATCGCAATGGAGTACGAATTGATGTACGGAGAAGAGATGCCTACTATTCAATTGGTCACCGAGCTTGCAGCAGTCATGCAAGAATACACTCAATCTGGGTAAATGATTCGATTAATTTTCTAAATGAATGTTTGTATTGTAGAGGAGTTCGTCCTTTTGGAGCATCTCTTCTAATCGCTGGGTGGGATAAGAACCCCGGTCGTCCACTCCTCTTCCAATGTGATCCGTCTGGTGCCTATTTCGCATGGAAAGCTACTGCTCTTGGCAAGAATGATGTCAATGCGAAGACGTTCCTTGAGAAGCGGTTCACTGAGGCCTTGGAGCTCGATGATGGAATTCACACTGCTCTTCTTACGCTCAGAGAATCGTTTGATGTCGGTATGAATGAGGGCAATGTTGAGGTCGCGATCTGCAACGCAACTGGATTCCATCGACTTACGAAACAACAAGTCAAGGATCATCTCGGAACCCTCTAAATTTGTGATTGCATATAATTTTCGTTTCATTTTCTCTTTAATTTATTCTATGTATTCTCCCTTTCTTCCCGTTTCCGGTAGTAAAAGTTTTTTTACTCCCGAGTTTTATTGATACAATGAAAATCTTGCAACCCTTACTCTGGCGTTTTTCGTGATACTTTGATTACCGAAGGTATCGAAGCCTTCTGTATTTTTACAAATGCTCATGCATATCTCAAATCAAGTCTACTATCTTCAGAAAGCCATCGGAAATGAGTTCGAGACCAAGGTAAGCGTTCAAAGATATTTTTCTACAATCAAAGCAAAACAATTAACTTTGCAGACATGATTGGTTTCAATCTGACACGGATGTAGTTTTGACAATCCTGAAGCGCGGGGTGCCATTAGATGAATGTAAGGTGGCGATTTCAAATGACAATGACGTGACTGTGAAACAAGGCAACGATGTTCTATTCGATGGCCAACTTTTCGCACCTGTCAAAAGTGAAGACTTCACTGTGAAATGTACACCAGCAAAGGTCAGTTTCTTATTTATATTCACTTGGATAATTTGACCTCTGTATTTGAACCTTTGTATAGTGACTGGCACTGTGGGGTGCACGTCAATGATGTGTGGTCTAACGGTTAGCAGGTACTGTCCTCACAATAAGAATGCTGGTTCGAATCCTTCCTAGGAGACAGAATGATGAGTCACTCGCAGAGTGACAATAAGCCGAGTGTTAGTGGTTTTTAAAATCATGATGATCATTACCTCACAAGCGATAAGTATTCTGACTGTCGAAAATTTTATGGGTTTTAACGTGGATCATCATTAACAGCTTTTTTATAGGTATTTTCTTGCAGATTGAAATTCGACTCCCAAAAGTTGCACGATATCTCCGCTGGAGTTCTCTTCTCTTCGACGGACAAGGAGTCGCTGCTTCTGTACCGGAGCCTACGCAATCAGAGCCGCCCCAGAATGTGACTCGTAGTGCTCCAGTGAAGAAGAATTGGGATGCTATCGAAAAGCAGGTTGTTAAAGATGAGGAAGACGAAAAATTAGAAGGGGACGCTGCCGTGAATAAAATGTTTCAAAAGATTTATGCAAACGCAACTGATGATGTTCGTCGTGCAATGATGAAGAGCTATTCGTGAGTGATCTTCATTAAGATCTTGTTTAATTCTTCCTTATTACAGTGAGTCAAATGGAACGGTTTTGTCAACCAACTGGGAAGAAATCAGCAAGAAGAAAACGGAAACACAACCACCAGCTTGTATGGAATTCAAAAAGTATGAGAACTAAATTGGCTCCAAATTGCTACTTCAAATCATTTGCCAAAAACATTCAACTTTTATTACAAACTATAAATAAAGTTATTACAACTCAAAAACGGAATTCTTTATAGTCTTCGTCAGATTCAGTACTAACTTGTCGTCTTGATGTGGACAAATATAATCTTTCATAGTCATTATTTGGCTCTGGATCAGATGGGGCGAGAGATGGGCATGATGACTTGTACGGATCAAACGCACTGGATAATGATGGACGTTTTCTACTCGACATTTCCATTCTGATGGTATTCATAGTTTCTGCTTTCGCAACTTTTCCTGCAATATTTTCGATCCATCTTTCAGTTTGGGCTTTATCTTGACACCACTTCTCCTGAATTTGTCCCTGAAATGACAGATTCCAGTTCAAATTTCGATATATTGCAATGACTTACTTGTATAAAGGATTCGATATCTTCTGCATGTTTTCTCATCTCTTCCAAAGACATTTCTGCCAATTCCGGATCTTCGACTGAAACTGATTGCACTTCGGTATAATCGAGTTGTGCTGGATAAACAACTGCACAAAGAGACGGAGAAAAACTCAACGGAGCTGGTGGAGCACGATTTGGTGGAGGTGGCAATGATCGATCATCTCCGAATTTGATCTCAACATTACATTGAGCTGTACTTGATCCAGGTAGTTGAACAGATGGAGCAAACAGATGAGGCGAAGGAATAGTGTCGTATTTCTGGCTTCCTTGTGGTTGTAGTGTGGATTCTGATCGATTACGAGAAGATGTTGGAATCGCAGGAGAGAATAACTGTTCAACACTTGTTGACTAAAAAAAAGTAATATTCGAATGTCCAAAGTTGTTCATTTCATACTCTGTAATGTGATGTGGGCTCAGGATTACTAAATTGCCACTGGAATAAAGGTGATTGTTGCTTGACTGCAAAACCTGCTGGAAGTGGTTTGTATTTATTTGGAGAGACACCGACTGGAGATGATAGTAGAGGTGCATCGAGATCTGAATGCAAAACATTGATAAGTGAATCAGAAAATTGAAATGTCAGAGAACCAACCCGTAGGCGGCTGGAAAAACACTGAGTTTCACTCAATAATACGTTTTGCTCTTTTTGAACCACATGTCAATCCTCTTAACTTTATAATAATGACTTACCCGAAGCGGAACGATTCGAACTTGTTGGTATCAGATACGGAGAACTTTGTGGAGATGAAGATGCAGACGTTGGTTGAGATGAAGTAGATACAGGACGAGATGGAGCATGAACTGTTGGAACTACAGCTAGTTCAAGATCTCGTTTGTCCAGAATCCCTACGACTCTTGAAAAAAAATTGTTTAGTGTGATAGAAAAATGATTCTAGTTAGATCAAAAGAATGAGTTATGAATATTGGTCAGTTGACATATCTTATGTGCTTGAGTTGATTTTTTTAAAAAGTTAGATACAAACTTCATGCTAGATAAAAAAACTCACTTTTCATCTTCCATTATGAGAATGAAGTCTCCATCGGTTCGAACCAATTTGTGCTTCGAAACAATCAAATTGCATGGTCTCGAGATATCAGATTTTTCAACAGCTGGCGGCGGACTTGTCGCTGCCGTCGCCTTCTTCTTCACAAATTTCAGCATCGTTCTGAAGACAAACTCAAGCATGATAACGAAAACAAAACAAAGTGTACGATATGGTTGAGGTTGGTCATTTATTACTCTCCTTACTACAGCTACTATTAAAGGGTGAACTTAGAATCGTAAAGCGGAACTAGTGACCAATCGAAAAGATGATACTGATAAACCAGAATGAGAATAGAAGGAAGGAATTGGTTAGGAAGGCGCTCTCCGAAGAACTCAAAACCAAATCAATCGATTTTTACGATAGTGCTGACACACCCAATTTTCAGCGAACAAATTGATAATACGACAATTAACAGAGGTGAGAGGCCATGTTATCGGGGGGAAGTTCTGGATGGTATGTGTACCGGCGGTTCGTTTTCAATGTGCTTACGTGAATATTTCAGACGAAGAAATCGGGAACATCAAGGAATACAAAAATCAGCTTGTCACTCGGGGAAGATAGTTCGGGTCAAGAGTATGAGTCAGATGTTTAAAAAGTTTGGAGGAGCAAGATAACAATAGTTGTGTAATCAAAAAAAAATCCTTATAGTCAGATGTTTGATATTAAAAGGTCACGACATTGATTCCAATTAAAAATTTGAATTTTGACACATATTTTTCAAAAATTTCTTGCAGAAGGTCTTGATTGTGTACGAAATGAAATAACTTGAGAATATTATTGACAATTTGACGGACTGAAAATGAAATTATCGCTGTAGTTGGAGGTAGCTGATAATGATCGTAAGAATTCCGTAAAACAGAGAACATTCTCGGAATATTATCATGAATTATTCGTCTCCGTGCGGAAGGAAATCGGAGTTGCTCAATAGATCAACCTACTTACATAAAAATGAGAATCGAAATGTGCTGCAAACTGAACAACTCACTTTCTAATCTTGGTAATGATGTTAGTATTTTTGGATGTTCCAAATTTGACCTGTATCAACGATAGAATCTTCATTCACAATAGTTTATAAACTGGTCATGGGTTCTGTTAAAAATGTTATTAAAATGTTATGACTGTCTTCTTTGCTGCTCTCAGTTCCGTTGCTCTTGAAAGTCAAAAGTTCGGAGACTCGTTCATATCCCAGCTTATATTGCTGAGATCATTCCAACCATTGGGCATATTTCAGAATGTAAAGAGTTCAAAAATTTCCAAATTGTGTCTTCGGTTCTGTCGAAAAACTAGCGCAACTGTCCTTTGATCCTATCTTCACTGAGAAATATTGGTCTACTTTCAATTTCTTGTCACAATTTTTGTGACTCTCGTCGTCTGCGTCTATTCTTCTTGTGTTTTGTGTACACAACCGATGGAGTATAAAAAGGATGATAGGGATACACACTCAGAAGTTGAATTTCTGGACCAATGGCTCGTTTCGCTGGAAAAGTTGCTATTATTACTGGTAAGCTGATTGATTTTCTAAAAACTTTATGAAATTTCCTCTAATTCAGGTTCCTCTAATGGAATCGGCAGAGCTGCTGCAGTTCTTTTTGCTAGAGAAGGGGCTAAAGTGACAATCACTGGAAGACATGCTGAGAGACTGGAAGAGACGAAACAACAAATTTTGGCTGCTGGAGTTCCAGAAGGAAATGTGAACTCTGTTGTGGCCGATGTGACCACTGATGCAGGACAAGATCTTATTCTCCAAACTACTTTGGACAAATTCGGAAAAATTGATATTTTGGTAAATTATACGTTTAAGAATTTTATCTGAAAATTCATTTTCAGGTGAACAATGCTGGTGCCGCAATCCCAGACGCCCAAGGAAAAACTGGAACTGCTCAAAGTATTGAAAATTATGATGCGACTTTGAATTTGAACTTGAGAAGTGTGATTGCTTTGACGAAGAAAGCAGTTCCGCATTTGACCGAAACCAAGGGAGAAATTGTGAATATCTCAAGTATTGCATCAGGATTGAGAGCGGTATGATTCATGAAAAAGTTTCAAATTGTGTCTCAATTTTTAAATTTCAGACCCCAGAATTCCCTCACTACTCCATTGCAAAGGCTGCTCTTGATCAGTACACTCGAAACACGGCCATTGATCTGATTCAACACGGAATCCGTGTCAATTCAATTAGTCCAGGACTTGTTGCAACTGGATTTGGATCTGCAATGGGAATGCCAGAGGAAATTTCGAAGAAATTCTACTCCACCATGGCCACAATGAAGGAATGTGTTCCAGCTGGAGTCATGGGACAGCCACAGGATATTGCAGAAGCTATTGCATTTTTGGCAGACAGAAAAGCATCGTCTTATATTATTGGACACCAACTTGTGGTCGACGGTGGAAGTTCCCTTGTCATGGGACTCCATTGCCAGGACTTTTCCAAACTCTTGAGTTAGATTTTTAGCGTTTTGTGTGATCTTTGAAAATAAACATTCATTATTTATTCTTAGTTACACAAACTGATGTTTTGAAATGTGCAACTGGAAATTCCAGATAAAACTTTCAATCAAAAACAAGAGGTTTCTATGAAACTAAATGTTGCCTCGACTCCCTGTGGACAATAGAATCGGTAGAAGTATTATACTTTTCTTATTGGAATACAGTTTGAAGAATAGAAAATTGTCCCTAGAGTTCCCCGACCATGCCTGCTAAAAGTCATATCAAGGGGCTGACTTCCACGGATTGCTCCATCTAAACCCCAAAAAGTGACTGAACATGAATACAAACTTTCAAATATTTATTTGGTCATAGGTGAAAAAGAGAAAAAAAGAGAATGTGTACAATGTGTACGTACTGCTAGACTGCTTAACTTGCAATCTGTTGGCTAGAAAAATTGTGGAGCTTGAGCAATTTGGGAACGGAATGAAAATTATGGTCTTGAAGCGACCATTTGTTGTTGAACTTGCTGAATTTGTTGTTGTGTTTTCTGATCAGCAGCATCAGCAACAGCCTTCTCAAACAATCTTCCGATTTGCTCATTCATGGGTCCTGAAACAAATTATTCAGATGATGTTTCGTGAAATTAGGGGTTGCATGACAGCATTCTGATTGAACACAAACTTATGAAGTGCAAAAAAAGTAAAAGTTAGTAAAGTTATTAACCAGGTGTATAACGATGCACAGCTGGGTGATGATGTTGCTGGTGATTGTATGGAATTTGAACAGGCTGGGGTTGTGGAAGTGGTTGTGGACCATAATTGAAGTGTGTCACTGAACTTTCAGCACTTTGACGTACCGCTTTCACACCACGATCAAGTCCTGAGAGTGCAAAGTTTAGGATTTCGAGGGTTAGAAGTTTTGAGAGCAAGAAAGTGTGCAAAGTGCTTTGATTCTATTTTGGGAGGGACGAAACATAATCAAAAAACGGAACCTTGTTGCGTCGTACCTGTCCTCAATTGTTGCCACGTGTTCTTCAATTGATTGCCCATAAGTCTAACGTCCTGATCGATTCCGGCCTCGTCCAAGCTTGCCTGAAATTGGTAAATCAGATAACGAAGGCCCCTTAGAAGTTTGTACCTTGAACTTGGCAACGACATCCTTGATAGCAGCCAGAAGTTCCGTGTTTGGCTGAAAAAGAGGTGGATGTTTAGAGTGCTGAGAACTGTTACACATTCACATCTGAAGGTATTCACTGTGGTTCTTGCTATTATATGTATTTTGGTTTAAATTTAAATTGGGTAGTTTTCAAACAACATTCTCTACCAATCAACTACGCTTAATACAGTCCACTAGGTATGCATAGACATAAATGAGGAAAAATTAAAAATTGACTGGAAAAAAGGGGAAAAGAAAAGTAATTACTTCATTTGTTAGTAAAGAGGAAGATGACACTCCGGATGCACTTACACCGTCAATCGCCTTCTGTAATCCCTTGGCAAACGTATCAGTCTGCTTCTGAAAATTAGAGTGAGAAGATTAGAACCCTCAGGAACCCAAAAGAGAGAAATAGAAATGAGAGAGAACGCAGGCAAATAAAAGAAAGATTAGAAGCCCACCAAAAGATACTCGAGAAGTCGGAGGCCCTTCGGTCTCGTGCTTATCGACGTTTTGTTGGATGTTGCTGGTACGGTGTCGATCTCATCAACTGGTTCTGGTTTCTTGAACCGAAGCGGCTTCCATTTGTGTCCAACTGTTATCGGTCTAAATGGTCCAATCGTAGATGCTCTTCGTTCGCTGAACGGATCGTGCTCGTTCGAGCCGGCTTTATGCCGACAAATATACCTTAATGGGGAGGGTCCCTTTCCTCCGTGTTCCTCCTGCGATCCTTTCGTTGTTGTTGTTGTCGGCTCCTCCGTAGTCGTCAATTCGACGGTGGTTGATGGTTCAGTAGTAGTAGTAGTAGTAGAAGTAGAAGTAGAAGAAGAAGAAGTTTCTACCACCTGACTCTCTTCTGTTTCTTCAATCAAAGGAAGTTCTGGGGTAACTGGAGATTCAGGAGTAGTTGTCGAAGTCACAGAGGTGCTGGACTCCATTGGAATAGTAGTAGAAGAAACGGGGACCTCCGTAGTAGTGACGCTCCACTTCCCGACGTACTTTGGGGTAACCTTCTTCCACATTCTCCATCCTTTTCTAGTTCCATGTGGTTTGAATGTTCCTCTTGGTTTTCCCACAATTCTTCCAGTTACTCTTGATGTTGCCTTGGTAGTTGTTGATGGGGCTTCAGTTGGTTCTGGGGTTGTGGTTGTGGTTTTTGCAATGATTGTCGAGTAAATACTCTTCAATGATTTAGGCATTTTCTTAGTGGTAGTAGTTGGGGCTTGGGTGGTTGTAGTGGTTGTTGTTGGGATTACGGTTGATGGAGTCATTGGAGTTGTGGAAGCCAAGATACGACCAATCTTGGTTGTCCATTGGCGACGTTTCAATAAAAGTTTATGATAGCGTTTCAGCGCCGAGTCGTAAGGCATCTGTAGAAAAAAGAAGCGGATTATAGAAAAAAAGAAGGGAATCTGAAAGAAATCAGGGGAAAACCAAGCGATAGAAGCATGTAGAAGTGCGATAGTGCGTGAGGAAAGGAGCGGAAAATAGAAAAGAAAATGAGTTTGAATATCATTGTGTCTGTTTTTCTCAGTTTTTTAAAGGTATGGCTTGTTCAAGTTTTGCTTTGTGGGAAAAATATACACAATGATATTCAAACAGTTTATCAGATGATTACAGATGTGTACATAAACATACAATCGAATTATCCGATAAAACGTGTCTTAAAAAGGGGACCGGGGGAGGGGGGAAACGAGAAAAAAAGATGGAGGTTCTGGAAACCCATAATAATACATCATGCTCACCGGGAACCAATAAGAAATTTACCGGAAATCAAGAAGACTGTAATACTGTTTTGTTGATGGTTTTTGTCAATGTGACATACTTAAATTTCGAAGGGGAAAAGAAACTGGCTAAAAATGATAAATAGGGAGATACTATCGATTTATGATCCTAGTTCAAGAACATGTTTTTGAATGTTCCCCAGTCTACAAACTGATTAATAAAATAGAATGCTCTCATCTGATCATACCACTTCGATAACTGATCTCTAGTTTGATCATAAGGTGTCATGGCAATCAATTTTTTGACACCTCTAAGTTCTTGT
The DNA here is from genome assembly GCA_963966625.1 of Caenorhabditis zanzibari. Classification (NCBI taxonomy): domain Eukaryota; kingdom Metazoa; phylum Nematoda; class Chromadorea; order Rhabditida; family Rhabditidae; genus Caenorhabditis; species Caenorhabditis zanzibari. The sequence goes on along the minus strand of OZ016472.1, from coordinate 10,931,492 downwards.
GATAGGGATGATGGTGGAGGAAGTGTGGTACGGATCACATTATACGGACTAGACCGTTTTGAAGTGTACCACACCACACGTCCCGGATGATGCTGTTGTGTTCTAGTGTAGGACGCCGGTGATGGTGTCGGTGGAGTGTGGTGGGCGTGCATCGCCGTGTGACGCAACCTACTCACATCAGATCCTCCGGCTGCTCCAGGAGCTCCAGATGGATAACGACGACTTGCTTGAAGGTTGCTCAATGAAGCTCCAGATGTCAAGGCATTCAGATTCTCGTATGGTTGACGATTTTGATAGGATGGATAACTGTAAGATTTATTTGAAAAGTTTGAGCATTTTAAAAGTAAAAACTCACTTTGCATACTGATTAGTTTGGATTCCAGGTCGCTCGTAAGTTGGTTGCTCTCCCCTCCGTTGCTCGTACGTCGGCTCAATTCGCTCGTAGTACGATGGAGAAGCTTGAGGAAGTTGTTGAACTCTTGAGGCGACTGGTTTAGCCATCTGATACCATGCTGGAATCCCATCAATTGCTTCTGGTTGAGCTGCTTGAACATTTTGAACTTGTTGTTGTTGTACTGATCCACTTCTTTGTTGTTGAGCATACTGTGCAGTCGAGTAGCCGATGAGAACAGTTAATACAATTAGACTCCTGTAAAATTATAAAAATAGATTAACTTCTTTTTCGTTTTCTAATTTTAGATTTCAACATGTTCCCATTTAAATAAACAATTGTTGACCGCCACTTGACCCATTCGTTCCAAAAATCCAGATTTGTCTAAAGTGTTGATCAGAAAAACATGAAGCGTGCACTTGAGTGCGGAAAACTCCTCGGAGCCCGTTCTGGATCTCAAGTGCTTTGACATTTCGATTCTCATGCTTATCTTTGCACTTGGAAAAAGGGGTCAAATGCGCGGATTGATTGTTTTTGAAAAACGGAAACATGCATTCTTCATTTTTTCAAGTACTTATCTCTATTGAGTCACAACTGGACACAAATAGAGCCGAAAATAACCAAAATAAAAACTGAGGATTAGAGTTACTCAATTCCAAAACGGATTTAACTAAATGTTAGAAAAAATTATTTCAAGAATACTGTAGCCGTTTTCATTTTTCAAGGATGACTTATTGAGTTCCAAAAGTTCGAAAAAAGTTTTCGTCATCTGATTATTTTTCAACTGGAAGAAACAGCTTTAATTTTTCGGAAACCAGAAATTCGATTTAGGTTTTGTTCGTCGTGAAAATTATGAAACTTGTGGCTGGTGAAAAACTTTACAAATTTAGATCGAAAAATATAAACGAGGTTTTCACAGTGTCATTCAAAGAAATATTTGTATTCTCGGTTAGAATTCGAAACCTTTGTTTTTGGTTTCGGCTCCAATTCAGAAGGAATCCTAACACTGATTCCCAGATAAATACTGATCAGAGTTTCAGTAGGTTCAGCTAATAAGAGGTAAAAAGTTTATCGGATAGCATAAGATACAGTACTCTTGGTCAAAATCAAGTATTGTATCAGATTAACTACAAAAATAAAAACATACCTAATCATGATGAATCTGTTTCAGAAACAAGCACAAAAATGAGTAGAGTGCTAGTCTTGTGGAGACTGTGGAAGGGAGGAGACGAATCTGATGGTCAGTTTCTCAAGTGCTCGAACAGAAATGATGCAAGAGAAAGAGAGATGGGAGGGGTCAAAGAGTGCGAGTGTTGGTCAGAGGTGAGACACGAGTAGACGGCAGAAAGAGCACTCAAGATCCTCGCTTTATCTACTATCTTCTCCTTATTCTACGGGCCGCCTGTCTTCGTCGCCGCGCTTTTGTAGGCTCTTGCGGAACGCCCTGACAGAGGACGCGCCGCGCCGCGAGACGCCGACGCGCTTCGTGAGCACTGCTTTTGGAATCGAAAAAAATCGTTTGCTCGCGCCACACTTTTTTTCGACGGATAGACGGGTCGCTGCTTTTCTTGTTCAATTTCTGGAGTCGCGAACTGTCGAAACAATTCGGGGGGTCAGCGGTGGCACGTCTCAGATATTATGATGTTTAACTAAGGATTTTAAAGCGATCATGATGTTTAGACAGGAAGATGAAAACAATTGGGACTAATTTAAATGCAGTGTTTCCCGTTTTGGGATCCTATTTCTGATCTATTTTCGACTTTAGAGTAACTGGTCCATTATTAAAAAGGTATAGTTCTTTGCCTTGGACCCAGTGTTTGGAAATTTTTTGAAGTTTAAGCTACCTCCCGTTTGTTCCTTAAAATCAGCTATAACGGGATACATGTAATATCTGAAAGGATAATTTCGAAACCCCGCATTTATCTATTTCCTTTTTTTTCCATTCCTTCTAAGGTGATCATCCAGACCATAACCCCCTCATCAACTTTCCGCAATGATAACATTGACGAACTGATGGTCAGAAAAGAGATCCAATGTTGCCTCTGTCCTTTTGCTTGCCGAGTAAACAATCCCTGTTTCTTCAGCCCGAGAGAGAAAGAAATGAAATAAATCTAAATGTGTTTGCAGCACAATTTACATGTATCACCTGTTATTCATAAGGTTAGTGAATGACAAAATCTACATTTCATGTTCATGGTCTCACTTTAATTAAATTGAGTCGATTTGTAACTAAGATTCCATCCAAGTTTCCAAGTAGAATCTAAGGGAAAAGTAAATATATAGAAACAATGTTTTTATTCAAATATCATTGGGGTTCACATAATTTTAGACTTGCACAGCGAGAAATTGAAGTGTGGTAGCGATAGGCAGCACGAACTCTTGAAGGGCGGCTGATGCAGCACCGACACATACAACTGATTTGATTGGTACGGTTTTTCCGGTTGGCAAGTTGACAGTTTCGTAACTGGAAAATGGAAATCGAAATATTTCTTTTGATGAGAATAATGTGTACTCACCGATCCTTATGCTTGTTGCAGTTGAGAGTGATTCCGGAGTTACTGCTGAGAGAAACAAGAGCGAAGTCTTTAACTGCAGGAGTTTGAGGGTTGGCATTATCCGACTGAGCAACGAGAGTTTGAATTTGAGGGTTTTGGCAGACAATGATAGCCTTTTCCTTTCCATGGCTAGTGTAGTAAGCGATCTTTGGAGCAGAGAACAGACCAGCATTGATGGTAGAAACATTGAAGACTCCAATACGAGCACAGTCCCACTCTGAAATAAGCAAGACATAAAATATTTTTCAAATATTCAAACAACTCACTTTCATCGCTTTCACTGCTGTTTCTTCTACGCCAATGATTGCGTCTCACATGATGGCGGGGAGCTGGGTAGTATCCACCATATCCGGTGTTGGAGGCAGCGTAGTTACCGTTGCCACCATAGTTTCCACATGCAGCCAGTCCGAAAAGAGCCACCGAAACAGTGAGAAGATTCAGAATCATGATTCGGAACCGATGATGGTGAAGAGATGGTAGCGTATCCCTTATATAGAAGATATATGCTGACGATATGTTTTCGCAGAGAACAAATGCCGTATTTTTTGTTTATATTAAAAGAAAAAGGACATTTGAATCTTAATCATGTTTTGAGATTGACAAACATTGTCGACGACTCATCTATGACATCATGACATGGGATTTCGGAAAGTACAGGAACATATTGAACTTTAACAATCTTTTTTGACTACTGTTTGACACTTTGAGATTGATACTGCCATAGACGAAGTATTGGGGACTAGTAGTTCTCCCATTTACTTTTTTCCACAATATTTCAAACGGAGTATTTTTCAGTGAGGTGATAACCGTTAGAGAAATGAATACTGATTTATATTTTTGTTCTTTTAGTTTCGTCCAAATCTTTTTTCTCACATTTCCTCACGATCGAAAAGTTCTTCACATAAACGGCGCTTCCCAGCAGACAATCACAACAAAATCCGAATCTCCTTTTTTGTTTTAACTATCCTTCTGAAACATGACATAATATTTTATTCTGACGACGTAATCCTCTATGTTATTCCTTTTTCCATATAAAAGCCTTCCCAATTCCATTCAAACCATCATCGTCTCCCAAAGATGTTAGCTTTTCTAGCTCTTTCGGTGGTTCTCTCTACTGTCTCCGCTCAATACGGATCTGGTCCATCCAATGATCGACCATCGTCTTATTCATCCAACCCCGTCTACTATCCGCCAGCTGTCTATGATTCTCACTATTGGGATTACAGTAGTCGTGAACGTCATTACAAACGTGAGTCATGAGAATAGATGGAAATGCAATGCAAAGTTACAGAATGCCCAAAGTTGACCACCTTCCTCGGAGAACTACCAGGAATTCCTGAAGAAGCTTTCTATCCACCAGTCATCAGATACGTGAAATACGGAAAGAGAGTCCATGCTCTTGTGTCTTGCGATAGAGATCCGAAAAACTTCAATTTCCTTTTCGGTAACTTAACTGCCAGAGTTCTCTTATACTCATCTTATTTCCAGCTCGTCGTTCAAGCTCTCGTGATATTCGCAACACTCATTTGGTTGCTGTCGGAACGACCGCTGGAATCACTTTGAAATGTGATCGTGATGAGCGCAGATACGAAGGAACCGTCATTGATCTCGACGATACCTATCCAGGAGACTACTCGAAGAAGGCAGAAATTACTCAACTCACATGCATGGGACTGCGAGAGACTGCCCTTGGCCTCGTCGCCGAAGTTGTAATCAAACAATTCTCTCAAGAGGTTCTTGAACACATGGCCGAACAACAGTATTTGGTACCCGCCGTACCAGCAAGAAAGAAGAGAGATGTTTCCGATGCTCCAGTCACTTCTACAGAAACTCCAACTGCCGAAACAACTGAGGAAGTCACCACCGCCGAAGCCAAAGAAACCAAAACTGAGGAAGCCACCACTGCTGAAGCTAAAGAGATCGAAGCTGCTGCCGAAACAACTGGTGCCACTGATGTGAGCAGTGCTTCAAATGCTGCTGCTGCAGTTGAAACGACGGAAGCTCCAGAATCTGGTGCTAAACAATTGAGTGATCTTCTCGGAAAACTTTTCAAGCCTTAAATTTTGTTTGATCAAATAAATAATTGTGAACACTTAATGGATTCTTCATAAAAAACAGCTACTTCCGACATAAAAGCTTTCCAGTTGAGAAGGTCCTTTCTAAAGGTTATCCTTGATTTCAGTCCGAAGAGAAAAGTTCCATTTTGTGAACCCCATCATTACCCAACCCCATCCCCCTACTGCCTCGTCTTTTTTTGCGTCAATAGGCACAATAGGAATCGAAATTTTGTAAGAAACGCTTTTTGTTAATAAAAACTTTTTGCAATTTAAATTTTCCCTCCTCCCCTTCACTCATATATATTAGGATGATGTCTGCACTTTTTTTTTCGTCAATGCTAAATACAGAAAACACCTGACAACCATCGAAAATCTCTGTATGCTGTGCGAGTTCAGAAACAAAACCAAAGTCCGGTGTTAATCACAACGAACTTTCAAGAACTTTCAGACTCATTCTGTTCTCCACTTCGTTCAATACAAATGTCAGAAAAAAAAATGTTCGCACAAAGAAGACAACTAGTTCATGAGAATGCTCACGATAACGGCAATACCTACAAAAACAATGAAAATTAAATGTGTTCGTTTTGAAGTAAGACTTAATTTTTCTCTGTAATTTTACTAGGGATATTGAGCATAAAATAAAACATTCAAAAGTCTACCAGACGCTGTGTTGAGTTGCATGAGCACCAACGACCGTTTTCCATATCTGCTGAGATGTATTCCCAGTGCCTTTCGAACCGATTCTGAAGATGGAAATAGTTGCATTACGGTATGGAGTATGAACTATAAGCATTGTTAGTGTAGAGAGAATCCCGTGTAATGCAATCGCTGCCATGGCTATATTAGTTGCTGCTGAATTGGAATTCATGATCATTAAATCTTCGTTGAAATTGAAATACCTTGATTATAATAATCAAACCATATTGCCAAGACGATGTATAAAACTGGAAAGGTGAGAACCAACAGAGGAACGAAAATTTGAATGCATAAAGCGAAGAAAAACTGCTTTTGGAGTCTATTCGTTGTTTGGGATCTGGCTACCGTATGAAAGAGATACCAAAATATAGAACCAACAAAATAAAATGCCTGTGGCATGACTAAAGAGAACATGAAAGCGAGACAAAGGCAAGGAACCGTGTTTACAATTGATAAAACAAAGTATCCTGGACGAGTAAGAACATCGTTTGGGATGCAAGGGATCACCTGGAAAATGGATACTGTTAGATAAGGTAATAGTTGTGATAATAACTTTTTTTGTTTCCGCTCTGCCGAGTGCTTGATCTGGAATGTTCATATATCCCGGGGCAATGAATAAAACGGAAACAATATAATGAAGAACTACATAAGTTATACGCTTCCAACTTCTTTTTCCATTAGTTCCATGTCCATAAATCAGACGATGATGACGGTCTTCGAAAAATGTTAAGATGGTTACAGCGATAACTGAAAACTATGTACTTTAAAGAATCAAACGTTCAGCATGGTTACCTCCTACAAAAGAGATTCCTAAATAAACTTGAATATCGGTTGGAATCCCTAAAACCAATGAAAAACCTAGCGGATAACCAGAGCAAACAGGTAAAGTGAGAACTGGAGTGGCAATAAAACTGAGATAAATGTCCACGAATGCTCCGACGAAATGAAGTAATAGCATACTTGCCTTCACTGATCTCATTTTCCTCGGAGTCTTCGAAACAATAATGAATGCTCCAAATAAATGGACAGGAACTTCGATTGCAGTGAGAATATGTAGTGCACCTTCATAAAACTGATCAGTTGCAAAGAAGCTGATATCCTCTGAGCACATGCCAAAGAAATGAGCAACTCCATGTAGCAGAGAAAATTAGAAATCAAAGTGATAAAAGTCTCAACACTTCGAAAGTTTTTCAGCTGCTCTCGTTAGTCTATGGTCAAAAAAATCTTGAGCAGAACTTAATTAAATTTTTCCCCGGTCAGAATATTCATGAACAAATTGAACAACTAATTTGATAGATTGATATCTTGATATCATAGATCTTGTTCTTGAAGTGATATTTTATGTCATTCCACTTTTCCCAATATGTCCATTTTGAACAGCAACTGTCCATATTTTTGATTGTTTCAGTGTTTCTCTTCGTTTTTGGAAAAGACAAGAAATGACATCCATTGTGGATTCTCGATACGGACGGTGCACTATTAGCATAGTTATCGTTGAGAATATCCCATGTAAGGAGACTATAATCATCGATATATTCGTGGCAGCTGGAACTTAAGAACTACACAAAATATGACTCATTGGGAGCCTACCTGGATTGAAAATATTATTCCAGACAAGAAATACCAAAACGGACATTGGAATGAAAATGACAGATACGGGAATGGTGACTTGAATAACTAGAGATATCATCAATTGTTTTTGCATTTTGTGGACTGTTTTGGATTTTGAGGTAGAGTCAGAAAATTTCCAAGCAATTGAAATAGCATAAAATAAACCTTGAATCATGAGAAAAGAAGCCATCGTGACAACACATGAAATACATATTGTAGCGTCTACAGCGAGGATAAAGAAACCAGGACGATTGAGAATATCTGGTGGGAAACATGGGATCTTTTGGAGTAGAGATAGTTTTGCTTCATTATGATCAGGTATATTGAAGAAACAAGGTGAGATAAACAAGAAAGATAAAGAATATAGAAGCACTACATAGGCCTTTCGTTTCCAGTTACGATTCCCAATTCCTCCATTCCTTAGTACATAGTAACGTCCCTCAAATAGTACAACGATAGAAACACTAACGGCTGAAACAAAAGATTGAATCGATTCATTCCCATATTCATTCTTACCGCTAACAAAAGAGAATCCTAGATAAACTTGAATTGAAGTGGGTACAGAAATCCAAGCGGAAAGTCCCAGCGGGTATCCAGCACAAGATGGAATAGAAAAAACAGGAGATGTTAGAAAAGTCAAATATAAATCAAGAAGAGCACTCAATGAGTGAAGGGCAAGCATGCTGTTTTTGATTGAAGACATCTTCTTTGGTGTTTTAAAAATGATTATAAAAGCACCAAACATATGAACGGGTACTTCTATTGCAGTCAGACAATGGAGTACTGTCAAATAAAATAAATCCGAATCTAAATAAGAAGTTGCCACAGAGCACATTCACATATCAAAAATCTGACGAAGAAGAATGGAAAGGCTTATGCATTTTGCTAAAAAGAATAAATGCAGCTGTCCAGAAGTCGTCCATATGTTATTCCTAATGTCTGCTTGGATATACTTGAGCTTTGAACTTTTGTCTTACTGTAAACCAACTAACGATGTTCTGGTAAACATGTTTATTTCGTTTCAACGCATAATAGAAGGGGTGGAAACTGAATTTCGGAAGTTTGTGTATTCGAACTTTTCGAATCAATAAATATTCATTTTGAAATCACATGACACCTCATAGAGGTTACACAATAGAATGTGAATACTTTCACAGTTTCAACGAAAATTAACTCAGATTGATATGAACATCAGTTAAAGAATTCAATCAGGAACTCGAGAAAGCATTCCATCGAATTTTCATCTACAAGCTTCTCCTCTTCCACAGTCTTTTTTGTCTCTTGAACTTTGTCTTCCACTGTTTCCTCTGGAATGATAGTGGGTCCAGTGAAGAAGGAGGTAATAACAGCTGCATGCATGATGAGAGAGTTCTGGAAAATATTTCCGATTAGATGACTCTATAACTTTCATCAATGAAACTAACCATTTTTGAATTGTAGACAGCGGAATGTTTAAAAAAAAAACAGAAGTCTTGAGGCGAGATAAGAAGAAGAATCTGAGTTCTTGTTACCCACTCGTCCCTTTTTATGCTTTTCAATTTATCAGCTGTGCTGACTTCGCATGAAACGAAGAGTTTTGCACCGAGTAGAAATCATTTTTGATTTATTCGCCCCTCCTTTTTTCGGGTCTTATCACGGAAGTGTGCACACGCTTAACCCCTCTAATCAAGCATCGAAGTCGTCACGAGAGCACGGAGCTCCGGCTTTTGACGACCGAAAATTAGAGAAAACGTGGTGAAATCAAACACTCAGGAATACGGTGGTTGTTGTTTTGTGAACAAAAACTATTTATTTACTACTTTACTGATCGAGGATTCAAGTTTTCACAGAAAGTTTATTATTGGTAGATAGTATTACTATACTGAACTCGGTGCATGTTACTATCAATAATAAATACTCCCCTTTTTGGACAATAATCAAGTTCCATCGAAAAGTCTGAAAAGGGATCTGAACCTTTTGTGTCAGGGTTGAGTGGTATTGGGAACAACTTCTGCCAAAATGAATGTAATGGAAACGCAGAGCATACTCTTTTTGGATATTCGTTTCCAGATTTTGTTCCACAAAGGTAGAATCAGATGCATGCGAAATATAGTCAGTTTAATATTTCGAGCCGTGTCAAAGTTCCCAGTCAATTTATCGGTGAGCATCTACTATCGTCATAAATCACATTTCATGGTCTGTAAATTGTTCCACACACTGTCCACTAACGTAATTTATTTTCCTGATAATTTTATCAGAATATTTACATCACTTTCCAAGAGAAACTTTCTCGGAGAAATGTACTGTGTACCTGGTATTAACCCTTCAGAGAACCAAAATGTTCTACGCATTCTTGACAAGCTGCCACATGACATTCAACCTCTTATCAGTGTCTTATCGATATTTACGACCCTCTTGAAGCTTTTCTAAATTTACCTTCACGGGGAAATTCATTAGAATCAGAATAAAGCACCGGTAAAGCAGTATAATGACAAGAAAAATAAAATTATATCAGTTTACATCAATCATTATCCATATCAAATGATTCGTTTATCACAATCCGTCGCCCAGAGGAGCCAATCCGATCGTCTTCTTTCGCCAACTGACGTACAAATTTGGCATAACTAGATGTTAATCTAGTGAAAAGTTCTTCTAATTCATGATCAGACATTCCAATTGAACATGCAATGTTCAAATATCCTCCGTGTTGTTCTGCAGTATGTGATCCAAAATTAACAAAATCGCATCCTTCGATCGTAGTTTTAGTCAAACTTGACTGTACGACTCTAAAAATTAGTTTGTTTGAAATTATAAATGACGTTTCATGTAGTGCCTGGCTCCTGTGATTCCTCTCGAAAAAAGAACAGAACCGAACAAAGTCTGTTTAGTCGGTGGAATTGTAGAGAGTGTCATTGCCAAACTGATTTCATTTTCAGGAACATCATAAACACATTCTCCAATATTTTCAGCAAAGGATGTGAGTTTTCGGCGCATTTTGAGAAACATTCTGTAACGAAACTTCAACATTAGCCGTTTTCAAACCGAATTGCCCACTGTTTCTGCTTTTGAAATGGTTCCAAAAATCCAGATTGTCCTTGATACAGCAAGGTGAGAACTAGATCTCGGGATGGAACAGACGATGCTCTACCTGGATATGATTGAGCGATTGCTTGTACATGACTTTGTTTGAATGCAGCAATAAGTGCTCCTCCAACAGGAACTTGAAAATTCTTGTCAAGTGACTGAACAATTGCATCGACTCTTCCACATTCGTGTGCTGCTGATATTTTTCTCACAGATTCTTCACTTTGCAATCCATATGCATTATTGATCAAATGAGGCACATCATGAGCAGCACAGATTGCTGAAATCGCCTCGATATTGTCAGGTGAACGTGGTGCAAAACATGATGTAGTCGTCATGACACACAATATTTCTTCTCCTCTTTGCTCAACAATTCGATTCACTGTTTCCACATCAGTAATGAGCGCGTCATGATCTCGAGCTGGCTCGACGATGATTGGTTCAAAGCCAGCATGATAGATACTTTTCAGTGAGGATTTTTGATCGATACGAAGCCAGACTACGTATTTCGCTTTTGGTCTCCGTCTTCTCCAAGAAGTCATGCAGAGTGAAAGGGACATTCCAGTACACAATGGAACCACTACACATGATTTCACTGCTACGAGACCTGCAATTTATGATTCGTTGTTTGAATGTAATTCAAAAAATACCCAAAAGATGAAGTGCATGCTTAGCAAATTCATTCGAGAGGCAGGCTAACATAGACGATCCCAATGCTTTTGGTTGTATTTCCAGTAAATTTCCACTTCTTCCAATACCATGGGTTAGACTAAAAACGAAAGATTTTGGGATCTGGATACCTTTTCCGTTACTCACTTTGAATGTAACCGCTGCACCAAAGGGGCCAGAACTCGGCCTTCTCGTTCACCAGCACCGACAGGAATCTGAAGAAATTTGTTGATCAGGATTTTAAGTTTAAAATACTCCCCATATCGACACGATTGTTAGTGTCATGAGATGATAGCCAAGACAGAAATAGATCAAGAGTGTGTTCCGCCCATCCTTCTTCCGGAATTTGTTTCTGAAATATATGAAGTGCATATGGAATACTGCAGCAGTACCTTTTCCCAGAGAGTATTGAGTAATTTGTTGCTCGATTTGCTGACTAATCTTGAATATTCTCCTTCTTTTTTTCCAAAGCTCGCCTTCATATCTTCACTTCTTGCTGTCCTTCCACTAACACAATCATCCACTCTGAAATCATTAGACATACAGGCTCGTGATAATTAAAAACTATTCAGTTCAGCACAAATCATTCTTACCGGGACTGACAATCTACGCAAAGAGGAAGACAAGCGCATTCTGTATGCCCAGGAAGGCTCATCAGAAGTTTTTCGAATGACATCGAAGGCAATTTTTTTGGCGAGCACAGCGATTCAGACTTTTACGTGAAGTACAAAAAGACAGGTGGACTTTTGCTCACTTCCGATTGCTCGACATTTTTTCTTGCTTTGCAGTTTCGAACAAAAGAGGAAACAAAAAGTGCACTTATATGACGCTTCGGTACTTACGTTTGACGAGAAGTAAAGTAAAATGGAGTTGGTTCTCACAAGTATAGGCAATTTCGAGTCAAACAGAGCTGTGCACAGAAGATGGAAATTTTTAGTTAGAATTTATTAGAAGACTGAGTGAGAAAGAACAAGAGAAGATAGTGGAGTGAAATACAATAAATTAAGCAAAAATGAAAATAAATTTCAATACTTTTTTAGCGCTCCAGTGGAGCCAATCCAAGTTTTGCTCGAAGAGCGTTCTGCTCAGCAATCTCTCTTTCTTCGTCGTTATCTGCTCCCCGACGAGAAGATGATTCCTTCTTACGATCCCGACGTTCATCATCTGCAAAATATGTTGATTAGATATTGTTTTTTTTTAAATTATTTTTTACCTTTTCTATCTCTGCGATCTTTGTCACGACTTCTATCCCGTTGTTCTCTCCTCCGATCATCTCTATCTCTTCCACTACCACTTGTACTCGGCTCGTCGTCTCCTCTATCCCGTCTTTCCCTCATCTTTTCTCGCTCCCGAACTTCTCGACGATCGCCGACATCTCTCTCACGATCGCGACTGCGGCTGCGCCGTCTCGAAGTTAGACGTGGTTTTTCTTTTTTAGTCTCCTCTTCTTCGTCTTCGTCAGATTCTGACATTGCAACAAGATCACCATCAAGAAGAGATTTGTACGGAGCCAACATATCCACTTCCTCAAGAGCCCATCTTTTCTGAAGTCGCGGGAGTTGAATGTCGCAATATCTATCTTCGCGGAGAAGATTATCGATGAAATCGTCCATGTACACTGCTTCAAATCGACCCATTTTGTTCATGAATCTTAGTTTTCGAAAATCATTATACAATGGTTCTAGATATTTGTAAATTTCTGTGGAATCGAAAGTCAATCGTAAATACATAGCTCCTAGAGCTCTGATGTATTTGAATTCTTCCTGTTGAATAAATTCGAGAACAATGTCCTTTTCCGGTTGAATTTGAAGCATTTTCAGAGCCAGGCACAGGAATGGAGTTGGTTTGATATTACCAGCGTAGATTCCTCCGATATAACGAAGATCCATAGCTTTGTCAACAACGAGCGCAGCTAAAAAAACATAATAATTAATTTGGTAATTACCAAATCAAAATTCAGTACCTGTCAGTGCAAAACAATGTTCTTTCCAGTACATACTGTCATAAATACGCTGTCGAATGATTTTTTCTACAAGAAACTGTGGGTTCGTTCCTTTGACAGTTTTTGCAGTTTTCTCCGTGCGATTAGCCATCTGAAGAGTATGTTTGATTAACCCATAGTTAAATCCGTGAAAAATACTTGTGCCGAGTTCAACGGCGGAAAAAGACATTCAAAATTCAAAGTGTTTGCAAAATAGTTTATAAAAATTATGATAGTTGAACTTCAAAAACAACAATGAGAACATTTATGATATCTTTAGTAAGCCTTCTTTTTGACAATTTCAGGTCTCCAAACGATTGGATGTGTCTCTTCGCTCTGTAAATTTAATGCTTTGAGATGAATGCATATGTACTATACTTACAGCGGAGTCATCCGGTTTGTACATTTTGATAGTCTTGTCCGCTTCGGCAGTGATAAATCTAAGTCCTGTCTTGTCAAAACACGAAGCATAAATACCAGCTTCTGATTCAATGGATCCAGGTTGTGGCTTTGTTTGTACCTTTTGGAAGCAAAATCCAGACCTCCAATCCCAGAAGCACAAGGATCCGTTGTCAGCTCCTGATACGACGACACCATCGTCGTTTGTAGATAATGTGTTAATGATCGAATTGTGACCAGAAAGATTCTGCATGAATTCTCCTTTTGGAAGTTTCCATTGCTTGATGTTATCAGGAGAAGCTGATGCAAACATGTTGAGCCGTGGATGGATGGTCAACGCTCTGACCGATTTTTTGTGATGTGTTAAAGTACACATAGATCTTCCAGCAGCTAAATCCCAAAGACGAACAGTTGAATCATGTGAAGCTGTGATGACTTGTGGATCGACGGACTGACAAACAACATCGGCAACTGTGTTTGTGTGACCAGCGAAGCAGTGAACTTGAGCTTTAGTTCTCATATCCCAAACACGAGCAGTCGAATCACGAGCACATGTAACAAGAATATCGAGAGATGGATGAACTGAAAGAGCTTGAATCGCACTCAAATGTCCATGATAGTGCCGAATGACTTTGTTGTATTCAAGATCCCAGCATTTTACCTGAAAAATAGTACTTCAAAGCATAATTTTCAAACGATATTGGCTATGCAAATACAAGAACGGTAATTGTAAAACATACCTGCTTATCTTCTCCTCCACTGAATAAAAACGGATGTCTTGGTGAAACTTTCACAGCTCTTACGGAGCTGATATGACCAGTAAGCGACAGTTTGAGCCCTCCCGAGGCTAGATCCCAGATTTTGATGATACGATCAGCTCCTCCCGTGGCAAACCATTGATTTTGTGGCTCAACGTCAACAGCTCGAACCCATCCCGTGTGTCCTGAGATTACGCGATATAATTCCCATGGAGCATGCCACTTCGGCTTCATCATCATCGGGGCTTTCGATGGGAGAAGTGATCGAGTTGTATTATCTTCTCCCTTCGGATTACTTCCCAATGGAACCAGAGGAAGAAGTTTTCCTTTCTGCGCCGATGTCTGCTGATTCACCAATTTTCCTGTTCCATCTGTTATTGCCAATGGAGTTCCAGCGGAAGAAATGACGGATCCAGCACCGTGTGTAGGTTGAGAAGTAGGCAGAGCAAGCATCTCGTTTTCTCTTCTTTTCTTCGCTTCCTCAACTTTCTTTATGACACTTCCATACTCGTGTGTTCTTTTTATGGAGCGTATGAGATTGTCGCTGAAAACCTCGATTTGTCTATTTATTTTAAATCGCACAGCTTTTCAGCTAGCTTTGTAGACGATAAATACCAAATTTGGCATCCGATAAGCATTTTTTATGAGAACAAAATGAACAATTTTTTAAAGCGTTCTATAAAAAACGTATAGATAAATACTTACTTTTCTTCCGGCATCGGAGGTGGTTGTGTATAATCATGATAAAATAAATCTTGCGTTCTTTTCAGAGACCTGAAAACGTGGTTCAGCAATGCTTTTTTATCAGGATCCGGTTTGTCTTCTGCAAAGAAATAATTAAAGTTTTTTTTCTGTTTTAAATATCTTCTCACCGATTTCTTCATCTGCAGGAGCTGCTGGAATCTGATCGTAAGGATCCGATACTGACGCTGCCATCTGAAAAATGAGGTGAATACAAAATTAGTTATGAGATTTCATGAGAAAACAATAGAAAGAAAAAGTACGAAGATTAAAAACGCTAATTTTTATGAAGACATTGACAATATTCACTTTCGAAAAAAACATTTTTGACACGGTGATTTTTTCGCTACATTTTTTTTGGTTTTCTCTTCCAGAAATCGTTGGGAAGTTAGGCCGCGAAATTCAAACGCTCAATGTCAATTTCTCTTCCATCTCTGATTTTTGACTTCAAACAGAAATTTCTCGAAAAAAATTCCAGATTTTTCAAAAAAAATTTCAGATTAACCTCTTAAATTTAATAAATTTTCAGTAGTAAAAGTATGAAATCCGAAAAAAACTTCCTTCGCACTTTCGTTTTGAATCTCCGTTGCCATTTTTGATGATGGAAGAGAAAATTTAGCCACGGCCACCTTACTGTAGGGAAAAATCCGAGAAAAAGTGTGCGGCGCTCTTGCGTTTTTAAAAACCGTGCCCGCTGATGATTGGCTGGCGCCGATTTTTCTGCTGCTTTTGAACCCTTAATTTTTGCCACTAAAAATGTAGCGAAAAAATCACCGTGTTTGAACGATAGTGGGAGGAGCTTGTTTTGCAATGCATCGCACGCCTTTTTGCAAGCTTGCGGCATGTTTTTATATAATGCATATTTTTGGGTCTTTTGGTTATCGAGGCACACAAAAAAGTGAAGCTTCGTCATACTGAACAGCGTTTTCACGTAAAAAAGATTATTTCGATGGCTGCCAACAAAATTTGACTTCTAGCAATGAAAATCGAATAGTATCTCCGAATAACCAACAATCCTAGCGGTGTTTTCTCAATATGAAATTAAGTAACCATGAAAATGTGAGTAGATTTTTAGTTAAACAGAAAATATTCTCTCAAAGGAGCTACAGTTTAATACCAGAACCACCTTCAGGAGAAAAATGCTGAAGCATCTGATAGAATACGTGATGTTATCTGCTTGATTATTTTGGTGTTGATTGCGTTTCTTTTCCGAAGATTAATCAATGAAACCGACAAAAATTCGTTTTGAAGCAAAGAAAATGGGAAAAGAAGTACAGGAAGATTTTAAAGTGAACTCTTTTTTCGGTTTATATTTACAGATGAATTATATTTTATGAAGTGAATCATAGGCACTAGAAGTGAATCAGAGATACTGTACGTATAATTTTCACAGAACATGCAAAATTGAAAATAGGATCATGGATTATTCATGGTGATGATGATGATGATGATGGTGATGATCGAGGTAGTTGTTTACAAATGACACACTTCTTCGAATCGTTTTCTGAAAATTCGGATTAACTATTTATGATCAAACGGAATTATCTACACCTTGACAGAACCAACCACTTTCCGAGTGAGACTTCTTGATCGTCGCTTTTTTCCGGTTGGAGTATTGCCCTCAATTAGTGTAGCTTCATCAACAAATGATTCATTTGCAATTACAGTATTTTCCTCAAGAGAGTTCAGAGCTTCGATGGCGTTAAGGGATGCGACGAACTCTATAAATTGAAAAGAACTATGTTTCTATAGAAGAAAAAGAAAAAACTAACTTTTATGAGCTTCGAAAGCTTTTTTGCGGGTTTCGTGTATTTTGTCGTCTTTTTGCTTTTTGATAATTTCCTGTTCCTTGAGGAATTTTTTTCGTTGAATTTCGTTTTGCCGGGACACAAGAAGCTTTGATATGTCCTCTTCCTGTTTCTGCAGAGCTTCCATTTGTTTCTTGGCTGTGACTCTTCTGAATGAAATCAATGAATAGTTAAAACTCGAATTATTAATTTTTACATTTCACAGAGACGTTGATTTTGAGCATGATTGTTAATTTTATACATGTTATCTGTGATATTGTTCAATGCGTTCGATATTTCGATGAGTTTTGTCGTCAATGGTGCACTTTCAGATGAACTAATCTGTTGAAAATGGTAATATTCGTTTAAAGACAAATGTGGTTACTTCTCTGAAATTTTTAGCAAGCATGATTCTGTCAGAGAATTGCTCAATATCTTCAAAGATGTGGTCAGCTCTTGTGATCCATTCTCTGGCCCAATTCAGTTTTGTTTGTTGATCATCTAATTGGTGACTTCCAATATCATGAACAAGAACCGACACATTGTCAAGAAATCGAGACATATCTGAAGTAAGATTCTCGAGCAGAACGTTGGATTGCATATTCATGCTGAAAAAACGAGCTTTGAGTTTCATTCCATGCTAATTTTGAAAAAAACACAGTGCAAACACCGAGTCTCAGTTTGATTTTTCGATAATACCTCCAAACTATTAAAAAAAATATTTTTAAAAAAGTTTGAAAAAATAAACGTTTGTCTGCGACTCTTCATCACACACACACGGTGATTTTCTCGCTACATTTTTAGTGGCAAAACTGCGAGAAAGCATCTGACCAATGAGCGAACAGAACACAACGTTTTCTGTCCTGAAAAATCGGTGGCCGACACTTTCTAGTCCCCGGCCGCGGGCATCTCCGTGTTATTTTCTCTTCCATCCAAAATTTAACTTCGTAAAACAAGTTTGCTGGTCGCAGGAAGTTTTTTTAGGTTCCCATTTTTTGAACATAAATTTTAAACAAAATTTTAAAGGACCCTACCGTGTAAAAAAAGACCCTATCGTGTGGATCTCGAGATATTCCTCCTCAAAGTCAAAAATCAGTGATGGAAGAGAAATTAACACTGAGCGTTTGAATTTCCCGCCATTTCCCGCGGCCTAACTTCCCAAAAATCATGCAATTCCGTGCAATTCCGTGGAAGAGAAACCCAAAAAAAATGTAGCGAGAAAATCACCGTGACACACACTGAGACTCCACCGATTCCGGCGAAAAAAAACTGCGGCGTAAACAAATTGCGGCGAAGAAAGGGGCGGGGCCTATTTCGCAATTTGCCGCACGCAATATTTCAGAATTCAACTGCTTCAAACTGCCTTATTGAACCATTTTTTTTCTTGGAATGAAATTTATTTCTTTTAATAAATTCTCTTCAATCAAGTTTCATATGAAAAGTGCATTGCAATTCCCGGAAATTTGTTTTCTCACTTCGAACGAAAAAATATAGGAGTGTGCGGCAAAATTGCGAAATAGGCTCCGCCCCTTTCTTCGCCGCAATTTGTTTACGCCGCAGTTTTTTTTCGCCGGAATCGGTGGAGTCTCCACACACTCTCTCTAGCGAAGAAAGTGCGCTCTGTTCGAGATAAGAGGCGCGTGGTTCAAAATCGCTCAACCATCCCAACGAGCTGGCGCGCGCGCAAACCGATTGAGTCTATCCTATTCATTTTCTTGTGAATTGTTTGGTTTTTTATGAAGGAAGTGTAGTGAAGTTACTCTGGCTTTGATGATCCAAATACTATTAATGTTTTGCTGCTTTAATTGAATGATCAATCGTTCTCTTTGTTCGTAACGTTATTTCGCAACTTTCAGATGTTTGGAGCAAGAGCTGGACAAGCTGCCGTCTGGGCGAAGGGATCAAAGTAAGTTGATTAATTAAGAAAAAGATTGATTTTAAAGGACTCATTTTCAGAGTTCCCTATAAAGATTTTGCAATGGCACTCGAAAAAATCGAGGAAGTGTCAGGGGCGAAGAAGAAAGTCGATGAACTTGCACAATTTTTCGCAAAAGTGCTCGATTTTTCTCCGGACGACTTGACATCTTGCGTTTACATGTCAGTGAATCAACTTGGACCATCTTACGAAGGGTTAGAGCTCGGCGTTGCGGAAAACTCGCTAATCAAGGTTTTGTTCTGTATTTTTTTCGTTAAGCTGAATGTAGCATTTTTAGGCGGTAGCGAAAGCAACGGGACGAACTGAAAGCAAAATCAAAGAAGATCTTCGAGTGAAAGGAGATCTCGGCACAGTTGCACAACAGTCTCGTTCCAATCAGAAGATGCTCTCTGCTCCGAAACAATTGACCGTTCCTACCGTCTTCAGTAAGCTCACAGAGATTGCGAAACTCAGTGGAACATCTGCAATGAACAAAAAAGTGGACGCGATTAGTGGCCTATTAATTGCGTGCCAAGGAATTGAAGCACGATTCCTGGTGAGAATGCTTGCTGGAAAAATGCGTATCGGTCTTGGCGAACAAAGTGTGCTCTCGGCTCTCGGACATGCTTTCACATTTGCCAAACAAGCAGAAAGCGAGAAAAAGTTTACTGGAGAAAAGTTGGAAACTTTGAAAGATACAAATGTGAAACGAGTGAAAACTGCATATTGGTAATGTTTTGTGAATTTCTTGTTCAAATATTAATTGATTTCAGCGAGTGTCCCAACTACAATCGTCTAATCGATGTAGCTATGAAAGAAGGCCTTGAAGCACTTGTGGATAAGTGTAAACTCACACCAGGAATTCCACTGAAACCAATGTTGGCTCATCCAACAAAAGGAATCGATGAGATCATGCGGAGATTCCGTAACCAAACGATGACGTGTGAATGGAAGTATGATGGAGAACGAGGTCAAATTCATAAGCGGGAAGATGGTCAAATCTTCATTTATAGTCGGAACCAAGAAAATAATACCTCCAAATATCCTGATATTATTGAAAAAATCCCTTCTTGCATTGGCGAAGGCGTGCAATCTTTTATTGTCGATGCGGAAGTGGTCGCTATTGACGAAGCTGGCACGATTCTGCCATTCCAAGTTTTAACTACACGGAAGAGGAAGAATGCTACTGATGACAACGGAGTAAAAGTCGGCGTTTTCCTATTCGATCTTCTTTATTTCAACGGAGAACCATTGGTCAGAAAATCTCTTCGCCATAGAAGAGAATTACTCCGTTCGAACTTCAAGAAGATTGATGGCAGTTTCTACTTTGCAACTTCGGTGGATACAATGGACACTGATGAAATCAACTCATTCTTCGACGAAGCCATTCAGAACAAGTGCGAGGGTCTCATGATTAAAACTCTAGACACTGAAGCGACCTATGAGATCTCACGGCGTTCAAAGAGCTGGCTGAAAATGAAGAAGGATTATGTCGATGGAGTTGGAGATACATTAGATCTTGTTGTTATGGGTGCATACGTCGGAAACGGAAAGAGAACAGGAGTATACGGTGGCTATCTGCTTGGATGTTACAACCCAACAACGGAAGAATATGAAAGCGTGTGCAAGATTGGAACTGGTTTCACTGATGACGATCTTTCCGAGCAATTCAAAATTCTGCAGGAAAAAAAAGTTGATCGTGTTCCAGTCTATTATCAGTTCGATCAAACTCTCAAACCTGATGATGTTTTCTCCCCTCATCTTGTATTTGAAGTCAAGTGTGCCGATATCACAATCTCACCACGTCACAAAGCAGCTAGCGGTTTGACAGAAGACGGTAAAGGAATCTCCCTGCGATTCCCTCGATTCTTGCGTATTCGTGACGACAAGAATGCAGATGACGCAACGTCTTCTGAGCAAGTACTTGAAATGTATCGCAACCAAGAGATATTTGCAACTCAAAAAATCGAAAAAGACGATGAAGAAGATGACGATTTGGTCGGTGAAGAGGACGAGAAAGATGATGAGTTGAACAATACAAACGCTTCAGCAGGAAGTTCGAAAGAAAATCCTTCCGACTTCGAGAAAAAAGACGAATCTGTAAAAAAGGTTTCGCCGAAGAAAGAAGAGGTGACTTAGGAAGCATAGTTACGATTGTTGAAATATTCGTTTTTCAGAAATCTCCAGCCAAACAGTCTCCTGTGAATAAATCCAAAGTTAAAGAATCCCCTGTGAAGAAATCTCCAGTAAAGAAGGAAGATAATAAGAAGAAAGGAACAGTTGCAAGCATTTTTTCCTCAACCAAAAAACCTAAAGAAGAACCCAAGAAAGAATCTCCATCTCCACCGAAGAAAATCAAGAAGGACGAATTCTCGGACTCGGACGATTCTGATTCTGACGCTTTCGCAAAAAATAAGCAACCCAATAAGAAGAAATCCCGGGTCGTGATTGACTCGGATTCAGACTAATCCAGACAACTAAAGGACTAAGAAAACACTTTTGAATATAATATTGCTTACTTTTTGTACTATGTTTCTCATATTTACGAGTAAATGACTTACATTGACACGTTTCTATTGTCTGTGCGCACTCATTTTCGACCCCACATTCATATGTGTATGCGTTGTACTTTCAGTTGATTTATTCAGAACTTTGAGGTCCGAGTACTCTGTTAAGGTCATTGTTTTGAGTAGAGTCACTTTTCGTTTGGTTTGACTGCTGATTTCTGAGGAAACAAGCAATGATGGGCGAATACATTTATCGTTGTATTTTTGAAAGCTTTTCTCTCTCCGCCATCTCTTTGTTGCCCTTCACTTTCTGAGAGAGCATCCGTTGTCGGAATTCGATTTAAAACCCAATAGGACTGAGAAACGCGGCAAAGAGCACCGTTTTGCCTCACACGACATTTTTTTATTACCGAGGTCCATATGAATTTGTACTATTCATTACTCCCATTTTCAACCCTCATGATTTCATTCAGCCAATACTGTAAGAATCCATGAGAATCTAAATTATCTGAATACATTTGTAGTCGACAATAGTTAACAACTATCCCTGATTTTTTGATACGATATCTATGACAACCCATACATCAATTTTAGAACTTCCTAACAAGTTGGATGAACTGACTCTGATATATTACTTAGGGACCACAACGTGAGGGGGCGGAGCCTAATTTATTTTCTTCTCAGTGGGTTATGTCAACTTTGGGTGCTTGTAACTTAACCCCCGATTGATAAATGTTGCTCATTTTTGGAACATATATCAAATCGACCACAGGGATTCCGAATATCAAACCAATTGTTTTCTAGCATCTCTAGTTTACATTTACTGGAACAAACGACAGCGAAACCGCTTTGTAAGTTGTTTTGGATATTTTGCTTGCCGTGAGAGTAACAAGAGTATACTCAACCATCTATTCTTTTCGTTTTTTTTTTCACTCACTCTTCGGCTCCTACGTCTTCTTGTACAGGAGACGTAGAACACGAACGAATATAATTAGACACGTAATTAGGCGAGTAATTGTTTTTTTTTCGGTTTGTCCCTCTTTCGTTTTTTCCCTCTTCTCTATGTCTGTTTGCAGCGACAAAGAGACCTCCTACTCTCTCCTGAGCTGCTCTTCTGACGACGTTGAGGTTTCGATTCGAAGATTTTCTCGTTTCCCTCCGTTCTCTTTTTGTGTTTTTCATTTTATTTTTTTCTTGACTCCAGGAGAAGAAAAAAACACACACCACAGACATACCAAAATTTCGATGATTTATGGAAAAGTACACAAGTGGAAAAACGGCAGGAATCGCATAAATTGTGGTGAAGAGAGTTTTTCGCAAAGAGAACATTTTGTTTCAAACCAAATATGAATTCTTCTTCTTGTTTAAATTTCCGGTCCCCCAGGACGGCTTTTCACTTTTTGCAAGTAGAATGGTAGTGCCAGGAGGTTGAGAGTTCAAACGAATTCTTGAAATCTATGACTAGAGATCACTAGATTTTCAAAGATCTCACAACCTATAAGTTATAGAACTCTTGTACTTTCTCGAAATATGGACTCTGTTTGTTGAGTTGATCTGAACAATCCATTGATACGGAATTCGGAGGAAGAAAACATCTGAACTTTCTGGAATGATTATCTAAAATTCATCTCTTCCCTAGAAACCAATCCAAGGGTTCCATGAAATCAAAACTTCATAGATTATACCCATCGTCATCCATTTGAATGTTTCTATTTCCTCATTTCCATCTTCTTCTTCTCCTCATCATCACGTCATCAGGACATTTATATAATTATGTTCGTTCTTCCCCTCTTTTTAACTTCACACACAAATAGACATCAGAAGTGGAAGAGACTCACTAACAACATTCGATATGCCAAATTGATGAAGCATGAAGAAGAACGAATCGAAAAACTCACCCGACGCTCCGACACACAATTTGGTCCTGATTAGGTCTTCTTTTCGAAGAGAAGATGGGACGAGCAATTCAAAATCAAACCAGCCACTTCCCGTCTTGTCTGACTTTTGCATTCGGACCCTCCCAATTCAATGCATCTATTCTACTTCTATACATCATATTGGGAATAGTGTTCTTCTTCAATTCTCTACCCAATATATGTGACAGTTTTATGGGGTAAACCTTTCTTATAAGTGGCCGTTGTTATGAAGACCGATGGATTGGTTTCAAGGTGGGATGAGGAGACAATGGAAAACAAATAAATACACTTGAGCACTTTTCTGATGGCCACATTTAGTTCTCAAGATGAGTTAGCTAGTTTTTCCATTTTTCATAGTCTTTATAACTCATTGAAACGTTCTAGATTAATTGAGAATGGTAATATACCTACACGCATCTTGAAACCTCAAAAATGTACTACGTTGTTATTCCGCTCATAAGTCATTCCTAGTAAACTTTAGCCTCACTTCTGTAAAAGTTCCCGGTTTCCTCTCGTGATGTGAATATGTACATCCAACTTTTGGAAAACGGGTTCATCTGACGGCTCCCTCACTTTTGATTTATGAGGAAAAAACTTTCCGAAAAGAGAGTACATTCCAGAAACATTTTTCTGAAATGATTTTAGTCTTAAGGGAAAAAAGTACATCACCCCACATATCAAATACTTCCGAATTCTCACAAATCTTTTCACAGTCCCCATGAACTTTGAAAACAAATCAACCCACAAAAAAAAAGTCAAATCGCCAAAAGCCTCTTTATCAAAGCGTCACAAGTGTGTAGTCTTTGAGTCTGCCATTTTTCCCTCCGACTTCTTACACCCCGAAACCACTCCATTTTTGTGTTGGCTCTCATCCGTTTTCAGAACAATCTCTCTCGGGACCCCAAACTCCTCTTGTCCGGGATTTGTGCTGGCTGCTCCGCATATTTTGCCCTGAAACTCAGAACGATAGATGTCGAATTCGAAAAAAATATAAGTTGTTTCTTCATCTACAAATTTATTTATAAACTTGTTGTGTCTTGAACCCGTTGAATCAGTTCAATGTTCCATTCCCTAGATGTCCATCTAAGATCTTGAAACTGTAATCGGGAACTCAGAATATCGAAAATCCAACTACTTTTTCTAGATTCTCAAAAGATAAGTCACTTATCAAGAATCCCACACACTCACGTCATTGCTCACCGTATCCTCATGAATCTACTACCATTGGTTATCATTCCCTTTGGGACCACTGCTCTCATTCAATGCCCATTTATTAGCGGCTTCTTCTTCCTACTTCTTGTCTCGTTTTTCCGTCATTTTGTTGCTGTTTCGTTTTTGTTTCATTTTCTTTCGTTCTTCCTCTAGTTTTATACCCTTCCATCAATGACCCAAAAACAAGAACATGAAAAGAAAAATATGCCACCAAACAACCAACATTTATCAGGTGTTGTTTTTTCAAACCACGCCCATTTGTTGTCCCTTGTGTATACTTTTTCACCGACGGAGCGCTACGAAAAGACGCAGGAACGAACAAATTCCACAATTTCCTTGTTTTTCGAGAAGTTCAAGAATGAAAGTTGACAACACTGTTCGATTTTCAAAAGATTTGGCTTTTCGAGAAACCTTTTTTTCCAGAAAAAATGGTTCCGATATTCGAATCTAGCTCACAGTTAGAAACTTCTGATGATCAAGCATTTTTCAGTATGGTGTTACTTTTACATATAACCTAATAACATTTCTGAAATCATTTGATCACGTGGGAGTCTTCGAAATTGGATTAAGAAAAGGAGTGTAGACCTCTGTATATAAAATTCAATCTTTCCTCAATCTATAGTTTGACATCATTTTATTAGCTGAATGATTCTAAGGTTTCATCCTTTTCTTTTTTTATTTCAATCTCATTGCACCCGTTCCTAGCTTTTTCTAATCTTCGTTTTCCTTCTCCAACAAATTCTTTTTTTTTCAAACATTCTTAATTTACATTGCATCCCTCCTCGTACTTCCGTTCTATTCCCTCTTTCCTTTTACCACACAGAGGATTCTGATTCCATCTCTTCTACTAGTGCAGAAACACTAAATCTCAAAATACACACGTGCACGTCTTCACTTCCATAAATTCTCGTTTTTTTCCCTGAATAATTGGTCGGGTGGTGTTGTTCGTTTCTAAAAGGTTTCCATGGTTTTTATAACTGAACGTGCTTTGTGTTTTGAGAGATTCTATATAGCAACAGAAATTATTCAAATCTTTTCTGGAAATTTCACTACTTCAGAATAACTGAAATCAGATGTTTCGTTTTCTAGTCGTACCCCTAGACTGAACATAGAAATGGATCTAACAGTCTAACTCGCATCCTTTTCTTATCCTAAAATCTAAATCACCAACATCATTGTGTGAAGAAAATGAGCTGGCTTCTTTTGCCTACTTCTTTCGTCTCAAGCTCTCAATAGAGTGTCTTCAC
This sequence comes from Caenorhabditis zanzibari, assembly GCA_963966625.1. Taxonomy (NCBI): domain Eukaryota; kingdom Metazoa; phylum Nematoda; class Chromadorea; order Rhabditida; family Rhabditidae; genus Caenorhabditis; species Caenorhabditis zanzibari. Next base: position 10,905,987 of record OZ016472.1, on the reverse strand, counting down.
AGCTAATTCGTTCCGAAAAAGAGATTCGGCAAAACGATTAAAAGTTGGTCTGTGTATGTCTGCTTCTGCACAGAAGGCTCATCGTTTCTTCCATCAACTACTGGAGCAGTAGCTGCAGTAGCATAACAAAGCACGCATGAATTGCTGACAAATCTCGGGACATCATCGCTGAATTCAATTCAATTTCACCAGCGTCTTCCCTTATCTTCTGTTCGTGTATGTGTGTCCTTTTTTATTTCGTTTTCTTCTGAAACATGGACTTTTTTCCGGAAAATCAAATTAGAAAACAGCAGAAGCAGAAGGTCTTTTCGCGTTCAATTCTTATCTGATCATGGAGAGTTCAGACATTCGAGGGATCCTGATCTGCAAAATCTATTTGCGAAACTGGGAATTCGAGATTTCGCGCTCCCTTGGTTACCATCGAGACCAATTCGGATAAGTCGGATTTTTTATTAATATTGTGATCTTGAGTTGACATCGTGATAAAACGGCCGAGCGGGACATCTTGAATTTCCAGTTTCAGCAAATGGAGCGCAGTGAAACTTGCAAAATATCGCTGATACTGTTTTCCATTTATCTGTGACACGGATTGGGGTTTTCACTTTGACATATTTTTCACATTTCATGAATCTATACAACAATATCTGGAATACCTGAAAACGCAAAAGAAAACAAAAACAAAAACAAGGAAAAGAAGAAAATAAGAGTAGTTTTGAGAAACTTCCGTCGTTATTTTCTCTATTCTCCCCTCGACCAACGAACCTAATTATTTCCAGAATCTTATAATCATCTCCAGTTTATGCAGGATTTCTTTTTTCTTTTTTCAAGTCATCAAAAGTCATTATAATCATCGTTTGTATAATTCAAACTACCCTCTTCTCTATTTTCCTCTCATCACTCATTTTCATTTCATGCAAATGATGAGGAAGCTCCGCCCACTATTCCTTCTCTCTTGGATGGACTTGTAGTTTTCAGTTTGAATCCATATCCCATCATAACTTTCGGAGTGTTTCTCCCAGTTTTCAACTATTCAGAATATTCTGGTCTTTAATTTCTTTGACACTCTTTCCTCCCACCTTTTGTTTTGTTTCTTTGTTTTTTGTTTCTGTTTTTCTTGCTTTCTCAGGTCTCGTCTATGAAGATAATTGTCTTCTCAACTACTTCAACTTTTCCAGCAAAAACCAGCTCATTATTGAGTCCCTCAATCTTAACAATTCATTCTGATTCTCGCTTCTCTTCGACAAAAAATCGTCCGTGTCTTCCTATCATTCATTCAGTGTGTATCCTTTCAAAGTTTCTTCCCAATTGTTCTCTGTTTTAGAAAAAAAGAATGAACGATTGGTCAATACCACGAAATGTCCATCTGTTTTACTATTTATAGAGCGGTGGGAGACGGATCCATTGCAATTGTTATGCAAAACCCTGCGGTGCTTCATTTTGGAATTTGATACCTGGATTGGAAAAATATGAATATATAGAGAATTCAAAATACTGAAATGCAGACACAAAAAGGGTTTATTTAATAGCAACTTTTATAGAAAAAAGTTCATTAAAACAGTTGTCTGGAATATATGAAAAGTCTCTTAAATCAAAAATATTCGCATTGAACTCAAAGTTTGATTTTGAAAATTTACGAAAGACATTTGCACTTTCTTTCTCCAATTCCTACATCATAAGTCCAACCTTTTTTCATTCCAAGTGAAAAAGAGCAATTGAAAAAAGAATGTACCTGTCCTTTTTCGTTTTCTCCACATTCCCTCACCCCAAAAGTGTCCATTCAAATTGGCGCCCCCTCACCTATTTCTTCTTTCCTCTTCTACCTTTTCCGATGTTCTTCTTCCATTTCTGGTCCCATTTGGATCTAGAATTTATGAACCAAACAAAAAAACAGAACCTAGTTAAGTTTCAAGTACTTTCAAATATTCCAGTTCTATCTATTAATTATTCATGACGTCGTTTCTCCCTCCGCCATGTTGGCTTTATCTTCCGATTTGTGCCCCTACTCCTCCTTTTCCTTTTTTCGCTCTTTAATGGAACTCCCCTTGTGTGTGCATTTTCTTCATGCTCTTCTGCACACTTTCTCTATTCTTTCAGATGCGACAAAAATGAAAACAAAGTTTGATGATACTGGACAATATTTGAAATGGTTTACAATAGCAACACTTTTGATCACTTCCAAACTCAATGTTGTACACTCAATTATTCTAACTGGAGCTCCAGATTCTTATGCCAGGTGGGAAGTTGGAATTTGAAAACAAAACAGAATAGTCATTACATTTACAGGTATCCAAAATGGGCTCATTCTTTCGAGAACTCATTGTCGATGGAGCTGAAAACCAGACAGTCGAATGGAATGTTGTTGTACACAGACGATGGAGGAACTCATGGAAATTTCTATTCACTGACGATAGTCGAAGGTCATATACAACTAGATTTCAGGTAACGCCTTCATTTAGTGGAATCCATTTTTAAATTATTCGTTTACAGATTAGGTGACAATTCGAATGAATTCGGCCAACGACGACCAGTGAACACGATTCGAATAGAAGAAGTGAGTGTTTCTGAGAATCTAGAATACTGGCTGTATATTAAACAATGCTCATGACTATTGCTAGTCTATCATTTCTGACTTCCTTCTTCTATCTTTCTTCTTTTTCCGTCTCTATTTATACCCAACGGTCATAAATCTGCGAATCAAGTTATCTCCGACACTGGTGTTCTTTGAGCAGTCAAGACACTGCCGCCATCCGCATTCAAACCCATATATTTTATACTTTAAGTGAGCTCCGAGAGCAGGTCCCAGGGGGATGACCCACAAAACAAAAGAACAAGTGTCAGGAAGTATTGTTGCAACGTATTGAAGAATGAGAATCTGTGATGCATTTGAATTTTGAGTTTTAGGTCAGAATCGATGATGACAAATGGCACACCTTGACAATATTCCAATCATGGGAGAATGTCAAATTGGAGCTGGACTATACTTTAGTTTTCAAGATTCTGAATCAAAGAAGCTTCGTTTTCGGCAATATTCTGAAGAACTCGGATGTATTCATAGGAGGACTTCCACCTGTAAGACTATTTTCCAGAAGCATTGATTCGAAAGTTCACCATTTCCAGAACATGCACATGCTTCCTGTAATGAGCTCTCCACTCCGTCGATATTCTCGTCATTTGGCTGTCAACGTGCGCAATCTCATGTATCGCCAATATCCCCAAGGTATGTAAATGATTCAAGATCTTTGGCCACAACTTTCAGCACTTCCCGTCTTAAGACTTGACCAAGTTGAACGAGATAATGAAATCGTTGAAGAGTAAGAGAAAAGTGTCCTACCTATCCACACTGATTCTTATTAGTTATTTTTATGGATATGAATATGCATTAAATGTTATCCTCATTCTTTTGTGTGTACTGATTCTTGACAACTCACATACATTTGATCACTGACCTTTCGGATTCTAGAAGTGTGCTCTTTTTATATATTCACATTTACATTTGTAGCTCTGTTGTGTAAAAACTGAAGGGAAGGGATTTCAGATGATTGTTTTTCAGGTGTCACATCTCCACAGCTTCTAGAGTCAGTGGGAACACGCACCAATGAAGACGACCACTGCAAGTCAAAATCTGTTTGTTTTGGCATTTCGGAACTATTCATTTGAATATTGTATTCTTCAGATGTCGTCACGCGAGCAATTCGTGTGTCTGAACGACGGTGAATGCTATTCAGCCAATGATGGACCTCACTGCGATTGCCAGTTCTCTGATCATGACGGAAGGAATTGTGAAATTGGTAGGACTTTTCATTCATTCCCAGAGTCATTCTTCTCTTTTGCTCATTCTTTTCATTCCTATTTGATGACGAAATAAGGAACAAAAAATGCGGAGAAGATCCGGAAAGAGGTCGAAGATTGTGGGAAACTTCTATTTCGGTTTCAGAGAAAAACGACGGAGAACTGACTTTCGGAGGCGATGAGTGGGTCGGTTATGATGTTTCAATGAATATATCGGCAGCAGTAAGGGCCAAAAAGGAGAATCTCACACTAACATTCAAAACAGTACATGGAACTTCTATGTTATTTTACGCAGGAGATGAAAAGGTACTGTCAGAATGAGTGATGAAAGTGTCAATTTGGAAGTATTATTTCCAGAGCTATCTTCATCTGATGCTCCAGGACGGTGCAATAATTGCATCATCAAAATTTGATGGATCGGATGCGAGAATAATTCGAATGTTCAATTCCTTTCCTTCACAACGATACGATGATGACTCATGGCATACGATAGTTCTGGAAAGATCTCTCCAAATGGTTAGTTTTTGGGAATTTGGTTTTCATTTTTTGTTCAAACAGGGTTTCTCACTAATATGCAGTTAAGCTCAACATCACCCGGCCCTCATTTAGTTATAGTTTTTGCTAATACCCACCAGATTCTTATGAATATTTCAATTATTTCAACATTTGTCCCGGGTTTTAGCATTCCGAGGAGATGGTGGCGATCCATGTAAGTTTGTGTGTCACAGAGCGATCAGAGAAATCTCTCGATTCCTGGATCTGAGAGAAAACAGCACGAGCTTATCCCACAATTTTTCACACTTTTCTGGCAGACTGTTTGCAGTTCGCTATGTCTTCCAAACCGCTTTCCCATTTATTTTTAAGTTCTTCTTTGAGACAATCACATCATGTTTTCAACAATTTTTCCTTCTTCCATTTCGGTTCACCCGCATGATTCCTCCCCTCTTCTACCTGAACTTATATGGAGAAAAATATCAAGTGTTTCTGGAAATAATTAATTCAAGATCAAAACTCATCACTGAAGCATTAGAGTCTAGAAAAAAATACACATGGCCGTAAAAGTTTGCAGTTTATTTCCAAACCAACCTCTTCCTTTGTTCCAATCCAATCACATCAATTTTCCCTTCTTTGTTGTCACTGAAATCGATTCAAAAAATACCATTTTGTTTTTCAGATGACTCTGATCGTTGATGGACGAAGAGATGAGATTCGACAATATGCTCCGGAACTCGATTGGATTTCAAATTCATTTGGTTATCTTGGTTCGATACCAAAACATAATCCATCAAAAGAATTCAACAGAGTTTCATTTCGTGGTTGTATGAAGAAAGTTAGATATGATGTTGATGCAACAAGAGTTTTATTTGTGAATCTTGCTGATCAAAGTTACGGAGGAAGTGTGGTTAAAACTGGTGGAGATCTCTCCTACTCTTGTAAGAATCCTTCTCAAAGATCCGATGTTTTATCGTTTTCTGATACATCTTCCTATTTGACGTTACCAAGATGGAATAGTCTATCGAGTGGCAGTTTATGTAAGTTGATTTGGTTTTGAAGGTCACTGCAATTTTATATTTCAGCTTTTCACTTTCGAACAACATCTCCAGATGGATTGATTCTGTATCACGGAGTCATGCAGCATAATGCTACTGACTATGTTGCATTTGAACTGATTGATAGCCATTTATTCATGATAATCAATTTGGGATCTGGAGTAGTTCGATTACAAACGACTGCGATGAAAGTTAGTGATGGGGAATGGCATCACGTTCAATTGGATAGACTATCAAGAACTGGAAGTGTCATTGTTGATGCTATCAAAATAGACTTCAGTACTCCCGGAGTATCTGCCAATCTTATTATCGACGATCCAATTTTCATCGGGAATGTTCCAAACAACTCAATTGCCTATCCCCCATCAGTCTGGTCAATAACACTTCAGAAAGGTTACACCGGATGCATTAAAAATATTCGATTGAATGGAGTCTCTGCAAAAATAGCCCAACAATTCGAAACCGCCAACACGAGTGGAATCGAATTAGGATGTGCTCTGTCGAATGAACTTGATATATGTGAACCCAATCCATGCCAAAATTTTGGAAGATGCAGTCGAAATTTGAATTCGTTTGAATGTGACTGTTCGAATACCAATTTTGAAGGGAAACGGTGTGAGATTGGTACGTGTTCATTGGAATGCTCTCGTTTAAGTTTGTTTAATTTCAGAACAAACTGCAGTAGAGGTTGACGGAGATGAATCAAAAGTTCATGTGCTCGCACACACAAAAGTGTCTCAAGTAGAACATATTCAAATTCGATTTCGAGTAAGTTGATTTTTACAGTTATTTATATGAACGATTATTCCAGACATCATCAACAAGAGGAGTTCTGTTTGATACTGGAGCTAATGGAAAGAATGACAAAATCACAGTGTTTTTGAATGACAGTCTTCTCAATTTGTTTCTTCAAGATTCGTCCTCAAATAATGTTTGTATTTTTCTGCCCTGTTTCAATTTATATTCTAATTTCAGACGTTTTCGTGGGGCAAATCTCTATCTGATAACCATTGGCATGAACTCCAAGTACGGCGTCTTGGCCAAAAACTACTTCTGTATCTAGATGGCTTTTGGAGTCATAGCAGTGAGCATTTCCATGATATATCTTCAGATAACAATGTCTATTGCAGTTTACCTCCAAAATCCAATATCCGTAGAAATCGATGAGGTTGGGGCCGCCTATTCAGTACACCCATCCTCTCCACCTCCGAGAGATGAGCATTTCAAAGGATTCCTCTCAAAACTGGTGTTCAATGGAAACGATTATCTCGCAAAAACAAAACGAAACAGTGCTCAATTGAGCAAATCATCCAGTCGGGAGAGTAAAGGACAAAGAAATGTGTAAGTTTGGAAGCCGTTAGTTTCAAACTTCTGTTTTTTTTTTCAGAAAGACACGAATCGCCTCAATATCTTTCACAAATTCAACGGGTTATGTAGCATTTTCAAGTGACAAAATATCATCTCTAGCTGGTTCATTCCGGGTTCAATTCAAATTTCAAACGCTCATGAGATCAGCTCTTATCTTTTTCACTTTGCCAAAACATGATTACGATCAGTCGTTTCGATTGCAGATTATAAACGGACGGTGAGAATTTTATGAGGAATTTCGCTTGAATAAGAACATTTTCAGATTAAAATACACCTATCGCATCTCAGGTCAAGAATTTCATACGACATCTCCGAAGCTTCCTTACCGACAACATTTGAGTGATATGAGATGGCACAGTGTTCTCATTTATCAGGATGAGAAGTCGAAAGATCATGTTTTACTGATTGACAATTCGTCAACTACGCTGATCATCGATAAAATAAAAAGTGTAGAGTCGAGAATGTCAGGAAAGCTTTATTTCGGAAGTAATCCATTGGGAGTCTCACGACCTTCGAATGGTTATCGTGGATGTATTTCGACACTTCGAATAAACGAAAATGCGTTGGATTTATACGAAGATGCGGATAGTCGAATGAATGTGAATAGAGGGTGCAGTGGTGAGTTTCCATTTCTGTACTTCTAACAATTTCCACTGATTCTGATTATTCTCTAACCAAACATTTAGAAACAGAAGCCATTCCCTCTCATCATCGAATACGTCACTCCGGTATCCCTTCATTTCTTATTTTTCTTCTTTTCCAATCTCTATCGCTTAAAATCTCAAACTGCCACTTTCACATTTCAGTTTGATCACCCTTTCAGTTCCAAATTCGATTATTTTTTCGTTGTTTTAGTTTCCTTGTTTTCAGGTCCGATTGCTCGATGTGGTGAAGATGCATGTGCAAACCATGGGAGATGTATCCAATTATGGAGTTCGATCCGATGCGATTGCAGTCTTACTGCTCATTCTGGTGATCGGTGTCAAAATCGTAAGTTGTTTTCAAAGTTTTATGGAGATAATTCCTTTTTTGCAGCATCTACCACAGTAAGATTTGATGGTAGTCCATCTGCGATTTTCTATGAATATGTTCCGAATGAAAGACCTACTACGAGCAAAGACTATTTCGTTTTCTCGTTTCGAACAACTCAACCGAACGGAGTTCTTATTGCCATCGAATGTGCTGCAGATCAAGATTATTTCACCATTTTCTTGAACAAAGGATACTTGAACGCTCACTATAATTTGGGTAGTCGAGATCACACTGTCAGTTATCACACTCGAGTTCTCAATGATGGATTTCCACATGTCATAAAAATATCAAGAAATGAATCCAATTTGACGATCCAAGTGGATAAACTACCTGCATTGCGGTACCGACCGAGGAAAGCGAGTGATTTGGTTTTGTTGAATATGCAAACAAGAATATCAATTGGTGCATCATTCAACACAAGACATTTGGAGCAGAGAAAGAGGTTTGTGGGAGTGTGACTGAAATAAAAATTAGCTGCAATCCAATTTTTTGTATTCAGAATGCTACGTCATCGTCGAAACACTGAGATCTTCGATTCGTATCAGGGTGAAGTGTCGGGAGTCAACGTCAATGGTCTAATGATTTTGGATCTTTATGAGAATGGTGAGCCCCTTTTTTCCCTTCCCACACACCAAACTTTCCGTCGTTGCATAGTTTATAAATCTTCCATAAATATAAATCCAAATTAGATGCCATTTCCGTCTTTCCCATTCGTCTCCTTCTTCGTTCTCCCACTCTCTGCTCAGTTCGATTTTGGAATGCAAATTAAAGCGGAAATCTGGAGCTCGTAATTGATGGCTTCCTCCATTCGCACCTCGGTTTGCGTTTCGATTTTCGTCTTCAATCGACATTTTTTTTTTGAAAAACAGAAAAAAGCGAAAACATATATAATATTCAGCTAGATTTTCGAAAAACAAGTAGAGAATTCCTTTTTTTTATTTTAGAAAATCACACTTATAGTTTCTTCTTGATCTACTTGGTTCGTTTCTTGAACTTTTTTGAATTGAATGAATTAGGAGTAGTGAGTCTAGGTCATACTCAAGTGATCGATGGCTTAGGACTTCTTTAGTGAAAGATAAATGTGAATATTTAGGAAACGAGAAGATACTATTTTTCTCCTTTTCCCCAATTCTTTTTCGAAACTAATCTCCTCTCGTCTTCCCATTTTCTTTTTCTCGCCGTTCCAAAAACTTCCCGTCATTCTTTCTCACAGCCTCCATCCACTAATCCTTCTTCTCTTCCTTAGCTTACTCTTTTTTCTTCTTTTGCTCACTTTGTTCCTTGAATTCTTTGAAAAACTGAAACAAACTTTAAAAGAAAGAATATCCTCCTGAATATGTGCATTAATACTAATGGGAAAGTGCCAAAGTGTGCTGAGGTTTTGTGAAGAAAAAGAAGGAGGAGACCCCCGACTCTTCTTTTTCCTTCTTCCTCTCAACGACTTCTTCTCAATTATTCACGAGGAAAGTGGTCAGTCAGGAGAGAAGATGTGCACGTATTCTCGGTTGCTCTAGTAGCCTTCTTCAACACTTGTATCATGATTTCTAGTGGTAGTATACACAAAACAATGAATCCCGCCATTTACTCGTTCCGCTTCCGCCCACCCCATCCAAAATAGATCTCAAAAAGGCAAGAATCGTATTTCATTTCACATCGAATGTCGTCTCTTTTCTACTGCTGTATCCATCCAACACAAATCCCCGTTTTCCTTTAAAAGAGTATACTTCTTCTCACAGACATTTTCCTCATCTCTCACTCTTCTTAACCCCGGCTTCATGATGAAATGACGTGAAAAATGCATGAGGTGTGAGAACTCTTTCCCTCTCTCTCCCTCTCTCTTTTACTCTTATTTCTACCAAAAGATCTTGTTGAGCCTTCCATCCTTCCCACTGGTTTCTCTTTCCGCCCTCGGAAATCAAGAGCTTTCTGATGCATTCGTAACTTATAATTTCATTCATCATCTGTCGCACTTTTATACATTCCCACGTTATTTTAGTGTCAGATTTTGCAAGATTTCTCTATAAAAATGTCTTCTCTCTGCTAAGATTTCTAGGATTTCCAGATCAGACCGAATATTCTCTTGTTTTTAGTTGAAGCCCTCTCATCTAAATAAGATTTGTTCACTGCAATTTCCTATCCTTATTCTAGAAGCGCGTTTCCAGTTTCCTACCAGTTCTCCAAAACAGACAGTGGATAGAAGAATCGGATTTTGAGTTTCTCATGAGCGTCCTCAATAAAAAAAGATTCAAATGACAACTACTTGAATTCTTTACAGTTCTAATAGTTAATTCTACGTCTGACAGTTTCTGTGAGACGTTCTCACAAGCCCCAATAATAATAATAAACTACTCAACTCTTTTTCATAATAGTGCATTTTCCGAGTGCTTCAATATGTACTTTTTGAACCCATGCTCTCTCCTGAATTTTTGATTCACTCTTTCCTTTTTTTCTACTTTAGACACTTGACCACCTCAAAAGATCTTTCTCCCGATGAAGTGACGATAGAAAAATCAGGAAAAATTCTTCCACATTTTCCAAATTTAGACAATGTCCCGATTTTCATTTTTTCATTCCTTCGTTTCTTTTTCGTTCTCAGTATCTCTACTCACCTACTTTTTCCACCCACTACACTACTTTGCAAAAGCTTTTTCAACATATACACACAACTCAGTCCCTTTTTGAAATAGCACGCAATCAGGTAGAGAATTCGAGGCAAAACGAGAGAGAGAGAGAGAGGGTTGCTTCATGTCGGTCTTCTTCTTCTGAATATCTTCGTTTTCGAGCCACCCAAATCGATTCCGCTTCACATCACTTTTGACCTGTTGTCATTAATAAGACAACTTATTTCTGCTTCCTTTTCTTCTTATTTTTTCATACACATCACTCATACTTTTTCTATTCTTAGACCTTTTGATCTGATCTAATAAACTTCTGTCTCTCGGTTTCCTTCGTATCTTTTCCCGTTTCTTCTGCACTTTGTCTAATTTTTTTTGAGGACTAGTAGCAATTTCCAATGTCCACTAGTATACCACCGTTGTTGCCCATAAAATTTTGTTTGAAGAAAAGAACGAAGCAAAAAAATATAGAGGAGAAGACAAGTCAACGGGGCAGGAGAAGAAACCCAATTTGTTTCGAAGCACATACAACTCGATTCGCCTTCTATTCTGTCTGTTTTCTGTCGTTTTTCATCCTGCTCGTCTTCTTTTTTTTGTGGTAGAATACTTTGTATGAAGAAGAGGTTTACGATGCAGGAAAAAAATGGATTGTGCTCTTCAGATGAAAAAAAGGAGGAGAAAAAGAAGAAGTTCGGCCATAAAAATGTTCATAAATGAATGTTGAAGTATGTGTATACGGATGGAGCAATGCTCGTCTGAGCCATCGACCATCTCCAGTTGTTTTCTTCCGTTTCTTCTCATCCGATTCTTCCCTTCTTTCGAAAGAAAAAATTGATTTTACAATGATTTTCTTTCGATTTGTTTATCTATAATTGAATATTTTGCTTTCGAGATCTCTTGCCGTAAACCGTCAACTAGTAAACAAAGAAACCTGTCACTTTCAGACAATACAATCTCTGTCTCCTACATATATCCTTCACTATTCAGTTATACAAATTCTTGTTTTTTGCTCCATTGGTTCCTAACTTCTTAATTATTTCTTGTAAACCCAATTCCATCATTTCCAATTCCAGGTTCCAATCGTATCCACACAATCGGAGCACCTCAAACCACTGCAGTCTCGGAGCAAGTGAGCAGTAGTTCAGAAGAAGACGATCAGTTGGCTGAAATGATGATGGCACATTCTATTGATGAGGTTCGTGAATTTCAGAATTTTCTCCCGAAATTCTTTTGAATTATTGAGATGTGTGGACAAGACCATCCACAAGTGTAGAGTATGTTTGTCGATTCTGAGATTTTTAGTCGTATGGGGAAGGAAGACGAAAGAGAAACTGGGGGAGGATGAGAGCAAGGAATACTTTAAAAAAAATGAGTCATGATAGATATGATCGTAGGAGAGTAGACGAGACCTAATTTAAAGTTAAAGATGCTTACGCAATATGCTCGAGTGTTTTTATAAAGCAAAATGCTACAACTGAAATAACTGAATAATGTCAGATCTGCACAGTTTCTTTTCGTTTCCTTTATTAAACAAAACTTCAGAATCCGTACCCTGTAGTTATTTATATTTTTAGACGCCTTTTAATATAAACATACCCACTTTCCAGACTCTTCAATATTGAAAGCTCTTTAGAAGTTTCCGGAGCATCATTTCCCATTTAATAACACTTCAATTTTAGTAATTTATTTCTGGAAAATAGTATTTTCTGAAAAGTGGATTCTCTCAGAAACACCTAAAAGGAGTTTTTGCAGAATAAAGAAAAAGAAGGCGGCACTTGATGAATCACTTGCACTAATGTGATTGTGCATCCTTCTTTCCATTTCTTTTTCTTTTATTTTTCAAGAAAAAGAGTAAGAAAGTGTCGAAGATTTCGACGTAAATCTTTTCTTTTTAAAATAGACCTCCTTGTAGTAGTCGTCGTAAAAAGTCTTCTGAATAACATGCAAATCACATTTTGAACAACGGAACGGAACAGTGGCCACCCGCTGTGTTTGTGTTTCAGAGGCTCTCTCTTTTGAAAAAAGAAGAATGAATGGAATATTCAAATGTTTTGGACCTCTTCCACTTGGCGACAACGCCTTTATTGTGGGACAACGGCTTCTTCCAATAAAGCTTCTTAGTCTCTTTCATTCTCTCCCAAACTAATTAGTAATCTACAGAAATTGCCACACACTACTCCTTTTCAGTCTCTTCCTTCTCATCTTGCTCATCATCACTTTTGTCTCTTGTATTCTCATTTTTCTCGCTTCAATTTCACTTTTTTTATTCTCAGTTATGCACATCAAACCATAAAAGAAACGTTTTCTGAAAAGTGCCTAAAGCGAGTGAAATTCCATTTTTGTTCGAGTGAAAAAAGAAGAAAAATCCAGTTTTATGTAGCTGTGCGTATGCATTTCCGAGAAGAGCCGATACTCTGTCTTCAACTTGCTGACAAGATTCAGAAAAAGAAGAAAGAAGAGAGTTGTTCTCAACTGACAACATATTTATTTGACAACTTTATATGTGTTACAATTTGAAGAAATTTGCATTTTTTCTTTCTTTTTGTTTCTGGAGAGGATAGAAACTCACTGATCGTTGAGTATGAAAATTTACTTCATTTCCGTTTTCACAGTTTCTTTCGTTTGGATTTTCTAGAACTCAATCGTTTAGGAAATTATTCATCCTCTATATTTCGCTAGAAAATGTTGAACTCCAATTTTATTACTATGAATAAAATGTTAGTCAACTAACATACCTTCACTGATCGTGCGACTCAAAATGTTTAAAAGCTAACTAACTTTTTTTACTAACTTTGTTTCCATAATTTTTGAATCTAATGAAAAAATGCAACGTTAATTACTCGTCGTCGTCAGATGTTCTGAAAAAAAACCTCTTTCCAGAATCGCGAGTTTGATAATACATTTTCCTGAAACAGTATGTCTGGGCTATGTATACCGTAAAACCTCTAATAGACATGTCCTTCTATTGTTCAATCTCCTCAAAATCAAAATTCTACTAATATTTATGCTCCGAATGCTGATTTTTTCTTGCAATCTAGAGTTAACTGCGTTTTAATAATCATATGTATTTCCAGAATCCAAACGAGGCTCTCATCGAATCATTGGCTTCAAGTTGCCTGAGTGTCGAAGAGCAACAAACTTGTTTCATTGACACTGACGATTCAACAGGTACGTTTCTTTCATTCCCCGGGTCCCCCTCTTCAACACCAGATCCATGTCAAATGTGTTCTCGTTGGTTGACTGCCTTTTTCCTTCCAAAAATGGTGGTCAATTCCGGAGGGAGCTGTTCTCAACATCCACAAGAACCATAACTTTTCCAAGATGCTTCCTCCGCCTCCTCAAAAAGTTTTTGTGGGAAAACTTAGCATGCGAGGAATAGAAAAAACTAAAAAAGCTCATCAATCTTCGAAACGCAATTAATTTTCTTTTCTTCTGTTGATCCTTTTTTGTCTTTTCTTACAAAAAAAAACGGGAAAGAAGGCGGGTAAAAGGAGATAGGAATATATAGCACAAATCATTTATTTACGAGGATTTCGAATCTCAGCCTCCTGTTTTTTCTTCTACTTCTGTTCCCTTTTCTCGATTTGTTTCCGCCTGGCTACTGTTCACCTTCTTCAATTCAAAGAAGCCGTATGCAAAGTTCCAGGGCTTCATATAGGAGCTGTCAATATAAATCGGAAATTAAACATACGAGGTTTGGGAAACGGAATATCCAGTTTGCGAAATTCTGTCACTTCGATAAAACATCGGAACAGTTTCCTCACTTTCTTAGTTTTCAATTACTTCCTTCTAAATCCGTTCTTTCTCAAAATTCGGGGTGAAATTGTGCGAGAAAATCGTCGCCTTCTTTTCACATCTTCTTCCACGTCTTCTTCTGAATCGGTGCCCCCTATTATTTCAAAGAGCGGAAGTGTGCTGCCGCCCTTCCCGAAGACTACTCGACAAATCATAAAAAGGTGCGAGAAACGAAGAAAAATTGGCCTTCTCAACCAACATCTGCTCCATTTTTCTTCGCATTCTTTTTTCGAATCTTGATATCATTTTCATTGAAAATTTTGGAAACAAAGCACACAGTTCAAAACTCGGAACAGAGTTTTGGAGTAGTAGTTTTCATGAAAAACTGTAGGCAGTTTTCCTATTCTAGTTTCTCCGTCAAAGCTCATTGACACAAGTAATCAAAAATCGAGTTTCGAAGGAGATCCCCAAAGTTTATTTACATCTTCATCAAAGCATTCAATATTCGGAGATTCCACAGACTACTCATGATCATATCCTAATCCCATTACTTCAAAGAGAAGATTACCTCCAGAACTCTTTTTTTTCAACAACTAAAATGGTCTAGACGACGTGTATTACTCTTCCCAGATACTTCTTCTGCAACCACTTTCATCGTTTTTCAAAATGAAATATGAATAGTTTTTGGATAGATTTTGAAACATGAGCCTGTGTGGCCTGAGGCTGTGCTGACCCCTCTTCATTCCATAAAGTGCTTCAAACACTTTTTCGGTGCCTTCTGCATCCGCCCGTCAGTCTCAGTACATCTGTATAGCCGTTTGTAGGTGTCTAAATTAGTTTATGATGGTGTGATGCCCTTCTTCCTCTTTCAATAGTCTCTTTTCGGGAATAGTAGCATGGAAGGGATTGGATAATCCGTGGGGTGTCCTCTTTTCATTCATATGGAATCCGGTCGAAGTATGCCAGATGCTCGTTTCCTACTCCTCCTTTTTCTTCATTCAAATGTTACATACTCTACGGAAATCTTCGAATTTTCGGAATGAATGATGGATTAGGAGACGGAAACAAAGAAAAAGAAGCCGTGATTCTGAGATGCTCTTAGCTCATCATAATATCGTTTTTAATGCTAATTTCATTGCAAAGATTGTATCTCTTTCGAATGTTTCTCACGCACTTTTTCATAAAGAACGTCTTCGTTTTGCACGGAGACAACTTCTTCTTCGACTTCATCTTGAGTTTTGTAAATAATTCAAAAGTTAGTGTCTTTTTCTTTCAAGTTCATTCATTTTTCTCTCCAATGAAACTGCACTTTCATTCTACTTTTCATTTCTTCTCCTTCTCCTTCTGACCTTTTTTTCTGAAAAACACGGGAAAAACTATAGAAAGTGCTGTGTTGTTTCCGAATATAAAATCGTGGGGTGCCATCGAAGTGTGAGTGCTCCCCGGGGAACGATACAAAAAGTGAGAGAGGGCTCCGAGAGTCTTCTCACTGACCCAGATATGAGAAGAAGAAATGTTTCCGGTTGGTTATCTTTGAGCTTCTTCGAGAGACCAGGTTATATCTGTCTTTTTCTTCTTTTTCAGAATAACTAACATGTCAGAATTCGAGATTTCTCTTCCATATTTTTGAGCAGTTTTATAAAGATACTTTTTCGCAATATACTTTTTTAGTGTGGCTGGCTGATGAAATGTTTTCTTTTTCTTTAGTTTGAAAACTTTTGTCGGATCACCTGTCGTAGACTATTTTTTCAGATATATTTTTTCCGAATTCCATAAAACGAATACATGTTTTTTTAACCGGTTGAAAATTCAATGAGGTTTATTATTCAGAATATTCCAGGTACTATAAATCCTTTTTGATTTCTCGATAATCTCATCAATTGATGAGTTTTTTCTTTACCAATTCATTCAATCTTCACTCCTTCCCTCTGCTGGAAGATTGTGAAAAAGAACTAGTAGAAGTAGTAAAAGAGAAGTTTTCTGTTTCCTTTTTTGCCTTCTAAAAATCAAATAAGAAGTGTGTCGTCGTTTTCCTTTCGACACAGTCGCTCCTTCTTGCTTTCTTTAATTATGTGTAGCCGTTGCCAAAAAATTTGTTGGAGATATAGGGAGGCGGAAAGAAAAACCGAAGCTTGAAACGATGTCTTCGTGTCCAGAAAAACGGAAAGGACGCGTCAAAAATTTGCGAAGGCGCTACTCCTCGTCCCCCTTGAGTCTTCCGATCTTCTTCATTTGCATTGACAAGTTCACTTCGTTTCTGTTCACTTCGTCACTT
The DNA here is from genome assembly GCA_963966625.1 of Caenorhabditis zanzibari. Lineage (NCBI taxonomy): Eukaryota > Metazoa > Nematoda > Chromadorea > Rhabditida > Rhabditidae > Caenorhabditis > Caenorhabditis zanzibari. Next base: position 10,889,623 of record OZ016472.1, on the reverse strand, counting down.
CAACATTTTTTCGAGCCTTCTGTCTTCCCAATGTTCCTGCCTTCTGAATACAGATGTTCCAAGGCTGACCATTTCAACTTTTCGAATTCTCAACTGTGGACAAAAATAACTATTTCTTTTCTACTTCATCTCTTTCCATCTTCTATTCTATAACTTTATTGTGCTCTTCCATCTTGAGTTATATATAAATAATAAAAAGAATAGAGAAGCCGCCTTCTTTTTTCGGTTGGTCCACTAACCAATTGTGTGTGTCTGAACACCTCGGAAGGCACAAATGTTTGCTTTTTTTGGTTTTTTTAGTCATCCAGATTTGGATATAAGAGAAAAATAAGCATGTTTCCGGTTTAATGATCGGAAACACATCATTCCTATTCCAAATATTCGCACATCCAATTAGAGTTTCCCTTCTTGGATATCTCCTATTACCACTGTCATCCGATACATCTTTCTCTTTTTCTTGTCATTCCGTTTTTCTCACCTTTTCTCTCAATATGTCTGAATATCTAGGCTCCACCCCTCAAGATGGTATTCATTGAGCATTTACGAGGTGGTACGCCCCGTGGCACAACCACAGTATCACCTATTCTGTGTTTAATGAATTGGAACGACGAACACTGTCGACAATTCAAGAGTTATATTCCCAAGTTCGCATCGAATTTCGATGCTCCTCGACATGCTCCTCGAGCACCCCCTTCTTATGATTATGAAGGAGATGATCAAGAAGAAAAAAAGAAAGAAAATGATCATGGAATCGCTGATCGAAGTATGAATGATGTGTCCGGAGAGACCACTGGTATGATGATGATGTGTGTTGGTGTTGAAAGGGGATTTTCCGGGGATCCTTCTTTTGTTTCAACTTTTTAATAACACTTCTTGTTTCAGGATTCTTCTCTCCAGTTCTACCCACTGTTGCAGATATCCCGCCGAGTACCAGACAAAGTGAACGTGAGTTTTTCAAGGTTTTGTGTGGAAATGATTTGGCTGTGCAATTGCAATTTCGAAAAATTAGGAAAAAAATGGAAATCTATTGGATTCGAGAAAGTCAGCAGGTGCTGTAGAGATCACTCTTTCTTAGTTTGACGCCAGAGTTTGTCTACAGTACCTCTGACATATATGTGCTACAGCCTCTCGTGAGTATTGTCGAGCTTCTTTTGAGAGCAACGTTCGCTGGTGAAAACCAATAGATTTCCAAATTATGCTAACGGAAAACTGCTATCGCAAAAAGCCGCTATCTGATTGATTTGACCTCTCACCTTTCAATAATAAAAATAACCCCACTAAACGGAAAATAACTATTAATTAACTAATTTTCTGAATGTAATACTAACAATTAAACCCATACAAATGCATTGATTGTATTCACCTCCCACACAACAACACATATTCATAGTGGTTTTGGTTTCTTCTTCCAGCAGTGACAACACGACGAACTCCGTCGCCTAAAATGTCTTCTCCTCCCATCACCACCACTTTGCCTGTTTTCTTTTTGTCACAAATCACCGATGGTGATGAATCTGAAGACGAGTTTGACGGCTCAGGCGATGACCTCTTCGGTGGAGACGGCGTTGGAATAACAGCCGCCACCCAACCATCTGTAAAGAGCACGACAACTCCGATTCCTGTCGTAACAAAAGTACTAACAACCACACTCTCACCTTCTGCACCTAGCAGCACGCATCGTTCAACGGTTCTGCCTAGACCGTATGCGAGTGTTAAAGAAGCCGCTGAGCAGAATCCAGATTATTTGGGATCAAGTATCTGGAATCAGGTTGATACATTACCTGAGCCTATGGTCACAGGACCTGCATGGCGAACGAACAAGTCTTTGACAACAACAGCAACCACTCAATCGACTACAAATAAGAATAAGAAGACGACGACGACTACAACAACGACGACGACGTCTGCCACGACTACAACTCGTTACCAACAACGACCAAATTACGGTGAGATCCACAGAAACACCTCGCTTGCCGTGTCTCAGAATTCCCTTTGCCCTCTGCCTGTCCGTCCCTTCCATCCCAACGTCAAGTCGTCTTCACCGCTTTTTCTTCGTCGGCTTGCCCTATAAGTACCAGCTTTCAGTGTCTTTTATTTCTTTGGCTGGCTTTTCTATACCTTTCTTAGTTTTTTTCCCTATCAGAATGACTGCCTGAATCTTTTATACTCCCTTTTATTTCGATTTCTTAAAACTTTCATTCTAAATACGAATAATCTTCGAGGAATTTTGGTGGATTAGTATGAGAATAACATGAGAAGGGGATTTCAGAATAATTATACGGAGAGCTGAGCTTCCAACACCTGCCTGAAAACAAGATATTCTGAATGTTTTCGTCTAGTATGTATAGTTTTCCCAACATTATAGATAAATGTATAGTTTTCATTAGTTTTTTTGGATCCCTGTTATCAATTAAAAAACCACCCTGTTTATTTTAACCCGCCGTTCCAGTTCAACTCCTTTCTAAGCATCGTGCCGCGCATCAAAATTCCTCATTACCCGTCACTCACATTTCGCCAAACACATATTTTGGGATGTGTCTCCTTCCTCTTTCATTCTTTTCACTCCTCCAAATTTGTTTCGCCGACGAGGTTGTCCACGAGTTTTTCTCTTTTCTTTTTCATCAAACACAAAAAACTTGGAAGAGCAGGTGATGCGTGAATTCACCTTTCCAGTCATTCCGTTTGGCACTGGCTCCCTCTTTTCTTTTACCAATTACCGATTTCCTTGGTTACCTCCGTCTTCGTTTTTTTTTCTAAGAAAGGAAAAGCATTCTTCCATTTTCCGGAGACGTTTTCAACTTTTTCCCTCTTTTTACTTTTTTTTTCTATAACAGAAGAAACCTCCAGTAGCTGCAACGGAAAACTCTATGAATCTATCAAAGAGATATCAAAAAGATCCCTTTCTATCCAAAGTAAACTATGCATAATTCATTGATGAAGAAGTGAGAAAAAGAAGAAGAAGACGTCTTCTCTCTGTCTTCTTCCACTTCTTACAAATGCGTAATCGATGCATCTAATCCCTGTGACATACCGCCTTTGATCATCGGTGCATTTTTAAGATTTGCTCACTTTTGCCCTCCGGAAGTGCAACGTTCATGTATTTATTTATGTTAATATTCGCTGTGAAGACGTCAAAGAATGTCTTAATATTTTCTGACCACAAAAAAGACCTTCGAAAGTTTAGTTGCTCTTTACTCCGCCGAAAGCCTTCATACTCTATTATGTGAAAATCTCATTTCCCATCGGGGGCATTTTCCTTTTGCATCGCGCGTTACCTCCACCAACTAGAATATTCGATAAGCTCAACTTTTCCTTTCTCTGTTTTCAAAGTCACTTTTCTGATATACATGTAGTCCTAGCAACTGAGAAATCCAGAAGGCGTTGAGTTCTGTTTTCCTCTTCTTCAATATCTCCACTTCTATATGCGGACTCCAGAAAAAGGAAATGTGTTGAGAGCAGGCACAATTATCCAAATGAGAAGTGACATGTTGCTCCTCCTTCAGCTCCACTACCAACCTCTAAATAACTTTTTCCCTTTTTTCTTCTGTCTTTTTGCTTGTCCATAACTATGTGTGAGTAAAATATCTGTCGTCTGTTTTAACTTTTGTGATTTTCCACTTTTCCTGTCTGTTTTCCCTTTCAGTTAAATTTCAACATTTCCTTTTTTTTCCATTTTCTATTTTTCTTTGCAAATCAGTTCGGCTTTCTGTGTGTTCATTTCCTCCCGCGTATTGATTAGGGCGGGTGCTTTGACCAACTCTGTTATTCTTTGTTTCTCAATATTATTGTTTTCAGACCTCGATAACGAAGTAACTGCTCTCATCACAAGCAGTTTGGCTCCAAAGACACGTGTCAAATCGACTCCTCACTTCACAGTTTATCCAGTTAGGCCTACAACGCCTATGGGAGATACCATAACGACAACAATGCAGGTGAGTTTGAGAATGAAATGGAAGCTATAGAAGTAGAAGAATTTGTTTGAAACCGGATGTATTTCAGGCCGCCACTGTCACTGATTTCCCACGGACTCCCCTCATCATGGGATCTAGTTTGGCTGTGATCATTGCTATTGCAGCAGTCGTATTCTTTGTTTTCAAATGTCGCCAGAATCCACCCGCATCCGAGCACTACACAATGGTAAGGAACTATTCTGAAGCTTTAGTAGCTGGAAAAAAGTCGTCCAACTATAATATTCAAATAAAACTTTTATTACAGGCAATGAAATCTCAATCTGGATATACAGCAATTGCTCCTGAACTTTCTCCACCAATGAACCATGACCGGAATAATGATTCTTGCACACAACCATTACTCTCTAAACCTCACGTAAGTCTATTCTTCAACAGACCCATTCAATTCTAATCGTTTTCTTATTTCAGATCAACGGAAATGGTTATGAGCCTCTGAAAGGAGCAGTAATAGCCAACGGAAACGGCGCTACGGCAACAATGATGCGTAACGGAAATGGAAATGGGGTGGCAAAGAAAAAAGATTTCAAGGAGTGGTACGTATGATTTCATGAATTCAAATTAATTCTAATAATTTCTTTTCACTTTTGTCTCAAATTTGCCACAATTCTCAAAATGGGTATTATGTTCAGATATCATTATGGTCTCATTCTGTTTCTAATCTTTAGGAATTCTCTATTTTCCTCTCACCTCTTCTATATTCAGGTTATGTCTTTCTCTTTTCTAACTGTGTACATTCTATTCATGTATATTAAATCATTCACAACACCTAATAAATGTTTTATCATGGAATAACTTGTTACCCTTCAACAAACGAATTCACATTTCAAATTCGAGAGAATGGAGGCCAAATTCAGAACATTGTTGAATCGACGAATCGAAGATCGACGATAAGCCATCAGAATATGAATAAGAATAATAAACAAAAGATGGTTCAATTTGATATGAGAGGACCGTCGCCCTTGTTCTCCTCTTTTTCATCCTCTTCTTTTCTTTTCTGCTGTTCCACGGTGAAAACGAAGGAACTAATTTCGAGAATTCTCAGAAAATGAGCCGTCCATGGCCATATTTCTTTGCTATTCTATCACTTTTTCTATGTTTTGTTCAATTCTCTTCTGCCTGTGTTGATGTCCTATTCGTGATTGATAATAAAACTTTGGAGGTAATTTTTCCTTTCAATCTCGGATTTCATCCATATGAATTCAGGTATCAAGAAACAGGGCTCTTCAAGTAGCTCGACAGCTTCCGGAAGATCAGAAAATTCGAAAATGGGTTGTTCTCTCTAGAAATGATCGATACGTTCCGAGAGTTCTCAGAGTGAGTTCAGAATGTTTTAGGTTTTTCCGAATCTTCAAAAACTCATTCAGAATAACGCTGAGCTTCAATCCGTTTTGAGTTCGATTCACGGAGATTACGATCGTTTCCTTGAAATCACAACTGGTGAAATTGCAAGGCGAACTGCTAGTAGGAACCAAACTCACTGTATTTTCTCCATAAATGCAAATTTTCAGCATTCCAACCATTCGTAATTCTTTTGTTCTCTGAAACTCCAGTAAATCAAACTGTGACCAATATGTGGAGAAGTATCTCACTAGCTCCAGCTCTTCATATTTACAGAATCGGAAGTTTCCAGAGAACGAAGTTTGTTGGAACTAAGAAAGAGAATCCTTTGTATCTTGAGAGCTTTTCTTACAGCAGAATGTTGTCAGAAGACCAGGAAACTGATTTTGAGAAATTGATACTCTGTGGTCGAAACAAAACTGACTTGTTCAGTATTGAGTCGAGTAAGTTCAGTGGAGGAAATGAGATTCGAAGATCTCCAACATCCACACCTCGTCCATGGACATCCACTCGGGATCCATTTGTTCGTCGACTCACTTTTTATGATGCTTCGAGAACTCTGATAGAAGAAAAAAGAAGACAACAACAACAGCAACAGCAACAACATAAACTCTCTTCAAACAACACAAAGTTCACTATAACACGGACTTTTAAGAAGATGACCACGAAGTCAATGAGTACTACTAGAATTCCATCAACTACTACACGGCCATCAACACGGAAAACTACACAAAATCGTTTCCTCAACAACAGAACTCCAACAAAGTACGATTCAAAGAAGTTTACAACAAGTACAAGGTAAGAGATTAGGATATTATTCCATGCTCTTTCGATTTGAGAAATCCAAAACCAGTCAAACTGTTCTCTACTACAAAAAAACCAATGCTGAGATTCACTGCTACTAAGAAGAACATTGCCAGGTTGATAGTAATGAATAAACATATCGGTAAAAATGCAAATTTAGAAAATTTAATGGATGGCAAGGATCCAAGAATACGAGCATAAGGTTGTTTATCTGATAGTATGATATCTAGAGGTTTTGGTTTGAGTAATATGTTTTAATGATTAGTTTTGTTTACAATTACTAAAGCTTTGAATTCATTTTGTTCTTTCTCTCCGTTGCAATCTTGCGATAGCTTAAATTATTCCGTTTCTGATCGAATACATTTTTACTGATTTTAGTTTTTTCCCTTCAGACCATATTTGTCAAACACAAGAAGATTGAATACTTCCGCAGGGCACCATCCAGCGGTTACTACAAGGTCTGAGTCTTAAATATAGAACTATTTGAGAAACCCTGAACAGCGTGCATTGTCTATTTAAGGAGGCCACTCATTTCGAGCACGAGAAAGCCGTACTCCGCCACGAGAAGAGTTTCACTTCAGTCAGTAAGGCCTAATACATCTGCAACCAGAATACCGTACTTCAAAATGAAAACTTCATCTCGAATCTCAAATAGGTTTGAATTGTAGATAATAGACAGTTTTATCCTAAGAACTGACCTCGACTGTGTTTTAGGAAATCGTTAACAACTACGAGAAAACCGTACTCGACTGCCAGAACAGTGTCATTCTCTACAACTAGGTTTGTGAGCTTCTGGAGTAAAAGGACGTACTAGAGACTAGATGAAAACCTGTAGAAGTAGTTACTATGTTTTTCATAGCTCTAATCCGTTCAGAAAATCTCTTTACACTACGCGGAAATCGTCGTACACTTTGCGTACAAAACCATATACGAAAAGGTTTGAATCGTACTAGCATTTTCAATTGATTTTATTCCCCGTTTCAGTAACAATCAGCAATACAAATCAACTAAAAGATTGTCAAATACATCCGTCACAACACCAAGGTTTCTGAGTAGATAATAGGTGGATTTCTAGACTTATTTTGATCATGTTGATACTCGGCATAGTCTTATTTTGTGATGCAGTTATTACAATATTTCGTTGCTTGTTATAGTTAGCTCTCTCAGTTTCTTGAATAGTTTTAGACTTTTTATCAGTTTTCAATTTTCGATAACTAAAATTATCTTACGCCAGATCACCTCAACCTACCAAAATCGTGTTCACTAGAAGACCATCTCCCACTACTAATCCAACAACGACTCGTTCAGTTAGGTTCGGGATTAAAACGATGATTTTTTAAAAAATTAATAATCTTTTAGTAATTATCAATTGTATCCACGCACCTCAAGACCTCCCATTTCATCTAGATATCATAGCACTACGAGGTCAGTGTAAAATTCAAGAAAGTAAAGAAGTAATATAAAAGTTTAGGAGACCCCAAATCATTTCGACGAGGAGTCTCCAAAGACTGACAACGTCTACTCGGTATCTCAAATACTTTCGCTTCTTAGAGAACGTTATTTTATAGATGTAGTGGCTTTCGGGAAGAATGAATGTATTAAACAACGAATTCTAGGGTCCCAACTACTACACAGAAATTCCGTTGGTGGATGACAACACGGTGTGTATAGTTTAATTCTGATCCTTAATTGGATGTTTGTTATTTCCAGAAAACCTGGTGCACCGTTCTGGACTGTGTGGTAATTTTCGTTGTAGTAGATAGTAGTTTTCTCATTTCTGTTTAGGACTTCACCTATACCTACGACAACAATAAGACCATTTACAAGGACCCATACCAGGTGTGACATCTAATATGTTCTTGCCCGATTTCTTAGATAGAAAAACTTTGAGTTTCCGATATTTTTTATCAGAACACCATTCGTTCAAACTATCACTCGAAGGCCTCAGAACACTACAATATCGACTCCGACAAGGTGTTATAATAACCACTCATAGGAATGAAGAGATCGAGTTATTTTGTTTCAGAAAACCATGGTGGATGACTAAGGCACCACAAACACGGTAACCGTTCAAATCTAGATTCTTTAGAATAAGATCTTTTTTATGTAGCTCCGCAGATACTTATGAAGCAATATTGATGTTTTCTTTTTTCAGCACAACTCATTTATTTGCTACTACTCCATCCCCAGCTCCTGTTTCTACAATTGATTTCCCTCCGAGAAGACAGGAAGAAAGGAATGAAATTGAGGAATTGAATGGAAAGAACTTCAAGGTTCGATCGAGAAGTGTTCATTTCGCAATGACAGAAAAGCCGCCAGTAACGACTGCTATGAACCCAATGAAGTTTTTCACAACGTCCAGAACACCAATTACTCCTGCAAAGGCTCTGATACCGTACAGTTGCACAGCTGATGTGTTCTTCCTGGTTGATTTGTCTCAGGGAACTGGTGATAAAAGCCAACAGTAGGTCTCACAGTATTCGGCGTTCCTAAATTAAAACTTTTCAGATATCTCGATATAGCTGCATCAGCAATAAGCTCTCTTCCAATATCCCAAGAAGCGGTTCGTGTTGGATTGATCAGTTATTCAGGTCCTGGAAGAACACATGTACGAGTGTATCTGGATAAGCATAATGACAAGGAAAAACTAATTGAGTAATTTGAAATAAACAGCTTGGTTTGACGAAAAACTAATTTCAGAGAAATGTTCTTAATGGAGCGACATGGTGGAACGACGAGAACAGCTGATGCGATTCGATACGCAACGAAGATATTCGAAGGAATGGCTCATCCAGCAAGAAAAAATGTGAAGAAAGTTTTGATTGTATTCACGGATGGATATTCTCAAGATAGTCCAAGAGAGGCAGCAAGAGTTGCTAGAGCAAAGGGACTTCAGTTGATTGCAGTGGCAGTGAAAGACAGATTGGCACCTCCAGATGAAGAACAATTGGCTGAAATTGGAGGAAACTCGAGAGTAAGAAATTCCAATAATAAAAAAATAGTTGTAAATGTTTTCCAGAACGTGTTCATCTCTCCAAAAGGGCGAGAACTTCGCGAAAAGATAATTGGAACTCAGTGTCGGCTGTAGATTGGTCCAATTCGACTCCTTCCAAAATTAATAATCAATTAATTCATTGTTGAACAAATTCAATAAATATTTACAGAATAACCATATGAAAAATGCGAATAGTTATCCTAGCAACAGCATCAGTTCGTTGAGGAAAAGCATAGCAAGGAACTGAATTTTGGGAGGGAAATAGAGATTTGAAAGAAAGGAAAATTAGAAATGGGACATGGTAAAGGAACACGGGGAAGATAGGAAGCTACTGCGGAGATTTCTACTAGAAACGAATCGATGGGATGGAAAGAAGAATCAAAGTTTTATGCAACCGAGAAAGAAGTTGAAAACTAGATGAAATGTGACCCGAAAACCGGAAGAGATTGAACTTTAAAAGAACATGGAAAACGCTTTGTGATGATGATTTAGGGGATAGGGCAAAAAGAGAGAGATTAATTAATGGAATGAAGACCCGCTTGGATCAATGGATGCGTTGCTTGTACGAGTGGTGTTGAGGTTACTGGTTGGAAGAGGTTCTGAAAAAAAGAGAATGATGAATTGTTTGCAAACTGTTGTGCTATAAAAAAGAGCAACGGTCGACTGGAAACGTAATCTTACCTGCTGCATTGCTCTTGCAACAAGTTGCTGTTGAGTGAATTGCTGAAGTTGCTGTTGTGGAGTGAGTGGAGAATTGAGTTGAGAACTGAGATTACTCAAAGAATTCAACTGTGATTGCAACTGTTGGTTGATGTTCAATTGTTGAGGTGTCAATTGTTGTGGAGTCAAACTTCCGATTGTAGAGGGAATTGAAATTCCAAGATGACCATTTCCGAATGGATTCAATGGAGACGATCCTACAGTATTACCCACAGCATTTCCAACTGTATTTCCAACTGCACTCGTTAGCTGAGCAGCTGCTGCAGCAATTTGAGCATCATGGGCCTTGGCTTCTTGTTCAGCTCTTGCTTTCATTGCATGAGATTTCATATGAGCATTCAGTGATTTGACTTTTTCGAAACACTTATCACACAGACGGCAATGGAAGAAACCATCAGCACTTGGTTGAGCTCCCTTCTTACTGGCAGATGCTGATGGAGTATGATGTGCACGTGGAAGAGATGGTTGATAGTTCTTTTGAATTCCGAATAAGTCTTTCGATGTTGGTGACATTCCGATCAATGCTTCGTCTCTTGGTGATGACATCATTGGAGATGTGCTGAAATTAAAAAAATAGGAATATTGAATCTAGAAATTTTTAATCTTACAATGCTCGGTCCCGGAACTCGAGAAGTCCGTTTCCAGCGAACGAGGTATCAGTTGCATTGGATTCGTTATCCGATTCTCCCGATTCGATCAATGACAATTTCTTTTTAGCTGGAAGTGCTGGCTCTTCTAGTTGGTTTTTCTGCAGATTGATATCCAACAACTGTCTCTTTCTTCTCAAATTTCTCAGTTTCCTGTAGTCATCCGGGCAGTCTTTCTTCCATGAGTAATAGAACTGAACACATTCTTTCACTGATTTTGCAGTCATCTGAAATCAATGAATATAGATTTCGGACTGAAAGTGAAATAGCATACCGCAACAGCGACCTTGTCGAAATCCTTCTCAGATTGATAAATGGCATCTTGAAATTGGAAAATCTCCTCTGGAGTCCACGCAACAGTATCATTGTACATGTATCCGAAGACATTCGAGTAATGTTCCCAATCCAAAGTATCACTTCTCAACAAATCTTCGACGGCCGCTTCAATGTTTCCTTTGTTTTCCATAAGCAAATGAATTGCCAATTCCTTATTTCTTCCTGCTCGTGGACAAGCCTGACTGCATGCAAGTAATTCGAATGCATTGACTGAAACAAATTCAATTTTAGACAAGGAATGTTTTTTTGGAAACGAAAAAGAAAGCTTACTTTGTTCTACATCGATGTCTTTCAGAATTTCCGAAGAGAAAACACACTCATCTCGGTCTTCAATCTCCTCTCTTTCTTGTTGTGTAACTGTTCTATCGGACCACTTTTTGACACGCGCTTGATAGGCTTTTCCAAGATTTATGTGCCTGCAAATGTAAAATTTTATATTTTTTTCCGAAAGCTTATTCTGGAGAACATGCAGTTTTTGTAGGTTTTAAAAAGTAAAAAAACTCACGGATTAGGATCGCTGATCTTTGGACCGTCATAATCGTAATAGCTATCAGACATGCACGACTCTTTTCTGATTGCTTCCATTGACTTTTTCCTCTCTTCTTGCATTTTTTCATCAGCTGAAGATGTCGATGCCCATGATTCTTTTCTCAGTGCTTCAAGCTCATTCGCAAAATTGGTCTGGTTCATCTGCTGAGCCATATAAAAGAATCCATTCTTTCTTGAAGGTCCATCGCCATCTTCGCTTTTCTTCTTTCCATTCATAATGCTTTTCACATCAATATCTGCACCATTTGAGCTGCAGCTTGGTGTATCAGCAACCTGCTAAAATAGTGAAATGAGAACTTGAAAAAATTAGATGGAAAATGAATACATACCTCTGCAGTTGGTAGAGATGAGTTAGCCGACTTGGCAATCTGACAAAACAGTCCGGATCCGTTACGCATCGGAGCCAGAATTGGTGGTGGAGTATATGGCAGTAGTTCAGTTCCAGTAGCCAGTGGATTAAGTTGGCCTCTTGGAGTACGAAGTTGACTGAAATTTCCAGTATTGAGCATCATTTTGATTGGAATGAATGAAAAGAAAAAAATCATGGAAGGGAGGAGCAAAAATGCTAGAATCGAGGCGAGCAGCGCGTTATCAGAATCGGAGAAGCACATGCAAACCAATTTTTTCTGCTCGATGCTTCGCTTTTAGTGTGGGATGGACTGGACAATAACAACATGGAAGTGACACTTTTTTTGCTGCCCCGCAGTGCTATCAGACAGTCAGGAGGAATATGAAAAAGAGAGCGTACTGAATTATGAGAGAGTTTTACAGACATTGAACACGGAAGTGGTAGACGACCCCAAAGACACTCTACAGAACTGGAAAGATTACATGTTTTTGCAGATACCAATGAAAGAAGAGAGAGAGAGAGAGAGAGAGAGAGAGAGAGGTGGTAATGACTGCAATTGCAGAAATAAAATAAAAGTGTTTGTGATGGAAGAGAAAACGGAGGGAAAGAAGAACTCGGCTCTCTCGAACTTTGATCATCGCAGAAGCAAAAGGAAAGACTTTTTGACCAAAAAAAGATGAAAAAGTCGTGGAGAAGAGAGCAAGTATGTGCATACAAAAGATTGGGAATTTCCGGGGAAACGAGTCTATTGCTAGATATTTTTTGTGCCTTTTCTTCGTCTCAAAATGGGAAAATTATTCCAAAAGAGTCTCTATTTCGGGAGTGACATTTTTGAAAAGGTTTTGAGAATCTTGAATCAGTTTCTCATTTAGCAAGCCCGGAGCAATCTCGGGACATATGGGAGGACGAACAAGAATAAAGAAAGCAGAAACGAGAAGAGGAAGAAAAAAATTCTCTCTGTGGAAAAGGATGGAAAACAAAAACACAAAGTTCAACTCTTTCTGTGTCTGTTTTTCAGATCATTTCGGGAGGCGGACAAAACATTCACTCACTCAAAAAAAGAGAAAATTAAAAAAGGACGACGAAAACGGCGACTTCAACTGAAACGATGTCAGATGGTTGAAGACGAGACTGAATTGGAAATCAGAAGAAAAGTGAAATGAGAAAAAGGCTTGGTAGATACAAAATGCGTCGGAGACAAAGGCAAGATTCCAGAATCTTCATGATGTTGGATATTGAAATTGCACGAAATTCTATGAGGAACCCATTCTTGGGGAATAAAAATTTGGAAAATTGTTGGTCTCAGTCAAATGACGTAAAATACTGAAAGATTTCAGAATAATACGAAAGGAAAAATGGATTCTACGGCAAAATCAAAGTTTTCCAATTTTCCAAAGATTTTCAGACTTTTTCTTGGAGTAGATATAGTTGGACCATACGAACGGAAGTTAGATTCGAGATCAAACCCGTAAGAATATGTATGAATTTAAAATAGATTAGAGATGTGATCTCGGTTTTGCCAAAATCACAGCAAAAGAAAGAAGGACAACTTCTGACAAATTTTCAGACGAAACCTATCCGAGAGCAGGATGGTTCAAAATCTAGGACAGATTTCTGGAGATTCGGTTTATTTATTCGATCGTTTTGCAATTGTTCAGCACCCGGTGTACGCCGTTGGTCGCCGTCGCCGCGCCAAACCAAAAGTGCACGCAACCACTTTTCGCATTCTCCATTTTTTCAATGCTGACAGAGAGAAATTGTTGAAATATCATGGGAATAAAGGAGATCGCAGAAAAGCAGGTAGTGCAAAGATTAACAGGACAGGAGACAGTAGTTGGAGGGAAACACTGTCTGTTTGTTGTTTCACCGAACTTGAACGGACTGGCTGCTGAGTGAAAAAGGAACAGAAAAGAGAGAAAGTGAAGATCCTTTTGATAAGCAATCATCAAGTCACATGATGGTTCTGCTGGTGCACACATATTGCAACAACACTCGGACATCTGAAAGATGGCCAAAGGGACCACGTAAACCACAGAGATCCAGAAGAAAGAGAGATGGAGAAAAGAGCACCACAACACGTTTTTTGTTGCGCTATCTCCCTTTTTTCTTCCGCAGCAAAAAGAAGAGGGGCATTTGGACGGAAACGGACAGAGAGCACGGATGAAAAAAAAAAGAGAAAGAAGATATTTCGAGCGATGTTGGTTGCTCTTCTCGTCTTATTGAGCTTGCAAAAGTGCATGAATCTTGCATTAAGATGAGCGAAAGAAGTAGTAAAATGAAATAGGAACTGGTCAAGAGGAAGAGGAAAAGGGTCTAGAATCAAAAGATTATTAAAATTTTGACAATTCTCAATCCTCATCTTTCTCAAGACTTAATCCTACTCAGTGCGTCTTAGCTCAAGTGTCCTGTGAATAAGTTTAGAGAGAATATAACATTTTGTTAGTTGTATTCCTTGTCCGATTATTGAGATCAAAAACAGTTAAACGATGAAATGAATATATTTCCGTGTCAAAGATCTTTGCATAAATAAATAAAAATGCAACAGAGAGTTTTTTTTTAATACTGCAGGGAGAATTCAGTCACCTGTCTTCTCCGCTAGCACTGTGTCAACAAGGTCAATCGGAAAAATCGCTCCATAGAGAATCAGTGGTGCCTTATTCGACGTTTCCGATGGGAAAGATTTCTTCGGACGATACAAGAGAAACAGGAGATTCCCCTTTTGGAAATGTAGAACTGCTTGGTGGTTAGTCTAGTGATCATCTGCCTTCTCATTCCCTCGTCTCCTCCCAATTGTATCGGGTCCCCGGAACGAATAGAAGACATCTGATTAGATGCATCCCAATGACGAATCCGTTCGGTTTCTATTCCTCTCTCTCTCCCATTCTTCACCACTTTTTCATTTCTAGACACCAAAAAGCTTGGCGAGATAAATGTTTATAGCATGGTTCAGCAAAGAGACCCTGGACAACGACTGGGTCACGAGACACCCCTCCTTCCGATGTTTTTTCTCCTCCTGCAGCCAGCAGTCGCTATTCTGTTGCTGGCTGCAAATGCACGTCCTTTCTCTCTCTTTTCTCCAAACGCACTCTACTATTTTTCATGGATGGGAAGGCAGAAGAAAAAATGAGGAAAGAAGCATCAGGCGACCGCCGATCGAGACAAACGGCACAAAATGTGTGGGGGAAAACAAAAGGGACAGATATACCTAAGAAATGAGATGAGATTGTGATCAGTGATACAGAAAAGCCTGTGAACAAATTGGGTACCAGGTATGAAAAGAAAAAGAAGAAGGTGGAGGAGAAGAGGAGGAGCATGCCATAGTAGACAGGAAATTAAAAATCTCTCTTTTGTTGTTTTTTCTCTTCTAAACCATAACACAAAAAGGCGTCTAGCAAAAGAACTGAGAACGACAAAAAATATATATACTTAGTAGTTAGACAGAATACCGACATCTAGTATTAGTACCAAAACGAGTAACAAGAATCGGAATTGTACCATAAAGATCCATGGAGTTGGGTAAAAATATTGAGATTGAAAAAAAAACTGAAAGCTCACTGTGAATGACTAAATTGAAACATCAGAAATCGACATTCTGTTGACGTGATGTTATAGCAAAACTGTACTCTCTTTCTTTTTATCAGAACATCTTAACTAGACTGAAAAGTGTCAAAAAGTTCAGTTCACCTTGTTCATTGTCTATATAATTCAAACCGTTACATCTACAACTACATAACCAGTTTGGTGTCGGTGGCTGGCGCGACACCCGACTGTAGGAAAAAGGAAGCAAAAACTTGCGAATACCTCCCCCCAAATGCATTTCTTTGCAAGAAAAAGAAGAAGAAGGACAAGGAGGTGAGTGATGTGATCACGTGCAAACATCAGACACACAAACAGTTCGTAAGAGACAGAACGAGTGGAAATTTGCACCGTGCGAAATCGAAAAACCGAGTTGAGAAGTTGAGCCAAAAGATTTCTTTCGATGAAATCTGCACTCACCTTTTCAACGCCATTATTGAAGCTTTTCGTGATGGAACATTGTGATGTGACTTTTTATGTTGAATCTGTTGTTGTTTCAGAAGAAGTGACGATGACAGAAGGAATGATGGAGACGGTATTTGTTTCGACTCCATTGAATCCATCTGAAAATATAAAAGGGGATTTGATTATTTCTACTTAAACGTTTAGAGCAGATATGAACATCAAAAACCTGAGAACGTTTTAAGCGAAAAGTGCGTAGAACCCCAATGTTTCAAAATGTGATAAGGGCGATCCTCAGAAATGTGAAAAAACGAGGAAAAATTGAAAAAAAGAAGAATACACTATCACTTGTTGCTATCAATGGTGGAGAGAGAAATCAAGTCGAGGAGTGTGATAAAAGAAACATACACTTTTTTTCTTAACAAGAGAATGTTCTTTGACTCTCGTGGTAATATTGAACTTTCGAACCGATCACTACGTGCGCGAGGTTTGTCTAAGAAGGGTCTTTTTTTGGATAAAAAGAGAAAAGGGAAAGCGGCATATTTGTTTGTTTTGTCTAGATAGGAGGTCTACAAAATGAGTGCAGTATGGAAGAATTTCAAAAGTGGAATCTGAAGAACATGGGGGACATACTAGAGACAACTTGGTGGGGAAGAATTGTTAATGAAAAGAGTTGTATTGAATTATTCTCTTTTCATTGGCTAGACGATGGGAAAAGTATCGATGAAATCAGAGAAGAAAACTTCCTTAACACATGTTGTGAACTATAGAATGGTTGGTAACATAGAAAAAAATCAGGCAAAGATATCGTTTAACGTTTCCTATGAATTCAGAATTACTTGGTCAACTTATTAAACTGAACGCTTCGGTGCACCGCAACTCTAGTACGCTTTCTTATTGAAAAGCACGTACATAGACTCCTAATTTTCTTCATTTAATCAGAAACAGACATACCTTAATTGGCGACAACATCTCCGATTTCACAGACTGTTGCAGTTGTTGGCCACTTGTCACATCCATCATGTCGTGAGATGGATTGCCGAATCTGAAAAGTACGTTCTTTTATTTTATGAATCACTTTTTCGGCTTTTGTAAAAATTACGATCTACACGACAGATATGATTATAGTGATTTTGGTTTAATGGTTGTATGTGTGGGGTTTCAGACTGGGATAAAAACGAAAAGAATATTTGAAAAAAAAATCTTAAATTCAAATGAATCATAGTGACACTTTGTAACAGAGAATTCTAAATATCTACAGTTATTTAAAGTAAAATTTCATTTTCATAACCTTGTTCAGGTTAATTTTGATTTATGGTCGGATCAAATCATCGCTCGTGAAAAAAAAAAACTGTGATGAAACGGGAAAAGGATCGGCAGTGAAAAAAAAATACAAAATTGTGTTTTGATGAGAGACAGATGAATCACAGATTGTATTGTGCTGTATTTGACAAGCTGCCAGTCAAATACGGAAAAAAAAGGTGGAAATACGAAATTCGTCAGAATTACGGTATTTATCGTAAGAGCGTAAAGTTGGATTTCCAAGTGTTCCCAAAAAATTGTAGTCATTTTGTAAACAATGTGTTTACAAGAAATGTTTGGCAAAGTCTCCGAACCAATACGACAAATAAATTTTCACATGTTCCGTTAAAAGAAAAATTCCATCAATTCAGTATGATATCTCTCACCTAACTGATTTGATAACCAAAAAAAATGAAATGGCAAACAATTCAAAAATGGAAAAAAATGGACCGATATCTCAAATTCTTATATACTAACTCGTGACGAAGAGAGACATATACCCTCTTTCTTTTTTCTCACCCTTCTTCATCCATCAGAAAACCAAAAATCATCACGAATGAAACGCGGAAGGAACAGATAAAAACGAACCGTCACACTTGTTCATCATTTACAACAGACAAAAATTACAAAATTTTCTGAATGTTGGTGTTGGTTTTCGTCTCTCTTTCTCTATCAATTTTCAGGCCTATTTTTCATCTATCAGGCGGCAAAGGGAAAAAAAGAAGAGGAAAAAATTGAAGGAAGAGAAAGAAAAAGAGACAAGCCTGAGACTTGGGACAGGCATATAGACACATACGCCCTCTTTCTCTGTTTCTTTTTTCACTCTTCACTCTTTCTTTTTTCAATTTTTCGGTTGAAAACAACGGCTACGACCGCAATTCTGCAATAGAAAACATGGAACAAAACGAATCGAAAACAAAAGTATATTGAAGTGACGTTGAAAGGTCAATTAGTCTATGAAAACATTGATAAAGTGCATGGATACCAGAAACCAATTTCGAATTTCTCATGAATTACTAAAATCTATGAGTTTTTGTGTTTTGAGATATTCAGGGAACACCTCTGTCTGTGTCGAAAGCATGTGTATACGGGATTGATGTTGAAAACAAAGTAGAAAAGAAGAATAGAAATTGGAGAAGACAGACAAGAGCACGATGCATAAATACTATTCTCCCTCAGATGGTTCTGATTTTGAAATCAACTGAACTTGTCTTCTGATTTTGTGGACCACCGAAAGATCTTTGAACATAATGTTTTCAAGAACTTTCAGTTCTTCTCATGGTTTTTGGTTTCATTTTACCGGATGAATTATTTTGAGCTCAAGTCGAAAAAAATAATTTGATAACGTCATGGGAAAACCGGATATCAATAAAAAACCGGAGTGCATCGTCTGAATATGATAGTTTTCTAATCAAGATTTGAGGGTTTTCTAGTGTGGAGATTCTAAATCAGAACATATTTCTGGCAGATGTCACGATGCCTATAATCCTTACACTTCTAGTAATCTCTAGACAGATAAAGCGAAAAAAAAATAGAACTAACAGATTTCCTAATTTTTGGTCAGAATTATTGAAAGAAAATCCTAAAGTCGCTGAAAATGTAGTTCTTAATAGGTTCACCTAATCACATATGGTCTGTTTTCTGAACAGGATAAGTTCTCAAAGCATTCAAAAATTACAGGAGTATGAACTCTTCCGATTACTGGAATCTCATTAGTGGTAACAAACAAAACCAGTCCTTGTTCCCACGGAATGCTCAAAAATCTACGTATTGTGATGATGTAACCTGTTACTTTTCAGTGACACAAATGGGGTGAAAAAAAAGGAGAATGGGTTTTCTGTTTGGCTATTTTCCAGTTTTATTTGGTTTGTTTTCAGCCGATGAACAACGGAGGGAGTAGTGTAGAATATGAAGACGAAAAAGGCGGAATTGGAAAGGAAATGAATGAAAAAGGGTCTGTCTTAAAGCTTCTGCAGGCCGTGTTTTTCAAATATTCAGGCTTGGGGAACAATAGGAAATGATCTGAATTTTGGATAGCCTACATATATTTTTAGTAATTAGCTACATTATTTAAAGCTCAGCTGGAATAGCTCTTAATGTAAACATAGCACTGTATGAGAATATCAGAAAAGAAAAAAAATGTTTTTTTTTTGCATCTTTCCTATTACAGAGTTGTTTGGCATCACGTTGTTGATCACACGAAATCGTACCTTATTAAACATATTTTTCGGCTGTATTTTCAGACAGCTCGATTGTCATGAGTCTCTCTGGGATAGGATGGGGTATAGCAGAGCTAATTCACTATTTGCTATTCGGATTTATACTAGTTTTAACGTTTCAGAGTTACTTAAATTCCACCTCGATTTGACTCACGGATTGTCAACATGTTCGAGTTTGATTTCTACTCGATGGCCAGTAGAATGTTTTCTCATATGCATTTGATTGGGATTTCCATTAGCAACTGGCTGAAAGTCAATGGATTATAGTCTATTTTCAGGTAGATCAAGAGATCTGATCCTCAAAATGAGAACTAATCCGCACCTGATTCCTCCAATCTTGCTGATGGGGTGGATGTTGGTGATTAGCATGATAAGGATTGATATGTTGGTTTGGCATGAATTCGTTGTGTTGCCACGTACGAGGAGTCTGAAATAGGAATGAATGTTCCAAAGTTCAGGTGTGGATCGAGAGATTACATATTGATCAGGATACATATGATGAGAGTTTTGAGATGAAAAGAAGTTCGGAGCAAGGGAGCATTTTCTAGGTGGAACTGAGAAGTTGTTGGGAGTTGGATAATTGGGCAGTTCATCGAAACGGACACGTTGATTGCTCTTCCGATTATTGTCCTGAAATGATATTAGATTTAGTTACTGCAAGCGGGAATTTGGATTTACATTGTTGAACTGTGGTGGTGGAGGTGTGACGTTTGGTGGCGAGAATCGGAGAGGTTCGTACGAGAAGTTCTTGGTCTGAAAATTGTGGTTTTTGTAACATAACTTTGCCCAATTGATATGCTTTTTCAAATCAATAGCACAACCGGTTCCCTTGGACATTCAAACTCACAGGTAATTGCTGTGACTGATGAGATTGCCCTGACATGATAGATGGTCGATGTTGCTGATGAGAAGAAGTTTGATATTCTGGTGCATGCTCTCCATTTGTCGTTCCGTTCATCTGAAATTAATTAGATACGTTGTTTAGAAAACTCTAGTTGTGTGTATGTCTGTGTGGAAAAGAAAATAAGAACTGTTTTGAAAAACGAGTGGAACTCTATTTGAATATTCATATTCTATGTTTTCAACACCCACGAATTGCATGACAAACCGAACAAAAAGAATACCTTATGTGGGAAGTTGTGCTGATAGAATGCATCGACATCTCGACGATTTGGTCCAGTTATGGTTGAGATCGATCGTCGTGGTGCATAATAATTTGGTGGATGCTGTGGTGGAGGCATTGGATTCACCGCTTGTTGTTGTTGCTGTTGGGATACATGATTCTGAGGCTGGGGTACATCAGGAGCACCCCATTCGAAAGGATTATGCAACTGATCCACGTTGACCTGAAAACAGTCGAAATAGAACTGTCGATCGAAAATCGAGAGGAAAATATCATGAGATGATTTTTCAAGTTTGTTCTTCACGGAATGAAAGTCAGAATGATCGAAAACGGAAAAGAGATAGAACGGAGAGCAAGAAAAAAGAAATGATCAATAAAAATGGGTTAAACGCAACTATATGCATTATTACAAAATGGTTTTTGTGTTGGGCTGTTTGATTTTTTGAGCGTGAAGAATACGTTTTTATGGTAGCAAACCAAGGAAACAAAAAGGGAAAGATTCAAAAAAGTTTAATGATACTTGAAACAAGGAGTGGAGAGCTTATTGGAAAAGAAGCGGTATCAGAGAGTTGATAGATCATAAAAAAGTATGTACAAAAAGGGTACCGAAGTTTGGGGACTCATAAAGGCAAGGGGCAGGATTCAAAACTCATAAATTATACGCTTTTTAATGGCGAGAAGATCAAATTTTAGAAGCGAAAAAAAAATTTAAAATTGAGATACCTAGCTTCTTCTGTACAACAAGTGTACATAGAAACTCGAAAATCTGAAATAAATTCTGGTTGTTTAGACGAGCAGCTGAAAGTGAGGCTAACTGGTTTATGTCTGCTTTTGTTTTCTTCAAACCCGTCAAATTAGTGACAAACATAACTTCACCTGAATTCGAACTGAAATAAACTTGTTTTTTTTTTCAGAATTTCAAAGGCTTTCCTCTCTACAAAATTATGGGTCACTTCTCTAATTTGGATGTCTTTGAAGATATGCAAATGGTGCGTGCAGGAATTGTCGGTTGAATAGATAAAAGTTTGATGTTTCAACGAGCAAGATAGTTTCTAAATGATTGACTTTTGACCAATGAATATGGGGTGGGTGGAAATAGAGATGAAGAAAACAACATGAGTAGTCCTTAATGAGAAAAAAAGAAGAGAAGGGAGAGAGAGTAACGACTCATCATCATCATTTGGTTCTTTCTTGATGAGAGAGATTCGAAGAATGACGTGAAAATCATGTGTTTGGCTAGAAAAGAACGGAAATAATGGAGAGTTCCGAATCATGCTGAAACCATCGAACAACGGAAATAAGACCGAAAAATGGAGCGATGCCTATCCTTTTTTGTATTCAAAATGGCGAAGAAAAGAAACGAAGAGATATGAAGGTGTGAATTCTTTATTCATTTTCTAGCTAGCCTGGGATCTTTTTCTGATTAATAATTCATTTAAGTCACGTTTCTGAATCTTAGCATCAACTTTGAGAACTTGGTACACAAACTTTATAAATTAGAGAATCTAAAAATGATCTCAAAAATGCGGAAAATATGATTTTGATCTATCAAGAAACAATGATCCATCAAAACAAAACATCTTCAGAAGATAGAAGAAGGTCAGTGACCACGGCTCATTCGGCTATGTTCAGAAAGGTAAGATGGAATGTTTTTCAATCATTGAACATCTATTTCTTTTACATATCTGTTCTTATGAGAACACTCTCTCTTAACAATATGAAATCCTTCAAGATTTAACAATAGAGCAAACATGATCGAATGAATAACTGAAATCAAGAATCAAGAATTGATTCAGAAAGATATTGAAGACGATGAGAGTTACCGTATTATCTCTGACCCCTCTCGAGAATCTATTCTGTATGAAGGCGTGGTGACCGGAAAATTGAAAAAGTAAAGACTTTCAAGTAAAGACAAAGCAAATGAAAACAATATAGAACCGGTTTCAGAGAGAGTCTCGATAACAGCAAAAAAAAAAGAAATAATCTTATCAATTCGTATCGAAATTCATGCAGAATATCTTCTTCTCTGTTTGGGAAAATGGGCAGGAGAAGAAAAACTTCTTAATATTGAAAAAATAGGAAGAACTCAGTGTCGAACTACGAACATGAGGGAAACCGAGTAAAAAAACGGAAAAGTCACTTGAGATCGAAGACGGAAATTCCTAATTGTAGCATTCAGGCGCAGAATGAACTTTAGAAGGCGTCATGATGACGTTGGTGTTTTTCGAGAGTTAGCAAAGCCGAATTGGCGGTATTTCAATCATTTCGATTGTCAAAAGTTAGTTATGATGATACATTTTTGAAATAATAAATAGAACAGTTCTGACTCTGGCGTGAAGAAGTGAGAAAAAAATAAATCGATCGTGGCTTAAATTAATCAGGTTAATAAGAAAATCTGCATTTATCTAAAAAATCTATATTTGAACGGCTAAAACAGGAGACAGCTGATTTGAGAACTTTGTTCAAGAGAAACCTAAACTGGCGAATTTCCAAAAAGTGATTAGGATCAAACAAGAAAAGAGTGAGGTAAAAGTTGCGTCTTTTCGGGTCTAGAACCCTCGTTTATTGTTTGTTTTCGGTTAGTCTATTTGCCAAAACCTTTTGGTCTTCCCCCTTTTTTCTTTTTCTTTTTCATTTTCTTCGTTTCCGTTTCGGATTTGGATAGTAAATGAAGAAGAAACAAAAAACGATTGAAAATGGAGAATGGCGTCGTTGACCGATAATAAAATTAAGGATTGATCAAGAATCTATTTGAAGTGGACGAGGAGATACAATTTGAATCCTAAAGTGCAACTTTCCTTCAGGTGTTAATAGAAAAAAGTAGAGAATTCAAAAGATGAGAGACACAGACGCTAAAGAAAAAGAAAAAAAGCAAAAAGATGAAAATCGCCGAGAATTATTGAAGAGAAAACGGGCAAAAACGGGAGGTTCGAAAGGCGGCGAATCTTGAGGCAGAGGGGCGACAACTACAGCGACGGCATGAGAGAAAAATGAGAAGAGAGAGGTCACTAATTGGTACCACTTTCTTCTTTTTTCGCTATTAAATCGATTTTGAGAAATAGATAGGTGTTGGGGAAAATATGAGAATGATGGTAGGAATTGTCGCCGATTCTTTGTCACCGCAAGTTGGATTAAACAGGCGTCTTCTTCGGTCAAACATCGTTTTGATGATAAGAGAAACAGAGACGGAGGAGCAGGAGCAAAAAAGTGGTAAGTTTGAAAATTGAAATGTGAGGTATCGGAAAGAGAAAAGCAGATAGAGATAGGGCACGAATAGGATGATAGAAACAGGTGTTTTAGGGTTGACAAGAGGATAAAGGTTGGAAGTGACGTTTCAAACTGAGGACTATAAGTCTTCAAATGATGAGAGTGAAAGTCAGAAAAAGTCAGAAAAGTTCTTGGTTTTCGGATAGATAGGTATTTCCGGTTCGGACTGGCACAATAAGATAACAAGGAATAGGCTTCGGCATTATAAGGCTTACAAGAGTTAAGGAAGATTTTGAACTATGAAAAAACAATGGCAATAGCCAGAAATGTCTTGTTAGTATCCAGTTAAGTTATCTTCGGAAATTATCTCTGGCATCAATAGAGTAAAAATTTTATGTTTAGAACTGCACTCACACAAAACCTGGGAACGACCTTTTCTCCATGGGAACCGTAGTCAAATTTACAAATTTCTCATGGTATATTCGTTTATGTTGAAGATTCTTCATTTAACGTTTGATTGAAGTAGCTTTATGGCTGGGATTTTCCAAAAGAACAATTGCAAAAGATAGTTATGATCGGACGGAATGCGATCTATGACTCAAGAGCAGGTACAGTAACTCATGCGGAAGCAATTCATAATCATAGTTGAATAACTTCATAGACTAGGAAGAGACATTATGAGTACTCCACAAGTGCACCAAACCACACGACTCACCGCTACGCAGATGGGAGGAAAAAAATGTCTGTGAGAAAAGAGAAAAAGAAGAAAAAGAAGAGGAAGAAGAAGGACAAGACACTGTTTCAACCAAGTTGAGAAAAGAGCGAACGAGGCGAGACTGAGAGAGACCGAGAAGCGGGAAAAAATGAGCGAATGAAGAAAACGAGAGTGAAATGGAAGATACGAGTGATTGATGGAGACGGAGACAACGTGTTACTGGCCGTCAGGCATTGGAAGGAACCAAGTAAATAAAAGGGCACGTGGAGAGTATGGGGAGAAAAAAGATGGGAGTGTTAGGATATTTGGAAGAAAGTGAGAGAAAAAAGCAACATATAAGAAAGTGATGATGAGGAGAAGAAGAAGAAGGAGTGAAGGAAAAAAGTAAGGGAAGAAAAAGGAGATGATGATGACAAGCAGAAAGTATGTGTGAAGAAATGGGTGAGCAAAAGAAGAAGAAGAAAAAACCCATGTCTTTTTTCAAAGAAACTGAAAAAGTTGAGGAATTCATCTGGAGAAAAAATGACGTCACACATCATTTCGTGCATTCATGAGGTCCTCCATTTTTAATTGCCAGAGGATTTTGAGACGAAGTTCTGAAAATGAAAAGGATTTCAAAAAATATTTTGAATCCACCGGAAGATAGGAAATTGGGAGAGGTTGAAGAAACTAATGAGATCAAAAGGGAAAAGAATATGAAATACAGCCTTGCCATTTTGAACTCGTACTAGGATTATTGTGAAGGTTGGGTATGTGTACAACCAATTCCGGGAAATTGAATGGAATGAAAAATGGTCACAATAAATATTGCCAGCATCAAGAGTCTTCCATTCAGATTTTTATACTAGGAGCTTCAAAACATGCTTTTCAAATCTATGGATATTTTTCAATTCACCATCGGAAGAACGGATTAGGAATCACTAAGGTTTTCATTTGTAAGATGTTTGAAAGGAAACGAAAGAATTGGTTTTCAGTTTTTCTCAGTCTTCCTAATAGAGAAACAAGGAGTTCTGAGCTGAGAAGATATTCTAGAGATCAGTTCGGAAATATCCTTGAATGCAAAGTACACTCAAGAAAAGCTTAAACTCAAAGAACAAGCTCAAATCTGCAAATTCTTTACTGCTATTAGAAAATCTAGAAATCGGAGTAACATATCTGCAAGTTACATATTTCAACTTACAAATCAAGCAAGGAAATAGGTCAAGCATGTTACAAAATCATTCATAGCGAAATCACAGAACTTTTTCATTGTAATAAAACGACTTCTGTAACATTTCTATGTTTGCTTTGGACCTGAAAACAAAAATGAATTTGGTTCCGAATCCAAATTTTTTCTGTACAAAACGGTTGCAATTGTGGTCTTGAGTCAACCGAAAATTCTTAGAATTATAGCTCTCCTGTTAAGAAAAAACAAATAAAAAAACAAAAAATACGAAATACAAAAACTGTTCTGCATCCGTATTAGTCACTGGGCATGCATATTTTTCACATGCTACTCTCATGTTCTCTCTTATTTTATTTCTCCCAGTAAATACTGAAATGTGTTTTTATTCTGCAAAAGACAAAAAATCACAAGTTTTCTATTTTTTTCATGTTTACAGCCAGTCGACACTAGCAGAATTAGTGTGTGAATGAACACGTGGACGGGTAATCTTTTCAATCGGTCGCCCCCCTGAGGGCTAAAATGAACCAGTCAGTTGAAGGGACACCTGGTAAACAATGACGTGGCAGATATTAACCATTATCTGGGAACGAAATGGAATCTCTGCCTGAATTTAAGCGGGTTTTCTTAAATAAGATTCTATTCAGTTGAGAAAGCGAATTGTAATAAATAAATCCTTGTTATAGGATTACTTTTCAGTTGATTCCATTCAAAGAAAACGAAAAACCTAAACGGAGAAAAATCTGGACACACTGAATCCTCTTCTACAAGGACACCCGGTGGATTAGGGCGGAGCAAACGAATACGACTCTCTTAAATGGGATTTCCAGAAGGTTTCTTATGTTTCATCCTCCAATCTATGAGACAGTAATCGTTATTGAAGGAACTCAAAAATAGATAACGATGACGGCAAACTAGAGAAAATCAGCTGCGTAACAGAAGACGTCACGTTTTTTTGAAAAATGCTAATTATAAAAACTCCCTTTTTTGCTAGAAAATCATATGGATATGACAAGTTTTTTGAAAGTTGAAGAAGAAGAAGAAAAGAGAAGTGAAAATGGAAAAGTCTAGAAGAAAGAAGAAGAATAGTACTTGCACACTTTCTGTCCCTTTCTTAGTCCCTTGGGACTTAAAAAAAGGAACGAAACGGAGATTGAAACACTCTCTTCGTTTTGATTTTTTTTTGGAACACTTGTTCTGAGGAGAATAGAGAGAAAAAGATTGATGAGACTTTGTCACTGGAGGTTTTCGTGTGCTTTGAATGATTTGTGGCTGGTATTCAGAAGTTGAAACGAGCGTGTATTCGAGATCAAAAGAACATTATTTGTGCTTGATATCAAGATAAAAGTGAATTAGGAAAAGTTAATTAGGAAAAAAACAAAACTAATAAAGTATGGCAAAAAAAAAACAGTCTTCTAGAAATTTTCTCAATGAAAAGTATGACAAGGAAGTTTTATGAAAGAAGCCTCTAAATTAGAATGGAGTCTGAAGTCCAAGCATTTATAATATATGTATGTTTTCTTGGATCCTACGTGACTTATCGAAGGTTTTTCAATGGACACAAAAGACTCAATGCGCAAATTGTTGATTTATTTATCCAATAGGATGTCAAAATAGACTTTCAAAAAATAGCTGCGTTTCGCTGGAATGCTCTTCTGGAATATCAGCCATTTAAAATGTGACAATGGTTGACATAGAAAAGAGATTAGAGATAGCATTATGATGCAAGAGATATGCATCATCACCATGACATCAGAAAAGTAAAACTACGAAGAAATAAAGGAAGAGAGAATGAGATGAGTGACAGGAAATTAGAATTCTCTATCGATGGAAAACGAAGACACGCCCACAAAAAAGAGCAAAAAAAGAGGAAAAAGGAAAAAGATGTTCCTTTTTGAATTGGATTCAAAAAGAAACCGATAGAAAAGAGAAGAAGGTAATCGGATTGGAAGGACCCGAAAGAAGGAGAAGAAAAGGCAAAAAAAGGTCCGAATAGAAGAGCACTTTGCTCTCACGTGTATGTGTTTTGCACTCTTCTGATGAGTTTATAGAAGATGCTCTGGCCGCATGAAAAAGCGTCGGAAAAAGATAATTAGGAAGAAAAAAGAAGAGAAGAGGGCACGTAGAAGGTTAGAAAAGATGCACACATTGCTTTTGGGAGGGTTTATAAACATTCGTGGAGGATGAAAATGAAGAAATAAAAGAGTTGGTGACGACAGAGAAGACCTAGAAAAAAGCGATATCGATGAGAAGGGACGAGTTGAGAATTGAAAAAATGAGAGATAATGGATCATTGACTGATAAGATTTTGATACTTTGATCTGGTACTTTTTTAAGGTGTAGGGTAGCAGATAAATGTTCGCATTTCTCGAGATTGCAAAATGGGAGAGTGATACATTTGGATTTGTTTCTTTGTCATAACCTGAAAAATGTAAAACTAATAACCACAATTTTAGCATCTTCGTTTTCAGATGACTATTAAAGTTGTTCAACAGGCTTCTGATGGAGGAGCTATTCAAGCCAAACTGAAACTAGAATCTCATTTGATTTTGTCCGCTCACCTGAATCAGTATTAAGCTGATGATGATCTAATAGCTCTTCTCGGAAACAGCAGCAGAGCAGCTGCAAACCAGTCAGGTATATAGAGCTTGCTTCGACGTTTACATTTTCGACTCATAGACACCAGACAGACGGAAAGACTAAACATTTCATTGGAGACACTCGAAATCATGTAATTAATTGCTCAGTGTCTGGGAAAGTCTAATATGAGTAATAATTCTAGTAGTGTATATTGAGAAAATCTAGTGGGGATACATGCAAAAAGTTTTGCAGAGGAGTGGACTAATATCAAATGATCATCAGGGACAAGCGGGACAAAGAACAGACCGGAAACAGAAAATAACATGCGTATATACAAGAACAAATATCGTTTCGAGGTTTCGTGGTTGAACAACAGTTGCTCAAACACGACGTGGATCTCTTCTTTTTTGATGTATAGATACATGGATTAAAATTGTAATGGATCCGTTGCTGATTCGGAAAATGACTATGACGATAATTAATTTTCAGTCTAAGAATTTCTTTCGCATGAAAACAAAAGAAGGAAGGGATTGAGTCAACTGAATGGTAGTCTGGAATCAGAAAACAAAAAATAATGAAAGAAAAGGAAGTGAGTAAGAAATATTAGAAGGTGTGGCATGAAATTATTGA
Source organism: Caenorhabditis zanzibari (assembly GCA_963966625.1). Classification (NCBI taxonomy): domain Eukaryota; kingdom Metazoa; phylum Nematoda; class Chromadorea; order Rhabditida; family Rhabditidae; genus Caenorhabditis; species Caenorhabditis zanzibari. The sequence continues at coordinate 10,860,998 of OZ016472.1, read as the reverse complement.
GTGACTTCCCGCCACTACTTCCAAAAGAATTGTATTATTTCAGAAAAAAAGAAAAAACACACATAGAGCTCCTTTTTCTTTTGGGAGCACAAAGAACACCTGGAAGGGTGTTAGAGGTCAGAAGAGCGTACGTGACTAATTGAAGATTCTATTTTCAATTCTTCAAGATGTTCTATCTGCTTTCATCATCTGTCACTGGAAAAGAAACAAATTTGAGAGAAGACAAATTAATGATGAGATGGTGTTACTTTTTTGGATTATCGTTGTCTTTGATCATTCTTCGTCAAGTTTTTCCAAAAAAAGTGAAGAAATTGGCGAAGAGACAGACAGATTGCAGACGAACAGCGTCTTCTCTTGCAAGAATAACGAGTTTTGGGTGGGTCCTAACCTTCTTTGATGATTTTAAATTGTTTGGGGTCAAGTGGTTATCACGAAAATGATTTTTATCATCGATAATCACATCAAGACCTTTTTAAAAGTACAAAAAAACTTTTTCCGTGGTGAGAAGGGAAAAAAAGTGGTCAGATTTTATCAATTTGCTGCGGGGATACGGTAGTTTCGATGAATTTGAAGATTTGTTTGAAACTTTTGGAATCGTGAAAATGAATATGCGAGTTTCTCGGTGGTTAGGTAAGTTTTTGGAAAGTTGTTTTCAAAAAAGGAGATTCTTAGATTTCAAAGAAATGCCTCAATTGGTTCTGATTCTCTTCGATGATTCACTGTCACAATTTTTGACAAAAGTCACAAGAACAAAACATGATGAAATTACCTAAAAAATTAAAAACTCAAATGTTGAAACAGTCATTCATTTACCATCACAATCAGACAGAAAACGATTCGAAATAAAGACTGTCGCGATAAATAAAAGTATCGATTGCGAATTGTGGCCCGAGAGTCGTTGATTGCCGAAAGACAAAAAAGTGTAAACCGATATATAAATGATGATAAGGGGGTAAAAGAGGTGAAGAACAAAAAATGGTGGAAGAGAGAAACAAAAAATGAAAAAAAAGAACATTGAATTGAACATTGGGCATGGAGTTGATTACAATACGGAATGAGATGAAGAGAAAGAGTACAATTGAATTGTTTCTCTGGAAGAAAGATAGAAAGAGACAACATTTTTAAGCAGAAAATGAAGTATAAGAAGAGATAACAGTAGAGAGGGAGTTCTCTTATCAGCTGACGTTGACGATTCGTGTAACGTTTTGAATTTTTCCTTTAACGGAGCTCTTTCAAACTGGCGCCACACAAAAGAATCAAAAGTTTCGATTATGGAAACAAGAGGCCTATAAGACTGTTGCACTTTTAATGAATAGTTCAAGTTCGAAAATCAGGAGAAAGCGAAGATTCTTTTACTTTTGAATTCCTCAGTTTTTTTAGTTTTACAAGAGGTTGTGGATTTAATCCTAAAAATGAAACTAGTCATAAGAACAAAGCCAAGAAATCAATCCTAATTATACATTAAATTTACGGAACAGTATCAGAAATACTTTACTATTAGACCAGGAAATCCAGACAGACTTGTGAAATGAAATGGAAAAAGACAGAATACGTAGAGTAAGTCGAGATATCTCAATGTGTTCCCACCTGCTTCATACAACTTTGTACACTGTCTCTAATTGTCTAACATGAGGTTAAATTTGTACAAACATGAAACGAATATAAATTCAATAATAAAGTACAAAGATCACTAGCAGAGTTCAGCCGGGTCCAATTGAAAACGTTTTCAAGTTGTTTTTTTAAAGTTTTCAACTTGGACTTCAAAAAACCGAAAAGAAGTTCCAGTAACTCTGAAATGGCACACATCGCATTTATCAAAAGAATTAATTCTAGAAGTCGGCTTCACAGTTAGAAACATGCATGTATATATACTGACATATTGAGTGGGCTTTGGTCGTAAAAAGAGTTTCTAGACAGGTGAAATTGATATTTCCCAGAAAGTGGAGGAGGTAAGAAACAAAATATAACCAAGGGGGTTGAGTACAAAACTAATCATACTCAACCGAGTATTCTTGTTATTATTTTCCCAGTTCAAAATGAGGTTATAACTAGTTTGAGCGTACTTTTAAGGATATGGGATCAACATTGATCTCGATTTGGTTAAACTACAATTTAATTAAACGGAGCTAAATTCACTAAAGAAGTTGTTCTTTAACTTAACTTTAACAAAATTTAAAAGACTCCTGGACTTATTCCAATCCCTAAAGAACTCGAAAAACACAAGGAATCCTTCAGCAACATCTGATGATTTTGCACAGCATCGTAGATGACTGAAAAGGTTTTGAGTTACTCAAACTCAGTCTTTAACTAGTATTATTTTGTTATAACTTACTTCGCCTCCCGGAGTTCACATTATTTTCCTTACCAGAGTTCAGAACTATACGCCTACCTCTTCTGATCAAATAGATATCTCCCAAACTCATTACTTTTATTTCCCTTCTACTAATCATTGTCCCTTCAACCCACACATTAATCTGAAAACCATTCTCATTTCCTTCCCAAATAGAATCCCATAAGCTCCGCCCCCTATATTCTTCCCCATCTTCTTCTCATTCTTTCTCCTATTCTTGTCTCCCTACTATAGTAATTCTCTTTTTTTGCAGAAGCAGTAGTTTCCTCTTGTTCCACTCTTTTTTCGGCTGGTCACCTCTTGTCCCCGCCCCCTTGTTCGTCTTTATTTCCAAAAGAGTGCCCAGTGTCCACCCGGCGGTTTCCCCGGGTTACTCCAAGTATCCGCGTCTTCCGCACTCTTCCGTCCACCTTCTTCTTCTTCTTGTCATTCTCTTTTTCTTCCAAAACTCATTTCGTGTTCTGGACCTCGTTTTGAATTCGAGTCTTTGGTCCCACGAGTCAGCTATAGTCCCTCTTCACTATAGTCATTTTCTATTTTTCGTTTGTTTTTTGGATGTACATTTTTCCCTTGATTATTACTATATCAAACACAGAAAATCGTATCTGATTGTTATTTCCTTCTTTTCAGATTTTAACATCCTTCGGAAAATATGAGAGCTCGCTCTAGTTCCGTTACCGTACTCTACGATAAGAGACATCGTAAAGGTGTGTTTAAGCAAAACCTGTCAAAAAAGGATCCTAAAAACTGAACAACTTCAGGAGTTTCCCTTGATCGTAACAACAACTATGCTTCCCGTGAAGTCGAAAAGCAGCCCAGAATGGTCCATACCTCATCTCGACATGTCAACGAAGGCTTTTTTGGAGTGAGTCATTTTGTATCATCTGATCCGATCTCCAACCACAGCTTCATTCATAATGGGGCAACCCAAGTACAACTATACACTTTTCGTATATATGTGCACTTTCTGAATGTCCATTCCATTTCCGTCCACTCGTTTTTTCTTTCTTTTTCTTTCTACTTTTACCTATTACTTTTTTGTGGTGATGCAAGTAGTTGTGCCTCCAGATGTTTCTGTTATTGCATCATATGCTTGGTACGAAGACTAGTACGGAAATGTAAAAGGAGAAAAAGTAAGAGGGAGTCACCGGAAATGGTCCCAATAGGTATTCGTGTATGTTTATATGGCTGGAGTAGTTGACTCATCGAACAATAAGAAGTGTCTGAAGAGTGTTCACGATGTTCAGAACCATGCATCATATGTTGAATAGGCGGCCGAGAGTTGAATGAATGAATACTTAGGCAATTTGTACAGAAAATAGAAAAGTTCCAATTGAGTTTCGACTAATAAGTTAACAAGGTGATGCGATTGGAATTAGAGCTAGCTAAATTACACAGCATCTTTTTGTGACCTGCGTTTATTCAAACGGTTTTCCAGTTTTCACAAAAAAATAAACATTCATTTTCACATTCATAAATTGGCTGCCATAGAAATATTATCGCGACAACATTATCCAGTTGACTGAATCCAACTTCCGTGACCTATTCAACAAGTTTTCAACTATTTACACTCCCAAAAAAACGAACACTTCTCCGATATGTTTTTAACCCTAGATGTAAATCCCATTTTTTCGTCACGGCACATCCGTCACAACAATAATATTGTCTGTTCTTATTTGTCTCGGTTCAACCAATATGCATAAGTAATGGAGTATTCCCGATAGTTAGATCATGCCACTAATGGAATGTTTCACTTTCATTCTCCAACTTTCTTTTCCTCATTTAGGTCTCCAAATGGATTCAACATGTTGACGGGCGTCAAGACATCGAAAAGCAATACGAGATTGGTGCTGTTATCGGCAAAGGCAATTTCTCGAGTGTGCATCTGACTAGACGAAAGGAAGATGGCACCAAGTGCGCGCTCAAGGTTCAATACCAGTCAACATGCCAATTTTCATTTCCCTTTTTTCAGCAAGTGGAAAAACGAGCGATGCGCGGGAAATGCTTCTTTGTCGACAATGAAGTTGAGATGCTCTATTTGATTCAGCATGATCATATTATATCGATTCTCGACGCATTCAGCACTGAAAATCAGTATTTCATTGTCTTCGAACACGCACAGGTTGATCACAGAGACAAATGTTTACAGTTATAATTGTACTTATTTTAGTATGGCGATCTTTATGAAACAATCCGTAAGAATGGTCGGATCGAGGAACCAGATGCTGCCATGATAACACTTCAAGTTGCATCTGCACTGACATACTTACACGAAAGAAACGTTGTTCATCGAGATGTGAAACCAGAGAATCTTCTACTCGTCGATAAGTTTAGTGTCAAACTCTGTGACTTTGGACTGGCTTGTCACGTCCTTGGACCAATGTACCGTATCTGTGGAACTCCAACTTATTGTGCACCAGAAGTTCTTCGTGAGACTGGATATTCAACTCTGTGTGACATCTGGTCCCTTGGAGTCGTTCTTTACGTAATGCTTGTTGGATATGCACCTTTTCGTGCTCCAGATCAAACCAGATTGTTCAAGCTTATCATGCAAGCCAAACCAAACATGGATATGCCAGAGTGGAAGGGGATTTCAATGAGTTAGTTTTTCTTCTATCTGGCAGAGAAAAAATCCATGAGAATTTTCAGAAGCCAAGGATCTCGTAACTCGTCTGATGAACAAGAATGAAGAACGTCGTCCACTCGCTTCTCAAATCGTCTCACATCCATGGATTGCTCCATACACAATGGAAAACATTGACGACGAATAATTATTTCTTTTTTTGATTCTCCCGGTGTAAATGTCTTTCTACATGACCCTCAACATTCCGTTTGAATAAATGTACAGTGATTTTGAAACATGTGTCTCTCAGATAGTTTTAGTTCATATTCAAAAAAGAGATCGAAAAAGTTAGAGATTGAAAACTCCATGGATAATTTCAGTCCGATTAGAAAGTTTCTAGACTATTCGCCATTATTCTCCATCTTTTTCCTTTTTATCAAACGACCAGATCTGGTATTTACTTGTTGCAAAAACTGGTTCAAGTGCCGAATGATGCTGGATACATCACAAAAGTGTTCATCCATTCATTTCCTTCGACCGCAATTAACAATATGGTTTTTACTGTGAAAAATAAGCAGAGTATATTTCCAAGCAGCATGATTTTAATGTTCTTTACATTCTTCTTATTAATATTCACCGTCATCTTTAGCCGGGATTCATCTCCCAAAAAAGAGTTCGATAAGCAAGGAGGATTGAATCTGAAACCAGAGTTTGTATATGATTTGATTGGTGAGAACATTTTCCTTCTAATTAATTAATTTTTTCACATTTTAGATGTCAGGCAACTTTTAACAAATGCTTGTAAAATACCCTATATATTCTTTCCAAACGAAGATGATGAGGTTTACGGTTTGCTAGATGAAGCTAAGCAACCTGTGAAGTATTTTCGAATTTTTTCAAACGAATATCTAAACTTATCTTTTCAGGAGTAATTGCATTCTTCACGAACTGAATAAAAACATCGATCTCAGTTCTGATGGGACTCTTCTGTTCAAATCGAAACCAAATATTGATTCACAAACAGATCCTATAAAGTAAGAATTTCGTTTTGTTTTTAAAACTTCTTTTAATATTTTTGGATGCACGTACTACAAGCACAGTGGCTTATCAGAACAATCGTTTGAGGTACCTTATTTTATTTAAAATTTTAAAATAAATATAATTTTCAGATTCAAAAAGATTCACCAGTCCATGTTCCGTTCTACAATTTTGCCTTCTCATGCGTTCGAAATGGAATTGTTGAATTTCTGAAGCCATTTGTTAACTTTGCTATGATTCCGAAGAATTTGAACGGAGAATCAGTTGCTGTCATATTTCTTCCGTCTATCAATCACAAACTTTTTATGAAAAAGATGAGGAAAAGTAAAAAATTCATGCGAGACAATCAGTTTCAATTCGCTCAAATTATGAGCAAAGTTAGTTATTTAATATTTTTATATTCATTAAAACTTCTTAATTTTTAGAAAGAGCCCATACTACTACAAGATCTTTATCTTCAACTTGGACTCACAGCCGAAACAGAAAACATTTTTCAAAAAGCAAAAGCTCAAAACTTCACCACATTTTTCTCAGGACCGCAACATATACGAGATCTCATTGACGTTGATTTCGACACTATGGATCATAAAAACTTCATATCGCAGTTTCTGATTGATGGAAATTTTTGTCTGAAAGATGGAAGAGTAAATTTTAAGTCTTGAATTCTGTGAAAATAATGGTTTTTTGCAGAAGCTGTACAACGATCAACTGGAAAAAATGAGTGCATTCTTAGCTTCTACAAGCGACACAAAAGTGTTTTCAACATTATTTCTTGATGATTATGGATCACACAAAAGTTCGATTGACCATGATTTAAGAGAAATGTTGAACACTTTGAACTACTCGAAGATTTTTGAAAACACAACGTTGATTGTTACTTCTTATGATTTATCGGATAAGTAAGTTAGTTCGAAATCAATCAAAATCCAATTCCGAATATTTCAGGCAAGTGTCAAATGAAAACGACAAGTATCCACTGTTCGCTGTCAGATTATCTGATAAGTTCAAGACGAAATACAACGAAAAAGTCTACTTCATGAACATGAACTTCAACAGGTATTGAAAACCTGCAAAAACATATTAAAAATCTTTTATCAGATTACTGTCTTCGTTACATTTCAATCATATGCTAATTGAATTGATTGAACCAAAAGCCAAAGTGTCAAGTACCCCATTCAAAGTTCAACCAATTTGGCGAAACTGTGTTTCCGAAGGAATTTCAGAGTTTTCATGTATTTGCATGAATATGGTAAGTTTTGGTTCATGACATTCAACCCAAATTTGGTTTTATTTAGAACCGTTCATCAGAATATCCCGAGAAATCAGAAAAAGATTTCATTGAAACGTTGAGTGCGAAATTCATGAAGGAAGTAAAGATGCACAAATGTGTTCGATCGTTTGAAATTGAAGATTATTCATTCTTTTATGATTACGCTCTAGATACGTAAGTTTTTATTTATATTAACATATGTATTGGAAATGATTAAGTTTCAGGAAAAAAGAAATCCGAGGTGTCGAGCTGACTGGGTTTGTGAATATCACTGGATTTAGTGGAGAGGTTTATGCCCGTCGAATTATATAACATAACTGTTGAATTTTCAGAACAGATTGATGCTCAAAAAGATGTTTACATTCAAAAAGAATTTTGAATCGTTCCAAAGTTTTGACACAGCAAGAGTCATTGTGGGTTATGAAGTGAATATTGGTATCGCAAGGTAAATTATAGAGCGTACTAATTCATGAAAAACCTAAATTTCAGTTTGTGTGATCTATAATGGAGGATGAGCAAGAAACGAACAGTATGGGTCCAGTATACCAGAGAAGAATTGCGATGGTCCATCGGATCCCTGAAAAAGCCAAAGTTGAAATATTATTTATTACAAATAAAATGTTCTAGCTTAAAAGGATGGCACACTCTTATTTTCACTTTCACTGAACAACAGTCTGAAAACTTTTTGCTGATTTCTGCTAACACAAACATTAAATATTATATTCAGAACGTTCCTTTCAAACTCAACGACCCCCTAATTCTCATGGACTACAACGACCCATATAATCCTTGTATACGCCCGTTTCACCTCATTTCTTTTGCCTCGATTCGCTTTTTCCCTCAATTCAATATCCTTTCGATTTGATCAGTTCTTCCCTTATCTTTCCTTTTTTTCCATTACATCACCTTGGTTGACTGTTCTCTTTTTGTTCCACACCCATTTCATATCAATTAGTTCTTCTCTACAGATGACCACCTTGTGTTGCGTTCTTAGCCTTCCGCGCAGTCTCGTTCGTCACGTTTTTCATTCACTTTCTTTCTCATTTCGGTTCCACAAACGGCTTCCGTCTGCGCCTCCGAATCATGTTCATCTCTTTTTGTTCGAACAGAAACAAAACTTTTGAGAATACATCTAGATGCCCGGTCTCACCATACTGTACTATCTGTTCGAGATCTAATTCTTGTCGAGACTATATTAAAGGACATTCAGAATGTTTACTGAGTCTGTTCCTAGATGCTTAGAATATTTATTGCAATGAATAACGTTTCTCTGATTTTATGGCCCTCCTGCGTTTATCGGAATATCCGATCATCATTTATTTCTTTCCGATTCATATTCGCACCTTGCCATTCCAAACCGTTCCATGTTTATTCCTTCATATTCATTCTTCATTCACCTACATATCCGTCTTTCAGATGTCTCCTCTATCCCTATTTCTTCCGTTTCTTTTTGTATTACTTGCATTGTCACATGAGCTTCATCACAAAGCCTTCCGAGCATTAAAAACTCCCAAAGTGAATAAACATAGATTATCACTGATAATCCAACGACTGAGAACCAATGATACTACAAGATTGAATGCACTCGGTTTGATTTCAAAAGCAGTCCAATTTCAGAATTATTATTTTTAGAAAAATGTCCAATGTTCCAGTCATTTTCCGAATGTGCATGTGAACCAACTTGCAACAATCCTAATCCAGTAAGTTTTTAAACAGTCTATTCTCATGTTCAACTGCTTCTTTCAGATTTGTTCTACTTGCCAACCTGGATGTACTTGTCGAAATGGATTTGTGAGAAGTTCACTACGTCTCTGCGTACTTCCAGAAGAATGTCCAAGAACGAAACTTCGTCGTTTTGAACTGCAACCACCACGAAGACTTTATGAAGCTGTTCCAGTCGTTCTCACGAGTACAACTTCTACCAGTACGACTACAGAAGAACGAACAACAGAAACCCCGACGACTACAACAACTACAACCGAATTTCCAATGATTGATAAAATGGTCACGGTCCCTTTGATAGTACTTCGTAACGGTCCAACCCCTCCATCCGCTCCACCAATGCTCCAAGAACCGGTCTCTGATATGATAGGAGCTCCATCAGCCACTCCACCACCTGACTTTTCTTATGGGCCACCTGGAATGAATGCTGCGAAAGTTGCACTTTATGAGAATTTCCTGAAGCAAAAGAGGATAATGAGAGCTCTTCGTCACAGAAGAAATCAGTTTGCGAAGAGAATGTTGTAAACAAAAACTATTTTATTTTATTAAAAGATCTCATAGACTCATTGCATTCATAATATAAAGCTTGTCATTTTTTAAGACGCTCGGTTACCATAACAGGGAAAACATTAACTTTCTTTAAAAAACCAACAAATAGAACGGAATATAGCAAATAATGTCAGTTTTAACTGTGTTGAAAAATCAAATGTGGAAGCAAGCTGGTTGAAATCAAATTTCTTTTCAGCGATGTTTAATTGATCTCCGACGACGGTGGTTACGAACGGAATTTTTCGTTTCTCCTCCAACTGAACTCTCAGGAACGACTTCGAAAATTGAGTCAATCGCAACTCCACTATCAAGACCATTCTCGTATAACTTGAAGTCGATATCTAAATTTGAACTATTTCCGAACGTCATTCAAATGCTACGAGGTTACCTTTGAAATATGGATTTGATTGGCAAGATCCAAAATAAGTGAATAAAAGGAAGGCGGCAATCATTAGCAAATTCATGGCTCTATAAACAAAATTGAGTCTCTGTGAGCACTTTTTATCAACTGAGGAATGGGCGGAGCTAAAAATAATCTATGAGATGTCGATCATAAAAGAAGGGAATACGTTAACTCTCTTATGACACAGACGCTAAGCCACTGAAACAGTAGGGAGTGTGACTACGAGAAAAGGGTGAGATGGGTGGATTTACAACCTTTTCCTTGTAGTAAAATGACAAAGAATGTTCAGATCCTACCTCGTAAATTATAATCCTAGCGGCGGAAACAGTTAATTCCGTGCTGGTAGGTAACATAAACCAAAATCTTCTTAACTTGAAACGTAGTTGAGATCAAAGCGTTTCGTCTTTTGTAAGAAGATTTTACCGAAACGGGTTAGTGAGACTCCGAGAATATTCGATTTTTGGAGCGTTTTTTGCCGTTTCATTATTTTAAGTGCCTGTCGGAAAGACTCGGATAATGAAATTGCAGATGAATAGAAAAAGGAAAGCTAATCATTCAGATTTCCGCTTTTAAATGGGGACTGACACTGCATCTGATGGATTAGAGTTGTATGAGAGTGACAGTCGAATAGCAAGTGAAACACGGATTAGATACTGAGTATGATTAATCTGGATAAGAGATTTGGATTGTTTCATGTTCGATCATACTGATTTTCTGTATTTTGAGAAGGTGGGATTTTGAACACAATTTGATTCTTGAGCCAACCTACACAACAACTTTATTAGTCAATTCATCATACACTTTATTATACAATTGAATTAAAACAAGCAATAGTTTGACATACTGATGTCTATAATTCTGGAAGAACCTTTCCTGGATTCATGATATTTTTCGGATCCAGTGCCATCTTCACGGTATGCATTAATCTGATTGTATTCTCTCCTAATTCTTCTCTCAGATATTTTCTTTTTCCCAATCCGATTCCATGTTCACCAGTACATGTACCATCTGCCGCCAAAGCACGTCTAACCAAACGATCCGAGAATGATTGAATCTTTCGATGCTCTGTTTTATCTTCCTCAATCGTTGGTAATATCACGTGGAAGTTTCCATCTCCTACATGCCCAACAATAGTTCCGAGAATTTCATGTTCATCTAAATCTTGTCTCGTTTCTGATATAACATCGGCCAATTTTGAAATGGGAACACAGACATCCGTGGTGAATCCCTGAACCATTTTCATTAATCAATGAATAAAATCTTCTTTCAACTCACTCTAGCTCCAGTTCTCATTGCCAATGCTGCATAATATGCATTGTGGCGAGCTTTCCAAAGTGTGGCCATTTTGTCTGGAGATGCTCCTGAATCGAAATCCAACGCTTCGTGACTCTTGCAAATATCCTCAACTGCCGCTGTCTGATCGGCTACTTCTTTTTCAGAACTCCCGTGAAATTCAATAAAAAGAGTTGGCGCTTCTCGAAGAGTGAGATTACTGTAGGCGTTACTTGCTTGAATTTGAACAGTATCCAGAAGTTCAATTCTAGCAACTGGAATACTCCATTGAAGTACTTCGACGACTGTGGAAGCTGCTTGGTGTACAGTGGAAAACGAGCACACTGCTGCAGAGAGAAATTGAGGACGAGGGTGGACTCTGAGAATTGATTGGTCAAGAATTAAATTGTAGGAATGAAATCTCACTTCACGGTAGCTTGAGTAATCACTCCTAATGTACCCTCAGAACCTACGAAAAGCTCGGTGAAGTTGAAACCAGCTGATGATTTTCTGGAAAACTAACAATATATTCTGTCTTTACTTTTATCATACCTGGGACATCTTCCCTTTCCTTTTGTGTCTATAATAGTGCCGTCTGCTAATACTACTTCCAAATTGACAACATTCTCCTTCATTGTTCCATAACGAATCGCATTTGTTCCACTGGCACTAGTTGCAACCATTCCACAAACTGATGCATCGGCTCCGGGATCTGAAATTGGAAATTTTCGTTATATTCTTCATACATGTGATCCGGGCTTTTTTGGGCCTTCAACTTTCTTTTCTTCAAATTCGAAATTTTCGGTCGATCATTATAAATACCAAAATGTAGAACTCCATGAGATCTATAAAATGGTACTAAAATAACTCAGATTGCCTATCACAGTATTTGTCTAAAACTTTTAGGACACACGGGCCGTTTACAAGTTCCTGACAAAAACTGGGACAGGCAATCTGAGTGATTCTAGTATCATTTTATAGATCTCATTGTTCTACATTTTGGAAAATTTCGAATTTGAAGTAGAGAAAATTGAAGGCCCAAAAAAGCCCGGATTACATGTATGATATTCTTCCATTTGATCACTTTACCAACTGGAAAGAATAGTCCAGAATGTTTGATAGCATCATTCAATGCGATTCTTGTTGTCGATGGTTTCACAGAACAAACGAAATCTTGTTCTCGAAGAAGTGGCTCTCCGTTTATCTGTTGGGTACTGATACAAACACCTCCTAATATTGACATGGATCCTCCTTCTAATCCTGTTCCAGTACCGAATGGAACTACAGGGATTCCACGATCATTACATAATTTTAAAAGATGTGAGACCTGCTCAACGTTGGTTGGCTCCAAAACAACAGCTGGTGGCGGTGCACTAAAATAATTTCTACTGATACTTCATCTCTGGTCATATTTATTATTGCTATCATACATTTTTGGAAATAGAATGTTTGTTCAAACTCATTCCAAATTAGATCAAAAGGTGATATATTTTTTGATTTGTTAATCTGAAAACCTCTGTGCCAGCCACTGTATTGCTCACTAGTCTGATGTTGGCAAAGATCAGTATTTCCTTACAATGCAATGAAAGATTTCTATTGTCATTTGAAACAGTTGAGCACTGACTTCGGCTATCAGATAGACTGGTTCAAAAAAATGCAGCTATTTTCGAGCCTAAACTACAAACATTTGGAATGTTATTAATCTTTGTGAGCACAGTAATCCGATCTCGAAAGACTTACATAAAATGACTTTCATCTCTTGCAAACTGTCTTCTGACTGATTCTTGTGTTCTTACTGCAGAACTTCCAATAATTTTTTGAAAATCTGGAAGCGATTTTTCAATAGCAGTCTGAATTGCCTGTGTACTGAATACTCGTCGCATTTTGGAGCTGCAATGAAAGGAAATCGAATTGAATATGTAACTTTATGTGGATAGAAAGAAGTGGAGACCAATCAGAACACAAATAAGAGAATTCGTTGTAATTCTTATCTTCTTTTTTTTAGTTGAAACAGGTGGGTTGTCTTGATCGCAGTTGTAGAACTGGACTGTGATGTGAAACAAACCCGTACACTCAAAAAACGGGCAAACCAGTGGGTTCAAAGAAGCATAGACAAGTGCAAAACGACAGAGACGCAGCATGGGAAGCAACTAAAAATGTGTTGGTTTCCACGTGCTGAAGGACTAAGATGGATGGGCGAGATGTGAAGAAAAAGAAACAACTTGTATGCTGAGTAGAGATGGATTTCAGTTGAAAGGATAAGATCGGGAATACTGTCTAATGGTTTACTTCAATATGTGAGAAGAAGAATGAATTCTTTCTTGTTGATACACGTAAAATTTTGGACACCAATGAACAAAATGTGATTTCATTGTATCGACAATGTTGTTCGTCTTTTAGTCGAATTCTCTAATAGTCAGCAGATTTATTGATTTCAGGCTGTGTGATCTTCGCAAATTCTTTTCGGGAAATTTCTCTGAAAATTGAATTTGATCTGAACCAGAATTACCTCAGAGGACTGTAAAAATCGCATTCATCACAATAACATTATGAGAAAAATAACAACAAAACGGGCACAGGGAAAAGGGGTAACAAAATGAATCAACTTGAGGAGATCAGTTAAAAAATGTATATAAGAATATAAGAATGTATATGACTCAAAGAACAATATTGGCTGAAACTATCAGGGAGAATTTCTCGTGGTTGAATTTAGATTTCACTGTCTCCAAATTGATATGAAATGGAAGACCAAAGTCAAACAAGCTTCTACTATTGTCCAGCGTCACCAAGCACCGGGTTGAGTTGATCAACAAGTTCAATCTGAAAGGAATTCACACAGTTGAACATATTTAATTGAAACATCAAAATCACCTTTTTGGATCAGTGATTGATATTCCGTCCTTCTCACACAGCATGCTGATTTCTAAACGATTCCCATCAAACAATCGTATTCTAACTCCGTCCACATTTTTTACACCAAAAATCTGAAAAGTAATATTGAATTTTGAACTCTTGAGAATAATACGTACTTCTTTTTTCAGATCGGATATATCCTGCATCTGCGAGTCTTTTTGTTGTTTTTCTGCAACTTTTTCCATCCTTTCAAAATCCTCTTGATACATTTCTTCGACGATTTGCTTTTCTGGTTTTTTGTGTACTCGTTGAGCTTCTAGTTCGCCGACCACAACTCTATTGCGGAGAATGATTTGTTTTGATGGATCGAGATCGATTGCATGCTGAAAACATGAATTTCCAGAATTAAAACATATTGAATGCTTGACTTACTCGAGTTTTGATAAGATCACAGAAAATAAGGGCAAGAAGATGTCGGAAAAATGCATCATCCGCGGAAGCAAGGCGTTTTTTGTAGAACGTACTGTTGACGAGGACATCAATCTACATTCAAAACGTTGACGATTTTTACGTAATTTTAACAAACCTTCACTGAGTTTTCGTTGCTATGGTCTCGTACGCAGTCCATCTCACCCACACTCATGGGGATTCGGAACGTTGGATTTCCTGTGTCTAATTGTGCTGCGATTTCATCCTGAAGAATAAGTTAATACTTAAGTCATGGTTAATTTCAACGAATCACTATTCAAATGTTTTCATACCTGCTCCAAATCTTCCATTGGCGGTGGAAGCTCTTCACAGTGACATACGTTTACGAAGCATTTCCGAAACTCCTCAGCGATACCTCCATTAACTTTAATATCCTTCCATTTGCAAACATATCCAGGAAGTGGCCTGATGTTCCACACTTCCTCTTTTTGGGGTTTCTCGATTTTCAGACTCATCTGAGCAGTAGACATGTGCTTTATTACATTCTCAAAGTAGAAGTATGAAAACGTAGTAAGACATAAAAATATAAAGATTCACTCCATACTTGGAAAAAGTGATTTATAGAAAAAGGCACTAAATATTTAGAAAAATAAATTACTCGAGGGGTTGCATTATTTACATGAAAACTTCGTTAAAAAATGGCAAGAAGTGCGAAAACAGAATAGAGAAGAACGCAAGGATACGCTACGAGTAGTCTTTGATGATCCATTGAGAGAGCAATTACGAATAACTTGGATGATGCTGACGAACACCAGAGAACAGCAAGACCTGATATGAAATATCCGATGATTCCCTGAAATCTCTTAGTTAAATAGATTATTTTCAAAACAGCTTACTTTAAATGATAAAACAGCTGTTACAATACTGAGAAGGGCCATTGGCAATAGACAATATCCAAGAACTGAAGCTGTGCAGGTAAAAGAAATATTTTTTTCATCTGTCGCCATCAGATTCATCAACGCGTATATTCCAACACATCCAAGACCTCCAACCCCATAAATGAAACCGAAAGAAAGCTTTCCGTGGAGAAGAAGAGCAGCTCCGAATAGGAGGCAAAATACAAGCGGTCCGGCGAGATCTTGATCAGCAATAACTTCCACTGTTGCGGATCCAGTCGGATTCAAAACAGCGATAGTTTTCTCTTTGATGTGAGAGAAATTTATTCCGAGTTCTTCTAACAATGGTGGCTCATTTTCATAATCCTCACCGTCTGCTGGAGCATTTGGTAATGCTGCAAATGATAATCTTCAACTACTTCGACAGTATCTACTGAATTTACCTCCTGTTCCATTATTTGGCATGAACATCTGTCCACCATAGTAATTATTCTGTGGCTGCTGGTACTGTTGGTTCTGTTGGTAGTAATCGCTTCCAGTAGCTGAAATACCTGATGTTATATTCTTCTCTCAATAAAAACAACTCACTTTGTTGAGGCTGCTGTGGTTGTGAGTAATCGAATTGGCCCCATCCCATGTCTTGCTGGTTTGTCTGTGTATTCCATCCTCCTGCAGGAAACGGAGCTGATATTTTGTTAAACGTTTTAGACTATATTTAGGGACCGCAACATAAATTTCAAACGCTGTTTTTCTGAGTTTTATTTATCTGAGGATGTTCTACTCTTTGACATAAGACTCCTGTCAAAATTTCAGCTCATTACGTCTAGTGGTTCTCGAGTTATAGCCATTTTATTGACGGATGCTCGTAATTTTTGATGTAATTTTGATTTAATTTCACGTGAATTTATTTTTTTCAAAAAACAAAAATTTCCGAGTGGAGTCGAACCTTGATGTAAATTTTTGTAAACAGAAGTGATATCCACTATGCTATTTGTGACGTTGGAAATATTCATAGAAAAGTTTTACACGTAATAGTGGTTGTCTCTTTTTTTCTGATCAGAAGATTTTTTCATCGAATGAACCATTTTGAAAGAAATCGCAGAAACAAACATGCATAACTTTTTTCGGCAACTGTGGATTTTTGATTTTAAACTATCATTTTGACCGGCATTTTAAGTAGAATCCGATGGTGAAAAAAAATTATGTGTCTGAATCACTACGATAACCTCAAAAATGCGAAAAACTGACAGAGTTGTCGGATGTGGTCTATACTTGTCCATCAAAAATATGTTCAAAACTATTGAAAATGGCTGAAAATTTGGGAGTAGGTTATTGAAATGTTATTTTATCGCACCCTATCAAAAACTCATACTAATTCAACCCCTTCTAGGGAAAATGAATGACTCATGTTTGACCTAGATTATTTTCAGTCGGCAACTGTAGAATTTCCTGTATTTTTCAGAATTTATGTAGAATCTCTCTATCTTCCAGAATATGAAATAAAAATATATGTCCTAGCCACTCCCAACTAAGTTATAGACAAAAAACCGAGAACCGCACCAGTTTTTTCAAAACAGCAATGAAACTGGGTCGTTTCCGTGGAATCTAATTACACAGCTGAAATCTACGCATTTGATAACGTATATCCACCAATTTTCATCTAATTCGGTCCATATAGAGCCGAGTTACAGGCATCCAAAGTAGTCATGACACCCCCAAGAGAAGAAAATTTAAGCTCCGCCCCTTCACGTTGCGGTCCCTAACTATATTTACCTTGCTGTTGTTGGCCATCATCCATCCAAAATCCGTTTGACATCGTTGAGGTTAAGCTGGAATTGATGGAAATGATGTGGCGAATTCGACAAAACGCGTTGTAACAGTGAAGCAGTAGAGCGCGATTTAGTCGAGGACTAGTTTTCCACCCCCGTGTACTCCTCGAGGACCGTGTCGTCTAATCTAGATTTTAATCTGGCTTTTCTCGTTAATCACAGGGAATCCTTGAAGTATGGTTTTTCTACTATCGAATATGCTGCTCAGGCCTACCAGAATCGGTGCTTTAAATATCATCAGGATTTCACGAAAAATAGGAACAACGCAGAGATGTAAGAACTTCAAGCCTAAAATTTATATTAAATACGAATTTTACAGGCTGCATTGAAACTATTCCGCTATCAAAACTTACGAAAGATGATCTCGGGCACTCGATTCTCATTCATCAGGGAACGCTGCCTCCTGGATCACCAAAAACCCCTCATGACGTTGTTGCAATGGGTGTGAAAGCAGCGAAGGTTTATAATGTCCAAGTTTTCTATGCTCATAGTTATTCTTTTAGATTCTGTCACTGTCTTCCTCTGTAGCCGGAGTTGTCATGGTGCCAGTACTGTCCTCATATTTGTGGGAAGCCGCTGCAGAGAAACCAACCATGATGATGTTCGCCGTCGGTAAGGATATCAGATTATGGAACATCTCGTTATACTAATTTCAGTTGCCAACACCTTCCTGGTTCTACTCTCTTTCACACCTCTCCTACTTCATTTCCTTGCAAAGCGATTCCCAATAGACATTTTTTACAACAATGAAAAGAAGGTACGACTGAGTTATATTCTGAGAAATTCAGAGTGCAGCTTTTTACAGATATATACAACCGTGCATTACAATTTTGTGATGCAAAAACAAGCGCTTCGTTTCTCATCTGCTGATGTTGTCGACGCGGCAGTTGCTCCCGAGATGAAGAAAGTATGGATCCCATTGGCCACTGCATTCGTTGGCAAGCGACCCCTTCTCGTCTCTCTGGATCGAAATGCATATCTGGACAAGTTGGCATTCGATGATCTCACGAAGAATGTGCACATTCCTCCGAACCACGATTAGAAAACAATTTAGCGTTTTATTAGGTAGAAGCTATTACAGAATTTTTGTTTTTTTTTGTGGTTTTTTTGTTGTTTCAAGATTTATTCATTAAATTTAATGTCATCTCAACAATCTGTTCTATTTGCGGAGAAATATTTTCTCCTGTCAGATTTTTCAAAACAAAGTCATGATGATATTCGTCGAGGCCACACTCAGATTCGGCATCATCAATTCCCTCTACGAATTGGAAACCGCGTTGCTTCCGATTTTCTTCGCTTGTTTCTACACGTATTGTAAGAGTTTTGTAATTGAGTTTGAAAAATGCATAATCAGAAGCTCTTCGACAGTCCGAAATGATTACGACGCCACTCCTTGACACGGAATCGATTGCAGCACTGAATAATTTTTCTCGTAGTAAATGTTTAGAAAAATTTCAAAAACCTGCAGAATATTCCGGGGTCTCTGGACCTTGCTTCTTCTCCCCATTGTATCATATCCTTCCTGAATCGTTCCTTATATGGTCCATCAGTTAACAGTTCCTCAAAATCAAGGCCTGAAATTCAATACTTGTCTTTGTCTCGTAGCAACAACTCGGTTACCATGAGTTTTAGCGTACTCCTCTTTCAATTTGTGCGATATGCCGCTAGTCGACACAGGAATATCTTTCGTCTCGAATGCTTCCTTAATTTTATTTGAGCAATAATCCTTTCCAGATTTTCGTTTCCCGGAAATTGCGATTATGATTTTTGTCATTCTTGCTGCAAGAACTTTTTTTTCATTCATAATGCCATGTCGTTTGAAGTCATGAAGAAATCTATCAAAATTTGCTTTGGAAAATCCTTTTTTGGAATCCGATTAGAAAACGAGTTTAGTTTTTTTAAGATTTATATATTAATTGGGAACAGGAGACAAATAAATTAAATCACAATATAGGATTTCGAATAATTAAAACGAAACGAAAAAATGTGAAACTCTACATGAAGTGGACGAGAAGGAGTAGTACGTTCCGTGCTCCTCGTCGGTGGGGAGACGGCGGAAACATAGAAAAGAACAACCCGATATTTGTATATTTCACGACAAGAAATTTCTTAAGCTCCGACGATGATGTTGTTGATTGGGATATGGATAAGCTTGACGAAGAATCCGATGAATCCCATAATAGCGAATCCGATAGCGGTGGCCATAGCGATCTTCTGGTATTCTGAAAAACAAGAGACATAAATCGATATCCAAATAATATTTTTAAGTAAACATACCTTTTCTGTCTGGCTTTGTGCATCTCTTGACTAGACGGTACGAGTCTTTCGAGAACTGGCGAGCTGGCTCAATCAAAGCTTGGAATTGATCCATGGTTATCACTGAAATAACGGAAAATGAATAATGTTTCTGTATGAAATCAAGAAAATTGCGACGGAAGAGAATACAAAAAATATCTGTAAATGTACAACAAAACTCGACGATTTACTGGCAGCGCTGGGAAATATAAAGAGAGACGAACGACGTCGCGTTGCTGTCGACGAGAAATTGTCGCAGTGGAGAACGAGGGATGGAGAGAGACGCGGAGAAGAACTGCAATAGATGTGCAGGTTAGCTAGTGGCGCGCAATTCAAACACAAGTGGACAACTAGGCGATTTGCGCGGCAGTTTGAATTGAAAAAAGCGCGCGGTATTTTTGCCAAAAAAATTTCGCAAGCTTATTCTCGAGGAATGGAAAGCAAAGTGTTTTAATAAATATTTATCAGAACACGGTCTCCTCAATTCAAAATTCAAACTGCAAGCTACAGTATGACGAAATTGAAAATTTTTTCAGCGCATGTTTTCGGCAAAACTTCTACGATTTTTAACGGCGTTTTTCGTGTAAAAATTTGAACCAAAATGGTTTCTAAAAATAATTTAGTGTATTTACTGTCATTTTATTGTCATTTGGTGTGCTTATTGTTGATATATTTCCCGGGCGACAGGTTTTAGTATGCGAAACACAAAAAATTGATCTCCTCTTTCAGTTCTGCATATTTTCCGACGGATTATAGCTCAAAAGAACCGAAATGAAATTCTCTACAAATTGTATGACGAAAATTTGGAATTGGTTCATTAGTTTTTGAAAAAATCTCAAAATACTGCGCAATAATGCAATTCTGGGTGGTTTTTTGAGATTTTTTCAAAAACTAATGAACCAATTCCAAATTTTCGTCATACAATTTGTAGAAAATTTCATTTCGGTTCTTTTGAGCTATAATCCGTCGGAAAATATGCAGAACTGAAAGAGGAGATCAATTTTTGTATTTCGCATACTAAAACCTGTCGCCCGGGAAATATATCAACAATAAGCTCACCAAATTCCAATAAAATGACAGTAAATACACTAAATTATTTTTAGAAACCATTTTGGTTCAAGTTTTTACACGAAAAACGCCGTTAAAAATCGTAGAAGTTTTGCCGAAAACATGCGCTGAAAAATTTTTCAATTTCGTCATACTGTAGCTTGCAGTTTGAATTTTGAATTGAGGAGACCGTGCAGAATGAAAAGGTGAAAACACTATAAAATTAGTAACTAGTCACATGTGACTGGTGGATTGATTAGAAGGAGACACTGGAGTCCTCGACCGACTCAATTCCAGGTCCTTCAGAATTTCCAACGCTTTCGGCATCCCAACCCATACGAAGATGGGCACTCTGATAGGTGACCGTTAAACGAATGATTCACACATCTTCATTTGCCAAATTTGAAGATCGAGTTCTTTGTCTTGGGCTATCTTGGAGGGAGTTCGGTCTCGATGACGAGACGGTCACAACCGTACTCCCATGAAGACAGTATACACACTAACGTTTCTTGGGACTCCATACAATTTTCTATGACAACGAGCATAAAAATTTAATAATATTTAGTTTCCAATCCCAATCTGGTGAATCGAATACAAACGTTCATAGAATCTCCAATGTTGAGCAATACGATAACTTTCCTAGTGTATGTTGAAAGCTTGCTGACCAATTTAAAGTAACAATTTGCCCTGAATCGAAAGTTGTTTTGGCACGCTCCTCTTGCCAACATCATCATAACACTTTAAAGAGGAAAAAGCAGACGATCGTGCCTCAATCTTTCATCATTTCTTCCTCAAAACCGGATCGTCTGGACTGGCGACGTGAAGTAGTGTCTCATCTGACAGAGAAATTGAGGGATATATGCATAGATTTAGAGACTGCGAGAACTTGCCCAGATTGAACGAATCGTCACCGATCGGATTTGAGGAGAAGCGAGAGAAATATTCCTCCTGTCCGTTTGTTTCCTCTTCTCAAATACTTCAATTGGCCTTATCCGTATTCCGTATACTTTCTCTTCACGAATCGTTTTCAAATTTACATAAATGCTACGAGAATTCTTTGTCATCTACACCATCGTCTTCTACTGAAACATTACACATGGTTTCACCTTTCACAGCTTCTCCATCTCTTTCTTCTGCTTCGTCATCTTCCACCTCTCGCTTCCAATTCTGCTTCTGAATCATTCGACGTCGTCATTGGTCGTGTAAATGGTGTTGCGTCTTTGCCGTTTCTCGACGCTATCGCCATCAACGTCTTCGGCTACTGGCCGTTGCGCAAAACTTTTTCTCCTCCTCTTATCCGCTAATTCGATCTTGATCGGCCTTGTTCACGGTCAACTTCCCGATCAACTTGATCCGTTCCTCGAAAAGTTGTTCGAGTTTGAAGAATGTGAGTCGCTTGTTTCCATTCGAGCTACTGAAATGAAGTCATTTTTCAGGCGAAGACTTTCTATCATCCACCGATTACACCAATATTGCCACTTCGAAATGTGATCCGCATACATGTGATTTTCCTCGACAAATCTGTGCTCGGCCAGCAGCCAAGTTTCAAGACTCATCTGCCAATACATGCAGAGCTATTCCTTTAGAGGTTCAATTATAATATCGTTCTCGTTTTCTGAATGTCAGTATTTCAGTGTATAACAGCAGCAAATGGAGGTGTTGCTCCAGGACCATCGATCCGTCCAACTCCATCTCCATTCATTCCACAACCTCCAGTTCCGAATGTGATCTCCCCAATGATACCGTCTCCTTCAAGTGGAGGTAAATAGTGATTTCTTGTTCTCTTTCTCAACAAAACATTTGAAAATTACAAACAAAAGTTGTAAGTGTAAACCTCATTAAACTACTCTGAAAAAAAAACGGCGAGAACAAAAGAAGCATCGAGGCTATGTCTGTCACTTTTTGTCTCTTTGATGACTCATTTTCTTTTTCAGCAGCATCAGTCACTCCACCATCTACTGATCCTCTGGCGATTTGCAAAATGGGCGTGCCGAACGGACGGTTCTGTGGTTTTCGGCCAATGTTCACCTATAACAAAGTGAGTTTTCGTTTGGTATCATAGTAATAGTTGCAATAAACAAGACTGGTTTTTTGTGAGAATTTATGGAAGAATATACAGAAGTATGAAACATGTTTAGGAGACACTTCAATGCGATGAATTTTGGTTTCCGGGATGTCGGACAGCTGAAACGAATGCAAATCTTTTCGAGGATTATCAACAGTGTCAGAGAGTGGCAGATATGTGTAAACGTAAGTTACACTTTTTTTGGTGGAGAACGTGATAATAGGTTTCTTGTTCAAGATAGACTTCACACTAAACAGTTCCGATGATGTTTGTCTCTTTAGTTCTGAATAGACTGTTTCTTAGTTTATTACAGCTATGAACTTGACAAGATTCGACTGCGAATAGTGTTGATGTCAAACACTAAAGCGAGAAGATCAATAAAACTCTTTTTTCCAGCAACACCTCCACCAACTCTTGCCCCATTCCGACCTCGTCCAACGACTCGTCGACCACCTCCGCCAACTCCGCCACCTCCGCCACCAACAGCTCCTGCTCCATCTCCATTTGTTGATGCTTTCAAGTCTTTCGGAGGAAACAGTCAAGCAGGCCAAGGAGCCCTCGGAGCCATTGGAATGTTCACTGGAAGTGGTCTTGGACCAACAGGACAAGGTCCTCTCGGTAACTTTTCACCGAATCCAAATGCTGGCGCACCTCCACCCGGAGCAGGAGGTGCTGGTGGACAAGATGGACAAGATCTCGGATTATTCGGATTGATACAACAAGGAATAATGGGTGCACAAGCAGCTGGTCAAGGAGGTAAACCAGGAAAGGAAGCAACTGCAAAAGCAGCTGGACAAATACTCCAACAGTTCACTGGATTTGATCTTGGAGGAATTGGAAATAACTTTGGAGGACTTTTTGGACGATAACTCACTAAGAATCCAAGAAGGTTGTACAATTTAAGAAAATGACAGAACTCGACAGAAAAATTGATGCGGGTAGTTTTCGTAAAGTATCTTGATGTGGCATTGCTTTCTTAAAACTAATAATTTTAGTTTATTTTTGAAAATAAATGTTGAACTAAATACAAAAGCCGTATTAGCACATTCCCATATTAATGCACATTTGAGTTGGAGAGTTGTTGGCTTGCTCAGTGAAATTCTGAAACCAGAAAATTTGCAAAAGAAAAGTTGAGAAATGAAACTAACGGCGTAGAAAATGTTAAAGTTGGTGTTCAAGGTTCCACGACATGTTTGACGAGTCTGTTTTACTGGGATCTGATCACATCCTTGAGAAGCTTGGATCCCCATTTGAGCCTTAATAAATATAGTTTTGGAATTTAGAGTATGTCACTTTTACCTGCATATCAGGAGATGAAAGAATTTGTTGATTGATTTGAGCAACTCCAGATAAACAAAATGCACATGAAATCGGAGTTTGAGCAGAAGTGAACGTAGAAAGTAGAAGAGTTCCAAGAAGTAACGAAACCAAAAGCTTCATGTTTCTTGTATTTCAAGTCGTTTGCCTGAACTAACCAAAAAATGAGAGAGCAGTGCTCTCCGGTTACTGATTATTAACTGATTGACTGATAAGAACGACTTTTGATCAATTTTTCTATTTGCCTGGAAACAAAGTAGTCTACTTGAATGCAAATAATTCCAGTCTCTTTATTTTTTATAGAGAAAACGTTCCTACTGCAAAGTGTACATAAAATAATTATATTTTCTTCAAAACCAAAGTATACTGATTCTTCGAATCTGATCCATCTTCTCTCAAAACTTTGTTAATCTCAATCGGCGAAGTGGTTTCTGAAGAATACGTGGCGATCCAATCAAACCCGGTCATCAGCATTGCTAGTCGAATAGGACCATATACTCGATGCAGGTTATAAACGACCGCATCTAGACCAAATGGCAATCCAAGAAATAAAAGTCCTCCTGGTTTCAAGACACATCGAATTTTTTGAATTTCTCGAAGATCACCGATAGGATCGACTGGTTCCCCAAATTGACCCAAGCCAAGATGCTCGATAGAAGAAAATGAAGCGGCGAAATCAAAATATTCCACATATTTTTCAAAATTGCTGGCAAAATCCATAGAGCTTATTGAAGATATTCGATCTCTGAATTTCTCCTCAATGTTCAATTTGCTGTACTCAATCGTCAAAATGTTACTGGCACCTGAAAATTGAAAAAATACCTGTCAAAATGGGAGAATTTCTTTACCATGTTTCAGAGACAATACTTCTATCCATGGTATCAAACTTCCGACGATAAGACCGTTTTTGTTGTTCAACTCATTTTCCTTCATTGCATGATGAAGTGAAACTGAAATTTTTTGTTTCATTAAAACGATTTATGAATACCCAACCTCCATCAATACTGTAACTCAATGCTCCCAGAATTTCCGGCTTCCACGTCATCAACTCTGATATGATATCCCATTTCGCAGGTTTTGACTTTTTTGCACTGTTTCGATAGTTCTAAATATTGAAATTTGATATTTTCTTCGTTGTGAAATAAACTTACATAAACAAGAGATGAGTAATTGTTCATTGTGATTTCAAATTGCAAATCTGGTGGTAATTTTCTGGGAGGAGTCTCATTCCATGTCTTGTTTGCGATTGAACTCCAATCCGAGAATATCTATTCAAATATTTTTAGTTTATCGTCAATCAAAAAAAAAACTTACTTTCTCACAAGTTGGATTTTGAATTAGACGTAGAGTTGGAACTGGAGCTGTAACCTGGACAATTTCATACCCATTCTTTGAATACAGGTTATCATCGAGTTCTTCAAGTGTCACATCTTCCTGATAGATGTTTCGCCGTCTGATTTTGGAGTTCCGAAGTCGTTCTTTCAATTTTGAAATCCCAGATGTCGGTGGAAAATCGTACCTTTACAAGAAAATTGAAGAAGAATGCTCGAGTAATCTAACAAACCATATTGCAACCAAATAAAACAAAGTTACAGTAACCAAAAGATACTTTTCACGAGCTGAATATGGTCTAGGCATAATGGAAAACAAACATCTTCGGAAATTTGAATTAAGATGTGAAGGGTGTTCGAGTGAAAAGATTAGGATCTCGGAGTCTAAATCTATCCAGTATAGAGAAGTAGAAACTAGTTACTGTGAGTGTTTTGTCGACTTCAAGAACAAACAATATCTAAGTTCACTTTCAGGGTGCATACTCTAACCATGAGAACCCGAATAACTTCTTTGCAATATAGGAACGTTATTCTAGTTTGCGCTAGCCTGCGGAATGCCCTCCGGCATTATTCACATCATCTTTGCTTTAAGTGCATCTCCCAAATGATTCAATTGTCACAAGGGACACTTCAAAGGTACCCATTGATTCCCATTGTTTTTGTTTGAAAACTTTCAAATCGCACATGATTTAGTTTCAACAAGGGATCAACTAATCATTCTTGTTTGTTTTCTTAGTATTTTCGTTGTTCCCGTTGTTGACTGGGACCTTTCTGTCTCAAGTGTTTTTCGATTTTGCAGCTTCTAATACAAACTATTTGCTTCAGTTTAGTGTGGTCCGTTTGCCTCATTCACACACAGAGAGAAAATCTTCTCTTCTTCTTTCCTCTTCCCAGTACAAATTGGATTCCAATTTTCCGCCTTCAGTCATGATTCTGGTAGAAGACATTCTTTGACTTCTGACATTTTCTCTTCTTCCATTTTTTTTGTAATACTTTCTTTTTTTTGTCTATTTTCAGAACCAAAAAATGACAAGCAGTGGTGGAGAATGGTTATCGATAGAAGATCTAATGGAGAAAATCAGTAACAAATCTGCACAAGAGAGAAGAGTGAGTTCTATTTTTTCAATGAAAGAATAGGGTCAAAGTGTCACAAATATCATGTTACATTCATCATTTGAGAAAAAAAATGGAAGGGGCTCTAAAAGCTGTAGTGGTAGAAGAAAAAGAAGAGCTGGCTAGTGGTAGCTCTCAGATTTTATGAGCTCGTGCTGACTGGAGGGCATCTGTTTTCTTTCCTCCAGAGACATGGAAGTTTTATTTCTGAACGATTACACATCTTTTCTTAAAAATTTGTTCGCGTATTGTAACAGATTCTATGATTCAAATCGCATTCTGCAACAAATCAGAATGTCTGATTCCAACCGATGGTTCTTTAAACGTCAACACATAATGATTTTTGATTATGTGTCGCACGTTTTTTCCCGACGAAGAAGTTTCTTCAGGAAATTCAATCTCGGAATATTTCGTCGTTTTTTAGTTTAGGCCGATTTGGCTCTATTTTTTTATGATTTCTGAAGTCTTTTTTAAAAGCTTCCTAGTGCGCTTATATTGTGTTCCTAGTCCAAAACTTTCAACTTCTCATAGATGAAGTCTCGTAATCAACATCGCCGCTGTTTTGAATATTTTTATTTTTCGAAAAACTTTCATCTGCTCTTTGTCATCTTCTTCTTTGCCGTCCTATCTGCCAGATGCTTCTCGTTTTTCTTATTTTCTCCATTCTCTATCTCACTTCGAGCCGTCAGGCATTCGAATCAAATTTTTATTCTCGTGGAAAGGAGAAGAAGAGAAAGTGGAGGGAAAGGCGTGAGAATCGATTCGGAAGAAACGATGGAAAAAAAGAAGAACAAGGGCGGAAGGATGGAAAAGAAGGGGTTGGGGGGAAGAAAAAGAAGACGAGTAGAAGCCCTTCACACAAGAGCAGGGGGCTCTCCATACTCATACTACTCATCCCTTTTGTACATTTTCTATTTCTCACTTTGATCTTTGTCACCTTTATCGTTTATGACTTTGAAGGCGTCTAACTCACAAAAATGAGTTAGAAGTTCGATGATAATAATTAAAATTTGTACGCATTCGGAGCTATTGGAAGGAATAGTTGTGCAAACTGAACAGTGATATTCTGTTTTTTTGGCTTCATGGAACATATTTTCTTACGAAATAGCTTTAGTCCAGTCAACGGGTCCCACCCCGAAAATCTTTCCAGATTACGGTACAAACCTGATATAAAGATACAATTTCATACTCTCATGTTTTGTCTGCAACAACTGTAGACCCTAATGACGATGAAAACTTTCAGATGTCTCAAGCCAATCATCTTTCGTATTCGGCCCGAATGCGTGGCCGTTCCAAACAACCCATTTATTCATCAGACAAACGTGCCAAATTCACACAGAAAAGTGGTGTCAAGTAAGTTTAAGACCCTCTCTTCTACCAGTCATACAAAACTTTCAGATGGATTAGAATCATCACAGTGTTAGGATACATTCTATCTGTGTCTCTTCCAGCCATCTCATTGAGTGTTTACTATATCTACATTTGGGATCCCGGATACATTATTAAGGTCGGAAAATCATTTAAAAATTATATTTTTAAAATTATGATTTCAGTATCCAGCTGAACCAGCAAACAAGACAGTGATGATTCATAAGTCACCGATTTTATCTCAAAGAGTCGAAAGAGATCTGCTTCCAGTTGTAACGACGATTGAAGAAAAAGTTGAGGAATCTAAGAAAATAGATTTAGCATCCATATTACAAGATGGTGAGTTGCTCATACCCGTATAAACGATTACATAAAAAATTAATTTTAGGACTGAAATCAATGGAATCCAAGGAAAGAACGTCATCGGATAATGGATGATTTCAATATGAATCATTTCCATTTTATATATTATTTTCTTGTTTTACCTCCTCTTTCTCATTGTTACCGGTGATATTTTTTTCATTTTCAACAATAAGCCATTAAAAATGTTTTATTTTAATAAAAAGTTACTTGCACAGAAAAATGAGAAAAAAATAAACAATGAGACCCGTTGGGGGTGTTGACTGGACAAAAAGTTATCATTATTGCATGTGATTTTTTAAAAACGAAAAAGAAAAAAGTTATCTCTTGAGCAACTAGTTCAGACGAATTCTATTTTGGAGCTGATGCTCGGTGATTCGCCATCTGGAGTAGAAATCAATTGAGTTTTCGGAACTTGGAGTTCATCGAGTAATGACATTTTTTTGTTATCTTCTGGAACGCAGCAGCACCAGTCACCTGAATAATCATCACTGTTTTTTTAGTATTAATCGTATATTTCATACCCAAACATTGCCCCATTTCTTTTCTCAGAAGTGGCTGGAAATACGCATAAATTGGAAGACGAGCAGAAGAAGCCACAATTGTCAGAAGAGAGATTACATCAACAGATAACACATAGAATGCTAACCAATCTCTGAAATTAGAACTATGACGATTTGAATGTTTTTAGATTCAACTCACTCGCTGAAAATAGAAGCACTGTCAATGTATTCCCAGATTGTGATGATAACGGATAGAAGATTGGACATGAGATAAGTGCAAACGATGATAACCACTGACTTTGTTGTTGCACGAATCCGAGCTTTCTTCTCCTTCACATTCTGTTTGTCGTGATCAGTTTTACTTTTCAAGACATGCTCTCTCAGTTGGAATAAAAGAAGGCAATTGACAAGAAGAAGGATGAAGAAAGGAGCCAGAATGGTAAATATGTTCCGGAAATAGAAACGCCAGTACTGGTTGAAGTGAGGAAATTCATATAGAAGACTTGAGGGAACCACTTTCCAATAGTTCAGTTCTCCATAGCATTCTAGATCCAGTTGAATCTGAAATTAAAATTTGTTTAAATATTTCCAGGGCTTCTCAAACTCACATCAACTTCCTTTACAATTGTTCCCTTGCTCACAACTCCACACATAATTGCAATGAATGCAAGAATCGGACGATGTCTTTGAAGATACGGTACCAAAAAGTTATTGACCGTGATACAGTAACGTTCGATTGAAGCGAAACAGATGAGAAATGTAGACGAAGTGATTCCAATATGAGACACTGTTAGCATCGGAATCATGTAACGGACCCAAATGGACTTGAGGAATACACTGGATGTGAAGTTGACTAGAATCCTGACTGACATCACTGCCATATATGCGAATGCAATGAAGACGTCAAAAAGGGAGAGTAACAGAAGATACAAGTTTGGAGACCGTCTGGAAATTGGCTGAATAAAACCGATATTGAGATAAATCCTTACCTATGCTGTTTATTTGTAACGAATACAAAAAAGATGAAGGTGTTGAAGACGATTGAAATGATGGATACGGTCACTCCAGCCACGACACATAACCAGAATCGCTCTGTGATCAAGTAGTCATCCGGTGCCGAACACGGAACCATGTACGGCATTTCTGCTGTCTGGAATCGTCAAGATAATATGGGGTTGGTATAATATTTTTATAGAAGATGTGGGGAAATTCTGTCTAGGTATTTATTCATTGTAAGTTTTCGAACTTAATACTCTCATTCTGTGAACTGCTTTATAGTGGAATTCATTAACTCAATCTCTCTTTTCCAAAAAACATCGTTTCTACCAAAGGAAGTCTCGTTCTTCTTTTTTATTCCACTTACCGTGCTTTCATAACTGGATACATTAGCTATAAACGATTCGTCTGCTGTCTGATTGACAATGTTCATAACGACGAGCTCATGCACATATAATCCGATTACCTGAATTAATAGTAATTAAGTTCTGTGGAGGAAGAATTTCGTCAAAACAAAAAGAGAACAAAAAAACAGAAAGAATGTGGAAGAGGTGCGAGTTGCTCTTGTTTTATACCGACTTTTTTGAAGTGGATTCGTCAATCACGAGAACAAAATGTTGCCAAATCGGGCAAAAATCTCAAAGAGTGACTGGCACACCATTAGTGAAACATTGAAAAACGAGCGCAAGATTTGAGAAAAGTTGAAGATTTTGAAGAGATAGCAGTGGAGATTGATTGAGAAATTGAAAAAAAAAGAAGTTAAGAAACATTTTTAGGGTCACTTTGGGATACTAGAAGAACTGATTTGTAGAATGGAAGAATGGTAGGAGGAGCTGAATAGATAGACGTCATGAATCAAACATCAGACAGAAAACCAATTGAAGAAAACCAATGAAGAATTGAAAATCGTCTTAATAGTGTTGGTTGGTGTTCCAGTCGAAAATGAGTAATCTTTGAATGGCTAGATGAATGAAGACTGCATTTTGAACAGCATCTTCAAAACACAAAACTACTGTAAGCCAACACCTAAAATTGGGTATGAATCTTCTCAAAAAAAGATATACTAAGACAAAAAAATATATTCTAAGACTTAACTTCGTATCTATTTTTTCAGAAAAAAGAAAGGTTCTTCAAAATTTAATTAAAAATTCGGAGGAAGACGATGGAAGAATCCATCAAATGAAATCTGGTAGGGGCACACCGCAAAACGCCTCTTTTTCATCTTTTTTCTCTTTTGATGAAATCATTTAGAATTGAAAAATGAGAAGAGAGGTCAAGAAGAACTCATCAATTATCAAAAGTCGCACCTTTTGGCTCTGACACCTCTAGAGCCGAGAACCGCCTGACATTCTCAATTGAATCTTCTTTTCTTTTTGATATTAAACTTTGGATGATCAGAAACTATTTTTAGAGATATTCAACAAAGCATTGGGAAGTTCAGAGAAGACGTTTCTGACATCATACCTTCCTTCACCAACGCAGTCTTGTCAGGCTGTAAGCCCACAAAATGGAACCATATAATTTTCTTCTGTTTTATATTTCTATTTCTCTTTCCTTTTCCGCCCATGCAAAATTCTGAAACGATCGAGAGCAGAAGAAGACAAAGCAATTTTCGATTTGCACGTCAGTTTTCGGGTCGTTTGACCTAGAAGGAAAATATTTTGAAAAGCCGTCTTTTCTACTACGGTAGCAGTTCTCATGGAATCGGGGAGACAAAATGAAGACAACAGATCGTGGACCTATTCCGTCTGGCGACGTTTTGTCAAAACAAGTAAAATATTCACAGAATTTGGGCTGACTAACACCTAAAAAATGAGCATGAACAATAAACGGAAAATAGGTTCAAAGAAGAGTAAAGAGACAAGGAAATGGGTTGACACAAGATCTTTGAAGTTTTAAAAAGGGGTACTGTAGAAGTAGATGGAGGGTGTTAGCAGGAAGAAGAAGAGATAATGGGGAATAAGAAAGCAGAAGAGGTTGGGGGTTTCTTCTTGGTTTAATCTATTATGATTTATGCAAAGTTAAAAAGAAAGAAAAATGGAAGAAGGGAGAAAATAGACTCCGCCCAACTGAAAATATTTCAGAAGAGATTGATAGTTAGGTGGAAGATGGGTAATGGTTGGAAAAGGAATTGAAAATAATCTCAAAGAAATTGTACAAAACTGAAATCATACTGACGAATCTATAAATCAACTCTAATTTTTGATTCATTCACATTTGTCGCAAGTAAACTTTTGTCGCAAGTAAACGTAACCTGTCAAATGCGTGATGGCTACAACTTTTCAAAACGTTTGGAATTGAAACAAGAGCCTTTTATTTTTGACCAGTTGCGGGTGAAAAAGTTGAAAAAGTACGCTCACTTTTCGTTGTGTCCATTAAACAAACATCTCGGTGAAAGTTTAATTTCCGAAAGATATGCAGACAAAACCTACTGGAAATAGAGATAATTAAAAACAATTTCGATTAATTTATATTCGAAAAGTTCAAACAACTTAGAGCACTTTGCAGAATTACTTTTGATATTTTACCTTTTTGATGACAGATCTGGAATAATGATCAAAATCTGTTCAATCTCTGAAAAAAAGTTGATTCCGCTTAAGACTATTCTGGAAAATTGAAACTCAAAACATGTGAAAAGTTTAACATACTTGCCACTTCTACAACTTCTCGGTTCGTTAGTCTGATATTGAAAAAAAAACGGAAGCCGGGTGACGTGGACAAGGAGAAAAGAAAAAAGAACATCTTAGAATCCGCTTCTTTTGGAAAAGAAAACAAATAAAAAAAAAAGAAACGGAAGGTGCAACACCTTTTTTCAGAAGAAGTGATGGGTCTTCCGCCAGAAAACACGTGTTTTGTGTTCATCGGAACGCCTTTCAACCGTTGAGGGACCAATTAAAGAAACGGGAACAAAAAGGAAAAATGATAGATGACATGTTCTACTGGAAAAGGTGATTGTTCATTCTTCCAGCAGAAGAAAAAAGCCAAAGCTCTCATTTCAATTATTTTTACGAATCACTTCCGGGGGACTCTCCATCTCTCCCTCCCTACCCACTAAATTCATTTGAATCGAGATATTCCTGGATGTCATTGAATCTCGTTGTTTTGTTGGTAGATTCTTTTTTCCTTAAAATAAAAACACAAAACGAGGAATAGAAACAAAAAGAAGAATCAGACCGCCATCAACGTCATCTCTTCTCGTTTTTTTTTGGAAGCGAATTTTGATGGTGGTCTGATGACTCTGAAAATGGCTGGAAGAAGAGAATTCAACAGATGAACATTTGCACGTAAAAGTGAAAAAGAAGAGCAAAGAATTGTGGTAAAGCACATGAGGAAGTATCAGTGGTACTTATGTTTACAGAAATTAAATTAACTATTTTGGGATAACAAGATCATTTTGAAATGTACCCCTAGGTTCTTGGTTTTGTAGGAACTTCATTAATCTTTCCGTTACTAACACATTACTCTAGATTTTCGACTCCATATTTCTTCTAATAGTGCAGTCCGCCTCCGTAATTGTTTATTCTCGAATTCAGGTCAAGACGTCTAAATTGGTCCCTCTGAAATAAGAACCAGACGCCAAAAGAGTACTTCTCCATTCATGATAAATAATGTAAAAGTGTCAAGATGAAGAGAGCAACCTAATTGGAAAATAAGAAATTAGAGAAGAGACCATGGGTAAAATGCATGAATTCTCTCCGTTTCTATTAGTTTATTTTCAGATGGCACGTGAACAGAAATAAAACGGGCGACAGATGCTGTTCAGTGTGCCAGCTTTCTGGGATTCGTAAGATTCTGAACTCTTCATTGCAAATCTCTAGAATCTTGAATCTTGTGATGAGAATGACGTGGAAGTGCTGGAAACTATTGCGAGGGTGTGGATACTGCAAATGACATAAACACTAGAAATCGTATACTTGCCCCTTTTGAAAACAAGGAAACATAGAATGAGCAAAAAAAGGAGTACAATTTCGGGTAGAAGGAAGGACATTGTGGATGGATATAGAACAAGAGAGAGGTAATTCAGTAAACGGAATGGAAGACAAAAAGGAAGAGAATTTGTGGAAGGTCTCAGAGATTGGGTCAATCTAGGGCACTGGACATTGAGCTTGATCACTTTTTGGACTTTTTTGCAGAATCTTTTTTGGCCAAATTTTGACAGAAAAAGCGTGTGGAAAGATTTTGAGAATCTGCCACAACTTAGATGTGTTCCTGGCCCCAGCCAATAAAGGAAAGAAGACGGAACACTTTTTGTCCCGTTTTTCAGCTTTATTCTTCTTTTCTTCTGTTCCTTTTTCTCATTCAGAAATATGAATAAACGAAGATCTTTGACCTGGTCCTTCTCTCTTCTCAAGTTCGATGTTTTCCTTCCCAATTAAGTACAACTGACCTAGTTCGGTGAGCTGTTTCGAATGAAAGAAGGGATTGAAAAGATGAGAAAAATGAGACAAATAAGAAAAATAAAAAGAAAACATCAGTGATCTCACTGAATCCCAATGAGTTCAGATGAGACGACGAAGACGGAAACGAGAAGGAAAATGAACAAGCAATATGAATATTTAAGAATGCCAAGTGAACCGTAAAAGGATTGAAAAGTTGGAAATGTGAGAAAATTGCAAAATATCTGAAAGAGAGGTAAAAAGGAAAAGTTCCATGGGTTAAATACCCCAAAATGAATAATGAGACTTTCAGATGTTGTCAAATATTTTTGGGGTTCTCTGTTTTTCCATTCTATAGACTTTTGGGCAAATAAAGGAAAAAGATGAAGAAAATACTCTTGAATTCTGGATTTTACCCCTGAAATAACTGAATTTTGATGGAATCTTATTTTGATTGAATCCAATAACTCATCGTTCATTCTACTCACTTTCTGTTCTCTTTCTCCTTTTTTCTTTTCAAGCGGAACCAAAACAAAAATTGAAGAGTCGACGATTCCTAAATGACAACTCGAGAGATGACAAGATAATACAGATTCATTTTCCAATATACCCACGAAACCTGTTTGTTGAAAAAATTAGAATAGTTCAAGTGAGCTGAAAAGTAGTCGTCAATAAACTGGAAGCAATCAAGTAGATTTGTCGGAAGAA
The DNA here is from genome assembly GCA_963966625.1 of Caenorhabditis zanzibari. Taxonomy (NCBI): domain Eukaryota; kingdom Metazoa; phylum Nematoda; class Chromadorea; order Rhabditida; family Rhabditidae; genus Caenorhabditis; species Caenorhabditis zanzibari. The sequence continues at coordinate 10,826,345 of OZ016472.1, read as the reverse complement.
GGTTAACGGACCTCCCCTTCTTCCTGCTCAGATGTCTTGATGCTCGTCGAGCACGAGCTCAAGGGGCAAAAAAAGTTTGAGGAGCCATTATGGGAAGTCTCCATATCTTTTACCCAGATTTGTCCTTGGTTTCTGTTGTTCTTGAATGTTGTTCGGTGAAGAAAAGTGAGAAAAAAGAAAAATGAGGGAAATGATGGGAAGATGGATAAGAGGATGAAGGGTAAAGTAAGTCTTATGAAACAAACATGAGCTTTATTTACAACATTTCTTTCCAGAATGTTGAGAACAATAAACGAATGAAGAAAAGAGTGGGATGAGATTGGTATTACTTGCAAAAAGTAATATCTAAAAAACCTTCGATGTAATATTCTGAACTTTAGAACTTGTTCATCTTGAAAGTGACAATCTGACGTTAGAAACGTGGAAACCGGAAGGAATAAGTCTAGAAAAGGTAGGTCGGATGATCAAGGGATCACGGTGATTGGCATACAACTGAATTTTTTTTCAGAAATTCTCTAATAAACATTTCAGCTGTTGCTTTCTTCTGAAGAATCTACGGCAACAACGACATTCTTTTTCTGATACTTTCTTCGAATTGGAAGGAATAATTTCATTCTAGTTACCCATTGTTTTCTGGTGTCTTCCTCTAGATTTGACATTATACCATCCGCTGGGATTATAATTTTCTCGTTCCCTCGAATAATTCTTTCTAGATCCCCCTGTCAACCTCCCTTACCAAACTAAATCCCTGTGATTTCATAAGGTTTTATGATGTGGCTTTCAGCTCATAAATCACGCCACTGAGATCTTCTTGCCTTGAAAAAATGAAGGATAGGCGGTGCAAAAGTGAAAAGTGTCGGTGCACCACCATGCACTTTTCGGGTCATAATTTACATTGGATCTCTGGAGGGAACAGGAGAAACGGCAAAAAAAGGCTCACACTGCAAAAAATAGGTTTTTTTGGAACCGAGAGGGAAGGTTTCTTTTGGTGAAAAGAATTGATGGGGAATACGGAATTGAAGGTTTTTGAAATTTTGGAGGAGGGGAACAAAGAATTTCAATATCACTTGACACTTCGCTGTTTCTTTGAGGATAAGAAAGGGATAATGATCGAGAAACACGAAGAGGTGAGCAGTAGAAAACGCAAAAGATTGATGGATGAATGACGGGTGGTGAGTGCAAAAACGACTGATATTCTTCTTTCTTAGAGTTGTTGCTGATCGGATGATAACGAAAGAAGATCTGAAGAATCCGAATTTAACCCCGGAGGAGAAATAAGAGAAGATATGAGATAGAAAAAGGTGTCAAAGTCACTAATCACGTCCAATCAGCATTTGGTCGTCAATTGGTGGTTGTGAGTTCAGGGGTCAAAAAATCGAATATTTGGAAACACAGAGAAGATTCAGGGAAACTGAACTTTGTACAACGAACTTTTATTCATCCAATTGTTGAGTTCGACAACGGTGAACTACTTTGAAAATCTGGAGTGGAAGTACATACGTCGGTACTTAGGCTTATCGGTGGGAAGAGTTTTTTGAAAGTCTTAGAAATTGCCTAGGGTCCGAAATGTTTCTCTAAAGATTCTCGGCAAGTTCTAAAAGCATGTGTAAGTGGATTTGACTAACTTTTCAAAAATAGAATTTCGCCACCCGTATAGAAGCTTGTTATAGCAAGAGTTTCTGATTCTCATAGTTTGATCAGGTAAAGATTCCGAATGGAACCAATACATGAGAAACTAACTTCAGAAGAAAACGTCACTACTTGGAAAAAACACGAGGAACAAATTTAGCGCTAAAACTCCGAACGAAAATCACCATGGAAAAAGTGAAAAATGGAAAGAAGATTTAAATTTCTCGGAGTGAAAACATAGAGAGACCTCTTTTGAAAACAAAACAACATAGTACATATCTTGTTTAGAATCTGAATAAGGGAGCACCCGCACTTAATTAGTCCAAAAATTATTAGATTTTACTGCCTACATGTGAGAAGAACAAAGAAAAGGACACTCAGTGTCCTAACAAATCTATGATCCACAGCTGTCTGTCTGTCTTCATTTCATTGTTTCTATCTACCTGATTACACTTTTACTGCTCCTACCTAAATATTTTGTTTCACTCACTTTTCGTGTTTTCGTCTCAAAAACTTTTTTCTTTTCATCTGACTATTTCTTTTCGTTTTCAATAGGATAATTGGAGGTAATAAAAAAACGAAAAACAGCATAAAAAGTCAGACACTCGATTTCGGAAAAGATTGAAAAAACTATTCAGGAGGAATGTCAAATGCATGGGACCACAACAAAAAAAGAAAAACAAACTCGGGGGTGTTCACATGGATTTTCTTGTTTGCACTCTAAAGTGAGATAACACTTTTTCTCATTACACATCCCCCTCCATGCGATTGCGTGATTTATTGAAGAGTCAAGAGCCATTGTGTCCCATCTGACGATCACTTTCAACATCATTCAACTCGTAAAGATTTATGATTTCAAAACTGCAGTTGAACGTTCAGACAATTTTAAACATTTTTATTTAGGTGGTCTTCAGATATCCAATTTGATGCTCTTCCAGTTTCTGCTCCACTATTTTCCAAGCGATTCCATGGGATGCCACGTATGGTAGAACTGTTGATGTATCCTGAAAATGTGAATACGATTCAGTCGTCTTACAATCAAATCTAGGGAAAGTGAAGTCGTAGAATACTTTTTTTGATAATCTCTGTTTTGTAACGAATATGTGTGCTCACCTTTCCTGCATAACGGAGAATTGCTAATCCTCCTGGGTGTTGGTTGAAATACGGAGTCATATTGTACACCTGGAACAGATGTATTCAGATAGATATTGCGAAAAAGGAGCTGTAGTGTTAATAAAAGATGTTTGAGTTGAATCGTGTAGCAACTGTTCAACTTGATATTGAACATAATTTAACTCACCTTTCCTCTGAATATAATCCATAAATCGTCATGAGTACAATGCTGTTCCACCTGAGCTCTTGTATACTCTTTGAGAGAATTTTTCGTCTTTTCGGTCATATTTCCTTTCAACGAAATGAGTAAATGCAACGTAGAACGGAAGGAATGGGGGAAAGAAGATAGAAAAGGAGTTAGGCGGTTGCTATGAGCACACACAATTTTTCGAAGAAGAGTGAGAATTCTTGAGTGAACGGAAATGAGCACGCATTGGATCTCTTCTCACTCTCCATTTCTAAGAGGACTCGGATGAATTATTTTGCACATTTGAATTCACAGACATTATAAATGGTTCCGGTGTGTCATAAAGTGCAATTTATTAGAACATGGATCATAATTCTCAAACATATTCATTTGAAATATACAATGGAAGGTAGCGAATACCCGTTAATAAGACAATGATGAAAAGTCACGAATATTAGTAGAAATTGTTATTATTATTCATCCAGCACAGTCCACAAGTGTATGCACAATAGTAATGTCTTGCTTGTAATGAGTAGAATGGATTAACACAAAAACCATTCCAAGCATAAGCGGCACAACTGGAAAATTCGGCATTATCAGAAAAACCATGAGAATGGTTTTGGATTGGAGTAGTGTTGGTAATAGTTATTGTTACGATTAATGTACCAGTTATTGAAGTTATTATTATTATAGTTATTGTTAAAGAAGCTATTAGGACCGAAAGGCGAAATAACATTGTTTTTACAATCTCGACAAGTGAATTGACATTTCTTTCTAATTCTTTTACTCCGACAGAGACCGACATATCTATAAAAGTCGCAGCTGGAAATAGAGAAACTTACGAAACAAATGGTAACCTTGTGAACTCACTTTGGATGCAAATCCTGACAACTGCTGACGATGGGCGCGAAGGTTGTAGCTGTTGTGTCCGTTGTTTGAGCAGATGGTGTGACTGCACGGTACTCCAATACTGCTTTAGTACCGGCGTACCGATTGAACAGAATTATGGGAACTAGAGATCCGCTAGATCGATGAACGGTATTTTGATCGGCAGCAGAGCAATATCTGCAATGCTTATAGTTTGAGCAGCTATTTGAAATTTAGAAAAACCTGTAACCAGTGAGCTTCTGATCTTTGTTTGTCTTTATTTCAATTCCTCCAAAAATGCATCCGTCAATGGTAACAGTAGTCAATCCACTTATTCTAATCTCTACTGACTGATTATCGGGTGCTTTCACCCAATAATTACACATGGTATGATTCTCACGAAGCTGTGGCAATCCATCTCCAATCGTATTTGTTATTGTTTGCCAGGCTGATGTTGCACTTAAATTGTCTCCACATCCAGGTGGCTGGAATCGAGAAGACGTTGTAAAATTATTTCATAAATATACTTACTCTTTGATCACACAGAGCACCGCCATAGCCAGATGGGCAAATGCATATCGCACAGTTTCTAGGACTTGGGAATCCTCCGTTTGTGCATTGTGCTGATGTTGCGGCAGGGCACAATTCTGAAAGTTTTTATTTTCTACTCTCGGAAAATATTTTGTTTCACCTTTGCACTTGTAGTGCTCATTCATCATTGAGATGTCATAGAATCCCACGAAATCTGATCCCATCGTGTCTTGATATTCGGAATCTCGAGCTACCATAGTCGGTCTATCATTTGAAGATGCACTTGTTGCTCCATATTGCATTATTGATCCATAATCATATGGCATTCCATAGTTATAGTTGGTGGAGGAGGTCTCTTTGTCGAATTGTTCAACGTATGATTGCTGGAAATGGTTGATATTAGAATTGAAAATGATTAGACACTTACATCGATGTTTGCATAATTAATGGAAATATAGTTGTCTCTATCATATCTGGATTGAGTGTGGAAGAATCCAAGTGCATGCCCAAGTTCATGAGCAGCAGTTCCAAACTGTAACATTTTAACGTTGTTCCAAGTTCTAAACTCGAATTTCTTACCTCTTCACATCCCGTTCCCAACGACAGGTCTTGAACGCCGCTGATTCTTCCCACGTAGGAATAACATCCTTGTCCTTTGAATACTCGAATCCTATTGATTGCTAAAAACTTTCTTAATTGTTCCATTTTTCTTCAATCAGTATTATACCTGTGCTGCTTTGAATAATATTGATACAAGTGACATTCTGCCAAAATGCAACCGCTTGCTCGAACGCCTTCACAATTTTTGACGCTGAACATCAGTAGTCTTTTGTCGATAGAAGTACGTACTAATGGTAGTCATAAACCGATATATTCAACTAAAAAAAGACTCACTTGCCGTTCTATCGTAATAGTAATAAACTGAAGTTCCCCATGTAGTCGACGGATAATATCGGTCACTGGAAAAATATAATCTGGGTTAATTTCTTTTTTTTATTAGAGTATAACCGGTATGCTTGTCTTCGAGATCGGGTTTGTGTAGAGTCTGTTGTTTCTTGTTGTGCTTCCAGAATGGTTGCAATTTGATCACTGAAACCAACAAATCATAGAAAATAGAATGAAATCGTACTCACTCAGTCAAAACCATATCTCCCTGATAGAGAATATCATTCAAACCAGCTGCTTTATTGACTTGATGAAGAGTATCTCCTTCCACTTTTATCCGGTCTCGAGGTTTCTCCCGTAATGGTTGCTGCTAGAATCATTCAGTTTCGTGACCAAAGGGAGTTCAGAAATAAAAAACTCACTGGCTCAACATTCCCAGTTTCTTGATTGATACCTGCTGATTCATAGTTCCTAGCTGGCATTGCTTGTAGTTTAGCAGACCAGTTTTGACGGAGAGATTTCAGAGCATTCCTCATCCGGTTGATATTGGTTCGAGGGAATGCCTGCTCATCAGAATCTTTTTACATATCGAAATCCTTATTTTACCTGCTCAAGTTCAGCATCACTAAGACCTGAAGCTGATACCGTATCAACGTTCAGTTTATTCTGATTCAACGCCTGATTAACATCAATCTGGGCAATAACTGAACAAGCTAAGAAAAAAGCATAGAATAACCGTAGCAACATAATGCTCATTTTCCTCCGTTCGCCGTCAGAATGACGGTTAAAAAACGGACAGTTACTCCGTCAAGTGATTCTCCACGATGAATCGATTCTGTGTTGGTGATGTGAAAATGCGAAACAAAGCGGATTACAATCAAACCAGAAAAAGGGAGGTGTATGGAGGCAGTTTATATTGAAGAGGTGATGAACTTTCGAAACGAGGGTTGACAAAAAAGTCGGGAGAAGATTGTTGAGTCAGTGGAGTGGATGGGGTGGAATATGGTAATTTCTACTTTGTGATGGTAGTAATTCTCTGACTTTTCATCTTTTGAATATTTCAGAATGACGACAACAGGAACTAGAAAACGATTGGGAACGTTTTTCCTGGTGATCAAAACAATAGAATCCAGAAGACTATCATTTAAATTTCTCTGCAACTAGTCTTCCATAAACAACAGTCTAGTTTCCTTCATTGTAATATTATCCATAAAACTATTTGTTTTCAGATCCATCTGGCCAAAATGTTGATATGATAAGTTCCGAGCGAATGAACTTTCGACCAAAGAAAACATAAACTTATTATTTTAAATGACGTTTCGGTTCCCAGAGTTTCGACGGATTCGAGTTTTCTCTAGTTTGTGTGACTCTTTTCCGGCTAGACATTTGGCTGATTGTCAAAACACATTGGAACTCATCCATTCAAGAACCACCGAATTTTTTATGAATTCAGTCTGCTTGTTTTGCTGAAAACCTTCAAAATATTTTCAGATATAGTTTCAGAATAGATTCTTTGATCTTCTCAACATCTCTTCCACTCTAATTGTTTGTGTTTTTCCCCAGTTGTCATCACCATCATCCGATTCATCCATTTTCCATCATCAGCACACTTTGACATTCATCACTAATCCTTGCCATAAAACTGTGGGGTTTCGAAATGACGTATTTTTTGTCTATTTTTTCAGCATGTTGTGTTTCAGTTGTTATTGTCAGAAAATTGAAAAATTTTATTGACTAGAAACATAATTAGATTGAGTCGAAGATGTTGGCGATTGAGCAGATGGAGACCAGTTCGGAGGATAGATGGTTGTGATTGCATTCGAGAAAACAGATTCACTCGTGATTCCTCGAAGACTCGCCGATTCCGGATCATCTGGAGCCTGGAATTTCCCTTTTCTTGCTTTTTTCCCAAATTCCACCAAGTCACCCACCAGGAAATTATCAGTTATCATGAGAAGTGTATTCTTTCTCTCCTCACTTTCCGTTTTTTCTCTTTCATTCTTACGACTATTCATTGAGCAAAACGAAGCAATCAGTACGCAGGAAATGAGATTGATGACTATCACAAATATCATTTTGGGAAAATGAATTTTCTATTCTTTTCCGGTTTTTCGAGTCCATCTCCAGAACATCATACACGTGACCTTTGTGTTATTTAGGAAGTTGTTTTCTCTCTGTTTCGACAGATTCAAGAGTATGAAGTTTGTTCTGAGAACACCTGCGTATCTGAAGGCATTACGAAATTATAGACACAAGCACATGCTTTAGGGAATAATGAGTAATGAGGTAGAAATGAGACTTCGAACTTTTCAATAACAAAGAAAATGAGTCATTCGGATCCCTCATGAAATCTAGGCTTCGTACGTGAATCGTCATTTTTAGTTTGGTTACTTTTGAGACTGTGATATTACTCATATCCAGCTCACAACTATCTTGTTGATTTATTTCAAAAGGTTGCGTAGTATGTTTTGATGATAAGAATATTTTGTGTTTTTCTCTTTGATGAAAATTTCAATTTGATCCTAACTTGACTACACCAAAAATCAAGATTCCACTTTGAAGAAGAATTCAGAGATGTAAATCAATAAATCGGCCGAAGCTCTCAGATCAAAGCGGAAATTCTGGAAATGACATCTTTTCTGAAAATGACTTCTCTTGTCTCTGTAATATTTCGAGTCGCTTCGATTAGGTTTTTAAAAAAATTGTTAACGGGCTGATCTTATTTTTCTAATTGACGAATCTGCCAATCGCTTATCTTCCAGTTCCTCGCCATGCAAAATCGATCTATTTCCTTTTGATTTTTCGACCCAACTGATCCCTTCCACTTTTCCGATCTCTGCTTCACATTAGATTTTCAGAGGTCGTACGTAGACGATGATATTGGAAAAGAACTGTGATCCCAGTGCACTTTTCCCATCCGAGAGCACAGCAAAAGGCTCAAAAGTGCAACCAAATCTAAACTTTTCACTTATTTCCATATTCGTTATTACTAGTACAACTTCATCCACTCCCCACATCAACATTTTCATCACCTTTGAAAGGTTTCACAAAGAATCTAATCCACTTTTTCGGTCCCACTTCTCCTCTATGTGTAATTAAGTAGGTGCATATGTATACATGCCCACACACACATATACACTTCCCCCATTTTGACAAACTTCTGTTTCCCACTACTTCTCCCTCCATTTTTACTCTTCTGAAGAAAGAAGGCTGGCTGATAGCAGTGTTGGCAGCAGGTGGTGAGTCGAATCGAATCAGGCGGTAAGAGGAGAGAAAGAAGAGGTGAGCATGGCAACCAACAACTGCGGGGCTTTTGCTCACGAGCTTTCTCTCTCTCTCGACTCGAAGACTGATTAGTGTTGTCGTTGAGTCGAGTCGTCGTCCTGTTTCTCTTCGCACGTTTTTCTATTCCTCTCTTTTTTGTTCTAAAAGGCTTCCGATTCTCCTCTCTTCCTTCTTCCACTTCCTCTCACGTTTTCCGATATCATTCTTCGAATTGTCTGTTTCTGAAATAACCCCCATCTTTACCTTCAGTTTTCAGGTTACCAACCGAACAATGATTCGAAATCTTCTGAGTACTATCTTGATCGCTCTCGCGATGATCTCAGTCTCATCTGCCTTGAGGTGTCATCAAATCAACAGAGGAGTTCTCACTGATCCGAATAGCATCACCACATCTACTTCTCTCCAGGTAACAGAGCATAATAATTGAAATTATCAACTCCAAATTCCTATTCAGGAATGTATCGTCGGTGCCAATTCGTGTGTCAAAACAATCGATTACCCATCAGGAGTCTTCTCGAAACAATGCCAAATCGGAAACTGCACTGTAAGTTTGCCTATATCTCAACCAACTAATAATCCTTTCCATTTTCAGACCATCGCCGGAGCCACCCAAGCACCAGCCAACTGCTTCAACAACACTCTCAACACATTCACAACCTGCTGCTGTTACGGAGACGGGTACGGATAAGAGAGAGGGGAAACTTTTAGATTGTGTTGAGTTGATCATGTGCTCATGTGGGAGTACTAATGAGGGGTTGAGTAGACGAAATGGAAAATCATGAAATATTTCGAAATATTTCTTTGAATTCGTGCCTTTCGGTGCTGGTGGGAATGTGGAAAACAGCGAAAGGAATAATTGAGTGTAGTCAAAAAATATCAGGTGCAGCTGAATGTTTCTCGAGTTGTTTATCAAGTGGATAAGTCTAAGAATTTTTTAAACTGTAATTTTAGAGTGGAAATGTTTTGTGCGTTGACATTCAAAACTCAATTGTCTAAGAAAATGGGAAAGTTCAAAAGATGGAGTCTAGACAGTCATGAAACCAAAAAATTCTTGTGACCTTTAGAGTCATGATTTTGAAACGAAAATAAAAGCTTTCAAACTTTTGTTTAATCCGAAATTCCCAATAGATCTTCGTCTAACAGAAAATCTAATCAAATGTTCTAAAGTACAATTAACTCCAGCCCGTTGTGACAAGAAGTACATCCCTACAAGTCATAAAAATTAGTCATTGTGTCCTCTGTTGATAGAGAGACTGTAATCCATAGGAGTTCAGAGAACAACTCATCTCATTCCCCCAGATGACGTTCGTTCCCTCCACAAGGGATTCTGAACCGAAAACAGTATTACTCTACCGATGACGTGAACACTCTCTCCCCCACGCTATGAACTTTCCAGAAAATCTATTTTCAGATGCAACGCCAGTCAATCAATGCTCCCACTCGCCTCATCCGTCCTCGCCGTCATCGTATCCATGTTCATTCTCTCTTAATCATTTACTTCCGCCCATTATGTCACACTGTTCCCTATCCCCCCACTACCCTTTTCACATATTTTCTTAGAATTCTCAGAATGTAAATACGTATTATATCAAAAATCGGTCAAAAATCTGAAGCTGAGAGTTCTCATAATTACTTGAAATGAGTCATAGAAATGTCTAACTCTAATCAACCAAGAATCTCTTCATGTTTTGTTTTTCGTACCGAATTCTCCTGTGATATATGATTCATCCCATATTTTCTCCCATGACTTCTCATGATTTCCTAATTTCCTATTCCCCATTTCAGAATCTCCAAACCACACCGAATTTCGAATCAATTTATTTTCTAACTTCAATAAATCTATATTCTTGAGTAATTACAAGAGTCATGCACACAACCAAAATCTTTGAAAATCAACTCACCGAGTTATTTTGGACAATATGACCGAAAATGGGAGTCAAGACTAAGAATAAAAAAATAATCAATCTGAAAGTATATCAGAGTCAAGTAATTAGGTAGACATGACTCCATGCAAATACTTCATGCATTTCCTTTCTAGTGTTTGATGCTGATCAGTGTTATCCAGTCAAGCGAACCGGATGGAAAATATCAGCATCAGTGTTTCAAGCATAACTGAAACAGATGAATCTGAAGGTTCACGATCCAAACTATCGATTTCTCAATGTTTCCTGAAGTTTGAAGTAATAGCTTACACAAAACCAGTCGGCCAATACTCTCTAGCTTATCGATTTAGAACTCCAGTCTATCAGAAAGCCTTCGAAATGATTTTTTCAAATTTCGATGTTTCGCAAATTAAATTCTTGGCACGAACAAAAAACAATCTGAAAAAGTCCAGCTAGTTCGTTGAAAACCTTCTGAATTTCTTTGGGATTCAGATCAGTTGAGATTGTCTTTTTTTTTGCTCTGTGAAAATTAGAATTCATTCAGTGTTCTCTTCATTTTTCATTTTTTCGAATTGATATTTTAACTGTGATTGTGAAGTGCCTTCCTACGAGTTGACTATTCAGATCAGACAAATACGAATTTATAAATCAGTACACTTATTCCGTAATTTTTCATTTCGTAATCATTGAAAGTTCGCTCCAAAGTCATTTCGAGTGGCTTCATCAAACCAAAGCCACGCAGCATTTTCTCTGTTTATGTTATTCAGAAATGTGAGACCTGTTTATGCGTAATTGATAGTTTATCATAAAGGTTTTTTGATAAACTCTAGTAGTATTGAAGCCGTCTGTAAATAATAATAACTGTTGAAATATCGTCTGAAATTCATATGAGGCATTCTAGGGACTGATCTCTAATGAGTAGAAGTTCGGAATCAGAAAATGAGGGCCTTCACAGTACATTGATATCTTACTGAAATAATAAAACAACTTCCTATGACTAGTCCACTTGGGAACTGAAAAAGTTGTTCTGTCTAGGCTAAGATAACTGAGAATTTCGTTAAAGATTGAATTCTGGTGTCATTCGTTTTTTTACCAGAAACGAAATTCGTTTATTTCCCCATTTTCCTCTATCAACACACGGATCTAATTTAATGATTGAGGCAGATTATGTTATAAAAACCCCTCGAAAATCGGGAAAATGGGAATTTGGAAGTCTTCCATCTTGGCAGTTAAATTATCAGCTCGAACTTAAATTCCAATGAATTCATTCAATCTTCTGTTCTCTTTTGGTGTACAATCTGATCATATACTTCCTACGGCTTCTCCTTGCTCTCCAATTCTTATTATCCGTTGCTCTTTCCTTGACTTTCCAGAAAACAAGTCAATCATGTCCATGCTGTCAGCTGACCAGATCTCCCTTAAAAACATCCAATCAACTCCCCTAGTAGTCCATTCCTGTCTCAACACCAATGTTCCCATTTTAACAAATTCTAATTTATACCTATACAGATTCGTACCAACCGATCCCAGTTCTCTGTTTCGAAACATCAGAATCACTATCACATGATCATTCAGTCACGAGAGTCTCAAAACTTGAGCCTAACTCCACCTACTGCTCATTTTTTCTGCTTTCGACTCCGCCCATTTTTTAGTTTTGAAGTTAGCTCAGAGGCAGAGAAAGGCTACCGTGGTGAGAAGAAGTACAAACCTTTCCTCTCTGTTTCTAACTTTTTTTCATTTTCACCTGCTTCTTTTTGCTTGTTTCTCATCGGTTGCCATTGTTACGGAGAGGCGCGTATGCTGCTCTTGCTCAACAGCCTCTCACTTTTAATCATATACATAATTGTGGATATGGAGGAGGCTTACACTTTCAATGTGCTCTCTCTGTCTCTTGTGCACACCGGAAATTTCGTTGTCACACGGGCAAATTGGAAACAAAGTATCCGCCCCTTCCCTATATCCTCTCCACTCTTTTCTCTCGCATATCCATATTCATTGCACCTCTTGAAAGGATTCCTTCACTTGATTTATTTCTCTGTCTCAAAAACCATTCATCTATTTTCAGAATGATCCGTCCAATCGTTTTGGTCCTCGCTCTCGCAACTTACAACGCGTACGCTCTCCAGTGCCACATCGTCTCCGCTGGAAATCTCTCGATTCCGGACTCCTCTGGACTCACGGTAATCAAGAGTATACTGTAGTTTCCAGTTCTCTCTTATTTTCCAGGAATGCGCTCTCGGATCCTTGACTTGCGTCAAAATCGTCGACTACAGCCGTGGAACTTACTCAAAGCAATGCCAAACCATGAACTGCACGGTAAGACATGTAATCATGATTTCGCAAGATTCCCATGGCTATATGAAGCACAAAATTCTAGTCTCTCACCTGCCACTCCCTTTCCCTGACAACAAATATCACATGATCAGCTTCTCTTCTGAGAATTTTTCATACATGTGCACGCGCCTTCTCATTAGTAAATTCTGGAAGCCAGTGGCTCGTTGATACGCTCTGTGGGAATCTGACCAACTGATTCGTAAAGTTAACGAAGGAAAGAAATGATTATGTTTTCAGATGAATGGACTCGCTAACTCTGTTGCCAACTGCCAGAACACTACAACCTTCGGAGTCTCTGGAGCCACTTGCTGCTGCTACGGAGATGGGTACGAGTGGATCATGAGAGAATTCATTCGAATCATATTCATATTTACAGATGCAACGCCTCCCCAAGAACTGGATTCGTCACCGCCTTCGGACTCACCGCCACCATCGTTTCCCTTCTCAAGATCGTCGCTTAAGCAACTAATTTAGGGAAATCGTTAACGTTCTCTTTTTCGTTTTTATTATCTTTTGGAACCCATATTGTTAATCCCCCGTCCCAAATCTCAAAGCCATTCCAATTATATCTGTCTCATCCTCCTTTTTGCCACATCTTCTAAAATGTTTCCAGTGATAGATAATGTTCTTTTGTGACTTTCCCCAAAAATTAATTTATTTACTCATTTGTAAACTGAAAATTGAATCCCAATAAAAATCGAAAAAGAAAACAAATCAAAGCACTTGAGTCTTCTCTCCGTCGCATTTCAGAACGGCGTAAGCAACTTCTTTAGAATGTTTCTTTGCTCCTTTAATGAATCGACGAACTTCGTCACATCTAGCATCGTCTTCTATTTCGAACAGAACGGCGAATTTCCCTCCGTGATCCACGATGGACTGCTTGATATTATCAGATGGATACTTGATTCCCTCAGTTTTCGAGTAGTCGTCCACCTGAAAATCATACTTCTTCAGAAAATTAAAAGATCGAAAGTTCAGATAAGCAGGAAGCAAATTTTTTTGTGAGAAAAAAGCTGTGTTTCAAAAACAATATCAGAGCGAGCACGAAGGCTCACAGAGTTCAAACCGCATTTTGAACTCACAGTATCTTTGACGATTTTCAAATTCGAAGCATTCTTTTCCGGATCGAAAACTCTGTTCGAAACCAATTCGACACTGATGTTGACCAATGGTGGTGGTTCGAATCCACTTCCTTCTTCAGTGAGCAGTTGATCTTCAGAAGTGCAAGAACTCTGAAAACTTGTTTTGGGAACAGGCTGTCTGACTGCATTTCGCAGTAAACCACAAACCACAAGAATCAAGGCTGAGAATAGAAAATAGAAGGGAACCATGTTTGGTGTGTGATTGTTCATGGATCCTTCGCACCTTTATATCATTTTTTGTATGTTTACAGTAGCTAGAGAAGAATAGGGATGCATTATTGAACTGATTTTTCTTTCATCAAATAGTTATTTTTATGGATTTTTGGGAATGTACGGCGTTTGTGTGGGAAGACCAGGACTACAATGAAAAAATTATGGGCTTTGTGAGGATGAATCTGCAGTTTTTCATTATTCCTTCATTTAACATGGATCTGAAAATTATTAATTATGATATCGGTGAAGATATTATTAAAATCCGTGCAAAGTTTTAAACAAATATTCATCTTTATGTGATCTTCCGATTCATCAAACACTCTATTTCTCTTTCCCATACCACTTTCCAACAACGTTTCTGTCTTCATTTTCTTTCATCATCATTGTTATTTTAAACATTTCAGAAGTACTATGTCACTGTTCGAACCAATAGAAAACGGTTTTTTAGGTGCTCATTTCAATTGAAATAATGTGGAAACAGGATTCGTTCAAAACTGATCCATGTTTTGGTGTCCACAAAAAAGTGATGAATTTTGGAGAGATGAAAGTCAGATCCAATTCTTCCTATAAATGTTTTTCTCTATTCTGTTCAAGGGCTTCTTGTCTCGAATCGCATTGGTCGAGCCGGATTGGGTGAGCTCAAACATCTATTCAACAAATTTGCCAGAGAAGTTTGTGGTCAGAGTGTGTGGCTCAGAAAAACAAGAAAATCACCTGTTCATGAGAATATGATATGAATAACTCGATCATTGTTCAGATTGCTTCTCAATTTTCTATTTCGAAAATCACACGGATGACCAAAAATACAAGTTTTGATAAGGTGAAAATAACAGGAATGAAACATATGACACAGATCTTACATAACAGAGAAATTGCAGTGTATAAGATTCTTGAAAAATAAATAAATCCTAGAATATTAAATTCTAAGGTGAGAACAACTTGATTTTCAACATTTCAAACGAGCTTTCAGATGTACACATTTAAACATCTGAACATTGAACAAAGTCTGAAAGCGTTCATAACTTTTGAATACATTCCACATGTTCATATTTCTGCCGCAGACTTGATTCCATTTCTTGGTGCAATAGCTGCATTTTCAGCTCTTGGAGACATACATTTCAAATGAAGAACCTTCTTTCGTTGAATCTGAAAGATGAAAAAGTAGGTTTTCGTCTTTCAAAATGATTTAACACTCGAGCTTCAGAATGTGGAACAAACTTGCGGTCTGCCTAAAACATTTCAGGGAAGAAACACTATGACTTATGCAAGATAATGTTGGAAACCTATAAAATTCTCTACACCAAATGGGTTTCTGCAGGGAATTTGTCGATAATTTTCAATGAGCCATTCAAACACTCACATCATATAGTTTACAGGTCGTAACCCAGTTTTGGGTCATTGCGATTTATGGAACTCAAATGAAATGTACAGAAAAACAGATGAAAAATGTATGGAGTCCAAGGGATTGGTTGATTTTCAGGTAGAGAAACTAGAATGAAATTTTTAATCCATAGTTTCCGGCACTTTCCTGGTGGAATCCAAAGTTTATTGAGAACTGATCGAATTTGTTTTCTTTAAATGTTTTTGTGAAAAACGAGAAAAGTTGAATTATCTTCTTGAAGACTACAAAGCTTTTGTTTAAAAAAAAACTGACTGGGTTTAAAATTCAGCTCAAAGAATCCTGCTCAATAGTTTTTGCGGAGGGCGTTGTGTTCAGTTATTAAGAGAATACGAAAAAATTTTTCGGAATTCTTCGAAGTTTGAAATTCGAAAAGTCAGAAAAAACAGAGTTCAATGATGAAGTCAGAATCAAAGCTTCAATTGAGAGAGTTGTGTTTAAGAGAATAGTGATTTGTGACAGGAAAAGTTTCCAGAGGACATAAAAAAACTGAACATACTGAATTGTGTGCATTGTGCCCGGTCCCAAACCACGTTTTTTCTGTCCTGTTTGGTAAAAAATCTCAACGTTTTGAGGCATTTTCAGCTGATAAGCCTACCTCTTATGAACCTAACGATGAAGAAATTGGAAGATAAGACAGTATTGCACGTGGGTATAAAAATACAATGGAGAGTGTAGTTTTCACTGTCCACCCAAACTCAAAAAACTCAATTTGAGCTCATTCTTTTAACAATGTCTTTGTATAAGGCTGCTGATGGCTTACTCGGAACCCATGTTACATGGGGAGAAGTTGAGCAAGAAATGCAGAAGGCGTTGGATACAACTGCTACTTTTGGAGATGACAAGACTGTAACGAATATCAGTGACATGAAGGTGGGCTTTATAATCTACTATTTCATTTTTTCTATGATTAATTTTCAGGGATTCATGTCAAGAATCGCACTGGTTGAACCACGGTGGGTCGGAGCATCTGCCGATGAGAAACTTCCAGAAAAGTTCATTGTCAAGATTTCATCTCAACTTCCGTTTATTGAAATGACAAAGCTGATGGATTTCAACGCAGAAGAATTTTGGGATGATGCTAAGTTGAAGGGAATGGGTGACGTAACACGTCTTCTTCATAACAGAGAAGTGTCGACTTACAAGATTTTGATGAGAGAACAACATCCAAATATTCCATTCACAAAGGTTTCTCATCTCTTTTTCAGTATTAGTATTATTAGAATGTTTTCAGATCTACGCATTGAAACCATTTGACGATGAGAACACATTGAAAGCGTACATCATTTCTGAATACATTCCGAATCTTCATCACATCGGAATGCACGAAAGTATTCCAGCTGAAGACATTCTTCCAATTGTTCATGCCATGGGAGCATTCTCTGCAATTGGAATGAAATTGAGCGAGGAAGAGACAAAATATGCCAGAGGAGTTGATTTCCTTGATATTGTATTCGGTCAATTCATGGATGAAAAGTCGATCAGCAAAACAGAAGAAATGATGAGAAAGGCATTCCCTGACGAGTATTCGGAGAAAGTTGAAAAGATGTTGGATATTAATAGGGACTATTATTTGAACCCGAAAATGACGCCAAATTTCAAAAAGACTTGCGAGTTCTTCGGATACAAACCAGTTCTCACTCATTCTGACTTATGGAGTTCCAACTTTTTGTGCACTCGAGATGGAGAGAAAGTGACACTCAAGGCAATTATTGACTATCAGGTGACTGTTGATAACAGAGTTTTTGTTCAAGTGGAGTTTATTTCAGACTGTTTCTATCACAACGCCCGCTCAAGATGTTGGAAGATTATTTGCATCGTGCTTATCGCCAAAAGATAGAAGAGAAAAAGTGGATTTCCTTCTGGAAGAATACTATAAGACGTTTGTGAAAGAGTTGAATGGAATGGAAGTTCCTTATACACTCCAGAATCTGAAGGATAGTTATCAAGTCTTTTTCCCTCTTATGAGTTGTATGGTTCTTCCTGGAATCGCTCCAATGCTTGAGCATTCTCATGTTACCGAGGAGTACAGAGAATCGGTATGGGCTTCCAAAGAACGAGAATCTCAATAATATTAGAACTTTCAGATGAAAGAAGTAGCGATGGCTAAGATGGTTGGACTTCTGGAGGATGTCATTTCGACGCACGAGAGCAGTATTCAAAAGTTCCCCAAATATTTTGAGTTGTAATTGTAAATTTCAGTGTTTTATTGAATAAAAATTTATGCATATTTCGGATTCTAATTCAATTTTATACCTACACTTCATCTTCTTCATCATCGTTCGTGACGGTTTTAGTTCGGTTTACAATGAAATCCTCGAGTGGTTTGTTTTTAGTTTCAGGGATCAGGAACTGAAAAATGAACCGATTGAGTTTTAATGAAAACAGAAGAATTTTACTCGGAAAGAAAGGAAATCTGCAACTCCAATGGCAAGAAGAATGGCATACGGCAGAACTGGATAATCAATTCCAGTGTAAAGGTTCTGAAATTGTTGATAAATTCAACGAATCAAAAAACTTCTCACCAAGTGAAATACGTGTGGTGCAAATACAATTCCAAACCTAGAACAAAGTTGAGCGGTTGAATAAGAAATAGATCGAATCGCGGTGGGCATCAATTCATTTGAGGCGATACTTGCAACTATAATTGCTTGAGAAGTCATTGCACAAGATAATAGAACTCCGATTCGGATTATTGTTGAAAATGTAGTAGTTGTATTTGTCAAACAGAATGCGATAATTGCCACAATTATTGATATTGTCACAATACTACATAACCCATGACACATTTTCCGATTGAACTTCTCAAATTTGTAATCCAAGAAACCACTGAAAAGACTGAATGAATAACGGAGAAGTCCAATGAAAATGGAGTTAATGTAGATTGAGCCAGCAACTGCTCCGAGATTGAACATAATTGAGTAGTTAATGAGAGTTGTTGCAAAGCTGAAATAGAGAACTTTTCTAAAAATGATTTTTGATGCAAACTCACAATGTGAACGCAATCACCAAAGTACCAGTCATAATCTCCCTAGTTTTGAATAAATGCCAGAATGAATGTTGTTTTCCAACTTTTGTATTCGCTTCTGATATTTGTCTGTGATGCTCTTCCTCCAAAAAACTTGCAAGTTCCCCAGCATCCACGAATTCTATAGGGGGAGTTCCATCGAACTTTTCAATAGCCAAGAATACTTTCTTCGCATCAGAAACTTTCCCTTTTTGCATCAACCAACGAGGACTTTCATGGAGAAATCTGAAATAAAAACTTCCAAATAAGTTATCCATTGAAAGCTCACACTAGCATGACAATCGCTGGCACCGTCAAGAATGCAATAACAAGAGCTAATCGATCCCATTCTTGAAAAAGGAATGCAAGACATCCGAGAAGAATTACATTTGG
Organism: Caenorhabditis zanzibari; assembly: GCA_963966625.1. Lineage (NCBI taxonomy): Eukaryota > Metazoa > Nematoda > Chromadorea > Rhabditida > Rhabditidae > Caenorhabditis > Caenorhabditis zanzibari. The sequence goes on along the minus strand of OZ016472.1, from coordinate 10,807,477 downwards.
TGAATAACTTATTAGAGTTGACACATATCCTCTGGTACGTTTTGGAATGTTTTCTATCATATATACAACGGAGATTCTGTAAAACCTCGGTTTGAAAACCCAGTTTCTAGAAAAACTTACGTGCTCTGACCTCCATTGAAGAAGCAAAGAATAGTTCGGAAAATTGTAAACTTTCTGAAATCCGTGGAGAGTGCTGACCAGATCCCGAATATGAAACACATACAAAGGCAGAGCATCATTGGTTTCTTTCTTCCATAAAGATCTCCAATTTGTCCAAAGACGAGACAACCCAACATAACTCCAATCATTTGAATCGATGTTCCAAGTTTTTCTAATTTCGCATCATCACATAAAAGTTTGAATTGTTCAGTTATCCCGTAAAATTGCCTCGCAAAAGTTATATTATCTTGCTCTTTGCAATATTCATAATTCGAACAAGCTTCTTCTGCCGAAGAAAATGTCATGTTTCCGCAAGATTTTATAGTTGGTGCAGCACCTGAAAATAATTGTATTGTTTTGAGAGTAATACTTCTGCTTAACCTGCATATACCATCAGCATAGTATTGGATAACTGTGATAGCATTGCCACTTCAACAAAAATACAAAGAAAAATGGAATATCTTCCCATTCTGAGAAGGTCATCACTGTGAGCAGCATTACGTAATCGACTAGTTTGAGGTCCTGTAAAATTCAATATAAAAAATGAATCCAAAATCGAGACAAACCTTCTAAAATTTGAAAGCTTTCTTCGTCATCGCATTCTTCCTCTCTATCAAATGATGTCATAACGAGGAAAGTATCAAAATTCTGAACGTTTTAAAAGTTGGAGGTCGAGGAGAATGAGTTGTTGGACAGTACGGAAGGAGAGAGTACAGAGAAAAGAACTTTTCAATGGGATTATTATAATAATGTTAAACAAGATAGGCGCAGCAAGTCGACAACATTGTATGCTATCTCTGATGTTTTTATGATTGCTCGATAATTCTTCAAAGAGAGCAAAAATGCCGAATGGTTTGTGTGCATATAAAAAGGAGTTGAGAGACAATTGGTTATCGATAATTTTTAGTTGTTTGAATTGTGTTTCAAATTGAATTCATTGATTAAGTTATCTTGTACCATTCTGTGGCTTTAGTGATGATCGCATATCCAAAATGGGTGTACAAAATTTTTATAATTCCCATTTCTTATTTCAGAAATATTGGGAATGTATTTTGTGGTCCTATAAATTTCCTAACTGTAAGCTTTTTGTAGCCTTATCTATGACGAAAATCATCAAAATAAATTATGTTTTGAAACTCAACTTTTCAACGGAAAACTGTAAACTAAATTGTAGTCCCGTGTTAGACCTACAAAGTCATATATAGAACTCGTAATTTGGGTCAGCCTGAGCATAGTTATTTTAGCTTGAAGATTTTGAGTCAACAGATCTCTAGTTTTAAAAAAGCAAATATGGGCAAATTCGGGTTCAAAATTATCAGGAAAAAACCTATAAATTTTCGGTATTGTGCCACGACTGATATACTTCCTGATATCTAGGTTTTAAGTCAGTGCAGATTGAACAATTTCCTAAATTCAAAGTTCACGGGGAAATTGTAAAATTTCAATTTCCATTCGAGGACGCCGTGCGTTGAGTTAATTTTTGAATACAGAGATTTCGGGAAGTTGAAATCAAAGCGTCAACAATTGCATCCCACCAGATCGGAACGACCGTTGGAAATTTTTCGTCTAGTGTAATCTTCCTTTAATTGCTTTTCATGGTGATCTGAGTTTCGGTATAACTTTACTGCCCTCTCAGTGACATTTTGATGTCATATTCCAACCGGTTTAAGAGATGAAGCATATATCGGACAACTTCTCAATATTGGTTTCCATATGGTTGTTTTCATTTCATTGTATTATTACTGTGTGTTCATCAAAAGATTCGGGAGCACAATCTCTGATTAGAGAAATAAAGACCAACTTAGCGCATCCAAAAATTTCACTTTCGGGTGCGTTTTTCAATTATTTAATTTTCCACAAACGTTACAACAGCACATCTACAGAGAAGTATCAAATGCAAGAAGTAAAACATTGACTGGGTTACTTTTGGCAAGGCTAATTTATTTTATGACCACAAAGAACAATCATTTATTGGGTCACCCGATGTTGTCAAGACATCAGAATAGTTCGGTTCTCTATATCACGGAACATCTTTTCGATAAGATGACGATTATGATGGAACCACGAGATTCGAGAACGAAGGTGGAAACAAAATTCGAAACGAAGACTGTCAAAATCGGTTTTATTATTAAATTTTAGAGATCAAAAATACTATAACCTGCAACAATTAACTCGTATTCTTTCTTCTTCGTCGCTTAACGATCACAAACCTTTCCACCAGGTGCTTTTCAAGATCATAAAATTCAGACTTCTTCTTCTGATCAACGTCTCCGTCAGATGGTCCCTCTTCATTATGTTCATCTACATCGTTTCCATCAAGATCTTCGATTTCTCCGTATCTCAATTCAAGAAGGTTATCCTTGAGTTGATCAACACGACGCCAATATCCAACATGTGGCCCTAAAAATGAAACCCATTATTTAAGTTACAACACCATTTTAACTCACATTCCCACCCATAATTGCTACTCTTGTACTCTTTTTGAAGTAGAGGAACATAGTTTTTGGGAGCTCGAAGGAAGTTGTATGCAGCAAGAGGTTCTGAGGGTCCTTCCTCGGATGCTTCTCTATCCTTCTCCTTCTTCGGTTTTCTGTTTTCTTCGGTAAAGTGAGAGAATCTTTGGCCATACACCGAGTCGATACCTTTGTGATCGTATCCCTCCTTTTTCTTGATCTCATGAATATCCTTGATCATAAAGTAGTCCAAATACCGTTCAGGAGCAGATGCATAACTCCAGCTCGGCCACACCCAACTTCTCAAATTGACTCTTTCCACAAGAAGAACTTTCCATCCATCATTCAATTTCTGAGCTCTGTCAAGAAGTTCTACTCCGATTGCGTCTTCTGCCTCCCATCGTCGTTTTTTGTTCAAGGAGTATAAAAGATATGGACTCATATCAATGTCATCTTTAGCTTTGAATTTCAGATCTTCCTCGGATTTCACATGGGTGCTCTTCATGACAGTTGCTTGTGTTTTCAGATGAGACAGGCAGAGTTCAGCAATGGTGTTTCTGGTTCTATCCTTCTCAGCGGACGGTCTACCATGCTTGCTCCTAAAACGGATATTTATTTGCAAAAATTTTAATTTGTAGCAAAAAAATATTCGATGGAAACACGATTTCAAAAATCTATTTTGTTTATTATGAAAATAGATAACTCACCAAAAATAAGTGTCGTCCATTGAGAAGGAGAGCTGAGACTGCTGATGTTCCTCGAAAATCGCTTCCTTTTTATGCGGCAGTTGTGGAAAATTTCGCAATTCGTCACTTTCTTTTGGAAAAAAGTGTTTGTTTAGTTTGAAATTGATCGTTATCACGTTGGGATGAATGAGTTCACCGATAAAAAAGAATGAATCAGTGCTTTTGATTCCGGTCAATAGATCAACATCGACACGTTGTCCCAGTTTTGATCAGAGATTCTTTGATTTGTTTGCTCAGTTTGAATGGGAAAGAGCTTTTGAAATTTTCGCAGTAGTTAGACCTAGGTGTAAATATTCACTGTACTTAACTCCATATGAACTGGTTCTGAAACCCTCTGCCTAGAATATTCACATTTTGATTTGTGACCTCTCGTGATATCTGATCATTCCCTTCTTGTACTTTGAAACCCATCATAAAATCCCCGCAAAATGAATTGGCTCGAGTTTCCCGCATCCCACCCACTTCTCGTGTTATTCACATGAACACCTCTTTTCCTCTGTCTTCCAATCAATGTGTGTTGATCAACGAGTCACAGTAACAGTCTATTTCCGATGCAAAAAAGGAAAGAATCTCTTTTCGATGAGACTGATCTCTAGGTCATAAAACTGTCAACGCAGTTCGTGCATTTTCATAAATCACTTGATGCATTCCGTTCTATTCTTTTCTGCTAGTACAACATAGAACAAGTTTCTAATCAAGAAGATGTATTCGCTTCTCTTTATTCTTCAGTCTTCTTCCATTTCTACGAAACAATTATCATCATTAAAATTGCTTATCTCCTCAACTTAACCTTATCTCAAAAGCTCTCCATCATCATTTGCCCTCAAAACTCTATCTACGAATCTTAACGTCATCGAATAATCGGTGCACAGTGTATTGAATGTGTCCATCGTCTCGAAAACAGCCCTTTTGCCTCTCCACACAAACTATTGCATCACATTTGATCTAAGTCTCTTATTCCTACACACTATTTATTTTTGAGAGAGAAGAGACAGAGACAACAGGACGAAAACCTCCCTCGACCTGCTGTTTCTTCACTTCGTCTTGTCAAACAGATTGTTGCTGCTGGTATTTCTTTTTTCATTTTCATTTTATATCATCATCATATTTTTATCAGCAGTGTCCAGCACTATTTGTCCCTCAAAATAAGGGAAATTTTATTCACTTACCGTATTTACTCTAATAGACCGGCACCTCTATATGTCCGGCACCCTCTAATAGACCGGCAGTCAAATGATCATTTTGAAAAATAAACCGGCAGCCTCCAATAATCCGGCACCCCAAAAATTAATGAAATTGGAAAGTACTATTTTTTGAGAAATTCGAATTTTTTCCAGTGTTTTTCACACAATTTCAATATTTATCAGCATTTCGAATAGTGTTTGCTTTTTAAACTATTCAAAAAAGGCTTTATCATGCTCATTTTCAGTGAAAAAGCAACATTTTTTTGTTAAATTTTTTATAAATTGACTCTTTGAAAAATAGACCGGCACCCTCTAAATGACCGGCACTCTCTAATAAACCGGCATCAAAATGAGGACCACGAAAAATAAACCGGCATGCCGGTCTATTGGAGTAAATACGGTATATACTCCCCCATATGGACCAACCTATTGCGAAATATTGCGCATTCAGGTCTAGTAGTCACATGGAATCTCTTTTTGGCACGTTGCCAACTCCGTTCATCCCAATCTCTTCTGTCCATAGATTGTTTTGTATCAAATATGGTCAAAAACTGTCTGACTGTTTTGAGTATCATGTTTTCATCAGCTAACTCTTCTTTTCTCCTTGATCACTTCTACCGTATCCTTGCAAGATTTCAAAAAAATATCTTCGTTGGACTAGCTTAATTGTAAGGGACCGTATTTTAAAAACTTATTATCTGAATAAATCATCACTGAACCTTTATTTTCAGAACATCTATTTTCTTTCTGATCCTTATTAATGTCTACTATACTTCTTAAATCTGAAGTTTCAGTCTTCCTTTTCTCTGCGTGTCTTTCTTGAAAGAAAACTGTAAATGTCTTTTACAACTATTCTCTGTTTGATCAATACCATTTGGAACTTCCTCTTTTATTCACTCACATAACATTCAAAACGATAACATAACAATTTCTTTACAGGTTCATCTCAACTCCTGTCGATCGCCGTTTTCCGCGCTCTTCGCTCTCTTTGCTCTCTCACCTTTGAAGACTTTCTTCTTCCAAAAACTCTCAACCGGTATGTTAAAAATCCAGATTTCTCACATAAAGATCACATGAATATCATATCTTTTTTTCAGAAAATGTCCTTGTTCACCGTTCAACCAAACGCTGTCATGTCTGCTGAAGAAACTGCACCACCACCGCCTCCGTTCATATCCCCGTTCGAAGGTTCATCAATTTATAGAAATCCAGGAAATCAACGAATAATTTCAGAATGCAACGCTACCGTAAACGAGTGGGGAGTTTGGCCTGCTGAATTCGTCGCTGAGCCTGCTCACGACCAAACTTACACTTGTGCCGCCTCCGCTACCGTAAGTGTGAAGCTACAGTTTCAGAATCGAACGTCTGAAATTGCAGGAAATCGAGTCGAGAGTTCGCTGTGCCGACTCGCCAGTTAATCGTAACTGCACCGCGCTTGTCCCCGACAGCAAGTGTGTTTTTAAGTGGGCCTACGCCACCACCGCCACCGCTACCGCTTGCTCATGCTCATGCTGTCTTCTCGGAGCCGAACAATGCGAAATGGTAAGCGAATAGTGCATAGTTCAAGCAGTGAACTATCATAGTGTACATACTGTAGCGTTGCATATCAATCATGAATCGGTCTGTTCCTATGAAAAGTGGTGGTCTGTTAGATTCTGTCCGTCACGCCTTCCAATTGAAAAAGTATTAAAAGAGGATGGAATACACTAGGATTGTCCTTTCCAGGAATAGAACAGCTAGGAAATAAAAAAATGTCCAGAAGATTTAGAATGATTTGGATGAGAATGTTTAGGTGAAAAAGGACACTGGGAATACAAAGAATAACAATATATTTTCAGCGTTCCTCTTCCTCCATGCCATCCGGAATGTCAATTTCAATCGGGTCTAGTTCCATCGACGGCTCCGGGTCGTATCTTCTCGGATATCAACACTACAAACAGCATGATCATGGATACTTCGAGACCTCGGATGTTGCCTCCGTGCAGTGTTTTGTCAAACGCTCCGTCGTCGTCTAAGGAGGATTCCTGCCTTTTCAACTATCAACACCATCAACATAATCAACCACAATACTCAACTTCGCCAATCAATCAGCCAAATTTCGAATCGCCATCCCTCTTCACCTCCGAACATTCCGAATATTCACCAGCAGGAATCTATTCTCCAAACTCTGCTTGTTCCTCCCTTCCATCTACATCACCATTCCAATCGTCCACCTCTCCATACACCATCGAAGAACTCCATTCCGAGATTCCATTCCTTGACTCTCTGATTGCTGAAGTCCGTCAAGAAATGGTTATCGACGAAGTCGCTGTGCCATCTCCATCCACCTCTTCTGATATCTCATCAGTTAGCAGGAAATCATCATCTTCCACTTCTTCTTCTCTTCGCGACGTCTTCGTTTCTCCCGGACAGACGCTTGTCATCCGTGGAGACGATGGTCAAGAATACAAAGTCATTGTCGAAAGAGTCGAAAGAAGCGAAGCTCATTCTACTCCAATTCAAAACAAGAGGAAGTCATCAGAAGATAGTTTGATTGCTCCAAAACGACCACGAGCTGCTCCAGTTTCTCTTGTCAATTTGTCCGATGATGAGGTAAGAAAATCTTTGAGTGGGAGAAAGACAATGAATAACTAAAAAGTTTGAACCAGTGTGCTCAGACATGATGTCACTTTGGTGCACCAAATTCGTTCGCAGTCTATTTGATTACTCCAAAATAGCAATGATTTCACCCTGAATATAAATGCTAAATTTCAGATCGCTGAACGAAAGAAACAACAAAATCGTGCAGCTGCTCTACGATATCGTCAAAAACTTCGAGAGAACCGTGTTCTTTCCGTCAGTGCCAAAGAGACTCTCAGCCAACGAAACGCGTATCTCCGTGATGAAGCCGAACGGCTCACAAAGGAGTGCGAAGTTATCCGTAGACTTATTTTCGATAAACTTGGCAAGAACGCGCCTTCCTTCTAGATTATCCCTCAATTCCTTGTTTTCAATTCTTCAATGTTACTAGTAGTAATCCTGATTTTCCTTCTTGATGGTTTTCAGTCGGAAAACTGGTGAAAAACACAAAAACACACTTACATACAATTCTCCGAAATTGAATTCAACGCGTAAAAAAAGAAAAAAACCTTCGGCGATTTGATTGAGTGAGATTCGGTGGGTCCTCTAGGGAGGTCACCACTGTGTGTTCATGGGTATGTTTTTTATGTTTTTCAGCAGTTTTCAACTGTTGATGACGAATGAGCGTGGGCTCTTTTTTATTACTCTTTTCCTATTTTTTATTCCCATTTCACAACATAACGTTCAATGTATCTCTTCCATTTAAAAAAGCTGAATACTCCAAAGCTCACCCGTCCAAAAAGTATCGAAAACTCAACTCTCCCCAACTTGTCTGTATTATTATTGGCTGATTGATTGTATCTTTTATTATAACCTTTTTTTTGAAAATTAAAAACCAAATAAATATAAATAATCTATACCCTTCATCACTATATATTAACTGCAGCAAAAAGAGAGCATCACTATAATTGTCACAGCAACTTTAACTGTGAACAATCCGGGATGTCGAGAATCAGCTATGTTCGATCTAAATTTCCAAGTACTGACCTCAATTTGAAAACAAGCCCTTTTAAGACGGACTTTCTGGATAAGACTTACCTTATTTATATGGAATCTATTTAAGAAAAATAAAATGTATTTAGTGGATTTTTCTTTAGATCGGTTCCCATCGATATACAGGACTCCAATATCAAAATTATCTAGATACCCTATTCTGAATTTTCCATTTCATAGCTTGAAGATTTCATTTTCTTGATCTTGTTTGAGCTCAAACGTCGAAGAAAAGATGTTTCTGTCGGAGAAGTTCTTTTTTTCATTTCCATTCACATTCACTTCCTAACCTTATCAAGTCCAGCCAACAAATCAACTGAGTAAGGCATAACCCTCAGGGCATTCTCCCTTCTTTTCCCTTCTTTTTTTGAGCTCTCACAGTCAGTGTGCCTTCTCAATTCCTTCTCATCATCCGTCGCGAATTCTGATTTTGATTCTGAGAATCTCATTTCCGACCGTATTCCTAAATTCACATTTCCTCAATCTTGTCCTTCTCCACGTCATCTATTTTCGTACTTTTCTACGATGATAATGAAGAGGATCTTTTCGTGCATATATCGTGTGGGTTTGATTTGATTTGAAACAAAAAAGATGCGAGAAGACGTCGGGAAAACAACGACAAAAGTACGAGAAGACTGACGACGTAACGTAATGAAACTTTGGTTTCCTTCTGTTTATTCGGGTATAAACTCATTCCATTCTTCATTCTTTGCATGATTAACAACGGCTCCAATTTCATGACTTCAAGTTTTTCTTTGCATACTGGTTACATGACTCAATGAGATTTCTCAGAGAATTATGATAATTTGAAAAGAGTCGATTAGGTTACAGTATTTTTATTAGATAAGACCAGATTACTTTATCACTATTACTCATTTTTCTTTTGGGACATTTGTCTCCACTAAATCGTCAAACTTCCTGCAAATTCTTTCCATTCTTCATCGAGTAGTCAAAAAGTAAATATACAGTACTCCAAATAAAGATAGGTTCACCCCAGCATTTTGAGGTATCTCGTTTTTGATAAGTTTTCAGAAATCGCTAGAATTGAAAAACTAAAGCATTTTTGGTAACATTTTGATGTTCACTAGCAAATTTGAGTTTTAGGAAGGTTTCGAGAAATTATCCTAATTTATCGAAAAAACCGGTTTAAAAAATCCAAATAAAGATAGGTTCACTTGATAAAATGAAATGAAAAACCACTTTGGCGTGGAGGAATGCGGAGTAAAGTGATGTTAAATAACCTGGACGATAATCCAGATTAGTGATCAGGTCAAAAAATTTGGGTCTCGGGAATATCCGGAAGTTCAAGTTAAGATTTAGGTTCACAATCACGAAAAACGCGAAAATCGCATTTTTCAGATCTGAAAAATTTTCGTTGTTCTTTTTCCATCATTAATTTTGTGCACAATTCATCTTCACACATTTCTGATTATGGTCCCGCTTGAAAAACAGGCGGCCCTGTCCAAAGAAGGGACCCTGAGGCCTTACGTCCACCTCATGATGCCGCAAACGCTGTGAAACTGAGCTCTGGATCCCAAAAATGTGCAGTTATCGTGTGAATTTCGATTACTAAACTGAGACAAATCGTGCTTCAAACAAATTTCGTTAGTTCCGAACAGCGGAACAATCACAAAAGCGTCCTGAGTTCAGCAGAAAGTCTGCGCTGAGAGGACCGGATTACTGTCACTGCCTTGAAAGTTATCCATGGTTCCTGGTCACCTTTTTTGATGATCTAAAGTCTGATTGCCATGTCTCAGACAATCACCACTTGGCTTGGCATAATTTTCGATGGCAACTCCTCCGTTTTTCTATCCAGAACCTCGAAGGCTTAGGATGCATGATTTGGGCGGTCATAAAATCAGTGGGATAAGCTAAAGGTTTCATCATTTCAGAAGGGATGAACAATTCCCAGTAAAAAATTGTTTGAAGCACGATTTGTCTCAGTTTAGCTATCGAAATTCACACGATAACTGCACATTTTTGGGATCCAGAGCTCAGTTTCACAGCGTTTGCGGCATCATGAGGTGGACGGAAGGCCTCAGGGTCCCTTCTTTGGACAGGGCCGCATGTTTTTCAAGCGGGACCATAATCAGAAATGTGTGAAGATGAATTGTGCACAAAATTAATGATGGAAAAAGAACAACGAAAATTTTTCAGATCAGAAAAATGCGATTTTCGCGTTTTTCGTGATTGTGAACCTAAATCTTAACTTGAACTTCCGGATATTCCCGGGACCCAAATTTTTTGACCTGATCACTAATCTGGATTATCGTCCAGGATATTTAACATCACTTTACTCCGCATTCCTCCACGCCAAAGTGGTTTTTCATTCCATTTTATCAAGTGAACCTATCTTTATTTGGATTTTTTAAACCGGTTTTTTCGATAAATTAGGATAATTTCTCGAAACCTTCCTAAAACTCAAATTTGCTAGTGAACATCAAAATGTTACCAAAAATGCTTTAGTTTTTCAATTCTAGCGATTTCTGAAAACTTATCAAAAACGAGATACCTCAAAATGCTGGGGTGAACCTATCTTTATTTGGAGTACTGTAGTCGTGGACCCACAGCTAGGTATCAAATGAGCACTCAACTTCTTTCCATGGTTAATACTACATTCTTCTTGCTTGAATTCTTTGAATAGAAACGATGTTCGATTATCTACCTCCGCAAAAAGATGTATCATTCTTTGCAGTTTATGCACCTTGAATATTATTTGCATTGAATTATCATTCGTTTTTTGGAAAAAGTAATCTTCAGCAATTTTCAGTTTCAGTATTTCTTGCTAGAAAATGAGGAGGCGATATTGAAAAAAGTTGACGTTTCCATTTCTTCCGTCTCCTTCAGGAAGCAGCTGAAAACGTTTTTATTGGTTTCGAGCTATTTTCAGAACGGATGAAAAAAGAAATCCGTATCGAATCTCTCTGAATCTGAAGCTGTCACCACCAGAAGCGGACATTTAGAAAAATTGAAGGGGCGGAGTTTAGGATTTGTGGGGACTGAAGATTGATGTCACTTCTTCTTCAATCGTACCCCCATTTCCAATCTGACGGTTGTATGAGGGTCCCTTTTATTCACAAGGGGCTTCCTCGAACTCTTGAGTTGAACTTTTTCTGAAACTTCGGTCCTAGACTAAGTTGACCCTGTAAAGCCCAAATCTGCAATAAAAAGTGGCCAAATGTTCACGCAACTCAAGATATGAGCCCTCAAAGTTGCAGCCAACACTAAAATTGGGGTACTTTGAGGACCCATATCTCGGCTCAAAATCACTTTCAGAGTGTCTAGTTTCCTGTTTTGGACTTGGAATTTGATGTTTAACAATTCCCAATACTTTTTGAACAAAAAAATTTTTGAGCCAAAACTTTGAAATTTTGCCACTATTTGGGTGGGAAATTTTTCGATCAATCTGGAGTTACCAACTTTATTTTTCCAATTCCCTAAATGATGGAATGAAACAAACTGCATATGTTTGTAACAAAGTTTTTAAAAATTTCATGACATTTTCCGAACTTTTTTTTACTTGGCTGACCTGTTTGGGGCCAAAAACCTTCGAGGGTTTTCAGCCATCATTTGACCTATAAAAATGTCCCTAACGGACAGAAAAATACATGAAATTTATGAACACTTTTTTGCAAATATTTATCTGTTGATTTCAACTTTCAATCAGCAAATTGGACGAAAAGAAATGGCAAAACTAGCAATCAGCACCCATTTGGTCAGAAATTTTCGTTGTTCTGGCTCAAATTTTTTTTCTACAAAAAAGTATAGGGCATTGTTTGGTATGAAATTCTGAGTACAAAACAAAAAACTAGACCTTCTGAAAGTGATTTTGAGCAAAGTTATGGGTCCTCAAAGTACCCCAAAAGCACTGTTGGCTGCAACTTTGAGGGCTCATATCTCAAGTTACGTGAACATTTGGCCACTTTTTATTTCTGATTTGGGCTTTTCAGGGTCAACTTAGTCTAGGACCGAAGTTTCAGAAAAAGTTCAACTCAAGAGTTCGAGGAAGCCCCTTGTCAGAATATAAAAATGTATTCACAAATCAAATGAAACAGTGTTCTTATATCGACATTACCCATTGCTTCTTTCAAACCCTCATTTTTCTCATTTATTTTTGGAATGTGGTCCTAAATCGTAGAGTAATAATAATTTCAGATGACCACCCAGACTTTAAATTTTTCATTTCGTCTCCATTTCGTTCTCTCTTTTGAGATATTACTACCACATGAGCCCATATTCTTAAAATAGTCATTATAAATGTGTATGTTTGAGTAGAAGTTAGTCTACTTATGTTTTCGTATCCACTTCAAGTATTTTCCTTAAAAACCAATAAGAACAACGAGAAAACTTTCTGGATAAGATTGAAGGAAAAACAAAGATTTGAATGGAATCCAAGATAAAATAAATCTGAATAGAAAAGGTCTTGTCTGTAATTAAATTTAGCCCCTCCCTCCAAAACATAATGTTTCTTTTGTTTATGCAAAGAAGGTTTTGAGACACTTAAAGAGAGAATGATGTGGGTGGAAGGAGTTGTATAGTTGACCATTTGGATATGTTTTTCGTTTGAAGTAATGCTTCTTTTCAGTCAAAATTAATGAGAACAAAAAGTTACTGAAGTTTTTGGGGTGGCCATAGCTGTCAGTTTTTAAGCTAGAGAACGCTGAACTGCGATCGTTTCGTATGAGGAACCTTATTTACTCTGTTTTTGCAACTCATTAAAACAGAACCAATTTTCCATTTAATAGTTTAGTGTGCTCCACCTTTAATTATTATCAATTTCCTTTTTCTAGGAACCAATTAGATTGTCCCATTTCACATTTCATCTTGTAACCTTTAAAGGAAACTCTATTCCACCAGAGAAGTCAAAAAATCAAAATTTCGGTGCGTGCCATGAGCAGATTAGTCTGAACAGGACACATTTGAATCATCCATTTTCCAGCTTCCTCCTTTTTTCACTTCATTTGTTTCACTGTTTTCTTCCAAAGTACGTCACTAGACGTTGGTGAAAATGCTTATGCTCTCATTAGTTTTCATCACCTCATTACTCAGTTTCGTCTAGTTATTCGTTCTGAGAAGCAGACATCGAAGAAAATAGAATTCATTTCAAGGTTTTTTTCTATAAGACCAGGTGAATATATTCATTGTGTTTTCATTTAGTGAATAAGAACTGGTTACCCTATTACTGTACCCATTTTCAGCTGCTCTCACAAAGGTATACATGCAAAGTTGACTCATAGTGTTCTGTCATAACATTCTCTGTTCGTAAGAACTCTAGACGTTTTCTAGAATCTCAACGTCATCATATTCTGCAGATTCTTGCTCATTTCTTGAAGTACCACCCAAAGAGATTCATCATACACATCGTTTCTAATTGGCTTAGTTATTCGAAATGTCGTTGTCCCACTCTCACAAATATGAATATTCTACTTCAAACTCCGCCTCTTATCATCTGTTTTTCTGAGACTCAATATTCAAAAGAGCCACGAATAGTTTTGATTGAATCTCCTCTCCTCATTTTTCTCATTTTCTACGCCCTTCAAGTTCATCTCATTTTTTTTCTATTTTTATTCCACTTCAGGTACCCCTAAAACGTCCGCTTGGCACGTCCGCTCCTTCACATTCAATAATGCAAAAGACAATGATTGCCACTCTTCTTCTCGTCATCGTTGCCGTCTCAGAAATCGGTATGTAACAAATAGGTTCGATGACTGAAACATTCCCTCATTTTCAGTAAATGCTGCTCCTCAACCACCCACTTCATGTGCAATCGATGAGCGTGCTCAGATCCCATGTGTCTGCTGTAAGAAGGACTGTTGGTATTCAATTGCAGCGGTATGTTTCACATGAGCTCTAGGCTAATGATCTTTCATAATTTTGGTTTCTTGTCTAATCTTCTACTATCCAGGCTGCCACTCACGAACTTGGACACATGCCCGGAGAGGCCGGAGAACGTGAAGCAATGGCCACACTGAGACTGATCCGTGCCTGTATGATCGCAGAATGCGCTGGAGTCTGCTCGGCATCTCCATTCTAAATACCATCTTCACTAGTAAATTATTGATTCTGGACACTGATTCTCCCTTCTCCACAATTTGTTCTCTTTCCTTTCCATCCATCGTTCAGACATTTTCCCCTTCCTTTCTTTTTTCCCTTACTCACCATAATTAGATATCGTAGCTCTCTACAAACAGAACAGTGTTGGATGATATTCTCTTCAAAAACAGAGATTTATCTTTGTATCTCATTATTTGCACACAATTCTTTGAAATTCATTCAGAAGATACCCATCACTTTTGAGTTCGGTATATGGCGACACGTCTGGAATAAGTGTATACCTTTGTCAAGCATAATAAAGTCGTGGTAATGTTGTTTTACAAAACTCGAATTTCTTATTACATTTATGTTATGAGCTCGTTTGATTTTTTTTTAGAGTTTCAAGCATATTAGATACAGTTGATCGTTTGTGTTAAAATCGTGCTGACTTAGACTCAAAAAGATCAGCTCATCGAGGTCGGTTGTCTTGCTAAAAATGCATCTTTCGTAGGTCACCAAATAATAAAGGAATGGATATGGAATCTTATACAATGGTTTACTTCAGATTATGTGAGCAGCGAACTTTCCAAATTTTGAACGAATCTTCTTTGAAGGAAGCGCCATTTATTACAATGAGGGCATCAGAATAAATACTAAAAGAACCTTTAAATTTTTCAAGATTGTGTCCAAATCTCTGTGAATCGAACAAAGAAAGGAATTTTCACGGTCAATAAAAAGAAAGTACATTCGATCGTTAGTCCATGGATCTATCCCAAATGTTTATCTTTTTCCTCGCTTTTTACAACAGTCCGATCTTTTTTATGTTCCGTTTTTATCCATAAAACAAGTGCGATGACAAACCGAATTGAGACATTTTATAGACGACGTTCCGCCTTTCCCTTTTCTCAATACTTTTCCCGAAAATCTTCTGTATATAAACCGGGACAAGACGGCACTTCTTGCATTAACAAATTTGGGTCTGCTAGCCTCTCGTTTCGTATAAAATCACGCAAAGCGGATTACTATTTACCATTACTACAATCTTTACTTCTTTCACCTACTTTTCCTAGAACATGTATTTTTCGACAACATCTAGTCAAATTCTGATTGGCTCATTGACCGCATCGTGCATCATATTTCTCATATCCATCTCAGCGGTTGCATTTATTCTTCAAGATGTCACTTCACTTTTTGGAGAGTTAGAAGTAGAGATGTCAAGATTAAAGGTACACAGATTGAAAAATCCACACAAAAAGATATAAACTATTTCAGTATGATACAAGTATGGCTTGGTCTGATATGCGAATCTTCACCAGAGATATTGGGAAAATTGATCGAATTAGAAGAGAAATTATGCAACAAAAGGCGGATTATACTGGATATCGTGAGTAGAAACTGAGAGTTAGAAAAGCAATCGGAAATATTTCAGAAGCTCAAGTGACAGTTTCTGATTTTGCGAGTGACGGATCAGGTGAATTTCCAGATGAGACATTGACTATTCAAGTAAGAGAGCCAATGATGCCAAGTTTTGGACCTAGATGTGCTTGTTTCGCTTCTCAGTCTTGTCCGTCTGGGCCAGCTGGTCTAATTGGAGAGCAAGGAGTTGACGGTGACGATGGAATCGATGGTGTTGATGGATATGATGGACTTGATGCACATCCAAGTATTCCAGCGGTAGTTGATAACACATTTTTGACACTTTTAAATGCGTAATTCCAGAGACCGTCCAAAGCTCCGTTCACTTGTCCTCGTGGTCCACCTGGTGACTCTGGACCAGAAGGACCACGCGGTAAACGAGGACTTCGTGGTCCACGAGGACGACCAGGTAGACCAGGAATCAATGGGAATCCGGGATTTCCAGGAGACATTGGGGCACCAGGTCAACCTGGACCTGATGGAATTGTTGGAGAAAGAGGTGTGAATGGTGTAGACGGAGTGACATACATTCCAAGACAAGGTGTGAAAGGTGCGATGGGTCAACCTGGAAATGAAGGTCAGCCAGGGAAGAAAGGAAAACCAGGATTGGCAGGAAAGGAAGGAATTCAAGGATATGACGGAATGAGTGGGTTAAGAGGAATCGAAGGAATTGGAGGGACAATTGGACCACCAGGACCACAAGGAAAACCAGGAGAAGACGCAGCTGTGAGTGACTTTCAAAAGTTATTTTGGAACCAATGATCACATTACAATCGTTCCGGCTTATGATGCTATTTCAGTGTCTGATAGCGAGAAAAATTGAAGTTTTGAAAATAAAAACAAAAATTGGTAGTTCTTTGTTCGTAACTAGATGCTTAATCAATCTAGAAGATTAAATATTCTGAATGTTCGGAAAAAGACTTTTCTGGACCGAATGTCCAAATATTCTAGATTGAACCACCTAGAAAAACAAGACTCGCATGCCGAAAATTGTAATTTTTGTAATTTTCGTCTTCAAACGTGTTTACACAAATATAGACATTATCTCTGCACTGTTATTAGTTTTTCTTTTCATATTTGAGATCTTTAATTTCTTATTTGCAGTATTGTCAATGTCCAAACCGCGGTGACTCCGAAGTGAAAGAGTATGTCATCCAAGGATCCGGTGAATCAGCTCCACCACTGTTCCATTGATCTTTCGCTTGTAGTTTAGTGTGCTTTGATCTAATAAAACTATTAAACGATTCGACCTAAATACCACGTGGCCATGTGACTTCTCTCTGTCTCTCTCGTGAAAAAAAATTCGAAAATGTTTCAGCTAGATCGAGTGCAATGGCGTGATAAGTTCGGAGGGCATCACATGCCCGGTGTGTTTCTTTTCTCTTGGGTTTTTCTTTTTATTTCCCATCGGGTTGTCTGTAGTCTGCGTCTCGCTAAACTATCCGTCTCCTCCATCGACCAAACATTGTGTCATTCGTTCTCCTTCTTTCCTCTCATTCATTCACTACTGAGGACCCAGGCTTTTCTATCCCTCCTCGCATTTTTCAGTGCCTTATTGTGTTCTCTGGTCTAACAATGCCACGTCAACGTCGACAAGGAATCGTTTACGATGTTCGTGAGCAAGGAACCGCCCGTCTTATCTTTGATGAAAACCGTACCAAATTCGATGTAAGTGAAGACGTCACATTTTGATCTTTCTCAAAATCACAATGTTCAGGGGGTCCTTGACACAATCTCCGGTGAGACAATGTTGGTCCGTGGCCGCGTGACGTCACCAACTGATCTGGCTAGTACCTCAGCGACTGCTGATGGAAGTATCGTAATGGATGTAGACGTTGGTAAGTTTTCATACTTGTTATTATTCGAAAAAGAACAAGAAGAACAAGGGACAAACAAGTTATCTTAGTTGACGGAGAAGAAGGATCTGCATTTCATGTGACTGGTGTCAAGGTTTTTGTCGACGAGCAGTATGCGGCTATTGATTCAACAGCTATCAAGTTCGAAGCACTCGATCGGTTGATTGGCATGAAGTGAGCATATTTCGGAATACGTGCCTATTCTAACACTACATGATTCTTAACTAATTGGTTTTGATAACAAACGGTGCTACTGTAGTGAAGAATCCTTGACCAGGAGACTTTTTGATTTGAAAAAGATATATTCATTTTTAAAGTTTGCACCCAAAGGTTGGAAGGATAAAAAGTGAAATAACTGAAAATCTAAAATGCTTGGAATTGAAGAAAGTTTGTGGTTGTTTGAACATCTGAAAATGTTTTGCAAGAGCTCTGGAATCTCTTCTACTCAGGCAATTTTGGAGAGTTACCCAACAAAAAGTAGTTATCCGATGTTGGGTAACAATCCAAAGTTGCCTGAGTAGTTATAGTTGCAGTAAGTTTATTTTAACGGTTACTATCTGGTCAAATTTTCTTAACACGATTGAATTTTTCTTCAATTATGAACTGAAAATTCTCAGAGCCGCCGTGGAGATCCAACAACACATAAGTCCGGAAATCGCTGATGAATCGAAAGAAGTATTCGTCGGAAAAATGCAGATTCATCTTCTCACTTCGCACCGCCCATCTCCATCATCGCGTCGTGAATCAGTATGCGCTGAGAACAATGACATCAAGATTTTGGAAGTTTCCGATGACTTCTTGTCCTAAACATTGTGCCTTTATCAACATCGGGTTGTTCAGTTTTTGTTTCGTTTCTCATTCCCTTCACCCCTGTTAGTTTTTGTCGGATAGTTTTTCTTAATCTTAAAAGTCTTTGTCTTTCGGTTTTGTATATTCGAAAAAGGTTAAATGAATAATTGATTTATTTATATTCGAGGAAAGATATTATGCAGTCATTCCGCAGAGGAATCCAGCTTGAGGGAGATCGCAGCTGAAACTTTATGAATCATACACATCTCATTTTTCCACTCACTCTTTATCATCGATGTAACCTGCGTTATCATGAACATTCATAGCAGCACAATCCTCCGGAGCTCCATTGCTTATGATACCATTGGGTGCACCGACTGCAGGATCCCATTGGGTGAATAGAAATGTTCCAAAAGTCAATTGATCATCCCATTCAAACATCTGAAACGAATTATTTAAATACTTTGGTTAACCCAATAATTCCTTACGCCTTCCTCCTTTTTACATCCTGGTTCCTTCGTCAAATCAGATGCGCTCTTGTAACAGCGAGCCTTACGACGAGCTCCAACCCACATGTATCCAGGATTTTCCGTGATCAGCTTCTTTGCTTTCACTAAAAATCACTTAGAGTTTTTTATTCAAACTTTGGTGTTCTGTTTTATTCAAACTTTGGTGTTCTCACTTTTCAACCAAGCCTGTTCATCAACGTTTTGAACTCCATGAATTCTGGAATTATGCTGACGGCGACAAATATTCTGAGCTTCAAGGTACGTTGCGTTCTGATGGAAAATACGAAGACATATACGATGTGTTGGAGGACGAGTGAACGTCTTCCAACCTGGTGGACACTTTCCTTTCCCTGTAAAAGTAGTCCATTTGCAAAGTCATTTTTATTCGATCTTACAAAGATCGCATTTTGCGGTGTTATCCGCAAAATTACAGTTGAATAGAGTCACAAAGACGACGAACACAAAAATGAAGTTGACCATTTTCTGCTGTAGTACATATTGTAGAAGAAATCTGTTTATATATGGTATGAATGAGAGATATAAAATAATTTATTACTGTTGTATGAGTACTCAAAGGAGAACAGAGTTATTGTAGTTTTATGATTTACCACGTAGCTTTGACATGATTTCTGATCTTATAAGTTTTCAAAAAATTAAATTTTAAAAATTAGCTTCCTGATAGTGAGCAAAACACCTTTGTTCAACCTGAATACAACAAACAAAATGAGCATCAACATTTCATGAATATTTGTCATTATCTATGAATGATAACAGAAGTAGTTTGATCGAAAGACTCATAAGAGGAAAATTATTATCGTCATCAATGATTTAAAGGTTGGAATCGATGTTTTTGTTTCCGAAATTTGCATCATTCGATTAGTTTCTTGACATTTAAAAATACTTTATAAGGGTTAAACTGAAATAAAATCATCACTGATAACTTTCCTCATTCTCTTTTTTCTATCGAACAATGCCATCAATTTGGAGAAAAATCAAAGAATATTGGCAGTGGTTCCTTTGGGGGAAAACTCCATACAGTCAGATGAGTGAATCAATGAAGCAAGATGCCAGAAGTAGCTCAATTCTGAAGTCAAAATGCAATATTTTCTATTTCAGGAGATCTATACTGTAGACTATTTGTAATGGCAAATGCTCCCTACTTTGCGACTGTCTATGGTACTTTCATCTTCAGCATGTGAGCAAATTGTTATTTGTAAAATGCAACATGTGATATTTTCAGGACAGTCGCCACAAAAATAGGAGATTTTTTGATCAAGAGAGCAGAAAAAGGTAATATTTTATTCTGCTAATTAGTTGTAACTAATTCTTTCAGAAAGCTGTAAAAAAGCTATTAGCGGACTAACTGTTGGTGTATATATCACATTGCATGTGATAACAATGGGGGCTGGATTTATGTATGTAACGTTTCCTTATTACAAGTATCTTTTTAATTCTGCTCATTCATTTGGAAGTTATTTGATTCTCAAAATAAAACAGTAATCTTGTATCTCGGAATAAACCCTACAAAGCTACATTGCGTATTCATCAAAGTCCATCAGGCATAAAAAGGAAAGTATAAAAATGACACATTCTCTTATCATCTCCAGTTTTTTGGACATTTTGTAAAACAACTCTCACTGCTCTCTATTTTATTGTCATTTTTACATATTCAATATTTTCTAACTCTAAAATGGAAGAGGCATGGAAAGTTGTAAAAGAGCATTCTACACCTATTCTCTTACGACCTTTCAAGTTTCGAGACATGAACAAGGAGCAGAAAAATGAAGCACTCAGTGAGTTGAAAGAATATGACATGTAATTTTATGGATTTATTCAGGAGATACGATTGCTCGAGTCGTCTTCATCTCTATTATACCGTACATTCTCACAATGATAATTTCATTTGGAATTGCAGTGTAAGTATTTGTTGTTATTTGAAGATGTCACAAATAAATTTTCCAGATCCTCTATGATTCTTCTTAACGAACTTATTGCAAAGTTGCTCCGATCCTATGGTAATATTCGGACACTTTAGATAGAATTTATGAATTCATTATTTCAGAATCGTATAAATTTCTTAGACGAAGTACTGTAGTTCTCAGTGGATCGACCATTCTCGGATCGTGTCTTCTGTTCTCACTTCTTCACATCGTCCCATCATTCTATCATTTTATTGGGTCACTTATTGGTTTTGTATAAAATTTTAGGAAATTCCAGACCAATTCACATTCATCACTTGCTGTACAATACTTGCTATTGTATGAGTACTGTACATAACCTTAGTTTTCCTATTGTGCATCATTAAATTAGTTTCAGGATTCACTCTATTTCGAGTCATGAAATTAATACGATTCATTCATAAGTTATTAAATAAATTATTTGTCATTCAAAATTACCCGAATATTGTAAATTACAGTAACAACGAAATGAAAGATCAGAAATCACAAGTATCACTTTAGCTCATTGAGCTTCTCGAAATATGTTTCAATGCCACGTCGAACTTCGTTTAGATTGATGTCCATCATGTGAGCGTAGAGACAGAATGCAATGATCACCAGGAGAATGGCACGATGAACCTTGCGACCCCATTGAGACTTTTTGACGACTGGAGCCAACCAGAGAGTCGAATACAATTGAATTGGTCCAAAGACGAGAGCAAAGGCTGTGGCAACGAAACAAATGACGTTGAATGGCATTGAGAAGTCAGGTACAGGAAGGAGAACAAGAATGGAATTGGAGTGGATCGAGTACGAAGATGCACTCTTTTGCACGAAAACACTTGCAGCAGGAATGTGCATACCGTGATTGGCATCCGGTGGATACTGCTCGAGTCTGAAAACTACAATGTTATTAGTTTTGAAGCGATAATCATACCTTAGGAGCTGTTTGTCAAATGGAATCACAAGTTCGCATGTCTGTCCAGCAGATAGTTTGAGTTTATACTGAAGAAGGGTTGGCGCTTCCAATCCTTTACTATTTTTGAAGATTTTCTCAATATTCGGGACACCTTCCTTATCACATCTCCAAAGAATTCGACTGTATCTCAAGTGAACGTAATATGGAATGATTTGTGTCAATTGAATTTCCGAAGGCGATTCATCGTTAGTGATATGAATAGTCAACACTCCGTTTTTCTGTTCAAATCCACCTTGTGACGACCACGCCTTCACTGTGGATACTTTTTGAGCGACCTCCGTGACAGGAATGTAAACTTCGAATGGTTCTGAGCCACTAATTGATGTTAGATTATTGATATCAGTTGAAGTGATTGCTCCAGAAGGACCGATAACATGCACTTGGCTACTTCGAGCAATTTTGCATTGCGATCCGAGTCTCCTATCGAAGACATCAGCAAACGACCAATGACGTTGGTTTTTCTGGGGTGGATTTCGCATAACCACAGTGACGCCAACTTCCATTTTTGCTTCACATTGACTCTCTTTGCATGTCTGCTCGATTACAAGATGAGATGCATGATAGACGGAGTGGTACAGCTTAGAAGGGTGTAGGAGAGTGCTTAATCCATTCTGAAATCAAAAACATAATATGTGGTTCTATAGAGTGTACACTACCTCTTTACAAGCCAAAAGTTTTCGTAGTCTAGTCAAATTTTCCGTGCAGGTTGTTTCTCCACTTAATAATCCATATCGTTTGTACAGATTACGTTTGGTTCTGTGATTTTCTAGCACAACGAACTCGGGAGCAGTAATAACTTTGATGTGAGAAATAGAAGTGCAGAGTACTCCATTCAGTGCTTCGACGAGAAATTTCATTCTTTCATCGGCATCTGCTTCATCGGTAGCCTCGAATTCAGCGTAAACTTGAGCTCCAGATGGAGATGACGGCTGAGGTGGAAGTCCCCACTCATCAAGATTCCATCTTCCATGTGACATTGTAACCGTCAATTTATAAATTGAGTACCGATTGAGAAGCTCTTGAACAATTCTTGGAAATGATAGAAAGTCGCTCATTTCTGAAATTCAGACTATTTTCGAAATTCAAATTTAGTGTATGACGGAACCTGTTTTTGGATTGAAACTTCTTTCAGAGTTGAATC
This sequence comes from Caenorhabditis zanzibari, assembly GCA_963966625.1. Lineage (NCBI taxonomy): Eukaryota > Metazoa > Nematoda > Chromadorea > Rhabditida > Rhabditidae > Caenorhabditis > Caenorhabditis zanzibari. Next base: position 10,784,666 of record OZ016472.1, on the reverse strand, counting down.
GAAACTCGACGCGTAACTCATTATTTCGCACTGGTGCTAACGTAACTTTCTCATCAAAGTGCTCAGACAGCCCGTGAGATAATGACACAATTACCAGTAGATACCCTATTAGTTCCCGCATGTCTATAAATGGGCATCATTACGCATTTTCGAGATGTAATATTGTTAGATAGACAGAAAACGAAATGCACGTGGTGTTAGAAAATTTGAAACTAGTAAAAAACATTGACAATGGATTTGAAGTGTTTATAGAACTGTTGCATTCAAGCAGAAAGAGATCTAGGTCTTTGGCGAATTCAAAAACAAAAGGCAGAAATGAAAGCAGAATACATACTAAAAAGGCTAAAAATTAAGAGAAAATACACTCGTTTCATCATAAGCAGGTACATAGAATTGAATGGAAAACTGGAGAAAAAGACGGGGATGATTGTATTGGAAGCAATGAATTGATATTCAATTCATGAATCGATTTGGATAAAAAAGAAGTCCTTCGATGGAATCGTCACGGCAAACCAAACCCGCTTCTTCGGCAGCTAGTAATCTGAAAATTCCATAGATTAATATAATAGACACAATGACAGAAAACCCACCTTTCTCTTGCTAAAATTACAGTGATTCCTAATGACTCAGCTAGATCGTTGGCTGACGCTCTCTCAAGCTTCGCTACGAATTCCAACGTCTGTGCAACAGTACTCTCCATTGACGCAGACTTTAATTGAACGACTAGCACTCCAGATGGAAATCGGTGCAATTCCAGCGGAGAGTTGATGCGATTCAGTGCTCCGCAAGCATTCATAACGTCTTCTGGTGATAATAATTCCATTCCTCTAGCTCGATTAATTCGACAATAAACTTCTGGTAAGGCACACATTCCTCCGTTTTCCTTGATATGTTGATAAAGAACGTCTGTGATTTCTTTAGCAAGACTTTGGAAGTATTCTGAGTCAGATCCGACGAAAGTTGATTTAGTGACTGGGTCAGAGACACCAAGGGATAGCAGATACGATTTGAATGCAATCGTCTCATCTTCACTAATTTCCCCTTTCCGTGATCTAACTTTTTCCGAAATACTCTTAGAAATGGCAACCATCTCTCTTGCAGTTTCCATCAGTTTCGACATGTCATCAAATGCTTGTGTAATTGTTTCATGCGTTTTCTGATGATTCTCCGCCAGTCTTCTTTCTATTCCAGAGATTCCGACCGATCGAAGATTGCTGCTAGCGCGAGACTGATTAAAAATAGTTTTTAAAGTTAGTGACCTTTTCCAAAAACCTACGCCACTTGAGCTGGATCCCGAACTGGATCGCTGCCATGTTTTCCTTCGAACAGCATCCTCATATTTTTTGAAAAACTGTAAAACTTCTATGGACTCTCAAATGCCTTCAGTAGAAACTCACATCATCCTCTCCTCCATGACGGAATACTAATCGGATAGTATCAAACTGGCTAGAATTGACTGGTCCAACACTTCCCGGTTTAGGCTTTTCCAATCTCACAACAATCTTCCCTCCTTTACTGAACATCGACTTGTGATGCTTCTCCATCGAAATGACTAACGAGTGATGAAGAACTAATCGACGGTCAGGATCCGACGAATCAGCCCAGATGATACGCTGCATCGTCAGCGAGGCTGTTCCTTGCTCGAATTGAGTCTGAAAATTATTTGTCTGTTGATGACGGTACCGTGAAATGCATTACTTACCTGTTTTAAATCACCCTCGTAGATACCGACATGACCCGCTTGGCAGAGTAGTTCTTCTGTGCTTTCTCCAGGTGTGTACCATGATAATCGGTTCATTGTCGTCCCCTTAAACAAGCACAAAATCAATATGATTGAACGAGTGAGCGTCGATAAAGAAAAATGACGTGTTTCAACACCGCAGCGCACTACGACCAAAACGAGAATGATGCTTCCTCCGACGGGGCGCGCTTGTACGACAATTACCAATCGGTACTTGAGAAAAACGTCCCACTGAATTGTGATTATATAAACTAAAACTATGCTTTTTCGAAAGAATGCCTAAAAGTTTAAGAGTTCGGCGTAGGGAGAACCGTTGGCTACACAAGAGGATCAATAAGAAAAGGAAGTGGGTGAAATGAGAAAGAGGAATGGTGGGTAAGAAGAGTAGAAAAAAAATGAATTCAAACTTTTAGTTTGAAGCAAAATAGCTGACGAGAAGCGGTGGCAGCGGCTGTTGCGGCAGCTCAGAAGAGAAGAAAAGTGTCTCGGTCTCTCCAATTCATGCGTTCTTCGACGGTCCCCTAGGCTTGCAGCACATACTCAACGACAAAAAAACGAGGGAAATTGATTTAGGTGGCACAATGACATGAAAGAGGAGCACATACACACATGAAGAGAAGAGATGGGTGGAAAGGACCATTGGAAGAGAAGGAAAGGTGGAGGAGGAGGGTGGAGAGAAGAAAGATAAAGAAAAGTTGGAGAAACTGGGACCTCGAAGGAAGCGAAAATAGGGCTCTTCACTCTGAGACGGCTCCTCCAACTCTTTCCTTTTCACTTCACTTGAATTGAAAGTGAAACGAGAAAAAAGACGCAGATGGTGGTAGACACAGGACTGAGCGCTCTTTGTGCACTTGAAAACTTCGAAAACAATTTGAACAGGATTAAGTGACGTAATCAAGTTTATATAGCACAATCTGTTGAAGAAAATTGAATGTTAAAAAATTTTAAAACTAGCTCTGTGCAGCAGCAGCGAGAGCTTTTGCCTTCCACTCGTCTTTCTGATCTTTGCTAAGAGCACGGAAAGTCTGAATACAATACTTCGAGAAATCTGCTTCTTCGCCATCAAATTCGAACTTCAAATTGCTCTTCGTTTCCGCTAGCCACATTTCGTATGGACTGACACTGAAATAAAGCAATCAAAGAAGAACGATTGTAAACAACGATACCTTTTCTTTACGGGTTCTTCCATGCTACTCTGAGATTCCAAGACATTTTCTTTAGAAGTTCCTTCCATATCTATCACATTTACTTTCTTAGATTTGACCTGCTTCTTCTCATCCGTTGAAGTAACGTTTGACCCGAACGTCAACTTGGCTTGTTTTCGTGCTGTAGGGTTCGAGCTCACAGTAGGGGGTTCAATCTCCCGAGTCCGTTTTCGCTGATCTGTAGGAGCTGTTTCAAGTTGATCGAAGATGGACGACGATTGAGATGCGGAATCATTCTTAATCGGTTTTTCCGAATCCTTGGCGAAGGGATTTTTAGCTAGCCTCTCTAATGGTTGAACTGGCTGTGATGACATGGAAATATCCAGGTTCGAATTATAACGGGAAGAAATTTCATCCTGATAGTCGTCGTAAATTTTCTCATTTCTTTCGTTTTCCTCAACTGGACTAGGCGCTCTGCGTCCTTTTCGTGCAGTCAAAGTGATTCTCTTTGTGGGACGAATTTCATCCTCTTCATTTTTGTGACCATCGACACCCTCCGTCATCAGTCGACCGATTTCCGCAACTTTTTCGGCCAGAGCCAATTTTTTAGACTTGCTTGCATAGTTGCACAAACTTTGAATAGTTTTTGCCGAATTAGAGGATACAAGTGATGCAACCTCCGCTGCTTGACCATCTGAGTTGGTTTTCGTGAGCCAAGCGAAGAGCTTTACAATGGTCGCAGTTAACTTCCTTCCTTCATCAGAACTTCTAGCATCGTCTTGTTCCAAAATAGCATCGGCAAGTGAAAGCTCATTGAGGAATAAATTGTGCTCCATTTCGGCTTTGAAGCTTTCCGGTTGACAGAAGGGAATTTTCCACTCGGTTGTAGTTGGAGCATTGATTCCATTGGCAATGGGATAACGGGAACCACGACAATAAATGTATCGGAACTCTTTTGATGTGAGAGAAACTGGGAAGATTCCGTCGGATGGGGCACGAAGTACAGATGAACCTTGGAAAATTGGAACCCACAAGCCCGGGGCAGAGATGACGTGAACGTTATAAGCAGAATCCATAACAGCCAGTTTTCCTTGACCTGAGTATCCAAGCCAGTCAATCTGCTCTCCAGTCTCGACGGGTACATCAATTCGAGAAATTGCTCCACTGGTTCCATGAGCTCTAGACTCTCGGTACCAACTCTTCTGATCCAAGGAGTATTCAAAAACTTCAAATCTCCATTGTGGAGTTTTCTTTTGTTCGTAGAATTCAGATCCAGCCACCGAGACGATAGCAATTCGATTCTCGAAACAAGCGGCGGTTAAAATCGGAGATGTATGTGTGAAAATTTGCCTTTGCATGCCACCGATTGTGAAGACTCTGATATTCCGCTTTTTCGTGAGCACAACGACTTGAGTAGTGGAGCAGAGAACATCAAGACATCCATCTCCACGTGGCAGAGTCATAGACCATCTTTGACTATCGAAAGCCTGAATCGGTATGACGTGAAGAACACTAGTTCCTTTCTTCTCTTTGATGACTCCATCTGTTTCAAGATCATCCATTTCATCAGAAGCCTTGTCAAGCTCTTTCTCCTTTTTACGGCATTCTATGCTTGCCAAAGCCACGACTTTGAACGATACGTCAGCGAGTTCATAGTTTATGTCAAAGTTGTCAATATGAATATCGCCATGAATGCTCTTGTCATGAAACTCGATCTGAAAAAAAAACAATTTTAATAAAAAGGCAACAGATTCAACCGTTCAAATAACTTACATCAATCGTGGACACTTTGTTTGTTTCATTAACATAACTTCGCACGATTCCAAAGCGATTGTATTTTAAAAATCGCTGTGTTGCCTCTGGATCCGCCGGTGAACTATTGCAAACAAAACGTTCAGGAATCAGAACTTTTCTGGCAACTGGCGGATCGGCATACGTTTGCTGAAGAGGTGCACTGGGGTTCCCTGAAGCATCATCCGGGCGTATTTCCTCTGGTTCTCCAAGTTGAAAACCAAACTCCTCGAGTCCTCCAATATCTTGATTTCCGTAATTGAACTGCCGCTTGATTTCGCCGATATCAGAAGACACTGGAAACAGATAAAATGAAGAGAAATCTAGAAATCATGCAGCTTACTACGCGTTTCTTCATCGTCATGCTCCATAGCTTCATCGTCGAATAAAGGATCTTTCTTAACTGTCGTTCTGTTCAAGATGATAGAATCATCATCGCTATCACCAGCTGTAATATCATCCTCCAATTTTCCATTTGAGTTACCAGCAGCATCATCTGACGAGTTGAACATGCAAATACCCCGCTATAAACATTTCAAATAGTCTCTTTATGTTCATGCAAACTTACATTTGAATCTGCGATTATCAGCTGACGTGGTGAGAAAGGAGAAAACTCAATAGACGTGATGATAGTGACACCTGGAGCGTTTCTCTTGAATCGCTGATGAGCAAGGAGATCTCTGTAATGGTTTTAGTAGTCACAGAAATCGAAAGGAAAATCAATTACAAACTATCACAGTCCCATATTGCGATGTGATTATCCATAGTAGAAGCGGCAAGATATTTTCCACACAGAGAAACAACAGACACGGAGAAAACTGTTAATACTTCGCCTTCAATTCTATAGCCTCCTGCTTCTTTCCATTCGCCTCTTTGGAAGGACTTCACACAACCTTTCGAAGGGACAAATAGCCAGGTACCGTCTTTGGACCAGGAGAGTTGAACTCGAGCTTTTGAGACACTGGAAAAATAATTACTGATATATTCAAAAGGGAATAGGCTCTCTTACTCGATTATTTCAAATTTCGGAAAAACATTTGATAGGGTGTGAACGATAGAGAAGGAATCAACGTCGATAATGGTAACATTTCCGTCCACCGTAGAAACCGCAATGTATTGATTTCGTGGATCCAGTTTAACGCACAAGACTTCAGCTTCGAGAGTACGCGTTTTCAACTCTGCATCAGGATCTTTTAAACTAGTACATTTAACTGCATAGTCGCTGGATCCTCCCACAACATTATCTTCATTTGCATCCACGGTTGTGACATCCATTTGGAACTCAAGAGGGCCGGAGATTTCTTCTTCATCAAAGTTTCCGTTTTTCGTTCGGCCAACTAACCGCTGTTCTGATCCCATAATGAAATCTACCTTCCTATACCCGAAACAGATATTCTCTCCATACCAAGCGATAGATGAAGTTGTTGCATCTGCAATCTCGACAACTGTGGGTTTCTCGTCAGACAGCAACGACTTTTTGTCGAACTTCAGCACGTTTCTCTCCGCATCACAAACATAAATCTGAAAAAAAAGCGTCTTCAAATTATAGTTTGTTGGTCGCTCACGAATTCTTGGTTGGCTCCAGAGGAATCGATGCATATTTTTTGAATGCCGATGTTTTCCAGATTTTTGATGTTAGTGAAGCTCATCTGAAAAGTTTCAAAAGATTATCCTCGATTCAAAAAAATCGCACGGAAAAATCGACTCGATTTGAATTTCACTTTTCGCGCCTTTTTCAGATCAAATATCTGCTGTTCAAAAATGTGCTCTTTTCCGGGCTCTTTGATGAAATTCCGGATACTTTTTTACACAAAATTCTTCAGAGATACATTCCAAAGCACGGACGACTGAAAATTTCAACAAGATTCATCGGAGAGCCCGGAAAAGAGCACATTTTTGATCGGCCGATATTTGATCTGAAAAAGGCGCGAAAAGTGAAATTCAAATCGAGTCGATTTTTCCGTGCGATTTTTTTGAATCGAGGATAGAACAAACTGTTTCGCTGATTGCTTGCAAGTTTTGCAAAATTTTGGAGTTTTGCAAGCTTTTTGGAAGCAATAAAAAACAATTTGAAAACGTATTTTTGGCGCCGAATGCGGTAAAATACAGCGCTGCAACTGTGGACAACAGAACTGTGCGTAACACCCCTATGTTTTGCACACTGGCTGCCTGCCAGGGGCACACACGCAGCGCTTCCAGTTGATTTTTTCGTCGACGAACAGCACTCTTTTCAAGCGCCTCTGCTTTGAGCGTCGCTTCACTAGATTCCCCGACTCGTTGGTGACATCATGACCGGAGTGAGTTTATTTTAATTTTTAGAAAAAAAAAATGTGATTCGACTCGAAAAAATACCGAATTGCTCAGATTTTTATCGAAAAAATGTTTAGGCCAAAAGATTGATTGATTTTTGCAATTTGTTGTAAGAAAAACGTAGATAATTTTTTTTCAGAAGCTGTATGGAAACAAAGACAACTTCAGAACCCAAAAGGTTCTGATTGCTGCCAAGCTTGCTAATAAGACCGTCACTCTTGCCGGAGACGCCGCTCCAGCTGACAAATTCCCACTTGGAGTTGTAAGTATTAATTTATTCAGATGTCAGTATTTTCATGACAATGGAACTATCAAAATTCAGAATTTCAGACTCCAGCCTTCGAGGGTGATGCTCTTCTCTTCGGAGCTGAGTCTATCGGACTTCACCTGACCGGAACCACCGCCAACGCCGAAACCGTCCAATGGCTCCAATTCGCCGAAGGATATCTCCTCCCAGCCGTTCTCGGATACGTTCTTCCATCCGTGTCAGCTGCTAATTTCGATAAGAAGACCGTCGAGCAATACAAGAACGAACTCAACGGACAACTTCAAGTCCTTGACCGTGTTCTTGTTAAGAAGACTTACTTGGTTGGAGAGCGTCTCTCTCTCGCTGACGTTTCCGTTGCTCTTGATCTCCTTCCAGCTTTCCAAGTAAGTTTCATCAGAAGAAAACCGAGCAAATGTTTTTTTTTTTTCAGTACGTTCTCGATGCTAGTGCCAGAAAATCCATCGTCAACGTCACTCGTTGGTTCAGAACTGTTGTAAGCCAGCCAGCCGTCAAAGACGTTCTCGGAGAGGTCGCTCTCGCCACTTCCGTTGCTCAATTCAACCGTAAGATTTTAAATCAGTTGTACTTGAAGTTTCCACTGCGAAGTCAGCAGGCTAACCAATCGGATAGCAGGCGTTACAGTGGTGGAAGACCAAGAATAATGCATCCCGGTTTTCGTAAGAAACAGTTCTTGTTTCTACTCTTTTCGGCGCGTTTTTCATGGGACTGAGAGTTGGAGATTAAGCACTGGTCGTTTACAGGATTTTCCTGCAGTCAATTCTTAATGACCTTAGTTTTTGTCCCACACAATTATAGCTGAAGCTTCTGAATTGACACTTTCGAGTATGGGAGATATTGAAAATTTTGTTTGCAGAAGCCAAGTTCAACGAGCTGAGCGCAAAGGTTGCCAAGTCTGCCCCAAAGGCCGAGAAGCCAAAGAAGGAGGCCAAGCCAGCTGCCGCCGCTGCTCCAGCTGACGATGATGAGCCAAAGGAGGAGAAATCCAAGGATCCATTCGCAGATATGCCAAAGGGAACATTCGTCTTGGACAACTTCAAGAGATCGTACTCCAACGAAGACACTGCTACCAAGGCTATTCCACACTTCTGGGAGAACTTCGATACTGATAACTGGTCTATCTGGAAGTGCGAGTACAAGTATCCAGAAGATCTCACTCTTGCTTTCATGAGCTGCAATCTCATCAACGGAATGTACCAAAGATTGGAGAAGCTGAAGAAGAACGCTTTCGCCTCAATGATCCTTTTCGGAACAGACAACAACTCTACCATTTCCGGAATCTGGGTGTGGAAGGGAGATAAGCTCGCTTTCGAACTCAGCCCAGACTGGCAGGTATGTAGCATTCTCAGAGGCAGTGCTGACCGAAGAGTAGTCATTTGTACATGTGTGACATATGTATAGAGTTACACTTTTCGAATATCAGGGCTTCTTCTCGTTGGAGTTGTTTAATCTGTGAGCAATTACCTCTATTCTGAAAGCAACAATTTACAGGTTGACTACGAATCCTACACCTGGACCAAGCTCGACCCCAAGTCCGAGGCCACCAAGAAGGAAGTCAATGAGTACCTTCTCTGGGAAGGAGATTTCGGTGGAAAGAAGTTCAACCAAGGAAAGATCTTCAAGTAAACTGGTGTTACCATACAGACCGGTGTATTTGTCATTTATTCCTGTTGTTTACTCTTGAGTCGGAAAGAATAAATTGTTTTCTATTGTTTATGAAAGATCCGGTATCGCTTAAATAAATTATGACTTATGTAACACCTTTATCAAACATGTCAGTTCCTAATAGAAAAAAAAGTGAAATCAAAAACTCGACATCAGACTAGTTTCTTGTCTCTGTTGCGCTGGCAGGCTGTCGTGGCGGTAGCCTTCAAAATATTCAGAGTTGGCGTGTTCCACGAAACACGACTTGATATCATCAAAATGTTGCACGCACTGCAAATGTGCAATTGACAAGTCATTGACATCCTTGTCTTGGCTCTGAAAGTGATAACATTAAAAAGAACGATTACAGAGTTAATTTCTAACCTGATCACAGAACGAATGACATTGTGAAGGTACTAATGATTTGGAACAGCAGTCAGTATGATTAGTTCCTCGGGCTGCACAGAAGTGAATTTTACGAATTGCCGTCACGGGACAAGTGGATTGTTGCAAAAGAACCGCACTGACTTCTTCGGAAGAGTATGTGGAATAGGAACAAAGATCTGTGCATGAGCTGGGAACTTCAAGTAGAGAGCAACAAGTAGCAAAGTGTTCATCCGGAGTCTAAATTGGAAAATGTAAACTAGAAAAAATAATGAATCTCACAGTGCTTTCTCTCAAGTCAGGAGGTCTTGAGGATTCATCTCGGAACGTCTTCGTTCCAGCAGCAGCAGCTCGTGCAACACATCCTCCACGCATACACATGAAACCAGCACCACACGGACAACCGATCGATTGAATCTAAAATCTTATAATCAACAAATATCGAGTTGGACCTGGGACTGTACAATTGGAGGCTGAAGGCATAATCCGAATAGACAAGCTGAACCACATCCACCGAATCCTCCAAGGCATCCCAAAGAAATACACTTTAAAAAACTACTCATTATTAATTAATAGGATTCGTTATTACCTGACTAGAAATATCAACTAAAACAGTTAGAATATAGAAGAATTTGAGAAAAAAGCAAGAACAAGAGTCTATCCTCATGATTGTTGCCCTCAAGTGACCACAATGAAAGATTTCTGAAGAAGGTTTAGTTCATTCCAATATAAAACTTGAAACTTGACGAAACCAGTTACATTTCAGACTACATCCCGATGTTTGTCGAACCGACGCATCCGAAAGGCTAAATAAGAGCTAAATATAAATATTGAATGTGTCCGTTTTGTATTTGTTCGTTGTCTGCCACTGCACTGTTCGTCTTTTTTTGCATACAAAAAAGAAAAGAGAATGAAGAAAATGAGGTCTAGTACTTTGTTCTTAAACGAAGATTCACAGAAACTAACAAATGCTTTTCTTCTCTCTTTCATCAACATCATCAGCATATAAACACGTGTCATATAATTTAAAGTGCACAATTCATCGACTCGCTGTTGAGTTGAGACAGACGAATGTACCGCCCGACGAGTGAGGTGTGAAGCCATCGCAGCATGAAGCTCGTGGAAACTTGCACACTGCCAGATTACAGTACTCCTTCGTGTATGCAGTACTGGAAATTCGAAAGAAAGTTTATTATACACTGGAGAAGAGCACTCACCCTGTACATGTACACGTCTCTAATGGTTTATTGCAAGTTCTGAATCGTTGTGTCGTACCACATGATCCACATGTATCTGTACAAGCTGACCAATCTTGCCAATCATTCCAAGTCGCGGTTGAACAATCTGCTGCCACGGGTGCTGTCGTTGTTGTCTGAAAAAAAACCTTTATTTTTTCAATAAATTATTATTTTTTGTAACTTTAGAAAAGGTAACTACCTCATCAGATATACTAGTTACATTTAGTCCTGTTATTAACTTTTTCGTACTTCCCGGAATATCTACTAACACAGTCGCACTACTATTGGATATAATCAATAAAGCGGTCTGAAGAGCGACAGGAGAATATGACATTTCTATGTTATCAAATCATCTTCAATAGAGATGTGATCTAGTGACCTCGTTCTGATCGTTCGTATACTTACGGGTGCAATTGTTGCCAGTGTTGTGGTTGTGGTTGGAGTTGTAGTTGTAGCAGGAGCAACGGTTCCGCAGCTCAATGTAGTGATGACTGTTCCAGTTGGAGTGACCCATTGTGAGTTTGAATTACAAGTGAGTATCATGAATGTGGATCCGACTCCAGAAGAGACTTGATTGCTGTTTGAATCGAGAAGAGCGGCAGTTTGAGTGGAGACAGGGGATGCACAAGTAACGTCAGCAGTCATTACAGTTCCAGATGTTTTAGTATCAACAGTCATGAATCCACTCGTGTATCCAGGAGTTGAGACGGCTGTGAAGAAACCAGTGTTACAGCTGGCAGCTGGTCCACTAGAGCTCTGTGTTGTTGAAGAAGGAGCGAGGGTGGTGATTGGAGCAGGAGATGTAGATGTTGCACCAACTACAGAAGTAATCATACAAGCAACTCCGTCAATTTCCACTCCATTTCGTTGCCAAATATTGGATGGAGAACACGCCATTGAAGTGGCTACTTGACCATACATAGCTGATAAAGATTGTCCGTTGGCATTGAAGAAGATGGTGGCATTTTGATTCGTCTGAAAATTATGGTTTCTGGATTGTTTATAAATAGGTTTAGTACATTTTCTCCTCTACACTTGATCACCACAATTCTACATTTGCTCGACTGGTCCACAGTATGACTGAGAAGAAGTTGTCCGTTTGTTGCTCCATTGACAACGAGTTGAGAAGATGTCAGAGCAATTGCTTGCATATTCAAGCATAACTGACATGCTCCACTCGGCGTTGTGGTTGTTGCAATGGTGGTAGTTGTTGTAGGAACAGCTGAAATATAATTGGGTTATTTAAGAATGTCTTTTGAAATATTATACCAAGTTCTCCACACTTCAACGTGTCCACTACTGTACCCGGCGCAGCAGATGTTCCAGTTGTCGATGCACTGATTGCAGATATCACCCATTGAGAGTTGGAATTGCATGTGAGTGTCATGTTGATCAATCCATTGCTAGATTGACCAAGAACACTTCCATCGCCGTTGGTTAGCACTGATGTACCAGAGTTCTGTAATTTTAAACAAATTAAGTCGAAAGTTCGATCTAAATTACATCTGGAGCAGCACAAGATAGAGTTGTCGATAATCCACCATTGACGATCTTCGTATCCAAAACCAAATATGCTCCTGCATCTCCTTCAATGAGAGGATTGACAAGACTTGATCTACTACAAGCCAATCCAGTATCTCCTGGTACAATGTATGCAGTCGTCGTGAGAGAAATGGGTGCAGTGGTTGTTGTGAGAGCTCTATCGGCCACTTTACATGATGCGTATCCAACAGAACTACCGTACCAATCCCAAGTAGAAGAACTTGTGCACGTGAGTACAGTTGATGTGATTCCTTGGTTACTCATTGTCTGTGATCCTCCATTGAATAGAATTGTGGAGTTTTCAGATGCTGAACTTCCAGCACAGGACAGATAGACGACACGGCATGCAGTTGCAGTTGTAACATGGTCCAGAATGAATTGTCCGTTTCGTTCACCTGCATCAAGTTGGCTAGATAGAAGTCCGATGGCTGGGAGGTTTGGACAGAGCTGACATCCCGCTGCAACAGTTGCTGGAACCAAAGTAGTCGATGGAGCTACGGCAACAACACATGCTATACTGGTGATGACTGTTCCAATAGGAATACCAGTTCCACTCGTTGAGGAAACAACCCATTGAGATGCAGAATTACAAGTCATTGTCATGTTGGTAGTAGGACTTCCAGATGTTGAAATGGCTCCAGAAGAACTGAGAAGCATTGATTCAGATATTCCAGTAGGGGCTGCACAACTCATAACAACTTGGAGAGATGTTTCAGTTGAGATTGTATTCATCGACAAGTATCCGGCATTGTATCCACTTGGAATAGTCAGCATCACATTTCGTGCACAGTTCGTGCTTGGCAGAGATCCAGCAGAAGTCGTCGGAGTTGTTGGAATTGTTGTAGTGATAGGAACTGTGGATCCAGGAGGAGTGACAACAATACATGCAACTGTTTGAACTGCGATTCCGTTTCTCATCCATTGTCCACTTGAACTGCATGTCATTGTCAACTCAATTTGTCCAGTTCCACTCATTGTTCTTGATCCTCCGTTGAATGAAATCGTGGTGTTATCAGTTGTTGAGCTTCCATAGCAAGTGATTGTCACTTCTCGAGCCATTGCAGTTGTATCGATGAAATGATCCAAGATCAACTGACCATTTGATTCGTTGGCTTCAAGTTCAGCTGCACTCAACGGAGCAGCAATCAGATTTGGACAATTGAGTGCTTGAGATGAGACTGTGGTGGTGGCTACTGTAGTTGTTGCATACTGTCTTCCACATGACAAAGAAGAGAAGACACTTCCAGTCGATGTCTGCCATGTGCTCAAAGAATTGCAAGTGAATGTCATATTGACAATGTTGGTTCCACTTGACAATATTGTTCCAGAAGCAATCCAAGCAACTGTGTCAGTGGTTGTAACTCCTTCACAAGTAGCTACGGCAGTCATACAAGAAGCAGAGTCATCGATTGAGATAGTTGAGAATCCATTCATGAATGGATAGAAGGCGTACAACGATGTCATAGGTAGAAAACTGCAAGATTGACAAGCAGTCGATCCTGTTCCTGCTTGTCTCTTCCTTCGTTTCTTTCCAGATGTGGATGTTGTATCTGAAAACATGAATAGAACAAACGTTTTCTTATTCAAAACTTACTAGAGACCAAGCAAGAAGCTGTTGAGTATTGCTGACCATTATACATCCAAACTCCATTTGACGAGCATTGCATGTCTAACTCAACTTCACCGGAAGAACTGATTTGTTGATTATCCAAATAGAGTGATGCTGTTTCCGAGTCCATAGTTGTCATACAATCGATTGTTGCCTTTCTACAAGATGTTCCTCTGTCTTTGTAGTGGTTGATCACAATCATTCCATCGTAGTTCGATCCAGATCCCATTACTCTCGGTCGAACGTTACCACATGAGTTACACATTGCATTGGATGTTGTTGTTGTAGTTCGAGCAATCGTTGTTGAAACTGTGGTAGCTATTGCTGCGGCGGTTCGTTGACAGATAACAGATGACACGATTCCAAAGTTGGAGCTTGTCCATTGTCCTTGTGAATTGCAAGCGAAATCAGTGTAGTTCGCGGTTCCCATCGACATAACGGCGTAGTTTCCGTTGATAATAATGGCGATTGGTTCATCAGACTGAAATAATTCTATTTGAGTGCTTTCTTTATTTGAAAAACGTACTGTAACTCCTTGACACATCATTGTCACAACACTACAACCGAATGTGTTGATGGTTGTTGTCAATGTGGTGAAACCGTTTTGATAGCCACTTGTGCTTGAGACAGATTGTATCGGAAGGCGAGCACATTGAGAGCACAGGTCTGAAATTAGAAACATGAACAAACTGAGAAATCAAAGTTTTTACTGTTTGATGGATTGGTGACGGGTGCCAATGTGGTGACTGTAGTTGCAACTCCGGTTCCTGTAGAAATTAGGCATCCAACAGTGTTGATTGTGGAGGAGTCATAGGTCCAAACACCGGATGCATCGCAAATCAGATCAAAGTCATGACTTGCCATTCCAGTAGCAATCACATTGGAATTGAAGTAGAGCGTTGCATTTTCAGTGGAAACAGTTGGAGCACAAGTGACAGTTACAGTACGACAGCCAGTCATTGGATTGATAAAATGATCCATGATCACCATTCCATCATAACTGTTTGGTTGACTTCCAGCCATTGGAACTGCGACCATATTTTCACAGGAAGTACAGAGTCCAGATGGAGCCAGAGTGGTGATGGATGAGCGTGTTGTTGCTGCATTCTTGTGACCACATGCAAGTGATGTGATGACAGCTGAGGCTCTTCCAGTCCATTGTGATTGAGAATTGCAAGTTAGATTAGCACTTGTAGATCCGAAACCACTTGCATATGCCATTCCAGAAGAAAGAAGAGCAACGGCATCTGCTGTCTGAAACCATGATAGTGTTCATTACATTTCGATTTTAAAGCTCACAGTCATTCCTTGGCATTTGATGGACAAAATCGAGCATCCGAGAGAATCTGTCGATTGAACAACTGTAGTGAATCCGTTAAGATATGTTGACCCTGCTCCCACGGACACTATTGGTGCTTTTCCACATTGACTGCATGCTATTGCTGTATCGTCTTTTATTGTTGTTGTACTTGGTATTGGAGCAACAGTGACACCGTTTGTAGCTGTTGAAATGAGACAACTAACAGTCGAAACCGATGTCGATTCGTAAATCCAGTTTGCATTGGAATCACAAGTCAACGAGAACGAATGAGTTGCTGCTCCAGTGGCTACTACTGTTGATCCGAAGATGATTGTAGCATTTTCAGTATTCAATGTTGGTCCACAAGAAACATCAACTGCTCTACATCCGTTGGATTTTGTGTAGTGATTCAAGACAATCATTCCATCATAAGATCCGTCTGTTGGGTTGACTGCTTTAGCAAGTATGTTTGCACATTTTGAACATTGAGTCACAGTTGTGATCGTCGTTCGTGGAACAGTCGAAGTTCGTGTCGTGGATGTGGTTGGAGTGGATGTGGTCACTAAAATGCTTCGAGTAAACATGATTATCTTGATTTATAAACTTACAGTTGTATCTTCCACATGCTACACTGTCCACAACTGTTCCAGCGGTTGTCATCCACTCAGCTGCTGAGTTGCATTTGAATGAGAATGTGACAGATCCGACACCACTGATGAGAGAAGTTGTTGCGGCAAGAAGAGTGACTCTTTCAGTTGATGTTACTCCAGAACAAACGACTTTGACTATAGAGCAGGAGTTTTCAGTTGAGAATGTAATTGTGGTGATTCCATTCATCAGAGAGTTATCGATGGAGGATACTGCTCCAGCTGTGAGACGAGGACATTGAGCACACATTGCTAAAAGAGTTTAGCTATTTTAAGAAGTCTACAACAATAACCCACGAATTGAAGGATTTGGTGTCGTTGATGGAACCAGAATTGTAGTCGGTGGAGTTGCAGTACTGTCACTTGAGATGATGCAACTGACAGTATTGATTACAGATCCCATATATTTCCATTTTCCATCAGAAGAACAATTCAAACTGATTTCATGAATTCCAGGCCCAGAACTGACAGTTCCGATTGGATCGAATATCAAATCTGCATTCTCGGTACTAGTTGTTCCTTGGCAACTGATGTCAACTTTCTTGCATTTGGATACAGCGTCAACGTAGTTGTATAATACAATCATTCCATCATAGCTGTCAGTTTGGAGCAGAGCTTCAG
Source organism: Caenorhabditis zanzibari (assembly GCA_963966625.1). Taxonomy (NCBI): domain Eukaryota; kingdom Metazoa; phylum Nematoda; class Chromadorea; order Rhabditida; family Rhabditidae; genus Caenorhabditis; species Caenorhabditis zanzibari. Next base: position 10,768,408 of record OZ016472.1, on the reverse strand, counting down.
CTGATTCCATGTTGGAACATATACCACAAGAAGATGGCAGAGCAGTTGTAGTAACGACTTCTGAAATTCAAAATAAGTTAAATAATATGTGTCGATGCCAACCTGGGATATATCCACAAGAAATGCTCTCAACAGTCTGTAGTGCTTCAGTGACCCACATTCCAGCTGTATTACATGTCAGTGTCAGATTCGTATTCGCGCGATTGTTGGAAAGTGGAGAATCGGCATAGATCAAGTAGGCCTGATCGGTGCTGGAGACTCCGTAACAAGTCAGTTGGACAGACATGCAGTTCGAATATGAAGTGATCGCCTTCAGAAGACCATTGGTATAGCCAGATGTTGAACTGAGAATGTTGACTGGAAGACGGTTACATCCACTACAATCATCTCCAGGTGCAGGTGTAGTCATTGGAGGGATCGTTGTGATTGGAACCACGGCGGTGGCTGAAAAATCATAAACTCTATTATGATAATGGAGTGAAAAAACATACTTGAGGCCAAACAGCTGACTGTTGAGATGGTTTTTCGTTGGTAGACATAGTTTCCATTGGTACAAACCAAATCCATAGCTAACTCTCCAGTTCCGGTCATAACTTCTCCATTTGGATTGAAGTACAAGTAGGCAACATCCGATTCACTCATTGTGGCTTGGCATGAAATTGAGACTCGATTGCATCCGTTTTGACGATAATGCCAGAGCACCAACATTCCGTTGTATTTTCCAGGACCAAGTCTCGATAGTGGTTCAAGTGCAACACAGTTGTTACATATTGATGGAAGCGTGGTTGTGGTGGAATCTAGTTCTTCAGATGTTGTTACCCCATTCGTTGGAGGAGCACCAGGTGGAACTGTTGACGGAACATCTTCAGCCGTTGTGATATCCAGCTGTGTGGTACTGATGGACAATCCTGGAGTCGTGACTTCTTCTGGTGGTTCCGCATCCGGTGTGGTCTTTGGTTCGGTGACCGGTTTGATTGATGAGTCTTTGGTCGGTGACCCGCCATCGGTCGATGGGATTTCGTGAAGAGTGGACGCGACTATCGGAGTTGTTGCAACGGTTTTGGGCATGATACAAGAGATGTTGCTGATGATATTATTAGTAGAAACATCAAGCCATTTCGAGTTCTTGGTACAAGTGAACGTTCTATTGACTGCAGATCCACTATCCAAAATTCCTTTGTTATTGTACATCAGTTCAACTTCTGTTCCTCCCTGAAAACCAGACGGATTTCTGAAAAAAAACATGAAACAAAATAAAACTCACATTGATGGGTAAGCAATGTGCTTCCACAGACAAACATTTGTTGAGAGTGTGATCAAGATAAGTGACACCTTCTGGATAGATGGATTGACTGACAACCAGATTTGAACAGTTCATGCATGGATTGTTCGGATCGATTCCAGGAAGCGTAGTTGTTTTCGGTTTCGTCGTTGTAGCAATTGCATAGACACATCCCAATGATGAAACTGATGATGCAAGAGGACTTGTTGACCCAAGGAGAACCCACTTCTTATCACGACAAGCCAAATTGGCACTGAGAGGAGCCGACAGATAGCTGAGATCCCCTGATAGAATTGTGCTTACTGGTGTGGTGTCTCCGATCTAAATTTGAAAATTAGTGCTGAGTGGGCTATGGAATCCATCTAACCTCGATTGGTCTGCAGAAGAACTGAACATAGTAACAACCGGAAGCTGAATATCGATTGAGAACGGAAGATGCATCTTCATACGGATTTCCATTGAACAATTGAACATTGATTTGTGAGCAATCATTGCAAGTTGACCCTGAAATATTATTGTATGGATTTTCAGTGGGGTTTTCATATTCTTACAGGTATATTCCGTAGTAGTTTCATCAATGATATTCGGAGTCGTTTCTCCTGTGCTTCCAACACCATCTGTGGATCCGATGGGGTCCGGGGATGTGACGGAATCAGATGATCCACTGGGCTCTTCTGAAGTGACTGAATCAGATGAACCGTTGGGCTCTTCTGAAGTGACACTTGATTCCGATGTTGCTGATGGAGATTCAGATGAAACAGGATCAGAAGAAGCATTTGGTTCTTCAGATGAAACACTAGATTCGGACGTAGAGAGTGGAGATTCAGAAGACACACTGCCAGCAGTTGAAGCTGATGGACTCTCTGAAGACCCTTCTGATGAAGCACTTGGTTCTGTAGTTGATGCCATAGACCCTGATGACACGGATTCAGATGAAGAAACGGATCCTTCAGTTGATGAAACAGGAGAATCCGATGTTGGAGATTCGGAAGATCCGCCTGCCGTTGATCCAGATTCTGTGGAAGAGCCTGTTTCTTGAGTAGTGGCCGATGGAGATGAATCAGATTCAGAAGAAGAGATGCTGTCAGATGTCGTCGAAGCTGCGTCAGATGTTGCTGATTCCGTTGATGTTTTTGGAGCAGAAGATGTATCACTTGACGATGTTGTTGAGAGAGATTCCAGTGTTGTAGATATTCCCGAAGAAGTTGTCGTGGAATCCATAGATTCAGTTGTCGTACTGATCATCGGAGTAGTTGTTGACACGGCAATCATAGTGCATGTTTTGAATGCAATTGTTGTTGTTAGAACTGGAGTTGTTTTGCATGACGGAGATCTCGTTACACCTGGCATTGTATCAGGAGTAGTTGGGAAAGTGAATGGATCCAGTCCACCATTTCCTGGGCCGCCGGGAAACAGTGTTCCCAAAGTTCCAGGTGCCATTGTTGAAACAGTCGTAACTGGGGGAGCACATTCATCGTATGGTACTGTAGATTCTTCAACAATAATGGTAGTCTCTTGTCCGCCTGGAGCATCTGATGGGAATGTGAACCCAATTGTTGTTTGTTGATTGTTTGCACTGGTTGCTACTCCTGCCGTTGTCTCTTGAGCTGATTTCGATGTTGCTGATCCTGCGGTGGTAGCTGATGCCTCAGCCGTAGTTGCTTCTGTTGCTGTTCTTTCCGTTGTAGTTACCACATCTGATTCTTTCGTTGTAGCTGCTGCTGTTGTTGTAGATGCTTCAGTTGTTGTTTCAGCAGATGGTTTTGTGGTTGTGATGTCTGCTGTTGTCGTTGCCGCTACAGTCGTTTGTTCTGTTGTCGTCAGTTCTGTTGTCGTCAGTTCTGTTGTCGTCACATCTCCAACTGTGGTCGTCTCATCGAACGCTGTTCTGAAAATATTTTAAGATACAAAAAGGAAAAAAATCTTTATAATTTTAAATGACTTACGTTCCAAACACAATAGTAGAGTATCTTTCTGGAAAATGAACGATATTAGTGACAAATGAAGTATATACAAACTCACCCTTTGTAGTAGTCGTACCGCAGACAATAGTCTCAGCTGCTTCTCCTCTGAAATGTAAATGATGTTATTGCGAGTATCACACTATTCATTTTTTGTGACTTCCCTAGTTATTCACAATCACAAATGTACAAAATCATCTACTGCTTCCAAAAAACTCACTCGCAAACGCCAGGAGTACAGAGAAATCCGCCTTGTGAGCAAGTTCGTGTTCGTCTAGCAACTATTGTTGGATCAATGACAGTTGTAACGGGGCATGTGGACCATGCTCCCCAATCAGTCCATGATGCAGGGCATGTTCCACCGAATAGTGCTGATGATGGTTGAAAACAACATAATAATGATAGAAAGAAGAGCTGTGACAGAACAATCGATGAAGCTTGGTAGATTGAGCACCGATTTTTTCGTTTCCAAGATGAAAATGAATTATTTTCCATTGATCTGGAAAATCGAGATGTTTTCGAAGAATCAACCAAGTTTTAAAAAAACCTTTGATAACTCATATACACTCCATAAGAACAGAAAGTGTTTGAAGAACTTGAGAAGAACAAGTTTGATTAAATGCAAAAAGTTCTGAAATTAATTCTTGATTTAATGATGTTGAACATTAATACGAAACACGAAAAAAGAGGTGATTAAATCGATTGGAACGGTTCAACTGGGGAATGAAAAAGAGAGCGGAGGATAATCTTTTTTTCGAAATTTAATCGAAAAAAATGAAAAAAAGGAAAGTGTAACTTCAAACATATTAGGGTAGGATATGAAAATGGTGTATTATTGAGAATAAAAATTTTAGAAACTCGGAAGATTTACTTGCATGGAATCCTGTGTACTGTAACTGATGAACTCTTAAGATCGAACACATTGGAGCATTCAAAAAATTCAAATCAAGATAGGGTTACTTCTAAACTGAAAATATTAAGAAGTTCACTGAAAAAAATGAGCATAGTGTAACGGTTATAGCGGTAAAACCATAATTTTTAGAGTAAAGTTCAAAAAATTGCCGATAAATGAAATAAAAAACTGGTAAAGACCGACATGTTCTCACAACCTTCTCGTTGTTTCTATCTACACACGAGGCACCGATCAAAATCGTTTTTTGGGTATGAGAGAAGAGATTGAGGAGGAGGATGGCGACAGATTAATCCAACATAGGGCACCCGGGTCATGTACACCATCAACAGTCTTTTTTTCAGATTCTCATTCAATTGAATCCATAAGTGATGACATAACGCATCTGTTCTTAGTTGTTCGAATTCGCCGGATACTGTAATTGGCAAAATTCTGAAATGTTTTCAAATCTCGAGCATTTTGTGGAAAATGCGTTTCTGCAAGTACCGGTTATTTTCACTTCCTTCATTATTCGCAATGTTCTCCAAAATATATTTCTTACTGTAACTATAGGTTGTGCTTTAAATTTGGATTTTTCTAGTGTTTACTTGTGAATTTCCATGTTTCTGTAATTCATCATTAACACTTTGAGAGTCAGAATCTTCTTTGTAAAAACTTGAACAACACTGTGCATTACTGTTTTCAAATGAATGCCTCCCATGTGATTCGAATAAACCATTTCAATCTTTTTGTTCTTGAACGTGTGACTTTCCCGAGTCGATAGATCCACTGGAAAAATCACATAATTTCAGTTTCCCAACCGAAAACACATGTTTTTACGGGGTTCAGAAGAATATAGTTTGACTATATTATAAACATATATCCAGTTCAAAAGATCGTTCAATTTTTCGGGCAATCTGGCTACGATTCATCGTGTTTTAATCTAGCCAAAGAAGAAGTACAAAAATTATGGTCATTCATTGAACTGAAGTACCGATACTGTACCAACGGAAATATGAAAAATCAGGTAAGTTATCGGGAAAAATGGATATATATATATATAAGGTTAGTTTTCGGATCAAAAGTGGCCGACAACACAGCGGATGCTTAGATTTCTTGTTCAATTATTGATACCGTCATACTTTGTATCTATTGTTTTATTGAACATCGAATGTTGCTGATCAGAATCCCAATTTTTCCTCTACCAATTCTTCATTTTCTCTCCTATCTCAATCGTTCAAAAACCAATATCCTCTCCAATTGACACCTCTTCCTGTGACGTCACCACCTGGTCTATACACTTTTAGGGCGATGAAAAAGTCGTGTCCTTTTTATTCGAATCTTTTGTTTTACACTGCAATACAGCAAAATAGATAATCCTGCACACTTTCAAACTTAATACGGAACCTTTTTTCAACTCAAGAGAGAAAAGGGAAGTGCGAAAAAAGAAAGAAAATTGAGTTGAAGTTTCAGAAGATAGAAAAGTGCCAATCACACGAACACTTCACACCACTTACGAATTTCTGGACCTTTTTCTTTCTCGAGAGAAAAATGTTCTGACTGGAAGTCACAAAAATCATTTTTCAAAAAACATTGAATTTGCATTTTTCTCATTCAGAAACCTTTTTGATCCGTCTTCCTGACATTCGAATTTGCATTTTTCGGATAAAAACCAAGAAGAGAAGCTTAAATGTGGAATGAACAACGATAATAAATCTGCATTCGATTAGGCAAATCCCCTCGAAAGTTTTCGATGGGAATTTAGATGTGCTTGCTTAGGCAATCGGTGCAAAAAGATGCATCACACAGCCAACACTTTTTTCTGACTTCCGATCATTACTCGAGCATTTATCCAGTTTAGCTGAGTAACACATTCCCTAACTTTTTCAGGTTTAGAAATGAAGATTCCGAGTATTTAGAAATAGGGAACTGGAAAATGAAGAAATGAAATATCTAGTACTTGAATTATCTAGTACTTCTGAAATGATGACTCATAGAAACAGGCAAAGAAGATCTTCAGAAGTTCCTGATTCAGAAAAACTGAAATGTGGGTTCAACATTGAAGCTAAATTGAAACCCATCAGCTTTATAAATCTTTTCGAGTTCATGGAGTTTCCAAATAAGAAACCGTTTTTCAGAATGTTTCTGTTATTTAAGAATCGACAAAAGCTTGCCGATTATTTACAAAATAAGAGGAAGTAGCTGGAATTGTTGAAAATATTCCTCTTATTTTCTCTCAAATATATCCTGTTGTTTTACCTTATTCCGACACATAATCATCATCATTTATTCCATCCATCTGTTCTCTTTTTTCTTTCTTCTCTTTCAATCTTCCTATTTTTTCAATCCATGACTCCTACTTCTCCTGTGTGTGTACATAGTCGATTATCTTCTTCTCCTCCTTCGTTTTTTCCCGATTAATCTGCCATCTTCTTTCTCTCTTTCTCACCTCATTCCAAACCAGTATCATCACCCACTAATTTGTTCAGATATATCTTCTTCATATTGCTCTTTTTGCCATATTTTTAGGAACTAAGAATTTGAGATATATTCCATGTTCCAAGTCGTCATCATTGTCGACCAGAAAACATGACAGAATATAAACTGAAATTCAATTACCTCAAACTCTCTTGGCTCAATATAATAATCGTGTGCAGCTCTTCCAATTTCCCACTTTTCTCTTCACACCAATCATCTTCATAAAAAATAGGTTCATCATGGCAAGAAGACATCATCATCATTTCCATTTTTCTTGTGTTTATGTTTCCACGTCATTTTAGTGTTTTCGATCTGAAAACGTCACTGTACGTTTCAGACGATACTTATTGGAAGTTTTGGTTAGGATAACCGGATCAAATTGAAGAACGCACATGAATTATTCTAAAAAACTAATTCAAAAAAAGGGTATTTTCAAAAAAGACGATCTGATGGTTCGGAGAGAAATTAATGTTTCATATTTTCATTTCGGACAATTTTACAGTAAAAATAAAGTTGCATCTTCGAATTAGAGTTTTGAGTAGTTGATGAATCTAGTTTTACTGAATTTTGTAGTAATGAGGACATATTTTGAACCGTTTCACTGTGTAACTCAAGCATTTATATTCGAAATAACTGTTTGTTAAATTAATTAATGTTTCAGACATTGTCAGGACTGATAGAGTTAACTGAGCACAATGGCTTGATATGAAAAGGGTTCGAAGTTTCTCAAAATACGAAGTTATTTCGATAGATCGCATTTTCTCGAACTGTAATAAACTAACAGAAAACTTTCCCTATATTAATATTTCCCCTAGTACTATTTTCTACAACTTTTTTTGAAATTTTCCATTCAGTCAATCCAGAAAGGGTATTGTGCCTCTTGATATGTCATAGACTATTTTATGATAGTTCAAGGATCAAAATTTCGGACATCTTAAAACAAATGTCGTGTCACCACTTAAGCTCCAATATGACATTGTTTGACATTATGTTCGATCCATGATTTGTTTTTGTTTGTCACTTTCTTAATTTTTTCTCCACATTTCCACACACATAGTGACGCTCATCTATTCCACTTAGAAGTGCTTATGTCACACCACGGCTTCCGGGCTTCTCCCTCCCTCTAGTTAATATCATAATCGTCAGTCTGGAACAGGATGGACATATTCTCTCCTGTTGCTTTTCTGCTTGGCATATTAGTATTCCCATCTTGTACGCTCATGTTTTGTCTGATGAGATGACTAACGGATTTGAGTGAAAACCACGAAAAAGAGCTTGTGGATTTCACTTTTTTACTGCTTTTCTTTTTTTTGAAATTTGGCGGAAATTGATTTTTTGTCTGGGTCAAACGCGGAAATGATAGGTGAATGTTTCAATCGCAACTGAAACTTTTGAGCTTTTTGTTGCTTTGCTTTTATTTCTGGCAAAATCATATTTCCCCAATCGAGTTAAAATGTTTCACTTGCAAAGCTTATTCACCCTAATATTAAATATGCTAGAATTATTTTGGTCAACTAGTTAAAACGAAACCAAAAATAACATTTTGATCCATCCCTTTCGAAAACTTTGACACTTCAGTATATTTGCTCGCTTCTCCAGTATTTCCACATCATTTTGTTTGATCGCCACAGCTAAAAATCCCTAATTTCCTTAACAATTTATCGTCTAGCTTTGTTGCTCCTTATCTCCTGATCTCTTCTTCTAATATTTTGATTTTGGTTTTTTTCTTACAAAGATGAAAATCAGCAGTTCTCCTTCCTCTTCTTTCCGCATGAACTATACCATCCCACGTCAATCAATTTTCTCGGTTCACAGAGCATCTCTTCGTTCTTTTATACTTCTGAGTTTTTGCACCTGATACGTAGAAAGTGATGATAATCAGTCATTAGAGCGTTATGAAAAAGTTGTGATCTAATGAGGGAGGAGGACACAACAACTCGTGAGCTCTAGAAATCATTCATGTACTGTAACCCCTCTGATCATTGACTTTTATGAAGTCGGAGTTCTCACTTGTTTTTTGAAAATTTCGTTAAAAAGGAACAAGTGGCTTCTGCTCAATTTTCTAAATTTCGACCGAAAATCTTTCTGCTAAATAAGGAAAAACAAAAAAAAATGTCAATCAAAGTATCACTTTACAAAGCTGAAATATATCGGAAGGTTTCTTAAAGGAATAAAAAAACAAAAAACTGGAAGTCGAGAGTAAGTAACTTCTCCGAATTCGTGTTTTCGTAAATATGTCAAGTCAAAGGAAGAGTTCCTATGAACCGATAGCACTTCTAGCGTCTTCCGATGATTTAAAATTCTTTGGGATAATTTTAAACATCTATTCTTTAATATTCACTTCCTCCTTTTCACTTTCAATCTATTTTTACCCATCGGTAAAATTCCTTGGATAAAATTTGGTTGCAAGCAAAACAGATCCATCAGAAAACTGTCACTATTTGCATTCATTCCTATTCATTTCATATCAAAACGAATGTTTCATTCCATGCACATAAAGAAAAGAAACACACGAAGAACCTATTCGCAAACGGAAGTCGAGCACTTCCGTCTATCGTTAGCGTTTTCTTTTCACCACTGAAACATTTTCGTTTTTCTTCATTAGAACAAGAACAATCCTTGCTTTTTCTCAGTTTTCTTTTCCACAAACCATCAGCTCTTCGCTTTTTTATAGTTGTTTTCACGATCACTCTGATCCAAAACATTCCAAGACTCGGCAGATAACATTGAAGTTCCCCCAGCCAAAATGATTTTTGTTCTGTTAGAAATTTTTTCGAGGAAGTTTTGAAGTTTCGCTTATGCTTTCATATACGTCAAAACGAACGATTCTAGAAACAACATATGTGACGTCTTCTAAAAATTAATGTTAGGTCTTGGTCGGATGAAGAACAGTAATTAAATAGACTTCCTTTTATCGATATTAAGCAATTTCGTCTGAACACTAGATCAGTTATAGTACTCACACTGATGATGGTTGTTTTTCTTATAATTGTTTTTTTGGTTTTCGAATAAGCATTTTTCAACTACGCTTAGTGCTATTTTTGTGTGCCCATTCTACCCTGAAAATTAAAGAAAACTCAGCGTTCTCTATCTACTAATGAAGATTTTGTATCACAAAAGGATCCAAACGCAAAATTTTAAAAAATAGGAAGTGTTTCTCATTCTAGTTCAATGTACTTCATCTTTCATTTCATAAACGAATCCACTAAAGCCAAAAATGTGAAGTTAGCACAAAAAAGGCGGAACTTTCAGAAAACCTTATTTGAAATTCGTTAGCTTTTTTCTTGTTCTAGCATCAAAATATCAATGATTCGAGAGGAACTGCTTCACTCTTTTTTGTTCTCCTCGCATCTCATTATCTTATGCTCAACCCCATCCATGATCCGACTTTGTGTCGATATTTGTTTTTCTTTTCTTCTTTATTTTTCCAGAAAATGAGAGAGCCTCTACCTTATTTTCCAATTCTCCGATCGTCTGCAAAACTATAGCATCTTATTATTTTCTTTCTTTCATTCAATTGGGAATCCTTGGTCTACCTGTCTGACATTTTTCGTCACTTCTCTTCATTTTTCTGCACATTTTTCCCTTTTTTCCGTCGAGATCTCTGTCCGGATTAGATCAATCCAAAGAAGCCCACCATCCATGCTTTCCTATTCTTTTTCATTTTCTTTTTCTCCTCATTTTCTGATTTTCTGACGCGGTTCCTCATTTTCTCGGAAGCTATTGTTTTGTTTGACGTACCAGAAGCACGGGGGGAAAACAGTTCCGGTTTCATTACACATTTCAATTTTTCATTTCGATTCCACAGTCCCAAATTGGTCTCTGATTTCTTCAAGAGCGAATCAACTAAACTGCGCTGAAAATGAGTTAAACACTCTAGACTTAATATGGACTGAAAATTGAAATCGGTGGTTTATCACTGGCATTTTATAACTTCCCGTAAGAGAAATCGAGAAGATTATAAGAAGAACGAGAAGCGCTTTCCAATCCTATCGCCTTGGAAGGGATTCCTATCAGAGCTTACAAGCCAATTGGAAAACCGAACACAGGGAATGATAAATTTCAGGAGAATCGGTTTTAGGAAAAGTGAAAAGCTATCATTTCCAAGTTTCAGAGATTCACTTCTAGTTGTGGTCTATGCACATACTGAATTTCAGAATATCGATTCGGAGGTTGATATTACTAACTTTTGTGAGATGTGTTATTCGGGTTAGAAGTGCCATTTTTCCTTGTTTTCAATGATACAGGTCACGACTCTCAACTCCAAATTGAGTTTGAACCATTCCCTTGTAAGTATGAATCCAGTATGTTCTGTAACTTGTGTAATTTAGAGACACTCTTCTCCACATCAAAAAGTTTCTTGACTTTTTTTAGATTATTTTAAAAATTCGTCAACATCATAATTCCATTTTAATAACTCTTTTCGATATAAAAGAAAGAGAAAACAACATAGACCAGTTGGCATTAATTGAATAATGGACTGCCCCTTTTTCATATAAATATATCCGATTCTAATTCAAATACTCTTCCATATCCACAAACTATAAAGAAAAAGAGATTAGTGCAAACCAAAATCTTATGCTATAATTAGTAAGACGCTCATCTCCTTTCTGATATCCTTCCTCACTTTCTCCTTCACCTCCTACACTTTTCTTCATTTTAATCTGAAGACCCTGATAAGGGAATTTGCACCCCGCCTTCCGGACTCATTATTCTCATTTTTTTATTCTTGTATCCTTTTCTTTCACCCTTATGTTTTTGCTGTTCGCTCATGTTTTCACCTGTTTTTCCATTAGTCAACATTATTCGTGAATTTTCAGACAGATGACATCTACTGTCATCAACGGTCCAGATATCACAGAATTGCTTGAATGTGAACCTTCGGTATTCAATGACATTCAATTAACTATTCGGTTATTTGGAGGTAAACTCAATATTTCTTTATCTTCTCCCAATAATTAATGTTTCTAGGAATGCCGATTGCTATATTTGGCTTCATCACAAACGTCATCAATGTGATAGTTTTCTGCGATCCGGAAATGAGGTGTTCGCTTGTCAATCATTTCTTGCTGGTGAGCGAAGAAAAAACGAAATTTGTAAATTTCATGCAACTTCAGGTGCTCTCAATATCCGACTTGCTTCTTCTCGTTTGTAACTTTTTCATGCTAATATTCCCAGTAATAGCATCAATGAGCAATAATTATTTGCTCCATGACTACTATCCAGTGTTCCTCTGGTTTGCTTATCCAGTCGGATTGAGCACACAGACATGTGGAGTCTATCTGACAGTGCTGGTGTCAGTACACAGATATCTGGGAGTATGCCATCCATTCAGAGCAAAACGATGGGTTTCTGGAAAACCGGTGAAGTGGGCGATCATCGGTACGCGAGCTAAAAGTGAAAACTAAAAAAACCTTTTGTTTCAGGATCGATCGTGTTCAGTATCATAATCAACCTTCACACTTGGTTGGAGTTGGATATCCAAACATGCTACTCAAATGGATTCAATCGTCCATTGAGATATATACTGCTGACACCTCTCAGAATGAATTCCATGTATACATTGATAACCAAATGTATCATGTACACATTGATAATGTTTATCATTCCCTTCATCACTCTGATCATCGTCAACTGCCGAATCGTGGTTGCTTTGAAAGAATCGACCAGAATGAGGAATGGCCAATCAATGAAAAAGAGCACACAATCGTAAGTCAGACTTGTTTTTCTATTTGTTTTTTAACAGGAAAAAATAGTTCTTTTCTGAGAAGATCTCTTGATATAAATCTTTAAAATAGATTATTATATTAATAAAAAACCAGGAAACATAAATTGTAAATGTATTGTTTCAAGAAAAAAATATCTGAACAAAAACTAAAAATAGTAAAAACAGGAATTCGAGTACGTTCACATGGAAATCACTCGACAAGTAAGTTTACGGTCATGTTAGTCTTCATTTCTTGCATTTCTGCATATTCCCAATCCCCAGTGTGCTGCATTTTCCCTTTTGGAATGGCGTGCTTGCTTTAGCTTTTATTTTAAGTAAATTTAAATAATGTTAACTTTCATGGTTTCAGACGGATTATGCACAACTTTCGGATGTTGAAAGGAGCAAAGTACAGTGAACTGTTTGGAAGATTTGGAAGATTGAACTTCAAGTGAGTTTTGGAAAGTCATTTAGTTTTCTTCGAAGAAAACAACAATGCTCAATTTCATTGATTTTCAGTCCTCTCAAAACCCCATCTCTTCTGAAAACGAACGGAAATTCCCTACGAGATCGATCAGTAACTCTTATGCTTCTGGCTATTGTTGCTATTTTTCTATGCTGTAATTGTCTTGCTTTCTGCAATAACATTTACGACAACGTGCAAGTTGCCAAAAAACATGCACAAGAATCGGAGTCTTTCAATCAAACTTCATTCTCTCCAGAGGTAAGAACGCACTTTTCAAAAGTGCTTTATGGTGACATCACTGCGATCTTCTTCATATTATTTATTATTGGATTAGGCCTCATTATGATAATCTTTCTTGAATTGGGACACTTCAAATTTCAATCTATTCGATTTTTCAGATCGAGCAACAATCACAAGATTACGATGGTGAATGGAGTATTTTTGATGAATGGAACTTCGATTTCTCTGTGGAGATATCAAATCTTCTCATCAGTTTGAACTCTTCTAGTTCCATGTTTGTCTATTTAATTTTCTCGTCAAAGTACAGATCCATTATCAAGCATTGGTTGGGACTAGAAAAGAGGAAAAGAGTAAGAATTCAGAAATCCCGGAATACTCTTAAATCTCTGACTTTCAGACAAATGGAGTGGCTCTTACTACAGTTATGGCTGCTCAGAAAGCACTGGAACTATCGATTCTTCCAGATGAAGTGGAAGGTTTGTTATTGATTTCTCTAACATTATCCTAATTGATTTTTTCAGCTCGTCGAAATCGAAAAGAGAAGAATCATTTCATGAAGAACAAGAAGCAGTTGAATAAATCTGCTCAACTGTTCTTGACTACTTCAGAAACAGATCTTCGAAAAGCAACATCCGTTCGAAAAGAAACAGAAGAAGACGAGATTCAAGAGATCCATAGTGATGAACCAAGTGCTTCTAGTAATATTTCTAGAGGTAGGAACCTGATAATAAAACGAATCAAAAAATGAATCCAGCCAACTTTTCAGATGATCAGAACCGTTCGAGCTCCAAACGAAAACTTCTCCGATTTGCCACCCTCGCCTAATAATTCACTTGTCAAATGTTTGTAATCAACTCATCCTCCATGCTTATTTCAACGGGTTACTTCCCTCATTTGATCTTGAATTTTATTACTATTTTCAGAGAGTTTTTTCTCTGTTTGTATGACCTCAATGAAGTGATAAAGAAACGATAAGAAAAGATTGAAAGTGTGATTGGTGTGTGGGCTCTTTCTTCTCAAACGTTGAGTCGTTTCAAATTGTTCATCATTTATCATTTTGTGCATTAGGTCGAGACGAGAGTCGTTGGAAAGAATTCAGGTGAGGAGCAAGCCGAATGCTCTTCTTCATTTCTTCTCCAGTTGCTTTTTGTTCCATTATCCAGAGTTCACACCTTTTCATAATCATACATTAACTATATAGGCTAATATAGCATTCGGAAAATATCCAAAACGCGATCATCGGAAGATATACCTGAAATTAAAAGTTGAAGATTCATTATTTCTTTTTTACATCCGACATTCGAGAAATATGCATCATCATCATCTCATATTTTCCGTACCTCCCTGTAATCTAGTCCATGCCATTTTTTCTCTATCTTTTGCTGAAAAAGCACTCACAAAGTGTCACATTTCATTTCCGTTCAAACGCCTTCTCTCATTTTCCGATGTGAGAAACAAGAAGGATTTCAGAAGACGATTCTCTTATCGCAAGGAAATTAGAATCTTTTCTTCTACTCCCCACTTCACAACATTCTTCTGTCACTTTCAGATATCTCTTTTCTGGAGAAGTTTGGAGTCTAGAAGTAGTTGTTGCCTAGGTCCAAAATGTGTATAATTGTGTTTGTCTTCTCATTTTCTTTTCCGACTGAAAAATTAGGTTAACTTTTTCAAGAGAGTGGAGAGAGTGAGAAGGGTGTTTTTTGAAGTTGCAATAACTATAAAAGTTTACGTGTATTTATAAAGAGTTTTCGATGAGTCTTTGAGTGAACAACTATTTTCTTTTTCAGTCTAGCCCCTTTTTGTTAATTGACTTCATTTGTGTTGCTTCTATATACAGTGGCGAGATGTGGTGAGTGTACCTTCGAATTTCAGTGAATAACTTTGCTCAAACATGTCCGAATGATCTGAAATTTTGCATGTTTATAAACGATATGACTGAGAGTAGAACACATAGTTTTTTGAAAATGAAAATCGCTTCTAGCCTCCAGAATCCTTCCTGATGTAGACGTGTTTTAGAAGTCCAAAAAATAACTTTTTCTGAGGTTGATCGTTTTTTGTAATTTGTTTAAGAAAATGTTGATACTGGATAAAATACGTAACTCACAAAGTTTGGTCAACTTTGAATGATTGGCTCCGGAGATATGGACGTCGGAGCACAAAATGACATGTTTGGAACAGTGAGCATATCTAGGCTGAAACTGATCGTAAGACTCTCAAATTTTCAAGGAATATGTATCGTTAAATGTACTACAAGATAGCAAAAAGAATTATTCATATTGATCAAAAAATATTTCGACGAAGTACAGGGCCACTTCTGACCAAATTGAGGTAGTGTATCGGAAAAAAATTATTTGCTCAAAATGAATAATTCTTTTTGCTATCTTGTAGTACATTTAACGATACATATTTCTTGAAAATTTGAGAGTCTTACGATCAGTTTCAGCCTAGATATGCTCACTGTTCCAAACATGTCATTTTGTGCTCCGACGTCCATATCTCCGGAGCCAATCATTCAAAGTTGACCAAACTTTGTGAGTTACGTATTTTATCCAGTATCAACATTTTCTCAAACAAATTACAAAAAACGATCAATTTCAGAAAAAGTTATTTTTTGGACTTCTAAAACACGTCTACATCAGGAAGGATTCTGGAGGCTAGAAGCGATTTTCATTTTCAAAAAACTATGTGTTCTACTCTCAGTCATATCGTTTATAAACATGCAAAATTTCAGATCATTCGGACATGTTTGGGCAAAGTTATTCACTGAAATTCGAAGGTACACTCACCACATCTCGCCACTGTAATAGTTTTTACACCCTTTGTGCTGAATTCACCGTTAAAAATGAAGTAACTTTGTTGGTCCGGATTTCCAAAAAAGTAAAAAAGTAAAAAAAAACTTCGGCACTAATAATCGAGTCACAAGTGTTTCTAATTCAATCTCCAAACTTTCCCATAGGTCCTTTTTCGAGGCTGATCCACCGAAAGTCCTTCATTTTTACTCTTCTTTTATTCAAATTTCTTCTGCCAAATTTTCGCTTTTGGACCATTTAGTCATTCTCTTCTCTTCATCTTTTTCTTCTTTTCATTCACTAATATCATAGTGTCCTTTGGTTACAAATGTGCCCATCCCAGTTGACCTCCTCTTGTGTGAATTATTCAACTCATCTCTTCCAGTTTATGTCTCTTTTTTGAAGACCAAAAACAGAAGAGAAAATGGAGCATAAAGAGAGCTCCTCCTTGTCTAATTTTTTTGTATAGCTGTTTTAGTCGTCCTGTCTGGATGGAGAGGGAGGAGAAAGTTTTCGGTTGTTGTTTGGCGGGATTCTCTCTTTGAGACAACTCCGGACAATATGGAAACCTGCAATTTGTAGTGTACAGAGTGTAGACAATTCTAGATTGACATGGGAATGGTAGGTGTTTAGAGGAGAGAAAGAACAATCAGCTTTTCCATTTTTTCTCTTCTATCCTGAATGAGAAATCGTTTATTATTTTTTCTTGATTCACTAACTGTCTAACTGAAAAAGATTGAGACGACTCCGTCAAATAATCAGCAAGCTTATTCATTAGGATAATCTGCTTCAGGAACGTCCTTTGGATTCTGAATCCTTCTCCTCCCACTTCCAAAAAACTCTCAATGACTTTTCTTTCTTATGCACTACTAGACATTTCCCGAATAATAAATAACCCAGGAACATGTACTTTTCTATCTCTCTTTTTTCTCTCCGCCAACTTTAATTGCTTCAACTTTTCTCTATTCTCTTCTCTATTCTTCCCAGGTATTGATACTTTCCGTATAAAGCTTACTCTTCGGATGGATCGTTGTTTATCCATATTTTTTCACACGTCACCGAATTTGTTATGTATTGACCTCCTTCTTATCCCTTTCTGTAAGAATGGAGCTAGTCTTTTCCATTCTTCTTCTTTGCTACTACACTTATAGTAAGATATATTCTTATATTTTTGCTCATCTCCGCATTCATTCGACATTATTTTGTTTGATTTTTCATGGGTACCGTAACTTTAACGATTTTGCTACTTCCATGTAGGTCATGTGAACGTAGTTCCCATTGGAACGTATTATTCGGGTGGACCTTATTGTTCCTCCCAGTATACGTAACTAGATTTTTAATTTTGAAACTGGCTCTTCAAGTCCCACTTTCCCAGTGATCACTTCCTTCACGTGAAACTGTGATAGGAATCAAAGTAATCGAAGGTGTCCTTCAGAAGTCCATTCCGACGTTGTCGTCACCAAGAACGGTCTTCACGACTAATAAAAAAAACATAAAGTTTGAAGAACACAAAACAATATTGTTGTCTTCTCCCATCTTTTTCTCAACACTTTGTGGTGGCAGAAGTCGATATGAAATATTCCATCTCAAATTCATAGATTCATTCATAGGTCGTCGTGGTCATGTCTGTCCGTCCCTTCTCTTTTCCTCTTCACCGACACTTTATTCCTTTTTCTCTTCCCATCTTGGACCGCCTGTCACCAACTTTGATACAACGACTACTAGCTAGTAAGAATGCTCTCTCCATTGGTTTTATTGGAAGCAAGAAGGAAAAAGAGGTTGGGTGGGGACTGGCTAACTGCATTATTAGCCATTTTGACATCGAGACCGCTTTCTTTTTATGGAAGTTTTTTCACCTGTCTTGAATAGCGTCGGCTCCGTTTTCGTCGTTGGTGAATTATTCAATCTCCAGGGGAAACGCTACAACTCGAATTCGTTCGATATTCCTATTTTATTACGAATATCCTATACTATCCTCACAATCCTCCCATTATTCAATAGATTTTTATTATTTCCGCAAAGACCCTTTCTTCTGATGACTTAACCTAAAATATAATCTTACGGTTTCAGTCAAACACTCCTATCGGTCATGCTCGAGCGCCGATGAGCGTCGGCGTCTCACTTCTTTTTGTCATCATAATTCTGTGTCGTGACAGTCAGCAGATGTGGTGTCTGGACGGTTCAGACTGTGAATCTTCCGATACATGCTCTTTATGTGAAGGTGCCGCATGTCTCCGAGTTCAAAGGTAAGATTCAAATCTTCAAAATATTGAAAACATTTTTCTCGAGAACCAAGTTCTTCCAGAAATCAGCCTGGCCGAGGTGTCACAGTAGCTCTAACCTGTCTACCACACGATTCACTGATTCACACATACCACCCGGAAGGATGTCGAACGGAGCTTTCTTCTGGTGATAAGCTGTGTTTATGTTCGGGCCGTGAATTTTGTAACACATCTTCACGAAAGATGACGTCGATCGTTTTACTTGTATTTTTCTCCTTTCTTCTTCTATGTTTGTAATTGTTTTTTTTAGTTGGAAGTCAATAAAACCTGTAAAAATTCATACATCCGGCTTGAAATCCGAACAAGAACAAAAATAAGTTAAAAATAATGAAATCAATCGAGATACTTAGACATGAGTTCTTGTTTCTTCTGCTCCAGCAACATCTCCTCGATGTCTTGTTGTGTTGGAAGCAGAACGTGACGAATGGTCATAGGTCTACCATCATCACCAATCACAGTCGATTCCTGCGTCACCAAATCATCGTCATCCTCTTCTTCGAGTTTGTAGATGTTTTCAGGTGCCGCTTCAGTCGCGTATTGTGCTTTTTGGGCTTGTTTCTCTGCGAAGTCCTTCGCAATTTTCTCCAGATTTTTCTCTTCGACAAGCTTTTCCAGAGGAACGAGTCGACCATCTTCATCATCCAAATATCCAAAATAATGAGCATCGATGTTTCTCATCAAATCAGCACGATTCCTTCGTTGTTCCTCGCCTTCTGTGCCTTTTTCAAAGAGTTCACGAACGCCAGGGAGGTCTTTCGCTGCTCCGAAGTATTTGTACCCTCGCGAGTTGCCTGTCTCCCTTCCAATCGCATCTAGCTCTTTCTGTGCATACTTTCTGGAAAATAAATAAAACCGCTATGGAAAATCTGGCAACGACCACTTACCGATAGTCTGTACCGCCTAATTCTCGAATCCGTTGCTCCCACGCGTGTTTCAGTTTGATCAGTCGATTGATTTCATCGTTCAAGTCTCGGAGTTTGAACTCGCCTAGTCCAGGATTTTGAATTGCTGTAATTTTCTTCGCAGCATCTCGGACGATCTAAATGTGATGAGGAATGAGTAATCGATAAGACAATTCAAAACTCACTTCTCTTCTGAATCTTTCTGCATCTGACAAGTTTCTACAATCTTTCACATCGTGTGGTCTTCTAGCAACAGGTCCCTGGAAAATAATTTAGATGTTTTCTGGGTAACAATTATTTTTAGAATGGAATAAAACTGAAAACTTACTCTCTCCTCTTCTTCTTTCATTCGCCGCCATCTGGCCAATGCGGTCATCGCTTTTTCTGCATTTCTAGCCATTTTGACGGTTCGCGCAGGTTACTTTGAGCTGAAAGGAAGTTTTATGAACTGTTTAGTGACAAAACTAATCGAAGAAGACAAACGAATCACAAGTTTAGAGACATTTTATTTTTCGAAAAAATATATTTATCCTCTATTCAAAATAATCGCACGACAAAATCGACTCGAGTTGAGTTTCAATTTTCGCGCCTTTTTCAGATCAAATATCGGCCGACCAAACTTATGCTCATTTACGGGCTCTTTGATGAATTTCCGAATACTTTTTTATTCAGAACTCTTCAGAAATACATTCTAAAGCACGGACGAGTGAAAATTTCAACAAGATTCATCAAAGAGCCCCGTAAATGAGCATAATTTTGATCGGCCGATATTTGATCTGAAAAAGGCGCGAACATTGGAATTCAAGTCGAGTCGATTTTGCCGTGCGATTATTTTGAACGGAGGATATTTGAAAAATTGTGTCGCTAAACAGGGCGCGCCAGCGGGATAGCGGAGTGTCGTTGGGAGAGAGATGGAAGTCTCAGTTTGCTTTTCTCTATCGTAAAAATGAAGACTTGAAGAAAAATGAAAAATATTTATTAAAGTGAAGTTATTAATTGATCATAATGTGCTTAACAAAGATTCAATGCTGGAACGACATTGCTCTTGAAGCAAATCTATTTTTCCTCTCTTCAATCTTCGAATTAGGATCATTTGGGATTGGAGCGGCGTTCAGTCCAAAAGGCAAACTTTGACGACGTAGAAAAACTCCGGGCTGATGAGCAGGAGGCTCACAGATCGATTCTTGCGGTGATTGCTCTCGATCCTCCACTTCTAAAATGTATAGGTTTTGGAGAAATAGGGTAACCCAAACCTGGTTCGATTTCACTCAAAGCAGGAGCTGGTTGAAAATTGATCCTACTAAGAATCGAATGCCTATGACGGGTGTGTCCTGGAGGTGTAGAAGGAACTTTCAGTGTCTTTTCGTCCTCGATTTTCGGTTGGTCCCCTTGAACTGGTTGCGGAGGAGCGAGAGCAGGCGGGATGGCTTCACTAAAACACAAAAAAAAACAAATAGAGTAATCTCGGATGATGATGAATAAGGAAGATCATCTTTTTGAGCTTCGTGATGAATATATTTGGATAATCTTCCAGACAAGTTTGTAATCTGATTCAAAGTTGTTTAGTTTTGAATAAGGAACTTTTTGATTGTCCATTTTTAGTAAGGATGGAAGTTGTGACTCACCGAAGATATCGAATGAATGTGTGACGAGAAGCTTTGCTGTTTTTCGCGTAACAAGGACAGCGATAAAATATACCAGCGGAACAAAGTGATAGGATCAAGAAGAACACTGAAATGTTTACTGGAATCTGATTAGTTTAAAAATTTTACCTATGAAAGATCCATTCAAAGCGAAAAAACCAATTAGCATTATTTGACTAGATGATAATGCATCTCTACCATAACGATATGAAGTATGAGGGGTGCGAGGCTGAAACATTTTTAAGTAATCTCTTTATTCTACTTATCAGATACATTTATAAATGTACATTTTGATTCATCTTCACCACAAGTGTCAAGTCCATCACATTCCAAATCAGCGGAAAAACAGTAATTGGAACAATCTGAAATTACTTTCAAAACAGTATCAACTTCCCAAAAATTTACTGTAGCAGAGACTGTATTCTGGACATCTGAATGTGTTGTATGAAGAACAATCTCTGGGATTTGAGAACAATAGAATAGATCGAAAATTCAAGTTCATTGGAATAATGAGCCATATCGGAGTCTTCATGAGTTGATATCCCTGTAATCCTGATGTGAACCTCAAATTGAATCTGAACGAATTCGTACCTTTGGCTTACTGTCCACTATAAATTGCATGTCACTGTTTCGCAAAATAATATCATTTGGGTTTCTGGGTCTTCTATGAGAAAACATAAGGAAGTTGGTTATTGAAACCAAGAGAAGATCTCCGTTCGAACTGTGAATTTCGATTTCACATACTTCAGATGCTTCATCCTGCTCAACCGACAAATAATCGTCCGTGGGAATCAGAAGAATATTATCAACTACTGTTCTGAAATCTCTTCAAGTTCAATTCAACTGGATTTCATGGCCATACTTTTTAAACGGACAATTTGCAGAAGCTTCCAGAATAAATGAGAGAAGGAAGAACGGGATTCTGATATCCGTGGAGAGCAGCATTTATGATGGAAAAATGACGCATTTGAGAAGAAAAGGTGAAGAGCAATTGAGATTCGAAGTATCATCAATACGGAAAACGGCACTCCCGGATGTCCATCATCTTCTTTTCTGCCCCCGTGCAGATTCAAAGTTCTCTTTTTACTTCTTATTCCGTCCCCATTATTTTTTTCTGTAAATGGAAGTTTTCAATGCGGAAGGTGTTGACTAAATGATAGTGAAACAGGGAAGTTATTCGAATACAAGAGACTTCCGTTGCAGACAGAAATATTAGTTTTTGGCTGGAAAATGTGATGTTGTTAATTACCTGGTTTTGGTCTCATTTTTCATTCTGAACCAGACAAAAAATATTCGAAAAATGTTTGATCCAAAAATAAAGCATGACTAATGTTCATACAGCAACAAAACTTTAGCTTACAATCTCGAAAAAACATCTAGAATTCTGACGCATTACTATTCAAAACAGTTTTTTTTCCAGACTAGAATCACGCATCATATTTGTGGCAGATTCCAGCGACCACGACGGAAGGGTTTATTTTTGTAACGTCCACAGAAACAAAGACGGAATTACTTTTGAATTCCACAATAACTGTAACCAACGAAATTGTTTCTTCAGAATTTCTATAACAAGAATCCCTTCCCTTTCCAATCTCAGCAACTTTCCGAACCCTCTGATCTCATCGTGACTTTCCAGGTTGATTGCAATTTGAAGATCCCAGACTACAAGGCACATTTTTGTTTCCAACCCCACCCAAGTTCACAAATCTCTAAATTTTTGCAACACCTCCGTGTCTAGACAGAAGACATAATGAACAAAGAATTTGAAGATTCAGAACAAGAGCATTAACCTGAGAACTTTCCATCGATGGTCGATCATATAATTGGTTGCAATTGTACTGATCCGGTTCTTGCTGCAAGTTCAGTGTCTTCGCCAAACTGAAACTCCATCATAAAGGAATTTTCTCTTTCAGATTCGTCATTCCGATTCGACAACCCTGATGTATCCCTTTGCAGAAGTTATATCCAGAAAATACTATTTTTCCAAAGGATATCCTTTTCAACATTGTCGTCATCCATTATCCTTTGAAGTGTTTCCATATTTGACCATCGAAATCCCTCACCTTTTAACTATTGGGATTAATTGCATACATACAAATCCCCGACATTATTATCAATTCTTTTCAATTCATGCTAATGGTTAGCATTGGCTTATAGCATTCTATTTCTAGATGTGGGAATTGGAAGAGAGATCTCTCTTTCTACATTTTCTATTTTCAGAATGTTAACTTGGTGTGGGAATCGGAAACATATTTATCGAAAAAAGAACTTGCTCTCTTCTGAATTGACATAAAAATAGAGCGAAGGAGTTGGTGCAATTCATGATTGTTGATTTCTGAAAAGGAGAGCTGAAGCATTTCAGCGTATTTACAGGATGATCTCATCTAAAAACACAAAGGAAAGAATAATTTCGGAAAACAATGTGACTATGGATTGAGGGTGGAAGACTGACTTTTTCTGGAAAATGATTCACTTTTTCTTTTAGAATCTAAAAACAAACGAAAACTTTGGAACCCTCTTTAGTTTAAAAATAGAAGTTACTTTTTCTTTTCTTGGGTAGTTTTTTCTGAAACTAAAAGTACCTACACTCTCAGAAGAAGACCTGAACCACAAGTGCCAATAACCTTGGAATAATTGGAGTGAAGGTGAATTGGCACTTCACCCAAATCATTTGAAACCAAGAATTTTATAGTGGATGGACGTTCCAAAAAAAAAATGCAATTTGAGAATTTGGAACTGATCATGATGCGAGAATCAGAAAATATGTATCGTCACTTTCAGATAGTCACAGGTTTTGTTGTGCAACTCTAAATTTCAGATCATCCATGCAAATCACATCTGTCACAAATTATTTTCCGGGAATATGAAATTTGTTGTGAATATTGCCATCATAATTTCCTGACATCATCTCATATCCAATTTGAACTTGGACGGTTGGGTTCAGTTTCTTTGATTAGGTTCGCATTTTCTAGGAAAACTCTTGGATGGAATCTGAAAAAGTCCCACGAGGCTTCAGAAGAACTATTTCAGAGAGCAACGAACCAAAAAGGACAAAGAAAGATATCCATGGAATATCGGTCCCTTTTTTGTTTCACTGATTCATCAGAAATCAGAATGTGTCATTTAACGGCCAGAGTGTACCTGATCTAAAAACTGATGGATTGATAAAACCACGTCATTTCTTTTGATCTATTAGCTGAACACATAAAACGTTCCTCGCCAATCTAGGTGTCGCCTCCCATACAGTGTTAGCCACGTGACCTCTACTATTCAAACAATTGGTTCAATAACGAACATTCTCGACATTCTTTGATCATCTTCTCCATTAGACACACTACTATCTTTTTCCGGTCACTCATCATCGTTCCAATCATTGTTGTCTCAACCCACTCACAACTTTTTTGTCGCCTTTTGTCTCTTCTTTATTCCTTCCCCACATACTCACCACCGTTTCCGCTTTCTTCTTTAAAAAAGACAAAATGAGTCAACTTTTAGTTTTCCTGTGGTGCCAATTTTGAAATCTAGACAGAAAGAACATTGACACTTACTACAACATTTTGTCTTCTTTTCTAAGAGTTGTTGATAAACAATCACTTCCGAATGAAAATGTAGGATTGATGGTAGTGGTGGTAAACAAAAACAAACAAATACAAAGTTTGATGTTCCCTTTCACCAACGATCACTTTGTATTTGAAGAATAAAGAAACTTTACAAAGAAACACGGAAGTTCGCCGTTGCACTAATGCTCCAACTTCCGGAAGGCATAAGAAATGTTTCAAAATTTTGGTTTCCTATGAGCAACAGCAAAGATCAAAGCATAGTTGGTCCCTTTTGCACATCTCCAAACTACTAGATTCAATCGTTTCCACCTTCCGTAGATCTTCAGAAAAAAACCTTTTTTGCTAATCCATTTGTTATTACCGGAAAGTGAAAAGTTGGAGGAGGTGATGTGCGTAGACACCCACATTAATTGAAAAGAAGAAAAAAGACAAAGAAGAGGTTAGCTATGAGTCGAACGGATGTCTAAAATTAGACGAAAAGATAAGACAGCTTGGGTGTCCGAAAAAAAAAGAATGGATAAAGAAAAGAAGTTGAACAAAGGTTAGAAGGGTATGTAGTTAGTCTGAAGATGACTAAACTAAGATTAAGAACGCTACAAGAAGCTACAGTATGCCTATAAGGATTTTTAGAGGATAACGTTAGCTTTTTTCGATCCCTTTTGCTGTAGAAATCCAAAAATCAAATGTTCTCCTCCGGACTGTTTGGTGGTTCTTGATTCCTCTTCTTTTAGAGGATTCAAAGATTTCTTAAATACGTATGTAAAAAATTTGTATGTAAAAAACTTCGAATCGCTGATGTCAGAATCCGGATAAGTCCATCTGAAGTTTCACCAAATATTCATAAGCTTCTCCAATAGTAATAATTCGTATTGAAAAACAAGGGCTTCCTTATTTCAAATATTTCTATATCTGAAGGTGTATGGATTTTAAAATGATCTCTTCCTGTTTTTCTATCATGCTTTTCGCTATATTTAGATTCTGAGAAAAACCTTCCAGATTTCGAGCCTGTTCTAAACAAACTTTTCATTCCTTTCAAAATTTCCCACGGTTCCCTGTTTCCAGAATCCAAAGAAACGTGCCGATTTCCTGTTAACCCCTTCGGGAACTTCCCACGTATTCTCAATGTCAGATCAACCCAATTGCCAGAAGTATCACTTTTTGTAGAAAATTCAGCTCATTTAATCCGATTCGTCTCTGATCTATTAGAAATGTGTGCGATCTACGACATCACACTTTTGAAAAAAAACACGAGGAGGGTGGAAATGATGAGTTCAAATTCTAATCCATTTTCGAAGTTTTTTGGATTATGACACGGGGATACGATAGAAACAAACAGTGGGTGTAAAGAACAATGGGCAAGGAGGTCACATTTGCTCTTCATTCCCTGTACCCAGTTGCAGAACGAACACGTTTGTATCAGTTATCACAAAATATAACGAACCTATCAAAGATGATAACTTCCTTCAAATAGAACATAGTACAATAGGTTCTATCTTCAGCTACAGTTTTCTCTTCCGTTTTCATTTTTCTCTTGTTTACTCACTGAATACACCTCGAAATACTAGAAGTTTCATTTTTTGCTGACCCTGGGAAAACGTGCACACCATACTTTTCCAGTGGGAAAACAATTTGCTGCTGGTGGAGAGAGAAAGTCTTCCCACTTTCTCCTTTTTTTTCTTATCAAAATCACCCTCGAAAAACGAGTGAATAAACGATGATGATAAGTGCCCTATGCTCCTTTGATTGATGGTCAAGAATTTTGGGGGAATTCTTTTTGTTGATCGACGAATTTGTTGTAGTGTGATTCTTAAATTAGATTTAATCGAAACATCATCAGAACAAGGAAAAGAGTGGGTCGAGAGCAGCAGGTCTCTTTTGAAAATTACCGGATATAATAAGATAAGCAGGTGCAAAAATTATCCAATTGCGTAACTCAATAAAGTTTCATGATGTCAATTCGACAAAAAATGTGTTCTCAAAGACACCAGGACACAATAAGTTCTTCCAGAATTCAGACGAGTACACGAGAAGAACCCGAATTGTTGATTGTCACCTGTTTTTTAGTTCAGATCAGCTACGTGGACACTGTAAAGCGGATAGAAGAAAGGGAGAGTCAACATGTGTTTTGGATAGTAATGAATCGCCGAAATGGCACAAATGATGAAAACAAAAAGCCGGGTTTATGACAAGAAAATCTCATGTTTTGAAGTTCTTTTGGCTTCTTCTAGATGGTCGGCTGGTATGAGATTACTGTAGACTAAAATAGTGAAACCCCTATGTAACTTCTGATATCAAACCTATGCTCTGGAATGCACATCATCTCTGGCATTTGTATTCCAATGACAAGTTTCATTGATCTTTCAATGTTGAATGTGGTTTCCTGATATCGAGCGCCCTTTTTCTTTATGATTCATGAAAATGAGGAGACCTTCGATAAAAAATCCTTCCTAATTGTTACCTCAATTTCACTTCTTCCTCCTCGAATTGTTGCCATTTCGACGCGAGAACTCTTCTGATTAGTTTCTAGATAACGTGTCGGTTCTATGTTCTTCTATTTGTCAGAAACCTGTCAACATGTAACAATCTGACCACTTTTTTCCAGTTACTATTCCACACCCTTTGCCCCTTTTTAACCGTTTCCCGGACAACTTGAGATGCCATGTGAAATGCACGACAAGACATACTTTCCACGTACTATTCACCAGCAGGCACGGTTGAAAACACTCATTTATATGTAATTCTGCAAGACATGCATTATCAAAATGCCCTCTGTCCTTTCATTCTCCCACCCGGTCAAGATGAACGAGCATCGTGATGTATGCTTGTCTTATCAATACACACATTCTTTTAGTTAATTTCCGAATGGTTACTTCAATATTTCCTCCTTCTCTCCTTATATAATAATGATGCTAGACAGGAATTCAAATAGCTTATAGACTGTCTGCAAGAAAAAAAGGAAATGAGGTATACCGGTTAGAGAGAGGAAGAACCCCCTCAAAGTGTTGATGTTTCACACTTTCCAATGCCATACAACACTAATGTTCTTTACAAAAATTGGGCAGGAAGAAGAAGAAAATGGAATGCTTCTTCATCTTCTTCTCCCCTTTGGTTCTTTTTCGTTCCGATTCGGGAACCAATTGTTCTCTTATTCTTCTGACCGGATTGCCAATGATTACTTTCACCAATTATACTTTGCTTTCTTACAATTAATGTAGTATTGGTACATACAATGTACCTTGAATACAGAATACTCGATTTCAAATTGAAGAAGGTGGTGTCAAAACAGAAAAAGGAGGTGATGAACACAAGCCAGAGCAGCTGATGCTGGTCATGATGGTCTTAGACTTTTGAACTCGTTTTTTGAAGTGAAGTTGAGCTGAACTATTCTATTCACACACTCATACAATTGAAAGTTTTGCGTAGTAGCAGACTTTGAAATTCGGAATTATGAAAATTAGTCTGGTGGACAAGCGTCTTTGTGCTTTCTTTATCCTTCACTTTTCGTTGTCTTGACACAGATGCTACAATCTGGATTTAAATGGACACACGGATTTGACGGTGACAAGTTTTAGAAGTCAGAGAACTTGTACCCCCCTCTCTCGAGATTTCAGTAGATAAGACCTATGAATGACCTCTTTAGGAGTGCTACACTATCCATTGGGAATGAATGTTCTTGACCATCTAAAATCATCTTGATGTCTAGAAAAAACTGATATTGCTTTGTTCCAGATCTTGTTCTCTTCTAGAACTTCCTTATCTGTATCGAGATTCTATACTTTATATCCAGACAAAACTACGATCCGAATTATTTTGTCTCTTCTCACCCTCTTCACCAGAATCCTTCCTTATCCTACAATTTTCAGCTCACTCGTGCGCAAGTGTCTCTAAAATTGTAGGTAGATGCGATCAGAATGGTGAATAATCTTCCAATTTCTTCCCGGAATCAGAGTATCTTCTGAGTGGGTTGCGAGTGCCTACGTGTGGATGATCTGAATACGAAACGAGTCAAAGATGATGTGATTTGAATTTGATCTGATAAAGGTTGAGTAAAGCGAAAAGGCTACTCGGGTGTGACCGACCGGAAGGATGTAGCAGAGAGACGTGAATTGATGTCACTGGGATAGGCTCGAATGAGCCGGAAACTGATTCGAGTACTATGCTGCTAATGCTGCTCGCCGTTCTAAACACATCATGAAATCGGGAAGAGAAAGCAGCGTGAGATTTGCAAAATTGAAAAACATCGTGGGATAAATGTCAGGGCGTACCGACTAGTACGATTGTGAAGAAAAAACAGAATCGCGTCCAGGAACTTCAGAAGTCACAAGTACGATGGGAACTGAAAATGTGTTCATTTCCTGGTGATAAGATTGAAATGTTCATTTTCGAGGAGAAAACAATCTTTGTGCTCGACCTGGAAATTTGTTTTGCACCCAGAGGAAGCAACGATAAATCTGTAATACACCAAAGAACTGATAACTGATGGAACTGACCGAATTTGTGTTGTTTATGTTGCTCATCGGCAAAAAAGCAGACTATCTGCAAAATGCAGAGATGTTATTCTCCATCTTCGAGTATTTTTTTTGCTTGCATCGGAATATTAATACACGAAAAATATATATCAAGACATCATTTATTATTATTTTTTAGTCTTATCGTTCAACGACATACACGTAATATTCCATATTTAGTTATAGCTTTTGTTTCGTGGGGTGGGAGGATCATCATCAAGAAGGGACCGGTTTAGAAATCAAATAAATGAGATCCAAGGGGAAAGTGGAGAGATTCAATGGGGGAAACAGAATGACCCGAAGGAAATGGAAAGGGAAACAGTAAATGGATAGAGGAAATAAAATATGACAAGGAACCAAATAAGTTAGACAAGTGTAAAACTACTACTGACTATGCCAGCTGGTGCAAGGATACAGCAGTTGATAAGAGACGAGAAGGCATTTTGAATAAATCACTTCTCAGTAGATCACTGACAGAATTGTTCCGGCTTGTCTGAGAAGATGGATTGGATGCTTTTCGGACCAAATTGAGATTGAGATGTTGAACTGGAAGAGCCGGACTGGTGAGAGCTCTCTTGAGTGGTGGAATTGATGCTCGGACCTTTGGAAGGGCGGTCTTCTGAACTTCAGCTGAGAAGTTGAACTGGGATCGGCGTACTGAAAGATGAGATGGGTAAGAAAATGAATGAATTAGAGGAAGTAGTTTACCTGATGGGCTCAATGGAGCAACTGCAGCATTGACTTCTTTCGAATGAAGAGAAACTGTCGAAAGTCGGAGTGGCTTATTCTCACGAGTCTTTGAAACTTGTTGAGATGAGGCCGGGAAGTGGTCAATTGGAACTTCGAATATCATTTTGAATGAAGAAGAGTATAAAGTTTCGAAAGTGAAGAGGGTTTCGAAAAATGGAAGGAGGAGAGAAGTAGAGGGCGGAGTTATCAAATGTTCTTCGAGGCTAGCTGCATCTCTCCGACGCCTTATATACTTTTGCCATTTGCCGGACGCCCCGCCCCTTTCCGCGAAAAAAATTCAGCGAGGCGGCGAGAGAGGGAGGGGTGGGATTGTTTTTGTTTGCGGGTCGAGGAGGCGGAGACTAGATGCAGGTGGAGAGGAGAGAGTGTAGGAGAAGAAGAGACGCAGAGATGATGTACTTTGTAGTGGAAGGAAGAAGAAGAAGGTGTTGAAGAAACAAATGATGAGTGGGAGTGAATTGACCTGTGAATTGAACCATGGAATGTGTGGGTTATCTTCGGAACTTCTAGAAGCAATTAACCACGTGGGAAGCCTTTCATCATGACTTTCGAAAATCCGCCTGATTGTTACAACTATTTCTTAGTCATAATTGTTTCCGCTACCTGGCAGGGATATCTTCACTTTTTCATTCGAAAGGATTTCGAAAACGGTTTCCAGAGCACGCACTGAAGTTCATTAAATCTGCGCTTAGCTGGCCAAACATCTTCTGGAAAATTCTTCCTCATGGGGGTTACCTAAACTACTTTAGTGGTACATAACCTGTCACCTGGCTCTGGGATTTTGAATGTTTTGAGGAAAGATTTTTGAACTTCCACTATTCATTAACACTTTCTGATCTCCTAGTTTTTCATGGTTTGTATCTAGGATTCTGAACATTATTTGACCCATATGATCCGAGTAATGCTTGTTTTTTACTCCTACCGCCGGCGACGAGTTAAGAAGCTCAGTGGAACATTACCGAGTCGAATCGAGGATCATCTCTGATCAATCTTCTATGTTTTGACTGTTGCTCATGGTTTAATTCTTCTACTCATTACAAAAACTATGAAAATTTCCAAAGATCTAAACATCTGGATGCAGATTGCTCTTTCCGGGCAATTAAACTTTCACTTCTTTTTGAATAATAATTAGATCCAGGTGAAAAAAGAGAGGGTGAGCTGTGATATATACGATTGTTGGTTCGATATGACTTGATCTGAAAAATAGAACAAAATGTTGACACGAACTCAGAAGTTCCAAAGCACAACAATGTTCGTTGAAAAATGAAAAAAATGAAATCAGTCCGAAAGTTTGAAGTTTTGAACTCTTACACTCGAACAATTTTTTGTAGTTAATTTTCTCCTACTTCTTCTCGGAACACCATTCAAAATACTGACGAATTATACTCACACTCTTCAATCAAAGAATACAACCCAAATTTTTCAAAAAGGAGAACATCAAAGATCTTTATCATTCGGAACGTTGTAGTGTTATTCTAGCCAATTATGCTCTTTGAGGTGATCTTACATGTTTCCGAGAGTCATCTGGAGTACTCCTTTTCCTGCCAAATCTAATTCAATTTCCCACCCTCTTAAATGCTCGTCGACGTCAATAGTCTCAGGAATTTTCCACAATCATAAGTTCGACTAAATCATGATATTTGCATGATGATTGAATTTGTTTTTTCTTTCCCATGCACATCTGGAGTTGGTACAAATTACGAAATTTCGAATGGAATTTGATGACATTCGAAGGATTGAATCATGCTCGTATTAGTACTAGTACCACGTACTTTTTTCTATTTCAAGAAGGTCCCTAGTTCTCATCCCGAAAGATAATGTCACCTTCCGTTTGGAGTACATCCTAGTAGGTGCAGAAGAGAGTGATTCAATTACTCAACCTCCCCCAACTTTTTCTTCCAATTTGAACCCTATTCTTCCTTTTTTCCATCTTCTTATTCATTGATTGAAATGGTCTCTAGATATGTCTAGGTGGTTTGATCTTGACTTTTCAGTGCTTCATTTTCAACTAGGTGATGTGTGTGTATCAATCATAAAAAGTTCCAGACACCCACGGAAATCTTCTTGACAGAAATCAAGTGACATTCAAAAACAGAACGCCGAACACAGAAATAATCTGACAATTCTCGGTATGAGTGCAACGACGCACAAGCGGATATTGTGAGCTGGATTATTGTGGGCGACCCACTGTTTTTTTCAAATTTTAAAGTAGCTCAATCGGATTTATTCGAAAATAAAAATCTATTGTAAGCTACTCAACTGAATGGCGATGAGCTGATCGAAATTAGCAAGGATCAGATACTGAGTCAGACAGAAAAAAGAGATTGTTTAAATTGATGCTGCTTTTCTGAGAAGAGAACGTGCGTCAAAAAAAGATACAAAAGTAAAAAATACGTGCGTACTGGGTGGTGGGGTGAATTTATAGATTACTCTCGTCACTGTTTTACAGTTTTAGATGCCAGAGAACGGAGAACGATGATAAACATTGTGATTTGATTCAATGTCAGAAGATTTCGAATAGATATGGGATGGGTACGTTCTAGATGAATAATGCTTGATTTTTACTACAACTGGTTACGGTTTCATAATCATTGGGTGTGTCTATCTTATCAATCTGAATCACCTAGGATTTTCACTTTCAAAAATTCCAAACGTTTTTCCTCCGTAGTTACGGTATCCCTTGTGTGTTTTGTTCTATCATTTCAGGTGTTGTCTGATTTTTCAGGATTTTTTTCTAGTCTCGAAATTCCCGAAGAAATTCAAACAACATTCACATTTGGTCTTGTTTTTTCTCCAGAAACTTTCACCTGTTAACTCATAGTGAAAGTACGAATTTCTGAAACGGAAAACAAAAACAGGGAAATGGAAAACTTTCAATTTCTACAGAAGAAGACACAAATGGTATTTGGTATTTGGATGCAACGATTCAATGGTTTTTTGGAACAGATGGAGAGATTTTAAAAGTAAAAGAAGATAGTACTTTTCTCATCATTTCAAGGTCATTTCCCTTTTTAGACCTCTTTTTGATAAGAAGATCTCAGAGACCTACTAGGTTGAAATCATTCTCTTAACTATCTGCACAGGGCATATTATTCGAAATGTCAATCCATACGATATTCTCAACCTAGATCTTTGCAACTCTCTCCGTCTTATGACACTTTTTCAAAGGTTCTCTCAATGATCAAAAGCTTCTACAAAGGACAATTTTCAATTCTACACTGATTATATTTTATCGTTTTCATTCCTTGACACTTTCATAAATAACACAATAAGAAGAAGGATGTGTTGTTTTTTCAAGTTTCAAAAATCAACTAGTGTACCTTCTCTCGTGAGTCCCAACTGCTCACTGATTTCTTTCAGACAGATTAGGAAACCGCAAACAACGGGCACGGAAGGCTGTTTTTGACTAGGCACTTCTCCATCAGGACACTGTGTTTTCCACCCTCACTTTCCTTCAGATTCTGCCTCGCTTCATAAATGTACTCCGAATTGTATTTCTGTCAGGAAGCTGAAAATTATAGCCTCGATTGTCTACCGGTAATTGATAGCGAACCACAATTTGATGTGAAATTCCTTGTCATTGAGTTTCACTAACTGAGACTCGGATGGAAAACAACAAGTTCATATCCATGCACCAAGAATTCTAGGAACTCTTTTTCTCTTCCGGTTTTATTTTTTATCTAGAGCAAAAAGTGAAGGAAGAAGATGTTTATGTGTGGAGGAGGAGGCGAATCTTTTATCTTAGATTGGAATGTCAACGGAAATGAAATAATTGAAATAGAGAGCTCCTCGATCGGAATCTTGTTTGTTTCTCAACTTTTCAAAGTGGCACGTTTCAGATGATGGGATTATCGAATATTGTGTCGGGATGGATAACCAAGACCGATTGTAAAGTACAAAAGTGCAGGAATACAGTCTGAATCATGTGACGGAATGAATTTGCGTCATCTGGAATTCAAAATATTGAATCGTCACGGAATCGTTCCACGTGGAAACTTGGATCAGGTGATCAGGAACGTTTCAGAATATGGTCCGACTGGAGTTAATGGGACAGTCTTTGTTATGAAATCGAATGGAGAATGAGATCATTTTCAGAACTGTTTTCAGAGCTGTGGAGACAGGGACTGTGTTTAATAAAAGTTAATGGTTCGGCGTTTCCAACTCAGGAGGCGTTAGAAAATCGGTCATTCTTTCAAAATTAGGCCAGAATACTAATAGCTCTATGAAACTTCAGTGTGGGCTGTAAGATCTTGATCTCAGATCACCTTAGTTTGCAACAATCGTGATGAAATAGATCGTCTGAATTCAACTAACTGTATGATCTCAGAACACTTCACATCATCTGTTCGCTGTACATACATCAAGAAGAGCTCGTGACGATTGTATTTTCAATGTATTCAGGTCAATTCATCATCGAAATTTTCAGATCTTGAAGTGTTGATTGTTTATCTTTCAACGCAACAATTTCAGAGTGATTATAACAATTTGTCAAAAAACATTAGAAAACAAAATTTTGTAGATGCAATGACATCACGATAGTACACAATCCGAACACAACTTTCCAACGTCATCCGAGTCATCTAGATCAGAGAATCGGGAACAAATTCTGAGTTGAATCAATTCATCATCGTCATTCTCATCTTCATCTTTATTAGCTGTTTCGCCCATCAAACAATTTGTAGTATTTTCTCAATTGTGGTCATCACGAGGGGGACTGGAACCGATAACGGACAGACTGACCGTTCAAAAGAGACCCAATCAATCCATCAGAACTTTCTTGGTCCTTTTGATTTGATAACAAAACCCATCAATTTTTCATTTTTTTCTCTCTTTGTTCAGTTTGGCATTCTTGTTTCAATACATATCATCAACTTTCTTTCTACCGCACCCAGATGTGTCTGATTTTAAAAGGAAGAAAAGGGACGAACCGAGTGAATAGTGCCTTGACTAGACTTTGAATTTTTCAATAGCCGATGAATGTGAAAGTACGCGAAACGTGCGGAAGTTCAAAAAAACTATGAATACAAATTGAGTTGAAAATTGTGAGGGTGGAAGATTCTGGAAGAAATAATCAGCAGATAACAAAATAAGGAAAACAACTTGAAAAAAGTAGGCAACAACGGATACAGAAAAGGGACTTGTAGTTTGTTGTTGAATCGTACAGTCCTACACTTTAGACGGAGACGATGACGTGATTAAGATCAAAATGTAATTGTCAAAGATGAGATCGGAGAATCAACTAATTAGGCTACACTAAAGTGTGTTCTTTTAGAAGAAATCACAAAATAGAAAACACGGATTGAGGAAACTTCAAAGAATGTTAGGGATCTGAGAAACTTGAATGAATGACATCAAGAACACGTGCATGGAAAACAGATCGTTTCTCAAACGATCCGATCTCATCCAAAATATGACGCAAAACTTTGCAAACAGTTGCTGTCTTCAGGCAATTAAAGATATTTTTTCTTCCCCAAATAGGACTGAAAACTTGCAACCACTCGGCGTCATTGCTACCGTAATCCCAATTCAACAATCACCCGGAACTAAATTATCTCGAAACTTAAAAGCTCTTGAATGAAAGATTGAAGTTTAATTGACAGCTGAAACTTCTGCTTCCTTTTCGAACAATTTGTGAAACTGATTTCTGTCTAATTTGTCCTCTTGGCATGTAGGGAGTCGAAAAATGACCTTCATTTTTCAGATCATGCTTTGTGGTTTGATTCAAATTTGGGGGAAGGAGAATCGAAATATTTGGATGCGTGAAGTCGAAGATCTCTTTGGTCAAGAGGTTACAGATACTTTGACTTTTGGGTGTACTCAAATATTCAGTAGTCGTAGTTTACATAAATTAATATCTGAATATCTTCTTCTTCTTTTCCTTTTCCGGTTTTCTAAATGTTTAAAAAGATATTTGAATATTGACCTGTTTGGGGTCATACTAGATTGTTTGTTCACAAAGTAAACTAATTTCATTAGGAATGGATTCTCAGGGGAATTCGGTCTTCGAGCAACTGAAAAAGAAATATTTGATCTTCCAAATGCAACACCTTAAAAATCAAATCGGAAGTTCTTTTCCTGGTCGTCATTCATTCATTTGTCTTGTGTTTATCCGTCACATTCATTCTGATTTCCTGTAATTCAGAGAATGACGCAGGGAAGAAGAGAACAATAATCAAGTACGGATTGTTTTTTTAACACACTGTCAAATATTTTGCTTAAAGACCAAATTTTAGATTTTGGGGGAGAAGGAAAGAAGCTCCAAAACAGTCACGAGCCCCTTTTTGAGGCCTAGAATGGTGAATCAAAATGAAATAATACTAGTTCATCTTGTTTTTGTTTTGTTTTTCTAATTTTGGGTCAGTATCTTTTTTATTCTTTCTTTTTTGAAAAGGACAAAATGACAATCGAAGGCTTCTTGAATGAAGCCAGAAACTTATAAAAATTAAGATCGAAAAATGATGAGAAATACGAAAAGAAAAGTATTTGAAAAAATGAATAGGAGGGGGTGACATTGTGAAACTTGTGAAATAGGTAATTCACTTGAGAAAACTCTTTTTTCGATGACTCATCGGATTTCTTCTCTTTCACTCAAGTATCTTTTATTATTTACCAACATCCGACTAGCTGTTTCAAAATCCAAATTCTCTTCAACCAAAAAAAGTAACTTCTCTCAAAATCCAATTTCCAGAATCACATCATTCAATGGGCAAACATTTTGAAATCCAATCCACAATTCATTTGTTTCAAACTTCAACCGGAAAACGGAAATCAGGGATTCTGAAAATCCTCAATTTGAAATCGAGAACTTTGAATTCAATGAAGTAGTCCTATTCTGACTCATCCTTCGAAATCTGCTAGCACTTTTTTCGTTTTTTTTTGAATTTTTTGAAAAGTTTTACTCTAATGAGGATTTGCTGTGGGTGGTCATCAAAAATTGTTGTGACTAAATCAGGATTATCCGATTTGGTCGTTTGTGCAAGAGTACGCAATGGGTTGAGGTGTCTACGAGGAAGATTTTCGAAATTCTGGAAATCGGAAAAGGAATTGAGGTGGAGACAAATCAGGGACTGAAGGACTTTTTTCTTCAAATTTATTGAGAAGCAAAGTTTTTACAGCATTAAAAAACAAGAAAGACCAGAAAATCTCAAAGAAACTGGAACAAGACTAAAGTTAAACTCCAGACGGAGGAGATGGTGAAAATAGAAGATGTTGAAGATGTGGAAAGTTGAAGAGCATTTCTCTCTTCATCTACATGAACTTTGAGAATGTTCGATTTTCCGAAAGAATACGGTTTTGGGAGAACATCAGGCATCGGCATGGTGTTACAGTAATCTCCATGACATGTGCAGACTACATAATCCATTGTGACAGTGTTCGCATACATTGGAAGAGATCGGAGAAGGTAACAGCTGAAAATATTGAATAATGAGCACTTCTATGTAAAACGAACTCATGCTGCATACCCTTCCTTTTGAAGCTGCTCTTCACTTCTCCGACTATGACGGAGTATGTTTTCAAAACAACCACGAACCATAAAACTGGAATCTGAAAAATCAAAAGTTCAGCTAGAAGCAGTATATGACGATCTTGCCTTGTAGATTCGGGAATAAAGTGATACATATTGGGTACTTTGAGCATAGTTCACCTTCAATAATGTGTGGATCTTCTGGATCTATGGATTCGCTAAAAAATTAATTTTTGACATTGAATTCAATGATCAATGAGGTACCTGCAGTATTGTGATTTCACTCCAAGTGGATAAAAGAAGATATCAGTTTGTGTTGCAAGTTGTCGACGAACTGTTGCATTATAATGTTTATCCGGAGATAAACAATGGAAACAGTTGGTTGCTAGAATATCAAAGATTAACATTGCTACCTCAAAGTTTTGAACATTTTGACATTTGCATTTTCTTAAACTTTGCAGCAGTCTTACAAAATATTTATGCATTGTAAATTTTCAGGAAATTTTTTTAGCATTTTTGAATTCATGCTCTGTCTTCTGATTTCAGACATCGCTTGTCCTTAAAGATCTGTTGAATTGAGTCTAATGCAGAAATATGTGGCATATGTGTGATTTGTGTTAGACTCTTTTTCATTTTCAGACTCATTAAAAAACTACAAAATGCTTTGCCATACTACGAAAATGTGTAGGCATGTCTAGGGGAACACTGGAATTGAACATTGGAAACTTTCAACTTTGATCACATTCTAGATCGGTACCAAGTGAGAAAGTTCAGTAATGAAGTGAGTGATTTTGGAACTGAATTTCAATTGGTTTAGGGGGAGATTTGGGAACAAATGGGGAACTGTATTTGTGACAAATACAGATGAATCATTTTGTGTTCTGCACTTTTGATCTTATGAAAACTTGAAATGTTTGTTGTACTAAAAGTTATCACTGACGGTAGAAAAATTTTAACCAAGGGTTCAGTATATGTCTAAAATTTTCAAATTGCTAGTACATGTTGGGAAATTTCAAGATTATAAGAGTCTGTGAATGTAACGAAACAAAGACTAATGAAGCAAGATTTCAGAAAACTCACCAAGCACATCCTCGAATAAACAGATAAAAATAGTAGTGAGTTGCAATAGAATGAATTGATACTTCATGTTTCCACCGAATTCTACCGTACCATCAACCTCTCTCGACGGCACATTCGACTAACTTTGATTGTCACTGAATGAATGAAATAAGAGAAGTAGTATGAGATACAGAGAGAAAAAGGTAATGGGAGGATGACTCTCTAATTATTTAACGGAACACACAAACTCTCGTGTGTTTGGATACCTGTCCCTCTAATTAAAAACGGGATGAATATTCGTGGAGAAGAGGAAGGAGATGTGCCTGTTTTAGGTGGTTCGTTACCTTCATACCACAATTAACGAATTAAACCGAACGGAGCGTGAAGAGCAACGGGAGTTTCATGCAAAGTGACATTTCGAAAAGAGGTTCTCGTTTTCACTCAAAGTGAAGGGAAAAGTGTTCGTGTCGTCGTTCAAGAATAAAAAGTTGAGGAGGAAGATATTCAGAAGGGGGCAGAAGCGAAGAAAAAGGAGAAAAGACCCGTTGGGAATTATTGGTGCTGCGAATGACAACAATGTGTGGGGGTCCGGATACTCATGTCTTTGTGTTTATGTGTCGGTTTTGGTTGAAAAGAAACATACATTCTGGAGAGAGAAAAGGTAATTAGTTAATAGCAGGGTGTTCAGAAGAAATAAATGCACACTACACGAAGAGAGATGTTTTTCAGAAAATAAATACAACTCCTGGGCTGTCCAAATGGATCTCGGGTTCGGCATAATGAGACTAAAAGTTACAAACATCCAATTTGAATAAGAAAAATACAAAACTCAATTCCTCAATAGTAGAAAGGAAAATTTCAGGCATACTTAAAGGGAAAAAACTCGAAATAGAATCTGTGCTTGCTGATCAAAAATATTACATAATGAAAAAGTTGAAAGTTGAGCGATCTTGTCGAAAATATCATTTTACAAGCTTCACTACAAAGTGTGCAAAAAGAAGAAGAAGAAGAAGGAACTTGCTTCATTCCGTTCACTTCTCTGCTTTCAAAAAATATGTGCTCCTTGCAGATGGATATGAAAAATAAATATTTCTTTTGCAATTTCGAAAAGCCTTATCGTCTTATCCACAAAGTGAGATTAGAGGTTTCCATGACACTTTGCTCACAGAGTAATCTTCTTTTCCCTATTTTTCAATTTTTTCGAGAAAGGAAAAGAAATTGGCAATAAGAATTGCATAGTCATTGGATAACAGAACCATAGAATCGAGAACCATTGTCTCAAGAATTAATTGTGAATGTTGGGGGGAAAAGACTGGAAGATAGATGGTCCACATGTTTTCGTGAACTCTTGACTCAAGTGAGATGGATTTAAAAAGGAAAACGGGAAAAAAATGGGAGAGAAAAAAGAAGAAGGTAAAGAAGAAGGAATTAGAAGTCTTTTGACGGGAACCTAAAAAATGGTGGGTTCCGATGGATGATGAATAAATGATTTATATAGGAAAAGAATGGGGAAAAATATTCCAAAGGGCAAAAATACCAGCATTTGAGAAGAGTTTTGAAGAAACTTGTCTGAAGGAAGAAGTGTCTCGTGACAGAAGCCATTTGTTCTGGCGACGAAGACGTTTTGATAGATGGAAGGCTTCGATGCAAACAAAAGAAAAAGAAACATTTCAATTTGGAAAAAAAGTGACGACTTCATTCAAAAAAAGAACTCAAGTTCCGCTGGGAGTGATTGGGATCGGAAACCAAGCTGAACATGTGTTGGGATATACAAGAGAAAAAATGTCAATTTGATAAATATCAAAGATTACGTATCCCGATCCTTATCACTGACTCAAAACATGAGCAACTCAAAAATTTTGATTAGAAACTTGCTCAATATTGGAAAAAAAAACAGGATACTCGAGCAATTTCGAAGAAATAAAAACCTCAAGATGCAGGAAGGAGCTGCGAGTTTTAATACTTTCAAAGGAATGAAAACAAAACGGAAAACCCAATTTCAACAAGGACCTAGTCAGACAATAGTTGTTTTCTGAGTTTAAAAATTTACGAGTATAAATTGATTGTCGACTGATGATCCTGAAATCAGGATCCTCTCAGATAAAGTTTGAATATTTTGGTATGAAAGTTCTGGAATTAAGTTTGAAATCAAACTTGAATGAACTTTATTTATGGGTCTATGAAAGTTAGTGAAGTGTTCAGCCTTTGGAGAAATTAGCCATGGACATGCGAAAAGTTTACTGAAAGGAATCTTTCGAACTGAAACTGAAAATAAGGTCTAAGAAGGCACTTCAGAGGAAGTTAGCCATAGAAATGTGAAATCTAGATCGAAATAATTCAATGGATTCTTTTGAAATAAAACCGAAGACTCTCTGTTAGAAAAGGGAACATAGAGGAGTATGATTAGAAATGTCACTCATTGTCTCGCCCATCTTCTTCTTCATATTCCGGTTGTCATTCATTTGTTTCTCTCTTTCTTCTTTTCTTACTTTTATTACTCTCATCATCATCATTTCATCATGGCTCATACATCCGGCTGTGGCTCTTTTATTGTTCTTACTCATTTGTACAATTCAATTCAAATACTGTATCTTTTATCCTCTGATAATTTGAAAAGAGAAAGAGTGTGAATGAAATTGAGAGTGATTCTAAATCTAATATCTGACTAGAAATCTGGAAAACAGAAAGCGAACCTAACCAATTTTTGGGAAAATTCGAAAAGAAGTAGTAAGAAAAAATGAAAGAAGTACGAGCAAAATGAAAGAGAGATGTCAGAAACAAACAAAATTCGAAGATTTCTGCTCTTCTCTTTATTTTACTTTTTCAGCATGATTTGTTTATAACAGAGACTTCACTGGTCACTGCTCTTCTTTTTCATGTATTTTCATGAATAAGTGCATTTTTGTTTTGAAGAAAGAAGAGAAAATATGGAAGAAGGCTCAAGTGAGCAGCAATAGTCTATAGTAATGCAATTCGGTGTATATTCTCATGGTGATGATTCTTGTTTCATCTCCCTATATTGTTCGTATTTTTGTTTTCTTCTCGATTTGAACACTGTTTCGAGAACTAGGCGAACGTAGCCCGTATTCCTAATTTCCAAAAAAGTTTTGCCTTTTCGGTAGGCTCTCTGCACCTGAATCCCTCGCCTACGATTTGGCCTGAAATAATCAGCGAGTCCAATGAATATGATCTCAAGATATTCATTGCTTCTAAATCCAATTCACAGTCATATTCAGCGAAGATTGCTCATTGCATAGCTACAAAGTGAACTGGGAAAAATGAATGAACGCGAAAGGGAAATAAAACATTTGGGTGGTGGGGGAACATGAATGGAATAGTTTTATGGTACAAACAGATAAAACTCGAAGAAAAATGAAAGGGGAACTGCTATGTACACAAACGGGAACATAGATGTGATTACAGAAAATCCATGGAGTGCGATGAGGAAGCAAGTAAATGAAGATGGAGGTCATGGAATGAACAATATCTAAGGAACGAAACGAAAGAAGCGACGAAAATACGAATGATCATCAAAAGAACCCGGCGAAAAATGGAGAAATCGGAACCTGTAGAAGTTCATCTGCATTATTGTTCATCGGAGCCTGTCACTTTTTTCAGAAATGGATCATGTCGCTTGTATTCACCAAGAGCTCTTGTCGTTTGTTCGTCCATTGGGAAATCGGATTGTTTTTGATTTGGCCCGAACTCGCGATCGTCTTTGAGAGAGTCCTGAATGAATTATCTTTGATCAACAGAATATAATTTTTCTTTACTCACCACTCCAACAGCATTCTTTAGAATTTCATCTTTGCTGAGAACAGTCGACGCCTTCATAGCTTCATCAGTGCCATTCTGGCGAGTAGAAATGATATCATCTGGATTGAAGCGAGCGAATAGAGCTTTCACTTCCATGTACTGTGGATTACCCATTGCTCTCTTTTCAATGCTATCCCATATTTTCTCCTTTTCTTCGTTTTGTGTTTTTTCTTGAACTCGATCTTTTTGGTAGGCTTGTGAGCACTCATCGAACAGTTTCTGATTCATTTCCATGAACATTTTCAAGGCATTATAGATGAGACCATGTATCGTTTTGTTCCAGTGCGACTTGCTGTTTTTGAACAGAACTGGGAACATGATTGGAATGATTAAACGAGCATTATCAGCAACCAGAGACATTACATATTCGTTATTCCAATAATACAAAGCTCTTTCGGCTACTTGGAAGTGCGGACTGCTCACGCAACGAGCAATTTGGGTGAATAGTGGAGTCATAATCTTTTGAAACTCTACTGGCTCAATCACATCGAGAACTTCTTCTAGTTCATTCAAGAACATAACCTCCTTCGGACTATGCTGTTTCGGCCAGAATCTCAGCATTCCGTTTATGACCGGTTCTGTGAGCGACGAATCCTTCTCGATGAACTGCACGACACAATATGCAAGTTGAGGATGATAGACGGAGAGAGATTTGACTTTGTGCAATGGAAGAAGTACTCGGAGCAAGAAAGTTTTGTGTTCTTCTTTGAGTGGAAGTGCGAATCCGTTGATGATGCTTCCCAATATTTCAAGTAACTCTGCGATTCCGTTGTGACGTTCAGTTTCGTAAATAAATGAGTAGAAGATGTTGTTGATTTGCTTCCGGATGTAAGCCCGATGTCCGAGGAACTTTCCGTATATTCTGTGCAAAGTGGTCTTCAAAAAGTCTCGTTCTCGTGGATCCTCGCTATCCATAATCATCAGTAAACGGAGAATGAAATTCTGATCGATGTACCTCTTCGCGACTTGTGATTGAAAATCAGGGCACTCGAGAAATCGCAGGAAGAACTCATAAACAAGCTGAAATAAAATCAATTTTCACAATAATTCATAAAATTTACAAACTTGTAAATGTGGCCATGCTGCTTCCAAGGTTGGTTCGTCCTCATCTGGATCGAATTCAGCCCCGATGGGATTCGTCGGAGGGCTTAACGGACGGAATAAATTTGTTGAGAACATGTTGATGGCCTCCGGGTAAACAGCCTCGGAAAGCGAGCCTTTTGTAGATCCGGTAACGTAGTCAACGAGTTCGTTTAGAGCTGCTCGCTTGACTTCTTTGAATTTCAAATCACTAAGAGCGTCATTTGCGAAATCGAAAACAACACAGCACTGTCGCAACTTCTGAATGAATAGAGTCTCTTTCTCAGCGCCATCAGCATCTGCAATGTTGACATGAGCGACTTTAAATGGATAATTTTAATCAATACCTTTTATAGATGGCAGTTTTTGAAGCTCTCTGTTTTGTGAAATGTTGAACAGGCTACTCGACTGACGTCGTTCTCGCCGTGGAATCATTGGACCTGAATAAAATAATTTGTGTATTTTTTAAACTGTTTTTTTAGAATACCTCCTCCGTAATTATTAGCTCTCCCAATATTTGCTGGTGGTGGTGCATCTGCTGGTATCATGTCGCCTGAAACAATAAAAATTGCATTCTCAAATCAGAAAAATGATGGATGTCAAAATTTATCGGAAAGCTGTTTTCAAAAAAGCATTGTCCGCGAGGAGTACACATGCGCACGGACTAAGAAAACGCATGAGACGTGTTCACGGCCCCCATCGAATTTTCGCGGCGGTTTGAACTGTTCGTTTTTTGAGTCCAGTTTGGCCAATTGGGACCAAGAAAACGCACATTTTAACGACTGAAATTCTTCGAGGCCTCCTAGATTAGCATCTGTGCTGTTATTTTTCTTGTATTGTCAACATATCCAAAAATATTTTTTCTTCGACGGAAATGTCTGAAAAGAGGGGAAACGGAGGCGTGACGAACCGAAAAAAAAAACACAATCAAACTAATTGAGCTGGAGACCTAATCCGTTCCAACAACCCTATTCGAATGCCGTTTCTAATACC
Source organism: Caenorhabditis zanzibari (assembly GCA_963966625.1). NCBI lineage: Eukaryota > Metazoa > Nematoda > Chromadorea > Rhabditida > Rhabditidae > Caenorhabditis > Caenorhabditis zanzibari. The sequence continues at coordinate 10,724,538 of OZ016472.1, read as the reverse complement.
TTCTCCGCGATTCGGAAAAAAAAACCGCGCAAGAAACTGGAGAAGGGTAAACCAAATTGATGATAGAGAAAAGAAGCAGTGTGTGTTTTTCGACAACGTTCGAATAATTATTCGAAAATTTATTCGAATAATTATTCGAACATTTTTCGAATACTGTTCGAATATTTTGTTCGAATACTTATTCGAATATGTTCGAATAATTATTCGAACTTTTCGAATAATTATTCGAAAAGTATTCGAACAATTCGAATAATTATTCGAACATTGTTCGAATTGTTCGAAAGGCAATTTTTTTCGAACAATTTTCGAATAAGTTTCGAATAAATGCAATGATTTCGCAATGAAAAAAATACAAACTGCAAACGACACTCCGAAATAACATGCTGCGCCTAGTTTACCACACGACAGAAATGTTCGAACAAATATTCGAACGAATATTCGAATAGTCATTCGATTATTCGTTCGATTATTCGTTCGAATAATTGTTCGAATAAAATTTCGAAAAACTGTTCGAACGAATATTCGAAAAATTATTCGAATATCACTCGAATTTTTTTCGAAAATAGATATTTTCGAATAAGAAATTTCGAAAAACACACACTGAAAAGAAGGAATCTGAGGGCGCAAGAGGCTGACGACAAGCGCAGTGAAGAAAGAAGAACGTTTTTTTTCTATTTCTTCTGTGAGAAATAAAGAAAATGGCGAGCAAAAAGAAGAAGAGACTTCAAGGAGATGGGAGGAAAAAAGTTGGTCATCAATAATGTGTTTGTGCTTGAAGACTCCCAGATTTCTTGTTGTCGATTGGACTCCTCCTCCAGACAGACTGATAAACATTTTTTTATTCGTCCCTTGTCGACTCCAAAAAAATATAGTCGTCAGTTTTCAAACTACAAATTTTTCCTCTATAATGAGAGATTGTGACTGCAAAATTGCACGAGAGTCAAAATAATTCTTATGGACGGGAAACTAAAGTTCCAGTATCCTAATATTAGCCATCAAGAATTCGAATTGCTCCTAATTCATGTCACATCCCCACTGAAGTTATGTGGATCAGAAACAACCATTACATGAAAGGAGAAAACCTCCAAGTTTGTTAGAATAAGTATCCTTACCTCCAAGATCTTCAGTTCGAATCATTGGTATCGCAGGAGTTTTGCTACTTCCAGCTCCATCTTCCTTCCCTTTCTTCTCTTTTTCTTTATCTTTTTTCTCCGATTTTCCATTCTCCTTATCCTTCTTCTTTGACCTTAACATTGCTGATGCGGAGCCGACCGCCTGAAATCAGAATTCAATATTTATGGAGATGATTCGAGACTTTCGAGACAAGGACATGAAGATAAAACGAGAACAATGGATACAGTAAGACACAAGTTATACAATTAGTTAAAGATGGGATAAGTATATTTTTTTCAGGTTTCTGATTTCAAACTTCGAAGAAAGTTCAAAGAATATATTTATAGTGTATCAGGTTCCAGGAAAGCTCAATTAATTCCGTTCAAATCTGCAAACCGGAAATCTGGAGTTCCGTTTTGAGAAGAAGTGATATCATGGTTTCAAGAAAATGGAATACATCTGCTCCATCAATGCACCATCTCACTCACTAAAAAACGGAAATCAGAAGAGTAAAAGGAGCAGAGGAAAGGCGCCGTCCCACTTCCCACGCTTCTTCGTCTTCTTTCCGACAGCTATTTCAGCGCAATTTTCGATTAAGCAGCTCTCTTTCCCTTTCTTAGCTTTGCCTCAAAAAGCGAAGCTTCATCCTCTTCAATTTCCAATTACTGCTTCTTTGAAAAGAGAAGACACGATGACGCCGTCAAGGATCAGATTCTGATGAGCAGGGTAGAAGGAAAAGAAAAAGAGTTGGGGAAGGAGGGGCTCTATTGCGTAGGACATGACTACTGGACAGATACGAAATATTTATAGCTGGGAGAGAATTGAAAAGAAAATGACTATGCTGACACGGGGAATAACAGAAGAAAGCAGGTGGAATTCGGGTGGTACCCAACATAGAAACAGACAATTAGTAAGCTGTTGCGGAGTCCCCGTATTGCGTGTCTTTTGACCAATAAAATGAGAAAAAGAAGAGGTTTTTTTGGATTGAGAAAAATAATTTATGCTCGAAGGCGGAGAACGAAAAAGGGAATGAGATTTTGAAATACTAAATCAGCATTTTATGCGGAGCAGACATGATTTATAGTGCATCTGGTTGTCTAGAGACTTAGGGTTAAAAGTTTCTTAGAACTCAATAAGATATTATAGAATCAAAATGATTGAAGTTAATAAATAGTAACTCGGTTTGACTTTCAGTTTGCTCGTATGAAAATTCTGGTGAAAAACATTCAAATATGCATTCACAATTGGCTGCACTTATAACAGATACTGTAAAGCATACAATTTGTTTCGAGTATTCTGGTTATGAACCTCCTACGCTAAACAGTCATCTCTGACGGAATGTGAAAATATTTGAGTCCTCAAAAACTTTGGGCAATTTGGAAACAACCAGTTGAGGCAAAAAAAAGAAATGTTTTTCAGAAGTCGTTAAAAACCGAAATGTGATGACGAACAGGACGACCGAAGACGGAAGAAATGAAATCTTGTCGGGGGTCTGGGCGCCAACATAGGCATCATATTTCCATTTTGAAAATCAAAGAGCACAAAGAAATTGGCTATTGTGTATGGAAAAAGAGTATGAGCCAGTGTAAAATCCCCAAGTCCCTCACGTGCGGAAATAATACGCATCCGCCCGTCTATAGTCTATTGGAGTATTGTGGGAAATATCAAGAAAAGAGTCTGTCCACTGTGATAATCAAACCGAACTCTGAGAACGTGCACAGAATTCTAAAGTACCCTCTTTTAAAAGGTCCTTTTTTTCAGCGGTTACCGAAAGAGTCCATCGAGATTTTCATCGAGGGACACAAAGAAGAAACTATCCAAAATCATGCACTATCTGAAAATCAAACATAACTTCTTTTCTATAAAAATCTACATAATCCGCTTAAAACTAATCACTAAAATAACAACAATCTTCTCAGCCTTATCTGAAGAAAGAACATTATGATTGACAGATTCAAACTTCCTGGAAACGAAACCCCATGATTCTTCTTTTATTGTTTTCCGAGAATCCTAAATTGCGAACTTCCACCTGCTCCTACATCTCTTAAGTTTTACTAGATTTTAGTTTCAGAAGTTGTCTTTTGACCAATCGTACTATTCAAATTGAATTATTTGAGAGAAGGAAAGTGAAAAAAAGGAAAGTCAACCCGAATAGAATAACCGAAAAGAAATTGAAAGTGAGAGCAAACGAAGACACACGAAAAGACACGGACATGCTGCACAGCATACAGCATTCTTCTTCTTTTTCTTTTTTCTTTTGACGTTTTTATTCTCTTTTTGCAGTTGGTGATGGTGTTGTGGCGCTCTGTGGCCAACACAAAAAAAACGAAGCTCGTCAAAATTCGTCGTCTCTCGTGACTCTGATTGAAAATTCTACCGCCTTATTCGTTTTCTTTTATGCGTATTTGAACAGAGGTTTCCGGGAAATGGGAAATTGGGAAGAAATGGCTGATTGGTTTGGTTTATGCCCAGAAGATGTTAGGGTACGGTAATCTAACATTAGGATATGAATGAAATCTCGGAAACATAAAACCGTCGAAATGGTTTCAGAATCTCAAGATTAATCTTGGAATTAATTATCAATCAATGAGATTCTAATAGCTATAATACAGTAGTCGGAGAAATAATCAGGAACACATTATAAGAAAAACCGGGAGTAAAAACATGGTACTTACGGGAAGAGAGTTATTTTTTGAAAACATTCCTCTTTGTAGAAGTAACAAAAAAACAGTTCTCACAGTATCGTAAAAATTCTTCGTTTGCCTTATCACCAAAAAAAATGTGTCCTCAATGTTCCACTCCTTCAACAGAAAAACAAAGTTCTTAAAAAATGAATTGAAAGATAAAATTAATTTTAGTTCGAAGAGGCCTTCTACTGTAATGGTCCTCAAGACAAGGTGTTTGTAAGACAAAAACACAGCAAAAAAAGTTTCAAAATAATTCAAAAAGGAGACCAAAAAAGAGGTCATACAACTTACCCGACTCCGCAAACTAAGTGTTGAGGAAGCACCAGCGAACATGAATTGAAATGAGCAAGGAAAAAAAGAAGAGTTCAGAAGGGGAACAACCAATTTTCGGCTCTTTGAGCTTTCTACCCAATGTCTTCTCGTCTCGTTTCTCGTGTCTTGATCCCTATCTTTCTCTAACTTTTTGGGGTCCTGCAACAATTTGATTTGATTGGAAAGTGACAAGTGGCCAGTGAGTGAGCAATTGAGAAGAGGTTTTCGAGAGAAAGAGGAAAAATGAGATGAAGAAAGATGTCATACCTCCTGTTAAAAAAGATAATGTTCACTAATCAGCAACTTTTCAAAAAGAAAAGAGAACAAGATGACAAGGAAGTTACTCTTTAACCATCTCAAAAATGTTACAAATCTTTACTATTATTCCCTGATAAGAAACGACAAAAAGAAGGTATTGATCAAAGATGGATAAAATATTGAAGAACAGAAAGTGAACAGAAAAAGTGCGAAGTGTGAGAAGCAGGTCATTTGACCTGTATTTTAAAATTGGATCCTTGAAAAAACATGTGAGGAAACTTTTTTGTTATACTTCAACAAACAAGAAAAAGTATGGATAGCAAACAAAAATATGAACATGAAGCTTAAGTTTGGAACGGAAGAATAGTTTCAATAAACACAGTTGCCTAGAAATAGATCAGTTTCCAGAATGGAGTGGATGCGTAACCTTGAGAACTATAAGATTCAAATTTTCACTTTCTATTCAAAAATTTAAAAGTATGTGAAATAGAAATACGGTTTTATTCATCTTCAAGGTCTGAATGATGATTTCGGAAACTCTTACGCCGAGTTTGAATCTTGCTATAATTTCCTAAAAAAACTTCAAACAAGAAATAAAGATCCTCCCATTGCAGTTTTGAATGAGATGCACTTTCAGAACATTAACCTTTTTCTTTCTTCTGAATTGCTCCATTTCAAATTAGAGCATCCCAATAAAACACAAGTAGAATGAAAATGGGGTGCCTCAAGCTATAAACTTGATATAAAAAAGTGAGAGAACAAAAAACAAGAAAAACGGGAGACGCGGATGCTGAATCGGATAAGACACACACCGGACCACGGGATCCCGATTGAGAGCTGATAATAGTGATAAAGAGTGCCGGAGCACCATGGCGGCGAGTACGGAGCACAAAAAGAGAGAAGCGGAGATGCCGCCACCGGACCCCAAGGCTCGATGACATTTGTAAATTTCGCGAGATCCGAGATGACATGGGACAGGAGGAGAGCAGGCGCGTCGCTGAGGAGCTCGATGTTTTTAGAGAAAAACGAAACCGAAAGTTCGTTGGAAGTTCGTTTGATTGAACATAATGACAAATGTGATATTAAATATTTTGATTTATTAAAATGAAGGATATCGATAAAAAATTGGATAACTTGAGAAGAGACTTTGATAAGAACCGAGAGAGCAGACCCGTAGAAACATGCATATTTCAAACAAGTACATGAAAATGCAGGAAAATATAAAAACCCTGCTGGGGATGGGTTATTATCATCATACAAGCAATACATACAAAAAATACCAACAGGTCAAAAGTGGAGATTAAGGTGAAAATTAATACTGATCTGAATGTGAGAATGAATTTTGTGAAGTGATATGAGCAAGAAAAATAGAACCAAAATTTGAAGAAAAAATTACTGAATAACTGTAGTTATTTGAGTCGAATGTTGAGGAGCGTTTCCGTTCATGGCGTTTCCTTGGAGTTGGAGAAGCAGAGGAGCAATGGATGATGAATGTTGAGCTTTGGCGAAAAACGGATGATGGAGTAGGTCGCGGGATGACCACCGTTGGTTGATATCCTTCACAATGCAGTGACTAAGTAGATCAGTCAGCTCGGGAGATACCTGAAAATAAGTATTTTAACGTATTGAATGCAGGTCAGAAGCCACATTCGAAGTTTTGAAGCAGATTTGAAGTCGTTCAACATATTCTCTAAAACATCTTCTTAACTTCATTCTTGAATCGAATTTTTCGTTTACAATTACCTTTGTATTTCGACTGAATCGTGCTTCCGGTTCATCCCGTATCCGTTTCATTGCTTGAAACGGTTGATCGTTGAAAAATGGAGGTTCTCCTTCAACCATTTCTATCAGCATCACACCAAACGACCAAATGTCGGCTCTTGTATCATATGGCTCTCTTGCGATAACCTCCGCTGCTGTCCAATACGGAGTACCGACAAGAGACCTTCGGCGTGGTACTTCTTCTGAGAGTTGACCACAGAAACCAAAATCCGTTAGCTTGACAGTTCCGTCTCGCTTCAAAAGAATGGAATCACTTTTGATGTCCCTGAAAGTTTTTGATGAAAAAAATGTCAATTGAAAAAGAAACCATTACCTGTGAATTACTTTTCGAGCATGAAGAAAATCCAATGCTCCGAGAACCTGTCGTGAAATAGTGGCAATTTGCGGTTCTGTCATCCGAGTGGCTGTCACAATATCCGTCAAAGAACCTCCTTCCATGAACTCCATAACTACCCAGAGCTCTTCATCGACAAGATGTGAAGAGAAAAAACGAACGATGTTTGGATGTTGGTATTGACGAAGTATGGATACTTCATTGAACAAAAGTTCTCTTCGTTGTTGCTTTTTCAGATTCATTCGTTTCACCGCCACAATTTGCTTTGTCGATATTTTGAATGCAGCATCGACAACTCCCGTGGATCCTTCGCCAATTTGCTTGTAGTCAGTCAAATCAGAACGTGGATCGTTACCATCCACCACAAATTTCAATGCGTTTCGGAACTGAAAAGATATTGTGAAAGGAAGTTTCAATAGAAACAATACTCACCTCTTCATCACTAACACCTTCAGAACACTTTGGCTGTGAACGAACAGTTTGAGGAGTTGTGGGTGTTTTTGGTCGCATTTGCGGTGTTATTGTTCTTGATGGGGGAGCCACGATCGTCGCAATTTGATGTGCTTGACGTGGTTGTTCAACTCCGAATGTCGTTGTTGTCGTCGTTGATGGTCGCTGATTTCGCAAAGGCAATGGTGCGTAGTTTGGATCATTGAATGGATAACCTCGCTGACTAACTGGAGGTAGAGAAGGACGATATGACTGACGAGTTGAGGATACGTTTACTACAGGCGAACAAACTGTTGTTATCCGAAGACTGTTACTCCTGGCTACACTAGGGAGAGGGGAATTAGTAATGCCGAATGGGAGAGGAGAATTGTATCTGGAAGAATATAGATTTTTGGTGGTTGATATTTATACAGTTCTCACCTAGAAGAAGGTCCACGAATCACTGTTTTCAGTTCCGCAACGTCCACTGGTGTGATGCAAGACGGGTCAATCATCGGTTTCGGTCTCGAAATAGAGCGTGGTGGTCCGAGTAGAGCTTGCCATTGCTGTAAACAGAATATATTGCATTTGGGAATTCCTTAATGCATTCTAGCACAGAATAGAAACTCACTTTCGGCAATCCTGTATAAGTACCCGTTCTTGCATCGAAACCAGCATGTATCCTATGTTCAAAGTTGCTGGGAGTCGAAATTTCCGACTTTTTGACTTTTCGGCGCAACGAAAACGTCCGATTCATTTCCTAATGTGCATAATTATGTCTAAAAAATGTTAGATCATGAAGGAATCGAATTAATAAGGTTTCAGGTCGAGAAGAGACATTGAAGAAAATCAATAAGATTCCGGGTATATCGACTCGCTGTGTAAAGAAGCCCCCATAAACCGAATGAACGACGCTACAGCGCAAATATTTGAATTGAGAAAAAATGTATTTCCGGTCAGAATTATGAGTATTTATCAAGTGTGAGGAGGAGCTCTTCGTCATTTCATTCTGATGTTGGGATACGTTTTTTTTTTGCGATGTGTCAATGAATTGCTGAGAAATAAAAGAAAAAAGGAAAAAGTAGAATAGAAGTGCGCAGTTTTTCTGTACAAGAAAATATAAATTTTGGAAATTATAGAAATTATTGAAAAAAAAAATCATTTGCTTGCCAAACCACTGCAGAACGATAAATTATTGAAAATAGTTTGGAACCTGTTTCTCTGCGACGACACTCCGTTATCCCGCTCTTGCGCATTGTTTATCGTAAATCCACAAATGCATGCATCAAATATTTTTTCAATCATAAAAAAAAGATTTTCAAAAACTTCCGAATTTTGAAGAATATTGCCTCATAAATGAATCAAAGAATACAATAAAAAATGTCAGAATATCAATACACTGAAGAAAAAACAACTCACCCAAGATTCTCTTGCCCCAGGACTATAGAAAAGTAGTTATCTCGGTAAAATGCAGAAAGGACGTGTTAGCATGCTGAACACTACGAAACTCCTCATTTATGAAAATTTATAATAGAATTGTTCAAAAATGCGAGTTTCTACTTCTACAAAAGCCACTTGGGATCATGTAAACATGGAAATTGTAAATTTTTACGATGAAAATTCGGTGAGGATTAGGATAGGCCTAGGAGAAGTTGACACTCTAATTACAGTTTTCTCAAATGATGTTAGCTACTTGTTTAATGATCATCTTCATCGGATGTGGTTTCTGGTGCATTTGTGCTTCATGCGATCTCAGAAAAGGAGATGAAAACAGTTACCACCGAGATAAAGACTTTGAAAAAGATGAGGAGAACCCGGAAAGATCGAAAGCTGGACAAGATGTTCAGAAAGTTTGATTGGGTAGTCGAGAATAATCCGATATTGAACTGAATTTCCTGTCCAATAAAAATAGCTTAGTTTAACCATTTAAAGTTACGGAACAACTACCTATTCTGCCAATAATTCCTCTTGAAAAGGTAAAAAAGTCAGCAAAATAATTACTCAGTTCCCGTGAACTTTATAAATTGAATGGGCTCGATTATTTCAAAAACTCGGGAAATTCAGTTATTTCACGAATCTGAACTTCAATTGTAACTCTCTGTTCGTGGCTCAAAATTTGAACAATGGTTACCAAGGCGCCGAAACCAAAGATCAAAGTGACGACTGAAACGTTCAATCACGTAATCATTGAAATCAGAAATCGCTCTGACACTGAAATGGTATATTCATTTCATAAATATTATCCTAATCGTTTTCCTTTGAAGTGGGTCCTTCTTGTCATCAGTATTCTCGTACTTCTTTTCTCCGTTTTGTGTGGTATTTGGTGTCTGGTAGCTGCCAAAAATGTGAAACAGGACGGAAAACTTCATTTTGATGACGACGATGATTCAAAAGCATCAAAGGGATCCAGATCTACTGCTGGATCCGACTTTTCAGTTATTGAAGTTGAACAAGAAAAGGTTGAAAATCCAGGAGGACTCAAGAACTATTTGACTGGAGTGGGATAATTTAATTGAAAGATTTTTGAAAAAAGAAATTTTGACAGATCGGAAGAGGATTGGTTTTCATGAAGTGATCAGTGCGGACAACTACAAAATATTTCTCTGCTTATTGCTTTGGTCTACAGATTTGACTAATAAAGTTTCTTTTTCAGTTATATTTTTTTGATAATTATGCATTTATTCTGATCAGTCATTAACAAAATAAGAAATTAGAGTCAGATATAGAAAAGTTCACGTTTTTCAAGATGGATTCAGCTTATACTCTGAGAATCTAAAAAAGGAGACACGTAAGACGGTGGAGATAACAAAGATAATGAACTTGTACTCATTTTATGGTTTTCTGTAAACAAAACAAATGTCTCTTAATCCGGATAATTCAACCGAACTATTCAATAATGTCGAGATTTCGATTGAGAACCACACATACAACGAATTGGTTTGTTTCTTTAAACTCTTGTATCATTTTTCTTTGTTTTCAGTGGTCCAGTATTCTGATAACTTTTTTCATCATTTGCATACTCGTTTCATGCGGATCATGGTGCATTTATGCAGCTGGAAAGATCAGTGGTAAAGGCAAAAACTAATGATTTTTGTAAAATACGATCCATTTTCAGAAGAGGCAAATGTGTATCACTTTGAGAATGAATTCAAACCAGACAACGAAGAATCGAAATCAAAATTTAAAAGAAAGAGAGCAGGTGCTTGTAAAGTTGAAATCGAATATGAAAGAAATCAGAGAACCGTACAAAACTGGATGAAAATAGTGAGAAATAAATACTGTTTCCAGAGTTAACTTAATTTAATTTTCAGATGACAAAGAGTTTTATGATTTGGAAAGAGTAAATGTGATCGTTTCCTACACTTTTTTCGCTATCATTTGTTTGTTTTGATTATAAACCGTATCTCAGATTTTCCGTTTTTTCTCCTTTACGATGAGCATTTTGTAAATATTAGTTTGTTGATTTGCACTTTGGGTCTTATGTTATGAATCAATTTACATTGTGGTGAGTTTATTCGGATCGTTTATATAAAATCCAATTCATTATCGAGCTTCAAAAATGGCTCAAAAGATTACGATATAGTTGGAAGATAGTTTCGATTCAATCCATTCCCATTATTGTTGAGGTTGCTTCCGTGACTGGTATGCAAACTGAAGTTTTTGGACACCAGGTTGTTTGAGTTTCCATTCAAAAGTGGAAGATAATTTGGACTCTGAAATAATCAGTTTCAAAATAATAGTTTCATAAGTTCACAGACTCTCTTTGATGAAACAGGTACAGGAGTGCTATCATCATGTCGTAGTCGAAGAGTCCAATTCTGGAAAATAGCATGCTGCATGAGCTCACTGCAAGACCAGCGACGATCTGGAGACATTTCAAAGCATTTCTGAAAGGAGAATTATGTTATGATTTTTGTTTTACATTAATATTTACATAAAGGAAGTCCAACTGTCCACTGCTAGCATTGGGTAGTTTGGATGGAAGTGGTTCCGGATGCTCAGGTTCTGGAATTGAGAGACCGAAGAAGAATTGATTAGTTCGGAAAATTGATATATGCCGAGGAAGGAATTCTCCTGAAATCGTAGAATATGAACCGTTGAATTTCCATATTACAACCAGACTCACCTAACGTTTTCCGAATATGATACAACTGATCAATGTCACTCCTTCCTGGCCACAAAGCTTCTCCAGTCATCAGTTCAGCATATACACATCCAACAGCCCAAATATCAACGGGCGGTCCGTATTGAACGTCTCCAACGAGAAGTTCTGGACTACGATACCAACGAGTTGCCACATAATCCGTGTACAGTTCAGTAGTGTCTGAAGAATAAATTAAAAATTGATTAAAAATAAATAACTCACTAATAATCCTAGCAAATCCAAAGTCGCCGAGTTTTACTTGATCGTTTCTAGTCAAAAAGATATTCTCCGGTTTCACATCTCTGTGAATGCACTTGTTGCTGTGACAGAACCTTAGAGCATCTAATAGTTGATATATTATTTTCTTGATCAGTTCATCACCGACTCTGCAAAAATCAGTATAATCACTGAAATCTTCGTGGGATTTTACCCGGTCGGATTTTTCTCTAACTCATGAAGAACTGTCCGATCGCACAACTCGAATACCAAGTGGAGCTTCCGATTTCTCTTGAACACTTCGATAAGACCAACCAGATTTTGATGTTTCAATTGCTGAAAAATTGGATATTATAAATCATCTGAATCTTCTTCAGTCCTACCTTCAACATCCTGATTTCCCTCAACGCAATCTTTTTAATATGCGGATCATCCTCGGTCTCCACAAATTTTTTGATAGCCACAATCTGTCCTGTATCTTTATTTTTGCACTTGTAAACAACTCCATATGATCCTTCCCCGAGTTTTGATATTCTATCGTACTTGTCCATAGCGTCACAACGGCGTTTTGAAGAACTGAAAATCATAATTCGTATTTTTCAAAAAATAGACTTAGATTCATTTTTCCTCCAAATTATAATCGACCTGGCTTGCGTAGAGAAAGAAAAACGAAAATTGAAAAGAACTTATGCATTTTTCGCATTAGAAATCAGAAACCAAGAAAAAGACGGGAAAATAATGTGTTTTTGTCAGACTTCGTTGGATAGTAGAACGCTATGTTGGAAAGTGGGTTCTAGATTTGCCGACTGAAACAACAAATACTCGTTTTCAGTTTAGAAGTGAGCCCTTTAATAACAATTAATGATACGAATTAATTCTCCTGGGACACAGAGAATCTTCTGGGCTTGCTCGAAGTTAAAAACAGTTTTTTACAGAAGTTATCGAGATTAATCTTTGGCGTATGATTAGTTTTGAAGAGTAAGCAATTTCTACACAGTTGAAATCAATGCAAAGATACATTTGGAAACTACGAATTTACGCGAATTCGTAGTTTAGCTAGAAATGGCAAACATGTCCATATACTACTTGTTTGGAAAAGTAAGGTACGGATAAAAGAGGGAGACAAGGCGAGCGAGAGGCAAAGATTTCAGTGATTCGCAGGGCACGTATCGCCATGGGAACAAGGTGTATGCAGGAAAACGAGAAAATGGAGAAAACGGAGAGATAACGAGAAATTGACAGAGGGTTTACGGCTTGTTATGTGTAATATGAGAAGCATTGCGAATTGGAATTACTTTTTTTGTATTGTATTGTATTGTATTGTATTTATTGACAAGTAAATAAACAGAAGAAGAGAACAATAGTTCTAGATAGGATCCCTCACGAGATCAACCTAGATAAAAGGGAAAATATAAGACTATAACCGAAGAATTAGGGAGGCAAGAGGACATCAGAACCGGGTGATGGAAACAAGGATTAAACTAGAGAATTGACTGGGGGATAAGAAAACGGGAACGGGATGAACTATGGCATTCCAGATAGGGACGGTGGTACTAAAGAAATCATCAGAACAATTGGAAGAGAGGATAAGGGACATTGGTCTTCTAGGACAGTCCGAAAACTTTAGGAATGTCGATAAGTTAGGACAATAAGAGGTGCCGCTGAGCATATTATAAAGAAGAAGAAGTTTAGATCTGAGTCTACGATGTCTCATAGAGAAGAAATTTAGTTGAGAGAGGCGATCATGATAAGAAGAGTAAGGTATATTGCATTTTTGGAAGACTTTTCTTGTATAGTAACGAACTGGAGATTCAAGTAGGAGAGAGAGTTTAGAGTTTGGAGAAGGGGAGTAGATGGGAGAACAGTATTCAAGCGATGGAATAACATAGGTTTTGAAGAGGTGGAGATAAAACTCGGGGTTGGTAGATTTAAAGGATTTCAAGAGTTGCTTACTGCGAAGGAGAGAAACAGCGACAGATTTATTGATGTGATGAGAGAACTTAAGCTTGATGTCAGTAATTAAGCCAAGGTCACGGATGTTGTCGGAGGATTCGATGTTGGTAGAGGCGATATGTAAAGGAGTAAGAGGGTTCCGAGAGCCAAGACGGAGGAGTGAAGTCTTTGCATGAGCTAGAGGGAGTTTATTTTGAGTGGCCCAGGTGACAATAGTGTTGATACCCGCTTGGAGAAGAATGGGGTCATGGGAGTATAGTTTAATGTCGTCAGCGAAAGCAGTGAAATGAAGACTACCAGGGATACTCATGAGAAGGTCGTTGATGAAGATGAGGAAGAGTAGAGGACCGACTACTGAGCCTTGAGGGACTCCCGAAGGTACCGAGACGGAAAGAGGATCAATATGATTGTTGACTTTAACTGAAAAGGAGCGATTAGAAAGGTAGTCCCCCAGCCAACTGATTAGAGGGGGTGCAATACCAAAGGAGTGGAGTTTCTGAAGCAGGAGATCGTGAGGAACCATATCAAAAGCTTTTTTAAAGTCGAAGAAAACAATGTCGAGAGTTTTATGATCTTTGAGAATAGACTTATACATAGATGTAGAATAGATTAGGGCATTGGTGCAAGAACGATGGGAGAGGAACCCAAACTGGTAGGGGGAAAATTTGTGACTAAAGTCACTACGGATTCTGGAGCAGATGATTCGTTCGAAAATTCTGGCGAAAGGATCGGTAATAGAGATTGGTCTGTAGTTGTCAGGGGAGCAAGGATTCCCCTTTTTGTGGACAGGGATTACATACGAATGCTTCCAGGAGAGAGGAACAGAAGATGTTTCGAGGGAGCGCGAGAATATTAAAGACAATGGAAACGCCAGCGTTGTGGCACACCTTTTGATGAGGTAGTAGTTGGCCGGGTGGGTGAAAAATCCGCATTTGGAGGGGAGTTTCTCGAGGGTATGTTCTATTGTCCAAGGTGGAAAATAATCATCGGCAGGGAGATGATTATTTTCCACCTTGGACAATAGAACATACCCTCGAGAAACTCCCCTCCAAATGCGGATTTTTAATTATTTGATTCATCTATTTGAGTCAATTCAAAAAATTAACTATTCAAACCAGACTTTTAGGTTAAAGCAACTTAATATTAAAAGAGGTTACGATGTCTTGAGGCAGCCGGAATCGTTGGGGGCTCTAATTGAAACCCAAGTGAGCTCGAAAAGATCTCTTTTTTCTGAGCGGCAAAAAGTTGGCTCAATCGATTTCTTGCAAAACACAGATTAAGCACGATCCAAAATTATATCCATTCCTTTTTCAAATAATCAGTTATAGTTTTTTTGGAAACTTTTTGCAATTCTTTTGTGAAAGATAGTGAAATGTATGTTTTATTCTTCAACATTATATCCTGACTCGAGTAAGTTCAGATGTCTTTATTCTAGCTTATTTTACTCTTTATCCTAGTTAGAACGTCGAATAAAATTTTGATTTTGAACGGGAACAAACTACTGGTTTGAAGAACAGATAATTTTAGTTATACTCTCCACAGTTCGAATTTTCCGACTCTATATCTTTCTCGTTGTGAAAATAAATGCAACTCTATCTCATCTCCATCATTCCCTTTCTTCCCAATCCCTAAACTTTGCACTCTATCTGCAAAAACTTTAGACATATTTTTTTTTCCATTGAGCCTTCTCTCACAAAAAATAACCAAAACTAGGGACCACGAGTACCTGGAGCCCCCATAGAAACTGACACAGAGAGACACCACTATTTTCTTTTTTCCTATTTTCTTTCGCAACACACTCTTGTTCAGGAAATGACGATTTTATTTACGGGACCCTCGTGTGCTATGATGTGAACATTTTCCGTTTCCCATTTAGATCCTTTTCTAAGAACAAAAAGAGATATATGACAGTTTCAGCCACTAACCCAGATTTACAAAAACCCAAAAACAAAAAAGAAACTTACTTTTTTAGAGAACAAAACAGGTTGTTTTCCATTACTGTTAACGCTTCGATCTCAGCAAACACCATGTCGTCGCTGAAAAAAAAGAGAACTGAAAAGAATAACATGAAAAGCAGAAAAAAAGGTACATCAAAACGTGCAAGGGACTCTGATGAAAATATATGAGGATGCTGTTGAGATTTTGAATAATTTATAAACACGACCAGAAAAAATGTTGATGGATGTTATCAGGAAATCTTCATTTTTGCATATTTGCTCGGAAAAAGTATGGAAAAAATGTCGTTTGTAATAGTTGCTGATGGATTTCATATTGCTCAAACAATGAACTTTACAGGGAATAACCAAACCGCTAAAGATCTTGCAGTAGATGCAAGTTGAAAATGTGGGTTTAAAGGAAAACGAAGTAAACGCACGTCTATAAACCTGAGTATAAATACCTAGCCGGATTATCCAAGTGGCTATCTTCTTTTTCTAAGAGAGCTGACCAAGTCAGTCAATAAACGGACAACAATACGACCAAAATTGTATGCGACGACGACGACAAGTAGGATTTGCGAGTGTCGGAAGATGAAGTAAAAATGCACGTACCTTTTCGTTTTTTCGAGTCTTGGTGCGCTCAATTTCTTCCTGTTCAGCGAATTCAACGGTGATTTTGAAGGGTCCCGACAGATGTCTGAAGGTGTCAGCAGAAGTGAATTTTCTTTTGATGATGACAAGGAGCACAGAGTGTCGGAGGTCTCGAGGCGTAGAAGCTCCAATTTAGAGAGCGGATCATCTAAGCGGATGTCCTGAAAAATCCAGAGTATGTCAGGATAGTTATCGATAAGTCAATACAGTCTTGTAAGCAACGACTCATCCAAGACTAAAGTTTGACCACCTCACCTTGCTTCTTTTTTCGGAATTAGTCTCCAGTTTGACTGCTGTCAAAAATGAAAGAGCCGTGCGGGATGGTCCCTTTCCTCGTTTAGTCGCTTCTTCCGGCGTCATGGTTTCCAAACGCCACTTTTGGAACATTGACTATTTACGAGACGAAAAAGAAGGGAAAAGTGAAAGACGAGCCGTCCGTAGACAGATGAATATTGAATTCTGGATGATGTTATGTGGGTGGGGTTGAGAAATTGAGGTTGAAGAAAGTGGAAGAAGATAGAAAGTACGTTATCTTCGATCATTTAGAAGAAGTTACTTCTGAGAGAATTGGCAAAAACGTTTAGGAAACATGATGAGAATGATGATAACAGAAGAATTACTAATTTGAAGAGTTTTTCAAATATGATATGGTGAGTCCAATAATATCTCACGAGTGGTGTCACTCTAGTATTTATTTATTTCAAGATGCCGTACAGTTTCAGATATATGTCAGTGCCGTCTTCTTCAGTTCAGAAAATTTCTGCCTTAATCTGTTTTTGCTTTTCAAATTTGCAAAAAGATAATTAATGGCGAGATACAAAGTGCACTCTCCAGACACCTCTGACTCTCCTAATCGAGACTTGTCGCATATGAAAAATTGACTCTAAACTAAAAACTATTGGAAGTCCCATGTCGAATTTCCGGCTGAAACGAATTTAAGAGTCGGAAGTCGTTGGAGCAAACCGACCCATATGAAGGAAGAAGTCAAAAAAGAAAACATCTGAAAAGGAAAAACAAGTCCTGGTGGCATTCTAGACTGTGACCCGTTCTCGACCCATCCACCTGGAATAGAAGAGAATAGAAAAGAGGAAACGAATGACTGCAGAAAACGGAGGGGACCTATTCAGAAAAGACAAGATCCCCTGCCTGGCACGCTGAGTGGAAGCAAAGAGGTACCCAAATTATCCTCTCTTGCTCTTTTTTTCTATTTGTCCTACTTTCGTCCTCTTCTCATTTTGTAGTTGGAAGAATTCATGTCAATACAGATTTATGTATGTACAAATGACTTTGAGAAAATGGAAAGGATAACAAGACACACGTAATAGGATTAAGTAGATTGGTTAGAGATCGCAAAAGTCGATTTTCAACTGAGAGAGAGAGAGAGAGAGAGAGAGAGAGAGAGAGAGAGAGAGAGAGAGAGAGAGAGAGAGAGAGAAAGAGAGAGTGAGAAAAAATCAGAATCTGGAGATGCATGGAAAATAGGTATTTGTACATGGTACAAGATCATGAGAGTCACTGGGAAAGATCAATTTTAGGAGACATTGGTTTGATCACAGAAAAAATACATTTCAGGAAGCAGTTAATTGGAATCGTTTCATTTCTTGGGCTGCTTCAGAAGCATTCGCAGCAAAATACGGAGCAACTTCTTCTCGCCACTTCATTCGATCGAAGGCTAAAGCACGGGGTCGAGCCATGTATTTTTTGAAACTATTGAAAGGTTTGAGGATTTTGTCAAACTGAAAATATATTGGATGTGATTACAAGTTTATCTGTTCAATACTTACTCGTTCAACTTCTTCCTTTGTGTTCAAGTTCCGAGAAATCAAAGTGAGAACTGTAAACACAGCATTCTCAGCAGTTTCAGTTCTGAAATGCTCCATTAGAAACTAATTCTTCGAACTTTTCTTCAACTCACAGTTCTTTCAAATATTCAGGTTCATCTTCAAACATTTCTAGAATCAAAGTATCATTGTATAATCTTTTTGAGCAATGCCCACATCGAAAAAGTATATTTTCACGAGCTCGGTTTTTGAGTAAAGTTTTCCATGCTCTGAAAATAAAAAGTTTGTTACAGAATTATTCAATTACCTAATCACTTACAAGTCACTTCTTGATCTGGTCTGTGTATTACAGAGTCCAGTGAACATACTATCTCTTTCCATCATATAATGTTCCATGTTTCGTTTTGCAAATAAAAAATCAAAATCATCATCTGTTCCATGCTTAATGGCAGCGGCATAAACATGAGAACGCAGGTAATAGGGAATTCTGTAATCAGAAGAATTAAAACCCATAGAAACGGACAACTGACGTACTTGTTACAACTCATCCCACTCAATAATTGAGACTCTCCTGAACAATTTTTTCGAAGTTCAGCAAACCGTTCTTTTGCCATCTGTATACAAGGTTCATACCCCACCGTGCATGCTCTCATTACTACTATATCTCGGGTAAGGCTGAAACAACTGTTTTTATTTTGAACAATCTTTTTTGAGCTCACAATAAATCAGTTTCATTGTCCAAATCCTCGTCTAGCCCTCTACTGCTGAATGTGTCGTACGGTCCTCCCAATAAGAGTTTTAGATATTCCTGAAATATATTTTTTGTATCTTTCACAGATTTTTAGCTATACCGAGTACAATGGCCAGGATTCGTGTACATACATTCTTGGAAAGAAATAATCGAGATATGCACTGAATGTCTGGAATGGGCGGTATGTCATCTGAAAAGGTCATTGGGTTTAGATATGATATCATAAACAGTCCGATCTTTATAACTTTTTGATCTACGCTTCTGTGCTTTGGTCTATAAATGATTATATAAGGGAAACAAAAAGTGTCAGATGGTCTTATTCCTTCTCATTTTCGTCTTCTTCTTCCTCTTCAATATCACATCTTACATCTTCATTTTTCATCTTCTTTGCCTTTCGGGTGTACCCTGTTTGTTTTGTCTTTTTTCAATACTTTTTATGTCAAAAGGTGCGTACGTGTACCTTTCTTATTCAGTTTTTCGATATAAGGTTTTGAAAACTTGAACTTTTCAGCTTCAAAAACATGAAATCTTATCTCATCGTTCTCTTATCAATTTTGGTTGCCGAAACTTCAGCTACCTCAGTTTTGACACGCTATTTCAACGAAGCGGATGGAGTTCCATTGGCTAGAAATCCTCTAGAAGACGCTAGAGTTTCTGATGCAGATGTTGGAATGAAATCAGTTAGTTTGATGTGTTCTGATCTTTTAATTTTATCCATTTTTTAAAGGATTTGTTCATCGGAACATTTGGAGGAAGACCAATAGTGACAAGACAAGAAAACACGTTCATTGATCAGGATGGGTACGTTTTTTATCAAATGGACTAAAGATTGATATATGTTTTGTTTTCAGTGTTCCCGTCCCAATGCTTCCTTATCACAAAACCTATAAGAATTCCGATCAGTTGACTGCTTACAAACGTTTCATGGAGAGATCAAGAGGCGCACCAACTCCAATTTGACTGTTTCAATGATTTCGAACTGATAATATTAAGATCTCTGATAACATTTTACTCCCAGTGATAACATGTTTGTACTGATAAACCAATTCTGAGTCGAAGATCGATAAGAAAACATACCTCTTTAGTCATGTACATCGTCACGTTGAATGGAATCTTATAACTCATTTGTCCATGTTCAGCCATCGCCATTGTATCATCAATCAGACGACTTCTTGAGTTTGCAGGAATAGAATTGAAATCATGTAGAAGTGCCATAGTGATATCAGAATACATTTCCATATCATATCGTAATCGCATATAAGTCAGCTGATGTGGATCCACAACGTACTGCCCAGCCATATCGAAAACTTTCGGCTGTTTATCAGTCAACCAGAACACTTTGTGTTTTGAGGATACGGGATCATCGTAAAATATCGGAATCTTCCAAACTTGCTCATTCACTCTCGGCGGATACGGTACATGCTGAAATATTTTTTCTATGAAGATAATGGATGTTTATATGTGACAACCTCATATTTCTCCTGTCTCAATGTTACAATACTTCCTTCTTTTCGATTCACGTGAACTATTGGAAAGTGCGCTTGTCGAATCCATGTGTCCATTACATCAGTGAGAGAAAAGTTTTGTCCACTGAGATGACCACCTGTGGTTGAATCATGGACACTGAAAATAGTATCAGAATCAGTGATCAATTGTACAACTTTCGATCAGGTTCTAGAAACTTCTAGAAGGTCAACAAAAAGAAAACCAGAAAACTCACTAGAGAAGTACATTGAACAAATCCTCATGATCAGCATTCTTATACAGAAAACTGTTCAAAAATCGGCGAAGTCCTTGTTTGAATGTATCCTCTTCGATGAGCCGTTCGATCATTCGGATGATGATTGAAGACTTTTTGTAGACGATTGCATTCACTTTGTTTTCAGTATATCTTGCGAGATTCGCATTCTTGCTTCCACTGACTGGCATCATTCCATCTGCCTGGTCAGCTCTGAGAGCAATACACTGTAGTTCGGCTGATTTGTCTTCCTGAAATATCGATGCTCGAACAAATCCATCTACTTCTAAATACCATTAACTTACATATCGCCATGTTGAGTTTGCCAGAAAATCGAGACCTTTCACACTGATAAGTGTAGCGAATCCTTCATTCAACCAAAGATCATTCCACCATTTCATTGTTACCAGATTTCCGAACCATTGATGGGAAATTTCATGCGAAATAACTTCTTGAAGATTATGTTTTTGAGTTATTGGAAATTGTCCCTCTTTGTATAATCCATCGGTTTGTCGTATCGTAATCAACCCTCAAAATGAAAGATATAACCCACGGGTTGATTATTCAGATTCTCACCCCAATTTTCCATAGCGGTAACACTCAAAGCCGGTACGATTACAACATCTGAAAGAAAAAGTGAAAATTACGAGGCCAAAAAAAGGGAAAACGGGTTCAAAGAAGGTCACACCGTCCGTTCAAATTATGGAGATTAGATAACTTTTGGGTATAAACAAGCGAGAAATAATGGATGCATCGTCGAGAGACAATCCATCGCCGATGTTTAGATGGATACAGAAAAAGCATCTCTATTCCATGTCCCTTCACCACCAACCATCTTGAATTCCCTTCATCTTTCATGCCTTGTCGACATCTCTCTTCATCTCATTTCTTCGTCTTGCATAAAAAAGATGAGGCGGAACGATAATATCACATCCGCACAGTGTTTCCTTCGCCGCCATCTCGTCATACCCACACTCACAAATGCCATGGTGAAGATGCTTTTCATATCACCATTTTTATTCTTCCTTTTATTTTTTCTAGTGCCCACCAGAGATGCCATCCAGTCCAATGTAACACTTTTAACTCTCGGAGATCTTTGGGAAACGAGAGGAATGATTCGAACTCATTTATTTCCGACAAAGACATCCACAGTGTACCCAGAGTTTGCGGCGATTCCGAGTAATCAAGGTGACGGGAGAATGCATTTGACAAGATCGGCATTGGATAAAGCAATCGAGAATGTTGCGGAAATGAATGGAGTCTTAATTCATTCCATATGCTCATATAGGTAAAGAGCTTCAGAGTTTTTGAAAACTATTCTTTAAAAAATGCTGAATTGAACTTCTTGTAGACATCTAAATGTGACATTCTACACGTTGAATACAATGTTTGGAATAGGAAGAAGTGAAGTGCTCATTGACGCAAATATGACTGAAATGGAACGGAAAATGTCAGAAATGACGGATCGTCGGATCAAAGTCAATTTCATCTGTGTTGGAGCAAATAACGATACGTACAGGTAATATCTTGTTCCATTCCATGTCAGTCCCTCATACTTTAAATTTCATTATCTTAAAATCATTTCGAGGCAAAATATTATTTATTGACTGGTCAACTATTCGTGTCAACCTACATTATCGTCAATCAAAATACCTCGTGATGGACACAGATCGTCGACAAAAGTTCTTTTTTACAACTACAAATCCGTATATTTTTCAGCGCCGTTTGGCATCACTCGCCCGATTTCGTATGGCATTTTATCGTGGATTCGGGGCCGATAAGAGAAATTATTGAGAAGGATCGATTGCAGATGACACGTGGATACTATGCAGACTGTTTTCAGGTTTTGAAATCCAAAAGAGGACTCAAAAGATATATGTTTTGTAGACATATCGAAATGATAATATCAGTAGAGCAATCATCATTTGGAGAAAGGGATTTGGAAAGAAGTATCGTATTCAATATGGAACAGAAGTTCAGGAAATGCTCACGGATATGCAGAGAACTGACCTAGAACCTGTTCAATTTGCAAGTCTTCCAAGGTGAGGTGAGCAAAAAAAGAGCATGTGGTGAGAAGAGACGCAGACTGATTTCAGATTAGGACAGAAACGGCCGTTCCCACGATGGATTCTTTGGCATGGCGATGAGTTCACATGGGGAAATAGAACGATTCCGAGGGATTTGAGTAAGATGAATCACAATTGGGAAGCTCTGAACTCGGTCATTGAGCATAGAGTGAGCATTTTATTTTGGTATCCAAGAAGTAACAAGAAAATATTCAGATGCGGAGCTATGACATTCCGTCAATTTCTATTCACATTCTTCGAGACAACAAAATGGAATACTCTGCTTCTTATGGGTTTGCTGATATTCTTCAGAGCATCCCTGTGAAAACAACACATCGATATCGAATTGCTTCTGTGAGCAAGTTGATAACAGCGATGACCATCGGAGAGTTGTTGGCTGATTATGAGCACATTGATCTACTCACTCCAGTATTTGGACCAGCTGGAGTTCTTTCTGATGTCTGCTCTCCATGTCATCCTTTCCTTCTACATGTTAGAATAATTCATCTTTTGGAACACTCTTCTGGAGCATGGCCTCACACAAGCAAGTTTGAGTTTGATCGGATGGGGCAGAATCAAACAGAGTTTTTGATGAGAGTAGTTCAGAAAGAATTCCCAATACTGTTTCCTGGAGGCAGACATATGTATTCTAATATTGGATATATTTTGCTGGGAAGAATAATTGAGAAAGTATCAGGAAGAAGCTATGAAGAGTATGCGTTGGAGAAAGTTCTGAAACCATTGGGAGTGAATGCAACAATAGGAAAAGAAGGAGATCCTTCGGAAGAGGTGATCATGGAAACATGAAAAGACAACTGTTCTCATTTCCAGGTTACATACTATTCTCATGACAATGCAAATGCATACACTTCTTGGAGTACACGACGTCTGAATTCAGCTGCTGGATGGGCCATGACAGCAGAAGACGTTACGAAAGTGTTTCATCATCTGGAAGAACACAAACTAAGAAGATTCAGATGGATCATAACACCATCTGCAGTTCGATGGAACTATGGAAGAGGAGTTCAATTAGGAAATGATGGAAGTCTGTATCATATTGGATCTCTAGCAGGAACAGAAGCAATCGGATACACGTGGCAGAATGTTCAAGTGGCAATATTGACGAATATTCGAGGAAAAGAACAAAATGAACAGACTGGATGGATGGAGAAATTATGTAGAAGTATAGCAGACGGACGGTTTACAAGATGACGAGTATAATTTTTGATTTTTTGACATTTTTGTTTTGTTGAGTGTGTATATTTTCAATGTAAATAATGAATGAACAGTAGTGATCAGTGACTGAACTCACCTAGTTTTTCCAATGGATACGGAATACCAAAATAATCTTCATAAAAATCAAGCAATGGACCGACACTATCAGCCAAAAGTTGAGCAGCACTGAGTTTTGATGGATCAACATATATTCGAGACTGAAATCGCTAACTTCTTTTTCGTTTCAATTCCACTGTCTACTCACCCTGACACCTCTCGATGAAAAAGTTTCCAGATATGGGTAATCAGAAACGGATAGTGCAAATAGATAAGTAGACATTGGCGGAGTTCTCCGAAAAGTAGTCGTTGTCCATCCTCTGAAATTCTTAAGTTTGATCACTTCTTGATAATTTCAATTCTAACCCATCAACGATTGTACTATTTGCCATCATATTTGCTATCGCAGTTGTTCCTGTTGGATGGATTATGATCGTATCAAACTGAGCCTTCACTTCAGGAACATCTATACAAGGGAACACTTTTCGAGCTTCACTGATTTGCAAATGAGTTGCGACCACATACCTGGAAGCTTTTTCCCTCATATCAAATTCATTTTTGGTTACTTGGTTTTTTGGATAACTCGTGATGTCTGCAACGAGAAGCAACATGCATACTTCTAAAGCAGAAATGAATAATTCCAGATCAGAAAAAAAGGAGAAGAAGGTGGAATGATTTATGATAGGAAGAAGTTGATGGAAAATTCATCTAGGTCTCAGAGTCTTGAAAATTGTGTTCTGGTCTTGGAGGTAAAGTCTAGGATGGATCGGATTGGTAACTGACCATTCGATTTGCAGAAGAAACAAAATCATGTGAATTATGAAAATGGTCAACAAAGATTTCTGGAGTTTTCTATTTTCGGAATGATCAGGTTTTTAAGGTTCAAGATTCTTTCTTACCTTGTCTCATTATTATTTGTATACGGTACTGCAAATAATCCGGCTGCTAATTCCAACTGAATATGCCTTCGAAATGCAATATCTAATGTGTAATTCATTCCATGGATCATATCTGCTCCCAGATGAAGATCTAGTACTTGAGGATACCCTCGACCGACCTGAAATCAGAAATTGTCTATTTCTGAGAGTGTGGGTGGAAGTCACGCAATTTCAGCCAACTGACTCACATGTTTCACAAAGATCTCTCTTCCGAATTCATCTTGTACCACACATTCTCCGACATGTTGTTCCGAATCAGAGTGTAAAAGAACACGGGATCCACCTCCAGATGTGAAATGAACTCGTACATGACCTTCAACAACGAAATTGTCCGAGTCGAAGTTGATGGCTCTGAAATTATGTTTATTGGGAACAAAAGATCAAGAGAACAAGAACTTACGGTTTCCAAGGAAGAAACATTTTTAGTTTTACTTCGTACAGTAATGGGATATGGATGAGTGGAATTTGAAGGCGATGATATTTATCATTTATGTACTGATAGAGAGGATCTTCGGTAGTTTCAGGAATCATTTCAGTAGTTGGAATAATTAAATTTGAATTGGGTAAAGAAGATTGTTCAGGATGAGATACTGTAGTGAGATCAGATTCAGGCGATGATAATATTGGCGGAGGCGTCGTTGAATTGATTGTCGTTGTTAAAGGAACAATCATCAGGAAATATATAAGTGCAAAGCTCATCGAGACAGCAACTATTCCGATGGCAAGAGGTCGGGCCGAGGAGCAAGGCGACTCTCGTTGCTCTGAAGTCACCGTAGTTGCCACAGCCGTTGTCGACGACGTCGACGCCGACGCGGTCACCGCGTCCGAAAAAGGACGCATGCGACCGGGCTCAGAGGGCGTACCTTCGCAACGGCATTCTTCAAGTGCAAATGGCGCAATCACGAATTCTGCAAAAAAGGAAACGTAATGAAAGAAGATATTCCGGTCATAAGGGTGTGCAACATTTACATTGCTGTGTTTTGTGTTATTTTAGTTAATAAGTTTATTGCGTGAACGGGAAAAGTGCAAGAAGGGAGAAAGAGCAATGAGCAAGACGTAGTTAATGAGTCAGGAGACTGATAATGTGAAAGAATGAATGAAGAGTGAAAAATGTAATGAGTGAAACAAGTGGTTGAGAATGGAGTTACAAAGTCTGAAGAAGGAACAAATTTGGTGTTTTGAATCAGTATCAATAAAATCAACATTTAGATAAAAACTTATTCCCCCAGGCGTAAAAAAGATGTTAGTATTAGTTCGTTACATTTCTATGAGACTAAAGAGTTCATATCTTACCGTGAAGAAGTGGGCACGCTGAATCAGGCGTTCCCATAGAATGAAGGCAATATTCGAAGTATGTGGGAACGGCATTTTTGATGTCCAATGGTCGCCCGTCAAACTTTTGGCGCATTCAGAGTACAACAGTTATCAAAAAATATGGATAGTTCCGAATCAATCAGTCGTCTATTTCAAAGCGTGTACGTGTATGTCTGTGCCTTTTTTGTCTATTATCGTTATATTTCGACAATGGCCAAGAAGAGGATGATGATGGTGACACGGGTGGGAAAAAAACGGAGGGGTGCTAACTTAATTCTGGGGGAAGAGGCGGAGCTAAATTGGGAAATGATTGGAGGAGGTGACCAGAGGGACAGGAAAAAGTTATTGGCCGGTTGCCAAGTGGGAGAGACTCCGCCTACCTTTCACTCTCTTCATTATATTTTACTCACTCCCTCACACACATGTTTTGTATTGAATCGAGACGGTTCAGGGCCGAAAAATCAGAGATTAGAGAAAATATATAAAAAAACAGTTAGACGTTAAAAAATAGAATTTCTCCTGGTTTTCAAGGTCTCAGCTGGACTTCCTTTTTTTTTGAAAAATGAACAAATCACTCTTCAAATTTATATTCTCATTCAACTAGACGCTTTTGATAGCTGACCTCTAGTCCAATATATCTTTTCCTTTTTTTATCATTTCAACCTAAACCACAATCCATCTGATTTCTCTGATCTTCAGTTCTTTTCTCTTAAACATGAATCAAAAGAAAAACGGCTTCCCCGTTCCTTATCACTTCTTCTTCTTCCTCTATCTCTCTTTTTCTTCTTTTGAATCTCCCTAAATAAACATTAATTTTTGATTGATGGCTCCTTGTTCTTTCTAATCAGATGAAGATATCGATACAAGTTTTACGAACTTGTGATCTTCTCAAAGAAACCCTTTCCATTTCAGTTTTTCTTCTACTTTCTCTCATGAAAAAACAATTCAAGTTGATCATATGTTATTTCTTACCTTTTCATTACTCTTCGAATCAGAATGTGTTGTTTTCAAAAACTAATTTTTCTTCATTGAATTAGAAGATCATCGTCTAATCCTAATCCATCTCATTACCACCCCCACCTACTGCAAATGAGATTCATTTGCACATTCTCATCTTCGCTCTCCTTAAATCTCTTTTCAGAACGATTTTCTTTTCAGCTCATTTTCTTTGGTCTCATCTAATCTTTTTGATATTTGTATGAATTTTCTCAAATGTCGTATTTTCCAATGAACTTTTTTCTCAAATCTCATCTTCCCACACTCTCAAAACAATTTGATCAGCATCACAGTTCTAAGGGGAAGTTCTCGAAAAAACGTATCAGTTGATAATGTCAATAGACCAAAGTAGAATGCGTAACATTCTTCGTACACAGACTCAAAATCCTGGTTTAATTCTAGGAAGCGGAAAGAAAATTAAGCTGAGAAAAAAATGGAATTTTAATGCGAACTCGCTTTTTTAATCACATGGCACGTTCCTTAATTCTAAATTTCTAATGACTCATTTTAATAAAGAACTCATGTGCCAAACCGATCATTAAATAAGCGATTGATAACAGACAGTCCCACCCTACCAGAATCAGCCTGATACATCAGCGTCATTATTCTGAATTTTCGAAATTTTACTCGACAAGTGTCAACAGACATCGCGGCACGTCAACTGGACAGCGGAAACGATATGATCTGACAGTTAAGGTATAGTAGTAGTGGGTTAAAGATGAGATGGAAGAGATAATGAGAAAAAGAAGAAGAAGAAGAAGAAGTGATGTTGTTCACCACGTGGAAGTGGAAACATTACTAGGATGATCAAATGATATCAGTAGACACAGATAGTACAAAATACATTTGAAATGGAGAGTGAGTAACCTAGAAGTTCCCTTATCTTTGAGGAGTTCGATAAAACTGAGTGAGGAAGTAAAACTGATAAGATATCGTAAAGAATTCAACAGATGTTCAATTCGTAGAAGCAGTCGAAATTTTCAATATGGAATCGGTATGTTATTTGAGAAAAGCGAGCATCTCTGGTTTTCAGGAAAAAATACCATAGAACCTGTGTTAGAAGAATCTATTGTTCGAATGTGCTCTTGAAGGACCCTTCTATCACAGAGGCCTTGTATTAGAGAGACTCTTCTAATACAGATCTTACGGTAAGTTTTAGCTGGGGAGACACTTGAAATCGAACGAGTTCTGGAAACCTAGGATAAATTTAAAAAGAAGGAGCATGCTGGCTCGACATCTCCAAAGCCTGAAACTAAATAGAATTGGAGAATTTGCAAAACGACAGAACCACTTCCTCCAAAAAGAGAAAATGATTGAAATAATGGATAGAAACTGCACAGAATCGGGAGTCCAAAATCAATTAGAATCTCTGCTTTTCGAAATTAGTCAATTCACAAAACGCCCATCCAAAACAGCCTCCTCCAACAGCGTCACAGATGGGTAAGAATCGTGAGAAGATGAGAATATTTCAGATGAACAAAATGGAAAACTCTTTTTGGAAGAAGAAGACGAAGGGATGTTGACTGAATGACTGAAGAAAACTTGAAAATGAAATTTCTATAAACGGAATTCTGGAAGAGAATCGAGAATCTTGAGACAAAGGACCTTATGAAAAAACAACTCGATATTCCAAAAAAAAAGAATATGATGATGATGATGCTCAAGAGAAGAAGTGTCTAGGTTTCCCAGTCAACCTCCTTCCCTCATCATCACCTCATTATGGACATTCCTTGTAGTTTATTCATGGAAAATTAACGACTGAGATGGCTCTCCATTAGATGCTCAAAACTCGCTTTGTCGCTGGGTTTTTTGCATACAAATTGATAGAAAAAAGGGAAAACGGGGCACCGCCGGAGGAAAGAAGAACAATTAAAGTTGGACTCTTCTGCAACATTTCGTTGACTCATCTAGAGTTTCTGCAAAAAAATGAAAAGAGTTCTTGGAGAGCACTCTTAATATGACAGAAACAGAATTGATCAGCTTTGAAAGGGACAGAGAAAAAACGCAAGGCTTTCTTGGGAATCGTATGAAGTTGCAGAAAAGGTTCAAAAATCCCTGAAAGTGCCCAATACATTTTATTTCAGGACTTAAAACCCTATATTTAAAGAACGAAGATTACCTGCTATTTGACAACGGGATGCTCCAGAGATTCTGGTCCTAGTTGCTATCCGATAAAAAATTTTCATTTCGAATGTTCCTGGAAAACTGTCCCTATAAATATTGTAATTGAAGTTCGTAAAAATCGCCTAATATTTATTCTTTTCGTATTTCTGGTTTTCCTCATGTTCATCAGAATCTCCTGTGGAAAACCGCTTTAATTTCCAGAATCCAAAACTTCTCGACCCCTTGAGAATGTTTCAATAACCAATCCAGGTGTTCCTTCCAATTCCCTTCCCTTTTCCAATTCCATTTGCCCACCCATTTAAACTCGCGTCGTTTTTCTAACGTCCGAAGATCTTTCCCAGTAATGTGTTTCGTGCACTGTGTAACAATGAGCACACACCCAGATTGCTCTCGTCGGATGCCTCCAGTCGAAGATCTTTTAGTGCTCGTCTCTTTACCGTCTCTCCGTCTTCTACAGTATTTCGGTGCCCCCTTCCATTGTTACAACAACACAGATATGCCATTGCGCAACGTGTGCTTTATCCTCTCATCTATCGTGCCAACATAATGAAGAAAGGAATTGAGAAAGAGAGGAGCAAAGAAAGATCTCAAAAAGTTCGGGAGGTCCGAAAGGAAACATGCAAAGCAAAGAGAAATTGGTCATCTTGATGCTTGCTCGACGGATAAGTACCAACGCATGCGGTCATGCTTCACGGAGATGACCTCTTATTTGAATAAGTGCGACTGCACACAACACATTTTCATTGATTCGTTATATGGAGTCTGTAACCCTGCATCTTATTACAAGTAGAATGAAAGACCTGAGTGACAAAGACAAAGATCCCATGAGATTATGTGCAGAATCTGGAAAAAATATCTCTCAATTCAAATACATTTTTTTCTGAATTCAAGCCGATCCCGCTGCTTTCGTTTCTTATCAAGCTAGAATTTACAGTATCGAGAAGGTTTTTTTGTCGTGAAAAGAAACATGACTCAACAATCAGTGTTCCTGGAAAGTCAGACACAAAACTTTTTCAATTCTTTTTTGCTTTTAGTTATCATCACAAAACCGCCTACACTCCCTCCTTTCTTCTCTTCGAAAAAAAAGATTTGTGTGTTTTCCTCCTATCAGTCCCCGTCTCCTCATCGTTTCTGCCTCCGCATGTTGTGTAAACAGATGCTTTTCCCGCCGTGGGAATAAGATGAAAAGAAGAAGAAGAAGCATCGGAATGTGTGCTTTCTTCATCGACTCGAGCAGTATCTTGACGAACGTTGCGATTCTTGGAAATTGTACTGCGCCCACTCAAAAGTCTCTTTTCTTTCTTCTCGCAGCGAGCATTGTAAGAGGTTCACACATTTCATTGAAGTGTATTCCAATTCAGAACAAAGTGAATCAATTTTAAAATTTTTATTCACACCCGCAAATGAACAAAAAGGCGATAAAGACAGAAATGGGCGGTTTTTCAATTTTTTGGGGAAGTAGACAAGGTGTCTTCTTGCTGAACAAAATGATGAACAAGCAAGAGAAGAAAGCTGATGGTGATGATGGATTTGAACTTGTTGGAGCAAATCGGTGAAGTTTTGTGCTTAGAAGCACTTGCGGTGAACAATGGATGGGCCGGACTCGTCGTATTCTTGCTTGGAGATCCACATCTGTTGGAAGGTGGAGAGGGAGGCGAGGATGGATCCTCCGATCCAGACGGAGTACTTGCGCTCTGGTGGAGCGATGATCTTGATCTTCATGGTGCTGAAAATCACATCGGTGAATTATTTTTCCAAGCGAATTTTCAAGAAACTTACGATGGGGCAAGAGCGGTGATTTCCTTCTGCATGCGATCGGCGATTCCTGGGTACATGGTGGTTCCTCCGGAGAGAACGGTGTTGGCGTACAAGTCCTTACGGATATCGATATCGCACTTCATGATCGAGTTGTAGGAGGTCTCGTGGATTCCGGCAGACTCCATACCCAAGAAGGATGGCTAAAAAATGTCCAAGTTTTATATGAGCTAGGTTTTCAGTAGTTCTTACCTGGAAGAGAGCCTCTGGGCAACGGAAACGCTCGTTTCCAACGGTGATGACCTGTCCGTCAGGAAGTTCGTAGGACTTCTCAAGGGAGGAAGATGAAGCAGCGGTGGCCATTTCCTGCTCGAAGTCGAGGGCGACGTAGCAGAGCTTCTCCTTGATGTCACGAACGATTTCACGCTCAGCGGTGGTGGTGAAAGAGTAACCGCGCTCGGTGAGGATCTTCATGAGGTAATCAGTGAGATCACGTCCGGCCAAGTCGAGACGGAGGATGGCGTGTGGGAGAGCGTATCCTTCGTAGATTGGGACGGTGTGGGTAACACCATCTCCAGAGTCGAGGACGACTCCGGTGGTACGTCCGGAAGCGTAGAGGGAGAGGACGGCCTGGATGGCGACGTACATGGCTGGGGTGTTGAAGGTTTCGAACATGATCTGGGTCATCTTTTCACGGTTAGCCTTTGGATTGAGTGGGGCTTCGGTGAGGAGGACTGGATGCTCTTCTGGGGCAACGCGGAGCTCGTTGTAGAAGGTGTGGTGCCAGATCTTCTCCATGTCATCCCAGTTGGTGACGATTCCGTGCTCAATTGGGTACTTGAGGGTGAGGATACCTGTAAAAAGACGCATAGATGCTGTACTGTTGTATCTTTTCCGTTACCTCTCTTGGATTGGGCTTCGTCTCCGACATAGGAATCCTTCTGTCCCATACCGACCATGACTCCTTGATGACGTGGTCTTCCGACGATGGATGGGAACACGGCGCGTGGAGCGTCGTCTCCGGCGAATCCGGCCTTGCACATTCCGGATCCATTGTCCACAACAAGAGCGGCAACCTCGTCGTCACACATTCTGATTAGTTTTTAATGTACCTGAAATAAAACAATTGGTTACAAATATTCATTAAATAGAGAGAAAGTGAAACGATTTTCTGAGGAATAGTGGACATGGTGCGTTACCTAATAGAAGTATATTTATATCGAACATTGTAGGCGGCGGCTAAGAAACGAGAATCAAACAAAGTTATGACTAACGTTTCCGATGACTCATCGCTTTGATCTATGTATAGCTATGTGTTTTCAAAATTCTGACAAAAAAGAAACTGTTCTGAAGGAAGCCATGATGATGGTGCCTTATTAAAAATACAGGAAATATATTTCTAGCAAACTTTTTGAAAGTTCTGATCTCATTGGAAAACTATAATAGTTGTCAATAAAAAGAAAATGTAGAGATGAGTGAGCTCTGTGCAACTCGGCACCATGGCTTTTATACTGTGCCTTGAAAGACGATTCTGCGTATTGCATCCTCTAGCTACACAGCACGTGAGAGACCGTTCGAAAACAGGAGGTCGCAGAAGATCGCGGGAAGTAGTCTCCTCCCATAAACTCCCCGTTTCTCAACGGGAGCATCTTCCCTGCCAAGTTCTACGTATTGGCCAGAGCTCACAACGCCCTCTTCTATCTTTGCCCGCCAAAGTCTCTTCTCTTTTTTATAATATCTCGTTGATCGGACCGATTGCGAAGGCGAAGAGTCCTTGGAAGAGAAGGTGAGAAGAATGATGCCGAGAATGTTTTTTGTCTATTATGAGAACGGATGGCAGGGGTTCCAGAAAACAACAATACCCAATGGAAAGTAGACAATGAAAAAAGCGGTACTTGTGAGAAATCAGCGCCTTTGTTGATTCCGACATCTGAATATGCAGTTAACTAACTGAAACAAGTGAGAATGTCTCAAAAGACACCTTTCCGATTTGAATAAGGTTGTGGGAACGATTTTACAGGGAAATAATTGCGAATTAAACATAAGGCTAGCTTATCAAGGACTTATTCGTGCATCACTAATCAGAAATTTGACTGGGGAGCAAATTTGTGTGGTCAAAATATTCAAACCGAAACAGCTAAAAGCTGTATGATTATATTATTCTCTCCGTCTTACAGTTGATCCAATTTTTTCGAAACAAAACATATGCGACCTCTTTGCAAATGACCTCAACGCGCACTAATGCGAACACATGTCTGATTGAACGGAATGATGGCATCTGCTCTCCATTTTAGATGTCTAACGTTCCCAAAAGACCTTCCTCTTAGTTTCTTCCATTTTTGTGAAGCTCTCCATTCCAATCAAACATTCTGAATCACTAATTGCGTTCACTTGGTTTGATGTCTGTGTGTGCGAGCACTTGTGAGGGCGGAGAGCTGTTCAAAAACCAAACAGAAGAACTAACTGATAGCAGAGACAAAGCGTAGTTAGTGAGAGAGCGAGAAAAAGAGATATGAGAAGAAACATGCCGATCACTTCTCAGTAATAAAACTGAGAGATAATTATTAAAGGTGAAACAGAGGAACAGGAAACGATTTTTTTCTACTGGAAGGATTCAGCAAAACTGAGAACTAGGATATGCGTGGGTTAGATGAAGGCGAACACTTAATATAAATAGCGTTGATCCCCCATTCAAGAAGTCATACGTTTGAAAGTTGTATTCCGCATTGCTTTTCTAATATATAGTTTCGTGTTAGACTATGTCCTCATGGTGCGCATATATAGATTATCCCGAATTCGGATCGTCTACGTATTCTCAATAGTTTCTAAACAGAGCAGCTTAGGATGTATTATTTGTTAGTTGGAAAAAACAACCGGTTTCTTCATAGGTTCTGACTGCTTAGCAGTTGAGTGGTAGGAAACACAGGGAATAGTCTGAAGATTTGAGTATGAGAAAATGGTTGAATATTTTAAAAGTTTCATAATCTCACATGAGCCGAATTATTTTGAAATTCAAACTCGTTTTATCTCAAATAGGAATAAAAACATTTCTCCAGATGACCACCGGAATTTCGAAATATTTGCGATGAGTCATACGCATTCTGAGAACCGATCGCATGTTCAAGCGCTCCGCCCATTTATTGCATCGTTTAGAAAGGAATAGAATTTTTCACATTCCGTAGTGCTTCTATATTATAGTTTTGACAATGATCGCAGTCATCCGACAATCATTTCCCTATTTCCGTATGACCCGCATGCCTTTGCCCGAAAACGGAGATGGGAGGTTAGATGAGACAAACAAATCGCTAAGATTTGTTTCCATTCCTACATAATTTCATTTGCGATCGGTTCGTAAATTTGAATAATATCGAAATTTTCTTAAATGAAATGACGTCTAACTCCTATTTATCCTAATTCGCAAAATTTCTTCTCAAAAATCGATTCATCAACTACTGCGACAGTTAAATTTATTTGCCAAGTACATTTACTTACTCTTTTACAAAAAAAACCGAGAAAATACAGCCAACGAGAGCGAAAAAGTGACACGTGTTCCAAAAAAAAGCAAAATGATGACTCATTTTTTGAATATGCAAACCTGCTCTATCGCTCTTCCCGCGCGGAACCCATTTGAATGTGCGCGCGAAACCACGCCCCCATTCTAGAGTTTTCTGAAGCCGCTTTGGTCATTCGATTCTGTTGTCTCCGCTTCCTATCGAATTTTATCTTTTTTTGTCTCTTTCCTTATCAAACTCGTTCGCAGTGTTGTTCATACACACTGATAAGACTCTTACCGCCGTTTCTCTTGGGAATCTGCCGATTTTTTCACAGAAATATGCAAATTTTAGGCCAGTTTGTCGTTTTCTCCGGTTACGTACTTGTAAAACTGCAAATTTTGTCGAAATCAATGTGGATTAGCGAGACCTATAACCAGTTTTTTCTTCATTATCGCATTTTCTTATCATCAGCCTTCCTAGCCATATCAGTAAATTATAATTTTCAGGTCGTTCCTCCATAACTAATAAATAATGTGTGACGATGATGTTGCCGCTCTCGTTGTTGACAACGGATCCGGAATGTGCAAGGCCGGATTCGCCGGAGACGACGCTCCACGCGCCGTGTTCCCATCCATCGTCGGAAGACCACGTCATCAAGGAGTCATGGTCGGTATGGGACAGAAAGATTCTTATGTAGGAGACGAAGCCCAATCCAAAAGAGGTATCCGAACAATACGAAACGGCTTGTTTTATTCTTTCTATTAAAGGTATCCTCACCCTAAAGTACCCAATCGAACATGGAATTGTCACGAATTGGGACGATATGGAAAAGATTTGGCATCACACATTCTACAACGAGCTCCGCGTTGCCCCAGAAGAGCATCCAGTCCTCCTTACAGAAGCTCCACTGAACCCGAAGGCGAATCGTGAAAAGATGACACAAATCATGTTTGAAACCTTCAACACCCCAGCCATGTACGTAGCAATTCAAGCTGTTCTCTCCCTTTATGCTTCCGGACGCACAACTGGAATCGTTCTCGACTCTGGAGATGGAGTAACGCACACCGTCCCAATCTACGAAGGATACGCTCTCCCACACGCCATCCTCCGTCTCGACTTGGCCGGACGTGATCTAACTGATTACCTCATGAAGATCCTCACCGAGCGCGGTTACTCTTTCACCACCACCGCTGAGCGTGAAATCGTTCGTGACATCAAGGAGAAGCTCTGCTACGTCGCCCTCGACTTCGAGCAGGAAATGGCCACCGCTGCTTCATCTTCCTCCCTAGAGAAGTCCTACGAGCTTCCTGACGGACAGGTCATCACCGTCGGAAACGAGCGTTTCCGTTGCCCAGAGGCTCTCTTCCAGGTAAGAACTACTGAAAACCTAGCTCATATAAAACTTGGACATTTTTTAGCCATCCTTCTTGGGTATGGAGTCTGCCGGAATCCACGAGACCTCCTACAACTCGATCATGAAGTGCGATATCGATATCCGTAAGGACTTGTACGCCAACACCGTTCTCTCCGGAGGAACCACCATGTACCCAGGAATCGCCGATCGCATGCAGAAGGAAATCACCGCTCTTGCCCCATCGTAAGTTTCTTGAAAATTCGCTTGGAAAAATAGTTCACCCATGTGATTTTCAGCACTATGAAGATCAAGATCATCGCTCCACCAGAGCGCAAGTACTCTGTCTGGATCGGAGGATCCATCCTCGCCTCCCTCTCCACCTTCCAACAGATGTGGATCTCAAAACAGGAGTACGACGAATCCGGACCATCCATCGTTCATCGCAAATGCTTCTAAACGTTTTAACAATTTATGTAATATTCACCTGAACTTTTGGAAATGTCCAGATAACGTCATCTGCCTTACGGATTTTCACTCCCCGATTTTAATTTATAAATCTGCTTCGTGTAAGCACTGTTCTAATTTTTAAGTATGTATAATGTGTTTCCTGATCGTAAAGTCGGCCATCATTACATCTCCTACGTTTGCAAAACAGTGTTCGGGACCGCTTTGGTTTCGTTGAAAATTAGTATCCGTGGTAGGATGAACAATTCAAATACATCTGACTTATGTTTATCAGGTCCATGATGTTGTATACTCTGTTAAACACAATGTTAGAGGCACACACGGTCGGCAGTCCCTAAATTAGGGGTTCGCGGGAGGTCGTCAGAATTTTGGAACGGTCCTAACTCGATTCATAGAGGTCCATGGGTTCGCAAACTTTGCATGTATTATTGAGAAGATATAGGAAGGCTATGTTAGGAAAACTGAGAAGTTTGGAGCAATTTTTTTAGGGTCGTCACTTTTAGGTCGGGGAAAGTCGAACATGTGTGGTTTAAGCCCAATTCATTTTTTGGTCGGAGTCCTCCTTTAAATACGTTCGGTTCTAAATACTCGAGTTGAACGACCATTTCGACTGAAATTTTCCCAGAAAAGAAACTCTCATACCCACTAATTCCTTGTCGACCGCAGTAAACTTTGTATTTGAGTTGAGGAATCCCCGAATCTCCAACATACCTTTTCGCTATTTCTCTTTCCGCTGGGAAAAGAGAAGAGCAGCAAACAGGGCGAGGCAATCAAAAACTTAGTGCAAATCCGCCCGGTAGTTACATGGAATTAAGTAGCTGCTGTTTGTCTGTTTACATTTCCAACTTTTTCGAAAGTATAATTTTACGAAATGACGAAAAATTGTTTAAAAAAATTGCCTGACTTATGAAAAATGGAACCAAAATTTTCTATCTTGTAATGTTTTGATCTGTGCGCGGGAACACGGTTTTCTTTTTTGAATTTAGAAGCGAAATCGGGTTATCCTTCCGTTTTCTCTGTTCTCATTTGTGCATCAGTTTCAAGTGATTCTGTTTTCTTTATCCTTCTTTTTTGTTTCTTTTTAGTTTCATTTTGGTCAGCGTTCAGCGGCATTTGAGAGCGCACGCCCGCTTTTCTGGGAACAAAAACGTGTTCATGTCGATGTCTCTTGCATATGCATGCTGTTTCTCACGCCATCGTCGCCCCATCGCGTAAATTTTTTTCCGTCCGGCTGTCCGTCAATGGTGACTGGAGGTACCCGTCCTTACTCGATAGGGTCTTTTGTGGATGGCTGGTATTCCCCTCGCCATTTTCTCCCTCTCATCATTCTGCGTCCACTGAGAGGGCGCACGCGCCGCGTCTTCTACTGCTGGACGATAGGGACACTTTGTGGCGGACTGACCGGGAAGGGACTGACACAGAAAAGCGCGCACGCAGTATTTGAAAAACTGCCTTCACTGCGCCATTTTTATCGCTTTTGGCGCCGAAAGTTGTTTCCGATTTCAATTCAAAACTCGGGTGGATTCTGGCGGTGATCACCCTTTGTTCCATTCGCGTGTTCTTTTTATTCATCGATCGTTAGTGTGATCTCCAGCTGTACGATCAAAGAGTAATTATAATGTGCCGAGTCACAGAAAATCAGTCGCTCTCTTTTGAAAACTTGTGAGTAGTAATAGTAAGAATAGAAAGATCGCCAATTATTCAATTGAGTCCTCATTTATTTCAGTAACCGAGAATTGTGTTTTATTTAAAACTGAGAAAATGTTTCCAACTCAATAAAAATTCGTTACGGATTTTGACGATGTCCATAGTTGAAATGAAAAGTGCTATTAACCAGTGTGAGTGAGGCTGATACAAATGAATAATCCATTAGGTATATAGTTGGTACTATCATGTTACACTACCTTGACTAGTTTCATAACCTTCCCAGATTGTTTCTCGGTTAATATTCTCTCACTTATTCTCACATATTGGATTAAATTTTTAGTGGGTTGAAAGTGCATTAAGCTGATTGGTTTTAGTTTATCGTCCCCTTTTCCGATGTTTCATATCAATCTTTTTAAAGTTAAGAAGATTTCAACCGTACACTTTACGACTTTCAGATGCAGCCTCGAAATATCTTATTAATAGAACATATCATGAAAAAATTTCAATTCCTGGTCATTGAGATTTACCAGAGATTTTTTCTCCCTCCTACCATTAGACGAGAAGTGCCGTCTCCTTCATCTAAACATTATCTTTTTCTATCTATCCCTCTTCTACCTTCAATACTCTTCACTTATCCAACATTGATAATAAACCTGCAGGTGTCTTCCGTTGTGCCAAATCTACCACTGTGTCCTCTTTTCTCTATTTCTCTTTACTGACTTTTCGATCGGCATGCTACGCGATTCGGTGTAATCTTCGTAAAGAGAAGCTACTGCTCTCGATCCCACTCCACCCACCCCCTCGATTCACAGAACTGCACAGAAGAAGAAGAGTGTAAACCGTCGAGTGCTCGAGGTGGGAGAAGCGGGAGATCCCGCCTCGTATTGGCGGAGCTCTTCATTCATTCGATTCAAAAGATCTAACTGGCCTACATCTTCTTCACTAAATGTCTTATTCCTTTCATAGACAGTTTATTTGAAGCACATTTCGCGACAGGTATTAGCGATATTTTTCAGGTTTCACCGCGCTCCATTGCGAAGATGGCTGAAACCGGATATTCGAAAATTCCCACTCGCTGTTTCCTCTCGAGATCAATTCAAAAAAAATAATTTGTATTAATTTTGTGATCTACAGTTGATCTCAAGCGGAAACAGGCGAGTGGGAATTCTCGAATTTCCGGTTTAAGCCATTTCCGCAATGGAGCGCGGTGAAACCCAAAAAATATCGCGAATAGTTCCTAGCGATTTTCAGATTACGTGAAGTATCGGTGTATTCTTATATCACATTTCTTGCGATTTCAGATTAGCCTAGTATAGTTTTTTTTTCACTGAGTAACAACTAGACTTCCTCGATAACTGCAGCATGAGTGAAGATCACAAGCAGATAAATAGGTGAATTTTCCCGAAAGGTATTAGTGCACTATCACCGGTTCCCTCATTAAGCAGAACTTTGAACGCAAGTGTTTTTCAAAATTTCATTTTGCCATGTGTACCTCCGCATGTAACACACTAGTGGGAATTCTTGGAAATGTCCATTGCGGTGGCTGGACTGTGCGTTTGTGTGTCAATGCTTTCGCCCTCTGGTTTTGTTGACTTTAGCGTATTTCTCAGAATTTCGAGGAAAAAGACAGTATTTTTAGGCGTCCCTCCTTACCCGCTATCTCTGTTGCTACTTTTTTTTTCAATTTTTAGCGATGTATG
Source organism: Caenorhabditis zanzibari (assembly GCA_963966625.1). Classification (NCBI taxonomy): domain Eukaryota; kingdom Metazoa; phylum Nematoda; class Chromadorea; order Rhabditida; family Rhabditidae; genus Caenorhabditis; species Caenorhabditis zanzibari. The sequence continues at coordinate 10,685,327 of OZ016472.1, read as the reverse complement.
AATCAGTAAGAGTACCGCCTGTACATCATAGGGCACGTACTGGTCAGAGCCTGTCGCTATCTCGGTGCTCTTTATATCATCTGTGAGTCACATTAGCATATAGACATATAATGAATGCAAGTCTAGCCTTTATTTATTTCGAATGTACCCAACAAAACTATCGCCGATAGGGTTCTTCTTTCCTTTTTTGAACTTTGCTGGAACTCATGTTGCGAACTAAAACTTTGCTGGAAAGATTACAATGCGTAACAAGCCTCTTCTTTTAGAAATCGGAGCATTTTTTATCCTCTTGCTTTTTCCATTCGTACGGATCACTCAGGGATAGCAGGAGCGACGGCTGTTGCCATTCGTTGCGGTGTCTGCTCCCGCCATCGTTACATCTTTTCTTTTTCTCTCACAGACTGATGAAGAAACAGCTACGCCCACTTCTTTCTCAAGTTTATACCACCCCCCCCCCCCTTTAGTTGTGCTCTGAGGTGCAAGACGAGACGTTGTTCAATTTCAACTATATTGCTTGATTAGAACGTGCATTATCCATATAACTTTTGATATCCTTTTCTTTCTTTTCTCTTCCTTGCTTCTTGTCGCTCTCGTTGTATGCAATCAAAAAATTATTTCAGGTACATTAAAAACTAATCAGAATGTGTGACGACGAGGTTGCCGCTCTTGTTGTGGACAATGGATCCGGAATGTGCAAGGCCGGATTCGCCGGAGACGACGCTCCACGCGCCGTGTTCCCATCCATCGTCGGAAGACCACGTCATCAAGGAGTCATGGTCGGTATGGGACAGAAGGATTCCTATGTCGGAGACGAAGCCCAATCCAAGAGAGGTAACAGAAAAGATACAACAGTACAGCATCTATGCGTCTTTTTACAGGTATCCTCACCCTCAAGTACCCAATTGAGCACGGAATCGTCACCAACTGGGATGACATGGAGAAGATCTGGCACCACACCTTCTACAACGAGCTCCGCGTTGCCCCAGAAGAGCATCCAGTCCTCCTCACCGAAGCCCCACTCAATCCAAAGGCTAACCGTGAAAAGATGACCCAGATCATGTTCGAAACCTTCAACACCCCAGCCATGTACGTCGCCATCCAGGCCGTCCTCTCCCTCTACGCTTCCGGACGTACCACCGGAGTCGTCCTCGACTCTGGAGATGGTGTTACCCACACCGTCCCAATCTACGAAGGATACGCTCTCCCACACGCCATCCTCCGTCTCGACTTGGCCGGACGTGATCTCACTGATTACCTCATGAAGATCCTCACCGAGCGCGGTTACTCTTTCACCACCACCGCTGAGCGTGAAATCGTTCGTGACATCAAGGAGAAGCTCTGCTACGTCGCCCTCGACTTCGAGCAGGAAATGGCCACCGCTGCCTCATCTTCCTCCCTTGAGAAGTCCTACGAACTTCCTGACGGACAGGTCATCACCGTCGGAAACGAGCGTTTCCGTTGCCCAGAGGCTCTCTTCCAGGTAAGAACTACTGAAAACCTAGCTCATATAAAACGTGGACATTTTTTAGCCATCCTTCTTGGGTATGGAGTCTGCCGGAATCCACGAGACCTCCTACAACTCGATCATGAAGTGCGATATCGATATCCGTAAGGACTTGTACGCCAACACCGTTCTCTCCGGAGGAACCACCATGTACCCAGGAATCGCCGATCGCATGCAGAAGGAAATCACCGCTCTTGCCCCATCGTAAGTTTCTTGAAAATACGCTTCGAAACATAATTCACCGATGTGATTTTCAGCACCATGAAGATCAAGATCATCGCTCCACCAGAGCGCAAGTACTCCGTCTGGATCGGAGGATCCATCCTCGCCTCCCTCTCCACCTTCCAACAGATGTGGATCTCCAAGCAAGAATACGACGAGTCCGGCCCATCCATTGTTCACCGCAAGTGCTTCTAAATCTCTTGCCTTTTCATTTTCTCTTTTATTTTTCCCTTTTTATCACCTTTTTCATTTGTCACCAAATCGTTATGGTCCCTTTTGGGACAATAACAACTTCGTATCATCATTTCAAGATCATGAGAACATCCAAAAAAGACCATCAAGATTTTATTTCCGATCCTGCCACATAAGAAGACCCCACTACAATTTGCTCTGTTCTTTGTTTTGTGCATATTTGTTTCTAATTGCTACTTGCTATACACAAAATTTACAAAATAAAATGTTCCGGGCTTACTACTCTAATCATGGAAATAAGGGAGAAAAGTATTCGTGTCGATGATCAAGCTGAAACGGATGCCTTGCTTGAGAAGAGCTAAAGCTCTGAAAGAAGAATTGATGACATGAGAGGGATAGATGTTCGAGATGCTTTCCAGAAGTTCTTTTGATATGTCTGTCTCCGAAGTATTCTAGCATATTATAGTAATGAAGTTCATACTTTCTCTGCATGGATTCGATATCTGAAACTGATTATCAGTTCAACTATTTCCTCCATCTCTGGGAAATAACTGGATGGTTGCTATAATTGACCATCTGAAATTAGTTATCAGAATTTTCTTTGGTCACACGTTTCGAGTTTTTTTGTTCGATAAGCGAATAATGAGTCTATTCTATTATGATTCTCTTATTTCGAGGTCAACTACCTTTTCTTTCCTCTCATTCCTGTTTGCTGTGATGATGTCGACACGGAAAAGAAAACTTTTGATCTGCTACCATTCTTTTTTTTCTCCTTCAGTAAATACACATATTTTGACATGTGCAAACCTAAACCGAACTCCATTCCGTCCACAAACTTTCGAATTTTCACTTCCTTTTCTGGTCAAATTCAAATGAAACCTGTTGTACTTGAGAAACTGCGACGGTTTGTCATAAATTGGCAAGGGGAGGAGGAGGATTGTATGTATCGTGTATATATCGCTTGCGCAATTTCTATTCTTATTCTAAATTCATCTTTTTTTTCATTCTTCTCCTTTTTCTCCCCTTGACCACATTATACTTTATCCAAAGCAATCTGTCATAATCCTTTCGTTCCTATATTTGGGTCATATCCATCACTTGGGATTTCTCCATACATTTCTGCAGCATATTTGGAAATTTTATGCAGCAGGTTTACTGTTATTTGAACATTCACAGAAATTTTTAAAGGTTTCGATAGAAAGTCGAGAATCCTCTCAAAATTCAGCAGAAAGTAATGGGGAAATCCTGAAACCGTTCGAGGAACAAGACGACTTTTCAAATTGAATTTTCGGGTAGCTATTGTCTGTTCAATAAAACGTCGGCAAGACACGCCCCTTTTCGGACACGCCCCTTTTCACGTAGCTACTAAAAAATTGATCTACAAGCAAACGTGAAAAAGGGGCGTGTCCGAAAAGGGGCGTGGCTTGCCGACGTTTTATTGAACAGACAATATTTTATAATATTAATCAGGATATTGAACCGAATATTTGGTTTGTATTTATCAATGCTTCTACAACTCGAGCTTCGGCTGCCCACCAATTCTAGGCCGAACCATTTTTTAATTGAAATTGAATGAATCAGTGGTTTCACCTTTCGCCCTCTGATCTTCTTGTTTCTTCATGAAAAGACGTTGTAATTTTTTCTCTGAAACACATTTCAAAACAGGTCTTTTTCTCAAAGTCCTTTGTCATGTTACTTTCTCCCCCACCTACTTTTGTACTTTTCGCTCCGTCTCTTCTTTTCAAGAAATCAACCTTTTTTTGTTTCCATCATTTATTTCCCCTATCAGTTTATCAAAACTGCTCATCAACCCGTGTTTATTTGTTGTTCCTCTCTTTCTCTGAATCTATAATTTCTTTCTCTTTTTTGAACTGTTTTGTTTTTGACCGATCCAACATGTGATTCCTCTTACTTTTCAAACCGATTTGCTCGCTTGTTTTCGTTTGTTTATTTGCATTACAGACTCCATTCCTCGCTGTTTCTTTCACTGTCCCATTCACAAATAACAACTAGAATTCCTCATTTCTAGATTTTTCAGAATCTATTCAATTTGAAATGTCAAGAATACTTCAATCAATTGTGCTCGTCATAATTGTCGAGTGTGTTTTGTCAGTGACTTCTGGTAAGTTTTTCGTTCTTTTTATTATCTCTTCAAACTTTTTTTTGTCGTGAATCATTTTGCAAACTCTCGGACTCACGATAAACCACAAAAAAATGGTTTATTTACTCGCTACTGTTCCCATTTCAAACAACTCTTTTTCAAAGTTTCGAAAAGAAAAAATATATTTTAACCTTCCTGGGAACCTTTTAAAGAATAATTTGAGTAAAAAGGTTTTTAAGGAAGATTGGTCGATTAAATTTGATAAGATATCGTAGATATTGAAAATTTGAAAATGTCTAAGCATAATTAACCATCTGACTACAAGAAGCATAATCTAGAAACTTGATCCATTTGCTCCAAAACATAAACTCCAAAATTTGTGTAGTCCTCGTTCTCTAAACTATATCATATTACTTTTCAGACACTCTCTCGGAAATCCCGATGCCAAAGGGTGCATCATGTCCTCAATCAATTCTTCGTCCATCACTTCTTTTCTATTTGACTCCTGTCTTCATCGCATTTCTGATTCTCAACAAAAACATAACTTCAGATATCCGACACATGTATGGAAACTAATCTCAGAATCCCTTTCTTGCTCTGTAAATATTCTGTCTGTACACTCCGACTTATTTCAGATTCCGTTTTCATTCGGGTTTTTCATTCTCTTCACACTGGTTTTTATGTTTTGTTTTCATTTTTGTATCATATCAGATATACCATTTATTTTTCTGTTGAAATGAAAAAAAGTGAGCAAAAACGAAGAAAAAGAATCCGTGTTGCATGCAGAAACATACAAACACTGATTTTCAGTTAGAAAACTTGACGAATTATTCATTCTGGTTTTTTCTCATCTATTTTTCAGGGACTCTTCTGAGCATCCTTTGGCTTTTCTTCGAGAGATTTTCTCGCTTCGAACATTGAAATTTGGTGACAGACGTCAATGTTCGTGAAAAGATTTGATGAACTTTTCAGATGAATGAGTCAGCCCAGGATATGAAAAAAAGGAATAATTTTGGTTCGTGATCCGACGTATTGAAGCTATAATTGGATGTATGTGACAAGCGAAAAACAGGAAAGAGGGGATGACGAGAGTATGAATGTATTTAGGATTATACTGGTACAACATCTCAAATAAGAAGAACCAATACATCAAAATTTGTCTCTAGAAATTTCTGAATTTCTTATTGCATTTTTTGAATTTGGGTCATACATGATTTTAGACGCATTAAATGGCGTCATCTCAACCTATTGTATTCCGATCGACCAGGAAGAAAATGATGGGTAAAAGTGAATCCAGAAAGGAACACAAAAAATTGCAGAAGATGAAATAGAAATAGGTTTTTATTCAAAGTTTCCGTAAATTAGTGGAAGTCAAAATAGTCTAAAATTGTTCCCACTCTCAATTTCAGCTGTGGGAGGTCTATTTCAAGTATTCCTGAGAGTTGGATTATAGCTTGTGACAACCTTAAAAATGTAAATCTATCTTCTTGAAGAGCTGCCAAGCACCTCGTGTTTTAAGTTTTTGCAACATACTTTGCACTTCACAAAAAAACTTCTAAATTTCGAACTTTGCTGACGCAGGGCATATTTGATTTTTGAGAAAACATTCTATTACCGTATCAATTTTTCAATTTCCTAATAAGAACGGCCTCAAAAACAAGGAAAAATATCATAAAATTCCATTGCGGATACCCAATATTACCCGGAAGTCTAGAATTGAAATTAATCGAATAAAATATCTCAATATTCCGTTCGTCCTCCACCCAATTCCTGTCGAATTCTCATTCCCGAATCCACGTCATTTCTCATCCTGTGACATGCTCATTGTATGCTCCGAATGTATTCATTCTCGTGTTCCTAAACATCCAAATTGAATCCCTTTTTTCTTTGGAAAAGACAATCGTAAAGAATGAAAAAGCCAATTTTGCACCCATTTTGTAGTATTTCATCTTCTTTTTCAAGACCTTTTTCACATCCAATTAGGTTGGTTGGTTATAAAACCGGAAGCCACGATCCCTTCATTGGAAATTCTTTATTCTTCAGAAATACAACCATCTATTTATGCTTCTTTTTCAAACAAATGCTTTCTAGTTTCTGGTTGCAGAATTGATATAATAAGACTAATGTTCGTTAGGTATTCTGAAAACGGTTTCTCAAAGAAAATGAAAATGAAAAAAAGAGATCGAATAAACAATATGACAACATGGATACTATCATATTCTGTGCGAACTTTGTTTTCGGTTTGATGCAGTAACTTCTCAGAGATTGGCAGGAAAATTGAAATGTTTTCGTACAGCAACACTGTCATTATGGAGTCGTATAGTTGAGTAAAGTAGTGATTATAAGAAAAAGGTCATCACATCATTTTGGAATGCAAAATTAGGATTCAAGGATTTCAAAACATGAATGGCGACTGGTTGAGTTCTTCTGATAATAACCAATGTGTTTGCGAGATTCAGGAATGAAACCAACTTCTTTCTGAGTTCCATATGATAGTTCGAGAATACTCTTCGGGGTATTTCAGAGATATGTCTGTCAGAGTTTCAGCTTTTAAAGAAATAAACGTTCGTTAGGATCCTTGTTCGCATCAAAACGTCCACAGGTTGATCACTTGTGACAACGAGTTTTGAATGTTTGATGCATTTCATAAAAGGTTTCGTAATTCAGTCTAATTTTCGAATCATGCTGACATCACTGACAATTTTGATCTCTTACGCAGCTGCCCATGCTGAATCATCAGACTTGAAACCTGCAAAACTTTTGAAGGGTAAATATAATTGCTCACCGAGAATCCCTCTGATTACTGTAACTCTCCTCAATTAATAAGCACTTTCTCCTCCCTTTGTCATTTCTGCTCTCCGGTCTTCGGCTCTTCTCTCACAATGACTGAAAAGGCTCCGCCCACTTTCTTCCCCGCCTTCTTCTCCTTCTCTTTTTTCTTCCATCTTCCATTCCTCTCAGCTCATTTTCATAGTCACACTCACCCATCTGAAGCTGTTTGATTTGTCTTCTCCTGACTAAATCTCTAATTTCATTTTTATTTCTGTTTTGCAGGATGTCCGTTGCCGTCTGCCGTGCTCTTCTTCTGGTCTGTGTTCTGTTCGTCGTGTGCCAGGCGTACAGTCGAATGGAATTGGAGTAAGCGATTTCCTATGGAGAGAAATTGTATTCTAATTCTTGATAATTTCAGAGACCGAATGCAGATGTCGCGCTTCCACGAACCGGGAAAGGGAGCCGCTGGCTCGCAGGGAGAGTGAGTTATTTGAATCTTTTGAATGAATTCGAATAGTTATAAATAGAGCGTACGAATCCTCTTATTTTCCAGTGACGCGTACCTCCATTACCTATCGGAGTACTTCGGACGACCCATGCAACGCCGTTCCGCTGGCTCGACATATCCTGAAACGTTGTAATCGTTGAAAAAATGTACTCCATTCTCATTTAATCATCAATCTCTCTCCAAACTATTCATCCTATATTTCAAAAGTCGTTTCTGTATTCATATAATCTGAGAACTCAAAATGGATTCAATTAATATTCAACTTTCTTGTGAGGGGAACAATTGATCTCACACCTCTCTTCATGGACAAAACTGTTTTATCTTCACCATCCTTTTTTCTTTTTTCTGTGTGTTAGCTGAATAAAGCTTTTTGTTGAAAGAAAAGAAGAATTTTGTATTATGCTCGTTTAGGGGATATAATCAAAGAGCGTGGTGGTGTCTGATCGTGAGTTTGTACTTAAACTCAATCTGACTTATGATCTAGAAAGGATTCATTGTGTTTTGAATAGGTATGTTGTCGACGTCTATCAAGAGAAAAACGGAAAAGAATCACGTAGTTAAGTGAAAACCTAAATGAACAAAACAGAACGAATTCAAAGGATTCCGCCGATCTTTGCCTCGAAATCGCGATCGCATGCGTGAGATTCGGCTAGTCAATGTTGGATAACAGGGAAATATTCCGGTTATGCTAACTATCAAGTTACCTGGAAAAGTGCTTAAGAATTCAAATCTAACAATGGATATTCATATGGATACGTGTAAACAGGAAGAAGATATCCACGGCTATGAATTTTAGCTAGGGACTGTTCGGATTCACGGTATTGAAATTGAAACATAAATCTCGAAATTTCATGGATTCTTAAATTTCATGGACATTCATATATTCAAAATATGCGCCACATCCAGAAGCAAAACTATTTTGGTGGCTATTCAGAATATTGACAAGTTTTGTGAATGTCTGACACACGAAACGTAGGTGTTCCATCTCTTCGTCACATGTCCTAGAATATTCTGTAGAATTTGGGTGGATACTCGAGAAGAAAGTGTTTAAAGCAAAAGAAAACATTCTCCGGAAGAAAATAGCTTCCGTTATAGGAAGGTATTGGATTGAGGATGTGAATCATTGAAAAAGTTTGATACACCATTAAAACGATTGGGAACGTTGACCAAAGACCGGTGGAATGGGTCAAAGTTGAACTTTAAATAAAGGACTACAAGAAAGTTCTTCCTTTTTCAAGTTGTTTTTTTTTCAGTTGTCCATTTATTGCAGGGTAGGGAGTTGCATGGTAGCTCATTTAACCAATATGATATACCCAGAAGAACTAGGTCACAGTCTTCAGACTGTTAAGAAACATCACAAAGTTTGATTCAGCATCATTTTAGGCGACATTCCGGTTTGATTATCAGGATGTGTCTTTCTGACTTCAAGAGTTTTCCGATGACTGTTTATTGCCTCATATCGAAGCACCACACAGTTGACTCATGTCTTGAATGTTTTCGCCGGATCACTCAGCATATCATGAATACTTCATTGGCGTTCATATTTGACACTTTTGGGATGTTTGTCTTGGTTTGAACAGTTCTATCATGACGAATCTTTAATTTCAAAGCATCTGAAAATTTACGAAGAAAAGTGCAGCGATAACATTTACAAACCCTACAATTTAAACCTCTCCAAAGTGCCCCCTAATCAAATATTTTCCCCAAAAATGTCATCTTCAAAATGTGTTTCAACATATTCATATTTTTGCTCTCTAGCTTCTCATCCTCCCTCTCGCATCAAAAATGCAAAACGACGCATCTAATCCGATATTCTTTCTCTCTCCTCTATCAGTTCTCTTGCTCAACACGCAACGTCTTTTCCAACTAACAAGAATTCGTGATAATCTTCGACGTCTTCTACTTTTATCAACTTTTAATACTACTCTTCTGTTCAAATGTTCTCCAATCTTCAAGCCACAAATTGCAGTATGGGAATTACAGATAATGCAAGTCCTATTCGAAGAGTTTGAAGTTTTTAAAAAAATTATCATTTTCAGTGTGGAATAGGAAAACTCTGTTGTGTAGAAGGATGTTGTGTGGACTTCACATATGTTATCATCTTGTTGTAAGTAGCTTTTTAAAGCCTTAAAACTCAAACGTTTATTATTACAGAATAGTGATTTCAATGATTGCAACTGTAGCGATATTCATTCATGTGGAGGTTGTTAAAGAAAGAAAATTCAATGAAAAGCTAAAAAAGCACATTGAATCACTGAAAGAGTCTGGATCAATGACAGAGTTTGGTTAGTTTCTTGATTTTTTCTCATATTTGAAACTAAATGAACAAGAGAGTAAGAAAATTTTCAATCATGGTGGAGCTTTATTCAGTTCTGGCTCTCAAAAAATGAGTGAAGCTTCTCCCGATTCGGAAAATTCGTGTTACTCTAGAAAGGCGTTGGCAAAATTAATATGCTTGAGGTAAAATATAAATTTTCAGAAGAAACTCGAATATTCCTTGGTGCTTCTCCAATCGACTCCTGCCCATTCAATCTTCCTCCAAGTTGCAGTCCCCCAATGACAGTTCCTAAATTGAAATTCCACAAGAATCGACCGATCCGCCAATTTCTTCACAAACACATGTAGTCATGATTCTTTCTTTGTTTTCTTTTGAAACCAATTATTTTTGTTTCATTAAATTTCTTTTTTCATTGTTTGACTCTTTTTCATCTTTCTCTCGAAAAAAGAACTCACCACCTTCATCAAAAATAAATCAAAACATGTCGACAAAAGCACATGACCTGGTGCTGCTAGTCTACTTGAATCTCTTTCAGTCATCTCAATTTCAGAACGAAAAAGTAAATAAATACGGGATAGTGCACAATTTGAAGGTGTTTACCACTTTTTTTCAATTTTGCCTCCTTTTCGTCATAAGATTCGAATGTCTTTTTTCTGTGTCCTCTTTTCAACTAGTCGCTTTGCAAAACAAGAGATTCAGAAATAGTTCGTGATCTGAAGAGACGAAGAGTTTTGAGAGGAACGAATTGGTCAGTAGACGACCTGTCCGATCACATGTAAAAGAGGATTGTCTTGTTGTGGACACTGTCTATGAACCACAATCATTCATTTTGTTGTTGTTTCCTTTTGAAGATCGAGATAACAGTCTCATCATTTGCAGAGACCCTTTTCGATTTCACACGGTATTTTTCTGTTTAGATCCTATTATTTGGGTAACTGAAACCGAAGCTTCGAAGCTTAAACGATGAAGTCGTTAGATTTATTTCCTCCTATAATTTCTCTGTTGCTTTCTCAATTGGTTTCACAAAACGTTCCTTATTCTCTCATTTTCAAATCTTTCCTTTTGATTTTGAATTACGACCGGTCAATCGTCTCCATCTGACCTTTTTTTTTATTTCAGTCGGTTCAGTTGTACCCAAATGAAGTTCAAACGTAAACATAAAGTTCAATTTTGAAAAGAGACAAACCAAGTTGTTTTGAACCGGTTTCAGTACTTCTCCACTTTTATCCAATGTGCCTATCTTTCTCAATGTCTCACTCTTTTGACCTTAAAACGTCATAAAAAAGAAAAATCCAATCCGTTTGGCCTTTGAAGTTCACCATTTCTTCCTCGTTGTTTCAAGGTTACCTCATAAATTGTGTCCATCGAATGAGCCAACGATTGTTTGTTTCCTCCGGCAGCTCATTTTCAGGTCAGCTGTCCGTTGATCTATCACTTTCATTTGGTTTTGTCGATCAATGTGAATGCGGGTAACAGAAAATCTCATTCTTCAATGTTTTGTTGGTTTTGTTTTAGAATTGGAGTAAAAAATGGATCAGATAATTGGTGCTTGGATTTTGATTCGTTTAGGAATGAACACTTCTTAAAAAAAGGCCTGAAATTTTCGTCCGGAAAGAAATATGAATATTTTCTGAAAAATACTTCAAAATAACATGGAATGCAAAATTTGAGTGAATATTCAAATTCTTTAGTGTTTTTGGGGACCTGATTAACCGGATAACGTGATGAATTCTATCATAACTGCTAATCTCATTTCAAATTTCTCAGGCACCCAAACTGAGCCTTTTTTCTGAAACTCCCGGAGTGTTTCTACTGTCCTCATTTTCTCTAGTTTTTTCCCGGAATCTGTCCCTCTCTCTCTCACTCGATTGTTGTTTTTAATTGAACGCAAAGTCTCATTTCCCCACCCTCATCATCATTTTTCTGGTGTCCTCTTCTACCCACTTCCAAATAACAATTTTCAATACAAAATAACAGAGACTGTTGGTGAGTATGAGCGTCTGTGTTTGTCCCTTTACATCGATAGAATCTGGTTGACAGGTATGGTTACTTTCTCTCTCTTCTTTTTCTTTACGTGTCGCTTCGCATTTTCCATGCGCAACGGTCATGAGGCCAGCCTCGAATCGGTCCTCATGGTTGCTGGTTCTGCTGGAGTAGACTATTTTCCCTCTTTTTACTCCAGGTACACTTATCATTTACTCTATCATTTGACATGTGTTTCTTATTTATGGAAAGTGTAAATGAATAAACAGAAACTGTTCATTAACTGATAACAGCTTCCTTGATTTCTGAACTTAGAAACTGAAGATTCTTCTATTCCTGGATTATCTTGTTTCAACTTCACGCTCTCTGAAGACACTAACTAATAAGATCCTAATTCATTTTGAACTTTCAGATTAAAACCTATCAAAAATGCCAGAGCATCACGCAGTTGACATCGAGAATGTCCCAATCGTGACTCCACCCCCATACATGGATCCAGCCAATGCCCAGGCAAAGAAGAAGATGTCAAGAATCAGAAAGGAGTCTGTCTCTCACATGAAACCATGTGCTCACTGCGGAGCTCCACCACAAGCACAGGTTGCTAACTTGCCACACGAACAAGGTAAATAGTGGAAAAACAGAAGCTTGAAACGATAAAACCCTTGAAGCTAGATTCATATTCTGAAACCTGATCACTTTTCAGTGCTCGTCTGGCCAGCCGTTCGCCCAATCAATCACATCCACCAGGACTCTCGTCAGTTCATTGGATATGTCATCGTCATCGCAATCGTCATCTTCTTGCTCTTCGCTGCTTGCAAGTATTTGCCTTAAACCGTGCAATCAAATTCTCATTTTCTCAAAGCATTCTTCACTTCTTCTGATGACCCCTTTAAAACACCATAATTTATTCCGTTGAAGTGTGCTCTCTTTCTCTTCCCACCCACTCATCCTTCTGCATTTTTAAAGTTACAAAACAAAACCGATGTTTAATAATAAATTCTTTGTTTTCATAATGCGCAGGTAATATCGTATCGTATTTAATCAGAAAGTATAAATATAAACCACCGAAAAGAATTTGGTGTTCATTTTAGTCACATTCAATTGATGGTATGCTCTTCTTCTATGAGAGTAATCGCTTCGGTTGCAATAATGAAGAATACATGCAAAATGTCAAAAGATTCTGATCTTCAAACCCTTTCCGATTTTAAATAAACATGCTCTCAATTAATTCGTAACTATTCAATTTCAAGTGACCAAAAGCATGTCATGAGGGAGTCATGTATACAATTATCAGACCTTCTTCATCTACAAACAAACTCCTCCCCAATCTTTGGCTCGTTTCTTATCAATTATCAGTCCGCAATGTTCTCCCGCACTTTTTCATAATAACATTTTCAGCTGCTACATTATGTATATTTTCTATACTTTTCGATCTTTTCAGAAATCATGTCCGACAGTCCAACTGCTATCATAATGCCTCCTCCATATATGGATCCAGGAAACTCTCAAGCAAGAAAAGAGAGTCAACGATTCCGTCAAGAGTCGATTCGAAAAATGAAGATTTGTGAGCACTGTGGAGCACTTCCATTTGCTCAGTCCAGAAATTTGCCAGCTGAACAAGGTTTGTGTCTTTCAAAATGTTTTCAGAGGTCTGCAAAACTTGCAAAGTGTTTTGCAAAAAAAACAGTCTTCAAGATAAGCAATTGTAAAAACAAAATGATTTCAGTGTTTGTCTGGCCAGCAGCTCGCCCTGATAACTCCATTCGACAGGATTCTCGTCAATTCATCGGATACGTAATCATCATTGCTCTCGTTATCTTCGGAATTTTCGCTGCTGTCAAATATCTATAAGAACATCATATCATATTGGGTTATTGTACTTTATTTTGCTCAACATTTTAAAAATCAAAATTCAATAAATGTTTGGATGAATAACAGTGTTGAAAACTTCAACAACTAATGTGACAGAGATCCAGGAAGAAGTATCTCTCCCAATAATTCATAATTTGCCAAAATTTAAACGAATTGCGGAAATGGGTTACAGGTGTTGTTATGATTATTGAATCTAGAGATTTAATATAAAAATAGAACGATCAAATGAAATTCTTTTGAAATTGGTTATGCGAGACACTATGCCATTTTTAGTTATTTCCTTGATGATTGAGGAACTTAATTTCTGGAATATTTCCTTTGGTTAGCGCAACATTTCAATGTTCGAATCCTGGAACATAGGTGGCCCCTTTCTAAAGAACCTTTCTTACAAGTCTTGCAAGAATTTTCGTCTCGCAGAAAACATTGTTATTCAAAGCTCACGTAGTAAGATAATGAGCAAATGACCCAAAAGTCTCGTGACTCAAAAATGTTCGTGGGTGGAAAGGTGTGAATATAACCTAATTTTCTCAACTGTAAATATCGGTTGTTTTTTGTCTTTTCTCTGAGAATTTTTGAAGAACACGAGTCTGAACCAATCGAGCGTTTGAGTAATTTATGAATGCTCTTTGATTTGAAATCTGTGAGGGGCGGAAAGGTGAATGACACACCTGCATTTGGTCCGATTAAAACAGAGAATTCTGATTACATTTTCAGTTATCTCGATTCTTTCAAAAGTCCATTGACCAAACCCTTTTTCATAATCACCTGTCTCCAAAAAATTGATTTTGTTTGAATCTTAAGCTCAAATCTATCTGAAACTTTCAGAAAAAATGAGGCTGATGCTATGACAACGAGTACTAATTCATATTATCTAAATGAATGGAAACTAAAATGTTCCCACGAAAAGAGCTTCCTGGCTTCTTGGCAAGGACTGTCTCTGTTTTCACATTCGATGCTTGTTGTCTTTTTGCCAGTTTATGCTTTTACGACTTACTGTATTGTGAAAAAAACTCCACGAACTATGGATTCAGTTAAATGGGTTTTGTTGAATGCTCATTGTTGGTAAGTTGAAAAATGGTAAAAGTTAGAAAAGTTCCATTACTGTTCCAGGTGTTGTTATTGCGATATCCTGATTTGTTCTCTCATCACTCCATATTTCTTTTTTCCAACAATATCTGGATTTCCTGTCGGCCTTCTCCGAGTAATCGGAATCCCCACATCAACTCAAGTCTTCATTGGAATAACTTCATGCATGTGTAAGTGGTTCATTCAGTGAAATCATTCATTGATTTGTTAAATTGAATTTTAGTTATGGGAATTTCTCTTGTTGCCATATTCGAGAACCGAAGCAGTTGTATACCAAACAACAGATTTCGGATAACAAAAAGAAAATCAAGAACCTTTTATTATTTCCTGAATTGTTCTCTGGCTGTTGGATATTTGATACCGCCATTTATGAATGTTCCAGAACAAGAGTCTGCAAAATTGTTCCTTTTAGAGGTAATCATTCAAGTTGAAGAGCCTGTTTCCCAACGATCATATTTTCAGACAATACCCTGCCCGACGGAAGAGTTCTTCTACACGGAAGTATTTGTTTGGGCAATTGAAACGTTTTGGTACAACTATCTCTGGATGTCAACAGGGTCTATGGTTTTACTTATTGTTATTCAAGTGCTATTCTTTTCTATATGTTGCCTCTATTATCTTTATATTTCCACAGCTGTTATGATTTCATCCAAAACTCGCAAATACCAACGTTCATTTTTCTTGGGAACAATTGCTCAAGTCATAGTTCCTCTGATATTTTTGGTTATTCCAGTCGCCACTGCAATTTCTTCAATTTATTTTGAATTCTATATTCAAGAAGTTAATAATTCCTGCGTATTATTCCTATCTCTTCACGGGTTCGCATCAACTATCACTATAGTTTTGGTACATCACCCGTACCGAAAATTTGTAATTAAAGTTGTGACATTCGATAGGAGTACTGGTAAGTCAAAAGTTCAAAAAACAAGATTTTTAGATAGGAACTAAACTTTGACCGAGTAAATTTCAGAAGACGAAGATATAGAGATCTAAAATAACTGTTGAATTCAGAGAAACACGCTTCGACGGGTGCATCCTATGTGACGAAAGAAGTTCGAGCGGGAATGAGAAGACTTTCAATGAGAAGAGTTTCACCTCATTTAAATATTGGTTGAGCTATTTATTTTTCAATTTTAGTTATTTTTTCGAAGTAAAGCGCTATTCAATCCTACGTTTCCAACAAATTCCATTTATACCTTTGCCTGCCGTTTCAGAAAACTCATTTTTGTATTCAAAGTGCACCGAATTTGTTGAAATACTCATTTTCTGGTAAAACCAATTTCCAAATTCTCCCCTCGACATAAACGTACAACCTTCAATTTTCATTCAAAACTTCCCAGTAAAAGACAAGGTTAAGTGGAAACATGTTAATTGTGTGAGTGACGAAAACATTGAAATCTTCTGATATTCTCTAGTTTGCATTCGTGAAAATTCTCTGGTTTGAAAACCTTTGCTTAAAAAACATCTTTATTCCAACTTTGATACATTTATTTCAAAAGATAAATGGATAATTACAAAGTTTTCTGGGAGTAGGATTATTATCTATGAACTAGACATGTCTTCATTTTCAACCAAATTGTCATTAGAGTGGTATTATCAATTCCGAATGATTAAAAAACAAAAAAGAACCTGTTATTCATACATGTTTACATTGAACAATCTCCGAGGTCAAACATCATCTCAAATCATGAATTCGGTGGAATCTGAAACAGAAATACTGGAAGGCAAGAATGAGAATAAAATGATTGGAAGTTATGAAATTATGCAGTTTGTGCATTCCTTTGCTGTTTCTTTTGTTTGGCAGATGTCACTTGTTTGGCGACACGAGATGCTCCGACCATACAGCATCCGAGAACACAAACGGACACCATGAGAACCATCCAGCAAAGATAAAGGATACTGACACTGAATGCAGTCCAGTAGGTGAGATTATCACAGTTTTCATGATCATTGAAAATTTGGAAAGTCCAGAGAATTCCAATTGGAATGCACATGCAAAGACAACAGAATGTGAATCTACTGATTCGGTGCATTTTGAATGGAGTTGCATTCTTGATATCAGTCTCTGTTGGCTTTTGTGGAGCAAGAGCTTGACGAGCACGACGCCACTGAAAGAAAAACTCATGAGTTTGCGAACAAAGTCAGATTTCTGAAAAGCAGATTCAAAACTCACTCCAATGAGATAGAATGGGAAGTTGAGAGCACTAATGAAAATGACAATTCCAGTAACAATCAACCAATATGGAATGTGTTTGTCTGCTTCACAGTTATGCTTGTTGATCCATCCAACAGTGACGAGAAACACGGACATGCAGAAACCGAAACATGAGGATACAGCTCTCACTGAAAAAACGAATTAGAATCATGATGGACAAAAAGGATCTTAGCACTGTTTATCTGCATTTGCAAAGAAAGTGTTTTGATGGATTTCTATTCCGAACGTGTCTTCGCATTTCCATTCAATCTCAGAGAGCTTCCTAGGCACTTTCTTCTTCTTTGAAGAGTTGCTTTCACGAAGTTTTCTTGTTAATCTTTTTTTGAGATATAAAACTTACAGACGAAAAGTAGTTTTGGAGGGAGTTTGTCAGTCCTTTGCACTTTCCGAACAGCTGCATTGTATTCATTTTGGACGTCTCGAACGGGCATTTCTTCTGTAAGTCAGCTGATTTGGAATCAAACCACACGCAGCGACACAAGTCGAATTGAAACGACGAAAAAAGGGAGAACGGATAGGACTAGAACGTGAGAAACGGTCAACACTTGGTCCTAATGAGAAAATCAAAAAAGGAAGTGGGAGAGGAAAAGGAAAAGGGGGCGGTGGAAGAAGATCAGAGAATGACGGAATGGACCAGCGGTTATGGTGGGACACTTGATTGCAGATGAGAAGAAATACAGAAGAAGAGTGATTGTTGACTTTAACAGAGAACAAGACACAAGTAATATATCATAGAGAATATTTTGGTCGATTCAAGATCACCCGATGGGTTGACTTTAAACAGAAAACTGAGAGGATACGGTATCAAATGATCTGAATTGACTTGGAATTTGGAAGAATTAGAAAACAAGTCACAAGGTTTTTATCACGTCATATCAAATCAAGCAATCGACCATAAATTCCAAGATAATCAGTGTATAGTCTAGTTCCGATGATAGTTTTGCTGTCCCAAAATATCACGAAAAGGATCGTGATGGTAGTTTTCGTTTGCTACAAAAAACAAAAATGTTCAAACCAGGAGAATCAAAAAGATTTTAAGAAATTGTAACAGATAGTCTTTAGATTCAAAGGTCACTGTTATCAGAGGAGTAATTGTGTTCAAAACATCCGAAGTGATCTTCGTTGAGAGAAAACCACCAGGAGTTAGGCCACACGGCCGCCGGAGACACCTCCGGAAAATGTGCCTGCTTGAAGCGATTTTTCAAGTGTTTAAAGAATTATCTGAGCATTTTCATTATGATATTCGGAATCAGGGCAAAAATTTGCATAATATAAAAGATAAAAAATTTTTGCCCGGAATCCTCCATTTTCATAATAAACACTTGAAAGGCGATCGATCTGATTTTTTTCGAATAATTGAGCAAGTTCAGAGAGAATATCCACTTTGCTGTGGATGTTGCACATTAAATTTTAACTTTTTTCTGAATAAAATTTTAAAAAACATTTCAATACTATCTTCACTTATATCATAAAATTTTCTGTGGCAGAAACTACTCGATTCGAGCTCACTTGCGTACCATTCTCTTAAAAGCTTATTTAAATAAGAGATCCCACTATTAGAGTAAATACAGTATCTTTATTATCAAAATAAGAATCAAACTGTGCCAGTTTCAACATCCCCTCCCTCTCTTTTTTTGAATTTTAGCATGAATTCTGGAAGAGAGATGATACAACAACAGAGACAACAAGCGAATATAAGCATTAAAACCCAAAGTGAATAAATTACAGAAATTACGAAAGCAGTCCAATAAGTAATAGGTGAACATTCATCACGAGAAGAAAACATGCTGAATGTAATGAAAGTACAGATTGGAGTGACTCCCATGATGAAAGAAAAGGCAAAGTTGCAAATTCTGTGCATACGACATGGAATGAATTTGTTGATTTCCTCGATTTCCATTTTGCCATCGTGAAGAGGTTCGAGATGGTTATTAATTCGATCTTGACGGTCTTCCATTGCTTTCTTTTTCTGAAATTCAGGCTATAATTGAACAACTTGAAGTGTATCACTTACTCCGTATGCATAAAATGGTGGATAAAGTGAGCAAATGAAAAGGCCGATTCCTATCATAAGAAGATAAAGTGGAATATCTCCGCAAGAATCCAAGCTCCATATGGATACGATCAGAAGGTATAAGGGAATCAAAACGAATCCAAATCTAGACACTGTCTTCTGTGCTGAAATCAAGAAAACATCATCTAATTCCAATGAAATATCACTCACAGGTAATAATCATCCATGCCCATGCTCTTCGAAAGATTGAAATCTTCTCCGGAATACTTTCAGCTCTTTGGAGTTCATTGAAAGTTGATTTGTATTTATCTCGGACGGACATTTTCAAGTAGCCAATGTCAATCAACTCAATAAGAGAGTGTAACAAGGAAGTTGAGTAAAAAACAAAAAAAATCGATGCGCTAAATAAAGAGACAAATGGAGAAAATAAGAGATAGGTGAGAACAAATCTTCAGTTCAATTCGCAAACCGAAAACAACAAAAAACCACGGCGGAACAATAAACTGCAAAATCAATGTCGTTCGATCAAAAGTTTGCACCTGAATTGACTTGTAAATAATATGTTTCAGGACACACGATTTCTGATTATGTCTGTGTGACGTTATGATCCATTGTCCCTGAAGTTCTTAAATTAAAAACGAAAACATATTTGATCAACGGATCCTCAGTCGTATCATTTTCAAGTGATCAGACCTTCCTGTTCTTAAAGCAAAAATCATTCTGAAATTCTTCTGAACGTTATTGTTTTGTTTTTCCACAATAACAAACACTTCGAAATCACTTGTGATGTATTTATAGTAAAAACACTTGTTCAATATGGAGTCTACAAGGTTCTTTCCAAAATGAATTATCTGTACGAATCAGGGATGTGCGGGTGAGACCCATCGGGATATTTTTTGGGAAAAAATCCGTTCGATTACAGATTCACCTCACCTCGGCGTCACGACATACAAGATTAGCCCATAAGTTAGGTCATAACTGAATGGTTTCAGATGTGTCCGAAAAGACGCTAAACTATCTGGAGGTCAAAAGTGTCCGAAACCCCAACTGGGACATACCGGACCGTCATGCTGTGCCATCCTCGCTAAGTCTTGGCCTCGAGATTGAGGTTTTACAAGTTTTGATCACAATTCTCATAGTATGGGTCTTATTTGCCACAAGTCTTGTCACTACAATAGCGCGCATTTTTGGTGAAGATGCTCTGAAACATTTCATCATTCAAAATTTGTTTGTTCCTCTTTCTTCTTTCGGATCCCCGAATATTGATGGCTTTCTAGATTTTTTCAGCTTCAAACTCCACATGTAGTCAATTTTTGCCCTCGTTCTAAACATAATAACGTTCCACGTGCCTAGACTACAGTATAGCCAACACTACCGATTCTGATAAGGTGTTGAGATGTAGTCTTCTCCGTATTCTTTCCACCTTTATTTACCGTTTTTCATTTATAATTTTTCTCAAAACGCCATGCCAGAAGCCGTTCCAAACACAGGGTATGTCAAATTTTAAACAATTCCAAAAGGAAGTAATAAAAAATTCAGATTTTTCGCCGGTAAAACGGTATTCATTACTGGTGCATCGCGTGGAATTGGAAAAGAAATTGCTCTCAAGTTGGCCAAAGATGGAGCTAACATTGTTGTAGCAGCAAAAACTGCAACTGCTCATCCGAAACTTCCAGGAACTATTTATACAGCTGCTGAAGAGATTGAGAAGGTTGGTAATGTTCGAAATGTTGTGTTTTTTAAATAGTATAGTGGAAAGTAAATAGTATAGTGCACTATAGTGGAAAACTCAAAAACGCAGAATGGCAGATTCCCAGATTTCTGAATCATAACTGTTTCACAATGCGTTTTCCGATTAAGTACAAAATAAACTCTTCATCAGACTGTACAAAATTAATTTCAGGCAGGTGGTCACGCACTCGCATGTGTCGTCGATGTTCGTGATGAAGTTGCTGTGAAAGCGGCAGTTGACGCAGCCGTCAAGAAATTCGGCGGAATCGATATTTTGATTAACAATGCTTCTGCAATTTCTCTAACAAATACAGAAGACACTGACATGAAACGGTACGACCTGATGCATTCAATCAATACTCGTGGAACTTATCTCTTGACAAAAACTTGCCTACCGTATCTGAAGAAAGGAAAAAATCCGCACATCCTGAACATTTCTCCACCTCTTGATATGGAAGCGAAATGGTTTGGGCCTCATGTTGGATACACTATGGCTAAATTTGGGATGTCAATGTGCGTACTCGGTCATCACGAAGAGTTCCGTCCATATGGAATCGCTGTGAACGCACTTTGGCCATTGACAGCCATTTGGACATCTGCAATGGAGTTTTTGTCTCATGGAGGAGATTCAGCAGGAAACAGAAAAGCTTCAATAATGTCAGATTCAGCATATGTGATTCTGTCTCAAGACTCGAAAAAGTTCACCGGAAATTTTTTGATCGACGAAGAAATTCTAAAGAAACAAGGAATCACCGACTTCGAGCAGTACGAGTGTGTACCAGGATCATCTCTTATTCCGGACTTTTTTGTTCCTGCGAAATCATATGAAGCAAGATTTGGATCGAAATTGTGAATATTTATTTGAGCAAAAGGAGAAACCCCAGTATTCTTATAATTTCTTTTGTAACAATTGAAGTTCTACAAATGAAAATATATCTTCTGCAATTTTATGTCCGTCTTGAAGATGATGAAACATTCCTCCTTTTGGAAGATCATTCACTCTTGTTAAATTCAAATAGCGGTCTTCCAGAATGTCCTGTGAACATCTCCAAGGTGTTTGTTTTGTATAGCTAACAGCAGTTGGTATCCTCACTTGAGAACTCAACCAGACAGTTTCATAGTTGTAACTGTTATCAAGAATTGTGAGAGCAGATGGAAGCGTATCTGTGAGCCAGTAGAGGTAAATTGCAGTGGAGATCTCATCAAGAGTGAAGAGTTCATTCAGGTTCGTGTCAGCCGAAAACGTGGAGACTTGCTTCCAGCGAGATTCTATATATTTAGCAGTTCCAGTTGGAGAGTTGGCAAAAGCAGCGCCTGAAAAGCAAAAATTTAAATCTGATGAATCATATGAACTAACCAAAAGCTTGTGCATTCGTTGGATATGTGAACTTGTCTTGTTTGAAGTAATCAGCCATATCAGTATACGACACCATATTCTCGTTTTCTTCTTCACTTTTCATCGCTTTCCATGCATATTTGGCTAAAGTGAATGTTGAGAAGGTCGGTCTCACAAATGGATTCGAAACATGTAATCCAGCGATTCGAGTGGGATACAAAGAAGCCAAAAGAGTCGCAACGTCGCTACCGTAACCTTCAGTTCCATGTACAAAGTAGTCATTCAGATCAAGACGGTACATAAGTTTGGCAAGAATACGTGCAGTTGCAATCGCATCAAACCCATATTTTTGTGGTTTATCGGAAAATAGGAAGCCAGGAAGACTTGGAACGATCACATCAAATTGAATGGATTCCTCAACTCCGAAATCAAACCCATGTCTTGATGGATTGGTAAGAACTGGAATAACCTGAACATAAAATTTTACACTTGAAAACATGAACCAAACTGACTTTGAAAAAATCCCAAAAACTTCCTGGAAATCCATGGACTATTAGCAATGGAACAACTCGTGATTTTTTCTCTTTTGGTGGAGTGGAAATCCGTAGAAAATGAATTTTCAGTCCTTCGATTTCAGTTCGGTATTGCTTGAAAGTATTGAAAAAATGTTGATGTTGTTTCCAATCAAAACCAAGCAACACTTGTTTTAACTCATTCAAGTAGCTATCGTATTCTTTGTCATAGAGAGTTGGTAGAAACTTTTCAGACTCTAGTTGTTTCTTGAAATTTTCAACTCTGAAAAAACTATGAAAATGATTGGAAAGGGTAGAAAGAATGCTTACTTTGAGTTTTCAACTTCAATAGAATATGAGTAAATTGTATCATCATCTTTCTCAGGATCTTCCAATTTCCAATAGTCGTCTGGCTCAATTTCTAGTGGTGGAAAGTCGGGTTTATGAACATAAAAACTTAGAAGAATAGAGAATACAGAAATTACAACAACAGAAAGAAAGAACCAGGAACTCATTTCTCAGTAAATCGATGAAGAAATGAGGAGAGAGAGAGTGACCTGGCAAGTTTGAGTTGGTCAAACAATGTGCCAAAGAAGATTGACCTAGAGCCGATGAGGAAGGAAAAGAAAGAAATGTTGACTTTGGAAGAGGGAATAGTTACTCAAACTGTCTGTGTGCTCTTTTTGTAGTCGGTGAAAAAGATGAAAACACGGGGAATTTTCGTGGAAAGTCAGTAGCTTCTTGTGTCGACAGTAAGAGGGTTTCTTGACAAAAAAAATACACTAATTCAATCCAAAAACCTTCATTTCGATACCCAGTTTAATTTGTTTTGAGATTAATTTTCTTATATCATTTCAGTTAGATGGAAATACAATTCCGTTTTCTCTTCTTCAAAATCAGAAAGTTGTCGACCAGATGATCTTCCAAATTGTAACTGAAATCTTCATCTTTAGAAATTAAAATAAGTTGATAACCTACAACTTTCTTCTAGAATCCAAACTCGAGTTCTCATTATCTCCCTCCACATCGTCCAACTCTTCCTTAAAATCCTCAAGATTTTCGTATCTCAAATCAAAGCATCTATCTTTTCCTCTGTTCCTACGATTCCAGTAGCCAGCACGAGGCCCTAAACTCGAAAAATTATTATGAATTTCAGATTAACAGTAACTTACAGTTATGTCCCCAGTAGTTGCTCTGTTGATAAGATTTCTTCAAAAATGTCAAATAATTGGATGGAGCTCTCATAATATGATATGAAACTACTGTACTCCGTGATTCTTCTTGATCATCCACATTTTTCGGATTTTCCATAAAGTTGTGATAAGTTTGGCCGAAAACAGATTTCACAGATTTGGAACAGTATTCCATATTATCGTTTAGATAATGAATTTTTCTGATAGGATGAACCAATTCAAAATTATCGGCACATGAACCATAAAAATAAGATTCCAAGGAATAGTGTTTAGAAGGAACTCTTTCGAAAACAGCAAACAAGAATTCAGTATTTGAATTCAATTCTTTCAGAAGATCCGCTCCAATTGATTCTTCAAATTCCCATCGTCTTTTTTTGTTCAAAGAATAAAATATTCGATTCAATATATTCGATTCAAATTCTTCTACTCTTGAACAAGAAGGGTCGTCATCAGATTTCATGATTGATGCGTGGATCTTCAAATGAGACAGACAGTATTCAGCAAGAGAACTTCTAATTCTGTTCTTTTCCAATGATGGGCCACCATTCTTTCTCCTGAAAAATCATATTATTTCAAAATTAAAACAAAAATTGTCAACTTACCAGAAATAGATATCATCCATTCTGGAATAGAGTTGTCTTTGAGGCTCTGCTCCAGAGACAACTGTCTTTTTATTCATTTATTGTTCAATATTTCGTAACCAAACCATACATTCGTCACCTTTAAAAAAATCTATTAAATTATTCAGATATCTAAAAGATGATGTACACAACTTCCAAAATTTCAAAGACTTTGTTATCATTCGAAGCAGAATTTGGGTTCGGGATGTGAACAATCATGGAGTATATAACAAACGTTCCGAGAATTCTAAAAGTCCGTGAACTTTGAATGATGACGTCGTGGCCACTGAAACCTGATTAGGTGGATGTTCTATGAAATCTCATCTGATATCTGAGAAATGACAACCGAAGCGAAAGGCAAACTTATAGCGGTTATTGGAGATCAAGATACCGTTGTTGGGTTCTTGCTCGGAGGCATCGGAGAGCTCAATCATGTTTGTGCACCTTACAGAATAATATGAGAAAATCTCGTTTATAGGCTCGTAAACCGAACTTTTTCATAGTTGAGAAGAATACTGTTTATCAGGAAATCGAGACAGCGTTCACAGAATTCTGCACTCGACATGATATTGCCATCATTTTCATCAATCAACATATTGCTGAAAGAATTCGCAGAGCAGTAAGTTCACTTTCTCAGATTTTATTTTAATTCTGATATGTCTAGGTTGATCGACACACTCAACAACCACAACCTAGTCTTGCTGTGATCGAGATTCCTTCGAAAGAGGCTCCGTATGATCCATCAAAGGTATGAAATATACCTTTATTCAGTGCAAATCTGAAAAGTTTCCAGGACAGTATTCTCAACAGAGCTCGAGGATTCTATAATCCAGAGGACTTTCACTGAACATATTTAATTGATGTTCTCTTCGATTTTTATTTATAAAATTTGTTCTATAAAAGACAGTTCTACTCGTAATGAAATACAGGATTTGTATAAATACACAATTTACAAAAAAATAAGTTTTCACATTTTTTTGACAGATTCCTCAAACTTTTGAGTAGCCAGAATGACTTCGTCGTCTTTGTCGTAATATCTGAAAATATTGTTTCTATTTTCTTGCAAAAGTGAGAAGACACACCTTTGCTTCATTGCACGATATTTGCGTAGTGAATACAATGCTTCGATTTCTTTGATCACAAACTCGCCACGTGCAATCAGCTGTTCGACTTGAGCCGGATCTTGTACGTCCTGCCCATTGAAATTAATCAATTGATTAATATGAATGTTTACCAACCTTGTTTTTCGAAAAAGCCAACTTGAGACGGTCATGAAACCATTTCGAACCTCCCGGATACTCTTTTCCCATGTGGTACAAGTTTTTGTATAGATCAACAACTCGATTTCTCAGTGACATCTCTAAAAGTCAACAGCGTTGATACTAACCGCGGATGTTGTAGGTATGTCATCAGGTTGTTTCTCCTTTTTCTAAAACGGAAAATCAATGCAGAAAAAAAACAACAAACACCAAATTTATAGTTGCGAAAAAGGAATAGTCCAACTCAATCAATATTTAAAATAAATAGAGACAACAGAAAACAATTTTTGATAAGATGCGAGAAGACTGAAGGGAGAAAAGGAATTGACTACATATTTAGGGGAGGAAGAAGTATGAAAATTTCTATCAGAAACAGAAGAGAATACTTTTTACATCACATATATAAAAATGGATAAATATATATGTGACAGATTAAAAAGCGAAAGGAGCGAGAGAAAAAAGCGACATATGCGGAAAAAAAAATGATGGACCGGCTGAATCGAATATGGGTTTAACTAAGATTTAGAAAAAAACTTGTTAATTTACTCAATAACTTTGAGAACCTTTCCGATTGCGATCGTCTTTCCTTCGTCTCTGAGTGTGAATCTTCCAAGGTATGGGAACTCTTTGAAAGGCTCAAGCACGAAGGATTCCGCACTTTCTAGCCTCATAATGCACTTTTCGTCTTGCTTGACGAATTTGGCTCGCTTCTTCTCGCCCGTCTTCTTGTCGATGGTGGCAATAACTCCCTGTAATGAAGAAAATTTATAAGAATATGAGAACACATTTAAGTTACCTTGACAGTGACCTCCTCCACAGCAGATTGAATATGAAGTACACACGAATAACCAGAAGCAATGATAGACTTGTGCTCAAGCACTAGAACCTCGGCATCGAAGATACGTCCAGTTTTCGCGAGTGAATCAGGAGAGCAAATGATGAAGCCTGCTTGCAACTCGCTCTCTTCAATTCCCTTCAGCTTGAACTTGATGTTATCTCCAGCTACCACACGATCAGTTTCAACATCATCAGCCCAAATTTGGAGCACCTGAACGGGTTGCTTATTCGGCATGACGACGAGAGTGTCTCCCTTTTGAACACATCCTGATTCCATCTTTCCAATAATGACAGTACCCATTTCGGAATATTTTTCACAAACGATACACCGCACTGGTCCATTGAAGTCTCTCTTGAATGATGGAAGGAGCTCGTCAATGAATTCGATGAAACATGGTCCAGTATACCAGCTTCCTTCGGCCGCAGATGGTCTATCTTTAATGAAAGATCCGGTGAGTCCAGAGCATGGAATGTATGTGATGTCGGTTTTTGGATTGAACCCGAGTTTTCGGAGATACGGGGTAAGTTTTCCTTCAATTTCTTTGAATCGCTCTTCTTCCCATTTCACGGTAGGGTCGTCCATCTTGTTAACAAGAATCACAAGATGTTTGACTCCTGCTGTCTTGACGAGCATAGAATGCTCACGAGTTTGACCTCCACGATCGAAACCGGTTTCAAACTCACCACGACGGGCAGAAATGACCTGAAAAAAATTTTGATGACGATGATTACTGTATATATGTCATTCGTATCATGTATAAGTGGCCTGTGGTTCTACAATGAATAAAAATTAAATCAAATTGAAACATAGAGGTGAGAAGTGGTGTTATTATTTATATTATTTAACAAAAACTGAATACTCACCAGAACCGCCAAATCAGCTTGGGTGGCGCCAGCAATCATGTTCGGGACAAACGACTTGTGGCCTGGGGCATCAAGAATAGTGAAATGACGTTTCTCGGTTTCGAAGTAAGCACGTCCAACTTCGACGGTTTTTCCTTTTTCTCTTTCTTCATCGTTAGTGTCCATGCACCAGGAAAGATACCAACTTTCACGACCTTTCTCTTTCGCTTCTCTCTCGTACTTTTCCAACGTCCGTTTGTCGACCATTCCAGTCAAAAACATGAGTTGTCCTCCGATTGTAGATTTACCTGCATCGACGTGTCCCACAAAGACGATATTGATATGCTCTTTATGTGTTCCATCTTCGACGTAAACAGTCCGCTGGAACTTTTTCGCGAGTGGGGCGATAACATCTTCTTCTGGTGTCGGCTGAAAAGAGTCGTATGAATTCAGAAAATTGTATTCAAACCTCACCTCCTTTTTTTGTGGAACAGATTCGACCGCTGGGGCAGGAGTTGTCTCCTTAACCTGAGTTGGGGGAGCTGCTTCTTCCTGTTGTTGTGGAGCTGGAGGTGAGTCAGCTGCAGCTTCCCAGTCTGAAAATTCAAATTAATACGTGTTGCCATAATGAAAAACCAAATATTTACCTTCAGCTGGTTCTGGAACTTGCGGTTCGGCAGCATGATATTGTTGTCCAGGGACGAACGGACGAGCGTTTGCGTTTGGCACAAATGAATGTGCGTTTACGTTCCAGTTGGACATTCCTTGTTGGTTTTTAACTGCAATAGTAAATCGAATAAAGCCGATTGCATCTTAGAATTAAAAATCATAATAAATTGATAATTAAGAGCGATTTTCCACTGAAATAATAAGATAACGTCCATCTTTTCACTGCATTGATTCTGCTTTTCACAGCAAAACCTAAAAAGAGCCAAAACATAAGATTGTACAATCTCATGCTGCATTTCGCAACATCATGGTAACAAATTGAAGACGGAGTGATAGAATGTACTTTAAAAATTAAATAATTCGTGCATATTTTGTGATATTTAAAAAGGGTCCATCTCAATTCATTTGGCAAAATTACACAAGCTTGGGGGCGTGTCCACTTTTTGCAAAGTGCGGCGCGCGATTTTTGCAAAGGTGGCGCATGCTTCAACGGGTCACCGCAGCATTGTTGTTTTTTCTGTTTGAAATTGAGTCTTATGAAACTTATCGCGTGCCTCAGTTTTAGCACATGATTTTCAGCAAAATTTCACTCATTAATTGATGAAGTCGCATTCAAAATGCAGACTCCTTTGGATCAGTTTATTTCATTTGTTTCGATATTTCTGAGAGTGGATATTTATTTATAATCGTTTGAAAAACAAAGTTCTTGTCGAATAATATTTAACTCATAGTAGTAATTCAATAATACTTCTAAGTTATCAATATCCATTTTTAGTTAGCGTCTCATTTCGTTTGTTTCCTGCTCTTTTTTCTTTCTCTCTTTCTCTATCTCTCACTTCACTTCTTGCCTCTCCTCGAAACAGCACACTCAATAATAACTGTTTTCTTGTTTTCATCGCTTTTGCGATAACCAACTTAGTGATTTTTCCGCTGTGAATTTATTTTTATCTACATTTCGAACTTCCAATGTCGATATTTACAGACACATACACTGGGTTGATTGCCGATAGTAATCACTGTGGTTGTTTTATCACGGACCTGTGTATAATTGCTGTGAGTGCTGGAGAGAATAAACCAACGAAGCGTAAACGCACGGAAACAGTGACAAACAGCTTCGACAATGTGCTCACCGGACCCCGAGGACCTGCTGATGATAACCACAGACGATATACCAGCTTTCGATGCCAGCTTCGACCCCTACGGGCCGGAGGGCCACTTGGCTCTTGACATCGACTGCTTCTCCTCGTTCATGAATAAGCCAGACAACAGAATCATGTCCAAACCTGTAATCGTGCGTGGTATTCCGTGGCGTATCCTGGCAATTTGCAGGTTAGCCTGAAATGTTTTCAACTCCAGAAAAAAGTTTAGTTCCAGAAGTCAACAGGGAAATCGGAATGCAATTAATTCGAGATCTCGTGCCAATCATCATTTCGGGTTCTTCCTCCAGTGTAATAACGACGATCTACTTCAGAAAAGAGGAATGTGGAGATGTTACGGAACAGCTACTCTTGAAGTTCTGAATTCTAACGGACCTCCAATGCAGAAGAAAATTCATCACTCGTTTCACAATACCGAAGTCGATTGGGGGTTTTCAAACTACGATGTGTATGATTCGCTAACCAGCGCCAAAGAAGGTTTTGTTGTCAATGATGTTATCAGACTGCGTTGCAGATTTACGGCCGATGTGCCAACGGGAGCAAATTATACGTAAGAACATATTTCAGTGATATTAATTTTAACCAAAACCATTTTAGATGGGATAGCAAGAGACACACCGGTTGCATTGGATTGCGAAACCAAGGAGCTACTTGTTACATGAACTCGATATTGCAGTCGTTCTACTTCACAACAGGTTTTCGTCGTGCTGTGTACAACATGGAAAAGGGAAATGAACCTTCTGAGAGCAACATTGTACTTGCTATGCAGAGAGTCTTCTATGAACTCCAAATGTCCAGTGAGGCCGTTGAAACGAATAGTCTAACTCGGGCATTCGGTTGGGATAAATTAGATGCGTTCAATCAACACGATGTGCAAGAGTTTTGCCGTGTGCTCCTTGATAACCTGGAAACCAAAATGAAAGGAACAAGCGAAGAAAAATCTATCCCGAATCTGTTCCGTGGAAACATGAAATCGTACATCAAGTGCCTCGATGTAGATTATGAGAGTTCTCGCACTGAGTCCTTCTATGATGTACAACTCAATGTTCTTGGGATGGACAGCTGTAAGTTTTCCGACTTTCTCGACAATGAACAAGTTGAAATTTTCAGTGGAGCGTGCTTTCGAAGCTTACACCACACCTGAAACACTTGATGATGAGAACAAGTATGACGCTGGTGATCATGGTCTGCAGCGAGCTGAAAAAGGAGTGAAGTTCGTCGAATTGCCGCCGATTCTTCATGTGCAGCTGATGCGCTTTCAATATTGCGGTGTTGAACAGAAAATCAATGAGCGCTTCTCTTTCCCGGAGAAGATGAACTTAGCTACGTGTTGCGAGCTGGGACCTATGCTAACCGAAGAAGACTGTGTTTACAGTCTTCATGCGGTTCTCGTGCACAGCGGAGAATTTCACGGTGGTCATTACGTCACGTATATAAATGTCAATCTTCATGAATCGGCCATCGACCCTACAGCTACAGCAAAGTGGTGCAAGTTCGACGATGACGTGGTATCAAGAACGACAACTGACGATGCTATTGTCAGCAATTTTGGTGGTGAAAAAGCGATCAATTCGTCCGCTTACATGCTCGTCTACGTACGGGATAACGCTATTGATCAAGTTCTGGCACCCATTCCAGACCTTCAAATCCCACAATCAGTTTCTCATACATTTGAAATGGAACGACTACATCGAAACCGCGAAAAGAAGAAGCTAGAAGAAGAACAGATGTGTATGGCTATTGCTCTTGTCACTCCGGAAACTATCGGAAATAACCACTCTTTTGATCTCATTGATCAAAGCGCTATTAACGATGTTCTTGCTCACGAAACTGTGTATAAGCATATGATGACTGCTGAGCTCTATCAGTTTGTTCAGGATAAATATTTCGAGAAAGGAACGTTGCCTAAAGTTGATATGTTTGATTCGGATGAAGAAGCTCAGCAAGTCAGACGTGATGTTCTCCGTCGCCTGAAGACTAAAAAGTTCGCCTTCCGTCTGTGGCGCATGACTGAATCATACGGAATGGAAAAATCGGTGAAAACTTCATCCAGACTAAGGCCAACAGAGGTAAGATTTGAAAGACATGCTGAATCTGAATATTTTTTCAAGAAATTTTGATTAATTTTTTCAGTTAATCGAATACAGCGTTGAAACACGCCTGGATGTTGTCCTGAGTCATGATTTTGAGCCGATTTTCGTTGAATATGATGGTTTTTGCACCAAGCTGGGAGATTATGACCAACAGAGTAAGAAGTTTTTCTTTCAAAGTTAAATTGTGAAATAAGTGAAATCATCGTTTTCAGGAGACTTCCTGTTCTTCGTTAAGTACTACGATGCTCTTAGCGATAAATTCACCATAATGGGTCACACGATGCTGGATTCTAGCAAACGGGTTCATGCTTATCAAGCGTTCTTTAATCAAATGTGTCAACTTCCGAAAGATACTCAGTTGAAGTTTTATGTGGAACATGCCGCGAGTCATGTGGAATACATTGATGAAAACAACAAAACCGTCCTGTCGAGACTAGCCGAAGATCAAGACGGAGCTATTTTGATTGTTGAGAAAGCTGCAGGGAGCTTGAAGAAGGATGCAAGAACCAAAATGGCAGAATTATACAATGACGTCGAACTAGAGTTCGTTCAGTTTTTCTACAACAAGAAACCAGATGAGGAACCATTGGAAATGTTCACTAAGAGATTTTGTCTGGAACAAAAATTGACCGATGCAGCAGAGGAGATTGGAGCACGACTGAATGTTGATCCGAAACGGGTTCTATTATCGACTCGTCTAACAGGCAGCCGCATCGACCCGAATTTCGACGATTATTCTGCCACAGGGATGACTTGCAAAAACTTTACGACAAGGTTGATGCACGATCCAAGAGTGTTCAGAAAGTATCGTGTCAACTACGCGATTCTTCCATTCCCAGTCTATGAAGTTCATACGACTCGCATGTATGTACGACTGTACTGGCAATTGCCAAACGGAAACGTGGAAGAGGTCACATTGTTCCCTCCGAAAGACGGAACCGCCGCTGATCTCATTGCTGAAGCTAAATATTATTATCCAGCTGTAGCGGGAGGCTCCGGAAAGTTCAGGTAATGAGTTTGGAAAGTCTTAGTTTTCAAAAAGCTTTTTCAGAGTACTTCAAATCGGAGGTTCGCCGCTCAATAATCATCGAGTCTTCCAAGTATACGCACACAACACACCAATCACTGATCTCGATCAGCGACCAGCATATAAACAGGTCTGTTCGTAACACCTAAAGTTTTATAGTTTAAATTCTAACGCATTCAGCCGGCGCAGCACACACTGAACTGTCGCATCGAAGAAATTCCTACGGATGAGCTGGAAATTGCTCCGGGAGAATTCTTTTGTCCAGTTGTTCATTATGACCGAGAGCCTTCTTCAAAACTTTTCGGAATTTCGTTCGTCATCAAAATTCGGAACGGAGAGTTGATGACGGACGTGCGAGATCGTCTTCGAAAGAAATTGCGGGATGTTTCAGACGCCGAATTTGCCAAATACAAGTTTGCCTTGTTGAGCAGAGATAAGGTATTGTTTCAATTGGAATGGTTTTTATAATCCCCTGATAGTTGCAGCTTTGTCGCAACATAGAATTCGCTGAGAATGAAAAGGTCAACCTTAGTGATATGTCTACTTCAACCACTGGAGGTAACGCTGACATCATTGGTTTAAAACTGATAGAATATTTTCAGTTCCCCAAGTCTACATAGGTCTGGATCATAAATCACCCATCCAACACACCAACGAAGCTGCCATAAGAATTTTGAACTGATCGCGTTATGCTCTTCTGGATCTACCAGTACTGTTCTCTTCCTCTCTCACGTGCAATCTCTTCCTTTCTTTTGTTCGATTCATTACGGTCAATTATTGATTCTAGCGTTTTATTTTATGAATTACCCTCATTATACTTTTTTGGGCTTTCCAGCCTATCATCAGCCAGTGAGTTTCCTCTTGTTTCACTCATCATCCTCAGACTTCTTATTAAAATGTCCCAGTCATCATTTTCTTGTGTTCCTTATTTTCTGGTGGTTCATTCTCTCCGTAAGTTATTTTCCTCCTTTTCCCCGTACTGCGAAGAAGGTGCCGGCGCCTTTTATCTTTCATAAAGATCGTGTTCTCATGGCGAAAACTGCCCAGAATACTTTTATTTTCATTACTCATGCTATATTGTGAAGTTTTGAAAGCGACTTACTGGTGTTATTAACAGCCTCGGTGTGTAATTCGTTGTTTGATCTTTGATTGTATCGGCTCTGAGACATCCAGAAAGGCGTTTTTCGAATTCATTATGTGAAAGACTTGGTATTGCTCATGCAGAATACGCTGTTTTCCCTGTATATTTTGGTCTACCGGTTTTCGTTGAATTAGATCATTCATACTGAAAAGCTGCTCTCGGTTTTGTAAAATTCATTGAGTTAGAGCAGGTTTAAAATTTATTTATCCCCATGCTTCTCTCGCTTGACCTAAAATGTGTTCTTGTTTTTTTCAATCCATTGTCTTCAATAAAACGCCGGCATTTCGAAGTTGCAAATTTGACACGCCTTTTCTTGCAATTTGCACTGATTGCAAAGAAGGGGCGTGGTCGACAAGTTCCTGTCCGTTGCCGGCATTTTATTGATTAGACCATGATATATCATATGATACCCTTCCAATCCGGATACAATTTCTATAAATAAATGTAGATTTGAGGCAAATATGAATTATTTTGTTCTTTTATCATGTTCTTTATTTTCTCGAAATAAAATGAGAGTCGTGCTTCAACTGGAAGGGCGATAGCAGATAAAACCATGAGATGGGAACACAAGGAATCTCGCGAAAAGCACGAATGTAAAAAGTACCGTATTCCCTCTAAGAGACTGGAACCCTCTGAATAAATTCGAAAATAAATCTCAATAAAGTTATTCAGCCAACCGCAGTCATCGCGATTTTCTAGTCAATGAGCCAGTGTAGTCGAAGAGTACTGTAGTAAAGGAATATTTGTCTTCTTAATCCGGCTCAAAACTGCTTTATTTTTACGAAATGAGAATCGTGGTTCAACTAAATATAAACACATGCAACAGAAGAAGGTTAGTTCAAAGCAGGAGATATACAGAGAAAAAACAGGAATCAGTGAAATCATGGAACAAGAATGGATGCATTGGATAAGAAGTTAGTAGATATATGTTATGTTTCATTCATCATCGAACTCTGGTCCAGCTGCTTTTGCAGT
Source organism: Caenorhabditis zanzibari (assembly GCA_963966625.1). Classification (NCBI taxonomy): domain Eukaryota; kingdom Metazoa; phylum Nematoda; class Chromadorea; order Rhabditida; family Rhabditidae; genus Caenorhabditis; species Caenorhabditis zanzibari. The sequence goes on along the minus strand of OZ016472.1, from coordinate 10,651,187 downwards.
CATACGGCTGGTACGCTTCTTCACTGGGTCGCCTTTCGGGAGAATCAGTGGCTTGACGTCTTCTGATTTCAGATGCTCCACTGATGATGCAGTGCGCTTTCGCTTCATTGGAGAGACATTAGTTAGTGTTTTCAAACGCTGAAAACAATACCACTTTCAAAGAAATACGACTAATAATTACCAAGTATTCCAAGTAAAGGCATTCATCGAACTTTCCAGAGAGTTCGGTTCTTTCCAAAGTGATATTGCGTTGAAGTGCAAAGGTAAGAACAAGTTCTTTCTCGCAAACTTCTTCTATGTGGAGACCGCTTTCAGAAAATAGGGAGCTGAACATTAAGAAATACAGAAACACACCCATTACGATAGATACGATACCTCCATTTTTCTTCAACTAACGATTTGCTGACTTTCAGAAGTTCGGTACGCTCCTGGAGTGTGCATGTCTTTTCGTAAACGACATCTTTGTCATCCTTCACACCTGAAACTAAAAATGAAAAAGAAAATAACTTGATCTGGAACTCACCAAGAGTCTTAGTCTTGGGGATCCAGTAGATGTACCATTTCTTGAAGTTGTGCTCGCGATCGTAGACCAGAATCGACATCTGAACTCATATCAAATACAAAATTCAGAAAATGCTGGTCAGTAAAGATCGAGAGATACTTCAAAGTTGGTACAATCTCAAAAAAAGTTGGTACAACCTCATGGCAGAAAAAAGGAAATTTCATTCACACAGATTCGTTTTTGTGTTTTTTGCATACCGTACGTGGTAAAGAATAAAAACTGGAGATTGTTCAAGAAAAGAGAATGAGGTATATATGGCAAGGCACTATTCAAAATGGCACTATTTTGGAAAAATGAGGAGAAAATTCTTGTGTGGCGAGGAAAATTGAGAAAAACCTGTAATACATGATAATATAAATAGAACAATGTATAGAAAATATGTCAACGTGCAATAGAGGAAGTCTGGAAATAATTAAAAAGGAAAAGTACTAAACATAAGGATAATTTGGAAAGAACTCAGATAACTACTGTCTGATTCCTGACAGAGGAAACTCCAAAGTTGAGAATGTACCAGTCGTGTCCGTACATCAGAATCGCCAGTGGTTGGCCGACAATCAACGAGAGCCAGACTATGATGTTTCCTGAAAACACGCATAAGTTTTCGTGACAAGATCAAGATCAAGTGAAAAATCTTCGAATAAATAAGCACTGACCTGTTCTCCCACCACCAATCATTTTATCAGTTATGTGAGCCAATGGGATTTGACCCATCATTCCATAGTATGACCATAACCGGAACATCTTCAGGGGCACTGATACCAAATACTCGTGGAGGAAAGCCGAAACGAAGAATACGACGAAATATCCACTCATTCTCGAGAAGTTGTTCCTCATCATCGGACTGTAAATGTGTCGAACTGCAAAACGATGGACTGGAATATTCCATGACTTCCAAAAGTAGGCGATTGTTTCAGCATTCCAAAAGTCTCGATAGAACTCGCGGTCAGCAAATCGAAGTAGTTCAGCAACTAAATTTAGAAAAGAATGGAAGAATGTGTAAAAAAAGAGAAGCCAAATGAGATGGTTCGGTATGGCAAGCTTCAGAAGGCGCTCCAGGCATCTTGAATACTCCATTTCACTGAGAGGTTTCATACTGTTTCGAACAGTTGGAACTACCCATTGCTGAACGAGAGCAGCTATCAAAAATGATAAGAAGACTAGTTCAACAGCTCTCTTGATCAGGAAGTGCTTTCGAATTCTCAACGTTCTCGGGAATTTGAATTCGTAGCAAAGGGTTGGTGCTGCCATGAAATAGTATATGTTGGAGACTGTCAGATTGGATGGATAGCAGGCTGCCATTTGGTGCATCGAAAGTTCATCTTTCAAATCCCAAAATTGCTTTGGATCGCATGTTTTCTTGGCCAAATCGGTAACCTGGTTTTTCAGATCAGTTATTTTCCTTCGAGCATCACGAGCCCAGTAGTTTACGTGTCCGTAAGAGATGAACTTCAACGCTTCGATAACGTACACTCCCATCATTCCAACCGACCATAATGGATTTTTCCACTGAAAATAAAAAAGTCCTTCGAAAGTTATTCGATAACGAGAAACAAACCGTGTGGGTGAGAGTAACAACAACAGGAATTGTCAAATGGACAATCACAAGAACTGTGTAGAAGATGGCAGCAAAAATGTTCCCCAGCCATCCACGCTCTGAGGATGAAAAGATGAATCGTTGAATGAATTTTTTGAAAAAGGTGAACAACAGCAAAACTTAGAAAGTGGGAGCGAGCGCAAGACGAATAAATGTTGTTGTTATTCTGTTTGTCAGCCCACGTGACTGCCAAGAGAAAACGAGAGGGAATAGAGACATTTCAATGCATACAAACATCTAAAGAGCGCAGTTGCAAATTTTGATTCTGGTTTCAATTTTCATGAAGAAAGACGTACCAAGTATCTTTTCAACTCCTAGTACAAGGAGAATTTGGAAGTTGGAGCAAAGAATGAGAGCGAGATTCGGCCAGCTCCAGATTGAGTAATTGTGCTCGACAAATGTAGAGATCCATTGAAGTGGTGTTATCAGTATACCGTACTTGATAACGTTCTCTAGAGCAACACGACCGTTTGACAGCACCTGAAAACCACCACAGTACAGTATCTTTTTCTGATTGATTATTATTTAACGAAGTATTTGGAATTCTGCATGTTGTCGGGATAATAAAAAGCTAGATGTTTGCATATTTTACCGTTCACCAAACCCATTTTGGCTAGAGAAATTGTGAAGTCTACAAAAACTGACTAGTCTCAAAACCCGACAATAACTCACCAGCAACAATATTGAAAGGTTGAAAAATCCACGAAAATTCGTCCATCCGGAACTTGTCGAGAAGAGGGAATCCTGAGCGGTATGAACTACTTTTTCACAGGGTCTGAAACCTTGGAAATTGAAGAAAACTTCAGCTTGGGTCCCAAACCAATCACCCTTTCAATTCTGAGCTTTTTCTTGAGCTGTTTCCATTCTGTGCGAAAGATGAACGCCTACTAGATGCTATCGAGCCGTTCGATGTTTCAGAAGGTTGCCGTCGTCTTCGGCCCTGAAATTAAAATGGTACACTTTGAAACAAAAGGAATGAACAAACTGCTTGGTGTCGCATTGGTGTTGTATGGAAGTAACCCTGAAAGTTTCAGCATTTAAGGCAACTTTTTATTTTCAATGCATTTTTAGGCGAAAATTAAAAGAAAAGAACAAATAACAAGTTTATGTCTGACGTGCCTCCGGCTGTTTGTTGCATTTATTGAAATCAAGATAAGAGACGATGTGTCTTGCGCCTCTCATCACGAAGTGATCTATCAGTTGTTTGGAGTGATTGGTGCACTTTGCGCCAACAACATAAACTTCTCGATCTTTGGAAAACAATGAAAAAATCGACATTTCATATTCAAAGAAATTAGGAGAAGAGCGAAGGAAGTGTTACTTCATTCACGCGCTACATTGTAAAGAGAAAACTCGTTCTGATATCTTCCATCCGATCATAGAAGGTAATCAATGATGCCAACAGACCATATTCGCGCACATGCAAAGAATATACAATGTGAAACAACGAAAACATCCGAAAGTTCTTTATCTTGCCATCACTCTTATGCAGAACATAATCTGAGGTAAGCTTACCAACTACACAAGCACCGAGGAAAACAAAGAATCTCGATGAAATTATAAAATAAACGCTACAAAAATTCCGATGGTGATTTAAAACGGTTTTGGGGGGACGAGGAGAAAACAAAGGATGTCTAATCGATGGTACTTTGAAGCAGTCGCTTAATGGTCGTCGACCTTGTCGGCACGTCGGAGAACCTGCAAAAATTGTTATCTAAGGTTAATACAACTCAAAGTCATACCTTGTAGTCCTTGAATCTGTTTTCAATCTCTGGAGTCTCGTTAAGTCCAATGTTACATGGGTCAGGAATTCTGTTCTGGTAGCGAAGATCATAGAAGTGAGCTGGGAAATACTCGACAAAGTGTTGACGATCGAAGTGCTCAACTGGTGGAGCCTTGGCCCACTTCTCCTCGACCTATAATTTTAAAACTTTATTATTGTAAGGAAATTGTCCAGGGTTGTCATCTAACGGGCCAGCCTGGCCTGTAGGGCCCGTTTCAAAAAATCTGGTTTTTTAAATTTTGAAGATAACGCAGCGAAATTTAAAGAAAATTAATTGCATATAAATAATGCACACTTTTATACATGAAATGACTAAATTAGAAGGGATGACCAAAAATTACCTTCTTAGCCTCTTGGAGCCCATCAGCAACCTTAACATCATGAAGCTTGATACGGGCGTTGTTGTACTCAACCCATTGGTCAACCTCCTTCAAATAATCGGCTGGAACCTCTCCATATGGGATCTTGACAGCCTCATACTGCTTCTGGAGGGAATCAAGAACAGCCGAGTGAGCAGGGAGAGCCTTCTTCAAGGCAGCGAAGTCGATCTTTGGAAGATCGGCTGGGAGCTGGCTGACAGCGGATTGGAAGGTTCCGCTAACTCCCTTAACGCGGGTAAGCTCAGCAGCGTGCTCTGGGACCAGACGCTCAGCTAAAAATTGTGAAGTCGAGTATAGTTTCAAAAGAAATAAATCTTACCAAGCTTGGACCAGTTGACGGATGACGTTGCTACCCTCTTTGCGGCTCCGGACATACCTATAAATGGAGGAAAAGTTTCATTTAATGATAAAAATCAATAATCAGTGACGAATTCCCATTTTAACAATTTCATCAGTTTAATGCAGAGAAACGGGTTTCAAAGCTTGAAATCATAGAAGCAGAAAAGATCACTATTCATTCATTCACTGAAAAAAACAAGCAAAATTCAGTCGAAACGCTTGAAACTCGAAAAAATGGAACTATTTTTTTCGGTGGGCGGAGTCCAACGCTAACGCCCGTGGACAAATGCAAGGCGCCGCATGGTTTCGATAATTTTCTCTTCCATCTGTTTTCTAGGCCATCACGAGGAAATTCGGCCATCGTGATGTTTTTCAACTTTTTCAGCCAGCTTTTCCCTAATTGCTCAATTTCTTTTCAACTTTTCTGAATTCAATTCGAGATAATCACTGTTTTTATCAATAGAAATTTTAAAAAAACATTATTTTCAGCCAAATCATGAATGTCCAGCAAGAATTAGAAGAGCTCATGCTGTCATATGAAGGTGTTTGCGCTATTTTTATCACCGATCACGATGGAGGACTCATCTTAAATGTTGGTATGTAAGTTTTGATAGAGAACTTTCTGAAAAAAAATCAATTCATAGGCCTTCCTGCCTCTCTGGATAACTCCCGGTTCAGGCAGCAGTTGATCGTCAGTCACGTGACAACAATTCCACAAATTCATAAACTCAGCATGGGTAAGTGTTATATCTACTGAAACATATAGAAAGCTTTTATAAAGTTGTAGGAGGACATCAAACAACGTTTGCAATGTACGAATCGCATCAGATTGCGGTACATTCACTTGCAAAGTATTACTTTGTCGTTCATGCCGGATGTAACACCAACACTGGAGTAATGCTTGCACTTCGAGAAAAACTGGCTCCAATAGCTAACTACATGATGACAGTGTGTCCACCAATTGATGGAGATGGTTTGATGCCACAGCCATCGTTCCCATCAGCTGCTGCCCCGCCACCAGATTTTGACTAAGCCTTCACAGCCTCTGTTTGACCCAATCTTGTGATCCGTTTCTCACACTTAGCAGAAATTCATTTTGATATCTAATTCTGAATCAACTATTCCAAACTTTGATAGTGAATATTAATTTTCAAAACCCCTGTAAAAATCATCCGACCCCGTTTTCCACTTGCCTTCTGAAAACTAAAATGAACAATTTTCACCTATTCAATTGATCATTTTTCCATTTCCGTTATCATGAAACGGTTGCTGCCAAAGATACCTTTCATATTTTGCGACTTGCGCGTGAACTAATCAATGCCATAGATCAATCATCTTACTTATCAAACTTGTTTTGAGTTATTTTTTCTCTAGTTTCCTACTCGAATGGTCTTCTGACAAACTCGTCGATCGCGACAATGTTGAACAGAAATTGGAGCAATTTCGTGCTGAGACAAGTGATTCCTATCAATTTATTGACATCGACAAATTTGGATTTCTTTCAGGTATCGTTCTACCGAAACTTCCGTCAGCAGTGGTCACGGTTCAAAGCAAGAGCGTAAGAATTTAAATACGATTGTGTCTTCAAATTGAAGATTTTCAGCATCCAGTACTCGTATACCCTCTACCGGAATGATCGACGTTTCACAAGGTTCGCAATTGCTGCTTCAACAGTTGGTTTCACTTTCAAAGAACATGGAATAAGCGATGCACGTATAGCTGAATGTGAGAACTGCGAAGAAGAGTTTGCACATAGAAAATCTCCTGGTCACGGATGGGAATTGCTCTATGAGGAGAAGGATATGTTGGCTTTTCGTAGACGTATTGATGGACCGTACGAAATGTACGAATACAAATGCGTTGGAACATATTTTGATATAAGTCCTCGCACTTTCTTGGATGCTCAAAACGATTTGAAATATAGAAAAGAATGGGATGAAAACATTGTTACGATAGAAGTCGTTAAAGAAGAAGATGAAAACGAACTGATTAGATGGGTATCGAAATTCCCTTATCCGATGTATCCTCGAGAGTATGTTTATGTTCGACGTACTTGGGTGTCTGATAATGAAAAGTATGCCGTGATTGATAGCGAATCTGTGCAACCAGAGGTAAAACTCAGAGTATTTTTTGTTTTTTCATCACCAATAATAAGATTTCCAGGTGTTTCCATCTATCTCTGAATCGAATGTTCGTGTCAGATCTTACACGTCTCGCATGTCAATTCGGGCTCATACCAATTGGGAATCACATGGAGTGGATTACATTTTGACATACTCTGATAATCCTGAAGCCAACATCCCCCGCTATGTTTACAACTGGATGGTCAACAAAGGAGGACCGTATTTCTTGAGACAAGTTCATAAAGCGGCTCGGGAAATAGAAAATAGTGGAAGGGAAGTACGATCTGCCACCGAGAAGGCTCTGAACACGAAGAATGAGCGCGTATCAGAACGATTGGCGAAAGAGCAAGAAGAAAAAGATAAAAAACGAAAAGAAGCTGATGAAGCACGTAATAATCAAGAAAACAACGGAGAAAAGGTATTGGAGCTGATTTCTCATCACTCAATAATTTACGGATCATTTCAGAAAGTACCGAAATCTCAAAAAGTACGCTCAACATCCACAGCGAATTCTTTTGTCTTGCAACCTGAACAAGTGAACTACCAGAGAGGCGCCTGATTACGCTGATCCGTGTCAATAAAATTTCCCATGAAGTTGTTTTCTCCTTTCACAATGAAAGAAAAAATAATAGTATAATGCTTGCTCAGTATGCATCTAGTGCATTTTCCTTAGATCATCAAATTTTACGTATTTTCTATGTTTAAGTTTTGTGATAAATTTTTGTTTCGTTATGTTATACTTTTGCGTGTTTTCAGATCATCTAGTTTCATATTCAATTTCCCGTTACCATGATTTTCTTTTTCTCGTTTCCAATGTCCTTCTCGTTGTTTTTTCCACAAAATAAACCATGTGAACAAAATAGAGTTGTGAGAGTCAGGACAGTGGTTTCTACCTGTGAATACAATTGATCTTTGGTCGCGTATTCTTCCCAAGCGAGCGCGTTTCAAAAAAAATCTAAAGAGAGTTACTGTCAATTTTCTGCAGAATGGATTACAAAAGACTGAAAATTGATGAATGTCGCGAACAAGTGTTCAATATCCGACGAAAAGTGTTCATTGAAGAACAAAACTGCCCGGAAAACATGGAATGGGATGAGGAAGAAGAGATGAGTTCTCTTTACTTTGTTGCTTTTCGAGGTGAGTTTCTTATAATTTGTATACGGTCAATGAAATTATGTAATAGGTGACCTCGCTGTCGGATGTCTTCGACTTCGTGATGTAGAGAAAGATTTATTGAAAATGGAACGAGTTGCAGTGCTTAAAGTAAGTTATAAATCAATCTTCAAATTGAAAAATTCAAAATCAGGAATACCGTCGAAAAGGAATCGCATCGGAACTAATTCGGGAAGCGATGATGTATACTCAAACGGAGACGCCCAACTCTTCAATTTATGCATATGCACAAGTAACAGCTCTTCAAGCATACGTGTCACTAGGGTATGATTCAGTAAAAATAGTCTCAACTACTTCTCTAATTTTCAGATTCACAGTTCTCTCCAAAGTATGGATTGAAGATGGTACATTCATCCCTCACCAAACAATCTTTTGGGGAACCCCTGTTTCGATTGATACGTTCTTGAAGCATCAGTAAGACTTCCTTGTTAAGATAATCGGAAAAAAAACAGTGATTTCCAGATCCGAGAAAGCGGACACTACCTATGAAGAATACGATGCTCGTCATCCATCGATCATTCCGAAGATTGAATCATTCAAACAGAGACTCGAGGTCGACCAATTTTAACTTTTTTGACATAGTTCAACTTATTTCTATAGGTTCTCATGTGATTCATTGCCCAAATAAACATTCCACTCGATTGTTAGATAATATTAATGAAATTTTCAGGACCTGGATATGTGGAATATTTGTAGCCTCCATCTTCAACTTGAGGATCAGATCATATCCAAAATAGTCAGAAAGCAATTCGAGAAGTTTTGTATCAACGCGAACCAGTTTCTGAATACTGAATCAGTGGATACATCGAACATTGTACATCAGTCGAATCTGCTCTTAAAGCTTGCTGACACTAAACTGAATACTGGACATTTCAATGAAGTGGATGAGAATTGGAGAAAGTTGTATGCTCTTGTCAGCTTTGTACAATCTTTCATACTGTGGAAACAAAATGATTATAAGGTTTCGTTTCACAAAAAGATACATTGTTTTCTGATTCTCATTTTCAGAACGCAATTAAAATAGTTGATAAAGGACTGTGTATGGGACGAATCGAGGAAGAAGAAGTGCCTCTTCGGCAACTTGCTTGGCTAATTCACGAAAGCTTACCTGATGTTCCCTCAGAAAATTCACTTCATCCTAGTTTCTGTTTCAATGAATATCTAGAAAGACGTTCTCTATCTCCCTTACCCAATTCTGCTCCAATAGACGAGTGTGATGATGATGACGAAGACAGTTTTGAACGAATTCTTGCAGCAGTCAATAACGAAACTCCCCTCTTAATACGGAACCATGCCCAGAATATGCCAGCTGTACGAAAATGGTCTTTCCCATTTCTTCTTCACGATTTGCACAGTCGAACATTTCCGGTTGAAATTGGGAAAAAGTATTCGGATGAGGACTGGTCACAAAAGTTGATGCCATTCCGAAACTTCATAAAGAATTCTGAGGTAACAGGTCAATGAATTTCTTCATAAATTCTATTATTTCAGAACGAACGTCTCTATCTTGCACAACATCGTTTATTTGACCAGGTTCCCCATCTGAAAAACGATGTGGTAATCCCCGATATTTGTTTCCGAGAATCAACGAGTACAGAAAATGTAGACATGAATATGTGGATTGGACCAGCTGATACGGTATCACCACTTCATACAGATCCCCGTAAGAATATGTTTGTACAAATTCACGGAACGAAACTGTTTCGGATGGTGTCTTCGGATGACACAGAATCGGTTTATCCATTTGATGGAATACTGTCAAATACAAGTCAAGTGAGTATTCTCTACGATACAAAGTCATTGAACCTTTGTTTTAGGTAGACGTTGAGAATCCAAACTTTGAAGAATTTCCGAATTTCGCAAAAGTTCGTGTTCTGGATGCAGTCGTCAATCCTGGAGATGCTCTATTTATTCCTGAAAAGTGGTGGCACTTCGTCCGTTCAACAACACCTTCTATTTCAATTTCGTTTTGGTTTGATTGACTGAATAAAACTCTTGTTACTGTATCAGCAACTAATAGCTTCGAAAGGAAATAGATAATGCTGAAAAATTGTGTCAGCCTTAATTCTAGACATAATGTATTACATTCAGGCTCCATCCATTTTCAAAAATAGACCGAAAGAATTCATGAGACTCATTGACTTACATTGTTTTCTCTTGCGTGTTCATATTTCACTCCGCCTTGACGCTGTCATTTTGAGCAAAACGCTTCATTGTTTTTTTCCAGCAATTGTTGTGTACGATGGGATAATTCTATTCTGGAGCTATAACAATGCCATGAATAATTCTGATTTTGGTCGGGCTAGTTTAGTTGACACCTAGATAATTTTGAATAGTTCAAGATCTTTGAGCTCATCAGCGTTTCTCTTTCAACTAATCGCATCTCTAATTTGTTGTCAGAATATTATAAATGTTTTGGGGATGCAGAATATTTAGTCGTTCTAAAAAAATAGGAGAAGACATGTTGAAAGTGTAAAATGAGAGATTATTTTGTTAATCTGGGGAGCGAAGACTAGAATTCGGAACGAGAATCCATACTCTTCGATTTTGTGTCATCACAATAGCTAACACACTCACTTTCTATTTTTTACGGAACAATGTTCACCTGGATTCAAAATTATACATTATTCCTAACAGTAATTCACCTTCAATCAATATCTCCAGATATTGGAAATCTCTCTTCCCCCAACATGTGGTTTCTTGTTCTACTTACTAATTTCTTTACTTTGATCCACCACTCTTCCTTCGTTTTGCTCTTTCCGTCATAATATTATTCTCTTTTTCTTCTCATAATTTGGTCAAGTTTCTTCTTCTCCTCACCATAGCTCCTCCTTTCATTTGGTGGAGCAACCGCCCGACGACAAGTAACGGGAAGCGTCACAATTATTTTCAGTTTCCGTTCCTTCACACATGACGAAAGTCGAGTAACATAAACAAGTTATATTAGGCAAAATGGAGTTGTTGGAGTTTGTGTGTTTGCCAGATGAACAGTTTTTTGATACCAATGCGATAAGAGACCATAGCTCAGGAACCATTTCAACTCATTCTCATCCGAACTGTAGTGGGGATTCCCCGACCCTATCTAATACCATTGAACATGTTTAGAGTTCTAGGGACCACTCAAAATGAAATGCTCACTTTTTCTTCATTCACCGTTTACACCTTCCTTTCATTGTTCATTGTCCACCTGACTCGACAAACCGGAAACTTTTCCAGACATCAAAACTGAACTAGATTATGCTCTTTCGGAATTCGTGAGAACTTTTCTTCTATTTCTCTTGGTTTTTTCAGAATCTTATCAACTCTAGATAATTATAGATACCCTTTGGTGTTTTTCAGTCTTTTCTGGTCTCCAGTGCATTTTCGGTCAGTTCTAAAAATCAGGCAAAGGGAGCAAAAAACTTCCTAATTTGATCAGTTCACGAACTTTCATAGAATGTCTACATAACTTGCAAGTGTTTTTTCACTACGTAATATCCTAGATTGTCGACGACAAATTGGGTTATAATTCGGAATACGTTGACCAGTAGTTTTTTGATAATCTTTTCAAGTGTATTTTGTGTGTTTTTAGACTTCTTGGAAGATTGATTCACACGATTCAAGAAAATGCCCTTTCTTATAATTTCTGAAAATTCGTCATTCTATTCTGAATTGAAATTCGAAGCGAACGATTTCAGAATTAAAAATTTCGGATCTCTAATTGAGAGGGATCCTTTGAGTTTTTGGAACGACATGAAACATTTTCTTTCCTCGAAAAAAATCGAAATTTTTTTAGCCTCGAACTAAAAAAGAAGAAGGCGGAGAGAAGTTTGAAGTTCTTCCGGATTTGGGAAAATGCAACGAACCATTCTAAATAATTCATTGTAACTGATATCATTTAGATTCCGGAAGGAATAAAAGTGGCAAGAAATTCCCCAACTAAATGTCTCTTTCTTCCTTCCGAATCCTCATTTTTCTGCTCTCATTTTCTTTAAATAGTTTTGTGACGTTGTTTGAAAAGCAATCTTTGAAATGTTACTACTTCAACTGTGGGCACCTCTTCTAGATATTTCGCATATAAACGAACCCAGTCGACATACCTCTTACTCCTTCTTCTTCTTCTTTTTATTCTTCACCTCAATTTGCACATCGTTCTCCACTTTTTTCTCTTTTCCGAATATGAATGGGTCTGTGTTTTTTTCGTTTTGGGTCAATTGAAAAAGCACTGAGTTTTGCTTTTTTCTTCTTTTTATTTGGCCACCAGGAGAGGATGGAATTCGAAAACGTTTGTTTTTTCGATGCCATTTTTTCGAATTCTCAATAGAAAGAAAAGTGGGGTGAAACTTCCGTAAATAATTTTGTTCTGTTCACATCTCTACTGTGTTTTCAATCTCGTAAAACTCTATTGAAGTACGGCTCAGCTACCAGATCGCAAGCGGGTTTCTGTTAGGGATTGAGCTTGTTTCTGGAATAAATTATTCAACCAGGTGAGGGAAAATTTGATTGATTGTTCTATTTAATTCATGTTCTTGATTTTGGTACCCCCTTGAACTCTTCAAGATACTCTCAAATTTTCCTATGAGCTGACTGTGAACCTCACTACTACTGTAAATCTCTTGTTTTTCTTCTAAATGTCAGACAGATTTCCGTCCATTTCCTATAAACAGAGAGCTTTATTGTATTCCCTAGTTACGGTAACTCTGCTCTCTTAATGAGCACAGCCCAATAAAATAAATGTTCCCATCCATCTTCTCCATTCTTGACCTCATTCGTCTTGTTCTCACAACCCCCGAAAATAAACGTAAAAAGGACCGCTATCCAATTTCTCATTACTTCCAGATGTGTGATTTTCGGACAACTAGCCTGGCCACAGTGGCACAGACTCAATTCCCATTTGTCAGTCATTCAACCAAGACGAGTCTGTTGAAATAAGGGGAGAAAAAAGAACAGAACTGAAGTAGAAGAGAGAAAGGAGTGTCATAAACTGAACACCAGGAAAATATAATAGGTTTTGAAAAAGAAAATACGTAACATTGATTACAGTACCACCGAAGAATCTGCATTAAGCGGAAATCCATCTTTCAGACATTTTACAACTCTGAAATACTGGGAGACCGAAAATTTTAGCTAATTCGAATGTCAAACTGACGGTTTTCCGAATCCGTCGAACTTCCTTCCCAAAACATCTGTACTCTGTGGTTCATCTTCCCAGAACCTCCATACTTTTCCGCTTATTTCCGTCTGGGGTTTTTACAAAAACACGAAAAAGTTTGAAATCGACTCCACTTATGGCTCCTTCTCACACTCACTTACTCATGAAAACAAGCTCTCGTCACTTGACCTGCTCCTCATGCTCCTCCTTCCTTTTCTTCTCTTCCACTTGAAAAATAAGAGGCTCACCTTTTTTTGCTTCTCCTTATTCTTGACAACTTTTTTCTTCTGAAGCACATGTGAGTGGATATGGATAGGATAGGATAGGAAGAAGAAAAAATGATTGGATGTCTCTTCTTCGACCGATAAAGAGGTTCCCACCCACACTGTCGTCCCCCGTTTGCAGCTTTTTTGTCCCTTTTTTGGTTATGTCATTTTCACGAGTGTAGTGTCTATTCTTCGAGAGGGTAATCCTACCCGGCATTAGTTTTATTGCATCTTTCACCCGTGCCCCTGTTCTAACTTTTTTTGACTTTCGTCATTTTTATGATCTGGAGAAGAAAGAGAGGTGGTTCCTAACACGGTTATTTTTTCAGAAGAACAATGGGAAACGATCAATCGGCGGTTGCTAACGTGGATGTTCGAGCAAGAAGAAGTTTGGATTCTGGTTTGGTGAACAAGGTAAGAATTCAATGATACAACAGAGGGTTCAGATAGTAGGCCTTCAGGAACATCAACTTTTTATTTCACTAGTAACAAGTTCATGCCTGTATTATTACCGACCATTTTGTCGCTGGTTCAGTTCGAATCACCAACTTCGTTTCAAGTCTTCAGTTCAACTAAAGTCTGATTTCAGAAAACGCAGACTTTGTTCTAAAACCTTTGATCTTACCAAAAACACATTTTGTGTTGCCAACATGTTCATTCTCCAAACTCCTGTTTATATCTTCACTGTATTTCCCCAGAAAGTCGGGTTGTTTCTGAAAGGTCATCTCGGTTGTCTCACGAATTACTCCATACGACCCTATCAACAATGGATAGGTTTTTAGTATGCCTGAATGCTTGTCACAAACTTCATTCATGTATGATTACAACTTTTGTTATCAAGAGAGAGTTGTGATGACATCTCAACTTGTTTCTTATGTATCCGACTCCGCCCTTTCATTCTCAAGAATAGTTTGGAATTCTATTCTTATTGGAGCAGTTTTTTTCCTTCAGAGCTTGGGTCTCATTTACTGTCATACCCAAAAAAACTCTTTCGACTTAGATACTCAAAAAGAAACTCAATGGTTAACTGATTCTTCGGAAGACAGAGCTTTGATCATTCCACCAACCACTTCAAATAATTCTCACACCTCCACTGATGTCACCCAAACATTCTGGTATCGTGTTCCTATCTGAATCAGTCTCCCAAGATCAGATTACATTGTTTTCCAAACTTGGAGTCTGTTGAAATCAGAGCTCCTCCTTCTTTTTGCCTCCTTCTCTTCTCCAAAGCCTGTTTCCCATCACCCGAAAGTGGGCATGCTCCAAAGTTTTCGTCGAAATTGCATAGGCATCGTTGTCTTCTCTTTTCATCCGACTTGTCGGCTCAAAATACACGTACTCAAAGCGTCAGAAAGCGTATGAAAGTCAAGTCATTTCCGAATTCTTTCGCTTCATTTATCATTTTTCGTCGTCGTCGCCTGCTCATGCTCCAACCACCACCTCATCTGACCTTGTTCCCATTTTTCGTCTCATGAGATGGAGTATCCACACAGTGTCCTTTTCCTCTATTCTCTTCTTCATTCTTCATGGCTTATATTTTTAAGAAAAGACGCTACCAACTTAATCCCAAGAAGCCAAATGGATTAGGAGCACCTTTTGGGATTGTTTCAGATCTCAGTTTCTATTATTTTCCTAATCGAATAAGGTTACATGTAACATCATCATAGGTCGACTATTAATCTTTGATATTCGCTCCGAATCAAGGTTTACATAAATTATGTAATGCATTAGTCGGAAGTTCCCTTTCTCATCATTCCAGAAATCATGAGCTCTCAAAACGGAAAATTGAAAGTGCTTTTATGTCTTTCTCTTCATTCTCGGAATTCAACGGAGTTACTACAGTCGTTAGCCGTTTTATGACTTTTCTAATGGTTTTCAATCAATCTGAAAGCTGAATAGACAAGGTTTATAAAATTAGTATACTGACATTTTTGGTTTAGCTGAACTTCAAAATGTACGGTGTTTTCCAAAGCAATCAGATGATCACAAATGCATTCAAGTCTAACATCTTTTTTTGCAGGAAATGTTCGAAACTTTGCCCCGGATATCTTATGATTATCCTGAGATAAATGCGATGTCCTTTTCCTCATTCTGAATAATTTGTGTGTGAGAATTAGATGATGATGAGGATAAGTTTTAGATTTTCACTCTTCTCAGCTTCATTTTCTCCAAATGGATATATCCGTCCGCTCCCTTCCGCCGTTCATTAGGTTTGAGATAAGGGATTACGAATCCATAAATTTGGATCAGTTTGTGTTCCTAGGGGGTTCTACTGATTCCTCCTCCTCCTCTCATTTTTCTCCGTTCTGACCTCTATTTTCAGTCGACTTTCCCCTTTCTGTCACGTTTTAGGAGGTCGCATGGTGCAGTTACCCCCTCGTCTGGTGCATTTCACTCCGCCTCTTTTCTTCCGAAAATCTTGATTCGAAACATTTTGTGAAAGGAAGTGGCTTTGAAGCGGCAAGAATTAGAGGCAGTTTTGGTGTCAGACACACTCACTCACTCACTGCTTCTTCTTCTTGTTTTTTCTTCTTTCTTACTCTTCGGCATCCCTTAACCACCACCACCACCACCACTACCAGCAGTTCTACTGCCACGACATCATGACGACCCCATTACGTAAAAGTGTGTGTCAGCTCTAGCCATCTCACATACGACGTCATCTCATTCTTAGACGATGTGATGTTGCTCTTCTGGTGCTTCTTCATCCTTCTCTAGTTCAGTTGTTTGCAAAAAATATAAGATGAGCGGTGAGAAGAAAAACGTGGAAAGTATTCGGATATGAATGGGACTCTTTTCATTTTGGCTCCTCCTTCCTGCTCCTCTTCATTCTGGCATGCCAGAAATTGACAGGCAGAAGACGTAACGACAGTGACAACACGCATTCATAGACGATGTCGATGCTCAGTGAACTGTTGGGTGATGATTGAGAGAAAGCCATCAGAAAATCATTACTATCATTCATTCAAGAGTTGAGACAATACCATCACTTCTTTTCTGGAAGCTTCTGAATCTTCGCACACTTATTCCTTCGACGCCTTTTTATCCGTTGAGCCCCACAGGCTGTCTGATTCCGCATCCTCAGAATCTTGTTTTGTTTTTTTGCTTCTTTTTCGTCGTATAGAGTGTTCTTATTTGTCGTTTTCGGTGTCGAAGCTGTCGGCGTCCCGCTTTTTTCATTTTCCCATTTGTCGGGGTCAGAAGTGGTGTCGCGGATTGAAATGAATTTTCTTGCTCTTTCTTTTTTCGAAACCAAATCTAAACTCGATTGATCCATAGATTCTGAACCCTGAATCAAAAAACCAAGTTGATTGCTCTTCGCTCACTTCCAATTTCATATAAAACTGTTGCACTTTGTCTTCAAGAATCTTGTTATCCCAGAAAGCTCTCTTTTAAAACACACTTCTATTCCTCTCTCTTTCTCCCTCTTGCATTGCCCCTTTCAACCTGATTAGATGGATAGGTTTGCCCCGTTTCGAGAGAGCTGTTCTTGTGCTCACCCATGCAAATCTGAGTCGACAGACACATGTAGCTGTGTATGTATACATGCATTTACATCTGGTGTTGAATTCAGACATTTCACATAACCGACTCCATCGCCTTTTGAAGCGAAACGAAAAACCCAGATTTCCAACTAAATCCTGTTGAAATCAGAACATTCGTGTGTTGAAATCAGAACATTCGTTCGAACATTTCAGTGCAATCCTTTTTTTTTTAGGAATTCTCCTGGTCTAACTCGTAAAACATAGAAAGGATCCTTTAATCCGATGACATCTACATCAACCATCTATTAACATTAGACGGCTGTACTCTGACCTTTTATTACTCCTTATAATGAAATATTGGATTAGTGCTGTCTGCAACTGTCTTGGGAAACATTCTAATGACTTTTTGTTCTTATTCGTGTTAAAAACCCTCTAACAATCAATAACCTTTTTCAGTCAAAGCATTCGTGTACAACTCCACGTCCATCTGTCCAACTTCCACCTCCGTCACCAAATCAGCATCGTCTTTCAACAGACTATTCGAATAGCTCCTCACCGTAAGTTATCTTTGAGCTATTTCGAAAACTAGTAATTCAATGAAATTCATTCACAAAAGGGTATCCATTTTGCTCTTTTTGCCTTTTTCTGCTTCTTTTTTCACTCGCCCCAACCCATCCGGAATCTAACTTCCGTTTGTTCGGAAGTTAACTTTGCTTCCATTTTGCTTATTGCTCCTATCCTTTTTTCTTCTTTTCTTCTCTTCTCACTCTTCTCAGAATGGTATGATGTCGTTGACGTCTTTGACGAAACAAAATAAATGAGACGAGGAAGTAGATGACGTTTTGTTCGAATAATTTCAAAATCTTTTTTTGATTTCAGACGACGCTCCTTCAGCGAACAAATGGGCAACAACGTGCCGTCGCGGAGAATGAGTCGAGCTACCGTTCATCTGGAGAACAGCAATGGAATTGAGAATATGTCATTCATCGATGCAATTCACCTCTCTCCGTGAGTTTCAAACTTTAAAAGCCGAATCTTCCAAAAAACAACAAAAGTACAAATGAAAACTTTGATTCTTTTCCAGACATCAAGTGCAGCTCCTGACCTCAACCTGGCCACGTATCAAAACTCAAAGCACTCTGTTCACACAAGTCTTCAAAGTCCTAATGCAGCGTTCTCCAGTCTGTCGGGAGATGTTCCAGAAGATGTCAATTGTTGGTGGATTCAGCAGCAACTCAGTCTGTGATCTAAACTCTCACGCAAAACTTCTCTCCGAACTTCTCGATTCCTTGATGACTGATCTTCAGCAACCAGCCAAGATAGTTCTGGCAAAATGCCAAGACGTTGGAGCGGCACATGTGAACATGAATGAAAAGTGTTGTGGAGTGGTATTCGATCAGTTGGGAGAAGCGTTCACAGAGGTAAAATTAATTATTTGGACTCTGAAATTATTGAAGAGAAATTTCAGCTGATCACAAAAGTGGAGTGTGTTCGTTCGAAACGAGAGGCGGTGAAGAGTTGGATGTGCGTGATATCCTATATGGCAGACAGTATCAAGAGTGGATATATGGAGGAATGGGCGAAAAAGAAGCGAAGTAACAATCATCCGCCACCACAGAGCTATCAGGCTGCTGGAGGATCATGTAAGATTTTTGAAATGAAAAAAAGCCTCAGTGAGATCTGAAACAAAGCACAATAGATTCAAAAGTGATGTGTGCTCTTGGATCGGATTGATGTTTTTTGAAATATTAAGCAGAAACATACATTGGAGTTCGTAAAAAAATAACTAAACTCTGATAATATAAAACTAATTCAACAAGAAAATTCAAAAACGTTTTTTTTATCATTCCAGGTCCATACGCCTAACTGATCATCAAACTCATCCGAATCCTGCATCCACCATACTCTCAGCTTCCCATTCTAATATCACATTTTTTCTCCGTTCAGTTTCATTTTTTTCCCGATTTCATATCTTTTGCCTGTTGTCTGCGTATCTTTTTCTCTAGATTTTCCGTGCATTTTGCACTCACACCCGCTTGTTTCATTCTCGCATTCTTCCCTTACCATTCAATCAGACACCTTCCTGAATTGTTTCTTCTCTCTCCCTTCCCGTTCCCATCCTTTTTTCTTCACCCCGTTCATCTGTGATCTCATTCGATCATCCCATCTCCATTCTTACCCCTTGCTCTTCTGCTTTTTCTGCTGCAAACAGCTTCTCTTTTCTCTCATTATGTCAAATTCCATGTTTCTCTGTTCACCTAATTCTCTCGATCTCTCTGCACCACAAAACCATTTCATTTTCCCCACATCCCACACTCATCACCAGTCTCCGATTTTATGTGTAAATAAAGATGCAAAAAGTCGCTGATAATACTTTCAAAAAAGACACCGCTATCTGTTGTTATCTATGAAACTTTCACAGACGTTTGTTGTCTTTTCTGTTTCTTTAGATTCTCCTTTTCGTAGAAATCGCAATTTCGCCCCATCGAACTTGCATGAAATTCACGACACCGCGTATTTTGAATACATGTACTACTATAACTTCAGCTTCTATCTTTTAAGATTCCCCCAGGGTGGTGAAGAATTCGAAGTTTTGCCTTATTATTGTTTAAGTAGGGTGGAAATAGACATTTTTTAATCTTTCTTTGTGAATCTCTACCACACTAGTCTCTTGAATACATGGAGAAAAAACCAACACAGATGATGCAACATTTCTATCATTTTCCAAACCTTTGTTTCCAAAGTTTCTTTTTTCCCCTTCTCTATTTACCTGATTGAGCAGAAATCCCGATTTTCAGTAATATAAACCATGGATTGGCGTACGACCACAGCCGTCCTCTGTCTCTATGGAGCAGTGAAAGAGTTCAGACCAGCTACTCCTTTCCTTACTCCATTCCTAGCATCACCTGATAAGAACATGACATTAGATGAACTGTATTCCCAAGTATATCCCTATTGGACATATTCTTATATGCTTGCTTTGATTCCAATGTTCATTTTAACCGATATTCTTCGATACAAACCAATTGTAATGATCGAAGCAATTGGATTGGTGGCTACGTGGACATTGTTGGTATTTGGTAAAGGAGTAACACAAATGCAAATTATGCAGATTTCATTTGGTAAACATTTTAGACATTAAAGATTATCAAAACTATTGTTTCAGGAGTTGCTTCTGCTGCTGAAATTGCTTATTACTCTTATATCTACTCAGTTGTTGATAAGAAACACTACAAAAGAGCCACATCGTATATCAGATCAGCTGCCCTTTTCGGAAAATTGCTGGCTTTTGGTTTGGGACAAACTTTGATTTCAACACATGCTTCGGATTATTTGGTTCTTAATCAAATCTCTCTCGGAGCAGTTTGTATTGTCACAATTATTGCTGTATTCTTGCCACGTGTCAAGTCAGAGAAAGCCAAGGTATCAATGAGATCGTTGCCAGTTGTGGAACACCAGGATATTGAGTGAGTTCGTTTAATCAATTCACTGAAAAGTTTCCAATTATTAAGATTGATAACAACTGAACTAAAAGAAAAAGAAGTCAGCTATACTCGGGAGTATCTGAAGAAAATAATGGAAGAATTGAAAGTGTGCTCGAAGAATCAAGAACTTCTGAAATGGTCTCTCTGGTGGGCACTGGCCAGTTGTGGAGTGTATCAAGTACAAAACTACACACAATCGCTGTGGAAAGAAATGCAAAAAGATCCAGATGACGTTGCAAACGGAGTTGTTGAATTCGTCAACACTGCTCTTGGAGCATTTCTTTCGTTATTCATTCACCATTTGTCAATCAACTGGACACGTCACGGACAAATGATTCTTTTTGTCACTTCTGCAATTGTTGCTGCTCTCTTGTACTTGTGCTCCCAGACACAAACTGTAATGGTTGCATATATTTCGTATATTGTAATTGCTTCAATCTATCATATGCTTATCACAGCTGCATCGTAAGTTATTGTACGAATGTAGGTTGACAAGTTTTTGGGATTTCAGAGCAAATGTAGCAAAAGAGTTGTCATCGAATAATCACGGTTTGATCTTCGGATGCAATACGTTTGTCGCAGTTTGTCTCCAATCTGTGCTGACATTTGTGGTTGTCGATTCACGAGTTCTTCATCTTAATATTAGGAAACAAGTGAGTTTTTGTCCGGATATTAACAAAAAAACTTTGTACTTTCACCTAAACCATCAATTCCTTTTCAGTTTGTTGTCTATTCCGGCTACTTTGCTGTTGTCGCTGTCATCTTTGCTTTTTTCTTTGCGATCTCATTAATTTCCAAAACTACACGAGCTTCAAATGCTGATCAGCCCATGGGTATAACTGAATCAGAAAATGATCAGGATCTATCGAACTAAATTTGATTCATTTAAATTTCAATAAAGAATACGATACAATAAAGAAATATACAAGTTTTGAAATTGGAGTTTGCTAGGCAACATCACAGAAATTGAAACCAGAAATATGAAAGTGTTAGAGAAGAAAGTAGTACAGATAATTTACAAAGGAAGACTATGACATGAAAAATCGAATGCGATTAGAAATACAGAAAAAAAAACAGATTTAGGGTTGTTGAAGATAGCTGATTGTCTGGTACACGAATTCATCGCCTTCTTCCGGTGCAGTGATTCTCGAAAGATTCAGAAGACGTCCAGCTCCAGAGTTTCGTAGAATCATTGATCTTCTCCAGTCAATTCTTACATCGTTCATGTTGTGAACATCGTTCCGCTCCATGACAGGAATCTTGAAGAACCAACTGAGAATTTCACGACGACTTGCTCTCCATTCATCAATACATTGGAGAATTCCAGGCAATGCAGCACCCGTGACACGAAGACTGAGACTTGGGAGCATCAATTTGAAAATCGGGGTGAGATCGAAGAACATAAGATTCTCGCGGATTTTCAGATCATTCATCTACAATAAGAAATATGTTGCTATGTTACTCCTTGAAGGCAAACTCACATTTCTGACTTCGAGTACATGCTCATCGAAACGGCCAATATCCAACTGAACTACCGAACAATTAAATGCATTCAGCAAATCCATCGTCTCTCGTGTCACAGTTTCTGCTTTCAATTGAGCTCTCTGTAGCTTTGATTTCAGGAACATTTGTCGAATCTCATTTGCAGTTTCTTCGGAAATGTGTGCGTTTCCAAGACGAAGTGTCAAAGTGACATCGGAGTTACAGAAAATCATGTTTCTGTCGGTTGCTGGAACTGGACGAGGTGATCCTATGATCTGTCTGTGTCCACGGAACGATGTCTTAAAATGAGGATCATGTTATTAGTTCATACTATTCTATGTTTCTCACAACAATTGCACCGTCCTCAATGCTGACAAATACATGAATCTCGGCACCTTTCATCATTGTTCGGTGAGTCCTGAAGACTTGATTGAGTGATGGATTTGTTTGACGGAATGAGACGAGGTCCGTGAATTGTAACTGAAACAAAATTCAATTGGACAACGGAATCGTTTGAAAACTCACTTTACTGGCGATTTGGGCCACAACTTCACATGGAAGTTTTTCCAGTGGGAAAGGCTCTTTGATGACTGGAGGTTCTTCAACTGCCACATCTTTTTGCTTTTCGAAACTGCGCCTAATTTCTTCGACGAATCCTTGTCGTGATTTGTCGGCAAGGAAGAGGGACTCGTCGGCAACGACTGGCTCACGTTCTCTGAAGAGCATCCGGAAGAAATGAACAAACCATCCAAACATCCCCATTACCTGAACAGGTATAGAGAGTAAGAGATTTAGAGAAAAAGACAAAGTAGATCAAAAATTGTGAGCGATGGTGAGAAGGAAATAGAGCGAAAAACCAAGGGGAAACTGAGAAAAACAATTGAAAGGTGTGAGTCTAATTGGGGGGTGTTGAGGAGACAATGGTGACTAGAGTCTGGAGGGAAAAAGATATACGAGAATGATAACTCAAAATATAACTATATGTTAGTTTTTTGACTAATAAAAAATCTCCAAGGAACAAAACATGGCTCTATTTCATGTGTGTAGATAGAAAATGAGAGTACGAAACCTGAAACAAAATATAAAATGGGCTGAGGGAGAACACTTGAATCAATAAAAAAGATTTATGGAGAATTGGGTGTGCAGTCAGAGAAAAAAGGAAATTCGGAAAAGAAAATAAATGTTTTGGTTGAGAATATAAATGGGAGGAGAATATTCAAGAAAAAATTTCAAAATTGTTTTTGTTATGATTCGTAACTTATGAATCACTAATGATGCATAAAGTGATAATTGAAACGCTATAAGAATTATTTTGTTTTGGTTTGCTAAAATTCAAATATGAAAATACGGTTCACCGTATGAACGAAATTATATGGAATGGGATTTGAGAGCAATTTAAAGAAAGTTGAAACTGAATAACCAATTAAATGGTTACAATACATCAGAAAAAGTTGAAGCCGTATGCAACTTCTGGGGTAAAACACAGTGAATCGAAGGTGCAAAAAAACGTCCAATCTTTTTGGGCGAATAGCCTTTTATTGGCTCAGAGGGGACCTGATGAATGTGAGAAATTCTGGAAAGATAGAGACAATGAGAAACATCCCTAAAAATTGAAAACATTATGAAAAATGGAACAAAAATCTAGGTTTATCCTCTTCAGAATTTGTCAATTTTGGGCAACAACGTCAGGCTACACTTATTATGAAGACAAATGGAAACGAAATGAGAAGGTGTAATTTTGAAAGAAGTGAAAAGCTCACTTCTCTTCTTCTCCACACAAGCCGCTCTCCTACGGCATAATTTTTGATGGTCGCTTTGTTCGTTCGTCGAATTTGTCAAAGATGCTTCCCCGTCTCCTGGAGAACGGAGTTTGTGTGCACATGTCTACGGGTGCTCTTGGAAATGGAAATGAGAAGAAGAAAAAGGGAAAAAAGAATGTAAAAAGAACCAAAAAAGTATGAAAACATATTTATTTATACCATGTTTTCTCTAATAGTGGAGCATGCCTTTCTATTGTTCAACCTTCTCAAACTGAAATTCGAATTTTTCCAAAAGTATCAGCGAGATGTTTGGGGCGCAATTCATACTTCTGAGAAATTCGAGTTTTTCACATCGTGTTGTCCAATTTGAATCGCTAATTGACACTAGTGAATGGAAATATGGTTTTGAAAAGGAAAATATTTACTTCAAAAAAGAGAATGGTATTTTTTCTGGACGAGGCAACATCGGTTTTTTTTTGTACTCCCGCATTTTTCTTGAACGTAAAATTAACCAACGAAATTCTTTACATCTGCACTAAAGGATTTCTGGGTACCGGAGAAACTGCGATCAACACTATATCGCTCACAAATCACCGATTCCCACAACTACCTCATATTGCAATATTCATACCTGACTTACTGAGAAAATCCAGCAATTGCTATTCTGGTAGATAAAAAATGTTTTAACAATTGATGTTATGCATTACTGTTTCAGCTCATTTTTCTCTCTTTGATGATTTGAATAAATAAAACCAATTAGTTTGATCAACATTTATTTGTTACACATATACATATAACATTCGAATCACAAATCAGAATGGATATCAGAGTGTCGCGTTACACTGAAGCAATAAGGAAGAGTTTTCTGTTGATTTGGCGAATAAGAAAGCAAAGGAGAAGCCGATGATGTCATGATCTCAAGTGGTCATCTTGTTCGTCGTGATAGTTACTCATTTGATTTTAACGAAAACTAAAGAACATTTTGAATCGAATTAGACAAAAGGTTGACGGTCAGAAGACTGTCAGAAAACGAAAAGAAAGAGAATTTGAGGTCACTTTGATAACCTTCTGACCAGAAGGTCAGAAGCGATAAAATGACGTTTTTGGGAAAGAATCTGTCTACGTCTCCGTCTCAAAAGCACTGACTGTCGGGCGAAGAACAAGAAAAAGGGCGGCAAGAAAGTGGTATATAAATGAATTGAGATTGTCACTTAATATCATCAGATCATGATTTCGAGTTCACTCATTCTAGTTGTGCTTCTTTTCGCCATTTTGGCTATCGTTGATGCCCAGTGGGGATGTAAGTTTTTTTACCAATCTTTATGAAAAAATACTTAATCTTCGCATTTTAAGATGGACCATACGGAGGCTATGGAGGTGGACCATATGGAGGATATGGTGGAGGACCATGGGGATACGGAGGTGGATGGAGAAGAAGACATTGGGGAGGACCATGGGGAGGTGGTTATGGAGGACCATACGGAGGATGGTATGGAAAGTAAACAACGACAACGAAGGATAATCATTTCTTCAATTTTGTACATTTTCAATTTCAATACTGCTTTTTCTTGTCATAGTATTTATTCAATTCAGAATGAATGCATTTTTTCCTAATAATTCAGTGATTTTTGAAGTCGAGAGTATTTTCAGTTTGAATGGTTCTAACCGATGGCTCATATAGAAATTTTTTGGAGCAATATCCCCAAAAAGTTGTGATTTGAAAATGGAAGATGTTTTTACTTTCATTCCATTTCGGAAGTTCCAAACTTACAGAGATTTCACTAAAAACCCGATACTTTGACCTCAAAATTACTTTTCTATTACTTCAAATTTTAGAATACTTCATGTCAGATTGGGGAGGCAAACTTGAACTTGAATGATCTTTCGAACCATCACGTTTCTTATACATCGCGGCGCGTCCGATACGAAAATCAAACAAAAACTTCAAGCTAATTATCTCATAATATTATCCAATTTGATATGTTATTAGGCGAATCAACATCCTCATCACACGATTATGGCTTATCAAAACTTAATCCCTTCAATATATCCAGGTCAAAAACCTGTTCACACCCTGACAAACTTGCTAACCTTTCGTTTGTCTCTGCGAAACAATTAATCATGGATCTTAATCCGAAAGAAAGAAAGAAATGAGACTATGTAACATTCCAAATTGGACTCTGTTCCTTTTCGATTCTGGATAGACGTAGAAAGTGTGATTCGAAGACGACGAAAGAACGGGCCACAGTCGGATAATCGAGATATGGATGCGGTCTAAAAGAACACGTTCTTTTCTCGGCTTTTTCTCGCTAGTTTTTTCCCTTTTTTCTCTCCCAAGATCTTCAGTTTTTAAATCGTTTTTCATTATTGTCTTTCTTTTCAAATATTGGGTGTGCCCCCCAGAAAAGAAAAAGATAGTATCTACTTATCTAGGTTTATCCATCACTTTTCTATACGGTTTTCCCACACCTTTCTCTTCACGAAATTTGATTTTTCAAATAAAAAAGGCCCTTTTTGATTATCATTTTTTCAAATTATCTGGTGTTGTTGTAAATTTCTGGAAATATCATGGACCCCCTATTTTTATTTCTTTATCTAAAGGAACCCTGTTTTTTTGAGGGACCCCTATTTTTTGAAAAGTAAACTATAGTTACCACATTCTAACGGAGCACATTTACAACTTCGCCCTCTGCACTGTCCAGTTTTTTAACCTGTAATAGAGGTCATTCCGGTGTTTGTCAATACCCGATCAGATTACAATACTTCGATGGAGTTCTCATTGAACTGTTTACTCTCAAACTATTCATGTTATTGTGTTTTGAAGTCGGTCGTTATTCTCTGTTCCTACTGAAATACTTTCTCTTGGTATTCAGAAAAGTGTTCAAAATAAAAAGAAGAGAAAGAAATGAGCCGAAACCAGAGGCGAAAACAACAGATGAAGAATGTAATTGTTATTTTTGTGTTGGATATTTCCTCTAATTAGATGTCGAGATTCCTTCTTCCCCTTCTTTCAAATCGTACGAATCATATCGTATTCTTTCTATGTTCTTCCCGACTGATAACTCTGATTTCTCTTATTATTGTCCGACTTGTTGCCGATTTGAAACCGAGGGATCAATTCAAGGTCGGGCGATCGGAAGCCGAAGAAAATAGTGTGGTTAGAGACGAGACGCGGAGAAGATTGCGGGATAGACCACCGATTGAAGTTATCACATTCCTCCGTATTCTCTTTTCATTTCACTTCTGTTGGACCTAATTATATTTTCACCACCTAACGACTAACCACCTTTTGTTTTAGAATGCATGTTCTCTTTCAATTAGTTTAATAAGGAATTAGCTTTTTGATATCCAGGAACAAACCAGATCCTTTCCGTACTGATAAGCATTTTCCTTAAACTGATTTAATTCATAAAAAAATTATTATCTTTTGCTCTTACGAAGTTAACCGATCCCTCAAACAAATTACTCAATTCCTTTTTCTAACATCAGGCAAGAATCTAGGCATCTCACTCATTAACTCAATTCAATCATCCCTATCCCTGCACTTCATTCCCTTATGAAATTGTGCCCTTTCATATCATACAAAGTAGTTATTTTGTTTTCAGTAATGAGCCAGCAGCCAAAATCATACTTCCAAAACGTGGATACCCACGATGAGTACAATGAAGATGGCACTGCGGGTCCAGAAATGACCGGAACGCTTTCGAAACAGTTTCAACCAAAAAAGTACAAGGATGGAACAAAAATGTGGAATGCTGAACAACAAGAAGAGAACTACTCATACACTCCGTTCAAAGCTGCCACATTAAACAGAACTCCGAAACCAACGCGAGATTCAGTTCATAGTGGAACTCTTCGGCCGCCGAAAATGACTCAATCTCCGTTTATCTATAGCACCGATGCACCATTAACATCTCCTCCATCAGCTCCAGCAACTCCAAGAATGGGAAGAGCTCGTCCGGAGAGTGCAGCTGGTACAATGACACGAGAACAAAAACTAACATGGGGAAGGCCTCCACCAGCAGGGCAACATTTCCGATCAGCATCTTCAATGAGTCACGGAAGACAACCACATCATGGAAGTGAATTTGTTCCAATGACTGCTGCTCCACCAATGCATCATCCAATGGCTCAGAGATATCCATCATTCAATACCATTCCAAGAGGTGATCCCCATCAAATGGATGTCATTCATGCTGCTCCATTCTATCCTCATGGACCACCACAGGTTAGTTGATATGAGTAGAGTGACACTCAGCATAAACCTATTTCAGGAGTTCCAAATGCACTCTCGGCCCGCATCCGCAGTACCATCAATGGGCCATCCAGTTCCTTTGTCCCAAATGGGAGCATTCGTTCCTCCAATGCTCGAACAAAAACCATCACCAAGGACGGTTGCAAACCAACTTGCTCAGAGATCCAACTATCTCAATTGGAATATGATCAGCATTATCTGCTGTCTTCAGGTTAGTGTCAAGTTTTTCTTTCAACTATATATATATATATATATATATATATACTTTTTCTACTCGAATTTTCAGGTGGTGGTCTGCATCGCAATTTTCTCGGTTGGTGTCTTACGTATCCTTTATGGATCTCTTTGGGCAATTGGAATCGAAATAATTTTTGCCACATTTGCTCTATTCCCACCACTTGTTGGTATCTATTCAGTGAAGAAAAACAACTATTCGGCCGCTCTCTTCTGCTTCTCTACAAATGCACTTCAAACTGTCTTTGCAGCTGTTCCTTTCCTTCTTGGTTGGTTTCCAGAAGGATCAAATTGTTGATAAATAGAACAAATTTTAGGTCTCTTCCCAGTCTTCCCATACGTATTCCCAAAGGTCGACGAAAAGTTGTTCATCTCAGAAACTGAACCAGTTCTCACTGACTTGATTCTCACTTTCCTTGTCATTCTTGACACTATTCTGGCCTTCTACATGGCTGTTCTCGGTTGCAGAGCAGGAGGATCCCTGATGAGTTCTGTGGATGAGATCAAACTTCAAAACAATATGAAAGAAGCTTTCGAGAATGGTCACGATGGTCTTCCATTCAAAAACATCTAACGTCATCAAGCACTTCTTCATTCCCAAATGATTTAATGATTAACCAAAAAATGATAAAAGATAATAAATTCACTTTTATTTTTCAAAACTTCACATCGATTCTTGAACCCGGCCTTACTCCCGCATGAGAATTGTGTGGAACGACGTCAATGGATGAAGAGTTCAAACGAAAAATGTCACGATGAATATACTTCCTGATCTAGAAAAGAAATAAAAGTCATCGGCGATCTTATTATTGAACTTACCGGTTTGCACAGTCCGTATAAAAGCCATGGGTGTATAACGGTGAACAGGTCACTGATGAAAGGGAGTACGTAAGCGTGGAAGAAGTTGTAAAACGGAGCCTTTGGATAGCTGCTTAGAATGAAAGAAATGATGACTCCAGCAGCCAAGACAGAAGAGGTGACTGATATGAGATAGAAAAAATTGGCTTCTGGAAGAATGATGTTTCATGGAATTCCGTTTCATACAAATATGGTACTAACCCATTTTTAATTTGATCTCTTTCGAAGCTCTCAGTACTAATACTAAACTTGTGACGTTGCACGCAGCCGAACAAATTATGCAGATGACTTGAAAAACGATCAGAGGAGTGAACAGAATGCTCGTTGGCTGAAAACACAAAGTTTCGAACTAATTTCGTCTCGAGAGGGGAACCAATTGCCTATGAAAACTACAATACTCACCAAGTCACACGATAGAACAAACGTGTCATCAGATCTGTTACCAAAAGTGCATGTGCTAGAGAATAGTTGTCCAGTGCTGATGAAAGGGAGAAAGTAGACAACGAAAATGAGCACAAAAGAATAGTTTCTCCACAAGGGCTCGAAGATGAAATGATTCCAGATGATGGTCAACCGATTGATCGAGATAATTGTTGTTATGGCATACTGTACATAAGACATATGATACATCATACAATAAAGGAAGTTCGAGATTATTGTATTCTGGAGGGAGATGTACAACGGTGACAACAAGCATGTCTGACAAGTCACGGAAGACAGTTTTAGGGTGATAAATGTCACTGAAGACGTCAAAAGGTTCATGGAAAAATCGAGAAGATACCAAACAAAGAACGATGACTTTAGCTTTACCCAGTTCTTTATTATGACATATACGGTGAAGAAATACAGTATCAGTGAAGGTGTAAGATAGAAGACAGCAAAGACAAATGACCACATTTCGATGTGATTGAATCACTTTGTGTTG
This sequence comes from Caenorhabditis zanzibari, assembly GCA_963966625.1. NCBI lineage: Eukaryota > Metazoa > Nematoda > Chromadorea > Rhabditida > Rhabditidae > Caenorhabditis > Caenorhabditis zanzibari. The sequence goes on along the minus strand of OZ016472.1, from coordinate 10,621,352 downwards.
AAAGATATAGGACTAATGAGTTCAAATTAAGAGGTGGAGCAAATTTTGACAGAAAAGGTAATACTGAGAAGAACGAAATCCATGGAGAGTTAATGAATGAGGGCAGGCAAATTGTGAAAGATTTGGATGAAATTGTGATCGGAGCGTAGTTTCTGTCTACGAGACGGAAGATGCAGCGATTCGACTCATGGACTTTGGGTACAGACAATTACAGCATTGTTTCCAGCAGAAAATGAGTTTGAATCGTTTTCGAATCTGTAAACGGATGGTATTTCAGTGTCATCAGAAGATTGTAATGGGGTGAGAAATTCGATGAACGGAAAATATGAGGATCTGTTTGACGAAGAGGTTCAAATTGAATGAAATACTCAGCTGGTAGAAGGCTAAGCTGATACAAAAGTACAAAAGTATACCTACTTTACGGTGTTTTGTACTGCACACCGCACTTGTTTCCGTTGTTTTTTTTTTCAAATTTCATTTTTGTCTTTAAACATTGCTAAGCGCAAATTTCTAGCTTTAAAAATCTGAAAACATATGTATGTTCGTTTGCTGATGACTGCTCGTTTCTCGGAATCAACAACTCTGTGCTGACCTGAGAGCACTTGCAAAAACTGTTTTATCCCTTCCGAGAAAAATGTTTGGTGCCCATTAGAAATCTCACTGTTATTCATTATTATTGAAATGTCGAATGTCTACATCATCTCATGAGCAGACGAATCCCAGACTCCCCGAGTTACGTTTGCAATCCAGTAGGGATCTTTCTACATTTTTCTTCCTCTATTTTCCTTCTTTTTCTCAATAACTTCCTGATTGATAACTCACCGGTTCAGAGAACAGAAGAAAAGCAAATGGTGAGATGAGAGATAGAGCATCACTGACAAAAGGAAGGCACATATTTGTAAATCTGAATAGTGGATCCCCTGGTTGAGCTATTTTCATCAGAAAAGTCAGGACGGTTCCCAGAATTTGGAAAAAGCTCAACACCAGAGACACACAGAAGAAATGGATTTCTGTAAAAATCTCGATAAATCAATGGATGATTATTGAATGACAATACCTAGATTCTTCGGTTTGTATGGAAGGAGACGAAACTTAACAAGAGTAATGACGTTAGAAATCATTGTGGTGGTAGAGGTGAAAATCATGAAGATGAAAAGAATGTTGAAGAGTCCGAAACTCAACTGAAACAATGTAATTAGTTCTTGTGGAATCGCAGAAACTCACAAATTTGCTTTGCAAATCGAACCTTTCCGCGGATTCATTGTATTGGTAGTAGGCGTCTTTGAAAAATATCTCATAAGTGGCCAAAAGTGGGGAAAACACAATGAAAAGCATAATAATCCAACTGTATCTTGTCCATTTCTGAAAGATGGTATAAAGTTTCCAACATCCGATTCAAAATTGAGAAACCTTCTCGAAGTAAACTGCATTCAAAATGATAGTCATTCTATTGATAGCTACTACAGTAGTCGTGGAATACTGTATGAACGCCATGTGGAACTGAAGAGAATAATGGAATTGAAGAAGGAAATCAGATTGATTGTGCTTCTGAAAGTATTCAGCGAAAAATCCATCTGATTTTGTGAAATTCGGAATCCGGATGGCGATCATCGTGTTATAATAAGTGAGAATGTTCATAATGAACTCGAATATGAAAAAGAGGTAGAATGACGATTTGAGATTCTTCCATTTGTAGAAGATGTAGCCAACAGTTCCGAAATACACAATTATTGCAGGTATTTCAAAAAAGAGCGAGAGGTAGAACCACTTCATGCTCAATTACTGAAGTAGGAATGAATGAATGAGACATTGAGAAGAGCGATGACAAACCTCTTGAGTCGCTCTCTGATTAGGCACTCCCGAGGGAGCGAAGCCACCCGTTCAAGAAATTAATAGTGGGCGGAGTTATTGGACTGATTAGAGAATATTGGAAATTAGATAAATAGATTGAATACGTTTTCAGAGACATTTAAAGAAATGTAAGTACATCCCGCCTACTTACAGAGCTTACTTTTGCTCGGTATTGTTTTTGAGTCGAAAGAGGAATGAAATAAATATTATTTATTCTTTGGATAGAAAACTTTCAGACCGAAAGCAAGAAAATACAAAAGTTAATATGTATTTTCATTTATCTAATATTCTAGACTGACTCCTAGCAGTCATACATCTGTAAGAAAATGAGTAAAAAGTGAACTCATGTTCACTTCATCAAACCCTCGGAGAAATTAGCAAAGATTCGAGTTCATTTTTGGAAATGTAGACAATGTGCACACGCTCTAAGCATTTTCAATGGAAAAAGTTAAGAGAAAAGTTCTCAAGACTCTGCTGATTTCAGAAATGTGTTTTTGTTCGTCTGTAATTTTTTGATTCCCACAGTCCTCCTGATTTCGCATAGAACATTTCAGTGTTAAGTACAGAAACAGACAAGTTTGAAAATAATATGTCGTCTGGAATAATATGGATTCTGTTCTGACCTTTTTTTCCCATTTGGTTTTTGATTTTTTTTTTACTTTTTTGAACATATTAGGTTGAACGGAAAGTTTTTGACTTTTTTGACTAAAAATTCAGTTGAATTTTTTTCAGCTCTCCAAAGCCTAGAATTATTTTTGTTGATGTTTTAAACATTGATCAACCCCTGTTGTAAAACACGCGAGTTGACACCCCTTCTCGCTTCATACCGTTAGAACTACGTTCATAAACATCTTGGGACCTCTTTTTTGACCTTAGTTTTGTATGAGTTGGTTCACAGCGATCTCTCGTTCTAGTAAGAAAATATTTTGCATATTCCTAATACAACTAAAGATGGTTCTTTATAAATGCATAATGATTCCACATCTCCTTTATCAGCTCAGTAAAACTTCTCCAAAAATCAGGTTCTTTTTTAATTCTGAAGATAAATTTTTGAATGTAAATTTCTCCCGAACCAGTAGGAATGAGACATAGAGATTTTAGCGTGAATATCCCCTAAACATCAAATAAATGTTTCTAACATCCCAGAAAAATACGATTACGTATGAGTGAATTCTCGCACGAAATACCCATAATACTAAAAAAGTCCAGTTTTTCAAACTTTTCTCAACGACAAACGGTTCAATGATTATCATGTTATGTGAACTTGTTTAGTTACACAATACCTCCAATATGAAACATTGAGTTGTTAGAAAGCGATCGAAGTCACCGAAAAAGTTAGAGTTTTTGAAATTTTTTTCGAAATTTTCATATAAGCCATTTTCTTCAAAACTTCAACTGGAAACCATAAGGTTTTTCTATCCTGAAAAGTGAGCCGATCTCAAATATTTTTAGTTTTTACATACTTCAGTACTTGTGCTTCATAATAGGATATATTTCAATGGTGTTGCATCTTTCCTTCTGAAACCGTAGCACTAGATAAAGACTAAATCTTGATCACTATCTTTGACACTCAAAGACCCGTACTGTCTGAACGGATAGGAAAAAAGACAATTAGTTTTTTGTAATATAATTTCGAGAGCTCCCTTGTTATAAATAAACGCAGATTATTTGGTCTCCAAGCTCCATCAGCAAGAAAACTTGAAATGAAAAAAGGTTATTATTTTTCTTGCTGGGCGGCAGCATTTTGGGAAGCGGTTGCAAGAGCAGGAATGAAGTGAATGAGATCGCAAGTGACATACAACAAGTACAAGAGTTGGTGAACATTATACACTACACCTACTTTATTGAGGAGCTTTCATGCTGTTCCAGCAGAAGATTCAAAATGACCCTTCGAAAAAGTCAAAAACTTTCCGTTCAACCTAATAGTTTGAAATCTGACAATGGGCTCCTAATTTTCACTCCCGGTTTGTTTACACTTATCCGAGAGCCAGACATATATTACGCACTTTATTTCAAAATATACATCATCAGAGACTAGACATGTCGAAAGCTCATCCAGAGTAATAAATATTATGTGTCATATGAAGAAGTGCATCATGATAAGACTTAATTGGTGACAGATCTAACTTGAATCATTGACCTTTCTGTATTTTCCAATCCAAATATAGACCGAATCTCTTTTCTCATCTGAAAATGAAAGTACTATCTTATCATTCCGTAATTTAGAAGACTCACAGAATGACTGAAACACACTAACAACCACGGATACACTAATGAAAGTCCATCACTTGCATATGGAAGTATCATTCCAAGAAGTGAAAGTGTTGAGGGTGACGTTGAAGGCATCATGAGAGCTATTGTAATGACAGTGCCCACAATTTGAACGGAACATGTGATGGACAAGATAACCAGGAAATTGGATTCCGCCTTCTTTCTTTGAATACTCAAACTTCGTAGAAATATAATACTGGCCGTGTTGCAAATGACACAAATAACAGTTGTGAGAAACATGTATGGAACAAGAATGATATAAATGTCATTGACCGGCTGAAAGTCAAAAATTGAAGAGAAAAAGTGAAGTGAGCGAACCAAATCAGGCATCACTACAGAAAATGACTTTTCTTCTTCAAGGTAAACCACTTTGGCTTCATAGTTAAAAACGATATGAGTACTAAGAAAAGGTAAAAAATAAATAAGAAGAACAAAAATCCATGTGAATCGTTTCCATATCTGAATGTAATGTTTAAAGAATGATTCATTTATCAGTTTACCGGCTCAAAAACGTTGAAATTCAGAAGAACTGATAAACGATTCACTGAAACAAGAGTGGCCATAGAGTACTGCACATATGCCATATGAGTTACCATAGTTGCAGTGAACTTTAAAGATATATAACTGCCTGATAAATAAGAACAAAACTTTTTCAAAAACTGAAAAAAAAACTGACCAATGTTTTTGTAAATTGGAGCCATGAGACAATCATAACAAGTGATACTATTCAACCGCAGAAAAAAGAATCCCATAAACCAAGTGAACAGATTCATGACGCCATCATAAACATAAATTTGAAAAAAAGATGAATCGAACGTTTTCTTGTTAGACTTGATAATATAAAAAGTTAAAAAATAAAGAGCAACAGATGGGAATCCATAACAAACTGATGCAATGAAAGAGATCAATGCAGTCGACATTGCAGAATATAAAATTGAAAGTGAACTCCGTTCAAAATATATAATAGAAAACTGACATTCAAAAATGTGAGAAACCGGAACTTCTGAATAAAGCTCTGAATAGCTCCGAAACGCACGTCAATTTTTCAGATTATCTCAGAGACGATTGCCTAACCATGTGGAAAACTATTTGAGTTCATTGAAACATAAATAATGACTGACGGTAGATTAGTTGGCGGATTTTATACAGATCAACTAGCTCGTACTAGACAACACTTTTTGCACAATTTGATTGTTATTCGGTTTCTTTACTCCGAGAATTATTTTCACTTCCTTTCTCATCTGAAATTCAGATTAGAAGAGGTGAATTTTATGTCTTGTTCTACTTACAGCAGTGCTGAAACATATCAACAACCACGGTTGAATCAAAGATAGACCATCACTTATAAATGGTGTAATCAACGAGAATTTCAGAAGCAACGGAGAAACTTCAAGGATGGCTAAAGGTACAGTAAGAAGTGTACCAATAAGTTGAACAAAACCGGTTATGATAGTGATGAAAAGAAATTTACTTTCAGCTTGTTTTCTTTGAATGGTCAATCCACGGAGAAAGATGACACTTCCTATGTTGAAGATTATAGTCAAGCACATTGTTAGTATCATAAATGGAATGAGGATAGAGTAAATTTCAAGAACTGGCTGAAATTCGGATAATTAGCATGTTCACTTCTCTTCAATGGTCCGATACCAACTGCAAAGAAATCAGAGTGTATTGATTTGCTTCTTCGTAGTAAGTGAGTTGTACTTCGTAATAAAATACGATTCGTGTGTTCAGAAACGGAGCAAAATACACAAAAATAATAATGATCCATGTATACTTTTTCCATATCTGTAATCTGTTTGACAAGAAACAAAGATGCCTTTCGCAAACCTTCTCTGAATTCATCTTAACTAGAACAGATAAACGATTCAAGGAAACCAAAGTTGTAAGAGAATACTGTACGTATGCCATATGGTACACCATTGCAAGTATAAAATTTAGAGGGGCGACTTTTCCTGAAAGTTCTCTCGATGTTAATTTAATTTCAAGTTTTGTCAAAAACCAATGTGGCTGTAGAATGGTGCTAAGAAACAATCATAACATGTTATACTTGGTAGGCGTAATGATAAAAGTCCCAAAAGATATGTGAAAATGTTCATGAGTCCATCATATATGTATAGACTAAAAAACGACGATTCGAAAAATTTTCTGTTCTTGATAACAATAAAGATTGTCAGAAGGTACAGGAAAACTGATGGTATTCCATAGAATATAGATAAAATAACTGTTACGAATGCAGAAGACATTCAATATTGTGTGGAGAGAATGAAATGAAGTTTCTAGAATTCCTGAAACCGAATTGCAGCCAAATTCGATTCCCACACTTGAATGTCATGAGTATATAGTCTGATGGCATTATTGCGATTTTTCCATCTTAACGGAAGCCTTTATCAAAATTTAAAGGAGGATTCCGAGGAAAAATTTTTATTGCTTTAATAGATGCAGAATTTTGCGCTGATTCCGAATATCATAGCGAAAATACTTAAAAATGCTTCTCGAAGCCAGAAAACGCCGTCGAAGGTGTCAAAACGGGCCAGAAGTGCTTCCTTGCTTCTACTGTGATTTTTAGGCGATATTTGTCAAATTTTTTTGTTAATTTAGGTGCCAGAGTGTCATCCAATACTTTTTTCAGTGAAATAATGAGAAAATTTGTACAAGTCCGTCAAATAATAGGCCTTTATTGGGGCGTGGCCAAGAAAACTCCGGAGAAAACTCGGCTAAAAGGGAGCACTTTGGGGCTAAAATTTCCCCTTTGGCGGCATTTTCTGGCTACGGCGAGTATTTTTGAGCATTTTCGTTGCGATGAATCAGCGTCCTGTTTTAGATATTTTAAAGCAATAAAAATTTTTGCTCGGAATCCTCCTCTGTAGAAATTTCACTGTTTTAGCTTTTGCTATTTTGACAACAAACAACCTCATTTTGTAGTTTGGCAAAAGCTTTTTCAGATGACATAAAACTCCAGATATACATGTTTACCGGTAGGTTTTATCACACGTTTCATCAGTGCACTTTCCGTTTAATTTCATTTTCTCGGTCTAATAACTTTTATAACTTCAAAAATCAGATGGTGTTCACTTGAAAAGTTGAAAACATGTTACGTTGTTTGCTGGGAAAATTAGCTTCCTGAGTTTGATGTTTTGAAGGTTACTGTATTTATTGAGACCGCACAATAGCTCCGTTAAGACATCAAGGGCAACAAAAGTTCTGATTTGGTTCGAACGTTCAGAATTCACTTGGATTCTTTTTTAAAGGTGGTGTGCGGGTTTTTAACATAAGGGCTCACATGGGGTAAAAATATGTGAATTTTCATAATATCATGATGAAAACGCGCAAAAAAATTTCTTACGGCCGCAAAACGCCGTCAAAGTACGATTTTGGTGTACGGTAGTGGTCCCTGATGGAAGAGCTGGCCTAGCTTTTCGCACTAGTCCGCGGGCCGCCGATGCGGCGAAATACGCATATTTTCCCGAAATTTTCAATTTTTCAGCCAATTTGCGGATAAATTATCAGTTTTTTTGCATAATATGTTAGAAAATCAGCTGACAATGCTGCCACAAATGAGTTTTCACTGTTTTTCGCTAAAAATAAGCGAAATTCGGTTCGCGAGAAAGGGACCACTACCGTACTACAAATCGCACTTTGACGGCGTTTTGCGGCCGTAAGAAATTTTTTTGCGCGTTTTCATCATGATATTATGAAAATACATGTATTTTTACCCCATTTGAGCCCTTATGTTAAAAACCCGCACACCACCTTTAATGTCGTGAGAACAAAAAAGCTAGTCTGAAAGAAAATTGTGAATAAATTGATGAAAAGTTCAATAAACAATTATGAAATGAAATTGAAATATGAGAATCAGTCTGACTTGGTTAGCTGGTGAAAGAACGAACAACCATAACATTCCCGTTGGAGTCTTTGTTCAGTCCAAGGATATGCTTGACTTTTGATCGAATCTGGAAAATGAATACATTCGAAATGATTCGAGCCTCGGAAGTATAGTACCGCGCTGCTGAAGGCGAAGAGAAGCCATGGCTGTATGAGAGTCAATCCATCACTGACGAATGGAAGAATCAGAGCGAGAATCTTTGCGATCGGATGAGAAGCCATCATGACTCTGATGACACTGAGACCGCATCCGAGGAATTGAACGATACATGTGATGGTCATGATGATGATGAAGTTGAGTTCGACTTTGTTTCTCTTTTGTGTGTTGATGTTGCGAACGGTAATGAGACTGTGGACATTGATGCAAACCGATAGGAAAGTGATCATAACCATAGCGGGGATCAGGTATTGGAAGTTATCACTGATTGGCTGAAAATTATAAAATAAATGGGTTTGATAGAGTCCAATTACCATTGGAGAGGATAGAGCATAGCTTTGTGATTCCTCATCGTAAACAATGTCAGTGTGGTAGTAGAAGCAACGGTGAGTGTCCAGGAAGGGTAATGCAAACACGATGAGAATGATGAGCCAAGTGAATCGTTTCCAGACCTGAGAAGAACTTATTTGAATTGGAAATTACGGTGGAGGAACATACAGGTTCAAACAATTTATGATTCCAAAGAACAGAAAGTCGATTGAAGGAGATCAAAGCAGTGGTTGAATACTGTACATAGGCCATGTGGTAGCTCATTGCGGTGAAGAAATTCATTGGGAAATAGTTGGCTGAAATGAGGAAATGGCATTGGAAATGGATTGAATTTAGGATTACTCATAACTGTTCCTATTCTCTGATTTGAACTCAAAGTTCCGAGACACAAGCTTCTAGGATTTTATTAGATTGTGTTTCCTTTGTAAACCTAATTGAATTGAGGAATAAGAAAAATAAACTCACCAGTGTTTTTGTACATGAACGAAAATGCACAATCAGCACAGGTGATACTGTTGAGACGCATCATGTAGAAACCGACGAGGTAGGTGAACACATTCATAGCTCCATCGTATAGATACAGGGTGAAGAAGGAAGAATTGAACGATTTCTTGTTGTTTAAGATGACTGTCATTGTGCAGAAGTACATGAGAAGACATGGGAAGGAATAGAAACAGGAGATGGAGAACGAAACATACGGAGAAACCATTTTGGAATAACGTTGAGTTCGATCAGCAAACGATGTTGTCTTTCACTGAGCACTCTCTAGACTCCGCCCACTTTCAGAGGAGGGAATGTCTTGAGAGAAAACGCTTTCAAGAATGGAAAAGAGCAGTAAATTACCTCAGAAGAATCGAGCAATTATTGGAAGGATGGAACGCAGAATTATGTCGTCGGTGTGTTCGCTCTCCTTGCGAATGCCAGGCGAACTGACGGCGACTGGAACCGATTACTGCACGCTTCAGGGAAGTTCGTTGAAACTTTGTTTTTGTAGTATCAAACTGAAAATACACTCACATCATAATTTAGGACATGCATACCAAGAAGAAGATTTGTATAAGTGAATGAGATTTGGAAGATAATTTTTATTTGATCGCTGAAATATTGTTTAAAAGTGAAGTTCAGGTTGGCTCACAATTTTTGAGCCAGACTGCTCAACTTGTATTGTAATTCTTTGTAATAGTCCTGGAGGGGTTACACTGATGTATCATATCCACATTATCACGTTAAAAAAGTACACACAGAAACTACAAAAGTCGGTCTTTCAACAATACTAGTGTTAGGTGTTGATGCTCAAATTTAATCATTGATGACCTTGACTATACCCTGTAGACAATGCTTAGCCACCTATGTTCATTGAAGGATAAAATTGAACCATAAACATGTCATTGGTAGACAAGAAAACACGGAAGAATGTCCGTTAGATGATCAATCTTGAACTGATCATTTGAATTGAAAGAATTGGAACAGTCCGACACACTGCATTTCTCATACTTTTTTCTAAATCTAGATTTCCCAAGATTATCCGAAATTTATATTTCATTTGAAATCGTAAGTATAGTCAAACTCAGCAAAACTTATTGTGCGGCCGTAGTAAATGATTCAATAAATATTTGGAGTAACTTAAAAACTAAACTTTATTTAAATTCGTGGTCGTTGAAATCAAGAATGAAATGAGTGAAGGAAGAGTAGACTTTATATGGAATTATTACGCGAGCAGAGACGCCCCGAGAGAGTTAATTATCAATGGCTGGCGTATGCGTATGAATCAGTTGAAAGTTGTGGATTTGGGAATAACAATCGACTTGACTCTCGATTCCTTCTTTCCGCGAATGGTCTCAATGATCTTTTCGCGAATCTGAAAAGCGTCACAGATGTTTCAGAATAGAAACTGAGGATTTGCTTACAACGTGGCTCAAACAGACTAACAACCATGGTTGAACGAGACTCAATCCGTCGCTGATGAATGGAATAAAGTCGGCAAGAGTGATTGCGGCTGGAGTTCCGGCATACTTTACACGGATCACACTGAGAGCAGTTCCACAGATTTGAACTGCAGGTGATGCAAGTGATGATGATGAAGTTGACCTCTGCCTTGTTTCGAACTTGGGTTTTGAGATTTCTGACAATTGCAACACTGATTGTATTGACAATAACTGAGGTTACGGTAGATGCGATCATAAATGGAATACAAACAGAAAAGACGTCATTGATGGGCTGAAAATGACAAAGCGATAAAAATAGGTAGAGCGTGAGAACTCTAACCATTTCAGATGTGATTGAATAAGTGTCTGTGACACCATTGTATTTCAATTCAACATCATAGTCGAGGACGACTCGAGTGTTGAGGAACGGGGTACAGAAAATCAGAAGGATGAGAATCCATGTGTATTTTCTCCAGAGCTGTTAAATTATTTTGTTGTATTTTTTTGAATAGCTAATTGTTTACCGGCTCAAAGGTGGTGTACTTTAGAATCACGGACAACCGATTAAGCGAAACGAGAGTGGTAATTGCATATTGAACGTAAGCCATGTGAAAATTGAGTATCATAAAGATGTCCATGAGATAAGAGTTACCTGGAACAATACCGTAATGGAGAATCTGAAAATGAACTAACCAATTCTTCTGTAGAACGCTCCGAGAATGCAGTCTTGACAAGAGATAGCAGGAAGTCTTGTTTTGAGATAATTGTTGAAGTAGGTCAAGAGATTGAGAGCTCCATCAAAAAGATAGAGTTGGAAGAACGATGAATCGAAGGTTTTTCGATGACGAAGAATAATGCAGAATGTGAAAATGTAGAGAGCGAATGATGGTATACCGTATGACAGGTATACGCAGAACAGCTCCCACGTTGAGAGCATTACGCTGGCTGAAATTATAAAAATCAGGGGAAGGGGTGTGAAAACTGGATGTGATAGAAACTTTGAAAACTAGACTGAGCTAAAAGAAATTCAAGACTTGTAGTCTCTGCTCAAATTGTAAGCTCTTAGACTTTTCGTCACTTCCTGCGTGATAATGAAACAGCAAGTACTCTCTAAATCCATTTCAACGTATAATTTAAAAATGGAAAAACGAGAAAACAAAGTGTGATTAAATATCAAATCTTCTAGACTCTCTCTCTCAAAACTGGCTGACTAATCCTTATTCTGAGAAGAGTCGAGTAATTAGCAAAAGAGAGAAAAGCTCTGATTTCGACATTCATTCTCGGGGGATCGCACATGTGATTACCAGAACAGTAAGATTTTCGAGCGATGCAGTCGAAAGTTCAGGAATTTAGAAGCTATCAGACAAAGAATGAATAAAGTTTATCATCATGATGAGATGGAAGTGCATCCATACTAAATCCGGAATGAGAAATCGGATTTTGCAAAAGACGGAAGGTTTGATAGGTTCAATAAATCCGATGTGAAAAAAGGGACTCGGAAAGGCATAAATCATCAGTCTTGAAAAAACAAATTTATTTCTAAACATATAACCCACAGCAATAAATAATTACAATGTTGTACTCTCTCGGATTTTTCCACCCGTCAGTTTTCCTTCAGACCATTTTGACATTTATGCTGGGAAGATACCTTTTTTATAACTCTGTTGTTTCCATCAGCACTCCATAAGTCCATGTGAAAATTCATATTATCACACTTTAATATTTTGCAAAGTTCTAATTTTGATTGTCTTCAGATTTTTACATTTCTTCGCATCACGGTACTCGAAATAATCGCATCAGTGACTTTTTAGGAATCAAAAATCGAACGTTCATTTTTAAAGAAAAAACGTTATCCACCCATTCCGTACTGATGGACTCAACCATAAGAGCATCCTTGTATAACAGAGATTGAGACAATCACTGATGAAAGGGCTGTAATATTGAGGAAAACAATACAGATGATTGCGGAATTATTCCAAGCATCGTCTGAAATCAAATTCGTCTCAATTTCATTTTTCAATAGTTCCTCTCACCGTCAGCATAGTCCCCTACAGTTGAATTCCACAGGTAATGACAATCAGGAGAAAATGAGTCTCTGAAAACGATCAAGTGTCAGAGGTGGTGAAATCGGAGAAGGGTGAGACTAACCCACAAATTTTCTTCTTTGCTGACTCAGACGACGGACTAAGATCATACTTTAAAAATTTAATTCCAGACATAAGCTAATTGGGATCACCAAGAAAGTTAAAAGTACCGAGGATATAGACTTCTGGTCTTGGACACTATCTTCGCATTTTGGTGTTAACTCAAAACATTTCGAATGATCAGTGCATACGTTTCCAAATTAGCTTCGTTCCAATTGCAATTGTCTTATTCTTTTATCGTATTTCTTCACGAATCCAAACGTGGATGACTAGATTCACGTCCAAGATTGAGCACATTTAAACGGCTCCTTGCGCACGGGGTCCGATAAATTGAATTGCCGCCTCCTCGTTTTTTTCTGCTTTTTCTACGAGAAATTCGGAAGAACAGACGTCACTTTTGGCCTTCGGTTACTATCGAGAAAACGAATATGGTTTTTGAGTCGAGTAGTGAAGGAAGCAAGTATTGCAATTGAGTTGAATTTGGTTTCCGTTTTCAACTGTTTTGGAAAACAAAAAAGATTTGAACTTGCAGACCCTGAAAAAGTTTAAAAGATGAATTATATTCCAATTAGATTTAACGAAGCTAATCGTTGCAAATTTAGGTTTTCTAACTGACTGAATGTTAGAGGGTTTTCTCATAAGTAGGAAACTTCAAGTAGCTTGTATGTTTCAATGTACAGACACATTTTGCATTGAAGAAAGTAAATGTTGATTTGAAGTTGTTTCATTCCATACTGTTTCTGGGGCTCTATTGGAGTTTTGAAGTCACCTCAAAAAAGAATGAAGAAGAAATATCGAAAAACTCCTATTTTTTCGAAGGTTCTTAAAGTAGCGCTGCTTTTTGAGGAACCCTTATTTTTTGGGACCCTTGAACTGAAATAGGGACGTCTCTATCGTTGTTGAAATTCTCTAAATGTGTTCTTTCCGCATGTTTGAATTCCGTTCTTTCCAGAAAAAAACCAAGTGTGTTTGTGTGAAAAGTTCGAATGAAAAATCGTTTCGTTTGTTGCTGTGATCATGTTTTTGAAAAAGCTTGACTTGACTAAAGACCTTTTTCTTTCGATTCTTTGAAACAAGTACTCCAGTTCCCCAAAGGATTTCCACTTCTACGGTAGCGGTTTTTTTTTCGGAGAACTCTTTTCTTCTGTTTGCAACCCTCTCACGAGTTTTGCAAAAAGAAAGTTGAACTTGTAAGTGACACCATACAGAGACCATCAATCCTTCTTCTTCTACCACCACTTCTATTCTTTAATCCTTTTTCATGACACGGAAGTTCCTTTCTCCTTTTATGTCAAAGTCATTCGTGGAGTTATATAAAACATTTTTATGATGTCTGTCCCTACGAACCCACAAATCCAATTTAGACAAGTGGAGCCGTCCCAAAAGTTTCTACTTTTCCTTGAATTTTTTATTCCAATTCAATTTTTGATTATGGTGCAGAAAGGAAGGAAATAAAGAATGCTCGAAGAGCACATCTTTCGCTGAAGATTACGGTAGAGAAGCAACGGAACAAAATTTGAAGATCAGAAGTTCGAAGAATTGGAATTTCTTGTGTTTGTTGCGTTTTCGGGAATAAAAACAAGTCTAGGATCATTCAATGAGATTTATAACCAACTTCCTTGTCTGTCAGATCATCTATCCTAGACACTCGGTACTCTTTCAACTCGGGTACATTCCGAGTAAAGACTAAGTATCATTTATCAACATGTCTATTCCCTTCTACAATTATACACATCCCCACCATACTTGTTCCTACATAGCCGTTTTCAAAATGGCAACAATTTCGTGTGCTGGTGTCACCCCCATCGTCGTGTTGCTCCTTTTAAAGCTTTTGCCGCCACAGAAGACCCGTGTGAATGAATCCCCCGAGGAGGAGATGTAAGAAAAAGGGAATGGTGGGAGGAGGAGATGCTTTGGTGTGCTCAATTGATATGTCTTGGGGCAGCTCTTTGTTTTGTCAAGCTGCTTCAACAATATTCAACAATATACCACTAGATTTCTCTCATCTTTTTGTTTTCATCTCAAAAAGTTTCGTAAAACTTCCTTCTGGGTTCGAGATCTTTGAGTTATTTCTTGTGAATCCAAATGGTTTCTGCAAAAAAGTTTATCCATCATTCTCTCGTCCAAGAAAAAACCTTTCACTTCTTAATGTTTTATCACTTTATCATTCTCTTGTGTCACCTGTGAGATAACGAACACGCGTGACTGATCTCTTTCTTCTCACACAAAATACACTCTGGCTCCATTGAATCGAGATGCTCCGAAGTGAGCAGCAATACACATATGTGCATTTTTGATAACCGTCGATCGTTTGGACACACATTCACTAAGTGGGAAAGGACTCACTCTCCGCCCACTCTGAAATCTCGGAGCTCAAACGGAGCCATCATCCATCAATCCTGTTGCTGAGCACCCTATGAAACCACTTGGAGCTCTGCGCACGTCTCCAAATCATTCTATTTCGTTCTCCACGTTTCTCATTTCCTATTCGGGTGACGTTTTGTGGACAAGATGATTGTTTTGGGAACAAACAATCAAAAAAGGGAAGGATAATTAAGTGCAATTGACTTTTGCAACTTTTATCTGGACCTTTATTTATTGTGATGTTTTTTTTGGAGGTTGGAACATAGTAGATGATTCCAAAAGAATTTCAGACTCAGGAAACATATAAACTGTAAAATAGACTCAAAGTTTGTATTGCTCTTTCAAATTTCTTTCGAATTTCTGGAAACCATGTGAAAATCTGGGAACTCTGCATACAGGGAAAATTACGGTGAATTGATCTACTGTGGGAAAACTGGAACGTTTCATGTAGTCCAACCAAACTTCCAGATCATTTCCATTTTTTCAAGCATATTAAGACCTCGATTATCTATTCCTAAACATAAGAACGCATCTGGTCTCTCTCCCAGATTCTGAACATACAAATAGTAACTTCCTGAATCCAGTTCAAAGTTTTGACGTTCAACTACTTGCCCATCTTCTTTCAAAACACAATTTTCTATGTGCCAGACTTATCCACCTGTCACTTTTTCTGTCCATTTCATCATGTTATCTTTCTTCTCCAAACCACAGAAAAAACATATCATCTCCTTGTCTTTCTTCTATTTCGGTCTGTTCCTTCACTGATATATCTGTCTCTCATCGTCTCTCCCCAGTGGTCCTTTTTTCTTCCCCTTTTCATTTTTCAATTTGTTTAAACTCTTCTTCTCGTCTTGGCATGAAACAGAGCAACCATAAAACATGATGTATGCCCTCTTGGCTCAAAAGTTTCCCTTTCTCTCATTTCTTATTCCAAACTCCTTTTTGATGTCTTCCAGTTGTCTTTTCTATCAGGTAGATTCCTTTTTTGTCTACTTGCTTGGTTTCTCCATTTTCCACTCGGATGAACCTTTTCTGAAAAGTTGAGGATGTGAATGAACAATGAGTAAACCATTGGCTTCTGGAACATTAAACCAACGATGCAAACACAATTCTGGGAAGTTTTGGGTTTTTAAAGTGCTTGTACTCTTGGTACCGTAGGTTATGAGTGCGGTCAAAATGGATCTTTGGAAGTCTGATGATCAAGAACAATGTAGTCTAGAGGAAAGTTTCTCATGCTTGAAAACCGATTGATCAGTAGCATGCTGGAGTAGAAACGACCAACTTTAGGATCCTTCCTACAGTGAATCATCCTGAAAATCCTCGATCTGCTTCAAACTTGACTCTACTCTTTCATAAACCTCTTTTTTATTACTTTCCAGATATCTCACAGAAACCAAACAACCTAAAACACAAAAAAAAAAACAGAGAAGTGAGTCAAAGTTCGGTGTGTGTGAAATCCAATTCTTAACTTCTCTAATTACCTCTCTCTCTCCGACATAGACTCCATTCACTACACTCTAGACATCCACTCATGATCCACCTTCTCTTGTCCATGTGAATACACAGAACACACATTCTCACCTGAACTCAACTGTTGGGGGTCCTTTTTTCCTTATTACTCCGCCCCTCTTTCTTTCGCTTCCAAAATATCTCTCAATCCTTTCTTTTTCTTCGCATTCCTGGCTCACGAGGACCCACGGGCACACATTCTTTCCCTTGTTTCATGACCTTCATGATCTTCGCGCTTATCTCTTTTCTTCTATCTTTCCATTCAATTTGTTTTGTTTTGACAGATGGGCAACAGTGAATCAAGCTCTGATCTGTCGAACAACAATGTTTCAAAAACACCAAAACGAACGGTATCCCAAAGTCCGACGGCAACAAGAAGTGCCAGTGTCAGAAGACCACCGACGAGTGTTCCAGTGGAAGGAGGTGGAATTAGAAGATCAAGAACAACAAGGCACAAGGATCGGAATAATTTAAGAAGAGCAGTATGTCCAGTTACCGGATTGACTCTTCATCAGAAGGCGTTGTTGGCAAGGAAATGGAATCGGATGGATAGAGGTGAGTAGGGATAGAAAGATTAAATCTGAGCGCAGGATTGTTCTTGGAAATTATTGATTTCAAGTTTATTGTTAAAAGTTGTTCTTACAATACTCTCTGTTTTGAATCTGGAAATTCTTCAAATCCTTCCCAGGAAAACCTATTAGAATCTTCCCATGAGCAAGTATCTGAGACTGAGACTGTTCCAAAATCTTTTTAGGACCAATGATTCTCGAAATTCTTTGAAATTCTGATCTAGCCAAATTTCCCTTTTCAATAAACCAATTCATCTTCTTCTCGTGCGTCACATTCCGCACTGAATGAATTCTGAATATTCAATCTGTCTCCAAGAACGCATTCTTTTAAATCTCTCTCTCTCCGTTCGTCTCTCCCATGAGATAAACTTCCTGAATGTCCCATTTTGTGACGTCAATTCAAAGAAACTCTATAAAAAAAGAGTGGACTCCCGAAACGGGCGGTGAGAAAAGAGAAAAAGATGGTAATTGAATTCGTTTTGGTTTTTTTGAGCTTCGTGTGCTGTCCTTCAACCACCGGGCCCGCGAACTTCTGCGACCTTGAAACATTTGTCCCCCAGTCGTTTTCTCAGGGGACCTTTTTACTTGCGTCATCGATAGAAAACCCTAAACAAGTAAAAGTGCAACAGGAAACTGTTCATTTTCAGGTACTGTATACGAGATGGGAAGAAGAATGTTCGAGCATGTGTTCACTGAGAATCCACAGTATCTTGCTTACATAGATCTGAAGAACGAGGTCAACTGGTGGAATCATATCAATTTCAAGATTCATGTGCAGGTAAGCTTATTTTGTTTCTAAAAATATATTTTAACATTAATCTACTCTTTCGATTTCTCCTTTTTATCGAAGGAATCATCTGAAATTGGTTTCTATTTTCAGCGTTTCGTCACCGTTCTTATCGAAACAATGCGTCGAATCAAAGAGCCGTCGACGTCTATAGATATTCTTCGAGATTTCGGTGCAATTTATGCCAAGTGGGTGCTTTTTCTTTCTTTTTTTCAAATTTATATATTCCATCCTTTTTTCTCCTTTTTTTCAATTTCAATTTCCATTTCCCATCGGACTTTTCTTGTTGTCTCCTTTCCTTTCCTTTCAATTCACATAAATCTCAAATGATTTACGGTTTCGAGACCGAAAACTTTACCAATTCTTTTCAATTGTTTTCTTTTTTCAGATTTCCAAAAAGAGTGTCTGCTCTCTATTTCGAAAGACTCGCCAACAGCATGAATGAAGCAGCGGGACAGTTACAAGAGAGTGATCATCTGGATGTTGAGGTCAGAGAATTTCAGACAGAACAGAACAAAAAAATTTAGTTTTCAGAAGACACAAAGTAGAATGGAAGACGTTGTCACTGACTCATCAAGTACTGATAACACATCTAACATGTGCACTTCTTGCACATCCCTGTCTTCTGGACAACGATATCCCAAGCCATTGACAACGAGACATTCAGAATCACAAATGCAGACTTTGAAAGAGGAATCGTCGTTTTGTTCGTCGTGTGTCAACAGTCGGCGATGCTCTCGTAAGAGACTATTTCCAAAACAATAGAATCTTTCATTTTTCAGATGAAGTCGATGGAATCAAATCAATGTGTCCGATAACCTCAGAAGCCTGGCTAGTTCTCTCCGCATTTATCGCCAATCAGATAAAGTTTGGATATGAACTTGAGAAACTTCTGATAAACGAAATGAGTAAACTTGGAATTGAAACGATGCCATGTCAAGTTGGAGATCCGGCAGAAACAGAATCCGATGGTCATGAAGCAAGTCCTCATTCTCATCATCACCATCGTTCGACGACGTCTTCTAATCGGTTAAATATTGAAAAACAATCTCAATTTGTGTAGTTTCGAGCTTTGTCTGATTGAAGAAGAATAATAATTCATATCAAATTGTAAATAGAAATGAAACCTGTTGATTATTTAAAATATTCATTTGTCGATTTCAATGTAATGTTTTCAAAGATCTATCGAAAAGAAAAATACCGAAACCACCCGAATCGTGATGATGAGTGAGGATTTCAAAAAAGATTCTGACAACAATAATAATAATAGATAAACAGAATCTTAATATAGTCCGCAACCCTTGAGTTTAGACGACAGAATCGTATCTAGAACAGCATCGAGCACATACTGCACTTGTTGTGTATCGGTGGCACACGTGTTGTGACAATAAATATTCTTATCTTTGTTATCTGCCACCCCTCTGTACTTAGTACTGATGAACTCCAATGCAGAATCCATGTTACCGTCTGGTCCTGAAAAAAAACAGTTTCGGTTTGAAAAGTTTACAAAAAGCGTTTGCTGTCCGCAGGATTTGAACCTGCGCCCTCCTGAGAGGACTGCGACCTGAACGCAGCGCCTTAGACCACTCGGCCAGAACAGCTACGAGAAAGGAGAGGACGCAAGGGTGTTTACATGGGCGAAAGAAAAAAGAGAGGCGACAAGAAATAGAGAGACGTACCAGTGTAACTCTCGAATGCAAGTTTTAGACTTCTCTTCTTGATAATAATTTTCTCTTCAAACAGGTCCACTTTGTTGAGAAAAAGAATGACAGAGGTGTTGACAAAATACTTATTGTTGACAACTTGTTTGAATAGTTGAAGGGATTCTTGCATTCGGTTCTGAAATTATAATATTTATCTTATTCCGACCGAATCTGAAACTAACCGTAGTCCCGTCTTCCAATAAAACCTGATCGTACTCTGATAACGCAGCCACATAAATCAGGGCTTTTGCATCGTCGAAACAATGAATCCACTTCTTTCTTTGTGATCGTTGACCACCCACATCGAACACTCGGAACACTTTTCCTTTCATCTGGAACTTCACTTCAATCACTCCCATTGTTGGCACTCGAGTGTGAAGAATATCGTTTTCAGTTGGAATGTAGTTTGGCTCATTGATTCGAGAAATTGCTTCGAAGAAACTGAAATTTTTTCTAGGTTGTCGATAAGCGTTTCTTCATTGTATCAGAATGTGAAAAGCAGATTTTTTGGACTTCTCCCTACAACCGTTTCCTCTCGAGTAAAAAAACAATCCTGATCAACTTCGCATATTCAGTTTCTAGAACTGTGTCCAGAGGCAACAGGTCTGCTTGCGGTTTCTCTAACTGTGAAAGAATGGAATTTCGATGAGAGACAAGGACTTTGAGAGTATGTACTTTAAAAATCAGGTGATTCATTCCGATTCGTTACTACTGTAGTGCCTATTACGAACCTTTGAAAACGTTTCCTTTCTTGGTTTTGTAAATTTTGTTTATCCGCTCAGAAGAGCAAGCCACTACGGCTCCAAAATGAATCGGCTCCGTGCGGTCATCAAGCTCATAAGAGCTGTTTCACGCTCGCGGATTGCCCGTCTCCCACTCATCGCGGATGGCATCTCTACCAAATTGATGGGAATTACGAGATACATACTGCAGAAATGATTCTGTATAGTATGGTCTCGACGACAGCAGGCCGCCGCCGCAACCTAACCTAACGCAGCAGCCGACACCTCACGGGTTCCGCCGACCGCTATGTTTTGTGTGGGCGCCGACTCCGCCCACTTTTCTGCCACAAACCTCTCGAGGAGGCGACGAAAGAAAGAGGGGAAAGTTCGGGCCGATATTGAGAATTGATGGATTTTCGAAGTTTTTGAGGAAAATCTTTAAAATAACGTACTATTTTGCGGAGTCATGAAGATAAAACAACTCTCGCTGTGCATAGGCAGCTTGTATTCCTTTATCAGCCCATAGGTCAGTCAGTGCTCTGAAAGAATGAAATCTGAATTCCGGAAAGTCTTGAATCTTGTCTCTTACGTGTAAATGGCATCACTGAATGGATTGTATTCCGTATTCTCACTTAGGGTTTCACGAATCAGCTTCTCGTGAGCCTAGAAAAAATCAATAAGTTGAATCTGGAGGAAAACGATAAACTTACATTGCAAATTCGATTACTGAAATCTATTCTCAATCCTCTCATTCCATCAACGAGAGCACCCATTGCTTGTACTGTATTGGCACATACAACATTTCGTTTTGTCATTGATTCTTCTTGCGAGAATCCGCTGTTGTGGATGATTCTGGAAATTGGAAAATATGAATTCATTATCTGAAGATGTCAACAAACCTCATCTGCTTCAGAACTGTACTTTTTCCACTTTCTCCGGCTCCTGAAATAAAAAGAAATGTTTTAGAATGAAAAAGAAGTTATTGATACCCAAGAGAAGCAACTTGATGACGTTCTCATCTTCCTTTTTTGCTGTTGCCAATTCTGTATTTATTTTTTTATTGTTCTTGGTTTGTTCGGCAAGTTCTCGGCTGTCGCAATTTCCCATTTGTGTTCTTCTTAGTCTTCTGAGAAATGACATTGAGGAATAAACAGGAAAACGTCGGAAATGAATTCAAGCAATGAGATGTATGCTCGACAAGAGATAGAATATTTGGGTTTGGTTGTGATGACGACGGGGGGAGAATAGAAGAGGAAAATACTAATACGACTGCCTACTGCCTACCGCTTCTTCTTCTTCTAGACAAACAACACGAGCCTAATTAGCGTTTTCGTATCCTAACTGATACGCTTTAGTGATTTCAAAACAACTAGTGGAGCATTGAAGGTGCTCCACAGAGCAGCAGACCAAAAAATAAATCAATTATAGGAAAAAAGACTGTATGGAAATTGGAGTTATAGACAGCTGGAAATAATTATAGATTTGGGATAAGGAAAATGTGATAAATATAATGACGAGAGGGAAGAAAAAGGGAAGTGAAGAAGACAATCGAAACGATCGAAGAATCATGTTCAACATGAATGTGAAGTGAAAACATATGTTTCTGAAGGTGCACATCGAATTGGATGAAACTCGAATAACACAAGAAAATAAGTGTTTTTGGGAAAACGAAGGATCATAGATTATGACTCGAGTTTAGAAAATTCCAACTCAAAAGTGTAACTACTTCGGTAATGTTTATATTTGTAAAAGTACAGACTTGTTTCTCATCTAATTCTTACTTTCGATTTGAATAAGGCAAAAAGAATCATCTGGATGTGAGATAGAACCTTCCCTATGAAATCCAAAATATCAATTGGTTCCGAAGAGAAAAAAAACCAATTTTGAAAAAGATGAAACGTCATCGAAAAATCGAAGTGTTTGGAAAGCTCTTGCTCCTGGGCAGGTGAAATTTAATTTCCCCTCTTTTCTCGCTCTCATGACATTAGAAATTGAGGGTTTTAGGTGGCAGAAATATGGAAGGAAAAGACAAAAGTACGCAGGAAATTTGGTTGGTTTTATTTGAAAATGAGTAGTTTCAGTTCGATTGGTTTTGAGTGAGAAAATTAACAAAGTCTGAGAAAAAAAGTAAGAAAATGAGAATTATATGCTTGACGAGTTTGACTAGACATTGTTATCCTTAGTGTTGGTCATGAAGATCAAATAGTCAAAATGGATGATCAGAAGTAGCGGAAATTAGGCTTAAGAAAGAG
Source organism: Caenorhabditis zanzibari (assembly GCA_963966625.1). NCBI lineage: Eukaryota > Metazoa > Nematoda > Chromadorea > Rhabditida > Rhabditidae > Caenorhabditis > Caenorhabditis zanzibari. The sequence goes on along the minus strand of OZ016472.1, from coordinate 10,598,883 downwards.
TCGAGTGATTCAAGTTCAACGTTCCACAACGGGAAAGATTTTTAAAAGAATCAGATAATTGTTTTCATTATCTACTAGAAAATTGTAACCTTCCGGAACTTCAAAACTTAAGAAAGATGAAAGAAGAAGACTACAAGAAGGGGAAAACGTTAGAATTAATAATACATAGTAACAAACAAAGTAAGATGATACTTTTACTCAGGAGTCTCAAGGTAAGACATATTTTAGAAAGTCAAAAAATAAAGAGTAAATGAAACCAAAGAACACGCTTGGGATCATTCGGAAGTTTTCGAGAGTCTTGTCATTCTGGACTTTTATTTTTTTCTCACGGCATTCTGTGATTAATTGAGCCCTGAATCGAGATAATTTGATTCGTCTAACTAGGAATCATGAATGGATGCAGAGAACTCAAAAACTCAATCCAGAGACTTTTTTCAATTTTCGAAACTGGTCAGAAGTTTCAGAAGAGCAATTGATTTTGCATGGGCTCGCTTGTTGAGCACTCTTGAATCACATTGTTATTGACTGGAAACACAAAAACGTCACGCACAATTCAAGCATAATACGCCTGCTCGTTTTCCTTTTTCTTCCAAGCAGAGAAGCTTGTTACGAAATAACCGTAGTAACCGTGATACATACTACAGAGCAAGTGAGAGAAAAGTTCACATTAACTCTATTGGGTTGGTTTTTGAAAAAAGAAAGAGGAAGAGAAATAAAAACAAGAGATGCACATTGGACGAAAAAAAAATGAGAGGGTTGGTTGCCTGGGGAGACAGAAATTCGCGGAGTCGGATTGTTTAGGTGTTTAGGTAAGAATTGGAGAGTAAAGTATTAGTAGAGTAGAGAAAGAGTATTTGAAAGTATAGTTCCATGGTAATAAGCGAATCCATGAAAACTGTGTGAGAAGAGAAACGGAATGGTACGCTTCCAGGTGTGACGAAGTCTGAGATACATCAAAGTTTTCGATTTCAGATCCTTGTCAAATAATCTAAACCAGAATCAATAAACAGCTGAAAATGAGTTTCAGACGATTAGTATTCTTAGAATATCAGAATGGTTCCGTATTCGTCATTGGAAGTTCACCACATCCAGGACGATGTACCTTCAGTGCAAAATCAAAAAATGAAATGAAACAGATGACTAATTTATAATTTTTTGAAATTTTTCGAGAAAAAAGAAAATTCGAAAATTCGAAAAACCTTCAAAGTTGCCAACTTATATTAGAGTGCGTATCCTATAATTATGTGTGAGAATTATATATACAGTACCGGACAAAAAGAAATCAACTTATTAACACCAGATACGAGCCTTGTCACCAGTTACCGATTCCGAAGCAATAGGACTTCGAATCCATTGAATTCCACCACTACCTAACAGTAGGAACTTACTGTCAGTCTACCACTGTTGGAGTCATGGATCGTTTCGTCTATAGAGGCATTCTGGAATCAAAAATGTTATCGCATCTGAAGGCTATGAGTCAAGGATGTCTTTTTCAACAATAAAATAATCCAAAACAGTCGTAATTGTTTGTCAAAATAAGAAGAAAGTTGGTTAAATGCAGTATTTCTGTGCATCAGGATTGGTTCAAGTGCTTCCGACGCGACGTCAGGAGTGTCCAAGACAATCCGTGGACTTGAATTCGATTGAATATCAATGCGAACATTTCGAGAAACGTTTGGAAGACAAGAGGTCAAAAAATGCGGATGAGAACTTTGCCCAACTGCTGCTGGAATAGAATCAGACTTTCATGTTGACAACCGATACTTTGATCGACTCTATCCCAGAAGATACCGAACCATCATTGATGTAATGGGGCTCGGAATGAAGTACTGATCTCTGAGAATTATTCAAGTCATAATTGGATAAAATAAACCTTGTTTCCGGGAAGATATGAACGTTTTAGTAAAAATCACTTAAAACCGACTTTTTGGCCAAATCACCTTTTTGCTCAGAAAATCATCAATTTTTTAGATATTTGCATGAAAATTGGCAGACATGTGTCTAATTATGCCGGAAATGCTGTGTTAAAATTTGACGTTTATACCTTTTCTCAAAAAAAAGTTTTCCCAAAAAAAGTAAAAGTTGATTTCTTTTTGTCCGGTACTGTATTCATTGAGTGCATTGATACATGTTGCTACAAGAATATTCAGAAGAGTTCGCTAGTTCCAAACACTGCTCACTTTCCGACAAAAGATAAAATATTCTTTGAAAATTGGAATAGGGTGGGAACTGCTTTTAAAAAAACTGAGTATTCTCAGGGATCCACTCTCGGTTTTTAAAGAGAGAGAGGGATCTTCGTGAAGATGATAGAGTGGGGTATTCTTGAGAAGAAAAAAAGCTCGCAGGAATCTGTTCTTGCGAAATCAACAATTTCATGGGAACAGCTTTGGAATGTTTCGAGGAAACTTCAGAATTTCGAAGACTTTGAGTTCTTCTATTCGTGTATTCAGGCAAAAAAAAAGTTCATTGAGATTACAACACCGGCGACTTATTTGTCAGAAACTTTTCCCCAGATACAATTTCAATATCCGAAGTTTTCCATTTCAGGCTTCGAAAGTGAGCACAGATTAGTATTATCATAGTTTCCACCCACGATGATATACATATTTTCGGTCATTGTGACCATAAGACAGAAAAAGAATATATCAATTTCCGTTCTACTCCGAATTTAGTTTCTATCATGTGATTCCGTAATAATTTCCTCAGTTTTTTGATTTCCCTGTTACTTTTATTAGAAAGAAGTTCTTACAAATTCTGTTACTTTGTGTACTGTACTCAATTCACATAAACAAAAAATGATTCAGATGACGTTTTCTAATTCAAATCTTCCAAAACTGCACGTGCTGACACACATAAATACTCAATTAAGTAGTTTAAACTGTGAAGGTCAAGTGGTCAGACAATTTTAAAAGAATCAGACATTCAAATTCTCTATTTTCTATTTTCTCTCTAATCGTTTCTCGCTGAAAAGATTGAATTTTCGTTTTCTGAAAACGAGACGGAATTGGGTATTACAACAATATGACTCATTTCAACCAGTTTCGGACACAGATTCTTGAATTTTCTGAACTTTGAAGGTTAAAAAATGATGTGTATTTGATTTTGGAGAAAAGGAGAATAAAATAGTTGGTTTGATTTTCTTGCAATCCATTCCACAATCAACACCAAAAAAGCAATAATCACTTTCAGATTGGTTTTTGTTGTTTTGTGCTGAGGAATTGAGACAATCAGAGTAAATAAAATGAGAATGAAATTTAGGTTGAAGAGGTTTGTGAAAAGAGAGAAAAGGAAATGAAAAGGTCGAATTTCAGAATAAGAAGACTCCACATTGAGAAATGAAACATGTATACTAGAGATATCCGTTTTGATATACGAGATGAGAAATGGATTTGCGAAAGAGAAAGAAACAACAATATATTGAGAGTTGGAATTCGAGGTTCTAGAACAGAAAAGCTGAGGAATGAGATTAGAAAATTTCACCTGTTTCTAGAAAACAAAATTGAAAATCCAAGTGCTTATGCGAAAACCATTAATGAGTGAAATTATATGGATAGCGAGAAACAGAATGAAAAAAGAGGAAACATGGAAAAGTCTAGACTTAAGTGAATGATGAGAAGAAGTGGCCTCCGTTTGTTTAGAGACATCAAAATACGGGTAATGTGCTATGAAGTTTATTATAAGAATGAGTATCATGTAGAGTAGAGTTCAGTTTTTTATTTCTTGGAAAAAATAAAGGGATCTAAGATGGTCAAAACCTAGTGAAACGAAGCTCAGGAGGGTTTTGAAAGTAAAAGTGAGGAGCATTTGGAATTATCGGCGACCTTTTTTAATCATGTTGAGTTGTTCGGAAGAACCGAAATGTTGTTGGTTGATGCTTTGGAGGAAGACTGGAGAACTGGAGCCGAAATTTAGATGAGAAACTTTGAAATCTATACCACGAAAGGCATTGATTCTATGTGTTGAAAAGTTAGAACTGCTCGGGTTTGAGGTTCAAGTTTTACATCTTCTTTTCACAAAGTTTCCTTTCAATTCATTCCCACAGACATTAATACTATTCTTGATGATATTTCATCTCACTATCAGGCACATCGAGCTCATCGGCTGAACCTGGAATTATTGAAAGCACACTGTACTTGCTCTATTAGATGGGCACACACGTGAACTCGAAAAGAGAATTTTCTCAAATTTACAAGCAACTGAAATAAGTCAATCGATTCAATACAAAAATTGTATTGATTGCTGCTTAAAAATTAGCTATGGGTTCTTTTAAGAATTCTCATTTTGAGGTAGTAGTTGAAGAAAAGAAGACATGTCCACTATTAGAGAAAGAACGATATTCTTATTTCGGTTTCATAGAAGCCCAAATTCAAGTACATTTGAATATTTGAACCATTCCAGAAAACTCCTTGATGTATTGATTCCTCCAACTCCCGTTGTCCTATTGTCACCTCATTCCCGGTAGACGAGATGACACCTTCTGATAAATGTTTATTACAGTCATAACCTCTTCTCCCTCCCCCTTCTCCCCTGTAGATCTAATCCTCCCTCTCACCACTACAGTCCTCGATAATCCATTTTTTCTAGAATAACCCGTCATCTCTCTCATCCACCAACAAGTCATTCAATGAGGCGTGTCCTTCTTTTTGACCATTTTCCTCCACTTATATCATCTCTAAGTCAGTTTTCTTTCGCTTTCTTTCGTTCTCTACCTTCTCGTACCCTTCATTTTCGAATTCGTCGAATTGGTCATTTTCTACAAATTCTCGCACATAAATTGATCTTTCTGCGCTTCATTTTCACAGAATTTTTGGTGAATCGTACTGTAATAATTTTAAATTATTCTGATTTCAGAATCATGAATTTCTTGACAATTTTATTGCTTGTCTTTGCTTTCGGAACAACATCAGCCCAGTTTTATGGAGGTACTCTATTTCTTATTACCTAAATGTCTTAAATTTTCATCGTACATTTCAGGAATGCCATACGGAGGATACGGAGGATATGGTGGATACCCTCCTCCAATGTACGGCGGATACGGAGGATATGGATACAGACCTTATGGATATGGAGGATACGGCGGACCGTATGGTGGATATGGAGGATATGGATACAGGCCGAATCCAGTTGGAGGAATGCTTCGAGGTGCATTGCTTGGTGCAGCGATGGGTGCAATGATTGGAAAGAAATAGAAGTTTCGTTTTGCTCAATTTGAACATTTGAAAATTTACTGAACGCATCTCATATTTTGTAAACAATAACTTCTGACGATTGAATATATTTTTCTGATGTTTATTGTTATACAAAACATAACAAAAAGATTAGAAAAATATTTGCTGTCCGCAGGGTCCGAACCTGCGCCCTCCTGAGAGGACTGCGACCTGAACGCAGCGCCTTAGACCACTCGGCCAGAACAGCGACAGAGGCGAGAGCCAGTAACGGTCAACACACTTTGTTCGATATTGTCATATTCAGTGAAAATATGGTAGCCGTTTTGAATAGGAGTGGAGTCAAATACAGCAAATATGTCTAGGAAGAGTATGCATCCCTTTTATAAAGTCACGAGAATCCAGAATGAAGACATTCCCAAATGAGCGTTCGAACACATTGTTATTCCTGAATGTGAATTGTTGACGTCTTGTTAGTACGGAACCAATCGAGAGTCAAATTAGCGTAAAACAACGATTAAAAAAAGATGGATGAGAAAAGATGAGGAAAAATAAACTTGTGTTTTTTCGTCCACCACTTGAACTTATGTCTTGAACATGTTGTTCATGAACATAATGTTGGTTAACGACCATTTCAGCACTAAATTTTGTACTTTCAAACAGGTTTCTTCGATACATTCGGGGAGCTTTCCACAAAAAATTCATTTTCAGTTTCTTTTTTTTAAGTTCTGAAAACTCATCTCTCCTCTCCCACCTTTCTTCGCCGCCTCAGAGAAAAGTGGGCGGAGTCGGCGCCCACACAAAACATAGCGGTCGGCGGAACCCGTGAGGTGTCGGCTGCTGCATTTGGTTAGGTTGCGGCGGCAGGCTGATTTCGTCGAGACCATACTATACAGAATCATTTCTGCAGTATGTATCTCGTAATTCCCATCAATTTGGTAGAGATGCCATCCGCGATGAAAGGGAGACGGGCAATCCGCGAGCGTGAAACAGCTCCTATGAGCTTGATGACCGCACGGAGCCGATTCATTTTGGAGCCGTAGTGGCTTGCTCTTCTGAGCGGATAAACATCTTACAGAACCAAGAAAAAAACCTTTGAAAAGAAAGAACTAAATAAAGTTCTAAACAATTGAGACTAGCAATCTGGTTCGATGTAAATTCATTGACTAAAAGTGTTCATAGACATTGACTTTGTCTCGGATTTCATAAGCGTCAGCCTCCAATTCCAGAATAACCAGCATGTAAGCATTGGTCCAAATGTGATTGTTCCCAACTATTCTTCAGCCCAAAGTTTCCTGATTTTGCTCCTGCTGTGATAATTTTTGCGTATTTTACGATTTTTCACTTTGTAGACCTTGATTCAATCAGTAGTTTCCAGACTTGTGATTTTCCGGGCCGGGCCGATGGAAAAATTTTGCCGGCCCGGCCCGGCCCGGTCGGCCCGGGTTTTAAAAAAATGTGTGATTGGTAGTAAAAAAAAATTCCCAACAACAGAAATTTTGCCCAAATCTTACTAAAACTAAGTTACAAGGGTTAAAAACATATAATTTTGCCTAAAAATCGCTCAAACTACAACAAAAAATGTCAATAACTGGAAGATTTTGAAAGAAAAAAACAATTTTTGAAAAAATCCGGGCCGACGGGCCGACCCGGGCCGGGCCAACCCGGGCCGGGCCGGAGAACTTTCCTGTTTCGGCCCGGCCCGGCCCGTGACAAGTCTGGTAGTTTCAACTTTGCTTGAGTGCACTTAAAATTATAAGGAATTGAAAAGTGGGACTTTCCAAATTTTTTTCCAAAAACCAATGAAGAACTATTTTAAACCTATTGCATCTTTTGGTGTTTGTAGAAAGATATGTTTTTAAATATATGACTAGCGACGCGTCGCGTCGCTGAACACGGCTGCGCCGCGTTTCTTGCTGCGTGTGTTAGCTCATCATAGAAATTATTCTAATTTCATTATTCCCTCAAAAATTTGGAAATGAATTTTTGCATTTTTGAAATTTTCAAAATACCAAATCAAGATAAAAGATCAAAATGTGAGATAAGAGATTGAAAATGATCAAAAAGTGCCAAAATCGACATATATTTTTATGGCTCTATTTTTTTGTTTTTCAAGATTTTCAGCTGAAATTTGAGCTCAAGACAATTGACGTTGCGCTTTTCATAATGCTCTAATATCGAAGAAAAATAAGTAAAACTGACTCCGTGAGGGTCCAAAAACCCTTATCAGCTCAGTACAAAAGTTTCATCTGAAAAAGAAGATTTTGCCGCAGCGATCATAAATTGGGTCATTGTAGTCCATATTCGACCCCTCTAAGTTCTCGATGGTCGGCCCACGTTTTCCTATTTGATGGTACAAAATTCAAAAAAATCGGTTGGGTAGGAATGGAGTTATAAATGCGCAAAGTTTGTGACAAAATAATCTACAATTTTGTCAAAAAGTTAGACTCCGCCCACAAATCGAAAAGCTCATACTTTCCGCTAGGGTTGCAAAATTGGCGAATCTTGGCGCCAATCGCCAATAAAATGTTGGCATTGGCGATCCACGCCCATATTTATCTTGGCATTGGTCGCCAATGCCAATATCGAAACGGGCAATCCACGCCTGTTTTTTGAAATTTTTAAAGGGGGAGTAAACTATTCCAAACGTTTGATTTTTTAGTATAGATCGACTCAGAATTTCGAGATAATGGGAGTCTCAGTTGAGAAAAAATTCTGAAAATTTGTCTAAAAAAGATACAAGCTGTCAAAGGTGCTAAAAAGGGGGTTTTCGGGTAGCTAATTTTTCAATTTTTGTACTGAAAAAAGATTCACGTAAAATTCATTTTTTCACGAGCTACCCGAAACCAATTTTGAATTGAAAATATGAGGAAATAGCTACCCGAAAACACCCTTTTTAGCACCTTTGACAGCGTATATCTTTTTTTAGAGAAATTTGCAGAATTTTTTCTCAACTGAGACTCCCATTATCTCGAAATTCTGAGTCGATCTATACTAAAAAATCAAAAACTTTTGGAATAGTTTACTCCCCCTTTAATGTTTTTTGAAAATTTTAATATTTTTATTACTAAAATTGTACTGTGAAAGTCGACAGAAAATTGGCGTCAAACGCCAACAAGAAATTCCAAATGGGCGATCATCGCCCATTTGAAAAACAAATTGGCGATCAATGCAAAACGCGTGAAAAAATATGGGCAAGGGGAGAATCTTGGGGGGCCAACAACAACCCTACTTTCCGCATTTAATAGAATAGGCAGAAAAAATCGAAATAAATTGGATGGATTTATAACTATGACGAATCAGGTTTCCTGGGCAATGTTGATAATAGTTTCTTTTTTTAAACAGTTCTGAAACATCATCTCACCTCCCCCACCTTCCGACCTCGAGAGGTTTGCGGCAGAGAAATGTGGGCGGAGTCGGCGCACACACAAAACATAGCGGTCGGCGGAACCCGTGAGGTGTCGGCTGCTGCGTTTGATCAGGTTGCGGCGGCGGCCTGCTGTCGTCGAGACCATACTATACAGAATCATTTCTGCAGTATGTATCTCGTAATTCCCATAAATTTGGTAGAGATGCCATCCGCGATGAAAGGGAGACGGGCAATCCGCGAGCGTGAAACAGCTCTTATAAGCTTGATGACCGCACGGAGCCGATTCATTTTGGAGCCGTAGTGGCTTGCTCTTCTGAGCGGACAATATTCAAAACACAATCAACTTCCAGATTCGAACATCAGACTCAATTGGTTCCACCGGCTTCAATCATTCGATCGGCATGCAGAATTCAGCTTTTCGGACGCGTTTAACGTTCTTTCTAGTTTTCCTAGCTTGTAAGAGTTTTGAGACAACCGTGTTTCATTTGAATATTGTTGATGTTTCTAGAGCATCCTATTCCTCGAATGTTCAGGACAGTTCATGCTGAAAGTCCATCTCCATTGTTTCCAAGATCCCTCGTCTCCTATTCAGGTAGTTTTCTCAGAATTACTCACCAACCTTTGTGCTCAAGACTTGTAATTTGAAGACCTCCGAACCTGTTGACTTCGAAAAAACCTTGTTTTCATATTCTCTTCTTATTCGTCTTCCTGCTCGTCTTCTTCCTTCTTCTTGGCACCCAAAGACGACATCTTCTCGTTTCGTTTTCAACATGTTTTTGTGTCTGAACACGGATACATAGACTCATACATCGAACATGAGTGTGAATGTGAAAATAAAAAGTATAACATGAGAAAAAGTGGATGAAAGGTGTTCGTAATGTCCCAGAACCATTCAAGATTCCAAATGGAACTCTTTTCCTTCCGATATTTTTCTTTGAAGAGCCCCTCAAAATAATCCACTTGTTCTTTCTGTCTCTATTCATGTTCTCCCTCATCTCTCCAATCTTTTCACTTATAACAATTCTCTAGTTCCAAAAAAGTTGATAGAGGTTTCATTTTGGCTTTGAACCTCCTGGCGTCATTCTCTCTCTCACATTTCATTTTTTGACCTTCTTTGAGTTTATTTTCAAATTTTGCTTCATCTTTTTTAGTTTTGGCCCTTTCATAAGAACACTATGATTCTCCGACTCTTTTTCACCTACTTTCCCTCTCTTCTTCAACTTTTTTCATGCAGATTGATAACGAATTCACATCCGCAGACTGATTTCGCAGTTAGTCAGAATCTAAAAGTGCATCATCCACACTTTTTCGTGAAAACAGATTTCACGACGAAGGATTTTGAAAATTCGCGTTTTTTCTAGTTCGAAAATCGTTCTTGGCCAGTTTTTTATTTCTGAGAATATTTGTATTCCGCATTAAAGTGGTTAATTGAAAATTTCAAGCTGCCGTTCCGTCTGAAAACATCCGGATGACTGATAGTGAAATCATCTGGAAATGCAAAAATTTGGTTCCTTATTCTGAAATTTCAAGAATTGGATTCTGAGAAATGGATCATTTCTCTTAAAGATCGGATTATCGGAGGTGTCGATATTTGTTTTTTGACTCTTTCCCAAAACAATATCACAATTTTGTAATACCTATTCGATATTTTTTTGCTCAAAGAATTTCTTTTGCTCCGAACTCTGACCATTTTGCCATTTCCTGTACTATGATGGACTACTCGATGACTCCATTTATGTGTTCTTTCTCTTCTTCTTCTCGAATGATGGGATTGTTCCGTCACCATTCAACATTCAACAACCCTATTCACTCCTTCCGAATATCATACCAATTTTCTACCTTCTCATTCGTTCTTCTTCTTCTTTTTCTCCAGAATACCTTTTCCTTCATCTTCTTCTTCTTCTTCTGCTCCTGACATCTAATAAAACCAGAAAAAGAGAAAAAAAACGAGGTTCTAGGTGTATGTGTGTGGGCTCTTCCCCAATATTATGTGAGTATATACATATGTATGCACATATCAATATGAAAACGGATAAAATTCTCTTATTCTCCCACTTTTTCGTTGTTCTCTTCACATCTTTCTACCCCTCCATTTGCTCACTTCACAAACCGAAAAAAAGAAAGTTCTGTGATCCGATTCCCCATTTCCGAAATGTTTCTTCTTGCTTCACCGCTTCTGAACTTTCCACGTCCTTCTTTTTGCGCATTTCGGAAGTTGGGCGAAGTGAAGCCAAATTTATGTGTGGAAGCTATTTTGAGCTTTTCGAAAACCGGTACAAACTCATGAAACACACAAAGAATACCATTCCAATAGTGCATCATCGACCCATTATTTTTTCAACAAAGTATTCATGAAGTAAGAAAAAAGAAGACGTCGGGAGTCCGTCTTCTACGTAGAAGGCATCAGAAGCAATTACGATCAGATGAGCAGCAGCTCTCCACTGAGCAAATCACTCGGTGTTGCGCTTTTCCGCTCTGTGATGGACCAAGGTTTTTGTGAAGAGAGATAGAGAGAGAAGTGAGAATTCTGAAGATAGATGTAGACATTCTTACTTGACCTTCTGACTTCTAGAATATTTTCGGCGAGATTAGACTTTCTATTTTCCGCTCGAACATTCTTTCTGCACTATGCAGATGCATGTTAGCCGTGTATTACTGTGTAAGCTATTCCTCGGATCTCGATAAGAGATTTATTATCAGGCTACCAATTTTTGAATATCTTCCCTGAATATCACCCGTCCAAGAGCACTTTCTCGTAATCAACTGACATCTCTGTTGATCCAGATGATTATCCCTTCTCACGCACTTTCGATCATTCCACTTTTTTTCCTTATTTTCTCTTTCCAATGCAGATTCTTGATCCTTATTCCTTTAGACCTCCACGTCATGTCGTTTCCGTTTTCAAGCATTTTGAAACTTTTCGAATCCCTTCTCTCCCAGCTCTTCTCACCTTTTCTCCGAGATCTAGGTGCATTTTCCCAAGAAAGCCCAATGCTCAAAACATAGAATTATCAAAATATGTGAATGAGTCGGACATAATTTGAGTCCTAACCTCTTTCTCAAAATCTCTATTTCAACATCGATTTCACCAGCTGAATCTTATTTTGATTTGTACCAACAACGATGATGCATTATTCATTGACCCATCCCCGTGTGCTATTTTTGAAAAGTCTTTTTCCAGAACCTCATTAGAGAATGAAAAGACAAAAAGCAGTTAAGAATAATAGTAATAATAGGCATTGATGACCAACACCACTAAACGAAACGAGAAGTGAATGAGCTCATTTCGTTGTGACGAGTGAGAAATACGTACTTGTTCTTCCTTTCTCTATTTCGTGGTTCCACTTTTTGATCTTCGACTTCTTTCGGTCGATTGAAACTAGTTTTGCAAACAAATTAATGACATCCAGACACGACGACCTGTCAAGCTCAAAGAGCATCCGAAAGTCCTTCCCTTGGTAACAGCTTCCTTCAGAATAGAAGCGACCTGCTTGTGACTTGTACAAAATCACCAAAAGTGTGCTGAGCCTTTGAGCCGTCAACTTTTTTGTACATGAACCCTCTTTCACTTTTGGCGGCCTCTTATTCATTTTTTTGTTCTTCTTTAAAGAGGAAAGGGTGCCAAGTCATTCGTCATCCCTGACGCGTCCCTTCTTTGGGCCGTCCTTTCCTTTTGGGACATTTTCGTTCCGTTTTTGTTTCACCGTCAATGAATTCCGTTCGCCACCCGGAGGGAGTATGAAAAACTGCCAAATGTTCCAGGCGGTCCTGTTGTACTTTGACGTTTTCTCACAAACTTTTGCTCTTCAAAGTTTACGACGCCTTCTGTTTGAAATTCAGCACAGTCGAGTTATGCTAGCTCTTCGAAGATCATATCTTTACTAATAACAATCAGTGATTTCTGTATGTCTGTCTGTATGTTGCAGGCTGTAACTCAGCCCAAACTGGACTGATTTGGATGAAAGTTTCACAGAACGATCAGAAATTTTTATTAGTTGATGCCCATATATTTAGATTTTCGATTGCTCAAAAATGGAACAAGTTACGGCTCTTTTCCTGAATTTTCAGTACTAATTTCGGTATCGAAAATTTGTCGCTAACCCTTTCGTATACTCAAAGTTAACCGATTATCTTGAAATTTTCACAGTTTGTTCCTTATTATCTGAGGATGATGCCCGTCTATTTTGTTTTTCGAGTCGTCAAGAAATGAGGTCACAAGAGCGCGAAAACCTACATTTTTGGGCCATTCTTTTTTTATTATGGAAGGAGAGAGAGAGTGACGAGTTCACGGAATTACTCAAATTTTTTTCCAAAAATTTTTAAATTTCTCATTTTCAAAATTTTCACGTCTGTAAAAATTTAGCATTTTGTGACTACAGCTTTTGACCCAATTTTAATTTAAAAGGGCCGCAGGCCTCGGAGGCTCCCCACTTTTCGAGAAAGAAATGGCCACGAGCTCTGAGAAAGGGAGCCGAAGGCTCCCCACTTTATTGAAAAAAGGGCCGCAGGCCCTGAGGAACGGAGCCGAAGGCTCCGCACTTTTACAAAAAAAGTGCCGCGGGCCCCGAGAAAGAGAGCTCCCACTTTTTGAAAAAAAGGCCGTAGGCCCTCAGGAACTGAGCCGAAGGCTCCACACTTTTTAAATTAAATGGGCCGCAGGCCCTGAGGGCTCAAAAAGGGGCTCAAAAACAAAGAAGCGAGCGAAGGCCAGGTGGTGAAGCCCCCGAAGGGGGCGGAATCCACCTGGTTTGTGATTATTCAAAGTTTTCTAATTCCTAAAAGTCTACTACTTGGGAACAGCTTCTGATTTTATAAATCTTGATGTCTGATTCTTCCAAAAAAAAAAACATTAGAGACCTCCAACCCAATGATTTTGTACTTTTAGCCTCTCTTCCTGTTTCTTCCTGATTGTCCCAAATCTAGACATGTTCCTCCTTTTATCTTCATAAAAAAGAAGTCAAGAATATTGTCAACGTACGTCTGTCCTCTCGCCGCCGGGTAATTGAGTTCTTCCTGTCACCACTGGCAAGAACACTCGATCAGAAATCCAGATGAATGATTCACAATCAACGTCATGTTTTCTTTCCGGTCACATCTATCCCATTTCAAGCCAATTCTCGGTTTTGGTAGATTCGAATCGGAAATGGTCCATGTGCAAAAATATCTGAATGCATATCCTGATTTAAACCAAAACTTGTTATCGACAATCCCACTACCAATACTCATTCGAATTTCTTTTTTTTCTTCCTTGCTCCTAATTGCTATTTTGTCACCTATTATCATGATGACGTGATGGGTTGTCATCAGAAGAAGAAGAAGAAAACTTCTTCCTCTTTTTTTCTCACGTCCTCGTTTCAAACCTATTAAAAAGGAAGCAGCAGAAGGGGTGTGAGTGAAGAGTCAATATCTTTTGGTGAAACGACTGAAACTTTTCAACTTTAATTAAACACCTGCACATGTCCTCTTTTTCTTTTCCACAACTTCAAGTTCTCTTTTTGAGGATGACTCAAAAAAAAGAAGACGTCGAAGTTTGACCTGTTTTCCCAGACAGAATTTTTACTTCTCGTTGTCAGATCTCAAACTACGCAGAAAATTAATATGTTCCGCATTTGTCAGTGTTTCTAATTTCTAGTTCAGTGGATTTTTGTGTTTTCTCGAGTATGGGTAAGGATGCGGATTCAGAAGCATATATGCTTCCTGCAAGAACTTTGGATTCTCAATTTTTGTTTCGTAAAAAGAATTCTCAGTTTATGACAGTCGCAATATCTGAATCAGAGAACTATGGGTCAACTCGTTCACCTGAATTGAAGACCCCGTAATTCTGCGTGACCAAGAAATCAAAAACATTTTCAACTTTTCAAAATCTAAAAACGACCGGACGAAGGCGATTTGTGCCGCCCGGTTTGTTCGCATTTCCTCTGCCGTTTCGATACAAGTTTGCTCTTCTCTCTTCCACCCTTTTCCGCTCCTCCCTCTTTTTCCAACTCACTGATGTTCTTCTTCTTCTTCTTCTTCTCACTTTTCCCTACTTCTTCTTACTCTTTCATTTCTTTTTTCTCAGGAGGATCTCTAGGCTACGAATTCTCATTTATTAATTATTTATGATAACTTTTGATTTGGTTCGTTTATCGATGAATGAGCAAATAAGAGCGCCACTGGCTCTTTGCAACTCTTTTTCTCATGAAATTCGAGATTCACTTTTTCTTATTTTGGTGCAAAGTCTAGCTCATCCTTCTGAACTTTGTCTCTGTCTGTGTGTCCACTTTCTAAATCCGGTCCGCGGGAATAAAAAATAACTCCCACTCAATATCACATTTTCCAGATGCGAAACATCAGAAATACACCAAGTAGATTCTTCATCTTCCTTATCCTTTTATTCCAAATCATCAAATGTGCGGTTATCATTGATAGTGATTACAATGTCAGTTCGGATGATGATCCTGTAACAGAAGCTTCACCTCGAAAACGGAATTGTACTCGACAGCCAGCCATCATAGACAAGTTGCTAAACGGAACCGGATACAACAAGTTCCGGATACCAAGTGGGTTAAAAATAGACCAGAAAGAGCGTTTTTTGTCCTTCAAAGATTCTTGTGCATAATATAGTAAACGAAGGTTTTTTGGCAGACGACGATGGAGTCCCGGTGCAAGTCGAATTTTGGGTCCAAGCCATCACTTCCATCAACGAAATTACCAATGATTTTGAAGTGAGTTTTATCCCGAATCTGGAAAAAATCTTTCCCGTAAAATTCGTAACTTTAATCATCTCAGATGGATATATACATCAACGAAATGTGGTTGGATCCGGCACTCAAATTTGAGCATCTTAATCCTTGTAAACAAAACTTGTCAGTGAGCCATCAAGTGAGTAGTAGTCGAAATTAATTTTCGTAATGGAACCGAACTTTTTTTTCAGGTTTTGGAACGACTTTGGACACCAAATAGTTGTTTTATCAATAGCAAGTTTGCAGAAATTCACGATTCACCTTTCAAGTGAGAGATTGAACTCTGGGGGAATCATGAAAACATGTACTCAATTTTCAGAAACGTCTTCCTTATGATCTACCCAAATGGAACAGTATGGGTCAACTACGTAAGAATCTTCCGTTCATCTTCCCCTCCTATTTCTAGTATTTTTTCAGCGTGTCAATGTCAAAGGGCCATGTGATCTATCACTCGAGCTGTTCCCTCTTGACATCCAGGAATGTCATCTCATTTACGAAAGTTTCAACTACAACAACCAAGAAGTTCGAATGAGATGGAACGAGAAGAGTCCGGAGCCTGTCTCTGTGACAAATAAAATTAGACTCCCGGATTTCGAATTGATCAAGATTGAGCCCACGCGAGTCTCTGCACCTTATCCAGCTGGAATGTGGGATGAGTTACATGTGAAATTAGTTTTCGAGAGAAGATACATTTGGTATTTCATGCAAGCATATCTGCCAACTTATCTTACGATTTTCATCAGGTAGGAATATTCGAAGTAATTGTAGACGAAAATAATTCAACTTACAGTTGGATTTCGTTCTCACTTGGAACAAAAGCAATGCCAGCTAGGACCATGCTCGGAGTCAATGCCCTTCTTGCAATGATATTCCAATTCGGAAATATTATGCGAAACCTGCCACGTGTCTCTTATGTGAAAGCAATTGATGTCTGGATGTTGGTTTCAATGACATTTATCTTCTTATCATTATTAGAATTGGCTATCGTTGGATACAAAACAAAAAACGAGGAAGGTGCAAAGAAG
Source organism: Caenorhabditis zanzibari (assembly GCA_963966625.1). Classification (NCBI taxonomy): domain Eukaryota; kingdom Metazoa; phylum Nematoda; class Chromadorea; order Rhabditida; family Rhabditidae; genus Caenorhabditis; species Caenorhabditis zanzibari. The sequence goes on along the minus strand of OZ016472.1, from coordinate 10,582,598 downwards.
AAGTGTCCTCACAAAAAGCTGATCGATAACTTCGAAGCGTCTCCAGCCGGATTATGTCGATACGAAAAGAGGTTTATGCTGCCCGTTGAACGACGCTCTGCCAGATGGGGAGGTATCATGAGGTTTCAAATATTTCAAGATTTCTGGAATTGGAGTCCTGAAAAGATTGATCGTGTGTCGGCAATATTGTTCCCAGCGTGCTTTGCTATTTTTAATGTGAGTTTAATTCTGAATAAAATTATTAACATTTCTGCATTTTCAGATAGTCTACTGGTCATACTACTACAATAAAAAATTGGAGAAGGCAGCAGCGATGAAATTAAACGAAGATCGTTTATAGGAATCTCCAAAATACCCTTTAAAAGGGAATCGTAGGCATCGAAACTGTACTCAAGTTCTTACTCATTTACTTATTTCTGGTCTCTTCTTCTATAATATTTCTTTGAAACCAAGAGTCCTTCACAAATGTTCAACATTTCGGGTTAATAATGCCATCCGTCCGAACCGAATCGTCCCCCGTTGTTTGTAAATTGTGATAAATGATTATGCATTATTATTATTCGCTATCTTTACAAAGCATTTATTTCATATTTTTTATAGCACAAAAAAGAGAAGAAAGAGAAAGTTGGGAGTGGTAGTCACAAAGAACAATGGGAAATAGTAGTTTGCAAAGGAAAATATGAGATACGTGGAAACAAGGATGGGAGCGAAGGAATGAGGAGTACAAAATGGCGAGGATACCCAACTGCCAAAATGTACAAAAATGCGAACAAAAAATGAGCATAGCAGGGAAAAAGGCAGTAAGTTTAGGCACTGGTCTCACGATATTGGGTTATACTGGTTGTTCGATATGGAACCTGTGGTGACGGTCGATATCCGGTTGGGGATGCAAATTTGTCGTGGAGAAGAGGCTCTTCTCTTCTGTATGGAAGTTCATTTCTGAAAAATTAATATATTTATTGAAGGAGTTGCTATTGGAAATCTAAATGTGAGGAATGTTACCAATGACTTAGCTTTTTTTAAAGGAATCATGGACCATGTTCAAAAGTTTGGGGATTCTAAACTGACCAATATTCAGTCACTGATTCTTATCAAAAACTATCTATTGATAACATTCAACCAATCACAACCAAACACAAATGTAAAATAAAACTACCAACTAATTAGATGAGGGTTGAATGCTCTCAAAACAAAGGGATAGGAAAGAAAATGTGTTGAAATGAAGAAGAATCAATTGATCCATGTTGATCTGCTGTTGCCTTGATGATAATGTTTCTGCTGTCCACGAACCTCGTATTCTCTGAAATAATTGGGGATGCACCACGAACACAGGAAGCACGAACTACGAATTGAAGAAGCATCAGCAGACACATCCAGTTAGACAACCCAATAGAAAAAAAGGAAAAAGTTTTGAGAGCACTTTTACCATGCAACTAAATAGCTGATTAGAGTTAATCACATTTGGGATTTGGGATAGAACTCAGGAAAAAATAGAAGAAAAATGATTACACGTTGAGAGTAACTGGTTGCGTCTGCTGTTGCCATGTGAATAGATTCTCCTTGCTACAAAAATTAAAGTTCTTTTCAGAGGGAAAATTAAATGCAGGGGGATAGAAAAAACAGAAAGTAAAAAGAAGAACAGAGGACATGCATATCAGATGAACAAAATTTGCTCTCTATGCACATTTTGAACATCTTCTACGCTAAAACACACAGAAGACGTACCTTCCATCATCTTGATCTCCAGCGACGAATTTGTAGGTGGTGAGAAGAGTGCACACGAATGCTCCAATCCAGCAGAGAGTTCCCATTAAGTGAAGATAGAAAGCATAACCAATTCTTTGCTCATAAGTTCCAACCATTCCTTGTACGAATCGATTGTCTACTCGATTGGCAGCAAGGAAGAAGACTCCGTCAGCTAACAGAGAGCAGAGCACTGAGAGAAGAACACTTTTGTGCTGATACTTTTGGAAAACTTGACTTACTAGCAATGAAGAGAGAAATGGAGAATGCGAATGCGGTTGATGGAACACATGGAGCACAGACTCCGGAGCAGATGGAGATGAATGCGAGGAATTCGGAAGTGATGATGAAGAAGAGAATCGCTTTGTGCCAAGCCCAGAATCTGTGATGTTCAGATTCTCCGGCTGCTCCGTCTTCGTCAATGTTGTTCAAAGTGTTTTGGATAACGAGTTCAGCCGAGTTGTCAAACTGAAAAACGGTTGGTCCCTTTGGAAAAGTTATATTTGAAACGAAGTTTTTTTTGAAGTTAAATCCCTACATTTCAAAGCTAATGGCGACAATCCCAAAAAAGTGGTTTCAAACTGGAGATTGGAGACCAAGAAAAAAGTACACATTTTACGATGACCCCATTTGGCTTTGGCTTCCCACAGTTAATCTTCTTACCTTGTACATACAATGAAGTGGAGTCTCATCATAAAAGTCTCCAACCGAAACAACGTGCTTTTCGGCACGAATACAATCCCACCACAAACCGTGCTGATGCTCTGCACGGAATTCACGAATATCGACAACTTGCCATGCTGGAGAGAAACAACCGGCTGATGTAAGACAGATTCCAACGAGAATTAAGACAATTGATAGTGCCAGGAGCAACTTTTGAGTTGCTGTACTACCCATGATCTGGAAATAAAACGATGAATAATCACGGAAGTTTGGGAAAGGAAATGTTTGGATAGAGACACAATGCAAAAAAAGCAATGAACATTTGAATAGAGTACTTTTTTCAAAGAGAGATGAATCATATTGAAATTTAGAGAAAAAAGGTTTGCCAATTGCTAATATTGCGCTAATATGAGATATGTAGATAATCATCAAAATTGTGTTGTCAGCTGTTATGAAAATTATATTTGGCAGAAAAAAAGAGACAATAAGAAAACGAGAAATCGTAGAGATTCTAAAAAACAGGAGATCAGCGGAAATTAGTTGAAGATTAATTAATTATAATAATTTTTGGTTCTTTTTTTGGTTAAAAATTTAAAATTTGGAACAATACAAGCATTTTTCGTTAGCTGCAGCTGTCACACCTGGGACACCAGCTGCAGACGGACAGTTTTATTCGAATTACAACATTTCTCATTTGCTATCCAGAGAGAATCCAGAAAACTCTATGAAACAAACTATAAAATTATTTTCAAAAATGAAGATCGTTCAGAAAATATCCTATTTTTTTGAACCCAGTGCGGTTCACTGAACGGCATTTTCATTCAAAATTTTCAAATTTGAGGGTCACTATTCGTGTTCAAGGCATCAATTACACCAAGGCAATTAGGTGCAGACAGACGGAACAAAATGTCAGTTTTGTAAGTTCAATGAAGAAATAAACAATAATAAGAAAAAAGAATCAATAAAGTAAGTCACGTGTATTATGCAACAACAGACTAAAATAAAGTGAAAAACTGGTTCTTGAAGCGGAAATCGGAAACAGGTAAAAGTGGGAGAAAAGGGAGGGGTTTCTCTTCTCGAGAATAGACTATTTAACGCATTCATGAACATAAACAAGAAACCGAATCAAATGAACGAATTGATAGAAGCAAAAGAAGATGTTGTTCGTTTCTTTCAACTTAATCGGATGCATTTCCCCAGTCTCCCAGTTTTCAAATAACCGAACGATTAACTTTTATGGTGGTCACAGATCTCTCGGTATGTAGATAGAGAAAAAGGGATGAATACATTCATAGACAGATGGAAAAAGAAGAGGTGAGGCAATAGTAGAAATAGGAGGGGAGGAGGAGGAGATTGAAATGGTAGAACCCGCTAGGTTTTACCTTGAAATTTGTCTTCTTCTTCTGTTGACAGTTAGGTGAGATACTGTGAAGGAATAGAAGAAGGATGAGAAAAAGACAGGTGAATTGCAGCTTGAGAAAAGGGAGCGAAGCGTGAGAGATGGGATAAGATGACGTTTTGAATTTGACAGGCGGGCTACCACACCTTTATTGTTATTTGTTTTTACTGGTATTCTGGTATTCAGATGAGAAAATCTACCGGAGCTCGAAAAGAGGTTCAATGAAAGCTCAACAAAAAAGAGCACAAGATTTCTAGAAAAAAAAGTAGATAATAGCTTTGAAGCACGTGAGAAGGAAATGCAGATACCCGCATGTATTCGTATTCAGAACTAAAAGAGGAAAAGGTATTACGAAGCGGCGGGCGCACTCTGAGCTCTCATGCTCAATGGACTCTTTATGCAACACAAGCAGATGAGAGAGTGTGTTGAATTGAGAGGGTATGGGCTCATTGTGCACGTTGTTATGGAGACAGAGGGGAGACACAACCACACGTATTTCGAAATTTCCTTCCGAACACCGCCCTTCTTCTTCATTTGTTGTTGTTAGTAAACCTCCCTTTTCTTCTGAGTGGCATAAATGAGTCATTGACTTATGAACGATGAATTCAGAGGCGAAAAGGACGGAACATGGTGGTGGTAGTGGTGGTCGCGCATTGTCCAGGAGGAAGTGAAAGTGGAAAAGGAGAAGAAGAAGAAGGCATTGTAGAAGACGTACGCAAAGACAGTGACATCAGCGGCGGTGTCTCTCTTCTTCTGCGAATTTGAATAATATCTCCTTCATTTTGGAAGAAGGCGATGCTGCTGCTGCTTCCATTCCGAAATAGGTCAGCGAACTGACCTTCAACTGTTGGAAGAAGAGTTGAAATTGTTACTAAATACTTTTCGATGAGGAACGGTGGCTAACCGAATTAATATTAAAGGGATTATTTTATGCAGGGTTAGAGAACTAAAAAAATTGTAATTTCAAGTTGCTAGATCACTATTGGATACAGAGTTTCCAGTTAGAGTCCGCCGAATTGTGTTGTGGGAAAGGTGTGCAATTGGTAATTGCAATATTAGATGAAGCACTTTCTCACTCAACCGACACACCTTCCGATTCCAATTAATCTCACTATTCCCTCAGGCTCATTGAGTTCTCCACCTTCTTTTCATTTTCCTCGCTTTAAATTCAATTTTAAAACAAAACTGTGACCAACGAGAAATCTCAACATCAGAGTTTTTTATGGGCCATCTTTACAAAGTGAGACAAAACGACGCAAGCGGAGTGGCCTCAAAAAGTTTGATAGTAATCTTCCGAAATCTAAATCTGTCGTCGGATGGAGGACTGTTTCGGAATGAGGATCGGATGGAAGATGAATTTTGGTAAAGAAGAAGAGTCATTGATCAACCTGGTGAATCATTGTAAAGGCTGGGATTTTGTAAAATTAATTGAGGTTAGGGAGAAAATGGAATGAGTCTGAGGGTGGAGCACCGGTGGGAAGCGGTTGCGAAATCTATTGAGAAATATGTCTTTCAGAATTAGAGGGAAAGGAACAAGCTTCTAAACGACTGAAGGGAAATTTCTCCATGCAAAAGTTCAAAGTGAAATCTCGGTCATTCTCAACACAAACTCGAGCTAATAAAACTAAATTTTCACACATTGTGTCGATTCGTGCGCATACTGGCGAACACACACTTCAAATGTTCACACTCTGACGTTTACAAGTGGACAGAAGAAGAATAGAAAATAGAAGAGTATCGGTTTTACCAAACAGTTTTCCGACAGGAGGTGGCTTGCCATCAGGAGACCTTGAAATTGAGAAAGGTGAGATGGCAAATCAAAAAAAAATTGAAAGGTCGCCTCTCCCTGTGTTTGTGGGCGATCATCTGAATCCGACGCACTAGTGGTGGGGTATCCGGAAACATGGACACGTTCCGAAGATTCACATGACGTCTTCTTGTTTCATCAACCTTTCTATTTCTTCTTCTTCTAAATGTTGTATCGTAATGATAGGTGTGGAACCATGCGGAGTAAAACGGAGGCAAGAATATGAACGTCTTTCACCGTCGGGAGCGATAAAAATGTTGAAGACATTGAGACAGAGAGGGACAAGATTGTATTGTGATAAACATTCCGAAAGGGTATTATAGGTATGTCGTCGGGATTCAAGAGATTGAAATCTTTGGAATTGAAGACGATTTAGTCGGAACAAAAACTCAAGAGACTCGCCCTGTGCGGTCATTCAAGAAAGATACCGACCGTAAAAATGAACACAAAGGGGAAGAGCGATTTCAATTTTCGGATTAACTCACGGAGATGCTTAAAGTATTGTGATAATTACGTTTCCAGAAACTTTCATGTGTGTGTGTTCTGATTCTTTCAATTGCAGTACTTTGTTGGTGCATCAAGAAGAGAAGAGTGCTCCGATCTTTACGATCGAAACTCTTTAGTTCCTGAATAGTTACCAGAAAGTGTGTAGTATCAAAACTCTCATACCCAACTTAATCGTAGAAAAAATCTTCACAAAGCATCGAGAAGAAACATCGAACAATTGGAAAAACTGAAAAACTGAAGAAGGTCAGGAAAAATGGATAAGTGTGAGAAATAAAGAATGGAAAAATAAAGTACCGACGCTATGTGCTGAAAATACCGAGGTAGCAATCGTTTCCAAATTCAAGTATCAGTAACTGGATTTTTCTGTAAAATAGCTTGACATTATGTATGTGAACACAGCTCTTCTAATTTCCTTCTGTTCCAGATTGCATAGGAACAACTGTTAATATTCCCATTTTTAAAATTTCAAATACATTCTCGAAAAATTGAAATCAAATGATTATTGTGAATCGAGCACTAAATATACTAAATCTTACAATTTTCAAAAAATATTCAAGTTTAAAAATATTCTGTATTAATTGGAATAGTGAGAATTTTAACTACATGTAAATACCAAGAAGACATTCTATCTTTACAGCTCCCATTGGATTCATATTTTTCTCTCCCTTGGTTTTCAATTCATCGGAAATAATACTAGACAAAGAAACCAAAAACTGAATAACTTCTCTTTAGAAACCTCAATAATCATCTAACATCTGAAAATTGTATTTCCTGGATCAGTCTCGAGTACATTCCGCGATTTTTTCAATGATCCAGGGAAAACGTGTACCAGGTGTATTTTTCTTCAAAGAATCTTATCTTTTTCACCTGTATTTTCACACAAAATGTGATTCTGTTCAAAAGCTCTTCCTTTTTCTCTTCATTCTTCCTGCTCAAATATCATTTTTTCACACGGTACCCCATTTCATCTCCATACCTCTCTATATAGATATTCAAATTCAAAATTCAACACAAAAGAGGTTTCATTGTGATGCTAATTCAATGCGAAAAACGATACTCATCGACGCCTTTCATACTTTTTGAGCAAAAAGAGAAATGCTTGAAATTTCAACAGTTTGATGGCTTTTTTCGGAAATTTTTATTACCCTCAGACTGAACTAGTCGTCATATTTCCACCACCGTTTTTACTCTCAGAAGAGCGATAATAAGAAAATCAGTATTATTTACGACCCAGCTGTAAATAGATAAGAAACACTGTGTGAACCCGTTGTGGCCGTATTGCTTTTTGAGGGAAAAAAGGAGAAGAATAACTTTTTTGTATCCCTATCTTACCGTATCCTTCTGACAGCCATAAATCCATTAATTTCATTTTCACCTTCCCGAATTGTTATCTTTTGATCCAGGTTTATGGTTATTAATTGCTGAATCAAAAATGATACGATAAAGGAATATAAATAGGTCATGCTACTGACTTTATGTCCTCTTTTTATTTTTGAAAAAAAAGGTTTTATGAAAATTTTATGTTCTTGTTTTCTGTTTGATTTGGAATTCTCAAATCGATTTTCGAGAAATATTTATTGGCGTTTTATTGGATTTTTCACTTCTGTTACTACTGAAAACGAGTGTCGAAATGGTCAGAAAAGTTTTATCAGTTTGAAAACTTTTTTTGAGATTTCGTAATTCTGCTACATTTCGAAAATCGGAAACTGTATTTGAGCACTGAAATAGAACTGGAAACGCTTTTGAGCAAGCGCGACAATTTGAAACCGTTCTGAACACATAGTTATGAGTTTCTACTAGGATCCTTTCGAAATTCAGTACTATGCCAATATTCAATAACTTTAAAATTGTTGAAATCTTTCAGGAGCAATACCTCACAACCCTCATTTGAAGTGCTCTTTTCCTTTCCGCTGATTAGTAGCATCTCCTTCCCAGCATACCGTACCAAATCAACGGCATTTGTTTGCAAATCTTTATTTTCGCTCATTGCTTCTCTACACCAAATAATCGGATTAACAGGTGTCTGATTACAGTCTCTTCTTTTCCCAATTCCAATAGAATGACCGTATATGAAGTCTCTCTCTCAAGATGATCGAAGGCACCACTCGAAAAGTCACTAATACCCACTACTCAAGTACCACTTGTCCTACACCTTGATACAAAAGTTCCTAGAACTTCTCAACGTTCATTCAGGTACTTTCTTTCTTGCTGAATATCACAAGGATATTGTTGTTTGTGGTGACCTCAAAACATTCTTTATTGGTCATCCTGCCAACTTGAAAATTTACCATCAGATCTCTTTTAATTTTTTCCAGGATTCTGTTCTTGTTCCCTCTCTATACTCGATTAAAAGCAGGTGGTCCGAAACTCCAAAGTACTGATTATTGAATCGGTATAATCGGGTTGAATGATGATCCAAGACACCTTAATGGGCTGGTGGACCCAGTGTCGAGATAGATACAAGGATAGGGTGTTAGACACAGTTTATTAGGATTAAATGACAGGAGTTTCTCATTCGGCTCTTCTTGGCGGAGACGTTGAGTTGACGGGCCACGACAGATCTGTGGACTTCATCGGCATTGCTTGGACGAGCAGGAAGGCAGTTGATTGTCAGAGGCGGAGAGAGGATTGTCGGTTTGGAGGCACAGTCATCCGTAGTAGAGATCCGATCGCATCCGGGCGGCGTCGGGGATGGTACTCCTTGGCAGATCCGTAGACATCTCCTTTGGTTCGCTTGCTGGAACTCCTTGGTTGAATCGGCGTGTCCTTCCTTGGCATCCGTAGCGCTCAGATTAGGAAAGTCCCAGAGACTCCGAGGGACTACTCCTTGGGAAATCCATCTTTCTGGCGATTCTCCCTTCTTTTATAGCGACTGACGATGACGTGGAGGTGAACCAGAGGTCAAGGTTGATGTCAGTGCGATCAAGATAAGAAAGGGTCACGGAGAATCCGTTACAGAAAGAAATAACTGTTTATGACTTTGCGTCATTCTAGAAGTGTTTCTAGATTGCTTGAGTGGAAGTCGTGGAGCAGAAACTCTGCTGCCGCGACATCCAGAACTCGTACCTTTGCCACCTGCTACTGCTCATCATTTGCTCTTCTCACTCTATTTTCCCGTCCTTATGTTCTCATTTTCCACGAAACTTATGGCGACTCCCCGTCGTGTTTTACGTATTCTATGGATCTCGAATTTCGCTTTCTGTTTCCTTCTTTTGTTTATGCTCCATTCCTCCATGTAGTATATCAAAACTGGGACCTTCCGTTTGATAGTTTTCTATTTATGGAAGAAGCCCATGGGGACTATTCAGGTAATCTAATAACAACCAGTTATTATTCCCAAGATTTTCCTAAAATAAGCTCTCTCCAACAGCCGGCCCTTTTACTTGAATTTGAATTTTCAGTTCCCTCAAAAAAAAGTAGTATTTCTTTTTCATTTTCCACCAACTTGATTTCTTCAAGTTGTCCATGCATATAAATCCAGTGAGCACGCGCTGTCGCCGCCCGTCGAAAAGCCTGATTGACTGTCATAAATTATACGGAAAGGTGAGAGTTGTGTAGATTAGGACAGTCGTTACACTGGCTTTTCAACGATCCAATTCGATTTTATTGCTTTGATTGGCTCTCTCTCTCTCTCCCTCTCTGTGGCTTTTCGACTCTAGAATTAGATTAGTTTGTGGTTGGAATTGAGAGTGGAAAGAGACTGGTGGTGATAAAACTTTTGGGGGAAATGGACGAGAAAAATTATGAGTTTTTTCCTGGGTAAATTGTGTGCGTAGGCTTCGAAATAGAAAAGTTGAGATTTATGGAGGAAGTTGTGTGAAGATTGGAGAGAAAAAAGAATATGGAGAATCACTTTGAGACTTTTATAATTATTACCCTAATTGTACGTCTGCGGGTACTAAATCAAACGGTATCAACTAGACAGGTTTCATTTCTCGATCCGCCAGAAATGAAAAAAAACATTGAGAGAAAGAGGATTTTCGTTTTCTATGTGATCAGTGAGAGGAATGCGTGAATCTTGACACTATATAAAATGGTTCTTCTGTTTAGTTGGAAGTGTTGAATTTGTTTATTTAGTCATGACCACGAAAAACAAAGAATAGTTGGAAGTGTTAAGTGTCGTTTACTGGATGTTGGTATTTTCCCCAGAGTTCCCCCAGTAATCTCTTTGTACCCATTCATCCCATATCTATCTACCCTTCTAAGCTCGCCTCCTTTTAGCACCTCCTCCCCCTCAGACATCTTCCCACTCCATCTTCCTTCTAGTCCTTTTCTTTACTTCTTCCTTCTCTTTCATCAACCTTTTTATGACCATCAAACGATTAGGAGCTACTACTCTCGTCCTACCAATTAGGTGTCTTTTCCCATCTCTCTTCCCGTTTTTTCTCCCCATTTTTCTCTTACTTGTAATTATTCGGCCAGCCGATTCTTTTGCCTCTTTACCGGATAAAAACCTGACTTCTATTGAAGCTGATGTTCTTATTATCAACTACTAACTGTTGTATTTCACAATTCATCACAAAGCTGTAAATCAAAAGTGCTGATAGTATCAAAAAACCAAACAAGAGCTTATCTGTGTCGGATGATCAAAGAAGATGTAAGACTCATACACAAATCACAACCCCAATTATAATTAGCACTTTGAACCATTCGACGGGTGCAGCTTCATCAGCATTGTAAAATATATACACACACGTTTTATGGCTCGCTTTCCCCCCTACTCGTCTCCATCTATTTCTCTCGGCAGCTCATTTTTTATGGTTACAGCTCTTCTCTCACCACTCGGCGTCACTCTCATTAACTTATCATCTTAACTTTTTTATTGATAATTTGGAACTTTGTCTCCTTGGTTGACGGTAGGAAAATATTAGAAGAACAAGAAATCAAACATGGAATTTGGACTTCATGTCAGGAGGATACTGTAGTTGTCCTAAAAAAATTCCAGAATATCATCTTTCCCTTCTTTCCCCTAGTTTGGAGTTAATCTTCAGGTCGCGGAACCGAGGGAAACAAATACAGCATGAATAGGCCTTAAAGGGGTACTAAAGTGTTCCAAAAAAGTGGGATATTTTTTATATGGATCGATTCAGATTGTTGTAGACAAGAAAAAATCCTCTTGGAGACATATCCAAAAATTGACCTAAATAAAGTTACAAGCTCTCAAAGTGCCAAAAAAGCGCTTCCGTGGTCCTATTTTTAGCGAAAAAAAAACTTAGAAAAATTCCGTGGTCCTCCGTGAAGAAAAATAGGACCACGGAAGCCCTTTTTTGGCACTTTGAGAGCTTGTAACTTTATTTAGGTCAATTTTTGGATATGTCTCCAAGAGGATTTTTTCTTGTCTACAACAATCTGAATCGATCCATATAAAAATATCACACTTTTTTGGAACACTTTAGTACCCCTTTAATTTAAGATTAATTAGAATTAAGTGCATTTGGTTCGAATCCTCTTTCATCTTACGATAGGCTTCACCTTGTCCAGATAGAAAAATAATAACCGATTATCCCTTTTCCTCCACCTACTCAATCCCTCCATCCAAGAAAGAACAAATTATCGTATTACCAGTGGAGCACACACTCTCCACATAAATCGACCACGTTGATGGTTTTACGAGGTGTAAACGAGAGGAGACTTGGCAGTTTGCTCGGTCGAATTGCGCAATTCCCAAGTTGAAAGAGCCCGTGCCGCCTATCGGACCCGATAGGTGTCTCTCTGAAAGTGCCAACTGTCACATATCGTGATTGTTGGCCGACTTATGATGTCACAAACGGAAAGAGTCAATTATTCCGACGGTTTGCTCTGGATCAATATTCATAATCCTTTCGGACGACAGATTTAAAATTGTAGTTCTTTCTTTCAGTCATCCAAAACACCTTATTCATAATCGGATTCGCTACTTTTAGTTTGTGCCACGTTATAGTCGTCTTATTGGCTTACTGTGTCAGTAAACACCAAAAAGAAGGTTTATAAATCGGCTTATTTATCACTTCTGACCATTCACAACTCCTTCTTCTTTCAAACATTCCACATTGTCATCTCTAATTCCTAACCTGTCATTTTGTTTTACTCGGGTACCGAAATATTGAAGAGGACACAAACTTGACGTTATCCGGAAACGATCTACAGATGCGTCTTTCGAGTTCCTCTGTCATTCGTTTAGCATAATGATGAATGACAAGAATCTACAGTACTCTTTTTGGCGGTGCCCCTTCCTTCCGCTCTCGGTAGGGGGGACACCAATCAGCGATGTAATCCTTCGAGTGGACAAGAAACTACTTTCAAGTACACTTAACTTCCTCGTTGTCAAGGATCTTCTGGATGCTCAGTCCCTCCAGAAGATCTCTTGTGATTCACATCATCGTTCCCTTTGACAAGAAGTCGTTCTACATTCTTTTTCTCTCTCATTCCACACCGCCACCTTCGACGCCATTGTCGTCGTTAACGTCGTCCCGTCGTCACCGCTTGATCACCATGTATTTGTGGGCGCAAAATTGTCGCATTAAAATTGAAATATGGGAATGAGGTGGAAAATGGCTTTTTCGCATTTCGGCTGCGGCCCTGGCAGTAGCAAATACTACTATCTCGTCTCCCGCTCCAAAACCTTTTTTCTCTTGAGCCTCTTTTTAGATGGAGACACCTTAGTATTTGTTGGAGGGACCCCATGTGTACTCATAAATACAGACAATTTGACAGCCACCGTTTTTGATCTGACCGCTTGCCTGCGGGGGGACCAATGAGGTAAATGACAGTAGAATACGTGAAAACATCTGTCAATAAATAATAGATAGAAGGTGCGGGGCGTGATGGGACCGTAAGTGGTCTGGTCACCGTTTGAGCACACCTCTATAGGTCAAATTAGACAAACATTCTCTCGGCCACTTTCAAATACTAATTGACAGCGATTGAAAGATCCTCGGGAAACTCGATCTTTTTTGAATTATTTTCTTTCAACTAAAAGCTATTAGGAGCTACTAGATCGTCTCAAAATTCTGCGACTTCTGAGATTGAAGCGTTTCAAAACGACCAGTTTCATCAGAATGTATTTTTTATTAACTAGAATTCTCGAAAAAATGTTATCCTCCATAAGTTCTTCCTCCGAACCAACGAGAATTACTGTCCCCGGGAACAATCCATTAAGGATTCGAAAATTCAAAAGTTGAAATGTTTACGCTTCTGTCTGAGTACCCAAATCTCTTGGGCACACACTCATTCACGCAGCCGAGAGAAATACCATTTTCCCACCACCAATCCACTTCTGAATGTCTTTTTTCTGTCAAGGTGAGAAGAATCGAGATTCGAATCTTTGTAGTCCCTTACGCCAAAAAACAATTAGAATGTTTACAATGAGCTTTTGACACGGATAATCGAATAGGAAGAGTAATCCGCAACGGAAATTGTGAGTCGGTCACCTGTCATTGAGCATCCAATTTCCGCCTTCATCTCCTATCACTCATAATCCGCGAGACCTGTCAGGAGAGGATCTGATTTCAAAAGAAACTCTCTATCCTTCTGAATTTCCACATTCACCAAAACACACGTGATCCTAAAAGAGTCACCTTTTCTTCCGTTGATACGGTTATCGAACCCCACCCCCCAATGACACAAAATAATTGAATCAATTAAGGAACGAAGAAGGAGGTAATCGAGATCCCTGAAAATCGGAAGTGTTTGTATGCCTCCCTCAACATTCCTCGCTGTCTAAACATATATAAAAGGTTGTATTTGGAATGGTAATCTAGCCATCCAGCAAACTGTCACCTCCTTCTATTTCTCAAAGTGTCTCAAGAAAGATTCGACACCGATTTCGCGCAGCAACGACACGCCAACCCCCTGAAAGTTGCCGCCCGGACCTCGTTTAGTTTTATCTTTATTTCCCTAATTAACGACTCCTTTACGCACCCTTCCTCCTGGTGTTGGCCCGTTTTAATTAGTCTCTTTCTCTCAAACACACAGGGCGATAAAAAAGCAGAAATAGAAGAAGGAGAAGATGAACAAAACATTAACTTCTTATTCTGTTTCTACATACGATCTGACATTCATTTCCCTTTCAATTGATCAAAAACTAGAAGCCCCCTCCCTTTTTTTTGAAAAAAAAAGAGATTAGCTCTAGCTCTTGATCTCTTCCGCTTTCTCATTGCCTATTGTCGTCATAGTCATTTTGGAGATTACCATCCAGTGCTCATTAGTTGTGCAAATTGGTCAGCAGTTGACATCTGGTGATGAATACGTAAGGTGTACCAGGTGAATCCCTAATGAATACTGATTGACGCAGGAGAGAGGTGTGAGCTCTTGGAAATTAAGATGCAGCTAGTGTAGAATGAGCAGTTGAAACGAATAGATTAATGAGCTATGAGATTTCGAGAAAGATCTAGTGATGGTTCAGTTCCCGGATCGAAAAGATCCATTTTGTCCGGATTAAATCCCAAAGCCGAAAATTCGTTCCAAAGTTCTCTGATCTAAAATGACGATTTCAGATGCAGTTTGCTTCTGGGATTGTAAACAAAATGGTTTCGTTAAGTTGTTCACATACAAAGAATCCATCTTCTGCTCGGCGAGACACTTTCGGATTCATCTGAGCGCATTGACAGAACAGGTCATGCATTCCATAAGGCTCGGTCGCGCGTAGTTATCCCCTCTCCTCTCTTTGTAATCTTCCGGTCCGGTAGAGTTTTTCCCATCTTCTGGGTTCCAAACTTTTTTTTTCTTCAACTGGAACGTATAGAACAAAAAATCAGAAGAAAAGCTCGTCATTACTTTCGGAGCACCCTCATTCAACTGATCTTCCACTTCGGAGAATCTTGAGTCTTCCATCATCATTGGCCATCATCTCATAATTTTGTGCGCCCATAACCTCTTCTCTATGAGTTATTATTATTATATATTTTGGCGCTCTCGATGGGTTTCCGTTTCTTTTTTTCTTCTTTTGCTCCTTACGATGCAATCCCATCATTGTCGTCGTTGGAAAAGAAGATGAAGAAGTAGAAGAAGAATATGAGGAAGAAGAAGAAGAGCAATAGGAGCTGAAGTAACCGGAGGGCCGTAACCATAACCATAAAGTGAAGAGCCTTCTGGCTCCCAAGGCATTCTGCGCCGTCGTCGTCAACCGATGGGGAGCACCGAATGGCGCAGTTTTAGTAGCAATTTGAGTCGATGGCATGGGCGGTATAACTGGATAGTAAAACTCAAAAAAAGTTGAGTTGGAAGGCTTCTTCCTTCTTCGACGGGATGGGGCATAACGTGGAGCGCGCGGAGCGAAATGCAAGGCGACAGCTAGAAGAAAAAGGCAGAGAGACATACACAAGTGTCCTATAAAATCACTATAAAAACACGTCAATTTTATGGTTCGTGTGCCTGTGTGTGAGAAGAGATGGGCAATTTTTGAACGAAGGCAACGGGACCTTAAAAGTGATGGATGTGTATGTTTGGAGGTGAGTGGGGCAAAGTGTCTAGAGGCAAATTTGCACCTTCTCCTTTCACTTTGGATAGTTCATTTTATTTATGAGCTTCTTTATCGGTCTGACTTGGATTTGGGTCAAGGGTGACGTAACGTTCTATTGAAATCTTTCAAATTGTTTCTGATAAGTCTGAATGTCGAACTCGCAGTGGAGGAGCTCACATCTGAAAACATGTTATTGATCAGGCATGTTTCTCTTCACAATAATACCCCCACATTTCCTTTCACAGTCGGAACCTTTGTGATTCTCACGCAATGGGAGACTCTTCTCATAGATAGTCACATCCTGTACAGAACGGGTGGGTACAGTCCACCTGGATAACACTATCTTTACAATATATTTATGGTTTCTTAGCAATTCTCATGTGACCTAGCTATTGTAGTATTTAGACGTCAAAACGAAAGACGTAACGTCTTCTTTTCTACTACAAAAAGTTAGTGTGACTCAACTCGTCTTTAATCCCATCCTAAAATCTAATCCTTCTCTTCGTTTTTCCCTCCAATCTCGCATCACATATCAAAACAAAATCACCCTATCAACACGTCAAACGATTGCCTAATTAGTTGACGATATCACTTTTCTTAACTTTTCATCACTAATCTCCTGTTCTTTTCTTCTTCTCGTTCTCCCACTCACCCTAGACTCCGCCCCCTCTCGAGGACAGAGAGCTCTGACTCCGCCCCTTTTTTCCCTGTCTCTTGATGACAGCTCCACTGCCGGTCTCAGGTATTTATTTTGCCGACCCACATATTTTTTCTTTCTCCTTCCAACCGTTTCTATATATTTTGTTTCTCAAATTTCCCTAACAACGGAATTCCCATTTTCAGATCTTCAACTTGTGTACATCTTCTCCATTTTTGGTTTTCCGCCAGAGCAGATCCGTTCAAAGTTCCATTTCAAAACCCAACCCAACTGTTTGAAACTGTAAGTTTTTCATATTTTTAATTCAAAATTTGGAGACATTATACCATTTTATTAGTTGGAAAAGAAAGTCATACCTCTGTTTATTATATCACCCACCTCTCCCAATAGAAAGTGGTCATAAAAAGTGGGTAATATAGATAGGATATTTGTGTTGTATCGAAGGAGTCAGTAAACTTTTTACAGTCTCTTTCTCTCTTAACCAGTGCTCATCGGTGCTCTTCCTTTGCTCCTCACCGGGGGCAATAATCATAAAAGTTTAGAATGGGGTTTTAATGAGTTGACAGGACAGGCACATACTCAAACACCATTTATATTTTTAGTTGTTCTCAAAACTTATTAAGCACTTTTTTGTTGAGTCCGCTGGAGGGGTCGTCGTCGTTATTTTTTGCTCTTAAAATCGGTTTCAGTTTACTGGAGTCGGAACCCTCCCGATGGGAACCCAGTGACCACGCCCATTTTTATGCGGCCATTTGGGTAAATGGCTTTAGAGCAGTGAAATGGAAGAGGAAGGAAGAGAAAGAGAATATAAAATTAAAGTACCCAATCAAAACTTTATCGGCCATCACATTTCCTTAGTATCTCCAGTATCGGCGTTGGGTGTCGAAATCAGAGTTCTGTAAAAAGGAAATAAGGGGAAATCGAGAGAAAAGAAAAATAGGAGTTCCCAGAGAAAAGTCGTAAGGAATCCTCATTTAGGTGGGTCCTCTTATTCATCTCTCCGTCTCTCCGTATTCCATTATATTTATTGGTTTAGATCGGTTAATGATACTGTCTCCTTTCTCTCCCTGAATTTAACGATCTCTTCCCTCTCATTTTATGAAAATGGTCCAGTTAATGTCTGCGTTTCTCCACTCGATATAATCTAAGAACCAATACCATTTGGCATTATTCCAAATGATTGTCATAAAGTCATAAGTCTTTCCTCCACAATACCACAAACCCTTTTCCCAACGCCATCATCTTTGTACTGTACTAGAAAAATGGGGAGAAGAAATTTGATGAGAAGAGAGTGTGAGAGACATTGAGACGCAGAGTCTCACTTGATGCTGCTGTGCTCAAGTGAGCAATTGAAAGTGGTCTTTGTGAAGAGTACGGAATAGGTGAGAGGGGGGCACACTGTATTTTCTGGCGAAACACTCAATCTTGAATTCGAGGGCAGGCTCTTATGATTTGGTTTTCGATTTCTTTTTTCTTGAAAAGAGCTCTTCAGAAGAGTCATCATAGCTTCCATTCGAATCTCTCCCAGATTCTTTTCCGTTTCCAATAATACCATTTCTGCCACGTCATAACCTGATACAATAGATTTTTTGGTGCCTGTTTGCTTCTGCATAGAAACCCCCAATGTCTCATTCTCCCGTCTCTTTTTGTCCCATAAATATTCATTAGTTACACACGGACACCTCTCGTTGCTCTTTTTCTTGCTCCTTCCACTCCTTCCCCAATCTACTTTTCAAAACTCTGTAGAAGCGTGAAAATCGCCTACCCGCTACCATCATCCGATGTCAGCTCGACTATTCAACCGCACTCAAACTTGTTCACTGTAGCGCTGTGAAATTCGATTTGGCCCCCGTCTTTCCGCCTTCTGAAGTGGGTACCTGTAGGGAATCGGATGGGTAGATTCAGCGACCCAAAAGGGTTCCTTCGAGGGAAATAGGTGGGATAATCAAATTAGCACTCGGGCGGCTGGATTTTTGGATACAGCAAACAGAGAACTTAGTGCCTCTGGACCGCCTGTGTCAGCATCATCATCATCAGATTTTATCTTCCCGAAGAGACACACGATAATCATTTTCTGCCCCGTCAAATTTATATTCTAATTGTTGATTCGATCATCGAATTTGTGATTTTTGCGCACCGCCTCACCGATATTGATATATATTCGGGTGAATGAGTATATACATTTTGAGATGATGAGTGCGTTGCATTTCCTGACCTCCAACTCTGCCAATTTACAGTACGAATTTCCTTTTTTTGACTCCTTAGATACGGTTGCTATTCTCAGTCATGTGCTTAGTTACGTGCCATCCGCACCACACCGTAATCTCATTTTTTGGAGTCTTCATCCGCTGGTACTGATACCTATGGAAACAGAAAATTGTATTGTTTTTAGTCAGCTTCAAAACTACAAATCGTACCGTAATCTTTGTTTTTGAATTCTCGAGATTCTGATCTCTATCTCATCTTCAGAAAACAAAGATTTTTTGTGTTGTTTGTCTTTTCTTTATTATTTTTCGTCTGCTTTTTGAAAGACCTACGCCTATGCTCATGCACATTTTGAAAGATTTCTTTCTACGCTCCTAATTCCCCAGTCACGTCTTCCTCCGTTCTCACGATGTGTTATCATTTGGTTATCGAAGTATTGCCACTGTCAGTCCGTTTCTTTACTACAAAAGGACCATATGTGTAGATTCTCTAATCCGATAAGACAAGGTGCTAGCGGAAACAACAGACGATTTTTGAACACATGGTCAAATCGAAAGAATGGCGGAAGGGGGTGGAGACAAGGGGGGTCGTCCGTCCAAATTAGCGGCATCATCGTCACTCACCACATTCCGCGAATTATTTCTTTCAATGATTCCTTCGTTTTCTCCCAATTCCTCCAATTTCACCACGCCACCAATCGATTGCCAATGGAACTGTCACATTGGATAAGACTCACCCAGTTTACAATACTTTTTGGAATATGTGACCGTTTCTCTCATGATGCTTCAACATTTTTTGATGATTCTACAATAAGGGATGAGAATAGCAGGATGGAGAAGGAAGACGAGTTGAAGACCATAAAAATCCACTTCATCCCAGATTTAATGGTTCTTCTTCATCTTCTTCTTCTTTCTATTCTTCTTCCCATCTCCACCCTAATGACTTTCAACTATGTATTTTTATTCGCGCGCTCCCTGCTTCTCTAATCTCTCTCTGGCTCATTAACTCTCTTTGTTTATTGCGTGGACATTTGAATTTTATGAGAAACAGAAAGAGTCTCTTCTTTTTTTCCTTTTTCTTAATGTCGTCGTCGTCGTTGATGTCGTTGTCGTAAATGCTTGCGATTTCAGACTCAGAGAAAAATACATCGTTTGGGTTTCATTTAATGACACTCTCGAATTTCAGATGAGCTTCCCAAGCTCCGCCATGATCAGTTCATCGTCAACGACACCAAGTGGAAGCAAAGGATTCATGCACATTCCTGCCGAGCTCTTCGATCAGGTTGACTCACATCTTTCGTTCGAAGATTCAACCAACTTCAAGGTAAGTGTAATAGTGTATAGACATCCGGATACGATGTTGATTGACACAATAATCACTTCACATAATATGTTTCTTTTCTTCAGTCAGCACATCCACTCATCGACATCCGATTGACCAGCAATTTGACTCCTTACGACAAACTTCACGTGAGTTTCTGTCTTTCGCTCCAGAATCCCTATCTGAACTTATATTTTTAGGTTAGTGACGATGAAGATGAATGCTGGATCAGTGACACTCGTGGACGTGCACCTCCAAGAAAGTTCCAGGCCAATAACGTTCCAACTCTCATTCGTTCCCTCACGAATTTGAGAGAAATCACTGTTATCATGAAAGACGTTAATATCAAGAATCCGCAACTTATGGAACAGAAGAACCATCTCACTCGTAAGTAATTATTGTTCATTTTTAGTCTTAAAGCATTGTATTTCAGAATGCACTCCCTACACACCCGGAGGATACTTGGGAAAACTCTTCGAAGGGATTTCTCCAGAAGAGCTGAATCTGAGACAACTCTCAGTTCATGTGGACATCATGGTTGAATCTCTCCAAGACATCTTCAGTCTGATGTGCCCAACTGAAGATCTCCGTTACTCAATGACCACACTAGCCAATGCCAACTTCAACTCGTTCGTTCAGGTAAGAAAACCACCATACTTCAATACCAAGTTTTTCATAACTTAAATCTCTATTCAATCAAATTTCAGATATCAATCTGCGTTGCTCAAATGCGTCCAACCGACGAGTATCCAAGAAACATGCTTCTTCAAGAAATGCAGTTTGCTCTCAAAGAATCCGTCGACAATGGAGCAAAGACTGAATTCGTGATTGAGCCATGTGAAGGATACGTCGATATGACTGTCGAAAAGGGAAATGTCGAGTATTCATTCGCCTTCTTCTACTACAATCCAACAATCTGTGATCCAACTCCAGAAGACGTTGACATGGATACAAGCGTCGATGAGGCAATGGAGTAGACTTTTCCACCTGAATTTCTTCTCTAATTTTTCGAATTTCCAAACTTCCTCCAAAAACTGATCTTCCCGTTTTCAAAAACATTCTAGTCCGTGTTGCATCTTGAGCGCTTCAAAAACAGTATACTTTCCCTGACTTCAATTTCCAGTCCTTTTCTCTCTCATATTGTCAACTCGCTCCCTTACGGGTGATACTTTCTTTCCACTCCATTGACTCTTATCCCTAAACTGGGATCATGTATCAGACAAAATTCTCTTCACTTAGGGTTTAGATTTCTACTTACTTTCTTTTCTTCTCTGTAATAAAATATCAACAAAAAATTTCTCAGATTTAATAAACTTCTTGATTGAATTTGTTACAAAGATTTACAATCAAAGTCAATCAGACATGACAACATTTACAGGTAGCAAAAGGTTTTCAGATATGAATTTATGGTGATTTCTAGATGTAGAGTGTACTTGAAAGTGTGTTGCAACTAATCGAAATGGAAAACTGACAAAACAAAAGTACGAGTTTTTTATAATTTCTACATTACCCAAGGCCGCTAAATCGCCATGTTTTCTGATCGCCAGAGAAACTTTCAGACAAACATGTGATGTGATTTTCACAATTTCGTTCAATTAAGTCATTTTCAGACTGACAATAAACAATAGTTTGTAACTAACTTCAATGGTCTTTCCATAGAAATTGTATATTAGGTTGTCCCAAAAGTAATCCACTTTTTTATTTTCCCTGTATTTCAGTTCTTTCTTGACCAATTTCTGGAAACTTTTTTTTGTTTTTCAACTGAAGGACTCTTAATTTACAATTTTTAATAACCAACTGTTCGAAATCCCAAATAAGTCGCTGAAAATCGGAAGAAGTTTACCATGTCATTTTGGTACTTTTCACATCAAGGATCCAAACTTTTTTTTGTGGAAGGGGTTTCGGTGTTTCTGACTGGCATATTGTTAACACGACAAATCTACACAATTTTAAAATAAAAGTTAAGATCAAGTCAGCTCGCCATGTGAAAAAAATATCATGAAACACATACGATTTTGAGAACTGTAACTTATATGTTGAAGCGTTTCATAAGGACATACTTAAAGATAGAAACATGTTGACTAACTATATATTATTTTGTACTATCACACACTTTAATAACATAGGCAAAATTATTATGGGGGATCCCTGACCACTTCAAAAATTTGATTTAAAAATTTGGCAAAATTTTGTCAATTTTCGAAAAGTCAGTGAATTGACTGATCTTGAACTAGCCATTGTACGGAAGTAACATTTCCCGCTGGGTCAAAATGTTTCTCTGGAATCGAAATAGCATTGTTTTGTGCATGTCATGACAAAATTTCAAAGCCATGGAAGTTCGGAGCGTTTTAAAATTTTGTCTCGAACCGGAAAAATCGGTAAAAAATAGTCTATGCTAGGTATTAGATTATATCTCATTCCTGACATAGTGAAACTGTTTCTCAGAAATATGAAACTGATTGACAAGATATGCTTAATCTTTTGGTGTATTATGATGATCTAGCCTCATGCCTCCTTTCCGGGAGCCAGCCTCCGATTTTTTCTCAGTCATTCAGTTATGTAACACACTCTTTCGCGGTGTCGGAAAAATGAAAGGAGGGCGGTAGAAGCATGTTTAGTGTTTCAAATCACAGTTCATTAAATTGTTTTCATATTCCAAAAGAGTTTTTAAGTTTACGACTTTCATGAGAGAAGTAGAGCTCATTAGAAATTCGGTCCCAAAATGATAACCTAAAGTTATCTGGAGCTGGTAGTCTTTCGTGCTCAAGTTAGTTGTATTGTTTCATGTAGTTTTAAATAGTAGAGGTAATAATTATTCTTTAATAAAATATAGTTTGCTTCGGGAACTTCCCTGGACAACGAAAAAAATTGTTGAAAATTTTCGAAAAAAAAGTAGATTACTTTTGGGACAACCTAATAGAAAAATTTCAAAGTTCAACTTCTATGTATAGGAATGGAAAACTAACTAAACATTTGAACATACTTGTCTCCCATTTCATTTTCTCTAGCCTTTTCTAGTCCAAAGTGATCGAGAAACTCTTTGATCATCTGCGTCTCCTACTGTCCCTTATGATTTATTTAAGTACTACAAAAATCGCTACGAAAATCACATCTCCACTCATTTTTCTCAAACAGAACTGTGTTTGACCATTCCGGTCGTTTGATCATTTATTCCTAGATCTTGTTATCATCTGGAACAAATAAAAATCACAGTCTTTAACTGATAACAGGGCAATTGACCATTTGCAGAATAATAGCTCTATTCTGTAGAAAATGACCATTTTTATACCCATATTAGTTGGTATAGTACTGGTATATTTGGCCACTTGGATACCGACATTTTTGAAATACAGAAGACACTGGAAATATGGAAACAAGGTGAGTTTTTTTTTAAAGTTTTGTAGAAATCCAAACTATTTCCGAAAAAAGAAGTTGACTACCTTATTATCCTGAACTTCAGATTTTCTTTGAGTCATTCCGATTTCTTCTCTGAACTCTGACAAAGAACGTTTTCAATATTTACAGATTCCTGGTCCTCCTGCTCACCCAATATACGGAAACCTCGGTCCAATTGTCGGTCTCAACACAGAGGGTAAGTCTATGTTTCCATTTGTCTAGTTGTCTGCGCCACTCCACGATCGTCGCAAGCATGTGTTCGCCAATACAACGCGTGAATTCCGTGCCGTCGATAGCTCAGTTGGTAGAGCGGAGGACTGTAGAGTCAGTGGGTATCCTTAGGTCGCTGGTTCGAATCCGGCTCGACGGAATTTTTTTTTTACAGATCTTCCTCCTGTTTTCATCAAATGGGCAGCTGAACAACGTGACAAGGGACATTCCGTCATGAGAGTTATGCTTTTGGGGACTGTATACGTTTGGCCACTGAATGGAAAAGCAGCTGCGGCTATTGTGGATTCAACAACTGAAACGAATAAAGGAGACGACTATGGTTTCTTTAGTCCGTGGCTTGGAGGAGGTCTCTTGCTAGAAGGATACGGAGAGCGGTGGAGAAGTCATAGAAAAATGCTGACTCCTGCTTTCCATTTTGCGAAATTAGGAGGATACTTTGAAGTTTTCAACAATGAAGCAAAGGTAAAAAAATCAAAAAGTTAGTTTTCCAAACAATTCGTATTCAGATAATGGTTGATCTTCTGAGTGATTTCTCTGATCGTGGAGAAGTCGTTGACATATTCCCATATGTGAAGAGATGTGCATTGGATATCATCTCTGAAACTGCGATGGGAATCAAAATAGATGCTCAACTGAATCATGATCACAAGTATGTGCAAGCTGTGGAAGGATTCAACAAAATCGGAGTTCTTGTTTCATTCAATCCTCATCTCAAAAATCCGTTCATTTTCTGGGCAACTGGCTACAAAGCTCAATACGACGATTATCTGCATACTTTGAAAAGTTTCACTGAGAAAGTAATCAAAGAAAGAAGAGCTGCTCATAAATCAGGAGAAGTGGAAATGGAGACATCGAAGAGGATGATGAACTTTTTGGATTTGATGTTGAGTATGGAAGAGTCGAATCAATTGACATCTGAAGATATCCGACAAGAAGTTGACACTTTCATGTTTGCTGGACACGATACAACAACTTCTTCCACATCATGGGCATGTTGGAATCTGGCACATCATCCAGATATTCAAGATAAGGTTTTCAAGGAGATGGTGGAAGTGTTTGGAGATGATGCAAGTACTGATATAACATTGGAAAACTTGGGAAAACTCAACTATTTGGATAGAGTACTGAAAGAATCCAAGAGAGTTGTCCCACCAGTTCCAGCATTACAAAGGAAGTTGACAAATGATTTGGAAATTGGTGAGCACGTCGTTTTTCCCTGATTTTAAGCTTTCAAATTTCAGATGGATACACAGTGCCCTCTGGTGGAAATATCACAATATCTCCAATGGTTCTGCACAGCAATCATTTGGTATTTGAGAATCCCGAAAAATTCGATCCAGATCGTTTCCTTCCGGATGAAATTTCCAAACGACATCCATGTGATTTTATGCCTTTTTTGGCGGGACCACGCAATTGCATTGGCCAGAAATTCGCGCAGCTCAACGAGAAAGTCATGATCTCTCACATCATCAGAAATTTCAAACTTGAACCATCTATCGGATACAAAGAAACAAAACAGTGTCTGGAAGTGGTCACAAAACCATCAAAAGGAATTCCAGTCCGTCTTGTCCGCAGGCACTAAAACTCGATTTTCTCTGTCATTTTTAACCGATTCAATAAATGTTTTCTGTCAGTAAGCAGCAAGTAATTATTCCTCTGTCGGTGATTACCGTTCATTCAATCACTGTCATCATTATCGCGTCCTGTTCGAAACAAGTAGCAATTATGACCGCTGTCGTTTCACTGGATCATCGGCCGTGCGGTAAAAGTGAGAAGAAGAAGACCGGCTCGTTGGGTTGTACTAGACAACGGACTATAAAATGGATACGACAGGCAATTATTGCTTCTGTTTGCATTTACTCTAGCAGTAACAACTTGTCTATAACAATTTAAGCATAGAATTTCTTAGGAACTCAATTCAGTGAGGTTAACTGTGTATAATGTTTCAAAAATTCAAATATAATGCATCCTGAATCGAATACCGTAAAATCTGTCTTAGAAGGGCATGCCCTTCTATTTTTCCATCACCTAAAAGAGTTTCTTTGAATTCTCAAAATGGATCATAAAATCTGTTGGAGAAGAGATTTGAAAAATTTTTTGTAACCTGTCTAGTTAACTTTTGACGAGGATTCTAATAGAATTAATTTCAATTTTTTTTAATTTCAGTAATGTGCTCATTTTGAGCTCATCTATTAAAGGTGCCTTTCTAATACAGATTCTACGGTAAATTTGATATCAGTGTACAAGTACTTCCAAACTGTTCCAAGAATTATTCGCCAAACAAGACAAAACACAAAATAATTGTTTCTTTAACCATACCAAAGACTAATCGAATCTTATCTCTGAATTATTTTTGGTTGTATCCAGATAAGATTGGACTACTGTGTCTCCATCAGCGAAATTTTGGACACATTAATACTGGACTTCACAATCTCTTGTAGCTATCCAATTGTTGCAGTAGTGCAAATTTTGTTTACCTGATAAACACTATACATTTGTAGTTTCTGTGAACCAAAAGACACTACATTAAGAAAAGCTATTAGTCATACCTATCATTGTATTTGATGTGATATCACTCTCTCTTTCTCTCTCTCTCTCTGTTAGTCAATCCCTTTTTAGTGCCTTTAAACACGAAATCCGGTTCTTTCAGACACACCTCTCGTCTTTAAATGACGACGGTCCGGGGTGCATTTCCACCTCGATTCGTTGATTTCCTAGTTTCCATTGATGTTCATGTAATTCTTCACTTTGTTTCGATACAGATCCGCTTTCATGTTTTCGTATGTATCTCTTTTCTTGTCGCAGGTCGGTCGCAGTATCTGTGTATATCTACGGGTATCATCGTCATCTTTTCTCGTCAACCGATAACCCCATTTTGAATAGAAAAGAGACAGAATCAAGGATCTATCGCCTTTTATCTAGCATCTCATTTTGATTGTTTGCCCTCCAGTCTTTGCCGTCTCTTATTTTCTACATTTTCATTTTAAATCATTTTTACATTTATCCGAATACAACTTTTCTTAATTTCAGATGGTGCTCGTTCTCACCATCATCGCTTCCACCATGGCGGTAAGTTTCAATTTCTGTGGTTTATAGCCTCTCTGGTTTGTAGCCTACGAAAATCTGATCATCTCAAAGATCATGTGAAATATCAATGTATTTTCAGCTAGCCATGGCTCAGGATTGTTCCTCTCCAGCAGGCACTCGTGCTTCCTTCGGAGCATACCTGCAGTGTATCAAAGAGGGACTTGACGCGGACTACGGTAATTACGAGAATGAGATTCGTGAGCACTCCAAGTAAGATTCCAAAATAAACTGTTGTCTTTAAGCGAATAATTTTCAGGAAGGCCGCTGCTGCCTGCTTTGCTTCTTCAATCGAGGAGGGAAATCAAAAAGATCGTTGCGTCTTGGCTGCTAGTGACTTGTCTCACAATGCATGGGATAAGAACGGACCATTGAGAGAGTGCTCTATCTGCAGAACATTCGCTGCTGGAGCCATCAAAGCTATCAAGGCCACACCGGCTGAAGACCAAAAGTGTATCAGAACTGAAATCTCGAAAGCTATCGCTCGTGAGGCTTCTTACTGTCTCCAGAAGAAGATTCCAAACTTCGCCGGAGTCCCAGAGATTCCAGATCTTGAGGAAGGATCATTCCAATACAAGGACTCTGTGTAAGTGATCAAACAATAAGCATAGATCATAATATCACTTCAGCATCTCCTCCATCTCCGATCACATCCTTATCCAGTCTCGTCTCTCTTTCTGCGGAGAACGCAAGCCACAACGTGCCGCTTCCACTCGTGCTTGTCTCGCCAGTCCATTCGTTGGATATTTGAGCGGTCACTGCAAGGTTCTCGCTAGCTGCGATGCCAAATTCTCTGGACAATGTGCCCAAACTATTCCAACTACTCGCAAGGCTACTTGTGAATGCATCACCGAGGCTAGAGATGACTTGAAGAAACGTATTGGATCAATTGCCAACGTTTTCAATGATGTAAGTTCAGTTTTGAATATATCAGATTCGT
The DNA here is from genome assembly GCA_963966625.1 of Caenorhabditis zanzibari. Classification (NCBI taxonomy): domain Eukaryota; kingdom Metazoa; phylum Nematoda; class Chromadorea; order Rhabditida; family Rhabditidae; genus Caenorhabditis; species Caenorhabditis zanzibari. The sequence goes on along the minus strand of OZ016472.1, from coordinate 10,555,206 downwards.
AAAATATGTCCTTTCAGCTTCTCTCTGGAGGACGTGGACTCGCTATTGGATCAGCTAACAAGGTTGATATCTGCACTTCCCAAATCAAGAAACAAATGGTCACTCCAGTCAACGACTGGGTCAATGTCATCGACACTGCCCTTTCATCATGCATCCGTAACAAACCAGCCGGTCAGAATCTCGCCATGGAGGCTCTTCTCAATGTCGGATGCCGTAAAGTCATTGCTGATACCACTGGAGCTGCGACCACTCAACTCAAAACTGGATTCGATTTCGTCAACAATTTGATTGATGCTATGGTTCAACGCAGTGGACGCTTCTGTGGTGGAAGCCATTGCCTTCAGGGATAGGATTCGATTTTGAAATTTCAACTTCTCACCTCAATTTAACCTATTATTTATTAATTTTTGAACGTGTATTCTCACTTTATTCGATTTTCGAAATAAATAATAAGAGAGATGAATACATTTATTTATCGAAATGGAAAATCGGATGATCAATGAAGTCGGCAACACATGCGGAAGTGGTGGTACATGCATCTTGTGCTCCTTCTAACTCCACAATCATAATAAGATTATCTCCGATTTTCAAAAATTCTGCAGGAATATACAAAGTCATTTGTGGTCCCTCAGTTGGCCAATATCTTCCAATGTTTCTTCCATTCACAATCACAATTCCTTTTCCCCATCCAGTAGTATCTAACCAAGTGTCAGCTGTAGCATTTACTTTGAGAACACCAACAAAAACTCCTTGTTTTTGAGTGGTATTCATAAACTTCCTTTGACTCTTCTTTGTCGCTTTCCGATAGTAATAATTTTGAGTTTCTTGAAGTGGAAGTTTGATTCCGCATTGAGTCCAGAAATGAACTGGAGTTTCATTTACATAGACTTCTGAGAGGATTCCCTGAAAATTGGATTTTTCAATTTTTCGAGAAAACAATCGCTTACTTTTCTATCGTTGATTGTCTCAAACGTTTTTCTTCCTTGGTTTTCGACCAACAAAAAGAGTCGATTCTCTCCATCATTCCGGCACCCTTGAATGATGACCGAGTTGCGGGTCAAGTTGTAATATCGGCGAGTGAGAGTGTCAATATATTTTCCATTGAGATATACATAAACAAAGTCGCCGAAAGCGGGAATTGTCAGGTTACCACAGGAACTGATTTTCTAAAAAAACAGATAGTTAATCAATCAGAAAGTCATGTTGACTTACCGATTGATATGCAACCAAACCCAATGGATGATTGAGTTTTTCGAAGCTCATCGGATTCTCTGAATCAACACAGTCTCCCGGATCCGCAATCTCGCCCATGTCGATAAATCCATTGAGTTTCTCATTTGAATGAGCCAGTCTCATTTTGATCTTCCCATATCTTGCCTTTCTGAAATCTAACTTCTGCATCTAGATTCGAATTTCCAAAACGTACGGTGAGTTTCCTGGAACATCAAGTGGAGGCGTTGTCCAGTCTGGAAGACCTTTGACCCATTTCCTGATTTCCAAATATTTCGATGTCACATCTCCAGCCTCACTGATTGGAGCATCATAATCATATGAAGTGATGCATGGTGCTTCCACTTCTGCTCCATTCCAAAATCCAAAATTCGTACCACCATGAATCATATAAAAGTTGATGCTACCTCCGAGAGAATAAATAGTTTGCGCGCCGTTGATTATAGTTTGAACAGAGGGAAGATCTTGTCTTTTCTGTCCCCAAAGTACCAACCATCCTGGATAGTACTCTGAATTGACAAGCGGAGCATTTAGAGCAAATTTTCTTTGAAGTTGAAAGTTCGACTCAATTTCTTTTTTATTATCTGTTGGTCCAAAATCGATAGTTGGGTAAACACCCTCTACGGTGCCACATTTCAATAACTTCTCAGCAGATCCATCAGCTAAAAACTCCAAATTTTAAGATGATACAAACTAATTGGCTCACTTGTGAACAATAATACATCATCTCCAACATGAGCTCTCGTAAGATCTCTCAGAAATCGAAGATATTGTTTATCGCATGCATCGTAACTACCGTATTCATTCTCAATTTGAAGCATCAAAACGGGTCCTCCATTTTTACGAAGAAGAGGTTTGATTCTTGGAAGCAATGTTTCAAACCATTTCTCAACTTCTCGTGTGAATCTAGAAATGTAACAGTTTCAGATAACTAAACTAATGAAAGTATAATTTACACAGGATCACTACTTCTCTGTTTTGTGACGTTCTTGTTGAGAAGCCACGCTGGAAGACCTCCGTTTTCCCATTCTCCGCAGATGTATGGTCCTGAAACTTCTTTTTTCGATTTAATGGAATTTTTAACAAAACGAACCGATTCTCAAGATTGTCCAAAGATTAAATTTGTGGTATGCCATTGATGAGAATTCAGCAAAATCCAGAATTCCAGAAAAGTCGTAACTGAAATTTCAAATGATCGTGGGTTCGTCTAAATCCTTTTCTACCTTCCTTCATTTAGTTCATGAGCATTCCATGGGATATAGTATTGAATTGCATTAAAACCGAGAGCTCTAACCTTGCTCAATCGTTCCTCCCATCTTTCACGTGGAATTCGGAAATAATGGATTGATCCAGAAATATAACGAAATGGAAGACCATCGAGAAGAAATTGACGATTGGATTCATCAATGAGAAACGATGGAGAGTCTCTAAAAGTTCGAATATCTGATCATACTTTTTCTTCAAGAAATGTGGAGTCCGATGAATACAATCAAAAATGCTCATTGATTGGAAGAAAACCAAGTCACCTGTCTCCGATCTTTTCCAAATTCCAGTTTCCATAACTTGTTCTCACAAGGCAATTTGAAAAAGCAACTGCACTCGAAAGAGCAAGAAACCAAGGTATCCATAAGTTCATCTGAAATTTTCTAGAAAATCGAGTAAATGAAAAAAGCTATAGTGAAAATTGTAGACTTGAAAACACTGTGATTGTCATTTGATAATGGAAGGTTGATTCGATTGATAAACAAAACGAAGTAACAAATAGAAACTGGAATGAAGAAGAAAGATAAATAAAGTCCAGAATATCTCTCTTCTCCACTAAGAGGTGTCACTTCTCCGGCAACATCTCAATCATTTTGTCAACTGTCCTTCGGCCATCGATTCGTTCGTTGTAAACCACATTTTTTTTGTAAACAAATAGGATCATTTCTTCCGAGGAGTGAATCGGATTCATTATAAAACACATGTGTCAAAAGTTCGAAGATCGTCCAAGAAATTACAGATGAAGGTAGGAATACATAGAGAATAGACAGCGTAAGCTAATGTGGTAAAGGAAAGATTAGAATAAATGAATGACACAGAGATCGAATAGAATTACAATAAACTTAGAAGCGGTTGAATCCAGCGGTGTTACCGAATGGTCCTTGGTTAGCTTGTCCGAACGGCATGTTTCTTTGCTGGTTGAATCCTCCTTCTGAAGATTTTGAAGATATTGTTTCATCAAATTTATAATGCTTACGTTGTTGTTGCTGCTTCTCGTTTTGTCCAGCAAGAGCATCGTGTATGAGATTCATGATCCGATTCTGGAGTTGATCGACAAGCGCGGCATCTTGGATCTGCTCCATTTTTCGCCAGATCATCTTTCCGAACAGCTCGTGAATGTTGCTGTTCTTTCCGAATCCAGGAACTTCCATGGCGGATGGTTCAGGTCCTCCGAATGATGGCTTAAATGCATCGTTGAGCCTTTGCCTCCGTCACCCACAAACTCACATTCATGTTATTTCCAACAGATCCCTGTCCCACATTGTTCGCCGACGGTCCATTGTATCCTAAAAATAAACACTATACTTTGAACAAAGTAGTACATCGGGAGCCTGAAACTAAATGACTAAACACTACACTAACGAGTACGTGATTTTGTCAAAATTAGATTGCTCCGTTTCGGGGACACTGCAACGACGCAAATATCAATCGGATGGATTGATAATGAATTTCCTTAGGAAAATCGCAATTTTGTTTTGTCAGAACATTCTGAACAAAATTAAATGTCAACAGAACGATGCCCGCCATGAGTCATATTTTCTATGAACTTCTTGCACACTAGATTCCACGAAAATTTCTTTTTTGAAAATTGAACAGGAATTGTTTATGTCGGAGTGTCCCCATAGAACAAAATTGTATGGTTTTCATAGAAAGTTTGGAAATTCCTAGCCTTGTTCGTAACAAGGTTTTTGAAGAAAATTTTGACACTCTTTTCGTTAGGAAAATCAACTAGACCTGAAGGTGGCGCTCCATTTCTATTCCCGTTGTTCTGCAAACATCTTGTTCATTACGTTGACTGAGGAGGATTGATTATGAGGAGAGTGAGTGTGTAGATGAAACTGTCATACACTATGTATGGTTCCAATCACTACTGATTCCCCAGTTCCGTAGGAATTGTATCTAATGATACAAGTTTTCCACTTTTTTCTACCAGATCAAAAATTTGGAGCACGAAGAAAGAAAATTTTCGAAATGGAGCTATAAGAAAGAACGTTTTTTTTCATCGATAGGTTCTGAAACAATAAAAAACGTAGCATGATCCATAAAACACTCAATGACCAGAGTCGTGTAACGGTATTTTTCCTGAAGAATGAAATGATGTATGAATATGAGAATTGTCATCAAAAGAGAGTTCATGCACTTTGAAAGTGAAACATGATGAATTGAGCTTCGAGCCAGTCATTGATCAATAATATTAAAAATTCACTGAATTTTGGTAACGCTGTTGTTACCTCTCAATGCTGACATCATTACGCTGTAGAAGCGAGAATTATGAGAGTGAACTAGTGTTCCCCAAAAATGAATATCAAGCTATAACCTCACATTAGGTTTAATCAGCACGGTTATTTTCTTAAAAAAGTGACGAACCGTTTCCGAAGAAATTTTTTTGACGAACCGTCTCAGTAGAAATTAAAAAAAAATTATTTTGACGAGGTCCCCAACATGTGTGAAACTAGCACGAAAGAGTAAAAAGCAACCCGTCGAACTATATCAATGAACTGGCTCGAAAACACATTTTTGGATCAACAAGTGAGATAAGAAATGTCGATCGGCTCGACACTAATTCAGTTATTCATACCTTTCCACCATTGTTTCGACGGTTTTGTTGTGGTGGTTGACCATTGAAGTAATTGAAGTTTCCATTTGGTGGCCCCATGAACCCTGGGCCTCCTGGTCCTCCTGGACCCATTGGACCGAACGGTGGAACCATTCCCATCATTTGAGGGTGTTGTTGTTGTTGTTGTTGTTGACGGTTTTGGTTGCGGTTTCCTCCGTTCTGGTTGCGATTGTTGTTCTTATTGTTTTGCTGAAAATGCAATAATATAGCTAGACAGTAGTAGAGATCAAACTCACATTGTTGTTTCCTCCCTTCTTCTGGTTATTCCCAGCTTTCTTGTTGTTGTTGTTAGCTGGGGCTTGTCTCTTGATTGGCTTTCCATTAGCGTCGACTCCCATTCCAGATGAACCCATTGCGGTAGAGTTTCTGGAAGCAAATAATGTAGAATTGGTAACTGGAGAAACAGTTTAACAAAGGAACAAGAAAATGCGGTTTCAAACAAGTTATTGAACAAACGTCCAGTAAGAATGCCTCCTCCCGAACGCGATCGATATGGGTCATGTGTAAAGAGAACGCGTCAGTCGGAGACCGCAGACATGATCGCTGCGAGACCAACCACTCACAAAAGTGAACGCGCCTTTGAGTGGAGGAAATAAAAGAATAAAACCCCCAGGAAACCTTCAAAGGCTGTTCGGTTGGGGTAGTGACGAGAAATAAGAAGTATAAATTGGAAAGCAGCACAGAAAATCTGAAAACACCCAATAAAATCTTCACATAAGTAACGGAGAGAGAATATATTAGTGAAGAAAATCATTAAAAGCAATTAAAATTCCAAAGAGTCACAGCAATGAATGAAATTACCGATACTGTGGAGAAAAAATAGGACTAAAACGGCTCAGAACGCGGCCAAAGTTTTTGAAAAATCTGAAATAGTGCAAACACGGCTAATTTTTACGAGACAATGCAGACGATTACTGTAGTAGAAAATTACTGTACTGTAGAATTTGAAATTTTTGGGCCCAGAATAATTTTCATTTTTTCGAGATTGCGAAGTCATTATGGCAAGAAAACTCGAAAATTTAGAATATTTCAGATGCAAAAACAAGAATAATTTACATATTTTAAGCACAAAACTTGGAACGAAAAAATGGAATCAGCGGAGCCCACTGAACTGTCCGCAGAAACTGACACATTTTCACCAGTAAGAACGTTGCTCGTGGAAATTAATCAGATAAATAACTTCTTCAGGTCAAATCAACAAGTGAAGACTCGCTGAGGGTCTCATCATCTGTCGCCGACGTTGCATTCACACATTCACACAACAACCACGTTATTGGTAACATCTAGATAAACTAAAACCGAAATATTTTTTTGTTTTGCAGAAGGAATCAAATGTTTTATGGGAATGTCAAGAATGTTAAAAGCGAAAGAACGCGAAAACGCTCTTCTTCGCGATAAAAATGATGCACTCACAGCTGAAAATGACTTACTGAGCAAAAAAGTCGAAGCCCAGCAAGCAAATATTGAAAAACAAAAACATCTGGAGCCGGAAATCGAAGATTTGAAGTTCCGTTTGAAAGAGAAAGATGAGGAATTCGTCCGAGGACGAAAGACGTATTCGGATAATCTTGAGACGATGCAGGCGCGCTTGGAAGAATTCGAGTTTCAAAAGATTACAACCGAAACCGAGGCTGCACATTTCGATAAAGAAGAAGTTCAGACAAAAATGAAAAATGCTGAAGAAATGGTTGCAAAACTGACATCAACTGTCAAAAAGGTATGTTTATAGAGGCAACAGACGTGATCAGATATGGATTGCAGCTAGAAGAAAAATCCAGAAGCGACAACTGTTACATTCAAAAACTGGAGCAAGACACTCTTGAAATCATTGCACTTCGAAAGCAAATAAAGTCGTTGACCGTCGTCAAGAACATTAGCTCTGAAATGATCGACACTCCGACTTGTAGCAGAGAAGGATCTCCATCATCGAATAAAAATACCAAATCAGTTGAAAACAATAACCGTGTGGAGGTGGCAATCAAAAATCTCATCGAAATTATGGATGGTCATTCTCAAAACAGAAGAATTTCCACGCTCCCACCTTCGATTCAGTTGGAACCACCTGTAGTGTATTTGAGTTCCGAAACTTTCATCAGAATCACAGAGTTGCTGAAAAGTATTCTGATTGGTAAAAAAATCACCCCTAGATCGGTCCAAACTTTCTGGGATTATCTAATACAACGAGCGAACATAGTCGAGGAAGCCATCAAAGAAAAAGCGGGCGAGATCCGAAGACTGGCAGGAGACGAATTGATCAGATTGGAGGAAGCACACGAAAAACAAAAAAAGGAGTTTATTCGAAAACTGAGCTCCGCGGAGGAGCTTGCAAAAAAATATGTCGATGAGCACAAAGTAAGTGTTTTGAACTTCCTTCCCGTTAAAAAAATAGCATTTACAGCTTGAAATAAGTGACAAAAATGAGAAGATCAACGCACTCTATCGAGAGAACAGGAACTTGATTGATGAGATCGCCGAATACAAAACTGCTCTCAATGCTTCCTCGAAAGCGAGCAAGAACGAAGAAGCTGAGATACAGACAAAGATGTATGTTTTTTTTCTGTCAAGTGTTCTGTTATCCTTGTTTGGCTTTTCAGATGCGTTCCATCCACGATTCAATGTACACATGAAGATTATCGACAACAACTTGAGGATCTCAAAGTTTCTTCGAGCAAGATCGTGAAAGATCTTAAGCAAAAATTGATCTTAGTCGAGCAGAAACAGTATTTAGAGCAACAAAAAAACCGTTTCAATGTGCCACATGCGACAAAGTGGCAATCAAACACGAAAATGGACGTGGAGCAACAGAGAAACCGTTCGAATGTGTCGCCGCCGCTAAAGTTGCAATCCAAGACGGAAATGAGCTCGGAGCAACAAAAGCCCCTTCTCAAGGTTTCACCGAAGCCGAAGTTGAAAACCAACACGAAACCGTTGGCAGAAGCAACACAGTTGAAAGTCGATACGAAGCCAAATTGGTTTAACCCACGCGTATACAAATACGCAAACGCCGTTAACGGAGTAGTTGAAGGGAAATCGGTTAGTTCTTCGTAATGCAAATTATTATTCTGATTTCTGTCATTCAGGAAGATCAACTCGCCAACAACGGCGCTCGAGACGATGAGGAGGATAAGGACTGGCTCATGACCAGATTCTTCAAAGCCGACAGCAACGACTCCTAATATCACTTTTTTTCTGTATTTACTTGTTATAATTTATAAATTGATATGTCATTCGGGTAATTCTAAAAATAAATAACTTCGCTTTAAATCATGTTTTTAGACTTCACCCAAAGAAAATATTAATGTTTCGCAGTTCAATTTTTGCATGTGTCATCCGCTGTTCGTGCTCTCCGGCTCCCTACCGTGTGAGCACTTGAAATCATACGGAGCCACGCATTGAGAGGTAATATAATGGGAAGAGAATCAGAGATATGTTAACAAAGAGGAAGCCATCCCGCAACACAATCCCATCACTTTTTGTCCGCTGATAAAAGTTTTGTTGGGTAGGTGTTCGAAGTGCAGAAGAAATAATTATGTCTTCTTCCGTTTCAATTTAAATATCTTCATGTTTTAATATCTCTTCGCTTTTCACCGTCTTCTCTTTTTTTCTTAGACAAGTTTTTTTGAAAACTATTCGATTTTTTGCGCAGTCTGTATTAAAGATTGATGAGTCTGATGGTTTAGAATGAAGAGTTCAATTGATTATTAAGATGGATATACTATTTGATTTGGGATGATGTTTTTCTGATTCGAACGTAAGACTACTGTACTTCTGAAAATCGAATTGATATCTAGGCTCATGGAGAAAAGATAGAGTAGACTCCAAATATTCCCTTCAGAAGTTCTAGACTTTTTCTTTGAAGACTTCGAAATTTTGTATGCTCATGTGGATGTTGTTATTGCGTCTGGAAGGTTGTTTCGTTTCTAAAATTCAAAATTCCTCTATATCTACAGTCTCCTATGAAATCCTTGTACTTTTTGTCTATTAGCATTTCACTTATGCCAATCGTGGCAAACATCCATAAAATCCACATCATCATCATATCGAATATCCCTTTTTCTTCTAAATCATCAACACCATTCGTAATGTACTCGCCGTCGTTTTCCTCTCATTCCCAAAAAGTGCATATATCAAAAATGGTGATCTCATTGGAATTGTATAAATAGTTTGTGTTGCTTTTGATGGCATGAAAAAATACAAGTTTTTTTTCGTATCTCCCTTCCCCTCCTCATCTTTTTTTGCCCGTGCGGAGATTATGATAAGAAAACAGTTTATTATCAGTCAAGGAACGTTTGTCCTTCTGTCCACTCCTTCTGAATATGTTTTGTTTCCAACAAGTTTCTATTGCCCGAAAAAAAGAGATGTCGAATGAGGAGAAGACCGTTTTCTCTCCTAGATAGACCCACCCTTCTTCGTCACTTTTTTTTCGTGTTTCCTTATGATACTGTTGAGATGATGGGCAGATTTATCATCTCTGCTGACACTTGTGTTGCTATTTCTCTTAATTTGGTTTGTTCTCGAATCTAATTTTTGGTTGTGATATTGATCTTTTCAAAAAAACTCTGAATGAATAGTCGCTTTCTCGAGGTAGGATATATATACAAGAATACAGTGAATATGTTTTCATAGCTCTCCTCAGGTTACTGTAGTTCTCCTAGAGCAACTTTGGAGAATGGACACTATTGAAAAGTACATCCAACAATAATGAATTGAGCACATAGAGAAAATAGCTACTAATCTTTTCTGGGCCTATTCAAAATCCCGTAACTTATAACCAAATATCTAGAGTTTGTTTGAACTGAGTAAGATTTTCGATTTCAATCAAGATTCAAGACCCTGAAATGTTCCATCTAAACTCATTCTAAAAGTTTGAAGGTATCAGCTGCTTTTGTGTCCTCATGGATAATGGAAAGTAGGTATCTGGGAAATTGGAACATGTATGGTCGATTGTGTAATAGGATTATTGCGTCCTGCAGCGCGACGGATCTCTCTTTCTGTGTTTTGCCTGGCGGGATCCCGAGACATCGAATTCATCACGCTTCGATGATACATTTGAACCGCTTCTCGAGGGGCTTATTCTGATTTTGATTTCTCTTCCTTCTTAGAAGATGAAGATGTTTCATCAAAGTTTGGAACTTCTGGTCAACGTGGAAATCAGTATTCTTTCTGATATTGAGTTGAACTTCGGAACTCGTTTCCTCACGGAGTCGTACTTTAACCTGATATTAATCAGCTTAGCCCACCTTATTTGCCAGCTTATACACATTTTGAGATAAAACACCTTATCAAGCATCGGAAAAAATAATGGAAAAAGGGAGAACACCTTCAGATTAAACACTTTTTCGAATTATCAGTCAATCAAAATAATACTCGAAATGCCCTTTGTCCGAATGATTTCAATAAAAGGTGTTGATAAGACATCTGGACCAGACATTGAGGTTTTCCAAAATTTGGAATTCGTTTTTTTGCTCCAAAGTCTTTGAGCCTTAGATAAAAGCCATATGACCCGCTTCCAAACTTTTTTTAGATACTACCAGAAATGTCACATCTCCTAGATTCTCACACTTTTATTGAATACTATAAATCAACAGCTTCTTCTTGATTCTCTTCCTATCTATCTCACTTCGTCTTTTTCTTGATTCAGCACGGAACGCCTTCTCCTTTTTCGTCTTTTCCGAATATTTATCACTGTCTCTTCTGTTTCTTCTCCTCATTTCACGTCCACCTGCTGCTTTCCGTACTCAAGGTCGCATCTTCTCCTTACTTTCCGAATATATTCATTTGCATGAACATATCTTTTCTGTATCATTGTACAATTTACTTGTTTCATTATTTTAGTTTTTTTCGGCAAGTCCATTCAAAAAGAAATCAAAGTCCGTTTTCCGACAATCAGACGACGAATGTAGTGGAAAGTAATAATGAAACGGAAAACTCTCAATTATCCAATTCAATCCAAGAAGACATTAATTTCTTCTATTATATGTAACATCCATTTTATTTCACTTTTCTGTTTTGTTCCTTTTCTGAAAACTACACACAAAAAGAATAGTTTGTCATTATCAGTTGTTATTTTTGACAGATCACTAGAATGCTCTGAAGCTCCATTACTCATAGTGACAATCAAAAGGTTCTAGTCTAGTCTCAATGTTACATTTTTCTGAAACTTCTAGACGTGATCTCATGGCTACACAAATTTCGTTGGCTAGAAGACTTGGTTTCAACTATTTAAAGACAGCCTATTACATTTATGAACGTCTTTTGAAGGCAGATGATAACGAGATTGTTTATCAATCACTTATGCAATCCGTTCATTTCAATTTGACCTATCACCTCTTCCGAAATTTTCTCTTTTTAAAATGATTTATCGTTTCGTTCTCAGAACGCTCCCGTTTTGGAAACACTGCATTCCAACTGATAAGGTTTTGAAGTTCAGGAGTTTTATGAGTTGGAGTTCACAGATTTCTTGTTTTTTTGAGAACATGTCACCTCGAATGTGAAATCTCGAAGAAAATTCAACTTGACATTTGACTCCTTTGTTTCTCCTCACCTCGTTTTCCCGCAAGGCTCTCTCACTGTTTTCCACTGTTGCCTACAACTATTTCTTCAAAGATTTAGCGCAGATAATATCTCGAAAGTCGTTGAAAGAAACCGCCGAACCGCAACCTCGTCTACCAATCCAACTTTCCTCCTCTTTTTTTCCACTTTCTTCTTTCCCTTCCTCTATATTTTTTATTCAGATCAATTCCTTATAACATCATGGGTGGTCAACCTACTTCTCTACTGATCCTACTGTTGCTTGTATCTTCTGTGATGGCAGATGATACATGTCTCAGTCGTGGTCAACTATTTGGAGTTATCTTCGGATCTGTTGCTGCTGCTTTCTTGATTTCAGCAGCTCTCGCTATGATTCTATATGTTTGGTATCGGAGGTCTAGTAAGTTCAAAGGTACCTGATTTTCATTCTCAAAATTCAATTTTTCAGACACGTTAAGAGAGACAGATGAGAAATCAGCATATGCAAATGATGCATGTGATGTGGAAGATAAAGGATGCGATGCTCCGAAATCCATCAATAAAGATAAAATGACAATGATTGACTCATTTAAATTGAAGAGGAAAATGGAAGATACTGGAACTCAGAAGGCGTATTCTATGGAATTTTTGAATGAAGTCGAAGGGAAAGTAGGCGTCCAATTGCGTGGAGAAGATATCGGAGGCCTTGGATTCAATATTCAAGGAAATATGAATGAGGGAATATTTGTGAAAGATATCATATCAAAAGGTATTGCGGAACAGTGTGGGAACATATTGGTTGGAGATAAAATTAAGTCTTTGACTATTAACTTTGAAAATATGGTCTACGAAGATGCAGTCACTTTGCTCAGTTATTCGTCTCCATACAAAGTAAGTGAAATAATGAAGAAAGAAAACGAATAGTTTGGATTTAGGTGAAGCTTGAACTTGAAAGAAAACTTTCGGACAACGCATCCACAAGTGATAGTGATGACGGTAAATATACTTTCGTTTTGAAAGTTACAATTTTATATTTCTACAGAGAAGGAAATGAGATATCATCCATTGTTCCGAAGCAACACATTAACTCATGTCCACTTCAACCCATTGGGTACTATTTCGACACCAACTTCCGTTGCTACAACTCCTCAAAGATGCACTTCAGCTGATTCTAAACAAAAACACGCTCTTCCTGCGAAGAAGGAACTCGTTGAACCTGATTCAACAACATGTGCGGATGATAGTAGTCAAGCTCGGGATGCGGACAACAGTCGAATGGATAGCAGTGATTACGGTAGTGATGGAGTTTCGGACTGCAGAGAAAGTACTGCAAGTGACGGAACTCAGAAGACGTTGAGTGATAGAATCGAGATCACTGATATCATTTTTGACAAGGTCAAGTCCCCAACACCACCGCCTGCAAGAAAGTTGGAGCAATGCACTGAATTGCCTCCGAAACCGAGAAAAATTATTTCGAGGGTAGGAAACATTTTGAAATAAAAATAAATAAATAAACGAGTAATTTCAGTCTCCATCTCCAATTCACAAACCACCACCATCTCCAAAAGTGAACAGAGCCACGAGTCCAAAGAAATCACAACAAGTGGAAGATTCAACTCAAACTACAAGACTTTGCGCTGAAACCAAACCAACTCAGACAGAAACGGCAAAAACTCCAGTTCCACCACCAATCAGCTCGATTCCGATCAGAAAGGAGATTGAAACTCAGACAAAGACTCCGTCTCCAGTTCAAACTGTCGTTGAGAGAATTGTTGAAATTCCACCGGTAGAAGTGAAAGAAGAGGAAGAGGATCCAAAAGGACCAGAAATCACTGAGGCTCGTATTTCGAGAATTCCGAAGAGGGCGGATAGTATAAAGACGCCAGTGGTGGAGAGAAAGCTACCATCGTTGCCGAAAAGTGTAACACAAAGAAGTCATAGTGCAGATAAGGTAGGAGAATTCAAACAAGAAATTGATTTAGGTTGACTGAATTCTGATTCTTACTCAGAACGATAACGTTTGGAGTCGGTTATACCAAGAGAAGAAGGGTCAATTGAGAAAGACACGTGATGTTTCATCTCCTCCAACGGCTCATACATCCGGAATTCCAACTCCTTCAAAATCGACCAGCTCTTCTGTTTTAGCGTCTGCTGCTCCAAGTGTTAACCCAGTTAGCACAGAAAACGAAAAGTTAGAACAAAAAGTAATTCCAAAATGTTGTGCTTCTGAATTTCTAGGTACGGTACATTGACACGCGAGAAGCGTGACCGTTTGATGGCGAACGACGCAGAATTGGAGAGGCAGAGAGAGGAATTGAAGAAATTGGGAATATTATGAAGGCTATCATCGTTACTTCCAGAATAATTTACTTGTTTTTATTTGGGTATTTCTCCAGACATATTATCGTGATTTTATTTATTCCATCTCGAGTTCCCCACTTCCTTCATCCAATTCCCGATCATAGACACAAGTGCACATACTCTTGCCTTTCGTCAAGTTGTATAGTTTCCGAATACTGATTTTTTTCACGAAGAATAAATTTAAAACACAATGAAATGTAATTGTGAATTTTTATGACAGTGATACTGAGACCGTAAAACGTTTGACATGAAAGCGTTCGATATGTGAGCAGTAGAAATTGAGTATAGTGTGATACAAAAAAAAAAGAAATGAGTAGTTATGCGAGACAATAGTCTAGATGTTCATGAATGCGCGTTTCCGTTATTTCCGTGTTACATGATGGACATATGACAGTATTAGCAGACAGCACAAATGATGCTTCCAGAGGATCGTCTTCATCATCACTGTCACCGAGATAAATAACTTCCGGGGAAGATGTAGAAGGTGACTTGAAAGTTACAGGAGGCAGAAGGCGGCTTACTCCGGAATTCCCACCGAGGCGAACACCACCTCCTGTGCTTGAGCCAGAACTTAGAAGCGTTGATGATGTAGCACTACCACCAAGTCGTTGCCCTCCTCCGTTCAGTGATGTATTTGGAAGATTGTTTGGCGTTAGATCTTTCGGTGGTGTCTTCGATGAAGTACTGTTCTTTTTGAAGTAATCATCCAGTGTAATCCTTGGTGGCGTGACACTTTTTTTGGGAGCTGCTCCAGTTTCTTTCTTCTTTGTTTTCTTCTCTCCAAAGCCTTCCGGTTCTTTTACTTTAACGAAGTTTCCTGAAACGGTATGTATTTTTGAATGCGGGTTTTGAAGTCCTACCTCCACAACTCATCTGATGCTGATCCCACCACCTATCGTTCGGTCCTGGCGCTCTATTACAAGTTCTTTTAACATAACCGAAGAAAGGTCTTCGATCTTTACATGGACCTGTGCATCGCCACCAGTGTTTCTTGTAAAGCCTGACTTCATCGTGGAAACTGTGATAAATTGTAATATTTGTTCCTCCTGCCTGATTGATTCGGTGCATATGTGATTGGAAGTGAGGCCCGTGTCCATCGCGATCCCTATTTCTCTCTTTGACAAACAGGAAGGCGTGAATCATTTCATGCTGAAAATTTTTTATGTCTTTCCGAAAACACCGATCGAGCTACCAGAAGAGTTTCAACGAGATCTTTTCTTGGCCTCAAACTGAGAAGTGGTTTGCTTAATCGAATAGAGCAGAGTCCTCCACGTCCACCACGGATCTCGTAAGAGCAGATTCCCGCACACCTGAAAGCGAACCATTTTTTGATTTTGGATTATGCTGGATTATGGTAAAGTAACCAGGCGTTGCGATAATTTACACACTTACGTGTACATGCGAGTGCTCCATTTCACCTCACAGCAGGCCAAGGAACCACCAAAGAAGCGATTGTCGAACTGAATGAACAATGCATGAATATCTGGACATGGGTCGAGAAGTTCGAACGATGGATCGACCAGAGAGTCGCGACTCATGCTATGCAGAGCGCAATCAACAATACGGAATTCTGCTGAAAATTAAGAATAATAGAAAAAACCGGTTAATTTTGTGGTAGAAAAGGGTATCTATGGACAAGAAGCAAATGCGAAATTTTTTCACTAGGGCTTTATATTATTTTTTAAAGGTGGCGGGACAGCACTTTCTCGGGGGAAATTCCGGGGGAAAATCGTGCATTTTCGCGTGAGCGTGTCAGTTGTGGTGTATGCGTACAATGCGTCATACCTTACGACATTTCTTATTTTTGACCGATTTTCGGACAGAAATCAACCGAAATAGAACAGTTGGCATATCACAAATTGCTTACACTTTCCATAGCTTTAGTTCACAAAAGTTTCAAAAAAATAAAAATTTTGCTGTCCCACCACCTTTAAATATAAATTTTATATAAATACATTCTCTTTTCTTTTCAACAAAAGGTTTTTGCAAAACAGTTTTTTCCACAATGCGATCAGATGTGGGCGTGGTCCCGTAAATCTACATGCAAATGTCGCGCACAGATTTTGCAATCTTGCGGCGCGCATTCTCAAAAACAGATATTTATCGCACAGAAACTGAAAACATTTCTTGAATATCGCAATTCATCATATTTAGTTGTGTTTTCTTCGATTCCGGCGGATGCTTTTTGTATTTTAATAGTCTTGAGCTTGAATTGTGATAATCGCAATTTTTTAAATGAATACATTCCACAGAAGCGCCACAATTGTTTCGATTGTTTTTCTGCTGTTCTGTTTCGCTCTTCTTTGCTTATTGAACTTTTTAATTAATTTCTTTCAGAATGGAAGAACATCGTCCTTCACACGAAGGGCGATCTCGCTTGTACAAAACTAACGGTAAGCGGAACGAATTGAAATTATTGCCAAAAAATAACATTTACAGCTCGAGATCAAAACGAAATGCGACGAAAACGACGGGATGTTCAAGTGGAAATCAGAAAAAACCGTCGTGAAGAGCAATTTGAAAGAAATCGAAAGATAACAGTAGAAAGATCGTTAAGCCAAGAAGAGAATTCGGAAATGCTCAAGAAAGTGTTGGACGGATTACAGAGTATGAATGACGAAGTAGTACATGATTCCATCACCAGGTTACACGACAACGTGAAGTACAATTCTTGGACTGTCCAAACGCTGGCCAAAGCTCAGATCCTCAGCAAAATTTCCGAAGTCTATTGTAACCGGTAAGGTGTTTGATTTCTCTAAACACACGAAGTCTGGGTTTTGCAGAACTATTTCCAGTTCGATTCGTCAGCTTATCGGCGATGTGTTCTTGATAACAAGCGGTCTCAAACTCCAAAAAAGTGAAAGACTCAGTACTGACGACGAAATCATTCAAGCGCTTGTATCCAACATTTCAAAGTTCGCTCAGGATGAGGATGTTCTTTGCGATACTTTTCAGTCAATAGCATGCTTCATAATCCGTAGTCTCACTTATCGGAACTTGGCACTTGATAACGCTATCGTTCCGGAATTGTTAGTAGTGAGTGTAGACCGGAGGAGTATAATTCTTCAACGAGCACTAATGTGGCTGGTCTCACTATTCTGTGAAAAATTGGACAAGTACAGTCCCCATGTAGATGAAATCTCACCTCTCCTTGAAATAATCGCCGACGGAATAACTTCAACAGACGCAATGGTTCAGACGGATGCAGCATCGGCGTGTGCATCTCTATCCGAATGGCCACCGATTTATGAGAGCATGAAGGAACAAAAATTGAGTGAGATGCTGGTGGCGAATCTCAGCAATGGAAATGGAAATGCGAGACCGAAAGTTAAATGGGCAATCAGTTACATCATCCAGGCGACTTGTTACTTTACTGATGATATGATAAATGCAGGTCTTTTGGAAGTGCTAAAAGGATTTGTAAATGTCAGCTACATGTCGCAGGAAATTTGCTTCATCATATCCAACATTTGCGTAGAAGGAGAGCAAACGATTGATAAACTGATCAAGTCTGGCGTGCTGAGGGAAGTAGCTAGAGTGATGGAGGCTGCCGAATATCGCTCTCGCAAAGAAGCTGCATTCGTTATTTGCCACTGTTGTGCTTCTCCACAACGTCGGCATCTCGAGTATGTCATTGAACTTGGCATGCTCTCCGCATTCACTGATCTCCTCACATGTATGGACGTTTCTCTTGTATCTTACGTATGTTCAGATGTTGAAAAAACACAGAAATATTTGATTTTTTTCAGATTCTGGATGCAATAAGTTCGTTGCTTCAGTTTGGGGAGATGTATATTCAGAATAACTCAAATCCAGTAGCGGTAAAGTTAGAAGAAATTGGTTGCCGAGAAAAACTTGAGTTTTTGGTGGAAAGTCAGTGCTTCGATATTCATGCTAAAGCATATACAATACTTGAAAGGTGAGTTAGAATCTGTTCTTGTCTTTGCTTGCCATTTTGGAATTTTAGATTCTACGATGATGACGAAGAATCGAATGCAGTTGAAGAGATAGCTGATTATCAACCTCCAAACTCTATAGACAACACAATTGATTCGATTCTTCGCAGTACTGCAAACACAGCATCAACCCCTTACTCATTTTGAACTTTAGTTCCATTTTTTAACAATTCAAATTATAGCATAAGATTTAGATTTTCTCTTGTTTTACGGTTAAACATTCCTTAGCCTATTTTTTGTACAAAGCGTACCTCTCGGTTACTCTAACTGCTTTGAAGGCATTCGGTTTCAAAATGTCTATTTATATTCACTAAGTTGCAAGAACATAATTCGGTCCTATTCGCTAGTCAGCGTTATTTTTTCCTGTCTCTGTTGTCATTTTAAATGTGCTATTAAATACTATTTGCTAGGTTCTTGACAAGTTTCCTGAAACGAAATGAAATGAAAAACGATTTTCAATTTCACCTTTGTTTTTTTGGTTTAGCTTTTACCTAACCATACCCTGCATATGTTTTCTGTTTTTTTTTTTTCAACTTCTTGGTTTCAGATTCTTTTCGTCCAATGAGCACGGGTAGAGCGGGAGACCGCTCAAAGTGGGAGATTTTCGAATCAATCACTCTATTCATAATACTCACAATCGCTTTGATAGGACTATGCTTTGGTATCTATCTTCACAAGACTGTCCACAGTCACAACTCTTGCTCTATGACTTACATGTACAGAAAGTTGCAATTCCTAGTATGTGATTATGTTAAAAATTCATTTTATAGTTTATAAAAATTTCCAGGAAATCCCATTCGATTATGCCAAGACCAGTAAGTACAGTCTTTCTGTCTACAACGAAGGACACCGATGGTGGAATCGGAGTACGATTGAAGCGGATCAAATTCCTGTTTTGTTCATTCCTGGTAGTCAAGGTTCTGCAAAACAGGCGAGATCCTTGGCGTCTGTGATGCAGAATAAAACAGAAATGCGGCGATCTCCATTCTCATTTCGATTCTTTGCGGTTGATTTTGACGAAGAGAAGACATTTATGAACGGTCACATCATGAGTCGTCAATTAGACTATGTGATGGGAGCAATTCGGAAAATTCAATCCATGATGCGCGTAAAAAGAAAGATAGTGCTGGTCGGTCACTCTTATGGTGGAATGATTGCTCTTCTCACAACAGTTCACCCAGATTTTCATTCAGATATTGAGCTCGTAATTGTAAAAGGAGCACCCATCAACAAAGCGCGTAAGTACGTAAATGATCGTTCATTGTTCACAACATAATATTTACAGCTGTATTCATTGACTGGCTATCGATGAGACATCAGAAACATCTCATGATCCAGTGGGAACTGCTGCAAGCTTCTACTCTGAAGCATGTCGGAGTAGTCGCTTACTCCGGAGGGCTCCGCGACTTCCAAGTTCCAGATGAATGGTCACCTATGAAGAACATAACCCATCGTCCATTATGGGCTATCGACGACGTTTCCGACCTTGGGGCTGATCATTTGGCGATTTTGTGGTGCAACGAGTTCGTTCGACATGTATCTCGTGTTTTATACTTATACGGAGAGAATATTAACAAATCATCAGGACGAGATGTTGTAAAAACCTTCTACAAACAAGAAATTGACCGAAACATCAAACGTGCCAAGCTAGTCAGTCACATTGATGAAGTGCCAACAAGAGAAATAGTCATCGGAAAGCAATACGAACGTTTTCAAATCCGAGAAAATCAATCTGTTCTTCTTTTAAACCCAGAAAGATTTCAAGTTTTTTCAGTGAGAGTGAATGCTTCATGCGGTGCGTTGTTGCCATGCGTTCATCCTAAACAATTCTAAAAAACTTTCAGTGAATTCAATGACTACTGTACGATATCACGAGTCAATGATGCACTTCCAAAACGCAGTCGATGGTGTTGTCGAGAAATGGATTTACCGTGCCATCAAGGGAGAGAAAGTTCGTCTTCTTCTCAACGTCACTGCACCATGCAACATTGATATCCAGACGACCTTCCCACTTCAGATTCATCTATGGCGCTTCTATGAGGTAACGATAAGTTACTTCCTATTACGTGAATATAGTTTTACAGGTGATGTTTTCTCATTTCAACGAAGTCGGTGCAACGTTCATAACTGCATCTTGCTTTTTCGCTATTCTTCTGCGAGAACCTCGGTCCGCCATCATCACATCAGCAATTAATGTGGCTGCTATCGTAGCGGTTTTACGTGGATCTGTGGATACTTCGGACACGATCGCACTTCCAAGTGCAATGGGATACATCATGGCACTTGGATATCGTTTCATATGTTTCCTTGCTGATGTCTTCATACTGTCTAAACTCCGATCTCTCAGAAAGGCACATAGAGCACTCCGAGACGATATGCTGATAAATGGATTGTTTTTTGTCGGTGCTGCGATAACAATTTCTGCAAGCAATGAGGGGTCAATGTTTTTAATTCTGCTTTTGGCATTCGTAAGTTACTGTAAATCCTTATAATATTAATTCAATATTTTACAGCGTCACCATCCGAGAGCTGTGCTTCTCCTAGCGCCTGCTTTGGTTCCATTTGTTCTCAAGCTTGTCGATGTCCCTTTCTTCTCCATTGATGCCATGACTGTTGAAGGTCTTCCGTACCATCCCGCATTTTACACGTTTCTCATATACTTGTGGGGACTCTTCGCTATCGAGTACACTGGAGAAATCACTATGCGAGTCATGATTTATGGAATCTCGCCTTGTTTCCTATCTATGAGCACGAACCCGCTGGAACTTTTTTCTGGGTTCTCTCTTCTCCTTCTTAGTTGTGCCCGTTTCATAGTATATTCAACGGGAAAACAGCAACAAATATCTGCCACAACTATGGATCCAGCAGTGGACAACTCAAAGATACCTGCCCAAAAGCAACCACAAAATAAATACAATCTGCGAAGCAAGAGAAGGTGAAACGATTCCATGTAATAATTTTTCATCACAAATGTGTTCGTTTGTTGCATCACTGCCTTGCTTATGCTATTTTTTGTTATTCACAATACGATTGCTTGTCTGTGTTAGAAATCCACTTTTGTTTTCAGTGTTTTTTTTCAGTTTTGAATGTATTGTCATCAGCAAATACTCCATCTTTGCTGATTGTTGTCAGGTATTTAGATATGTAATCTTGTGTGATAATTTCCCGGAGGATTCTCCATAAAAAAGATGCTCCATCAGGGTAATCCACCTTTCTAAAATCTTATTTCCTTTCATTGTCCAGCATTTTTTAGTTATGAGAATGTTCATGGTTGAATGTACAATGCCAATTATTTTATTAGTTTTTTTGCAATGAAGTGCAAAACCGTATTGATATTTATATGATTGTTGTTTAAATAGCGTCTCCAAATCACGGGGTGTAACCTTGGAGAAGTCGCATGTTTCTATATTTGTTCCTTGTTCCTTGCATGCTCACCTGAATTTAAAAACGCTTGATCTCGAATGAAAACCCATTAGTTTTCTTGGTTTACTGTAACAACTGTTAATATTAGTTCAGAACGTCACCAGCACTGCACTATGAACTTCTTTCACAACCTTGATCAAATTTCAGCTAACTTTCGAGGTGATGGATGGAGAGGAAATCGAGCGATTACAAGTATTCAAGACAATAGTAGGAAGAATAACACGATGTGCCGGCTTTGTTGCAACTGTTCTTTTCTTCGGAATATTTGCATGCTCACAAAGTTTTACTCCAAGATCGTTTATTAGAGATATGAGAAACATCAACTGTTTGCAGACTGAACTCACGAATGAAATCAGAACAGAAGTAAGTTAATTAATCTTCTTGATCATTAGGCAAATAGAAAACTGGCGGAAGATTTTCCTTCACAGAAGTACGGTGTCGTAATGTCCGATTTTCAGGTCGTCAAGAATGCGAAAGTTTCACACGAAGGCATTTATAGCATTGTCGAATTCAAATTGTTTGACGAGTCCTTGGAGTACAACGGAGAACACGTAGCTTATCACAAAAGAAGACATATGATATACAAGAAGCCTCGAGACATTCCGGTACTCCTGATGCCTCAGTTGGGAGATCCAACTAACTTCCATGTACCACTGGCAAAAGTAGTGAATTCTCGTACGAGAGATTCCGAATTTCGATTTCGTTGGTTTACTCTCACTTTCTTCGACAACATCAACAAATGGTACCCGACCGGATTCGATTACTATGGGGCAGCTCTCACGGATGTTGCTGATTTTTTTCGACGCGTTTACAGTTCTCAGAAACCAGTTCTACTCGGTCGCGGTTTCGCAGCGTCTCGAGCTTTATCGTATGCTCTGAGCGACCATATGAGAAACATCACAAACGCTCCAGATCTGGTGATTCTCGAAGCCACATCACACCGTTTACCCGGCTATTATGATCGTGAAATGAATCAAATAATAGAAAAACACACTGAGCAATGGATTTCGAAATCTGGAGAGTATCCGATCGGAGTGGTTTCGTTTGAAGCTGGTCTGAATGATACTCACATAGACACATCATTGTCTATGTTACCGAATGTTGAAAACATGCCGATTTGGACGATTGAAGAAGTTCCCGACACTGGTCTGTCTAGCAGTGCAATGAGTAAATGCGAGCCACTTTTGAATACCATAGCTGATCTTCTCATTTTATATGGAGAGCGAGATGAGCGAAGAAGTGGAAAATCTATAGTGAACTCGTTTTATCAAGAATGGGAAAACAAAAAGCGAGGACCACTTCCTGCCAACTGGAAACAAGATTACCACCAGGAATCATTGAGAATTCAGATCGGAAAACGTTATCGGCTCGTGGTAAACGGCTCTAGTTGGATCGATGTGGATGTGCAACGAAACTCTTCGCTTGTTCTTCAGATAACTGGATCCTGTTGTAAGTTAATGAAGTCCGATTCTGACTTATTCATAACTTACAGTAAAGGCTGCAACTATCATTCGAAGTCAGAAGTTTATCGATCGAAAAGAAAGCCTTGCCGAGTTCGCATACTTTGAGTTCGGTATCTATGATGTGAAGCCTTTCGAAGATGTGAAGATATACCTTGAATCCAGCAAACAATGTCGTGTAACTGTCGAAACAAGTCCTTGGTACATGGGTTTCGCCCAAAAATTCTATGACGTAATTTTTTTTTGTTTGGATCCAAACTGAAATCAATGATTTCAGGGGTTTGTGCCAGATTCACACAATTTCTGGGTTGGTGCCCAATTGACTCTAACTTTTCTTATCTCTCTGGAAGCAGATAAGGAATTCTATCGTCTGGAACATCAGCTCTACGCGTATATTGCATTTATTCTTGCTGTGCTCTATCACACATTCCACACGTTTGGAGTGCCTTCTCCTGGGATTTTTTGTGGAGCTGGTTTCTCGATTGCCGTTCATTTCATTTCTGATGTTGTGAACATTCTTAGTGAACAACAATTGCAGTTAAGACTTTCAGAGATATACTTTAATTCAAATAATTTTCTTTACAGGGTAAATAGCGACCTCGTTTATAACCAGCTGATGTATCATGACGTTATAACCTTCCTACCGATAATGTATATAGTTTTCGTACCGGCATTACTGGACCTTTTCCCATCGAATACGGTCGCACAATTATTTATCACGAAATACAGTTCGGATGTTAGAGCGTTTTTAGGCCAACCAATGATGTTCACTATGCAGCAAAGATTCTACTTGGATACAAATTCAACTGTTTATGGAATTCCTTATAGAATCAGCTTTGTTGCGATTGCTATCATAGCTGGATGCATTCTCACGAACCCTGAATTGCTTACCTTAATTGGGAAAATGCACGTCTTCATTGACAAATTCATCAACAAAGTCAACAACTATCTCCCTAGTCGCTTTACTCGCTCTCATTTCCATTGTTGGGGATATCTTGCATTGGGTCTGGATTTCATTATGGCTAGCAACTCATTGGACTGGCACTATGCAGTGGCAATCGGGATTTTGCTGTTTAATCGATTCTGTGATACGTTCAATCCAAGAGGACTTCAAGATTATCCTATCAGCCCGCTAGCGTGGATGACAAGAATCATCAAGACAGAGAATGTAAACCGAAATGTCGAATAGGAGAATAATTTTTGTGTTCATATTACATACTCACTTTTCTTTTCTTTTTACTTTGTACCAAACGTTTTCATGTATATAATTTCAATGATCAGATCTCCTTAACGGGCAATAATTTCAATTACGATCTCATTATGGTAAACTTTTCATTCTTGATGCTAATTTTATTATAATCAAATGGAGAGGTCCTGTTCCTCAATCAATCTCTAGACCATTTGTTCAATTTATAAGTTAATGTTCTGATGTTCTTGAGATGTCGGATATCAGTGATGCTGAAGACGATCTTAGTGGTCTTCCAACTACATCGGAAATGAACGGTCAGTTCGATCCAAAACGTCACGCTCGTGAGCAGCACAACGCGCTGGAAAGAAGACGTCGTGACAATATAAAAGACATGTACACAAGTTTGCGAGAAGTCGTTCCTGATACGAATGGAGAGCGTGTTCAAGCGTCGCGAGCTATGATTCTGAAGAAAGCGATCGAAACAATAGAGAAAGGTCAAGCAGACAATGCTGCGTTGGCTATTGAAATCGCTAAAAAGGAAGCAAATAGCGCAAAAATGAAAGAAGAAGTATGTGGATTAGTTATTTAGCTCCTTCCATATATTTTTTTTTCAGATCGCACGTCTGAAAGCAAAAAAAGCAGCTGCAGCACCATCAACGCCAGTTCCCAAGAAATAACTCTATTCCATCTTATATAAATATGTATAAATTTGTAATCATAATTTTAATCAGAAACCATTTTTAATTTCACTCGAAAAAAATAATCAAAACATAAATACCGTAATCTTGTAAAAATGGTCTCGAAATTGAAAATTTTTTGAAAGCGGGAATTTTTTGCTGCGCGCGAAAACTTGGAACTTTTCATCTGCAGATTCCGCTTGTAAGTTCACATGCTTCTTTTTTCGCTAGAGCTTTCAAAATCATTACTTTACAGGCGCATTTTGCGATTATGGATGCGGAGGAGGTATTAAGAATCCGAACGTTCAAACGGTTTCTCATCAGTAAAGCAGGATTCGTTGGTTTGCTTGCAAGTACTCTCTTCTGCGTGATCTACTTCAATATTGCTCACATTTCTCCCAAAAATTATATCAAAGATGTGCAAAGTATGCAGTGTCAGCTGCCAAATCATTTTGATGGAATCGGTTTTCAGGTATACTCGTTTTGTGGACGTTCAATTATGGTATCTTTTGCAGGTGTTCGGCGTTGCCCCAGGAGGCGAGCATTCCTATATCTATACAAGATTCCGATTTGTGGAGTATTTGTTGTACAAAAAGAGTGGGGTCTACACGAACACATACCCTGGGGACCCTTATCATCAGTTGATTGCTAACGTAACCCGCGAACGTCTGAAGGAAAGTTCATGTCCAGTTCTAGTGTTTCCGGGGGCTTCCGAAGCCGCGGATAGCGTTCGATTCTTAGCAAAGCTGGTACAAGATCATGAACGGGCTGGAAGAACTAAAGCAGAAAAACTCGATAGAACAGAACTACATTACACTTGGACAACCATGGATTTCTTGCGACATTCAACATTAGCATCATGGGAAGGTTTAAAGAGGTACATCGATTCCGTACATTTCATAGGAAGTCAAATGAACATGATTTATCCGGAAGTAAAGATTGCGTACATGTGTCATGGTATCGGAGGAGGCATGTGCTACTGGATCGGAAACTTTTACAGTGCCAACGTGAGTCTGATGATTCTTGAATCGACACCATCCGAACTTGCTGAACGCTACACTAAGCAAGTGCCAGAATGGTGGGCTGAGAACATGAACAGTTACAACAAAACGAGCCCCACCGGAATAATGGTTTTCCAAGGTGGATACGATGACAGGAATACTGATCCCAGCTGGTTTAAGTGGAGACACAGTACCATTCCGGTGTGGACCATCGATGGTGTGCCCGACAACGGTCTTTCAATGAAGGAAATGCATACGTGTGAACCGTATTTGAACTTTATCGCAAAATTACTCATCGAACACAAGATAAATAAAGAACTGGGACGGCGAAGGACAGGAAAATCCATCACCAATTCTTACTACAGAGAGTGGCAAAACGAAAAGAGGCGACATTTGCCGGATAACTGGAAGAATGACAAGCAGGATGATGTGACGAAGGTTCAAATCGGAAATATGTATAATTTTGTGGTTAATCGTTCTCACTGGCTCGATGTTGATGTCCAACGGAATACGTCGCTAGTTCTCCACATAACTGGATCTTGCTGTACGAGAAACAATTTAATTTTTGCTCATAACTTCGTTTTTCAGTGACTTCAGCAACAATCATTCGTCGTCGTAAGTTCATCAAACGGAAGCGAAGACTTTTCAATTCAACCCTTTTCGAGTTTGGCATCTATCAAGTGAAACCCTTCGAAGATGTTCGAGTTTTCCTCGAATCTGGTAGCGAGTGTGAAGTGACTATCGCAACTAGTCCGTGGTGGCTGGATTTCACTCAAAGGTTTTACTATGTAAGTTGTTTTCCTTCAGCTGTTTATTTATGTTCATCTTTAATTTTTTTAGGCAATGGTTGTAGATCCGCATTACTTTTGGATTGGTGTTCAAATTACCTTTGTTTTTCTGGCGACACTGGAAAGCGACAAGAGATCATACCGTTGGGAGTATCAGATTTATGCATATACTTGGTTCATTCTCGCGGCTCTCTATCACACATTTAGCACATTCGGTGTGCCATGTCCAGGGATGATTTTTGGAGCTGGTGTCTCGATCACTGTTCATTTTGTATGCAGTACGTTTCACGAATATGTTTTTGTGAGACAGGCTCGGTAAGAAGATTCAAACGATCTCCAGATTTTTTAACCCTGAATCAAATTCCAGTAGAAGTTTGGATTCCTTCGTTCGAAAGTTTCAACATGTGCTCGTACCGCTCATACTTTCGTTTTGCTTCTGTCATTTTTCATCCGCCGTCAGTGCAATACTAACTATCTTGATGTATACTTGGTCGATTCGTCCAATGCTATTACCGGCTGCAATCCTAGGACACATTCCAGTATTCTATCGGATACTCTATCAGCCTATGAAATGGCATCATGACGAACCATACCTGGAGCTGCTGAGGCAATATGCGACTACACGTAAATGCTATGTTGGAACTGCCATTCTCGCTGCAATCGCGTACTCTTACATCAATCCTAAACTGGCTCGAACCTATTTTCGCCTAATTGCCTACGCACTGTTCATTTGTCAACTATCACTCTCCCATTGGCCATTGGACTTACACTATGGAATCGGCATCGTCATTTTAGCGTTGAACCATTCATGTGCCCAACGGCTGCCAAAACAGATCCTCGGCGTAGAGAAAGTGGATCTAGAAAATCTGGAAAAAGCTTATCTTGGACAAGATGACCAAAATGACTAATGAACTTCGATTCATACTGATAATGATGAATGTATGCTATTCTGTATCATGTTTATACCATAATGTATATTGTTTCTTGTACTTTAACATTCATTTTTACTATGATGATATTTTCTGTAATAAACTTGAAACTCTTTAATATCGACTTGAAGTCCATCAAATGAAAACTATTACTGGATAAGAATAGTTAGAAGTCCAGCTCTTGATGATTGAACACATCCCTTCAGTATGGCGAAACGTTTCAAGAAAGATCCTTCTCGTCTATGCCAAACGGATACTCTCCTCCGCTTCACCTTCTGAATAGCCAGAAATAGAGAGTTTTGAATTGAAAGAAGTGAAGAAAAGAAAACGAAGATTATCGGCTTATCCGGGGCACACGGCACCCGCTTGTCCTATATCCCCCCATCATACAGTTTTGTCTTCTCCTCACAATTAGCAGTGTCCGTCGTCCATTCGCTTGTCAAGACAAACTGACTTTTGCTTTCGATCCCGGACTACTTCTCTTCTACAAATATTATTTGATAACCTGTAATTTCCGATGTCTTGCTTCTAGGCTACACCAATTTGAACATAAAGAAAAAAACTGAAGTTCTACTGTTGTACTTGTTCTCTGGGATATTTTAGATTTTCTACAGTACCACACATTATTTTTCAACATTCCTTTCCCGATTCCTTCGAAATTGATATCCAACAAAACATTTGCATATTGTTTGACCAACCCAGATTTCGTTACCCACTTTGTTTGTTTGGTGATGCGGTCCGTCGCTGATATGAGATGTATCTCTAGAAGAAATACAAAGAATCGGTTTCGGATTTCTTCGCAAAACAACGACAACTGCTGTGGTCACACCAGTAGTTCCTTTTTTATTGCACATTCCTTGGTTCACTTTCTCTTTTTCAATGTGCAAATCATTTGATTGTTTCCGACTCATTGATAGAAAGAACTCTAACAGATTCGTTTCGGGAATCAATTCATCCAAGCGGAAGATTCGAATTGACTAACACCATTATACAGTTCTTTTTTCTTGAATGTTGATCCGTTTGACACCCTTTTCCCAAAAAGGCGTGCCTTCTGAATAGTTTCCGTTCCATGCCTTCATTCTCATATTCTTTTGTTTCACAGATTTCGTCGTCAAGAATCATGACTTGCCGTCTATTATTTCTAATTTTCCTTCTACAACAACCAGGTAGGCTTCAGTGTCTCATTTTCAAATCTTTTTTGCATTCTATTAAGGACCAGGAGAATTCTGTCAACCTCCGATGCCTGCATCATCTTTCCAAAGCAATGGTGTCCCAATGAATGTTCCTTCTTCTCCCCAATATATTCCTGCAAATGGATCACCCATCGATCAATCAGCTCCGATCCCTCCACCACCGCCTCCACCACCTGTTAGTAATTTGGAAAACGGACAATTGGAAATGATTAATGCCCCCGATAAAGCTGATAAACACAATCGAGATGTAATGATTACCAACTTTTTCTTTTCAAAATCTTAAATATGTTTTAGATAACTCCATACCCTGGATACATTCCCCCACCCCCTGCATCCTCTTTCCCTACTCTTATCGACAATTCGGAGGACATGCCACAAACTCGTGTAAATCAACAGTCTTCGAACACTTTCCGCTCTGAGACTCCTCTTCAAATATTGTCCTCAGACAGTAGAAGAGATTTCTCTTGTCCTGAAGAGCTGACCTACATAACAGATTTTCTCACTTGCGTTCGTCGGCTGTCTACAGTAACCCTCGATGAACGGAACATGCTTTGTGATTTTGAGAAAGATTCCGGATGTCGATTCAAGTCTATTTCGAGTCCACTTAGTGTTGGAAACTTTCCGAATGATGATCATTACCGTACATTTGCATCATTGGCTGGTCGTCCTGAAGAAGAAAGACCGACTGGAAACTTTGTATTTTTCATAGAACATCGGGTATGTTATGATTTGTGACTGTCTCAGAAAAGAAAAACTAAACAGGTTGTTCTCTAATCTTCATGACAGGTCACTTGGAGAATCGTTCAAGTTTTAGTGTTCAGAACAGTTGTCCCTGTTACGAAATTTGAAACTTCTCTTCCGCTTTCATTTATTTTCGACGAGTGCAATATAGTTTTGTTTATAGGGTACTGATCCGGAGGATGAGTTCATCATGTCAACACCTATCACATGTCAAAAAGGGAACGGAGTTCTTAAATTCAACTATTGGATTGTTGGACAACAAGATAAAGTGATGCTCCGTGTGTGCACACAAAACCATTTATCCCGTTCTTGCACTCAATCGATTTCTTATAATTCTCCAAGTTCTTCAATCGCTATTGAAGTTGTTCATCCCAACTCTACATTCTTTGAACTCGAAATTGTGGCATCTAATTTAGTGGATCCGGCTGTAATTGTGTACGATAATATTGAATACAAAGCGGATCTTTGTGAATGGAACGAGAAGACCGATACGAAACAGACAGAAGATTCTGTTGATGAAAAGCCAATTGCATCTGTTGATTCATTTTTTGAAGCAGAAGAAAGACAAGACGAGAAGGACCCATCTGGGGAAAGAAGGGAAGAAGGAGAAGAGAATGAGGAATCTGAATCATCCGAAAAAGCCACCTTGACTAATCCAGTTCCCACTAGACCAATTCGTTTGTCTCCGAGAAGAGCCGAGAGTGAGTGAGACGAATTTTAGAAATCCTAATCTAAAATGTTTCAGTGGAACAACTAATATCTGAACTGACAGAAGAACGCGGATCGGAATTGATCGAGGACGCTGAGGATCGTGATGAACCACAGACTGTCTGCAAGCTTCTGAACTGTGATTTTGATCACAGCATGTGTCTTTATAATAACTATGTGAATGAGAGCATGAGGTAAGCGAACTCACGCGTTTGAAGATTTGAAAATGTATGTTTCAGTATTTCACCATGGCAACTTGGAAACAACAGAATCGGAAACCCACATACTGGAGTTAGAGAAGGAAGTGGTCAGTTAATAGAAATAAGATCCCATTTTGCACGATAATTTTTTCTTGCAGGATTCCTCTACGTCGGGACTGATAGCCCTGCGGATTCGAAGATAGTCAACTACATTTTGGAATCTCCGGATCTTTCCGTTGACGAAGATTTCCATTTGACGATGGACATCTACCGCCGTTCAAATGATATCACTCTTCAAGTCTGTCTGGATACTCCATTCTACTGTCCATACACAATAAATCCGTTCAAAAAAGAAACAAATTGGATGGAAGGAGAAATGTTTTTGATACCCAAAGGAACATTGAAAATCTATATTCGAGCCATCCAATGGAGAAGATTCAAGTGGTTGGCTATTGATAATATGAAAGTGACATCTACCAAGTGCTAATCCTAATATAACGCAATAATAATAATTAATATTTTAAGTTTTTTAAAATTAAAATCTCTCTAGGTGATAATGATTCCTAGTTCTGCTTTAAATTGTGCAATTTATCGTCCAAACAATCCTGGTACCTTCTTCATTTCTTTCTCCTCTTTCCTCTTTTCAAACGATTTTTGATCATTCGATTAAATATTCAAAATCCGATAATAAAAATAACAAAGAAACTCTTTTCTGCATATCAAGAACATGAATCATAACGTAGCATACCAAAAAAGAAACTACTATAAAACCAGTACGAAGATTCCAAAAAATCATTGAACGATGAAAATCTTCACTCTCCTTCTCGTTTTCCTCGTATTCATGACTTCTTTTCCGGTATCCGCTGGCCGTGTTCGTTGCCAGCGTGAATCTCAATGTCCAACAGATTCTGTTTGTGACGATGGATACTGTATGACTGTCGACGAGATGTTCAAAAAGTACGGAAAACATGGAAAGTTTTAATCCTTTTGTATCGTTGTGAAATGAAGCATTCAAAATCCAAATGTTTTTTTCAATGAAATAGCTTACGCCCGGAACCCGTAATAAAAACCAAAAGGGTTTAGAACTTGGTAATGGTGCTCAAATTAGCTCTGCTTCCGATCATACTTGTTGTTGGATGAACTTTTAAGGGATCTGATTTCCCGAATAACTTCCTTATTGCCCCTCGATATTCAGAACTGAAAAAATCCCCTATTCAAATAGAAATTATACTTCGAACCTACTTGATAGTGTAGAACACAAATACATTGCTCGCACAAGCCATGTTCAATCCAATTCCTGCATAGATCATCAGTATATGTACAGTGTCGATATCTTTCACAAAATGTATACTCGCTATATTCATCATTGTTACAGTACTCCATCCAAGAATAACAAAAATAACGGTGTACAGGATAGATTTGAAGACAACTTTCAGTTGGGTAGCTGTAACATTTTCCAGCTTAATATGAGGATTTCTCTGAAACTAACCATTTCCAGCGATACGTCTCAACCTTAAATATGTGACAAAATATACGATAACTACCCCAATGTTGATGATGAGTCCTCCTTCGTTGAAATTCTCAAACGAGTCTCCGGACATTGCAAGTGGAACTTGGCAAATTACGAGTGAATTCGGATCCCTTTGAATGAAAGATGAAACGTTGAGGTATACGGTGTATGTAATCGGGAAGGCAAGTTGAAGGACTAGATACATCAATGGTCTTGAACAGAGTTGACGGTAGATCATAGGGCATTGACAGGCAAGAAACCGATCAATCCCCATCGATAGTAGGAGGGGACCACTTATGCAGAGACCGATGCAAGATGGAAGAAGAAGCCAGAAACAGAGTTCTTGGGATCCAGGACCTGAATAATGCTTTGTTGTAATTTCTTCTATTTAGAACGTACCAGCATAAAACAGTTGGAAGTTGAAAACGAAGTGTCCACATAAATGTAGCATGTCTGCTGCACAAGCGAATGTGATCATATAGTGGCATGGAGAGTTAAACTTTCTGAAAATCAATCGTGCTTTTCTTTCAGCTAACTTCTGAAACCTACCGTTCCCTGAAGAAGCAAATGATCATAATCATGTTTCCAATCAACGAAACAGTAGCACAAATCAAATAGAACAGTGCGATTGGAATAAGCGGAGGTGGAATTTCAGAAATCATTTCTGAAACTTGATTGATGAAATGCAGCATGTTGGTATTTGTCAGATCACTAGGAGAGAATGAATGAAATCATGGCTTTTGAGGTTTTATAATCAAGTTTTTTCTAAAGAGGATAAGTGAACAAAAAGAAATAAAAAAATGGAAGACCGGGAAATGGCAAGAACATAAAAACAATACAGTTATTTTTTTTGAATATTATTGTGTATTATTATTTTGAGAGATAAAGGTGTTAATGCTTTCATTTTTTCAGAGTTTAGTTCCCAGACATGTTCGTCATAAGTCGCTTTGGGATGAAACATTACTCGTATTCTGAGAATAAGAATAAGTATGGAAGATGATTGGATGGTAAAACGAAAATCACAAGGATAGGCTCATGTGGTAAATCTGCGAAACTAGCAATATTTAATTCAATTTTAAGTCAGTGCAAAAAATCTGGAAAACCTGAATTTATGAGCTGTTCTTTGTCTCATGGGGAGTTCAATCCTGTGGAAGATGAAAGATCACAAAAAAGATGAAAGTCTGAGACCTATAAACTGGTTTATGGCAAGAAAGTGCTACTAAGTTCATAATGGAACTCAATTTTATATGAATCGTGGAATTTTTTCTCATAGTTCAATGGAGAAAAATGACAAACGGATAGTTGTTCTTCAGAAGTCTGTGGAAAAACTGCTTCATCTCAAGAAGGCAGAAAACCAAAATCCCAGAACTGACAAATGAACAACTGAAAATAACGTTTCAGGTAGCTCGTCAGATATTAACGACCCTATTGAAACTTTTCTAAAGAAATGAAAACGAAGAAAAAACGTATGATGAAGGCCAATATACACACACAAGGTTAGTCATGTCTCCCACTCTTGAAATTGAAATAATTTTATTTAATTTTCGAGATAATTCGATTTTATTGTCTAGTTCATTCAAAATTATGAGATTTTATAGAAAACATGAAAAATCAAAATACTATTTTCTGGAGGTGAGGAATGTTTTTCACCATCTTAATATGTGCACGTATATTAGAAAATCACGAAAACTTCATCAAGTTATATTGAAGGCAACAGTATGCAAATAAGGTAACAAAAACTGATAAATCGAAAATGAATTTTAAAAAAAATCAAAACTGTACCATTGCGGGAGCAACAAGACTCATTCGTTTAGTTGTTCCAGATGGATCACTCTTGCTGATATCAGTTGAATGAACTTTCAATCCGAAGAGACGCCGAATTCCAGAACGATATTCAGAGCTTAAAATTACGTCAATCATCTTGAAATAAATATTTCTTACGGCTTACTTGATAGCGTAGAAGACAAAGACATTAACAGAACAGGATATGTTGACACCGAATCCAGCATGAATAGATACAATTTCAGAAGTTCTCCTATTAACAATCCACCCAATTGCAATTGTATTTCCGATCGTGACAGTAGTCCATCCAACTAAAACTACTATAACAGTGAGGGATATGGATTTGAAGACATATTTCATTTTGTTCAAATCTCTTTCTTTGTATCCACGTAATACAACATATGTATAGATGTAGACAATCACAATTGCAATGTTTATGACGTTACTCGCATAAGTGAAGTATCCGAATGCCTCTCTTGGAAAAGCCAATGGAGCCATGCACACTATCTGACTGAAAATGTTGAGATTCAGAAAGTTATTTGAATGAAACTGAGTTATACCTGTTGAAATCTATGAACTGGAACCCATAAGTAATCAAAACAACGGTGAATGCAAGAGGGAATAATAATTGTGCACAGAGATAAAATGTTCCTTGACTCAAAAGTGTTCTGTAACTGATGGGAAAGCGACAAGCAATGAGTCTGTCAAATCCAATTGCTAACAATAAAGGACCACTGATACAGTAACCAATTATTGTGTGTAAGAGCATGAAGAAACATGAAGCTTGACTTGAAGTTTCTAGAAGTTAAATTATATCGTATTTCAAGTTAGAAGGGTGACTTACCATTTGCGAACAACTGATAATTGAAGACGAAATGGCCAGAAACGTGAAATAGATCCGCCAAACAATTGAGAGTTATCAGGTAGTTAACAGGAAGTTGAAATTTCGATTCTCTTAGAAAGACCAATACCATAATCCCATTTCCAATCACTCCTACAATAGCACAAAGAAGATAAAACAGAGCAATAGGAACCAGAGGCCAACTAGAATCGTTCATTCTAAAAAAAGGATGACTGAAATAGAAACTTCTCGAATTGAGGAATCAGGAAACAACTCAAAGTGCTTTTCTTCTCTCTCCCAATCCAATATAGCCACCCTTCATAAATTATCGCTCACCCTAAACTGATTACATCAATCAAACTTGGTTTTAGCGTCAAAAACCGAAAGTCAAAATTAGAGTTTTTCGTCTCCCAATTTGATCTTTTGATTGATGTCAAAATTCTCTCGATAGTCACGATGATGTTTAGAGAGTTTTCCATAATTGCTGTCTTCACCATTTCCTCATTCAAACTATATTTGTTTTGGTTTCACAAAAGCTCAAAGTCACGTACCAGTTTATAGCTAATGTGATAACTCAATTGATTCGATTGGTCAAATTTTGAATAGACTACGAGAATATCAGACTTTTTTTCATGGACTGGGAATAAAAATAGAAATGTATGGAGTGTCGCTTCATTCGTTCGAAAGAGTAGACATCAGAAATAGAAACATAAGCAGGTGAAATGAAGAGTGTATTTTAAAGTTCTGAGGAATTTTCGTAACTGTGATATCACAAAGGGGTTAGGCAGAAACATGAAGCTTTCTGGATCTTCTCCAATCGGTTGCAGTGGAAGTAGCATCAGTTGTCTTGGGTTGCTGTTTTGAGGATTTCGGATTGTAGTTCGCGAACTCATCACTTTTTTCTCTACCCGGACACTGACAGTATCCCGAGTCTGGTCCGGGACCTCCAGTACCTCCATGCTAAAAACGTTAAAATTGCATTTTTCATTGTTTTATATTCCTCACCCTTCCTGGATGCCCATCCACACCAGGCCCTCCTGGCTGCCCTGCTCTTCCTTGAGGTCCGGCGGCTCCTGGTTCGCCTGACATCGGATAACCCCCATCTGGTCCAGGCGGTCCTGCATGCCCAGGTCTGCCTGGGGACCCAGCGGGTCCTGGCGATCCGAAAGATCTTGTTCCAGATCTACCAGGTTGGCCAGCAGCACCGTCATGTCCTCTCGCACCATCCATTCCAGTGTCACCTGGCATTCCTGGATAACCAGGTAGTCCTCGTGCTCCTGGGATTCCATCCATTCCAGGTGATCCAATATCTCCTGAATGTCCCGTTGGGCCTGGTCGTCCTGGTGAGCCTTGTGGTCCCATCGGACATTGAATACATCCATTATATGGGAGTTTCATAGAAAGAGAAATTCCAACTCCTCCGGGACTTCCTGGATGCCCAGATAATCCATCTTCTCCTGGATGCCCTGGATGGCCAGGTCTTCCTGGAGGTCCTTGTGGGCATGAGACAGGCACTGAAACAAAAATAGAGGTTTTAACAAAAGTTTCACTCACTTCCACCTCCTTCTGGAACTGCATAACTATTCGTAGGAGGAATGGTGACATATCTTGGCTGATTATATCCATTTCGAGGTGGCAACTTTATTCTATATACCGCCCGTTTTTCTCTAATCGAATCAGTAATCAAATTCCAGGCATCATCGGAGTATTTCTAAACAAAAACTCTAAAATAATTAAAGCGTTTTTCGCCAAACCTGAAAAGTTTTCAAATCACTAAAAGCCGATTCTTCAAAATCTCCAATTTCGTTGAAAAGAAGAACGATTAAAATTGAAATAGCGAGTACAGAAATCAGAATGAATGTGACTGTTGCGAAAAGAAGATTTGTGTGTTTCATGATTTCTGCATATTTTCAGATGAGAAGTTTCGTTTTTATATAATTCATTGACAATGGAAATTAATTTTGATCGAACAAATGAGAGTAGAAAATAGAGGAAGTAGAAGAAGGGGAACGAGAAAGATGAATAGATGACAGTAGTTGCAGAAAAACAGTTCATCAATTAGAAATCTGAACGAGAAGTGACTTGAGAAAAAAGTCATCGAAAAAATCTAAACTAAAAATTCTAGAAGTTTCTAAAATCATTATCAAAATGAAATTTGTACTGTCGATTTACATAAAAATCATAATACAAAGCAATCGTTAAAATGAATATAAGAGGAGCAACGACGACGGAAATCTTGTCAATTCGGCTGATTGAATTCTGAGCAACTCCGAACGGATCTGTTTTTATGTTCTGGAAAATTGAAGAAATTTATAAAATATGTTTTGAAGCAAGATTGTGAAAACATTATTCTTGGCGAAAAACTTTCAAATATCCAAAAGTTTTTACAGATTATTTATGCTGATTCGAGTTACGCCTTTTTGAAAACGCTTCAGACAAAAACAACAATCTGCACATATATTTTCTCTTTGATTTATAGTTTTCAACGTTTTTCAAGCATTCCAAAATAACTTTAGACCTGAAAATGGCACTTACATGATCAATCATCCAATAATATAGTCTCCATCCAACGTTCTCTTGTCGTATGGATTCTAAGTTCAGACTACTTTCTGCATCTTTCTGTAAAATTTGAAAATGATTTGTTTCCGATTGGGATTTTTCACCTCAATATTATTTGTATTCGTTGTTTCCATATGACTGATCTTTCTCATCAACTGAATCGATTCAACTTGTTCACTTTTTTTCGGATTTCGAACCGACATAAACCGAGTCGATTTATTTGGAAGAGATCTCTGAACCTTCAATGATCAGAAGCATTTTTGATCAGAAAATAATTACCGTTATTGAAACGGGTTGTGCTGCATTTCGTCGCTTGAATGATGGATATGCTCGGTTACTGGTGTTTCTGAAAAGACAAAATCTTAATCAGTACTACCTGAATGATGCACATACTTTGGAATTTGCTTGATAATTTGCCTTAATCGTTCCCTCTCGACTTCTTGAATTTCTGGATCTCCCGTGTTGTATTTTGTATGATAATGAACAACAGTAAACTCAACCATACATATCAAATGAGTCAGATAACATATCCAAATATAAACTTCCAATGCAGTTGGACTGTCAACTTTGGGTGAATCTGATTTGCTATCTAGTGAAATGAGCACAATTGTAAGCACATTTGTGATTCCAATTCCAATTCTTTCAGCAGTTGCTTCTCTTTTCGTAAAGAATGCAACCCAGCAAAGAAGTACAACAAGAGCACATGGAACATAGAAATTCATCAAAAAGTATCCAAAGTGCCGATCAAAATAGAATCGAACCTCCAAAGCGGAATATTCTTTGTCTCTTGTGAGATTCGCTGCTTCATAAACTTTGAATCCAGATAACGAAAATTGTGGAAGATCAGCAATACTCTCGTAATCTATTTTCACTCCATTGTCCTCTCCCATTATTCTCCATCTGTATTGAACCTCATCAGATGAATAGGCATAAGAGCCAATGATTAGACGGCACGCTTGTTTGTCAAGGGGATAACGACTCATATCCATTTGACATTTAGCTGAAAAAGTTATTAAAGATTACAATGAATTTTAGGGGAGAACAACCTTTGACTGTGATTCTACTTGAGTATAGAATAGTTCCATCGGTTTCCAATCGGACCAGCCGATTCGATGTTGTGATTCCATGGACATAACTTCCAGCTCCATTCCAGAAATACTGAATATTATTCGGTTCCATTTTAGTTTCCAATAGAATCTCAAAACTACCGTATCAGGTTTCCAGATCTTATCTAGCATAGCCATACTCAACGAAAGTTGTCTGAAACCAATTCCACTGTTATTAAAATGCAATCTGTCATCTGTCCATTTCTGTCGGAAATAACAATTGAATGAGTAAGTGTACGCAAGATCAGCCACTGGTCCCATAGTTCGAATGAACAAGTCAATGTAGACTTTTGTTGGTTTTCCTGCTGAAATTTATTTGTTTTTGATTCATTGAAAACTGTTATTACATTTGAATCCAGGTCGAAAGTGTTGATCGTAGTTTTTGAGGACATCATTCAAAAGATGTGTGACATTTTGTGCAACTCCAGATTCTCTGAGCATACTATTATTTCATAAATAATAATTCTGAAACTTACCGCCTGACAAATGTATCTCGTTTAGCTCGAATGCTACCTGGCTTCTGGTATTTCACATTTTCAATTCTGAATTTGAATTCTTCGGAGCTGACACTTGGAATATGATGAATCAGATACAGTATTAATGCCAAAATATCGGTAATATGAGGATATCGAAGAAGCATTCGGGAGGGCAAAAATAGAAAGAAACAAAAACAAGACACCGCCCGACTTTATACAAATCGTTTCTCTGCGTCTCTCCCATCTCTGTACTATTTCGAAAGCAAGAAATCAAGGCTTTTTAGGGCTGTTGAAAGGCGAAAAAGATCCCAAGGGAAGAGGGGTGAAGACGTGTCTGAACTCTGATGATTGAGAAGAAAGATTTGAAGAAATGGTGTCGAAAAGTTTATGAATGATTTGAGAAGATATGAAAAGAAACGAGGAAAATGGGAAACAACAGCGAAGTGAAAAGGAACAAAAAGATGAAGAAAGAAGATATGTAGAAGTTAGTACATGTTCTCATAGAATTCTAAAAACTTGATTAACTTTTGTATGTGAAATGATTATTTGTGTCATATACTCCGTTTGAAAAATCTCTCTGCTTTGATTTTCCGAGCCACTCGAGCAACTGAAAATGGGAACCTTTGAAAACATACCACAAGATTCTGTTTTTTTAGTAACCAAAGTGTTTCCTTTTTATTTGATACCTTATCTCTACCGCTCCATCTTCTTCAGAATTCTCCACTTATATCTTCTCCACGTCTTCTTTGTTTTTCTGTGTGACAGAACGTAAAATAATGTGAAGGCAGTTCCCTGATGAGCTTGAATAAACAGAGAATAGAAGAGCAAACCTAAAAAAGTCAAAATGACGTCGTAGTTATGAATGAAAGGAAACTCACCACCCGTGTATGTTTTGATAAACTCAAAGTATACACATAATAAAATATGGATAATTGGGAGAACAACGAAAAAAGCTTGAATTCCACATGAAATAAGAAAGGAAATGACGACTTGCATATGATATCTCATTGTTTGAACTGACATTGTGTCTTTCGCAGATTGGACGATTGCGATTGTTGTGATACTGCATAAAACAAAAACAAATGCAAATAATACTGTAACAGAACAAGCAACGACCATCATGATTGCGAATTCCCAGACTGTTGGATCCAGAACGTAGTATTTGGGACACCAGATGAATTCTAGACGATACTTCTGATAGAATTCTTTCTTCCATTTATTCTGATATTCTATATTATCCACATTGAATAACAGTAGAATACTTCCCACACTAACTACCATCAGAACATAGTTTATACTAGCCAACTGATGTGCTCTTCTGAGAAGAATATTTGTTGAGTTCTTCCGTAGAACCAAGGATCTTGATAACAACATCAAACGGCAATGTGCGATGAAAAGTGTCGTAGTGTTGATACCTGAGAAAGAGAGAAGTTTGACGCCAAACCGGAATATTATTAATTTCCCTCCTTGCACAACAAGAATCAGAAATTGCATAGCTTGAATTTGGAACCGAAATGAACAACACTGGAAAAACTCACCATGATGGAGAACTAACGCTGCTATAAGATACGTAATAACTCTTGGATAAATTCCATCCAAAACTCCGCCCACTTGAAGACCTAATACAGGAACAACAAACTGCGGATAGAATAATGTGGACATGTCAATTAGTTCCAGGAAATTCCTAAATTTAAAAAAAAGGAAAAGTGAAGAGTTGAGTTTAAATGAGCTTACAAGATAACCGCGATTAACTGCGCGGCTCGAATATATTGACTTTGAGTATCCGAATAATATTTCAACAAGAAAACTGCTGCTGCATAAACGGGAAGACTATATACAGGAGCCCAAAGAACTGCCACGTTTTGCCAATGTGAATATTGATTAAAATTGCATGATGCTAGATTCAAGGAATTTTCCATCAAATAAAACAAATGATGGAATCAAAAAGACTAGAGCCGGAAAGAAATAGAAGAGAATGAGACAGGTGTATTGGGTAGTTTCTGTCCACAATTCAATTATGGAGACTTGTGGGGACAGCTGAATTTTTTAAGATTTCGAAGAATCGAATGAAATACAAATCGGAGAATTATCCAGATATTAAGATTGAATCATTTCATTTTGCTGCTTCTTCCTTTTTTCTTTTGTTTTATTCTTTTTGCATCACTTCATCTCATTAGTTTTTAGTAAAAACACGTGGTGCATCCAAAGCTAGATTTTCAAAACCTTTGTTGATGATCTATGTACTTTGTTATTTTTGGAAATAAACCTTTGATCATTCGAATTTCGTTCCAGCCAACAAAACTATTCTCATTCATAATACTTCCTTCCCAAAACCACCGATTGTTTTCTTGACTTATTTTGTTCAATGATTGTCTGTAACGATTTATCACCCAAAGCAATTTTCCATCTGCGCAGACTAATAATTACAATATCTCTAAATAATTACATGTTCAAAATATTTCAAAGATCAAACGTCATCGATGTGGAGCTTTCATATTGCATACCCAATTGTAAAGTGGAATCGACAAGAATGCGGCAATATTGGTTCCGAGGGAGTTACCCATTGAAGCAGCTGATAATGAGTATTCACGGACATCCGGATTGACCTGAAAAGACTTTTGGTTAAAGTTAGGAAACGAATATTTTCATTACCTTTTTATGAATCTTATTGTAAGTGTTCACGTACGCAGATCCTCCTAAAAGTCCTTCAAATACAATGAGTACAAATATAATGATGATTGTAGGAGTGAACCAGTAGACAGCTTCGAAAAAGAAGAAAATCATATTAGCGCATTGTAGAACTGGAAGACACCAAATCAACCAAAGTGGCATTTCGAAGAATTTCACCGAAGATCTTGAAATGAAAACTCCTAGCTGATAGAGTACTTGGTACCATCGGTATTGACTTGAAAGGGGAAGATTGAGTCCTTGAGAACAATCAAAAATGATAAGTTCAGTTAATCCTTGGTTGATCATATACTCTGCACAGTATACAGTAGCCAATGGTACCATCAGGTACAATAGGGGAACTATAAGCTTAAGTCTTTCCATAACTCCAAGTTCTCTTTGTGGTACTTTTTTGGTATTGAGCACATCACCTCGGGCTTCCGCTGCTTCCTGAATCATAATTATTCAGTGTTAAGCTTTTGGAAAAATTGACTCACGAAAACATCTTTATCGTAGTTTTTGGGAATAATCCATGTTTTGGGATTGAATGTTGGAGAATAGACTGTAGAAGGGATTGTCAACAAGAAAAAGTATGCACCCGCAAAAACAACGGGAATGAAAAGTTGAACGAGAAGAGTGTTTGATGGAGAAAGTCCGGCTTGAGTGATAAATGCATAAGAGAATGATCCGATGAGACCAGCACCGCCCGTTCCTGATGACCAGGAAGCAATTGTTCCCCTGACAAAATAAATTCGTTATCAAATAACTTTTTAAAAGGTGGAAAACTCACGGAACATAGTGAGCTGCCATTGCCAAGAAAGTGATTTCACCGACGCCCTGCCCAAGTGATGCCATACAAACTCCCGCTAACGACATTGCTATATTACCAGAATACGCCACGATAAAATATGAAGCTGCTTGCAGAATGAATACCAGTATTGCTCGAAATCTAAAAAATCGTTAAAAATGGAATTTGTTTCCGTTATCTCACCCAAAAGGAAACCGATGCATGAAAAATGGGAAAGTGGTCTGCACAACTAACGCCGGGAGGTTATCAGCTAGAAGCACAGCTCCAGCAGAAACTGAATTACAATGCCTGCTATCCAAACTTTTCTGAAATGAAAAAATTTCTAATATTCCAAAAGAAAACAAACTCGAAACCTCACAAGTGCTACTTGTATTTGTAGTTCCCGTTCCCTTTTGATTGTCCAAGATATCCTCGGCTGCAGATAACATAATCACATACCCGTAATTGTTACATAATCCTAACAGCCTGAAACATTCGTTATCAATAGAACTAAAGGAGTAAAAAACGAACCAAAAGGCGATAATATCTCGAGCGTTGTTCCAGTTGACCATTGTCTTTCAAAAGTGATCAGAGTGGAGACGCACCGAGAAAAAGGAAACAAAATGAAACAGGACAAACCGGCTTATCAGCAGTATAACAGCAGCCAGCACATGGCATTTGGTAAGTGTTATCTAGAAAAAAGTGAGTGGCAGAGACAAATATCAAAAAATTAGCGACATTCTAGGTTTTAAAAAGTGAAAACTCCGGTCACATCGGAGTAGAATGTGAACTGTGAAGTTCCGTTGTCCGTGTTTGGATTCCGTTTCTTGATCCGGGAAGAAGATGGAAAATGGGCTATCACGTAGTGACTCAAAATCTGAACTTTTAAAAGTAGTAGTATCAAAAATGCTTTATATGATTATTCGAGGTTCTTTTTCGAAACATTTAGCAAATTCTATTGGTGGCTGTAAGATAAGAGAAACCACAATTTCCAGGTGGACTGCTAAAATCCGAGTTCATTTTTATGATCCCTTTAAACAAATTGTTTTAGGTTTTTTCAGACACCGTCTTCTATTGAATGTACCATGAGAGCTGCTGACGCAACTAAATGTTGAATCATCTCTTCCAATTGTCTGAACATCCTCAGAGCCATCCAGTTCTTTTTCAGTACTACTAGTGACTTCACAGACACAAACTATAATAATATTGTGTCTGAAAACTGTCTGGGGACCAATTAATGCAGTGTTATTTCACTTGTTTTTCATTTCTGGAATGAACAATTTCTGATGAACACTTTTCATTAAACAAAGTATAACAATTTTGAGAACTTCTTTTTTATTTTCAGATTGTCAACTTACTCATCTTTGCTTTTACTAGTTCAGCATAAATGATCGAAAGTCATGAAATTTATTTTTGGTATTTCAAACTTTGGATTTATCCATGAATCCTAACGAGTGATTATGTTGTGCTCAGATTCAAACATCAAGCATTTTTTCGTCAAAATGTTATATTGATGTTACTAAAGTCTATTTTAGAATTTGAATATCTTCCTGATTAAATCACTTCCTACTTCATCGCCTACATGTTCAAAGAATAGTCATTTTGCAGATTTGGTATATAAATGATATATTATTTTCGGATTTGATTCAAAAACCTGCTCACCAACGAAGAAATGGCTGATCGTCAATGGCTCATTGTGACTGATATAGCCGGTTCAGTAGGCTTTGGTCTCTCACTTGTTTCGAATACGACCCTTCTGTTCCTAATATTCTCC
The DNA here is from genome assembly GCA_963966625.1 of Caenorhabditis zanzibari. NCBI lineage: Eukaryota > Metazoa > Nematoda > Chromadorea > Rhabditida > Rhabditidae > Caenorhabditis > Caenorhabditis zanzibari. The sequence continues at coordinate 10,511,458 of OZ016472.1, read as the reverse complement.
AAGAGTTCTCCAATAAAGGGACCATACAAGAAAATGCTGATCGTCTTGTGTGTATTCACAGTTTTCTATTCTTTTGTTGAGATAATGCTTCAACCTCTTATTCATCTTTATGATGACACTCTTTTTCTGATTCAACGGAAAAGATTTGATCTTTCGAAAGCTGTTACAAGATTGATACCGAGTAAGTTAGGCTTCCGATTCTTTAATTAAAGCCCTGATCTCAGCCAGCTACTGTTGGTGCTACGCAATGAGTTTCTCTCTTTTTGCTCTTCAATTCCTGTATCGATACATGGCAGTTTGCAAGTAAGTCTCGAAGCTAAAATCTCAAACAAGCAGTCCTTCCCAGACCCCAATACGTCGGTTTCTTTGCTGGTTGCTACTTTTACTACTGGTTGGCTCTTATCTTATCACTTGCAACAAGCTGGGGTTTAACTGCAGCTTTTATGTTCCCTCAAACAAATCGAACGACTGAAAGTTTTCTATATGTCATCGAGAGTTCATACGACTTGGATCCATATTGGGCTGACTATGTTGCTTACAAATATGTTAGTTTTTGACCCTAATTCGTTGGCTTCTAGTATAAATCTTTCAGTTTGACACCGACGAGAATCATATCAGGCACATGAATCTTCTCAGCTTCTTTGGAGTCCTTCAACATGGTCTTGTTATAGTGAGTTTACTCGGAAAGACATGCAATTAGGAAGGTTTTCAATTTCCAGAGTCTGAGTTTTGGAACATTGTTTTATTGTGGTATCAACACTTATATCAACATAACGAGGCATACTGGAATGTCAAGTAAAACCAGAAGTCTCCAAATGCAACTTTTTAGAGCACTTGTTGCACAGGTCTTTGTATCATCCAACGGTCGTAACAATTTATACTGTTTTCAGACTTGTCTCCCAATGTTCATGATGTACGTTCCAATTGGATTTATGTTTGCCTGTCCTTATTTTGACCTACAACTCGGTGCAATCACAAACTATCAAACTGTCATGGCTCAATTATACCCCGGAATGGACCCATTTGTTGTTCTCTTCCTGATTGATGCATACAGGAGAACTATACTGAGTTTGTATTCCAGATGTTCATATGAATGTTTGTCTCATACTTTCAGACTCCATTTGTCCAAGATGTATCTATTCGAACGGAATCCAGACGGCAACTTCTCAGAGAGATATGTCAACTGTGATGAACTCTTCAAAAGTAAAGCCTTCGGTGTCTTCGAATACATTGACGTCGACAAGTCGAATGTTTTGATTTTATTGAAATGAAGCGAATTCAAAACAAATAAATAGTGGCTCTATCGGCGAAGAACGGTCCCATCAGACAAGAACGGTCCCATGGGTTTACAGAAGTAGAATGCTTGCATGAGTGCTATCGGAGAGGATTGATTTCATAATTCCGAAATTAGTTGAAAAATCAAAACATGTTTAGCTTTACCAGTGATGAATCTGTTTATATTAGGAAAAGTGGATCTCTCCTGTTGTTGTCAAGCTTTGACTAGATTAGAAGTTGTCACTTCAGATTGCAATCTACTTTTGTTAATGAAACTTCCAAAACCAAAGAGAAAAAAAAAACAGTTAGTCTTTGAATACACTTTCCTCTTTGACTACATGTACTCTTTGACTTCACTTGTTTAGTTGGTATATAATGCCGTATATTAGATTGTATTGAGCTCCTTTTACGAAGATCAGGCTTAGAAATGCCTCAAACATAGCTTGATACGAAATAAATAATTTTCAAATCTTTCTAAGCCTGATGTTCAGAAAAATAAGATTTTTATCTAGTCTAGAAACAATTTTGCTTTTGTGTTTTTTCATAGGGGAGTATGCTTCCGTTCACGATCCAATTTCTAACTGACTCTGTTTATTTCTGGGTCAAATTGAGCGTTCTTAGTACCAAAACGCGTGTCTTTCTCAACTTAATAACTTGAGAAAATTGGGCCCCCTGTATGTCAAACTGCTTGAAGCTTAAATTTTCTCAGTACCACGAAACCCGACGTTTTCATAAACCTGAGCCAATCCTTTGTTCTAGAAACCCAGGTGAAAGTGAAGGTTTTTTATGAATACAATAGGGACACCTGTACATACGTCTTTATCTTCTCATAAAAGTCTTCACATGCAAAGAAACCGATAAGAGACATTACTATTATAAGGATTAGGCCAGAGAAAATAAGGGCAGACAAATCGTCATTCTACCACTTTTATGTACGGGGAGTTCTGAAAAGAGCGGAGATCCGGTGGGGTCGTGGGGGACCTCTTGTTGTACGGGGAGTTCTGAAAAGGGCGGAGATCCGGTGGGGTCGTGGGGGACCTCTTGTTGTACGGGGAGTTCTGAAAAGAGCGGAGATCCGGTGGGGTCGTGGGGGACCTCTTGTTGTACGGGGAGTTCTGAAAAGGGCGGAGATCCGGTGGGGTCGTGGGGGACCTCTTGTTGTACGGGGAGTTCTGAAAAGGGCGGAGATCCGGTGGGGTCGTGGGGGACCTCTTGTTGTACGGGGAGTTCTGAAAAGAGCGGAGATCCGGTGGGGTCGTGGGGGACCTCTTGGTGTACGGGGAGTTCTGAGAAGGGCGGAGATCCGGTGGGGTCGTGGGGGACCTCTGATTTTGGGGGTTTTTTTAGTTTTCCCCGTGATCAAAAAAAATTATTGAAAAAAGTAAATTTTTTAAAAAAGTATTGGTCTTAAAATTTGGGAAAACATGTATCTTCAGATATTCTACAAAATGGCAAAAAAATGTTAATTTTGAGCATAAAAATTTTTTCGAAGCATGGGGTTCGTTTGGGCAGAATGGGGTCAGTACATCAAGAAAAAATTGTTTGCTCAAAGTTGGAATTTCTTCTGGCATTTTGTAGAGTATCTCAAGTTACATGTTTTCCCAAATTTTGAGACTTCTATGACTATTTTCTGCGTTGATACGGCCAATGAGCAAAACGCGCCATTTTGTGCTCGGACGTCCATATCTTCGGAGCCGATCTTACAAATCGCTCCACATTTTCTGTGGTGTTTATCTGATCTATAACAATTATTTTGCACTTTAGAACTCCTTACAGAAAACATTTTGGAGAAAAATATTATTTTTGATTCTGACGTCGCCGGCACTTCTGATGATATTCTGAAGGAACGAAAAATTTTTGAAATTCAAAAAACTCATAGAGCTTTTTCTAATCTAATCAGTAATTTTTCACAAAATTTCTTGTCTTTTGGGCATGTTTCAACAGAGTTATTATCAAAAGTTTAGAGGTACACTCACCATTTTTCGCCACTGTATGTGTTCTACAGGAAATGAACCCAAACAAATGGTACGTTGTCATCTAGGACACTTGTTGAATGAATCAATGGAATAAAAATGTGATGAAGAGCCAATTTGTATTTTTCCGTTTTCTTCAACTTTACCAAGAGGTCGTGTCGGGAAACAATAAAAACTGGGTTGATTTTTGTTGATTGCGAGACACTTTTTTTGAGAGCTCCTAGAAGAAAGGCGGAGTTTGACTTCTTAAATTTTTGCTAATTGCTACACAAAACTAGAAATAGGAACAAAAAGATTTGTACTGATCAGCCAGATGCCGAAGCATCTGTGGATCCCTTTCGCCACGGAGGGCTCAGTACGTGAAAGGAACTTTGAAAAATTTTTTTTGATCACGGGGAAAACTAGAAAAACCCCCAAAATCAGAGGTCCCCCACGACCCCACCGGATCTCCGCCCTTTTCAGAACTCCCCGTACAACAAGAGGTCCCCCACGACCCCACCGGATCTCCGCCCTTTTCAGAACTCCCCGTACAACAAGAGGTCCCCCACGACCCCACCGGATCTCCGCCCTTTTCAGAACTCCCCGTACACCAAGAGATCCCCCACGACCCCACCGGATCTCCGTCCTTTTCAGAACTCCCCGTACACCAAGAGATCCCCCACGACCCCACCGGATCTCCGCTCTTTTCAGAACTCCCCGTACAACAAGAGGTCCCCCACGACCCCACCGGATCTCCGCCCTTTTCAGAACTCCCCGTACACCAAGAGGTCCCCACGACCCCACCGGATCTCCGCCCTTTTCAGAACTCCCCGTACAACAAGAGGTCCCCCACGACCCCACCGGATCTCCGCCCTTTTCAGAACTCCCCGTACACCAAGAGATCCCCCACGACCCCACCGGATCTCCGTCCTTTTCAGAACTCCCCGTACACCAAGAGATCCCCCACGACCCCACCGGATCTCCGCTCTTTTCAGAACTCCCCGTACAACAAGAGGTCCCCCACGACCCCACCGGATCTCCGCCCTTTTCAGAACTCCCCGTACACCAAGAGGTCCCCACGACCCCACCGGATCTCCGCCCTTTTCAGAACTCCCCGTACACCAAGAGATCCCCCACGACCCCACCGGATCTCCGCTCTTTTCAGAACTCCCCGTACAACAAGAGGTCCCCCACGACCCCACCGGATCTCCGCCCTTTTCAGAACTCCCCGTACACCAAGAGGTCCCCCACGACCCCACCGGATCACCGCTCTTTTCAGAACTCCCCGTACAACAAGAGGTCCCCCACGACCCCACCGGATCTCCGCCCTTTTCAGAACTCCCCGTACAACAAGAGGTCCCCCACGACCCCACCGGATCTCCGCCCTTTTCAGAACTCCCCGTACAACAAGAGGTCCCCCACGACCCCACCGGATCTCCGCTCTTTTCAGAACTCCCCGTACAACAAGAGGTCCCCCACGACCCCACCGGATCTCCGCTCTTTTCAGAACTCCCCGTACAACAAGAGGTCCCCCAGGACCCCACCGGATCTCCGCTCTTTTCAGAACTCCCCGTACACCAAGAGGTCCCCCACGACCCCACCGGATCTCCGCTCTTTTCAGAACTCCCCGTACACCAAGAGGTCCCCCACGACCCCACCGGATCTCCGCCCTTCTCAGAACTCCCCGTACACCAAGAGATCCCCCCCACGACCCCACCGGATCTCCGCTCTTTTCAGAACTCCCCGTACATAAAAGTGGTAGAATGACGATTTGTCTGCCCTTATCACCTAAAGGGGCGGGGCTTATCGGTCCCCTTTGTTTTCTCTGGCCTAATCCTTATAATAGTAATGTCTCTTATCGGTTTCTTTGTATGTGAAGACTTTTATGAGAAGATAAAGACGTATGTACAGGTGTCCCTATTGTATTCATAAAAAACCTTCACTTTCACCTGGATTTCTAGAACAAAGGATTGGCTCAGGTTTATGAAAACGTCGGGTTTCGTGGTACTGAGAAAATTTAAGCTTCGAGCAGTTTGACATACAGGGGGCCCAATTTTCTCAAGTTGTTAAGTTGAGAAAGACACGCGTTTTGGTACTAAGAACGCTCAATTTGACCCAGAAATAAACAGAGTCAGTTAGAAATTGGATCGTGAACGGAAGCATACTCCTCTATGAAAAAACACAAAAGCAAAATTGTTTCTAGACTAGATAAAAATCTTATTTTTCTGAACATCAGGCTTAGAAAGATTTGAAAATTATTTATTTCGTATCAAGCTATGTTTGAGGCATTTCTAAGCCTGATCTTCGTAAAAGGAGCTCAATACAATCTAATATACGGCATTATATACCAACTAAACAAGTGAAGTCAAAGAGTACATGTAGTCAAAGAGGAAAGTGTATTCAAAGACTAACTGTTTTTTTTCTCTTTGGTTTTGGCAGTTTCATTAACAAAAGTAGATTGCAATCTGAAGTGACAACTTCTAATCTAGTCAAAAGCTTGACAACAACAGGAGAGATCCACTTTTCCTAATATAAACAGGTTCATCACTGGTAAAGCTAAACATGTTTTGATTTTTCAACTAATTTCGGAATAATGAAATCAATCCTCTCCGATAGCACTCATGCAAGCATTCTACTTCTGTAAACCCATGGGACCGTTCTTGTCTGATGGGACCGTTCTTGTCGCATGGGACCGTTCTTCGCCGATAGAGCCAACATAGTAATTAAAGCATTATGATAATTTTTCCTTTACTTTGTTGTGTATCGTACATCTCGAGCGTCATGCACTCTAAAACATAAATCACATTCAATTATTGTATTCTGACTCCCTGAGGATTCATTATAATGAAGAAAATTCTAGATGTTTTTATACGATCTTATTGTTATTATAAAACAGAGGAATTTATCGAGCCTTCATTTTTATGACGGAGTCGTGTTAACTCTCATTCGTCAGAAGTTTTTATTGGTAAAACCAATATTTTCAAGTGCCAGAAAAAGCCAGACAAAAAAGTTCTCTCAATTAAGTATAGTTCTTAAACAATTAGCATCTTTTAGAATCTTTATCTGACTATTCTTTGGAAACAGCAGGAAATTTAAACTTAAAGTTCCGTTAACACCAGCGTGATAGGTTTTCGGTTGAGAGTTAAAAATGGCAATTATGGTGAATCATTGACACTGCTCAATGAGTAACCACCTTAGACTAGACGAATGTGTTATAGTGGCCTTGTGCTTGAAGTTGAATAGACATCTAATTTGAGTTCTTCACCGATACCCTTCCTTCGGACAGAAAACCGTCATACTCATTCTCGTTTTAGACTATTTGCTCAAAATGGCCGATCGTCACTGGATTTCCATTTGCGATGTCGTGGGACCCATTGGATTCTCCCTTACTATTCTCTCCAGTTCCGTTCTTCTATTCCTAATATTTTCTCAAAGTTCTCCAATCAAGGGAGCGTATAAGAGAATGCTGATAGTGTTCTGTATTTTCACAATGTTTTATTCTCTAGTGGAAATGATACTGAGACCTCTGATACATATCTATGATGATACTCTATATTTGATACAGAGAAAACGGTTCGACTACCCAAAAGCCCTAACAAGACTCATTCCAAGTAGGAGGTCGAGGTTGTAAGAGAATGTACTGATAATACTAATTTCAGCCAGTTACTGTTGGTGTTATGCAATGAGCTTCTGCCTCTTTGCCCTACAGTTTCTCTATCGATACGTGGCGGTTTGCAAGTAAGCTCTTCTAAAATTAAACCGAATACCGTAATCCTATTTTTTCAGACCCCACCTGGTCGTATTTTTCACTGGGTGTTATTTTTACTATTGGCTGTGTCTGATATTATCCCTGGCGACAAGCTGGGGCCTAGCAGCTGCTCTCATGTTTCCTCAAACAAATCGAACGACGGAAAGTTTTTTGTATGTAATCAACTCATCGTATGACCTGGATCCACAATGGACGGATTACGTTGCATATAAATATGTAAGTGATTGACAACTTTTTCCGTCCCCAAGATCTCATATCCACATCGATGAATTACAGTTCGACACCGACGAGAATCATATCAGACATGTCAATATTTTGAGCTTCTTTGGTGTTCTACAGCACGGTCTTGTCATAGTGAGTTGAAAATCTCCAACCTGAAAAATAATGGAACAATCTTCAGACACTAAGCTTCACCACTCTTTTTTACTGTGGCATAAAAACATATCTCAATATAAAAGAACATGTTGGAATGTCGAGTAAAACCAGAAGCTTTCAGCTACAACTCTTCCGAGCTTTGGTTGTACAAGTAAAACCTTAAAGATATATTCCTTCTTATCATTTATAATTTAGACTTGCTTGTCAATGATCATGATGTACATGCCTATTGGTTTCATGTTTTCGTGTCCATACTTTGATTTACAACTGGGTGCAATCACCAATTACCAAACAGTGATGGCTCAGTTATATCCAGGAATCGACCCATTCGTCGTACTTCTCATCATAGATTCCTATCGAAAAACCATACTCTGTAAGTATGTGCAAATGCTGAATAATACAATCAGAAAGTTTCAGCCAAAATATGTCCATCATCAATTTACGCAAGAAGATCTGAGGTGGCAAGCGCTTCCTATAATGTTTCTATGGGTGTGATGTCGGCAAAAGTTAAACCATCTGTATCTTCAAGTGCATTTTTATCAACCACCTAAATCTGTCCCCCATTCGAATTTGTTTTTATAAGCGGTGTATCGACGAACTTTGTATATTCACCATGTCTGAATCCTTCATAGAAAAAACAAAAAAAAACAGACACGACATACGATAGGAAAAAAACATAAACATGATTGGTGTATCAAAGGGATCAAATAAAGACAAAGATCTTTCTTTATTGGAAATAAAGTGCTTTTGTTAGAACTCTGAATTATTAATTTCAAGGATAGCGTTTACTTTATTACAGTGTATTCACATAACGAGTATAAATTATACCGTATTTACTCTATTAGTCCGGCACCCTCTAAATGACCGGCATCCTCTAATAAACCGGCATCAAAATGGAAACCGCGAAAAATAAACCGGCATGCCGGTCTATTAGAGTAAATACGGTAATTACTGTTTTTAGTTCCAGTACGCCATAAGAATTCTAAAAACAGAGTTTTCAGAAAGTCCATTATGATATGATTTTCGGTAGCCAATGAACAATTGCTAATTCTTTGGAAACGAGCTTTCCCTTCTGCGTAATAGCATTTCCCCGTAAAGGTCTAATCACTATAATCAAAATCAGAACCCGCCAAAAACCAATTTCTGTGTGAGTACTCAGTCATTCGTTATTTCTTTTCGAATCATGTCTGACGCTGTCTGGATTCAAATAACAAATGCTACTGGTTTATTCGGAATAATTCTTTCCACATCTTCGAACTGCACTCTATTGGCGCTGATAATGAGTAAATCATCGCCAGTTAAGGGTCCCTACAAGAATATACTCATATTTTTCTGTTGCTTCACTATGTTTTATTCGGCCGTCGAAATGTTTCTTCGACCGTTGATTCACATCTACGATGACACACTCTTTGTAATGCAAAGAAAATGGGTGCAAATGTCACCGTTGGTTTCTCATTTAACCACCAGTGAGTTTCGAAAAATAATATGTAAATCCTAGTGAAATCTCACATTTTAGCCATGTACTGTGGTTGTTATGCAATGAGTTTCGTACTGTTTGCTCTCCAATTTATATATCGTTACGTGGCAACTTGTAAACCACCTTATGTTGACCTATTCAAAGGGATTCGATTCTTGTTTTGGATTTTTGGAGCATTTTGTATTGCATTAAGTTGGGAAGCAGCTGCGTTCTTTCTGTTTCCTCAAAGTAGCAGTACCCAGAGAATATTCCTTTATATAGTGAACAACTCATACAATCTAGATCCCAATTTTGTAGACTACGTTCCCTACAGATATGTTAGTGAAAATCTTGACCTAGGCGCAACGGAAGTTGTTTGAATTTCAGTTTGAAAATGACGAAGGTGTCCGGAAGGTGATAATGTTGAATATAATCGGGATCATACAGCATGTTATCATAATGGTCGCTTCGTTTGGAACACTTTTCTATTGTGCTTTCAAAACATATTACACAATTAGTCAGCATAAAGGAATCTCTTCAAAAACAAGAGAACTTCAGATGCAACTCTTCCGAGCACTCGTGGTTCAGGCGCGTTTTCTCTTCCGAAATTGAAAAACGTTTGCGAATTTCAGGCAACGATTCCAATGGTCTTTATGTACTTTCCTCTTTTATTCCTCTATGCTTGTCCTTTATTCAATCTGCAACTTGGTGCATTAGCCAACTATCAGACAATTATGGGACAGTTATACCCTGGCGTTGATCCATTCGCAGTTTTATTCCTTATCAATGTATACCGACGTACACTGTTTAGTACGTTTCATTGGAATAATTAAATACCTTCGAGAGTTCATGCACTTTATTGTTTTCAGAATGGATTTGTCTACGTACGTCTTCATTAAGGGGATCAACAATTCCTGAGAACTCTCATGTTTACGAAGTTACTCCAAGGGGAGAATCACGTCGTCCGAAAAGCTCTACTGTCAGTCCAAGATGTTAGGATAATGTTCGAGTTGTTGGCTTGAGTTCACTGTTATAATTGGTTTAAAGGGGTACTAAAGTGTTCCAAAAAAGGTGTGATATTTTTATATGGATCGATTCATATTGTTGTAGACAAGAAAAAATCCTCTTGGAGACATATCCAAAAATTGACCTAAATCAAGTTACAAGCTCTCAAAGTGCCAAAAAAGCGCTTCCGTGGTCCTATTTTCAGCGAAAAAAAAAACTTAGAAAAAATTCCGTGGTCCTCCGTGAAAAAATAGGACCACGGAAGCGCTTTTTTGGCACTTTGAGAGCTTGTAACTTGATTTAGGTCAATTTTTGGATATGTCTCCAAGAGGATTTTTTCTTGTCTACAACAATCTGAATCGATCCATATAAAAATATCCCGATTTTTTGGAACACTTTAGTACCCCTTTAATTTGTAATTTATGATTGGCTCATTGACAACAAAAATATTCTCCGTTTTAATTTGTTTTGTTCCAATGATAGGCTCATATAAGATTTTCTTGAACTGAATAGGTCTCGATGTAGAGAAGTTAAAACTGAAGCTTTTAGTGAATTCATAGTTTTTTAGATGCTCACAATAAAAATCTTAAAACAGAATTCCAAAAGCTGCTAAAGTGATTACGAAAAGACGGTGCCAAATAAATTGATCACAGGAGTGCATGGCTGAACAAAAACGACAATGTTTTGATAAATTTCAAGTAACAGATTTTCTTCAGTTATTGGCATCTTTTTAGAGAATGCGGTGTTCGGGAAGCACGACAGAATAGAAAAATAAGAAGTCAGTCGGAAATCTAATCATATTATTTTTGAGTTGAATTATGTTACGAATCTAAATAACGTTGCCTTTTTTATTAGGAGAACATGTATTGAGTGAAATTAGAAAAAGTTGGGACGAATTAATGATAGCAGTTGTCCAAGCAGAAGTGTAACGTTTTCAAAAATAATTATGATAAGTTTTGAGTTTAAAGCTGAATTTGATGGATTGGTTTTACAGTGAACCCTTTTCTGAAAATCTAGGGTTACATACTTTTCTAGCGAATAAACTGGCCCACTACCATAAGATCATACGTGACTTGTACCAGTATATCTTCTTTTGATAAATTTCGCTCAAAAAAGTCAATCTTGAAAGAAAAACATAAATGTTATGGAATCACGGAATACAATAGAACACACTTGAAAGATCAGCAGCAAACCTTATAAAAGAACGAAAAAACCTGCTCAAATCTGCTCCAACAATGATCCGCCAAATTTTGCTCATAGCAATTATTTCACCATTTCTGGTGATTGCTAACTACAAAAATGGTCCTCATAGACCATCTAATGACATTCTGTATTACCCGGATAACTTTGAACGTAGGCTTTTTTCTAATAAAGAAAGTCAAAAGATCTATTTTCCAGCCGAAATCCGATACATTCGTGGTCCCCCTGGAAAACCAGGGCCACCAGGGAAAGCAGGAAATCAAGGAGCCGTAGGAGGCAAAGGACCAGCAGGACCAGCCGGATCGTCTAGTGAGAAAAAACATATACTAAATTACAAATAATTCCAGAATTGCAGGTTGTCAATATAAATGCCCAACTGGATACTTTACTACATCTCGAAACTACGGTGGATCTGAACATGTTTGGTGTATCAAGATGAAAGACACTGCAACGGAATACAAAATGAATTTATTTGGAAATTTGGATATTGAATGCAAAAAGGATGGAGCAGTGCTGACTGGATTCCAGAACAAAACGGAATATCTCGCTGCTTATAGTGGGTTTTCAGGGGGTTTACAAGCAGTAATAATATAATTCCAGATAAGTTCAAATCGTCGTTCACATTCATTGACACTATTCAGCCAATGGTTTTTATCGGAGCAAGAAGAAAAGATAACTGTCCGAGAGTCACTTCTTCGTGCTCAAGCACCACGGTAAGACAAAGAGAACAAATTTTTTCTTATTGCGATACAGGGTAATCAATGGACTGATGGTGTGACCAGCGGAACTGACTTCTTCGGAGCTTCTGGATTCTTTGGATCCCAACAACCAAATCCGTGAGTGGGAACGTTCGGTCGAAAATCCAGACATCACTTTTTTTTCAGAGCCAACGGAAAGAAAATGTGCTTTGGTGTCTGGTCGAAGAACAACAAACTTTATTCGCTCAAGTGAAGATACAATCTATGAAAGATCCATGAAAAAATATTATTTTCAGATGCTCCGAATGGGATTTGAAGCCAGCAAGATTGTTCATGTGCGGAAAACCTGCTCCATGCGTCTTCTGATGAAATAATTTGAGTCTTGCTTATTATTTTCTTCAACTTAATAAACTTCATATGTTTTCAAATCGAAGTGTTGTTCAGTCAAAAGTAAATTTGAGCGTTTCCAGGTGTATACGCAAGAGTCTTTAACATACCCGGAGTCAAAGAAGTCAAATAAAATTCTACTTTAAAAAAGACTTTTCAAAATTTTCTCCATGACGTTGAAACAGGTTATCATGAAGAATTAATTCTAGCTTTTGTGAACCATATAAAAATTGAAAAAATGTCGGTGCTCCTTATAGAAGAGATTTTCTCCGCGACTTTAAATTATGGAAATCGGAAAAAGAGTAATTTCGAGTCAACGGCATAACCAAATTTTCCTGAACAACTTGAGTATACTTTACTTTCTTGATTTTCAGAAGAAACGGTATGAACAGTTTATATCTCCCCAAATCTCACCGTACGTGACTTTTCGTAACTGATCTCTGTGTCTGAAAACAACACAAAATACGAATTAGGAATCACTGGATCATATTTTCTATCGAATGTTGTGGATATTCTATGATTGGATCACGTACGCAATATCAATATGAGCCATGTAGAAATGATGGAGAAGGTATAAAACAAAGAGAAATCCGACTGAACGTCGTCAAGGAACCATGGTTAAGCAGATCGTGTTCTTTTTCTTGCTCATTTCATTTTCTATAGCTCTGAGATATAAGAATCAACACGATAACTACTATAAACCTAATGGATATCCACAACAACAGCAGCCTTACAATCCTCCATCGGACTATATTTACGAATACTATGACCGTAAGTAACCCTTTTTCTATGTAAACATGTATTTTCCATTAGACTTCACCAAATGTAGTCATTCATTCCAATACGGTACTTTTCCATAATTTTATGAAAAAATAATGTTTCAATCAAATCGCTTCGGAACAGATCAGACAAACAGTAAAATTACAGCAGAAGATGATGACTACCATGGACCACCGGGACCTCCCGGACCACCAGGACCACCCGGACCAGATGGACCTCCGGGCCCAGATGGACCACCTGGACCACCAGGTCCACCAGCAGGTAAGTACTCTACGATAACCGAAATCTATAAAAAAAGGTAAATTGAAGGTACCACAACTACACCTGAGACAGTAACGTCCACTACTACTGAATCGCCGACATCAACAACTACTGAAGAACCGTCGACTTCAACTGAACCATCGACTTCCACGGAGCCATCGACTTCAACGGAGCCATCGACTTCCACTGAACCATCGACATCCACGGAGCCGTCGACTTCCACTGAACCATCGACTTCCACGGAGCCGTCGACTTCCACTGAACCATCGACTTCCACTGAACCATCGACATCCACGGAGCCGTCGACTTCCACTGAACCATCGACTTCCACTGAACCATCGACTTCCACTGAACCATCGACTTCCACGGAGCCGTCGACTTCCACGGAGCCATCGACTTCAACGGAGCCATCGACTTCCACTGAACCATCGACATCCACGGAGCCGTCGACTTCCACTGAACCATCGACTTCCACGGAGCCGTCGACTTCCACTGAACCATCGACTTCCACTGAACCATCGACATCCACGGAGCCGTCGACTTCCACTGAACCATCGACTTCCACTGAACCATCGACTTCCACGGAGCCATCGACTTCAACGGAGCCATCGACTTCCACTGAACCATCGACTTCCACGGAGCCATCGACTTCAACGGAGCCATCGACTTCCACTGAACCATCGACTTCCACTGAACCATCGACATCCACGGAGCCGTCGACTTCCACTGAACCATCGACTTCCACTGAACCATCGACTTCCACTGAACCATCGACTTCCACGGAGCCGTCGACTTCCACGGAGCCATCGACTTCAACGGAGCCATCGACTTCAACGGAGCCATCGACTTCCACGGAGCCGTCGACTTCCACTGAACCATCGACTTCCACTGAACCATCGACTTCCACTGAACCATCGACTTCCACTGAACCATCGACTTCCACTGAACCATCGACTTCCACTGAACCATCGACTTCCACTGAACCATCGACTTCCACTGAACCATCGACTTCCACGGAGCCGTCGACTTCCACTGAACCATCGACTTCCACTGAACCATCGACTTCCACTGAACCATCGACTTCCACGGAGCCGTCGACTTCCACGGAGCCATCGACTTCAACGGAGCCATCGACTTCAACGGAGCCATCGACTTCCACTGAACCATCGACTTCCACTGAACCATCGACTTCCACTGAACCATCGACTTCCACGGAGCCATCAACTTCCACTGAACCATCGACTTCAACTGAGCCATCGACTTCAACGGAGCCATCGACTTCCACTGAACCATCAACTTCCACTGAACCATCGACTTCCACGGAGCCATCAACTTCCACTGAACCATCGACTTCCACGGAGCCGTCGACTTCAACTGAGCCATCGACTTCAACGGAGCCATCGACTTCCACTGAACCATCGACTTCCACTGAACCATCGACTTCCACGGAGCCGTCGACTTCCACTGAACCATCGACTTCCACTGAACCATCGACTTCCACGGAGCCATCAACTTCCACTGAACCATCGACTTCCACGGAGCCATCGACTTCCACTGAACCATCGACTTCCACGGAGCCATCGACTTCCACTGAACCATCGACTTCCACGGAGCCGTCGACTTCAACGGAACCATCGACTTCCACGGAGCCATCGACTTCCACGGAACCATCGACTTCCACGGAGCCATCAACTTCCACGGAACCATCGACCTCAACTGAGCCGTCGACTTCAACGGAACCATCGACCTCAACTGAGCCATCGACTTCAACGGAACCATCGACTTCCACTGAACCATCGACTTCCACTGAACCATCGACTTCCACTGAACCATCGACTTCCACTGAACCATCGACTTCCACTGAACCATCGACTTCAATTGAGCCATCGACTTCAACGGAGCCATCGACTTCAACGGAACCATCGACTTCCACTG
The DNA here is from genome assembly GCA_963966625.1 of Caenorhabditis zanzibari. Classification (NCBI taxonomy): domain Eukaryota; kingdom Metazoa; phylum Nematoda; class Chromadorea; order Rhabditida; family Rhabditidae; genus Caenorhabditis; species Caenorhabditis zanzibari. Next base: position 10,496,365 of record OZ016472.1, on the reverse strand, counting down.
AACCATCGACTTCCACGGAGCCGTCGACTTCCACTGAACCATCGACTTCCACTGAACCATCGACTTCCACGGAGCCATCAACTTCCACTGAACCATCGACTTCCACGGAGCCATCGACTTCCACTGAACCATCGACTTCCACGGAGCCATCGACTTCCACTGAACCATCGACTTCCACGGAGCCGTCGACTTCAACGGAACCATCGACTTCCACGGAGCCATCGACTTCCACGGAACCATCGACTTCCACGGAGCCATCAACTTCCACGGAACCATCGACCTCAACTGAGCCGTCGACTTCAACGGAACCATCGACCTCAACTGAGCCATCGACTTCAACGGAACCATCGACTTCCACTGAACCATCGACTTCCACTGAACCATCGACTTCCACTGAACCATCGACTTCCACTGAACCATCGACTTCCACTGAACCATCGACTTCAATTGAGCCATCGACTTCAACGGAGCCATCGACTTCAACGGAACCATCGACTTCCACTGAACCATCGACTTCCACGGAGCCGTCGACTTCAACGGAACCATCGACTTCCACGGAGCCGTCGACTTCAACGGAACCATCGACTTCCACGGAGCCATCGACTTCCACGGAACCATCGACTTCCACTGAACCATCGACTACCACTGAACCATCGACTTCAACGGAGCCGTCGACTTCAACGGAACCATCGACTTCCACGGAGCCGTTGACTTCAAAGGAACCATCGACCTCAACTGAGCCGTCGACTTCAACGGAACCATCGACTTCCACGGAGCCGTCGACTTCAACGGAACCATCGACTTCCACGGAGCCATCGACTTCCACGGAACCATCGACTTCCACGGAACCATCGACTTCCACTGAACCATCGACTTCCACTGAACCATCGACTTCCACTGAGTCATCGACTTCAACGGAACCATCGACTTCCACGGAGCCGTCGACTTTCACTGAACCATCGATTTCCACGGAACCATCGACTTCAACGGAGCCATCGACTTCAACGGAGCCATCGACTTCAACGGAACCATCGACTTCCACTGAGCCATCAACTTCCACGGAACCATCGACCTCAACTGAGCCGTCGACTTCAACGGAACCATCGACCTCAACTGAGCCATCGACTTCAACGGAACCATCGACCTCAACTGAGCCATCGACTTCAACGGAACCATCGACTTCCACTGAGCCATCGACTTCCACGGAACTATCGACCTCAACTGAGCCATCGACTTCAACGGAACCATCGACTTCCACTGAGCCATCGACTTCCACGGAACCATCGACCTCAACTGAGCCATCGACTTCAACGGAACCATCGACCTCAACTGAGCCATCGACTTCAACGGAACCATCGACCTCAACTGAGCCATCGACTTCAACGGAACCATCGACTTCCACTGAGCCATCGACTTCCACGGAACCATCGACCTCAACTGAGCCATCGACTTCAACAGAACCACCGACCTCAACTGAGCCGTCGACTTCCACTGAACCATCGACTTCCACTGAGCCATCGACTTCCACGGAACCATCGACCTCAACTGAGCCGTCGACTTCAACTGAACCATCGACCTCAACTGAGCCATCGACTTCAACGGAACCATCGACATCCACGGAGCCATCGACTTCAACTGAGCCATCGACTTCAACGGAACCATCGACTTCCACTGAGCCATCGACTTCAACGGAACCATCGACTTCCACTGAACCATCGACTTCCACGGAGCCGTCGACTTCCACTGAACCATCGACTTCCACTGAACCATCGACTTCCACGGAGCCATCGACTTCCACTGAACCATCGACTTCCACTGAACCATCGACTTCCACGGAGCCGTCGACTTCCACTGAACCATCGACTTCCACTGAACCATCGACTTCAACGGAGCCATCGACCTCAACTGAGCCATCGACTTCAACGGAACCATCGACTTCCACTGAGCCATCGACTTCAACGGAACCATCGACTTCCACTGAACCATCGACTTCCACGGAGCCATCGACTTCCACTGAACCATCGACTTCAACGGAACCATCGACTTCAACTGAGCCATCGACTTCCACTGAGCAATCGACTTCCACTGAGCCATCGACTTCAACGGAACCATCGACTTCAACTGAGCCATCGACTTCCACTGAGCCATCGACTTCCACTGAGCCATCGACTTCAACGGAACCATCGACTTCAACTGAGCCATCGACTTCCACTGAGCCAACGACTTCCACTGAGCCATCGACTTCCACTGAGCCATCGACTTCCACTGAGCCATCGACTTCCACTGAGCCATCGACTTCAACGGAACCATCGACTTCAACTGAGCCATCGACTTCCACTGAGCCATCGACTTCCACTGAGCCATCGACTTCCACTGAGCCATCGACTTCCACTGAGCCATCGACTTCAACGGAACCATCGACTTCAACGGAACCATCGACTTCAACTGAGCCATCGACTTCCACTGAGCCATCGACTTCCACTGAGCCATCGACTTCCACTGAGCCATCGACTTCAACGGAACCATCGACTTCAACTGAGCCATCGACTTCCACTGAGCCATCGACTCCCACGGAACCATCGACTTCCACGGAGCCATCGACTTCCACTGAACCATCGACTTCCACTGAACCATCGACTTCAACGGAGCCATCGACGTCAACTGAGCCATCGACTTCAACGGAACCATCGACTTCCACTGAGCCATCGACTTCAACGGAACCATCGACTTCCACGGAGCCATCGACTTCCACTGAGCCATCGACTTCCACGGAACCATCGACTTCAACGGAACCATCGACTTCCACGGAGCCATCGACTTCCACTGAACCATCGACTTCCACTGAACCATCGACTTCCACGGAGCCGTCGACTTCCACTGAACCATCGACTTCCACTGAACCATCGACTTCAACGGAGCCATCGACCTCAACTGAGTCATCGACTTCAACGGAACCATCGACTTCCACTGAGCCATCGACTTCAACGGAACCATCGACTTCCACGGAGCCATCGACTTCCACTGAGCCATCGACTTCCACTGAGCCATCGACTTCCACGGAACCATCGACCTCAACGGAACCATCGACTTCAACTGAGCCATCGACTTCCACTGAGTCATCGACTTCCACTGAGCCATCGATTTCCACTGAGCCAACGACTTCCACTGAGCCATCGACTTCCACTGAGCCATCGACTTCAACTGAGCCATCGACTTCCACTGAGCCATCGACTTCCACTGAACCATCGACTTCAACTGAGCCATCGACTTCCACTGAACCATCGACTTCAACGGAGCCATCGACTTCCACGGAACCATCAACTTCTACTGAACCGTCAACTTCTACGGAACCATCGACTTCCACGGAACCATCGACTTCAACTGAGCCATCGACTTCAACTGAGCCATCGACTTCCACTGAGCCATCGACTTCCACTGAGCCATCGACTTCAACGGAACCATCGACTTCCACTGAGCCATCGACTTCCACGGAACCATCAACTTCAACTGAGCCATCGACTTCCACTGAACCATCGACTTCAACGGAGCCATCGACTTCCACGGAACCATCAACTTCTACTGAACCGTCAACTTCTACTGAACCATCAACTTCTACGGAACCATCGACATCCACTGAACCATCGACTTCAACTGAGCCATCGACTTCAACTGAGCCATCGACTTCCACTGAGCCATCGACTTCAACGGAACCATCGACTTCCACGGAGCCGTCGACTTCCACTGAACCATCGACTTCCACGGAACCATCGACTTCAACGGAGCCATCGACTTCAACGGAGCCATCGACTTCAACGGAGCCATCGAGTTCCACTGAACCATCGACTTCCACGGAGCCGTCGACTTCCACTGAACCATCGACCTCAACGGTACCATCGACTTCCACTGAACCATCGACTTCAACTGAGCCATCGACTTCAACGGAGCCATCGACTTCAACGGAACCATCGACTTCCACTGAGCCATCGACTTCCACGGAACCATCGACCTCAACTGAGCCATCGACTTCAACGGAACCATCGACTTCAACGGAACCATCGACTTCAACGGAACCATCGACTTCCACTGAACCATCGACTTCAACTGAGCCATCGACTTCAACGGAGCCATCGACTTCCACGGAACCATCAACTTCTACTGAACCATCGACTTCAACGGAGCCATCGACTTCAACGGAGCCATCGACTTCCACGGAACCATCAACTTCAACTGAACCATCGACTTCAACATCTGTAACGTCTACAACAATTCAATCATCAACCACTACAGGATGTATCACTACAGTTTGTGACGATGGATGGTTCAAGACTCAAAGAGGAAATCCAGGAAAAACACTTTGCATGCGGGTAAGTCTTTGTATAGCAACATCTTTTTCGTTTCGCTGCAATTAACTAACAACACGAACATTGCTGACAAAGTAATTTTCACAAGTTCACTAGGAACATCAATCAAACTTCGAATTCAAATTTCATTAACCTTAAACGATATTCAAAATGATATTTCCAGTTATTCTACCACGACACGACGAGTTACAATGATGGCGCAAACTTCTGTTACGATTCCTATCAAGCCTTCTTGACCGGACCTGATAGCAATGATGAATATGCCAATATTATGAATCAGACTCGATACAATGCCGATGTAGCCGGCAACATGACAGCTTACGATAAAGCAATGATTTTGATTGGATTGAAGAGAACTGAACAATGTACAAGCAACAATGGAACGAACACTCCAGCTTGTCAATTACCACAGGGATTCATTTGGCAGGATGGTTTGGGCGAAACATCCAATACTTTGGTCAATCAGAACTTCAACTCAAATCCGGGTGTCGAAACATCTCCATTCGCAGTTCGTGCATGTGCTGGAATTCTGATGAAAACGAACGATTTCTCCTATTCCCACAACAAAGTTTATTCTCTCGATTGTAATAATGCATTGAGAAGTAATGGTCTACAGTCAAGAATGGTCGTTTGTGGAAAACTTGGAAAGTGTCCTGCTCCTCCTCCAACTACAGTTTCAACCACAATTGGAACTACAACATCGGTGACGAGTACCACAGCAACAGTTCCATCTTCTTCAACAACTGCTACACCATCGACTTCCACGGAACCATCGACTTCAACGGAACCATCGACTTCAACTGAGCCATCGACTTCCACGGAACCGTCATCCACATCGACAACAACTGCTTCTTCTTCTTCATCATCATCCACGACTACAACACAGACTACTTCAACAACAACAATCAGTCCCACTACATCCGATTGTCCTACGAAAGTTTGTAAATATGGATTTTACCCAACGGTGAGGAACGGGCAAGTATGGTGTTTGCGAGTATTCTTCCACTTTGTCCAAGACTATCAAGAAGGATCGGAATATTGTGCTATGAACTACCACTCCGTGCTTTCCGGGCCAGCCGATGAAGCTGAATACTACCAATTGCTGGGTGAGAACAATGATTCCAAGCCTACCGAATATTAATATTCCAGACCAAACTAAGACTGATCCTATTATTGTGAGTAGTTTGACCGGAAGGTATACATCTGTGATGATGATGCTTGGAGCCCAAAGAACTCCAGAATGTCTCTATGATACAGAGTCAGATCAGTGTTCCCCAGATAAGGTACGTTCGAAACAGATTACTGCAATCTGACGAAAATCTTTTGAGGCTTACTACTGGCTTGACAATGTCACTAACTCGAATTATATTTTCGCGCACAAATTCAATTCGAAAGGACCTGAGACGTATGTGTAAACTATTAGTTGATGTTACTAACAGTCATATTTTTAGGGATGAGGATCAACCAGAAACATGTGCTGGAGTAAGAGTGTACACAAACCAGTCAAGAAGAGATGAAGAGTTGGTATGGTCATTAAGGTAAGCGATATAGAAGAAAAATCATAAAAAAGATTCTGATTGTCAGTTGCAATGAAGCCGTTTCTGCATATCAAGTTGTTCTGAAACTTCTCGTTTGTGGGCATCCCGGAGTCTGTCCTGGAGAATCAACAACGACACAGACAACAACACCAACACCTTCAACAACAACAGTCACTACTCCTACCACGACTACGGTTCCTACGACAACAAAAAGTTTGTGACTATAGGAAATAATTTGATTTCAACATAGACTGTATTCAGAAGTCTGTAAAAAAAGTCAGTTGAAGTGTGCCGAAGGATGGGCTCCATTCAATCGAACCACTTCTCGTCCGTACTGTTTCAAAGTAATCAATCAATATAATCAAACTTATGATGATTCGGTGGCTCTTTGTGATGCGAATGGTGGATATCTATCAGGAATTGAAAATATCACTGAATACAATTTCGTTGTTCAACTGGCAAAAGACTCTGTGAACTACACGTCGAGTACTGATGGCCGGATCTTGGTCACAATTGCATTGAAGAGAAAAGTGATATGCCTGTCGAATAATTCAAACAACACTGAATCTTGTACATCATTCAAAGTAAGAAACAAAAGAGATAGATGTTCCTGATGTGATTCAATGTTCAGGCCTACGAGTTTGTGGATGGCGATAACACCAAATACGTCTCTATTATTCAGCATTACAACTTATGGGCTCCAGGTCAACCTGTAATGTAAGTCTCACTATCGAAACATTGTTTATTCAAATGTTCATATATTTAGTGTGAGCTCTCAACCACATGGATGCGTCGGCATTATGGTTACGAATCCTGTGAATGGTACAATTGATGGAAAAATGTTTGCTACTCAGTGCGAAACCGGTGTTCAAAACTATGGAATGAGTAATGCGGCTCTTTGTGCTCGAGAACCCGATGTTTGTCCACCTTGAAATTTGACTGAAACGTGTGTTCAACCTTTGTTTCACAGTAGGACCATCTCATATTCTTGCAAAGGAAATAAACGATTCATGAATTAGTTTCTTCTTCCTGGAAGTGCCTTTTTTACGACCCCAGACAATGGCTGTTGTCTGTGGTTGGTTGGCGGAGCGCTTGCGCTAAGACGAGAACTGGTTTTGTCAGTGATGTCTTGAATAGTCTATTCAATAGGCACCAACTGAGCACTGTTTCTCGAATTCACTCGAAGTGTTTCAGCCTCTAGAAAGAGTTTTATGTATTAACCGATGAATTATCGTTACAACCTGAATGTTCCGAAAATCCTTCAAACAAAATCCGATGTTTAACTTTTGACATCATCCGTGTAATGCTTACTATTGCTCAAACACTATAGGTCTCCAAGAGAACGCGGTAATTCAGCTAAGCGGATTATCTACTTGTTTAGTGGATTAAAACAGTTGTTCAAACAGGTATCGTCGACGAATTATCTGTAATCGACAACAGAGTTACGATGTTTATTTTCTTTCGTTTTTGAGTTTCCGGAGTTCCAGCAGAGACCAAAACATAGCGTAACCTCACTCTGCTTTGTCCTTTGAATGTCTCATCAGGTGTGACGCCCTTTAAATATTCCTCCCTCTTTCTACTTTTAAACGGCTTCCGTGTCTATTTTCCTTTTTCTGAAAAGTGTTTTTGGAAAAGAAACATTCCGACACTGCCGTCCTCATTATTTAGCCATCGTCGCCCTTCCCCCCAACTAACGTCTGCTTCGTTTCTATCTTATTCAATTATCTGTTTTCCAATTTCTTCCATCTTTCTTTTCTTCCCGTGGTTTCCTTTTTACTTTCTCCAATGTGTCAGTAAACGAACACTTTTGTGTTTCTTTCTGCAATTCTGATGACTAACCAGTATTATGCGATCCTCGTTTCATGGCGACACCATTGTGTCACCCGCACACGAAGGATTATTGTGAAAACATATTTTTTGCGAACTGATTTTTTTGTAACCAACATGTTTTTGAAACTTCAAAAGGAAAATTTTCAATTTTGTGAAAAACACGTCTCGTGAAAGTACGGTAGTTTCAAAGGTACATCTGAAACTTTGATTGGTCTCGAGACGACTGTACAATTATGACTAGTTTTCGAGTTTTAGGTTGCATTTTTTTTCTCTCTGTTTTCAATTTCCTTCGCATTTTCGATACCCAGCTTATTGTCAAGTTTATTTCCACATGCAAAAAAAGTAATTCAACTCTCCTTTCTCTCTGACGATGGAGTTGGTTCGACTCTCCATGTAATTCGACACGGAGTCACATCGTTGATGGTTGCACCAGCAACATAAACCAAGATGTAGTTCGGCATCATCGGTGTTAGAATACGAATGGAAAATTCTGGCTCCAACTTTTATTCAGTTTTATTGCTCGCCAAGTTCTTCTCATTTTCATATAATGTTCCACTCCCATATTTATTCCATTTCTTGTCTCCATTTCGCCTAATCCGTCGTCCTCTTCTCGTCGTCGCATGCTTCGTTTCTCTTGCACTCCCGAATTTGCATACATATTCAATGGTGAGAGAAAAAGTGAGAGAGCCGCCCTGAGTTTTCGTAAATTGAGCTTATTCGAACGTACTCGAAGTTTTCGTGCGTACAGAATTGAAAATGTGACATTTTTAACGGCCTAAAAGTTTGAAGCCTTTTTATAAAAGTTTACACACATTTTTCAAAATAGTGCTTCATGATGGGAAACCCTATTTAGTTTCCAATTATTTTCAAAAATCTAAGACACTTTCTGAGCTCTCATCCGATTTTTATATTTTGGTATATTTTTTTCTCAGTTTTATATTTTGGATAACAGTTTACTGTCGAATAAAAAAAAAGAAAATAGCTCATAGGCTTGTAGAACGTTGAAAAAGGAACATTCTTCGTTCTCATTCTTTATTTTCTGGACAAAAACAATGTCTGCCTCTTCACATCCGCCTTTTTTCCACACAAAATTTGATAATGCCAAGATGTGCCTGTTCTATCCATAGTATTGTCATTTAGAAGTGTTTTCAAGTTGTTTTCTTCGAGCGCCCGACTGTTTCTCTCACAAAACACGACTTTTAGAGATTCGAATATTTGTTTTAGTTATTTTTCTGATATGAATTCTCGGTTTCTTGTGGTGCACGTTGCACAACAACCAATTCAACTGCTTTCTTCTAAAGACGAAGGCAGCTGTTGCCCCATGGGACGCCAATTTTGATTTCATGAGAACAATAGTAAAATAGAATGGCAGCTCTCTGCAAAAGAAACGTGAAGTTTTCGAGAATTTGTTTTTGTTCTGTTCACAAGTTTCAGAGCGGCTCGTCGCTGCGAATGTTGAATAGTGTTTACTGGATAGTAACCCAATAAAATCTTCATTGAATTCCATAGCGTTGCTCTTCAGGATATGTACATAAAAACACGGGATATCTGCAACAAATAGCCTGTTTTTATTTCAAAAATTCAGTAAAAAATTCTAGTGGGACATAGAACACCGATTAATCGCGATTGAAATAAATAATTCGTTTTCGCAAGGCAAATCTAATCCACTTCATTTCTCCCAAGTCACCCCCGTTTCACACATCTACATTTCGATTTCTCACCTGCGTCTTGTTTACTAAGTCATCTGAAATGCACAAGAAATGTCTCCACCAGTGCGAAAACGCCACCAGAGAAGACTGAAGAAAGTAGAAAACCAATCAATCAGTAAAATCGTTATGTCTGCGTGTCTTATTATCCACTCTTTCGCCCATCTGGTTGCATTTCTCGTTTACCACCATCACGGCTAGACTTTCGATGGTTTAGTTTACAAACAAGCGCGCAGTGTCGATTTACGAGAAAACGAAGGGGAGACCGAGGTCGATCGGGCTTAGGGCAGCTGTCTCTTTATTTCTTCCGCTTTATAGGACTATGCGGATCGTGGTTTCTCCTCTCCTCTCTCTCACTCACTGTGACAATGACGACTTCTCACACCATTTTCGTTCTAATTTGTCTCTTAACGAAAGAAAAAAGAATAGAAGAAAGAGAGCAAACGACGTTGCCACTTTTTAATTGGTGCCTTTCTTCTCGAGCTTCCATCCTCAAAAACATCTTTTCCACTCCTATTCCTCATCCCTCACGCCTTGGGAACCGAAACGAAATAAAATAAAACAGAAAATACATTCGTTTTTCTTCACGCAGTCTCCACCGCTTCCTTCCGTTTCTCCCTTCCCAATTTTTCCTGTCCCGCATGTTTCGTCGTACTCTCGATTGGTTTTCGCCTTTTTTTCGATCGTTGTCCGATCCGAATCACGATGGATTAGTCATTTCAACTATCGTGTCTACAACCGTTAAAATAAATTTAAACGGAAAAGAAGTTAGATGAGAAATTCTGCACTAAAAACCGCAAGGTGTTTCGATGTTTCGGTGCTCAAGCTCTCTTTCATTGCTCATGTTGGACGAGAAAACCTAAGACTCCCCGGCCACGAGGCCATTAAAAACAAAGAGAGTTCCATTGAGGAATTCGGATAGAGTTTAATATTTAAAACTTCAAAATGTTTATTTTTCCTCTAATTCAATAATTTAAACAAAAAATATAACTCATCCTAAATTTTCGCAATCAATATCGCTGAAATGTCTTCTCACAAAATTGCTGAAGTATTTTTCGTGTGACCCTCATTATTATTTTCGCCTCATTATCTTGGTCTCGGTTGTCATCAACACCTCTATTAGGTCTCTGTGACTTCAAATTAGTTCAATTATAAATATCCTATTTATTACGATTCATGGCATTCTTTTGCAAATAAGACATAATATTTTGTTACAGAGAGCTTTTGTCAGAGGATCATCACTTGTTCAGTCATCGACCACGACGGCCGATCCGCCGGTCGTGAAGTCATCGACTGATTATGATGGTCTATCGACGAATACACAAATTGGCAAATGCGGTGATAGTGTGCTGTTTGGTGAGTTTTTCAGTCTTATATTAAAAAAACAGAAGTACCTAAATCCTCTATTATAACAGTCTTCGTTTCACTTTTCGGTTGCAACTGATAAGAAAAATATGTTGTAGTTTTATCAGAGTTTCGAGCAAAAAAATTGTTTGTTTACATATTGAAATTATCTATTCACTGACTGGAAAAGAAAAAAAAACAATAATTGCTTGGAAAACGAAGTGAAAAATTGAATTAACTGCTTGGCTTGAAGTGAACAATAAGTAAAAGATAAGAAATTCATCTATATCATTTTATCTTTAACAGTGAAACTTTTCAGTTTGGTTTCATCGTCATATTCCTGAAAGCACCCAACGAAGAACAACGGTTACGGGATGGTGTTCCAGTTCTTTCACAGAATCCTGGATGGTCTTCCAACGATTGGGATGTCTTGAATAAAGAAGTGACCGATTTATTGAAAAACGAATCATCTAGGTTATCGAATTATGAGAAGACCGATATGAGTGGATGGGATTTCAAAAGTGAGTAATTTCATAATAAACGATTGAAGTTATGGATCAAGTGTTCTTTTCAGCTAGCGACGGCAAAGCACTCACTGGAGCTGAAATCGTCGAATCAGTCAGTTACCTCAACGAGAACTTCGATGTCTTGAATACTGCGAAATTTGGTGATCTCAGCAGTGTTAAGACAGTTCTTGTAATTCAAGTGAGTATTTTCGTTCATTTTTTGCAATAGTGATATTAAATTACTTTTAGGTTCACGATCGTCCTGTGTACCTTCAATATCTTATCGAGTCGATGCGAAATACGAAAGGAATCGAGGACACTTTGCTCGTTTTCTCACATGACATCAATGTCGGTATCAACAATGAACTGATTCGAAACATTACTTTCGCCCGTGTCTATCAGATTTTCTATCCCTACAATCTACAACTGTTCCCATCGGTTTTTCCTGGACAGTCTTCATCGGATTGTCCGGAAAAAATGAAAAGAGATAAGGCGCAAGAGGCAAATTGTTCCAATTGGAGCTATCCGGATAAATATGGAAATTATCGGGTTGCACAGTTGACACAAATCAAACACCATTGGTGGTGGAAGATGAATTTCGTTTTCGATGGAATTGTTGAGAAGTTCGCAATGAATGATCCATGGGTATTGCTTCTAGAAGAAGATCATATGCTTGCTCCAGATGCTCTTCACGTTCTTGACATCATTGTCTCCAATAGACCGCAGTACTGTGCGAATTGTGAGATTATCTCACTCGGTTTTTATCTGAAATCGACGAACAAGTACGGACAGGATATCTCTCATCTTGGTGTTCATCCGTGGTACAGCAGCAAACACAATATGGGAATGGCACTACAAAAGAGTACCTGGCAGAAAATCAAAGGATGTTCAGACATGTTCTGCAAATGGGACGATTACAACTGGGATTGGTCATTGATGCAGGTGTCAGCGAAGTGTTTACCGCAAAGATTTCGGGTTATCTTCACAAAAAGTCCACGCGTAATACACATTGGAGATTGTGGAGTTCACACTCATAGGTAGGTCGTTTGCTAGGCGGAGTTCAACGATTCATATTTCGCTTCGAATATTTTATAAAAAATGTCTAAAATTTCGAATGTTTGTTCAGCAGAGAGCAGTTTTGCACCCATCTCCGTATTTGTAAAATTGTTTAAACTGTATCATCGTTTGTGCATCTGCTGCGTTGTAATTTCCTAATGATCGAAAAAAAATTCCAGATGTGAAGCTCACAAAGCTCTTCAATCAACTCAAGAACTTTTTCGTCAACATAAGGATCTTCTGTTCCCAAGCAGTTTAGCTGTCACAGATACTTCAAGACGATCGTTGAAACCCTCAAAAGAGAACGGTGGTTGGGGAGATGTTAGGTGAGATTGTTTTTCGATATAAACGTGGAATTACTCTTGTTTTTGAGCGGAGAAGCTCTCTAATTATGAGAAAATATCGGAACTAACATTGTTGTTTTTCTGCGAGTCTTAAGTGGAACATAACAGTGAATCAACTCGAAATTAAAATTTTTCAGAGACCGTCAACTGTGTGAGATCAACAAATCACCACTCATCCGTGTATCTGCCCAAACCTCATCGGTTCTTCACGACATGCTCAACTCAAAAATCCAATTCGCATCACCAAACAAAACAGTAACATCTTCAACCACAACTACCACAATCAATAGTCGATATAACTTATAGATTTTTTTCATTGTTTTACTGATCTTTCGCTTCGTTTCTCATCTTGCCTCGTTCTTCATATTATGATTTACAAATGGTGCCCTTCTCTAGTTTCTTCACATTCAAAATCTCCGGTTTCTTTCTTCCTTCTTTCTTTCCATTGTTATCTTTTTTGCATAATATAACATTAGTAACAAACACGAGCTATTAATTTACGGGTTGTTTCAGCTTCTCCTGTTTCGTTTTTTCTTGTTCCCATTTCTCGCCTGCTTTGCTTGTATCATTGCTCCAATCTCCCTCGTCGATCATATTAATAGTTTTTTTCTTGAAAACCGGGTTACTAAAAAAAATTTACACTCACATAAAATTTATGGGATTTTTATCAAAGTGAATTTGTATACAGAATGAGAAAAAAGTGCAGTGAAAAAAATCAGACAGTTTTCAGAACGATAATTTGGACGTTTCTTCAGGATGGTACTGGAACTCAAAAACCGGTTTCGATTCAAAAATAATTTGTTGACAGTTGGTATCATTTTGCTGCTTTTTGAAATGATTTTATGCAGACTTCCATTGTTGTAATTCTTCAAATCTCGCACAACAGGAACGATGTTTTTCGAATATTTTATGGATCTTATGTTCATACTGATTTACGAACATGATTCTTAAAGTTCTCATTGTACTTCATCAACTAAATATGCTCAAGTTTCAAAAAACTCAAAATCAGTTTCAGTCAGTTGACTCTCTTCCTGCTCCGCCCAATCTTCTTGGTAACCGATTCGTTGCTATGATCACGCCCATCTCTCCCGAGAGAATGCCAATCAGAAGACTTTAAAACGCCTCTCATCAGAAGAATTCTCCTCATTTTCAGTTTTTTGTTGAGTAGTGAGCCAGTTTTTCTCTTTTTCTCCTAGCTATTACAATTGATATAGGTTGATTAGAAGTTTACAGCTTTTTCCCATCATCTCCAACCTCCAAAATGATCAACGGTCCTGTCTTCGAGACTTTCCTTGTCATCTACATCATCCTTGCCTCCTTGTGCCTTCATTTTCATCATAAATTCATCATGGTGGCCGTCATTCGAGATTATTTCATGACATTCTCTCGAACTCTTCTCGGTCTGATTTCCGGTGGATACGTCATGACAGTTCTCGGATTCGTTGCAATGGTTGTCATGCGGATTCTGGAGTTTGATGACGCTCATGAAGTTTTTGAGATCACGAACATACAAGTCGAAATAATGATGAACTTTCTGAAGTTCTTCTACTTTGCAGGTTTACTTTTGACATAACCATAGAAAGATGAAAGAGTTTCCAGATGTCTACATTGGACGTTATAGTGATCTGTTCAAAAACCGTCAAATGTTATCGTACGTCGTGGTTTTCTTCTCCATTTTGTGTGCTTATGTCTCCTTACTTATTCCTGAATTTCTTTATCGTGGACATCATCCAATTTATCCGTCTTCTTGGTTCTCTCTTGGAATCACTTTTGCCAACTTAATGGTAAGTCCATAATCTGAAACCATGGTGTCTCGGGATTTACTACCGGAAAATAAGAACTCTCTTTCAGTTGAACATCTTCATCTGGTATTCAAAACATAGAGATATCACCACCAAAAGAGCCGGGGTTTCTTTTGGAAATAGATTTTTGGTAAGAGACTATTTCCATTGGGAATGAAATCTCATTTACCTATTCAGATATTCGAAGCAAAAGAGACAGCAGCTACGATGCTACTCGTCACAGCCTTCCGATGTACAATCAGTGCTGCTTGGGTTCTCTTCAACATTTTTCCAGTAAAACACACAAATGAAAATAACACTCTCGGTCATCTCCTCTTCGGATTCTTCCGATGTCTTGAATCAATTCTCTTCCCTATCGCTTTTGTCTATTATCACGAAAGAATTCAACGTCATCACCAACGTCAACGAGCAAAAAGAAATCCAGAAGAACCCATGGAACAGAGAAGAACCGACGGTGGAACATTGCCAGATAGATGGGAGGGTAATCAAGCGAACGAGTGTCTGGATCGAGCATGGCGGGCGGATTTTACAAAAAGTGAACAGTACAGAGAGAACAAACAAAAAGCGAAAAAACAAAGAGGACAGAAGAAACAAGAAGCTGAAACAGTAAGCAAAGAACGTCTTCTGGGCTATTCCCATGGTCAAATTATCTGATAAGCAAAGTGAAAGTGCATCATCCGCCAACCAATCTTTTGGACTGAAGATAACACCAATTATCTGCTTTTGGACTTTCTCCCATCGCTATCATGTCAACCCAAGTCTCCCACAATCTCAACAAGTTCTCTCATTTTTTGAATTATAACTCATTTATTTTGATACAAGTTCTTTGTAATAAATATATCTCGAGAACTTGGTACCAAACCTATTAACAAGAACGAATTCAAAAACTTTTCTCGATTCTTTTCAAATACGTAAATTCCATGAGAAAAAGTCATTGACGTATTTAAGGGACCTGGGGACTCAAATGTGAATAACAAAGCGGTTAATAAGAAGGTGAGACATGGATGTCTGACAAAAAGCAGGAAAAGTTATCATTCGGGAATTCGTTTCGAAATATAATTTGTGTGATTCAGATTACTAATGAAGAGGAAATGTCATGAATATCAAAACTTTCGAAGAGAATAGAATCAAAGTGATGCTCAGTGAAAGGATTAATATAATAGCTATGTTTTCATTACTGTGGAAATCGTATGAAGTCAATTATGGAAATTATAAGAAAATACCTTAAACTCCTTTGATTATTCATCATATATTTACGTCAACATGTCTAAAAATGACAAACACCTACCTGGTTGCAGCTGGGTGTTCTTACATGGAGTTTTCCCACAAATACTAATTAGTCAATGCTTAGAATTTTCTCTTGTCACTGCTTCGTGACTAATTGTAAATATGCTCTACGA
The DNA here is from genome assembly GCA_963966625.1 of Caenorhabditis zanzibari. Lineage (NCBI taxonomy): Eukaryota > Metazoa > Nematoda > Chromadorea > Rhabditida > Rhabditidae > Caenorhabditis > Caenorhabditis zanzibari. The sequence goes on along the minus strand of OZ016472.1, from coordinate 10,480,478 downwards.
TCCACTCAATAAATGCCAACTTTCCATTTGTTGCCTTCAGTATACCGTATTTTTTGTGTATCTCAAAATTATTAGAAAAGTTGAACTCGGGAAAATATGTTTCCTGACAGGTGAATCCTAGAATGTTTCAATTAAAAGATTGGCGCTGAAAGCAATTTCATTCTACATTTACTTGCGGAAATGAAAAAAATCAAACATTTTGCAGCTTGCTTGGAAAAATGTGTTTCCATTCGATGCCTAATTTGAGTTTGTTTTATCTAACTGTTGATTTGTCTTGTTTTCAACTTTTGAAAGTTTCCAGAATAACTCCCGAGCACTAAGTAGGTTCAAAAACTAGTTCAAAATTAGTTCATCAGCCCAGACATGTCCTTAAATAAGTAGACATTTAGAGAACTTCCGTCAATGGTAAATCACGAAGTTATTTTAGCTTCAAGTCAGCGTATGAGTTAGTTTTTGCGTTTGACTAGCTTGAAAATGTTGTTTCTTTTGTTTGATATGTTTTTAGATAACTACTAACGGTGAATCATTTTTTCGTCAGCAAAATTTTATATTCTTTAATAGCAAAGCCTTTCGTTTATTTCGCCATTTTCTCGACACTTCTGAACTTATGTCTCCAGACATAATCAAGGAAGTAGATTTCTGCCCCATCATTAAATTTTTTCTTTCATAGAATTGTGTTTTCAGTTTACAACTTTTAACTGATTCCTTCAAATGGAAAATCAAACTGCAGTTGCTATCATCACACTAATCGTAAGACAAATTTATTCTTCATATTCTAGAATCATTTCATTTTCAGATTTCTTCATTAGGAGTCATCACGAATGTTCTTGTTTTCTATGCCGCTGCAAAACTTCATTCTATGAGAAGCTCATTTGGCATCAGTGTGTGTTTTTCGAAATTTCTTATTCGAAAATATCTATTTTCGAAAAAAATTCGAATGATATTCGAATAATTTTTCGAATATTCGTTCGAACAGTTTTTCGAAATTTTATTCGAACAATTATTCGAACGAATAATCGAACGAATAATCGAATGACTATTCGAATATTCGTTCGAATATTTGTTCGAACATTTCTGTCGTGTGGTAAACTAGGCGCAGCATGTTATTTCGGAGTGTCGTTTGCAGTTTGTATTTTTTTCATTGCGAAATCATTGCATTTATTCGAAACTTATTCGAAAATTGTTCGAAAAAAATTGCCTTTCGAACAATTCGAACAATGTTCGAATAATTATTCGAATTGTTCGAATACTTTTCGAATAATTATTCGAAAAGTTCGAATAATTATTCGAACATATTCGAATAAGTATTCGAACAAAATATTCGAACAGTATTCGAAAAATGTTCGAATAATTATTCGAATAAATTTTCGAATAATTATTCGAACGTTGTCGAAAAACACACACTGTTTGGCATCATTACCAAAAATCAAGCAGTGTCGAATACCATTCTCTGTTCGGTATTTTTGTTTTGTGTGTTTCCGTGGCAACTCGAGTGAGTAATTCCTATTATGCATATTTTTCAAATACGAAATTTTTTCAGCTTAGCTCTAGGGTTTGTCCCATATTCTCACTATGTCGGTATAGTTGCTACAACAATGTATCATGCGTCTATCATGATTCATTTCTTCCTTGCTTTTAATCGGTTATATGCAGTATTTTTACCTCTGTATTACAAGAAGATGTTTACCAATTTGTTCACTATAAATGTCTGCGTTGCGATCTGGATTCTAGCTTTCATAAAGTGCTTAACAGCTTATGAAATAGTTGGTTGTTATTTCCAATATTTCGAATCCTTCTGGACATTCTCCTCACTTCAATCCGTGTTTTGTGATTCTGTCAACTGGTACACAGACTTTATTCCAAATAATTCATTCGGTGTGTTGATAGTAACTATCAATATAGCATCTGCTTATCGAGTAGGAAGAAACACGAAAACTCTGAAAACTCCGGGAGTTCAAATGACAAAACAACAGAGACAACGAGAAATTTATTTCGTCAAACAGACATTCCTTCAAGGAACATCAGTTTTTATGGGATTGGTAGCATATTACGTGTTTGCTCCATTGTTCGAAAATGATGTTATTCTATTCGTTTTGTCTAATATTTGGGCTTTCATGCAAGCTTCCGAAGGGTGAGTAGAATGAGAAATGGGATTCGAAAGAATTTGAGATTTAGATTCATTATATTTGCATCTAATCGAGAAATGCGATCAGTGATATGGAAGCGAGGAAGTATATGAGTACAGATATAGTGTTCCTTACAGTTTTTTTTTTCAGATAAAACCCAATCAATCACCGTTCCCAGTATATCTATCAACTGAATCAGCACGAGTTACAAATGCTTGTTTGGTGTTAACTTTATGCTCGAGTCATCTTCCGTTTCATCGTTTCTGTTTGTGTTGTTAGCTAGTTTTTTCTGAGTTTACGAAATACCAAAATGAAGCTCATATCTCAATTATATAACGTCCTAGACAGCTCAGCAAGAGAAAAGATTATCTTTTTGCCTGTGTTACTCAAACTTTTTATAAAGGAATTGCGTTTTTGAATGATATCAAGATGTTCGATAATTAGGGGCTCTACGAGAACTCCAAAACCAGATGCCTTTTCTTTTACCGTATCCCGACATACCCTATAATAAAAATAAATTCTCTCCGCTTTCAATTTTTCTGTCGGATCTTTAATCTATAAAGCTCAAAACTCCTACTCATTTTTTTGAACTGACTTAACTTTTAAGTCCTAATTATAACATTTGGAGGTGGGAATTTTTGATTCTCATAGAAATAAGCACTATTTTTTCTCGTTACCACTTATTCTTTTTTCAAAAAACGTATTTACCAATTCTTTCAGACAAAACGCTACTGAGGTAATACACAGTTCCCATTTGATACAAATTATATGTATCGGATATTTAGTCACGAGCCTAGACAGTGGACAATCATCTCGTCTTCCTCTATCGAGATATCTGCCGCTTTCCTTTTTGATAATAATATTTCGACAACGCTGCTCGTGGTGATTCATTAACCAATCGATATGGATATCTGGTACTGGATTCTGGTTCTCGATTACCTTATTGCAGCGATTGGGCTTGTTTCTAACTTATTGTACTTTAAGCTCGTCGTCATCAACAAAACTTTTGATGGATATTGGAGGTAACTCTCTTTTTTGATAATTCACAAAATTAATAATTTTTAGAATTGCATCCTTCATAATGTTTTCTGGAATGCTCATGTTGATACTATCTCATCTTGTTCGTTCTGTTATTTGTTGGACATACGATGGTTCCTATTTTGCGTCGAGTCACTGTGGAAAAATTGGGGAGTAATCGAGCATTCTTATTTTATACTTTCTTCAATTCAGTTTTTGACTATTCCATTTTTAGGTCTCTACAATCTAATGGAATACCTGAAAACTTATGGTGAATACTCGGTTGCTGCTGGTACCTTCATTATGGTTTTCGGTATAATTGTTTTATAGTTTATTCGAGTCATTCCTACAATTTCAGAACGATACGGGTCGGTATTTTTCCCTACTATGCGGCTAACATCCGAATACAAACTCTGGTTTTCTGGTCTCATCTTGGCCTATCTGGCTGGTTTAAGTGGATCCATTTACTTGATGAGAATAAGTACGAGTTTTTTCAATGAACTTAAAAAGTAACAATTTCTTCAGACTTAACCGCAATCGCTCAACTCTCTGGTTATTGCATCAACACTCTTCTTTTCGCATCGTCTTTCTTGGTGAGCTACATATTAAAGTTGGGAAACAAATATATAATGAGCTTTTCAGATAACGATCCATCTGTATGTTGTCTCCGAAAAAGAGTATTACAAGACATTAGGGAAACTATCATTAAAAGAGAGATACCTGGTAATTTTCAGACATTTTATTTCCGAAGTAAATTTTTTGAGATTTTTAGCTATCCGAGAGCTATGAATTGTGTCAAAATTGTTTTGTTGCAACGCTCACCTTACTATTCATCAATACCTCCCTCTTCGTATCATTTTGGATGCTTGTCTTGAACATCATCCCATTTGGTGTCATGTACCAGTACTTTCAAATTTATGACATGGTACGTTTTAAGAATTCACCAACCATTGAAGCTTGATTTTCAGGTGTTGAACATTTCCGCAACTCTCTATCCGATTATTTTCCTCTGTGATAGTAAAAAGATAAAAAGAAAGGTATAAATATCTAAAGGATGAAATCCAGACAGGAAAATTGCAGATCAAAGCAAATACAACTTATACCAACCAAAGGAATTCGGTCATCCGACAACTGAACGGAAATGAAATAAATAAGAAACAAACTCAAGACGATCATTTCAAGCAATTAACAGCTGCTTGGACATGATTTCTCTGTTTTACTTCTGATTTTTGTTTCTAATTAATTCTCGTTAACCTTTTTCGATTCCTGAAAATTGACTTTTCTGTTTTCCCCTCGATGTTTTGATTATTATCCATGAGAAAATTACAATATTCTCCGAATAAATTCATTTTCTGAAAACTATTGTTTAGCTTTAGTTCCGGTCCATTTCTAACTTATGGGAAACCGTCTTGTTTGATCTGTTTTGACCTCAAGGGCTAGACAATGATATTTTTGAATTTCGAGCACTACAAAAAATTTAGTTGAGATTAGTGTAACACGTTCGTTTCTGATTCATGCTTGAATTCGTTCGATCTGAAAAATTTACATTTACTCAAGCACTATTAGAAACATGCACATTGGGGTAGTCTCTGATGAAGTTATACTTAACTTTAACTCGATTTGTGAAATTTTATTAAGACATTCATCTTCATTTAGTCTTACATTAACTATTTCTCCAAAAAAAACCTCGTCATAACTCTTTATCGATTCTACGCTTCCCTGAGGGTAATATGTGGGTGTTTTCTTTCTAGAATAATGAGAAACAAAGACATCTCTCATTGTATAGCTAACCTACATATACGACCCAGGTGTAACTCTCAACACTCCTAAATATAACTGCATTGTTGTTTTCGTCTCATTCCGAAAATGTGCGATCTCTCCATGTCACAATTTTTCTGACCTCTGAACTGATCTTTACTAATATAACATTTGAAAACTTCTGTATGTCTGTTTGTATGTTGCAGGCTGTAACTAAGCCCAAACTGAACCGATTTGAATGAAAGTTTTACAGAAAGATCAGAAATTTTTCCTATATGATGCCCATATGTTTCTATTTTTGACAGCTCAAAAACTGAGCAAGTTACGGCTCTTTTCGTGAATTTTCAGTACTAATTTCGGTACCGAAAATGTGTCGCTAACCCTTTCGTGTACTCAAAGTTGACCGATTCTCTTGAAACTTTCACAGTTTGTACCTGATTATCTGAGGATGATGCCCGTCTATTTTGTTTCTTGAAATTCCAATTCAGACGCCTTCTGGAGCACTTTTCCTGAGCAACTGGATTCGTTTTCGCACGCGCAACGACAGAGAGGCAGAGACAATTTCACTCGCGCGGCGGCATTTTGGAAATTACAATTTTTTTAACTTCAAAATGCTAAACACATCTACTTTAAAACTCCCACCTTTAACAAATTCAAAATGATTCATTCTACTTTGTTTCCGATGTTTGAAAGTGAATAATCTGGTCATTAATCTCAGAAATGTGCATTGTTCCATGTAACTACTGAACTGTAGCCTTTACTAGACTATTCGGTCTGATCATCTTTATGAAGATGAAAATCTCACGTATCGAAAGTTCAGAAATGTTTTTTCCGATTCTCTTTATCGTTGAATTGTAGAGGAGTTCTAGCGTCAGAACTCCAATTACAGGCCACAATTTTTAAGGGCAACTATCCACTTATTTAGTCTGCAAGACAAGTTCATTTCGATTAGAAATCAACCACTCTAAACTACGATTTTCAAAATAACTTATGTCTCTCTTCCTTCTTCATTTCTCTTGAGTCTTCAATTTCTAATCAATTTTCAAAATTCATTTAACTATTCAGGAACTGATTTTCTTCTTCACATGTGACTTACTCTTTCTACTTTCCCTTTCAATCTGTGCCATTAATTGAGTTTTCTTCCACCTCCTATTTCCAGGTGCAAATTTTCAAATAACAAAAGTATATTCGTCTGAAGGTGACTAAAACAGTTTCGTTCAATTGAACCAATCCAATAATGGTTTTCTGGGAGGTATTGATTGTTGAAAATTACATTCTTGCTCTTATTGGATTCATCGCAAACATCCTTTTCATTAAATGGGTCGTTTGCAATTCTTCATTTGATGCTTACTCCAGGTAAGATATCAGTTCCCTAGTCGAATCGAGCCCCTGAATTCAGAATTGCTTCCTTTATCATTTCCTCCGCCACCATGTCACTCATCATATCAAATGTGGTATCCACTGCAATATGTTTATCTTACGGATCCTATTTCAACTCAGGAGCTTGTTTGGAAAACAGTTTGTATCAATTGGCGTTTCTGTTCCATTCTTATGGTGAAATTTCAATCGTCTCTGGAATTTTCGTGCTGGTTTTTGGTTCGTTCAATGTTCATTTCCATTTCAAGTTTGAGTCGGTTTCAGAAAGATACGCATCTGTATTTCGACCCACATTCCGTTTGTCGGAAACTTATAAAATCTGGTTTTCATTCTTAATATTTCTATATTTGATAACTTTGTGTACTTACCTGTACATGATGAACATAGGTGAGCTTTCTGAGTTTCAATCTACAAAGAAAACAACTATTTTCAGCCAAATCACCGTTTGCACTATTATTTTGCACTGTATTCGCATCCATGCTCTATCTTCTCTCTTTTCTAGTAAGTTTATAAAGATATCCATCTAACCTTATTCCTTGATTTTCAGTTAGTGATGTATTTATTTTGTGCGGCGAAAAAGAAATACTACGATACTCTAAGAATGTCGCCTGGTTTCAAACCAGAGAAATTTTTCTTTCAGCTGTCGGAAAGTTATGAACTCTGCTGCAGTTCACTTCCTGCTACGATATGCAGTCTGGCTATCAATATTGTAGTTTTCATTTCGTTCTGGTGTCTGTTGTTTGATGTCATTCCACAGAAACGTGGCGAAGAGTTTTTCGTTCTTGCAAATATGGTATGTCTCATTTTAATGAACTTTTAGAAGTTGAATAATTATTTTTCAGACTTTGAACCTGACAGCAACTCTGTTTCCAATTTTGTTCTTGATTGGATCGAGAAAAATTAGAAAAAGGGTGAGTCAGTAGAAAACTTTATTCAGCAAGAGTGATTTTGGAAATTTCAGTTTGTCAAAATAAATCCGTTCAATCAACAATCCGAAGTGGAAATTGAGCTTGAAGTTCGGCAATTGAACGGAAATCGGATCAGAACATCCCAAACACAAAACGAGTACTTTGATCAATTGAATCTCTCATGGTCTTGAACAGGAATATCCATTCGAAAAATATCATTTCAGAAACATGTATTCACTCTGCTCTATTTTCGTTAACAACTTCTTGATTTGGTTGTTCTTGTCTTGTAAATAAAGATTGTGGAAATGGAGCAACAGCTGGACGATTTCCAGATACAGTAGCTACAGAAGATGGATTAGATTGAATATTGATAATTCGTTGGAATAAGTTCCTAATGGCTCTCCGATAAGGGCTAACCGTTAAAATATTAATGACACAGAAAAATACAGCTGGAATCGATAGAAAAATAAAATACACTCCACCCAAAGGTGAATACTTTAGATCAGCCCCTACAATCATAGCACAAGTTGCAGCTACTGTCGGAAATCCAATCAGACCAAAGAATGTTGATCCATAAATGAATAGCGTAATAACTATGTTGACCTGAGCTCTTGATATTCTTTCAGACAAGATCCGACGATTTTTGTAAAGAGAATAGAAAACTCTGGAATTCATCAAATGTTTAGAATTACTATAGAAACAGAGACAAACCTATAACATGCATAAGCTACTATGACAGTGTAAAGAATCGCAGCCCAAAGTCCTTCCAGCAACAAAATATTCATCGGAATTGTTGCATTTTTCATATCAATAATGTACGGTGCATACGTGTCAATTACGTATTGATATTTGGGATCAATAAAGAGAATCTTATCTTCTAGTCTCCCGTGATGATGTTCTACGGCAAGAAACATGACAATTATATTGAAAACGAATGAGAAACAAGAGATAGATATCCATATCACATTGATCCAGTACATTTTTCTGAACTTCAAGTTTGATTTTTATCATTTTGGAGCACTTACAAAGTGTTTTGAGGGCTTATGACGATGAATGCATGGTAAGAAAGTTGAGAAGATAAAATGAAAGTGAATGGAGCTAGAAGAAGAACCAGAATGATGATTAGTGCTGCTGTGGAATATTCAGAAAATCTGAATATTCGTTTATGTCCAGATATTGCAAATCTTTTAAACAAACCGTATTGGTCCTAATGAATAAACAATAAAATGTGGCGCAAACACATATGGCTGGAATATGAAACATACGTAATTAGAGATAACTGCCGGAAATATTGTATTGATAATCATAATCCTTCGATATGTGCTACTCAAACTTTTCCCGTAATGTAAAAGAATAAACATTGTTGAAACGAAAAATAAATTTGTGAGCACTCCTACGAAATACAAAATGATACGATAACCTGTGAAATAGGTTTCTTGGTGAAATTTGAATAAAACAGAAAGATCTTCGTGGTCAACTGAGTTATCACAAAACATCAAACATTTCCGATGGGTATCGAGGAAATCGAAAATGCTATCATAATATTCCATTGAGTTTTTTATACTCCCCAGAGTAAAATGGAAATTGCTCAGAGGATTCAGCCTTCTTTTTTCTTGGTATGGAAAATATGTTTTTTTTTCATTTCACCTGTCTATTTCCGTCTAAAATTAAAAAAAATCAATATGCCATATCAAACAATCAAAATTATTCCCATGACTTCTGGAGTTGATTGAAGTAATCACTTTGTGTCGGAGTCGTCACCAATTCCTTTCCATTCATCCCCAGGATTTTGGATGAAGTCTTGGTATCCGGAAACATCTGAAAAATGGTTTTCGTTCAGACTGTTTTCAGAAAAATATTATGAACATAATTTTAGACATGATTAATAATAACTCATTGAAGACAACAGTAGTCAGATGCCTTTTTCAGCTGTGTGGGTGCATTCTTTGGTTTATGCACGTAATATTTGAAAAAAACAAGAACGTCATAAAGACTGTCTATACAGACCTGTGAAAAAAAGAACCGTACCTGAACCCAAACTCTGTAAATTCGCTCTCTTTGACTCCTATGAATAAGCATGACTATCCAAGGAAATGCAGCCAAATTGGAGTTCCATATCTGAAAACTTATTATGAATTTCTACTTTTCGTAGTTCCCAATCGTATTTAAAGTTTATGTTCGCAATTCAACTTTCAATAGGCTTTCCTTGAAACAAGTCGGAACCACTTCGACCCCTCCGGTTTACAATGACTTTCTCATATCTTTTTATTTCACCAAACTTTCAGAAATCCTTAGATTTTGATCTCGTTGGTTCTCACCATGAATCTTTTCAGAGTTTGTCTGGCTGATTTCAGATTCAAAGAACAAAACTAACCAATGAAATGATGAAGAACATTTTCGGAAACAATGCATGATCTCCATCGAAAAACATCCCAGCTAGAAATGCCCATAGCAATCCAAAACATGTTAATTGGGAAATCATATAAATCGCTGAAGAGAAGAGAAAACTTCGTGCGATCTCGTACGTGTTATATAACTGAAGTTCATTATTAATCCTACGAATCTTTTTTCTTCGAATGACTCACATTATGTTTTCTTTTCAAAGAGTAAGTTGTCACATGAGCCTTGTATTTTGTATTACTGATTCTCTTTGCGTAATAAACAAGCTGAAAAAAATCAAATCATCTGGAATGATAAGCTTATGACTAAACTAACCGGAAACATTGCAATGACTGAAATTTGGAAAGTGATGAGCCAGAAAACTCCATTCCCTTCTGAAACTTCTCTACTTGCCATCTGCCAGTCTTAATTTCTCTCAACTTACCAAGAATGACATTTGTAAGCATGTAGGAAAAACCGAACATGTTGATCAGGAAAAATCCAGTTAGGAAAAACACTTTGAAGTAGATAGAACGATGAATTCGAGAATATTGAATTGAGAGAACTCTTTCGAAAGTGAAAAATAATTGGGAAGCAATTGAAAAAGCTTCAGCGTAACGGTGGATACATAAAAGAACAAACTTCAATGGTACTTGTGCGCATTGTTCATCTTCAAAAACCGTTCCAATCGAGAGACAGACTAATGTTTCAAGAAGATAAGAGACGAGCATCACGATCATAGAAATTGACATCATCCCCAGGCTTATTCTTAAATTGGCAATAAAAAATCACATCGACCAGGTTCCCCTATCTCGAAAGATGCAGATAAAATGAACTAACCTGCAGTAAACATCCATAACGCCTCGAAATACAACCAATTGTAAGAAAACTAAATGTGATAGAACACCCACGATCTCAACAATGAAATGAAGGGATAGTAAAAAATACCAGATCATATCTCCTCGTCGAATACCAATTTCTCAAAATACCAAAATGACGAATCGAAGAAGAAAAGATCAGAAGCAAAAGAAGGACAATGCGAAAAGCCTAATGAAGAGAGGGAGTTGATGAAGCGAAAGAATGTTCAGAGTAGACAGAAGGCTGGTGGTGATTTTATGATTTTGACTCTTTTGAAAATCGAAAAAGGATTGGTGAGAATTTTTTCATTTTCAAAACAAGGAAAAAAATTAATGAAACCGAACATGATTTACGGGAAGGAAGCAACAAAAATCGCAAGGAATTAGTGGAAACGAATGAATGAGCGAAAATAGGAAAAGCAGAAAAGTGAACGTCAGAATTTTTCTTCTGTCCAGGCGGCTTTCATCTGCTCAAAACAGTCCGTTTGTGTTGGATTCTGAATTATTCGTGTTCCATCAATGCTCGTCATTCCACTAGACTCAATTTTGGAATTACGAAGTAGCTGAAACGAGGAAATGAGAGAAAACATGATTCACTTGAAGTAACACACCAATCTCCATATTTTGAGTCGTTGTCCGCGATGGAATAGAATGACAGACCATGGGAAAATTGTGTGATTGATATTCCAGAACTAGAAAAAAATGACGTTGCACTTAGATTTCCAGAAAAACTTACAATCTGAATGATAAAGTCCATTTTTCCCGCGTCTTCTTGTGGAAAAAAGAAGTGTCCTCTTGTGAACATAACTTGCAGTAGAATACCAAATGCTTCAATAAAATAGTTAATAATCAAAGCAAACACAAAACTTCTTGTAATCTCATATGAATTGAATAGTTGATGTTTTCTTGCCAAATCGTAACTTGTCATATCTGTTTTATACATTTTACGACTGTAAACTTTGGCGAACACCACCAATGGTAGATTGGATAATACGAACACTTGGGTGGATATTCCATAAAAAAGTCAAGCCCTTCGTTTCCACTATAATGAAAACAAGTCATTACTGTTGACAAAATAACAAGGAGAACCACACTAAACCAGAAAGTTTGTCGGAAATGTTTTGAGTCGTGATAATGGGGATCTTTGATTGATACGATTCTTTCAATAGTGAATCCAACTTGTGAGGTGTAAGTGATCATGGCTGACAGTGTATAAAGGAAACTCATCGCTTGATATAACCGATGAACTTCACAGACAGGATTTCTATATGGAGACCCCGTGTAAACGCAAATTGCAGTTTGGATTGCATAAGAAGTCAAATAAAAGACAACGGAGAAGGAAATAATTCCCATTCCTATTCTACAATACTTATCAAATCGTTCTTTTAAAACCACCAGTTTTATGAGCATAAAGTTAGAAAATAACCCAGAAATAATGAGAATTACACTTATTAACAACAACGCCTCCCAATCCATGTTAACTGAAAACCAGAAAATGAATTCAACTTCTAGGTTAAAGATAGGATTGACGAAATTTCGTAGCAGGTGAAATCAAGTAACCAAAGACTCTAATCGGTCACTTGGAGACGACATATAAACTATCAACGGTGTTTGAGTGTTTTGGAAAACTGGATTAACAAGAACATATTATGTTTCAGAGAAAAAAACAGGTGTTATCCGATTGTAGCCAAAACATTTATAGTCAAGATCATGATAACACACATATTAATAGAACAACATGATCGAACAGATAGGCGTGATTTGTGTCAGCAAAAAAGATCAGGCCCATGCATTTCGGAGTTCTTGGAAATGATCTTGTTGAGTTCGTCTTTGGCTGATATCTGTTCCGTCTATACTGGTTAAACTTATTTTCGGTTGAACGGCCATTATCTTGATACGACTTGAGCGATGAGAATACAGTAAGACGCAGGAGAAAACTGCGATGTTTGAGTTCCAAAGCTGAAATTTTGAAATTACTACAATTTGTTTTCCAATACCAGGTTACCAAGTGAAGAAGAAACAATATCTTATCGTTTTCGTCTTTAGGTAGAAAAAACCCCGTATACTGTAATCCAACAATCAGAAATGTAAGAATTTGTTGGCCGGCATTTGCCACAAGAGCATTCACAAGTCCTTTCGTGATTTCGTATGATTTATACAACTGAAATTGAAGACATTTGTTCATCTAATTCGATTATGACTCACTTCATATTTTCTCGCCAAGTCATACCGCTGAACTTCTGCCTTGTACAAACTTCGGCACGTCGTCTTGGTGTAGATCACGATCTGTAACATAATGTTACTTCTGCCTGAATTAACTTAATAAAACCCACGGGCCAGTTGATGATGATTAATACATGGAAAAAAATTAACCAGAAACAGTTGAATGTTGATGGGTACGCGATATCAGTGTATGTGTAGAATAGAGCGAAGCATTGTTGAAGTAATAGTGTTACATGAAAGTATCGTTTGAACTTTTGGGTCTTGTGTAATGTAGGAGCTTTGATTGAAATGAGGCGTTCAACTGTGAAAGTGAGATGAGACTGGACGATAACTACTTGGAAGTATTCTCGGAATGAATACAACATGAGTTTTCCAGATTGAGCAGTACATATCTCATCTTCAAACATTGTTCCTGTCAGAAGGCATACAAAAGTTTCACAGCCAAAGAATAGTAAGACATATACCATTGAAATTGAAAGAACTGCTATGGCTGATCTGAAATACGGAACGCTGAAAAGAGCAAGAATGTTTGAGACCGTACCTTGCACACAACTCTAATGCAGGTTTCAGAACCATATAGTTGAGAAGTAAACACTGGGAAGCGATTCCGATGGCAATGACAACGTATTGAAATCCTAGGATGATTTCCCAAATCATAGTTCGTATCAGATAGGGGTGCTAAAAACGATGGTTGGCTGTGTGGAGAACCAGGCTTCACTGAAAAAGGTTTTTTGGGATTATCGGAAAATGCGAAATGACGGTTGTCAGAATGGCCAACTTTGTTATTCAATAAGAACTTATATCTTGTTATCACGAAACTCATCCAACTGTCACATTGAGTCTATGCGCTTTTTCCCTCCTCTTCCTTTCTGCCATCAAGAAACTTTTCCGGTCTTGAATGTGATAATTAGCATGCTTCTTTGATTTTCCTAGTTGGAAATTTCAAAGGGCAATAAAATTTCGTTCATTTCAGACTATGAACAGTGAGCAAGACGTTAAATTTGTTGCCATCAATATTGAGAAGAGTGTAAGCAGTTAAAAAAATAAATTACTGGGATTTAATGTCAAGATACAATACGAAAACTTAAAACTTGGATTAAAATCGCTCCCCGTGATTTTTCCTAAAATAATTTTAGAAAAAGTAATTCGAAAACTGAACTTCTAATGACTAATTGGATGCCTAGTATGAAGAACTCCTTTTTCTCCATAATGGAATGAACCTTATGATCTTGAATGTGATATACGCATCTTTGAGTTTTCATAAGAATACTCCATAAGGACATTTCCTTTCCAACTGATCCATTCATTCTTCCTCTCAAAGCCGATATGCAACTGGATAGTTCCATTTTCTGGACATTTCTCTTCATTTTTCAAATCCTTCTCTGTCTGTTTGGATTGTTCTCTCAGAATTTATTTATAAAAACCACAGCTTTCGATGTGAAGATTTCGTTTGCCGGACGATTTCATCTATTCATTTTGTCTGTGGGATATCAGATAATGATACTAACATTTCTGGCAATGACGACGATTTGTCTACATTATGGATCCATGTTTGAAGTCGAGGAATGTAGAGAAGCAAGAATGATTCCATTGAAACTTCATAATTTTGGTGAATTCACAGTTGTTGTATACCACTTGCTCATAAATCTAGGTGCTCATTTGATATTTGTTTGTTAAAAGTTTGCACTTCTTTTTTCAGACCGTCTTTTCCTCGCATTTCGTCCGTTTCGAACACAAGGAAGTTACTAAAGTCTACTTTATCTGTTCTATTTTTGTCTCGTTTTTTCTGAGTTTCATGTATGTCGAATGGGCTCATCGTGAGTGTGACGTTTTGAGACAGACTTGTCTGAACCTAATAATCTTTCAGATGAAGATTTTCGAAAGTCTATTGCCTTCGGATCAATGGTTTTGGTCAATATTTTGAATCTTTTGGTAAGTGGGGGTGGTGAAGAAACCTATTATTAACATGAAGTACTTTTCAGATTGAATCAAAATTGTATCACTATACAAATGTAGTTTTTGTCAAAACAGTTGGTCTAGTTCCTCTCGAACGGCGATTTGAATTATCTACATCCGTTTCCATGATACGATGCTTCCTACCGGCATCTATCTGTAGTCTCATTCTCAAATTTATTGTTTTTGCATTTTATTCACTCTCAGCAAAATTCAAAGATGCGAATGATCTTCCACCGTTCTACTTTGTTCTGAATGTGGTAAGTTGTTGTCTTCCTTTTAAGTGTCACCACAACGAATCTCACATTTCAGTTTTGGAATCTGGACTGCACTCTGTTTCCCTGGTTCTTCATACTATTCCATCCAAAAAAGAAGCAAAAGTTACGGAGTTTTCTAAAGATTGAGTCACCTAAAACTTCCCCAGTGAAATATCAGAATCAAGGACAAAAGGTGCAGCTGGAGCATTTTAATCAGTTCAAAGGAGTATGGAAGATTGAATCATGATTTATTACAGTTTCATCAGTTATCAGATATAAACAAAAATGTATAAATTAGGTTGAATGATAAGTGCTTGACACCTCGTTTCTTTTCCCACAACACAAAATATCTTTTTTCTTCATATTTCGATGCATTATAATCATAAAAATAGAGCTCAGAAAACAGTGAAGACTCATCAGTATAATAGCAAGATTGTTCAAAACTGAAATCAGGTACTAAACGGATTGAAAATTTCGAAAAATTTGAGCTTACACTGGTTGTGATATCCAGTGGCAACGGAGAAGACTAGAAAACATATAGGTGCTCCAATAATAGAGAAAGGCAGAAATATTTGAACACAAACAACAATGAAAAATTTTTTCTGAAGAGTTCTCGTCCGATTTGAAAGTTTTTTTGTTCGCGAAATCAAATAATAACCACTATGAATTATACAAAAAGCACCTTCGAAAATATAAATTGAGAGCATTCCAGATACGGCCCAACTGATATATGAGGAATCTTCAGCGAGAATAAAAATTGGAATATCGAAAAATTCAGGAGGTGGACAGGCGATCCACTGGAACTCAACACAGCCCATATTAACGAAGAGTTACACTTACTTTAGAAACATTCCGTGTTGCAATTTCTTGATTTGGTGTGCGTAACATAATCGGTATAATGAAAGTGAATCCTAACAACTGATTAAATATCGCGAATAGTTTTCTAGCAAACTTTGAGCTCAGTCTGATTCCATTTGCGACAATATGATTTTGTTGGTTTTCTAAGACAATTACCATAGTTGAGCCAGTTTCTGAAAGGAAAAGTCATATTTTCTCAAGAAAAAGAAAACAAACGAGCAATGGATCCAAAAACAATCGGAACTTGCCAGAAATCGGGAACCCCGAAATGATTGAAAAGCCCAAGAGAATGTCCTCCAACAACAGGAAGAACTAGAAATGGAAGGGTGAATGTGGTAAGCAATAAACTCGATATAGTACTCCTGAAATGATTACAATGTTTCTTTTTTTAACTTTAGGTCTCACCATATTTGTGAGTTTAGCACGACCCATTTCGCCTTTTTCAGAGTTTTCTCTGATTTGAAAAGTATCAAGTAGATGCCGTAGAAGCTAACCGGAGCAGTGAAAAGTGATACAAAATATGAGATAATTTGATGAAAATGGGCAGATTCATAGTAGCTATGCGGTGGACAATCATATGCCATGAGTAATAAATTTATTTAATTTTATGGAAAGTTAGACACAACTTTGAAACAAGAATTAGAAAAAAAAGAAAAGCACCTGTCAGAAATTCGTGTTTGTCAGAATTATTGACTGAATAAAAGAGAAGTTATGATTAAATAAGACAGACGTTATGCTCATTTTGTTATTTTTCAAGTGACAATAACAGACAATTATTGAGCTGTGAAAAAGCTGTGTTCTTATCTTTTCATACACAGTAACTTTTATCAGGAGTCTGGTTCCATCGTTTGAGTCAATTTGAACCTGCACTTTTAAAAAAACTCGATGGTGTCCTCGCAATGTGTATTATTAGTTTATCCAAATTTAAGATTTTCCTACTTTCCGATCAATGGATAGTTGAATTTGGTTGCTGTACAGTTCTAAGATATCTAGCATGCAATATATTATTCAGGGAACAATTCGATAACGTTTATCAAGTTGATATTTAAAGAAATCCATTAATGAGAAGAATCAAATTGTGAATCAAAGTGTATTCAATGTATATCGGGAAAATATATTATCATAAATTTCATTTCCTCTATCGCACAAATTAAATAAAGTTAAATATAGGTTGTCTCTGCCATGCTTTTCGACTGAATCAATGTCACTTTCATATTTCGACGTATTCTCAGAACATGGAGAAGATAATTCCTATAGTTTTCATAAATGGCAATTGTTGCGACTGTGGAGAAAAACCCATGAATACTCATAATGAGAAAACAGAAGTTGTTCGCTGCTGAAACATTAGTTTTGAGAATGTTTTCTCACAGAATCCCTACTTTGATTGTAATAATCCGTAATAATTGAGAATGCATAATAGCCGACTGGAACCGCCATTATAGCAAATGGAATCATTATCTGAAACGTGGACAATAAAACATGATTTAGGTTTAGAAAACGCACTTGAATGCAAACTGCAACAAAATACTTCCGTTTTAATCTTTTGGTCTTTTCTGATACTGCATAAGATTTTGTTGAAATACACAAATAAAATGACGAATGAATTATGAAAAATAGAATTTGAATCGCATAAAAAAGCAATAAAAGCATCAAAGCCAATCCAATAGACTTTGCATCTGTGGTTACAATGATAACTGGCAATTGAAAGAATTCCCAAGTTGGGCATGGAATCGTTTTGAGCATTTCAAGTTTCGCCCATATTTGATCGGGAATTCGTAGTAATGATATAGTCGAAGACAACCATGGAAATATCAAGTTCAGAGCATAAAATACTTTTCTACTCTTCTCCGATGTTATTTTCCACGAAGATGTTACAGTTTGACTTTGCCGATTTTCAAACATGAACACAATCGAAGACCCAACTTCTGAAAAGAGTAAAGATTGAAAGAAAAGTCCAACATTCTGATTATCTTCTAACTGTTTCTTCAAAATTAACTTACCGGCAACACATGCCACGGCAACATAAGTTTGCAAGAATGCATTTATATCAAAGAACCGTGTCAGAATACCCAAAGGTGTTCCGGAGATCACTGGGAAGAATACATATGGGATGGTGAGAGTTCCCAACATCACATCACCAAAGAGACCCCTGGAATTAGACTGTGAAGAAATTGATGGCCACATAATTACTTCTAAATTAGAAGCAAAGTTGAACTTTTCTTCCAATACAGAAGGATAACTTACCAAACATGACAATTCAACATCACTCCTTTCATATTTTTCATCCGAATCGGAGTCTTATAATAAATTAACCAAATACCCAAAACGTTAACGGGAAGAGCCACAATTGAAATTAGATGAGAATAAAAACCCAAAAATTCTGCAGTATCAAAATAAGTCTCTTGAATACAAGTAGTTCCATTTGATGGCATCAAAAAGTCTATTCGAAAAAAGAGAATATGGAGAATGAAACGAGTCCAATAAAATCTAGGCTGAGTTTTTTTTTTGAGTGTTTGATTCAATTTGCGCACGTTGAGTGATTTTCTGATAACGAGTGTTGTCTGTTAAAGAACATTGACCAATGAGAAGTCTTTATTAATAAAGAAAAAGAAAACATATATAGTCACTGAAAATCTGTGAGCTGTGAAATCCAAATTCAGCTGCTTTTTGTTCGTCATCAGACAATACTTTTTTTAAAAATTGTTAGGTGGGCGGATGGCTATATTCATTCAAGAATGTAGAAAACAAGAGAACAGATGAGTCTGATCATGGGTAAATATCCGCATATTTACCACAACTGAATGTAGTTTGTTGGGTGCAGCTGACGTCGTCGTACATTCCATTCTCGGTAATCATAGCCAAGCAGTTTCCACTTCCATCGAAATATGGCTCGTAGAAATTGCCATTAGCAATCAATTGGTTTGTGGAGACATTATTTTGCCAGGCAAACTGAAAAGGGGAGATGGAAAAGATGAGCTTGCGACGAGCGTGTGGCAAACCTGAACAGTTTTGTCACACTTCGAAGTCGCACAAGACTTTGTTGCTCCGATGTATAGCCATTTGTACGAGAGATTCTGCGATATCATAATTTCTGAATGATTACATTTATTAATAGGGTATCTTCTGAAATCTTACTGATAAACGAATCCCTCTCTTCAATTGTCTGAAATCCATTCAACGAAGCATTATACATTTTCTCGCAATACGAGTTGGTGCTGTTCCAAGTTTGAGAAGTGGAATGGGGATTTTTTGAGATCATATAGCACCAGAGTCTTCCATTTGGACGGGTCCACGAATGCCACTTTGGAGGACATTTTGGCATTTTGAATTTCTCATTCAGTTCATCAGCGACATCCAGAGAGCATGCTTTGTTATTGGTATTCATAAAGACAATGGAGTAATCAAAAGTTGCTTCGTTGAAATTGAGACAGTTTGGGTGAGTGGTGCAGTTGATTGGGACATCGGAAATCAGTTGAAACATCTGTAAGTCACCCTCGAAAGCATATAGAGTGCGGTAGAACTCGATCTTTCCAAATATTGCTGGCCATATCCCTACTGCAAAAGATTCTTTAACTTACAGTTTCATTGTCGTAAAACACTGCAAAGCACATTGCCGTCTTACAACTTTTCACGATAAGACTGTACACATTGAAACTCTGATGAGCCGAACCAGTATAGATTGGAGTTTTTGTCACGAGATAATTGAATGGTACCTTGTGTCGGACTACAGATATCCCCGACAGTTCAGCACTCTCTTCCATTTTCAAAAAACAAAGGCTGTGGAGTATTAGTGAGACTAGAAGAATCATCTCGGTTTGTTCAGAATGAAATGAAAGTGCGAAATCCTGGTGCTCACTTGGTTTTTTCTTCACCGCTCAGTTTCCATGGACATATTCAATATACAGCTCATCAAAAAGAAAAGTCACATATTCTCATGTCATTGTGCACGTCCGATTCTACGGAACTTTGTAAGCGTGTTCGGGATTTAGTTCTTCGATGTTTTCGTCGGAAGAAATGTTCAAAAGTTCAAAGAAAAATTCATCATGTTGAGAATTCTAAATCAAATTTCCAGAGAGAATTCAATTTTCGAAGTTTCATATTTCCTCTACAAACTTTATTTGTATCCGTTCTGTCTTTTTGGCCTAACAGAGCACAATAAAAAAGACAAATGTTAAATGGACTCGATTTTTTTTTCATAGCTTTGCAGCTGACGTAACCAAGACAATAAAAAGTAATTTATGAAGTGAAAGATCAGAATGAGACCGGTGTTGTAACTGACACCGCATTCCGACGAACCCATTTCCGCGGTTTTGCCGACTCGACAAATGTCTTCTCACGAGAAGGAACCACACTCAACACGAAGGTTTTGTATGGTTTATGAAGGAATAGCATAGTGAGAGTTGCAGTTGCTCCATAGAGGGTCATTGTAACAAAACTTATATTGTTCAAAGCTGAAAATATTCCATATTTTGGTTAGCATTAGTTAATGCGTTACCTTGATTATAGTAGCCGCTCAACATAGAGAATATGAAATATACAACTGGAACTAACAAAATAATACAGGGAAGTACTAACTGCACACTTATGACCATGAAGAATCTCTTTTGCAGTTTTCGAGTTGCAGCCGATATTCTCTTTGCATCTGTTTTCAGATATGTTAAAGAATGACCTCCGAAAAATAAGATTTGAATAACAGCAACTACAGACAAAGCACTCAAATAGGCAATTATGATATTGTGATCCAGGCTGAGAACAAATACAGAATGAAAGAAATAATTTTCAGTGGGACAATGAAGGATTTGGAGAACAGTTTGACGAGCTGAAGTTTGCTCTGGAACAATTGAAAACACTCCGAATAGGGATACTGGCACAAATAAAACATTGAGAGCGTAGAATGAGATTCTACCGATAGGATGAGTAATCCTATAGTTTTCTACCAGATAACGTTGACGATTTTCGAATAATATGGGTAGCGAGAGAGCAAGCACTAAAATAGTTTTGAATTAGTGAAGATTAAAACTCTAAGCAGATGTAATCAGTTTCCAGTATGGCTCACTACGAACCAAACTCCTAAACTTTTGCTTGTGTACTAACTTCCCAAACAACCGATTCCAATGTATCCTTGTATTTCTGTCGAGACATTGAAGTATGAAAGTAATCCAACAGTAAACCCAGCACATGCCGGAAAATAAACAAAAGGCATCATGGCAGCAGTTAACCATAAACTTGAAAATGTTGCTCTGAAGTTGAACTTTTATCGAAAGTTCAGTAATTTTTCATACTTACAAAGAATGAAGATACAACATACACCACTTGATGGTTATCATTTCATTCGGTGTCTTGAAAATAATACAATAGATTCCAAAAAGATTGATAGGAGTTGTTATGAAAAATAGGGTAGCAGCAGAAATCTCGAGAAATCTTTCAGTTTCAAAAAAGTTTGGATTCCTGTGACATTTTATCAGATAATGATGCGAATAATAGTTTTCCAACTCAGGAATCGTCCTGGTTGCCATGCCTTCAAAGATGCCAGTTGGTAGGAAATAGATTGATGTTTTCTGTTTCACAAAAGAAAAAAATCACCTGCTAAAATTTTTTTTTCTGGAAGAGAAAGGATTAGTTTCAATAATCATATTTATAAATTTTTTGGTTCTGAAGAAATATAAAATTTAAAAAAATCTAATCAGTTACTTATGAGCTTCCAAATTAACTTTGGAACTTAACCAAGATACAAAAAAGGCAGTACATCTAAAAACATTCAATAAAAGAAAGAATAAGGTTTTTTGGCATCGGAATGTCATGAAACGGAGGAGAGACGGCGGTGGTGGAGATAAGGAACATCAAATGGAAAATTGGGGGAAAATGGGATCAACGACTAGGGATAAAATAATTGGATTCATTCCTATAAGTGATTACAAATAATTTGATTATTCTATGCATCGCGAGGATACTCAGACATTTCCAGGTTTTCAGCGTTTTCAACGACGCCCTTGATCTCGATATCTGGTCGGCAAAGCAGCTTGATTTTCTGAAATATACCCAATTGCAAACTGAGAATTCAATTTAGATAATGTACCTCTTGAACAGTTCCAGGAGTTCTAAACCAAATCCAAATAGCGTATCCAGGAATACAAAGCATTGAAGAAAGGGATAAGAACCATCCGAAGACATGACCCCAAACTGGATAGTCATAGTTGTAAGCATCAATACGAAGTGGTTGATATTTGATTAATCCGAACAAAAGAACTCCAAAACAGACAGCGGGAGTGGCAAAGACCCAACAGAACTTCCACCATCCACTCGGGTAATATCCAATCATACTCTTCATGTGTTCATACCAACGATCAATTCCCAAACTCCACGAAATGGCGATACATTCGAAGAAGAGAAGCCAAAGAAGAGCCCATCCAGAAGCGGCATAAAAATCGAATAGTTGGAAGACGTAGAATCCACCTTCAGTTACAGTAGTCAATCCGATCAAATACGAAATAACACAAATCACTCCAACGAATATTTCTCGACCGTATTTTTTCTGTCGTATTTGTGGGAATTCGTCGATGATGGCGGTGAAGAATCCTTCCATGGTACAGAATTGAGAATCGACTCCAAGGAAAAGAACCATGAGGAAGAAGAGAACTGACCAGAATTGAGTATATGGAAGTTGAAGAATTCCAGATGGATACGCGAGGAAGAGAAGTCCAGGTCCAGCTTGAGCAACTTCGGCAACACTTTTTTCTTGTTGGGTAGCCATAAATCCGATGAAGGAGAAAATAACAAATCCAGCAAAGACTGAGGTTCCACTGTTCACGAAACAGACGGTGAGGGCTTGCCTGAAAACATCAAAATTACAGATGGAATTGAATGCGAGATTACTTACTTGTAGACATTGTTATTAAACTTGTTGTAACTACCGAGTGCCACGAGTGCTCCAAGACCAAGACCGTAAGAAAAGAAAACTTGAGTTACAGCGTCTACCCATACTTTCGATTCTAATAGTTTACTGAAATCCGGTTTCAAATAGAACTCCAATCCAACACCAGCTCCGTCTAGAGTCAATCCACGAATAAGGAGACAGAAGAGCATCATATAGGGGAATGAGGCAGTGAGGTACACAACTTTTCCAGTCCATTTCACACCCTTAAAGATGCAAAGATAGCAGATAATCCAGACGATGAGAAGGAAGAAAGCAAGATCCCAACGGATTCCTCCAGGGTGTTCGAGACCAGCTGAGATACCGAGGACGCGATGACTGAAATTCATTTAGTTTCCTATTCAAAAGAATATCAAACTCACTTCCAAAATTCTTTAACAGGAGAGACAACAGAAAGATCAGCTTGAGAGCAGACAGTCCAATTGATTTTGTCTCCAACGAAAAACTGTTTTTTGTATTCATGAATATGGTCATGAGTAAGAACTTTGACATTGAAGAATTCAGCAATTGTTCGGTTACTATCACATGGAATCTTGACATATTCAGATCTGCAGTTAGGGGTGTTCCATGAATGATCACAGTTTTTCCATGGGACATCTGTCATTGTGAATGAGTTGTACAAGTAGGTTGCAGCCCATGAAAGGACCACAATGTAGTATATGTTGAGCCAGAAGGCCATCACAGCAGCAGCAATTCCGACTCCTAAAATGCTCAAGTTCAGAACACATTTTTGTTATACTCTTCTTTTCCTGACCCTTATTTTCGTTGAACAACAGCTGTTCATTATCTCTATGTTTCATAGATCCCAAAAATACCTTTGAAAATAGGACAAATCTTGAACATTCCTAATCCACCGACAGACAAAAGTTGGCCCCATGATGTTTCCAGAATGAAAAGAGGTGCTCCACAGAATACCAACGAGATGCAGTACGGAATGAGAAACGCGCCTGCAAATTGTGATTTATGATAGAGAAAAGAGCACGAATCGGTGAGCTCGTTGTCTCGTTGACATGAAGAAGGGCAAGAGACATCTCCCAGAGTGACAAATTGCGTGGGGATCCCCCTCTTGCCGTCATTCAATCACTGACAAATTGTGCCTCATTGAATCGTTTCTCTTCTTCCAACTCGAGAATTCACACCCTTTTCTCATCTTCTCCTTCTCTCTCTCTCTCTCTCAATTTGTTTCGACCTTCTTATTAATCTCAACAGACAAACACAACAAGAAGGCAAATTTGAAAGATGATTGACGAGTTGTGGAAAAAGAGAGATAATCTTTGAGCAGTCCGGGATCAAGTTTCTCTCCCACTTACTTCTGGGAGTCTTCCCCCTTCCTCATTATTATTGATATTTTGACAAACGGACACAACCTACCTCCTCCGTTCTGATAACATAAGTACGGGAAACGCCAGACGTTACCAAGACCGATGGCGTAACCGATACAACTCATTATAAAATCCGCCCATGAGGACCATTGCTCTCGTTCGGCCACCGTAGCGGCCTCTACCATAATTACCTGAAATGAGAATTATGAGAATCTGATGTTAAACTAGAAAAAATAAATTTGAAGGTTTTTTTTTCAAAAGGAAATTATACGGTATGTGTGGAGAATAAGGTTCACAAAGTAAAGTTAGCGAAACCAAACTAGAATCGATAGTACACTTTTGCTGAAACATGCGAAACGGAAACAAAAATCTCATCTATGAAATGAGGATTCAATGAAATTAGACGTCCCTCTGCTAACCATTTCAATGATTCAAAGTGCATTTTGATTGCAACAATAGCATGGGAACATTGTGTCGTTGGTAGAGATACTCTGTGTTGAATTTCAAATCTCATTCATTTACAAAATCAACTAAATGAGAGGGGACCAAGGGAGGGGAGAAAAAACCGATGGGGACCAACCGAGTCTTTCTGACACCCAGGGTGAGAAGAGGCAGTTTGCGGCTTCGTTGACATAAACAAAGACACGAATCACACTCGGAAAGATGAAGAAGAAAAGATCCAAGGGGCGGAGAATGGTTCGTAGTAGTGTGGCACATGAAAGTGTTTTGGGTCTGGCCACTACTACTGATGAAGATGATGATGATGAGGATGATGAGGAAAATTGGGAGCGAAAGATAGAGATAGAGAAGTGACAAGAGGTGGAGCAGAGGGCGGCGCAGGAGCATACACAGCTGCTCTTCCCGACAGGAGCTCTTTTGAAGAGAATGAAGATTCAGGGTTGCGCTGATGAGAACCTGGTGGCGAGAATGTCACATGGATCATGACCTGGTTTGATGGGTGTTCTTCCGGGATGAAGGCTAGACTCGTTTGCAGATTCTGATATGTCTGTCTTTTACAGTTTGGTGGTTTAACTCGAAGATTGAAACCTGCGAAACGATTCAAAAGTATCTTCAGTCGAATTTGAAACTTTTCGACGTTCTCAAAACCATTACCAGATGTGGGATTCGTGGGAATAGAAAAAAAGTACAGACAATCCTAAACCATGAAACTAACACATAACGACTCTTAGAATGAAATGAATGCCTTGAAATCCTCCACCGTGTTTTTTGCCGAGTAATTTCTCCGTACAACTAGAAAAAAGTTTATGATGGGCTTTATGAGCGAAAGATGTATAAATGGAGCAAAAAGAAAGATAGGCATAAATACAATAAAAGGCTTAAAGTGGGCTCTTTTGAAGTATCTCAATGGGACTTTTCTCGGATTGGGACGAGTGGAACTCGAAGAAAAACTAGGAGGACAAGATGGAAAGTTGGAAGAAGATGAAGAAGAAGAAGAATGAATGAAACGGTTGAGGTTTTTTCGAGGTACGAGGGAGAGTGATTTGGGATCAAAAAAGTTATTACATTTTTTTCTTTTTACTTTATTACTGTAAGGTCACAACCAGAACAAGATTAACTTCAAAAAGTGTTTACGTCTGCCAGAAGAGTTTCTGAGAGCTTTACGACTCGAATTTGAAAGACATGGCTTCCAAAAAAGAAATTAGGTCAAAACGTTGTTTTTCATCAACACAGCTAGAATTATTGGAGCAAACGTCCATCGTCCCCCGAGCCTTCAATACACTGAATTTTTACTTCTTTCTCCTTCATCTTTCTCCAATTTTTATTCAAAAACGCCACATAAGTATGTGCTCATCTCTGAATAAATGAGGCAATTGAAGAAAAGAAAAAAGAGAAGTGAGTGGTGGAATTTGGTGAGGGGATGGGTGGAATTGGTGGTGAAAGGGTCTTGTAAGAGAAAAATGTTGGGGCGGAAAGAAGGGTGAGAAAAAGACGCCAATTTTTCATAAATTCCTATATTTCGGAGTGGTGAAAAGGAAAGAGACAAAGTGTCGACACAAGGAATACCCTGTGGGCTTGAAGAGATGGAATATGTTGGGATTTTGTGGGAGAAAAGGTTTCAGATTTGTTTACTTGAAAAGATGGAGAGTAGAAGATTGGGTTAGGATGAAAACGTTTTTAGAAGATGAATAGTCTCGGGTGAAAGAGGGAATATACCAAGTTACGATGGATTCTAATTTCCGGTGTTATTTTTATGTTCATGAGAAACGTTTTGGGTACGATGGTCTGGTCTTATTCTATGGGACAAAAGTGAGAGGGATGCGAAAGGAGAAACCCTAATCTGGGTCGGCTGCAATAGTTCTTCAGAATAAAGTCGTCAGAATGCAGAGAAGAGAAATGAAAAAAAAAAGTTAAATAGCAGTCAAGTTTACTAATAAATTTCAAATTGACGGAATATGGGCACTTTTTCAGCTTCAAACTATACAGAACATGGCATTTGGTCATCTTCAAGATATGCCAAGAACACATTCCTTCAGATTTTCCAGTTTCCAAATTCAACGACAACAAACATAAATGCTCCATTTATTTTGAACCTTCAGTTTGGATGAGAATGCTAATTAGTGACTGAGCTACAAGAAATTAATTTTCCGTTCGATTCTGAGAAGGTTTATAATTCTAGCATCGTTGAGATAATCTGGAACGTCTTCATTACTGAACAAACTGTTTGCATTTAACCCATTCCGAGATGTTTTCCGGTGCCATATTCTCCATAACTAAATGAATTATTCCTTTTTTTCGCAAGTAGTTTCGAACATCATCCTTTTCTGCAAATACGCCTAGAACCCAGCGTATTTTTTGTGTGAAATGAACTTTCGTCTCCCCACTTCCTTTTTTTATATTCTTCTTTCACCTGAATTCTCAATTCAATTACACCGATCCAATTACCTCATCATCACAAGGTATTTGACAATCTCAAAAACAATCTGAAAGTGCTTTTGTCGACCTATCTTCTTCAAAATTGAACAGAGTTACGGTCATCTCCCCAATTCTCTTATTCACTTCAAACAATCACTTCTTCACCCTTTCTGCTTCTTTTTCTTCTTATTTCTTCGACATTTATGTGTATATGAATGTATGACTACCGTATTAAACGACACCTCCTCTTTTGTTGACCATCTCTCTGCCATTCCTGTTTACTTTTCAGTTACTAGCCATTCCATTCGGAGAGGCGGGGAAGTAGAAGGGCTGCGCACTTCTCGTATAATCTAAAAATTGTTCCTTTTTCCCTTTTTTGCTTCCATTTCAACTCTTTGTTTTTCTCTAACCTTGACGTTTGGCGTCTATTTCTCCAAAGCAACTTTCTTCGAAAATCACAAAACACAGAATTATTTTTTGCCTGTCCATCCACACCTTGCTTCGCCGAATGTCTTGTCTATAATATACGTCATAATGATAACTGATCGAGAGGAGAAGAAGGAGAAGATTCTTCCATCAGAATGTTCGTCGTTTTGTTGGTGACAATGATAACATAACTATTCCATATAATCAAGTGTGGTGGCATGATAGCAGATAACAGTTGACACCAATCACTTACTTTCTTTTCTTTCTGATTATGCTTCTCTTATTATTCTTAAAACCTGTTTATATCTTTTAGTTTTTTTTTGCATTTCATGCCATTCCCATTTTTAGGAGGCGGTAGAAGAGACCACCCACAAATTTCCAACACTCTCATTATTTGTCTGCCTCGAGTGATACACGTATTTTTTTCGGAGAGGTGATCAGCAAATCAAAAGATGATTGACGAAATGATCATTGCGAAAAAGTTCAGCCCCGAGATTATGGAGAAGGCTGAAAAGTTGAAGTGAGTTTTTTTGGTTTCTTTTTGTATTACTTTAAGAACTGGTTTGTGAAGTGAACATATACCTTTTTCTCTAAATCCTCAATATATTTTGAACATGTTCTAATATTCAGAGTCTCAATTCCAACAGTTCCTGAAAAACTCGATTCTCCGTTTTTCTTCGCAAGATTTCTGAATGCAAACAATGGAGATGTTGAGAAGACTCGACAAAAGATTCTTCAACTTTTTGAGCACAGAAAATTGATGGGATATGACAAAATCAGTGATCTTGATATTTTTACAACCGTTGATATTGGCAAGGATTGTTTTGAGGTGAGAATTTTCAGACAGCCGGATTATATTTCGGTTTTTGTTTTTCAGAGATTCCACATCTCTCAACTGAACTATGAAGTGACATCGAGAAACTTGCATGTGTTTGTACAAAGAATGGATGGAATGGATATAAAAGAGATTTTGAAAATCATGCCATTGAGTTATGTTCTTCATTCCTATTTTATGCTCCAAGAAAACTTCTCAAGAGCAATGGCACATACAGAGAGAAAAACTGGAAAAACATCTTCAGTTGTTTGTATTCTCGATTTGAAGGGTTTGAATCTGATGGATTTCATGAATCCATTATCAGGACCTGCGCAATTGGCAAGGCTTGTTGTCATGATTTGGGCAGAGTATTTCAGTGAGCATGTGAGTTCAAAAAACTTCAACTTTAAATAATGTGACATGTTTCAGCTCTGTAAACTCTTACTCATCAATCCACCTGGAATTATTTCGGTGATGTGGCAAGTTACCAAACGACTCGTCGATTCAAATACAGCAGAGAAGTTGGCATTCTTGAGCAATGTTGAAGACTTGAAGAAGTATTTGGAGCCAGATTCAATTCCAGTTGAGTACGGTGGAACATATAGAGATGATACAGGATACGCTGATCCACCAGAAGGAGCATGTAAACCACCAAAGAAGATAACCAAAGAAGAATACAAACCTCAAGAATACATTTGGAATGAAAATGGATTATTGAAGGCTCCAAAGGGAAAGAGCTTTTCAGTCAAAGCTTATCAGACAGCAGAGTATTCAGTGTAAGTTTTTTGATTTCGTTTCACATTTCTCAACTTTCTGAAACGGCTGATTGGCTTACATGATTCACATATAGGGTCCTGTTTTTTTTCACAAAAGTTTTCGTACTTCACATTAACCATCGTCTCAGAACTTCGACCATCTGAAATTTCCATTTTCCTATTTTCCGAAAATTTGACACACTTTCGTTTTTCGCCTATTTTTTTCGTATTTTTCAGTAAGACGACCACTACAGGAAAACTGGTTTGGAGTTATACGACAAGTGGAGACGTTGACTTCGAGATAGTACGACGGGACGCTGGCAAAGAGATTGCAATCTGGCCAAAGATTACAGTTACCAGTCTCAAGGTTTTATTCTCTTATCAAAGATGTTTTTTCATTTGAATTTCTTTCAGTTACCAGAGTACGGAGACAAGTTGGTGACACCTGGAGAGTATACACTAAAGTTCACGAATCCATCGAATACTTGGTTCCCGGTGAAAATTAATTGCGCTGCTGAGATATTGAATGTGTAAATAGAAGACAGAAAAGAATGAAGAATTTATTGAGCATAGTTATTACGAATCTTATTAATTAATTATTCTACCCATTTCAAAACATTTTGTGTACAGAGAAACGACTTTTGAGGCAGAGATAGACTACTACAGTCAATTGAGTAGCAATAATAAAAACTGTAATAGAGAGAAGAGCAATCCAATATCCAATACCAAGACAGTATCCTTCTCGAGGCAATGAAGCTACTGTAGCTTGAACGAGTAATTCTGCATGAACCTTTTCAGTATCGTCTCCATCATCAGTTAAAACTGAATCTTCTTTGTCTTCTTCGTCAACAAAGCGGCGGTTTCTAGACGAGCAATTTGGCTGTAAAAGAATTCTCTTGAAGTGAGGTCAGGCGGTCTACAAACTCTATGCAACAACTATTACAACGAAAAGGTCAATTCTGAGAAAACTGAAACCCTAACCTTTTTACACTTCTCGCAGTATTTCACTTCACATTCAATCTTGACCGCATCACCTTGTTTGAATCGGAACGCACGGAATGGTAGAATAAAACCTGTGTCGGTCTCCTTGATCTCGTCTCGTAAAACATATTCTTTTGCGTGTTGGGTAGCACATCTGAACAAAAAAAGTTAATCCAATTCTATATGGACAGAAAGAATCTATAAAAGCAAAAGAACATACGAACATCTGCCGTTTCCCATCTCCCTCCTCTCTGCCACACAGCCCTCTCTACTCTTTTCCCCCACACAATCTTATTGCCCCTTTTCTTTCCCGCCGATGATGTCACTCGTGGCCGAGTGGTTTACGCGTTTGTCAAGCAAGACAGTGCGCGCGAGTTCAGTTCCCCGCCAATGATGGTTTCATGCGTGTCAGCTGAATCCCCCTGATTAGAACCACCCTTTGAGGTTAGACTAACTGAGGCTATTTTGCCTTTTTTCTGAATACGATTCTCACCCTTTCTTGATTAACACAATTTTCTCATCTCCATCACGATCCAAAGCTGTACACTTCTGTACAATAACATGGCGAGCTGATGTGGAGTTGTCTGCAGTGAATATCAAGTCAAGGCTTTGTCCGATTCTCACAGTCTGTGCTTTCACGATTTCTCGCTTCCCTCGAAGTTCCATGCTTATTGGTTTCACATTCACTTTTCCGTAGATATCCAGTTTATTGTATTGTGTTGTTCTAGAATTGATCAGGTTTATTTCTGTTTACTAAAAAAACATTGTTTACCTCAAATTCATGGTTTTCGAAACCGCAATCGCTTTTTTCTGATTCGAGTAATCACATCGAACTTTAAAAAGTTGATCGTCGATCGTGATCACTGTCGCATTGCCAACACTTTCGATGTTTTGCGTTACAACAACTACAGTTTCGTAAATCTCGTCATTTTTTGTAATAGGGCAAGAAGTGTCATTGTGATGAATGATAAGAGTGGCTTCTCCACTTGTTCCAATTCTTTCAGAACAATTCGAG
The DNA here is from genome assembly GCA_963966625.1 of Caenorhabditis zanzibari. Classification (NCBI taxonomy): domain Eukaryota; kingdom Metazoa; phylum Nematoda; class Chromadorea; order Rhabditida; family Rhabditidae; genus Caenorhabditis; species Caenorhabditis zanzibari. Next base: position 10,449,647 of record OZ016472.1, on the reverse strand, counting down.
TGACCATTTCTCACGTATATCTCTCCTCCATCTATACCATGATTTTCTTGATTTCCAGGGGAGACTTTTACAGAAATGAATCCGAAATTGCACTGTGTTTCGATCTTCACATCAACTGGATTCTTCTCAATTTTTGGAGAGCTTTTAATGAACAACTTTTCTAGAACAAAATGCTTATTGGTTGTTACTCATTATACTTTAAAACTCACTTTCTTCAACTTTCTTTTGATCTTTCTTGTTTCCTGATGAGAATGTCTTCGCTTTGTGTGGCTTTTTCACTTTTGAATCTCCTGGAGGAATCGTTGCTGAAAATGTTAAACATTATTCGAAATAATAATTCAGAATGACTAACTTGTTTGAAGCTCTTGCTCAAAAGTGATAACATTCAGTGTGAAAACTGAACATTCCGAGTTTCTATCATTGGTTTCCACGGCGCCATCGTGAAGATAACAATCTCTATTTTTAGTGTAACTTATGGATTCACAGCTGGAAAATGAAGAAGTAATGAATAAAAGAAAGAACTTGTACACACCTTCTAGTTGGATGAGTTGCACACAATTGCATACACTCATGCAATTCTAAATCTTTGGATACAAGGTGTCCTTGATTTTTCTTGCATCCTCCGATTTCATCGAACAAAATTGCAGATCCATCACTCAGATCGTTCACATCAATACATAATTTTTGAGCAAGCAATGGAAGGGACTTTTTTCTTCTTGATATAACACAACTATTCAAATCTTTTGATTGATAGGCGTATTGACAGTCTTCAGACATTGTGCACTTTTCCAAACATTCTGCTTTCAAATTCTCATCTGGATTTGAGTAAGAAATGTACAAAGAATTTCTCGAGTTACAGTTCTTCTTATAACTTGAACAAGCATTCGTCAATACTTGATACTCGTCGTTTATAAAATCCAAAACTTGTCCAGATGGATCATACCATACAGAATAACATTCAGAGAATGCCTCATTGTACATGACAATATCACAGTCTTTACACTTTTCCATACATTTGCCAAGACCCTCGGAGCCGTTGTAAATTCCTGATTCTCCACGAATTTCAATCGCATTGTGGGCAACCATCTTGAACGCATTGAGGCAGTGGACCGCTTCTGCAACATTCGGGATAGTAGTCGACAGAAAGGACCGGATTAAGGGCAGGTGAGAATAGAAGGAAAAAAGGTGTTAGAAGAGAATAGAATTGGTTTGAATTTCATATAGCGATTTCATTAGAAAAAAAATTGATTTACCTTTCAGTCCATGCAGTTCCATATACGAGACTTTTAGACCGTCCGTGTCCATTTTGAGAGATGCAGATGTACTTGATGCAGAATTCAGAAGACAATCTTTATTTTTATGATAGAACATTGCAGAGAGACATGGAAAACTCTTCTCCTGTGCACATAAACTCAAACATTCCAATTTGGATTCTGCTTTTCTGACTGATCGAGTTCTATCGACAAGTATTCTGTCATCCCATTCCATTACAAGAAGTTTATGGGGAGATTTCTTCACACATTTCATCTCAATGTAATTCTTCTCCTCAATCCTTCCGAAGTAGTTGGATTTATCCAAGACTATACACTTGTCACCTTGGAATAGTACTCCTAAATGTTTCAGTTTTTTGCAAATTTGTCATTTTCAGTCTGATACCTGTACAGTTTCCAAGTGCACATGAGTTGAAACACGCTGTCGCTGATGGTGGAAGTTTTGCATCTCCATTCACAAAAAACGCCACGGTTTCCTTATCCTGACATCCATTTGCGGAATGGATACGGGATAGTATTAGAATAAGTGAAATAAGCGGAAACGAAGCGAGAAAGTTTGTTCGTAATATCATGGGAAATGCAAAAGATTCGAAATGAATCATAACTTTGAAACCAGTGAAAAGGGGTGCTGTTCCGGAGAAGGAAGCTCCGCCTCTTTTATTGTGACCCACAATCCACGAAATCATCATCCAAAATCTTGTTTTTACTATACAAACATTAGCCTTTTATCATTCAGGTAGCCATATTTACGATATGCAATGAATTGAATTCGGAAAAGATGCGGCTCACTGATTTTATGGGTGTGATTTTGAAATCTAACATTCTTTCGAAAGGTAAACAAATTGAATAACTTTTACTACTTCTCAGCAAAAGTAGCGGTAAAACTTACTTTCCCTTTTTTCCGATTCCAGTTGAGTCTGGAAATAAGGTCAAAATAAACACAAATAGTTGAATCTATTTATTGATAATGTACATTTGTGAAATATAATAAGCACCGGTTTCTATTCATGACCTATAATCTCGAATCGTTCATATTAAATTACAAATTAAAATTGAAGTTATCACCTAAAACTCATCTATTCCGTTTTTCTGATTCATTTTCTGTTTCAAACTCTGCAATACTCGTTCCTTAGCTTCAAATGTTCCTAATTTCTCATCTGATTCTCCTAATTTATCGAATATTTCCTGAGGGACGAATGGACAATCCGGGGGAGCACTGAACGTGAATGTTGCGACCTCATCTTCTGATTGCTCACATTCCGCTTTTTTCACTCTTCTTCTGATTACTTTCTTCTTCTCCGTCGTTTCTTTTTCAACAACTTCTTCGTTTTCAATCATCTCTTCCTTTTCCGAAGTTGTCGGCAAACCTGCTCCACTTTTTCTTTTTTCCGCATTCCGAACTGCGGACGCGAGTACGTTCCGCTCTTCCGATACGCTGATATTCTCTGGTGTTGGGGGCTTTTGTAAAGCGAAGACATCGTTCAAACTTTGAAGCATTGCTCCACGACTGAATCCGATATCAGAAGTGACCCGAGATGCGAGAGGAATCCTTACCAAAAGTTGTTCCAACGATGGTAATGGAGAAACAGATTCATTCCGAAGTTCCAGAGAAAGAAGTAAAGCAGAACTGCATCGATCTTCTTCAGTGAGAGTTCCATCTACTTCTTCTTCATATTGCTCTCCGCTGAGTTCGAATATTTCATCAAAGAACTCTTCGGCGTCCAGTTCAGAAGCAGTTTCTTCTTTCAGTGATGTTGTAGTTCTAAAATGACTTTTATGATTGAACGGAGTGTCTAAAAATACTTACATTCTCCTTATACATGGACTAGTCAGTGCAGTATCTGTTCCACCTGGACTCCTTTCTCTATTCGTATTCAACATCATTCGATGCATCTCTTTTCTCTTCATTTTTCCGTGTTTCAATGACTTCATAACTGCACTTTGACCAGCCAACTCTTCTTTCTTTTTTGCTTCTTGATTCAGTCTTCGGTTCTCTTCTTCTTTCTCAATTGCCAATATCCGATTGTGACTGTTTGGTTCGATTCCCGTTATTTCTAAACAGATACTCTCCATTGGCGCTGGATCCGGTGGATGGCATCGTCTGAAACTCATTGTCAGTTTGACTCATTTTTTTTAAACAAATAGACTCACTTTGGAGCAATCATGGCATTCATATTGAGGATACAAGAAACATAGGGAACCATTTGTTTGGCCGCTGTCAGAATCTGTCTCGCTGTCTCTCGAAGATTCAAAATTTCCTCAACCTTTTCTCGATAAATGATTTGTTGCCTTCGTACTCGATCCAATTGCTCCTGCCATATCTCTTGCATTTCACTTTGCATTCCATCGAGTGCAGCCGAATGCATTCCGAGGCTCGCCTCGATCTTTTTACACCTTCAAAAAAAAATGATTTTTGATATTATGAAACCCAAAGGACTCACATTTTGACAAGTTTTTCAACATCCTCTTTCTCAATGATACATCTTCGAATGGTCAAATCTCTTTGTGTCTCAAGAACTTGTTGAGTGATTGAGGATAACTCAACAACCAACTGACGCAATGGATCTGGAAAGTTGAAAGATCAGTAAATAGGAACAAAAATATGTAATCAATCTTACGTTCTACTTTTCCGAATAGTTGTCCAAATGCTCCAGCCAAATCAATTGTTGCTTGGAACTTTGAAAGCATCGATAGAGCTTTATGAGATCCAGATCCTCTTTTATAAGAATTCGATGAACTTCCTTCTCTTGAAACACTTATCGGACACCATGCAGCAGACATTCCGAGATATGGTTCCAGAGATTTTGCAAGATCAGATCGAACTTCAATACTATCCGGTGTAGAAGATACCGGAAGTTTGTCTACTTTCTTGTCGAGTAGCACACTGATTCTTTTTTGAAGTTGGGGACAAAGTTGAAGAACGTCTAGTTTTGAGGCAGATGTACAGAGAATTTGGGCTGAGAAGAGACACAGACGAACAGGACCCTAAAATCTTAGATTTTTGTATTTCCACTTAAAGATGGATCCTACCATAACTGCTTCGATTTCTTTGATTTGCCGTTTACACTGTTCATCACTTTGCTCTTGTTGTTTCACCAACTCCTTTGCCAAAGTCTCTCTTGTTGTCATTACAGTATCAATAATCTGTTGGCAGAGTTGATACAGAGATGTTTTAGCATCATCAAAGTTAGAAGCGTTCTCATCCAGAATTCGTTGTCTAACATTCAACTCTTCTTGTCTTTCAGACTGATAAAATCGTAGCTTTGCAGCTGACTGTTCAATTTTCTCTAGACACATTCGATGTCCCTGTTCAATAGAAATGAAACTGTGTCGTTCTTCCAAAGGTCTTCCGTTGAAACATTGAATACATACCAACTTTCGAACATCCGAACAATACAATATGTATGGTTCGTTATGATCCTTGCATAGAGCAGAACTGTACACTTTGCTCCGTTCCTCAGAACTGATTATTTTGTGTGAAGAAAACATACGAGCTTGATGAGTCACATTTCGACAGGCTAGACACAATGATTGTTGACAAGTTTCGCAATAGAACATGGGAAGTGTGATCTGAAAATTATGAGGTTATTGGAATCTTAGCATGATTTTTAAAATGGAAAATTTCAGATTCTATCTCATTGAAAAATTGTCGCATAATAAGAACATCTCTGAAATTAAAATCTACTCACTTGCTCACAATTTGCACATTGTTCAATTTCTTCTTTTGATGCATCTAGTAAAAATGCAGCCAATTTATCTGGTTGTGGTGTATGACTCCTAGAAGTTGATGGTCCTGGTGAACAAGTTTTGCAACTGGGAGATCCATTTGAACATTTTCTACATGTTGTATGCTGACAGCTGAAGAGAATGGGCTCTTCGAAATCCTGAACATTTTTGAGGTTTCATCACAAAATGGTTCATTTTTGATCATTCAAACTCACATTTTTGCAAATCGTACATTGCAAAGGATTTTCCTCCATTTTATGAGTTAGCTGGGAGCACCGCCACACAAAATAAAAAATAAAAGAAACACACACGGGCAATGGAGAAATTACACTCGAAGAGGAAGAAGATGAGAAAATCGGGGAAATAAGAAATATAATTGAGACGGAGAGTGTTGAGAAATCAGACAACCCGCACGGGAAGAGCAATAGAAGAGAGACACAGGGCACAAATCGATCGGAGGTGCTCCTCGACAATTGTGATATTTACGTTTGGAACGAACGGAAACTTGTCATTCAGTATGCCATGTTTGCTTATCACAAAACTTTCCAATCGTTTCTTACTACTTGAGAAAAAGGTGGTCTACTTCAGAAGCATTTGATTTTAAATGAGATGTGGAAAACAGAATTAGTGTTCTTTCGAACTAGATTGTCGATTTTAACTTTATAAAGTCACCGATATCATCATATTTCCATGCAGTGTGACAAGAAAGATTTTATTCAATGTCAAGAATAAGAACAGAAATTAGGGTCTCATGTTGGCGGACTTGGATCTTCCAAAAACGGATTGGGTTTTCAGATATCTCTGAATTATAAGAGTTCAATTTTCAGAATTCTGCAGAATTTTCTTCAAAAGACAGAATTCAAAATTTCTCAGAAAAATCAACTGAGTGCAAGGGAAAAGTTTCAAAATTCTCATGAATCAACCTCACAGTCAATCTATTATTTTCTCCAACCCATTCCAATATGGAAAATATTTTTATGGAATACTTTGTTCCAAATCAAGAACTTCATTTCGCATCCTCCTTTTCTTTCTTCGCCTCCTCGAGAAGTTTGAGGCAGAGAAAAGTGGGCGGAGTCGGCGCACACACAAAACATAGCGGTCGGCGGAACCCGTGAGGTGTCGGCTGCTGCGTTAGGTTAGGTTGCGGCGGCTGGCTGATTTCATCGAGACCATACTATACAGAATCATTTCTGCAGTATGTATCTCGTAATTCCCATCAATTTGGTAGAGATGCCATCCGCGATGAGTGGGAGACGGGCAATCCGCGAGCGTGAAACAGCTCTTATGAGCTTGATGACCGCACGGAGCCGATTCATTTTGGAGCCGTAGTGGCTTGCTCTTCTGAGCGGATAAACATCAATCACAAAACCAAGAAAGAAGACTGTCGTTTTCAAGGTTTGTGATTAGCACTAATTTACGAGGCGAAAGGGATCATTTGTGGTTTCCGGAGTGTTCGAGGTTCTGGTCTCAACAATGTCTGTCATCGGTGTCGCTTGTAGAATTAGAGAAATCCGCAAACAAAACTTTTGCTTCTGGAAACATTTTTAGAAATTGAACGAGCAATGTTAATCAGGATTTGATTTTTTAAATTCGAATGGAAAGGAAACAAAGAAGACGGGAACAATAAACGGTCCGGAGAAAAAACATTACACTATACATTTTACCCTTTTTGATACTTGTGAGGATTAAAGAGAGCATGAGACAACTAGAATCCAACAAAATACTCATTATCTAGGAAAAGTCGAAACAAAAATCACATGAAGTTTAGAAAAAATGGGTGAAGAAGGAGATGAAGAAAGAAGAAAAGCAAGACGTTTTGCGAGAACCGAAATTTAAATTTATAAATTAAAAATAAATAGGATGGAAACAGCGGATCTAGTCGATGAGCTTCTTCGACTTGAAATAATTCCGGAGGAAGAGAACCTGCCAGATAGCGAGACCAAGAAGACAGAGCATCGAGAAGATTGAAAGGTAGAGTACGCGGCTGTTTGTCGATTCTGAAAATTGGCCGATTTAGTGAAATCAATAGTTGATTTCGTATTCTTCTACTATTTAATAATCTCGAAAGGTTTGAATCTCTTCACATCCAGCGGAGGTCATTCGAATGTGGCCAAAATCGCATTATTTTTTAATTGTGAATTCGCTGAAGCTTCGTTCTTCGATAGCGCGCGACGAAGGAATCGATGTTTTGTTACGGGACAATTTGCAGCCAAAAATACACTTTTTTTGCGAGTCAGAAACAATACATTAAAATCGATATTGCTTTGCAACCCAAAATTTCAGCAATACAACTAAATCTCACCATTAGTGTTTCTCATTTCCTCTTCTCTCTGGCGCATGAAAGCGAAATCCTTAGTGATGGAATCAGCTAAATCTTCCAATCTTCTCAGTTCAACCTCAAGCGGCTTCAGTTTCTCTGCCTTAGCGATGTCATCGTAGTTTTTCGCTTCAACTCCGTGCTTTAGAATAATAGAAACTTCGCGTTTCTCTCCTGGATGTCCGGCTGGTGGATGGTTCTCAATGCAAATCTCGAAAATGTCATATTCGTCGGCGGTGAACGCGAATTTTCCTTTCAGGTCGAGGAAATTCTCGCGTTTATAAAGAGTGTGGCCTCTGGTGTCGGTAACCTGAAAAAAATGATAATTGAAAAAGGCGGTTCTAATTATATCAATTGCTTACATGAATACTTCCGGTGTATTGGATTCCTTGGCTGAACTCGTATTCTCCGGTGACCACTACATTCTGAAATTATTCAATTTTAGATTTGAGTTAAAAAAAAAAATTTTAACACAGAATGATTGGATCATCAACTAACGACAATAAGAGCTATTGTTTGAATGTCCGACAAAACGATAAATCATTTATATTTTTCGTTACCTTATGGATTTCTTCTTTCAGACATTTCTTTTCCTTTGGTGGAACGAAGAACCTCAAAGAGTTCACAAGAACTACTGCTGACAGCAAGATGACTAGTGTTTTCATACTGTTCCGGATGATTACCTGAAAACAAACGGATGAAAATTGAAAAAATAAGTGATATAGTTTTAAGGATCGATAATGTTCAAATTATATCGATTATTAACAAGAGGAATACTGATTTAAATCGATAAAGCCATTAGGAACTTCAAAAAAAAGAGGGCACCTAAACCAACGCGGCGTATGCGATTGCGCGTAGAGTCTGGCGAATCCGCAAACACCGCGCGACAACCGTAAGAAATTTTGAAATTTGCTCCCCACTTTGGCGACTTTTCAAATGAGCCCAACACCTTTTTTGGATGAAATATTGCATCCTGAAACTTCTAAATATTCAAAGACATTTCTGCACATTTTCAATATGCTTTTGATAAAAATAACATTATTTGTTCAAATTCACCACACAGTTCGCAGAACAATATACAATAATTCAAACAAGCTTGCGTTGCAAGCAACTGGAAATGTCACTTCCAGCATTCCAAATCCAGTCAGCTGAGTTTTCGTGGTTGATGGAAATGGCTGATTGAATTTAGAATATCTTTTTTAAAAGTATGTTGAAATTCGTCGGAGAACCTTTTCTTCAATATCCCTCTATTCTCTTGGCCTCCTTTCTGATACTCTGTTTCTCCAACACTTTGCTAAACTAAACAGAGGAAACTGAATATTTATCATAAAGTAATTTGCATTACAAATGACTTGTGACTCGATATCTTTATCTATTTGACTTCTGTATTCTGATCAAGCCATCGTTTTCTAACTATCGATTCTTGATCATGAAGTTTCTGCTCCTTATTCTGTACAGTTTCTCACTGTCTTATTCCAAAACAGTAATTCAAAAAATTGTACTGGAACCTATATTTCGTTTCACTGATGCGGAGAAAACTCCGATGAAATCTATATTTTTCACAAAGCTGTCTCAACCTGCAATTTCCAATCATTTCGGTATTTACCTAATTGTTTCTGATTTCGATCGTCAGGTTTTTGCAGATTTTTCTTATTTTAATGCTGTTCGGGGATCTACAATGGAGATGTTTTTGAAAGACTTGAATTGTGGTGTTAATACTTGTCAGGAATTTCCGTTGAAAGTGAAGGCAGTTTATAATATAATAGATGAGAATGGTAGCTTCAAGTTTGAAACAAATCCATCGTCTACTGATAAGATTCTTGCAAAGTCTGGATATTTATCGACCGAATGGACTGTTGGACTGCATAGATACGACGAGTACCATTCAGCGGAGGATAATCGTGAGTATTTGTTTTTAAAAATAATTACTTCCACGACACAATTCCAGTGTTTGCCTATACTAACAATTATTATCCTGCTCAGTTTCATGGCTGTCAGTATCGTGATCATCTTAAAGTTAATTACGAGTTTGTAAGAACTCTCGGATATGCATTTGAACCTGTTGCTATTCCTGAGAATATGCCTATCTATTCGTAAGTTTTCAAAACAAAAGTATCGATTTTATTTCAATTTCAGTCTAATTGCATTAGAAGATAATAGAACCGAGGATTCTTATACAAGAACTAGTTCATCTATACTGGAAACTATCACAACATCTGGAATCGATATAATTTCGACGGTTCCCGCTTTAAACATTTCTACGGTTTCTGTTATTACCACGACAACCAAAGCTGTTTCATCTGCGTCTAATTATCAATCTTCTACAACCCCTAACATGCAACCGATTTCATCTGGATCTTCTACTAAAACATTCCCTACGTCTACCACCAAGTTGGATAGTTCTACAATACCTGTGGTTACCTCAGATGAACCGATATCCACATCAACAATGCCCACTACTGACCCATCGGCATCTTCTGGATTTGCGTCGACCAAGACAACAACTAAAATATCTTCTATCTCTTTTTCGACTTCCTCAGGGACGTCTCTGGGATCAGCTGCACCCCAAAAATCATCTTCTACATCCACTGAATTTTCAACTACAGCGCAAATGAATAACGCATCGGAAAGTACGTTAGCTGAAACATCATCCGATTCTACCTTGACATCTTCGGTATTAACTAGTAGTCAACCAACTACCTCCAGTCACGGTGTTTCTCCAAGCAAAAGCTCAAGTACGCCTTCAACTTTACAAACGACGTCAACTACACGTTTAACAGGGCCAGTTCAAACCACCACTAAATCTACTATAAGCACTTCAAGTTCTGCAACATCAGTGCTGAACACTTCCACTGCGGGAATAAAGAGCTCACCAAGCGAAGAAACCTCAACTGCAGCAATTCATGAAGATTTCAACACCACAATCATTGGAGTGACGACTACGGTAATGTCGACAACTCAAAACACAGATAAGCAGAGCACTTCAACTAGTACTACAACTAGAAAAGTAGAAACTACCACCGGAAATGGTTCTGCGGAAATTTCAACATCGACAAAATCATCAACTTCATTAGAGACTACTGTACCACCAACGTCTTCAAGTGTTATAACAACCGGCTCAGAAACCACATCTCACGCTGCCTCCAACACGGCACCAAATGAAGAGAGCTCGACGAATTTAACTACACCCAGAATAGTCGGATCAACATCATTGACATCGGATTCTACAATAACTTCTTCAACGCCATCTACAGCTACCAGCTCAACCCAAACTACAACAACCACACCAACAACTACAATTCCATATGTTGACATATACTTCAAAGCAGCACCTATCCAATTGTTCAGACCTGCTGGAACCCGAACACTGAAATATTCTGTTGGAGGAATTCTAAATATCAGTCCTCAATCCACAAGTGTTGTAGTGAGAGTCAATGAAACAAAGGCTTGTGCATTTAGTAGTCAAGTTGTTAAAGCAGAACTCGAGAAATGTGGACCAATTACAACGTTATATCAGTGGATCAATCAAGTTCAAGGATTCCTTCGACTCACTACTGATGACACTGTTGTTCCAGCCACACCAGTAACATGGGTTGGAGAATTCGCTTATGCGTTCAAATCCGATCAAGAGAACAGATGTGGATTCGCCTTGATTCCATTGAAAGAAATGGCAAAAACTAATATTGTAAGGCCCTTTCATTTATGTTTTCAGAACTAATCAATTGTTTTTAGACTAAAATATCCGCTGGTGATGAAGACGAAACTGTGTTGATAGCAGACGGTTATAAAGCAACTGGACGAGTTCTTGGATATGGTGTTAATTGTAATGTACGGATTGGCGAGAATGTTTTAGCCAAGTACCCCAAGTCGTGATTTCTCTATTTTTAATAAATTTGTTACTCATCACTAGTGTCGACACAAAATATCGAAAAATGCATGCAATCACCTATTCTTCTCTATTGAACTTCTGATTTTCTTATCCAGCTGGATGTCCTTTTTCTTCTCTGACTTCTTTTACTTTTTCGTCAAGTCTAGTCTTTTCTCCTTCATTTCCCCGAATTATTTCAGATTGAATGATGGCCACTCGCCCACCAGCTACTTCTTCCCTACACCGGATAAGTCTTGATCCTTACGATATTTCACAAAGGCCAAGAGATCATTTGGTGATTAACAAAAATGCTCCGGATCATGTCAAACGACCAATGAATCCGTTTATGTTGTGGTGTCAGAAGAAACGTGGAGAACTGTTGAAAACGCAGCCAGGAATAAAACCAGCAGAGATCAGTAAGCAGTTGGGAGAGGTTTGGAGGAATATGACGGATGAAGATAAGAAACCGTTCAAAGATGAAGCAAATAAGTTGAAGACTGAACATGAAAAGGTGAATTTTAAGTTGATTTTCGTATAGCTGGAAGCTGGAATGAAATGAAAAAAATGTCGGTAGAAAGCTATCATAAACTTGAAAATGCCATCAGATAGCTAGTTACCAGTAGAGCAAATTTCACCCCAGAAACGTACTTTAATTTCAGAATCACCCCGACTACAGATTCCGGCCGCAAAGGAAACAGAAGAAGACTAGTAACAAGCCGGAACCAACAAGACCTCCCAGTTCTATGACGCCAACGTCCTCTTCTATGGATCCGGCTACTTTGCACGCTCTTCAAATATACCCGGGAATGAATACTGCTCAATCTCAAAATCTCGTGGCTCCTGTACCCCTAATGTCATTCGCTCCCCAACCGTATCCAATGCCTTTCAACATTGGACTACACCAACCAGTGTCATCGGTTCAAAATATCGGAATACCACATTCACATGGTATAAACGGTCAAACTACTGGAAATGAATCAAATCCGCCAATGTTTTTCTGATCGTCAATTTATTGATTATATTAATTATTAATTTCCTGATTTCCTTTTTTATTTATGTCTCGATTTGCTACCCTACCACATTTAAAACTATTTTGAAGAAATAAACCGTTGGTTAATCGATGAGATCCGTTTACGAACGACTCGTCTGTGAATTAAAAGTTATGCACTTTTTTTTCTGAAACTCAAATTTTTTTTGAGGTTCGATGAAAAAATTTGAAAGTAATGCATGAATTCATTTCAAGTGTAACTTAAAGGGTATGATTGATGAGATAAAATCCGATTTGATCGCGTGTAGCATATCCCAGGTTCTTCGTAGTAACAGTCCATTCCGAACTCTTCTTGAGAGCATCGACCTTGTCAACATCGACTTCATAGGTAAAATATCCGGGCTTTGTGTTGTGTTTGAACTCCGTAAGTGGTGCCAATCCCTTGATTCCTCCACAACCTGCTCGGTTCTCCCTGAATGTGTGTCCAGCTCCTCCAACAACTGCGTATCCTTGTTGTGGCCGTAACGAAATGAGATTGACGATGGCTGGAAGTAATGGGTTATTCGCTTAAATTACGCTGTAACAAACATGAATCTGAGTTTTTTTGAATCAAAATTTGGAATCTCTGTCCACATTTAGCTTCCAATTTCTGAATGGTTGCAGCGGTCTCTACACCCATAAAAAAGATTCCGGTGTGCTTGATAGTGACCCCTGGCATAGTACTAAATGGGTCCATGACGGAAGGAGTAGGATTGGGGATGTTGAAAATGTTTTTTTCGTTAGAAAATTGAATGAGTTGACGAGCAGCGAAGAAGGAATGAGTCTGAAGAGAGTAAGTTTTGATGTTTTCTCTCTTGTTCGCTTACGTAGTTGGATCGAGAAATTGGTTTAACATAGTCTGGTGATTGATTTTCCAGAACAAGTCTTTCTGAATCAGCAGAAAGAGCATATCCGACAAGACGAACTGGATTGTATCGTGAAACATCAAGAGTTGTTGAATCAAGATTCACCAATTGATTTGGTTGAGCTGGGGACCAATAGGCGTAACCTGAGAAAATTATTTTGTTTTTAGTTTCCGATCTTGAACTGACGTTTCAAATCATCGGAGTACATTTCAATGATTGGCATCTTGTCGTCAGAGCTACAGTATCCTGGATATGGGGCAACGAATCCGATTGGTTTGGCAGTGGACGCACCCATACTGGTTTTCAAAGCAGAGTCAATGATACGGGTTCCTGAAAATAAAACGTTGAATAATTCTGTTCGACGGTTGGTCCAGTGAATAGAGAGTCGATCTTATAAGTTTCAACACTTTCTCAACTCACCATTGGCGGTATTGGCATGAGCATAGATTCTGCGCAACTTTGGGCATTCGAAGCTGGAACAAGTAGCAGTATCCGCAGCATAATCATCTTCGAAAAGGTTTCCGATTGATCCAGCATCGTTCTTGAAGTTGTCCAATTGACTTCGATCGTAGCTGTCAGCAACATAATATGTGAAAGCCTTGTCGATATTCAAAGTGTTGGTGAACGTTTGAATCTTGATCCGATTGACATAGAGCCCTGAGTCCTGTGCAAAGCAGAGGGCCAAAAGGGAGAAGGGGATGAGTTGGTTGAAACGAGTCATTTCTGATTTTTGCGGTGTTGCGCTCCTCTTTTATACGGTTCAGAAGCTTGTTGGCTTTCGGGAAACTGATTTGAATATTTAATTATGATAATCACTGAATCGTGTTTTGCAGGAACTGAAAATTGAACGAGCAGAAAACACAAAACTGAGAGATAACACGTATTTTGGGAAAGGATCGGATAGTCTCATTCGATAATTGTAGGGAGCAATCCGAAAACGTGATCGTCGTGCAGTTGTTTAGTTCACACTAGTGATTAAGTGAAAGACAAAATTGTTATCTCTATCTGTTCGAGGCCGATTCCTGAATTCTTTTCAAACTATCAGATGATTGGCAAACCATCCATAAAGAAACTATAATCATTCTTAATCTGATCCCTTAGCATTTTATCTGATTGTTTTATTGGCAGGATCCGGGTGCTCCTTTTCAATTGTTATTGTTTCAATTATTTCAGATCCATTATTTCTTTAATACAATATGATCTCCCATGTCTTTATTCATTCTCATGCATTTCTTATCATATTGAAAAGGTCAAGAAATCAAAATCAATTGCTCCGTTCATCGATCATTCAGGAGATAATGTGTTCAAAAGTCAAATGATGTGTTCATTAATATGTATGGTTTTTTGAACACTGATATCATCAGTGATGTTTTGATATTGGGATTCTGACAGAACTGTTCTCCTTCATTTATTTAGAAGGAAATATTAGATTTCAGAAATCCATTAATCTTACAGAATGAACGGACCCATTAGAATAGTTGTGAAAAGTACAGTATTTATCGGAGGTGTATGAACTTGCTCTGAATTGTTTTTCTAACCAAATAGAGAAACTTGTCCATTTTTCTTCTTCTTTACGATGTGTACAGAATATATCGGCCCTTTTATTGCAAACGTATTAACCGTCTGATGTTCTTTTTTTTTGCAGGAAAAATAGTTTTCTCACAGATATTCGAGAAACAATCTTCCAGATGAGCACATCCTTCACTTCGTCCTGTTATTCTTCACCTAACACGCAATTAGCCAAGCGTGCATTGAAAGAGAAGCCAACCGCGCACAGTTTACGGAGAATATGACCATCGAAAATTGGCGGTTTCGATAAATGTGCACTAATGGATGTTGGGAGATGTGCCTCTGCTGTCATGATTTGGAATAGTACTATACTCCGATTGACGACGACGACATCATCACTATTATCGAATGTTTAGAATTTGAATAGAAGGAAAATGAGGGGACACCGACTAAAACGGAAGTCAAAATAGCTAATTTTCCAGTTTCCTGAACTCGTACCTACATATGTTGCCTATTCATGAATTACATAATGTCGAAAAGCAATAAATATTTCAGTATGAGAGTCTAGAGACACGGCCTCATTCTTCAGTTCTCTTCGAAGGCTCGTATTGCGAAACCTTTTCGTCAACTTTTGAGGAATTCTCCTTTTCCTTGTATCCCTCAAATTGGCATAATCACCATAGTTTTGCTCTTTCTCTTGTCAAGTCACAAGTATTTGCCATGGTCCTCTTCTTATTTTTCTATTGCCATCTGAGTTTGCTTGCTTTCCTCATCAATCACACACCACCTTTCCTAGCTAGGCGCTTTTCTCAATTGACATCTAGTGACCACTTCTCTCTTATACTTTGCCGTCTTCTGGTCTCGTGTTGACTCAAGCTGCTGCTCCGAGCCTTGGCAAACAAGTACAGGTAGCTTACCAGTAGATGTCTGTACTTCTTGTCGTGCAATCGTAATCTCCCCTTCTCGTTCGTTTCTTTTCTTTGAAGTCAAGCGGAACCGATCTGATCCCTACATAGACAGAACAAACAACATCTCCATTGCTCTCTTCATATCCCTGATTTCGGAATGAGACCCAAAAAACTCTGAAAAATGCGTGACCTTTCACAAAAAACGGAACGAAAATGTGGATGTAGCTGTTCGTGGAGAATGGCAGGTGTCTAAACAAACCGGCTGCTGACACATTGAGAGGCTTTCCGAGTGGATGAGGAGACGATACTGATGGCGCTGAAATACGATACGGCAACACCCCGCTGTTCGAGATTCGGACAAGTGGGAAGAGGTGTTCTGATTTGAATTTGAATGAGAGAGAAAGAAAATAGATCAAACATTGACTTTGGGTCCAATGGAGGGAAGATCGGAGCATGTTGTGCCTTAACGTCAATTTTTCTATCAAATGAACTCATGTTGACAACGTTTAGAAACTTCTGAAAACTTAAGATTTGTCTGCCCACTATTCGAGACACTATTCGATAAAAGTAGCTATTTTTCATCGACGTTGAGAACTCTGAAAGGTTTCGAGATCTGAACTGTCGCTTTTTTCAAAAAGGAGTTCCTATCGCAAGATAAGTCAGAACACTAATTTTAATGTTTTGCAACTAAAACTCGAGATATTATCGAAACATACCCCACCACGAATTTTGAAACTGCAAATTTTGGAAACCATAACTCAATTACTCATAACCCTAGACTAGAAGCTCCAATTACCGTAGACACTCTCTACCTTCTTCCCCCCATAAGAGTCACTTTCCCTTCTACCAACATAATGCATTTTTTGAAGAGAAAGGACCGGACCGAAAAGTCAAGATAACACACATCTGTGAGCGGCTGAACAAACACATCTTCATCATCATGATGGCAACATGATACTTTGTGTGTGGAAAAAAAAAGAAAAGAGCTATAGAGACACACGGCTTCTGTATACGCACCGCATCACAAGCGTCGACCGGATGACGTCCACTTTTGGTGGAGACAAGATAAGCGCTCCAATTAGTGTATAGAAGGGGGTTTTGGGTTCTTGATGAGTCAGTTCTCCTGCTTTTCTTCTTCCTTCTACTGCGTTTGATCCCGTCAATTACGAAAGATGGAAGAAGGAGAAGGAAGACATCAAGAATGAGCCCTTCTTCTTCTTCTCATTGCTCCATCTTTCGAGAACAATTCAATTTCGGTCTCCGTTGCGGAATTGAAATTCGAATTCGACAATTTTCTGTGTTGGCCAACAGAGGAAAAATAAGAAGATCTATGAGGAGAAGCGCTAAATGATAAACCATGAATTGTTAATTGAAACTTGAGAACATTTGAGAAGAAGAGAAAGAACGTCATCTGTAAATATCCAAGTTCATATGGAACCTGGATTAAGAGAGAACGCTGTCCTTGAGAATTCATTTCATCCGGAAGTGGGTGCCAATTTCCGGTGCGACTCGATTCTCGTCCCGACAATTCTTGATCCCTCTCTTTCCTTCTCCTCTTCACACCATGATTCCTTTGACAAGTGCCGCGGATATACCACTGTCACTAATCCCCGTGGCTGTGTGGTTGACTAAAATGTACTAATTGCCTCAATTATGCACAAGTTACGAAAGAACGAAGCCAGGAATCGGAGATGATGATGATAAGAAATGAGCCAGCTGGCCTAATGGGCGGTTTATGAACGGAAAAGAGGAAGAACTGTCCTCAATTGGATAATCGTGGTAATCGTTTCAAAGTCCATTTTTCCAGTTTCAGAGCATAAAACATAAACCGATTCAATGTCCAATTTACTATAGTCGAAACCATTCCAATTATATTTCAATTCTAAATTTATGCTTCCTTCCCTTCCAAAACTAATAGGTCACTTCTGAACTAAAGCCAAAAACGCATCCATTCGCCCTTCTGGCGCCACTCCTCAACATCTAACCACCATCTTCATCTTCTCAAAGCTACTTTCAAATTCAAGGGTCTCTAGAATGGGATGTCTCATTTTCATCCTCTCTGGGTTTTAATGTCTCTCGGGAGGGAGACAGGTGTCAATTGCCTCCCTAATTCGATGTTCGACTGTAAGATGTCGCTGCGCTTGCTTACCAACAAACCCCTTAATTAGGTCGAGAGCACGACACGTGCAGAGTCGCAGAGATAGCTACTGTAGAAAAGAAGGCGTCAAGCATCTTTTTCTTCCTGATGCCACTGGCCCTCATATATCTTGCATACTCATCTCAATTGTATTGCTTTTTGACCATGTGTCACTTTTTTCGTATATTCGTGTCTGTGTGTGTATTTGACACATTCTGACCCTCACTTTTTAAATTTTTTCAACAGCATTCTCCAACGAAGACTTCTTCATTCTATTCACCCATTGTCTTTCATTCTTTATTCCAATTTTTGACTGCCCTTCTTTTCATACTTTCAATTCCCGAATCTTGAGCAACAGCGCCAATTCAAATTGCAATTTTGACAAGTACTGGTAGTGCACTTCTGACGCCGCCTACCATTGATTCCGGTGTCGTTTTTAATGAAGATTTCTGTCAAGTCGGATTAAAAGTGATGTGTATTAACTATAGAGTTAGGACTAGTTTTGTTCAGTTACCGTGCCCAGATGACTCAGATTCAGGTAGCGAAGTAAAACGTTATAACAACATGACTCAATATTTTGTATATTTTGGTTTAAAAAATTTGAGAAAATTAAGACTTTTGTTTATACTTCTTTCAGCATCCTCATAATCACGCGGTTCCATGTCTTTAAATTGTAACCTGAAACCCAAAGTGTCCCCACATTCATATATACCTATTCACATTCAGAATTGTATAGCAGCAGTAGTTTTTTTTGTTTGATCAAGTTTTTGTCTTCTGCATAACCTTTTTCTCGGTGCTAACCTATGTGCATGTTTGGTAACCTTGTCGTCTTTTTGACACCTCAGTGGGTGGCTCCTCCAGAAGACACACACTTGTGGATCTCAAGAATACCCCTTCCCGGTCATACATTGTCCTTCATCTTCTTCTATTGTTTTGCTTCTTTCCTCCTCCCACATCCTTCACTTCGACACCATCCTTCTCTTGTTTTCTTGAGTATCGTTGATTCTGTTTCCTTTTCCTGCTGAGGTTATTATGGTTTTACCATCACCCAGCCCATTGCCGAAAAGGGTCTAAACCCGCCGATTTTAGTGGTTGCCCTCCTTTTGTGACTCATCTTTCGGTTTCTTCCATTTTTGGAGGATCGTCTTTTTCTAAAAACAACCGAGCTATCCTCAGGTCCAGTTAGCAAACAAAAAGAGGCTCACATATTAGGAGATATGTGTGGGGCTAAAGTTTCCATCCTTCTTCGGAGAGAGCTCTGACCCCGTCGTCACAAATCAAATAAATCTCAACTCATCAAGTGCACCGGCTACTTCTCAAAAAGCGGAAGAAAAAAGAGCCGCTCTGACCGTTTCCCCATCCAAAAACATCTCTATGTCCACAAACTACTGGAAAAGAGAGCCACTTCCCTCCGAGGAGAACCTACCATCCGATTGAAATGGACACCACTGTCTTTTCCCATCTCCTTGTTGTTCGGAAAGGTATGTTCCTTGATGCTCTTCCGACAACACATTGTTCAGGTGTGAATGAATGAATAAGTCGGTGCTATACTAGCTTAGTGTTGTTCCATCTTTTCACTTGCTGGATTGTCAACAGATTTTGTGCCAATTGCAGTGCGATGGTTGAGCACTGTACGTATTTTTTCTAATATTTTTCTGTCTTAATCTGAAACGATTGTAGCGTGGAAAGCCTGGGAATGTTTTCAAAAACAGGAAACTCATTTTCTCAGAATTGTTACTTATGGCAGAGAACATGGTTTCTTCCATTTCTGGAAGATTCTGTCTGCAATATTCGTTTTCTCTGTTCTACTCTACAAACGATACCCATTCTAGGTGATCATCTTTCCTTTTCTATTCCAAACGACCTCGCCCGGAAGTGTCAACAGTAATTGAATGGTCCGTTCCCTCTTACCTATCTAACCTATACGCCATATTTGAACAGTACCTTCGGCCCCGTGTGGTTCTAGCCCTTTGTGTGCTTATTGGATTAACCTGTAGCTCTCTTACTGAGCTATTTCTGATTTGAAGAAAAACCCCTCATGGTCATCAGATCTCTCCATTTTTTGCTCTTTGCCTTTCTTCGATTGTTGCAACACAACTTTCAATGTGCTCGTATTTCATCGAACTTTGGCTCGTTAAGAGCGAAACGACGTCGCCGGTCCCGTCCGTCCTTCCAGAGTCCCACACCCAAAGCCAAAATGCCATTTCTTTCTTTTTTTTTCCAACTGTGCTCCTTCTACTCCTTATTTTGCTTCGTCTTTGCTGCCGTCTTTCATTCCATTTCACCACCAAATCCCCGCAACATTAGCATTTTCTATTCAAAAAAATAAAGTAAGAAAAACAGAAAACACGAGAAGACCAGCGAAAAGAAGAAGAAGGCCTTGAAACATTCTCTTATGATGTTTATTTGAATCTTCTTCTCCTGAAAAAGAAGACGTCATAAATGTTCATTCGTCAAAGTTATGTAATCAGTACTATCAGTAACCTGTTATCAAAGTGTCGGAATTAGGAAAATGATCTGATAAGAAATCAGAACTGATTGGCTGGAAAACAACAAGAATAGCGTGAGCGAGATTACTTTTCCAGAATTGTTTTCTCCAGAAAGCTGACCTCTGGTCCTCAGAAATCCTGGGTATTTACGCTAGAGGTTTCGTAATTCCCTCAATTTCCAGAAGAGGTGCCTAGATGGCAAACCTTGAAGTCTTACTCACAACAAAGAAATGAGATTTTCATTTCGGCTTTCCAATTTTTATTCTTTTAGATTTTCGAAACTTGAAAACCAAGAAAATCCGTAGGCGAGAAACGTATTCTTTAATCCAAATAAACTCCATCTTTTCTCACTTCTTCTTATTCAAATCTTCCCCTAAATCTTCTTCCCGCTTTTCCATTTCTCATTTTTCAAAAAGAAAAAGTTGTTGAAAAGATTGAACAGTAGAAGAAGAGAAGGTTCCCTTCTACTCTCTGTCGATTAACTTTTCGAATCATCCCGTTCCGCTCCTTCCTTCTAAAGACAGAAGAGCTCTATTTCCTGTTTTAGAGGGTCTTCTTCGTTTTCTCGCTTGTCTCTTCTTTCGAAATTCACATCGTCCATCGGCCAATTTGGAACAAACTCAATTTCGTTCGTGCTCCTCTCGGACCCTTTTTCCTCGATATCTTTCTTGTGAGCGAAAGAGACAAGAGAAGAGCACACGGGACACACCTCCTTCTTTGGCATCAAGCCAGCTGCCCACCCATCGGAGGAATAGGCCACGCCCCTTCTGTGCACTTTTTGTCGCTCCACTGCTGCTGGTGGTGTTGGGGTGTGGGCTCTGGGCTCCGCCGCGCGATTGAGCACCACCACATTTAAGATTGTGGAGTCGTCGTCGTCTTTTTCCACTTTTTCATCACGCGACACATTTTTTCTTATTTTTTTCCATTCTCGTGCTGCTGGCATGTGTCCTTCTTCATCCTGACGAACCTTTCTATCCCTCCTTCAAGTTCATTTTTCAAACCTTCCATCTCGAGAAACCCTTCGAAACCCAAATGATTGATCAACTGGCTCCATCGTCACCCTCTCATTTTTCCAATTTCTTTTTCCGGCTCCTTGTGAAAGAGTGTGCCCATTGCTCAACCTCCACTTTCCACAAGTATCTCCCCACCCCCTACTTGGGGTTTATTTCTACGTCTTCACCCAGTTTTTCTCGGCTCATAAATATTTCTTTCCACACAACCCCTGAGCCCCCGAAAAAAAAATAATAAATTCCATATTCTTTATTTTCTTTTTGTTCTTTTTTCATCCTTTCTAAACAACTCATAAGCACTATCACAGTGAATTACACGCAGCGACATGGCTCTTCGCATAATTACATTTTCCATTGGTCTCTTCTTTTTTCTTTTTTCTGCTCCATCTTCATCTTTTCATACCACCGGCTACTCTTTCCGTCTTTCGACACTACATCATCTATAAAAAAGTATCTTTTCAGACCTCCTAGTATCTCATAATGAACTCTCGAATCGTATACGCCGTTGCTGTACTTGCAGTTTTTGCTTCCGCGTAAGTTTTTCAATAGTTTTTCAGACTGTCTAAGAACATCATTAGTTTGATCAACAAATGGATGAGCTTTGAGCTCTTAGACACATTTAATCCATCTCAAACGCAGTCAAAATCTTAGATGTGTGTTTCTAGAATCTAGAACAACAACATGTTCCAACTGACTCATATCTCATTGATTTCAGACAATCTGACGATGATTGGGACCCGACAGCCAGAGACCAAACAGAATTCTGTGGAACCATGGCTCAATATGCTCCAAATGGAGACATCTACTGTACTCAATTCAAGAAATGTTGTGATGCACAGTTCGATCCAAACAACGGAGACAAGTGCCAAGTCAAGATTTTTGAATGCAACCCAACTGATGATAGAAGCAGTGGATTGGGAGTGTGCAAATACAACAACTGCACCGAACTCATCACGACAACCACGACCACAACGACTCCAGCTCCACAGTACGAATCCATCAACTCTGCTTACCAAGGTATGCCATGGCAATTATTTTTATGAAAGAGAAGGGGGAGCACGACTCTTTGATTCACATTAATCCTCTCAATAGGTAATCGGTTGTATCATTAATCAAGACCATACATTTATGACCACTGGCAGGTGTGTGTAGGGGGTAGAAGGGAGGGACACGGGTCTTGTAAACATGCTAGGCAACATTCGGGGGTACTGTACTAGTAGGTCAAATATCCTCGATTATTGGAGAAGAAAACGATGTGAACTTCCATAAGGAGCACTATCTGCATTCCGATCTTTCGAAAAATGGCATTCCATCTGTGTAAATCTTCATATTCGTATAGATGAGCACCGGAAGGAAGATGCAACGACATTGAGCTCTTAAGGTCAACCCCATAGGGGATTTCGAAGCACATCATTAGAATTTCGAGGTGTCCTTCTTCTTCTTCGTTTTCTTGTCCATTTCTTGCACTAAGAAGAGAGACATTTTGGACATTTCTCTTCGAAATTGAAGGGACATAAGGATGTCGATGGAGACCTCCCACTATTTCTCTTTTAGAATGAGAGCATCCGGAAATTGCGTGACAATTGACTATTCGTTATGCCCTTTTGCAAAGAGACAAAAGGACATGAAATAGACTGGCTAATGAACCCCCGAACCTTTCTGGTGGGAGAAGAAAAAAGACCCGCTTTTAGTTTTGTGGATCGTTTTGCCGCATGATCGAGTTCGTTTAGTACAGTCCGTGTCTAATTAGGCTCGTATTGAAATGGTCCGTATCGTGCCAGGTGGGAGGAAGGGTTTTTTGGTGGGATAGAGATGGATTAGCCCTCTCCGTACGGCTTAGCAGACCAGGTGAACCTGAAATACCAAAAATGGGGTTGGTCATTAACGTTAGTACTGGATTCAAAACAAGAAACCTTTCTGGGGACTAAGATCAAGAATGTTTGCAGAGGTTATAAAATGTTAATAATGATTTTTGTTTCAGCTATCACCATCCTTGCACCACTTGCTGCTGCTATCTTCTGTGTGATGTAAACGATCAAGAAGTGAGGTGAGTATCTTTAAACCATCTTTGAGTCAGTTGTCCAAAACTCAAATCTAGAAATACACCATTATCTATATTACTCGGAATCTCCAAAATCTGAGATTTTCCATTAGTACCTTCTTCCTCTTTCTCATTTCCCCTCCTAAACCTAAATTGAACATATGTCCGTCTTCTATTCCCTTCTAATCCGACTTCATCTAATCTTGCTTTGCCTGCCGGGGGGCAAGACAGGCGGTATAATGTTTCAAGCCACATGTCATATCTTTCAGATTTCCGTCTTCATCTTCCGTCGACTGCATCTCCGTTCCTCTTCTTCACACCCCAACGCCTCCACCTATCAGTTCAGGGATCTTTCAATTTTGTTTCCTCCCATTTTTCTAACTTTTCTTTCTTCCTTCTTCCATCCCATGTTATAGTTTTGTTGTGTAGCCTCAAAATCCCCTTCTCTCCAAGCGTTTTCAGATTCTCAATGATTTCGCATTTTGTACGGTGATGCTCTACGATTACTAGAGCTGTGACTTCAAAAATTCGTTTTAAAATCAAATGCAAAAAAAAACAATAACGCTCTCCGAATACCCAATATATCAATGCTTTCGAATCTAATTTATCGTCTTTTTGGTTGATTTTTCCGTCTTTAATTTTTCCATTTTCACCTCAAAACACCTCTTCCGCGTATTTCCTGTTTTTTCTTTCGAATTATACCGAATCAAAAAATAAAGCTCTATGCGATATGGTGTTATGAATTGATCATCCAGCATTTTTCAGAATGAAAAACTTTATTAAGAGAATACTTTATTATTAGGTTTGAGAAAAGAAAGAAAAAAGACAAACAAACAAGAATAAAAACAATTTCCTTTCTATATTGCACTGATTCGAAATCCATCCATGAGATATTTCTTTTCTTTACAATTGACGATATGTATAACACGAGATGTCTCCTTTTGTTTCTTGGCAATACAGCTCAGTGTTTGTCACATAGCTGCAACATTTAATTGTTGGGCCCTTTTTGAATGGATAATGTTATGAGGCGATCGTAAAATTACGCCACAGTCCTCTTCTTACCTAAAATCGCCATTTGCGCAAATCACATCAAATCGTCCACCGAATTGCGCCTCAGCTGCCAATTGGATCATTCTCTTCGAGCTGTTCAATTGGTCGTCAATGTTCTAAAATGGAATAATTTTTGAATGAGAAATCAAACATTTGTTTGGACAGGAACTGTTTCCGGGAAAAACTCGTTTTGAAACACACAAAACATTTCAGATCAAGAAGAAAAAAACTTACATCAATGACAACTTTTCTCAAGTCATCAGAGTTGCAAAGTGGATCGTCGGTAAGATGGAGCTCGCTGATATCAACCTCCTTCTCATTTGTGTCTGGAACGATTTCTTCTCCAACTGGGAATTCAGTGGAAGTAGAAGAAGCAGCGGCGGTGGTGGAGGAAGAAGCAGCTGGTGTCTTGACAGTCTTCAATTGGGTTGTCTTTCCTTCGTCCTTCTTCTTGATTGGCTCATCATCCTCCTCGATGACTTCGGCGTTCTTGGCAGCGGCGGCGGCAGCCTAGAATTCCGATTTTAGAACTAAAATCTAGTTATAACTGGAAATGAAGCAATTGCGAAAATCGATTATGCTAAAAAGCCATGCAATCATGCAGTTAGTGTGTACCTGATTTCCGAGTTCAGATGCGTGTTGAGCCGCTTCCACGACATTGGTGCCAGTGTTCTGAAAGTGGAGCATGCAGTGTAGCAGTGCAGTTATAAAGCAGATAGAAAAAGAAAAGGAAAATTCCCTTTTTCAGGGTTCGGGTAGGTGCAAGTGTATGTTGGCAGTTGGGAAGCAGAAAAAGCAAATTATAAAAAAGCACTTATCAGAAGTTAGTACAAGCCGTTATCATGCAAGCTCTACAGCAAATAAGGGCAAAAGCATCATACCTGATAGTTTGGCTCCTCGCGGGCAAGGGAAGCAACAACTTCTTGCTCTTCCTGCAACTAGAAGAATACTAATTTACATTATCAGACAACAAATCTCACTCCAGTATAAGCAGCTTCATTAGCTGGAGCAGCGCTCTCTTGTTGGGCTGGAGCAACTTCGGCGGTTTGAGCTGGAGTGTCTTGATAGTTTCCTCCGGCTTGAACTTGAGCTGCAGCCGGGGCAACTTCAGCTGGCTGTGGTGCTTGCGGAGCTTGTGGAACTGGAGCTTGATATCCGGCTGCTGGTGCTTGATATCCTCCGGCTGGAGCTTGAACTGGAGCTGGTCCAGCTTGATATCCTCCTTGTGGCTGGTATGGAGCTGGTGCTGGAGCTTGTTGGAACTGTTGTGGAGCACCGGCGTATCCTCCTTGTTGGTATTGTGGAGCGGCAGCGTATCCTCCTTGTTGTGGAGCTCCGACGTATCCTTGAACGATGTTTCCTCCAGAACATGGAGCTGGAGCTGGTGGTGGGGCACATGCTGGGGCTGGTTGACATCCACAGCCACCACCACCTCCACCGAAGAAGAAGGCTGAAGCTGTTTGAGCAAGAAGAAGTGTGGAGACAAGTCGGAATAGCATTCTGGAATTGAAATGAATGAAAATGAAGAAGAACAGACGAGAGGAAAGAAGGTGGAGAAAAGATGAGTGAAAGAAAAAAGCCGATGCCAATTACTTTTACAACTATTGCACTATGCGGAATCTCATTGAGGTGGATTTCGATCTGGGTCAGAAGCAGCATGGAGAAGCCAACATGCTTCACCCTGACAACTAGTGAAACAAAAGAAAGAGATCGGTTAGCCGCTGTGATCGGTAGAAGTCTTTGCTTGATTGATAATGATAAGCGACGATTGTCCGGTTTTGGTAGATGACTGTGGATAGGATTAGTTAGAGACGAGAACATTGTTGAAGATGGACAGAGGGAATTGGGTGGACATATCGGATTCGATGGGCGGTTATGTAATAGACAGAATTGACTACTCATTATACTCAAGATGAATGGCATGGCAGGCAGAAGACGAGTTTGTTTTAGAGGGATTCATGATTCCTAAGTTTAACTGTTGCCACGTCATACTTTAAAGAAGAAGATTGAAAACATTGAACAGATGACCAATGCAAATTAGGTAGAATATTAGAAACTCCAAATATTCTTCATGGTTCTTGTTAATAACAAATAAGATAAGTTCATGCCAAATTGTATTTAAAGGTGTTTCAATCCCATTAAAATAAGAAAATACGGAAAGTATCATCGACTGAATCTCGTTTCAGATGAATCTCGGATGCTTTTATACGTCCGTCGCGCATCGTCAAAAATGCGTTATCATTTGTAGTCACTGGCACACACCCCAAAACTTGCTAGCTTCTTCCTCAGCCATTGTTCTCGATTTTTTCGTCCGAAAAAAAAGAGAAGAGGAGAACCCGATGATGTTGTCGGCGGCTTCACCTGCGCAATCCCGCTCTCTTATCTGGCTAACCGTCGATTTGGGAATAAGAAGAGATGCAATATTCGGCAATATTCGGGATGTGTTTTTGATCAAGATCCTCCTTTTCGGATATAAATGATTGAATGAGTATTGAATGGCAACAACAGGTTCTAATGGCAAACAACACGGAAACTGAAAATATTGGAAGCAGAAGAGAACGAGAGGATTATTTGTGGATAATGATAAGTTTTTGAAACTGTTTGTGTTCCACAAAAAAAACTGATTGCGAAACTGGATATTTTTGTTTGGAAAATTGGGATAATTTGGGTTCGAGCAAACATTATTTTTGCATTTGGAGACAAGGAAGATAACACAAGATTGTGATTCTTACAGGGCACAAGAACTTTTCTTAATTTACAATTTACGGAAATCGTACAGCGAGTGTTCAGGTTTGAGCGAAATTGGAAAAATGAAGCCTGGAATTATTGATTTTTTATTTGTCCCATACTAAAGAGGGTTCCAGACCCTC
Source organism: Caenorhabditis zanzibari (assembly GCA_963966625.1). Lineage (NCBI taxonomy): Eukaryota > Metazoa > Nematoda > Chromadorea > Rhabditida > Rhabditidae > Caenorhabditis > Caenorhabditis zanzibari. Next base: position 10,422,558 of record OZ016472.1, on the reverse strand, counting down.
CTGGATGCCAAATCTTTCACTTTGTATTACTCAGCACAACCCAATTTCGAATCTTTTTCAAAACTTAATTCAAAACGGGTTTATAGGAAAAGATAACATCATGGAAGATTCTAAAATCCTTTTGTGAACACTTCAGAAAACTAAAAACTTTCCATAATTGTTGGACTAATTAGGAATTAAGATGAGAGGTGTTGATAATCTGAATTAAAGTGAAAGTTTTCTGAAAACATTGTTGACTTAATTTCCAGATATCAGATTCGATGAGTTGGGAAATCATTGTAAAGTATAACTGGGTATGGGGATTTGAAAGTCATGATAAGTTTATCAGAAATCTAAAATCTACAATTTCAATTCACAAAACTGTTTTCTGGGATAGACCAGCTTCAATTTTACAGCTTCAGAAAACATATGTATTTTATGCTCAACCGAAATGCTCCACTTGCACGCGATGAGCCAAACTATCAGGTAGAATGATTTCGCTCTTATTTGCTGTAAAGCTTGCTCCAGTCCCCACTGAACTTTCTCGACTCAAATTGGTCCCTGCAAAATGAGAAAACACCCACTTCCTAGTCGGATTTTTCTCCGGATAGAATGAAAGTTAGTTTCAACCAAATCCCTCCATGATTACTCTTTTTTTCCCAGTCGGATACACACTTCCATTTTCATTTTATTGATGGTCACACAAGTTCCAAAGAAATAACGGGGGTCCCACTTTCAAAAAATGATGTCATTTTTGTGATATATCTTCAACAAGACAATGTATATTTTTAGAGCTCTTTCGAATGTTGCATGTTTCGGAGATAAATCATTTTATTCTTTTCTGCAACTGCAAATTCTTTCCTATTTATCTTTTTTTATGTATCTTTCCAGATGAGTTCTTCCCTCAGTCACTGAAAGTTTCATTTAGTTCCTCATTTATACGTTTTTCTATCTTCACCAATAAAAACTTTGAAAAGATCATGAAAGTTAGAGATCGAATTATTAGTATTAGGGTGTTTAAAAATAGAGGATCATCAAGTTCGTTGTAATTAAAGTGGTTATTTATATAAACAAAAGCATTTTATCCCGTACAAAGAACAAACAACAATACAATTGAATTCACTTCCCGAGTTTAAGTAGTTTGAGATTCTAGAGAGACCATGAAACGTTTTCTGATAAAATGATAATTAAAATACACCATAAATACACCAATTATAGTCATCGCGAAGTTTTCTTCCCGTTACTGCTAGATCGAATTGAAAGCTGTGCTTCACAATGAGGACACATTAATGGAACATCATCATATTTTCCAGTCAACTCAACAGCTGCTTCACTATATCCCTTATCACTTTGATGAAGGGATCTCGTTCGTTTTCTGATCATTCGTTCTGTTACCAAAACGAGTCCTTTCTTGAATTGACTGTTGAGTCGAGCATAGAAAATCCAGTTGAAGGCAGCAGATATGAACGGAAGGAGATGGGTATAGTAGGTGAATGTCGTGATCCTTGAATTGACTTTGTATCCGAGAACGAGGGAAAGGATTCCGTAGGTTTGTGGAATCCAGAACGGAATTTGACAAGAGAGATAGAAGAATGTGGCAGCCATGGTGTAGATGGTGATACGGCGGAGAGGGATGCGGGATTGCAGCATGGTTCTGAAAATCCGAAAAGTTAAGAATCAGAAATCTTCATCTTCATAACTTTGCCTAACAGGAGATGCTTATTTCGAACTAGACTCAATGGGATTTCAAATGGAAGTATTTACTCTTCGAATTTCAGAGAAAAGTAATTTCCCCCACTTTTCCTCAAAATCCTTTTGTATTCAAAACGGGTCCCTTGTCTTTTCTTATTGTAACCCTTGTCTTGTTTTGCCTTTTTTTGGTTCTCCCCATTCTTCCCATTCATTCTCTCTTTCCCAACACCTAGTCCATAAATCTTTGATTCTTAACCACAAAAAGCTGACTCATCATCTTCAAAAATTGTACCTTCTTTGTCTCCTCAGTCGAAGTACGATTTTCGCATAAAAGTATGTGAGTAGAGTGCATGGCAGAAGAAATGCAAAGAAAATCAAAAACGCCGACACCCAAACTCTCCATTCACGAGTCAATCCGTCGATGCACATGTTTCGGACGACTTCATGCCGTTCCTGGAAATGTATTGTGTGAAAAAAAGAGTGGATAAAAGGAAAAGGAAGTGAGAAAAAAGTGACTTCTGCAAATGACTCCACCACCTACACATTTCCATTTCACTTACATTCTTTGAAGTAACAAAGTATCCTTGATTTGACCAGAAGGTGACTCGTGCCGATAAAACGACTGGAGAGATGAGACAGAATGACAATGTTGCAAGAATTGTCGTGATATATATCGTGTGACGCATCTCGTGGACTCTTTTAATTTCTGGATGACAAATTGCCATGTATCGATCGAATGCCAACGCAGTCAAGATGAAGGTTGAGCACATCTGAAATGATACTTTCGTCATGGACAATCTAGATCTTTCTAGGTTGATCTGCTACAAATTTATGTACATTTCTAGTGCGGAATCAGAAATCCTTTTTGAATATATACATATTGAATCCAGAAGAAAGAACATAGGTCAAAGTTATTAGACATTCTCAAGAGCATCTGACCTCAGAACTTCAGAACTTGGGTTCCTCTTTTTTGCACAAGTGCATAAGCTCATACCACAACATGTCCTAAACCATATCTGAAATCCTATTCGAACTCTTTGTCTGTTTCTTTGTTCTCCGATCGTTATCCGCCGTGCTCACCAATTCAAAATCAAATTAACTTATTAACGATGGAAACTAAAAGAAGTTCCCACTCATCCCAAGGACTTTCAGACATTTTCCGAAATCGCCAACGACGACAAGAAAAGTGACGAGAGAGGAAAAAAGATTGGCTGATTCAATTGTCAAGACAATCCGTGTCCCTTTCTTCTATTTTTGTGCGGATGTATGTGACGAGTCGACTGCACGCGAAACGCACATAATAATTACTAGTGCATTCCCTACCCACCAGTTTTCCAGTTATCCCTTTTCTCTCTTCTTTCTGGAGTTTTCTTCCATTCATCAAAAAGGCAAAATAGATGTATTCTATAAAAAGACCGCCCATATTGACCAATTCAATGATACTGACTTGCCAATTTTCTCACATTCATTCCCACTGAAATCACATGTTTCATTCTTTTTTCTTCTCAGCAGGAAATGATGGAAAAAAGATGACACATCGAAATTACTCCTAAAATTTAAATTATCCCCCGGCTAACAATGTAGATTTCCTTTTTTTTCTATAGCTACGTGCTTCAGTTTCTTCTATCCCTACATATCGTCACAAGAATCCAATTTCAATTTCCGAGAAGGGGAGAGGAACATAAAATGAGCCGCTGCTGTTGGCCAAGACCAAGAGCAATGAGCAACATGGATCTTGTGTTTGAATTAACACACAAACCTCGATACAACACCAAAAACTTTGCGTGCCACTTTCAAATTTCTCTGTCATAAAGTCAACGGATCAGGGTGTCAAGAAATTCTAATGGGTTTCCAGTGTGGGTGGGCGCATCAAACTTCACACAAACAAACCTTATTCGAGAGTTCGAGCATCCAATGGATTTTGCATACGAGCTCTCCAAATATCCAATTATTCAGGATTGCATTGGATAAGGATAATGGAATGGATACTGTGACGAGAAGATCGACTGCGCATAGAGCGACTATGTAAATGAATGTGTTGCCAAGAGCAGTCACTGAGGATTTCAGGGATCTGAAAAAATAGGAAATATTGCAGCGATTGTTTGTTTTAAGATCACAAGTTCATATTATGTCCTCTTCTTAGAATTATTAGAAATCTCAGATGCAACTTCCAATATTTGGTATTTTGTCGAAATGTTTGAAATCGTGTTTTGATTTTTCCAAAAAAAATGTTGCTGTCCTTTCCAAGAGATTCAAAAAAAAAATTGCACCAAAACTAAATTTTTAGATTCTATCGAAAGGAAAGGTCAGTTTGGACGCAACATCCGGATCTATCTAACCCCAATTATGTCTGCTCTCACAGGAAGTGCTCAAACAACTCTTTTCATCGACTTCCTTCTTTCGAAGTTCTCATAGATCCCAAATGAACGTCAGTTTCATTGCTTTGTTGTTTTTAATAACAATTTTATTACCTATTCCCTAGAGTCCCGTTAAAAACGGACCACATCTGGGTTCCAAACTTACCTCGTGATGAAAAACACATATGAGAGAACGGCAGTGTTTCCGAGAGTTCCGAATACAAAACATATGGAATACGGTATGGCTGTTTTGGCAAATGATGCTCCCCCTAGCGGCGGAGGCGGAAAGTCTATTGTTGAATTTGTGTAATTCATCTGAAATGATTCCAGAAATTAGAAAGATTGAAATCTGAGATTCTGCGAATGACTATGAGATTTAGAGGTTCTCAAGAGTCTAGCTTCTCTGTGGAAACAAGGAACATAGAAAAATGAGAAAAAAAGTGAATGGAAAACCGAAGGAAACGATTATGATTTGGAGAGAAAAAGAGACACAATAGTTTCTATGGACTGATTTTTCGGGAAACGAAAACAAAAAATCCAAAAAGGAATGTAGCTATTTCTGAATGAAACGAAGTGAAAAAGTAAAGAAATGACGATTCCCTCAGTCTTTCCAAAAAATGGAGGAGTGAAGCTCCGTGGAGGCGGAGTCCAAAGAAAAAGGAAGGGAGAGTACTCTGACGGAAAAAGGGATGGAAAAAGAAGGAAGAATGGATAAGTGAAGAGGACTGGGAGCTCCTGCTGGAACTACTAGAACACGATGCTGAGGATGACACATTTTTTTGCTGAAAAAAAAAACTAGAAGATAAAGAAGAATAAGTGAGGGTGTATGCATATATGAAGGTGGTACTGATGGTAAGAGGAAGAAAAAAGAGGAGGAGCAAACTGAAAACAAAGAGAAGAAGAAGAAGGTGCAAGGATTAGTGGAAGAGTTGTTGGAAAAACGAAAAGTACTGGGAATGTTTTAAATATGATGAATGTCTGTTAAGGTCATTACTTTTCTTCTAGGTCAACACCAACGATCAACTTCGAACTTTTATTCTTTTGTCTAGAAATCAGAGGGAACAGTTGATGTTTGGGATATTACTGAGATAACCTTGAATCCGTGGGGAAATCCCTAAATTCATAGATCCTTTATGATGAACACCAGGTGGCTGTCGCCCCTTCGGGGCTCATCCACCTGGCCTTCGCTTACTCTGTGTTTTGAACCTACGGTTCCATTTTCAGAGCCTTCGGCTCTTTTACCCGAGGCTGGGAACCTTCGGTTCTATTATAAGAGCTTTAGGCGCTTTTCCCTGACACAGAAAACCATCGGAAGCACAACGCGACACATTTTGTTCTTGTGGAAATCATATTAGGCACATTTTCAAATTTCAAACCCCGATAACCTTGCTTCAATCTCAACTTTTCCAAAATGTTCTTACATATTCTATCTCCTCGCGCCGAGACGAACAGAATGATATAAAATTCGGCCCATCTATCTCTTTCCTTCGCGAATCTCACCCCAAACTTGGGTAACTGAACCGGCTGCCACCCTCGCGTCGGCGGGGGTGATGAAATCAAGCAGCCGACATCAATCGAGGTCCGCGTCGGCCACTATACTTTGTGTGTGCGCTGCCTCTCTGCCGCCGCCGCATGCGGAAATGACTCTGCTTCTCTGTCGCCGCGCGTGCGAAAATGAACCCAGTTGCTCAGAAAAAGTGCTCCAGAAGGCTTCAAAATTGGAATTTCGAAAAATCAAATAGACGTGCATCATCCTGAGATAATCAGGAACAAACTGTGAAAGATTCAAGAGAATCGGTTAACTTTGAAGCGAGTTATGAGTTGCAACACATTTTCGGTACCGAAATTAGTACTGAAAATTCACGAAAAGAGCCGTAACTTGCTCAATTCTTGAGATATCAAAAATCTAAACATGTGGGCATCATCGTAGACAAATTTCTGATATTTCTGTAAAATTTTCATCCAAATCGGTTCAGTTTGAGCTGAGTTACAGCGTGACACATACAAACAGACATACAGAAATCACTGGTTGTTATTAGTAAAGATAGAGATCGAAACTTATTAGGTTACTTCTCATAACCTTATTTCATCTTGTCTCTGATTTGTTCTCATAAAGGCAGAAGCTATGAGAAAATGAGGGAGATATCGAATATTCGGACTTAGTACAAGGGAATACTATACTCATTTGTTTCTGAACTTTTGCACTTCCTTGCAATTCTTGGAATCTCGAACATTTGTCCTCTAAAAGTGAAAAAAAGCTTTCAGAAGCAACTGAAACGCATCCGGACCCAACATGATTATCTGTGAACTTGTTGGAGTTTTCCCTATTCCATTTGTATCTCTTTCTCTTGTTTCAGTTTTCAGGTAATCTCATTTGGCAACCCTTTTTTGACACAAAGAACGAAAAGAGACAAAAAAGAGATTGGAGTTAGAAGATGAAAATAGAAAAGAAACAGAAGCTTGTGCAGGATTGGATAGCAAAAAGAGCTTAGGAGCTACAAAACGGCCGTTTGACAGAACAATTGCTTCGGTTTTATTAGTTTCTTCAAGAAAAAAGAAGATGACGCGAAGAAGGAGGAAAAGTTATGGCGGAAGGAGAGGACAATCGGTAAATTAATATGAAATGAGGAGGCATTTTGGTAGAAAAATTGGAATAAACTCTTTTTTTCGGGCAATAAAGGCATTCTTTATCTTCTGACGAATTCTTCTATAAGTATAGCATTTTTAGACTTTGATCTTGATAAGAAAATTTCGAAAGTTCTTTATGAGAATAATCGAGTGCTGATAAATTGAATTCCCGAAGAAAAATGTCTGGGACAACGAAGGGAATTCCTAGAATTTTTAATAGAAAACAAGATGCGAAAAATTAATTGTTTTTCCTTGTTCTCAATGGATAACATGGATAACACGGTCTACAGAACCTACAGAATTGGGAAACAAAATACCGAAATTCCTTGGGATATTTTGGGTGATCGGATAATGTTTCAGCTGTTTTAGCCCACACGTATGCATATCTAAAAATGTGGTGTTAAATTTTTGAAGATTTCAGGTGACAGTTGTTTTAAAAATAGGTTTGAGTTGACTAAAGGCGGAATGTAAACACTTATCTGAAATTAGCAGAATTTCAGCTATGGAAAAGGGTTTTTTCCGCTGAAAAAATTTTGGAGAATCAATGATACTTTAAAAATTTAACAATATTAGCATCCATTACAACTCTTATGTATCAAAATCTTCATACTCCTAGAATCAATGTTCACTTCAGAAAGTTGATGAAAAAAGAGAATCCAATCGAAAGTGTCAAAGAATTCAAAACAACAAGCTTTTCAGACAATGCTCCTAGTTTTCTTGTTTATATTTTTCTATTGAAAACGATCAAACGCCAGATTAAATCAACTTTTTCTTGATCGTTCCTATTTTTCCTACATATTACGTTTGCCGATTTCAAGAAAGCTTCGGCAACTTTTGTATTGTTGCTTTTCATCTGAGATCTAGAAAACTTTTGCTTAAAATTTGAATTTCTTATTCCGAAAGTCGAGAAGTTTGATTTTCAAAGTAGAAAAAACAGCGTTCTCTAGATAATGCAAAAAAAGCAGAATTAATTGAAATTCCTTTTAAATTTTTGGTTTAGAGTGAGTAATAGAACAAAAAGACAAAAACAGAGATCCATGAAATAAAAAAATCCCTTCCGAAAATGCGGAACGTCTGGTCGAAATGTGTTCCAATCTGAATAATAATATTTGTACAAGAGGGTTTTTGCTTTCTCTTCCCTGGGATTGAGTAGATTTGTTTTCGGGTATCCGTTCCCAATTTGGATGGAATCTCAACGGAAAAATAAAGAGAAAGGAAGGAAATGAAGTGACAGGAATCTGCAACATGAGAAGAAGAAGAACAAGAAAAAAAGAATCAACATGACAATTTTGAGTCCAGAGAAAAAAATGAATGATGGGTTGGACAAGATTGAATGGATAAAGAAAGTGACACATTTCGAGAAGAAGAAGAAAGTTTGATGAGTTGGATGACTGGTGAAATTTCGTTTTATCACTTGATTTTTTAACGGCCAAAGTTTCCTGTACTTTTTGAACGTTCTTTGGATGGCAGTGTTTGAATATATCTTCAGAAATTTTGATTCAAGATTGAATCCACCAAAAAGTTGTTCATTTCATTTAGAACTTCCTTATCAACTTCATGAATACTGTCTGAACTTTGTTCATAGTTGTCTAGACATGAGAATGGAGTAAACCAGTTAAGGGAACTGGGATTTCGGTCACGGATCAAGTTTCCTTGAACGAAGAAATTGGATTCAAAGGAAAAATGCTTCTAAGAAGATTCTTCTGTTTTTGTTTATCAACAATCTTTTAAAAATGGGTGGGTTTTGACAGGTGAAGAAAGTGCAGGTGGTAATGAAAATAGCCGAGCGAAGTGATTCTTCTCTAGTTTCCATTTTCAGATTCAGGACATGCATTATTTGTAAATAATTCATTTTTCGGTAAGCACGAGAGTGAGATGTTTCTGGAAACCAAATAGTTGCTTGCTCATGACACCTCTCCCAAACCACACACCACCAACGCCATTTTAGACTTTTCGATGGGAAATATTCAGACAGAAATGATGAATAAGAGATCGGTTTTATGAGAAGAAATTTGGGTAAGAAACTTGTAAAAGGGAGCGAAGGGATCACGAATAATAATTACGATGCCACTTCTCCTCTAATTTTGACTGGGGAGTCGTCACTTGAAAAGAAAAAAGAAGAATCTGCGCTTATTACTCTATTCACATTCCCATGAACTGAACTTTTTAGGAAAAAGAAGAAGAAGGAGGACAAATGGATGACGTCATTTCTATACCTACAATTTTGATGAGTGAGTTAAGGGTGCAAAAAGTAGAGTGTGGTGAGAATTTTGGGTTATTTGAAATATATACTGAAGTTTAAAGTACGTTTTCAAATTTTCTGGAGAAAAAAAACTGACCTCCTTTTCAGTTATTCTTCGGCTCAATCTTCGAAACCGTAGGAACTGGAGAAAAAGGATCAAACTTATAATCAGTGAGGACCCAAATGAATAGTTTTGTCTAGACTGTTTTGTTTCGAACCGCCCTTCCCAGCCAAACCATCAACTCATAACAAAAACAACAAAGAAATAATCGTAACCTACTTAAAACTACATAAAAATATTTTCAAGTTGTTATTATGAAAGACTCTTGTTTTGAGGGAAACTGATAACAATCAAGAAAATATTAAGAGTTAGAAGGAAGTAGGTTTTCCCATGAGTTTTTTCTCAGTGATTTTCGAGAAAGAACCATGATCGAATCTCGCTTTACCGAACACATTTCTAGGTATCAAAATTACTTTTGGGAGTTGGACACTGAAGTTTGTTCACTGAAAATGTGAGATTGTGATCAAGAAGAAACATAAAATGGTACTTTCAGAAGCATACCGTCATATTAGTCTGAAACGTCTATCACCAAGAATCGAGGGACATGTTTAATGAACTCTAGAATCACTCAAGAACATTTTGGTCACAAATAATGATTGAGAGGTTGGAAATTCAAAATGTACTTAAGAACAAAATCTTGGCTATGATTAGTGTCGTTAGATCACAATTTATGTCATTTTGGTAGAAAACTCAGAAGGACACATCATCTATCAGAAAATATCCAGCGAATTTTTTGACAATTCCAACAAAGAAAATTAATTATGAGTTGAGTCAGTTTGATTTTTCCCAGCCTGTGAAAATAATAGATGGCTCTCACGATAATTTCCACTCTTGAAAATTTGACTCATACTAAGTAATATATAAATATGAAAATCTTCTCAAATATGAATAAGAATACTTGCAGAACAAAAAAGCTTTGATTGATGTACTAACATGTAATGTACCCGAAGTGTCCCCCGGGGTTTTTGCTGAAAGTATGCTCATTGAAACAAGCATAAATAGTTATTACATCCTGCAAAACCGTTTTTGCTACCGTTCACTAGTTTTTCTGAAAATCGACTTTTTATAAAATTTTTTGAAAATTTGAAAATTCAACTTCAAAAAATCATATCTCCGTTCATAGTTGTTAAAAACGGTAAACTAACCTGTTTTGTAATCAGAAAACAATGAATTTTGAAAAACAATAAGAAAAAATTATTTTTATGTTTTGGTACTAAATTTATGGACCGAAATGCAAGGTCGCCCCACTGCCAGCATGTGCCTAGAATGAGCGGTATCCATTGGATTTGTTCGAAACATGTCTAAAACGATTTAAAATGTTGAATTCACTATATTTACTAAGTTTCAAAAAATTTCACCGTGAATCTCACTTTTTAGAAAAGTTTGAAAAAATCAATTTTTTGAAATTTTTGGAAAATGTCAAATTTTCCACAAATATTTCAACAGAGTACTAAACATATTGCGCAATTTTCTAATTCATCATTTTATAAGCTTTCGAACAAACTATTTTTCATCAAATTTAAATGAGTTTGAAGCTGTTTATGGCTGTTCAAAGTCTACTGTAGGATAGTACGTTGTGACCGAGAAATCGAAAAAATGAAAATGATGCTAGAGATTCAAACTTTTTCGCATATTGTAGGAAATTTTAGTACAAATCAAATTGCCCACTGCAACTTTTTCCGAACTCTTTATCCAGACCCATAAATTTGATGATTATTTTTATTAATGACATTTTTCAGCAAAATCGTAGTTTGTGGGTCTGGATGAAGAGTTCGGAAAAAGTTGCAGTTGGCAATTTGATTTGTACTGAAATTTCCTACAATATGCAAAAAAGTTTGAATCTCTAGCATCATTTTCATTTTTTCGATTTCTCGGTCACAACGTACTATCCTACAGTAGACTTTGAACAGCCATAAACAGCTTCAAACTCATTTAAATTTGATGAAAAATAGCTTGTTCGAAAGCTTATAAAATGATGAATTAGAAAATTGCGCAATATGTTTAGTACTCTGTTGAAATATTTGTGGAAAATTTGACATTTTCCAAAAATTTCAAAAAATTGATTTTTTCAAACTTTTCTAAAAAGTGAGATTCACGGTGAAATTTTTTGAAACTTAGTAAATATAGTAAATTCAACATTTTAAATCGTTTTAGACATGATTCGAACAAATCCAATGGATACCGCTCATTCTAGGCACATGTTGGCAGTGGGGCGACCTTGCATTTCGGTCCATAAATTTAGTACCAAAACATAAAAATAATTTTTTCTTATTGTTTTTCAAAATTCATTGTTTTCTGATTACAAAACAGGTTAGTTTATCCGTTTTTAACAACTATGAACGGAGATATGATTTTTTGAAGTTGAATTTTCAAAATTTCAAAAAATTTTATAAAAAGTCGATTTTCAGAAAAACTAGTGAACGGTAGCAAAAACGGTTTTGCAGGATGTAATAACTTTTTATGCTTGTTTCAATGAGCATACTTTCAGCAAAAACCCCGGGGGACAATTCGGGTACATTACATGTAAGATCGAGAAAAAGGTTGTCTAGATGACACATTGAATCCTTACAAACCTTTCGAGCCTAATCCTCAAAATTACAGTCTACTAAAAATGTGTATTACTTTGAGAGTTAGAAGAGCAAGGTAGACCCGGATAGAGTATTTTTAGCCATTCAAGTCTGGATCCGTGCACAAATGTATAACAAGTAGGATTGACTCCAAAACACAAAAAATGAATACATTACATTCTCTCTAGTATACACATACACTCTTTTAGATGTTTTCTTCATCCAGAATCAGAAGACCTTCATCTGACCTCATCATATATCTGGTTCATCAGACCTTTTCGATGTTATGGATTTTCGAAGGTCAGATGAATAACACAAGGGAATGTCAATTTCCGGAGTTAGAAACTCTTGCGGATGTGCAGAAAAAACGTTCGATAATTTAGAATCACCAGAAACCAACTCGAAAGTACGATGAAAATGAAAGAGTGGTGGATTGTGTGGAATAATAAAGAATCAGATTTCAAAAGTTTATGTTAATAGGGGACCTCCAATGACCGACAGCAAATGATGTCATTCAGACCCACATGTAGGGTGGAATTCGAAAATTCGGACCATTTTGAGAACGATGTAATAGCAGTGTCCAACTTGGATATGTTTTGACAATTTTTTGATATTCAACACAGACATCGACGGAAAGTATCTACTACTATTCAATCATCCCCCGTCGCGATTCCGATGACAACAACAAGCTTCCACAGTAAACTACATTCTATATGTTGAAGATCCCAGAAACCGTGATGTGATGTGTCCCTTTAATTTCTCGATATTGAATAACTTTTCTGATCATTATTACTTTTTTCATTGTATGACACCTGATCGTTTCTTATTAGTTGATAGCGGTTCGCAGGTGAATTTCTTACCCTTTTCACCTCTAATCAATTAATCAGTGTTTTACTGATATGGATATCTACTATGCCACAAATTATTCTCGTTGTCCTCATCAGGTATCTTTTTTTGCTTCTTCACAATATGTTACCCTTGCTACGCATATTGTCACTGCCATCTCTGTCCCACTTTCTGTTTATGCATCATATTGTGTTATAAAAATAACTCCAAAACAACTGAAAGGGGCAAAATGGGCTTTGCTGAATGTTCATTTATGGACTGTAATACTTGATATTGTGATGAATGTTCTAGCAATTCCATTTATTTTTCTTCCTGCAGTTTCTGGGATTATGTTAGGATGGGGACAAGTGATTGGAATACCTCCTCGATTCTTCGTTTACACCGTACAAGCATTAGTTGCTCTTTATTCTTTCGCTGCAATTGGACTTCTCGAAAACCGTCAGAATGCTTTGCATACAAAGTGGAAGATTCGGAAAACTTGGATACGAGTTGTAGTGAATGTTTTCAATTATACATTTGCATGTGTTATTTTGATACCTCCGTACCTAGAAGCATTCGATACTCAGTCTATGGCCATGGAGACATTGAGGGTAGCGGTTATACTCTCCGATTGATATTTAAACTTTATTTCCAGATTATTCCATGCCCAGTTGTGGAATTTTTCGATTCTCGGCTTTTCTTTGTCACAAACAAACCACTATTAGTAACAGCTCTTATGGCGACACTGCTGATTGTATTGATACCGCAAGGCGTATTTTATGTGGCTCACACTTGGTATCATCTTGTATATGCGCATAGTTCTCGAGTATCGGCAGAAACACGAAAAATGCAATTGAGATTTTTGATAGGATCCCTTACTCAAATCGGTATACCTTTGATAGTATTTCTGAATCCGGTGCTGTATATTTGGATTTCCATGAACTCAGGATACTATAATCAGGGTGAGTAACAAAAAATTTACTCGAAGTGAGAGTTAATTTACAGTAATTAATAATAACCTGGTTGTTTTGATGTCATGTCATGGAATATTGGGAACGAGTTGTATGTTATTGGTGCATAAGCATTACAGAAACCATCTTATCAAAATTTTGACAAATCGAAAAGTTACGGAAATCAAAACGACTCGCACTTCCGTTTTGATAAATTCTACGTATTGATCTTTCGTGGTTTAATTGAACATTAAAATAGAATCAAAGAGCATTACTCTGAATAAATTGAGGGTCCCCCGAAGGATTCAAGAGATTTCTCAATAAAAAACAAACCTGAATCGAAGTGAAATAAAGGTTTTTGTCGCACAAAACGGGTACGTTGCTGGGAAGATTGGTATGCATTCCCAGGAGCAAACTAATACGATTGCTCAAGGGAAGTGGTTATTTGAATATGTTCGACGCAAAATGTTGAGTTTTGCTCATTATTTTCGTGCTAAATGTTTTGTCTGACACGTCAGCCTTACATAATTACATATCCGTCATACATAATGACTTTACTTGAGAATTTCGTTCTATTCGGGAGCATATGGATCAATACTTTGCTAAGAATTACACGCACTGTCCTCAACAGAAATCGTTTTTTGCCTCATCTGAATATGTCAGTACTTCTATGCACACTGTCACAGGAATATCTCTTCCTCTATCAGTTTAGGGATTCTATTGTATAATTCAAATAACTCCAAAGCAATTGGAAAGTGCGAAATGGCCTTTATTCAATGTTCATTTTTGGACAGTCGTTTTTGATACTCTTGTCAATGTTTTCTCTATTCCGTTTCTATTTTATCCATCTGCATCCGGATTGATGCTCGGATGGGGACCTATGATGGGAATACCACCTTGGTTCTTCAGTTACTCAATTGAAGCAGTAATAGCAGTTTTTGTATCGGCTGCAATTGGTTTATTAGAAAATCGTCATAGTTTGCTCCAGACTAAATGGAAAATCCACAAGAAATGGATCAGTCATGCAGTAAATGCTTTCAATTATATAATGAATTAGGTTATTTTCTTGCCTCATTATCTTGAATAATTTGATCATCAAACTATGGCTCTGCAAACATTGAAGGTTGATTATTTCATTTTTTAGATAATATATTTTACTTTTTCAGCTCATACCGTGTCCGGCAAAAAAGTTTTTCGATCCCCGATTGGTTTTTTCACTTATAAACCTTCTGTACGCAACTAAATATAATGATTATTCAGTCAAGTTTACTTTTGCCCCAAGGCGGTTTTTATGTGATTCACACTTGGTATCATCTTGTTTTTGTTCACAATGTTCGAGTTTCTGCTGAAACAAGATAATTGCAATTCAGGTTTTTCATGGGCTCTCTTTCGCAAATCGGTATACCGTTTGTGACGTTCCTGGTACCCATTTTTTACATTTGTTTTTCGGTTTATATGGATTATTACAATCAAGGTACCATAGTTCAAAATTAATTTAAATTGTTCTTTGAGTAATATTCAGCTGCTAATAATTTTCTTGTCTGTGCTCTTTCTCTTCATGGACTTTTTGGAACGAAATGCATGATTCTGGCTCATAAACCATATCGAACTCATCTGATAACGATTATTGGGAAGATTCCTCCAGTTCAGCCGAAACCTAGTTCCATAGTCGTATCGAATGTATTAAGAGCATTTACAACATAAACGATATTGTACAAGTTATTTGTGCTTATCTGAGTTATCCATTCATAAAATAAGTAATGAAGTACCAAGAAAGTTTAATGAAAAACTGGCAACCAAAAGCTTACGTCAGAATGAAAAGCGGTAGTTGTAGTCAAATTTGACTGAATGCTAATCGAAGAATCCAAGACATAAAAATGAATATTCAGTCCTTTGATTTCTTGAATAGTCAGGACTACGAAGCAGCTGAATTTGAAATTTGAAACGAGCTGCATCACAATGTTTCAGAATTTCATTTCTGAGAGATGGCATGAATATCTACTACAATACAAATTATACTCTTTGCCCTCCCCAGTCATCATATTTTTCGTCATCTGATTACGTCAGCACTTCTGTTCATATTGTTACGGTAGTCTCAATTCCTTTGTCTATTTATGGCTCTTATTGTGTTATTAAAGTCACCCCGAAACAATTGAAAACGGCAAAATGGGCCTTGTTAAATGTTCATTTATGGACTGTTGTTCTAGATATTCTTTTCAACATTCTATCGATTCCATTTTTGTTTTTCCCGTCCGTTTCTGGAATAATGTTGGGATGGGGACAGTATATTGGAATACCCTCTTGGTTTCTTCTTTATTTGATTCAAGCGTTAGTGTCCGTATTTGCATCTGCTGCAATTGGTTTATTGGAAAATCGTCAAAATGCACTTCGAACTAAATGGAGAATCAAAAATAAATGGATTCGGATATCTTTAAATCTCATCAACTATATGGTAGCATGTGTTACTGTAATCCCACCGTACTTGGAAAATTTCGATGCTCAAACAATGGCTTTGGAAACTCTCAAGGTTCATTTGATATTTCTTCTCAACTAATTGTATTTTTCAGGAAATGCCATGCCCTGTTCCAGAGTTTTTCGATCCTCGTCTGTTTTTTGTCACCAACAAGCCTTTCCTCGCTACAATGCTCATGGCAACTCAATCTGTTATTCTTCTACCTCAAGGTGCATTTTATTTTTTCCACACATGGTATCATCTACTTTACGCACACAATTCTCGAGTTTCCGCCGAAACTCGAAAAATGCAATTCAAGTTTTTGGTTGGATCCCTAACACAGATATTGATACCTTTCAATGCCTTTATGCTTCCAATTTTCTACATTTGGTTTTCGGTAAACACGGGATATTATAATCAAGGTAGCCCCACTACGATCAAAGTATTTCATCTGTCAATTCTCAATTTCAGAATTCAACAATCATCTGGTGTTTGTTGTCTCATTTCACGGGATGCTAGGATCCAGCTGCATGATTCTTGTTCACAAGCATTATCGACATCATTTTTTGAGAACCATCACTTTCGGAAAACTTCATTCTAATAATTCCATTAGAACAAGTCCCATTTCGGTTGTCGTATCTTCAGTAAGGTTGTTAGTTAATGCCGCGTAATTGGTAGTTAAAACCGCATGTTTTGGAATTATATTTGTTTTTGTACTTTTATTAATCAATTTAAAGACTCAAAATGAACACTTTATTTTCAAGACAAGCTCCGGTTGAACCCAAAGAAAAATTAGATTATACCAGTCATGATCAAATTGGCAAATGCAGCATAACAAATTACAATATAAGAATAAAAACACAGGAAAAAATATGAAAGAGATCAAACACTTCGATTCGAAGCAGAAATAAATTATCCTTCATGCTCGGTTGTTTTCGTTTTGTGCATCATTTTTCGCATGGTATTCCGGAAATTTTTATTGAGACACATGTAGATCAACGGATTGAAACATGAGTGGGCGTATCCTGAAAATTTATTGATTTGTGAACAGAATGGATTTTGATAGGACAAACCGAGCCATGAGGTGTAGACGAACAATGTGAGATGGATGGGAGTGTTGATGTTTATATGGAAACCCATTAGAACACCACGGAAGATTGAAATGCAGAAGTAGGGAATCCAGCAAATGAGGAAAGCAACTGAAAGTAGATAATTATATTATGATAATAAGTTCAGTATGCCTACTAAGAATAGCAGCCACAACTCTCGTTGCTCTCGATTCTCTCCGAATAGCCATGGATTCTCTCCTTTTCCGTCGGATTGCTCTTGTCACTTGAGTTGCGATTCTTCTCAACTTTCCTCTACTAATAGTTGACATCTTCTTCTGTGGAGAGCCAGTACGATCCACTGTTATATCGACACTTGCTTTCCCTCCTCTCACTTGTTGACGATCGAATACAGCAGCTCGGATTGTCGACCATGCAGATGATCTTCTTGAATCGCATTCAAATGTTGATTCGGTTCCATCAGTGAGACTACTTCCATAACTATTCATTGATATTCTTCTGTAGGTGTCACTTGATCCACTTGCAGATGTGTATGAAGAGTGACTGCTGTTACTGGGAACACTACAAGGAGATGGACAATCGAAGAGTCTTGGAACTTGCAGCAGAGATGTACAATTAGTTGGGGCTTCTTTGGTATTTGGAGTCGCTGGTGGAGTATTTACAGACATCATTGCAGGAACCATCAGAAAAGTTGGAGCAGGAATCGATGGAGAGTATCTTGGCTCTTTCTGTTGTTGAGATTTCTTTGTGTAGTGATGAGTTGGAGGTCCAAGAAGAGGTTTTTGACTTGCTTCCGTGGAAACTGAATCTTCATGAGAGTCCGTTTTTGATAGTGACGTTGATGTTTTGGGAAGCATAGCAATGACAGTTTCAGCAATACTTGAACCACTGGATAGTTTGTGCATAATTGCCGGTCCCTCGTTCTCCTTCTCTCTTTCTTCCGATTCTTCTCCGTTTGGTGGTGATGCTGGTTCATTAACAGTGGTGAGTGATGGGAAGTGGTAGGCTGTAACTGAACATTTTGTGTTTCTCAGACTAGAACCAATACTAGAAAATGACTAGAAAATATTTTTGTTGACGAATTGAATGAGTCAACAAAATTTCGAAACGCTGAAGTGAAGAAGAATACTAATTGAGTTTTCAAATGACTCACTATCATGAATCGTCGACCGTCTTCTTCCTGCTCTAACTTCCTGATAAGCCTTCTGGAATGCCTGCATAATTGGGACACCATTCGGATTCTCGGAAGTACTGGAACGTCGTCTTTCATAGATCACTCTCTGGAAGAAATTTCTTATTATTTGTTGTGAGTTGTGTTCCATGTACTGACCTTTCTCTCATCACTCAATTTTCTCACTTCCTCTTCACTTTGTTTTCTTCTTCCAGCTTCACAACCTAATAGTTCTTCTTCTCTCATCAGATTATGATGATGTTCATCTTTCATCTGATCCATTGATGCCATATTCACAGAAACATCCATCGATGGAGGGTCGGGAACAATCGAAACCCTTTTCTTTGCTGCCAATAACCTATCATGAGCTAATGTTTCCGCACAGATTGTTGGTGATCTCCATCTGGAATATTCAATTTCGAGATTTTCAAAATCTGTTGAAATGTCAATATGTCTGTTTGAGTTCGGAATTGTAAATTCTGAATTTCGAATTTCCCTCTGCAAGCTGTTTGCTGAATAAATGAGAATTTACGCTTCTAGATCTTGTGTGCTTTGAGTAGAAATTTAATTAAAAGTTGAAGTTGCAATTTTTGCCCCTTTATTCTTTTCCGATTCGTCCCTTGAAGTGAGGAATTTACTTTTCAGATGACAATTAGTCCCTATTCAATGAAGGATATCACCTGGAATTTAAAGAACGAGGACAATAGAAGTTCTATGATTTTAGAAATGTACTTTATGATTTTTTTGAGTACTTCGTTCAGTTCGGATTCCAAGAATTCATGTCTTGAAGTTTCAAAGAATACACAAAAAACCAAATGATCTATTGTTAGCTACCGTATTCTTATGTCAACTTTCACACCCATATTCAGTTATCGTTTCCATACAAAACACGTGAATAAGTGCGAGAAAAGATATAAAAGGCGAAAAAAGGAGATAAATTTCCCCAAGGGCCCTGTTCTCATCTCTCGACAACTTCTCTAGCGAACCGATTCAATTTGCTCTTGATTGGTTTTTCCACCGAATAAGAGAAAGCTCATAAAAAGAGTTAAGCTCTCTCCCTCTGGCCACCTAAGCACCAATCCAATCAACTCACCTCTGTTGAGGCTTCGCCACAATATGGATGTCCGGCTGGCTCGGAGATCGCTCCTTGCTTCCGCCACTTTGTCGTCTCGTGGGACTTCCAGACTGGGATCCTGTTTGTGACATTCTGGAACCACGTCGTGATCGAACTTCCTCAATGATGACACGTGGCAATGAATGGCGTCGTTCTCGTTCTCCACCCCGATGCGTCAGCTGGCCAAACATGTAGAGTTGATGATTCCGTAATTTCTTGAAGATCTTCATGTACAAGTAGACGACGATGGCTCCCGGAAGGAAAAATGATAGAAATGATGAGAGCACAATGTACTGTGGATTACTGATCCAGCATATTCCATCAAAAGAGTCTCGTTGCTCCATGAATAACGTTGAACTAACAGCTAGAGCCATCAACCAGATCATCACTACGTATGGTACTGTTGATGTAGAAACTGAATGCCTCTGATACTCCGTTGGAAACATGATAGCAAAATAACGATCCAAACTAATTGCAACCAAATGGACAATACTTGCTGTAGTTGAGAACACTCCTGACACCAGGTGAAACTGGCACCATGTGTATCCAAGGGTCCAATGATCATTATGCATTTTGTAATAGAGTGACAGTGGCATAACGATTAATCCGACCAAAAGATCAGATACTGCCAAAGAAGCAATGAACTTGTTAGTGGTGACGGAACGCAATTTTCTATCCACGGCGACTGCGAAGATGACCATTGTGTTTCCAAAAACTACGAGGATAATGAGGAGTAACAGGAAAGCATGAAAAGCGTTCCACTGGAGTGCGTTTCCATCCTGAAAATGCGGTTTTTATTACAAGCGTAGACACGGAAGAAAGATCATGAGTCATAAACATTTTTAAAAATGAGAAACCCTTCATGGTCAGAATAGATCAAAGCCTTACCTGTGGAATCTGATCAGTGTCATTTGAAACAGACAATAACATGTTTTTTCGTTTCAAATGGAGTGGACGGCTTCAACAGCCAAGTTATGTTTTGGCCATTGTTGCAAATGTAGAGCTGGAAATCGAAAATTTGGTCGAAAACCAGCGTGTGCCAGTCAGAAAGAAAGAGCATAGTTGAAGTTGGAGGATATGGGGCGGAACCGTTGACTAATTGAAAACGGAGCGTGCAAGTTATGAAGAAAAGAGAAAAGAAAGAAACTTTGAAAAATGAAAACCACACGTCATCTGATAAGCAAAAGAGGTCGAAGCCGAGGTGTTGGGTGGTGTCAAGGAGCAAGTGGGTCGGTCAACAAATATATTGGGCCGGCTCAATGGCCTATCTGTGAATTGAGAAAATGAAGAAGAGCTAGAAGAAGAAGAAGAAGAAGTGGGTGTGAAGAAAACAGAGAAGAATGAGAAGAAGTGTACATGGATGCTCTTAATTGAATGAGAATGAGGACAGAATGGAGAAGCGGAAAGTTCATGGCTCCAATAGTTTGGGAGAAAAAGGAAAGAATGTTTATGTTTTGGAGAAACTAAGGTTTTTCCAAATAAAAAATATATTTGTGGAGAGAAAAGCCGAGTTGACTATGATTTCAAACTTCTTCAATTGATTTCTTCTAGAAGGGAAAAATCATATGAATTGAATCAACAAATCCGTGAGAATATTCTCATGAGAGGTATTCAAAACAGCTCTTTTTGGGAGTATGTGACCGATGGACGGAGAAGTCGGCCAAGTTCTAAAGACTCCGCCCGCATCGCCTGACCGGCTCTATCCAATTCATTCAGAAAATAGTAGAAAAGAGTTGGAAAAGAAGAGAAGATGATGATACGCGCCTATGAATATTTTCGGCAGAAAACCTTCGAGTATGAATAAGTATAAACTCTAATATGAAGCGAAGGAAAGGGATCGTTTTTCCAGAATCTTGGATTTCTTTTTTTGAGAAGAGACGTAATGTTTTAATGTTTGTAGATAGACGATCTACATAGATGTGTTTAGTATATTTGCTCCCAAAAAATGTGTCCAAAATAGAAAGGTTCGATGGGACGAATGTATACGACTGCGAACCATAGTAGTGTGTGGGTGAGAGGTTAAACGATCAGAGATGAAGATGGTGTGGGTGACGAAAAAAAAGATAGGAAGGTAAGATAGTTAAGGAGAATAAGATGTTTTAGGAGCGGATTTTATCATAAAGAAAAAACATCATTTTCAAAAATCTGCATCAAATTCTGATAAAGTTCGATCACTAAGAATCTTCTTTTCGGCCTCCTAATCTTCTTCTGATATGAGGAGTAGGGCTTGATCATCCCTTTTTGTTGAAATAAAGTGCAAAATTATTAAATTCTAAAGATAAATTGAGATTTTTCAAACGTTGGCTTTCTTGGGAAAATCTTTGCTAAAAGTTCTTAAGGCAAGTGAGTCTGGCATTCACGCTCTAACGGTATGGCCAGTGGACCGATTCAACTGGAAATAGTATAGATTGAGAGTGAAGATGATGTCAGTATCTTGATAATAAAAATTTATGGACCATCTCGTTCATGCACCTTTTCAGCTGGAAAAAAATAGAAAACTTTCCAGTTATGCGTTTATAATGTATAAAAATTGGGAAGCTTTACTTGAATGAGAGTGTGCTGAGGGTTTGTTTTTCTTCTCCATGGAGCTAAATCAGATTCGACTGAATCTCTATTCCTAATCCTTTGTTTCGAGTTCATACCAATGTTTCCCCTACTGTTTACCCTAATGTCCTAATCTTCGGATCCTCCTCCTCCTCCTCTCTCTCTTTCCTATCGTTTCCGAATTCGTGGAACGCCTATTTTAGGTTAAGGGTTACGACATCTTGGGGTAAGACGTGAATCAGCCTTATCCCATGTGACGACTAAGGAAAAGAAGCTTTTGGGAGCGCACACGCGGGATTAATGAATTTGTGTATGTCGGGGGAAGACGTCTCGACGTTTTTCTTTCCTTCTTCTACGTCGAGATATGTTTCTTGATATCCCAACACCTTCATGAATGGAAATAAAAAGAGAAAACACACATCGAAAGCTTCCATGCTGCAGCAGAAAACATGGAATACGAGGGAACTGGTCAATGAGAGAGCATAAATTAGATGAGATGAGTTGAGACTACTGGAAGCCATAATTGGAAAAGATAGAACCAAATGGTGGCAAAAAAAACGAGTCGCACTTTAAAACATACTAGTCCTTCTTCTCATTCTTCTCATAAAAATTGACAGCACATTCTGTCGATGCAATTGACATACACGCCATTGGGGAGTAGGTGTGAGAAGAAGGCATAAATCTGAAGAATCTCACGCAACTCTCTTCTCTTCTAGGTCATACTTATCATCTATCTTGAAGAGGTCTATCTATGAAATATTCTGAAATCTTTGAAAAAAACACGCGAAAAAGATCGAGTGATGTCTGGGATTGCCTTCTTCTAGCGTGCCATTTGACACCCTCCGGAAGAGAAAAAGGAAAAAAAAGTGGGGAAGACAAGAGTTCAGAAGTGTTTTGGATTTCAAATTTCAGTTATGATTCATTTTTAGAAGTGGGGGTGGAGGGCATTGAGAGAGAAATGAGGACCGCTTTCTATTTTTAGGTCCATTATAGACCAAAAATAGAATCACATGTGCAGTTCGCAGATTTCAAATTCATACATCACTTTTCTAAACAAAATGATGATGATGGCATTCAATTTTCCGAAGGTTGGAAAACACAGAAATGTTGTGCAAGCCGGAGTTCGTACAACTAAGTTTCAGGGGAAGGGAATCTAGGATTGAAAATGAAACTGAGATAAACTGAGATAGGTTCAGAAAACTTTCATTTCATTCTGAAACTGATCTACGGTAAGCCGCTGCTCTACCAGTTTTTGGTCGACGTTATCCCACGCCTAATGAAATGTTCATAACAATTCTTCATTCGCAGAATACATTCCAAAATAAGAAAATACGAAGAAGAAGCACGGGAATATGAATTTCTGAAAAGTTTTTAGTGCAGTAAACCTTCATGAAAAGCTTCCAATGATCGTACAAGATTTCCAGACGCACTGGGAAAACTTCTCGAGCACTTTCTCAGAACTTTCAGGATAAGAATTTTGATTTAAAGGATGATCCAGAAGAAGTGTCGTCTCGAAGTGTGTTGACATGTTTGTAAAAAAAGAAATGAAAAACAAAAAAAAATCTTCAAAAGTTTTTCGAAGAAAACGGATATTAGAGCTATTGAGAAATACGGAACGTTTTATGAAGTGAGGAGAAAATTGATTTCAAAATTTATGGAAGGGCGAATTTTTTTGATCCTCCATTTGGTTAGGAACTTCAGAATCTCCGATTTATAGCTGTGATCTTTCGGATGAGACATTTGTTTTTTTTTGAGAAGTATAGTAAAAATTCTAGGAAAAAATTGAAACTGAGTCATAAATCATCTTAAACTTTTTGTTTATTTTTATCTATCGTCATCTTCCCTACAAATAGTCCGATGGTTGCTAATAAAAGATGTTTGGCTCCTTCGCTTCAAATGAAACAGTTTTTTAGATCACGAGACAACATGACTACTACATAAATACAATCATAACTCTCTTTCCGTTTTTTTTCAGACTACGAGAAAACAAACATGGGAAATTATGGTAATTCGTTGCCCATTTAAAGGCGCCTCTATCTTTTCGTTTTCCTATTCCAACAACTACTCCACCCTCAACCAGGATTATTCCCCCGTTTTGTAAGCACTTGTTCTTTAACTGGATTTATGCTGAGAAAAGAAAAAAAAAACGGAACGGACTAAGATGAGAGCAGATGGACATGATGAGATTTCAGCACGAAATCTTCGTTTTTTGTCCACAGGAAAATAGAAGAAGCAAGAAAAAACATACATGCAAAATGAAAGAGGGGACATATTGAAAATCAAAATGGAATAGATGGAATAGAGCATGATGTGGTACTGAAGAGAAGAAGAAGGAGGAGGAGGAGCTGATGAATGTGACATCGGGAATGGGTTTTGTCAAGGAACATTGGGCAGTTGATTGATTTGAGATCATAATTATGGGGTTGTTTTCTTATGGCGGGATACCGTATTCTGATTCCTTGAAACGAGGAGATTTTTAGAATCGAAAAAAAACGTTCAGTAGAAGTTCCGAGCCGTCTTCACTCTCATTACTTCTGCTTTGTGTTTAAATGGCCGGAAGGAACAAAACGACCTCCTTTGGTTTATGAATTAATCATGAAAGTGTACGAGACAGATACTTTTTACAAAAAAAATTTTGGAAAAAAGAACTCTTCGTAACTTCAATAGTTGTTTGTAAACCAAAATTAGTTTCTAACAATGATTGTATCCTTGTCGGCCCAATTTAATAGAATAGTAACACTAAATACAGATATCTGGGAACATCTGACTCAGAACTCAAACTACGAAAAAGTGAAACTCTTCAGAGACTTGGATTCAGTTCAGGGACCAAAAAGAAAACTTCCACTCGAGATGGTGTTCTAACAAGGACTCGTTGTTGAACTGAAGATGCTTTCGGAACTCAGAATGAGACACGGGAAATTGATTCAAGAGAAGGACTTGACGAAAACTTGAGAAATGGGAAATTGGAATGATTGGAAATGGGAAACTCTCTTCTCCAAGCTTTACTTAAACTCGGGTTGGATAAGTGCATTTCATTGGTGCAAAAAAGCGAAACATCGGAGATTGGAACGTTTATTTTCTTGATTCTTTGATACGAATACTTTTCTTCGGATACTCAAAGAGACGAAAAGTGATTGTTTGGGTTTGCAAGAATATGTGTGGTGAAGGAAGGAAGAATGATGATGCGAAACAAATTGGGTTGTGCAAAAACGGAGACCTAAACCTCTTTCAAAGAAATCCAAATAGTGTATCTATTCTTTTCCTGAATCCCACGCACACTTTTTTCCTCCTGCAGAAAACCTATATAAAAAATTCAGCACATGGCGCGAGGACCTTGCTATCTGGAACCAACTACCAGATCAGGTTTCTCATAGAGCCTTTACTAAGAGAATGATGTGAGTAGGTAGTTTTTGGGATAATAATAGATTTTGTCAGCACCACCTCCTCTTTTGAAAAACAGAGAATATGAAAACGTACTAACTGTTTTAGAGAGTAGACCAAACTTTATAAGAGTAGAAGAAAATAAAAAGGAGATAAGACGAGAATGGACAGGGATGGCAAACACACGTGAGAGCGACTGGGAGAGCTTCAAAACATTCCATTCTTAAGATTTCTTGCTCTCACACTTGCCACAAAACAACGTAGACTTTTGCAGGTTTATTCTCAAACTTGGGTAATTAAACCAGAACTCTCTGGTGTTCTCCCAGGCCTGGACCTGGGAGAACCCCAGAGAGTTTTGGCACCAAAAAAAATGATAAAATTTGGGAGAAAATAATAAAGTATCGGGGGACAATAGAAATGGACGAGCCAGCGTTAAGGGCGTTATATAAAGGTCGTCTGTAGGGGGAGATGGTTAGAGAACATGGAAAAGAAGGAGAACTGTTAAAGTATGACGCTATTCGTCATACCAAAGCCTCCTTCAATTAAAAGCGGGGAAGATAAAGGATAAAATAAAACACAGAAAAAGATAAACAATCAAGAAATTCCAGGAAAGATTCCAGGAAAAGAAAAAAAAGAAAGAATCCGGAAATTCCTGTAACTGTGTTCCAGAAATGAAATAAGGGACTCATGACAATGAGTACAATTCTTCTGTTGGTGTTTAGTGATGAAAGCATTGTTATGATTTTTGCAGAAAAATGTGTTCCATTTTGTATGTTCAGATATAGGGTAAACTCAGGTATAATAGTAAAAAATAAGATTCCTACAGTATTCCCGAAATCCAAATGTCTCAGTTCCAGGATCTGAGCCGATATTTCTAATTACTCTCTTGAATCTTTTGAACCCACTACAAGTTCTCACTGTAAATTTGCTTGCAGTTTTCGGAGCTTCGAAGAATTTTCAAAATGTCGGTCCCAAAACTTCGAAACCGAAAAACTTCCGTCCAAATTCAGAATTGAGCATTCTCCTAATACAATTACAATCAACTTCTACATTATATCCTGATTGAATTGTGTTTCAGTTCTGATTTCAACTACATAAGGAGCATCTTAGCCTGAACACAATCTTCTATCAACAACTCAACATTCAATTGGAGGGAAAATAAAAGAAGGTTACAATATTCACTTTTCCTATAGAATAGTTGTTCTGAAAGATGAAATATTAGTTCGAATACCAAACTTTGGAAAGCTGGAAGATTAATAATATTATTTCCTAAACAAAACCAGGAACCGAAAGAATCTAACGATTCGTGAGAATTTTCTATCAAAACTCGACTCCGTCATTCCCCCGAAAACCCAAACAAAACATTATAATTCACACATTTCTATTGCACATAACAAGCCAAGGTGACGTCGATTCTGGAAGAGAAGAAAACTGCGAAAAGAGATGGGCGGCCTCGTCTGAATATTTGATGATCCCTAAGCGACCGATTGTTGTAAAAATTGGAAAGAAAATGGGAATGAAACCGATAGAAAAAGTAACGAAACATTCGGAAATTGTTGAGTGGAACAAGTGGTCTTTCTCTTTTTTTCTGTGCAAAGGGAATAAAGAAAGCTATCGAAATTGGTACTGGTCTTATAGGAAGAGGGATGAGCCAGCATAAATAGAGGCAAAGCCAATGGGTCTTTCCTTTTTTGGCTCACTCACTAAAAAACTTTTCATGCATTGCTGACAACCTTCTTACTTTTGCTTCATTTCGTTCTAGTTTCGAACCATCGCCTGGATGGATAAAACTGAAGGCGTCAGGAATGAAAGAAAAGAAAATATATGTCCTTAGATGCGGATAAAAATGACGTTTGACCGCCTAATTGATTAAGAGCGTGGAGACTTTTTTGAAATTGAATTAGAGACATAAACTAGAAAAGATACCCTCTTCTATACCCATATAGAATGTCACATCCGATTAGGCTCGTCTTAAGACGACATGGTTCAAAAAGGGAAAGAGACTAAAAAGCAAAAGAAGAAAGAAAAGTCATGAAAACGGGAAGAAGCTGAAGGAAGAAAGCAAAAGGTAACCTGCTGGTGTCCCTCGAAATTCAATAAGGCCTATTGTCTGACCCCAATAGGTGAGCAGAACTTCTTGGTTCCAAAGTCCAGTCTTGAATTGGTGAAAACGAGAGAAAAAAGTGAGGAAAAAGTAAGGGAAGTCTCTGGTTACCAATTCTTGCTGAATTTTTGATTTATCTACTGAAATAATTGGTTGGCACACACACTCATATGAGATTGTGCATATGAGGGAAAGATCGTGTTACAAGGCAGTTTTTGATGGGCTAAGATTCTTGAACCGACCAACTCGGAGAGAAAAAAAGTTAAACGAGTTTTATTGGGTTCACAAGCTGAGAAAAAATGGCCCTTGGGGAAATATTTGAGAATGTTTTGAAAAGATGTCCGTCGGATATTTGGCAACATTCCAAAAACTGAGAAGCATCGGAGGGCGCGAAGAACAAGAATGCGAGGGGTCAGTTCTTGTGCAACTGGACTAGGAGAAGAAAGTATGAAAACCTCACGTTTCTTTGAAACATTGGCAGGATAGATGAATGTCTGATCACTTAAAATGGTCACACACACAATACAAACTTCCCGGAATCAAACATCCCCAGGAGAGTAGAAGAGCCGGAAACGAAGACCTAAAGTCTTATCTGATGATGATGCGATTTCATACATTTCTAGTTTGTTTTAAAGGGAAGTCAAGAATTTAGTCTTTGGTTCAAGATCGATGATTTGCTTCGATGCAGGGGTTTGAAGGGATCATCAGTTCAATATTAGTTTTGCAATTGTTGATGGATACTGTTAAAATCGTAATATCGGTTTGGATCTAATACAATCCGAGTATAAAAGTTTACAGACTACTCTAAACGCCAATCAAGGTTGTTTACCGACATCGATTACCATAAAAGTATTGAATCTAACGGAATGTTTTTCCGGTTTCAAAAAGCAAACCTAACAATTGAAAAAAAAATTCCTGAAAATGTTATGTCGCTATGTTTATCATCGTCGTTTCCATCGTTTAGAGAACTTTCAAAATATTCAAGTTTCCTCTGAGATAGTTTTGGTTCATATGCATTGTGCGAAAATGGATTATTCAAGAAAAATCGAAAACTTTATGGGCTCCCTTAAAAAGACTTTCTTATTCCAGTAATCTCTTTTTCATTTTGTTTTCAGATCAAAACAATATCCAATCGGCGCATATACAACGCCTGAAAATGCATGTTTCCAGAATTCAATCAGCAAAATGAAAAATATTAATCCAGGTGTCAAGATTATAATTAAGCTAAAGCATTTGCAAAATTACGTTTTTTTATACCAGGTCGGCTATATGTACAATGTTTTCTAGCATCTTAATCTAGTACTTATTAAAAATATAAAAGGGCTCAAAACAAAAAATGTTCTCAATTGCTTTTCAAATATCAGTCTAAGTTCTTTTCTAATGTTCGAATTTTTATATTCAGGAGTTTGAAGAATATTTCCCCACTAATACAGAAAATACGGTATTTCCGATTTTGAATCTGAAAATTAAGGTTTATGCAAGTCCAATTCTGGCATTTTTCAATTTTCCCCCATATTTTTCTATTCGTCGATTAACTTTAAAAACTTGTTTAAAAAAAGTCAAGTCCCCCAAACGCCCTCCTCCCAATACTCTTCTTCCGTTTCAATTGCTTTATTTTTTCTCATATCCGTCGGAGTTATTAATCTCCACATCGCGTTTTCGTCAATCCAATTCTGGGACACCGCAACCACATACTCACTCAGTCATAAAAAATCCACACCAAGATATTTTTCATTTTCTCCCAGAAGCGAGAGTCATTTCTTCCTCTATTTCCTGCCAGTACAACTGCATAGAGTTCGTAATTATTCTGCGCCTTCCTCTCTCGGGCTCTTTTGAGCAAAAAGACCAGTGGCATGAGTAAAAGAGTGTGTCGACGGCAGAGACTCCGTGGCGGGGGTGGCCTCCAGGAGCCGCCTATTGATCGTTGCCGCGTTTTTCTCTGCGGCTCTCCACTGGTTTCCCTTTCATATGACCAATCTTTTCGTACGCTCTCCACATTCACTACACTATCTCGTTTCGAGAAGGCATCTGTTGCCTCTTGTTTTTATGTTATATTTTCTCCAACACTTATCAATTTCTCATTCAAACCTGCTGTTTCTCCACTTCTTCTTCGTCTTGCCTCGTCGACGTCGTTTTTGCCGTGTCGACCACGACTTCTCGAAGAGAAGGAGAAAAAACGTCGTCTAGCTTACGAATTAGTTCTCATGGATTTTCCATTGCTCTTTTTCACTTTCACCCTTCTTGATCTCATATATTTCAGCTCTCTTTCCATTTCCATAACTCTCATCTATTCATTTTTTCAGCCACCTGTTCGTGGTCGTTCGCCTGAACTTCTCAAAACAACCGATTCAAAAATGGTAAGTAGTTTATTTACATACACTATTTTATCCCGCCTACCGATACAACTCTGCTGTTCAAATACGTGTCAAACACATCGAAACACATGTTCTCAATTTACCATTTTTACAGGGAGCAGACGCCTCACTTCCGATGGAAATGTGCAGCAACTGTGAGTTATTCATAGGTTCATAGGGTTTCTAATCAAATTATAACTCAAATTATAACAATCACAGAAAAACTGTTTTTTTTTAAATTTCTAAAACTAAAAACAAACAGATGGTTACATTCATCATCAAAATTTTGTCTTCAGTCGATGCATACGAGTTGCGCCGTCTCACCCGTCGCTTCAAAAAGCTCGACGTTGATGGATCGGGATCTCTTTCGGTCGAAGAGTTCATGTCGTTGCCAGAACTCCAACAAAATCCACTCGTTCAGAGAGTCATTGATATATTCGATGAGGACGGAAACGGGGAAGTCGACTTCCGAGGTAGAACTTTATCGATATGATAAGAATATCAATCTTTTTTGATTTCAGAGTTCATTCAAGGAATATCTCAGTTCAGTGTGAAGGGCGACAAGAATACAAAGCTCAAATTCGCGTTCCGTATCTACGATATGGATCGTGACGGATTCATCTCAAACGGAGAGCTTTTCCAGGTTGGTATTAGTGTGTCAAGGAGAGCAACACGCAACATTCACACAGATTATCCTGTCGTCTTTTGAGATAGCTTACGGGGGCACGCTTATTAAAATAATAGAGTGTAACTATGACACAAATAATATTCGAGATGCAAAAATGCAAATGCAAAAAATAATCTAATAATGTTTCAGGTTCTCAAGATGATGGTGGGTAACAACCTAAAGGACTCACAACTCCAACAAATCGTCGACAAGACAATTCTGTTCCACGACAAGGATGGAGATGGAAAGATCTCGTTCCAGGAGTTCTGCGACGTAAGTATTCTTCTTTCTTTCAGCTTTCGTGATGTTTTATTTTGAAGTGAAGTGAAAGTGAAGTGAGCTTCACTAACGCGTGGAGTTTGACTCTCTAACCTAACACATCCATCTCTTCAGGTCGTTGAGCACACCGAAGTGCACAAGAAGATGGTTCTGGAGAACATCTGATTCCGGACACCACGACCTATACAGCTTTAACCCGCTTTTTCGTTCAAACAACATGACTTTCTAGTCCATTTTTCATTTCTTCTTTTCCCGGATTTCTCTTCTTTTTTTCCCTAGTCTTTTCTCTTCATCCCTGTAGTTTTGTCACCTGTACATGATCCCTTTTCTTTCCCGATCCCTCTCTTTCTGTCTTTTCTCGCTATTTGATCTATGCTGAAAAAATATATTTATTATAAGAATCCCACCTGTAAAATGATTCCGAAACAGTTTATTTAAAATGATCCACCTTCGTTTCCAATCCGTCAATCTAGTCAAAGTTTTCTCTTCTTTTTGTGAGTTCCTATTAACCAAGTTTTGACGTTTCAATTGTCTTCTGAACATTTTAACACAAAAGAAAAACACCATTTTATTGTGATTGTCTTTTCATGTATTCTCACAATTGTCTTGTCCCGAATTTTTCAGGAAAGAGCTTGAAGAATGATTTCAGGTTGTTGGAACTTTGGATATTCACGAAAAGATGGTCGTCAAAGTGTGATCAAACGTTTTCTTCTTCAACTTCTTCTTAAACAGCTTTCCAGCGTCCAAATGAATCTCATTGCCCGAATTCTTGCAATCTTCTGTTACCATTGTCTTATGAAAATTGAGCGTTCTCCGAAAAATAAAATTTCAATAATGAAAAAAGTTTATTTCCTCAAAAATGGTTCATCGAAAATATTTATGTGGAATTATGTATAATTCAGGCACAAAAGTACACTCTGTTTGAAATGTTACTGAAGACATATGTTAAAAATAGAAATAAATCTGATTTTCCAAGTTTGATCTCTATGTATTTGCAAATAAAAAAAAGATTTTCAAAAGATTAGGAAATACGAGAGATTTCAGCTAATAATAGGATCAAGCTTTTGTTTCTCATCTCCAAGAGTACACTTATTAATATAATCCGTTTCTAATTTTTTTCTAGCACCTGAATTATGGATATTTTCATTTTGTCCACATTCAGCTTCATTGGCTTCAAAGATCTGCATGCCCGAAGCCGAACAATTTTTATTCCGTAAGTTTTTTTATTGCAAAAAAGAAGCAGCGTTTCCAGTCGCTCAAAATGAATATAACTGACTATATTGATTTGAAAACTGACAAAAGAACCATCAAATGAGCAAAGATTGCAGTTTTCTGCAAATAATAGATTGGATTCAAACTTTCAAAACTTTTGTTTACGTTGTTGTTTCCAATTCACCTTTTTCTCGTCTCTTTTCTCCACCCATCTTTCCAAAAAGTCTCAAGGGCGCTAAGAGATATGTATGTCAATATTTGAGAAATGTATCGTTTCTGTATTATCGAATTGTTTTCTCCAACAAATCCTCTTGGCTTTTCTCACTTCATTTTTACTTCCCTCCAGCTTTTTGAAGAGTCTGTAAATCGAATCATATTGTTAAGCAGAATAGACAAAATTCTTTCACAACGAAGAAAAAGATGATGTGAAGAGGAGTCGACGTTTTTTTCTCTTTTCCAGATGAAAACAACAATCCATCAGGAATAAAAACACAAAACTTTCTCAATCTAAAAGCCTAAAAGCCTTTGTCTTCCTCTCTTATTTTTTCATTCACCTGAATCTAAAACACAATGTTTCCGTCTTCCTTCTATAACTCTTCCGCCCCCATTCCTCTACTCCTTTTTCTAATACCAAATGAGCCCTGACGAATCCCATCCCGTCAATCATGTCTAGTGGGCGTGGACCTAACTGAACGTTCTGGTTTTGATTCCGTTTCTTCTCAAACTGACCAAAAAAGAGGAGCTTACTTCATTTGCTCCACGAGCAAGATCGAGAGGGACGGCGGATGTGAAGTCACAATCCAATTAAACCTCAATAAATGCCCCTTGGGATCATTGCTCATCTCATTCATCTCGTGTTGCTTTTTGCTTTTTCTTCTCTCTTATCCTCTACATCTTTTCGATTTTTGGGTCTTTTTCATCCAGTTTTCAGCTAATTGAAAGTTTCGTTTTTCCTGAAAATGGAATATTTCCAAATAGTAACAGGTGTTTTGTATTCTAAAAATGACCTTCACAGTATATTCAAATGCAGGTGTACAGACGTCAGCAATTCTAAACCCCTTCTCTCTCTCTCCGCCGTAAACCTACTTGTGGATTACAATGGTCAATAGTGACTGTACAAGTCAAAAAAAGTAAGTAGTAACAAAAAATATATTTCACCAGCCTGCTTACCGCAGGCTGGATTCGCGGCTTTGCCGCTCAATTCTGCTTAGCAATCTCGCGTTTTTATACGCCACCGACACCCTCCACTGTGTTACGCGTGTGGCGCAGTTGGTTGTGCGCTGCACTGCCACGCTGTAGTCGCGGGTTCGGTTTTGTTGCGCGACCAAATTCTTTAAATTTCGGAAAACTAAAGCGGACACCCTGACCAAGACCGGACAGAAATCCTAGCGGATTATATATAAGTAAGATTTTTGGGGGTTAGCCAATCATTTTTATCGTCATCGCAGTGTTTGTTGATGTAGTGGTTTTTGGAGGAAAAAACTAGAGTGACAGTTTCAAAATGCTTGAAATAATGTAGCTGTCTGAAACCTGAGTCTCAATGTACACTCTACCATCGAACAGGATATTTTGCAAGTTCGTTACAGTCATGTATTTATAATCTGTTTCTACCCCACCCGACAGTCTTATCATTCCTTTTTTGGAGCTCGAAAGTAAAAGTAAA
Organism: Caenorhabditis zanzibari; assembly: GCA_963966625.1. Classification (NCBI taxonomy): domain Eukaryota; kingdom Metazoa; phylum Nematoda; class Chromadorea; order Rhabditida; family Rhabditidae; genus Caenorhabditis; species Caenorhabditis zanzibari. The sequence continues at coordinate 10,389,249 of OZ016472.1, read as the reverse complement.
CGTGATGTGTTCATATCATGAATCATCTCGTCTTTATGCAATTTCACCATTTTTTCTGACGTTTTCTCTCCGAATGTTGTTTCAGGTCGAACGTCATAAACGGTTTTTTTTGTTATGAATATGCTCCTATTGTGCTTGGGGTTACAGTTTTCATGCACATTCGCTTTTCATAAGTTTTCTTCTACTTGCCAGGCTTTTTAGCTTTTCAAAATAGTTTGAAGCTGGGAACTGAAGTTTCTGGTTGAGCTCAACTCGAGATAGACGTCCGTCAATAATAGTCCCTTCTCTTTCACTCCGGTGGAAGAGTCACTCCGATTTTCTGGAAGCCTGTTCCAGGCGGCCTATTACTTCCAGCTAACTGACTTTATTCGACAAGATCCGACTACTCAAAAAAGCTCAAAAAGCATCAGCTGAGAAGTCACCAAGCGAGAAAACGACGAGTAAAGAAGAGAAAAGGAAGACGTACACTTCCTCCATCCTTTTTTTGTCGCCAAAGTTTCAATCAGAGACATCCCTTTTTCCTCATACTACTTCTTTTCCAACTCGAGATTTGATGGTCCCTCTTTTCGTTTTTGCCTGAGAAAGATAGAAAGTTTGTGACGTCTTCTTGTCGAGAAAGGACGACAAAGACAATTGATGATCCTCTATTTTCTTTTCCACTCCCACTCCTCGTCGTCCTGCATTTGGACTTCTATTTTAAGCTCTTTTGAAGCTATTTTCATTCAATCTCATCCACCAATTTCCGTTTCTTGGTTTCAAACCTCAATTAGGTTAGCCTACACTTAGAACTTCATTTCATGAAAGCTCCTGGTAAATTTCCAGCTTTTAGTTGGATAGACTTAATGGTAAGTTAGGACTATCTTCTAAAAAACAAGAAGAGAGCAGAGATCTTGAATCAACTAGTGAAACGGCAGGTGGTTTCTCAATTAAATTTTAACTTTCTTTCTCAAAGCGAAGCTATAGATTACACTGAACTCTCTGAAATGTCATTTCCTTGAACTTCTGAAAATAACTCAAGATCTTTATCACAAGACATGTATCCTTAATTCGACTTTTCGTCATTTTAAGTGTTTTCACTCTGCTGAAAAAGCGTGGGCCTCGTTGCTCTTCTTCTCACCGAAAAAATTGAACAATGTTTAATTAATGGCCGTTTTTCTCTTTCGACATTTCATCCTCTCTTCGCTGCTCGTTTCCCACATATATGTTACATGTTTGGAGCCACCCATTTTATGTGTTGAATTTCTCTTTTCAAATTTTGTCTGAATCGGTGAATCAGACGAAAAAACGAATTGACGGAGGGCTCCCGTCAACGACAAAATGTCGAATATATATTCGAATACATTTTTCGTGTTGTTTTTCATTTTTCTTCTTCTTCTTTCAGCTATGAAAAATGGGGAGCCCCTTCTCTCACTGTCTTCTCCGCCTATTTTTACTCTAATTTTTAATATCTTAAAAACAGAAAAATACGATCGACTAGTTTTTGATCACTTCCCGTTCTCAATTCCATTCATAGATAGTCGTGAATTGAAATCAAATGAGGCAAAATGAGAAACTGAGAAAACCTAGATCGGAGAAAACCGCAAAAACCATCAGAAAAGAAGTGAATCTTATGAACAAATAGGCGAAAAGAGGATGGAGACCCCACGAACACACCTTTTCATTTCACATATTTTGCATACATTGATCGTTTCGTTCGCTTGATGCTTTTTTAGTCTGTTTTCGGGTGTTGATTTTAAGTCGAATCGCCATGTGAGGTTATGTGTGTCTAGGTGACGTGCCCTTTTTGCAAAGATTATGAACTCTTTTTAAGCGAATCAAACGAGAGCCTATTCAAAAAGTACAGGTAGCTCATGAATAAATCTTTTCAATCCTTTTGTCTCTTTGTCAGAATAACTCAATTCTTGAAACTCCGATGAAGCCCATTATCACAATTCTCCGAGAAAATCTTATTGTCCATACGGAAGTTTCTAGTAGTGGTTGCTATTTCATAAGCCATCATATAAAAATGTTTTGACGTTGTGGTTCACATTACAACGTTTTCGAGCTCACATGTTTTTTTTTGAATGTTTCAGCCGATGTTTACATAATTTTCGAATTCTCGAAAAGTCATAGAGGATACTTTCTTTTTTCTCTTCTTTTCCTTTTCCTCATTTTCCTATTTTCGCTTTATGTTTACCTCTTTTTCATTTCTCTCTTTCCGAATCAACATCAGGATTCGATTATAGTTCATGTGCCTACTTACTCAATTACTATGCCTCAATTTGTATTCTTCTCACATCATCCCCTCCGATTTTCCTTTATTTTTCATTTCAGAATTCATACGAAAAATGCCGTTCGGTGAGAAACACGCTCGTTTCGGCGACTCCAAGTCAAGAATGGAGGATCGTAGTCGAGTGCTGACAATGAAATACGGTAAACAGCAAATGGCACTTATCCGGAAACGTATGAAGGTCGAGAATTGGATTGAGACAGAAGTCACAAAACTTTTCAATGGCAATGAGAACAACGTAAGTTTGTACCATGCAAATTTTTTTCCGAGAATTTCAATTTCTGCAAAACTTGGTCAAAAGAACATGTAGTCTTGCACTCCACGAACTTTTCAGTAAGGTTCCCATGCATCTCTTGTTTCCATTTTTCTTTTTTACTTGAATTTCTTATTAGTTTGCTCGATATCCTCTCAGAGGATATCCTTCTATTGTGCGTAGGAGTCATGATCCTCTTCAATATCGAAATTTCAGACGGTGGACATCGATCTCGATGTGATTCAAGATCTTGAAGACGTGACAGGCAAACGCAAGTATGCGTTCGAGCAACTTCAAAAGGCTCATTGTCCCTGTTCAATGGACAAAATCATCATGTTCCTTGATGAACTCATAACTCAACTAAACACTCTTTAAACACAGAAATCAATCCTCTTCAGTTCACTTTTCAAACATTTCTCTCTATTTTTCCTCCGTTTTCCCTCAAATTTGATCCATAATAATATTGATACAATGCATTCTGATTGTGTACATAATAAACTATATTTTGATGTTTGATCTGGTTCAATTCAAGAATAACCTTTTTTCTAATTACTTGGTTCTATTCCTCCTTTCAGATGACCTTCCAAGATTGAATTTATCTCCCTTTTTTTTCTTGTTTCCATTTGCCTTTTTCCTCATTGTGATCGTTTCGTTTTCATCTCAAGACGCAACAGATACGACCGAAAAAATCGACTAAACACCTGCCAACGGGCTTCTTTTTTGTATCGAATCCGAATGGGAAGTGGTTAATGGGATTTGAAAACGAAAAAAAAGAGGAAGAAGCTGTTGGTATGGCATTGAAGATGAAATGGAATACGGAAGAAGCGGTGAATACAAAAACGATGAATACTTCTTCGCCTTCAAGGCAGTTGTTATTCAGAAATAATCAGAAAGAACAGAAAAAGGAAGCAATGAAATGAAAGAGATTCGAAAACTGCGTGATGCATTCCAATCGGATGACGAACGTCTGAAATATGATTCATAAGGGGATGTATAGGGTTTTTTTTAACAATCAGAACAGATTGAAGTTTTTGAACACTGGGAAGCTTTACATCTAATAAGTCCTTAAAAATATCATCGAAAAACACAATTGTATAAAAGTTACGGAATACCAATGTTGTGATCCCTTACTGTTTCTGTCAATTTGAAACGTCAATTTTGATGTCCGATCTTCCTGTATTGGAATGTACGATGGTTACGTAACCCAAGCAGGAACCGAATACCTAATTAAAATACGGTTCGATGAATTCTGAAACATGATCATACCAAACATGGCGGTCTCTTCTTTTTTTTTCAGAATTTGTGTTCATCCTGTTTAATCAACCGTACTCGATGATTGCTTGATGAATTTGTCCTTGGAGCTGATTCTTTTTTGCCTTCCCCGAATACCTCCCTGCTTTGTTTTCCAGTTCTTATACGATACCAGTCATCCCGGTATTGGGTATACGTATTTCATTGCAAATTACATAACACACAAGACACAATGAAAAGACAGTGAACTTGCTTTGACGTCTGCCATAATGAGAAATTTCACTTGCACTTATATGACTTTTCTTTACGCGACCAACCGCCAAGAAAAGAAAATGGAGGAAGTGAGAAGTTGAAGGAGGAGAATGAACAGCGGGCGGCGTCGACGGTGGGAAGGTGTAATATTTGAGACGAAGGAGGACAGGTATATAAGGAGTGACTGGCGACTGTCAAATCGTTAGTTCTTCAGACATGGAGTTCGAGCAACGTATTAAAGCATACCGCTTTGTGGCCTATTCGGCTGTCGCCTTCTCGGTTGTTGCCGTTCTTTCGGTATGCATCACTCTTCCAATGGTGCACAATTATGTTCATCATGTCAAGAGAACCATGAATCAGGAGGTTCAATTCTGCCGTGTAAGTTACCCTAACTCTTTGTTCCTTTCTTCAATTCCCGTCATTTTCTAGGGATCCGCCAAGGACATCTGGTCTGAGGTCAACCAACTCAAGAGCATCCAACACGCCAACAGAACCGCCCGTCAAGCTGGATACGATGCTGGAGTCAACGGAGGATCTGCCTCTGCTGGAGGATGTGATGCTTGCTGCTTGCCAGGAGCTGCTGGACCAGCAGGAACTCCAGGAAAGCCAGGACGTCCAGGAAATCCAGGAGCACCAGGCCTTCCAGGAAATCCAGGACGCCCACCACAGCAACCATGTGACCCAGTCACCCCACCACCATGCCAACCATGCCCACAAGGACCACCAGGACCACCAGGACCACCAGGACCATCCGGAGACGCTGGAAGCAACGGAAACCCAGGATCCCCAGGACAAGATGGACAACCAGGAGCCCCAGGAAACAAGGGACCATCTGGACCAAACGGAAACCCAGGAGCTCCAGGAGCACCAGGACAGCCAGGACAAGATGCTCCATCCGAGCCAATTACTCCAGGAGCACCAGGACCACAGGGAGCCCCAGGACCACAAGGACCACCAGGAGCCCCAGGACAACCAGGACAAGATGGACAACCAGGAGCTCCAGGACCAAAGGGACCAAATGGAAACCCAGGACAACCAGGAGCCGATGGAAACCCAGGAGCCCCAGGACAATCCGGAACTCCAGGAGGTGCTGGAGAGAAGGGAATCTGTCCAAAGTATTGCGCTATCGATGGAGGAGTCTTCTTCGAAGACGGAACTCGTCGTTAAGCATTCTCTCTTCAAATCAAATAAACCATTTTTCATTCAAAACTTTTTTGTTTTGTTTTTATTATCCGAAAAAGATGGCATTCAAATCAGAAACAATAGTATGCGTTGCTGTCGTTTGCCGAAAATGTATATTTCGAGATTTTATATAGCATTTCGAAAGTCCATACAGTTTGCTTTGAACTTTAGCGTAGGTTTTTATCAAGCCAAAATCTGTTTCATATTGTCACTATGTTTCAGACAGCTTTCTCGTCAGTTACATGTTTTAAAGTGTCTCATTTCTTGTCTCTCCATCATGTTTTTTCATCGCTATCTCGATTAGAATCTAAGATTTTAGGAGACAGTTTTTATTTCTGTGGTCCATAAAGACAGGTCCCGATAACAATGAAAACTAATGTATTTTCTAAAGTTCGACAATCTTATAATTTCAAAAGTTTCAATATATTTTTGTTTTCTTCAATACAGGTTTTCTTTATACAAAAAGCTAAATTAAACAATCAACTATTAACTAATATACAAACAAAAGTACCCGCAACATTACTTGCTGAAAGTTATTGATAACACCCGATATGTCTAGAGAAATATGCATCGGTGGCAAAGTGATAAGTGATCGGCCACATGGAAGGACCAGAATGATACGTGGCATCTGAATGGACGCAAGTCATATCTTCTTTTTGAGGAAGATCACAACTGTATGCATTGACACACAGGATATCGGGACGCATTCGGTGGGCATCTCTAAGATGATAGAAGGATTGATTATAGCAATTAAAGATGATTGGCATGTAGAATTCCTCTTGAGGTAATGAATCAGAAAGTTGAGCAATTCGAGGAAGAGAAAGCATTCTGAATAGTACAATAGTTTACTTGTGATCTAGATAAGAACTCACTTTTTCATGTCAGCATCAATTTCTCGCAGGTGATCGGCATTTATCATTTTTGTTGAGTTATCTGCCGGATTAAGTGGAATTTCCTCTCCTTTTAATTCATCTATAGTTTTCAAATACATGTTTTTCATGTGGAACATTCCATTGTTACTGATCGTTTTCAATTTCCTATTCATCGGTTCTTTCAACCTTTCTCCGTTTTCATCGAAATAAATTAAAGAATTCTGCGCTGCCCTTGACCAGTGACTCCAAGTGGAATTGAATCTTTCCGGTCGTAGAAATGACTTTCCAGTGTCTTTTGTTAATAGTTTTTCAGCGTTTTTAATAATATCGGAGAGGGTTTGAGACTGAAGATTACCAACTTTGATAGTTTTATAGTCATACTTGTCATAATGAAGAGCACTGATCAGCCAGTCTCCAGAATATTCCCTCTCAAACTCTTCATAGTACGAGTTAGCATTCGTTGGGATAAGAATATCGTCCATGTCCAGGATTCCAACGAAACTCGCAGATTCCTTATACATGAGAAGACAATCTGTATGAGCTGCTGCCTGATTCCTGAGTTCGACGTTTCGATTTGGTTCCAAATAGGGTCCATCCGTGACTGGAAATTTGATAGTGAGCCATGGTTCGATAGAAACCAATCCCATTTTCTGATATTCCCGTATCAAATTGAAATATGATTCTACCATGGACACAATGTAGAGATGAAGATGTGCTCCGTATCTAAAATATTGGATTATTAGTCGAGGAGTACATTAATAATACCTTTTAGATACATGCAGCTGTACTAAGAAAGTCTGCCATTGTTCTGCTGCAAATTGGGGGGAAACACAGAAGACCACTGGTTTTGGAGCATTCATAACTGGTTTTTTGATGGGAACCTGAGCAGCAAGTTTTTTCAAAAGTATCATTTTTGAAAGAACAAAACCTCTACTAATACACCTTCTGCCTCAATCTCCAACTTTTCCATATTATCCAGCATATTTGACTGGGCAGTAATTAGTAAATAATCACATCTTTCAAACAGACGATGTTCTCTGTAAATGTACTCAAGTTGGGATGGTTACTGTGTAGCTGTTTACGTTGAAACCCATGCTTGGTTCTCGAATTTCGTGGTTCTGTTTGTTCCAACCAGATTGATCCTGTAGTCTGTGATTTTTCCAACAGTTCTTTTATTCATTGTAGTGACCATAGCAATCGCATTTTTACCAAGACTAAAAAATATAAAGTTAAACTTTCACAAGGTGAGAAGGAATCAAACTTACGACTTTGAAGTTGGATAATAGTACGCAGAGTGGATGAAAGTATGAGTGAACTGTTTGCCGTTTAATTTGGCACGCTTTGGAGCAAGACTAGAAAATTTGATGAATATAACAAACATAATACGATAACTCACTTTTCTGGAATAGCATCTCTATGAACTGAATAAAAAAGGACTGATAGTGATATAGCAAAGAGCCAAACTACCAAAATTTTATACGAAAATCGAGGAAACCGAGGAATCATTTTGTCCCTTTTTTGAGAAACAAGAGAATCATCCATAAAAATTGAAAAGGGGAAAATGAATAGATCCAAGCATGGATTGAGAATTTTTTCATGCTACCGAGATACTGATCTCCGGAGAAACTGGATGAATACAGGCGGAACATTTGGGTGCGAATATTGGATACACTTTTAGGAAAAGACGAAGGAAGCAAAATGTTCATTCGGTGTCTGGCCATTGTCTAAATACAATGTTAAAATACCTAAATACTGTGAGATAAGAGTCTGTTCATAAGTTTTTAGTTTCTTCTCTTTGAGTACGGAACTCTGAAAAATACATAATCTAGTCTTGCTTCGCATGGACAACAGAAACAAAAAGTGCGTCCTGAAAACACAGATTGTTATCGAAATGGCAAGGGAGGAACAGGATGGACAGACAAGAAAACATACAATTTTAAAAATGTACAATTTTATAACATGTACAATTTTATAACATGTCATTGACGAGAAAGCTGTCTGAAACACAGTGACAATATGTAAGAGATTTTGGCTTGATAAAAAACCTATCCTGAAGTTTTGAATGTCGAAGACAAACTGTATGGATGACCGAAGTTCAATATAAAATGTCGAACTATACACTTTCAGCAAACAACTGCAACGCAAACTACTGTTTCTGGTTTGAATGTCCTTATTTTTGGATAACAAAAACAAAAAAATAAAAGTTTTGAACGAGAAATGGTTTATTTGGTTTGAAGAGAGAATGCTTAACGACGAGTTCCGTCCTCGAAGAAGACTCCTCCATCGATAGCGCAATACTTTGGACAGATTCCCTTCTCTCCAGCACCTCCTGGAGTTCCGGATTGTCCTGGGACTCCTGGGTTTCCATCGGCTCCTGGTTGTCCTGGGTTTCCATTTGGTCCCTTTGGTCCTGGAGCTCCTGGTTGTCCATCTTGTCCTGGTTGTCCTGGGGCTCCTGGTGGTCCTTGTGGTCCTGGGGCTCCCTGTGGTCCTGGTGCTCCTGGAGTAATTGGCTCGGATGGAGCATCTTGTCCTGGCTGTCCTGGTGCTCCTGGAGCTCCTGGGTTTCCGTTTGGTCCAGATGGTCCCTTGTTTCCTGGGGCTCCTGGTTGTCCATCTTGTCCTGGGGATCCTGGGTTTCCGTTGCTTCCAGCGTCTCCGGATGGTCCTGGTGGTCCTGGTGGTCCTGGTGGTCCTTGTGGGCATGGTTGGCATGGTGGTGGGGTGACTGGGTCACATGGTTGCTGTGGTGGGCGTCCTGGATTTCCTGGAAGTCCTGGTGCTCCTGGATTTCCTGGACGTCCTGGCTTTCCTGGAGTTCCTGCTGGTCCAGCAGCTCCTGGCAAGCAGCAAGCATCACATCCTCCAGCAGAGGCAGATCCTCCGTTGACTCCAGCATCGTATCCAGCTTGACGGGCGGTTCTGTTGGCGTGTTGGATGCTCTTGAGTTGGTTGACCTCAGACCAGATGTCCTTGGCGGATCCCTAGAAAATGACGGAAATTGAAGAAAAGAACAAAGAATTGGGGTAACTTACACGGCAGAATTGAACCTCCTGATTCATGGTTCTCTTGACATGATGAACATAATTGTGCACCATTGGAAGAGTGATGCATACCGAAAGAACGGCAACAACCGAGAAGGCGACAGCCGAATAGGCCACAAAGCGGTATGCTTTAATACGTTGCTCGAACTCCATGTCTGAAGAACTGACGATTCGACAGTCACTAGTCACTCCTTTTATAGAATTTCCAAGGTTGTACTGTGGGCGGGGAGGTATCCAAATTACACTTGCCAGGCGACGCAATTACGTAAAAGAGGAAGTGAGAAGACGTTAGAAGAAAAACTTGAAACAAGACAAGGGCAATTGGTGATAAGTTTGCTTTGAGAGTGCAAGAAGAGGAAAACCTATTCATGCAACTCATGCTGAATTCATCTCGTTTACTTGTATACAGAATTATGCGAGCGTGAACAAATTTATTCGATTTCAGAAGACGTTATCAGTGGTAAATTATTCTTGTAGTTGCTTCTCCGACATCGTTGTAGGTGACATGAGTTGGAAGATTTCCATCACGATCAGCGATGTTTCCAGGGATGTCCGGCTTGTCATTGAAGAGGACTTCTCCGTGATCCAAGTAGGCTGCTGGCTGATCAGCAGTCTTCCGGGCGGCGAATCCAACCGCGATGATGGCAAAAATGAAGAAAATGGAGAGGAGTTTCATCTTGTTGTAGAAGATGGTGAATGATCCTTCTGGTGCACCTTTTATTTGAAATTATTTTCACACGATTTGCATGAAGGAAACTTCCAAGTTTTCCATAATGCAAATTGTGAGAATATTCTTGTGTATAAATCATCACTGGCTGGAAATGGAATCATCTGAATCAACTTCAGTCATGCGTTTCATCTCTCTGCTCCTCATCGTTATTCTTGCTGTTTCCAGCATGGCAATCATCTCGATGGATCAAATTATTCTTAAGGTAAATTTCTGATAATTTATAAACGAAGAAATCTATGTTAAGGACCTCGTCGCTTCCAAGAGAGCATTCTTCGATATGCCTGGCGAGATCCAACCAAAAGGAGCCACCGGACAACCAAGACTCGTCAAGCAGGTAGTCGGATAATTGCTTTGTGAACTATTGAAATTAATAAATGTTGTAATCTGCAAGTTTTCTTTTTCTAAAACTAAAGAACGACATAACCTTTATATGAGCTGTTTCACCTTGAATCTTTGAAGATTGATGACATCGGCGCTGGAAGATAAGAATCTTTGAAAATCTTCCTTCGAAATGCCGAACGAATGGGGCGCAAAAAAAGTTAAAACTAAAAGTGAAAACAGTTTCTCCTCATAGTTAAGAGCCAAATACCACATCTTCTAATCAACGTGCATCAATTGGAGCAGAGTGGCTAAAACAATTGTGTGTCCAGAAAACATAAAAACAGTCTCAGTTTAGCATTTTTGAAATGCTTATCGAACCCTGAAGTGTCAAAATTTATATTCATAAGTGAAACAATGGAGACGATGGGTCTGATAAGAAGCTATTTTGCTTGGAGACCGAGTAACACCAGAATATAAATATGGACGAGTAAGATTCCAATGAGTTGGAACAATTAATCGGGTCGGTCATAGCTAAGAATTTGCTGAAAAGGAGAACTCAGAGAGTGTTAAGATCCTAGAAAGTTGAAGTATTAAATTAGATAAGATGGGATAATCGGCCCAACATGTCAAATTGAAACACAGGTCGTACGGATGCACAAAAGCTAGCACAATGTCCGTTTGGACATCGACAAAAAGTCTCGGTACGGATCCTTTTCGTACCGAGACTTGTTTTTGATGTCCAAACGGACAGTGTGCTAGCAGAGAGATGAAGCGCATGATTCGTGTTACTCACATTCCTTTTGCCGATGAAATGAGCTAGCCGTGCGCGGACAAGTGCTCGCAAAAGCTAATTTACGGATTCGTAACGATACTTCTTGCGATGAGCAGCCTAAAACTTGTGAACTATCTGCAGGTCAAGGCTTGCACTCACAACTTGATTAATGACACTTGCTTGGAAAGTCTGTTATGCTTAAGCCTGAAAAGGGACTCATCAGAAGAATCAGTGATTCGTTTTGCCTCAAACTGATCTTTTTCCAGAATTGAGGCGGCAATTTGTGTTCCAAAAACGATACTGTAATTTGAAAGTTGTCATTGATTACCCACAATAACACTTCATTTCGACTGGAATCGTTTTCTTGATCTTTCCACATATTCTTTTGTTTCATCTACAAAATAGTCCCACGATACTGATGTTTGGGGTATCTACAAAACTTATCAATTTTCTTCTGTATAATCATGAGAATCTCATGAATATTCAATGAACTGGAACTCTATAAAACAATGCTGAAAGATGAAGAAGCTCATTTCAAAATGTTACCTCGACCCCTACTTCTTCTCGTTTCCTTGATCGTCGTCCTGGTGGCTGGATCTGTGATCAGAAAAGATGCGGATGAGGTAGAGCTGAATCGAGGAAGAAAAGGAATCATCGAAGGAGATATCATGCTCACCGAGCAACAAGTTCAAGCTATGAGTGCTGTTGGAAAACGAGTCAAGAGACAAATCACGCAATACTTTTCAAAATGGGACAACAACAAGGTGTACTATAATTTTGACCCTGCACTAGGTAAGTTTTCTTTTTGTACTTTTGCTTAATAATAATTTTTCAGAATCTCTCAAAAGAGAACTTCTTGTTACTGCAATGAATTTTATTGCTGCTCAAACATGTATCACTTTTGAAGAAAGCACCACGGCAAAAGATAGAATTCGATTCATGGATGACGGTGGATGTGCTTCTTATATTGGAAAGCTTGGAGGAGAGCAAAAAGTTTGGATAGGAGAGGGATGTGCTATTGTGAGCCTAGAGAGTAAAATTCGATAATTCTCATACTAGTTATTCCAGTTTGGAACCGCTGTTCACGAAATCATGCACACCCTTGGAATCTACCACACTCATTCTCGCTACGACCGTGATAACTTCCTTCTGGTTAATCTGACTAATGTTCCGGATAACATGTTGGCAAATTTAGCTAAGGAAACATCGCAAACAACATACAACGCGGTTCCGTTCGAGTTTGGAAGCACCATGCTGTATCGGTTCAACGTTTTCGGAGATGGAACCTTGCAACCGAAGCAAAATACTTTCGAGAAGACTATGGGACTCCGTCGAGTATCATTTTATGACATCGTCAGTGTGAACTCTCGTTATTCTTGCTCCTGTTCAAGTAGTCTCGCATGCAAAAATGGCGGATATGCAAACCCTGCCAAATGCTCAGAGTGCGTCTGCCCAACTGGATTTGCGGGGACTCTTTGTGATCAAGCTGTAAGTTGTTTAGTTTCATCTATGTAATGACTAATAGTTTCCTGATTTGAGCCAACGAATTCTATCAAACTTACCGCCGAGAACTACTGGAAAGGATACTGGGTCAGTTTCGGATACAACAACGATGTTCTTACAACTAACTACTACATGGCTTACCTCATCATCAATGCACCAGCTGACAAGACGATTGAAGTGAGATTGACGGATCTGAAGAACTTCACTTGTGCCTACGGATGCAACTACAACGGAGTCGAGATGAAGATAATGGGCGATCCTAGAATCACCAATCCAATGTGAGCCTCCACTTTAACTTTTCATAATTTTGACTTTTCAGTGCCTGCTGCAATGATGACTTTACTGTGATGAACCAAGTCTACCAAAGCAAGCAGAATCCAACTCCAGTTGTCTTGCATCAAAGATACGGTAGCAGTACAGTTACCATCCAGTACCGTTATGTGGACAAGGCATTGAGCAGTAATCAGAAGACAACCAACGGATATGACAACTATCAGTATTATGCATAATCTGTAGGATTCTGTCTGAATTTTGGTCAATGAACATTCAATTTAAAAACACTTGTTCTCCAGCTTCATGATTCATTTTCTGAAAGTTTAAAATACATGTCGATCAGTCGATCTTCAACAGAAATCAAACTAATACAATTAATATATTTTTCTTGCTCCTCCTCTTATTTGTTAATTATTTTCGTATCGCAATCCAAACATTATTATCATTATCACTTGCAAAATTGAAGGCTTTACGACTACCATTGCCACACCAATTCAGACACTGATAAAAGTGTTTCGAGACTCGGCAAGTGTAATAAGATTACACGTGTGATTACCTCGTTTCTTCTTCGTCCTCTTCTTCTTTACTATCAAAGTTTTGAAAACACAATACAAATACAGAGTGATCATATTATATCTCTTCCCTTACACAATGAGAGCCACCGCCACTCAAGATTTCCTTTGTCTACACAGTATCCTTCCGTTCGAAATCCTTCCCCTTTTGAGTAGACCACCCATACTTTTTACAATTAGAGCTGTACTTCTCTCAATTTCACTGTTTTTATGTTCTCGTTGGTTTATCAAAAAATAACAAATACTGGCAATGTGCCAGAACAGAACAAATAATGCGGAACGTCATCGTACTACTAGACAGAATATGTATTGTATTATAGAGTGCGTTTTGTTGTGACTCTTTTTCATTTTTTTCGGTGCTTTCGATGCTAGGAAAGAAACAAAAAAGTAGAGGAGAATATACAACTTCATCCACCTCTCTATACTACTTTTGTGTCTGTATTTGTTCTTTGTATACAGTATCATAACAATCCAATTATTCCTCCAGAGATTGCGCCATCGTATTGAGGTGCGTCCATTTTCTTTTCTTTCAATGTCCATTGTGATAAGGGCTCCAATGTTTGTCGTATACATTTGTATGGGTATATGTGTAGGTGATACTTGGTGGCCCCTTTCTCTATTGATAAGCAAACTACTAATTTTTGATGAGTTTGTTGCAACATCATTCGATGTACACTGATAGTAAGAACATAACGAAAACGGTCGGGAGTTTCTTTATTTTTCTGTCATAACAACAGAAGGCTTCTCATTTGATAAATTTGTCTAAAATCCCTTTTGGATTCTAAGATTACAAAATTTCAATAGAAGTTTTTTGGATTTTGAATATTTCAAAACACTGTAGGGATCTTGAGACAAGAATTAAGGTCTTCAATTCAAAGCCTTTTAAGCTCTTCAATTTAAAGCCTATCTCAAAGCAGAGCCGAAAATACCAACACGGCACTTACAGTACTCTACTGTCTATAAATATAAACTACCTGAACCTAAAAATAAATCTCATGTGATTCTGTGGCTCTCTAATCTCTTTTGATGAACAAGAAGAGCTTCTTTGTCTGTCTCCACCTACCGCCGACGCCTCGTAATTGTGTAGCGGCGTGAGCGATTCTCTCGAAATTATGATAAGCAAACAAGGGTGAACATGCAAAAGCCGCTTCTTTTCTTTTTCCGTTCTTGGCCACATTGCGCCACACCGACCTTTTTCTGTTTTACTCGACACCCGAATCGGGGGGAAAAAGTGCATTCGAAGTTTTTTTGCTTACTTTTTTGATTACTGGCTTTTGGTCGAACTGTTTGTGACCATTTCCCTCCCTCCTTTTCTTTCCCTTTTTTCGCTATTTTTTCTTCCTTTCTCATTTGTGTCGTCTAACTATATTGTCAAAAATTAAGATATTTATGAATCATCAGCTTATGAAATGGGAGACATTCCGTATATTTCTGGAATTTCCCCTTATCATTTTTTGAATGTTTGCCATCTAATCAGTTTACTACGTTACGCGTGTAACCTAATGGTCTAGGTATAATGATTGTCAACGAAATGTTAGAAAGCAAAAAGAAAAATTTCAAGTGGTAAAAACTCACAATCCTTTCCTGTTACATAGTGAAGAAAAATGGTTTTTTAACGGAACATTGTGAGTCTACACAACTCGAGGTGATTCGGAGCACAATGAAAAGAGGAGAAAAGAAGTTGTGCATCTCAGGTACCGTAGTCGTTGAGAACTTTGAAAACCCTTGAAACCCGATATATTGACGATGAAAACTATTTAAAAACTCTGAAATCGAAAACTGAAAATTCAAACATAGATTCTCAATATTTCAACTTTCATTTTTCTCGAATCTCGAATCTAAATCTTGAATCTCAAATCTCTTGAACCGGAAGTTTCGTATTTTGCTTGTTTGAGATTTAAACTTCTAATTAGAATCTTAATTTGTTTCTGTTAGAATGTTTTAAATTTTCACAAGTCTCTCACAAAAATAATTTCTGTATGTACTGCAGAAAAACTAAATCTGATTTTATAACTTCTTATGTTTCCGAACCTCAAAGTATGATTTCTCAGATTAGGTTCGAATAGCGCTAAAATAGTTTAAAACCGCTTCAAACCCTCGAAAACTTCATCGGATTAGGTGGTCACTGTTCTCTTATACTTTTCCGAGAAACTGCCCGTAACTTTACAACCTCTTATCAAAAACTAGCCCGGTCAGTTACGATCTTCCTTTCCTCTCCAACTCCAACTGCTTTTTGTGTCTGTTTTATTCAGCTCTTTCTTTTTTGCATACACATAAGCGGTGCCCTTTTTGCACAATACTCGTAACTTATGGGAACTTTTTTCTTGTAATTTGCCGACCTTTGCATGATGTGAAACAGATCGTAACCTCTTCCTTTCCTGTTTTTTAATACCGCTGTTTGAAAAAAAAGTACTCTGATGTGAGAGGTTACAAAAGAGCAATTCATCATAATGATGTGCACTTCGCGCTAAGAAGAAAAAGCTTTTCGGTCAGTGTTCACCAGCGTGATGGCTCCCGACAATGCATGAGCCATGCCCCTTCTCTGTTCTTCGGAAAACAAAAGTGTCATGGTTGAACAAGGAGCCGCACACTTATTGTACAAGGCATAATTTGAACAAATAAGTTTCTGTGGCGGGCAAGTGAGCAGGCGACAGCGGTGAAGACCTCCCGGCTCTTTTGTATCGCAAACACGTTCAAATCTCAGAAAAGAAAAAGAAAAGTGAAAGTTGAAGAGGAAAATGGAAAGGGATATATATGGTATTGATGAGAGTAATGAGCGCATATCATAATTGCTATTGAATTTGTGCTCTTTGATCGGCTAATTCCTAGCGAAATTCGATTTTTATTGGTAAATTTAATGGATTTCAAATTTGGTATAATTATCGTTTCAAAATCTATTTTGCAATAGATTTCAAAATTAGATTTTTATGACTAGATAATGAGGAAAATCTTTTGTGTGAGTACTTCATTAAGTGATTTCAGTGGTTTATGGGGCAGCTACCGTAGTTCATGGAGACTATGGAAATTCCGAAAAATCAGAACTGTTGGGCATGGGATCAAATTTCAGACTGTAAGAGTTTTACCATTTTTTTTCCACAGTATTTGTAATATTGAATATGTAACTTCAATTTTCCTAGGAAAAATTCTAAGTTGAACCCAGTACATAATTTTTCCACTCTTCTCCAAACCTTCAAACTTCCAAAACCAAACTTTCGATTTCTCAAAAATTTCTGCAAACCCAACCTAACCTATCATTTTCACATGTGAAATCATTTCTTCAACCTACTTGACTTGGTAATTTAACAGTTTTTCACACACATCTACCATCATTTTTCCTTGTCATCCGCCTCCTTTCTTCCCTTTTTTTTTGTTTTCTTTTCCCTCTTCGCAGGTACTCTCGAAGTATGCAAAACAGAGGTACTTGTAAATGCAGATTTGACACCTTTCAACCATTAATCTCAAATTTCTTCGATTCCATTTCCCCGTCGTCGGCAGAAATCTTTGATGTTCTTTGATGAATCCTCCTATTTTTTGTGAAAATCTATTTCTGATAGTGGATTTGTGGTCGTGATAGTAAATTGAAAAATGTTTACGTTGCCTTCCGTTAGCTTCTTAAACATAGGAAAACTAGAGTTGACGAGGAAAAATAAGAATGTGTCATCATGATTGCATTTTGTAACTCATGGCAGCTGTGCACGGTGCTCTTGTCGTCCTATTCCATTGACTTTGAAGCTCTCTTTAAAACTTTCCAGTCGACCTCATCCGTTCCTTATTTGCTCTTTCGAAACTATCCACGACTCCTCCCCTTTTCCTTCAAAAAATACTGCTCATCTGTTGAACACCTCTTCACATTTGTCTCTGATTCTCTTCATTTAACGCACTCTTTTTGTCTATCTGACTCTGACTGACACCATACGAATGTGTGTAAGGGGCGGAGTCAGAGTCAGAGAGGGCAATCTGGAGAGAAAGACTCGTATTCATTTTCACTTCATTCTCTTCTTGAACATCATCCTCCTTCTTTCAGAATGAGGAAGCCACTTGTGGTTGTGTTGCTGATAATGGTAACAACGGCGGCGTGTCGATTCGTAGATAAAGGAGCCAACTCGGAAATTGATGACACCTTCTATAAACACGAATCTGATTTGGAGGTTAGTTAGGAGTACCGTAAGAATTCATCACTGCTCTTCCGAATTTCTGAAATGCCAACTAATTAGAAAATCATTTCAGACTGCTGAGGATGCTCAATACGAGGTTGTCTCTGAAGACGTTCCAACGTTGCCACGGATGAATAGCCAAACGAAATGGGAAATGATCAGAGCCAGCGGTCAAGATCCAACAGTCAGACGCCGTAAGAACAAGCAAAACCGCCAACAGAAGGTTGTACTTGGACGCGAACGTCGTGATTTGATCCTTGCCCCATGGAGAATCACCCATGTTGCTCCGAAGAAAAAAGCAGGTGTTGTCCCCAAGAAAGCAGCTATGGCGTTGTCTTTCGATATGTGCCCGGAGAAGTTTGATGCAATTACCAAGGGTTATAACGGGAGAACTTATGTGTTCGCTCGCGAGAAGGTTTACCAGATCTGGTTCGAAGATGGACTCCCACAGAAGGCATCGTACTTGATCAGTGATTTATTCTCCGGTGGACCAAGAACTGTAACTGCTGCATTGACAAACTCTCGATCAGGTGTCACTATTCTCTTCGAAGGACGTACTGCATACAGATTCCGCTGGAACAGAAAACATCGTCGATTCCAATTGGCCAAGAATACTCCACAAGAACTTCCACGCAACATTACGATCAACCCGTTGTCTGCTTTCGAATGGGCTGATGGAAACCAAGTCGTTCTTAGTGTAAGTATTCAATAATTGATAAAATTTTGAAAATAATATTACTTCAGGGTGAAAACTTCATCATCTACGACGCCTACTGGAACTTAGCCACATTCACAGGACACACCCGGAAATACTTCCCGAATATTCCACGCGATCTTCTCGGAATCGTCTATAATGGAGCAGGAGAGACACTTCTCATGTACACAAAGACAAATAAGCTAAAGGTAAGTGAATATGAGTTCGGTGAACTTGGTTGAACCAAATTATTACTTTCCAGGTCTACGACACCAAGAAGTTCCAAGTGGTACAGGAATACCCTCTGAAGCTATCCGAATTCGCCGGTTGCCAATCCAGATGATCTTCTCATCCCACCTAGCCTTTTCCTTTTTTCCGTCGTTCTCTCCATTTCCGATGATCTGATCCCCAATTCGTTCCATTCTCATTCTTTAGATCGATCGATTTTGCTTACTTTTTTTTGTTTTTGCTTTACTCACTTTTTATATCACCCTGTCCCCGCTTTCCATTCAGTTCTGAG
This sequence comes from Caenorhabditis zanzibari, assembly GCA_963966625.1. NCBI lineage: Eukaryota > Metazoa > Nematoda > Chromadorea > Rhabditida > Rhabditidae > Caenorhabditis > Caenorhabditis zanzibari. Next base: position 10,370,587 of record OZ016472.1, on the reverse strand, counting down.
CCGGTGTCTTCGAATCAGAATTTCATCTTTCCATTTCTCACCTAACCCCCCAAACAACATCACTAACCCTACACACACACTTGTTCAGTTATCTACTTATAGCTTCACAATTCCTAATTTATTTTTCTTCCATTTTCTGTTTCTTCTTCCATTTCACACCACCGCCCTTTTCTTAAATGTGCTACGTGTATGTCTCGCTTTTCCCTAACTTTTCATGACTTTTTTTTTTGTTTTGAAGATGTCATTTTTTCTCTTCATTTGTCGCCAAAAAATAAATCAAATCTTCGCATTCAAATTCAATTATCTCCTCCGTCCCATAACGAACTCCATGACATTATCGAGAATGTTTCCAGTCATACTTCCGACTCTACCCATTAAACTATCCGGTGATGGAGGATACATCATCATTGGGGGGTACGGAGGTAGTGGATATGGATGATGGGGTAATGGTTCGAATCCAGACGGACGGTAATATATTGGCCTAAAAAATGAAAAGTTAGGGGGAGAGAAAAAAGCAAGTTATGACTCATTAGAAACAGTGACACCACACCAGCTATCGTCAAGAGTGTAAAGCTATATTACAATGCATGAGCAATTACACCAGAGTGGTTATATTTTAACAATGATTCTTGAAATATCAAACTATTAGAAATTTACCCTTCTGATCGTGGCAACGGTTCCACATCTGATGGATACATTTCTCGTCGTGGAAGCGAAGAAACTTCAACTCTCTTTGCGATTGTCGTCTGTAATCTATTCATCAAACCAGATAAGTTCGGAACAGGAACCGGAAGAATTGAAGGATTCTAAAATCAGTGATAAATAAAAAGATCCTCCTTGACTCACTCACAACATTCCCTTTGATATGAGAAGTTTGAATTCCACCAGACGGAGTTTGCCTTACGATCTCTGTATACTTTATACCATCTTCTTTGAATACTTTATGTGATACTATTGCACTTTCAGATGGTTTAATAATTGATGGCGACAGTGTTGCAGTGTCTTTTCCAATCGGAACAAATTCATCTGTTGTAGTTCCATTTTCAGCAAAAATCTCAATTATAAGAACAGAAAGTAATAAAAAATACCGCATCAAGTAGGTCGATTTTTGGAAACGAATGACAGATGACCGTCAAAGTTTTCGTGTGGTTAGCGAATGGCGAATTTGGCGAGACCCGGCCGGACAGGCAAGGACATCGTGATAAGATTGCAAAATAAAGAACGAAAGAAAACTGAATTCCCTTCTTTACGTAATGTTTTTAACCGATTGAAGATGAACATGTTGCAATTTGAGACTATGATGAGATCACTGCTATTGAAATTTGTAGAAGTTGAGTTTCTATAAAACTATTTTCCAAAATTTAGTCTATCAAAATTGAGCGCCGGAACTCTCTCGATGTCTAAACTGTCTTGAGTTCTCATAAATTAACTTTTACCGTATCTTTATGGAGAAAGTAAGACTGGTTTCCAAGTGGGTCGACAATATACTTGTATGTATACATAATTAGTAAGATATGGGTCAAACGGATTGCCGCATTTCGCATTTTGTCTAATCTTTATTTGAAGTTGTCCGTCACTTAAAACAATAACAAACATACTCGTCTTACGAATGGTAAGTTCTTACAATAATTTCTCTGTATCATTCAATTTCAGATTCTTTTTATTTTCATTCTTCTGTCACCTTCAGTATACTCAGCTCCAGTCAGAACGGAGTTATGTTGTTGCGGATGTACAGAAGAGCCATGTCCATTAGTTGGACCAAGTTGTCCAGCTCCACACGAACCATGTAATAAGTCAGTGGAAACTGTCAAGTGTTCTGCTCTCCAACGTCTATTCGAAATTTCACAACATAAAATATTCACGGATGTTGACGATGAAGACGTCACAACTGTTCGACCGACTCCTAATTTGGAAGTTGACCAACAGGTTTTTAATTGAACTTTTTATTGTAAAATGTTATTGTTTTCTTCAGAAAACTCTGCAACTACTTCCAACGTTGGATGCCAGGGAAGTTCAGAAGATGAAAAAGGAGATACTTGAAATCACAGCAAATAGAACCAGAAAGAGTGAAATCCGTCTGAGTCCTAGAATGGAATCAGAAAGAGTAAATGGACTTCACAGAATTTCTCACATGATGAAAGAAATGGAAGGAATGTTAATGTTAATGAGAGATGAGATAACAACTCAAATTGACAATTCTAGTCCTGTGAAATTACTAGAAGAGGCTGCGACTAGAACCGAGGTAATTTATACTTTGAAAAATTACAAAAACTAGGTCCTGGCCGGGTTCGAACCGGCGACCTTCTGCGTGTGAAGCAGACGTGATAACCACTACACCACAGGACCGATGGGTGCTACCCGATGGAGAGAAAAGAAAAGAGAAAAGTATTTTTTGTTTGCAGGTCGACTCGTCTCTACACGCCGCTCCAATGACGAGAGGGATGAGAGTGAAAAGAGCGGAGACGGACAATTGTAACGATGAGAAGTTGAGAAAGTTGATTAAGGATGTAAGGAGATTTGAAAAGTGTTGACCAATTCCAAGGAGTTTCAGAACATTAAAAAAGATGCCAAGAATTCGAAAAGAGAGATTCAAAAAGCAGCCAACAAGGAGTTTGGTGGACACTTCAACGTCATCTGTTCTCCATGTGAATTCTCATTCGTCGTAGCTTCTCAAAAATATTGTGATGGATTCAAAGACGACGTCGCATGTTTCGCATTCCTTCAACCACCAACTAAATTGAAGCTTGATGATGAATGAGGGCTCCAGCTCAAATCTTCCTTTTAATAATAATAATAACTACTAATAATATAGACAGCTTTCGAACGAGTAACGAACTCTTTTCTGAACCAATGATTTTGTTTTTATTTGCCAAAGGAGAGAACTGAAAAATGAAATTTATTCAAATCAAATAGAAATCTTTTTCAAAATCTTGATCAAAGCCATAGAAATCTGTTTAAATTTGTCACCAGATAGCAAGCAAATTACCGGTAATTGTCGCATAGTTATTCGAAAAAAGTAGAAAAACGAGAAAAAAGAAATGAGACGAGGTGGAAATGAGGAAAAATCGATAAACAGAAAACGAGATTTAGACATGGAAAAATTGGTCATCTGGATGATCGTAACTGTATTGTGCCATTCTTCCGACAAGGATCAAACCAGCAGTCACGATGAGAACTGCACCGACAAACACTATCAGCAGGAATCTGGAGAATTGTTTGTGTTAGAACGGTGGAAATCTACAGAATCTTACCGATCCAACACGGTTGCCAAGAACTCCCACTCCAAAGAGCATTGGCGTTTCCGTCGCATCTCATCCACCTCTTTATTGAATACGTTCGAAGTTCTTCGTAATTGAGTATTTGTCCCTGAACAGCTAATATATCAGTTGAAATCGTCTAATATCTTCCTACCTGCAAGAGCTGACATCGTTCCTTCCCACATTGTAGCCTTGGCTGTGGACGGAGCAAGAGATGGAGCACGAGATCTGGCGGTGTTCGGAGAGTTGGGAGATGTAACATCGATCATTTGGAAAGATTGGCGTTTGTCAGAAGTACTTCCAGCAGATGGAGGTACTCGCAATGTTGACCTGGAAATTATGAATTAGATCGAAATGTTGAAGGTTCCTACATTGGAGATTGCATTTTTGTGGATCCATTATGAATGTTTCTCGACAGGAACTGCGACTTCTTTCGTCTTCTAACATTCAATGGATCATCGTCAAGTTCACCCCAAAGAGTTTGAAGTGGTGGTGGAACATTGAGAAGGAGAACTTGTGGAAGGATAACGAAGAAGATGTAACGAATGAATTGTGGTGGATTTCTTCCGTATTGGCGACGTCCTTGTACAGAAAGAACCACACTTGTCAAGAAGGTTCCGATTGAGATGATAATGATAATGGAGAGGTAGAACCAAGCGATGAGTGGAACGAATTCACTGGTTGTCGGCATTTGGTCGGAAACCATCAACATCAAGATAGACATTGCCAGAAGTGTAGTGATACCGAGGTTAATCTTTTCTGTTCTATCATCATCTGTAGATGCTGGAGTAAAGAATCCAGTGATGGCGACAAGTGTAATGATGGATGTTGGAATGATGAGGTTTACGAGGTAGTAGAGTGGTTTTCTTTGAATAACCAATGAAGCTTGAAGAATCACCCATGGCTCAGCGCAACATGCGTATTTGTACTGAAATTGATGGATTTGATTGGTTTTTTTTGTGTTGGTTCTGAGAAATGGCTTACCTCGTGTCTATGAATTTCAAATGACTTCACCTGCCATTCTTCGTTTGGAATGAACGATTGCATGCTGACTTGTGGATCAGCGTAGTAATCCAGAGCAGATTTTGAATTTGTCCAACTTGAAATTGTCAATGTACAGTTCTGTCGGTCATATGGGAAGAATCGAATGTTCAATCTACATGTAATTGTGTAAATCGCTGGATAGAGAAACGAAAGCTCGGATCCCTTGTCTCCTTTCCAATAGTTCGAAGTGACTTGGATATTCATATATCTTTCCGTTTCGTCTCTACTCATTTTTACGCTGTTGTAGAGGTACGTGTCCGGAATCCAGAGATGATGGAATGGAATGATTGTGGAGTTGATCATTCCAAATTCATTCGGATTCCAATCCAGGTATTCATCCTTCCATTTCTGAATCATCCACACATTCAATTTGATGTTTTGTGATGGTTCATCCTGGAATTGAAATGTTTTCTCAAATTTCTGATGTCTGGAAATTTTTAAACTCACCACTTCGATGATTTGATACAATGAAATGCTGATGTGCACTTTGAGGGATTTCTTGTGATCAAGAATGGGTCTAACTCGGACATCATATCTCTCTGGAGATAAAAGATGTCTTGTCAACCGAATCAAAGGAACATTCTGCATTGCTATGTCTCGATCAGCCGTCGAGTTTAGTAATCGTGGGTCTGAAAATATTCGGTTTCATTTTATTGTAACTGATTTGAAAGCTTACCGAAAGTTTTCAAGGTTGCGTTGAGTGAGCGTGACGTTATTGTGACCGTTACCACCGCCAGTAGCAGTATCAAAAGAGATAGATTTAACGTCATCTTCTCATGTAACCTGGAAAATAGGTTAGAAAATAATACAAATAGAAATACACAGGATGGAATAGAGATATGAAATACAGTGAGAATGACACTGGATAACAAGAAAAAATGGTGCATTATGAAACAGCCAAACGAATAATTTATTGGTTAGAGAACGGGAAAGTGGAAGTGGATCGTTGTCAGAAAAGAGGAAGGGAGAAACTGGGAGAAAAATTGAAGCTGAAGCCAAAAGAAGAAAGAAAATGGTTATAATGAGAGTATGGACAGTGTTAAAAGAAAGCCATGTGAATTGAGTACAAAAAGCATGAAAACGAAGAAAAATGGAATAGGAAAGAGGAAAAGAGATTATCAGAAACCGCGTCATTTGTTTTGGATAGGATAGCAACCGAAAGGAAAGAGTTTTTTGAAAAAGAAATTAATTTATCCACCGAATTCAACACCAGCCTGATGCCAGTGAACGAATCCAATGAAATTGATTCCGAAAGTGATTATGAGGAAAGCAACAACGAAAATGACAAAGCATGTTCTCTCGACTACAGTTGCCAACCACTCGAACTCAGCAACAGCCAATTGACGGTTGGCTTTGATTGAACCTGAAATTAATGAGATTAGAATAAAAAAGAAAGTAGAAGGACAACAGCATATCATGCTGTGGGCGAATACAGTTTTCACAGAATGAATGTGCTGAGTGATAGTGAAAACAAACTAATCAACTGAAGTTTGAAAACTGATAAATAGAAAGGAATGATAAAAACCAATCGATAGCATGAGGAGTAATACTTTACGACGTGACCTACCTTGTCTGAAAGAGCTTCGACTTAATCCACTTTCTACAATAAAGACCACTTTGTACTATTGACAGTGAAAAAGGAAAAAAAGAAGAAAAATGGCAACTTTTGACGAATCGCCGGATTAGAATCTTAGTTCGAAAAAGACCAAGAATTGCCGCAAAAAGTTTCTTGAAGCAAAGAAAAATGAACTCACTCTGCATAGCAGCGAATGTGTTCTCCTTTTGAGACTTCGGACGCATTCTGCTCATCAAAAATTTAGATGATAGCTCTGAAGCCACTGAAACGACATCATCTGCTGGTCCTGGAGTTGGTGGTGGCGGAAGAGGAGATGTTGATGGAACTGGAGGAGCCGATGGAGAAATTGATTCATCTGAAACTGGAATAAGAGTTTGAATGTGATCAGAAGTCATCTAATTATACCTTGCTGATGAGTCGTTGGTGACAAATGAATGAGTGGATCAGTGCTCTTATCAGAGATCAATGCGAGACCACTGTTGCCTCGTTGTGTTGCTCGACGTGCTCCACTGACCCACTTGTTTCGAACGGATTCTTTGACACTGGCCAGTTGAATTGGACGAACTTCAACTGAAGGCGTTGGTGCATCGAATGCCTCCATCATATGCTCTTTCTCTACATGTGGAGGTAGTGATGTACAAGTGAACCAGGCAAGAACTTTGGCGAATCTGAAGATAGAAATAGAATAGGAAAAGGAGAAAAATGGGAGTGCAGGTTAATAATAAAAATGAGAAAGAATGGACTCACTTGAGCGCTCTCTTGGACATTCGCTCTCCAAGACTTCCGCGTTTTTGGATGGCAATAATGACTGAAGAAACCACTGTTCCGAGAGAAATCACTATTATCATTGCCAAAATGAACCATCCGATAAGAGGAATGAATGTAGATGTAGTGGGCATTTGATCGGATACCATCAACATCAAGATGGACATGGAGAGAAGGGTGGTGATTCCGAGAGATACTTTCTCTTCACGCATTCCAGAAGCAGATGATGTTCTGAAAATAAGGATATTGTGTGAGAGTTTTTGACCAATAGTTGTATGGGATTTCAGTCTAGGTCAATCCTGAGACAGAATCAAACTCACGTGAAGAATCCAACAATAGCAATGAGGGTGATGATGGATGTCGGAATAATCAAATTGACAAGATAGAAAAGAGGTTTTCTTCGAAGATACAACGTCAACTGCAGTAACGTGTAGTTATTCGGACAGCATGCGTATTTCACTTCTCGTCTCTTGACTGAAAAATAGATCACATGTGTCAACAGAGGAAAACAAAAGTTATCTCACTTTTTGTTTGCAAAATGTACCATCCTTCGTTCTCCAAATAGTTGGATGTTCCAATCTTGTCCGAGTATGGGAAATAGTCAATTCCTTTTTGGTCATAAGTCCAGGAGGAGAATGTCATTGTGCAGACCTACAAGAACAGACTTCATATTTTTTTTTGGTCCAGTAAAGTAATGAGTTTAGTTGTCAAACTTTACTCGCTAATTGGAACTTTTTTGTAGAAAGGGTAAAAAGGACGAAAAAACGCACTTGGACGTCGAATGGGAAAAACCGAAGGTCCAGAAGACATGAGAACTTGTAGATCGTTGGATAGAGCAACTCGATCAACGCGGCTCTTCGTTGAGTGTCCGTTGTAAGCTTTGCATTTAGAAGTCGTCTTGTGTCATCATCTTTCATCACCAACGAATTGTAAAGAGTGGTGTCTGGTAACCAAATGGAGTCATACGGCAACCGAAGCTCCGTTATATTCTCGTAATCGTCTGGATTCCAGTAGAGAAACTCGTCGAACCATCGCTAAAAAGAATTCAGAGATGTAGAGAGAGGAATGGGGAATACGCAAGCTTTTTTTCTTATTTCTTATTCTTCTATATTCTTTGCACATTTCTCAACAAACTTCCACTTGCTCGCGCATTGCTCTATCAACCGAAAATTGGTGAACACCTTGTTGTATCTATGGATTTCCGTTGGTTTTTCAATTGAGCGCAAAGAACACGCGTCATTTCCTGGGTTTGATCTACTGAATTTCGATCTATGAAAAGGTTATCCAATCAAAAAGAGCCAGAGACAGACACCGTACCAGCCATCCACCCGCATCTATTTTCGGGGTGAAAATCAATTAGGGATGCTCTCGAAGGTCAAGTAATTTGAAACAAATTGAGTTGTAATGAAATGCCCTTATCAATTTCCCCTTTTCTGTCTTATTTCTGGAAGGGGCTGTTTTCCACTTTTAAAAATCGTACCTCTATAATCCACGCATTCAGCAAAATATATTGTTGTGGCTCATTGAGCTCTAAAATCTGATAGAGATCCATCGAAAACGACACATTTATTGGTTTAGAGTTATCCCACATTGGCTTTGCTTTTTTGTCGTAGTTGTCGAGTAGATCATGAACCAATCGGATTTGTGTTGGCACGGGTGGCTCGGCGGCAATGCATACCGATACTGAAATGAAGGCTCTGGTGAATCAAAGAACCCTCCCCATCTGCTATTTTTACGTTCGTTTCTTGTTCTCTTTAGTCTAATCAAGCAAAGGGTTTCGACTGGCAGGAAAAGAAGTTTTTGGCTTTTAGCCCAATTGAAAATTCATCATGTTGCTGTCACTAAGATTAGCATCGTTTGACCCTATTTTCTCGTGCTCTACCACACTTTTTGAGGAAATGAAAAAAAAGAAATGGTGTACTACTACCCCTACTACTACCCCTACTACTACTTTTTGTCGTTGCAATGTCCAGAGGTCCTCAAGAAAAGAAAAGAAGAAGAATGAGGAGACTTTTTGTTTGTTGTGAATTAACATTTGATGGGTGATGATGAGTGGAGAACTCTGTGTTCTGATTCAATCTTTGTGTACTGGTCACAAACGGATATATCTACACTGGACACCCAGGGATCCCACGTAGACCCACCTGTGACAAGAAAAAACAAGTTTTGAGTGGAGATCATGGTCGTAGGCGTTTTGGAATAGAATTAGAGAGTATTTTTGTTGTCGTTGTCGTCGGATGGACCAAATAGTGGCTTCTTTTTCTGAAAACAATAGACGCTGAAAATTTAGGAATAAGACAAAACAGGGGACAGATGGAATAGAATCGACAAGACGGGAAGAGAGTGAGTGAACCACTCGGAAAATTTTAATTTTTCGCTGCTTTCTTTCTGGTATGTGCTCAAAACTAAACCTCACTTTTCTGTTTTTTTATTTTTGGGTGGTCCCCTGGTCTCTTTTCCCTCTTTGACACAAATTTTCGTATAATTTGTTGTTTTCATTTATAGATATACAACGAAACAACAATAACAATAAAAACTGAGGGAACTCTGCCGGGGATCCTTTTATGAACAAAAAACTGACCGATAGCTGAAAATATAGAGTGGTTCCTCTTTAGGTATGTGTCGTTGTCGGCTCCTCTTCTCAACTATTGGGGTCGTGATGCTCGTTGGACCGTGCTCCAATGTTCATAAGAACCTTTGGAGAAGAGAGATGGATGGGTCCCCTCTTCGTAGGTGGAAGAAGAGGTAAGTGCTCACGATTCGCTAAAAATAGCGGAATGTGAAGGATGAAAATGGAAAGTGGAAAAAATGTAGGAGGAATTTGCAATAGTCGAAAAATTCAGAGGATGAGAAATCATGAATGATCGGTTTTTGGGCGTTGTTTTATTGAGGTTTGCGTTCAAATACTTTTTTTAATAGATACTCTAGATTGTTAAACCGAGCAATGCGAAACCATTAAATCAAAGTTAAACGACATTCAAAGATTCATAAATCCTAGTTTTCATAGACCGAACTTAAACAAAACTTGGTTTTTTGAGTTGAAGGGGCTCTGAATGTTCAATTTCTTTACTAGGATTTATCTATATAAAAAACTCTAAACGGTTTTTCGGTTTAGAAGTGAAGAGGGATTTTTCCAGAGAAATAAATTTCTGACCCTCAAATTTTGAGTTACGGTAGCTACCTTCTACCTGCCTATAGTTTCAAAGTTACTAATAACTGCTACATATGATAAGAAAATCAGAAAATCAAGCACAGCTCACGAAAAGTTCAGAATGTCAAAGATGAAACAAGCTGATGTACATGCGTCTCCGTGTTCATCTGATCATCTGTCAGTACCGACAAACGGAAGAAAAAATGAAAAAAAGGGGAGGTATATGAGACATGAGATAAGATAAGAGATGATAGAAACAAGGAACATGAGGGTGTGGATGAGATATCTATTTGAGCTGTGATTCCTGAAAGAGAGATGGAATAAAGGACGACAAATTGCTTCTGGCGTTTGTTTCACCCTTTCCATCGTGTTTTATTCTCTTCTGTTTCAAATTTCAGAATCCTTTCACTTCTTCTTCAACCTTACAAAAGCTTCCTACTCATATCATATCTCAAGAAGATAGATATTTCAAAAAAGTGACAAAAATATATGACGAGGGTTCAGCAAGTTATGGACGCAAACATTGTGTTGAACAGCTGTTCTGTCTCGACCAGCTGAGTGAAGGATCACATACAAACATCTTGACGTGGCAAGAAAATCGAGGACTGATGCTTTAAGAAAAACAAAAAATGAGACTATGACTCGGTTGTCTTCTTTTTCTTCCAGTTGAGAGCTATTATGAGACACTGGAATTTGCATAAATATAATTTGTCGTCTTTGTCTTTTGTTCTGGCTAGGATTCTTTTCAATTTCGCCAATTAACCATTCCACGTTTACCTGAGACTCTATTCTCTGTTTCGTAAAAACCTCCGTTGCTTCTGACAAAACAAAAAACAAATCCGAGCTCTGAAGCATATGGTAGAAAGAGAAAAAGTAGGTGGGTATGGGACCTCCTTTGAGAAGAGAAAAGTTGTAAAAGCGATGAGGAAGTGGAGAAAAAATCGGAAAGGGAGAAGCCACAGGTCAGTCCGTTTGTTTCGAGACGAACCTATTAAACTCTACTATAGGCAGAGGGCAAACACGCCTTTTGACCAAAATTGTTTTGAAGTCCTCTTTCGTCTTTTCGTTTTAAGAGAGAAACACAAACGGGGGTGGGAGTAAAGGAGCACGGGGCCGAGAGACAAATTAGCCAAAGAGCTGTATTCCACTTGTTGCTGTGTCACTTTCCGACGATTGGTATCCAAAAATGGGAAGGTTTCGACTGGTGAAGAAGTGTCCCATCGGTCACCCTTTTCAAGACGCCGCCCACTTCTTCAATCAAAACCTTTTTTCAATTGAAAATGCATTTTTCGATATCAATCCGTCACTCTCACCTCTCTATCCTATCCTTATTTTCTTGTTCCACCTCCACCTTCTTCTAATGAATATTGGAGAAGGTGTTGGTCGATACTGCAAACACTGATGTACCTAAAATGACCCGTCGAATGAAGGGAACTCAAAAATGGAGCAAAAATCAAGGGGAGAAAATTACGGAAACGGGCATTTTTCATTGGATGGCTGACCAACAAGGCCCGGAAACAATTGATAGGATTCTAGGGAACATAAAGTAATCGTAGTGACCTGGCTGTTGATTCAAGAAATTATTTTAAAAAATGTATAGCTATTATTAGAATGCAATGAACTTTCTTGTAAGAATGTGATTCATTTTTGGTATTTTCGTTAAGAGGTGTTTTTACATGGAAACAACGGACCAGGAGTTCTAAAATCTTGCTTCAGATCAGACGAGAAGCGAAAAATGCTGGAAAAGTTCAATGAAACGCAACGACTCTGTGAACTGGAACGTTGAAGACCTGAATTTTAAAATAGGAAGCGTTCTTTTTCTGAACTCCTCTCCCAGAAGAGCAAGATCTTTCTAAAGATATGAAACATTTTAAGCTTCAAAGTTTCAAAGTGAAAAAGTTCAAACTTCGATTTTTAGTCGATTTTTGATCATGGTACCCGTCGGGTACTGCTCGAACTCAAAAAAGTTGGAGAAAAAGAGTTTAAGGTCATTGGAATGAAAACGAAATGAAAAAAAAAAGTTTAGTACCGACTAGGCAGACAAAAAGAACAATGCAAAGTTGCACTCAACGCCATCGAAATATATAGAAAAATGTTTTTGTGCACAAACCAAGAACCAGAATAGAAAACGCATCGACGTCAAGCTCAGGAAGAACATACGTACACTTGTATGCATAGGCTAATCTAGAATGCTGATCGGCGGCGAAGGCTTGCAGCACTTTTTAGGTCGAAGAAACAAAAAAGTTGTGAATGAAAGAAAAATGGAGCTGGAGTCGTCGACTTTCAATGATTGACATACTCTAGTCAGAATCATTACTTTTGTCTGTTTCTCGTTGACAAAAACCCCTTTCCGACAGTAGAGTAAAAGAAGTAGAAGGACGTCCGAACAACGGATTAGAATAGAAACCAGAGTTGAGGAAGAGCAAACCAACAGAAAAAGAGTCAAAAAACAAAGAAACTGGGGCGCCCCCGGAATTGGTAGAAGCAATGCAGAAGCAAAGAAAAACACGTTTCTTATTCATCAGAAGTCGTCAGTCTCAAATGGTGAAGCATGTTGACTGATTATTCAAAGAAAATGGAAAAGGAGCAATAAGAGCAAAAATTTCATTGAGAGTGTGAATTGTTAGGAAGAGTTCTCTTTTACGGTCCCACCTTCTGATGTTGTTTCTGAAGACCCCTCTTTGTCGTTTCCCGTCGAAAATCGAATTGGCATCAGAGGATCAACACGACGGAGACGATGATGTGCGAATGTTGCTTTGTCGCTGAAACGAAAAATTTAATTAAGAAATATGAATCTCGAGGATTTAGGAAGGAAGGGACAAAAAAGAAAATATGAGACTCACCAGTAACAGACAGCACGGAGAACTTGCTCGTTCGGTGATAGGGGCATTCCGACGAAACTTCCACCTGAAAAAATGATAATCGTAATGCGGATAATGCACTTTTTTAAACAAGTGTCCAAAATATTAGGGTTTTGCAAGGCTAGGATTATTTCAACATGTAAAATCAGAATTCCAAAAACTGGCTTCAACTGACTTCGACTTGTTCTGGTTCAATACAATTCTTCATGAGAGCACTTTGAAGTTTTCTAGAGAAAACAACAACTGTTGACGTATTCCTTCCGACCAATTCCAGCTCTCCCCAACTTCACTAGAGCTCATAAATAACTTCTAGACTTCTAAATATTTCCCAGACAACAACATCCCCCTCCCTTCTGATTCCGTCTTCTATATCTTGCTCACCTGCAACATGCTCCATCATCCTTTCAAAATCGACCATCTCTTTGACCGCCCGTCTTCGTTGATAAAAAAGCCAAAAATATTCGAAGATATCGACTATAAAGCATATAAAAATGAGTCCAATCACAATGAATAGAATAGAAATCCAATTGAACACTGAAAAAAGGAACAGGAACCGAAATAAGAAGAAAACAATGAAATTGATTAGAGAAAAGAAAACATCGAGGAACTCACTCTGGATTATTTAATTTTATCGAAATAATGCATTTATGGAAAGAAAGAAAAATGTTGGCGAGTCACGGGAGGTCAACGTTTCCAAATTGAAAAATTAGCAAAATAAGAAAATGATGGTGGCTTTCCAGAGAGATGTGTCAGCAGAGAATAATGAGGATCTATATTAGAGGGTGTTTACAGAAAAATGTAAATTTCGAATGGGAAGATCTTGGATGAGGAAAAGAAGGGAACACATCGTATTGGGACGAAGGTTATTATGCATGCTGAGTGACTTTTCAAGTATGAAGAACGTCTGGAAGCTATGACAAAGAATAGTGAAGACGAGAAGATGTGGGGTACTAAATTTTTTGGAAGTAAATCTGACTGAAGGGGAATAGCGATACGAACCTTTCACTGAAATTAATTTGGAATGGGCTCAGAGAAATAACAATTATGGAGATAGGTGAAGCTTGTTGAAAAATAATAGCTTCCTTATTTATTAGACCGGCATGCCACGTCCTAATTTTGATTCCAAATAAATACTGTAATTATGAATAGAGTATTTCTCTTCATACAGAAGTTGGTTAGATTTCAAAGAGGATTCGAAAAGTGTGAGTGAATAATAGGTAGTTATAAACTTATAGTTAGATTACCTACTTTTTTATATGGGAAAAAAGTGAGGAAATCGATCGATATCACGTCTCCAGGAAGATTTGTTTTTTTGATCTACATATTTCTTGGCAAGAACATTCCCCTTCCCTGTGCGTATTCGATGCTCCCTTCTTCATTGTCAACCATTTTTCCTAAAACATATTTTTGTGCAATTTTAATTTTCTGTCTATCGGATTGTTAACCCCCACCTAAAGACTGACTTTTTAAGTTAAATTTATTCTCCTTTTTTTGGGCAACGCCAGCGGAAAAAAGAAACTGGAGCAGTTCGGAAAGTATTACGATAGTTCTCAAGGTTTTTGCGTAGAATAAAAAAAACATTTACAGTACCATGCAAGGTTTCAACATTAAGAGTTTTCTAATGGATCTGTCTTCTAAACTTCGTCTTAACCGTATCTTTAGAGATGTCCATATCGTTTTTTCTCTCACATTTAGATTCCCTTTTTCGTTTCTTTTTCTATCAGATTCTTCTAAGACCATCGAATCAAGTGGATCTACTCAATGATCATCACAAAGTTTCCTCTTGTTCACGCCTTTTTGAAAATGGAACAATACATTTTCCGTTTTCATGTCTGGCATCAACCGCCCAGACTGTCCACTTAACTTTCTTCTAAAAACCTCAATGGTCAGTTTTTAAAAGACATTTTCAAACAAAGTTTGCAATCCTAAAAGTACGGTTTTTCTATGAACAAAAAAAATTTAAAAAATTCCTTTCGAGTTCCGTTGTTTTCAAATGTTGATGGTTCACATTCCTCAGGTATGTTTTCATGATCATCCCATTCTTCAATAAGTTACACTCTCGATGTTCGTTCTTTCTCTTTTGTCTACTCTAGTGCTTGATCGACAGCTGGATCCCAAATCATTGAATTGTGCATACTTTTGGGAACGTTATATAGTCATAAATCCCACGCAAATGTTTATTTGAATTGAATGATGTTCGTGAGCAAAAAGAGAATAACGACTATTTCCGTTCAAATGTGATGCTCATGTTTTCTTTTTGTTCAAACTTCGTATGAATCTTCAGTGCAATGACGTTTGTCCGAAATAATTGCTCCCAACGGTTTTTTTTTTTGTTTCAATGGAGCATTCGAAAAGTTTAGACTCTAAGATCTTCTATTTTTTCTCCTTTCATCAGAGGTGGCTAATGAATGAGAAGCTCCCCGAGATGGCAGCACAGGCGGCGGTCTACTCAAATTTCACTTTGCGAAAGCCGTCGAAGATGCCCCACACTCTATTCCTCCGTCTTGTATTTGCTTTTTATTTCGGTTTTATCTGCTGCTCTTCTGAGATTTATCCCATCTCGTCTTCATTCATTGTGATCGTAGTCCATGAGAATCCTTCTTCTTCTGTTCTTGTGTTGCCCGTCTACTCTTTCTGGTCTTTATAAACTTTCAAACTTCTTCTTTCTCTTTTAACTATAACCTTCGGCCCTTCCCTTCTCGTCACACCCAATCCAATATCCAATTCTACTCTGAGTATCGCGTACCTGAAATCGACACCTTGACGTGCGAACATGCGTTTCTCTTGTCGGCCAGTGCTATTCTTTCACGTGTCTCTTTTTTCGCTCCGAATTTCGCAGTCAGATCGATAAGGTGTAAGTACAAGAATCTGAAGTGTGATCCGAGCCTTTTTTCGTTACCTGCAATCTCTCAACCGACGACAACAAGTGTGCAAATACAACGGAAAACGTGTTAGACTCTGATCAATCACAGTAACTTTTTTTTTGAACTTTTACTGTTGCTGCTACTGCCCACTCATGTTGCTAAGCTGATTTTATAATTTTTCAGGGTGGAACTATCCTTTTTTGTTAATTAGGTATTTGGTTATTTTGAAAATGTTTTCCAAGATTCACAAACAATCAAACTCTTCACTCTGATCATCTTTAGTTTCTCAACAGCCAATTGAATCGTTTTTTAAAAGTTTTCAACTGAATTTTTCAATACGGGAAAATCCTCTTTCTTCAAACATTCTCGAGAATTTATCGTTTTAATAATTTTCTTATTGATTAGAAACTGTAATCTGAATCTATTATTTATTTATGGCATCATCATGCTAATACCAATACTTTTACAGGTAAGCTGATCTTTCTGGATAATCCCCCATTCCCTTTCCCCTTCACATGAATAAAACTCATCGGATCTTTCCAAGAACACCACCCCTTTAGTATTGTGCCCTTTGGCTTTGTCACAAATGTGTTATCCTCTAATTCCTTTTCTGGGTTCCTAGAAAAATAATACGTTTTTTTGGGGGTGATGTTGGTGGTGGTTGTGGGACAGCGGTGCTTCTCGGAGGGACCACTCCCGCAACCCAATTTAGTGTCGTGTTGTGTTTTTCGCACGCAGATTTGATGGGCTCCCAAAAACCCGAATAGAGACACATACATAGGCACACTTACTCTCTCTTTCTCAGTTTTCGGAACCACGTAGTGTAAGTCCTCTTCTTCTGATTCTTTTCTCAGAAATTCGAAAAAGAAGAGCCTGTTCAAAATTTACCAACTTCTATTATTTCTCGCACTTTTTCTCATCACACATTCTTCATAATTTTGTTCTCAAACACGTGTATATACATACAAAAACTGGGCAATTTGTCCGTGTGAGATGTATGTGATGATAGAAAAGAAACATTGAGTTCGTTTGAAGTGGATCGCATTTAACGCCACATTTTGGCGGCAGAGCAAATATTTGAAAGAGAGAATTGGACTAACTGGGCAGAACAAATGAGGTAGACATGGGGAGGAGGAGGAGGTGAGAGACTGTTTTTTTCGGAAATCCGAAGGGCTCCAAACTTTGATTTGTATAACGAAATAAAAAGAGCTTCATAGTTCAATTTATATTTTTCAATCCACGAAGATTTATCCAACTTTCAACAGGAATCAGTTTGACACAGTTTTCCTTATAATCGTACCTCCATTTAGATTTAGCAAAGCCAAATGTATTGGTCTTTTCTTTATCTTCAATTTGCATGGGAAACCCCACGTCAGTTTTTTCTTCATTATTCTGATTATATCCGGTCATTGGTCCTTCGTCGAGTCCTTCTTCAAAATTGAAGCTTATTAACAGAAGAAGAAAAGAAGAGAGCTCCTCTCTTTTGTATAACTCTATTAACTTGCAAAAACTCTTTGAAAAATTGCAGGGTCCCATGAAAAAGTGAAACTTTTGCCTCTTATCCCACTTTCCCAACAGCCGCTAATCCCATTATCTCCTCTCGTTTTCCTTTCTCTCCATACCTATTTCTCGTTTTCCCATCCTAATCCATCCGGACTCTCTCTCTCATCCTTCTTTCTTTCCTGGAATATAATAGTAATCCACTCATTTCTTCGTTTTTTTTCCAACTCAGTTTTTTTGTCTTTTACTCTAATTGTTCTCATCACAAATGGCTCCTCGAGGGAGCAATTATCGATGTGCCACAATACTGAATCGTCCTTTTTTTCCTTCTGCCCACGTACTTTCAGTCTTTATTTCCCAACCAAAACTGCTGGCTGATCAAACAACATGTTTCATGTTTCTTTACTTGCTACAAAAGTTTCCCTTATTCTCATTTAGCAGAAAGCAAAAAAAACGAGACACCGAAAGTTCACTTCCACGAAACACATCCGGAAACGGATCGAAAGTGACTAAGAGAGCACGTTAGATGTCTTCTGAAGCCCTTCTTTCTTCGTCGTCAATCGGAAAGTCTTCAGGAGGACTTGTTGTCAAATGGACACCTGTATATGACAACATGTGTCATTCACAGAGTGATTATTGCATAATTTGCCAATGTTTCTAGTTTAACTGTCATTTTTATATCGAATAGACTTTCAACTGACTCATTTCTATAGTCTAGTTGAGTTGGATAACAGATCATAGTTTCTAAATTCTGAGCCAAATCATACAGTTTTTATTTGGATTGAAGGATTTGAAAACACAAGAATTAATACTAATGTTTTTCACGTTTCACTAACGCACATATGCAGGATACCCTGAAGAACAATTTTAAAAAGTTGACGTCGCAAGGACGTCCGAAGGAGTTTAAGCCAAAAAGAGACTTGAGTTTGACCAGAAAATGCAAAAAAAGGATATCAAAATGTTCATTGTAATCTTTGAAAAAAGTGTTTCATAAATAGGTTTTCTTCCAAAAAAAAACTTTATTTCATCCCAAATCCTTGAGGCGCAAATAATCCAGCAACAAACTTCACTTCCTCTCCCTCTCTTCATTCACATTTCCCTTCTATTTCTCTTCATCTTTTCCCTTCTTCAGATTTTTTTTGAAAGTATTTATATTGCTTTGATTTTCATTAGTGTCTGTGTATCCATAAAGACGCTCATTGATCATTCCATTCACAGGTTCATCGATTCCAAACAACTCGTTTTTCCTTGAAGAATTGGATGAGGAGAGTTGTGCTCTTTCAACCTTGCTCCACGTCAGTTGTCATGTCTCCTGTTACAATCTGCCTATCATTCGATGCCTTCACTCTTCTTTGAATTTCGCTTCTTTCGACTTTTCCTTCTTTTTTCTTCATTTTATCCGTTTTTTGTTTTCTTCCAAAGCACAAAAACTATCCAGAAAAGAGGTCTTCCTCCGGTCGTCTAATCGAATCGCTCGATTCTCTCTGTTCGATTTTTAGTCAGTCAGTTCATGTCTCAAAAGTTTTAAACTGCCTTACTTTTTCATCTACGTCAAAAATTATGCTAATTTTGACAGTACTTTATTATTGCATTCATTATGGTTCGTGGTCAACAGACTCCGCCTATTGTCTCCCTTTTCAGTGAACTACCATTCAAAATGTTTTTGGTGGTGTTACTTCTCTCTCAGTTGAAAAAGAGAGAGATTTGATCAAAAACCACCACTAAATGCTCAATTTTTCTTTTCATGTTGCTTTGAGGTTTTTTTCTTTCTTTCCTTCAAGAATCCAACGCTAATGGGTCCGTGAGAAGAACAAGGAAATTGTAGGGGAGAAAGGTTCCAAGCTTCTGTTTTCAGTCACGCAACTGGAACCTAAATGTTCAGTTTATGCTTCGTAAATCTTGGACGTTGTTTTATAAATAGACTCTTGGAATTTTCAAATTTGATTCGACTGGAATTATGCTGACGCAATTTAGCCACAGGTGGAGAGGAATGTCCTTTTGAAACATTTCAAAAAGAGTTCAACGGAAATGAAAAAGTGTTTGTATAGACATCCACATCCAGATAGACAATATTTAGCTCTTTTTGTCATCTGATGCTATAGATTTTTTATTTCAATAAATCACGTATGAATCATTGAACTGTTTGTCGATTTTGTAAACGAGCCACTTGAAAATTGGGTTATTGGAACTTTTCAAATTATAGTCCTTCGCTAGAAGACATCGCCTACATCCTTGTCGTTAGTTAAAGTACTGAAATAAATAGGGTTCGGACAAAATCGGGAATCAAAAGCAATATGCTCTTTTGCTTATAGAGCGAAAAGGAAGATCCATCCCAGAATCAACTCTAATTTTGTTTTTTCCACCCTCTTCGAGAAATTTATTTCATTACCGTGAAAGCGCCCCTTTCAAGTTTTTTCTCCCTTTTCTAACCAGTAACGGATTTTAGGGATTCGATTAGGCAGTTCCTTCCCCTTGGCCACTGACTCATCTCAGTTTCCAACGTTCCATGTGCAAGATCTTTCTGAAATCTCAAACACACGCATGCTGTTTTCTTTTTTCGCTATCTCTGCAATATGGATATTTGTGGCTATTTTGGGGGTCCAACGTCATCAGATACTACTATTTTTGGGTGAGAAAGGGGATCTTCCTTTCTTTGCTTTTCTCACTTATTTTTCTCCGGGACCCGACGGTAAATGAGTAGAGAGGGAGAGAGAAACGGATGGTTGAGACAAATATTGAGACAGCTTGAGTAGTTGAAATCTTTTCTTCTTCCTGAAATCATAGTATAAATTTGAAGATGTGGGTGGGTGAAAAAATGAAGGATGTGGAGGAGAAGGATCATACAAACAAATAGACCCTCTGGTTTAAGCTTACCACGAAATCGTTCGAAATTCCGGTTTCTCGAATTTCTTTTTTTATCAAAAATAACGACCATACGTCACAAGTTTATTGTATTCTTCGTGATTATGAATCAGAGCACACTTTGAAATTCAAAAATCCAGTTTTCGGTACGAGTTACAGATTTGTGTTTATAATTTTTTCTATTCCAGTAACACATAAAGTCTAGAAGAAAAATGTTGATAATTGACTATTCAAGTTCGTATTCAAACCAATTCGAAATTTTAGAATTTGTCTATTTTCAAGAATTGAAGAACTCGAATGTAATGAAAATGTATGATATTCACATGATCTGAAAGAAGGATGATAAGCCGATTCGTGTTTTGAACTAATCTTCTTCCAGGCTTCTTTGCTTTTTTTGCTTACTTCCTAGTTATTCAATGATTTTCAAGACCAATTCCTGGAATCACCGTAGTTCGTAGATCAGTACGAATCGCCCTCCATTCATTTTGTTTTTTTCGGTCCGTTCTTGTTGTTTTCACCCTCAAATTCCACACCGAGAAAATGTGTGAGGAGGTCCCAAGTGTTTATTTTTTTCGTTTTCAATGAAATCTGGAACAAGAAGGAGAGTTCTCATTTTCGTCAAATCCTTTATTCTCCCACAGAGTTCTTTCTTTTTTCCATTTTTTTGCACATTCTTGTTTACGTTCAGTCGACGCGACGACCTACCTCTTTTATAAATATGTACATTGAATCAATCCAACCAAAAAAACGCAACGAAGAATGAATGAATTTATGATTCTTTTCGTTCTGTCTACTAGAGTTGAGTAATGTATGTGTTTTGCTTTCTTTCTTCGTCCCCGAGAGTACCGTCTTCTGAAAATGTCTCACTTTTTTAGGGTTTCTGCGAGGGTGTGGGAAAAAAAGAAGATGTCATAAAAGAGATCTGTTCAGAGTTCACAAATAGTTCAGTATTATAACTCTCACTTCTCGGTACGAATTCTTTATTCGCAATTGATAAATCGTCCTTCTGGGAATCAATCTTTTATTCCAAGTTTAAGTCATTCTCATAGCTAAAAAAGTAAAAGAACTCAAAACTTTTGATGTTTAAAAATCATTCTCTTCACTCTTTTATTCCCTAGTCGAACGAAATCTGGAGAAGACCAAGAACTATTTCTATTTTTCTCGATTCCATAGTCAGCACATCTAAAAGTGCGAATTCTGTTGTTGCCTCCTCGTGCTTTTCTTGGGTCTATTTTTCTGTGGAATCTGTGGATGTTAGACTTGCCAATGTGGTACCGAATGTTTTTCTGAGGAAAAACCGAGAATTCATTTCGACCGAAATCCTTTTGGGTTCTTTTTTTAGGAGCAACAATTGAAACGGTTCTGTGAATTTACCTTATTGCTTTTGAATTTGAAAATGTGTGTCAGTTCCCCTTAGCTCATAGAACCCGAAACCCAAAGAACTATAAAAACCTCAAACAGAAGTTGAGTAGATGCAAAGAACTTTGATAAATGGTCCTATTGGGAACATAAATATTTGAACTTGTCAGTTTCTCGCTCAAAAATTTACTTGTTTCTTTCTCATCCCATGATCCAGTGAGTATTCCCATGTCGAAGATAACCCATTCTGAACTATAAGTCCATGTCTGAGCAAGTACACAA
Source organism: Caenorhabditis zanzibari (assembly GCA_963966625.1). Taxonomy (NCBI): domain Eukaryota; kingdom Metazoa; phylum Nematoda; class Chromadorea; order Rhabditida; family Rhabditidae; genus Caenorhabditis; species Caenorhabditis zanzibari. The sequence continues at coordinate 10,349,066 of OZ016472.1, read as the reverse complement.
TAAGTAAAACAACATCACAAGTTTTCTTTCCAACACTTTTTTCCAACTGCACTCACACTTTTCCCTTCATTATCCATTATTCGCCCCTTCGACGGTGTCAATTATTCAGCACGTCGGAGCCGACGTCTTCCCCCGAAGTTGAAGTGACGGCAGAAGGAGAAAATCGGCAGATTCACTAATTCTCAGCTCCTTTCCTCTTCTAGTTCTTCTCCTTTTCCAACTGTCTTCTTTCATTCTCCAATTCAATTTATTGATGTTGACATGTTCCATCGTAAGCACCTGTTGAGTTCATGTTTTTGGTTGTTCTCCCACACAAATTTTTTCCCATGTTTTCGTGTTCTGAATAGTACGACAATTGTCCAGTTCCTTCTTATTTCTTCTCTTCTAATCATCAATCAAATTCTAAATTTAGGTTCATTAAGACATCGCCTCCAGTCTCTTCGATGTTTTTAGTTGTACAAAAAATAGTTTGACATTTCAAGGAATCTCCTAGAATACTTTATTTAGTTCTGAAAAAAATGGAAGTTCAAATAGTTTTCCTTATGTTTCTTGTCTGAATATGACGTTGCGGAGGCGGTGTCGTCTTCTTCCACGTCTTCATCCACTAAACATCTTCTTTCCCTACTTCCACAACTCAAAACTCTCCTCTTCATATATTTTTCACCATTTTCACTATGACGGCATCTTTTTTTCCAAATCGACCGGTTTTCGTCTTGTGCAAACCGGCCAGACAACACGACAACTGATAAATATAGAATGCGTTGGTTAGGTGATCGTTGAATTCCGGAATAGAAAATAGTGAAAAATGAAGGGAGTGGGCTGATAATACGTTCTCGTTTTTCTTTGGTAAGTACTAATTTTTGTGCTCGCGTGGGTGATTACTCCATTTGATTATAGTCTATCTCAAATCAAGTGATTTCGAAAGTTCACACGATTTTCGGAATTCAGATTTCAAAATTTTAAAGCGTTGGGTTCGTTCTGATGACTTCTGGAAGATAAGCGATTCGAAAAAGTTGTTGAAAAAAGTTGTTGTAATAACAAACTACTGTATCGAAAAAAAATCAGAAATTTTAAAAGCTGAAAATCTTCTCGTTCTCTCTCTCTCTCGTTTTTAAGAAGCTTTGCATTCTCTTTTTTCCGTTCCTTTATCTCAAGTGCTCTTGTTCATCAGCAAAGGTTCACCTGATCGAGCAGGGAGTCCCTCAACTTCTTTTTCCCTCTTCACTTACCTCTTTTCGTTCTTCTTTTTGGCGCCCCGGGCTATGCTGAAATCTTGTTTTTCATTAAAAATGTCTATACTTCTTCGCTCTTCTTCGTCTTCTTGCGTTCCGTTCTTCTACGAACGAAGGATGTCATCCACGTCTTCTTCTTCATCTTCTTCTTCTTCTCAGACGCCGTTGTCGTAGGGTGCGAAAAGGAGTGAAAAGTAGGGGAAAAATAAAAGCTCACATTTATTGTCAGAATAGGAAGGAGCATAAAAGAAGAGCACCGAGCAGAATTTCATCCTTGCGCACTCGTCTGTGTATGTCTCCATCTTGTTCATACAACTCTTTTATGGCTTTCACGCCATTATAGTTAATTCAGAATCCCTTTGAGCCTTCTCATTTCTAGATTATTTTCTTGTAACTCCCCAAGTTCTCGACGGCGCGTCTAGGGATCACCAAAAATCAGATGACACTTCCTCGTTCATTTTTCATCAGAAATTCATCTTGTCTCGACCCTCCTTCTGTTTATCTCGGCTGTCATAGTCAGTTAAACTTTGAAGGCGTCTCAGAGAAAAAAAGAGTGTTGCGATTTCCGGTCTTTCTTAGCAATTCACAGAGAGCAAGTCTTTGCATCCTTTCAAAGTCTAGGACAATTTCCAACATTTCCAATTGTGATTCTTTTTCTGGGAGTCTTCTGAATTCTGGAGTCACCAGCAACCACCTACCACTACAATTATCTTCACACCGTCATAGCTTCTCTATTCATAACTATTTCTCACTCATTTCTCTTTTTTTATACCAAAAGCGCTACTTCATAATTGGTGGGAAAACTTCTCGCAGAGCTCTTAGAGCATTCTTCGTCACCCTCCACGCCTATCAGAATCGAAGCAGCTCTTCATGTTTCCTTCTGCTTTTCCTTCTCATTCAAAAAACCTTCCGCCATCCCTTTAATTAGGACGATATTATGAAAAAACTGAGAATGAGAAGAGGAAAACGGCAATAAGGAATGAAAACATTACATATTTTTGACACAATCTGACGATTCTAATTTGAAGAAAAAAGGAGGAAAAATAAAGAGTGACAACTTTCCATTTCCTTCGAATATGAGAAGATAGGCAGCCGTCTTTCGAAAGAAAAGCGGAGCCGCAGGAGCTCTCAACTTGACTCAAATTTGGCCAATTTTGCGACTTCGTCTTTTCTTAACTCGTATTTCCTAAACTCTTCTCGTTTTGTTCAAAAAAGTCTCTGTCTTCATTTTTTTCAGTTTCTAACCAAAGACTGCTACGGAAAAGTTCCTTTCGATTTCCGCCTGATTTGACAAATTCACAAATTCAAATCTAGTCAAACCTCACCGCCCTCCAAAACTCTTTATTCAGATGAGAAAGGATGGGAGGAGAAGTTTGCAAAAAAAGCGACGCTGTTTCTATCTGTGCTCCACCCCCGAATCCTCTCGAATTTTTTAATATTCAAAACCTAGTATATACACACATACGGATGAAATATCCGCCAGATGAATCCTTCTTCGGACGAGGAGACCGGAGCATCCGGCGGCTCCGAGGTATCCTCTTCATTGCAATAACACTGCATCCTTCTTCTTTTTTCTCTCCTCGAATTGAATGAATTCAATTGGACGGACGACTGAATTTATAAAGAAAATATGAATATGAGAAGGATGGTTGAGAAAAAGTAGAAGTAGGAGGTGGAGAAAGAAAAGAATTTCATCGGGCCGGCGACCCCTCCAAAGTTTGGTCAGTGCCTGTTTACCCTACAGCTTCTACTTCTTCTACTTTTTCTACTTCTACTCACTGACCCTATGCACTTTCGCCACGTCATCTTTAAGAATAAGGAAGGTCATATGAAGTTTCGGTTTGAAAAAAGTAAAGCCGGAGAAGAGCAGCGGGGGACTCCATCCAGTGTCACAAATTCAGTTAGCTTTTAAATTTGCATTTTTTCGGTGTTTACATCCGTCGTTTTCGCCGTTTTCTTTATTTTGCAAAGTCCGTCCCGTCCAACTTTTCTTACCCTTACTCACCATCCCCCACATAACTCATTGTTCCCATCAGAAAGTTTCCTTGAATTATATTTATTTTTTGTTTACTTCATCTTTGAAGTTCCGCTATTTTAACGTTCTATGATTCTCTTGATCATTTTCTCTCAACTAACGATGTACAGTTATTCCTCGAATTCACTCGATTCTTCAGAATACGTGACTTTGAATAGCAGTTTCCCCAACTTTTCATGCACTATTTCACTCCATCGCCTAATTGATACGGCTCCAGTTCCAATATAAATTCCAGTCGAGTACCTGACTATATTAACTTTTTCCTTTCAATACTCTTGTTTCCAATCAACCGATTGCACCTTGGAAACATACCCTTTCCGTTTCGATTTTTCTCAATCTAGGTAAACACTTCACTCTTATGTTGTGCTTACATATTTCTAGAAATTCCCTTCAAATTGAACGAAATTGACATGAGACTTCCCATTTCATTCAATGAGTTTTTTATCCGTCTTCTCCTCCGGAAATGGGTGCTCACCTGACACATGTGTGTGCTCATGGATCAACACATGACTAACTTTCAAAGTGTCTCCATACCCTATCTGCTCTGTAATTAGAGTCGGAGCAGTGCTACACACTTCCGAGCTGACCGAAATTCGGTTATATTCGGCTTCTGTGTTGGGTGAATACGCATCCCATTCGACGTTTATCTGTCCCTCTTTCGCGAGTTTTTTCTCTTCTTTCCAACACATGAAAATAGATTCCGAGTAAAAGCAACAAAGTCTGCATACTTAGTTACTCTGTGTTGGCTGACAGCTTCTGCTGAATGCCGACGAACGGAAGGACGCGGATTCTTGTTTTGGGTGTTTTTCTCTCTCTTTCAATGATCGACGGACCGATGGAGGAAGCTCGGTTTATTGCAGATGTGTGTATGTGTTTTGAGGTGAAAAGAAGGAAGAGGTTAGAAAAATAGCGAAAGAAAAAGTTGAGTTAGTTAGGTCTTGAAATTTTTGTTTTTCATAATATTGCTTTTTATGAAAATGATGATAATGATGATGATGAAGCCAACATTTAGCAACTTTTCAGTTGAAATAGGCAGTGTTTTTCAAAAATAGACTCCTACGTGGCTGTCTAGATCACAATGAGCTGAGAGAATAATTAAAACCATGTGTATAAATACTTCCGTTCTTCGATTAAACTCGAACATTTTTATATACACAACTTTTCTGTCACGAAAATTTTTCCATAAGTAGTAATTCAACCATGCATAAGGTATTTGCTCCATTTTTCACATCATGCTGATCTTTATATTTTGGTCTTTTCAGTTTTGTCCAGTCAAGACTGTAATTTTCCATCAGGGAAAATTTGATTCAAAAAGTTCCTTATTTCATAGGTTCTTTTGTGTTTTGTGTTCTTCAGAATGATAGAAAGTGTGTCACACAGGGAAGTCTATTTTTGCAGAATCACGCCTCGCTACGGGTGCCTATAATTACCGCACAAGAATATCTGTGTATTTTCGAGCAAGAGGTGAAAATGAGGAGACATTTATCCCCATCCACAAGATCCTCTGTTTCTCCTGCAAATCGTTGAAACACTAGATTTGGACAAGTCCATATCTTACAGAGAACCCTATCATTTCTTGTATCCTTCGTTGGAACAAAATAAAGGGGCACTATTTCTCGTTTTTTCACTCTTTTCATCGTCCTCTCTCATCCATTTCGAATGACTTTTCTCGTTCGTTTTTGACCTCACTATGTGTGTTTGGTTTTGGTTCCGCTCCTAGAATCGAAATCGTTTTTCATCCGCCTCGATCTTTCCTCTTCCTTGTTTTTGATGTATAAAACGGCTTTCAGATGTTCGAATAGACGCTGAAGAAATAGAAACAAGAAGAAAATGGAATTCACCGAGTGCAAAACAGTTCTCTTTCATCTTCCAGAGAAAAGTTTCTTCTACGATATTTTTATGTGAGTTTTTCAAAATCTGATTATCTTGTCTCCAGAAGATATCATCATATCATTGCTTTTTTTTCAGAAAAGTATACGATTTCTATCATCCGATACATGCCTATCTATCAATTTTTCTATGCGTGCTGGGCACCATTGCCAACTTTTGCAACATCGTTGTTCTCACGAGACGGACAATGAGAACACCAGTTAACATGATCCTGACAGCAATGGCATCTTGTGATACAGTAGTATTATTTTCCAATCTCATCTATACTACACACTATTCGTTTGTCGCCTTCAAATTCTGTCATCCAAAACATTGGTCATATTCATGGGCGTTATTTTTGATTGCTCATGCACATCTTTCTCTAGTTGCACATTCTTCAAGTGTATGGTTATCAGGTGAGCAATTTTATTTATCAATTAAATATTCGAACAATTTCAATTTCAGTAATGCTTGCTCTCATTCGATATGTAACCTTACGGAGTAGGGGTAACATGGGCGGTATGCAGGTTACACTGAAGCATTCATATTATGCAGTTGCTGTGACAGTATCATTGGTGGCTGTATTGAATGCACCAAACTTTCTGAATTATAAAATCAACGAACAACCGTTGAATGAAACATGCAGTGATCTGGATCCCAAGTTTTGGAATTCTCCTGCGTATCTTCCTGGAATTGCAGATATTGCCAAAGCAAACAGTTGTCTCGTAAGTTATCACATTTTTGAAAGGAACGCGGACTTTTTTGTTCATACTGTTCATTTACCTTTACTAGAAAACAGCTAATTATCTGACAGGGCCTGTTGAATTCTTATTATTATGTCCTTCTGAATCATATGATGTCAAACTTTTCCATGAAACTTCATATACGAAAGTGACGCAAATACAACAAAAATTCAATCACATCACCATATTCATTTAATTTCCGTTTTCCACTTTTCAGGTCTTCCGATTATCATATTGGATCTCCGGTCTAGTATTCAAGTTGTTACCATGCGGACTACTTTCGTTATTTGTTTGGCTACTTCTGAGGATTTTACGTGAAGTGCGTGAGAATCGACAACGTCTTCTGAAAAACTCACAACACCGACCTCCGAACCAGACGACTCGAAACGGGCAAAGATTGAGTATTTCGGTGGCAGGAAACGAGAAATTGGGAAGAAATGGAAGTCTTCGGGGAAGAGGAGAACGAGTGGATAGAACGACTCATATGCTGTTGGCAATTGTAGCAGTTATGTTGATGACAGAGCTACCTCAAGGAATTATGGCTGTGTTATCTGGAATGTTGTCTGAAGAATTTAGAATTTATATTTACAACAATTTGGGAGATATTCTCGACTTGTTCTCATTATGCGGTTCCTGCTGTTCTTTCATCATTTACTGCTCAATGAGTGGCCAATTCAGAAATGTGAGTTCTTTTTCGAAACTTTAAACTTGACTGGATTCACAACAGTAAAACTAATCATATTCAAGGATCATTATTATTATTTTCAGGAATTCCATCGTGTCTTCATACCAACCAAGATGAAGTGTCTCCGAATGCCATCACCTTCGATTCGCCGTCCATCCGATGCCTACAGTACCACCAAAATGACTTTTCTGAAGCCAAACGAAAAGATGAATGGAAACGGGAACAGCAATGGAAACTATTCGGAAGATACAAGGTCAGCAAGTGTGAAAGTAAGATCTGCATTAGAATGGAATTGTAAAACGTGGATACTTTCAGATGGTCGGAATCCAAGTTCGACGAAATAGTACAGAAGTGACACGAATGACTGGATGTGATTCATTGACTCCTTGCTCACCAATGCCAGCGTCTTTCCCATCGTCACCACTTCCACCGATTCGGAGCGGAGAAGATGAATCGACTGATGAGACTTCACATCTTCTCAATAGTTCTGGACCCAATTCAACTGCCAGTGCTGACGGAATCCGTGGACACTTTCAGAATATCTAAAGACATCAACATCATCCGGTTCCTCTCACAATACACAAATTTCAACACGAGTCGAAACAAAACCATTAGTATTTACGTTTATCACGGGTTTATAATCTGATTTTCTGATCATGTTGATTTCTTCTTGTGCGTGTTACTTTCAATGAATTTTGTTTCTTTCTTATAAATATGTGTTCCAGAATAAGAATACTTTCGAGAACTGTGATAATTGAACGATTGACAATCCAGGTGTGCACTTGGCGGGCAAAAAGGGGCGGGGCTTGTCGGTTCCCTGTGTTTTCTGGCCAAAAGGGAGTAGGACTTGTTTACTTTGACCTAATCTACGTGTCAAACAATAACGGTAACACAGATAAAGAAGTGTGAACGGATATCCTTCTTGTTGGTTGCCGTATGCCGTCACTTTAACAAAAAAAAATCGAAGAAATCTTCACATGATCGAGAAACCTTCACATTGTAAGCGGTTAAGAGCGGCACTCTAGTCTAACCCAGTTATTCCAGTCATTAATTGAGCGTTTCCAGACTCGCCAACAGCCAAATGTTCAACGCCGTTGTCTGCACTCTCTCGTGTGCGCACACTCTCTCACTTGACAACGACACTCCGCTGTGACACTCATTCGGTCTACAACTTTGGCGGAGGCGGCGATTGGAGGAAGATGTCTGCGTCTCTCACTCTCTCGCTGACGGGTATATAAGGCGACCGGAACGCTCATTCGAGGCAATTCAGGAGTTTCCGACTGGACTCCGGTGATTTAACTAATGGCTGCGTTTTACCCGTTGCTTTCCCCATTCGCCCATGCTCTTGTCCCCCTCATGCACTAACTAACTTGTAGCTTGTTTAGCCTAATAAACCTGTAGTTCTTTAATCACGCTTCCACACACTGCTTATCCCACACCAATGCTAGGCCAGCATTACTGGTAGCAGCGAGTGCGGACGGCGCTCTTATTTTCTTTTTGCCGTCCGTACCTCGATTTTCCCCCTCTGTTTAGGTACGCGCGCTCACTTTAGGGTAGGTTTTCTACATTTTTAGTGCATTTTTAGGACATTTAGCATTTCCCTATCTTTTTCCTTTTCTTTTTGTGCGCACATTAAGTTTAAGTCGTAAATTTTTAGGCGTTTTTGCGTTTCGGGTTAGTAACATTTTAGGGTTTTAAATTCAGCCACCGGGGCTAATGGGTTAGATTTTAGCGCGTCTTAAGCGTAGGCCTTGGCGCTTATCGCCCTTTTCTCTTCCCATTCTCTTATACTCGTCGCCCCAAAGGGACGTAGTATTTTCCAGTCTAAAAGGCGATATTTTTATCGTCTTTCACTCCTTTTCTCCCCAAACGGTTCGCTCGGCGTGCAGCCAGCGACGCGCGTGTCATAAATTTCAGGTAAACCAGGTAATAAGGTGTCGCTAGCACATAGCGACAAGCAGTGACGATGCGATGCGGATTGCGGAGTGAGCGGTAACAGTGGCGATCGGAGTCGCTGTTGGTTGAGGACATTGTAAGGTTAGTTAGTCGTTTCTCGTCGCATTAGGCGGCGAGATCGACGAACAGTGGTGGGCATGGGTTCCGAGCAGATGGTAGCACCTATGTGCTTCCATTCGGCAGTCCCTCCACCACTGCGATTCTCTCTTTTCCAACCACACACTTCGGGTGTTACCCGCCTTAGCTCACTATTTTAATCGCTCGTCAGAGAGCTTTTACAGGTCATCATTTTCGGACAGCTTCCTCGCTCGAATATCGTTCAAGGAGACAACGGAAGGGACACACGCAGGATACAAGTACAGGTGGAGGCCGGAGCTCTTCGGGAGACTCCGCAAGATGACGAGGGGAAAGTCATCGGGGGAAGACATGTCGATACGTCTTCCACGACACTGGCCAGGGCTCTTACACTACCATCGTGCAGAGCAGACACCGTTCTTGAAGTTTCGAAACGTTCAGACGCCGAGACGGAGAGGACGGCTGTCGGTAAAGAGTTTAGTCAGCATTTTCGACAAACTGACAGGTAAGGCCCGATCGGATGGAACGGATGCAAATCCGAAGGATCGCGGCGGAACTCAAATCACCCTCTGTAGGTTTTTACAGATTTAATTTTGTGTCAGGTCATCGGACACAAGGAGCGCATCGTTCACATGCGGAGACGGATTCAAAAAGGCACGGATGCTGCCAGGCACACGATCAGGAGAAGGCACGGAAGCTGCCAGGCATTTGACGTCGTCAACGGAAGTCAACGGAAGCCCAAGTAGTTCCATACTTGGCGGGCACTCAGCACAGTCAGAAGGTCACTTCTATGAGTGCAATCAATGCGGCAACAACGCATTGGGGAGGCGGGATCAGTCACGATCTCGCAACACAATACACGACATTCTCGTGTATGACCGATGGATGCAACATGCACCGGCAGGAACATCAATCGCAGAACCAGGATTTCCTAGGATCACGCGACTTCCAACATTTAACGGAGGCGATATCTTGTCGTTGTGGTCAGGGCAACAACACGGATTAACGGATGAACAATAACTCATCATCAAGCCAGTTGTTATCAAGAAGGCCAAGCAAGCCAGAGATGGTCGGTTATTTTAGCTGGATCAAAGCTATCGGAAGGAGAACCCGCTGGCAGTAGTACCTATGTTCTACTGTGGAATGACACTTTCGATAGGCTCCAGCTAAAAGGAAAATTTTTACTCAATGAATCTTCAGATTCACAAAAGTCAAGCCGACGACCAGTCAACGGTCGTTGAAGTATCACCAACAGTAAGGAACGCAGAAGAGCGTTGATAACGACAGCCGAAGTCAAACTGGTCGAGAAGATCGACGGAAAAACAGGGATTCGACACAATCCAACGAGAAGGCGATCGACGATAGCCAGACGTCACGGTACTGGGCATTCCCCACCTGAAAGGCTGCTTTTCACAAGCAGATTGTCTGTTTCGATGCTTAAATCGATTTTTCCTTCGAGATTTGCAATGGTTTTTGCAAGGATTCGTCGCCAAAACCGACGAAAACGCGGATTATCGACGATCGGTCGAATTTATTCCAAAATTCGAATTTTTGGAGTTACCGCCAAAAGATTTGCAAAAGGACGAACGATTACGGTTCACAACGAGGTCTCGACGCGATGTGCACACGGATGTCGTGGTGTTTGCGGACATAGTCACACGAGAGGGCGCCAAAACTGTTTTTGCAGTCATTTGGCCTAAATTTTGGCAAAATTTCTTCATTTTTGTCTCAAAATTTTCGTTTTTGTTCGAAAAGCTTCTTTTCGTTTCGCTTTAGGGTATCGCTTGTAAGGCAACTCGCGATTTTTGCGCGATTCGTCAATCGGTTAAAGTAATTGCGTCATTTTTCAGACCAACTGCAAAAAAAAAAAAAAAAAAATCGACCGGAAATCACCCCGTACACCAATGGAGTCCACTGTGGACGAAGTAAACAAGGACGTCGTTCCGATGCCGACGTCGGCGGAAGTCAAGCAACCGCCGGACCCGAGGACAAAGGAGGAGGACGCCGTTCCGAAGGTAAGTGCCCATACCAAACCCCTCCAGCAGATCTCGCAGACTGCTGGACCGTTGTCCAGCAGTGAGATGACGCTGGAGGAGGGGGCAAAATCCCAACAACCACTGACCAGTTTTGGTCATTTCGATTTATCGAATTCCTCCAAACCCCTTACTCGAATCGACATGCAAAACTGTCGTGAGGCGAACCCGCGGGTTAGTGGACAAATGTCCAGCAATGGGATGATCCTCACGATGGTGTCGAGCTCGAGACTCTCTCAACCGTCACTGTGTGATACACAGCCACAATCAGCTAATAGCGCTCCCTCGGAGCATGTTACAGATCAACCCGCACGGAACAACACACAACACGATGTTTCCATTCACCGTGTTTGCATGGCATCATTCACCGATGGACCGCAACTTTTACCATACTCCGGTAATGCGACGGACGATTTGATGGCGTTCAAAAGAAGTTTCGAAGACCGTTTGGAACTCGTTCCGGAGTGGAAAGGTAAGGCAGTCACTCTCCTCTTTACGTATCTTACAGGTGAAGCACGCGAAGTCGTAAGAGACTTGGAAGCGGACACCGAAGCTTCAAGGACGTTGACAATCGAGAAAGTCTTCCAGTACTTGGATAGATGGTTCGAAGGACCACTTCTTAGAGAACACTCCCTGAGCGAACTGGAAACAGCTAAGCAAGGAGTAGGAGAATCGGTAAGAGAATTCTATGTCAGAGTTTCTCGCTTAGCTCGCCAAGCTTTCGCCGAAAAGAAGCTGAGGATCATCAACAAAGCCATTTGCAAAAGGTTCGTTCGAGGTCTTCATCAGGAGATCAGAAAAGACGTCAAGGTCCCAAGCCGGATATGCCACTGCAAGCATATGAGCACGCGTTATTCATCGAGTCGCAGGCTGACCTACAGACGTGCAAACGCTCCCCATCTGCAAGCGGAACGGAGTTGGATGGCGCATCCAACCGTCAGCTTCCAACCGTCAATACATCTTCGGTAACGAACGACGACATTCTGGACGAATGTCGGAAACGCCGATACGATGAAGCGAAGGCCAGAGCAGCGACAATCGCTCAAGATCCAGCAGAAAGTCATCCGATGACCGACGAATCGGTGGTTAACACGCTCGATAAAGGAGGTCACACGAACCTCGCAAGGAAGGCTTCACGGAAAAAGAAGGATCGGGAGAAGTCTTCGGTTCTCGCTGAAGCAAACTCAGGACAGCTAGTCAAGCAGGTCGTCACATACCGACGCTTTCCGGGAAGTCAGTAGTCTGAAAAGACTTCCCTTTGACTTCTCTCAAGAGATCTTGTAGTTTTTGCAAGAATTTCGTGGCAGAATCTTCGATAAGAGCGAATCTCAGCGACTGTGCGATTATCATCCAAAATTCGCACTGAGTAGCAACCAGTCGAATTGTTTCATCGCTTGCGATTGGCCGGCATTTTATTAAACGCCGTCTTGGTAGCCGCTCTCTGCACGAAAAGTCTTCAAAGAGTTCAGCCAGCACTAAAAGTTCGTCTTTTCAGACGGTACTCAGTCAGTCAGACAAGTCCAGAAGCTTCGAAGGAACAGTCGTGAAGGAACAGTCACCATCGTCAGCAGAAGTCCAAACCTTCAATTCGTGGTAACCAGACACCTAGTACAGCTGTTACACGGACCCTCTACGAGCTCATCTTCGTTCTGAGCTGGAATCGACACCACTTAGCTGATCACGTCGACGGTCACCCTCAGCTTAGCTGACAAGGCTAACGGAGCACCACGCAGTGCAACAAGTTCGGACTTCACCAAACGACGAAGAACTATGGTACATCAAGAAGGTCACACACTCGCGGACGAGTCATCAAGAAAGAAGAAGTTGCCACCGTCAGGAACAGACGCCAAGTTCAGCTAGACAGCTAGTCAACAAGGACGAGAAGGATACCGTCGCCAGGACAGAAGCGATCTCCGGATACTGATGATTCCAAGTCACCAGCCAACACGATGCCTGCGAAGAAGCCAATGGTCGCGAAGGAAGATCAGTCAGGTAACTAGGTAAGACCTTATCCCCTGGCACTTTCTGAGCCCACCCTGCAGAATCCGCTGGCAGCAGAACCGATGTTCTGCTGTGGAATGACGCAGGACTGGGTTGCCAATCACAACACTACCACCGTCGAGGACTTTCCTCATGTTTCTCACGTTTGAGATCACATAGCCACGACTCTACCGAGTCGCTTAACGTTCCTTCCCAGGAACAGTTACAGGAATCTTCCCGCAAACAGTCTGAGGGGCCCATCGAACAGCGGTTATTCGAGAAGGAAGCTCACGAGCCTCTAGATTCATCATCTGGTGAGGAAGAGACGGTTATGGACACTGTGGACAAATCCGGACTTACGCCGAAGTACAAGGTCGAGTTCACGAAGCCCAACAAGCCTGAACAACCGAGTCACCCACACGGACCATGGGACCGATATTTACGTCCCGAAGAGATCATCGCACGGTCCCTGTCACCATCAACGAATTTCATTCGCCAAGCACATCGGCGTCATCAACACCACGTTGAAGAGAAGAACCGTCAACACGTCAAGCTGCTACTGGCACTGCGCAGCCACAAGGAAGCCCAAGTAGACAGCAGAACCACGAAGCTTCTACACCAGTTACACTTGGTCTCAGACAACTGCACCTACGATGAGCCAGGAGATATCAAGTTGTTTTTCGGACAGTCAACGCCCGCGGAACTTCCAATCGACTTCAACTCGAAAGGTTACACCGTTTGGAGCGTCGAGGTCGATTTTGAGCAGCTCAACATCGCGGATGAAAGACAACCAGGACCGAGTACATCCCGAGAACTTCAACGTCTCAGCCAGACCCCACGCGCCGCTGCAAGGATTGGTACCAAGACCAGAGCTACACAAGGACAGGACACCTCAAACCCTTTCAAGTCTAAGTTTACCAGACCGGGACGGTCTTCTTCTAAAGGGGGGAGGTGGTAAGGGTTTGAAACGCCCAATTTAGTCATTCCCGACACAAGCTCCTTAACCGGTACCAGGTTTTAAAGTTAATCAGACCGAGGTCGGTCTTGTTCAAAAGGAGGGAGGTGTAAGCGGTTAAGAGCGGCACTCTAGTCTAACCCAGTTATTCCAGTCATTAATTGAGCGTTTCCAGACTCGCCAACAGCCAAATGTTCAACGCCGTTGTCTGCACTCTCTCGTGTGCGCACACTCTCTCACTTGACAACGACACTCCGCTGTGACACTCATTCGGTCTACAACTTTGGCGGAGGCGGCGATTGGAGGAAGATGTCTGCGTCTCTCACTCTCTCGCTGACGGGTATATAAGGCGACCGGAACGCTCATTCGAGGCAATTCAGGAGTTTCCGACTGGACTCCGGTGATTTAACTAATGGCTGCGTTTTACCCGTTGCTTTCCCCATTCGCCCATGCTCTTGTCCCCCTCATGCACTAACTAACTTGTAGCTTGTTTAGCCTAATAAACCTGTAGTTCTTTAATCACGCTTCCACACACTGCTTATCCCACACCAATGCTAGGCCAGCATTACTACATTATCGATCAAAGCAATTTGAAAAAAAATGTTTTCCTGAACGATATAGAGCCAAGATCGTTTTCGCAATCGATGAATATGGTTATTTTTTGAGTTATTTTTGTTTTCACCCGAAACTTCCAAATCCGCTCTTTTCTAGTGTGCGCGCATTGCAAAAATTCCACGGAGGTTGCAAATTGCTTTTCGTTGCGAGAATTTCAGTCGCTACAGTATACCTCTAGCAATATGCAGCCCCTGCGCACAATTTTTGCAATGTGCGCACGCTTTCCACCCTTCTTCCCAATTGTTTTCTTCCCGATTCGTTTCTTGCCGATTTGCGTTCTTCCCGATTTGCACGGTCTCCCGCCAAGGGACTACGGCGTTCAACCAAAACTGTGTATATTTATGCGTTCGTGTTTGCATAAAGTATTTATTTTTCCAATTTTTTGCTCTGAATTGAGTATTTCATTTTTTAGCTTTGAAACCGATATATTACATACCGTATTTACTCTAATAGACCGGCACCTCTATATGTCCGGCACCCTCTAATAGACCGGCAGTCAAATGATCATTTTGAAAAATAAACCGGCAGCCTCCAATAATCCGGCACCCCAAAAATTAATGAAATTGGAAAGTACTATTTTTTGAGAAATTCGAATTTTTTCCAGTGTTTTTCACACAATTTCAATATTTATCAGCATTTCGAATAGTGTTTGCTTTTTAAACTATTCAAAAAAGGCTTTATCATGCTCATTTTCAGTGAAAAAGCAACATTTTTTTGTTAAATTTTTTATAAATTGACTCTTTGAAAAATAGACCGGCACCCTCTAAATGACCGGCACTCTCTAATAAACCGGCATCAAAATGAGGACCACGAAAAATAAACCGGCATGCCGGTCTATTGGAGTAAATACGGTATCTCTTTTGCCGGAACTTTTATATGTTTGATCGTTATTATTAGATGTACAAAACAGGCTTCAGAGAATTGCAAAAAAGCAACGATGGCGCTCTCACCAAGTAGAATTCAATCCATCAATGCTCAAATCGAAGCCGAATGTCCTATTTGCCAATGTCGAATGATTGCACCGACAGCAATCCCCGCCTGTGGGCACAAATTCTGTTTCACTTGTCTGAAAGGAGTCGGTATGAATAATATGGGATGTCCAATGTGTCGCGGTCCGATAGATTTGAAAATTTTCAATCTTCCAAGCCAAGTTCTCGATTTGAAAATGGATTTACCGGTTTCTCCAGCGAGCAGTGAGTTATTTTCTGAAAAAACCAATACTTTTCACAAAAAGGAACCGTTTCGGCGACATTGAACGGCTTACTAGGGAATGATCTAAACTTAGCTTGGAGTTTTGAATCGAGACCTATATCATTGAAAAGCTTATAAAAAGTTAGGTACAAATTTGAATTTATAGCTGCCCAATGACCTTGTGAGCTGAGTTATTTGGGTTCGAAGTATAATTTTTCTCTGACAAAATTTAATCGAAATTGATCCGCGTGAGTTAATGTGTTAAATAGTTGAGAAAAACAGTAAAAATCACACTTTTAACTCAAATAACTCAGCTCACAAGGTCATTGGGCAGCTATAAATTCAAATTTGTACCTAACTTTTTATCAGCTTTTCAATTATAAAGGTCACGACTTATAACTCCAAATTAAGTTAAAACCATTCCCTAGTTAGTAAACGAAATTTTACAAGCGAAACAAAATGGTTTCGTATCAATTTCCTATACTTTTTTCAATTTCCAGCGAAGCTGTCAGTATTCAATAGAACGCAACCGAACGCCAGCGTTCCTGCTCTCGACTTGAACCGTAAGATTAAGCTGAAAAAGCATTTCAATTATTTTGAAAAACTTTTTTCAGTATCACTAAGCGATTCCGCTGAAGCCATTCGTGAAAAAGTATACTGGCTGTATCGTGGGAGGAATCAAGGATGGTGGAGATTCGATCCACACCATGAGAGAGACATCGAAGAAGCTTATTCCAACGACGAAGACTATTGTGAAGTGCCGATCTGTGGCAGAATGTACGTCATCCACTTCGGCGAAGAGTGCCAGTTCCCGAAAGATGCTCCAAACCAAAGACGACAAGTGAAACGTGTTTCCGCTGAAGACTTCGATCGATTGGAAGTCAAAGGGCTTGCAGGAGTGTTCGTCCCCACTGCCTGATTCTACCTTATCAAAAAATTTACTCACATTTTTGTATTATCAAACTTCCAAAGGAAATTCTATTTCGCCTGTAAAATTAAACTAACATTGTGTTTCTCGAGTTTTAAATAAGAAACCTTCACGAATCTCTGAATGAAAATTAATGCATACTTATCGGCGTAGCAATTCTTTATTTGTCAATGGAAAGTGGTAGCTAGAGATCATTTAACCGACAAAGTTACCGGGTGCCGAATAGAAATAGAAATGAAAAAGAAGCCGACTATAATTGAAAGCATGAAATGGGAGAAAAGTAGAAGAAAACGCACAACCCGTCGAGGAATGTTCTTTTCAGTTTTCTGGCTACGAAAATATGGCGAATTTGAAGCTATTTTGATACTACAGCTCTTTCAGGTGTTGAGATCGTGACATGTCTTTTCAGCTGGGTGCCAAGATTCCTAATCGGTGACATCGAACAGTCCCTTGATGGAACATTTGAAGCGAATTCTCCAGGAGCATTTGAATTTCCAGCTGGTCGATAAAAGCATACAACGGCCACACAGTTGTTCGCAGTATTCCAGTATCGAGCGGCTCCGAGTTCTGTTGTATCCTTCCAGACAACTTGCGAAAACCGTTGGCATTCTGAAAATAAATAATTCCGACATTCTGACAGAGCAAAGTTATGGTAGCTCACTGGGATTCCATCTCGGCTTATCGAAATCGAAGAACTGAGCCTCTTTCTCCCACTCCTGAATGACTTCCTGTCCCGTTGGAAGATGTGATTGCTCATTTGCCTCTTTCAGAATCAAATTCTCTCCAATTCCCGGCAACTCAGGATACAGTATTCGACCTCTGTCAGCCAGTTTCACGGCCCATGCATGTGCCATCTCCGCCAATTCAGTCGACCAACAAAGATTTTCGTTACCGTACCTTTGTCGACACTCGTTGTGAGCATCCAGACATGCTCGTTGGAAGTTCACCTCACCTGAATAGAGTTAATATTTGTTGGGTTGAAAAAATTAAAAACTTACTGAGTGCAGTGTATTTGCTATGTTTAATCATATATTTGACATCAGTGATAGTTTGCATCATATGCTTATCCAATTGAGCATCGAAGTTCTTTCGGGATTCTTCTCCGATTGAGGAACAAACTGCATCGTAGTCATCTCCATAGGAGTGAGAATGCACATTACTGAAAGTTGATGATAGGTATTTAGACTTATCCAAAGTTCTACTGTTTCAGAATCTAGTAATTGGTCAGTTGACTCAATCCATAAAAAATAATAAAATCCTCACTTTACTATATTCGTTGACTTTGATTGTGGAATAGCAATTGGTTCGGTTGGTACAGGAGCTCCTCCAGCAGCTCCATTTTCGTGTTCATGTCGTTCTGTTTCCGTCTTTTCACCCGTAAAATCGCTCTTCGATTTTCTCAATTTCTTGCGCGAAAAGAAGCGCTTCATGTCTCTGAAAGAAACCAATTAGAACAAGAAGTGAGCATTGGAAATGCGCGGTACGGAAATGGATCGTAAAAGTTGATGTTTTGGACAAAAAAGACGGACCGAGAAACATTTTCAAGGGTATTGGGCAAAACGAATTCATCTTGAAAAGCATGGAGACTCTCCGGACAACTGGCAAAAGCTAGATTCAGATAGAAGAGAAAAGATATGTGTGCACTTGTAGAGAGGAAGTCACTGATCCCATGGGAACGATTGCTCCAAGGGGTTTCGTAGGAAATCAGAGGAGCAACTAAAAGAAGGAAAGACAAAAGGGAATGGATGCAAAAAGTGCGGGCAAGGGGGCTATATGCACTAAAAGTTAAAACAACATGGAAACTTCAAAGACACAAAAACTAGGAGGACAGAATGTCGACTAGAAGAAAAATAAGAGAGAAGTGGTGGCAGTGGTGACGAGGCGCCACAATTTGTTCGACCGGAAAATGGGAATTAGACTTGTCTATGTTTAGGCTGTGCTCTGTTTAGAGGATGCGAGGATGTTTCTATTTTGCAAAAAAGCTAAACATGGCCGTTTTCTTATTTTGGGATGAGAAAAATGAAATAAGCTATATTCGATTGTAAAACTTTGAGAAAACCCCAGACTGGTACTACGTTCCTATTTTACTTATATTCAGCTCAACACAAAAGAATATACGAAGGATGTGGAGAGAAATGGGAAGATGGAGGAAAGACGACGAAGAGGAACACAATTTTGAGCAGAGCAAGGCCAATCTCAAGAATGGAGGTTCGGACGGAAATGAGTGGAGCAGCCAGATGTGGGAAGCAGATGGAGCAACGAGAAGAAACGGGAACCAGGAAAATTGAAATGAAGAGAAAATGTGAAGAAGAAGAAGAAGAAGACGCTTCATTTTCGTTTTGCCGCAAAGAATATGAATTAGAAAATATCAAATTTCGTTTGGGAGCGGGAAGAAGAAACGACGGGAAGGAAGAATACGTTTTCTTGAACTTTATACTTTTTTGAAGAAGTATTCACATATTTATTTTCACGGGATATCCCGTAAAGTTTGCATTCTGTTTGCAAAGGAATCTCAACTCAAGTTAGAACAGGGTTATTCAGAAATATATAAATTTTCGAGTACAGTACTATAAATTTGAAACTTCTCCATCTAGATTTTGAAAGTTTTAGGAAGACAACAATTCTAGAATAGAAAAAATAGATAGACTATGCGTGCTCCGTTTCCTAAAAATCGAAAGTGCACTTTAAGGAATTGAAGCCCATAAAGCTGCCAGTTCGAATTGACCAATAGTGACCGCTTGAATTGCAAATAAAGTCGGGACCAAAAAGTGTTTACGTTTGCATGTGTGAAACGAAACACAATAACTAAAACTGCTAGTTGTCTAAACAAGAAACACACGGGCACATGTACACACACAGCAAAAAGCTGAGAAAAAGAAGGCGAAGCAAGAAATGTTTGAAGAGGTCCGGCGCGTACGCTCTGCGGGCTCCGCCAAGATGCCGCGCTATTTCGTCGTTGTCGTGGACGTTGTCCGGGGGTCCGAGAGCCAAACCAATACAACCGCCTTCTTCTTCTTCTCCTTCTTTGTGGAAGACGACGCAACGACGGGAGCGGCGCGCGGACCACGGACGTATCGATTTGTAAGGGGTAAAGGGTTGCGGACTCTACTGGCAACACGACAACGAAAAATGAAGACGGGAAGAAGGAGGAAGATGAGTGACCAGCGGCAAACTAGATGGATTGTTGTTTGTGGTCTCAGAGACACGAGAGAGAGAGACTATGTTTTGCGTGTTCCGTCGTTTTGACTTTTAGTGGTACTAAAATATCTTCACTTTGCTACGACCTTCCTACTGAATCATCTTGGAAGAAAAATGGAAGGGTCATCTGGAAATGGTCAAAACAAAATTGGCAAAATGTTCAGCTTTGATGTTATTTTGGAACCAAGAAAGTACTGGAGTAACAATGGAGATGAGTGAAAAATCTCAGATTTGATTTTGAAGAATTTAAATGAACTACATTAGTCATTTCTAACTTTCATTAGTCATTTCTAACTAACTTGTAAGATTAAACCCATAGTTTCCTGTTGTCAATGAGAAAATAAGAAGCAGTAAAAAGACAAGTCGATGGGAAGAAAAATGCAATAAAAATAGGAGATGTGCTCGTCGTACATCTTTACACAAACACACCCCAATTCGTTATGAGACCCCGTCTGGTGAATTGGGTTTCTAAGAGAATGGGGGTGCTGATTCAATTATGAATTGTGGATGAGCAGAATGGATGGGATGGGGTGTCGGTGCAAACCAAACAATATTTCTAAACGGCACGGCTCAAGACAATCGAATAGAGGGGGAACGATGAGCTTTCAGATGATAGGTGAGAAGGAGATGAGCAGTGACGGCAGGTTCAATGAGTGTAACGCCAGCTGACCCGAGGTTTCACGGCCATGGGTCAAGAGATGATTGGGAAAGAGGGGAGAGAACGAAACGAACTTTTAGCTAATCACTCACTCATGTTTCACTAGGACAAAATGCGGACTTTTTGTTTTCTTTTTGCAATTATTCTGGTATTAATCCTAACAACTGGCAAGTTTTTTCTCTTTTAATTCTTTTGTTTATAGCATTTGTATACATTCAGAGAGCGCAAGACATGAGAAACAAGCGAGCAACAACATCCGTTTGGTCAAAAAAAGAATCCATGATGGACTCAAGTTTTCGAGGGTATGTCACTAAATTGGTATAGGTTGCCATTGATCAAAGTACTAGAAAACGTATAGAAAACGTTGCTCTTTCATTACTAATACAGTACTTAAAGTCACCCCATAGAAATCCGGAGAAATCTTGAGATGATCAAAACACAATGTGATAAGGGGTTTCATTCGTCTGATCTTTTGAACTTGTGTGTTTCACACAATCAGAAAATGAAATTCGCATTACAGGTGATACACTATACAAATGAAACTATTCAAGGGATGAAAACCAGTTACAATTCTAATAAAACTCAAGAGCTCTCGTTGGATGTTCTAGTCGTCTCGGATTTCTTAACATATCAAGGTGACTGATATATCTCAAGCTGCCTTCAATTACACTTTTTTAGCATTTCTGGAAATGTCGAATGGAGATTCTCACAAAGCGGTTCATGATTTGAAAGTGTATCTTCAGGCGATTTTTGAGCAGACAAAAATAATTTACGACGGCATCACTTTTGGAAATGAAACACTCCACATGGTATTTGCTGGAACATGGATCTCCACTCAGTGAGTAAGCGAAATTATTCTAATTTAAATTAACAACGGATTTTCAGAGAAAAAGACTGTCCGTTATGGTTGAGTTGGGCGGAAGAAGAAGAAGAAAGAGTTATCAATGAAGAAATTATAAGATTGGAGGAAGAACAAGAACGATGGAATGCAACTATTGAAGACGATGGATATATGAATTCAACAGATTTTGCAGCAGACAACAACTCGACGGAAGAGTTGATCTCGTCAGAAAAGCGGAAGAAGCTGCGAAAGTTTGTAGACGTCACACTGGAAGAGATGCAAGAAAACAATAGTACAGAGTGGGTCGAGGGAATTCCTTTTCATATTTCATATCTGATGACTCATTTTTAGAATGGCACTGAAAATGGACTCAAAGAAAGCCGTTGATAAATTCACGATTTGGCTGAAAGATCAAAAAGGGTTGCCAAGGCATGAGCATGCTGTACTTATCACGAAGTTAGTTTTTCTAGTTAAAAATCATTAGAAACAGTTTTTTTAAGATTTGATCTAATCAGCATAAATGGTCACTCAGCTACTCAAGGAATGGCGTATGTTGGAAATATCTGTGAAAATGGAGATTCCAGTTCTGTGGTAGAAGATATTGGAGCAGGACTCACTTCATTAATCATGGCACACGAAATCGGTCACTCGTAAGCAAAAATAATTTTTATTTTTTCTTATTCCCAGTGTTACAGGCTCGGAGCTCTTCATGATGGTGCATTCGAAGCAGCTGAATGTGATTCCAATGATAACTTTTTGATGGCTGTCGCTGTCTCTGGAAGTTCAGATAGACAAAGTTTCTTGAATAGTCGACGAATGAGTAACTGCAGTGTGAATTCAATTATAGAGAATCTGAAAGAACCAACTGCTAGTTGCGTGAAGAAATGGAAAACGAAAGGAGGAAAAGACGGTTCTCCAAAGGATTTCATGAAGAAGCCGGGGGAGACTGTGAATCTTACGAGACAGTGTCAAGTTGCATTCGGTCCCACATTCAGACCTTGTTTGGTGAGATTTTTGTTGGTTGTCACACGAATAAGTTATTCATTATTCAGCACATAGGATACTTCCATGGACAATCAATCTGCGAAAGAATCTGGTGCAGCGACGGAGAGGACAATGATGAATGTCAGACACTCAATTATTTTCCTGCTTTCGACGGAACCGATTGTGGTTATAATATGGCAAGTTTTCATGCTTCTTCTATGAATCGTCGTTTACTGTGTTCTTTCAGTGGTGTATCGAAGGTCAATGTGTTCAAAATACTAAGAAATGGATGGATTGTAAAGATCTGAATGCAAAGACATGTTCTCGGTACTCAGCTTCTAAACTGAAACACTATTGCAAGTCGAAGGACTTCCGAGAGATCTGCTGCAGAACGTGTGCTCAAAAAGGAAAAATATACTGATTGGAGAATGAATAAACGATTCATATATATGCAGATAACGAAACTTAACAAGATATAAATAGGACATTGAACCATAATCAAATCTAGTTGGAGAAGCGCCTTCTGAACTTGTCTGGACGAGCTGGGGCAACCTCAACAGGTCCGCTTCTGGCTGGGCATGGGCAGTAAGCTCCATCAGTTCCTGGTACTCCGTCAAGTCCATTCTCTCCTGGTTGTCCATCTCCTCCCTTTTTTCCTGGCTGTCCGTCTCGTCCAGCAGCTCCTGGGGCTCCAGCTTGTCCTGGTGCTCCATCTTGTCCTGGCGCTCCGTTATTTCCTGGAGCTCCTGGGGCTCCTGGTGCACCTGGTGCTCCTGGAGTTCCACGTCCACGGCGTCCGTTCTGTCCTGGACGTCCGTCTTGTCCTTGCTGCCCATCGTTTCCTGGTGCTCCAGCATCTCCTTGTGGTCCTGGTGCTCCTGGTGCTCCTGGTTGTCCTGGGTTACCATCTTGTCCTGGTTGTCCGTTTGGTCCTGGGGCTCCTGGTGCTCCAGTTGGTCCTTGTGGTCCTGGTTCTCCAGCTGGGCATGGGATGCATTCGGAAGTGGAAGCAGCAATGCTGGCAACAACTGCGTTTTGTCCGTCGTTTCCTGGTTGTCCTGGTGCTCCATCGAGTCCTTGGTCTCCTGGTGCTCCTGGTGGTCCTGGTGGTCCAGCTGGGCAGTTGTTTGGTTGAGTTCCGCAGTTGCAGGATGCTTGTCTCTTGTTGCGTCCGAAGATGGTAGCTGGGTTCAAGTGTCTTTTTGGCTGGTTCATTGTGATCATAGAGTCCCAGGCATCATTGGCAAAAGTCTGAGAATCGAAAGATCATTTAAAGCGCTCGTTGCTGCTCAAGTTGTTTTCTTGTTTCCATTATTCCACTATTCTTTCAAAACATCTCGCGACAAAAACACAAACCTGGAAGTCATTCATATCCCCCATCACGTCATCGTAGAGTCCGTTGATATCCTGATAAATGGATCCCAAAAATAAGAGACATCCAAGAATAGCGACACCCGACACGGTGGTGACTCCAGCTATGAACGTGTTCGACATGAGTATGCTGCTATCTTTCTCTCCACATAACCTGTCGCTTTTTATATCGCCATCGCGCCTCCCGTAGAGAGGACGAAAAGCCTTTGAGTCCCGCCTAGTTACACCGCAGTTTGTGTTTTTCGTGTAGGCCTGCCGTTTTTTTACAGCTTGAAAGGTGGCTGTTTCTAAACATGTAGTTCCTGGTCAATATAATTGTGAATGAAAAGACGGTATTTTTACTACATTTACATAAAGAAAGGTGATCATCAGCAGAATAGGTTTCATTTGTCCTTGAGACCATTATTGTTCAACATTGCAAGGGATGAGAGCGGAAGCGTTTTGTATATGAGATGCAAAAAAGGAACACAAATACATAATTGTGACGTCAAGAGCATCTAAATTCAGTCCGGAGGGCGCTTCGAAAATTATACGAAAAAACAATGAGGTCTTTCTTCACTGTAGTTCCTAGTTTCTTAGAAATCTCAATTTTAAAGTTTTCTGAAGAATGTGGACTTTGTGCTGTCCAGAAAGTACACTTTTCCTTTTTTTAATGAGGCCATAATCACCTTTAATAGTGTTCGTATATTTCTTTTGTTTGTAACAACGTTCACTTTTTGTTTTAGTACGAATTGATTATTATCACTGAATTGTTCACTCCGAGAATTCATTCGAAACAATAGAGATCCTCGGAAATACAGGTTTTTCTAGACGATTTTTTTTATTCTTCCTCCTCGATTTTTTTGTTCCTCAGATTTTTTCATCGTCAATTGTTGCGTAAGGGGATAAGTGTGGATGTGCGATTGTGTGATAGGGAAGTTAATAAATCAGATAAAAAATATATCATTTGCAGTTGTTCCCTGTAGTAATTTCTGTCAGAAACTACCTCCAAAATCTCCATCAGATGAACGATTTGAGTGAAAAGAAGGGAAAGTGAAAGGTCATGTGAACAGAGGCAAAAATTGGTTAGAAGACAGATATTCAATGGAG
This sequence comes from Caenorhabditis zanzibari, assembly GCA_963966625.1. Classification (NCBI taxonomy): domain Eukaryota; kingdom Metazoa; phylum Nematoda; class Chromadorea; order Rhabditida; family Rhabditidae; genus Caenorhabditis; species Caenorhabditis zanzibari. Next base: position 10,324,628 of record OZ016472.1, on the reverse strand, counting down.
AAGATGTGTTGAGGTGAACCATTGGGGAGGGAGCTAGTAGATAGAAAAAACGAAAAATAAAAACAAGTTGGTTCTATGTCTCTGCTCATCTGTTGAAATTATTCGTAGTATTTCTTTTTTTGAAAATACATGTCATTTGCAGTCGGAGGGGTCCTGAAGCAGAAGCCTCTTCCAACAAAGTCACTCATCCTCATCCTCGCTTGGTCTCACTTTCTTTCTGTAATCGGAGATGCGATATGTTTTCTCAATCCATCTCTAACTACTATTTGTAATTCTTGGATCCCACCCAAATCGGTTGAGCTTCAGAACAAACGGAACCCGTCAAATAATATACAAATAAGTGTTTACTACAGCTGGTCCCACCCTTTTTCTCTCTTTGTTTGTGATTTGTCAGTCATTTTTATTTTGGAAGGATGGAATATTAGGAGAGAGAGAAAGGGCGCCTCCTGTTACTTTTCCATTTTTCGAGTCTTTCAACTATAGTTGGTTGAACTCTTGAATAATTAATATAAAAGTAGGGTCCATCGAAGGTCATCTGGAGAACAGACTTTTCTGATTCGTCCCTTTCCCATTCCAAAGATGTTATTTTTTGAAATGAGCATCATCATGATCAGACGACTCTCATTCTGACGCAGCCATTTTTCCACCGACTATCTTCATCTCCGGATGTTTTCGATTCGTCTAGTGATATATTATATTTTTGGGTTATGCTCTACACACACTCCTAACTACTTCTTTATTCGTGTTCTTATCAGGAACATGAATAGTTTTTAACTGTTTTTTCACCCTGTTTGTGACCTAGAGATGTCGGGTAAAAGCCGGTTCCAAACTTTCAACTTTTTCATGTAAATTTCAGAATGTCATGTCTACGTGCCCATAATTCGGTCAAAGTTTGACACTGATTTGAGCAAAAAGAGAGAACAGCGGTCTGATTTGTTTTGGTTTGGAAGAAAAAAGCTGCACTTTTCAAAACAAGAACGTTCAGGACGTCACAGTCCAATTCGTCTACTCAATCCGTTACTCAGACATCCTAGTTTCCGAAATTATGGGTATCTGAAAATTTATTATGAAGATAGATGACAGATGATATATTCTAGAAGAAAACACAGATAGGGAAAATTTTATAGGCAACATTCTTTGATAAAATGGTTTTTGAGAAATGCTAAAAATTCCCATATCTCGAAGATTTCCGAAATTCATGAAAAATCTATTTCTGTTTTGGTGTTATACCATAAGGTTTATTTTTGCAAACTCTGAACTTTTCTAAAACTTCCTCGACCTCATTGACGGATCGCCAATGCACGTCAAAACTGAGTGGGGGCATGTCCCCGGAGAACTCAAATCTCTGGTCTTCCCGTATGTCCAACCAATTCACGTCTTCTTTTTTCTTCCAAATGTTTCTCTCCTTAACGTCTTCCCATTCCTTTTTTGTGTTTTCCATTGATAGCAACAAAGCCAGGAAACCGAGCCTAAGTGAGTATGTGTGTGTGTGTTTTTGAATGAAAACGAGAACTCATTCAAATAAAACTAACTAATCAAAAGGCTGAAAAAACAACACACACAATCATTCAGTGGTCGTCTGGAATGACACAAAACTGAGTGGCTCATTTGGTTGAAAATGAGAACACATACGTTCTACATTCTTTCATTTTCAGCTTCCTTTTCCAGAAATCTTTTTTGGCAGAGTGATCAAAAGGAATATATGTTCTGCTTAGAATTAGATTTGAACTTCAGAAGTTTTATCCGAATTTTTTTGAGCTCCAGCGTGTCTTCTTCATGAATTCTTCGTCAAGAATACAGAAACTTATTTCAAATTTTCGTTTCTCCTGAGCAAAATCCAACTTCCCGGTTTCTCATCCTCGGCTTTTAAGGAACAGTTTCCCATTGCGATTTCATCATCGCTCGAAAAAGGTTCTAGAATTATATGTGAATCCGTTTTTCCAGTCATTTTCCAGCTGGAATGACTCTTCTTTCCCATCTATTTTTCGCATTTTCATCAGAATCACAACAATGTCCCCTGTCTGCGTATCGTACTCTTCCACACTCTTTAACCCGAGTGGCACAATTTAAAATGCAAATTCGAGACGGGTGCGAGGTCCCCTGCTTCTCCAAAATTCTCACGTCCGGATTTGCGACGTCGGTGTTTATTGAACACGTTACAGCCTGCCGCTTCACCAACAAAGTGGTTCTTCCTTTTTTCTTCTGTCAACTTGGTCCTATTTTCGTACCGAGAGTGGAGAAAGAAAGAAGTCTTTATTCTGTTCTCACGTGCTAGTTAAGGAAAACTACACTTCACTTCATATTCCTCCTTTGAAAACGGATCTGGTCTTATTTTTAGAAGATCAGTTAATATAGTTCAGACACGCGATTACCTCATGGGTCGTTTAAGGCAAAGATCATCGTGTTTCTTGGATATTCGTCCAAACATCTTCTCAGAAATTCTTGTAATTTTGGAATGAGGGTGGGTGTAGGCGAAAGGTAGATAACATTCGCTTGTCTATATTCTCATAATCACAGTTTCCTCAACGAGAATTGTCACTTTTTTCCTCATTCTTTGAATAATATTTGCATTTTTCTTACAGAAATGTGTTGTTTTCTTTTACAAGTTCAATTGATTCCATTTGAAGTAGAAATTATACACAGTTCTCTGCCAATCTCATAATATTACTCGTGTTATGATCAAGTTTAAAACTGAACATGTCCAACTTATTCAAACACTAGTCTGATCATTCTCGATACTGTTTTCGCTTAACCTAATTTCCTTTTCATATATTTTGATATAAATATACCATTCTAATTTCCGATTATAATACACCAAAACACAACATTTGAAACGTCTTCTCAGTATCTAATTACATACTTTTCCAAGACCTTTCAGTGAGGACTTTCTTGAAATTTGAACACTCGAACACTTGATATTTTTTGTCTCAGCCTCAAAGTACTCCATTTTTTAGCACAAATCCACTCGAGAAGCGTAGATGACTACAGTGAATTTTTTAGTAATTTGATACAATTCTGGTCATTTTGGTCCTTCTTTTCGCCCTTCTGTGCTCCAACAAATCTTTTCTCAGTGCAAGTATAACCCCAAACCCAATTTGAAGAAAAAGAAGGAGGCAACATTTTTTGTCTGTGTTACCCTACGAGTTCTCCTCATGTTCTTTCTTTGCTTCTTTTCAATCGAAATTCTACTACAACTACTATAACAACTATTCGCCTATCCCTTCACTATGATGTCACTGAGATTTGTGGTCTTTTTGGAAATCTTCGGATCGCCTGAGTCTATTTTTTTCAAAAAAAAAAGTAAAGTTCAATTGGAAGGAACCTCCACACAGTCCTCACATCTATTCGTCATCACTTCTTTTTGTTTGCAAATCAAATTTTCACATCTTTCGTTTTTTTTCTCCCCACTTGTTTTGTCTTTAAATCTTGTGTCTTCTATTTTAAGATCTAGTACGATATTTATGCTCTTTCCGCCCCACAGAACAGGCTGTGACCTTGGAAATTGCACAATCGTAACTGTTTAAAAGACGAGAAAACGTGAAGACAACGTGAAGGCAACGTGAATGCAACGTGAAGGCAACGTGATAACCAAAACGCGTGCGCAATTTGAATACACAGATTCCAAAAGGCTGCAACAGAAAGCACCTGAAAATGACGCGAAAAACAAAAGACTTTGTATAATTCACCAAATTTATTCAGTGAAAAATCCACTTTAAACCCTTGAAAACTTAAAAAAACAACAAAAATGAGCTAGAACAAGTCGAGTCACCTATCGGTAACTCGACACAACCTAAGACTCTCTAAAAACTACAAAAACGTGAAGACCTGAGGCAAGAAAACCCGGCTCACCTCACGGTGAGGCCGACCCAATCAAGACTGACTAGATTTTCCTCTGTTGCACCAAAGTAGCGCCGCGCGCTTTAAGTGCGTCAAGCACTGCGCCTTGGCGTGTTTCGCGGGTCGCTTGAATTTTCATGATTTCTCAATGAAAAGCGATTGAACTTGGAATAAGAGACGGAGATTTTTGATGAATCCGGTAATCAAAACCGGACATCTCCCTTCTTTTTAAGCCCACGTTTACAATGGAGAAACCCAGTAGTGTGCCATAACAGGACTGCACTCCTATGAGGTCATGCATGCGAGGTCATTCTCAGTGCTGATCTAGAAGGCTCACACACAATAAAATCTATGATACTCGGGTGGGGATAATAAAAAGGGAACCTAGAAAACTTAAATAATTATTACCTAAAGCTTAAGGGGTGGGATAGGGTACTTAAGAATGAGGTAATCATAAGGAGAACCAAATAAAACTGAGCATAACTAACATCAACAATAATAATTACAAAAAAAAGTATAGAGAAAATTATCGAAAACATTAATGGACCATTATGGCGAATTGGCTCCATGTTGAAGTACTTGGAATTGGACTGATTGTGTCCATCCTTGGCACGTGACCATACTGTGCATGTCCTCGGACAATTCTCGGTGGATCCTTTCTAGGTCGATACTCCTGATGGAGTTGAGCACGATTGATATCCAGAAGCTGGGATACAGTAGGTGGATCCTTTCGTGGACGCCACTCCTCACGCGATCTTCTCGGAGTCAACAAATTGCAAGAAAGAAATACTTTTGAGTTGTCAGACTCAAATAAAGTATTATGTTTTTGTTTTGCTTGTGTGGGCATAGCCTGATACACACGTTTCAAAACATCCGTCGGTGGATCAGTCCTTGGGTGCGTTTCCTCTCGGTAACGGCGCTTGGTTTTCATCTGAGAAACCACGCCAACGGCGTCATCTTCCTTCTTTTTAAGTCCTGGTTTTCTGGTGGCTGGTGGAAAATCCTCGCGGTGCATTTTGGAGATCTTCTCTGATTCGTTCAGCGAAGAATCCAGACGATCAGCCGTGATGTAATCCGTGGAATCCTTATTAACACTGACTTTCTGATCTGCATCGGCATCTTTCAACACATCTTCCTCGAGTTTTCCACTAATGGAACTACTCAATTCCATAGTATACTCACTCCTTACATTCAACTGCTCCTGCAATTCCTCACGGCCTTCGCGTAGAGTTTGGACACCTTCTACCATTACTTGAACACTTTCCTCTTCATTCTGGACACTTTGCCGACCATTGAAACTTTGTGTCTTTAGTGCTTGAGATTGCTGGAATCCCTCAGACAACTTCTCATCCCTATACAAAACTAACTGAGCACCCTTGGCTACAGACAACTCGCGGCCCGCTCCGTACTTTTTTCCAACATGAGAATTTGTACCTGATCTCTGAATTCCCTCAGAATGATGATCGGCATTACACAACACTATACCAGAATCCTCTGCATTTCCAATTGTAGATCCTTCAACAACATCGACAGATTTCACCGCAGATCCTTTAACGGCTTCCTCTTCCGATAATCCAATGCCAGCAACACTAATTCCTTCATAAAGAACACTAGTTACACTACCGTAATCTACTAGTTTCTCATCTGAAATTCTTCCATCGGAATGATTTGAAACAACTTCTGATTTCAGATATTCAATATCTGAATCCAGAAACTCCAAACTTTCACTTTTGACTGAAATTGTTGGTTCTTCAAGCGAATCAGAATCCGTCAGCGAAGTATTTCTTTCTGTATCTGTATCAGCAACCATTCCGTTTATTGTACTCAACTTCTCGATCAGGTTTTTAGCCTTATCTAATTCAGCACGTAAACCAGCATTTTCTTCACTCATCACTTCATACATCTCATCCTTATTCTCTTTCAGCCAACTATTTTCTGCTCTCAACTGATTGATCACAATACTTTCCTTCTGAAGTCGTTTATGCAAAAGCATATTCTGATTACTCATAACATCGTACAACTCCTCTTTTTCTGCTAAGATGTGTCCAATTTCTGCTTTCAGTTGTTCATACTCTTCCCTGAGCTTTTCAACTTGCTCGGTTTTTAACAACAACGATGCCTGCAGTTTTCTTTGGTTGATCAGGAATTCCTTCAGGTTCTCACACGAAGAAAAGCCTTTTCCGCTCATTTGTTCATACTTCCTCTGTGAGTCTGCATACTTCTCACGAAGCAGATCAAGCTCACTTCTAGCAGAAACCCATTCATCTTCACAGCACTGTAACACTTCCTCTCTCTCCTTTATTACGTCCTCTTTTTTCAACATTCTGTCCATAATGGGCTTTATCAGTAACTCATGATGACTGCGTGACCCTTTGGAATATTTTGCAATGTTATTCATGAACTCCTTTACAGCTTCGTCATCCCTCGTTTCTCTTTGTTCTTTTTCGAGTGAAAATACCATATTCGGCTTCATCATCCGCTTTTCTGACGACTTCCTTTCGCTCAATCTCGCTGAAAATTCCTGTACTCGAAAACTCGAAACTCGTAGTTTTCTACTGAAAATTTTGATTTTTTTTTCCGAAGAATTTATGCGAATTTTTAGTTCAGAATTCAGAAAAAATCCAATGAAATCCGTTGAGCAGCTTTCTCGAGATGATTTGGCACCACAAAAATCGATACTCCGAGTAGAAACTCTGCAAATCTGAAAAAGTCAGAAATTCGCAATTTTTACTCGATTTTTTCAGCTCGAATCGATGAAAATCCAATCGTTTTTTAGTCAATATTGTTTTTCCGTCTCGATGTCACGATTCTGGAAGATTTTTAGAATTTTCCGACGACGATGAGTTGCTTTCCGACGCGGATTTGACGTTTTTCGAGGGAAAAATCAATTTTTTCGCACCCTAAACAGAACACAATTATCGGAACCCAGCGAAACTTTCTGAAGATCCTTTATTGCTCTTGAAACTACTTTTGAAACAGTAAAAACTGATTTCTACGCAGTCAAATCGATAAATCCGACGATAAAATCCCTTTCCGATACCAAAAATCGATAAATGACACCACAGTTGCGCCGAGAAACTCAAGAATATCTCACAATTTCTTGACTTTTTCGTGACAATTTTTAGCTCAAAATGTGAAAAATTTAGTGATTTCCACAGGAAAACAGAACTAATTCACAATTTTTCGCGAATTTCACAAGTCGGCAGTGAACAATTCAGTACGAAACGCAAGAATTTCAGTGTTTCCCAAAGGAAAAATCACTGGCTCGCCCTCCGACACTGACTCTTCGACAAGCGACAAGCAAAATGCTTGTTTTCCACTGTTTTCGCTGGAAATTCCAACACAAAACACTGAAAAAATTTGTTTGAACTTTTTACTGCAATATCTGCCAAAAATGGAACAGAAAGCACTTGTTTTTCCGACTTTCCGCAAGTTCAGTAACAACTGACACGAAAAATTGAAAAAAAAATTTTTACCAAAAATCGATAAATCGACTTTGGCGCTGGCACGAATCGACTAGAAATTTAGAATAACTGTCGCAGAGCGAACAGAAACCAAATTTCAGACAAAAATCGCGAAGAACACGAGAGGTTCACTAGGAACAAAACCTTCGGCCCCCAAGTACGATATTTATGCTCTTTCCGCCCCACAGAACAGGCTGTGACCTTGGAAATTGCACAATCGTAACTGTTTAAAAGACGAGAAAACGTGAAGACAACGTGAAGGCAACGTGAATGCAACGTGAAGGCAACGTGATAACCAAAACGCGTGCGCAATTTGAATACACAGATTCCAAAAGGCTGCAACAGAAAGCACCTGAAAATGACGCGAAAAACAAAAGACTTTGTATAATTCACCAAATTTATTCAGTGAAAAATCCACTTTAAACCCTTGAAAACTTAAAAAAACAACAAAAATGAGCTAGAACAAGTCGAGTCACCTATCGGTAACTCGACACAACCTAAGACTCTCTAAAAACTACAAAAACGTGAAGACCTGAGGCAAGAAAACCCGGCTCACCTCACGGTGAGGCCGACCCAATCAAGACTGACTAGATTTTCCTCTGTTGCACCAAAGTAGCGCCGCGCGCTTTAAGTGCGTCAAGCACTGCGCCTTGGCGTGTTTCGCGGGTCGCTTGAATTTTCATGATTTCTCAATGAAAAGCGATTGAACTTGGAATAAGAGACGGAGATTTTTGATGAATCCGGTAATCAAAACCGGACAATCTGTTTCGGACTTTTCCGATGATAGACTATTTGGAAAGAAATACCGATTATCCGGTGTCAATGATTTCACTTCTTTCCGTTTTCTGCTAAAAATATTATCATGATCCTTGGTGTTCCTTATAAATATTCCTTTTATGTCTACATTCCCCGATTTTGTTCACCTGACATTCTATACTTTTTTTTCTTTCTGCAAACAAATTGAATTCGAGATGCTGAAACAAACCAAATTTAATGGTCGATTCAATTAATCTCTGTGAAAAAAAGGAAGAAAAAAGAAAAAACCGAAGACCTTTTACGAGCAAAAAACGAAAATTGGGAATTTTTTTCTACTGAATGACCCTTCGTTATATTTACTGTGTTCTAAACTAAATGTATAGTAGTTCATTCTGAGGACATATCTGAAATTTTTTCCACATTATGAGGAAAAGATGTCAACAGAAGTACCTTTCAGAATTCTTTATCAGTAGATTTTGGTCTCTTCTTGGAATGTCTGAAGTGGAGTTTCAAGTGAAGAATTACTCAGAGTTTAAAAAGATTTCAAGAATTTCACTTCCTCAGAAAATGTATAAGCTGAAAATGGAGTGAGAGCTAAAAATAGGTAGGGATATTTATTTATAGATTCAGTTACGTAGATGTTGAATAAGTTGGTGAGAGAGAGAGAGAGGTTCCGATCAATATATTTTTAGTTGTTTATCAAAAGAAGGATTACCTCGCAGTTTTTTGGTCAAATATACTGAATCATGAGAAGCATCGGAAGACCGAAGTAACTGCTATTGTGGCTCAAAAACGAGAAAAAGTTTCTTTAAATTCATCTTCTGGACTCTCAACAAATACATTTTTTGTCCAAAATGTGTTTGTTTTCTTTTTGGGAGTTTTCTAAAAGTTCAAAAACAAGAATTTCTCCAAAGCCCTCTGTCGGCACAGCTTCAAAAGTCGCCATCATCGGTCACAATTGCTCTTTGATTGTCACGTGTATATATGTGTCTATTTGAGGTTTTTTCTTGTTTTCCTTTTCAACATGTCCACCTCAAAAATATGTCGTCGGTCCACCTCTTCTCTTCTACTTTGTGTTTGCCTCGTTCCGCCCCTAATTATCATTCAACGAATCTGCCACGTCAGATGGCTCTTTTGTGTTCCTTGTCTATTCGTTCCCGATCCACCTTCTTCATCAAAACCCGCTGAGATTCTGAACTTTGAACATTTTCTTTTCACTTTATTTTTCTTCTCCTAGGACCATAAAATGACTAAATAAAGGCAAGTCCCTCTCTAACTCCTCCCACTTTTTCCCAAAATATCCTCTCCTTCATTTCAACGCCTTCTCTACTTTTTTCTCCTGCAGTTGAGATAATTCGCAACTTCTTTTTCTTCACTTCCATCTCTTTTTTCTAGATGAACATCTTTAATGAATTGCGGAATAAAAAAGCAACAGAAAAATGCTCAAACCATAGTACAACCGCCTTCAATTCTTTGATAGATTTTGAAAAGGACCTCCGGAAAAGAATAGAGAACAGACAAAACTCATATTTTGACAGGAACTATAAAGGATATATCTAGAATATGATGAAGAACAAAATGCAAAAAATAAGAGACAACAACAGATTTATTGTATACTATTTTATTGCTGACACGAGTTTCAGACACATCCGCCTGCTTCATCTTTTTTTTCTTTTTTTTGTGTATTTTTGCAATGTCTGACCCTGCTGAGCCAAGAGAGTTACAGTAGGATCAAATTCTCTGCGTTCCTAAAAATTTGACACTTGTCCATCAAATTGCTCATGAGTCTGGGTTTGAAAAATGTGATCTTTGCTATGCACCTCTTTTTAGTACATCTAATGGAACAGATTGAGACTGCAGGGCTAAAAGTTTGGCTTTGTTCTCATGTAGCTCCTCCTTGAAAACCAGAATCCTTTGTAGACACGTGGTTAGATTTGCATCTGACGCAGCATTTTACGTTGTTATAGTACTAATGTACTCCTTTTATCTTCCAGAATGCATAGATGAAGTTGAAAATCTACGCTTTCTATACTAATAAATTTTCCTGCAGTCTGGAGAAAAAGTTTCAATCGCATTGAATCCAGGAAGTCATTCTGCTCCACTCTTGATTACCTTCATTTGAACTTCCTCATATGTTCTTGATTCGACATCATTCTGTTTTCGGGGAATCCCAAAACGGAATAAAGTTCACCATAATCAGTCCAACTATTCAATTTATCGCCACCCAGCTGTTTTTGACGTCCATTTTTACGATAGACCGGAACTTCGTCACTCTTCCTTCCCTCTGTCGCTTCTTCTTCTTCACAGTTATTGCAGATTCTAATTCTCTTTGCATCCAGAACTCAATTTAAAACAACAAGACCTGAACCCAATCAAACTGATCCAACTCATTTCAATGTTCTTTTTTTTCTCCAGTCTTCAGCATTTGCTTCCGCCTCTCCATTGCCTTCTTTTTCAACTTTTCTAAATTGCCTGAAACAAGTTTGGCCCCCAATCAAACAAATTTCTGCCCCTTCTCTCCTCCCCTTTTCTTCTCCTTCGTTTTTACTCTTTTTCCTTCGGGGTCCTTCTATCCATTCGACACGGAAAACTCAATTTGAACATCTTTTCCGGGATCAAATTTTTGTCGGCCGCCGATTCTGAGATAGAGAAGAGAAGGAGCTGCTCCTCCCAAAATAAGAACTCGAGTTCTTTGACCTTTTCGAATCAAATGGAGTCTCAAATTTCATTTCGAACAATACACATTTATTTATGCCAGTTTTCAAAGCCACGTCATCTCAGAAGACGTCTCAATTTCGTCGCATTCCATTTGTTAGTTTCACAATTCGGATGTTCACTTCAAACATAATTCTTATCTCATTAAACTTATTCCAATATCTCTTTAAGATGCTCCTTTTATTTACTTTCACTATTCTCAGAGTCTGTGTGCTTTCTCATTTTTTTTTCGTTTTCCTTTCTCGCCCTCTCTTTTCCAAGAAAGCCCAATTTCACACTGTCTCATCTTACTCTCTCATTTCATTTTTGAGCTTCGCCCCCTTTTTTCGGAACATAACTGATCATCACTCTAAAAGATTCCTTTTTTTTAGGTAAGAAAAGAAGATCCTCCATTTGCTCGCAGACCGCGTCTAACTGAATTTTCTAGAAGCTCCCGTGTCTCAGTTTCCGAAACCATCGAAATCCATTTGCATCCCCAACAACACACAGAAATTCGATTTCTTTTCCTCAAACATTCCAAACCCTTTTCTTTTACTTGAAGATCGCTCACCTTCTTTCCTCTATTTTTCGAACATCTTCTTTTCTTCTATTCTCATTTTCCCCTGAATTCCAGAACGTCTTCTAAATGAACAATGGATTATGAAAGCACGTCGGCATTCGATCCAGATATTATCACAAATGAAACCGACCGTAAGTTCCTTTTGTTAATTGATGACTCTCATTTCCATAACAAAATATTTATTGTCCTTCAAACAATAGATTCTTATTTTTAGAAGAATCATGTGCCTATTCGGAGCCCGTGTACGTCAAAGAACGTTTCTGGATGGTGGCGATATTCGGAACAGCAGTGTGTATTCTTAATATCATCGAAAACACATTTCTCTCGTTCATGTTGTTTAAAAAGTGAGTGTAAAAGTTGGACATAAAAAATCACTTCTGGTGACTAGTGACATCACGAGATGGAATATAAATCTGAACCAGCTGCGAACGGAAACGAAAGTACTTCGAAATTAGGTTAAACTGGAAAGTCAGAACTAAATCTTTTTGCAAAAGAAAATCAGAAGCTGAAGAATCTGTACTCTTGTCTATACACTCTTACAAGAAGCTATTGAAAGAATAAGAGGTTCCAGGAAAAACCGAAATTTTCCAGAAAATCCTATCGATCCAGTCACATGCTTTACCTGGCCTTGTTAGCCTTCTTTGACGTTTGGATGGCCGTTGCCTACATTCCATTGATGAGTTTGAATCTGTTCGTAGACTACTATAAATCGGTGGTCTTACTTCGAGCTTGGTTTGCCTATATGTTACCCATGATCACAGTATCCCATATCGCTATGACTGCCTCTTCATTTCTCATGGTAAAATTAGAAATCAAAAATTGAAGAAGCCATTTTGTTGATTTAAGGTAGCTGCTTCTTTGGAACGATACGTCATAACTTGCCATCCAACGAAAACAAGATGGCTTTCAAGGAACCGTGTATGGATAGCAGCTTTTGCAATATTTCTGGGCGTGGCTTGCAAGTTTTCGCAACTCTTTGAGATGGATGTGAGTTGGCTATTGCTCTTTCTAATAACTGAAGCATTTGTTTAAGATCAAATACTTTCCACAATGCTACGACACCATGAGAGAATACCAACTGAACCTTTCCCCTCTTGCTCTTCACGAAGCCTACAGCTACTGGCGTGTTCTATTTCGGACGATCGTCACCATTCTGATTCCATTCTTCTTATTGGCTTTCATCAACGTCCGAATTGTGCTGGTGCTGTCAAAAAGTGAATTCAAGTTCCTGCACTCAACGAAATTGAGCGAAGCAAAACGGAAGTCGGCAGTTAGAAATGCGACGAGAACTTTGGTGTTCATTGTGTTCACCTATCTTCTCTCGAACGTACTCAACGTGATTATCATCCTTTGGGAATATATCGATATGGATATGCTAACTCAGCAGTTTGAGACATTTTACATGTTTGCTGTTGACGTCGTCTCCCTGTCCACGATCGTATTCGGAGCACTTCGACTTCCAATTTATGTCATCTGCCAGGCTAACTTGCGAAAGGAATTCTTTGCTCAATTGAAGAGTATGCTATCTCTCAACAGTTACTCGGTGAGTGTATCAACATTTTGTATCTTGCACTACTTCTCTTCTGTCCCTTGATTCCTTGTTAACACAAGACTAACCAACATTTTCAGTTCCAACTTCGTTTCTTCATTTCCTTTTTAATTTTGCACACTTTGCACAACGAATCTTATCGAATTATCACTTGATCTCATGTCCTTCATTTTTCAGGGTTATCTTTCCTCTCCAACTAAAAACATGACCGTCGAAGACATGGATATCGATAGAAGAACTCCCGATCCGTGTGGAGATGGTGAGAGACAGTATCCGTTATTACTTTCATTAGGTAGATTCCTTGGTTTCCCTAACACATTCTCATAATACTTTTCTGTTCTAGGTACCGTCTTAATTGTGGAATCTGATCAGAGGAATGATTCATCGAAGACGTGTACGGTCATCCGAAAGAACAGTGTCCATCGATCGAATGGAGGATTCAGTGATATGAGCGAGAAAGTTCAAATTGTCTAAAAGAGCTGGTAGATGGAATGACTGAACCATTTTTCATTTTATCTTTTCAATTGTCTATAGAGAATCTAAAATCCCGACTACTCATCCTGTGTGCTTATAATCATTTCTGTCCAGTTTTAACATTTTTCCACGGGTTTTAACTTTTTGCCTTCATCTCTTCGTTTTCCTTCCTCTTCTCAATATTTCCCTACTTTTCACATTGTGTCTTCGTCCTGAAAAATAAACTTGTGTGAACTGAAGCGATCCGTTTCGGCTTTGCATTCATAATATGAGAGAAGGTGGAGGATTACTGTAAATAGGACGAGACAAAGGTTGTCCGAAATAACAACATGACGAAGTTTCGGGAAGGTTTTTGAAAAAAAAGGTTTTTCGGTCGCAAAGAGTCAGAAATCTTCTAACAAGAAGTATCAGACGGTTGTTCTAGTCAGAAGAAATTTCGTAGATCTTCAACCTTTTCAGTTAGTTGAAAAACTGCATTCGTTTGAAAAACTTGGGCTAGAATTCATGGCAAGAAATGAAAAGAGCTTGAAAATGATTGAACACTCGAAATAAAATGGATCGGTTCAAAACGAGAAGACACACCAAAACACAAATTTCGATATTTGGTCAGATTCTTCAGAACGATTGTAACCTACCAGAGAACGTCATGCTATTTTTTCTTTGTGAAAACTTTTCATTTAAAGGAGAAGTTCATTCATAACAATAAACTGACAGTAATCTAGAAAAAGTCTGCCGGGATCCCGTCTCTATTTTTACCCGAACTTTGAAATTCGGGAATGTCAGTTTTTTTTTTTCAATTTTCATCAATCGATTCAGGAATAGTAAAACAATTTGCAACAGCTGCTAAATGCCTTTAATAGTGAGGAAAATGACCGAGAATGTAATCTACAATCAACAACTTCGCATAGAACCTAAAATCTGTGTGTGAACTCTGATTCATGCATTTTTGTTTCTCGACTTTGCATACATTATGAGGGTGGAGGATTACTGTATTGTGAGGGTGTGTCGGTCGGTCATTGCTGAAAATTCTGAAACAAAAAATAAAAAAAGACAGAAGGAAAGCGGAGGATCGAAACGAAACGTTTCCGGTTTGGTTCATTTGGATTTCAAAGCGGGAGAATTGAGCGGCTCCGTTTCGACCTTGTTATCACATCACTTCATTTCTGTGTGACTAAACACAAAACAAACCAATTGTGTCCGTTTTGTTCGTTCCCGGGGGCCCCGCAACTTCCCACTTGTATCCCATCTCTCGGTGTCTGACGGCTCTCTACAAAGGCGGGGCAGCATCTAGAGCTCATCTTTTCCTTCTTCTTCTTTTCTTTCAAGTCTCAGAGTGTCCCAATCCTTGCACTACCTTTATTCACTAACTATTTCTACCTGGTCCGTAGTCTACGACTAGTACTTCCTTCTTCTTCTTCTCGACGTCTTCTGAATTTTGGAATGGAAAGTGATCAGGTGAGCGGCGACTAGGAATTGAGGAATGAAAATGACGATACCGGGAACTGTCCGCAAAAAAAGCAATTTGTTTAGTAGGCCCCAAAAATTCTCGGAGATTACGATCGGCGGGGCGCGAGAAACACAAAAAAGCGAAAAAGACCCGCGTTTTGAGAAGAACCAGGGAGCGAGGCGCTAGGAGAGAGGGTATTGTGGACACGTTTTTAGACAACCTCCCCCTCCTGTCTTCACACTTTTGTTATTATAACCTTTACTTTACTGCCTAACCTCATCTTCACACCTTTCCTCATTTGACCCATCGCTAAATGATTATTGATCTGTCCGATTTGGACAAGCCAGTGGTAAGTCACTTATTTCGATTCTCTCCACTGGTCAGAGCCTTGACCGGTGGATTTCTTTGAGGGGATGTTTGTCGACACTCTTATCACTAGTCATGTTCTCTAACACATTTGAACACTCTTGAAGAAAAGAGTTTTTTCGGCGAAAAGAAATACCGACAAGAGAATAGACTGTATCAATATACTAGTTTGAATAGGGTGAATTGGCTGAAAATGATAATCATGAGAATCTAGGAAGGAATTGAAAAATGAAAAAGTTTTACATTCGGTTTTTGTGCAGTCGTTCCAATGAAAAGTTTAAAGATAACTGAAATCTCTGTGAGTTCCTTTACTTTTTCTGACAACATTTATCCCGGATTATCACTTCTGATAATAAACGAGCACAAAATGTCTTGTGCTCCTACATTTCAGTTCTGGAAAGTCTGGAAATCTGAATCTAAAAACTTCTACAACTTGAGAAGTTTCATCAACAAACTGTGAATTCTCATAGGAAATCATAAAAGCGGAAGAGAACGTAATGTTCCTGCGAAATTACACTTTAAAGTTATATGTTATTTATTCCTGCGCGGGCTCTTCTTCTCCTCTCCACAACAATAACTTTTTGTTGTAACAGAAAATCATCAATTCATTGTTCAGAACGCCTCACAGCTCATCCATCAGGTACTTCATGATGCTTTCCTTGCCGCAGATCTTGGAAACTACACAGAAGCCGTCAACCTGCTCGATAAACCGCCTGCATGGCAAAGTGAGTGTATACACCATTTTGCATGGAACATTTCGCATCTGGAAGTGATTGATCAGTTTTATGGGTTTCACCGCAAAGTGACAGCTGGGAAATCTCTAGTTGTTTTCTCTTTTTCTCTTGCTTGATCTATAAAAAATTGTACGAACTGCTCGGCAAAGTTCAGAAGAATGTTTGAAGACAGAAAACTTCGGTGGAACTTTTAAAAGTTCTAAAACCAAATCTAATAGATGCTTATCTCTCGTTTTTGTTACCCATCTAAAACCAACTTTGAATTTGGTGTGATTCTCTCCGAAAGTAACATAAACATTCAGAAAGTAAAATAGTAGTTGACCGGTGACGCGATCTATATCGAACATGTTCCTCCTTCTTCCCTCACTGGACTTTGTACGAGTCTAAAAAGAATGACGTGTTGTAGAAAAGAAGATGTGGAGATATGAATAATATGAATTACGATCTTTTCAGCATGGGGAATCGGTTTCGCAATTGTATCGGGATGCAGTTTCTCAGCACCACTTGGGATTCTACTCCTTCCTTGCTTATCAAAATCACTTTATGAACGAATTATGACATTTTTGGTAGCGGTTGGAATCGGAGCACTTTCTGGTTCAACAATCTTTATTATGCTGCCTCAAGCATTTCATTTGACTTCATTCGAACATTTTGAATATCATACGAAATCTTTGATTATCCTATGCGCACTTTATGCATTTTTCACTGTCGATCGAATGCTGCAATACATTTTGGAATTCAGGTAAGCGCTATTCTTTCAATCAAATGATCTTTAAAGATTTCTGACTGTGACGATTCGAATCGACCTTTAGACAATCTTTTAAAATATTCTGAGATGATTTTATGCGATAACGCAACCTTCAAACGATCAAACAACTTTGACGAACTTCAAATGTTTTCAGGAGACGGCGTCAAACGAAACGGAGGATTCATGCGTCTACGATTGCATCTCTTATGAATACTCCAACTGCAAAAAGAAGAGACAACGGTCACAATGTGACAGAAGAAACTATAATTCCATCTGATCCACCAACGATAACTCATTTGCAAGTTCCTGATCTTCACAATCATCACAGATTTCGACGAGAATCGGAATTATCAGATGCAGAGAGAACTGAGCAACAAGAAAAAGAAATGGCTGAGTTGGCGAATGATTTAGAGATGGCGTTGACGAATAATGTGTTAGCAAGAACAGTAGGTTTCCTGCTATCCTTGTAAATTTTCAATTATTTCTTTTCAGTTTTCTACTCGCCGACGAGTTGCAGTTGTCAGTGGTGGCCTAGATGATATTGAATTCAGAAGTCCCAAACATTCCCATCATACAAATGGAAACACTTCACAGTTTCTGGGTGTTGTCAATAATGAATTTCACAGAAGAATGACTCCTTTATCATCAAGACCTGGAAGTCCAGTAGCGATAAATATTGAAGAACCGAAAGAAAGCTACGAAATGAAACAAAAATCTGAAAAAGTTCCGCCAAGTACACAAGATGACAACGATGCAATGTCAGTCTCGATTCGAGTAGTTGAGAAGAAAGTGATTGAGCCAGCGGCGATGGAAGTAGCATCAGTTGCTTACATGATAATATTCGGATCTTCTGCCAATAATTTTGTAGATGGAATGAGTATGGGAGCCGCATTTTCGGACAATTTGCTACGTGGACTGAGTATTGGAATAGCTGTTATATCTCAACAATTTCCACAAGAACTCGGTACACTGGCAATTCTCGTCAAATCAGGATTAGGATTGAAAAAGACCCTTCTATTCAATATGGTTCCAATTGTTTTGAGTTTTCTTGGATTCTCAGTTGGCGTTATGTTGGATAGTGTGGACGATTCGTATGACGAATATATTTTTGCCATTTCTTCCGGCATGTATATGTACATTTTCTTAGGAACTTTGGTCAGTTTTTAAGAATAATTTGCCTGAAATTAACTAAAAGGATTTTCAGATTCCCGAAATTCGAGAATCAACAAATGAACTTATCAAGGAAAATCTAGCGGAGAGTGTACTGGTTTCGATTCTACAAGCATGCGGTATTCTATTTGGAACTACATTCATGTATTTTATGAGTCGAGTGAACTCTGTTGACTTTTGAGCAGTATCTGCTCTCTAAAAAATTTATATTTTCCGTGTCAATCTCTCAATTTCCTTCTCTCTCCATCCCTGCTTTGTTATACACTATACGGGTTTCTTAGTCATTGTAGTATTCTCGTCTTGTATTCCAATAAATATGTCAACGTCATTTTTTCAAAACCAAAACAGCACCTATTTTATGAGAAAACAACATACACAACAACAAATACTTATATCTATTTACATGCGTGTGCACTTGTTCAACCCGTTCTCGAGAGGTGAGATCTTGTCAGTTGGCACTTTTTCAACTTCTGATGATTCTGCTCCTCCAATTGCGTTTTTCATCTCTTCGTCACCGACTCTTTCCGGTACTACGTTGAAAATAATTTGCATGAATTTCGTAGTTTCTTCTGAAAAAAAGTTGAATTGAAATTCTGATTCAATCAAAGAGGAAACATACCATTGATGCTTTGAGAAGCGTTTTTGAAGGCACCAACTGAAGGGAGAGCCCGATCCCAAACGAAAATAATGAAGATGATAAGTCCTCCAAGAAGAATTCCAAGTCCAACAGCAGATGATTTGAAGTCATCAATGATACTAATGACGACCATTGAGGTACAGACGAAGAAGAAGAGAATTGGCATGATGATCGGAAGTTGGATACGATCTGGATGACGTGGACGACCTCTGAATCTCAGATAGAGGAGAGCTGACATGGTGAAAGCTCTTTGAGACCATTGGGCAAAAGCGACGTAATTAATCAATTTGTCTGGGTCGCCCATGAAGGAAACAGCCATTGAGATAAGAATCTAAATAGAGGAAGTTGGGTGAATACGAAGGTAAAAAGGATGTCTGAACTTACATGGACAAGGAGGGCAACTCTTGGTGAATCACAGTTTGGAGCAATTCCAGAGATTGCACTTGGAATGTGTCCTTGTCTGGATACAGCTTGGAGATATCTGGAATTAATATTTCAGATTAATTAAAATTTTTTAAGTGTACCTGCTAGCAGAGAACATGGTACTGTTCAATGATCCGATGAGAAGGATAGCAACCATTACAGGCATTACAAAAGCAGCCGAACCAAGAGTTTTCTTGGCAAAGTCAATAGCAACAGCATCAGATGCAACCATTTCTGGCAGTGAGAGAACAACACTGTATGAGATATTGACTGCCACGTAGATTACTCCAATGCATGTCATTCCAATGACGATAGAAAGTGGCATTGTACGTTTTGGATTTTCGATTTCTTCAGCTCCAAAGTTGAGAATATCCCAACCATCATATGAGAAAAGACCAGCAAACAAAGCAGTGACAAACGGTCCAGGATTCCAGTGAGAACCAGTAAATGGAGCATTGAGATTTTGATTCCATCCTTTGAAAATGAGAAAGTAGAATCCAGTGATAATGATGAGAAGAGTAGCGGCGATTTTCGCAATAGACGCCAGAATAGAGAACCTTTGTACAAACGTTTTCAATGAAAAAAAGTTCATGAACATTAGCAACATGATCAACGAAAATCCCAAAAGTTTCTTTGCCCAGAACTCAGAAGTCGAATCCAATTCTACACCGGCTCCCTGAAAGTAGATAGAATCTCCTGAAGTTTGCACTATGTCCTTTTCCTTACCCGAAACACATATTCAGCGAATGTTTGCGCTTGGACTGCAAGTGTCGCCGGATAGTTAATAGTACAACCAATGCACATGAAAGCGAAGGCGACTGGATACCTGAAACATCAGAGAACAGGTCAAAATGTTGCTGAAAAGTGTGAATTTCACGTGCCATTTCATGAAGCAAAGGTATGCGAAATCTCCACCGGAAAGACGAATAGAAGTGCCAAGTTCGACGTAACAAAATGAGCCAAGCATTGAGATAAGAGCCGCCAAAATCCAGATGATAAGTGAAAGACCGACCTGGAAAGGTTTTTAAAGTTTTCTATTTTGAGAATATCTTCTTCAGAAGTTGAATCTTGGCTTTATAGATTTGAGGTTATACTGAAAAAAATCAGCTAATTTTTACGAATAGTTTTTGAGAACCTTTCAAGAGAATATGAAAACGGAAAACTCACTGAATGAACGTTCTTGATGATAGAAGTCGGTGTGATAAAGATTCCCGATCCAACGATATTACCAACAATATAGGAAATGGCACCTAAAAGGCCCATTTTCTGGGAACGGGAGTCATCGGGCATTTCGGCGGGGACTCCTGAAAATTCGAAAGTGTTGTTAAGTGTACTCAAAATCTTCTAAATGATAACAAAACTGAAAAAACGACCTGATAAAGCAACCAAAACTTTTTTAGTGGAAAAAGAAGCATTGCTTGAACTACTACTATGCATAAACTGATCGTCATCTTCGCTCAAAGACATTTTCGAAGAAAGTTTAAAAATGAGATTACAAAAAACGATGACTTTCAACTTTTCGTCCGTGTTGGATTCGTACGTCAAGATGAAAAAAGTCTATCACATGCCTCCGGAACAACGAATTAGTGTGATCAACAAAACGATTAGTTATCATGCTGAATCAAGAGAGCAAAAATGAAAGATTTTTAGGGTGCATTTTGTAGTGGGCACTCGATCGATGATTTAGTGTTTAGTTAGATCAAAATTTTTCAACTAAATAGTCATCGTTAAAATTTGGAATCGAAAACTAGTGATAAGGAATAATGCGTTTCGGTAACATCGGGTCCATTCTTCAAATATAAATGTTTCAGGTCTTTGAATATGACAGTCCCAATTTTTTCTTGAAAAGTTAAAAAAAAACATCCGACTAGAAATATTTTGAAGATAAGTATGGTTGAATTCCAGGAAATTGTTGTTTGGGTTCAGAGAAATTCATTTTTCATTTCAAAACGTCCGAGAACATGCTTATTTCTTTTAACCATAATATGTACATAGTTACCACTTTTCTGTTCAAAAACAATGGTCAAATTAAAATGGGATGTTTTAAAATTGAAGTTCAAAATTGCAGTTTCATTTTCAAAACTAGACTGTTATCATTAGAATAATAAAACTTGCTACATAAAAATGAAAACAAAGATCAGTCGATTCAACACATAAAACCAGAACTGATCTAGTTCAATTGATTCTCTTGCTCCATATCAAAAATGAGACTTTTAGGTAATCGTCAAACACATAAAAGATTTTTCAAGAATGCAATAAATTCATGACTGCAAGATGGAGGTGCTAAAACAGTGAAGTTAAAACCACGCGAGAACAAGCGGTAGATGATAAGAAAAGAAGCCACCTCGACACGAATTTCCAATTTTTTAGTGATAAAGTACATGTGTAAGTCGGAGCTAAGCACCCGATGCGTGATGTTATCAATGCCTGACCAACAGTTGCCTGTCGATTAGTAGACGGAAAAATGTAAAAGAGAAGAAGAAGAAAAAAGAAATGATAGAAATGGAAGCAAAGGAATAAAGAGAGTTGATAAGCTGATATTCAAATAGGACTACTCACCAAAACAACTCATCAACATGATTGAACAATCAGAACGGAAACAAATCAAAATGTACACATTTAGGAGACTATCACGAGAGAAGCGGCAGGAAATAAAAATGTTGAACCCAAAACTATGAATTAGGTTTGGAAAAAGGATTATCCAGATTTGTCATATTGTTTTCATTTTTGTTGGTAATGGATCTTTTGCGTTGACAATCCACCGACCAATAACTGAAAATATTTCATTTACCTCCTATCTTTTTCAAGTTTCAGATAAATTGAGCAAACTTCTGATTAATATTCCAATATTTAAATGACAGCTCTGCTGATGAAAAGAGATCCGGCACCATTCAGGGGGGCTCTTCATTTTTTCTATAGATGTGAGCTCGAAAACGAATGTCGAACATCAGAGTGGAATTTCCGAAAAAACGTTAAGTCAACTATTCTATGAGCATTAGAAGGTCTATATTTGGCTATACTGATATCCCCTACTTTCCCCGATGGCAGCCATGGGTCCGTTCTTGACGCAAGTGATGTCGCAAGTGAGTTTCTCATAGGGCCGATATGTTTTGTTTCCACAAATTCTATCTAAATCAGAAACAATGCTAATCCATGAAATGCGAACAGACAGATCAAAGGAAAACTGAATTAGCTCTTCAATAATTGTGAGATGCTTTATAAGGTTTGATTCAATCATGAAATAGACACTTTATTCAAAAGATAATTTTATGCTGCTTTTGTCGAATTTCCAGGAACATATCGGTACTCAACCACAAAAACCGGCGTTCTATCATCTCCATACTTCACAATCACAAACGGATTATTTGTTGAAGACCGTGTTGTATTCCACAAGTTGTCATCGTTACAGCAAACTAATGGACTGACGATCCTTCGATCTTCTTTATATTTCAACTCAATTCCATTGTAATCGCAAGTCATGTGACAATAGAATCCGTCCAATCGCGTGATCCTGGTTTCGATAATCGATCCTTTGGGGGCCTTAAAAACAAATGTTCAAGTGTAAATAGCTTTGAAAAATATGCATACCGTAACGATTAAATATTGAGTGCGT
Source organism: Caenorhabditis zanzibari (assembly GCA_963966625.1). Classification (NCBI taxonomy): domain Eukaryota; kingdom Metazoa; phylum Nematoda; class Chromadorea; order Rhabditida; family Rhabditidae; genus Caenorhabditis; species Caenorhabditis zanzibari. Next base: position 10,302,136 of record OZ016472.1, on the reverse strand, counting down.
GGCATCGTATTTGGTTCGATTCCCTTCTTTTCATTTGAATAAATTGATGCGTTTTTCCATTCTGTAGATGCTGCAAGTTCAGGTCCGTCGTATTCATCACACCACTGTCCCTTGAATCCGTCAGTACAAAGACACTGATCACAATCGGAAGGATTTGGGTAGCCTCCATTTTGACAGTCGTCTGCCTTTGTTGGATGATTATCACAGTTGCATTCGTAGAACTGATTTAGCATAATCATATCGTAAAAAGCCACACGTAGACTTCCCATTGTGTAGTTGTATTCAGGATCTATTGGCCATCGGAACTGACTGAAAACGAAATGAATATTGTGATGAATGAGATCTTAAAATGACAAACTCTCTCCAATAAAGCATAATACTTCCGTAATCAAATGGAACTGAGTTAATAGTATCTTGGATATTGTCGTTATGGTCGTTGGAATCCACAACCATATACTCATCCCTATCACTTCTTGATTGGCTGTGAGCAATTCCCAGTGAATGCATCACTTCGTGGAGAGCAACTCCAAACTGAAAAAAAAAAACACTAGAGAACGGGAAATAATATATCGGATCACAAACGGCTGCACAGCTGAATCCAAATTGAAGATTTTGATGGCCACCGTCTTTTCCGAACCGCGAATAACATGAATTTCCCAAGTGGATTCTTACGGCGTGTTCGGCAGTTTCATCATATTTGAATTTGACACACGAATGACTGCTGAGATACTCGAAAGCATCTCGGAACATTGCTCGCAGTTCAAAAGCTGAAATTTTGGTATTTTCATGTTCTCCTTTCAGAACACCTACGAAGACTCTCATCGTAATAATAGATCATAGTGTTATTCGGCCATTTGTCCACATCTCGTAGAGCTTGACGTTTGTGACGAGCTCTGTGAACTAGAAAAATATGTGAATAAATTATGGAAACTCACGAGTAACCAGCCGAAACCGCACTTATCGCTAATACTAGTAAAATAACTGTGATAAGGTACCTCATGGTGTGGTTGTCTGAAAATATAAATTGAATTTCGGTTTATGTAGAAATTTTCCGAACAATACAGTGCTTTGTGCTAACATTTTTTGGATTGAAGAATGAATACTCTGAATAGTTCTTTTTCGCCTTTTCATTAAATAGTCCATGAAAGAGTCAATTGTCATAAAAGTGAATATAAAACTACCGTTTCTTCGTTCTCTGCTGTAAAATTTTTATGACTTTACTCACTTATGTCATACTTATAAATATTATATTCCAAGTATGTGTTGGAAGAGATGTTCTGATGAAAGGATCATTTCGATCAATAATCTCGAATCGACTGAAACGTCAAGCATACATTCATGGAACATACCCATTATGCAATAAATGGCGTTATCAACAAGTCAACTATTTCTTTGATGAAAAAAGTTTTGGCAAGTAATAATCGCCATAAAATAGAGCTCGATATTTTTTCCAGATTTCGACATGACACAATCTGTATTTCGTGGGATGGTAAAGATCTCGAATAACACTTGTATTCGTTTTTCCGATGATCCTTCGATGAAAATGTTGCGAATAGAAAAGGATGTCAAGCTTCCATTGGACGAATCGAAACCCTTTCAAAAGAAAATGCATTTATAAGTGTAGATATGTCTTGCAATAACGCTGAAACTACAGTTCACGAGTTGACTCATGTCCTGGGATTCTTTCACTCTCATCAACGATTGGATCGTGACCAATATCTGAAATTCAATTTAGAAGAATGGAGAAAAGCTGATAGTTTTCAAATGATGTAATACAAAAAGTATTTAGAACAGTTATTATTAGTACCCTATGATTATGGAGGTGTGATGCAGTACTTTGACGATGCGTAAGTTGTTTTTTACTTCTAATTGTTTTGAACTGAAAAATTCGGAAAAGAATACGAACCGAGAGATTCGAGATACATCCGAACGCTAGGTTCTCATATTGTCTCTATTTATGACTATCAAATGATTAACAATCTCTATGGATGCCATTGTCCAAATCCTGCACAAATAAATTGTCAAAATTTCGGATATCTAAACCCCAGTAATTGTGGCACTTGCATTTGCCCATATGGATTTGGAGGTGACGATTGCAGTAAACGTTCGGAACCAGGAGATACTATTGAAGCTTCGACGGAATGGAAAAATATAACTGTTAGTTTGGATGCAGGATATGTCACTTTTCCCGATTGATCAAAGCAGGGTCAGATTGATCACATTTATCACTTTCTTTGGATTACGGTAGTAGTTTTTCCCGCTTCGGATTTTGATTAATTTTTGTTTGCTTCAGGCCCCAACAAACAAGACAATTGAAGTTCAAGTGAATAATATGACAGGTGTGGAATGTGGATGGGGATGCACAAACGGAGGAATAGAAGTGAAGACTGAAATTGATCCACGGATTACAAGTCCACGAGCATGTTGTCACTCGGTCCAAAAGCAATCCGACTATTGTGATGATGTACAGTTCGGAAGGATTTGATGAATATAATATTTATTATCGATTAACTGATTGATGTAGTGAATAAACGATTTATTTGCTTTTACTTGTTCCAACCTGAAAAATACCTTCATCTCTCTACATACTGAGGCGCGTCATGATGCCTTGGCCAGTTTATTGTATTTTGCTGAAAAGCGAAATAATTTTGTATTGTACACTGAATGAAGTAAAACTTGTTCTAAGCTTCTTTAGTATTCGATTGACCTGGAGATGGATTACTACTGGGCAGTCTGACACATAATTTGCTCACATGGTAAAATTTAGAGGAAATGTTTTTCAGATATTATTTATTCGTTACTTACTACAAACAACATTCAGACAAGGTTTTAAATTTCGGAAATATTTCGAGGCGGTTTTAATTCAGACCCAGTTCAAGAATATGTAAAAAAAAATGATCTTCCCGATTTCAGTATTTACAAAAATAACTTTTTTTTTCAGAAAAATTGGTAAAACTCTTGCAAATTGATTTTTTGAAATCCCATTAGAGTGATTCGTAACACCATTCGTTACACACTTTTCTTGACAATTCAACAATTCGATTTTTTGGTTTATGCACTTCTTGAATAGTGTTTTATTGTTCCGTTGCATTTTTATTATGTTCCCCCACAAAAGAGTTACTGTATTGTGAAGAAAAAATGTACTATATAAGAAAGAGAATGATTAGCGATATATACGAACAGTGATGTTTTTGTTCACTCCTTTCTTCGTTTGGGCTCTGTTAGTCCAAACGCTTTTTGCCAAGGACCTCGTTGCTCATTTTGGAAGCCGGAACAAAGCTGCTCGTGAAAACGAGAATCGTGCGAAGCGACAAGTGATAATTCAAGGAGAAAATCAAGAACGGTTCAAATGGCCAAATAATACTGTGCACTACTACTTCGATCAGAATTCTTTCGGTGAGACAAACGCGAATCCATATGTTTCATGAAGTTATTTTCAGATTTCACACTGAAAGAAACTATACTTCGTGCTATGGAAGATCTATCGTCTCATACTTGCATCAAGTTTTCTACCGAACCATCTGAAGTCACCGTTCGAATGGAGAGCGATCGAAGAAATGATTTCTGTTATGCTGAAATCGGACATAGGCGCGAAAACCAGCAGTTCAGTTTTGTATCGGCGTGCTATTCTGTTGGCCTAGCTGCTCATGAGATTATCCACAGTTTAGGATTCATGCATGCTCATCAGAGATCAGATAGAAATCAATTTCTTGAGTTCAAAATGGACTTGGACAATATGAATAGCGTGCAACAAGATCAATACAAAATTTGGGAACACCAAGAGATTTTAGTTCCTTATGATTATGGAAGTGTTATGCAATATCCTGATTATAAGTGAGTTTGAATGAGTTTCAGCCTGCTTTTATTAATATAATTTCAGCGATGAATATTATCCAATTAGAAAGAATCGGTTCATGTACCAGACAATGGGATCAGAAATTGTTGCATTTTACGATTATCTCATGATCAACAAGTACTACGAGTGTTCTTGCGGGGATGCGAACGGTTTACAATGCCAAAACTATGGATATCCTAATCCAGCAAACTGTTCTAAATGCAATTGTCCATTGGGATATGGAGGTGCGCTCTGTAATGAGCGTCCAGAGCCGGGAATGACATTGGAAGCATCGAAAGAATGGCAGAACACAACGATAGAATTAAATGCAGATTTCAAAGATAGCAACCTGAATAGACAACGCCAAATCGACTTCAGCTATTACTACTTATGGATTAATGTAGGGTTTCAAAGAATCAAGAATGAAACAATAATTTCTATATTCAGGCACCAGAAAACAAGAAAACGGAAGTAAAAATCACAGAGTCGATTCTATCAGTCGACAAGTGTGTCAAAGCATGCAATCTTGGAGGAATCGAAATCAAATCAAATGAAGATCCACGATTGACAAGTGAACGTTCCTGCTGTAACATAGCAAAAACTGTTCGATCTTATCATACTCCGACAGTTGTTATGGCATACAACTCGGTGGGACTTGACAAGTACACTATTTCTTATCGATATGTTGACAATTAATCCGATGAACCTTTACTTTCCACTTATGTTTTGCGTGGTTGTTTATAATATTTTCTTCTAACAAAGTGACTTTTAGTCCTGGGCATTCTTGTTTTTTTTTTTTAATTCTTATGTCTGGATTCGAAAGCACAACAAAATGAAATCGGATATCCTGATTTCCGCAGTAAATACAAATGCCCCCAAAATCACAATCAATGATAGAACTGTGGAAGACTAATCGTTAAACTGGAACGATTGTCGAGATGAGAAAATGGGCGGCGCCTAGTGACGTGAAACATTCTGACGTGAAACTTTCTCAATGTTTTCTTCACAAAATAATCTAACTTGACACCATATATTTATTTACCGTGACACCCTATATTTATTCACCGATCCGTTTTTTTTTTTGCCACGTTGTTGCGACCAATGAGGATGCATTAGTTCAGTTTTGGTCAGTTCGACTTTTTCGCTACTTCTTCTTCGGTTTTTCAAGCAATAGAGTTCTAAAGTGGTGAGTTGTTTTTTAACTTCAGATTCCAAATGTTTTTGTGAGTTTTCAGAACCCGCAGCATGGAGTACACGGCTCAACTTCCGGCTCCAGGATGACTTAGGAAGCGATTGGCGAAATGGGAAAATTAGTGAGCTCTTCCTCAGTTTTGATTCTTCTATTATAGTTTCTATTGGTAACCTGGGTTTCCTATCTCCTGTTTCTTGTAATTCTCATCCCTCTCACTTCTGAATTCCTTAAATTGTCCCTTTCGTAAAAAGCATTCTGATATCAATTCCCCTCTGAATTGCCGCACAGACATACATGTGCACCTAACGTCGTGAATAGCCGACGGTTTGGAGGATATCAGAGTGTCTAGAATCCACTAATTCAGAAGATTTCTCATTCTTTTCGATGACTTCTGAATTCCTTAACATGTCCCTTTTCGTAAAAAGCATTCTGATATCAATTCCCCTCTGAATTGCCGCACAGACATACATGTGCACCTAACGTCGTGAATAGCCGACGGTTTGGAGGATATCAGAGTGTCTAGAATCCACTAATTCAGAAGATTTCTCATTCTTTTCGATGACTTCTGAATTCCTTAACATGTCCCTTTTCGTAAAAAGCATTCTGATATCAATTCCCCTCTGAATTGCCGCACAGACATACATGTGCACCTAACGTCGTGAATAGCCGACGGTTTGGAGGATATCAGAATGTCTAGAATCCACTAATTCAGAAGATTTTACATTCTTTTCGATTTTCGATGACTTCTGAATTCCTTAACATGTCCCTTTTCGTAAAAAGCATTCTGATATCAATTCCCCTCTGAATTGCCGCACAGACATACATGTGCACCTAACGTCGTGAATAGCCGACGGTTTGGAGGATATCAGAGTGTCTAGAATCCACTAATTCAGAAGATTTCTCATTCTTTTCGATGACTTCTGAATTCCTTAAATTGTCCCTTTCGTAAGAAGCATTCTGATATCAATTCCCCTCTGAATTGCCGCACAGATATACATGTGCACCTAACGTCGTGAATAGCCGACGGTTTGGAGGATATCAGAGTGTCTAGAATCCACTAATTCAGAAGATTTCTCATTCTTTTCGATGACTTCTGAATTCCTTAACATGTCCCTTTTCGTAAAAAGCATTCTGATATCAATTTCCCTCTGAATTGCCGCACAGACATACATGTGCACCTAACGTCGTGAATAGCCGACGGTTTGGAGGATATCAGAATGTCTAGAATCAATTAATTCAGAAGATTTCTCATTCTTTTCGATGACTTCTGAATTCCTTAAATTGTCCCTTTCGTAAGAAACATTCTGATATCAATTCCCCTCTGTGAAATGAGTGTTTATTTTCTCACCCAATCCCAGGTTGCCAAACTTTTCTATTTTTAATGTTCGAGTTTTTAATTGTTATCAATCAATTTTCTTGTTATTTTGTGCTCACCAAAATATCCGTGAGCACATTTTTTTGATTTATGAAGTGTTTCGAAAAGTTTATTTCAGCGCACCCAACACCAATAAAGATTCCAATGTTGGGTGCGATTTCAGAAATCGTGAGAATTAATAATTGCTTTCGACATTCAGAATTTAGGCTTGACGCCCATTTATTACACAGGCTCAGTAAGAACCCGGTCCACGTGATAGAATCATAGTTCGCACTAGTGCATTTTCAGAAAGCATTACTACTTTTGTCGAAGCTGTCAAATGCATCTGAAATGGAAGTAATTCTGAGTTCCTAAGGAATTTTAAAAGCATACCAACACATTGAAATGACTCAATACTCATCTGAAACCCTGATATCAAAGAAGTAAAATACGATACCTTCTCAAAGCGCCTGGGGCGTGCGTAGGTTGTCATGGTTGAATCCGGTTGTACTTATGAAAATAAGCTTTTTGGATCAAAAAAGCTCTGGGCCGCCGGATTCAACCATGATAACCTATCCACAGACCGTGCCGCGGCCCTAGGGCCCGGCCGTGGGTCGTCGATTTGACAGCCTTGAAGCTGACTACATGAACCAAATAGCTCGGGTTCTTTTTTTTTCCTATGAAAAGGTAATTTAGTCGACTATATTTCCCAGAATACAGAATTTTCAGACGGCTAGAAGCCTGAACATGAAATAGAATGGGATACCTGAAAACATCGGCACCTAACAACATAACTTTAACTGTGTTCTGCATAAGAATTTTTCTGCCTGTTCTATTAAATGCGGAAAGTATGAGCTTTTCGATTTGTGGGCGGAGCCTAACTTTTCTACAAAATTGTAGATTATTTTGTCACAAACTTTGCGCATTTATAACTCCATTCTTACTCAACCGATTTTTTTTGAATCTTGTACCATCAGATAGGAAAATGTGGGCCGACCGTCGAGAACTTAGAGGGGTTGAATATGGACCACAATGACCCGATTTATGATCGCTGCGGAAAAATCTTCTTTTTCAGATGAAACTTTTGTACTGAGCTGATAAGGGTTTTTGGGCTCTCACGGAGTCAGTTTTACTTATTTTTCTTTGATATTATAGCACTATGAAGAGCGCAACGTCAATTGTCTTGAGCTCAAATTTCAGCTCTTTATCTCAAAAAACAAAAGATAGAGCCATAAAAGTATATGTCGATTTTGGCACTTTTTTCTCATTCTCGATCTCTTATCTCGCATTTTGATCTTTTATCTTGATTGGGATTTTGAAACTTTCAAAAATGGAAAAATTCATTTCCAAATTTTGGAGGGAATAATGAAATTAGAATAATTTCTATGATGAGCTAACACACGCAGCAAGAAACGCGGCGCAGCAGTGTCCAGCGACGCGAAGCGTCGCTAGTAAAAACTTGAAGTAAAAGTTTCAACTTTTTTTTTCAAAATCTACACCTCACATTTTTTCATAATCAAGCTTCTCTCTTTCTCTGAATTCATCCTACGCATTCTAGTGGTGTCAAATAGTATTCTTTCCAAAAAATTCGCCATGACATCTGGCGTAGATTTCAGGTCATTGAATCGTAAGGTTATTCAAATCTGTTTCATTAAAAAAAAACTCAGAAAAGTACCTTCTATTTCACGTGCTCTGTTTAGGACACATATTTTGAAAACTTCTCTGAAAAAAGTTCCGCGTCATCTTCCTTTCTTTTTTCTCTGAGATTCAGACTGACTATTTGGATTTTTGATTCTCTTTTTCATAAATGTAGGTTGCTTTGTATTTTCGATTCTGTCATAAATTTTTTTTCAAAGAAGAAGAACTTCAAAAGTAGTAATCAATGTCTTGGTATTCAAAAATCTACGTGGCAGTAAGGGAGTATCGTGGTAGACATCAGAAAATCGGATGGATTTTGACACGATGTCTCAATATTCTACTCGTAACACAATTGATTTTTCTATGGTTGACGTTAGTTTTTTCATTTAGTTTTTTTTCAAAATCGTATCGTTTCAGGCTGTACGTTTACATAACAGTCACAATTGGATATTATGTGCAATCTCCTGTTCAAGCAACCATCTATTTGATCGTATCTTCTTTTCTTTTTATTATGTCAATGTGGAGTCTTGCGAAAACGTTATTCACAAAAGTTGGAAGAGTTCCAGAGAAGTATCGGCCGAGTAAAGAACTTGAAGATCGTCTGAAAGCGGTCACTCCATTCGAGAATAATCGTTATGTGGTTGAAAAGTCGACACCTGAACAGGTTTGTACTATGAAATGTTCTGGGAAAGATGATCAGTTTCAGCTGAAACAACAGAATATAATCCTTGAGGAAATGTGCACGTACTGTAGAGTAGTGGTTGCTGAATGTGATCAAGTGGGACGACTAAAGTATTGCTACGAATGTGGACACATCAAACCGGATCGAACTCGTCATTGTAGTTCATGTGGAAAGTGTTGCATCAAGTATGATCATCACTGTCCGTGGATCAATATGTGTGTTACACACGCCAATTACAAGTACTTTCTACTTTATGTTATCTACACGAGCATTCTTGTATATTGGTATTTGCTCACTTCTTTAGAAGGTGCTGTTCGATACTTCATCATTCAAGAATGGAAAATGGATTTGTGGAAGATCCTATACTACTTGTTCAGTTTTGTTGCTGGTGGAGTATTCGGATATTATCCACTTGGAGAGCTCATTATATTTCATTATCAATTGATTTCATTAAACGAGACAACTGTGGAACAAACGAAGCCGGCAGTCTTGAGATTCGATAATGCAGCTGATTACAATATGGGAAAATGGAACAATTTTCGATCAGTTTTCGGATGGGGATTATGGATGTTGCCGATTGAAACAAATGAACAAGATGGACTCCACTTTGATATCAGGTAGTTATAATATGGTCAATTGTAATGACAAATTAATTTCAGATATGTGAATACTCAACAACGGAATCGTTTTGTTCGAATCGAAGAAGAACAGACAAGTTTTCCGAGTGGAGACTCGTCTCCAAATTGATTTTATCGAAACTAATGAAGTTTTTCTGTTCAATGCTTATCTTTGGTTCATTTTTCACTCCCAATTGTGATGAATACGCAAACTGATTCTATTAATATTGCAGAAAAATGACTTTTACTAAACCCGTCCGAACGCATTGATTTTTAACGGCACATTAGAACCGATGTTGCATGAGTATTGTATGTTCTATTTCCTGTATTTTTTTTTTACTGCTAACACGTCTTGATCGCAATGTAACATGAGAAACTCGATTATGGCTGAATTTTCCTGATTTTTCAGCTGCGATATCTCGGCACGAAAATGCTACCGTAATATTGATGCTTAAAGGAGCATGCCCTGTTTTTCAGGTCAATTTTTCATTTTTTTTATGTTTTTCGAACGATTTTCAACAAGTTTCGGAGCGAAGTGTGATTTTCGGCAGAATTCGGAGCAAACAATTGCAAAAATGGTGCAAATTTCTATCGGTTTGTAATGGAGCGCGCTTGCATTATTCCAAAAAATCGCCTCATCGCGCCACTTGCAAAAAAATTATGTTTCTCTGTAAATTATCCGTTTCGCGGCAGCACAATCTTTAACATCTTCTAAAAATTCCTCTCGTTTTTCGCTGTAATTTGTAAATTTAATGCGCATATTATCTCAATTTGCAGATGGAAGAACCACCGCTATTCGAAATCGGAGAATCTTGTGTTTGCGTCTACTATGGGCAGAAAATCGATGTATATGAAGCCAAAGTCATAGGAATCACTAACGTCGATGGAGTTCCCAATTACATCATACATTACATAAAATGGAATAGTCGTTACGACGAGAAAGTTGTGATCGGGAAAGAAGCTGGAAAACTTTTCAAAGGCACATTGGAGGAATTCCGTGAAAAGCACGGAGCAAATATTCCGGGTGTTGCGTGTGCACCGACAGAAGACTCTTCAGGAGCAGGAACATCTGGCTCAGGAGAGACAAAATCAGCGAACGTGAAAACACCGAAACTCGCTTCATTGAAGCCACTTTTCACGAAACGTCTCATAAAAGTTTTGGTTGATGATCACGATAAAATCAGTCATGGCTTCGTCACGAACATACCGGCAAAAGTTTCCTTGGATCAAATCATGAAAGAGGTCTGTTTTTTGGTTGATTTTAAAACGCTTCTGTTTGGTGATACTGTATTTTGCAGTATGTCGACACGTCTGAAGTCAAGGAAGCGATTCGAAAACAAGAAGGCGATGTTGAGAAGAACGAAGCGAAACTCATCAAATTAGACAGCGCAACTGGACTAATTGATATCTTTAACGCTGTCTTAGGGTAAGTTTTCGAATTTTTCAACTTCAAAAGTCAAAATGTGGATCTTCACGATGTGGACCTAAAATGTGGACCGAACTGCGTTTGTTTGTTATGTAGCGTGTTATTTTCAGACAACAACTGCTCTACAGCGAAGAACGTAGCCAATACAACGAGTTAATCAAGCAAAAAGCCAAAAAGAAAGGAGCAAAAGAGTCAACCATATCGGATGTGCAAAAACACGAATTCCGTGCATCTGAAGACTACGGAATCATTCATTTATTAAGAATGATGGCCAATCTCCCGGAGCTTTTAAAACTCGTCAAATGGCACGAACCTTCGTTGGATGTGAGTTAGACAAAAAAATAAATAACGCTTTTATTAAAAAGCAGTTCGCGATTCATTGAAAACCCAATATCTTTCTTTTCAGCGCTTCATGACCGAAATGTCGGATTTGTTCGAATTTCTCGACAAAAATTTGAACAAGTACCACAGCGGAGACGGTTGTTATGAAACTGAAGGTGGTGAACACCGTCGAGCTGTTGCTGCTGCACTCAAGTAATTATTTCAACAAATCATCTCGGTATCAAAACCTGTGAAACACCCACATTGAAATCTCTATCTTTCTCCCGTCGTAACCCACTTGTCACTCTAAAGTATCTCTGTACTGCTCTATTCGTTCTCACTTCCTTCCTTTTTAGCGAACAACATAGTCCAGCCGATTTCCGTCTGGTCTAAATACGTTCCCTTTTACTCAAACTATACACTTCAAGATTTAATCAAACTTTTATTCTAGCTTATCAATTTCTCATTCTCTCGAATGCATTGCCTCATCCGTTTTTTACACCGATAAAGAAGTTTTCTTCAACCACAAGTTCAGGACCTTGTTTTTGTGACGCTTTTGGTAGAGTGGATCATGTTTTTCCCGTTGCATTTAAAACTTTCAAACAATTTTTCTCTGATTGGTCTTGTGAAACAAATCATGACAATGGTGGCGGCTGTTCCATGATATGGCATTAAAATGTAAACGAATTGGAAATGATCTGAAAACTTTAGAATTCAATTACTTCGACTCACGCGAGATACTTACTATCTGATGGTTCGTTTCCTATTGCAAATTTTAATAACTCCGATACAGGAAATATGAAGAACAGAGAATTGATGATTGCTTGAAGTAAAATACTGAGGAAGAACATTTTCTGGATTTCAATAGTCTTTTTAGAAGTTACTCGTTTCAGAGCACGGATTCTGAATGGTATTGTGATAATTGAAATTACAACAAAAAATAGTGTTGTTGTTGTAACAGAGCACATAGCAATGAGAGAATATAAATATTGAGAATCCGTGATTGGAGGGAATATGAATACATTATTACAAGAGACGAAATAAGACATTTGACTAATTGGATTTCTCTGAAATTTTGAGATCGCTTTTTTACATGTCCTCAGAAGACCGATCCCACTTGCATGAATTCTGCTTTATAATATTTTTGATTCTCAATCGCATTTGGTGTGCTTGCTGTGAAAAATATTAAAATGGTAAATAAATTGATTCGAAAAAGATACACAAGGATTTTAATGGGGTCGAAATTACTGTGATTTGGTCTTGCTGCTCCAAGACGATATCGTAAAAGTTCGATAATGGATAGCGCAGAATCTGGAAATCAAATAAGATATTGCAGTGTCAAAAGAAATTCTTACGAGTGATAAGTATCAATTCTATATTCAAAACGAGGACTCCTGGAACATTAAAATACATCAGGAATCCGGCACATCTATAGATAGGATAAGGAATATAAGAAACTGGAAGAGCGAGAAAAGAGAAATACATTTGAGATACAAAACTTCCGATTGTGTGCCAGACAAGTAATTTGCTGAATGATTTGAAGTGTTCATTATGTTTCTGACACAGGACCCTGAAAGCGAGAAAATATAGGATAACTGATACGATATGCGGATATCTCATGAGAGATGAATATGGTTCTGGTGCAGGTTCAAAACAATTCATTATTGAATGATATGTTGGTTTCAAGTATTTCTCACTTTTATATAAAATCATCCTAATTCAATCAATTTACCAACATGACATATCAGTCATGTCAGAAGGCGAGTCACAGATTATGTGCTCTCCAGATGAAATTATGACATTACCGGCATACTTGAACTTTATGGTTACGATCTAATCGTGTCAGCTGATGGGATATATGAAATATCATCATCTCCTTATCGATCAAACAGTTTCCTCACTGTTCCCTGAAAAAATGCATATACATATTTATGAACGAAAAAAAAACGAAAACCGAAAGCACCAAAAAACAAAGCGATATAAAAGAGAAAACTATTCAGTTTATGGTCAAAATGCGCTTTTTCATTGTTCTTTTCTTCTTTTTGCTATCCATCATTTCCTATTCGTTCGGAAAGGATGCTTTTGCCAATAGACACTCATCCGGAGGCGTAAGTTATTCTGAAAAATATAATTTAGAACAAGATATTTCAGAATCGAGGTTCTTCTGGTGTTGCTCACGACTTCGCAGGATCCGAAGCCCTCTCCACCGACCCCGAGCAAATGAAGAAAATGCGAATGTTGCGTCCGCAGTTCCAATTGATGAACTAATTTGATTCATTTGTTATGATTGAATGAAATATTTCTGAGCATAATTAATATGGATTCGTATTGGAACAAAAGAAATCAAGTTTCCTTTCTCACAATTAAAAAAAAACAGTTCCTGGTGTTCAAAAAGATGTCAACGAACTAATCCAATTCACTTGCCCTTTTGCAATAAATGTATCATCACTGCTGCTTCTCTTTCCAGTTTTCCTTCTCTTCCTCTTTTACGTAATTGCGTCGCCTGGCAAGTGTAATTTGGATACCTCCCCGCCCACAGTACAACCTTGTAAATTCTATAAAAGGAGTGACTGGTGACTGTCAAATCGTCAGTTCTTCAGACATGGAGTTCGAGCAACGTATTAAAGCATACCGCTTTGTGGCCTATTCGGCTGTCGCCTTCTCGGTTGTTGCCGTTCTTTCGGTATGCATCACTCTTCCAATGGTGCACAATTATGTTCATCATGTCAAGAGAACCATGAATCAGGAGGTTCAATTCTGCCGTGTAAGTTACCCTAACTCTTTGTTCCTTTCTTCAATTCCCGTCATTTTCTAGGGATCCGCCAAGGACATCTGGTCTGAGGTCAACCAACTCAAGAGCATCCAACACGCCAACAGAACCGCCCGTCAAGCTGGATACGATGCTGGAGTCAACGGAGGATCTGCCTCTGCTGGAGGATGTGATGCTTGCTGCTTGCCAGGAGCTGCTGGACCAGCAGGAACTCCAGGAAAGCCAGGACGTCCAGGAAATCCAGGAGCACCAGGCCTTCCAGGAAATCCAGGACGCCCACCACAGCAACCATGTGACCCAGTCACCCCACCACCATGCCAACCATGCCCACAAGGACCGCCAGGACCACCAGGACCACCAGGACCATCCGGAGACGCTGGAAGCAACGGAAACCCAGGATCCCCAGGACAAGATGGACAACCAGGAGCCCCAGGAAACAAGGGACCATCTGGACCAAACGGAAACCCAGGAGCTCCAGGAGCACCAGGACAGCCAGGACAAGATGCTCCATCCGAGCCAATTACTCCAGGAGCACCAGGACCACAGGGAGCCCCAGGACCACAAGGACCACCAGGAGCCCCAGGACAACCAGGACAAGATGGACAACCAGGAGCTCCAGGACCAAAGGGACCAAATGGAAACCCAGGACAACCAGGAGCCGATGGAAACCCAGGAGCCCCAGGACAATCCGGAACTCCAGGAGGTGCTGGAGAGAAGGGAATCTGTCCAAAGTATTGCGCTATCGATGGAGGAGTCTTCTTCGAGGACGGAACTCGTCGTTAAGCATTCTCTCTTCAAACCAAATAAACCATTTTTCATTCAAGGCGTTTTGTGTAACATGAAAGGCAGATGTGTCTTGTGTTTCCTTGCTCGAAAATCACCACAAATTACACGTCTAGCAGCTGAAAGTGAAAAACCAATTTCATTGTGGCGATTCTCTTAAATTTGATCAGCTAATCTACTTCCCGGGATTAGGTGCTTCGATCTTTAATTTTATTTTTCATTTCCTTCAGGTATTTTGCTGACAAACTCAATCAAATGAACGAATCGTGTATAATTCCAACCTCTCCATTTCTTCAAAACTTAAGTCATATTCTAGTTTGTTTAACTGCTCCAGTTTACATATCCACTTGTTACATTCTTGTTTTCAAATGTCCTCCATTTTTCAATCACTACCGAATAGTTCTTTTGAGACACATTTTCACGTAAGGGATCAGTCAAAAACTTTATGATTCTATGAATTCGGATTACAGATGTATTTTCATGGAATACTTCATGGATGTAATTTGGCAATTAACTGTAGTCATTCCTTATTCATCACTATGTTCCATGGGAATCGGACATAATTATCCAATTCTTATGTTTTCTATTGTTGCCGCTGGTCTTTGTGCAACTGGAATTTCAATAATGCATATGTTTGAATACCGAATGAATGCTGTAACTGATGACTCACTCCGAATCTTGAAAAGTACAATTACCGGTGTAAAGTACTATCACTACTTTATGATGACGTCATGCATGTGTCTTCTGATTGCTTCTTATTCTCATTTAGCTGATCAGAAAACATTCAAAATCAGTGTTCTGAATGTGAGTTCTTATTTTTTGGAATTATGAAAACTCGAAGATTTTTTTTCAGAAGTTCGGAAATCTGCCTTCTTATATTTGGTGTGACAACTGCATGTTCATCAATACCGACTCCACAACAGTCCTTATTTTCGTTGGTCTTGCTGCTTCCAGTCAACCATTTGCAGCTGTTTTCTTTGGATTATCCATATACGCCTCAAAACTGGGTCTCCGGAAACTTCGAACGTCTCTATCTCAGAAAATCATTTCAATTCAGAGAAATTTCTTGAATAGTTTATACCTTCAAACAGCGGTTCATGTAATCTTTATATCTGTTCCACTTGGCGTATTTTTCATCACTTTTGTTATTCAAATTCCTTCCGATGCAATGTGTATGTTAATAGTTTTTTTTTGATGATTAGGGTTTTAACATGTAAGTTCAGATATGAGTTACATACTTGTTGCAATGTTTGCACAACATGGGTCACTCTCAACATTGGCTCTCCTGATGTCCAACAAACCGCTTTACTCCGTTTTTACAAAAACATGTAGGGCACATAAATGAGACACAAAGTCTCAATTTAATTTTTTCAGTTCTCCGTATTAAAACCAACATCAGAGGTACCGAACGAGTGTCTGGTGTTGAAGGATCGAGTTGGTTCAGACCAGCAATACCTCCTCATCAAGAAAAGTTATGAAATAAAGACTTATTCATGAACTTTAATTCTAAGTACATTTCATTTTGCCTCCTGAAGGCGTTCAAAAATTGCGTATGACACCCATGTTTCAGGGGTCATCGCGGGCAATTGGGAAAAGTTTTCAACCAGCAATAAACGCACCTCGGCAAAGCCTCATTGGTCACGTTATCGCCCCAGCGCAAAGCTAATTTGAGAAACGAAACGATGGGAGGGCATTCAGCCAGTGTACGGACAACTCTCGGGTTCCGCGCGTCATTATGTTTTGTGTGCAAATGGGCGGGGCGAGTGGTTTTGATCCGTTGACATTGTTTCAGTGTAGATACTCTTTTAGGAAGAAAAAGGGAAACCAGGTTTTCGCCTTCGGGAATCTTCGTGATCCTCTTGAATTGCAAGGATTGGTTGTCCACGGTCGTCATATGAGTAGTTAATCGGACATTAGATTATGGATTTCTTATCTTCAGGAGTCACATGCATAAACTCTCTCTGAGAAGATTGAAATGAATTTGGGAAATCGGGAGTTACTTAGGGAAAATCCTCACCAAATTTATCAAATCTAGTTTTATGCCTGGAATTCATTAGACTGTCCAAAGTGAGTGGCAAGCAACATTAGTGAAAAGAATGTCAAAACCAAAAAATTTCCACAAAATCCTTACATTCTTAGCTAATTTCCGATGCTCGTTTTATTCTCCACTCAACAATGGAGTCATTATCCTTCTGCTCCTAAATCAATATCAAAATGTACCCTTAATGCTCTTATTTCTCCGCGTTCCCCAATCTCATCAAAATCTCTTCTCCCTTATCCTCCTTTTATCCTTCGTTTCTCATCTGTCTCTATTTCTCCATTTTTGTTTTAGGCCTTCCCACCTGTCTCCAGAGGGGCAAGTCTCCATAACAACAAGAGCTTGTCTCCTTTTCAATACGCTTCTTTATCTTATTCGTACCTTTTCATACTCTCTGTAAAGTATTATTTTTTAGAAATGTCTGATTTACACAAAAGATTGCATCCAAAGGATCCAGAAGAGAGCAGATCGTCAAAAAACGGAAAGCCAGAAAAAGAAGACGTCGATTTTAATTTGGATAATGTAATCCACGAGAATCATCTACTTAACGACGAACGGGATAATATCTACGCGAGAATTGCTGAATACATCAAAGGAACAGATGTTGTATCAGTCGACGTTGAAGAATACATTCGTATTCATGCACCATATCTTTCACAAAAATTACACAATGGCATCGGAGCCAACATCTGGGCGAAAGAGTTCGCGGCGGCAAAAATTGCTGAAGCCTATCCAGATTGGGATGTTCCTCGTGCAAATGATCCACGTATTTCGGCACCGCAGTGGGAAATGACGAAAGAAGAAGAGGATAAACTACTCGGACCAGTTGACGAGTATGATCTGATGACAGAATCGCTAATGCTAAATGAAGAGATTCCTGAAGCTCCAGTTGATCCGAATGCTCCAACGTCCACTTCACGACGACCAACAATGTTTCTGAGTGTCAAAGATATCGATAGACAAAGAGATAGACGTCGAGAATGGGAAGATGATGTTGGAGAAGAAAGTCTTCAAAAGTTGGCGATTCGAGAGAACGATGACAGTGGATCGAATGGACGAAATGTTCCCAAGAAAAAGCGACGCATCCCTTGAAAGATTCTTCATGTCCTTAAATGATCTCACCTGAATTCGATATCATTTTCAGCCCTCCATAAATTTTGAATATTATCCGAATTCTTATTGTTACAGAATCATATCAGTCTTTTGTTCTCGAATATTCTTGCAATAAACTCAAACTTTAAAAAAACTGAACTCATTCAAAATAAAAACCTTTTTTCTTTAAGTTTTAGAGAACACAAAAGAAACCGAATCCACATAGTAATTTTTAGAGAATGTTCAATACAAACAAGATTCGAATTGTTCTCAGAATTAAGTGTGGGAAAATCGTGAAAAATTAATTTGAATCAAAAATAAACATTCGATTGGCTCCAAAACATTTCATTTCAAACAGAAAACAACAGATAAAAGTATTGCACATGATTCTGAATATCAGACAATCAAAAACTTGAGAAAAGTAAAACCGAAAAATCGAAATTATATGTTCTATTCTTGTTTTTGTCGTCCCTTGAAGTCGTTCATCGACTCGTTGGTTCCGAAGAAATCGGCCATTAGAACTTGTGCTTCGATTGGAAGAAGACCGATCAATGCGAGAATCGTATAAGATGCTTTTGGCATACACAACAATGGACGGTTCGTGAGAATTGCCTCCATGATACACTCAACAGCATATTCGGCTTCGAGAATTGGGAAAAGTGCTGGGCATCTGAAAATTATTTCTTTATTTGTCAATTTCTAGATTCATACTCACTTTGTAGTGACTCCGTGGAACATTCCAGTGTCAATGAAGAATGGACAGACCAAGGTTGTGTTGACTCCGTACTTTTTCTGTGCCAGAATCTCCATTGCAATTGAATCGTGACATCCAATAGCACCGTGCTTCGATGCACAGTAATCTACTAGTCCGACACATCCAGTCTTGCCAGCCATAGAAGCAACAGTTACCAGATGACCACTATCTTTAGCCAACATTGATGGAAGGAAGTTTTTGGCTGTCTAAAGAAGAAATGTAATGAAAAGTTGAGACAATATTCGTATTCTTACATAAAAGAGAGCATTTGTGTTAACTGCCATTGTTTTCTCCATAAGTTCATCCGGACAATCGAAGAGCTTCTTTCCTGAAAATCAAAATCCTTTCGAAACAGAATAGATTTATTGAAAACCTGTGACAATTCCAGCATTGTTGATCAGAATATCAACATCTCCCACTGCTTCTTTCGTCATTTTCGCAACTCTATGAATATCTTTGTATTGCGACAAATCCACCAAGAAGACGTTTGCTGTTCCACCAATCTTTTCTACTTGTTTCTTCGTTTCCTCTGCTCCATCCTTATTAATATCCCAAATCACGATTTCAGCACCGAGTTTTGCGAATTCAATAGCCATTAATCTTCCGATGCCACTACCAGATCCAGTGATCAAAACTTTCTTTCCTTCTACTGATTTTCTTGGGAGAAATCCGTTTGGAAGAAGATTCTTGAAAAAGTTGAGAACAATGAAGAACAAAGTTCCAAACACCATCTTCGCACCGTCAATGATTCTATCCATTTTCTGAAAGAAAAAACCAATGTAACAACGAATCAAAAAGGAAACAATGAAATTGAGACAGAAAACTATCTAGCAAAGGTTGTGAGATGAAACAGACAACTGAATGGACGAATGTGTTTGTTGATTTCTTTTTTTCGTGGGCAGCGAGAGATAAAGAGACACAGATGGGAAACTAAAGTTGGTCTTGACTGGGGTTGTAAAGTATGAATGGGCCGCTAGAGTCTAGCTGATGGTCATTTGGGAAGAGAAGAGAATGAGACTAGAACAGGAGCAAATCAAAGTGCAATGTTCTTCAAATCAATACGTGTTCATGGGAAACAAGGTAGAGTGTGGCCAACGAACAAAAAAACTATATTTACTAATGCTAAGTTCTTTGTTCATGTCTGTTGGCTGCACGTCATAACTCGGCTCCCCGTGAACCGATCTGGAGAAAATCTGTAAAGATCGCTAGAGGATTGTTCCGTGTTTTTCTTTTTCTGAACGACTCAACTTGAAAATTTTAAACAATCGCGAGTTGGGACTATACAGGTAGATCCCACTTCGCCGGAGGCGCACTATTTCTACTGGTGAATGATATGGGAAATTCAGTTAAAGAAAAATCAAACGGCAACCTTTCTCTTCCGATATAAATTATTGAGCGAACTGTGTAGAACAAAACACAACTAACAATGAGAAGACGAAAAAAGGTTGATTAATGTGGTGAAGACCAACAGGGCCCTCCCTGGCAGATGGTCATGTACAAGATGACCGTGATCAATGAGAAAAGAGAAGGTCGTTGTAGATTTGGTGAGAAAATGAGGACACCGTGATGGATGGGAATGTGTATGCCAAAAACGGATGAGAGGTGCTCCGATGAAAATGAGCAAATTGGTTGAGTCAGAAGGTCTTTATAAAATTGAAAAGACTGCCAATCTATAGTATGAAAAATATGGGATACTATTTTAGAAGGCTGCCTATTGCGAAGAACTTCAGGAAAATTTAATGAGTAGCTCAGAACTGTGAGAAGGTCTTCATTACAGTCTCTGGAAATTCTGAGAAAACCACACGCTTACAGAAACCAAGCATCATGCGAAATTTCAGCCATTATGTAGAATAATTTGGATGAAAAACGTGTCGGTTGAGTCTTCACAAGTTGTCCTCGATTACAGCTCTTAGAAAAAACCTTTGTTCAACTTTCACATTCCTCTGACAAAAGTAAAAATCTGTTGACCGTAAATTAGGTTGGACAGGTTGGAAATCATTTCCAGAATTGCCATCACTAATAACAGTTCATCTTGATTATAACGACAATTATTGTTCAAATTTTTAAAACCAAAAGAATGAGTAGTTCGTTCTGCTTTTTGAAGATTCTGCAAGCCGAAGTTGAAATCTTGCTCAACCTAACTACAATTTACGTCTGAGTTTCTAAGATTCTCGATCATCTGAAGTTTCTTAGGATAAACTATTCCTGATTTCATGTAACCGCGAACATCTCGATATCCTCTCTAACCTCAATCCTTGCCTACCCCATCATTTTCGTACTTCTCGAGAATGAAAAATTATCTACCGTAGTCTTCTCCGCCCATTCTCCATTTCCCCCTTTGGCTCCGTTCAATCCCTCATTTTTCAGTATGTAGCCTTCAATTTCCGTCAATCCCCAAATATCCCTCCAAAACCCATTATTCTTCAGTTTTCAATCTACCAAAAGCCCGTGTTCGATTATTTTCTTGGCATTATACTATACACTAACATTTGCTTAATTGGCTCGATTCGTATCCGACCATTCGTCCTTTTTGTCCTTCTTCGTGAATCAAAATCATCAACACTTACCTCTTTCAGAAAACAGACGCCTACGAAGAGCAGTCTTGTCTAAAAAGAGATTTATTCGGTGGTTCGTTTCTGCGTCTCACTTTTCGCCAATTTTTCCTTCCGTATGCACTTCGCATAAATTTCCAACTGCGGCAGTGAGAGTCGTTTCAACTCTCTCAGAGTTCCTGAAAAAAGGACTTACGTCTTCTTTCTTTTTCCAAACATTACTCTAATTCAATATACGAAATGGTGTAATAAAAATTCACTCTGCTCAACTTTTCATCTCCTTTTCAATCTGACAAATTGAACTTTCGCTTTAGCAATATTTTTTCAGGTCCTTTCCACATCGAGGTTGGTAGCTGATGGAGTCTCCTGTCTAGAAAGAATCTTGCTCGTAACTCAAACATTCCGTCTTCTTCATTTCGACTGCAGCCATGTCGAATACCCTATTATTCCTTCTCGGATTGGTCATTCTGACAATCGGAGATAGTACCACTTGCACATGTTCAGATTCCAAGTAAGTATTCAAATAGTTCATATCAAATAGTGTAACTTTTGAGAACCCGCAAGAGTTTTGCTCTTCACTTCTTCCTTTTTTCCATTTCTTTTCTCATTCAAGTTCTTTGTTCCCATTTCAGAATTAATCACGTCTCCGCTCTTTCATTTGGCATGACCCTCTTGTCCCCATCTTACTCTTCTCTCTATCTCAATGCCACCTCTCAAAACGGATTCGTCATTTGCCAACCTTCTGAGCCCATTTGGTAGGAATTCTGTTTTTTGTGAAACCTTCGACTGTACTTTTTCTAGGTTTGCCGAAAACTATTTCTATTGGGATAATGAGTACTACAAAGCAGGAGAATCGCATTCAACTGTCTGTTCGTATCGCATCGCTTACCACAACAAAGAGTTGAGAAAGGTTTCTGTTTTCAGTTTGACATAGATCTCTTAAAATGAAAAACCTCACTGCAGATCAGGTACAACGCCACTCATCGCCCATCAAACCTCACATTCGGTTGCCAATGGTATCACGAGTGCTGTGAATTGGGATGTTGTATGAATAGTTCTCTACAGATAGTCATCTTAATGTAAGGACACAATTCGAAGTATCATGATATCACAATTCATTTTCAGTTTTCTCTATGCTGGAATAGCTGTGTTGGTTGTGACTTTTTGCACCTCGTTGGCCACACAAGCAGATGAGCAAAGAAGAATCGAAAGAGCCCGAATTGAATCGGGACCTTATTTTCCGTGTCGCCGAACTGTTCGTACTGAGGAAGTCGTTGAGAACTACGTACTCCAAGATATGGTTACCAGAGATGCACCACCTAAGTACGATGAATTGTACCCAAATGGAAGCCCTTACAACCCATCCACTTCAAGCCAGATTCCAGAAATTGTCGTTGACGAAGTGGATACCACTGACAATCAAGATGAATAACATTAATACATACAATCTATCAATTCCTCATAATTCTTGGATCAATTTTTCAAAGCTATTCCTAAATTTCTGTCTACTTTTTCAGTTCTTTAGAATACTTTCTCAACTTTTCTATACTTATTGAACCCATTCTAAAAACAAGTGTCTTCATTCTGTGTTTCTGCAGACGAATAAAGTAAGAGTCAACGATTTTTACCCTATTTCCAACCTACCTTCAGAGCGTTGTCTCACGCTTATGTACCTTGATCTCGTGTGATGTCCATTTAACTTTCTCGTTCCCTTTTTAGTTTTCCCTGATGCTCTACCAACTGCTCTTCGGTTTTATGACTCTGATTATAATGAGAAGAGTTAATTCTGCCAGTTGTTGTGACCGGTCAAGGTGAGCACTGTTAACTTGTTTTAATGTTATGATGATTTATAGATCGGGATATGTCGAGTTCATGTACTTTGCTGAGTATCTCCACAGCACTGATCTAATTGAGAGTCACTTCGAATACAATAATCTGACTGATGTTTACTCAATTGAAAAAGAATCAGTTATCCTTTTTCACGATAACCAATACTACTTCGACGACTACTATGAACAATATGAGAACAGAACCAAAGTTTGCATTTTTAGACTGTACAGTCGTTACGATGAAATTGATCATGTGAGTGAATAAGACTTGTATACATAAAATATTTATTCATTTTTCAGGTTATTTTCAACGATGGATCCCGTCCAAGACAGATTGTATTCGGATGTCATTCTCATCAGGAATGCTGTGAGATCGGATGTTGCTCAATCAACAACTATGTCTACTTTTGGGTCTTGTATGCTATCAATCACTTTCAAACATCACAAAAGCTATTTCAGATACCCATGTGTCATTTTTCTAGTTTTGATTTCCAAATACGCTCGTAAACGTCGAAACCAAGAGACAAATACTTCACAGTCGGAACATGATGAACTTTAAATTAGGACTATTTGAAATCACACTGATTTTGAGAACCTCTTTTATTACAAGAATATTCCATAAGAGGACACTTTAATACAATAATTCTTCTACAATAAACGATTGAACATTCTTCTGACACATTTTTTGGTATTCTTCGGCAGATCTTCCGCTCAATAATGCTCAATGCACGAAGCAAGATCATTGAGAACTGGCAACTGATACTCCGATTCCATCGACATTTGATTGACCGGCATGAATGCGCCGTAGTTGTTGTAATTGTGAGATGGAGTCGTGTTCACAGGTTCTGCAATACGTTCAACGACAATCGGAGCAGTTGATTGAACTGGAGTTTGAGCGTTCTGAAAAATGTTGACTTTATCAGTTTCACTGAAAGGAATACTAACCCGAATCAATCCACGGAATCTAGAGGTTACTGCCGGAGAAGCTGGAACCTGAGTAACATCTTCAGTAGTCGTCATTCCCTGCTCCTCGGGTTCCTCGAAACGTTGTTGAGTCATTATCGGAGCCGCCGGAGCCGCGTTGACAAGAGTGTATGCCGGAAGAGCCTTCTGAGTGTCGTAGATGAATTTGTTGTCGTTTGCCATTCCAATGTATTCGGATGGCTGAAAATTGGAGACTTTATTTATATTTTTAAAAATGTCTAACTAACCCCACAGACAACTTTCGAGTAGTTGTTGGCAACATGAGCTGGCGAATAGTTGAGTTGTTGCGGAGCCGAGTAAGCAGCTGGCGGTGCGGTAGTCGGGGTCGCAACGTGTGCTTCCGGAACTTCCTCTTCATCCTCGTTAGGATTCTTGCGATTGAAGCAGTAGCCGGATTCCTCGTCGTCGTACTGAAAAATTATATTGATGAAGGGCATGGAAACACACATTACCATTTTCTGAAGAAATGGAGTTTTCTTCGGAGCAGGTTTTTGCTGTTGCTGAACAACTGGAGTCTCATAGACTGGCTCGACCGCTTGCTGTTGTTGTTGTTGTTGAAGCTGAAGAGCTTCCAACTGAGCAATCAACTGTTGCTCCGTGAACGTTGGCTCTGGAGCCGGCGCAACTTGAGCCGCGACCGGTTGAGATCTAGCCGGCGAAGCGTTGGCGTAGTTGAGCAGGTAAGATTGAGGAATATCCGTTGGTCCACCACCATAATAGTTGGAGTGCACCTGTGGTCTTTCGACTGGAGCCGGAGCCGGACGACGAACTGGAGACGACGGAGCCGACGCAGAGAGAACCGAACGGTAGATACGGATGGCTTCCTGAATTTGGGCAGGAGTCAACGCATCTTCAGCGACTGGGGTGTGAGCTGGAATAGCAGCCGCGGTGAGTGGGGAAGCTGAAAAGTGGTTTTGGTGGTTTAGGATTAGCAGTGGGAGTGATGAACAAACCATTCTCAGGCTGTTGTTGGGGCTCTTGATGCTCCACCTTCTTTTGGTCAGCGTAGAAGCTTTGGGCAAACGACATTTCGATTGTTGTTGGAGCTTGAGTTTCCGAGTGGAGACGAAAATCAACAAATTCTTCGTTTCTCGCGAAGTGAATCGAGTTTTCGAGGTTCTATCGATACTGTTCTGGTACTTCTTACTTGAGGAAAAAATTGGAGTAGGGTAGTGGATTAGGGTAGCACGTCATCCACAAAACTTCCTTTTCTTTCAGAAAGGTCACGGAGAAATTGAAACTTTTTCCAAGTTTTGTGAGTTTCGGAAGGAAAAGGTCCGCTTGAAAAATATGGGTTTTTAGAATCTAAAAACAACTGGAATTGTTTTTTTTTTTTCATTCCAAATTGATTTATTACAGTGTTTAGGAATACATAACAAAATGGTAGAAATTCAAAATAGAAAAGGAACGAATTGAGACAATTGATCAGTTAAAAAAATGAAATGATTATCTTTATGAAGTAAGCGGAACCCATTTGATGGACGAGTGTGAGAGAGAAAAGATGAGAAGAGAATTGAAAATAAGTGAAATTGTGTGTAGAAGATGAGTATGGTCATGTTAGGAAAAAGGTACAATTTGGAACAGGAAAACGAATATTGGGAAGGTTCAATCATCCCATTTGAACTTCTGGATCAGATGCGAACAGACGGAAAGCGTCGAACCAATCACCATGGATCACGTGGAAAAGTTGAGGGAATGCGTTAACGGCAAGAGTGAGAAGAGTTTGATCATCATCGACATGATTTTGGTAGATCATTTGAATGAATCTACGATGAATGATTGTGTGAAGTTGACCGATAGCACTGAAACAGAAGGATTTATAAATTTTTCGCAAATGAAGCTCACTGTTTGTCTCCTGCAATGAATCCTCCACTAATCAATGCCACATTCTTTCGGTACAGTTTAGAAAGGTTGTAGTGTTTCAAATCATCAAAATCTGGTGTCACTTTAATCAGCGAGATTTTTCCGTCTGGAAGAGCCGGACGCCAGTGATAGTTGTATGGGAAATGATTCTCATTGGCATGCCCATAACCTGCGTCTATCCAGATAAAATGCTCCGAATTGAATGGGTTCACAACAGTGACATTATTCAGGAAAAAGGTTTTTGAATTAACGACGATATTATACTCAGCGCTGATAGATTCAGGATGAGTCTTCATATCAAGATCAGCAACCGTTCTGAAAATAGAATCCAGATTGTGATTGTTCATTTTCATGACAATGTTACCTGTAGAATGTCTCATTCTTCAACTCATCAGCAATAATCTTTCTTGCTTCATTGACAAATGAGTATAATGGCAAATCATTCAGAGTTATTTTATAAACCACTGTTTGATTCATCAATCCAAGTTTTGTTCTAGTTTTGATCACGAAGTCATAACTCGAATCGTCAGTGAAGACCACAAAGTTATTTTGAAGAGTTAGAAGAGTTTCCATGAATTGATGGTATGTTTCAAGAGGTCTTCTATATTGGTCCCAGTCTCCACGACCAATATCCAGAAATCCGGTGACAATCGTTACTTCGCGTCTTAAAGAATTCATTGAAAACTCTAAAATCTAACTTTTAACTTACTCCACTCTCTTGATAGGCTCTCGTGCGAGTTCCGGTTGCCGTTGACGGGGAACTTCTGGTCTTTCAGGAGCAACCCGAACAGGAGCAGGAGTGGTAGTTGTGGTGGTAGAAGTCGTCGTCGTTGTTGATGTAGATGATGACTTCTCTTCCTCGTAACTCAAATCTTCAATTGACTCCACGAATCCCCATCTGTCCAACTCTGATTCTCTTGTAGTTGTTGTAGTTGGTCTAGCAGTTGAACTATGATGGTGGTGACGATGATGTCCGTGATTTCCATGATGGTGATGCTGATGTCTTCTTGAAGTAGTCGTCTCCTCCCATATTGTGGTTGTGTCTGGTTCTGCAGTTGTTGGAGCTTCTGTTGTAGTTGTTCTTTCCGTCGTCGTTGTGGTTGGTGTTGAATACAAGATATTTGGGAAATGTGGGTATGGGAATTGTGGATAAGGAATATGATGACGATGATGAGAGTGAATATCAATATGAGTTCGATTGTGATGATGGTGGTGATTATGTCGATGGGTGCTTGTTGTTGGTTTAACATCTGGAGTACGGTAGGTTGAAGACGTGACTTCGATTTTATGGATGTAAGGGTTACGGTAGCTGGATGATGCAGGAATCGAAGGAACTGTGATTCGATCATAAATAGAGTTGGATGAAGAGGATGAAATGATTGATGGATATGAAGAAGCGTAGTATCTGGGGGTGGTGACACGGATCCTTGTTGTCTGCTCAGTGGTAGATGGTGCAGTTGTTGTGGAAGTTGTTGTAGACTGTGTGGTTGTGGTTTGATGACCATGGTGATGATGTTGATGGTGTTGGTAATGGTTGACACGATCTTGGCCGTAGCGATGACGATCTGGATCATATATTGGTGGGCGTCTGAAACAAAAGTTATTATCCAATTGTATTTTTTGCATCCTATATTTTTCATTCTTCATTCCAATGCTGAAACCATTCACGAACCTTGTGGGAAACGTCCATGTCCGTATCCGTGTGGTGGTAGGTGCTTCGGTCGTGCTTGTTGTAGTAGTTGGAGTTGTTGTTGTGGTAGTGCTAGAAGGGGTGCTAGTGGTGGTAGAGGGTTTAGTTGTTGATTCAGTGGTTGGATGAGTTGCGAATTCTGTTGTAAACTCAGTGGTTGATTCAGTGACAAATGCAGTTGTAGACGGTGTGGTGGTGCTTGTTGTGGGCTCTTCGGTTGTGACAACTGGAACTTTCCTTGTAGAAGCTGTGATCCATTCTAGGTCTTCCTCTGATTCTTCCTCAATTTTCGGAAGTCGAGTTGTTCTTGGAATATTGTCAGGAGGTGCCACGTCATCGTCCAGTTTTGGTTGATGTTTGTGTTGCCACTCTGAAAATGAGAAGGATAGCAAATAAAACTTTTTTGATAGTACAAACCTTTAACTTTTTCTCTCTCACTTCTTTCATAATCTTGGAGTAAGTTGAGAAAATATGCTCCAAGAAGATAGAGAAAGATTGGTATGATAAGACATAGGAGTATCGGAATAAATAATTGCCGTTTCCTCATCTGATCATTTGTGGCTGAAATGAGAAAGAGTTATTGAAAATAGCAGTATGATAAGAGAGTTTGGGTGAAAAGTATGGATCATGGAATGATGAGAATTTGTTTGTTCATGCTTCTCATATTCAGTATTCAATTCGGTTTCACGCCGCCTCCAAATAATGCCGAGCAAATAGAAAAATATGGAACGAGAAGAAGAGACAGTATAGTGTTGTGTCAAGAAGCAATGTTCTCATCATCAGGTAGCATCTCAATTTCCGAATTTATCAACGATAAAGAGTCACGCATGAGAAATTGAAAAGTACGAAACTAGTGCGAGAGTTCTATTTGATTAGGTAAGAAAATAAAGAGAAAAACGGACGAAGCGGCGACTTTTGTGACGTTTTGGGGATGAAAGGAAAAAGAAACAAAAAACGGTAGAAATGAGAGTAAGAGCAGAAAGTGAACGAGGTAGAGAGGGGGTGTGTTTGATCGAGGAGGACCGATTTGAAAATGGTAAAGTTCACGATGAGAGAAAAAGGGGAGGTATCAAAAAGGAAAAAGTGCTACCATTAATCCACCGAAAGTAATGGATGTACTTTTCCAAGCGTTGTCAGATTTTGAAAAAAAGAATGGCATTATTATGAGAACTTGAATTTCTACATTTATCTGTTCCTGCAGGAGAAACATATACAAAATATATACAGTAGGGAGCTAAGAGAGTGGAGTTCTCATGAAGCACTTTACTTCAAGTGATAAAAGAGCAAAAGCCCCTCCTCTACTCTTCGTCACACTCGGTTTTTTTCCATATCCGAACTGTTTACACTCTTGAATACCAGCTGATATCTTGAATCTGACTAAACTTTTCTGAGAAGTAGAAGAAGTGTGAAGATTTACAATTACAGTTACACCCAACAGTGATTACAACAAAATGATTGGACGACTAAAGAATAGCATGTATCAATTTCTTCTAATAAATTAGATGGAACAGAGAACTGTATGGAATGTGATTCCTCGCGGCAACAACAGAATAAACGCGCGGAGATGAAGCAACTATCTATCCCTTGTTTTTTTCTGTGTATGCGCAGGAGCGAAAGAGGAAAAAGAAACGAAGAAAACGATGGAATGGTCAGTGAGCTCTCGAGAGTGTTCTGTTTCACAATTATTTGGCGCCGATCTGGCGGAATATTCCGAAAATTCAGAGTACAGATGATTAATCCCAAAGAACATAAGATATTCCACTTGAAAATTTTCGAATCGAGTGGAGAATCAAATTTGTTCGTTAGAAGAAAATCAGTAAAAGTCAAACACGGATCGAAGGTCATACCATATGTTTTGATACATTCTACTCTACCATTTATGTTTTGATTTGGAATCACACCTTCATGGCCAGATGGGTTTTTCATCTGAATGCTGATGGATGATTGTGCCAGGTGGTAGGATATATGAATTTCTTTATTTTCAAAAAAATGGGGAAAAATTTGTAGAATGGAAAGGATAAATGAAAATGTGAAACAAATTTTGAGAGCCGTTTAAAAAGTACGCCTCTTCCCATTCCCATCTCATTTCAAAGTTCAAATTAGTATAGAAATGGGATGATACAGGGTGTCTAATGGTGCCCCTGGCACAAACTTTTAGAATCAAATGAAAATGACTAAGTCTGTTCAAACAGAAAAATAGGTTAGTGCAAAGTTACTGCACAACGGAGAGAAACAGATGAGAGAGGACTCAAAAACGTTTCAAAAGTGAGCCAAGGATAAAATGAATCAACAAAAACCTTTGAGGCCAAAAAAGTTATACGGGGGCGCCAGATGGAATGAGATTCATGGAGAGTGAAACAAGAAGGCACGGGAGAAACAGAAGCTTCTCAACAAAAAAGTTTCATCAGCTGTGATGTGATCATCGCCACCAGCAGCTCCTCATTTTTCTGCTCATTCCTCCCCCAAATGTTTGCATTTTGTTGTCTTTCGCGCGAGCGTGGGAGAAACAGAGAAGAGCACAGTGTCCTCCCCTTCTGTGGCTTTTCATTATGCCGCCCGTCTTGTTTCCCGCCATTCTCCAGGAGCGTTCCTGTGCTTTCTATCGGTCATGCTGCGCCACCCAACGAATATGCAAATAATTGAAGAACCGATCACGAACTGTGTGATGACTCCTCGTCAGGTTTAAAGGTGAAGAGAATATGGCAGATTATCGGTCAAAAAAGAGATGTCTGATGAGCTATGGATAGGCTCAAAACACAGATAAACACTGCGTATATTTATACAGTGATACCTTGTACTTTTACTTTTTATAAGTTCGAGGATATCCTCAAACACTTTCAGTGTGTTCTTGCATTGAAGATTCAAAGTTATAATGCAAAATAGGAATTCAAAAACAGACTGTAATCTAGAAAAAGACTATCCAAAAAGAAAAAAATTCAAAAAGGCTGCTCGAACACTCTAACTGAAAATATGATATCATTTTCCGGAACTTATTTCTTAACTTTTAAAAGATTCTTTCGTCATCGAAAATTCAAGAACATGGAATGAATGGAATTCGAAAGCTTCCTGTCCCCCCTATATTTCCCTCTCTTTAAAAGTGACACCCACCGTTTCCTATTCTTTCTTGTCTTTTTGATTTCATTCAAAACATTCCAAAAAAAAGTTGGTTTCAAAAGAGAACTAAGAGTTGAACGGAGGAAATTAAAACGAATTGTACAGCGAAAAGGACCAATTTGAGAATTCAGTGAAAATTCAGAGAGGAGAGGCCGAAAATAGGAGGGAATGGGGGTGTCCTGAACAAATTTGGCGGATCGTATTTCAAAGAGACAACTACTGCTCTATGTGTGCAAACATTGAAGAATCAGGGACCACAATTCAAGATTGTGGGAGAAAATGCAGAATTTTTGGTAGGAATTTCAAATGAAAGCCACCTCGGATTGGGTTTCTTTTAGATTTATTGATGTGAGCGACTATATAGAAAAGGGCTTTCAAAAAGGGCAAAAAGAAGAACGTTTTCTTCTTTTCTTCAAGTCGAAAGTACGAAGTTAAAATGGCTGCGAACGACTATACATTGGGTTCGGGCTCTGAAAAACTTTAGAGTCCGTTGAAATAAATTTTTTTTTTTTGAGTTTTATGAAAGTAGGAAAAGAGAATGTGTCCGGAACATGAAGTGAAACTTTTTCAGACAGCAGTTCTAAATAAAAACACATGGAAAGTTCGAAATAGATATCAATTTTACAATCTCAACGTAATAGCGATTTGCCTTGCTAATGCTCTCAAAATCTAGAAAAAACTCGTATAGACTGAAAGCCAACACTGAAATACAATGCTACTTGACTAAACTAAAGACTTATAAACACATTAAAACAATTAGTGAAGAACCTTTCATTATCTTTTCCTTCTAAAAAATATCTTCTTATTTCACTTTCATCGTCCATCCAAAGGGACACAATTCAACAAACAAATGATAGATTAGCAGAAGCGAATGGCTGAATAGAAAACGAAGTGTTCGGAAGGGTTCATGTCTCGTATTGTGGTTTCAAGACCATTTCTTATGATGCTGCCGTCATTCAATTAATCAACTAGCAATCATCTTCTTTTTCTTTGCACGCCTCTTGGGTGTGCCCCTTCTCTCCTCAATGCGTTCTACATCTTCACACACTTGCTGACGTTTGAGATGGAGACGATGTAGAAGAAGAATTGAAGAATAGAAGAATATGCGAGTATGATAGAAGTAGAAGTCTTGTTACCAACACCTACTGTTTCGTACAAAAAGAAAAGAAGGCGTTGAAAATGTGAGAAAAGTGACACCTTTTATCGAGAAGGATACTGTATGGTAGAATCAGATATTGATAAGAAACGAAGTAACGAATCAACAATATGATCAAACTTCTCTTCAATGGCTAATAGAAAACTGTCTCAAATCAACTGAGCAATCCAAACAATTGCCTTCCGATTTTGCAATTCGAAAGCAAGAACCTATACTGAGTTTGATTCTATACTTACTTAATAGTCCCTGGTGAGCACCGAGCAAAAATGACAGAATGAGGACGTCATCTCCACTCAAATCGCTACGTAAAATCTTGAATGACATGTCATGGAAAAAGAGCAACCGGAATTTCGAACATCTAGATTTAAAGGTCTCCTTCAAAGTAATCGGATATATGTACAACGAAAGCATCTAGTATTCGCTTGTGCTTTTTTCTCTTTCTTTTCTCTTTTGCATCTTGTTGTCTTTCAGATGAAATCAACAGAAACAACAGCTGTTCGTTTGGTGGCAAAAAAAAGTAAAAAGTTTGATGGAATCTGGTCAGGAAAAAGTATGATTACTAACGACCCTATAAAATATCAAGTAATGGGTTTGAAGACTGATATGGATGGAATGGAAATCAGAAAAAAAGAGTAAGAAAAAAGGGGTGTCAGTTCTGTTTTCCTATCGCATGCCTTCTTTCCGATCGTTTCGTTTTTTGTCTCCTTCTGTTCCGAGAACCTAAACCAAACCGTTCCAAAGAGGGAGGCGTCCTATTATAATTAAACGACCACCCCGGATGCATTGTACACATATAGTGAGAGATTTATTACATATGAAAGCAATTCAGCTAAGGGAAAATGAATGAAATTGGGAAAGAGAATCAGTAAACTCTTCTGTATGTGGCCGTGTAGGATTCGGTGTCGTAGGCGGTTTCGGCACGGATCTGAAATTGAAAAATGTTATATTTGAAAATAAATTGGATAGTGATGGGAAAGATGCCTAACATATGAGAAGAAAAACGAACCACTGTATTTTTCAAAAGACAATTTGAGTACATAAATTTGAAAAAACAAGCTATCATATTTTGAAGATCTGTTTTCAAGAATTTATGAAAACAAAATCAGCTTACTTTCATGATCATAGTGTTGTAGTCTGGAAGTTCCAATTGTCTCTCAAACTCTCTGATCTCCAAATTGTTATTGTTTCCAACATCGAAACTTCTTCTCATGAATTGCTTCAAATGGAAAGTCATTTTTCCCTCCTTCACTTGTCCTTGCTCCATCATAGACCATCCTTGAGAAGATGTCGTCAAATAGGCAACGTGAACACGGGGATCTCTTCTGGTGGCATTTTTAACTGGCATGAATCCGTAGTCATGACGGACGACACTGTCTCGTTCAAAATAGGTGTGGCTGGAATATTCGATAATTGTAGTTATGAATAAAGAAAGGTTTGATAGGGTTGTATCATATCGTGCCTTTTAATCTACGTCAATGAATTCAGAACACATTTTGGGGATTCCTCTAACTGTAAGTTGATTTCTATACTTACGTAATGTTGACTGCTCTTGCTCCAAACTTGGGGATTGGGTTGATGGCGTAATCAATTTGAGATGGAGGTGGCAAGTCTCTTTGACGACCATTCGACCCCTGAGAACATTTGCTTTGTTCCTCTTGTTTCTTTCAAAGAACAAAGACACAAGACCCAATTCACAGATGACAGAAACGTACTATTCGAAGGGGAACTTAATGGAGAAAAAAAAACTAAATTGCTGATAAAGAAAGATAACTAGATGATAAGAGAGGGGGGAAAAGAAACAGACAGGGAAGTTGAAATGGTTTCCAAAAAAAAAGTAAAAAAAGTAACCGTTAGTGACCATAATCCAATGAATCGATCGATAGGGCGGAGATCCCAAGGCATTTTGGATCTGTCATACTCTGCAAATGTTATCAAATTTAGTTTCAAGGCAACCTGGATCTTACTATCTTCATATCTGGCAATCACAAAAGTGAGAAATATCACTGAGCATAACAACCGAGAAGTTGAGAGCATCTGAAAATCAGACATAGTCCACATTAAGTTCATCAAAAAAAGATTTCTACGAGTTTAAAGCTAGAAGTTGCGAAGTGCGTGCGCTTCAAAAACTGATCAGAAAGTGAGGTCTCTCAATGTAACGATGAAGAAAAGAAGAAGGCTTGCCATCGGTCACGAACTGGTTTTTCTTTCTTTTCTTCATCCTCTTCCACCATGTTTATCAATCACGACGGCTTCTTATAGAGAATTGTGATGACGTGAAGGATGTTCCGAATTGATTCTGTGAAATTACTTGAAGAACCTCCGAGTAAAAGTTCAGCACGGGTTGAAGATCATCAAAAATTACAGATAGCTGACAAAGTTGTGCCGGAATAGAACTTTCTCCGTTTTCTTTTTGAAGAATGTTGGTTAGAATAATCTTTCAGTAATGGCTGATGATTTTGTCACTTTTTTAAAACGATGAATGCTCCAAATTTCCATCTTCAAATGTGAAAAAAAAGTACTTTTCTGTTTACAATTTTTTTGAATATTCAATGTACAAAAGCTGCAGTTTTTGTTTTCAGGCTGACTCAAATGAAGTCGGTGGTGAATTACTGAACGCATCCAGATTTTCAGTTTCTGCATGGTGCATCAATCTGGTTCCAATTGATCTCACTTTGTTTTGTTTGAAAAACACACAAAGCTGAGAAAATTAAAGGAACATGTCCCGCCGAAGCATACAGTAATGCTGGGTCTCGCCACGATTTTCCACAGAAGCATTCGCGCCGGCGAAGTTTTTGAAACCATTTTCAACCATTTTTTTATTCAACGCTCACACAAGGCTTTCTGAACTTTTGTTCCTTCCCAACTTCTTGAAAAAATGTTCGATCTGTAAAAAATAGTGCCAAAATTTCGTCCATTGTAAATTTTCTAAGGCTTCCATTCGGACGAATTTTCGTCCGTCCGGTCCGTCCGCCGTCCGGTCCGTCTTCCGTCCGTCCGAAATTCGTCCGGTTACACGGTCTCCTACGCGTGAAATAATAAAAAGTTTTGTTTTTTGGCTGTGTCTGTTTTTTTGGAGAGAATACTTTCTGTGATTTCAGGAATCTTCTCAGGTGTCAAATGAGACTATTTGTAGCTAGAAATTCCGGGAAAAAAGAAATTGACATAAAAAAGACTGAAAATTTTCAGTTTGATATGTTTTTAGAGCTGGAAATCAGCGAATAACCATAATTTTCTTGATCTAGGTAAGCACGTAAAAATTCAAAATCGTTGTATCAAAAATCGGACTAGACAGTTTTTAGACAATTGGGCCAAGAGTGTGATGTGATAAGAATTGAACGATTTGGATCAAAACTGAAAGACTTAATATCAAAACCATTTCAGTACTAAATACTCGATTTTGGGACTAAATCTGGATTATCTCGGAAACGGGACCACTTGCGACAAAATCGCTCACTGAAAAGTTGCACAGTATCCTTGCGCTTCTTTTGAGCCATCATACCTTCCGATCGGTCCACAACTAAAAATGTTAATACAGTTTCCGTGGAGCCTCAGTGCTGACAAACTACTTGCTCAATGCGGATTGAGCTTTATTTGACAATGATCTCAATTTTTGATGTCGCTTGCCTTATTTCTTTTCATTGAATGATTCTTCAAAGACCCCTTTCAAAATGGGTTTTCAGGAAGTATTACAGAACTGCATCAGCACTGAGGCTCCACGGAAACTGTATTAACATTTTTAGTTGTGGACCGATCGGAAGGTATGATGGCTCAAAAGAAGCGCAAGGATACTGTGCAACTTTTCAGTGAGCGATTTTGTCGCAAGTGGTCCCGTTTCCGAGATAATCCAGATTTAGTCCCAAAATCGAGTATTTAGTACTGAAATGGTTTTGATATTAAGTCTTTCAGTTTTGATCCAAATCGTTCAATTCTTATCACATCACACTCTTGGCCCAATTGTCTAAAAACTGTCTAGTCCGATTTTTGATACAACGATTTTTAGTTTTTTTCTTTTAACCTATATCGAAAAAATTGTGGTTTCTCGCGGATTTCTAGCTCAAAAAACATGCAAACCCGAAAATTTCCAGCCTTTTCTATGTCAATCACTTTTTTCCGGAAGTTTCTAGCTACAAATAGTCTCATTTGACACCTGAGAAGATTCCTGAAATCACAGAAAGTATTCTCTCCAAAAAAACAGACACAGCCAAAAAACAAAACTTTTTATTATTTCACGCGTAGGAGACCGTGGGTTACGGTTTTTCAGTACGCAAATTCGCGTCAGCGCAGTGCACAATTTGCATTTTAATTGACGACAAATGTATTTTTCGTTGGATTTTGTGAGACCGTGCAAATCGGGAAGAACGATTTCCGTGGTGTCTCGTTTCTTCCCGATTTGAATCTTCCCGATTTGCGTTCTTCCCGAATTGCACGGTCTCGATTTTGTCGGGTTTTGCCCTATTTATTGTGGCGGTAAAATGCAGCTGGACTTGCGCCACCGCACTCCTGTGGTAAAAGGTCCCGAAACGGTGATTTTTCCACTGGAGTGCGGTGGCGCAAGTCCAGCTGCATTTTACCGCCATAATACTACGGTAGGCAACGCACACTGACGCGAAATTGCGTAGCACGGACGAACGTCGGACGAAAGTCGGACGGACGACGGACGGACGGCGGGGGTCCGATTTGTTTTCGTCCGAACGGAAGCCTTAAAATTTTCTCGCACACTTTCGTATTCAACAAGATTTGAATATCGCGCCGCTAGTGTAGAAACCTGAAAGAGCATTGGAAATCAAGAGGGTGCAGAAGAGAAGGGAAAATTCTCGCGCGCGTATTTTGAACTCGCTTTGCAACAATTCTAATGTGTCCTCTTGTAAAATTGTGATACCTGATTATTTTGTGCGTAATTTTTTTCAATAATGAATTTACAGCAAAATGAGCGTCGACACAATGATTGTCGACTCGTATGTTCAACTTACAAACTACTTTGCTGTTGAGTATGCGAAAAACACCAATCAGAACAACCAAGCAGCACCAATCAGCTCAGTAACAGATCTATGGAAATACCAAGGGAGTATGATCGCTGAAATGATGTAAGTTCACTATGAGGTTTCAGTTGATGTAAATACCAGCTTAAAACTTCAAAACTTTAAATTATTCAGGGAATGCGACACAAAAGCGTTCCGCTCAGCTGATCTATTCTACGAAGTTCTTCATCGGAAAATCGGATTGGTTAATGGTTCGCTAGCAGAAGCATTAGATCCCAAGGGAGCTGCAGAAGGAAAATTTCTCGAAATCTGCAAATTTTATGCACTTTTTCTTGAATTTCTTCGAAAAGATCATTCTAACGTCTTGACAACCGTACTCGAAAACCTTGCTGAAAAATCCGGATTCGACAGCACTGTTCTTCTAGATACATTCGCTCATTTTGATAAACTCTATGCTGAAGAATCAGTAGAGGAATGGTGGTCCTTTCTCATTGGAACCGAAGACACGGAAGAATTGAGCGGACTTCGAACGCCCACCCGAAACAGTTTCAACCCATCTGCTTTCGCCACACCAACAGCCACAGCTCGTCGACTTCGAACAGCCACATCAACCGCTCGCCGAAGCCCTATAGCGGAAGCAGTTGATTCACCAACGATGAAATATATGAGAAGCGAGCGAGAACTGAAACAGGCAAAGAATCGTATTCGTGAAGCGGAACAACACGCAGAAGACTTGGAACACGACAATCGGGATCTAAAAGATGAGAACAGAAAACTGAAGATGGCGTAAGTACACTCGTGATATAATTTTTTAAATGTTAATGTTCTCTTTTTTAAAGGATCGAGACGTTAAAAGCCGATGTTGCTGGAAAACGCGTCAGTGCACAGGATTCTGAGCATCGGTCTCAAGAAGCAGCTGCTGCTCTCGAAGCTAAGCAGCGCGAGACGGAGATGTTGACCCAGCAACTTGAAGAATGCCGTACGACTTTGCGGACGGAACAGCGTCACCTTGAAGAATCCGAAATCGAAAAAGAAAAGCTCACTTTGAAGTTGGCAACTGCTTCGGAGGACCTTGAGAAGTGTATGAAGGAAATGCGGAAGCTTCGTGATACAAACGAGCTGGAGTTTCACGGATATCGTCAAAAGCAAAAAGAATACGAGGATAAGCTGCGTTCGACTACGACGGAGAATCAGAATCTGACTGAACATTTAAGCAGTCTAGAAAATGAGAGAACCAGTCTCCTGGCGGAAAACAGTAGGCTTACGGATACCGTTGAAGAACTCAGTCTGACTTCCGCTCGTTTCAAACAAGACGCCGACAACGCAAAAACGAAACTGAGTGAGGAGAGAGAACGGTTTGAGAAAGCAATGGAAACGCTTCAAAAAGAGCACATGGAGAGGATCAAAATGTCTGATTCCACGATCGAACGAGTTCAGAAAGAGCTCGAACAAGAGAAAAAGGACAAAAACGACTTGAGTTTGTTGCTCAATGAAGTCAATGAGAAGGTGATGAACAGTGATAGAGCGAGTCATGAGCAAACTGAAGGCATATTATCTGCAAGAGCATGTCTCGACGGAGCAAAGAAACGAATCGAGCAACTGGAAGTTGATCTGAAAGGAAAAGAAGCTATGAATGCAATTTATGTGCGACAAATTGAGCAGTCAAGGTCCATTCTCCACAACGAAGTAATGATCCGAGAGCAAACAGACGCCCAGTTCCAGAAAACGAAAGCAGAATTGGAAGAGAAAATGAAAAAGAAAGAAGAGGAAATCAACTTGATGCGAGAGAACATGCAGGGCCTTGTTGTCAAGCACCAGAACGAGTTGGGAGAACAAGAGTCGATGTTGAGAGTTTCGGAGAAGAAAATTGATGAGCTATCTCAACTGGTTGAAACCCTCACTACAACAAGTTCCGTAGTTGGGCAGAAAAATAGCTTCTTGCAGGAAAGGATCAGTAAGTCAGGTTGCTCTAACAGAATGG
The DNA here is from genome assembly GCA_963966625.1 of Caenorhabditis zanzibari. Classification (NCBI taxonomy): domain Eukaryota; kingdom Metazoa; phylum Nematoda; class Chromadorea; order Rhabditida; family Rhabditidae; genus Caenorhabditis; species Caenorhabditis zanzibari. The sequence goes on along the minus strand of OZ016472.1, from coordinate 10,263,486 downwards.
ACATCAATAATTTCAGAGCTCCTAGAAAACATGCATCGTTCTTCGATCCGTCGTTCAGAATCACCGGACAGCCTTCTCGAATTTGTGGCGAAAGAAGAACCTGCAGAGACTGAAGAAGAATCACGTCGTATTATCGAGCAAACACCGAGAAAATCAGTTGCTTTCTCGGTTGATTTGAACATGGGCGAGAAGGGAACACCAATTGGGTTCAAGGTGAGACACTGGCAAAGTGATATTTTTTCTTACCACCCCCCTAAAGCTCCAAAAAAAATATTTTATTTGAGACACGTGACTCGATCTCTTCAGTGGACTGCTTTGAGCGTAATTCCCTTGCTCGGTCTTCAATTATTTCGGACACTTTAACCATCGGATCGAATCAGGAATTCAAAGCACCATTCACTCCTGGAGGCACGAACAGCGAGCGAGTCTCGGTACTGAAGAGTCGAAACGAGCGTGTTCCGCCACACTTGCAATCGGCTTATACAGTTGAGATGTTAAATGTGAACTCGCCTTCTGGAGATGAGGAAAACGTTAGAAAAGGCGGAGCCGGAGAGCCAAAGAAGAAAAGGCGTGACTCAATCTTGTCTTCGTTCTTCAAGAAAAACTAATAAGTCTACGCGTTCGTTCTCGTTGTAAATACTTATCATCAACGAACTGTGAATAACCGATATCCAATATTTTAATTTAGCTCCTTGCTTGTTCTCATTGATTTGTATTCCGTTTGTGTATCATAATACGCTGCAAGTCAATGAAATATTCAGTGATTTATCTCAATTCGTGTTCCGTGCTTTTCAACTGTTCAGTTATCTTACAATTATTTTTTACCGGATAAAAAAAATTAAGTTTCATTCGTAAAAGTTTACCGAGTTGGTTTACGTACTTTGGAACGCACACACCGCTACGACAAATTGCACAGTTTACATTAACATTATTTAACGACGTCCACATTATTTTGGGCGACCTTCCTTTTCTATATAGGATCTTTTAATTTGTTCTTCTTCATATATTTGTCAATATTTAAATTTTCAGTTGTACAAATATCGAATTGGGATGCCGGAAGATGAGGTCCGCAACGAGGAAAACATCAATGACCCCTTGACGACGTTTTGCGAGTTTGCCATCGATGCCCCTGCGTATTGCACGGACAAAGTTAGTTGTTAATATGAATTTCTGCAATCGATCCGTTTTATAGGATGTTCGCATAACCGTGCCAATTCCACTTCCAGAGTATACTTTCCTGGAAGACTGGGTTGGGAAACTAAGAGCACAACCATCCGGCAAATTCTTGGATTATGAAGGTATTGGCTGGTATTCAACATTAATTTTAATTTCTCTACAGATGCTAAAGAATCACTTCGAAAATTCATTTACAATGAAACAGTCAATTATCAAAATCGGCAGACAGCGCGACTTACAGATACAGCTGTAAAAAAGAAAGAGGAAATGGGAATTCCACTTGTAAGGCCTTTCATTTCTTTTCTATACCCAATATCTTCAGTTTACAGTTTCAACCGTCTCGTAACCGGAGATTGTTCGAACCACGTCGCAAGCCTGCTGTTCCGTTCGAGGAGAAATTCACGTTCGTCGTAAAGCAGAGCTCACCCGAAAATCTTCTCACTCTGATGCGGATGGAAGTGTTCATGAAAAAGCAAATGACAGATATGATTCGAGCGAGAAATTGGGAAGTCGATCAGCTGTCGAAGCAGTGTGAAAAACTCGTTGCGGAAACAGGAGACCCGGACATGCATCCGCACAAAATCAGTATGTTGAATGAAAAACTTCGACAAGTGAGTGATTTTCTAAAACTATCTGCTTGAAAATCCTTGTTCATTTCCAGACAAATTCAGTCAAAAATGTTGTTTCTAGGTTCACACGACATACTCGTTCCAAGTTGCCGATCTATCTGATTCGCAAAAATGCAAATACCGGAAAGCAGTCGATTCTCTTCATACCAGAGGAAGTATCCCCGCCGAATTTCTCGATGATGTTGTCTTAGATGACGAGACGATTCCTCGTCCGGCAGCTACAACATCTGGCGAGCACTCGGAAGGGGTTAACGAGAGTTTCACGATTTATGTCGGTGGGTTATTCTTTTTCTTTTCTCACACATGCAGCACAAAAATACGCATGATCTCTGAGATCAGGAACCTACTGAGCAGCTGACATCGGTTTCACATTTCTGTGTAATCAGAGACGAAGAGTTCCGATAGGAGAGAGATAAAAATGAGACAAAGAGCCCGAGTGGAATCACGGACCGCTTTTTATCTTTTTTTTTCGCATCACTCAGGCACAAAGCTCAGTGTATATTTTCACTCGAATACTCGGCAGCTGCCAATGTGTAAATGTAAATAGAAAAAATAAAATATTTTGTAAACAAAGGAACGCATAATAAAATAGAAAACCTCTAACATTCAGAAAAAACATAATTATTTATCGGCCGTTATAGCGTCAACTAATGGAAAGAATGTTTCTAACCCTTCCATAAGTTTTAGGATCGCAGTTGAAGTCAATGCATAATGTTTGTCTGGTGACTGTCGATCGACTCACAGACTTATGCCAGACATTGGAAGGAGATTGGACAACATCATGTCGTCTGGAAACGGCTACGAAGTTGTACAGCAGGAATTTAAGTGGAACGACCCTTTTAGTTCCACGAGATCCAATGAGCCATATAAATTCATCGTCTGATTTTTTCAAGATTTGTGAGCAGTCTACAGAATTGCATTTTGATAATTTAGGAGAGCAATTGAAGAAAGTTGCGATTGCGGTGAGAGAACTGAGATCCAACCCAACTTTCAATATTGTGTCGCTTTCAGAACCGTACCAGAAACTCCTGGAAAGCTGATGAAATTGACGCCGAAGCTGATTGGCTGGCTTCTGAAGGCAAATCTATTCCAGAACAGCCAATTCCCTCTAGTGCACTTCGTCAGGATCCAACATGTACCGTTGGTGATGTCTACATCACGAGACACTCGAATTTGCATAAAGTGCAGATAGTCTATCATCTTGTGGTTGATGAAACGCTCCAGTCAGTTGAAATCAATAGTCGCCATCCCTGCCTTGCCGGTGTCCGAAACATCATCAGAACAGCAGCGCGCTATAACACGAGCACAATTCATATTCCGCTGCTTTTGATTGATAGGCCGGATGAGGTGAGTGGCAGAAGGCATTAGAATGAAAAGAAAGGGAGACGAAGGCTTAGAAAGAAGGAGATGAAGAAAAAATTTTGTTTTTTTTCAGAGCACAACAATTGCGTGGTGTCTGAAGCGAGCTGAGATGCTCTTCAAGTGTGTTAAGGGATATTTGATGGAGGTACGTTATTGGAATACCCGAACTCTCACTTTTATTATATATTTTTGTAGGTGTGCAGCGGGATGGATGTTGAATCACTACCGCATTATAATATCCATTTTGTTTTGCCTTCGGGACTTTCTTCTACTATTTATTCGGCTATTAGCCACATGTGCACCAATATATTTCAGTTAGTACCTGGGGTGTCCTCATGATTTTTCAACCTTCAAATGTTTGTACAGTCAACGAAAGAGTGCATGCTCAATGCTCTTTCCGTTTATTTGCTTCATACTTTCTCATCAGTTTCTTGTCATAATGATTGTGATTCAACTCCCGTAAAAAATATATCGGAATTTCGTTCTTAACTTCTGATTTTTTTTCTCCTTTTGTATAAAGTTTAATAACTTTTCATTGAGTATATTTATATTTCCAATATACGGTTATGTTAACCTGTTTTACTATCTCTTCATGGTTTTTCAATTCTATTTGCCTAAATATTCTCTTTTTTCCGTAAACCATTCTTGCATAATTATTCTATTTATCAGTCTATCTCTCTTTTCTCTTTCAAAAACGCGTTCCAAAGTGCACTCTAATCTCGTCAAAAACTGCCTGCAAAGTGCGGGGGAGCAGCGACGACAGACCGGTGTAACATCTGTCTGATTCTTTCTTTGTGAACTCTTTCATCTCTCTTTTCCATTCATTCACGCAATTGCTTCCTGTCTTTCATCACACTTTCAGAAGTTTGATCTCGAGTAACATTTTCTGTTGTCAGTTACTTTCACTATATCCTGCTATTTCATAAAAATCATTCAATTTAGAAATTTTATCTAACCTCTTCTTCCCCTCTTCTAGTGCACATACTTACGCTCGTCTATTGTCGACTGATGTCGTCACATAACGCGCATTTTGTGTGTGACCTTGAGCAATACTTGGATTCTTTACCATACAACGCCTACATCTTCAATTACTCCTATTCTTTTTCATCCTTATCATTGCAACTTTTGATTATTCTCTCTCCTCTACAGTTCATATTCTATCTCGGCGATTTTGGGTCTTGTGGGACTTTGTCTGTCGAATAATGATAGTCTTCAAATTTTTATTGTACTGAAGGTGTCCTAAATTTTACAAAAATGAAACCGAAAAATGTGCCGAGGTAGAGTTTGAACTGCAAATATTTAGCTATATCTAGAATATCTGAAACTAATTTCGACATTTTCAGAGAAATATATAATCCCTTCACTAATAGATCTAGGAAAGTGCGCACGTTGTGGTGTAAACGTCTCAAACTACGCCCAGATAACTACCTCGAAGATTACTGCGCTGATCTGGAAGTAGTCAATATCATGGCTCCTATTAGACCATTGGAAGAAGCAGAGAGATGGTGAGGGATAAAACTAAAAACAATTAATAAAACTTTATATTCAGTTCTCAATCTTCCATATCAGAGGATACAGAAAGTGGGGACTATTTGGTGTCTCGTAACAGGAAAGGACGCAACTCGGATTATATGGTTTTCTCTTCCGACGCTCTTTCTCACATCGCTCATGATGCGAAAGCTTCTGAAAAATACACATGGCTTGGAGAACGTCTTCGCCTCAGTTTCAAAATGATGCGCAGTGATTCTCGACTTATTCGTACAATGTGTCACAGTCACGGATTGATGCAATGCTCGAGTAAAAATTCACAAGTGAATGTCATCTGGATGGGTGCACCAGTCAAGAGTGCAAAAATGCGCGAGTTGATGCCATGGCAAAGACTGAATCAGTTCCCAAGATCAACTGAGCTCACGAAGAAAGATCGGCTCTATGAGAACATAGAAAGATCAAAATCGATCTTTGGAGATGCATATGACTTTGTAGGTTGAAAATGTAATTTTCCTGAAATAGGCGCACCTTTTTACAGATCCCAGAATTTTATGTGACGCCAAGAGAAAACACAAAAATGGGAATGGCTTTTGATCGTGTGCTCAAAGAAGTGACGGAAGCTGGAGGCGAGATGTGCTTCCCAGGTGAATTCATTGTGAAACCAACAAATTCAAGGCAAGGAAAAGGAATCTTTTTCGCTAACAGTGTATGTTTATTGAACGTAGCATTCGGACTAAAACGTGTGTTTCAGATGACAGACATCCCTGCGGAAGGTCCACTTCTTGTATCTCGCTACCTCAAGAATCCGTATCTCGTTAACAACCACAAGTTCGATCTCCGTATTTATGTCGCCGTCACATCCTTCTATCCTATGGTTGCCTATGTTTATTCGGAGGGACTCGCTCGTTTAGCTTCCAGACCATACGACACATCTGCGTCTTCTGCAGACAGCAATGAGTACGTACATCTTACAAACTACAGTATCAACAAGAACTCCACATCGTTCGTCCGCAACGAAAGCATGTCTTCTGAAGACCTTGGACATAAATGGACTCTTGGAGCACTGTTGAGATACGTTGAGAATGAAGGAAAAGACGCAAAGTGTAAGGTCTGATGTTATCTTCAAACCATAATTTTAGAGTTTTCAGTGCTTATGCTCCGTATTGAAGATCTCATTGTGAAAAGTCTTCTCTCTATTCAAAATTCTGTGGCTACCGCCAGTAGAACCACTCTTCGATTTGCTTGTACGAATTTCGAGTTGTTTGGTTTCGATGTTCTTGTCGATCAGGCACTGAAACCATGGCTTTTGGAAGTCAATCTATCACCTAGCCTTGCTTGCGATGCTCCATTAGACTCTCTACTCAAAACGAGACTCATTGCTGATCTCCTCAATCTCTCATGTGTACCTCTTCTAGACAAGAAAATTATTGACAGTGTGACACCGGCTCTCCGAAAATCGATGAATTCATCGCAGGGTTCGGAGACATCAGATCCTGACGAGTTCGAATTGGATCCAAAGTGTGCAAAAATATTGAAACGTAGACCAGTTGGATTAAAACGAAGTGTTTTCACTAAAAAGATTGTCAGTGGAAATACATCTCTGATTCCGAACACTGAGAAAAAGTTCGATCAAGTTGTGAGAAAAACGGAGCTAGAAGAAGGAAGACGTGGAGATTTCATCAGAGTATTCCCCAGAAACGGAACATGGGGAATGTATAGCCCAGTTATGGAAGATTTGGGAAGCGACGATTTTGACGAGCGACTTTTTGATGAAGTGATCACCAAAAGAAACACGGTGGGCATTCTATTATTCAGAGTGGCTTTACTACTTGAGTCTAATTTCAGAAGAATTCTTCGGAACATATTGCCACGACCAGCAGCAGTTCGTCAGCATCATCATCGTCTTCAACAATGCCAATGGAAGATATTTCTGATTTATTCCACGAAGTAATGATGGAGTGCACCAAGTATCCAACACTTTCTGATGTTCCAATCGAAGTTCGTGAGATTATTTCTCCATGGTACGAAGCAGCAAGCGAGTACACCAAAAAAATCACTCAAGAAGGAGAGTCTTATGCGAGCAAACTTCCGACGATTCGTTCCACTGCTCGGCTCCGCACGAAGAGTTGTGCCGAGTTTTATGAATTACGCAAAGTTCAAATGGCAAAGAAAAAGGAGGCCGAAGCAGTTGCTGCCAAGTAAGAAACACAAAACCCGATTCATCATTGTTTCCAATTTTACAGAGAAAATGAACCAAGTCTTCAAACAGTTGTTTCCAAACGACTGTGATTCATCCAAGTACCTTCTATTGCTTTCCACATTTCTTTTGTTCTTCTAGTTTCATTCCACACAATTATCATTCTCATATGTCACACCTTTTATGTCATTTTTTGTTACTTATCCCATTTTGTTGTGAACTGTGAAAACTTTCGTTACTTTGAAAACGTTGTTAAATCTATTCGTTCAAAGAGGAGGGCTTATTTATGCACTGGGAAAAACATTTTTCTGGAAGTACCAGCCTGCTTGCCGCAGGCTGGATTCGCGGCTTCGCCGCTCAATTTTGCTTAGGAATCTCGTGTTTTTATACGTAAAATGTCCACCCGTTCACTGTTGCCCGCGTGGCTCAGTTGGTTGTGGGCTGCACTGCCACGCGATAGTCGCGGGTTCGATTTTGTGGCGCGACCAAATTCTTTAACTTTCGGAAAACTAAAGCGGACATCGTGACCAAGAAACGGACAGACTTTCTAGCGGATTATATATAAGTAAGATTCTGCTTGGTGAGATTTCTCAGTGAGAACGAAGCTTGCTGATGCTATTAATTTCAAGTTGATTGAAAACATTACATTTATCGGCATACTGAAAATATACAATACTTCTCAAGAATTCACATTTAGAATTGGAATGGAGTGAGATTTCTATGGAAGTATCCTCCGTTGTGTGAATTATCCAACTTCATGAAGCTCTCTACCAACTCGGAAGTTGATTGTTCAACCTGAAAATTTCTCATTTTATTTCTTGAATCACTTTTAAAAATCACCGTCAATGCTGCCTGCTTTCCTCCCATATCAGTCTGAACCCATCCTGGACAGAAGTTGACAGCAAGAATATGTTCATCCTTCATATCGATAGAGAACGTCTTGGCAAACATGTTGACTGCAGCTTTGCTCATTCTGTATGCGAGTCCTTCGAACATTCCAGAACCAGTGGTATTCTCTGCAATGGATCCCAATCCGGATGAGATGGTGACAACTGCGGCACGAGAAACCGATAGTTGATCTCCGGAAACTTTCGATGAAGCTTTTTGGAGAAGTGGAAGGAATTTCTGACTGATTAAAACGACACTGGTAGTGTTAACGTCAAGTTGTTCAGTAATCTTGGCACGGTTTGGCTCCTAAAAAGTTTTACTCGATTCGCTATGAAAAATTCCGATTCATACCGATTTGCTTCCGTATTTAACAGCAATTCCAGCATTATTGACAAGAAGATTCAGTCCATCTGATCCAACAATTTCAGTGACTTTGGATACGAAAGTATCGATCGATTTGTCACAAGTAACAGCCAACGGAAGAACATGAAGACGGGAATCTTTGATTGAGTTCAATTCCTGAACAATTTTGAAATTATTTATAAGAGGATGGTCTGATACTTACTGTTGCTTTTTCGACATCTCTTGCAGTTGCAATAATGTGACGAATATTCTTGTCTTTAACGAGTTGTTGGACGAGTCCCAATCCAATACCTCTGTTGGCTCCAGTGACGACAACGCTTCCTGGCGACATTGTTTGTGGAAATAGATTAGACTGAAAACTGAAATAGAGTTTACGAACGATAACTGAAAAGAATAGCAGACTTTATATACGTGGGTCTCAGTGACCAGGGTCGAGAAATGGGAGAGAAAAGTGTTTTCTTCGATAAATGATGACATTGAAAAGAAGAGAAAGGAGAGAACAAACAAGTGAAGAGACAGAGGGGTTGTAGTCACATTGTGGTTTGTTTGTAGTCACAAAACCCAATACAGTCACAGAAATATGGGACTGATGGGGGAATGAGAATTGTCACCATCTGTTGGTACGTTTCGAAACAGTGTGCATTCACGCCATCTGGAAATATTGTCTCAAATATAGTGGAAAGAACAGGGGTTTATGAATACTGGTTGGTTATCTTATCTTCCCAAGAAGAGAACGATTTGAATGTGAACAACATGAAAACATTGACGTTTGGTGACTCTAATCTTAATTTCTTTTTTTTGATAGTATTGTAGAATGAAGACTGTAAATTAAAATTACCGTAAAATATGTATTAGAAGGGCACCTCTAATAGAAGAGCACCCCAATGAGCTCAAAATGAGCACATAATTAAAATTCAAACAGATGGAAATTGGTCTTATTAGAATCCTCGTCAAAAGTTGACTGGACAGAACACAAAATATGTTTCAAATCTCTTCTCGAACAGATGTTATATCCATTTTGACAATTCAGAAATAAATTTTTAGGTGTTGGAAAAATTGAAGGGTACGCCCTACTTTGCAGGTTAAAAATGGAAGACATTTATTACATGAATAAACATTACTGATTATGAGTTTCAATATGGAATGACTGAAAGATCTCTTCTGAAATATCCTCCGTTGTGATCCTTTCCAAGGTTTTTGAACGCTTCAACGAGGTTTGCTGCCGCCTCGTCCACCTAAAAAATATCATGATTCGAAAAGTTAAAATCAGATAATTGTTTCAAAACTCACAGTGAATTCTCCTTTTCCCTTGCTCATTCCTGTTTGAACTTTGCCTGGACATATTCCAGCCGTCAGAATATGATCTTCTTTCAGATCAATCGAAAGAGTTTTGGTGAACTGATTTACAGCGCATTTAGTCATTCGATACGCCATCGCTTTGTATTCTCCAGATCCAGATGTATTTTCAGAGATTGATCCGAGAAATTCTGAAGCAATATTGATGATGGCACCTCGAGAAATCGACAGAGAGTCTCCCGTCAGATGGGCGGCAGATTTTACAATCAGTGGAACAAGAGATTGAGTTAATATCATTGGTCCAATTGTATTGGATTCAAACAAATCATTGACTATTTTTCGATCTGGTTTTTGCTTCGTCACGTATGGGAGCATGACAGCTGCATTATTGACCAGAAGAGTCAATCCAGAATCTCCGACAATTTCAGACACTTTTTCTGTGAAGGCAGCAATCGATTCATCACATGCAAGAGACAATTGAAGAATGTGAAGACGTGGATCTTCGATGGTTTTCAGATCCTAAACGAATGAAAATTCAGATATAATTCTTCTTCCTCCAAACTAACCGTCACCTTTTCAATGTCTCTTGCAGTTGCAATGACATGTTCAACATTTGGATCTTTCAGAAATTGCTTAATAAGTCCGAATCCCAGTCCTCTGTTTGATCCAGTAACGACTACGGTTTTCGGAGACATTTCTAGAGGAAACGAGAAGTGAGGGGTGAAAGAAAATCAATGAATGACATACTTCTCTTATCATATTTCTCTCGATTCTAAAATAAACAACGTGGTCTTTGCATTGGTGACACTAATAAATTGTTTACGTGTTTCCAGGATAATGAAAATTGGGTTATTCTTTTGGGTAATCAGAATGTCGATGTGTGTTGGGAGTTTTTTAAACTTTGTTGTGAGAGTTTGAACTTCTACATCCGCTTTCAGATATCGTTTGATGCACCTCAAAGTCAGGAAATATTCCACGCGATAAAATATATAACCATTGGTCAATCTAGGGTATGTATACGGGTTTCCTTACAAATGTATGAGAGAACAATGAAATTTCCGCAAATTCAATTTTTTCCCAAACTTTTAGATTTGAACTACCGCGCAATTGCGATTGCGCACAGAGAAACCTTCGTTGACGCGTAAGTCGACACACTGGCGCGCTTCGCGTTTGGATTTTTTGAAGGTGATTTCTCTAGCTTTTGTGTTTTTCTTTTCTTTATTTCTTTCTTCCTTTGTTTGAATAATATGACTGTTATAATTTCAGCAAAACCAAATGTCACAGAACTCATCAGATGCAAAACGATTGGAACCACCGTAAGTGTAGAATGATCATAGGCAAAATCTTGTTTTTCAAAATTTCAGGCGGAAGGTGGATTTCATGCTCAAACCACGGTTCACTAACAATGTTCCCGACGTTCCGTTTGATGCGAAGTACATGCCCTGCCCGTTTGTCCCCCTGAGCAGGTACTATTCGAAATACCATTCACAAATATTAGGAAAATTCCGAACAAAACATGCTATAGCTTGTAAATGTGTGAAAAATAGTTAAAACTCCGAATATCATTGTGAATAACTTAAAAAAAAATGTGAACACTAGCGATCGCGTTTCTCACTGATAAGCGAAATCTTTTTTCAAACATTTTATAGCTACTTTTTAATCGAAATATTCCTTTAAAGTTGAATTTTAACAGATTCGTTGAATACAAGCCCTCCACAATCGATCGAGACTACAAACATGCAGTTATCTGCGACGATGATATGGGCTTGACCGTTGATCTGATTGATTTGAAAAAATACGACGAGGATGAAGAGAATTATGTAACGTTTCAACTATGAATGCGAAACCAATAATTTATTTTCAGGAGATGGACGAGAAAGACAGCATTTTATTGGAAGATGAGAGTGTTTCAAAAATGAGTATCAAACGATCTGCACAACACTCCAAACTTGTTCCATGGATGAGAAAGACAGAATACATATCAACAGAATTCAACCGATTCGGAGTAACTGCTGATAGGCAGGAAACGAAGCTCGGCTACAACTTGAAAAAGAATCAACAAGTGGAGGATATGTATCGTGATAAGCAAAGTCAAATTGATGCCATTAACAAGACGTTCGAAGATGTAAGATTTTTTAAAAACTCATATTACCGATTAATTTTTAAATATTTTCTTTCCAGGTTCGCAAACCGATTACAGAGCATCACACAAAGAAGGGAGTCACGCCAGTTGAAGAGTGTTACATTTTCCCAGATTTCAATAATTGGAAGCATCTGTTCACTCATGTCCAATTTGATGGAGATACTATAACAACCGAGTTTGGTGATGAAAAAAGACAAGCACAAGAGAGCAGTGTCATCAAAGCGATGGAATACGAAGATCAAAAATTCGCTGCATTGTTCGTCCCTACTATTGAAAGTCTTACTCATATGATGGAAGATCTTGAAATGGATCGGCCTTATGATCCAGATCAAAAATATGTATTCATGTTGAGTCGTGAATACGATTTCAAGATGGAACCTGTGCCACCAAGAGATCGTGACGTTTTCCTGTTCTATCGCCGAGGAAACGTGTTCCAGTATGACGAGGTTGACAGCAACGTTAAGATGACCCGAAGAAGAAAGATGTGTTTGAGTAGAAGTTCCAAATTGACACTCCAATATCGGCCTTTCAACGAAACTGAAATTGATGTCATGAATAGAAGAACAGCTGAACTCTACGAGCAACCGAAAAATAGAAGAAATGGAACGTTGGATAAAATTGACGAAGATAAAGGAGATGGTAAATTTGTCACTTCTTATTTCTCTCATCTTATTTTTTTTCTAGGAGACAGTTCGGCACGAAGCAGCGACTCTGAAGACTCAAGGCCGCGGAAGGGAAAATCACCAGCAAGCAGCAGTGGTAGTGCTTCGGACGCTTCTTCGAATGATTCGCCAAAAAAGAAAAAGCCAATATCAGACAGTGATAGCGATTGATCTCATACTCTATCTTATTGCTCTATTTATTATCATGATTTCAGAAAGTTGTTTCTTGGTAAATGTTATTACCATTCCCAGTTTAATGTATCGATTTTTTTCCGTTTTTATTGATGAAAAGTGCAACTTTTTTGTAGGTATACAATTGACTCATAAAAAAACCTCATGGAGGCGCTCTCATCACTGACACAAAATTTGTTTGTGTAGGTGTCTGTCGCGCGCATGTGCTCAAGGTTCTAGCCTGCTTTGATTTGTCTAGCGGAAAGTGAGCAGGGACAGGATCAGAGGGCGACACGTTTCAGTAAAGTAGGAACACAAAAAGAGTTGATCTGTGTTCTGGAAAAGACTTGGATCATTATCTTTGAGGTTGAGAAAACTTGATTGATGCATATTCATTGATGCAAGTTAACACAAACTTTTTGGAAGTTTTTTGAAAGGGGATTCGTTTTGGTTGTTTTAATAATTCATAGATTCTAGTTATTTAAAAATTAAAAATTTCTCACTCGACCCTTTGCCTGTTTGACAAGGGGATTACGCGAAGTCTTGAGTTGAACTTTTGCTGAAATTTCGGCCATAGACTAAATTGAACCTGAAAAGCTCAAATCTGCAATTAAATATGGCGAAATGTTCACGCAACTCGAGATATGAGCCCTCAAAGTGGAGGTCAACACTAAAATGAGGCACTTTGAGGGCTCATATCTCCGCTCAAAATCATTTTCAGAATGTCTGGTTTCTCGTTCTGAACTCAAAATTTAATGCTTAACAAGACTCTATTATTTTTTAAAGAAACATTTTTTGAGCCAAAACTTCCAACCCAAATGGTATAGGAAAATTTGAAAGTTTTGACTCAAAAAATGTGTTTTTCAAAAAAGTATAGGATGTTGTTAAGCATCAAATGCTGAGTTCAGAACAAGAAACTAGACATTCTGAAAGTGATTTTGAGCGGAGATATGAGCCCTCAAAGTACATCGTTTTAGTGCTGACCTCAACTTTGAGGGCTCACATCTCGAGTTACGTGAACATTTCGCCCTATTTTATTGCTGATTTGGACTTTTCAGGGTCAATTTAGTCTATGGCCAAAGTTTCAGCAAAAGTTCAACTCACGACTTCGCGTAACCCCCTTGTGAGACCTGTCAAAATATTACATTTAACATCCGAACTTCATTTTCAGCAAAATCTGTAATCCGAAATCACGAATCCAATAATTCTTATCCGTTCCTTTTCTACACATCACGTACGTGGTTTTTCTTCCATTCCGCACCTGGGGGAAGCCACCGAGCCGGGGGTGCGGAAAGAAAAAAACCTCGAGTTCTGTGAAAGTTTTTTGTTGGCACACACACACACACATACACAAAAAGAGCAAAAGAGCTGAGAGATCTACAAGCGGTGTGCTCGCGGAAGAGACAGAAACTGGTAGAAAATGAGAAAGAAAATGAAGAAAAAGAGAGAAAAAGAGAGAGCTGTGAACGGGAAAAAAGTGAATCTGAACAGTTCGATGAAAACGATACATGGTGCAGATCTATGAGTAGGGAATGTATTTCTGAAACGAGATCTTGAATGATTATAATCACTATAATCTATGAAATTAGGAAGTTCTTCTAATGTTGTTTTTCGAAAAATTACAGACTTGAAATCATGGTGAGACATAATGCTCTGAAAATAATTGTGCAACTAAAGTATTTCGTCTAACTTTCCGTACAACGCATGACAACAGTGAACTTCGAATGGCTCCATTGCAATAGATCTAACAAGGAAATAATTCAGATTAGCTTTTTTTCTGAACTGCTTACGATTTTAATGGAGAAAAACAGTGTAACGTTTTCCAGATTTCCATTTTCAAAACATTTTCAGACTAAATCCTACTTCTATGCTTCCGACTCTCACAGTTTATAAAACGTGTTCACTAGGTCAAATGAACAAGGAACCGTGTAAGCTTGTGTGATAGTACTGGACACAATTTACTTGATTTATGATATCTGAAAGTGAGAAGAAAGGGAAAATTTTAATTAGGCCTTTCTATTGTTTCGAGTGTAACTCTCCTCCTCTACCATTCTCCTACTTCAAGAATATAAAAGGTCTCTCTTTCCAGCTTCTCTCTTCTGCCTTTTTCAGCATCATTGGCCACTCTCTTTCTCTTTTTTCACTCATTATTGTTAACCTCGAGAATTAGAAAAGAGGTGGTTAGAGACGAAGCTAACCAGTCTTCGCCATCTTCCTCAAAGGTGTTCTTGACTCACTCACTCATTTCTCGTAGTACACCATCATACCAATCAGGTTCTTTTCTTTCACGCGCCGCCACGTTGACTCCGCCTTCAGATTCTCTGCGCAATGCCCTCCGCTCTGCAGGCAGACAGGGGCAAACGTTAGACAAGCAGCGCCTTGCGCAACAGAAAGAGAGAAAAGCTTATACGTGAAAGTTCACTTTCGATTTGCCATCGATGATTTCACTTATCGGATTGCCCTCTCCTCCCACCATTTACTTCCAGCGGTTTTCCGCTCACTCCGAACAGTTTTTTTTCGGGGAGATCCCTCCTTCCTTTCGCCTTCCTCTTTTCTTCTTTCACTGGTAAAGCTTACCGCCACGGCGCGGAAAACTTTCTTTCAATCTGTATAGATGTATAGCACTACTAGTTACTTTCGGCTCATTTATCACTTCCTATCATTCCGTTTTTCAATATTCTTTTCTTTTGGACGTCTGAACTCAAAAGATTGGTGTGATCTTTCTTGTCAACCACTCCCAGATTTTTAATTCTGAATCCTAGAGTTTCGTTCGAAAACTTTCATTCTTTGATCTTTAGCTGGTGTCAAGACTTTAAAGTTTTACAAAACTTACTGTAATCTCGTAAGAAGAAATGCAACTTACAACTGTTAGTGCTGTGATTCTTAATTATTCCAGGAATCTCTATTGAAGATCCTAATTTTTACAACCTTCGTAAGTAACTTTTAAAAAACTGATGCCCCTATTCCGTAGATGCCCTGGCTGTCTTGAATACTCATTTGAAGTCTATACTTGCCTTTAACACTTTTCCTTTCCAAACATCTTCAGTCACTTGGATACAATCATCTGACCATTAAACTATGGATCAATCTGAAAGTTCATCTTCTCACTAATTTTTTCAGAGCGGAAGTGTCAGTTTTTTAGTTTCTAGTTTACAACGTGGTTGTCTCTTTTGCTACAATGCTTCATGCAGAATTTACCGCAGAAACCCGTTTCCCTATTCTCACTCTTTCTCTCTTCAACCTTTTGCGTCCTTTTAGAGAGCCGATTGGCATCGAGAAAGGTCGTTTTCAGAATACACGAATACTAGTTCTTTTGAAGGTTCTTTTTGTTACCGAAAGATGAAACATATGTGAGAAGATCATTTTGAAAAGACAAAAGGATCAGCTGGTCATTTGAAGGTTGAATGCGTTTCACTAGTAGAGACACTGAATTGGGCGATATTTACAGCAATAATGACTCAATCGATTCATTTGGCTTCTTCTTTAATATTGAGTCAGCGTTAATTTTGTGCATCTCAAAGATAGCTGAAACTTAGCTACATAACGAACGAAAGAATGTTTCTCATTTTGATCAACTTCTCTGATCATCTGATTCTTATCAAAATTCAAAAATTGCAATCTCGAAGCGATCTTTTAACATCCTTATCTCTACTTCCATCTAATCTGCAGTATCAGTGAAAAAATCAAATTACTCGAGTCGAAGAAAGTAAAAGTTGCTTTGATCTAGACTCTGATATCCGACAGATGTTTATCTATTGAGTTCGACAGCAATCTCAAATTTCTACACGTTAATTTCTCCTTGATCTAAAAAGTTTCATTTTAAAGCTCGGACGACATTGTAAGTTGTATTCCGACTTGGCCCACGTCAGAATCACACAATTTAGGCGGTTTTGCCAAAGATCCTATGAAAATCCTTAATCGGCGTCTTCCTGTTAATCATTGTTTTATTAATTATACAAATTGGTTCCGAACCAAGTCTCATCAATTCAAGATGTCAAATTCAACCTTTCATTTTCTTCTCAAGTTAGTAATTTACTTCTATTTCGAATCTCAACATTTTCAGAAGTCGGGAAAGGTCAAAGTCTAACAGTGTGCGTTATTCAGTTCAACCGGCTGCCAAATATGTAAATTTTCGAGAGAAGGAAGCTCAAAAAATTTAAATTTTTAGATTATATCACCATGTTCGAATTTGGCAGCTTGTCGAGCCAGCACACGACATTATTCGACTCGGGTCTCTCGTCGGCACTCACAAATTCGACTAACAACAGGTAAGAAAAAAAGAAAAGAGATTGAATAGACCCTCTTTTTTTAGTTGAAAAGTCCCTCTCTCTTTTTAAAATAACAACCCTATTTTCAGTATAACCTCCGGGTCCCCGCCGACTGCTTTCAGTAGCAACTACATCGAACGTCCCGGTTTGTTGTTCCAGGTAAGACACAGAAGGTTCCGGAAAACTTTATTTGAATTTTGTGACCTCTTACTTGTTTGACTCTGTTTGCTTCTGAACTTGTTGAACCGTGAAAATCCATGGAAGAAGAATTTCATATACATTTCACAAATGCATTTGCAGTTTTTGGAAGTTTCCGTGAATATTAGATACAGTGCTGGCCATAATTCTATCAAATTTTGGTTTTTTGACCATAACGTTTTTTTGAGAATAGGTAAGTCCGTAAAATTTTGGCGCAACATTTTCAGCCTAATCAGCCACATGTTTGCCAATTTTCATGCGGATATCTGAAAAATGGATAATTTTGTGATCGAAATGGTGATTTGGCCAAAAAGTTGATTTTCAGATATTTTCAGTAGAACATTCATATCTTAACAGAAACAAGGTTTATTGTAGCAATTTATGGTGGACATAATTCTCAGAGCTTAGTACTTGATTGCGAACCTTTTCCTATCAATAACGGCCTCCGTCTTCTAAAGATTGAGTCGATCAAAGTATCGGTTGCAGACATGGAAAAGTGATTCCATTCCAGTGGCTGTTGGACGAATTTTTCATCCGTATTTTTAACTTTCCTGGCTTCCAAACGTCAGACGATGTGTTCCCATAGATATTTAAGCGGATTTTAGTTTGGGCATTGTCTTGGAGACTTCATAGAGTTGACTCGGAGACTCCTGAACGAATCCTCCAGTAGAGAATAACTGTAGTTAATGAACTTTTTTCTTAAATTGAGAAAGAATAACTAATGTTTCGGATTATTTTCTAGTCGAAAAAGACTTTCACGATCCATAGCATTCAGATGCGTTACGATTTTCCATTCCAGAATGCCATTATAGACAGAGAGATCCATGATTTGAACCGTGGTCGGAAGAACGTCGATTTCTATTGTTGGAGAGCGATGGAATTCAATGGATTCGAAGATCTATGGTTACCAGATATGATGCTTATTACCAATCACCGATCGTGAAACAGTAGGTCTCTGATGCTATCGAATTCCATCGCTCCCCAACAATAGAAATCGACGTTCTTCCGACCACGGTTCAAATCATGGATCTCTCTGCCTATAAGGACATTCTGGAATGTCAAGCGATACCGTGTCTGAAGGCTATGGGTCGTGGAAGTCATTTTCAACTAGAAAATGAACCGAAACATTTGTTATTCTTTCTCAATTTAAGAAAAAAGTCAGTTAGCTACAGCTATTCTTTACTGGAGGGTTCGTTCAGGAGTCTCCGAGTCAACTCTATGGAGTCTCCAAGATAATGCCCAAACTAAAATCCGCTTGAATATCTATGGGAACACATCGTCTGACGTTTGGAAGCCAGGAAAGTTAAAAATACGGATGAAAAATTCGCCCAACAGCCACTGGAATGGAATCACCTTTCCATGTCTGCAACCGATACTTTGATCGACTCAATCTTCAGAAGACGGAGGCCGTTATTGATAGGAAAAGGATCGCAATCAAGTACTAGGCTCTGAGAATTATGTCCACCATAAATTGCTACAATAAACCTTGTTTCTGTTAAGAAATGAATGTTCTACTGAAAATGTCTGAAAATCAACTTTTTGGCCAAATCACCATTTCGATCACAAAATTATCCATTTTTCAGATATCCGCATGAAAATTGGCAAACATGTGGCTGATTAGGCTGAAAATGTTGCGCCAAAATTTTACGGACTTACCTATTCTCAAAAAAACGTTATGGTCAAAAAACCAAAATTTGATAGAATTATGGCCAGCACTGTAGATCCAAATGCAAATGTTGATAGAATTTTCATTATCCTTTGTTTAAAAATTCTGACCTATTCTCCCTTTTCTTCCAATTTTCCATGATCCTACCGCAATATCCAATACTCTTCTTTCTAATGGCCAGTATTTGTTATTGTTATTGTTTGGAAGTCTTTTCCATTCTCCGATCTTCCTTTGTCTACTCCTTCCAACACGTGCAATCGCACCACATTATGCGTCCATCGAAATCATGTGGCACCACATGGGTGCACGTCTTCTGGGCGGCAACTCCGATTTGTTACACAGTGTCCATTGAAGAACAAAGGGGAGGCAAACGATGAAAAATTGAAATTTTTTGCATTTCTGGTGAGACAATGAGGGAAACAAGGACGTTGAAGAAGTGGGAAATGTTGAAAAAGCGCCGAACCACCTGTTAATGAATGTGAGAATAAGAGACAGTGAAATCTCTAGTTTTTGATTCCTTTTTTTGTTCGAAGGAAGACAACAGTATGTATTAGATTAGGGATTGTGAATTCTGAAGAATTGAAATCTGCGAAAATTTTGAGTGCAATGGCTCCATAAATGCATTTATAGAAATATTTTCATAGTTTCTTTTTAGCATAAATCCATAGGCTTACAGTATGCTACTATATTTGGGATGAACTAATTGGCTTTGACGCCTCCTACCAGTTATTGCACTAAATATGAATACAAATAACATTCCTCTTCCCTTCAACACACATTTATACACTTATGCCAGAGCGTATAATAAGTACACCACTACCGGTGGGTATGACGCCTCCAATTTCCGAAGAATCGTTGAAGCGTACCGAGTTTTGTTCAGGATTCCTTGTTCGTCGTACCTTTTCCCCTGAGTTTCAACAGTTTCCCACCAGCTTCTTTCACTTTTTTTTCTTTCCGCCACCACTTTTCCACTTTGATCCCATTCCAAAACTGAAACCTTCACAAACATTCTAGAGGGCATATACATACGTGCAAGCAGAAACGGTGTGAAGAAAAAAGAAGCGTGTCAATATTTATCGACCCTCTCTGTATTTGTCTCTTAAACTCTCTTGATCTCTGTCGCTCTTTTTTTGGCGCCCTTCCGAGATGCGCGCCGCGATCTCCTCCCACAATCCGAGAAGAGTTTCTGTCTGGAGTTGGCAACTGTTGTGTACCGCGCAAATAAACTGTAGAATGGCATCGACGAGTTGCGGAGAGCATCGGGAGCTACGAAATGAGAAGAGAACAGAAACTGAATAGTTGTGTTTGATTGGAGGATTAATTCGAATCGGAAGATCAAAATGTGAACACAAAGTAAAAACATATGGAACCCTCTGAACTTTGATTCGATTTCCAAACTTTGCTCCACACAAATTTCGTTTTCTATGCAGATGTTTTCTCGGGCGGTTTTGTCATGAACAGATATAAATTTTCGAATATTACTTCCGCGGGTTTTTACATCGCCCTGATCAGGATCCTTGAACGAAGGAATTTTTCTGTTCTTTGTTTCTAAAACATGCATCTAGACACAAATCAGATGTTCAAAATACCAGAATTGACCTAATGCTGATTGTCAATCTTTGCTCTCACTAAGTAGCTTCCGTTTTTCTTTTCCGACTTGAAGCTTTCCGATCATTGAAACATTCGTCATGAACGACATTTAACTAGAGTTTCGCCCAGACTGGTACTGTAGAAAGCCATCTACTGTTGATTAACAACTTTTGTCCAGCACTCTCAAGTTTTTTTTCCGAATAGATCACAGTCCAGCGGAGCATGTTCTCAGTGATCAGTTGATCGACGCCATGCATACAATTGGCACTGGCTCCGATCAATAGATTGTCAGAGAGTGTTGCTTGTATATCTTTGTCTGTCAAAGTCTCTAGATCTATGTCCATGTTTTTCGGAAGAGCACAGAACTTTTGTCGAGTGCTTTTTGCCATTGCGACTCTCTTTCTCTGCTTCTGTGCTCGTTTTCCGGGCACACACAGTCTCTTCCGCGCGGAAGGGAATAGACTGGTCAGGGAACGAGGTGAGCACATTTTTGCATCTTCCTCATGTGCACTTTTCTTTTAGTAGATTCCCATTTTTTCTTGAAATTTCATCTCTTCTCCTTTAAATGTTCATTTTCGATTCCCCAACTCCCTTCCATTGAAACTAGAAAGTCCGAAAGAGTTGAAAAAGAGAACCATCCCATCATTGTTGTTTCGTATTCCTCCTGTTTTTCTTTTCAGCCTTTCACTTTCTAGTCGTACACTCTCCTACCCCCATCCATACACATAAACACACAAAAGGTTAGCGAGTAAAGAGTACTGTAGACACCTGCCAGGTCGGGTCTGGTCAGTCAGCTGACGACGTTGACAACCATCGGGTAGAGAGAGTGTGTTGAAAATTCTTTTTTGAAACTTCCGAAATAAATTGGAGGAAAAAAGAAAGTCGAGAACTTCCGCACGATTCAAGGTCAGTCTGAGGGTCACCTCTTCTGCCAACCCCGATAGTAGCAGTCGAAAGTGATGGGAATTTGAAGAATGAAGATTCTTATTCTGAAATACGCAGACATAATGCGGGAAAGGGTATTGAACAAATGAAAGTTAGCAGAGATAAGAGAACTCTGAAAGTTTGAACAGTACCTGAAAAGTTAATGATACCTGAAACTTCTGAAAGTAGGTTATTTGTAACCAGAGAAGAGTTTTCACTCATGACCCCTTTCCATGATCTTCCATGCTTTTCACTGACTTATCTATCTGTCTTTGACATTGAATTCACGTAGACAACCGCCTGATTGTCTACGCTCTCTCTGACTCCTACAATATTTCAATCATCGAGTTTCCTCTTCCCCGACTGATCATACGACCAGCTGTTCTGTGCAATACGCATGTGTTAGTATGAGCATCATCGTTTCTTCTTCGTGTCTTCATCACCTCACTTCTGGGTCCCCCAGTGGGCTTCCCGAGAAATGAAAAAAAAAAGAATCGCTGGATCTCCCTGTCTCATACATACTCTTTCGTCGGCTCCAAGAAACAGCAGCAACAGCCGCGGCGGGCGCCTGTGGCCTTTTTCTTCAATTTTTTCTCTCTTCTTTCACTCTCACGCGCCTCGTGTAATTACCACACTGTATCAACTCAAGAGAGAAAAGTGAAAGAGACGAGGGCGCCCGTCACGTCGTTGATGCCGCCCATGTGTTTTGCGAGAATCTGCCTCTCTGCCGTCTCCACGTCTACCGTAATCTTAAAATTCTTCAGGTGGCAATGTCAGTGATGACTGTGGGATAGGAAGGGAGTATAGAGATAGAGAGAAGACAACAAAAAGCATCTGTGTGTGTTGGTTGTGTATGTTTGACTTTGACTTGAAAGTTTTCTCTATCTCTCAATCTCTTCGTCTCTCACACTCTTTCTCTTTTCATTTTTTTTGTTCAATTCGACTCCTCCCGCGTGAGAGTGAGAGAATCAGAAGACAGGCAGAAGGGCCCGCCCTCCTACTTCCTACCAATTCTCCCTTTTCTTGGGGTCTTTCAACCAGATGTCGTGCCCTCTTCACCTCTGAACCCAAAGAAAGTAAAGGTGTACTGTACTGTATTCGTGTAGTACAGTTCCCACCTTTCTAAACTTTCAATTATTTTCTGAAACATTCTGAAAGCAAGCACACAATGTCTTTAGACAACTATCACCTATCATTTCTCAAGGTGGGTTTCAGTTTTCTTTCAAAACTTTCTAAAAATCTGAAAATTACAAAGTTGTTGAATCTAAAATCGAACAAGAAAAAACATATGTGAGAGAAGTATATACAGAAGCGATATAATTTTACAGCGGTTCCATTTAGAATTAGTAGACCGACGAATTGGCTGACATTTGTGGTGTCTGTCTCGTCCCTTGTTTCCCTGTGAGTCAGTATGATGCCGTTGTAGCAAATGCCCTGCCTTTTGACGAAGACTATGATGATGATGATGGCACATCGGGGCTGAAAAGAAAAAAATGGGGGGAGACCCCGGGAGACCGGTTTTCCTGGCCGTGAACGGTCGATGCGCGCGCAATCGTCAGGCATCACCATCGTCGTTGCGCAATCGAAAGTGAAAGAGAAAGCAGATGAGAGTTTTTGATGGGTTTTCACCTCCTCTCACTCTTTCTATGGCGCCCGCGCCATAGACAGTAGGGCGATGACATCGAGAATCGTTTGAATCGTTTCCGAGTAAGAAGATTGGTAATACTGCTTGAAAAGAAGAACCTGTTCATGAACCCATGAACCCATGACCTTTCCTCCCATTCGGAAGTGTAACGACTTGGGTCAGGTTGTGGAAGAAGTTGACTCAAATTTGATGAGATAAGAAGATCCTGAATCTGAATCAACAACAACTTTGGCCGTCATTTTGACAATAAGACGATTGCCGAGATTTCCGTGTGACTCGGATAGAAAAAAAAACAAAAAAAAACGAGAAGAGAAACGGATTGATCGCTGTCTATATCAGTATTGATTGATCTCTTTTCTCTGAAATCGAATGAAGACTAAGTGAAACGATTGGCACTTAGGGAAGATGAAAGAAGAAAAAAAAGAAGAAGCTAAAATAGGAACTGGAAGTGTTTGATGGGCTGTAATGAGGCAAAGGTGAAATTCGATCTGTCTCTCCTGTCGTCGATTGGTCTAGTGTCCCTCTTCAGAGCTCAATTTCAACGAATTCTGCCCCGATTCCATAACAAAGTGTCTGGGTCTTTTTTCAGCTCAGTGCCACTCTATATTTAGTTTTTATCCCGCAATGGCAGTCTTCTTTCAATATTGTTTATTTTTTGTGTTTGTTGAAAGGCAACGAAAGTGTGAGTGATTGTGAGTAACAGTGAAAAGAAACTGAAAAAAAGGCAGAAAACATATGAACAACAACACAACAAGAAAACAACAATAGTGGTTGTTTGACGATAGAGGAGTGTCTGAAAGAATTCTGAAAAAGGAAACTTTGAAAAGAAACTTCTTTCCTCCTCTACTTTCAGGAGGTCTAATCCCTAATCTTCGTGGGACCTTTCTTTGTTTTCTTCTTACTTTTGAGACTCTTTGAATCTTCTTCTTCCACCCCCTCCCTATCGGTTTCTATCTTCTCAGTGCTCTTCGTTTCGCGCATTTCCTCTGCCAATTGTTTCAAGTTGTTTGAACAGTGCCTGCTCACTCGTTCCCTTTTCTCGGAACTTTTTTTGCCTCGTAGATGTTCCCGTCGTCTGACGTCAAAAAAGTTACTTTGTTATCAGAGTACTTTGGTTTTTTGGAACCAACGAAATTCTCAAACTTTCGCCGCAAAAAGATAGTCTCTCTCTATCTCTCTTTTTTCGTTATTACTGTCTCCTTTTGCTTTTTAATTTCTTATCAACAAACGGATTGACCGTGTATGTCTCGTTTTTTCTTGAAAGTAAAATAGGCAGCTGATTACATTATCAACAATCATTTAGATCTCTCGATCACTCTCTTTCTCTATTTCAATCATTTCGCCCTTTTCTCTATCACATGAGACAAAAAAAAGAATTAAATGAATCAAAACGATCAAAAAACCGTGAAATGAAACCTGATCGTCTGGTCTGCTAGCACTACTGCTGTATAATAATAACCCGGGACCTGCAGCCGGTCGAAATTTGTAAATTCTTTCTTTCGTCTTTCCCATCGCTCCACCAGTACTTCGAAGAAGAAGAGCATCCACTCTAGAGCTAAGCTGAAGCGTCTGGAGTCAGCTGTTAGTCGGAGCCAGAAGGTGCTCTCTCGATTCGCGTCGAAAGACTCTTTCTTCTGTTTCTTCTTCTTCTTTTTGTGAAACAACGAACTAGAACTCGTCCAACAATCAACATTGATACAAAAAGTGCATAGCAAGAAAACCAGGATAGAACATAGAGAAGTTTGGTTGTCAGGGAGCATTTCAAATCGATCACAAGATTTCTCTGTAATTATTACTCAATATACCAGTCATTTGAATATTCCGTAGTCAAGAACTCTCCGAGTCTTCCAACTTTCCATCTACTCCTGGTAATCTGATCCTCACGTTCTAGTGGTACTAGAATTGAAATCCAGCTCTTACTCCTGTCTCCGATAGTCGTGCCCTCTTTTTCTCTTAAAACAACAAAAACATGCTCTGCTGTTCAAATTGTGTTGTTTTTTCCATTCATTTCACTTCCCAGTGTCATTCGCTTTTTTTGATGCCAAAACAAAACGATGAAACAAACGAATACCACTCATTCCATTCACTTTCGGTGATTTTATCTTGATGAATCTCTTGGATTCAGTGACTCCTTTTGTTTTCATTGTCAGCTCTTCCAGAATCTTAGAAAATTGGGTCGAAAAAGTACATCGTAAAATCTCAGCTGTGTCTCAGTTTCACAAACCACGGAAAGAGTATAGGAGACGAAGAGGCGCAGAATTTGGAATAGCAACATTTGCTTCGTTGTGTCCCTTCACTCACTTCCCGCTTCCGCTGGGTCCATATTAATCAGGAATAATGGGCTCGGCGAGCTCTCAACTTGCTCCGAAGTCACATTTCTCTGATAATTGAAGCTCTGGTTGTCGTGTCAGCTGGTTTTCTATGCTCTTCGCTTCTTTTGTTACAGTGATGATAAGAACATGAAAAAGTTGCCATGTTATCAGTAGAGACGGAAAAGAAAAAGTAGAGATTCTTTTCAACTATCTTTTTTCTTCGTTTGATTTTTCTTTTTCAATCAGACTGAACTTAAAATATTGGTTTAAACAATTCGATTTCAAAAATATTTGAGGGAAATTTTCCAAATTCCAATTATTTCAGAGCCTCTACAGTGCCGAGAACGGTGTTGGCCTTAACAGCAACGGATTCGGGTTGAATTCAACAGAATCCTCGCCAACGACAGCTCAACCAACGCTCGAGTCACTTTTAGAGCCATTCGGCTTGCAGAGCAGCCAAGCTGACTTTGCTGCTGCTCTGGCTCAGTTGACTGGACAGTCTGTCAAACATATGGATAGGTTAGTTTTCTATAACTAGTTTTTTGGTACTTCGGAAATTCTTTTTCAAAAATCATTCTCTTTTCTTGATCTCAAAAGTGTACAACTGACCAGGAAATGGCAATTAATCAAAATGATTACAAGAAAAAGATTTCCCTTTCTTTACAACAAAACCCGAAAAAATTTCCCGCCTCCCCGTCTGCCCTATAACAGTTCAAATGTTCTTTACTCTTTTTTTGCAGGCAACAATCAGCAACTACCACCCAGAGGCCTACATCTTTTGCCTCAAGTTCTCTTTTCGGTACATCTGAATTCGTAAATCCACTTGGAGCCCCTGGAACACCAATCGGTATGTGTTTACCATTTTCAATTGTTTTGTTTTTGTTTTCCTCATTTCGTCGGAAGATTCTCTTTCTAAGATGCCGTTTCTAGAAGTATTTATTATTTTTTCGCATTCTGTATATATTTTTCTCTTACTCAATCCAATCCTTCCATCCACAAAAAGAAGACGCACTCTCTCTCCAATTGTTAGAGTTATCTCCCAATTCACATCCAATTTTTCAAATACTTTCTTCTTATTTTCATATTCTTCCATAAACTGGCAAGCATCTCTTCCTCCTCCTTAGAGCAGTGACAGTCATATGACGCAGTTTGATAATTCGAAAACGAATTTTGTTGGGATTTTCTTTTCGGGAAAAGCAAGCGGATTACTTGTGACTTCTGAATTGCTTTTCTTACTACTCTTTCAAATTTTTGTGTTTTCTCGTTATTCAGGGATAGAGAGGAGCAGGTGGCCTAGCTTCACTCTAGATTGATACATTCTACCTTTCTGTTGATTGCTTCCATGTTTTATATCCCTAAATTCGTCGGACAAATTAGAATAATTTACTAATTTGTGTCGACTATTCAAGTATCACAATTCTTGATTACTTCTGCTGATTTTACTTCGAAATTTTGATTAGAACTCAAAATTTGCGTTTCTGAATTTTTGAAAATCTATTCAGTCTCTCATATGTATGATATCAAGATATCACATTTTTTGGAAGCTAAGCTCCCAGAATCTGTTGATTTCTGAGAACTCTAGAAGCTGATTAATTTAAGCAGTTTTTCCGATTTCAGCTTTCCGTTTCCTTCATTTAATGAGTCCGACGTCTTCTTCTAATGTGAATATCCATCAACTTTGAGATCCTCTCTTTCTTCCTAATCCAGTTGTCCTTTCTTTGCCCTTCCATACTTTCGGGATCTATTTTCTTGTTTCTGTCATGTCCTTCTGAACTTTTAGGACCCAGACAGCACACGCGACCTCTTCCTTTCCATTTTCTTCTTTGTTCACTGGGACCCTATTAGCACTAAATATGCATAAGATACACATTCATGTCCAAGTATCTTTTATGCGTTACCAGCATCCGGCGGCAAGAAAAGTTCAACAATCTTTTGGAGTTAGTTCTATACGAAAGAATCTTCTTTTCCTTTCTAAACTCGGCCTTCTGAAGCTTCTGTGCGGCACTCACTTTGTTATGTATATTTTTATTAATGGTGTCACTTGTTGCCCCCTTTTCTTCATGTATTATGATGTCTTTGGGACCGACTCTGTGCACGCGTTCATAAACAAGTGGAAAACGAAGAAGAAGATGTAGAGAAGACGTTGGAAAAGCAGGAAGAAGAAAACGAAAAAACGAGAAAGTTTTGACGTATTTCTCTGATGTTCCCACCCGTCATAAACAAAATTTATGGAAGAAAGGAACCTTCATTTTACTGGATGACTTTTTGCCGCTTCACTATTTCTTTCTGCTCTTCTCATTTGAAATCTGAACTATTTCCAATCTCTGCAA
Source organism: Caenorhabditis zanzibari (assembly GCA_963966625.1). NCBI lineage: Eukaryota > Metazoa > Nematoda > Chromadorea > Rhabditida > Rhabditidae > Caenorhabditis > Caenorhabditis zanzibari. Next base: position 10,236,178 of record OZ016472.1, on the reverse strand, counting down.
CTTGTATTAAGTTTCTCTAGAACATTAATGTCTTCAACTTTAGTTTAGTGATGCTATTCTCTAACTAGATGGTATCAATCATACTTCTTGAGTCACATGGGCAAGTTTGAAAGTTTTCAAATTTCCGTTGAACCACCATGATCCGCCCCTTTTCAATTCCTCTTCATTCGGACGTTTTTTCTCCACACTTGATACTCTCGGCTTCTAAAAACAAATAGTTTGTTCGTCTTCTTTTTTTTCATCTTGCCCCACCGGAAGGAACGAACCAAATCGAATTTGTGAAGGAGCAGGAGCACTGCTCCTCTTCTCTATTCTTCATTTGTACGTATTCCATTCAAGTTCCATTCAATCCTTTTTCCCCTAATAGTATCAGTTCTTTTCTCTCAAAATCAGTTAACCCATTTATTGAATATATTTTTTTCAGTATCCCAACAACATCAGATGTCGATCGGACACAGTCTACTCGGCAGCACATCGCCATTCTCCACACCACAGCTCACCCCAATGGCCACTCCAACCGGAGCAGTTCCACCGCCAAAGAATCCGAAATTATACAAAACAGAACTGTGTAGATCTTGGATGGATCATGGACGGTGTAACTATGGAGAACGGTGTCAGTATGCTCACGGAGAAGTCGAAAAGAGACCAGTTCCCCGTCATCCAAAGTACAAGACAGAGGCTTGCCAATCATTCCATCAAAGTGGATACTGCCCATACGGGCCAAGATGCCATTTCATTCATAAGTGAGTTTCAAAATTTGAGGGTGTAATTTAAAACCAAAAAACTTTCTAGCGAGCCACCAAGTCAGTACGCGACCCCAATCTCCACCCCAGTGTCTCAACCAAACACACCTTCACTATATGCTTCACAGTATCACAACGTTAACATGAAGCCGCAACAGCAACAACAACAAACACAGAGTACCGGAGGTGTACCGAACAATGTTCTTCAAAGAGTATATTCTTTGCCAAATGGAGGATACGGTAGTGCTGGAGAATCACCTCCATGCAGTTCGAACGATTCCGGCAGTGAATCACCGAACGGAAGTTTCTCACCTGGGTTGGATCTTGATGATAATGGTAATACTTTTATGGTTATAGGATGACCTTACCAATTTTGTTACAGGACCCTTCTCAGCCGGATTCCTATCCGCATCACCACACAAACAACAAAAGACCGCAGCGGCGCCACGCATTCCGACGAATCGGTTCTTGTCATACGATCAGTCGAATATGTAAGAAATCTACTTGGTTTTCATTCTATTCCACTAATTTTTCAGAAGCGACAATCAATTCAGTAGCTTGCTGAATGACATTTGTCAGTGGAATATTGAGGATTCATTGTCGACAACCTTCCCAGGTAAGGTATTTTCGAATTTGAAATGACAATTTCTCCAGCGATCAGTTTTTAGTTACTCAGTTAGCTTTTGAAAAACAAATCAGTCTATTTTCAATATCACAAGATTCCGATTCAGGATTCTTGACATCGAAATGGTCGACGACACCAACAGAGGAGTCTGCTCCAGCAACAACTCCATCTGTAACTACACCCGGTCGTTTGCCAGTGTTCGCCCAACTCAGCAATCCACAATAAGAGTTGTCGTTGGACACCACTACTAAGAGAGAACCGTCCATTTTCAGGGATTTCTAGAAAGGTTCTATTCACATTTTTTCCTAATCAATCATACCGTAATATCTTCAAGATTCTTATCATTTATTAATAATCTTTTCTTGTTATGTTTTCAATTTTCTATGTATAGTCTTCTAGTGCACTCTTTTCCCCCATTTTCTTCCCTGTTTCTCCCAGTCAAAATGTATTCATGCCGCTAGTTGACACCCATTCGTATTTAGTCTATTCAACCCGATGTCCTTCTTCTTCAAACCCAATCAAAATCTCTTGATTCTTTCATTTATCCTCATTTGAGACGACCCTTGTGTACCTATGTAACTTATGCGCTCTTTCGAACCAGTGCCTTTTTACAAAAACCTAAAAAAAACAATTGTACAATGAGCAATCATCCCGAGTAGATCTAACTTATTTGATTTGTGAAATCTGCATGCTTTTTCATGTATTTGTACATCTTTTACCATCCAATCCCATCCCATCGCTAGCGTTTTGTGTCGTACAGTCCAACTTCTCTTCTTCTAATTTATTCATTCGTTTCCCAACATTCTTTCTATTCAAACCTTCTTTCATTGTCAACTAGCTGTATACATTTTGCTTTTTTCCCCAACTTCTTAAACTTATATAAGTGCAACTAATATAATGCTTTTTTATCTTAATCCTTATAATTTCCCGCTAATTTGCTTTTGTACCAGTTCGCATTTTCCCCATTATCAAATCTTTCAACCCCATTCGCTAGAATTCTTTAAAACAACCATAGTTCCCCCATTCGAGTAGATTTTCATTTGACTCTTTGTGCCTCAGTACCATCACCACTTCCTCCATTTATTTCTTGTCTTTATCATGAGAAAACCCGGTTTCTGCTGCCCCAATTTTTTCTGCACACTGTTTTCTTTCATTTTATTTTTTTTGTCCAATTTCTATTTTTTGGTCTTCACATTTTCTCCCATGTTCGCATAACTTTAAATAAAGTTCATATTTCACCCTATGAAGTTTTTGAAGTTGACTGCATCCGAGTCAAATTCGAAAAATAAAATCTCACCAACTTTGCAACCACTGTGCTCAAATGCTCTACTCGAAAATTTTCACAATTGGTTTTGAAAAATTTTCCGTTGGAAGAAACAAGGGATTCCGTGGAGCCATATCAGTGGAGATCAGACTTGTGATTTTCCGGGCCGGCCCGCGGGCCGGCCCGGGCCGATGGAAAAATTTTGCCGGCCCGGTCGGCCCGGGTTTAAAAAAAATGTGTGATTGGTAGTAAAAAAAAATTCCCAACAACAGAAATTTTGCCCAAATCTTACTAAAACTAAGTTACAAGGGTTGAAAACATATAATTTTGCCTAAAAATCGCTCAAACTACAACAAAAAATGTCAATCACTGGAAGATTTTGAAAGAAAAAACAATTTTTGAAAAAATCCGGGCCGACGGGCCGACCCGGGCCGGGCCGGGCCGGGCCGGGCCGGAGAACTTTCCTGTTTCGGCCCGGCCCGGCCCGTGACAAGTCTGGTGGAGATTGGGTTCAAACTCTGAACTTGTAAGCTATATACTTGAATTCATTTTTGTATGGACATCAAGGTGCTATATTTTTCAGATGTTTGTCTTTAATAATGTTCTAGACATTTATCCATTTGCTGTTTACGGAAGTTCATCTCACAGTTATTTCAGAGATTCAGAATATGCAAAACATTTTTCACATTAATGCAAATTTTAACTTGCGGCATTCCTTGAAGATGTTGGCCAAGTCTGTCACGCTTGAACTGGTCGAACATCTCAAACTTCTGCTTCATTCTTGATTTTTTTACTTCAAAAGTGGTAAAAACATCTTCTACTGTATGTGAGCCCCACTGGATTTCTCTCGAAAATTCGGCTTCGATTTCTCCGAAAGTTTTAGTTTGCGTTTTCTTATTGTTATCGAACCCAACCTTCTTCTGATACACGTTTTATTTATGAGCTCTAATGATCGGCATGGTTTCTGTTTGGAATTTAAACTGACGGGAGGCGGGCGGGTACATGTCCTCCCGCATGGAAACCCTAAATTGCACCCGCTGGAAGTCACAAAGAAAGTCAAAAACTTTTTTTGTTTTGCCATATTAGCCCTTCTGCCACTCAATTCGAACCCGAGAAGGCCAAAAAGTACCGGTTTGTAGTGATATTTTTGCAAGTGACATCATCCTATTTCCTCCCTTACTATTCCCGATCGTCTTAATTTTTCAACTTTTCGTCAATGATTCGAAGACAAAATGATTTCATCAAGTTCTTCTTCTGTGCAGTTGTTTGATCTTGACGTCAACAAGGAAAAGAACGTCACGACTAGAAAAAGTAGGTGGAAACATCTGAAGACGATGTTGAAGAAGACCATTTTCGATTCGTGCCGTTAATCAATTTGCATGCTGATAACTGTTTTATTACTTTGTCTGATTTTACCGATATGGGCGTTTGGCGCTGTTACTGTTACATATCATGCGTAAGTAGAATTCGAAAGGCTTACTTTCCTAAACCCCACAATTTTCAGAGACATCACAACAGAATTCTATAAACGATTCATCAATACTGTTTATATGGAAGATATGAATTATTTTGACATTGAAGAAACTAAAAAGACCAAGCGATACATTACCCGTTCCGATGCTCCAATTGAATTTGAAAAGTACAAATATTACTGGAATGAATCTCATTCTGGATTAAAAGGGTCGATGAATCTATGTGAATACCGTATCAGTTGGAGTGTTGACTCCAAAGAATTGTATGAGGTAATATCTACGAATCCTTTCCAATTATCCAAGTAATTTCAGACTTATTCCCCAGAAGGTGTTCAAATGAAATCGATCTTCTATCATTGTCACTTTGCACAATCATGTATGGGATTAGAGTGTAGAATTGACAGTCGACTTTTCGTTCCACCAATGTGAGCAGTTACTCTTGAAATATTCCATTATTTAACTATATTTCAGATTTCTAACAGTCTTCATATCAATATTTTGGTTCTTCAAAAAAATGCTATGGAGAGATATGGAGCGAACCGAAAGAATCCAGAGACAGAGTCCATCACTGCGTAGTCCAGAATCTTATCGAGTGGAAGAAAGTCCGCCTTCTTATAACTCTGTATTTTCTCATGCTCCACCTTCCTATGAATCTGTTATGTTAGGGAAAATTGGATATCCAACTATTTCAAACTCTGCCTAAAAATAATAATTTTTTTCTACGGGTTTACATTGTTGATCAGGGAAATAAAACAGAAGAATTTCGGACTGTAAGATTTTCATGGTAATTTGTGATTTTTTTTACAAAAAAGACCAAAAATTGCTTTGTCTACCAACTATTAAAAGTGTTATTATTTCGATTTTGTATCTTGAAGTTTTTTCATCTCTCTGGGGAAAAAACAACGAATAGATTCCAAAGTTGAAGACAACCCCAGTTGACTGAAAATTGGAAAAGTGCTGAAATATTGAGCGGGTTTGTTAAGATTTCCGGGAATACCTTTCCTCTCTGGCCTGATCTGGCGGAGAAAACAGATTTGGCGAATCAGACCTTGACCGATATGGAAGAATCTAGCTTTTTATCACTCGCAATTTCTTCCTATAATGTTTTGAAAAAAAACTAAATGTAAAACAGGAAAAGACTTTGGGATTATGTTCTATAAAGAATCAGAATCCTGATGCATTCAGTCCTTCAGTATTTTCAGTAAACCCATATCCGTCATTCTTTTAATGTTTTGCGTGGAATTGTTTGAATTTCTTGTTGACGTAATCACTGCAGAGGGAATAAAAAAGAAATCAGAAAACAGAGAGACGAAGAGGGGTGCCAGTATCTAAGGCAACACTCTGCCGCATTCTGCTTCATTCTGTGAACAAGAAGAGTAAAGCACGACTCTTTTCTCAATTTTCAATGTTGTTCCCTTATTTTCTAACACAAATTATTTTAATTCATAATATTCAAAGTACTGATGTTTCAATAACTCGAACATCTCACTCGTAAGTTATTCATCGACTTTCTAATAGATTCATAGAAGAACTAGCCAAACATTTTATTCCTAAAATCAATTTTTCAGCCCAGACTTTGAGAATCACTACCGGAAATTTGTACAGAACATCTATTCAAGAGAATCGAATAACTTTGAAACTTTTGAAAATGATGAAGGATTGTTATATGTTCCTCACCAGGACAATCCCGTTGAATTTGAAGATCATAAATATTACTGGTCCTTAAAGCATGAAGATTTGAAAGAAGTTACACATGTTTGTGAGTATCGCTTCACTTCGGACGATTCACAGGAGTTGCTAAAGGTAAACCATTCATTTGCAATCCGAAATGCTTATGTTTGAGTCTTATAGACAAGGTTTCTGAACGGGACGAAAGCAAATTCGTTGTACCATTACTGCAATTTTCCATACGCTTGTCTCGGAATCGAATGTCTTGTGGAAACTCGAGTTATAGTCGCTTTCGCGTGAGTTGAACAAGAGACTAAAAAGAAAACGACAACAGTTCCAGACTCGTGATTTGCCTTTTCATTGTTCTAACTTGCATTCGAAAGTGTGTTATGAGGGAAATGAAAGAAATTGAAAAAATAAGAGATCGATGTACAAGACCTGAATACGTCCCGGGATCTCGTTTTATGCCAGGTCTTGCTCCGAGTTCTTCTTCACAAGAACCTCCTCCACCTTCCTACAACATGGTATTCTCAACGTCTCCACCGACCTATGAATCCGTGGTCAGGGACAAAGTTATTTATACTCTTCCCTCGTATTCTTCAATCGCCTAGTACACAGTAATCTCAAAAGAAATTCTAATTTTGTTGATGAAGTTTTAACGAGCTTCAACTCCATTTCTTCTTATAGTGTTTGAAGTAACATTGCAATAAACGTTTCTCGCCTCATAAATTATTATTTTTGGTTTCTATGGATACGTTTACACCTGCCATTCCCTGCGAGATCTAAAAAGAGAATATGCGAACAAAGTCAAGAGAAACATAGAGAATTTGGCATGCAGATTGAGTGAGCAGATTGAGTGAATAGAAGGAAAAACACTTCAGAACAAAATGGTTCGAATTCAATGATTTATCCAGGATAACATGGAAGGATATCTTTGACCTTGGTAAATCAAAAACTGATAATCCGAATCAGTCAACAGTTGCAATCCCTTGTCGACGTGGCTGAATTTTCATTGAACTGTTTTCGACGATAATACTAGTTGGAGCGGAACGAGAGGGAAACAATGCACGCTTTAGAAGACTGAATCGATCATTGAACATTATCATGACAAGTCTGAAACTTTTTTCTTTATTTCTTTAACAAATTAGTCTATGTACCCATCAATGACATGAATAGATTGCCATACAAAAGTGGCACAAATGAAGAACCAGAATCGATGATTGATGAGGCTACTGAAAACACACTTTCGTTCGAAATCCCTTTTTATATTCTTTCATACCTCATAATGTAGGTAAAGAAGTTATCAATGAAAAACAAAATATCCTGAAGCACAGTTTGAAAGAACAGTTTCATGTTTTTCTTTATATTTCTGATGTGTTCAGAATCTTCCTGTGAACGGGATCCCTGAAAAATGATCAACTCAATAATTTTCCTGATCATGTCGAATAATTTTACCCAATAAAACAACATAATTTTAATAAATGTGAATAAATTGGCCAACAAAGCAATTCCAAACAATAATGCTCCCATAAAAACAAGACCATTACCGTAAACGTCCAGAGCAGTGAACATAAGAAACTCCGGAGAAAACTCTATATATTTCTTTTCATCTTAAAATATATATGAGATGAAGATTGTGTCAGAAACCTACCGATTCTGTAAAAAGTTTCAATCCCAATGTTCCGTAATCTATCAGCATACAGTAATCCTTGCACAATGAGTGTTGCATGATAACCACATAGTCTGTTGTATTGAATGGGGAAATATATGGCAATGAAACGGTTTATAGATATATAGATACTTTGAAACTCATTGAAAAGATAAAAGTTAATACTAACACAAACCAAAATGGACTCAAGCCAGATTGGAAGCCATGAGTACCCTCTGGAACATGCTACATTAAAAGACCTTCCCGGGGATAACTCACAATAAAGATCCTGGGATGTAAACTAGAACAAAAGCCGTCATCATCACAAAAATGTTATTTGTTGCTCGGACAGCACAGACAAGATTGAAAGATGTTCTCTGTTGAGTTTCATTCGAATATACATAAACGACTGAACCACTGAAAAAGCATCCGAGAATAACGTTCTAAAAGAATTTAAGTTAAAATTTTGACACTATTTGAACGAGGAATCAATGGAGACTACTTTTGCTTCACAGGTATTCGAGAAAGTGTTTTTTTCCTTCTATTGGAAGAACCCTCTTCAGTAAGAGGTGCCCCACTATAAGAGTCTCGGAATACTCACGACTGTCATCATTAATGCTGCAACAGAATTTGGCCATGATCTGAAATCAGGAGACGGCTCTGAAGAATTCATTCGTCTTGCAGAAACGAAATATCGAATGACATGAAATCGTGAGGTTGCTCAACTGTTTATCGCTGACATCACTGATATGTAATTTCAGGTTTTGCTTCGAAAAGTGTGGGATAATTAGGAGATTGCATGTTTGATATTCTCAAAAATTGGGGTCTACACTTTGAAACACGTGGGGATAAATGTAAGGGAAATATATTGTAATATACATGTCGGATTCCTATCCGATGTTCTCCCAATACACGGCACCCTGGCACTCCAATTTAGCGTACTGTAGAATTCTGTGAGACCGCAAACACCGCGGCGAAATGCTCCGCATTTGCGCGTAAAATTTTGGGCACGATTTCGCGAAAACTTCAACCTTGTCGCCCATAGTTTAAAACAAAATTTTCCGGTCAAAAACAAATAGAAAATGTTAATATAAAAATTCTACATCTGAAAAGTATAAGAACATCAACTTTCGTCAAGTTTTGAGGTAGAAATCGGTGAATTTCGTTAAAAATTTTGAATGAATAGAACTCCTCTTACGCTGAACTAAAATGCATGTTTTTATGCTTTTTAAACAGGAATTCTCTCAACTTAAAAAAACTAGAGAATTGTTTATAGAAAATAAGTTTGTTTCTCAAGAAATTTATCAATAAGTGATTTTCCCGTTGTAAAATTGCAATAAATTTCTTCGGGTTACTGTAGTTTACAAAAAAATATTTTTATGCGTCAAGGAAAGCTACACAAAGTGCGTCAACAATTGTTTTCGCATTTTGGAGGCGCAGGGTGCCGTGCCAATAATGCTTCAAAGCCTTACAGTTTTACTTTAAACTGCCACCAAATACTCAATGCAAGTGCGCACCTTCGCACGCGTTGCGTGTCGCGTCGCGTGCTACGAGGGGGAGGAGAGGCGTTTCTGGCCAATTATCATCAGTCTTGCGGGTTTTCACGGCACCATTAGGGTGACCGGATACCCATTTCTCTCCAGTGCTCTTGTTTTTAGTTTTGCTGGAATTATTTGTGTTCTTGCGTGCCATAGTGCACATTTTTGTACTGTTTTTGGGCTAAAAATAGCCATAGTGTTTTGGTGAAAAATAAACTAGTAGTTTATCTAAAAACCGGTGTTCTTTCTTTATTTTCTCTTGTCTTCTTTCGCGTTATCGTTTTGTGAGGATTCGCCGTTGAATTCTTCGTTTTTCTCCGTGTTTTTCTACTCGACGAAAGCTTCACACTCGTGGACTTTCCGACTTGGGGGCCGTGCCAAATTTGCCTTAAAAAACCTCTCGTTTTCCTCTGTGAAGGAAAATCACTAGATTTCGTCTCGTTTTCCTGTTATTTCGAAGATTTCAGCCCGGCTGGTCTTTTGAAAAAGGAAAAATTCACTGAATTCGGTCCTGTTCTCAGGATATACGAAATTTTGGTGACGGAAAATTGCGAAGAATCAGTTTAGCACGGCTACTGATATATCTGAGCGATTTTGTGCTGGAAAAAACCTGAATTGCAAGGCAAAACCTTGACCGACAGGTTAATTTTCAGTAAATTCACTTGGAAAAATCGATAATTGCCGCCGGAGGCTCTGCGCGAATTTTTCTCTGAAAAATTCATTGACTTCGAGTTGAATTCGCATTTGTGAATGAAAATTCGTTTCGCCGACAGTGTTTCGGACTGAAAAATCGATAATTTCGTGTCGCCGACCGAATTTCTGATCGAAAATTCGATAATTGCATCATCAGAGAGAAATATTGTGCTGAAAAACGCGTTTTGCATTGATTATCACTTCTCAACCCGCTCTCGTTATTTCGCTCTTGTAATAACAAGAAAATTATAATTTCCAGAATGGAAGAAGAATCAGAGGAGCGTCGTCTTCAACAACAGGAAGAGGAGCGTCATCTTCAACAAGAGGAAGAGGAGCGTCGTCTTCAACAACAAGAAGAGGAGCGGCGTCTTCAACAACAAGAAGAAGAGAGACGTCGTCAACAAGAGGAAAAAGAACGAAGGAGGTTCGAAGAAGAAGAGATTGAGATGGAAACAGACGAAGCCGATTTCTTCCAACAGAAGAAGGTAAGACTAGAATTAAATAGTCAGTTGGAAGATGAATTTCGTGCTGAGCTCAAACAAAATACGAATTGGGCAGCAAGTCGGATTACGAAAATGGTGAACTTCGTGTTCAACATTGTAGTAGAAAAAGAGGAACTCCTTGATAAAAGGGAGGAATATATCGCGAGATATAGGAAAATTGTTGAAAACATGAAATTTGAACGAACATCAATTGAAAGTGAACATCTTCAGATGAGCGATGATCGAACCGAAATGCTCCTACGCGAGATGTCGATTGTCGGAGGAGGAGATACGGGAAGCACCATGGCTCCAACGGATAAAATGGTGAGTTTCTTGAACGAAAACGACATATCTTCTGTGGAAGAATTACAAGAAAACTTGGCAGAATTGCACAAACTGAGAAGGGAAAGACAACTTTTTCTTTCATTACAGAGTCGCCTTGAAGCAACTCAAAATCGAATGGGATCAACCGCGGCGAATTCAGCGAATCAGCATCCTGATTTGTTGTTGAGAATTGAAAGGCTCCAGAAGGAAAACGCTGTGCTAATGAACCGGAACCGTCAACTGCAGTGGAATTCATCCATGAATTCGCTGTCGCGGATCGGTGAGGAGGATAAAAAGAAAGAAAAAGAAACAAATGAAACTCTTCAGATCACGGCATCTACTATTCCAGCAATGACATCATGCGCAACAATGGAGCCACGGAGAAGTATGCCTCGTAAGTCTTTTTCAAATAAAGAAACTGCGCGCTACGAAAAATCAAATGATACACTGGAAGGGTACTCATCAGGGGATAATGAAGAGTCATTCGTAGAAAGAAAGCCTGGAAAAACAGTAAAACCTCATCATCAAACCTTGTTTGATATGGGAAACACGTCACCAGAGGTAGCTATGCTCACCATGATGCAACAAATGCACATAGAAAATAGTTTGCCCGACCCGCCCATATATACAGCAGAAACAAAGTCTGTTTCTATTGAAGCATTTCAACGTGCTTTCAAATTGAAATATGGACGATTGACACCGGAAAATCAAGTTGTTTTGCTAGAAGCAAAATTCGTCGGGGGAAGAGCTCTGAAAGTGTTCAAAAGTATAGCCGAACACGAGAAAGACTCATTTGACAAGGTATTGGCGGCAATGGCTAATAGAATGAGAATCTCGGAGGAGGACGAATCGCATAGAGCAAGAACGCGATGGGAAAAACTCCAGAGAAGAGAAAATCAATCCATCGAAGATTACTGTTTAAAAATTGATGAGTTCGCTAAGCGTGCGTTCGTAGGAATGAGTTCTAGACAAGTATCCTCTCTAAAGACTACAAAGTTGCTAAATTCTATCGTATGCAATGAGCATATTGCGGCTTTCGTCACAGATAAAATCGATAACATTCCAGAACATGAGAAATATGAGGTAGCTAGACAAACAGCGATTAGAATGGAGCGTGCTGCAATTGAGAGAGAACAAATTCGTAATGAGGAGAAAGGAGTGAATAGTCCACAACAGGGAAAAAATAATTGGAATTCTAGAAATAGTAATCGGATGCAACAGCAAAATCCGATGAACTCTAGTCAGAATTTCCAAACTAATCAAGTGTCGAATAATAATCAGTATACTCCGACAATGCCTCGTCAACAGTCTTCTCCAACAAATAATAGTCAGCAGGCGCAGTCATTCTCGTCGAATCAGTATTCTTCCGGGAGATATCCTCCGAAACAATATCAGCCAGCTCCAGCACCTAATGGTCAGTGGAGGCAAAACAGTAGTGGATTGGGGTTTTCTAGTTGTACGGAGTGTCAGCAAACAGGGTGTCATGCGCCGAATTGTTCTAAAGCAGTAGGAAATGCCAGAGCGGCTTTCAACTGTAACAATTGTCAGGCGCCAGGACATTTTGCCAAGAACTGCCCTAATGAGTATACGGAAATGACCAGTCCGGCATCGTCACAGAATGCTGGTCCGAGTGTTTCGACACTAGAATTCAAGGAAAATGTTCTCAATGAGGTCAAAAGTTCGGATGGAAAAGACACCTCCGGAATCAGATATGAAAAAGGAAACATCGAGGGTATAGATGTTGACTTGCTCTTGGATAGCGGTGCTTCTATTTCACTCATGCCTCAGACAGTATGGAGTCGTATTGTTGCAGTTAAGGGGAAAGGCTGGGAGAGTAGAATCAAGAAGAAACCTCTGAGCAATTCAAAGGTGAAAGCTGTAAACAATGGTACAATTAATGTCCTATTTGAAGTCACTCTGGAAACATCAATGCGTTCACGAACTAGAGAAATTTCTATTTGTATCGCTGATGTTCAAAGAGACAATGTAATTTTGGGGATGAACAATTTTGGTATAATGGGAGTTCGTCTGGTTATTGAGGGAGATAACGAGAAGCAAAAGTCGGTGGTATCTACTGATAGAGCTCTCCAATGGAAGCTTGATAAAGATGTTGACGAACTGGAAAAGTCAAAGTTGGTGTTGACAAAGAAAGTTTCAAAGGTTTTCACTTCAGATACAGAGTGTCTGGAATCAGAGAATGTTCCAAATTGTCTCGATGGAGAAATTTTGAATGAGAAACTAGGAGATTATCATAAGGTGGCTAGTGTTCTTTGTGAAGGAGAAAGTGTTGCTGTTGTAGAAGTTTTGGAAAAATCTGCTAAAGGAATTGCAGAGGATTCAGTTAACATGTTGTGCTGTGAGGATAAAGAATCTGGCAGAGAGCAGAAATCCTACACAGAATTCACACATGCAAGTTCAGAGAATATCGGTGTATGCGAGAAGCATGTTGTAGCCGAGGATTCGATTGGATTGTTTTGTGGTGAGGTTGAGACTGCTGAAAGAAATCAGACAGTTCGCCCACTGAATGCACAATCGCTCGTTGTACAGCAAAGTCTCCAGAAAGAGAATATGGTTAATACAGTAATTGATGGTTTGGAAGTTCGGAAGGAAGTCCGTGAAGGATGTAGGAAACAAATCTGTGAGAGGACAGGAGTATCAGCGCAGCGAAAATTAAAAATTCGGTCACTGTATACTGATCAAAATTTTTCAGGGAAAGCCATAAAGAACCGAAATCCGTCGGATCTTGAGCAATTTGCTCAGTCAGATGAAGACGAGAGAAGTTCTGAAGAAAGAAGAGATGGAAAAGAGCTATCCAATAAAAGTTCAGTTCCTTATCAAACACCACTTCATAAGGAAGGACTACAAAAGGAGGGAGATGTCGCTATTCGCGGTGTTTTTCAATGGGAAACTCGATACCAACTCGAGGCGAAACCCCATAATCAAGTGAAGCCACTACGTCACCCAACTGCTACGATTAACCAGCATCCTGGTTATCTCCACATGGGATCAACTGGACATGCTCGTGCCGAGATCGCCAATATCAAGGATCCACCCGATTCTCTGCATGGAGCCAAGGACGGTATCGATGCCAATGCAAGGAGACATATGGAGAACGCAAAGCCAAGGAAATGTCCACCAGGCCAAGGACATCTGGAATTCGCAAGAGTCCACAGCTCCAGGATTCAAGCCGATCAGATGATTCCTCCATAATCAATTATGTCTAATTACCTTTATATTTTTTTTTAAATCAAAATTAGGCATATTTCTAAAGTTTGTTATCTATATCCATATGCGGATAGTTATAATTTTTGTCTTTCCCCATCTCAATTATTTCGCCCCTTTAAGAATTCTCTAATTTATTTCTTATCCCACCCCTAAGAGTAAGGACAAATTCTCTTAACTTTATAGGTACCCTTTCTTGTTTCTCAAAAATTCTTGCCTTCCCATTCTATTGCCTTATTGTTTAATTACCCTTGTTGTTTGTTCTCACTAATCTTGGCCATTCCCCATACTCTCAATATCCTCAGTACCTCACATTCTTGTCTCTTCGCATGAGTGGGTGGGGCTCGAAAAGTACGGAGATGTCGGATTCCTATCCGATGTTCTCCCAATAATGCTTCAAAGCCTTACAGTTTTACTTTAAACTGCCACCAAATACTCAATGCAAGTGCGCACCTTCGCACGCGTTGCGTGTCGCGTCGCGTGCTACGAGGGGGAGGAGAGGCGTTTCTGGCCAATTATCATCAGTCTTGCGGGTTTTCACGGCACCATTAGGGTGACCGGATACCCATTTCTCTCCAGTGCTCTTGTTTTTAGTTTTGCTGGAATTATTTGTGTTCTTGCGTGCCATAGTGCACATTTTTGTACTGTTTTTGGGCTAAAAATAGCCATAGTGTTTTGGTGAAAAATAAACTAGTAGTTTATCTAAAAACCGGTGTTCTTTCTTTATTTTCTCTTGTCTTCTTTCGCGTTATCGTTTTGTGAGGATTCGCCGTTGAATTCTTCGTTTTTCTCCGTGTTTTTCTACTCGACGAAAGCTTCACACTCGTGGACTTTCCGACTTACATAGTCTGATCTGAATTATGTTTACCAATAAAATTATCTCTCTGACATAGACCGCATAGGACGGAAAAAGACTCTGGGAAGGCGCTGGAATCCAAAAAGTCAACATAATGATTTCTGAACAGTTGGTGCATATGAATGAATATGTGATCAAAACCAAAATCTTTATTACTACAATACCATTGAAAATATGGTGACTTTTTTGAATTCTCTCTTGATACTGATTCTCCATTCAACTACTGCTCATTTCGCTTCCTCCCAACAAGAAACTTTTCAGAATTCCTAATCGATCATTGAACAATACCATGATGAATCTGAAATTTCACTTGAACTTTTGAATGTTGAACACAGACAAACCCATCCATTACATGAACAGATTGCCATATGAATGTCGCACAAATGAAAGACCAAAACCTTTGGTTACTTTGTTCTCTGAAACAAAGTTCATCTTTGCAGATAAATATATCCAGAAAGTTCAGTATTACCCAATTTGATATGTGAAGAAGCTGTCAATAAAAAAGAGAGCATCTTGAAAAATCGTCTGGGAAAATAATCGCATGTTCTTTCTAACAAGGTGCCACTTTTCTTTGTCATTTCGGTATTCCGAGTTCTGAAATTTTGAAACTGATGTGTTGCAGTTCAAAGGGTTTTGAAATTTCCAGACACCAAATTCCAATGTTCTTTGAAAATGCCAAAGTTCAAAGAAACATTGTTTAGGGAAAAGCTCACCAGATAGAACAGTGTTAACTTTACAAAAGTACAAAAATTCGTCACCACTCCAACTAAAAACATTAGAAAAAACTTCCAGACCATTCCTTCTGGAGAAACTTCCAAAGCAGTGAATGTCAACAAATCCGGAGAAAAACTAATGTACTTCTCTTCGCCTCAAAAAATTTGCCTGATTATGTTCATTTCAATAATTGAGCTTACTAATTCTGTAATATGTTTCTAGGGCGATATGAAAAGATCTTTCAGCCAATATTATAAAATTCATAATGAAAGTTCCCCAGTTTCCGCATAAGAAGTTATAGTAGTTAGAGAAATATAGAGCAATGAATCGGTTGATTGAAATATAGATGCTTTGAAATTCATTGAATAGATACAGATTCAAACTGATGCATATTAACAAAGACTCGATACCATCGGGAAGAAGACCAAATCCTCTGAATATTTCAGATTGCAAAGTGACTTTGAGAAACTGTTGGAACTCACAATAAGGACTTTGGAATATAGACTAGAACAAATGCAGCCACCAATACAATTATATTATTACAAGCTCTCATAATACACATCATATTAAACGATGTCTTCTGATGCTTATCAATTGAAAAAATGTAAACTAATCCTACATTAAAAAAGAATCCCATAAAACAGTTCTGAAGATAATCTCTTTTATTGAATTTCCTGTTTTTTCCACCTCACCACAGTCATCATTAGTGCTGCAACGGAGTTTGGCCATGATCGATAATCAGATGATACTAAAACTCTGGATGATGTAGAATTCATCTCGGAGAAAAAATGACAAGTAATCAAATAGCAAAGAATATGTTTCAATTCTCGACACACCTCTCCCCGCTGCATCAGAGAGGGTATAATCCTAGGTTGTCCGGCGAATTTCATTTAAAACTCAATTACGGAGGGATACGTGTTGGACTTGGTTTGATTTTTTAGCTTCAGATCTTACAAGGCTACAAGAAGAATATGAAATGAGAAATTCGTGTTTTGTGTTTCTGGAAACTGAGAAGCAGTTCTCAATTTTTGAATTAAAAAAGGACAATTGGATTTAAAGAGCCGAATTCTTCTGATCCAGGAGAAATCAAAAACCAACATAATCTCAAATCGCTTTTTTCCGGAAAACAAGAAATTCAAATTTCTTCAACAAGATATAATTCTGGTAGAACGATAACTACAAAGACTGTACCCGTAGTATTATCAGAATAGAGTGTACCCAACGATCTATGTCACTTTAGACACATTTGAACTATCGATATTTGTACATAAACAGTCAACATCGAATTAGATTATTATCTCCGCCTCTCATCAAACCACGTGCGTTTTTTTTGCTATAAAACCTGTCTGTGAACTTCGAATTCGATTCATTGAATAAAATTAGGTTTCTAAATGTCTTCCTTGAAACTTCCAACTACTCATCGTGCCCTTATTTTTGACACTTTCAATGGTCCTCTTGAAGTAAGACATATTCCTGTTCCCGAACCTGAAGATGATGAGCTGCTAGTGAAAATAGATTATTCTGGAATCTGTCATTCTGATCTTCATGCTTGGAAAGGAGACTTCGATTATGCAACAATTTATCCGTTGATTGGAGGGCACGAAGGAGCTGGAAAAGTGGTGAAAATGGGTTCGAAAGTCAAGGATTGGACAATTGGAGAACACGCAGGCGTTAAGGTATTCTTTTATTTATCTTTATTGCCTATAAATGTATGTATCCACTCAGTTGATCAATTCGAATTGCTTCAATTGTGAATTCTGCAAAACGGGACATGAGCCTTTGTGTGGAAATATTCGAAACTGTGGATTCGATCGTCATGGAACATTTCAAGAATATGTAGTTGTTCGAAGTGCAGATGCCATCAAAATTCCTAAAGACTTGAAGTTAGCTGTAGCTGCTCCTGTTCTCTGTGGAGGCGTCACTTCCTATAAATCATTGAAAGAGACAAATGTGAAATCAGGACAAATTGTAGCTATAACCGGTGCAGGAGGAGGACTCGGATCTTTTGGAATTCAATATGCAAAAGCAATGGGAATGAGAGTTGTGGCGATTGATCATGTAGACAAGAAAGATCATTGTTTGAAACTTGGAGCCGAGTGGTTTGTGGATGCATTCAATACTCCAAATATGTCAGAACACATTAAGAATATAACAGATGGTGGTCCTCATGGAGTTGTTAGTTTTGCTGCTTCCAAGAAACCCATGGAGCAAGCATTTGAGTATGTTAGAAAAAGAGGAGCTATAGTTTTGGTTGGACTACCAAAAGACGGAAAGGTAGTTTAGATAAAATAAGGCTGGAGCAACATTATTTTCAATTTCAGATTCTTGTTGATACAACTCCTCTTATATTCAATGCGATAACAGTGAAAGGATCAATTATTGGATCTCGTTTGGATACTGACGAAGCATTAGCATTTGTTGCTCGTGACACAGTGAAGGTTCCATTGGAAATGGTCAAACTAGAAGATGTCCCGAAAGTTTATGAAAAGATGGAAGACGGAAAAATCACATCTCGTGTTGTCGTTGATTTTTCCTTGTAAATTGTTACTCTTATCAAATCACTGATAAAAACTAGACTTTATTTTCATCAAACTTTCGATTTTATTTTAAAAGTAAACGTTCTTACTCAGGGAATTTTGGGCAAGCAAATAGAAAGTTGCTAGGCGTAGGCAACTTGCTGGCTGATTCAGGTACTTGCTGCTTCTTTTTGCGATTTGAGGCTAGCAAGCAAACGGCAGCTTGCTATCGTTCCAGCAAGTTGCCGATTGCTTGCTACCGTAGTAGCAAGTTGTCATTTGCTTGCAGCAGGAACAGCAAGTTGCTGCTCGATTGCTGCCTTCTGATGACGCGTCAGTTTCAGCAAGGCGTAAAGGCGTATTTCGTTTTGAATTTTTTTTCAACAAAGTTCAATTTTTTCCATTCCACTGAGGGCAGTCGACAAGCGACCGGTAATCTTGTGAACAAGACTTCCAGCGAATCCTTAATTGTGTTTTCTATATTTTACGTCTTAGACGCTCCACTAAGGGCAGTCGACAAGCGACCGGTAATCTTGTGAACAAGACTTCCAGCGAATCCTTAATTGTGTTTTCTATATTTTATGTCTTAGACGCTCCACTAAGGGCAGTCGACAAGCGACCGGTAATCTTGTGAACAAGACTTCCAGCGAATCCCTAATTGTGTTTTCTATTGTTCTATCAAATTGTTTTTTGTAAAATGGAATGCACTCATGGTGTTGTTTAAACCTCTAAACAAACCTCCACAATTCTCGATCTTTCATGCCTGACATCCTGGAGTAGGTGGCTGACGACTTCACCAAAATTGAAGAATCAGTGTCCAGCATCGATACCGGTGATGACTGAAAAAAAAAGATTTTCGATGAAAAATCAATACTCAGCAAGAGAGAAAAATTGGACGAACGGAGGAGAAACAAAAATAAAACAACTGAATGATGACTATGAGGGACTATGAGTAGGAAGAGTTTTTTGCTCGCGGGAAAAGATGCCAAAAATTAGGGTGTGAAAACATAAAACAATGGAAAAAGGAACATCCGGTGACACAGACTACCCGTAAAACTCTCATCAAGACAAAGGGTCAAAGAGACCGAACATTTGGTAGGAGATGGTGTTAATCCTGTTGTTTTGGGAAACTATAGTTCATATATGATACATTTATTCAATCTTATTTTTAGTAGGTCAAGATAATAAACCGCGTATTTAAAAGCAAACGTAGTGTTGGGATTTCGACTGAGAATATATACAATTGAGCAAGAAGTGGTGTGCAATGAAATAAAGCTTCGTAGTTTTTTTTACAAGGAGAAGTCGACGACAGCACGAGAGGTAATTTTTCCATCAATCATCCTTTGGTAGACAGCTGGGACATCCTCAAGTTTAACAAGTTCTAATGGAACCTTTACGATTCCACGAGTAACGAATTCCATAGCTTCATCGACGTCAAGACGAGATCCGACAATTGAACCCTTGATGGTGATTGCATTGAAAATGAACGGAGTGGTGTCGAAAGTGACCTGAAATAATTTCTTGAAAAAAAAATTATCCTGATCTAAGTTATTACCTTTGAGTCCTTTGGAAGTCCGACAAAGACAACAGTTCCGCGTTTTCTGACATATTCAACAGCTTGTTCCATTGGCTTTCTGGCAACAGCAAAATTAATAACTCCATGTGGTCCTCCTTCGGTAAGTTTTGTGATGTGAGAGACAATATCTGGAGTGTCGAAAGCATCCACAAACCATTCGGCTCCAAGATTCTTGCAGTGAGATTCCTTGCTAGCATGATCCATGGCAACAACTCTCATTCCCATAGCATTAGCGTATTGAATGGCAAGAGATCCGAGACCTCCTCCGGCTCCAGTGAGCACGATAATTTGCCCTGGCTTTACATTGGACTCTTTGAGTGCTTTGTATACTGTAACACCGGCACAGAGAATTGGAGCAGCAGCGGCAAGATTGGTGTTCTTATTGATTTTGGCAGCATCGACTCCACGAATGGTGAGGTACTCTTGGAAGGTTCCAGAACGATCGAATCCGTAGTTTTGGATGTGGTGGCAGAGCGGCTCGTGTCCCTTCTTGCAGAATTCACAGTTGAGGCAGTTGAAGTTCATGAGCTGAAAAGGATTCATTCGAATCAAGAATTGATAATTCGAAATCTTACCTTGACACCAGCTTTATCTCCAATTTCCCATCCAGTGACATTCTTTCCAACTTGAACGACACTTCCAGCACCTTCGTGTCCTCCGACCAATGGGCATACACTCATTCCTTTCAAGTCTCCTAGCCAAACATGAAGATCCGAGTGGCAGATTCCAGAATATTCGATTTTGACGAGAATTTCATCGTCAGCTGGAGCCGGGACTGGAACTTGTCTCACTTCGAGTGGTCCATTCCATGTATCGAAGACAAGAGCGCGTTGGGTGGCTGGGATCTCAATAGTCATGTTGAGAAAGGGAGAACTGTTTTTTGATTTGGGAATCAGACGCTGTGACTTTCAGTGATTCGTGACATCCCTTTTATACTCCACGTGTTGCCAATGCTTGAAGGCGGAGCTTCCCAGCAGATTCCCGGGTGCGTGCACTATTTGAACACGTGCTTACTGTGTAAAGGCGCTAAGAACGATCAGGAAGATTCCTCTGATGAAAACACACTATCTCTTTCTTATCAACTCTTTGTATCAGCGGCAAACACGTGTGAATTGGTCAAGAATACGGCGTTGAACCCCATGGACCCAAGGTGAAAAACATGCCGATGATGGGCGGGAGGAGTTCTAATTTTGTGTAATCTGGATGCATAGTGAAGTAGAGTATTGGAGAAAATGAGAATTCAGAAGAAATACGTAATCTTTGGTTTTGCATATTCTGATGATCAGGTATATTTCTATTTTCAACTTTGTTTTCAACACTTTTTGGTTTCAACTTTTTCTAGAAAGTTATGATTGAGATCAAAATGTTATGAGTCCGCAAATAAAACTTTTTTTGGCCATTTGAACCATAAAGAATAATCTCTCAATCTTTAAAAGACTGTGGATCATAATTCTGTGAAAATTTGTAAATGAAAATGGAGATCTATTAAGATCAAGATTTATATGGGACAATGCATGCTCCTAGAATTGGGCACAAACTGAAAAGTGAATATTTTTTGCTGCATCAATTCTAATTTTTCGAAATATTGGTTTTTAATCATCTTATTACATGTAAATTTGATTAGTTTGAAATAGTTTTAAAGAGTCGAAAACTGGCTTCCGTCAGACCTTCATCACTGATACTCAAATGCTCTTATTTGTTTTGGTATGGAAACATTTTTAGATGGGAACATGTCTTCGAATTTTGCAAGTAGATCCACATCCTATATTTCTCAATTAAATCAAAACAGATACAAAACAAATATATTCACCTCCATATTGAGGAACCGAAATTTCATACAAATAAATCTTCAGTTCTTTCCCCATTTTCAGATTCATTTCAGGTTCTACCAATTGTCCAATGTTTTCCACCTTGAACTGTTCAATGGTCACCATGCCAATCGTTTCCCTTTTGTTTCATATCATCTATTTTTTGAGCGCCTAACAGTGTGGTCGATGGGAAAGATTGACGAGACCACGTGTTTGATCGCTTCTCGGATCTCCTATCCGTTTTGTTTTTCTTTTAAGAAGATGAACGGGTACACATGTTTCAATGAACGTACTTTGATGGTGTTTGTTTCTGAATGAAACTGATAAGGAATAAGAGCACAACTGATTATGAGAAAAAAATGGAAACCAGATTGGGAGGATTACATGAATCGAAAGTCAGTACTGGCAGTTACTTTTGAGAAGACGGATTACACATTATGTCATACATGTTTTTACTATCAAAACACTGGGTACCAATGAACTTGCATGGAGAAACAAGTGAACTGTATGAAAATTCTGTTTTTCAATAACCTGTCTGAAAAATGATCAGCTCAGGAAAGAGGTCATTTCAAATCGGGACGATTATACGGTTCTCTGCCAGTCAGATAAGCATATACCTGGGTTCTGTGGCGTGGATTCGAGTTTAGGAAGATTCTTTGAAGCATTTTTTGTGGTGAATAATGTGGAGCCAGACGTTTTTTACAGTGACTTTTGGAAAGCTGACAAATTTTCCATCTATGGTTTCGCTCATTCAAAATAAAAAGTTTCTCACAGCATTATCATAAGGATTAATAAGCTTCATCGTTTTCTTCTACAATGTAACTATTCAAATTACACTCAAATTATTGTTTTCTACCTCCAAACTGTTCAATGCTCATGCTTTGCAATCTGTCGTCTCCAATTACTCAATCTCTCTATTTTTCTACATTTCTCACGGAGCAAATACACCCAAGGTCACAATTTTCGCTATCTCATCTGTTAGTTCCTTGAGTCAATTTCTTTTTTCTCTCCTCGAATTCGTACGTTGTTTGCAACACTATAATCGCGTGGCTTCCAGGTGGCGAGCACATTGAGTTCAGAATTGTTAGGAGGAGAGATAACACAGGGAATAGGCACAAACAGTTGGCGGGAAAAGTCAGAGGACGTTCGAAATTATCGAGCAGAAAAGTGGTTTTTGGTTTTGTTATTTTGAGTTCTAGTTGATAGTTCAAGCGGTTCGAGATTTCAGGAATACGGGATTTCGTATATTAGACAGAAAAATCTTCTTTGAAGACAACATTCATCTGTCCGTAGTCTTCAAATTTGTAGAACCTGATAATTGACCGAGGGTCGTTTCATGGAAGTACTTAGAAATCTATGAATGATGTTATATAAGGACCATATCGGTGTTTATCTTGTTAACCTCATGTGTTTCTCGATCCTAGATCAAAAATTGTTGATTTCTCTTCCATCAAATATTGTTTCTACAATGGTTGTTGATTCCAATTCTCTTTTTTCTTCTTATCCGTTTCTGTTTCACACTCTTCCAACTACTCACGTACACACGCTTTGCAACACAATTAGATTGGTAAAAGGAACCAAAAAGATAACAAGATGGAATCGACCAAAAGTTAACATTTTATTATTTTCATGAAAGTCGGTTACGAGTTCGTTTTCAATGATTTGGCAAATTGTTTGTAACGTTGGACACTTCATCGAAATCAGGAATCCTCGATGTGTCCAGGAAGCCAAATCTAAAAATATGATCTGCAGAGACTAGTCTGAACTACCAGAAAACTAACTCATTTTGCCTCAACCTTGCGATTCCAGTGGCATCTCTCAACGTTGGATAGAAATTCTCCTTGGATACGAATTCATAGAAATTGCACTTCTCAAACATATCTCTCACAGGAACTAAACAATCACTATGTTTTTTTCTTCTGACACTGGACTGATACCTTTAACACTGGCGAAGTATACCTGTACTCCTTTTTTCCTGAGATCAGAAAATACTTCTTTAAGTGCACTGACACCCATCAAATCAATGAAAGTGAATCCGGAGCAGTCAATAACAAAGTGACGAGAGAGAATTGGATCACGATGCAGTCCAGCGTTCAAGGGCTGAAATTCAAATTTTTAGAAATATGAATTTCACAAATCAGGATACTTGATGATTAACTGGAGTTATTCGATGTAGTCCTTCAAATGTAAACGTATGGTTTTTTGTTGTTTTTTCCTGAATTGCATTAAACTCCGGAGAGGCTTTCCATGATTCGTATGCTTTCTCCAAGCATTTTTTGAAACTGAAAATATCATCATAGTAATTTAAGCAAGTCTTATCAACCAACCATTCAATATTATGGAACAGTAATGGAGCATCGAAACGGAAGACACAAATTCCCTTTACAAAAATGACTTCTTGGTAATGTTGTGTATCTCTGAACTCGTCTGTATCCCTTACGTTCGCGAGAAGATGCCACTTTGGACTGAAATTCTTTTCTTATGTTGTTTTCGGAGCAATTTGAAAACTCACTATTGCTCTCTCAAAATTGTAGTGAAAAGTGCAAAAGATATGGAAATTATAAGGCCTTCCGATACATCAACCAGTACTGTAGCAAAGAAGGCAACCATCCAAATACACTGAAATAGAGAAAGTTTCTTCTGAACACATATGTTTGAACTAACACAATCAATTTTCGAAAGTCTCCAAAGGCCTGGTAAATCTCCCAATTTCCAGAGCATACTCTTCAATGCAACGACAATAATTGCAGATAGAACACACATTGGTAGTGTTTCCAAGAAGCGTCCAAAATAGAGACTAACTGATAAAACAAAAAGACAAGAAAAGAATGTAGCCATTTGAGTTTTGACTCCAGATTCAACCCCAACCATAGTTCTTCCCAATCCGATAGACGTCGGAAATGTAGGGAAGAAACTTCCTCCGATTGCAGTGAACGACAATGCATAAAGCTCTTGACCAGCGTCCAACTCATATTGATACTTTTTAGCCAACATTTTTGAAAGGGATAAATGAACGGCCACGACGACAACTGCGATACTGATGGCATCTGGTAAGACACGTGGAATCAATGACGGCTGAGGAAATGATAACTCTGGTAGTCTGAAAACGTTTTTGATAAGATTTTAAAGTAATTTCCTTTCATTACCCTGTTGGAATTTTGTTCACAATCTTCACATTATAAACTTCGTTCGCATTAATGAGTGCAACAAAGATGGTAGAGATAATAACCTGAAAATCACATGGTCAAGATTCAACCTTACGTCATTATGTACGTACGGCAACCAATTCCCAAGGTATTGGAATATTAGATTTGAGTTTCCTTTTGACAATAGGATTTACAAATTCCTTTCCACATTGAAGAAGAATCATTGTGGCAAGTGAAATGGCACAACACATTAAGTTGGCATTGGGCATGTTCATTATAATATCAAAAACGTTCTGGAAGTAAAAAAAAGAACATTTCAAAATATAATCTAACTCACTCTAATCAGGTATCCCGGTCCACTGTGTTTGACCAATCCTCTCATACCAAAAAGTTCTTTGAATTGAGAAACAAGAACATGAACTGCAGATCCAGTAGTGAATCCAGCAATCAATTGATCAGATAAATAAGTTGTCAAGAATTGAAGTCGAAATACTCCCATTAAAAACTGAAACTCTAGAATCTAACTTTTCAAAGTGAGTAATCTAACCTGAACCAAACCAACACCCAACACGAGAGCACACGATACTTCAATAGCAGATGGAAGTTCTTCATCTCCAGGAAGAAGTGTTGAATTCAAATTATCCATTGGAATAAATGCTTCTCTCTCTACTGCCAATCCAGTCATAAGAGCAACGACAGCAAATGTTCCGAGACTTGCATGTCTTGAAGTTCCAAAGAAAATATAGATGAAAACAGGGAATATTGAAGTGTAAAGTCCAACGATAGGTTCTTGGCGGGATAAAATAGCATATGCGATTCCTGAAAAAAAGTAAATGTGTACAGTTTCAAGTAGCCGATTTACCTTGTGGGATCTGAAGAACTCCGACAGTAATTCCTCCAACTACATCAGCTGTCAAGTCATTCTTCCAGTCATATTTTGGCAACCAGCCAAGAATTGGAATCAAGTTGAATAGAAAAGTTTTGAAATTGGAACAAGAAGTGAATGGTTCGTAGTATCTGTCAATTTCTCTTTTCAGAATATTTTTGACTTTCATGAAAACAATCATTGTTGAATGATAGTATTGAATGGTAGTAACATGGGAATAACTAACCGACTCGCCACCTTTGTCGACTGTTTTTTGAACTTTCCACTTTCTTTTTGTCTCTTTTGGTAACCGTATTTCTCATCGAATTCAACCTAAAATTTCTTCGAGATAAGCATCTCTTGTTTGTGTAAGTGCCCGCACCTGATTCATTGGCGCTCTTCTCTTTTTGGCATAAAAACTTCTCAACAAATCGTATTCTTCTTCTTCCACTCGGATCATTGTGGGAGTTGCCGGAGTTGTTGGTTCATCCATCTGGAAAAGTTTTTGAAAACTGAGTGGTTGAAAATGAAGAGAAAAGAGAGATGATAGAGAAGTGAATAGAAAATAGATTCATTTTTAATATTATTGCAGTAAAGATCACACTTCCAGAACGTTTCTCTTAAGATTCCACTAAACATTTAGCAGTAGACTGAAGTTGTTGTTCAAAACTTAAGAGCCCTTTTTCTCGCAACTAAACAAAACCCCAAGTCTTCTGAACAGCAAGTTTTACAGATTATGTTACAATTGTACATAATTTTACTCCAACCCCGTAGCTACCATTACAGTATTGTTCCCAAAAAACTTTGTGGAAAACTTCTTCCTCAAAAGTGGAAACTCTTGTTGTATTAGAAGACAGAAAGAGCATAATACGTCCGTCTCCACGCAAATTCTCCTTTTATTCTGTTGTACTAATTTATGCAAATCAAGAAATTCCGATAGATCGTGTCATTTTCGGAGGTTACAGAGTGACCGTAACATAAAAAAAGAGATTACAGCATAGTTCACAAAGATCGCAATATTTTCTAGCACGAAAAAGGGCACGTGCATTTTGAGTAATCTCTGAAAATTCAAATGTGAGGGTGGGAGTTAACGGAAACCGTTTGGCTATCTGAAAAGTGGCCTGGCCCTTTCATTTTCTGTCTTTGTGTTATAGAACTCTGTTTCATTTTCGCAATTTCATTTCTTTTGAATTCACATTGTTAAATAAATGAAAATTTATTTAAAACCATTCAATGCAGACATCATTAATTTGTTTTATCATCGGAAGTAGTCTTCGACTCGTTGTTTTTTTTTCTCTAATTACAGTATTCCGTTCACATCGGGTGCGAACTGAGAACTTCTGTAAATCGATCATGCTCAGGGACGTATGTTGTATCTTTGAATCCCAGTCTGAAAGAATTAAAATTGAAATTCCTGATTAAATTAGAAAAAACTGACTCTAATTGTCGTTGTCTTGCGATACTAGTAGCATCTCGCATCGTCGGATAGAAGTTTTCTTTCGGAACGAATTTAAAGAAGTCGCACTTGTCAAACATCTCTCTAACAGGTGCTTTGGCATTTGCAAAGTATACCAGTATTCCCCGTTTTCTCAGATCTGAGAAAATCTGAAACTCTATTTGTCGATAATTTAATGAACAATTAAAGAGTTCTCACTTCTTTAAGTGCACTAACACCCATCAAATCAATAAAAGTGAATCCAGAGCAGTCGATGACAAAATGACGAGACAAAATGTCAGGTGACATCGTGTTCATTGTGTGAATCTGGAAGCTTCATTTCAATTCTTAACTTCAAATCTAAACTCTAACCGTTTTCTCATCAGAAGACTCATCTGATCCGTCCATTTTTTGACCCAAAATCGTGTCTCTTTCCTCACGAAGAACATAGAATTCATGTGATTTTTGCCACTCGATATAAGCCTTATCCACTGATTTTTTGAAACTAAAATTAATTTTTCAACAAGAAAGTCTCACCGGACAATCACTCACCACTCAACATTATGGAATAACAATGGTGCGTCAAAACGGAAAATGCAGATTCCTTTGAAGTACATCGAATCCCCGTATCTTGCAGAATCCTTGAAATCTTGTGTTCCTTTCACGGATGCCAAAATATGCCATTTTGGACTGAAAATTAAAATGAAAGTCATTGAAAAGGTTTTAAAAATCTACTATTGCTCCCGAAGAATAGTTGTGAACAGTGCAAAGACCACAGAGATTATCAATCCAATGGAGACATCAAGAATGATTGTTGACCCACATGAAACTACCCAAATAGTCTGGAAGCATGAGTTTTAGGAAGAGAAACCGGAAAAAATAGATTACAAAGTCAATTTTCGAAACCTTCCACAAGTCTCCCAGATCGTAAAACTTCTTGAACATTCCTTGTAAAGCGAAGCAGATGATTGCGGATAGAGCAGCCATTGGAAGTGTCTCCAAGAGGGATCCAAGGAAGAAAACTACGAGGAATACAAGGATTGAAGAGAATAATATGGATAACTGAGTTACACATCCTGCACCAACTGCAACTAGAGTTCTGCTGAGAGAACATGAAATTGGAATTGTTGGAATGAAACTGGACGCCATACTGGTGAATGAAAGAGCAAAAAGCTCCTGAAAATCGGAATTGTAGTTCAAAGGTGAAAGCCAAAGCGAACCTGTCCAGCATCCAATTGATAATTGTTTTTCTTTGCTAACATTTTACTGATAGATAACCACACAGAAACACTGACAATTGTGATACTGACAGCATCTCCAAACACTCGGCTAAACAGTTCAAATTTAGGAACAGCAAACTCTGGAACTCCAACAGGAATCTTGTCGACAATTTGCACTTTAGCTGATGAGTTCACTCCCGATATGAAAACGAATGCAGTGGATAAAATGACTACAACCAGCTCCCATGGTATTGGAATATTTGACTTCGTTTTCTTCTTAATGAACGGGTTCACAAATTCTCTTCCAATGTAAAGGGTGATCAAGGAAACAACCGAAATTCCCAAACATACAGGATTGAATCGAGGTAGAGCCATTATCAAATCATACAAATGTCTGAATAGGTAGAATTTTCCACTGTGTCTTTTCAATCCACGAATTCCAAGCAGAGTTTTCAATTGAGATACGAAAACGTGAACAGATGATCCGACTGTGAAACCAGCAATCACTTGATCCGAAAGATATGTTGTGAGGAAGTGGAGACGGAGCACACCCATCACAAACTTAAAGAATAAATGTTAAACCTAACTGAACTACCATAACATTGATTTCTCCCAGTCCCTGATTCTTTAGTATCAACTACTTTTTTTTACATGAAACTCCGAAACTTACCAGTATCAAACCCATGAGAATTGTTATGGCACATGATACTTCCGTTGCTGTTGGATAATTCACTTCCAAAATATTTGGATCCAGTATTTCCGTTGAATTCGTATCGTCCGATGCAGTCAAGCTCTCAACGGAAATACCAGTCATGAGAGAAACTACAGCAAAGGTTCCTGAATTTTCATTTCCTTCAGAATCCTACTTCCGTCAAAGTTGTGACTTGCCTAAGCTAGAATGCCTTGACGTTCCAAACAACATATAGATGAGTGGAGGAAATAGAGAAGCATAAAGCCCGTTGATAGCTGGTTGTCTTGCGAGAAGTGCATAGGCGATTCCTGAAAAGTGTTCTGTTTTTTGTTTAAAAGCTGAGAATATCAAACCCTGTGGAATTTGCATCACTCCAACAGTTATCCCTCCAATGATATCTGGAGTCAAGTCAGTTTTCCAATTGTATTCGGGAAGCCATTTTAGAATAGGAATCAGGTCAAAAATAAAAATCTTGAATGCGTGGCAGGACATGAAAGGCTCATAGAATCTACCAACAAACTTCTTCGTTTGTTTCTTGACTTGATTTTCCAAATGAGGTTTGTTATAATCGAACTTTTCATCAAATTGAGCCTGAAATCAGGAAATTAAAGAAGGTATGAGATAGGCTGCAACCTGATTCATAGCTCCTCTCTGCACAAAACTAACTCGCCGATTACTTCTTTCATTTTGATTGTAGAAGTTTTCCAAATAGTTTTCAGATTCTTCTTCAGCTTCAGAGAGATGCCTAGTTTTGCTCAACTTTTTCGGAGGATCCATTTTCTGAATCCGTTCGAAAATCAATCCTGCCCACTATCTAAAAGTTCGAATAAAGAACTAGAGAGGAAATATCGAAAAGGAAAGAGAAAGAATAGTTGTTCTGAATCTACATACAGCGTGGTTTCCGAGGGGAATCATAAAAAATACAGAACAATTTATGCAAATCTGAAAGAGTCTGTCAAAACTATCTTCAGGAGAAATATCACAAATTTTGAAGAGATTTGGGAAGTTTTAGTGCTCTCTCGTATTTTCTCCTCGGAATCAATCACGTCAGTGCAAAACATTTAAAACTCTCACTATTCTCACGTACTATCTCGCTCGATGGTTTGGTCTCGAAATTGTTTTTGTTTTATTGAAGGATCAAATCTAAATAAACATGTGGTAAAACATCAGTTGCGAATAAGGAAGTACGCTCAGCCAATTTAATTTATATCATTTGGAGCTCTTTGTATTTCTACTATTTCAGTTGAATAAATTCAAAAGATGAGAAGATGAATCAACATTAGTTTGACGTCAAATTGACGTCTGATTGAAAATGGAAATGTGTCTGAATTCGGGTCACATTCTGCAATAGATTCAGATGACTGGGAAACCAAAATAGCAATTGGAAACGTGTCAATTTGAATAGGGAAAAAAGGAGAAGAATAAGCCATTACATTCTTATTGAACGATGATCATCACACTGTAAACAAAAGTTAAAAATAGGAAATATAGGAAAGTCTGAAGTTGAAACCGTTCAAACCGAAAAAGTTTTTCAGGTAAAATCTGATTGTAACAGTTTGTCACTATGACGTGATTTGTTTTTACATGATTTTTATGCTGTTTCCCATGTGATCGATTGTCTTTGAAGGTCTATCATATCATCAAAGGTCATTCGTACCGGGTCATGTTCGAAAAACAAAAGTGAGAACACAGATCTATCACATCGTTTATTGCAAACTTCTTTTTTTCTGTTTAATTTTCTTGTATGTTCAAATCGTAATGAAATTAATGTGTATTCATACAAATTCCCACTCTCGGATCCTCAAATAATCGTGTCGAGGTTTTCTGATACTCCAAAATTTTTGTTTTCCAATTTATTATTAATAAAGTTAGTGCGAAACCAGATATAATCCAGTTCATTTTGAAATTTTTTTTCAGATACAAGTTCCATATTTTGAGCATATTCGATCTCTCTATAAACATGTAAATCAATTGAAATCTCCGAGTTTTTTTCCAATATCGTTCCATCTACTTTCCAAAAGAAATTTGGATCGTACCTATTGAAATGAATGTGAACTACAACCTTCCCACCCTCCCATGAAAACGACGGCTCCCATTGCTCACCACAACGGTTTTTCAGAACAAAAATATATGGAATTCCAAACGGAAAATTGTATAGTGATACAATGTGGTGTAATCTGGTTCATCTTAGTATTCTACACACCGTTTTGTAAAGATGAAATGTACTAAGAAAATGTACCCCAAACATGGAATGTATCACATGTATTGATGATTCGATTTTGAACAAGATTACTCATTTTTTTAGCTTTGAGGAGCTTTCTCAAGTCTCCACTAAACCTTGTTTGCTAGAACTTCGATTCCCAACTGAAATCTGAACATCTCGTAATGAATCAGAATTTATTTGATAAAAAACAATACATGCTTCAGACATTTAATGTGACACCTCGTCAACAACGTCTTCTTCTCCTTCTATTCCCTTCATTTTCTCGTACCCATTGGTGCCAGGAACGAGACGACACTTTCTTTTCCATCTCTGCTTCTAATGCTCATTCACAACTCGTTCTTTCACTCAAAAATAGAAAACCGAAGCGGCCGTTTCTCATTTCGAGGGACCCACCGACACGTTTCTATTTGTGCGTGATTCACATGCTCCAATTCCGATGGTCATCAGATGTCACATCAACGCAAGAAGGGCCACATAGTATCGTGTTTCGAATAATGTTGCTGCTTCCTCGATCTTCTGAATTGTTCTCAGAAACCAAATGCAAACATTGATTGGAGTAGCCGTGCCCTGCCCAAAAAAGGGCGGAGCCTGGAAATCACTGGGATAGATGGAGCAGGATGCTAGACTTTCGCATATTTTTTGGAAGGGAAAATGAGAAATTGGAAGTTTCCGGTGCTCATTTCTTTGTTGGATCGAGGGATTCCTTTTTTGATTTATTCAGTTGAACTTGTAGACTCTGAGCTATTATCTTACAAAAACCAATGATTATCTAATAGGCTACAATTCAGCGTAATAAGGTAAATTGATCTTTGAAATTCAATAAATCAAATTTGTTACTAACTCGTGTTTCTGATGGATTAAATCATTCGTTTCAGGTAGAGAATGTCTGTGTTACGAAGTTTTTCCCCACCTTGTGGTCAGTAGGAAAGTTGAAAACATTAGCCATTATTCTAGAGCATCCGATTTTCTGTCATAAAGTACTGTTGGAACAGATTTTCGACAATCAAAAAAAAATTTTATGACCTTGAGCTGAGAAACTATAAATTTCCATATTTCAACTTCTCATTGTGTTTCAAGATTATTTAAATCTTTTTTGTTCCACAAACTACAATATAGTTTCAGATTCCGTGTTTATCCTGTAAACTTCGTTGCGCAAAAAGAAACAAACACCCTCGATAACTCGTTATCCTTTGCAAAAACATTTTCTTTCCAGTTTGCTCATCCAGAAAACCCAAAGTTCCAAAAATCTAGTGAAAAGGATCT
This sequence comes from Caenorhabditis zanzibari, assembly GCA_963966625.1. Classification (NCBI taxonomy): domain Eukaryota; kingdom Metazoa; phylum Nematoda; class Chromadorea; order Rhabditida; family Rhabditidae; genus Caenorhabditis; species Caenorhabditis zanzibari. Next base: position 10,204,185 of record OZ016472.1, on the reverse strand, counting down.
GTAAATAAATTTAGAGTTCTAAGCCCTTGGATCAAGCATCATACCTAAGAAGATGTTTGAGGGGCTAACTCTACTTACAAAATGTTATATTAATACCCATAAGCTATGCTCAGAAAAAGATATTTGGATGTTCTAGATGTTTGGCGCATTTTATTAGACATTTCCATTGTGAAACTTTTTGATTCTTGTTCTGAGAAGTCTGAACAGACTTAAAAATGCCACACAATTGATTGAGTGTCCAAGAATTGAAAATCTAAAATGGGCAAAAGTAACCAACAATAAATCACTGGACTCTTTTTGGCCTCCAGTCCCACCCCCGAAAATGAGAAATTGTCCATTTCCGGTTCCCTTTTTTTACTTTTTGCTTTTTCTTCTGAAACATCTTCTTGAATTCTCTTTCTTGTAACTCACCGATATGTCATGTTGTTTCTTCGCTTCATTAGGTTATCTATGTCATTCTCACATGATTTTCCAATTATGAAATCTGCTGCTACTTCGGAATCAAAATCATTGGCTCAACCCGTTTCAAGTACGCTTATCTCATGATCATCCACCCACATTTCTGCTGCTTTTGCTGCTCCTTTTAGTCTTATTTAACCAATTACCTCATCTTGTTTCCTTACTCATTTCAATCTTCAGTCCATTGAACTTAATCTCTCTTCATCCTTTTTCTCTTCCTTCTGTTTTAATTTCGGTCGCTTTTCTCCCGGGGTCGGTTCGGTTTGCAGAGAGATGATGTATACTAAAAGTATGCAAAATTTGTTCTTGCTCGGAGGAATCTTTTTGGAGCACGAGTGGTGCTCACATGTGTCATACCCGAGGGTCCATAACCTTTCTGTTCAAACATACGAAGAAAAAGATTTTTGAAAAGGAGGCGAGAATAGGAAGTAAAACTTCTAAAGGGAAAAATGTTTGAAACTAGAAGCTCTGAAGCATAACTCTTTTGATTTCTGATTCGGATTGAGAACGATTCGACACTGTTAAATATAAAAAATCAGAAAAGTCTAAAAGCTGATTTCCGAGAGCAGAAGATGATATAAAGATGATAAAATAGGACATAAAACCCAGCATCTTAGTATTCGTAGTTTTTAAAGATCGAAAATCTTGATGAAAAACATAAAAGTTCCAAGTCTTTGAGTACCCGGATCAAAGTGTACATCAGTGATCGATCCGGGATAAAAATTGACCAAAATATTTCAAAACATTTGAGTTGATGTCTTTAATATGCTCAGTTCGGAGATAAAACATTTTCCTAAAAAAATTGGAATATCGTAAATCTCCCTTCATCATCACATAACCTTATTTAAACTTGCGAAAGAGCTTGAGGAAGAAACCTGCAACAACGGAGCTCTGACCAAGAACCTCCCTTTTAACTCCGAAATCCTATTACCACCTCCTCCATCGGAACTTGGATCAGCAGGTTTTGATCTGTCAAGTTGTGGCTCAATTTCCTCCTATTGACACATTATTTTCCTGTCCCTCCAACCCGCCCTCCCCCACTTCCGTTTGCTTTTTCCTGGTGGACTGCCACACCTTCCATGGCTCACAAACTTTCCGTCGGGGCTCACTGACCACTCCGTACCACCATCGAAGGATTCTGTTGTTTATTATTTATTCAACAACATTCTCTCTCTTCTCCATTTCGAAATCTTCTGAATTGAATTTGAATCTTTGAATCCTTGACATGTTTCCAATTTTAACAACAACAATAGATGCAGATATTCTCTATTCTCATACCAATTCCATATGTCATTCCGCGTTTTTCATCAAACAAAACCAGTGGATATTTCCTGATGGAATATCTATATCTCGAACTCTAATAAGCCTAATGTACACAAAAAACGATGAGATTTCTTTGCCTACCATCTCGTCCTGATGAATAGAATACGTACTTCTTCGCCTACTCTTCCCTCCCATCGGATTCCATTTTTTCATATTCTCATTTTCATTCCATCATCATTCCCTACACTCCCTTCTTCTATTCCCAGTTGTTTCTTCTGTTTACTTTTGCGATTTCATTTTTGGTTTCGAAACGTGCGCCCATCCTTTTTTCCATCTTCATCCATCTCGTTCTTTTCTTTGTATTACACCAAAGGCTTTTTGTTGAACTCTTTCATTAAATTCCATTAATTCTTCAACATCAAACTCTAGTTTAGTTCACTGCAAAAGTTTCAATTTCGATGTTACTTTGAGGAAAATTCTGCTTGTTTTCATCTCGATGCGCTGATAAGCTTAATAAAGTAATTGAACCATAATAGTGAAGTTACAAAATCCAAAACTAATAAAGCATAACATGAAAGGTGTGATGTTTCACTGAAGATGATATAAAGCCGGTTCAACGAATTCTAAGGTCAGCTTGTAGCTTAAGATTTTGCATTATAAAAATGTATGTTTTGATCTATAAGCCATTGGGTTCGTGTTTTCAAAGATCGAACCTTCTTATCCCACATTTTGCACAAACAAATTATTTTTGAAACTAAAGTTTGTTTCTTCCCTTTTTTTCAAATTCAGAGAACTCTCCAATTTTCTCACTTCCCACTCTCGGTTTCTAAGTTCGCAATGTTTTTCTGTGTTTCTTTCTGAATTCGTATTTATAAGGAATCCTTGTGTTTTCATCATTTTCATCGAATACTTTCTCAGAATGGACGCTTCTGATGCTGCCGCTGGAATCTTCCTTCTTCTTCTTGGCGTCATCGGATGTGCATTGTATGGTCTCATTATCTGCTCAATGTGGAGAATGGTCAACGAGATTGTTGGATTCCGATTTCTGATCTCTCAAGCTCTAACTGATATCTTGTTAATGATACAGTTTGGAATCTGGCCTGGGATTGTGATTCTGACACAGAATGAGATAATCAGTGAATCATGGAGATATCACATTCATATTTATTTAAATTTCACTTGGTGGGCAATGGTTTATCATTATACTGTTATCGCGTGGTCTCGTCTTGCTGCTGTTCAATGGCCTAATTGGTTCCGTACTTTGCCTCACGGTACGAGTATTCTGATCTGTGCAATTCCATGGTTCACGGGATTATTGCAAAGTCTAGTTGAGCATCAGGTTAGTGAATAGATAAAAAGTATTTGTTGGGGAGAGTGGGGCATTATATTCAGTTTCAACACACTTTTGTGCAGTTCCCTCAAAAATAGAATTGCATTATCGATGAGCAAAGTATACAACTTACAACAATCTGTTAGTGTTTTCAGTTTGAATGGTTCACACCTCTCTACTATTCTCCAACTCGATACGGAATGCACTCCAATTGGGAGAAATATCAAATGTCTGGAACAGACACATATTATATGATATGCAATGTGATCCTGATGGTTGTCCCGTTCCCTCTCTACGTTCTTGCTCTTGCAGTTTTATTCCAGAGACAGAACTCTCGAAATCTCCGTGAGTTATCTCACTTCCTTCTCTCAAAATGTTGAGCTCCGATGTTTCAGAACTTCGATCAAAATACTCCCACGCACCAATATCCACATCTTCTTATGCTGCACAACAACGACAATTAAGCATTGAAACTCGTCTTTTGGTTCCTTGTATCATCAATACAATGTTGTTTGTTGTTGGACAAGTATTCATAACTCAATGTTCGAAGCACGGAAAATGGATGAATTGGGCAGTGATGGTTGTGTTCGCAACCAATTCTTTCGTCAATCCATTGCTCTATTTGTTCTTCAGGTAATTCATTTTTATCCGGGGAATATATCATTACAATGAGTTAATTTTCAGCAGTGTCATCCGGAAAGGAGTACTCAGCAATTGCCGAAAGAACTTTTCACTATCTGCAATATACAATGATTATGAAATAAGATCTTCTCCAAGAACATCGAGTATTGTGATGAGGTTAAACCATAGAGATTCTACAATCACTTCGAACCTGAACTGTAGAATCAATTCTCCAAATTAAGCTCTCACATTTTTTCTTATCCGCCGCTTCTCATGATCTTTTGCTTGTTTTGACTTCTATTGCTTTATCATTATCCATTTCGGTTGCATCCGGGTCTTTTTCATTCAATGATCTCCTTTATTTGTGTAAATAAATGATTTTTTGCTTTCTACTAATTATTCAACTTCCTCACTGAAATGACGCCATTTCACTTCGTTTGAGCATTTCCTAGGATTCTGTTCAAAAACTGGTTGCGAACCATTCCATGTTGTGCGCACATCAGCGTATCAAGTTTCGAAACGAAATTCGAACCTTCTGGAAGCCACTGGAAGCAGTCAGAACTTCACATTGTCTCACCAAATTCGTTGATGGAAAATCTGGTCATGTGATGATGGGAAACGAGTTTCCAAGAAAAACAATTTGGATGCTCTGAGACGAGTAAAATTAGCAATAAAACTGAAATAAATCGAGAAGATGTACTTTTGGAGCAATATGAGAAAGAGCAGAGAATTTAATTAAAACTTTTCATTTTTTGCAGAAAATGAAAAGTTCCTTCTTTAATGAATTGGTTTGTTTTGATATGGATTCCGGGGAAAAGAACAATGTAGTCTTCAGCCTCGTTAAAGTTTTGATTCGCAAAGCGTGTTCGATCCGGTTAAGGTTTGTCCCAGTGGAGATTTCGGCCACATTCGACTTCCAGATAGTTTGTCGTCTTTTCAGACACATCAGAAATAGTTTATCGTCTGTTCGGACCATTCGGTAACGTCCCAGTCTAGGGGTTTCCGGAGACGGATACTTCTACCGAATATGCTTTTTCAGTCACCCACGATCGTCTGGTATGTCCCAGTTGGGGTTCCGGCCACTTTCGACCTTTAGATAGTTTATCGGACACATCATAATACGTCTATCGTCTTTTTGGACCATTCGGTTGCGGTCCAATCCTATGGGTTGCGGTATCGAGATTTGGTGGATCTGTAATGAAACGGTATTTAGAAGTTCAAGAGATAGTTTTAAAAAACCAATGTAAACGAAGGTTATTAATCGATAAACGAAACTACACAGAAAATAGAGAAAAAATCAAGACAATTAGCAATAGAAGACTGAATGATGACACTTCCATAATGTTTTCATGATGTTTTCATAGAAGAAATTTACAACTGGAAAACAGATACCACAGACCTGGGGAAAGTGACCAGTTCAAAAATTATCCCCGAATGTATTTCTAGCCAATGCAACTTTTTGAAGTGAACAAACTGGTAGATTCAGCAAATACAGAAAAAAAGTTTTCCTGATATTTACTTTTGCACCCAGAGCAACGGGAAATACCGTGCATCTACTGATACTATGTAGCTAGCAAAACCATTTCTTTGATAAGGAATAGTGATTCGAATAAGTCCAAACCTTAGCAACCATGTCTCTCTCGCCTCCTCTACCCGCCGTCCCATGATTCTTATATGTAAATATCCTAAAATACACGACTTCTTCTCTTCTCAAGCAATTTTAGGGAGCAGGTTGGGGTGTATGTGGGTGGTATGTGGGAGTTACCCGAGGATTTTGGGAGTTACCCATAGAAAATGGGAGTTACCTGTTGATTATGGGAGTTACCCGGCGAAAACGGGAGTTACCCATTTCGGGAGCTACATGGGGGATTAGTGGGAAATGGGAAGTTCCCAACTGCCCCCCACAACAAACGGGAGCCTTGTGGGAGCTGCGCGGGGATTAGGATGCCGACCGGTGGGGGGTAGACGGGAGGTAAACGGGAGGTAAACGGGGGCTGCCACCCGCCTCGCGTGGCGTCCAAACAGGAATTACCCAGCGAAAACGGGAATTACCCGAGGAAAACGGGAGTTACCCGACCATTTTGGGGCGGCTCCCATATGTTCCTGGGAACCGCCCCGAAATGGTCGGGTAACTCCCGTTTTCGTCGGGTAACTCCCTAAAATTGCCTGAGTTCGACTGTCCCCGTGTGGAATTCAATTGTCAAGAACACTAGCTCATTTCTACCCCCTTCACAGTTCGAATCCCTTATCTCCCAATCCATATCCCGGTTGTGATTCATCTTTTTTTTTCATATTTTGCCAACTATTTACCCCCTTTTTTCCCCCAATACATATAAATAAACGATACATACATACGTAAAGTCAAGGGGTATAGAGAGAATCGATTTTGGAAATGACCAATAAACCGACAAACAGAAGGCAATGAGAAAATCCAAAGTTGGATGAAAATGAGAGAACGGACCATTGCTGTCCTGTGGACTTTTCATAGAGGCTCTAAATGAGCGGAGTCAAGAGATAAGGATTAGGGACATACAAAGAAAACAAAAGGGGTGTGTTCTTATCCTTGTTTTTACATATTATTACAGCGCGCAACAACGCACTAAAATTTAGCGGGGTCCCAGGTGAAGAGAAAGAGTCCGTTGGATCGTTGGAAAACAAACTGATTTTCTGCGATATTTAAGATTTTTAGGCTCGAGCCGAGATCGATCTGCCCCTTTTTAATTAGAAATCGATGTCATAGGAATGTCATCTCAAAATACGGATAAAGTTTACTGTTTCGATTTTTACAATGTGTCCTGAATGTTTTAGGTTCGCCGATTTCAATAATTAAATGAAGTCAAAATTTCTGAGTTTTCCCCGAGAAAAGATTCACCAACATACATACAGTACACCTCCGTTCGCACACATTTATTGTCTTCGAGTTTTGAATCTTCAACCAATTGACAGAAGGTGCTTCACAATTTTTAGATCTATGTGAACTGCTTGGAAGAGAATGCTTTGATAAAAAGTAACAACTCTCACCGAAACTCTTCTGTCAAAGTAGAATTTCTCTTGCATCATCAAAGACATTTTTCCAAATTTGAGTCAGTTTTTTAATACCTAATTCAAATCAATGACGTCACTTTTTCGTTTTGATTTGATTCTTTAAAATATTGTTTACAGTGATCTACTTTTTGATGTGAATTCAACACTTGTTGATTCTTATATTAATCGAAAAGCTATCGTTTTTCATTGAAATTCAAACGATTCCATGATAAGAAACTTTTGTTTTCTACTTTCAAAATGTTGACACAAGATACTGTATATTAAATATTTATGGAATTTATCACTGAAAAATAGATTTGAAGATTCTCATCAATATAATCTGAAATTCAAACTGAACGGCGCCGTATTCTCATTTTCGTTTTTTTTTTCTGTTCTTGCTACTATAGTAGAATACATTTTCAATCATAATCGAACTAGTTCTCAGAAAATAATGTTTTAATCTCATCCCCTTTTCAAAATTCAATACAAGAAAGTAAGTCATCAAATTCCATTCGAATGACCTGAATTCCATTATTCGAGTTTAATTCCAAGTCAATGATATCATAATCTTCTTTTAATTCTGATGACTTGCATTTTTCATGTTTGCGACCCGTTTCTTCTCTGTGCTATTTTTTTTTGTGACTCAGAAAATTCCCTGATTTCATAATTTATTTCATTTTAAAATTACATTCTATAATCACAATGAAGAAAATACAAAGGTACAGAAAAAGGAACCCGAACAGAGTATTATTTTTGTTTTGTTTTGAGTCTTAAGAAAAGAAAAAGAAATTGCATTTCAAAGAAAGTTGTCAAAGTGGACAAAAGACCCGAAAGAAATGACAAATTGAGAAAAATAACATGAAATGATTAGACAAACTGTACAGAAAAGCGGTGAGCGAGTCTTTGTGCATTGGCCCATTTTAAGAAAGGAGCCAATTTGAGAGACTGTGCCACTTGGCGACCTCTACGACCGGAAGAGGTGTTTGTGGAAACAACAAGACGTAGAATATGAAGATTATTGAAGTCAACAAAGGAACGATGAAGAGGACTACGGTAGATTGGGAAACGACGGAGACGACGAAGTTGTGGAACGGAGGCACGGATGGTTATCTGAAAATTTTTAGGTTATGGAATCAATCTTATTAGAAGAATTGAGACACTTACCTCTGTCGCTTTCGGGAAAAGTGGTCCAATGGGAATAATTTGAGTTCTTGGAGCCCATTGAGAGTATGCAGTCAACTGATCTTGTTCATAAGATTGAACACTTCTCACACGGAATTCATCAGGAACCCAACTTGGAGACTTCGATGACTGACAAACTGGATCAGAAGTTCCACTGGCTGATTGGAAAGCAAACCAGAAAGCGATATCGTTGGTTGATTGAGCCGCAACACATAGTTCAGCAAGTGAAGCATCCAGAGTGACTGTGTGCGCATTGACACCGTAGTATCTAATGGCAGCCATCATTTTGGCAGCATCGCTGACGGTCCAGTGAGTATCAACAATAATGAGAATGCTACGTGCTTCTTCGTGAACAATAATACGAGGACTTTTTGAAAGACGGAAGAATTCTCCATCTCCAGATGTTTCCGCCGGAAGGATTGTGTCAACGTCAGTACGTAGGAAATCAGCATAGAGCACTCGTTTTCTACGTTTATCGACGACGTTCTTGAGTTTATGATTGACTCGTCGCATTTTGACACGTTCGAATGGAGACAAGTTATCCAGGATGTTGTCCCTACAAGACAAGAAATTGTTTTAATTCAATTCTATTAACATAAAAACATGGAATCCTAGGGGGACCTAAGAATAAAAACAAAAATGAACTCACCATACTGACTCCGGTAGATTTCCAAACTTTGGAGCACTCTTCTTCTTTCCGAACTTCAGCTTCTTGATCACACTGTTACTGCCTGTGGCGTTATTCGCCGACGGCGGATGAATGTGCATCAGCGAAAGGAGTCGAACAATTTGCTCATTGAGCATTCTGGCAATCTGGAAACCGATATATTGTTGGTTAGACGGGAGGAGGGTGTCGAGGCATGCGCGAGCCGATAGAAATGGGCGGAGTCGAGAGTCTAGGAGAAGGAGAAAGAAAAGAGCAATGGGTCTTTGAATGGCGATGAATGACTGAATAAGATGTGAAGACACTAAGGGACAAGAAGAAGAAGTTTTGAAAGAATAAAAAGGGATGGTGACTTCCGAGAATCTTAAATTAGCTCTTTACACAACTAATTGTTTGACAGGGGATAAGGGAAACGAGTAACGAGATGAGGGAAAAAGCTTCAAGAAAAATAGGTTTATGAGGAGAATGGGGTTTACGACGTGGTGGTAATGGGTTCAGAGAAAAAACTATGATCATGGATTACAATTTTCGCACAGATGATATCACAGAATACGAGATAGACAATTACCCTTTATATAGATTCTATGTTATCTAAAAATAGAAATACCGCATCACTGATCAGTTTTTGATTTTCAAAGATGCCTTCTCGTTCATATGGTTCGTTTTCAGAACTGTTCTAGATAGTTCTCTGAAACTGAGAATTAACAAAAGTTGTTCATAGAACTGGAATTCGATGTAATCTGTCTGTGTCAGGTAAAAACAAAAAGTGCTCGTAGTTAATTGTCTGTAATTTCTAACACAGACAAAACACAAAACAAGTCAAAATTATTCGAACAAAAAGTGGGCGTCCAGTCACTAGGGAAAATCAAAATTCCTTCCTTTCCCGAAAGAAACCTTCGATCTCGACTCGAAATGATTCGTGCAATGTTGCAGAAAATTCGGAGGAATTGACTCGGTATTCCGGAAAAAAAAACGAAATGACTCTGACCCAATGATAAGAGGAATGAAAGTTGAGAGTCCAAGGCAAAAAACGTGAGACTAGATGTATGTGAAGAGAGAGAGAAATCATATCAAAGAATCGTATGTTATCAGTAGAACATGACTTGGTAGGCGGAGTTTAAAAATGTATGGACTGACTGGGAGGGGGAAGTAGAGGACACTGGTGAAACGTTGTTTGATTTGGGTTGAAGGTTTTGAAAAAGGGCTTTTGCAAGCCGCTGCGCAGTTCTTCTTCTGAACACTGCGACGCTTTGTGTTGGGTGAATATGATCAATCGGTGTTGTCTCAATGAGAGAAAGAGAGAGAAGATGACTAAAAATAGAAAAATGGTAGAAGATGTAGATGGAGAAGAAGAAGAAGGCGACGACGACAATGTGAAACGACACTTTCGGCGGAAATGAGTGACCATCAGATTTTAACAAGCACAGAGAAAACTGAAGCTGCAGAAGATGTGAGAACGGTCAGAATATCACGTGATCTGGATGTGGGACTTTGATATTTGGTACAAGGGATTAGAGTCTAGTTGTTCGTCTTGCAAAGTTTACTATATCAGGTGATAGTGGTTTTCAATTCGGTGAATCTAGAAAGTGGTGTAGTTTGATAAGTAACAAAAATTCGAGAAATATGATTCGGAAATGTTCAAGATATCATCTCAAATCTATTAGAAAGTGAGGGACTTGGGTTGCAATATAATTGACGATTAGATAGTCCATTGTATTCAAAAAAGTCTTCACATGCACATCAGTCAACTCGTTCAATGGACTGAATGAGGTTACAGTAGAAACTGTTTGTATCGAACGGCATATGTTCCAACCATTTTATATAATCCTTCCCTCCAACCTCCCAGTCAGATTTGAAGTTTAAAGACGGATTACTGTCGATATGATTTACGTCAATGACCTGTGATCAACGTTAGCCATAGTGAAGAGGAAACGAAGATTTCACGTGTTTTGAGTTTGTCAGTTAACCGCTGTCTACGTCACAAATTCCATGGCCAAAAAAATGAAAAAAAGTGGTTGAACTCTGGCCGATTTGAATACACAAACAGCACAATAGCCGTCATCAATCTCTGACGTGGCAGATTTCGAACTTGATATACCAGACGGGCTACGCCCCTCTGGGGCCCTTCGGGCAACGTGAAACTTTTAGAAATGAAAATTTTGAAATTTTGAAAAAATAATTCCGTGAACTCGTCACTCTCTCCTCTACGATAAGAAAAACTACTGGATGGTCCCAAATTGGAAGGTTTTGCGCTCTCGTGACCTCATTTCTTCGTGAATCGAAAAACAAAATAGACGGGCATCATCTCGAAGGAATTTGTGATAACCTGCCAAAATTTGGAAAAAATCGGTTCAGTGGGGACTGAGTTAGAGCCGGCGACAGACACAGCACAGACACACAGACACACACACACACAGAATTTTGCGTTTGTTAATAGTAAAGATAGAAAGATTTAGGACAGATATTCAAAACCATTCATCTTCTTATGAAAAATGGAAAAAAGGCTGAAAATGGAGGAGAAACAGACAAAACACAAAGCGAACGACAAAAAACTAATGTATACAAATAAATTCCCACCGGAAACACAATTTGAAATGAAAAAACCGGATGAATGAGAATAGAGAAACAAGGAAAAACACGAGATTCATCATTCAAAACTTGGCGGAACGAATTGGAAAAATATACAAAAATAGAAAATAAATGTTCATGGGAGGTCGAATCGGTATTTCAGATGAGATGAAAAGTGACAGAAAGAGGGAACTTGAACTGTGTTGGGAACTTAAAAAAAACTAGACCTTTTGTGAGATGAATCAATTTCTCTATGTCTGTCTCTTTTTCTCAGTTTGTGTCAGATGATGGTAGTTACACAAACTGGTGAAGGCGGTTTGTTTGAATTTCCGGGGGAGGTGGCCAAAGCATGCATCACAGTACGAAATGATGGTGGCAAACGAACACAATCATTTTTCTAGTTTACTTGTTTTTCTGATCGTATCGAATTTCCCTCTATTTTTTCTTTTCGACGAACGAGTCGGACTAAAACTCGTGGAGGTACGGATTGGGTGGAACTAACATGAGGGGTACGATAGTGTTTACTATTTGGTTAGAATCCATAAGCTAAAAACAAGGATTCTGGATTCCCCAGCGTTTTGATTTTTTCAAAAATTCTAAAAAAAAACCTGATGCCTTACTGTCAAAACTATGATCTTCTCTAAGTTTCAAAGATCTGGACAACATCATTGTGATTCTTAACATGAAATTAATCAGAACTCGTAAAAATTAACAAAACTCGACCACTCGGGCTATCATCCAAAACATTCTGAACAATCACCAATAACTTTGAATACCTAGAAACACTACTAACTCAGAACGTACTGTTAGCTGAAACACCAGCCAAGGAAAACAATTTTGAGGAAGAAATGACGTAGACCAAAGTGAGTGTTTTGAAATAAAAATTTCTTGAGCCCGCCCGAATGAAGGACCTTCTTTTCTTTGCGCTCTCCCAGGACACCGATTTATTTGGAAAAGGGGAGAAGAGGCCGACAGGAGAGAAAAGAAAACATTCCAAGAAAAGTGTATGAATGAGTGAGTTGTTTTTTTTTTGAGAATGATCTATTAAACTTTTTCAGAGACTTTTCAAATATTTGCACCTGTTTGTCAATTATAAAACAAACTAAATGAACTTGAATCTTTGATTTCATCTGCAGCTGTTCATTCGATCAACAATGGAGGACAGGTTAAAAGGATTTACTCGAAGTGTCTCTAGAATTTCTAGTTATCAGACTTCCTCCAAAAACAATAAGATGATCAACCCACTTATTTGCTCTCTTGATCGAAGACAGAAAAAGTACCAATATGCTTCGAATGAAATCTGCTCGTACTCCGGGGAAATAGGATGCGGGGGAAGTTCAAAGCATTTGGATCCACTCAATTTTTATTGGATTCGACCAGTATCATCGAGTACAAAAAGAACAATGTGTGAAAAAGCAGCTGGTCTAGGAGACAAATCTTCAGACAGATATCATGTTTCAGTAGGCGAATTCTGCGGGAGTAACAAAAAAGAAAAAACAACTTTCGATATGACTATGACTATGAGAGCTCTGGTGAGATCAGATCACCTGATAAGACCTCGTTGATCTATCGAAGAGAATCGGAAGATCTGAAATCAGATAAACTGGAATGCCAGGAAACGGTATCTTAATGAAGAAGATAATCTGAACACCTTCAGTGAAAAACTGATTGATTTCAGTTAAATTCTGTATTTTCAGACCGTTCTAATCTTAAATATACTCCTCCCAAAAGCGTTCGAGATGTACAAACATGTGGATTATTCGGAGTCGGATTAGCAAAATCTTGCAGAATTCCAAGAACAAATCTATTAAAATCCATTTTCAAATCACCTCCACTACAAAATGTAGGATGATTATTTTTTCTTTTTTTTTCGGAGCTTCGGTTTCGAAACGATCAAAGACAAACATCACGTGGAATTCGAATTCTTTCTAGAAAACATCCTAAATTTGGAAGAAAAATGTATTTATTTACATCCAATGTTGTCTATTTGAGACCTCGTGACCTGAAGAGCTACCGTTTTTTTTTGAAAAGAGAGCATGAATGTTGAAATGGTCAGAAGATTTGGAAATCCAATAAATATAGCTCGGAAATCGGAGAACGGTGTGAAATCTGGGGAGTTCATAGAGTCTAAATAGGATATGGTTTCCATTTATTTTGGATTCCAGACACATTTTCGAGAAGGATTTTATGTTCTGCGAAGAAAAAGAGGGAGTCGAGAAGAGATATTCGTTGAATATCTCAAATTCTGCACTCGGAAGGACGTCTGCACATACGAACGTCTCCGTTCGCTCTCTTCAGTTTCATTTGCAATTCATATTTCTTTTGGTTTGGAGGGGAAGGCGAGGGAGGAGAAGAAGTAGAAGGAATCAATGAAAGGAATAAGGACCTTTTCGAAAGTGAGGAACGCATCCATGTGCTTCTAATCCAACAGAGTCCTGTCTTCATTTCCTTTTTCTTCTTTTCGCACTCATTTCCTCATCATTTCCACGAGAAACTCATTCAAAGAACACATTTCTGCTGATTTGCTCTCTTTCAGTTTTTTTTTCCGAAAATTCCAAGAATAAGCTAATAGCTTTTCAGGTTCAGCAAATCGTTGTCAAGGAAGTAAAACTTGTTTAATAAATCCAATTTGGTAGAGTAAAGTAGTATTTAATGAAAAACTCAAGGTGAAATCTGGAGGAAAGTAATCGAAAAAAGAGAATTGGGGTCTGAGAGTGGAATGAGAAGATAATTGAATCGAGTTGCACACGAGAGCTATACGAAAAAAGAGGGAGCAACTGATTGAGCTCTGACTAATGGATAGGGGCTTTTAGTATCCGAAATAAGGCATGAAAAAGGAAGTCAATGTGTTTTAGGGGTCAGAAGTATACAAATCGAGACTAAATGTATTCAAGACAAATTATGGTAGAATGATTCATAAAAAGGAAGTGAAGTCAGAACATTATCAGAACTAATGTAGTCTTTCAGCTACATTTTCATTTATTATCACTGTTCTTCTCACAAATCTTTCTTTTTTTATTGAAACAAAATCAACAGTGGGAGCAATTTTGATTCAAAAATGAAACAATTTTTAAAAGTTCGAAGACGAGAGACGAAACAAAACAAATGAGATTTTCTAGGGATTTAGTGAAGTGATATATTTACAAATGCAACTAGTCCCCTCCTTGAAGAGAAAAATGAAAAGTGTTTACAAAAGTTTGGTCTATGAAACTTACCAAAAATGTTCGAGAATCTCAATTGGATGAATACTAAATAGTCCACTATAGACATGACGGAACAAACAAAACAACCAAAGATTACAGTTGTCTGTGATTTATGACAACGTTTTATAGTCCGGAGAACACAGATTATAGAGTAATCAGACTGCTAACTGAGCTCAAAAAGTTAAGAAGGGTCTTTGAAAATTCATAGTAAACAGTTTCACTGGCCGCGTGTCTAGAAATTTCTGTCTTCAGAGTTTAGGTCCTTTTTTATTTCGAAAGTGGCACGTGTCCAGTTAGCATTATTCATTCAAGCGATTACTCTGACAAGTGGAAAACAACAGTGTCTACAACGTACAGAGAATTGGAAGGAAAATATTCTTATCAAAGGCATTGGGTATGGAAATAGACAGATTGATAAGGAATGCTTTGAAAAATTAGTACAAAACGGAACCCTTCTGTTCTTCTTGATTAAACTACACAGTTCATCGACTTTGTATATGGTGACAATGAAACAGTAAAGTCTTACTTCTTACTTTTTGAATCAATTTTTCATGAGAATTGAGAACATTGATCCTTTCATGACGTGTGAGTTGAGTAAGACTTCGAAAAAAAAGTTGGTCAAGAAGTTTTTGGGAAGTGTATAATGAGACTAATGAGAGTGTGTTTCGTAGGAAGAGAAGCGTACAAAATAGTACTCATTCGCATTCTGATCACCATCACATCACTTTGTTTTCTTTTTTCGAAAAGAATTCTAGAATCTCCTTCCATATTCTGAGACGTTCCACTACACTTTTGACACGCGATGATCTTCCAAATTTCAGCAGTTTTTTTTTCTAGAAAAAATGTGGTCTCCCGGAAATTGAAAAAATGAAAGTAACCAATACGGAAATGTGGAGGAAATTGAGAATTCGGAGGGAAATGGGTCCTGAAATGAAAGCATTCAGAGGAAACTGGGATGTTTAGAAAAAGAATCTAAGAAGAGAAAGAAGAGATATCTGTTTGGGAGGGCTCGAAAAACAATTATGTCTTCCAATATATGTTACTACTGGTCCACGGGGGGTGTCGGAAAAAAGAAGAATAGGAAAAAGCAAAAACGAAAAACGTAATACAAGAGAAACGGGAGAAAAATGCGAGGGTGGGCATGAAATGTAGTTGTTGCACTCGTCTCCCACTTCCGCTTAGTACCAACTGCTGCACGGCACAACAATTCAAGTTGCCAGATGTTCGGATTCCGATCCATTCGATTTGAGAAATATTAAAGGGGGCAGAATATAGATTCGAGTTTCCACCAGTCGCTTCGATGATGGTTTTTGATCCGAAAGTCCAGAAGCATCACTGCAGCGGAGGTCTCAAAAAATCTATCACCTAGTTCTGAAATTCCAGTTAGTGATCCTCCCAATCTACAGTTCTTCTTCACAATCTTCCAACGATTCCTGATCCTCTCCTTTTTCTTCTTCTGTCCTCTACATCCTATATTCAAAATCATCCCACTATTCATCACTTTTTATGAACATCGTCACAACCATCCATGGTCCCTCTCCAAAAACTCTCGCCCAATTTGCATTTTCTCTTCACAATCCTTCAGGGACTTCGGTTTTTCTGAAAAGTCAAAAAAGAATATACATTTTCCGGTGTCGCACAGCTCTTTTTGGTTTTTCACCACTTCAAACGAAAAAACGGGGGACCACTGGATGCTGTGACAATGACAGCTACGTGCCATTTTCCGCTGCTTGTGCTATTTTAGATGAATTATTCACTCACCGACTACTTTTTTCACATGGCTTCTCAATGATGTGTCCTTTCTCTGGAAAACTCCACGAAAACTACAGGAGGGATTGATTTTGGACACTTGTTGGAAAATTCTGATTCAGAATCATCCTAGAGGATTCTTTATAGGATCTATACTTGGTAGAAAATTGAACGAGAACTGATACTTTTTTGTAACTATTGTAGGGATACGGTAGATAAGATAAGATTCTCTCACATATCAGCAATAGAATGACATCAAATTCTATCAGTATACTTTTCGAGTCATTCATTCAAATCTTTACTTTTTTTGGGGAAACAACTACTCAAATATGCATGAGATATGTACGGAGGAGTATGGAGTCGTAAGAAAAAAGTAATGAAAATTGAAGCTCGATGTCCACACATCAAGATATCAACAATGCATTTCTGGAACAATTCATTTTCTTTTCGAGGATAAATGATACGAGATCAAAGAAATTGAATAACCAGAAGCTTGATGGTTGGTACAGTATTCCGACGTTCTGGAACATCCCAGATTAAACTATTTCTGAATTTCTGTCTAACCGAAAAGAGACAGAAAGGACACATCTGAAAAAAGTTGAAGGTACCGTCATTACTTCTGTTTTTTTCCCGAATATCCTCTTATCAATCATCAACAAAGTGAGCAAAGGGCAACTGCTCTATTTCACCACGTGCTTTCATATAATGAGTGGGCGACAAGCCATCTGATTTTTGAATTACGTAAGCATTCTCTTATCTTCTTTGTCCGAAGAAAAAAAGGCGTGATAAGGGTTGGTTCGAAAAAATATCAAAAATCGAAAAGTCAAAATAAACTTGATTTTTTTGTCTATTAAGAGCCTAGGAGTTTTCAGCGGGTTTCGAATGGGAGGGAAACTCTGAAATAGGAATAGAGTTCATATTTCAAATATAGATCAAAAAGTTTAGAAATCAGAATCATACAGAAATTTGTTGTGAGGGTGAGAAGGAGTGCGAAAGCATAAATGCGAATAAAATGGCAATACCTGATTTTTCAACATTTCAGATTATGATACTGGGGGATGGGAGCACTTGAAATTGCAAAAGATGAATTAGAGGGGTGCAATGATACATAAAGATACACAGGAACATTTTCTAGAGAGACAATGAATAGAAAATATGAGAGGAATCGGGGTAGAAATTATGTATTGGTAAGAAATGGTGGGACAGGGTTTGGTTAAATAAATGTGGAACTGAAGTGAATAATTTAAGAGTCCGAGTCTGAGTAACCGTTCATTTTTCGTTTTTGGCGGTTGTTCAGTTCAAAGTCACCCGATTCAATATCATTACGCGTAAATTCGGCGAGCACTTTGGCTGGTTGAAGAGGTCGTCTTTCGGATGCCCGTCTGAAACTTTTTGGAGATTACATCGCAGTTCAAACGGGATTAAAAATGGATTCCGAAAAAAAACGTTACCTGATGATAGCACTGTTTTTCTGTGGTCGAACAAGCGGCTGCTTCTTTGGTGGAGCCATTCTCCATTCGATGTTCATTTTACGTCCGATCTGAAATATATGAACGTTATAAACGAATAAAACAATTGTTGAATCAGGCACTCGAGCATATATAAAAACCAACTGCAAACAACATGAATAACTGGCTGACAATTAACAGAACAATAACGTTTAGTTAAAGAGTATTTGAGCAATTATACGGGAAACGGAAATTTAGGATTATGTCTGAGCAAGGATAACAGCGTTTTAAATTTCGTTTTGGTAAGGGAGAAAAGAGATAAGAAACGTTCGCCAATTACCTCGAGAACATTATTCAAACTTGAAGGGAGAGTTCTAATAATTGTTTTTTTTGTTTTCAAGAGAAGCTTCTTTGCTTAAAAATAAAGTCATGCTAAAGCTTACGTTTTACAGCAGTTTTTTGATATCTGAGAACCGAATACCTAGATTTCATGCCCATAATATGAATATCGAAAACAACATTGAACGTAACCACACAACACAATGTCAACTTTCATAATGCTCTTCTCACCATGTTCCACTGTCGGACTATCAAAATCAATCGCACTGTGAGTGGCACCAAGGGCCATCGCAGTTTCAACACGAGCTCGCTCACGTTGAGCACACTATATAGAATATTTTGATTTTTTTTCAATTTGTGATTGCTTTTATGAAGAGGAGTGTTTTTATATGATTTCACCACAAACCTTGGTACTGGCAATGTACGCGGATTTCACAGTTTGAACGACGGTATCCAGAAGATTTCGAGCAGTTTGGATGAGCGACATGGCTGAATCCAATGCCGACACAACCATCTCATTTCCGATTTGTGTTATGTCCGCTTTCACCTAAAACATTTTTACAGTTCAAAGGAAATATCAGTTATTAACTGCTCACCTTACTACAAATATTCAGTTGTTGACAGAAGAGAGTGATTTTTGGCAAATGAGTGAGTAAATCATCTTTCGTGCGTGAGTCAACACTTGCATCTGCAATCTGTTTAGCCAGATTATTCAGCTTGGATCCATTAACAGAGATATCTTGAGCAGCTCGAATAACATCCATTGTCGTTTTCAGGGGACCACATCCTCTTGTGAACTCGGTCATACTCATCATAATCTTGCACATGTTGTTTGCAATTGTTATAATATCGTTTCCAGTTTCATCCCACTTCGCAACTTCTCTTTCAAACCTGTTTTGTGTAACTCTGAAGATGTCGATTTGAGCTTGAATCTGCTGTTTCTCTTCGTCTGGTAATCGTCTCATCAGATTCTGTTGATTCTCTTGTTCAGGTATCGTTCTGTTGGCATCCGCATTTCCACCGTTCACTCCTTCCACTTCATACTCCACATCAGAATCGACATCGTGCATGCTTCGATTCATCAGAAGTGCGTGTCTTATGTCTTTTACAGCATCATGGACTAGCGTGCATGCGTTTATGAACTCATTCATTTCATTATCTTTCTGATCGGCATCCCACGTGAGTCCAGTTGCTTCTTGACGATAAGCCAAATTGCTGGCCCGTTCTGCGAACTCATCCACTCGTTGTGTTCGGAGGATCTTTACAGCCTGTTTGACAGTTTCTGTGTATTCTGAGTTTCGGAGGAAGTCCATTTCTGCATCGACCACATCACAAACTCTCAGTGCCCGACCTCGAATCGAACCAGCTGCACAATCCACAACGCCACAGTTGGCAGCATTTTGTTCGGGTGTTGAAGCATGCTCCTGAAACGAAAGAACGTCGGTATACTCGAATGATCAAGTTTACTCACCAGAATACCCTTGATTCCTCTCTCACAGTCTTCAACGATATGTGCTTCACTAACAGCCAAGAAATCGTCGAGTGTTGTGATATTATCGAGTGCTGTGGTTAATAGATTGATTTTTTCGAACCATGTATTTTTATAAGCCTCCATATTCTCTTGTGCTTGTTTCGAAGTTGGCTCAGCACATAATAATAAAGCAGCATGAGAAACTTGAGGAGCGAGTCGTTCGAGTTGAGCAGCAGTCAGTTGAATAACACTGATACCTTCTCTATCGGCAGAAAGTTGGCATGAAAATCTAGCGACTTCAATAATTTCATTCGCATGCTCATGGAACATTTGTGCTCGGTACTTGGTGTTTTCTTCATGACCCTCTTTGGCTGATTCAATGAGCAGAATTAGAGGGGTTCGTGTATCCAAAAAGGCATCACTGATATGATCGACGATTGCACGACGGAGATGTCGTCGAAGATCTTTAGTTCTCTTGTGAACTTGAGAAATCCCGAGCGGAATATCATCATTGAAGCTTTTCTTTCCGACCTGAAAAGAAAATTTGTTGATATGTGCGTCTTCATGAATCCAGAAGCTAGTTGATTCTTCTAACATAAATAACTGAAGGTCAAGTCTCTTTAACAAACAAAAACAGTTGTTCTCGCACAACGAAACGAGGCGCCACACTTGAAAGAACACACGATTGTTTGTTGTTTGTTCACACCGTCCCTATCGTCCTTTTGTAAAAAAAACGATGCGCTTCTTTAGATTTTCTTTTTACGGTCAACTTCGAAGAATTCAAAATGATAAAGGGTGAAGAAAGAATTACCGATTTCTCATACTCTGACAACAAGTCTTGAAGTGCTTGTCTTAGATTGTTGCATTCATCTACGATCTTCTGCTTCCGTGTATCTCGCGTACTTCCAGAATCAGCAATTGATGCTGATCCACTGACAATTTCTTCTAAAAGCCCTTCGAGATCACGCCGAGTCAAATGTCCTTGGTAATCATTCGGAGAATCCAGTTCAATCTTGTTCTGTAAAAATGTCAGGTTGGAAAAAATATGCGTTTTATCTCAGGAGACTCACTTGGAAAGTTTCAATTTTGTCGATGAGATCACCAATTCTACCGTATTCCGAGAAAGCGATTTCTGGTTGTTGGCCATTCAGAACAGCTTCGAGAGCATTTAACGCTGAGTTCATTTCCTTAGCGGTATAAGCTCGATTCTTTTGAGCTTCTTCATGTTCTGGATGCCGAACAAAAGTTCTTTGAGAAGTGTACAGGAGTGGTGCTACTTGTCGAAGAGCAGATCGAGCAGCAAGTAAATCGTCTCTTTGATTAGGTTTGACTAGATCGATTGCTCTGCGGCGAACAGTAATATCGAGTTCTTCGATTAGAGAAACAAGAATTTTGTATTGTTCATCCACTTCTATTTTTGAATCCGCTTCAAGCATTCGGTGAACAGTTTCGCGAAGTTCGTCAACTTTATCAACAATTGATTTCACATCGATTGAATCAGCGAGGATTAGGAATTCGGCAACAGCCTGAGGAATCAAGTTTCCGGTTTAATTTTTGAATTTTACGAAAAAAAACTTACAACAAGCAAACTTCTGCCAGCAAACGTCGCAACTTTCCGCTTTTCAGATGAAGTTGAATCTCTCACAAAGTCTCTTCCTCGTTGTACCATTATTTGACCTGAAATTTATTGATTATATATTAAGTTTTTTTTTTCGGGAAGAAATCAATAAAATACCTGTATCTTGGACAAACTGCAAGGCTTCTCGCAATGCTTCAATTGCGCGGGGATCTTTATTCGCAATCGGGCATTTTGAGACGACGAAATGTCCGTTTTCCAGAAAATTAACGAGAGCTGCATCGACTGTATCTACTAATCCTTCTGCTGTTTGTCCTTTTGCCAGTGGAAACGTCTCCGTAATATTTGTAACTTCATTGATCATTTGAGTGACTTGTTTCAGCACGGCTTTCGAACGAATTCGATTGAAATTTATCTCGTTTTCACTATTGGTATGCATTCTGAAATTTTTGTTCAGTATTAAAGGATTTCATAGTAACGGTATTCATGAAAAAAAGCACGAAAAATTGAATGTGTTGAAAAAGCAAAAGGAAAAACGCAATGAGACAAATACAGTAATTTAAAGGCGCATACACAAAGTTTTATCGCTGGGTCCTGAAACGAAAATACATTTTGCGAAATTGAAGTGAATGAATATTCGCAAAATTAAAAATGAATTCGCTGAATTCGCAAAATTGAAAAACTGAAGGATTATTGTGGCGGTGAAATGCAGCTGAATTTGCGCCACCGCACTCCTGTGGTAAAAGGTCCCGAGTCGGAGAAACTCCCGACACGGTGATTTTTCCACTGGAGTGCGGTGGCGCAGGTCCAGCTGCATTTTACCGCCACAATACAAAATTCGAGAATGTTTTCTTTCGAAAATGATTGATTATCAAAACTTTTAGAATCAAACAAAGCAAGATCTTTTAAAAATCAGATTTCGAAGCCATCTCATTCCCAAATGAGAGAAGTGAAAAAGCCGAATAGTCACAAAATGCAAACTTTGAGGTATTGAAAGTATTTTGCGAGTGAATGGGGGCGAATATGGGTATGGTGAAAACGATGCAGATGATGACGCATCATCAACCGGTGCACAAGAGACTGTGAAATGTGAAGAGACGGAAAACACGGAAAGAAACGATGATTCGGTCCGTCGGCCGGTTGGTCAGTCAGCGGGTGACGAGTGAGCGGACAAGGGTAAGAACGGACGAGCGGCGGGAATAGAGGACGAAGAGGCAAGGACATTGGTCAATGGAGGTTAAGGAGACGCAGGCAATGGGATGGACGGATGCAAAGGGACGGTCCTCTTCGGGATGAGCATCGACAGATGGGAGGAAAAGGGGGGAGGAAGAGGACGAATTGAGTTTGTTTGCCCGACTCCCATGGATTATAAAATTGGGTACGTATGGCTGTGTTGGGGCAACAGCAGCGTGTGAGAGTGTGACGGAAATAAAGGACTTTTATGGGGAAAGGAGAAGATAGAAGGAGACAACTGAATCGAGAGGGACAAAAAGTTTCCCTTTTGTTTTGATGTCTTCTCACTTTATTCGGAGATTTCGGGGATAATTCTGAAGAATATGAGGAAGCATTCGGTCACTCATATGCATGGCAACCTGATTTCAATATGTCCTTCGGGAGAGAACAAGACGAAATGAAACAAAATTCTGATTGAGAAAAAAAGTAGGGGGAATGGAAGTGCTGAGTCATGAGTTTAGTCATACTTTGTACAGAGCAGCTGTTTGTAAACTTTGAGGAACGAAAGGAATGGAAAGATAACATCTTCTCAAAGTTGCTTGAATTGTGCTGACAAAGAAAAGAAGTAGTTTGGATGATACTGGGACATTCTTCTTTTTGAGTTGTACACGACGGACAAGTAGAAAGTTTTCAGGTTCAACTTCCATCTAGCACAGTAGTTTCCTTGAAGAGCTCGCATCAACTGGTAATGCCTACAGTATACTAGAGGAAATGTCTGAAAAAACTGACGAGTGAGACTTCCTTGTTTTTATTGTCCAACCAACAATACTAACTTCCTATTGTATTACCTCATCGTTTTCTTTCTTCTTTGCTCTCGCTCTCATGCTCACAACACCTCCAATTAGTGCATTCAACGTAATCCAGGACATTCCACTCTTGCGGAGCAGCTGGGACATTTCATCTCCATGACAACGAAGACTCGCTTTCTCCTCCTCTTCCTCGTCCACTCGAGTCTCTTCAAAGCTCTCTTCACTATTTTTATTCCATCGCTTCTTCGTCTTATTACTATTTTGTTTTTAGTTTCTAATATTTATCGTCTAGAAACTAGCCGAAGATACTAAAGTTTGTGGTATCAAAATCTCGTAGAATGTCGGTCAACGACTGGTATTCGTTATTCCTCGCGAATCGACCAGTGGAAATAAAGCGAAATATTTCAAGAGGAAAGAAGACGTCATGCTATTCGATGTACATTTCAAAGTTGAAATGCCCACAGGTTTATAAAACAAGTCGAATTAGAATTGCATAAGTTTTTCACTTTTTGCAGGTGACCGAAAACTTGCGATACCAGATTAGTGCCTTCTTATACGATACGAAGACGTCGCAAATGTTTGGAAGACAGTGTAGAACTGAATGGACACGGGCAGAAAATGATGGAACTTGTGTTTTTAATGAGGTAGGCAACTACGCATATGATGCGGGAGTTCAAATTGTTCTCAGACACTTTTCTTCTACTCGGAAATAAGCGATAGGGATCTTCTACTGATCATCGAGTTTGTGGAAGATGGAAGTGACAATATCAGTAAGTTCGAGCTATGGAAATTTTCAAAAAAGTTGATTCTCAGCACCAGCTGTCAGTCTTGGTTGGTTCTCCACAAATGTTGAAAAGAAGAGAGCAGTCGAAATATCGGAAAACAGATCGTGAGTTCTATGCGGCAACTTTATTTACGAAAAAACGTTATTTCTAGAGTGGACATTTACGGAGGAACTCCTAAAGTTTTGATTTTTGACAAAGAAGCCGTTTTGAAACCAGTTGGACAAGTGGAATGCAGTTATAACTTTCACAACATGCCATCATTTTTCTTCCAAACAATTCCAGAATTCTGTATTGTTTGTGAAAAGGATCTGATCCCTGGAATCATCAAAGATAGATCAGATGGTATCATTTGTTTGAGTCCTCCCAATCATAAGATTTTTTAGATTCATGGTTGAGCATTCCAAAAGAAATGCCAATGATCCCAGCTGCGATAGATGCAATCGCAATTCAATTTAAGAACAATGTACCAGAATTGGAAAAGCAAATTACGAAAGATATTGAAAAAGAGTGGGCACTTAAAGAAGGAGGAACACAGAAACCGGAAGCGGTTATTCTGGATAGAAAGCTAAGGGTTAGTTTTTGAGTTTATATCTCTTTAGAAAATTTTTAATTCAGATTGGTGTGCACAATGGCTACTCCTATGTCACAGAACCATTTACAGTAGACCTGGAAATTGTCAATGCGAATGTTGGTGGTACATTGAGATCACGAAAGAAACCTATCGATTTCGGAAAGTCTTCAAACTGGGGAGAGTGAGTTGTTTTATTTCCCAAAATATGTGCGTTTAAAAATTCAACATTTTCAGGGAATTGATATTCCAAGCAGCAGGGAATCCTCGCTTAGCTCTTCGAAATCTATATGCTGATCCTCGAATGGCTATCATATTTCTTTTAGAATACACATTTCATCGAGAAGACAATCAGAGTATGAATCAGACAATTCTTATTGGCTGGGCTGCATGGACTCCCTTTTCGGACGGCATATTTTCGGGAAAAGAAGTAGAAACACGTGTGAGCTTTGTTGGTGGTCCTCGTCCGAATCCCGAAGGAGTCCTTTGTTACAAGAACGTCCTCAATCAACCTGATTCCGTGAAACCTTTGAGTGAGAAGTTGGAGATTTTTGTGGATTTCAAGTTCTACGAAAATGGAAGAAGTGTTCATAATACTCCGACAACGAGCAGACCCAATTCTGCGAGAGTGACAACATCCAGATCCATTGAAAATGTACAATCGAGTAGATCGAAGGGTAGCAGAGCGAAGATAGAAACGCCTAGAAGTCCTGAAATACCGAATAGATTCCCTGCGCTTGTGGATACTGGAAGATCCACTTCATCAATAGATGAATTAAGATCGATAAATGAAGAATTGGATAGATTTATTGAGGAACCAATGGAAGTTCCTGTTCAAGAAATGATTGTTGCAAAGAGACCAGTAGAGGAACAACTTCCGTTGACTTCAGTTTACAAGATTCCGTTTGAAGAAATGAAAACGTCGAATTTCCCACGTTCAGTTCATTCCATGTTTGCGAGGTTAAATTTCGTACAATTAAGAGATAGAAATGGAGATGCACCAAGCACTGATGACGTTAATTCCAAAGCTTTGGTGGATTTGAGAAGAGAAAAACTGGATCGATTGGACACTGCACATTTGTATTTCCAATTTATAGCCTTCAAACAGTGAGTTGCAGTTGGAATTCTAGATTTAAGAATTCGATGTTTTTTTTTTCAGACTGATTTCTCCGGATGCCGTGCCAACTAAAAAAGTATTCTTCACACTAAACTTTTATCGTTTTCTTGAAATAACAACCGAATCGATGCTTCTTGCAAAAATGGAGAAAGGAGAACCACATCTTTTGAAACGACTGGATAAAAACGGAGCAGAGGATGAAACAGCTCCACCTGGTTTCATTGTAGGTTCATTTCTTCAAAGTCCCAAAAAAAAAAACTTTTTTTTTCAGGCAAAATACATAATAGAAGGAGAAGAAAGTAAAATGGACTTCTTGGAGTTCTTGGCATCTGGACATGCTTGTATCGATGTATGGGATTCTGACTCATTAATTCACCTCGGATCGACTATAGTCCCAATGAGAAATCTCTATAGAAAAGGACGAGAAGCAGTTCAATTGTTTGTTCAGTGCCCAATGGTGGATACTTCTCTGGATTCAGCATCCAAAGCTGGAGGTCTCCTTTATTTGAGAGTGGCGAATATTGGACTACCGTCTGGGAATGGTAAGTTTTTATATCACAAAATATTTATTAAAAATAAATAGCAGATGCAAATAAGTTAGTAATTAAATTAATGAGCCCATGTCTCGGTGACGAGTTCGTAAACTGGCTCTGGCCATTCGGTTGCGGTCTCCACTTCTTCTGGTTTCTTCTCCTCGACGGTTTCTGGAGTTTCGATATTCTCAGAAGTCTCGACTGGAGCAATCACTTCTGGAAGCTGCTCGATTTGTCTAGCTTCTCTTTGAACTTTCTCTGCGAGCTTGATCTTGAGAGTTTGGAGGGAACGACGCTTACGTCCTCCTCCTCCGCATCCACAGCATCCACATCCGCATCCGCATCCACAGCAGCATGGACGGCAGCAAGTGCAGCAACGGGTGCAACAACAAGTTCTAAAACCGATTTGATGGAAACAAAAACTAAAGAATATGAAAACTGACCTGCAGCAAGTGCAACATCTTCTACAGCAGCAACAACAACGTGGACGACAACAACAGCATCCACATCCACATCCACATCCACAACATCCGCATCCTCCTTGACGTTTTACTCTTCCATTCGATTCTCCAAGTGTATCAATTGCAGTAGTTTGACCTTCTTCTGGTAGAGCAACTTCTTTAGTTTCGGGAGTTTCATGAGATCCAGGGATAGCCACTTCAGTGGATTCAGTTGATTTAGTGGCTTCTCTAGAACTCAATGGATGAGCTTGAGACAAGTAGGTAAAACCAAGAATGGCAATAAGGCCGAGGGAAAAACGGATGGAGGATTGCATATTGAAAAGTTATTGAAACTGATGGAACTTCTCGCCGCGTGCTTCTTATTTATACAACTTTCGGGTGCCGGAAGCCTTCCGGCAGATCCTGCGCACGTCTTGTTTGCACATGTTTGTTTATCACCAAATCATTAATCTGTCAAAAACTTGCAGATCCCTCCTCCACTTCTGTCTCTACTCTTCGATCTCACGTCAACTCTCAGCATGGTACAGTTGTCCGTCGACTGACGTCATCAACCCGGATGAATGAAGAAGGTCCACATTCATATCGAGTTCATGCGAAACCGTTGACAGGAAGCAGCGGAGCTGGATTGGATCGGTTTTTGGCTGCGCAGAGATTAGATATTCAACAAAGGCATGAACAGTTATTCAATGAGAACAGTTTAGAGAAGATTCGAAAGTGGAATGAATTGAAGGAAGGGTTCGAATTGTCGGATGACAAAGGAGCAACACAGAAGTTTATATTCGAAGAAGAGCTAGCAGCTTATAAGAAGCTTCGATACGAGAGTAAACCAGCAAAACTTTTGGAAGCTGTTTTTAAAGGTAGTCGTTATTGATTCACTTCATTCAAAATACTAATTTTCAGGAATCACAACATGCTTCGAAATCCATCCGTCATTTGGAGAAAAAGCGTTTTTCGATTTTCCACTGGAGAATATTCATTCGGAACCAATCAACTGCACAATCGAGATTGATGATCCTGCATTGCGACCAGTTTTTGATGAAGAGGAATTGAAGTTTTTTAAAACAATTAACAAATCAAACACTCCATTTGAAAAAGGAATGATGAGACAGACTCCGGAGGGTGTTGAACTCTATTTACAACCAGGAGATTTACTTTTTGTTCCTTTCATCTACGATGCTTTCTACTTTCCTAGTGACCATTTTAGTATGTACACCACTAAGGTAGTATTCCGAAGATGGGATACCAAAGAGCCACTTGCCATTCTGGATCTCCATATTCATCGTAAAAACTTCTTACTCCAACATGCTGTCACTTTCATTTGTGAAACATCCGGAAACTGGGAGAAACAATTGGTACTCCCTCCGATGCCAAGAGATCGAAGAGTTCACTCCTGTAGGTGCTCTGATCCTTCTGTGAAAGTGGCTATTCGAAATGCAACGCTCCAGCAAATAGTTGGATTCACTACATATTCTGGAGATACGAACGATCGGAGAACGTTTTTGCTTCTGATGTACAGCGATCACTACCAGACTAGGTACTTATTTTTTAAACAGTTTTCCCTGAAGAAATGATTGTTTTCAGACTTTTGGCTACTTGGAAAATAACGATACTTCCATTCTTCAATGTTGATGTTCGAAGTATTGTTGGTCAAACCACACGTCTTCATTTATTGGTGAATAGAAGAAGGTAAAAGTGAAGATTTTTATTAAAAGTGGTTCGTTTAAAATGCAAAAAAAAAGAAGAAGAGTCGATCGCAGAATCTATACACTAGAAGCCACTCCCACTCCTCAAGCCCACTGTGCAAAGTACTGACGGGTCTTTCGATCGTACGTTGTTGGAAGATAGAAGTCTTTGGTGGAGCAATAGAGCTCTCGCCAATCTTTGAAACGACGATCCCAGTACTTTGGAGTTAACCAGTAAGCATCAAGAGTAGTGTGGTTGATTAGACCTGCAAATATAATAGTGGGGGAAAAGGTTACAAGTTACAGTTCAGAATATGGCTCACATTAATATCTAGTGTAGAGATAGAGCGGCGAGAAAGGATTAGTAGTACCGTAAACAGCCAAATTGTTCTAAAATAAGGACATTGTCGGGTAATAAATCGGGGGCACTGCCCTGTCTCTACACTACCTTAGACAGTGGTCAATACCAGTACAAACCTGCCTTGTACATCGAGAGACCACGAGAGAGGGAAGTGCTCAACGAGTCCATCAAATAGGATCTGAAAGTATTTTTGTTTCACAATGAACTTTCTAGAATACAAACCTGTACGGGGAGTAGGTATAGTTCAGATAACGGTTGAAGGCTGGGCTGGTGTAACGACGGTAGTAAGATGGATAGTCGTAGTCGTACCAGTAACCCTTGTAGCGAGTCCAGTAAGATCCGTAGTTGTTCCAGTAGTATGGATTTGGAAGATAGTCGCTGTAGTAATATCTTCTGCTTGGAGTGTAGGTGCTACGGTACAGTGGAGAGAAGTAGTAGTACTTGTCGTACCAGTAGTCATCATACTGTAAAATTATTTGATTTTCCTCTCATTTTCCCTCGTTCCTCTCACTAACCAAATCCCAATCACGACGCCAACGGTATGGGGTGGATTGCCAGACAGTGTGCCATTGTGGACGATATTTGTCCGAATGACGGAAGTGAGCAGTCAAGTCTGGAACCGACGAAGTGCGGGTGACCTGAAAAAAAAGATGGCATTTGTTGTTGTTATTTTCACACGTGATGCTGTCGCCCCCTGCTGGTGCCAATGATCCCCAAGATGATGAGTTAGATGAGTCAATAATGTTGGATATAGTGTAACATTATTGTGTCAAAAGAGATAACAGAGAAAGACAAAAAGTTGAAGGTTTTTGATCGGTTGAGGGAGACAATAGGATTCTGGTTTTGGATCGAGAACTCACGTAAAGGCGAGAAGTCGGTTCGACCGAGCGAGCACGGACCATTGCGCTACGAGAGCGCACCAACGCGTAGTCGGTCATACTGTAATTGGAGAGAATGAAATATGGTGCAAACTTTCATTGAGTTAGTGAGAAACATTAAGTCGTGCATTAGAAATCTTATAAACGTTTTTAACAAATGAAAAGAGATGGTGCCATTAACATACACCAAAATTCCTTTATGATAAGAGCTTCTCAGTTATTCCCAACAATAATCATCTAGGATTTCACATCTATCAATTTCCCTCACATTGGAACTATAAAAATCTACTCTATTTCTTTCGAGAATGGCAAAAAGTGAGAAATCAATTTAGAATCTAAAAGTGCTCCCACAAAACTATGCTTCTTAACGACATGTGTCCATAAATGAGATTCTAACTTGCAACTTCAAACTGTTGAGTTTTCCCTCTTCTATAAAGAAAGTGCTGAAAAAAGTGAAAATAAACTAAACCTGGTAACCATTCGGCAGGAGCCTGAGTCCGTCTGAATGGCAGATGCGTGTCCCCTTGTGCTCCCTTATCCTTACTTTTTTCTTTATTTCTTCCTCAACTCTCCTCAATTTTCTGAATCTTTTTCGCGAAGGCGGAGGAGGATGTGCCAGTTGTTTGGTCCTCCTCCCGCGGGATCGAAAGAAGAAAACAAAAATAAAAATGCTTGGATTCCAACACCTGGTTTCTTTTTCTCTCGGTTTCTTATTTTGAGATTCCAACGGAGATTCTGAAGGAAATAACACAAAAAACAAAATAAGTGAACAACAAACAAATGATTGGGAGAAAGAATTACGTTCGTTTATCTATTATCTGCTTGTTTTCAGTGAAAACGATGGTGTGCCAGATGATTTGCTGAAAGTATACACTGGATCGGGATGTATGAAAGTAGTGGAGTCGGTTCTCACAGTTAGAACCCCAACAGCGACAGTTGATTTCACTCCAAACTTTATTGGTGAGTTCAGATGGGTACTAGGATACTGTACAGTAGCACAACGCTTCATCGGTAACAATTCAATCGTATTGAGATAACAATAAGAAGGATAACAAACAGAAAATTAAGTAAGAAACCATATTAAGTGTAGAAGACGACGATCCACACTCTTTGAGAGGTGTTCCGCATAACTGAAAAACATTTCATAGGAAAAAAAGAATTCTTTCAAACTCACAGCCATCATTTCTGAGAGATCTGAAACTGTCATATTTTTGTATGCAATGGCCAACTCCGATACTTCACAAGGATCCGGGCAACGAGAAAGAGGAATTCGATATGGATCAGTAGTTGTATCGTTTCGATAGTAGAGCTAGAAACATACAGATTCATATTCAGTTCGAGAATAGTGACTTACTTCAGAATAGAATTTCCCGTTATCAGAATAAACGTGCATAATCAAAGCAGCTGCATACGGTACCATCATATCATTTGATGCACGGAACGCATTGAGAAGAGCCAGAAGAACTCCGTCGTGCTGAAAATGAAAGAGTCAGATGAAAAGTGAAAGATCAAAATTTCTTACAGAAGAATATAACAACATTCTCTGATCTTTTCTACTCTGACTGACTGCTACTGCATTCTGAATCCAATTATTCAGAACAGATCCTCCTTGAAGTTTTCCTTTTTCTTCTGAATTGAACAAATTCATCATTCGAACAGTTCTCATTTCTGTGATGATATCCATCGATGATCTGTTATTATATTGACTCCAATTCTGTGAAACCCATGCTGGTTGTTTAGATGTCATATTATGAATGAGTTCCCTCTGAACATCGAAAAGACCGTTGATATCCAAATATGAGCAATTGTTGAATCCAGTAGTTTGAGATAATTCATTGAAAAAGTCAGCATACTTCACATCATAAATTGCTTTTGATTCTTGATCTCCTTGACTAACAAGAGTCTCATGACGAGCACATTTGATAGCTGTTGGTTTGCACACCTGAAACATGTAGTCTCCGTTCATGCTCCGGAAATAGATACTATCAGTTGCTCTTACGTAATTGTGATTTTAATCTTCTGTGTTGCTATCTTTTCTGACGCATCACAGATAAAAAGAACAACTGTACATTGATATAATGAGATACAAAGAACTTACCAAATCAGGCTGTCCTGGAGTGGAAGCATGTACGGGAAGAGGTTGCCAATCAGTATCGGCGCTCCATTGATACCCTCCCGCTGCCGGATACATACCGTATAGAAAAGCTTGTGCAGATACCAAAGCTCTGTCAGAATCTGATGAACGTAGATATACCTAAACGGAAAACGGTTTTCTATGGGATACATTTTTGTATTGTTCACCTCTTTCACAGAAAAGTTAGCTGGAATGAAACCAGTATCCACGTATTGATGTCTGAAGAATTCTCCTAATTCGTGAAGTTGTTGCATTCCTATCTGAAAGAATATGATAGTCAGAAGCTCCGTATTGATTTCAGACTTACCGAAGTCAACTGCCCCCATCCTCTTGACCAGGATTTCTCAGTATATAGGTCATTGGGATACGGTAGGTGTAGTGGAGCACGGTCACCATGTCTCCAAAGAGCTTGTACGAATTCTAATCGTCTGGTTTCAATAGCAGGAAATAATAAGAACACTGCGAAAAAAGCACTTCGAAACATTTCTTCTGCAAAAAAAGTGTGGAATTGAAAATACCGGACAGAGAAAAGATTCTTCAAAAAAAGGGACTCGAGTTCTCATGCAAGTCTATCGGATTACATACAAGAATCGCACGCTCATCTAATGACGGAAACTAAGATTCTATTGACACTGACGTCGTCACAGAAATTGAGAAGTGTCTGTTCCGAAATAGAGCAAAAGTGCGTTGTAGTTTCATGGGAAAGCTATTATAAAGAAAAATGGGCGGAGCTTATTATCAGCCCGTTATCAATTGTACTCCCACGGAAACAATAAAATACAGTTTCGGTAAATATGGAAACAAGTTTCAGTCGGAAGTTGAGTTCACTCTAGTGACCCGGAAGTTGAAAATACAAATGCAAATGTACGAATTTTATGTTTTTGAGGAAAAAACTCTGTTCGAAAAAAATAAACTTTCAAACACTAAGTTTCAGTACTTGCACTGATCATAATTAATCGTCTTATTTTTCACCTAATCTTTCTGTACATACATCAAGGGCACTTTCCAAAAGTGAACATAAAGTGCAGAATAAAAATGCAAAAATAGCACTCATCTTTCCACGTGCAAACCAGAAGCATCCAGGTGTGAAAAATCCATCATTTTGAATTCATAACCAATTCCCACCACTGTTTTCCTCATCCGATTAACCCAGAAACATCCCACCCATTCGTTTTGTGACTTCTCAAATTCTTATTTCAGGAACGAAGAAGTTTGTCGTTTCCGTCGTGAATAGTAACACATTGAAATTGGAAAGAGGATTTCTTATTTTCGGAAAATCTGAAGCTCCGAGAATCACTCAAAAATACATTATGGAGATTCCGGCAACCGACGAAGCAGTTAGAAGAGTGAGTTGCCTATTGAATAGTTTCACCGAAATTTTTTTCATATATCCATGAAAACAAAAAATTGTGCAAGTTTTTTAATTGTTCTTGCTTTCTAATGATTTTTCATGGACACATACAGAATAATGTTCTTCGATCACTGATAGAAAACGTTTCTGAAATAAAAACTACTATTTCAATATTCCAGAGAATTGCTATCCGTAATCCATATGGTTTACCAAAAACGTTCCGAATCACAACATCTCACCCTGAAATTGTCAAGATCACAGATCAGTTGATGTCCGTTCCTCCGATGGGAAAACTTCCGTGTGAAATGTTCTTTGTGAGAAACTCCCATCATCATCAGAATATAGAAGTGAGCTATTTTCCAATTTGAAATATCGTAAATTATATACTTTGAAGACTCTTCTCTACATTTCGGATGCCGACACTTATGTCCAAGAAGAAGCGTATTCTCTTACTATTGCCTTTGATGCTTCATAATTTATCAAATTCATGATTCTGAATCTGTTTTAAAAAAACTAATATTCCGGTTAGAATGCTCAATAACACTAAAAGTGAATAAATAATTCTTTATTGAATGGCTTTTTTGGCTCGAATGAAATGACGACTCAACCGCTTGATGGCTCGACTCAAACCCGCTGATGCTCGATTTTTGAAAGATGCTCGTGTTTCGAATAAATGTAAAATAGTGAGAAAAGAAAAGAAAGAAGTGAAGAATTAGCAAGATTCAGTTTCTCGCTTTTACTTCTTTCCGTAACTGTTCTGGGCGTGTCCGGTTCCTCCGGAATATCCTCCGGTTCCGGCGGAATAACTGGCTCCTGGAGCATTGGATGGGTTGTGAGATGGAGCAGAAGCGTAGTTCTCCTGAAATAAACATGGTTTAGAATAGTTTGATTAACTTCTTCTTACCTTTGGAGCGTTTCTGTCTGGGCATGGGCAGTAAGCTGCGTCGTCTCCGATCTTTCCATCGACTCCTGGCTTTCCTTCCTCTCCTGGTGGTCCACCTGGTCCTTGGAATCCATTGATTCCGTCTGGTCCTGGTGCTCCTTGTGCTCCAACTGGTCCATCCTTTCCTGCGTCTCCTTCTGGTCCCGGTGGTCCAGAGTCTCCTGGTGGTCCTCGTGGTCCCTTTCTTGGCGTTGGCTGCTCAACATCATTACCCTTCTCTCCGTTGGCTCCTGGTTTACCATCATCTCCTGGTGGTCCTGGTGGTCCCATCTCTCCTGGACGTCCTGGATATCCATCAGATCCTGGAGATCCTGGAGTTCCTCGTGGTCCGCGCATTCCACGGAGTCCTGGCTTTCCACGCTCTCCTGCTGCTCCTGGTTTGCCTGGAGCACAAGTGATGCATCCGACGAATGGAGCATTTTGTGAGTCCTCAGCGTTCTCTCCTGGGAATCCATCTTGTCCATCGACTCCTGGAATTCCATCTGGTCCTGGAGATCCACCTGGTCCTGGTGGTCCAGCTGGGCATCCTCCGGTTCCGAGGGCATCGTCTCCGTTGCCGTTTCCAGAGTTGCAAGAGCATGTTGGTCCTGGATTGACTCCTTGAGCCTCGTATCCTCCGTATTGTTCCTTGCCCTGACGGCGTTGACGGTTTGAAACTGTAGCAGCTCCCAATCCGAGCATTTGAGTCCAGAGGTCATCAGTTGTTACCTGTAAGTTTTCTTCTTGGAATAAATATAAAAAATAATCTACTAATCTACTGAAAAGGGATAAGATTAGAGGAAATGATGAATACCTTGAACTGATCCATCTCCTGATCGAGTTGCGACCAGATCGATTGAACATCAGAATAAATGGAGAAGATTGCATAAAGCGAAAGGATGAGAGTGGCCGAGGAGAGGCACAAAGCCCCGGCGGTCGCTTTAGTGACGCTCATTCGAGTCGACTCTGTTCTTCTCGACTGTCTTGTTCTCTTTTATACTCGACAAATGATAACTGGTTTCGGATTGAAAGGCGGCAATTAGGTTACCACATACAACTGGTCATCTTTTGATAAGAAGAGACTTGATGTAGAATAAGAAAAAGAGATATCCTAATTCGTCTTATCATTATTATCACTTTCTATCAAAAGCGGTTTAGAGTCTTTTGTAATCCGTTGAAATATATCTAGGTTTCGAAAATAACAAAAAAAAATTGTAAGTTTTTATTTAGAATGAGGCACTGAAAAAATTTGAGAACCCGGTTAAAATTGAGCATAAAAACAAATGCGGTACATCCTAGAATACTACTAACATCACAGACTACAATCGAGGTGATAATGAATCAAGAATATGAAAAAACTACAGCGAACTATTGTGAGTGAACGAAACGAAGGTAATATTGGTACACGAAAATCTTCAGAAGAGACCAATACATTCGGAGTCCGATTCGAATTTTTTGCAGTCTACTGTCGGAGCGTCGAATAGCCAATTCGTGTGAGCTGCGGATAACGCATCTGGACATCTGAAAGTTCCACAATTAGATTAGAATGGATAAGAAATTAATGACTCACTTCCAGATGGCAATCACTTGATCCAAAAACCCCTAACTTGTGCTCAATGTTTCGCATCAAGTCGTTCGTTTTCAAAATCAACAACATTTCTCTCGGCATTCGAGCTAACACTTCACTGATCTGTGGTATCAAAGATGCTGCGTACATTCGAAGTTCGTCCTTTTCACTTTCATTCATTTTCGATTTTCCGATTCCACCAGTAACAGATTTCCAAGAGCGGCGCGTAACCATGCATGCGAACAATCCATATAACTCTCCAACACCCATTTGACTTGCAACTTTCTAAAAAAAAATGAAATTATATGATCCTGTATTGACAATACTCACTCGGATTTCTTGTAAATCAGGTTTCAGAATAGCCAGCCACAAATCCGAATACAGCTTCCTGATATGGTCACTAATGTTCAGGTACAATCCGTGATCTAGAAGAACGATCTCGTATTTTCCGTTTCCTTTACTGTTGATCAAGACATTTCCTGGATGTGGATCCGAATGCAAGTATCCTTGTAAAAAGATCATCTCCGAAATCGTTCTTCCTATTTTCACACAGACATCATGTGGGTCGATTTTGTGTTTCTTCAGATACTCAATATCATCCACATGTGCTCCCTCGCAAAATTCCATCGTTAGAACTCTTTTCGTGGTGAGATCGTAATTAATTTTTGGAATTCGTAAAAATTTGAGATGTTTGAATCGAGCTGCTGCTTCGTCAGCATTTTTAGCTTCGTGTAGGAAATCCAACTCGTTTGGAAGATTCTTCTTAATTTCATCCACAAGCCACATGAGTCGAAATTCAGGAAAGACTGCATCAGCGATACTAACAAGAAGCTCCATCGTATTGACATCAGTTCTACTATTTTTATAAACTCGTTTGTGTTGAACCTTTACTGCAACGATTTCTCCAGTATTTTTGAGCTTAGCTACATGGACTTGGGCGAGACTCGCAGCTCCGACTGGTTTTTCCGAAAATTCCGAAAAGATGTCTTCAACTTTGGAGTTCAATTCGGTTTCGACGACGTAAACGACGTCTTCTTTCGATGCTTTTGGAGCTTGGGAAGTAAGAATGCTAAGAGTTTGTGTATACTCCGGTGGTATCAAGTATTCCATTCCAGAAATGTGTTGCCCAACCTGAATTTCCAGAATAGTTCACTCATCTTGATGACCTGTAGAAGAAGTTACCTTGATGAAGACTCCTCCATTGGCACAAGCGAGTTCCAGAAGATGTTCAGCACTTCTTTGATGACATTTTTTTATTGCGTCATCGTATTCGGCTGATGGCTCTGAAAGTCCTCGTAGTGTGGTTTTGTAGTCTATTACAATCTTCCCAACCTGAAATATGATGTCTCATATTTCAATTTTTTGAAATAATTAGATACTCACGGTTGATGCAGCTCTTCCAAAACGAAATATTCCCAATTGCCTCAAATCTTCGGGAGAATCTACTGTATATGCGGTGTAGACGGCAGCACTACCACTACCGGCTAGTAGGACCTGCAATAAATTTGTAAAAAATAAACTTTTAGCAATAACTTACTTTTGTGAACGGTTTTAAAGTGTGTAACTTTTTGAAAATCATGTCATCGGGCTGAAAATAACTGAAAATTATGATGAAAAATCATCAAAATTTAGAATTGTAATCGCGCCCCGTTGTGTGCGAAAATAGTGTGTGCGTCGCGGAGGGTGCAGACATTTTTGCAGAAATTTTTTTGCAAGTTTTGATTCCTTGACATTTTCAACATTTACTCCGAACAATATTGTCTCTTCTTTTTACAGAATGAGTCTGAAGAAAATCGTTGATGTCGCCTCTGTCAACAATCTTTTGAAGAAAGGAATAATCAACAAAGAAGGCGTCAGAATCATCGATTGTTCTTTCGCCGTTGCTCCCAAACCAGACTGGAAAGAATTCGAGCAAGATGGATATGGAGAATTCAAGAAACTTATGAATGCATCGAGTCCGTGAGTTTAGTTCGCATCATCCAAATAAATAGCAAAATTCAACCATTTATTCCCTTTAAAAATACTATTTTGAATCGTTCCAATCGCAACGATAACATCATTGAAAATCATGGCCCAGGAAAAATTCGACGTTCTTTCATTTCAGGAGTCGCGGACTGTATCAAGCTGGACATATTCCTGAAGCTATTCATATTGATTTGGATATTGCCACTTATCCTTCAAGATATCAAAGATTTCAACAATATCGCGCGGATCTGTTTGAAAAATATGCACAGCTGGTTGGATTAAACAACAATGAACATTTCATTTTTTACGGAAAAGGGGCTTTCGGAGGAATGCTTTTTGCATCGAAACTCGCATGGATTTTCAAATCATATGGTCATGAAAATGTTTCTCTGGTAGATGGTGGATTTGATTCTTGGAAGAGAAATGGTTTTGATGTTTCGACAGAGGATGTGAAGCTTCCAATTGGAAACTGGAACGCTAAAGATGAATTCAAAAAATATGTTATCACTTTCCAAGAGCTGGATGCCAAAAAAGAAGGAGAAGAGAAACAGTACATCGAGAAAACTTCAGAAATTAATTTCCTTGATAGCAGAATTCGAGGTCAATTTGAAGGAACACAAGAGACTGGACTCGACCCTCATCTCGTGAATGGATCGAGAATCGCTGGTTTCAAAAACCTTCCCAGTGCTGAACTCCTGAAAAAAGAAGGGACATTGAAAAATGAAGCTGACATCAAATCATGTGAGTAACCGACGAATCTTAGTATTTTCAAATACTTTTTTGTAGGGATGATTCAAAACGGATATGTAAAAGATCAACCGGTCATCACCTCCTGCAACGCTGGCATTCAAGCTGCTCTTCTCGCCTATGTCATTGATTCTGTGGAATCTTCATCGACTCCACCACGAGTGTACAATGGATCTCTCAAAGAGATGGAGCTGAGAGCTCCGAAGAAAATATCCGAAGGACCACAGCATTTGCCTCATTAACGTTTAGTAGAATATCAGATGTTTAGTGCTCCGGATGTACAGTCTTCGAATTTTGATTTTCTAGTTATTGTTTTTTTTTAGTTAGTTTTCTAGACATTTTTGTTATGTTTTTCGGTTTCCGTTTCTGTTTATGAATGCAATATTTTGAAATTATATTTACTGGTGAAAGGCCAGCTTCGTCGCCATTGTTGTCTAAAAATAGTCTTAATCTGATTCTCAAGTTCCGAGACGCGCGGTACTCATGGCGTCACATCTTGTCTGGTCGGTTAGAATAATTTTTTTTCCAGCTGCCAAGTTCTGCGCAGTATTTTTTAGTAAAAAAAATTCGCTGAAAAATCTTGTTCAAAGTCAGACACTGTGTGAGTGCGCTTTGAAAATTTCGGTATTGTAGTTTAAAGGAGCATTTAATTTCATGTGTTTTCGGTCTCGCACCGAAAAACATTTTGTTTTTTTTTTGGGATTTCTCAGCGCTCAATTATTTTTTTTCCGAAATGACTCGGGTGATGCCTTTTCCAACTTTTACTTCGCATGCATATTCGGCCGATATCTTCTGTTCATGTTAAATATTGTTCTCTACTCGTTGTATTGTGTTTTTTTTCAGATGCCATCTCACCGCTTCAATATCGGCGACAATTGTGTGTGTCTCCATAAAGACGCAACTCCCTACGAAGCAAAGGTCATCGGGATCAAACAAATTCAAGGAAAAGAACACTATGTTGTTCACTTCAAAGGCTGGAATAGCCGTCACGACGAGAAAATTCCAATTGATGAAAGCTCGTCAAAAATGTTCAGGTGTACTATCGATGAGTACAAACAGCATCACCAAGGTGAACCTTCGGAGCCAAAAACGAAGAAGATGAGAGCCACCAACGTTGTTGATGCACAGTTGGTTGCAACAAAAACAGCGGACACGTCGAATGCAGATAATACCGCTGAATCTGTTCGCGAAGAAGCTCCAACTTCATCAGTGAACAGAATTTCAAAAACAAAAACAGTTGTCAGCGCTTCTGAGCCTGCTCCAGTCGTAAGTGGTGTTTTTTTTTCATTTTTGTAAAGTCAATTTTTCAGGTAAAGCAACCCATGTTTGCTATCGGAGAGAATTGCGTTTGCATACAAGCAAGTGGCCCACATCCGGCAAAAATTGTGGACATCAAAGATTATCAAGGTGTCAAGAAGTATCTTGTCCACTACGTGGGATGGAACCAACGATACGATGAAAAAATTCCTGTTGGTGAAGAGTCTGGACAGATGTTCAAGGGGACTATTGAAGAGTATAACAAAAAGTATGGTGGAGAAACGTCCGAACCGGCACCATCCAAGAAGAAGACAGCTAAGAAAGACCCGAAGGCCGCGACTGCGCAAGTGTAAGTCATTTTCGGATCTGTTATGAATTGTTTTCGTGATGAAATTAAGATAAAAATTGTCACAATTTCAGTGAACCGCAAGAAAAAGAATTCACGATCGTCAGTGTCACTCCGGATCATGCTGATCATCTCATCGGGATGATTCATGTGAGTTGCTCGTACTGGTTTGTCATTCATAACTTTTTTTTCATAGGAGCTGGCCGATTTCGAGAAAATGAAGGACAGTGTGGTTAACACAGCTGATAACCTTCGTAAGGATATCAAGAACAAAGCTGTACACGGTAGGAAGAAATTGTCTTTATTTGTCAGATTATATGAAGTTTTTAGGATTCATCGCGTTTGACGGAGATGAGCCAGCCGGCATGAATCTCTTCTACTTTGCCTACTCCACTTGGGTTGGACAGGTAAAACCCGATACCTATTTTTCATGAGCATAAGTAAATGATTTTCAGTACCTTCACATGGAAGATCTCTACGTCCGTCCACAGTTCCGTCGTCAAGGGCTCGCTAAAGCTCTCTGGAAAAAGCTTGCTCAGCTTGCCAAAAACAAGAACATCCAAAGACTCGAGTGGGCTGTCTTGGACTGGAACAAAGATGCCATCGCTCTCTATGACTCTGCCGACTACATCAACTTGACCAAAGAGCAAGGATGGTTCACTTTCCGCATGGACGGAGCAGCTATCAACAAATTTGCCGATGAATAATTTTATCCATATTTTTTTACATAATCTGTTAAGCAATAAACTCATCTGAACGGCAAAAAACTTTCGTTTAAATGTATAATTACCGGAGTAACCCATGTCAAGCTTATTGTCATTTCGATCGGGAAACTCACATCAAAAATCGAAAATGATTTATTCAATCGCTTAGTTCCGATCAAACAGAACTTCGAATATTCCTTCTGTGTGAAACTTCATTTTTTCAAATGGGACTTCTTCATAATATAGCCTAACCGTTTGCTTCATCGCGTTCGAAAGATTGACTTCTCGACCAAGCAGTTCATAAGGTCTCACCCAAACAGATGACTTTCTGTCTATTTCACGATTGTTCTTTTTCCAAACACTGAGTATTGATAGTATTAGATAAGCTGATGCCACAATAGTCGAAGAAATGCAAATGCTTCTCACTGCAAATTTGAGAGTTCAATGTGTTGGTTTTTTTCATTGAAAAACTTACCAATCATATTAAAAGCAGTGTTCGGAATTCCGAAGTACTGAGATGTCAACAGTATCACAACTATCCCCATACAGATCACAAAAACGACCTGACTTCCATATATAAAGGCTATCTTCTTGTGGAAATAACCCAAATTAGGTCCAACGGCTTTCATTTGTAATCTTTGCCCGCAATATTCACAAGCACGTTTTGACAGTAGTAGTTTTACTAAACACTCATTATGAGCAGTGACGTTACAGCGACAGGCTCTAACGATGGTAGAGTCCAACTTTTCATATGGATCATTTCGAATTTTCCTTGAGCCAAAGCAAATGAAACAATCAGTCTCATATTCAACGGGTAATCGGCGACGAGCCCATCCTTCTTTTTTCGAGTTTTTCTTCCTATTTGTTGCTTCATTGTGTTCATCAAATTTCGTCTCAGATCTCTCATAAGTTTTCCTCGTACAATAAGACTGGTTGCAGTTTGAACATTTCTGTCTAACCAATTCAGTTTTATATGAGAGAGTACATTCCGTATGAACGAAAACGTCCAAACATTTACATGGATGTATGTAGTGTTCTTCTCGTTCATTCGTCAAAATGAGCAAACGACATAAGATGCAACATACAACATTATCGAAAGATATTCCATTCTGAAATTTAAGATTTTTAGATCTGCATATAATTAAAGACGATTCAACCAAAGTCAAAAATTAGAATTTCTACCTTTGTTTGAAACTGAGGCAATTTCTGGGATTGATCATCTAATCCCTTCAGTTGAAATTTATCCATAATAGAACGGCGTTCGCAACATCTTTCGAGGTTCTGTAACTGAAGAATTATGTGTACATAAATCGAAACCACGTACCGTTTCCGATGCATCCCTGTTCATAGGAGCTGAGCTTTCGAAAACAATACGTTTCCTAGTTCTTCGATCTCTACTTCGAACTGGGTATCGTTTTGGCCGATACGATTGGCAGATGCCTTTAGAGTTTTTTACTCCGTCTTCTGTCTCTGAGGTGACATTCAGCTTTCTCATAATACGGTAGCGTTCAGTGCGATTTTCCGATTTTCGGCCGCGAAGTAGGACTTCATTGCCATCCTCGTCTGAAGAAGCGGCACATTTCACTTCGATTAGATCTTGTAAAACATCGGGGAGTGGTTTGTAGGGTGGCTCCATGCACTCATTATCCTCTTTCTCATCATCCGTAGTTGACTCTTCTATTTTTTCGAACAGTTTTTGAAACTCATCCGAAGTACTGTAGTCCGAAGTTTCAAATGATTTCCCTCTGTCTTGGAGTCGAATTGTTTCCTTTTTCTTTCCGCGATTTTTGTGCTCTGCTATAATTTCTCTCAACAGCCGTGTTTCTTCCGAAGTTAACATTCCAGATTCGATGAACCTAATCCGCATATCCTCTGTAAACTCCACCCTCCAGTTCTCCTTTTTTCTCCTCATGAATTCTTGATAGATGCATTTCATGACAGATCCTGTAAAATCCTAATCAATAAGTGTCGTAAAATACAGAAATAGAAGAGCAATCAAATGTTTAGGACGGTCGATGTAAACTGTTCCTTCCAGTATCTTTGTTTACTCCTTACTGTTATCGTATCGTTGACCTCCGTTAACATGTTATAACTGTTAACCCTTGTTCTTTGTTCCCTTCTTGATCTCTTGATTTACAACCTCTGACCTTAAGAGCTATGAATTTACGATACAAGGAGTCGTCTTCCATTCACAAATGTCTCATATGCATTCTTTCAGAGTTCTATGAAGGTGCATCTCCCTTCATTTTTGTTTCTTTCTTTATCTTGTTCTCTACTTCTCTATTTTACGAGTGTTTCCTTCTGACCTCGTGATCGCCCTTGATTGCCGAAAGTGCAAAGAACGAACAATATTGTAACAGAGAAGCAATCTTGGTTCTGTGATGTTCTCATCTCAACAGTAATTGTTTTAGATGAATTTCTGATCAACGATTTTTTGAGTGTGTGTGATTTGTTTGTAATATCATTATGTAATATCAGAAACATCTGGAAAATAGCAGTTTTCTGATATCGTTAATCCTGTAATAAATGAAACCTGGAATAAGTTTCGACAATAACCAAACCTTA
Source organism: Caenorhabditis zanzibari (assembly GCA_963966625.1). Taxonomy (NCBI): domain Eukaryota; kingdom Metazoa; phylum Nematoda; class Chromadorea; order Rhabditida; family Rhabditidae; genus Caenorhabditis; species Caenorhabditis zanzibari. The sequence continues at coordinate 10,161,363 of OZ016472.1, read as the reverse complement.
AAAAATGCCTTGTTCATTGAAAATCATTAGTCTTTTTTTATATTTTCTTAATTGAATTTTTGTTGATCAAAACATACATCTAGTTCATAAATTGTGAATATTCGAGTTCTTCTCACTCTGTGATATCTTCTGCAGATTATACGATTCTGGAAAACAAGTTTTCTGTAGTTTCTCATGATCTATTTTCGATATGTTTCTATTCAATTCAACCATTTCCAGACAATAACTGTAACATCAAAACACTTGTGTTGTGATGATTATTTGCAATTGAAATAACTTATCTTTGTTTTCTCTCGCTCCCTCTTACGATGTAGCGTCCACACGAGACGTGAACTGATAAGAAGAATTGACACAAACACCGTCTCTGCTATCAGTTTGTTGTTGCCGCCATTTCAAAGGCGGCAGTGGCCGAGAATTGGAGTGGATTGGATACAAAAAATTTCCCACTAATCACATACAGAAATCGAAGAGGAAGCGAGAAGTTTTGTGTAAACTGTCCAAACTCATCTACAGATGAAGAGCAGCATCGAACTTGTTTTTATTTTCGATTTTTAACTTCTTGGCTGAGCGTCTGGTCATAGAGCATTGTACGTTCTCTGATAACCACTGTGAGCACTCATATAAGTTTTTTGTTCAATATTTATTTACTCTCCCTTTCTCTCTCTCCCCTTCTCTTCAAACTTGCCAGTTCCTAGACTGATCTCGTGGGTACCGCGTGCTATTTTGTGAAACCTTTTTTGACAATCCCAAACAACAACAGTTTTTTCGGTGAATTCCCTTCTTTTCTTATCACACCTATTATGTTATCAGACTGTTTTCCAATCGCCTCTTTCATTTAGAGGCGGTTCTGTGGGCACTGGTCAATGGCCTGAATCTTCAGTTTATCTCTCATTCTCACATGTGGCGTGACCTCTTGGTCTCCGAGAGAATTGTCTTCTTGCTCTTTTTACGTGACCTGTCCTCCATTTTTCTCCTCCCATTTTACTTCGTCCTTCCACGTTTAGAATTGCTAATTCAATCAGTTTGAGTTACTCTCGAAGTTTAAACCACTTCGGGACACCGCTTTGGTATTCTTGTGCTCCGTCACAGTAGAAAGTTACCTTAAAAGTAATGTTCTGAAAGTTCTATCGATTCATCTCACTGGTTGTATTCACCGAATCGGTTCACCCTCTCAAAACTAAACATGTTTCAGAGCAACGACAACAATGCGGTTCGCCCGCATTCCTCCGATCTTCGCCAATGTCGTCAGACAGCACAGAAGTTATGCAAATGGAGTCGTCAAGCCGAGAGAATTCAATAAGGTAAACAATTGCCGAGTAAAAAGATTTCAAGGGTATTTATGTTTCCAGGTCATGGTTGCCAATCGCGGAGAAATCGCAATCCGTGTGTTCCGTGCTTTGACAGAACTGAACAAAACTTCGGTGGCTATTTATGCTGAGCAAGATAAGAATTCTATGCATCGTCTGAAAGCTGACGAAGCGTATTTGGTTGGAAAGGGACTTCCACCGGTTGCTGCATATCTGACAATCGACCAAATCATAGAAACTGCCCTCAAGGTTCGTTTTCCTCATTCTACGTGGAATCTGGTTTGAACAGATTCACTGAATAAAGTTCGACAAATATTCTGTTGTCATACGTGGCATTTCCAGCATGACATCGACGCTATTCATCCTGGATACGGATTTCTATCGGAACGATCCGATTTCGCTGCCGCCTGCCAAAATGCCGGAATCGTGTTTATTGGACCCAGCCCCGACGTTATGGCTAGAATGGGAGATAAAGTGGCCGCTCGTCAAGCAGCTATCGAGGCTGGTGTTCAAGTTGTTCCAGGAACTCCTGGACCCATTACTACCGCAGATGAAGCCGTACAATTCGCAAAGCAATATGGTACCCCAATCATTCTAAAAGCTGCTTATGGAGGTGGAGGTCGTGGAATTCGACGTGTCGATAAACTGGAAGAAGTTGAGGAAGCTTTTCGTAGATCGTACTCCGAAGCCCAGGCGGCTTTCGGAGACGGAAGCTTGTTCGTCGAAAAGTTCGTTGAAAGGCCGAGACATATTGAAGTTCAATTGCTGGGTAAGTTACGGTTGTTGAGGAGAAATAATTATTTGCTCGCTTCAGGAGATCATCATGGAAACATTGTTCATTTGTATGAACGTGATTGCTCGGTTCAGCGTCGTCACCAGAAAGTTGTCGAAATCGCTCCTGCTCCGGCACTTCCAGAAGGTGTGCGTGAAAAGATCCTTGCTGATGCTCTACGACTCGCCAAGCACGTTGGATATCAAAATGCCGGAACAGTGGAATTCCTTGTCGATCAAAAAGGAAACTACTACTTCATCGAAGTTAACGCACGTCTTCAAGTCGAGCATACTGTCACTGAGGAGATCACCGGTGTTGATCTTGTTCAAGCTCAAATCCGCATTGCGGAAGGAAAATCTTTGGAAGACCTAAAACTATCACAAGACACAATTCACACAACAGGATCAGCCATTCAATGCAGAGTTACCACTGAAGATCCAGCTAAAGGTTTCCAACCAGATTCTGGAAGGATAGAAGTGTTCAGATCTGGTGAAGGAATGGGAATCCGTCTCGATTCTGCTTCTGCATTTGCTGGATCCGTCATCTCACCCCACTACGATTCATTGATGGTCAAAGTTATTGCCTCGGCAAGAAATCATCCAAATGCAGCTGCTAAGATGATTCGTGCACTTAAGGAGTTCCGTATCAGAGGAGTCAAGGTAATTTCGGGTACTGAAGATTCCTAGAGAGTCCCCTTTTCCCTCTAAAATTCGAACAAAAATTTAGTGCTCCCTTGTTTGTACAATGTGAAAGCACTGAGTAAACTCTTGTACATTCAGACTAACATTCCGTTCCTGCTCAATGTTCTTCGCCAACCCAGTTTCCTTGATGCCTCCGTCGACACGTATTTCATCGATGAGCACCCGGAGTTATTCCAATTCAAGCCAAGTCAGAATCGTGCTCAGAAGCTTTTGAGCTACCTTGGAGAGGTCAAAGTGAATGGGCCAACTACTCCACTTGCCACTGATTTGAAACCAGCAGTTGTTTCTCCACCAATCCCATATATCCCAGCTGGTGCCAAACCTCCCACTGGTCTTCGTGACGTGCTTGTACAAAAGGGGCCTGCCGAGTTTGCGAAAGAAGTCCGTAAAGCTCCAGGATGTATGATAACAGACACTACATTTAGGTTCGGTACATTACTCCTTAATGTCTATTTTTTTTCGTTTTTCAGAGATGCCCATCAGTCTCTTCTTGCCACCCGTGTCCGTACATACGATATGGCTGCAATCTCTCCATTCGTTGCTCAATCTTTCAATGGACTCTTCTCTCTTGAAAACTGGGGAGGAGCTACTTTTGACGTATCTATGAGATTCCTTCATGAATGCCCATGGGAACGACTTCAAACCCTTCGCAGACTGATTCCAAATATTCCATTCCAGTGTTTGCTACGTGGAGCTAATGCTATGGGTTATTCAAACTACCCAGATAATGTTATCTACAAGTTCTGTGAATTGGCTGTTAAAAATGGAATGGACGTATTCCGCGTCTTCGATTCTCTCAATTATTTGCCAAATCTTCTCGTCGGAATGGAAGCTGTTGGAAAGGCTGGCGGAGTCGTAGAAGCAGCCATTGCTTATACAGGAGATGTTACTGATAAGTCTCGTGATAAGTACGATCTCAAGTACTATCTCAACTTGGCTGACCAACTTGTCAAGGCTCAAGCTCACATTCTTTCCATCAAGGATATGGCTGGTGTATTGAAGCCAGAAGCTGCGAAACTATTGATTGGAGCACTCCGTGACAAGTTCCCAGATGTTCCAATTCATGTCCACACTCACGATACATCCGGTGCTGGAGTAGCTGCAATGTTGGAATGTGCCAAGGCTGGAGCTGATGTTGTGGATGCTGCCGTCGACAGTATGAGTGGAATGACTTCGCAACCATCGATGGGAGCTATCGTTGCTAGTCTCCAGGGAACCAAACACGACACAGGTGATTTTTCGAAGTTTTGTAATGATCTTGAATTTCTTCATTTTCAGGTCTGTCCCTCGATGACATTTCGAAATACTCCGCTTACTGGGAATCTGCTCGTCAATTGTACGCACCATTCGAATGTGCTACCACCATGAAGAGTGGAAACGCCGACGTTTACAAGCACGAGATACCTGGAGGACAGTACACGAACTTGCAATTCCAAGCCTTCTCACTTGGACTTGGACCACAATTTGATGAAGTCAAACGTATGTACCGTGAAGCAAATCTTGTTCTCGGTGACATTATCAAAGTCACTCCATCTTCGAAAATTGTCGGTGATTTGGCTCAATTTATGGTTCAAAATGGTTTAACTCGTGAGACACTTGTTGATCGTGCTGATGATCTCTCATTCCCAAAGAGTGTTGTTGATTTCATGCAAGGAAACGTTGGACAACCACCATACGGATTCCCAGAACCACTTCGATCCAAAGTTCTCCGTGGAAAGCCAAAAGTTGATGGAAGACCAGGAGAAAACGCGAAGCCAGTAGATTTGGATGCTCTCAAAGTCGAGCTCGAAGAGAAACACAGTCGTAAATTGAAGGAAGAGGATGTGATGTCGTACTCTATGTTCCCTTCGGTCTTCGATGAATTTGAGACTTTCCGTCAGCAGTATGGACCAGTAGATAAATTGCCAACGAGATTGTTCTTGACAGGACTCGAAATCGCCGAGGAAGTTGATGTAAGTTGAGATCTCATATTTTTGTGAGAAAATTTGGTGTTCAGGTTGAAATTGAAAGTGGAAAGACCCTTGCCATTCAACTTCTCGCCGAAGGAAAACTGAACAAACGCGGTGAACGTGAAGTGTTCTTCGATCTGAATGGACAGATGAGAAGTATTTTCGTCGTTGACAAGGAAGCTTCCAAGGAGATCGTCACTCGACCAAGAGCTCTTCCAGGAGTCAGAGGGCATATTGGAGCCCCGATGCCCGGTGATGTTCTAGAGCTGAAAATCAAGGAGGGTGACAAGGTAAGACGACACATCTGAAGCAATCATAAATCAACCACACATCCGGGATACGCTTTTTCTTGAAGGGATTGGAAAATAAAAATAGAAGAAAGACTTATGAGACGAATTCAAAACGTAGGCACCAGAACGGAAATTTTAGGGAACGGGAGATGAATTTATAGCATAGCCGTCTATGCCTCCCTCCTTATGTTTTTTTTTTGTGTTCGGCTTCTCGTCACAACAAATGACGATATTGAAATAAAATGAAAAACAAGAAATTGTATTTTTCAGGTTACCAAGAAGCAGCCGCTATTTGTGCTCTCCGCCATGAAAATGGAGATGGTTATCGACTCTCCAATTGCTGGAACCGTTAAGGCTATCCATGCTGTCCAAGGAACCAAGTGCACAGCTGGAGACTTGGTCATCGAAATTGAACCATGAATTTGACATCATCAATAAATTCGTTTCCGTCTTTAATTAGTTCTCCTGAGTAATGTCTTTTCTGTTCCTTGCTTCTTCCTCTCTGGTTGTCTCTCTTGCATTTTCCTCCCACTTTTTTTTTTCTTATCCACAATTCCACCACATTGAAATTATATTTGCCATGTGCTATAGACTGATTAGCTCCCTTTGTCTAACTCTTTCGGGACCTGCTTAATGTGTATATTATGTGTATTTCTTATCCGTTTTCTTCTCTAAACGTGTCTTTTCGTTTGCTCATTTTTGCCTCTTTTTCCACTTTTGCATTTAAATAGTTTTCTTAGAAAAGTATTTATTGCATCGGGTGCTCATTGTCTCTGTGTAGAATATAAACTTATTCACTTCTCTTTTTCCCATTTCACAACCAATTTTCATCTTACTGACTTTTCCTTCTTGAAGCCCACCACGAGTAATTGGTGTGCTGAGTTTCTTTTTCCACAGATTTTGATGGCTTTTTTGGAGTTGCGTGCTCACGCAGAGCCCGCCTACTCCGGAAGCCATCCAACAAGTGGCTTTTGTTCAATCCACAACTTCAATTCAAATTTTAGATCAAAAACTCTTCGAATCATGTGGCGTTGTTTTTCCATTCAGCAAGTCATTGCACTTCTTTTCAGGTAAGAACCGAATTGAGTTTAAATCCTTAACCTTAACTTCTTATTGCTCCAGAGCAACCAATAAGTTTTCTTAGCTTCAGTAAAAGAAGACCATATGTTTATATGTATATAATCTACCGTAACATCCCTAACACATGACATCATCATTTCTAAAACCTACTCTCGGCACGTGTTATCGCAAAAAACTTCAAACAAAAATTTATTTCTGCTAAAATTAGAAATCCTTGTCAATCTGATGAATCTAATTTTGGAGTAATAAGTTTGTCTCAATCCAAAAAGAATCCTTTGAATTCTTCGGTCGACATTTTTTGTTCGTGTGGATTAGGAAAATAGAATAAATCTTGGAAGTTTCATGTACAGGGGGGCTTACGGATTATTCAGTAGACAATTATCGCACTTTCATTTCCTCATCTGAAAAATCTTTTCTTCTTCTCTTTCAATCTCTCTCCTCTTTTTTATCTGTTGTTCGTTTTCTTGAGCAATTAGCGTGTGTTTCTTTTCTCTTCTTCTACTTCTTTCTACTTTTTTCTCTCTTTTTGACTCAACTATTCCATCTCTAGAAGAGGATTTGACCGTTTCCTTCCTGTGGGACAGAAGAAAAAAGAGATGGCAAACCGCCTCTCCACAAGAAAGCCACGCCCACTTTTCGAGCACAGCTTTGCTGCTCTCTCTCTCTCTCTCTCTCTCACATTTTGAGGGCACAACATTGCCTTATTCTCTGCAACTGACATTGATCCTCTTATAGACATATTCTCTCTCTCGGAAAATGTCAACGATGGATTTGAGGTATGGAAGAGAAAAGGATTAAAAGTGAAACCACTGATTGCTTTCTGGAAATGAAAGGAATACGAACTTGTGACGAAACATTCTGTTTTGGAAAACTGAATTCAGATTGAAATTCCGGTTGACTAAACCAGTCAGACTGAATCTTATCTGATTAGAGTATTTCAGTTATGAACGTAATTTTCCGAGATTTGAACTTTGTAAAGCAAATGACCGATTGAAAACATCACAAGGAGTCGGAAACCCAAAATCACAGACTTCGCAGTTTTCTTACTTTTCATCCAAAAAATGTGATGGAAATCCAATAATTTTTCGTTTCAATACTTTACTGATTTCTTAAATGTCGCAGACCCGCAATTTACAAAAACGATTCTTGTAGAGAGTCTTAGAGTCTTTCAGTTATAAATATAATTTACCGAGATTTGAACTTTTTAGAACCAGTGAGCATTCAAAAACATCAAAAGGAACCGGTAATCCACAATAGTTTTTGTAGTTTTTCCTTCTCCCCGACTGGGCCCGAGAAATTTTGTGGGAATTCAATAATTTTTTTGAATACTGTACCGTTTTAACAAATGTCTCAGACCCGCAATTAAAAAAATGATCTTTTTCCATAAATACCGATAAAACTCGAGGATCTCGAACTGAAATTTTTAAAACCTATTTCGATATATTAGAATTTTTCACTTACCGAATACGCTTACTCTCACAGCTCAAAACACCGTAGAGAAAAGTTATTTTTTAATGTACTGAAAGTACTGAGAAATGTGTTTTTAAATGTACTGAGTACAAAAAACGGAAAACTTCTAAACATTTTCTACGGCGCTTTGAGCTCTAAGAGTCCCACTTCAAGTTTGATCGTTCGTTGGTCACTGCATTTCAACAAGGACTATAAGATAACAACTCATAAATCCTAAACTAGAGTCAATTTATTACCTGATCCTATTTCTGATTCAATGCCTTCCCAAAAATGTCACTTTCAGAAGGAAGCTGAGCGATTCTCGGAGTTCTTCCGAATCCTCATCGGATGCCGTTACCCAGAAATCGTCATTGGAGATTCATTCACTCGGAGGTGCCACTTCACCGTGTCTTCTTCCAGTTTCGGTGAGCAATAAGGCAACATTTTGATGATTCGTTAAGAAATTAATCCCTCAGTTTTAATTGAAAAAAGAAAAAGTAAGGAGCACTTGGAATACTTGTGTGTTAAAAAAGGGAACAAAGTGTCAAGGTCTCAAAGAACGAATATGGTTGTGTTGACAGAAAATCTCCTTGTAAATATCTTGAATCCTTTAGACAATCAAATAGAAAAAAGTCTCGATTTCAAAGATCCTTCAAGCTGAACTATTTTCAAAATCCTTTTATCTATTGTTCTGCTTACAACTTCTTTTTGGACATGTTCCATTTTTACTCCCTTCCTATTCCCATTCAAAAATATTTGAAACAAACATAACATTCTTTCGGAATAAACAAGACACTTTCCTTGACGTTTCAGTTGTAAAATTGAAAAGTTGTAAAAAAACTAATGACATCCGTAATAGTTGAATGTTTTTGATTTTCATGGCTACGAAGATACTTTTCAAAACACAAAACTCGGTCAGCCAAAATTCGAAAATTACAAAACTGATAGACAATGATAAACTAACTTTAGAGATTCATGCCGACAATTGTAGCTTTTGATTCGTAAATTTGAGTTTATTATAAACAGAGTTCTTCATAGGAAGGGCATCTCCATTTCGCCTCTGGCAAACTTTCCAATTTGAGCAATTTGATAGAGATAGAAGGAGTAGAAGCAGGATGAGGCGGGGGTGGCATCACAAAATGTGTGAGTTTCCAATTATATTGGGGAAAAAAGAAAAAGAGGCAGATGACGTCAGTGACATCTTTTCAACTGACTGACTGATGACAATCACACAAAAAACGGAAGAAGAGGTTTCCGGTTGAGACAAAAAAAGTTTTCAAAGTCAGTTTTTGATTTCGAATTCCGGACTTTTCTTGAATCAGATGAATTTCGGAGAGAAAGAACTTAAACACGCAAGAATGGACACAAAGATCAGAATTTTGGATTGAAGTTTCTCGATTCAGAAATTGGGATACTGTATATAACACGTCACATCCGGCTGAAACGAAAAACAAGAATTCCCAACGGTGTTGCTCTGATCAGATATCTTACCGTGGAACAGTATATGTTCTCTTACGATTCTGATAACATACATTTGTGAAAGAAGAATTGTTATTGTTTCCGGGAACATTCAGAGATCTCTTCGTTGGTTATCAGAATTCGAGAAATACATTCGTGACATCGACAGTCTAGACGGTGTTTCTATCGTCTGGTTAGAAATCCAGAGGGATTTTAAGTAGTGAATATCAGAGAAAAACCACAGTTTTGTCTACATATCATTATAAAAACATAGAAGTTTTTATTCAGAATAAGTTAACGCGTTTTGGGTTACAGGCAGGTTGAGTCTTCAGCTATCCCAAGTTTTTTTCATTCATGCTCTTTGGGAAGTCGAAAGCTTGAAAGAAAGCGAGATTCAGATTCACTCATACCAGAACTTTAAAAAAAAATTACAGTGAAAGTGAGATAATTTGTGTCAAATCAGATATTCAATTCTGAAAAATGCCAGATTATTAAGCTTGATCGGAAATTTTAACTTTGATTTTCGAATCCTCGATGTCGTTTTGTTTCAAAGACCTCCAGTATTTTGAATACTTTCTCGTTCAAACATTTATCGATGTCGTGTACATAATCAAATTGCAATCAACGACAGAATTCTTTTCTCACCAGAATCGAAACCAAAAATCCTAAACGCATTTATCAAATTTCGCATTTTTTTGTGCCTCCATTTCGTCACAAAACAATCCGAAATTCATGGATCCCATAAATCTTTCTCCTATTTTCTTTTCTTCTGATGTATTTGTCTGCGAGCAATTTTCGAAATTGAGCATAAATATGTGAATGAATATGGAAACAAAAAAATCTGGTTCTGTAATTACGCAGAATTTTTATGAGGGAAATGTAGTATATCCAATCATTCAGAACACTTTAATACTTTCTGTTTTCCAATCGAACAGATTTCTTGTTAAATCTGAATACTCGTAGGTAATTGGCACAATATTTAAAGTAAGCAGACTCGGATTCGCTTTTATCGTTTCAGTTTTTCTATTTTTGACAAGTTTTTCCTAGTGAAGTTGTGTATTTTGTCTAACTCAGTATCTGCAAAAAAGAAAAACGAAGCTATTTTCCTCATATCCTTTTTCGAAAAATTTGGAATCTTATTGTTGGAAGGTTATCGAATTTGTTGAAGGGAGGAAGAATGTGTTTATGGAAGATTTATAGAGAATGAGATACATATAAAAAAAGGCATTCTTCTATATTTCGTTTTCCACATATTCTGGTCGATTTCCTGTTGTTAACAAAAATTCTCAAATTGAAGATTTATTCCTCTACCATATTGATACAGTATCCTAAATGATCTTTGGTTTGAGAAAGTTACGAAATCCTTTGAGAAACGCTTTTTGATTTCCGATCCAAACAGATTCGCCGATGGTAACTGATACGATTTCAAGTGTTTCAAAATAGAAATAAATCGTTTTTCATTTCGTATTTACAGATAGCTCCTGAAAATCTAGACCTGTTTTTAACACAGAGACGATTTAATAAATACACTTTTGATAATCTCAACTGGTGTTGGTTTTGCTCAAAAGCTATCAATCCTTCCTCAAAGACTGTTTTTTTAAGTTCTAACCTGAACCTTTTGAAATTCCCGTGATCAGAAAAAAGCACCAAAGTGCAAGTCATAAGGACCACTTGAAAAACTCGAAAACTCTTGAAATGCTCAGTGAATGCTCTACTAACCATGATACAATACCCAAATTTCATTTCTAGACATCTAAAAAACCAAAATTCTGTCTAATGCCCTAATATTCCTCAATTTCCTCACTTGTTTTTTTCTATCTCTCTCAGTATCTTTGTTGTGAAATCCGACGCTTTTATTTTATGTCGTAGTAGTAGAGAAGTAGTATCGAAATAATTGTGTCTCTATCTATCTATAAGAAGAAGAAAAAGAGCAGCACGTGGTTACGAAAGAATTATCGAAACCTTATAAATAGAGCATTTGTCTCTATAAATAAATTCAGAGACAACATTATTCAGCTGTTTCCTTATTCTTTGTTCCTGGTCTCTTACGAGTGCTTTTGGCAAAAATAAAAAGTTTTTGAAATGTATTTAATAGGGTCTAAGATGGGAAATTGGATATGCTTGAGAGACAAACGTCAACGATTTTGGATCTTTTCTTGACATTATTATTATAACTAAACGGACTTCTTGGCTTCTTCATCTCTTCCCTTTTTTCTTTGTCTCCCATTATTCATCAGATGAATTCCGTGAGCAATAGACAGGTGTCTCTTTCTTTTTTTCACTCTCGTTTCTAATTAGATTTTTTGTTGGTCTCTCTCCATAGTGTACTACGTATGTTGCTAAGCGCTTTATTCTGGCGATTTCGACTTTGGATTTGAGAGAATAAGCTACTTTACTTAATTCATTTTTTCTATCTTCTTCTTCTTCAACGGAGATCGACAATAATTTGTGTTTCACTATGAATATTCATGAAACTGAGGTGAGAAGAAAAACGGAGAAATGATGAATTCCAGAAAAGACACTTAATTTATCGGGAGAAATAGCAACTTCTTGCTTTTTGATCTCATTAGGATGAAGATCTGAACGATCAGGAATCTGAAAAATAGCTTGATGGAAAGAAAAAGGGGTTTGAAAACTCAACAAAGTAGAAAAGTCCACATTTTTACGATTCGCGAGTTTTCAGTCACGAGAAAAAACATGTCTGGATCCCGGAAATCTAATTTTCAGAAGGTCCAGTTTGTGAAAGTTCTCACATTTCACTACAGCTAAAGTTCCTTGTAAAATACACATCTTCTGAACGTTTTTGCTGCAGAATAGTTCGTATTTACAAAATGTTCACTTTAAATTCAGAAAGTGCATTCGATTTTCCAAATTTCAAAGGCTCATCATCTCTCTTTTTCTCGACAATTAGAGCTTTTGATCGTTTGTTCGGTTCTTCTCATCCGTTCATTTTGTGACCCCTCTTCTCCTTTTTCCTCCGTTGACTTCTTCTCCATTTATTTCGACTATAAAAATAGCCACACAGATGGAACAGAAAGAAGCTGTTTATTTTCCCAAATGGGCACATCACATCAACTCAATTTCCAATTTCAAATTCTCAAGAAAAAAGGGAAAAGAGTGTCGTTCGGTTTTTGCTGGATTCACAGAGACCGATGAACGCATTCTTTTGTTTTATGGGAAATGGAGAGTACGCGGAGACCACTTTTCAAACTGAGTTTTGATCCGCTTTTTTTGGGAAAATATCTGGATGGAATGAATTGCCAGTGGAGATGAAACCTCTAGAACAAGACACTGAAAAAAGTTCAGACCACAATGCTTCTAAGTTTTCGATTCCTTTTTAAAATTCATTTTCCTCCAAAAGTCGTAATTTCGAATTGACGAACCCGAAATAGAAATAAGGTCTCTCGACCAAGAAGAGCAATAAAATAGGAATTTTCGTGGGAGCAAACGGATCCATTAGAACATCCGCTCTGTCCCTATTCTTATTTTCTTTTGTTTTTGCACATCTCGACTCGAAACTCATTCATCCAGAAGGCACCGACCTTTGTGTTTATATGTATTCGTGTGTTTCAGTTTCTTCTAATTCTAAAATTTCAGTTCATTCTCCAAAAATAATTAGAGTGTACACATATGTATCTAGGCATCACGGGGGATTATCAAGGATACATTTATTTCTAATTATTTTCGTCTCCTTTTTATCTTTCCAAAAAAGGAAGGCGTGGTATGTCGGCTGACCAAGAAATGAGCACTTTCCTCATTTTCCCCTTTTCTTCTGGAGATACTCAATTATCAAAATTATTCGAGCTACATTCTGATAAATGAAATATAAAACGAATTGGATGATGAACTGAAGAAAGAAGAAGAAGAAGAAGTCTTCACGGAAAACAAGAATTCGAAAAAATTTAAGCACGCTCCACAGAATCCGTTTCTTCTTCCTTCTGACATCGTTTCATCTCGTTTCTCGTAATTTCATTTTCTTTTATTTTCAGCCATCAATGCACTCGAACGGTATTTCTCGTGGACATAATGGTGACAGTCGTCGAAGCAGTATGGTTGATGCAACTGGAAGATTCTGCAGTCAACCGATGAGCGGATCTCCGGAGGTAAGTGTTTTTTAATTTGATTCAATTAATTTCGTATTTCTTGGAAACTAGCTTCGCTGTGTGATTTTTATAGAATCAGCTTTGATTGGAACATACAGATCTCTGAAATCAACCAATCTAAATTCATATACCTAACTCAATCCATGATTTCTATTAATTTTCAGATCCTCGTCGGACTCTGCTACGACGACAAACATGAAGTCGTCTCTGTCTGTATTGAGAAGGCATCTTCTCTCGGATCAGACAGTGCTCATCCACCAGATTCATTCATCAGAATCATCGGACTCGATGAATTCAGCACTGAGCTATCTCGTCACAAAACGGACACTGTCAAACACTCAACTCAACCAGTCTACAGTCATCATTGCACCATGAGAGTAAGTTCATTTTTCCCGATTGTTCTAGTTCAATTTTCATACTTTGTGTTTGTGTTTTTCGAAAAAAAACATGGGACTTTTTGACAAAATCTTGTATTTTGGATAATATGAAAGTCACACTGCTGAAACGGAACAATGAAGTCAGAAATCAAAACTAGGACATTAGATTTTAAAATTTTTGAAACGGATTTTCGTTCACAGTTGAATACATTTCAGTGGTTTGTTGATGTGATATGCCTCAGGAAAGTTCATGTGAAATAATGTAATTGTTTTGAAATTAACCACAATGTAAAGATTTCGAAAAAGTTCAACAGATTTCAAAACTCAGCAATTGTGATTCCCTAGACTCTTGTCTGCAAATTCGGTAACCTAAACAAAAACTGCAAAACTGTTTAAATGTAAACATTACGTTCCATTCTACGTGGAACATCTGGTGTTTAATGAATCAAAGCTACACCTGTTTTACACAACAGTTTTCTTAAAATTGCGATCAATCATTTGGTATCTCTGTTTTTTGTTTATAATACAAACAAGAAATGTATTCAAGAAGAAAAGTCAAATCAAGGATTGCATTTTTGGTGAATCAGAAGTTTCATGTGAAAATCACAGATTCCTGTGATCAGCTACAAGAATGTGATTCAAAATCAAAAATACAATACTTTTTTGGTTAAATTTGCAAAAGATTTCAAGCTTTAATGAAAACCCTGAATTCTAGATTGATAGATCTTTCCATTAAAAATTTTTTTCCAGTTCTCAAAGGACAAAGTGGAGACCTCAACGGTCCGTGTCGAAGTGTGGACTGTCACTGGAATACTCCGTCGAAAGGTACAAATCGGATCAATCTCCATCGGATTCGCCTCATCAACTCCAGACGCCAACGAGCACTGGCAACAGATGATGCAGGTATGATGCCACATTCCTTATCCATTTTTCCCTTCCTTTTCTTATCTCTCATCCATTTTTTTCTAATCTTACGGCGAAGATGATACCATCAACCAAAAAAAAGAAAGAGAGAAAACCCCATTAGAAAAAGTAATAAAAATTAAACCAAAAATGTTGCCCATCCCTTTTCGATTGTTTACCGGTTTACCGGATACGAAAAGGAAAACAGATTCGTATGAAAATGTACTTTCCCAGTCCCCTGAACTTTTTTAATCAAATAAAGGCAAAAGGGCGATACTACTCGTGGGGTAGAAAGTCGAATTTTCTTTCAAAAACTGACAGAAGGCGATACGTCAGACATCACAAGTCTTGGCTGCACGTGGGGAAAAATTAAGAGTAATTTTCGAAAAAATGAGGTGATTGTAGACTTTTTTGAATTTCAACGAGCGATCATAGTATAAAGGAAAAAATGATGATAGGGACTATTCAGAAGTAAGGAATTTATTATAGACATACTTGCAGAAATTTGACGAGTCTGTGAGAGATAGTAATGTCTAGAGACTGGAAACGAGATCAAATAGCAAAAACTATTGGGTTCGATACAAGGAAACTGAGATTTAAGGGGTCTTTTGGATCATAAAGAATTATTTATTCCATTCAAATTTAAGTTATATTCTTCAAAATGAATCTTCCTAAGAATCCTTGTGAAGTTCAGTACCGACGACACAATTCTTTTGGCTCCTCATATTCAGTACAGATAAGATTCTGAGAATTCGAACTGTTCAGGAAACCCTCCATTGAACTTTTGATCTCAAAAAACTTCACTCACTTCTTTGAAAATTCAGACAAAGATAGATAGATCTAGATCAGAACAGTATATAACTAATCTTTTGATACGGTCAAATTTGATCAATCTCTTGCTTTTGCAAATCTACCCGTAATTTCCCTTATCAATTTCTGGGTGCAAACCCATCTCCTCATCTCGTTATCGGACGTCTGGTCTGTCTGCAACCTCGTTTTCTCCTTTCTGCTGCATCTTTCGAAAAAAGTTCAATAAACCACCACTATCGCCGACGTCGCCACCGTCGACGTCTTCCCCCATCTTCATTTTCGAAAGGAAAGGGGAAATACGGTTCGATCTTCACTTTGCGGAGACTATCAGAGATCGACAGGACTTTGCCCTGCTTATCAGTTGATTTTGTCCACGTGGACGCCACGTTGACTGCTTCGGTAACGGAAGACGACGTCCTTCTGAAGTCGTGTCATTGATAGCGAAAAAAAGGCACGAGACCTTCTTTCAACGAATCTTTTTGTTCGAAGAAAGAGAATATTTGTGACGTCAAAGCGGTTTGTTAGAATAGTGTAAGATTAGGTTAAGCCATAGAGGTTATTTCCAGTAGATACAGCTAAGAGGTTCTAGGAAAGTCTAGAGGTGGGGACTGTTTAGAAGAAATATCCACGCTCCAGTAAACTCATGAAAATGTTATTCCCAGATATGCAGTTGCTCCTTACCGCAACACAAATTAATTTGAAATTTTTAGGGTGCCGGAATCACCGTCTCCAAATGGCACGCCATCCAGTCTGAATGAATCATTCTTCCTTTTCTCCCCCTCTATCAATTTCAAGACAATCAGTCATTAAAACATTATTCTCAGCTTCTGAATTCTTGCTTCATATGTAGATCTCCTTCCTAATATTTGCCTTCTTCACTCTCTCTTCTTCACGGTATTTCATATTTTGTCATTAGAGCGCTGTTCCTTCTGTCATTATTCTTCTCTTCCCCAACTCCAATATATATTTTGCGGTTTTATTTGTGATTATTCTATCCCCCTACTCTCTCATCCTTGAATCATCCACTTCAGTCTAAAACCATCTTTGTTTTCTGAAGATTTCCAATCGTTCTAAATAAATTTTATTTGGATCTGATCTTATTCTATTTTCAGGTATTTCGAATCAATTATCCGTGTCACAGAAGATTTGAATGATAAGAATCTGAATCGATACAAATACGATGTTTGTCCACATGTGTGTATTGATTCGGATCAGGAACCAATCGGAGTTGTTGTAAAAAATTCGTTAAATGGTTCGAGATAATACAAAAATGTCATTTCGAATCAGTGCACTTTCCATCTCGAATCGCCCAAAAATCGCAACACTACTCTCGTTTTCTCTGTTATCTCTTAATAGTGTCTTGGATCTTTCGTATCTCTCGATATCATTTTGTACCGTCGTCAAATGATGAATGAAAGATGAAAGAGAAATATAGACTTAATTGGGGAGACTTTGAAAGAGAAGGTGTACGGTAGTTTGTATATTGATTTATTGGTTGATTGATTCAAATAAAGCGATTCAAAGTGATAGAAGGTTTTCCAGTTTTCGACAACAAGCGATTCACTTTCAGATGAAGAATAAAAAAGGAGACGTTCTCGTGTTTATCACGAGTAATCAACACCTTCAAGAATGTTACAGACATGTTTTCCTTTGTTTTCTTTTGTAAACATGTGTTTTGATAGTTTTCAAAACAATAAAAGTTCAAAGTTTAGAACACATGGTAGCAGAGATTTTCAGTATAAAAATCCTGGAATAGGATTGTTTCTCAACTTTTGACCTCAGTCTCTGAATCTCTGAGTTTGCATGACACAAAGTTTTACAGATCCTGAGCATCCTAAAACAAAAAATTTCAAAATATGTCAGTCTTTCTGAAAATTAAGCAAAGTTCAACTGTAAACATCTGAAATTTGCGTCGCTTTATTTTTCTTGTGTTCCATCGAAGTTCGCCGATCGAAGTGTCATCGTAAAGCGAATAGAAGTTTTAAAAATGTGGAAGAAAGAAGTCTATATGAATGCATTTTTGAGGAAAAGATGGGTGCATGTGGTGTTTGGAAGCTTATATCGGAACAGATCTGGTAGAGAAATCAGAAGATGAACAAATCATGCTTTACATCGAATATCGTCTTCCATTCTTTACTGAATTGAAGGAATCAGCTGTCCTCTTTGTTATTAAATTAATTTAATTCAGTTGAAACGTATTACTATTCTCAGTCTTTTGTAAATTGTTAAGTACAAAAGAGCTCTTAACCGTATCCCTTTAAAATGAAAGCTCAACATAATAAATATTTGAAGATATTCTCGATAATTGTATCATACCAACTACACTGTATTCTCTCAAACCTCTGAACTTTATCAAAGATCAAAAAGAATCCGAATCGATAAAACTGGACTTGAAATTACGCTTTCTCTCTTCATGCAGAACTGGTTTCTACAGTATGTCCATGCTTCTTCTAATACGAAATCAATGAGAGAACATGTGTTTTTTGTTTATGTGTATACTGTAAGAAGAAAATATTTGGTTTAGAATTTTCATTTTTTACTCGTTTACTTTTGAACATTATTTTTACACAGGTTGTACCCGATAAAGTTCCGTACAGAATCTTGCTTACAGAGGTGTGAAGTGGGTAGGAAAAAAACAAAAAAAGAGGATGAAAGATGGGAAAAAAAAGAAAAATACACGAGAATCAACAGGGACATGGCTGGAAGTTTTTGACTAGAATTGAGTCGGAAAATGTACCCGTAATGGGGAAGTTTCACAACCGCCGATGGTTTGGCAGTCAGTCATGAGATGGTATGGAGTTGATGAAAGTGGAAAAAGAGCAACAGAAAAATGAAAGAAAGTGGGTATGTTGTCTCACTTAGTGAGCCATTGGAAGAGAGATCTTGGCGTGGGTAATGTATTCAGCTTGAACGAAATCTGGACGTTCCTCTTCTGGAAGAGATCCGATCTTGAACTTTGTGAGCATCATACGAGCACACATTGAGTGTCCAACAGACTCGAATGCATCGGTGGCATCACCTCCGGCCTGAAAGAATGAGAAAATTAAAATCTTGTCTTTTTCAAGAGTTAATGTTTCAACTTACAAATTCGAGAAGGATTTCTGGACCTCCTGGGTGGAGATCGACGAACTTGGTGACGTCGTATACATAATTTCCAACAATAATCCAACAATCGTCCTCTCCACAATGCATGGAGACTTCGGAGCGGGTGAAGATGGCATCAGACATGATTTTTTAATTGAGGGTGAGAGTGAGGGAGTGCTTCTGAAAGAAAATGAAATTTAGTTGATGGACTTTTTGATAGAAGTACAGATAAGTGCACGGCGGGGAATCCCCATAGAAACGGACGAAACGAAAGACAAGAAGAAAGACAGAAGAGACGGATAGAAACATACAAAAGTATATCATATTTAATCCTTTTTTCTCTATTTCTCTCCTCTCTGTTTTTCTTTTTCTTTTTGAATGGAAACCTTTAAAATGGGTTCATTTGAGGGATACCCCCAATCTCTTTTATACCAGAGTTTTTGAGAAGGCGCGGCTTCAGACATTCTACGGTCCGCCCGACAGTCTCTATCTCTGTGTTTCACGTCTCCATTCTCTATCATTGAATTCGTCTCCCATTCTACAGTCTCTTCGACGGGAAACAATCCTCTGTCCCCACGCCCGTTGTCGCCACGTGAATGTGTTATGTTCTAATGATCACCCGCCACGTGCGTATGTCCCCGGAATCACTAAAAGACGCAAGAGAGGCAAGAGATTCTCTTCATATGCCTCTGCGTACAAATTTTACGATTTCAACGTCTTCTGTATATCGTTAGAAGCGCATTGAAGAAATAAGGAGAAGACGTTAGAGGTTGCAGAAAAAAGACTCGTTGGATTGTTCGTTGAACTAAAAGACAGTATGTAAACCATAGAGGCCCTGGACAATTTCCCTTCTCAAAAAAGCATGTGACCGTTTGTTGACGGATAAAGATTTATGGGTCCCCTTCGTGTCTTCCGCCCGATTCCTTCAGAATAAGACGTTTCGGGCCGTCGCGTTTTGTGTCGTCGTGTACCAGTTCAGAGTGCCCGAAGCACTGAGTGCAAGAAAGAGAAAACGCATCTCTTGTTTACGTTCATTGGCTGAAGACGAACTGAGAAATCAAGACAGAAAGGACAAAGATCCGTTCACTAGGAACAAAAGAAGACGTCTGTCAGAAGGTGTTTATCCGATTGTCAATATTCTTCCTTCCATTCACGAGTCATTGTTGACAACTTATTTTGTTGCAACTTGCATACAACTTCTCAAAGTAGCGTGTGATCGAATGGACTTCATTCTTAAATATAAAATCGTGACCCCAAAATACTGTTAGTGTCATCTGATGAAGTGCCAAATTGTGACTAGGCTCAATGCTGACATCCACAAGTTGTTGATGCATTCTGTTGCAGAGAATACATGTGAGATTCAAGGACGGACTAGGCGAACCTTCATTCAAAGTTTACACTGAAACGGTATCGTGACTCGACATCATCTGATTGTAAATATGATAAGTTAGTTGAAAAACATTTACCGAAAGCTGTTTTGGGGATAAACGAGCCCATGATCGGTTGTAAACAAAACAAGTTTATTTCTGGAATTCCACTCAAACACTTTTCAGGCGGATTCTAGAAATACTTCGATAGAGAGGAATTGAACGAGATCACACTACATACATTTTTCTGAAAATTTTCTGCGGCCAGAACCGAGTTAGAATCAATGATCTGCTCTGAACAGCTAAACATTTAAAACAATTTTTTAAATAAATCCTAAAGTATCGAGGAGAGCAAAACTTCGATTCGAAGCCCAAGTAGCTTAGTGGAAATAAACCCACAATTTTTAATTTGGAGCTACTATTATAGTTCGATTAGTTCACTTTCGTGTCAACTTCGGTCCAGGATAGTCCACTTTCGTGAAAATTAATTCTTTGTGTTTAAAAATTGTTCTTAAATTCCAGTAGATCTGTGAACTTTTCATTTCTTTCTCTCTCCGGCATACTGTATCACTTTGTGACGCCACCCAACATTTTGTTCGCAACGCACATGCAAAGGAAAATTGTTTAAGACGAAAAACGCAATGCTGCCACCATTTCGGCTAATTTACGATCTCTTCCCGCCAACGACGTCTCCGGGTCCATCGAACGAATACAAACTGACCTACCCTCCGCTTCTCTCTTCTTCTCAACATTTCCTTCAATCTTGCAGGAGAACAAATTCAGAATCACTTCTCAAGGCTGACACAGAAACTGAAACCAGTACTAAGTGTTCGAGACTGTCAGGTGACTGGGCTCGTATTGCAACGAAAGAGAGAAATGAGAGTGAATGGAATTTAGAATCATCTAAAGGTCGTCTGCAATTAAAATTGGAACTAAAAGTTTTGAGTTCAAACGGTCATAGGGTGTGTCAAATTTTGAAAACGAAATATTGCCTAATTTCAGTTAATTCAATTATAAGAAATCACCAGAATAGACTCTTCTCAAATTCTCGGAGAGCTTCTAAACCAGTACCAAATTCCATATTCCAAAGGAACACACTACAGTAACACCAGAACACACTCAACCAGTTTTTTCATTCAATAAGGAAGTGAATGTACTTTTGATATTTTATTGTTTTTCAAATTTTGGGATTCCCCTTTTTTTGTCCGTATTCACATGAAACGGAGACTACAGTAATCAACGAAAGATCACGGGTCTGTCTAAAATTTTTAAGGAACAACATCTTCGTATCTGCAATGAATACTTGCACCCTTCCTTCTCTTCATCTATAATAAACAAAAAAAAGACAGTGATCATGGAGAAAGTAGTAACAGACAGACTGGAATCAGAGTGGTCCAAAGTCGAAACTGACAACATGATTGATGAGTCAAGGAAGTGTGTATCCCATGACTTTTTGATTTTCCAAATCAAGTGGTAATCAAGGATTGGAGGAAGGATCCAAAGATCTTTTAAGTATATTCAGAACTCCATCGGGGGAATCCCTTTCTGTTCCATAGAACAATTTCAGACATGGTTCATGTGATGTGATGGACAAAACAGTTTCAGTTAACTGTTTACGGCTGAAAATATATACGAAGGACTATAAAGAAATACAGAACAAGTTCGAAAAAGATCAACTGATTTGTGATGGTAAAACGTGTACTTTCAAAATTAACTGGACTTTTGGAGGAAAAAACTGGATAGTTAAAGAAATCAGAAAACTGCAGATTTGCTGAAATATTAGTTTTTGATTCTTGCTGATTTTTTGGTACTCAACAACCTTTGTGGAATTTTAATGTACTTGGGTGAATGTGATTTAAAAAATCGAACAGAAAGGAACCAAGCCTCGGTGGATTTCTCTGATGGAGCTTGTTTGAAAACGACCCTACAAAAGCTATCCATACTTTCAACCGTGAAAATACAAGTTAACTCCAAACCAACAACTATTTCATGAATTCGTATGACTAACTTTCGGTGTTTAGAAAGCCTCGTTTTGTTCATACATTGCTCACCTATTCATGTATTTTCCGTTTATCGGGATTCAAGTTTGACGAAGATTCACAAAAACCTTCCTTCATCGATTTCCCATTATCCTTCTTCTCTCTTCTTCTCTTCTACAGTTTCCAGGCCGCCGATAATTGAGAGAAGTATACTCTAGCCTCTTCTTCTGCCTGAAAAATGAAATAAATCACTTTTTATGGCCCTATTCATTGCATTTAATTCTTATTCTCTTCTCATTCTCCTTCCCATCCCAAAACCTTGAACTAGGCATCCGGCGCCTCTAACGTTGTCACCCAAATGCCATTTTCACGTGAATAAATGGGAGATACCGTACTTTCTGGTACGTACGTTCCAGGCATCCTCCGAAACCAATTAACAAAAAAAACTGGTTTAGATCAGAAGGGCCATAGATAAGTTATGTATGTATATACTTGGTACTAGGAAGTTAGTGTTTGTGATTTTATGTGGACAATCAAACATCTTCTTGACCAAGTAAACATTCGAGGATTTTTCCGAATGAGTTGGAAGCATTTAATGAAGTACTTACAGTTCCGTTTCCGACTTGCACATCAACACCATGTATACTCTTGAATCGAATTCTCTTACTTTCAGGTGTCACATTTCGATTCCAACATGGTAAATCTGAATAGAAAATGTAATTGACTACTCGGGTGTTATTGTATCCTACGTAGTATATGTGTCCATTTCTTTTGTGTTTCATCTGGAATCAAAAATTGTAAAAAGATCAAAGTGGTACAAGTTGTTCCGATAGATATTAACATGTCATATAGGAAACCGTTGGTAATGGTAACCCATTTTTGGTTCGGATCGACAAGAGATGCTGAGAATCGGAGCAAGAAGAATGTAGACAGTCCAACGAAGAAGGAGAAAATGACAAAGATTTGGAGCAAGAGCCGGGAAGTTCGAATGTTTTCACGGACCTGAAATTAGATTGTCTTGATGATTTAGATCTTCTCATTTTATTGAATCTATTAATTAACAAAAGTTTCCTAGTTGCGTTCCAGTTATTTTGTGACAGTTAGTTTGATTTCTAACCGTTTTGTTCAAGCAATTAGGTACATTCTTCATTCTAGAGTTATTGTCTGAATACTTCATCCCACATGACCACTCGCTTTCTCTCTCAATTACCATCTACAATACATATTTTACACTCGAGACAGTCAGCTTCTTCTTCTCTTTCTTCATCTTTTCTCTCCTTAGTTTTCAAGAATCAGCAGTATCAGTAACAAGAACAACAAGTGTTTCATTCACTTATTACACATTGAAAAATACTGTAACATCTGAGGGCTTTCATACTCGACTTTTTTTTACAAAGGGGGCTTCCCCGAGCGATTCATGTGAAACCGGGGATGCCCCTTCTCAAGGCTTCATCTTCTTCTACAACGTCTTCTTTTCTTTCTTCTTTTGATCAGGTTCCCCTGTTTACGTCTGGTCTGCAACACAAAGCTTTCCGTTGCAAATCTGATTCTACGTGTGATACGAAGAAGAAGAAGAAGAAGAGGGAATTCCTCATTATCTCAATATTTATGTAGGTGTCAAATCACTTCGATCAAAATTCACATGACAATTTGCATAATGACCGAAGACGAGAGATGATAAGAGGGTAAATCAGAAAAGGACACGTTTGGGTACTTTGAAGGGCTTTGAATCGTTTTGAAGAAAATCGGTAAGAAAACGGTGGTCCCTTTTTGATCTATTCTAGTGTTTAGCTAATGATCTACCAGCAGAGCTTGATCCGTTTTTGGATATGCCCTTGGAGAGAAATACAGTAAAATTTTAAAACTAAAGTGCGGGCTCTCAGGAAAACGTCCAGTCTATTGATTGAGTTTTTATCCAAGTCGATCCACTGGCAGTCGGTTTATGGAGTGGCACGCCTAGACAGACTGGCACACGAAAATCAATGGATGTTATTAGTGAAGATTACTATTTACTGTTTTCGATTTTTGTTTCCAATTATGCATACAAAACCTCAACGTCCCTTTAATGTACCCTCAGAGTATTTCTTCCCGTTTTTTCATTCATCTCAACTCAGCTCTGACATCCGTCTTTTATAATCTAATCAGAGCTCAAAGTCGCACTAAAAATATAACTAAAGTCAAAAATACAACCACCTGGTGGTCCAGGTGGCATTTTGGAAATTGCACGTGCACACCGATTCAGATGATTGTGAAATGAAATGAGTGATTCGCAAAACTATGGAAAAGATTCAGATGAAAAATAACATAGGATGAATAAATTTGCAGCAATAGTCAGAAGCTCAATACTTTACACCTGTTCTTGTTCTTCAAAAAACCCTGATTTTTAAATTAACTAAAACTATTAGGGTGGCAAGAAAGTTTTTGACCATGATTCAAGCTTCTAGTGCCCTGAGACCCTCTATTTCAAAAACCTTATTTTATACAGTTCTTCTATATAATAAAACGAAAATATCATACCCAAAATTTAAGCACGACACGAAATGATTTCAGCGAGTTACACACCAAAAATGTTAATGTGTCATTTTTCGAAAAAATTTGGGTATGTACGGGTTAGCATAACTCATGACGAGGAAGAGATTTTTCCATGATTTTTTGATATGGTGTTACCTATATATCTGTTAACAATTTGCACTATGATTGCTTTCATTCGCGATTGCGGAATTATTATTATCACCAAAAATATGAAAAATTCGAAAAAATTTGATATTTTTCACAGAACTTGAGTTGTTATTTAGGAACTACAGTGAAAGGTTTGTCTATTTGTTTATGTTATTTCTGCAAAAAGCCATGGAAAAATCTTTCGAATGAACGAGTTTAGAAAACTTTTTCGAATTTTATGAAAATTTTGGTAAGTCAACTTATTGTTCGAAGATGTCTCCTGATCTTGAAAGATAACCGTATCTTTTTTGCTTTTGGCAATAAACAGTTTACATACCTGGCTCACTTCACAGAAATTATAAAACGATTTCCTTTTTTTTATCTATCGAAGTTTAGAAACCACACAAGAAAAATTTGGCCGCTACTTTTTCCGTTCAGATTATGCTCATTTCATCTATGGTCAAAAACTTTCTTGCCACCCTAATATTTCAGATGACTCAACAAACTTCTGTTTTCGCATTTTCGTCGAATTTTTCTGAACTTTGAAATTAAATAAACTTAAAGAGAGATCATATGGCTCAAGTAACCCTATAATTATGATACTTCTTAGAAATGGAAAGAACTTTGCACAACTCAAAAATGCCAGAATGACTTATCAAAAATTACATACATATCTCACATCACTTGTTTGTTTATATGATTTGTGAACTGAACTTTGTTTCAATATTTTGTTTCAATATTAGAGTGTCCTTTGAACGTTCTTGGATATCGTCTATCGGTTCTTTCTGATCAATCACAATATTCAGATACCGGTTCATTCATCTTTTATCTTCAAAGGGGTCAGTGTGTACATTGGAATATGAAAATATGTTATATCAGCTGACTATCAGGGATATCTTGTTGATTATAAAAATATGAAGGACGTCACATGTTGGGAGACTGTGGCTGTTTTATCTATTCATCCCGCCCGTCTCATTATTTGCATGTGCGTCTTTTAGGAATGCAGGATTACGATATCAAGGGGACCTTTAAAAGATGGAGACTGACCTGATAAGCTTCACTGATTGGTCCTTTGAACCTTCGCTCCTTCACTTTCTTCTTGTTAACTCTATACACAATAAGCAGTATCTGAAAACGAGGAAAAATGAAACTGTAGATTTTGGAGGAGCACTTACCAGAAAAGAAACTATAGCCGCTCCTATGTACATAACAACATTGATCTCTCGACCTTTGGCAAAGTTGTATTTGGAGTACATTTGAATCAAGGAATACAGATACTGAAAATTGAATCAATTCGAGGTACACTGAAAGAGATCTAGTTGATCCCTGGTCCCTAAGGACTTTGAGTTAAAGGAAAATTTATTCGAAAAGAGCCTTATAAGGATGGTGAACTGTAGTTCACAGCCTTCGGTAAAAAACCAAAGTTCTTGAACCAAATCATGAAATAGAAAAGCAAAAACAAGACTGAGGTGGAATATCAGAACAACAATAAGGATTTGGCGACCATTGGAACAGTAGAGGAACCAAATTATTCTTTTCGGAAAAACGCGATTTCAAGACAAATATTATGGAGATGTCGAGCCTTATATTTAGGATCAAGTAGATCAAACGACTTAGTCAATATCTCAAAACTTGGCTGGGCTATGACAAGGAATCAGATAAGAAGATAAAAAAGCGCAGTAAGACACATTAGCAAGGCAACAGAACTCAAAATGAAAAAAACGTACCGTCAAAATACAGCAAAAAATAATGATGGGATAGCAAGAGTTCTGCTCATATCGTTTCGAGCGACAAGTGGCAATCGCCCGTTCCGCAGACAATACGAAGAGATGGGCGGCAACTGGAAAAAAGGGATGATGACGAGGTTAAATCAGAATGATGCAATAGTGGAAAGACATTACTCGATGTTTGGAACACGAATCTCGAACGCATTAGAATTTCCATTTGATCGATTGGAACCCAGCATAGATCGCAAATGAGCCATGCTAAACGAGATATGCTCATGAGCACTCCAGCTAGAAAGTAACTAGCTATGGTCATCTGAAGTGTAATTGGGTGAATGAAGGAATCATATAATCTGATGTACCTTTAAATTGAGATTCACTAAAGTCTTGGAGGAAAATATCAGATTCGGAGCCATCAAGAGCAGGATAATGTTGATCACGTGAACAGGACATTCTACAAGTAGAAATATCACATAAACATTCCGAATCTCACCAGTTTCCCTCAAGTAGAACGATCCTGCAAATTTTTTAAACAAATGCTTGGTATTAAAGATGAACAAATATCATCACAAATTTGCTCGTTCTAGTCTTGGACTTTCGTAAATTAGAGTTTTCCTTTCTCACCTGATGTGCTGTTGTTAGTCATATTGAACTGATTGGCATGGCTCAATCGCCCACCGAAATTATATATAAAAAGTCAGAATGAAAATGAAATTGAATGAACCAAGCCTGATCAAAACCAATTCTTGTTTTGAGAGTGAAGGAAAGGAAGGCGTAGAGAAAGGTTGTATATGTGCATACACCTGTGTATGTGGATGTCTAAACCCAATAATTTTGAGGAAATCTGATGGGGATAAAGTACGTTATGAAGTTCAACGAAGAAGGACTGACGTCAGTTCAAAAATATGTTTCGGATGCAAGGGAAGAGAAGATTTACAATCGAATTGTCTATCTTTATTGGAGCAACATTTTAGCACAGTCAGGATATTATATTACTCTAGTTTGAATCACTAATTTTCCCAGTGTTTTTCTATCTCTTATTTCTCACGAGATCCGATGGTCATCGATGAGTTCGGCCAAAAAGGGCAAAATTCCTGGTTTTTTCTACAGTAACCACTTCTCTGAATGTCTCGAACTTACTCATTGCAGACGTATTTTGATGATCCATTGACATAGGAAAAATAGAAATAACTGGAAACCAGTATATTGAAATCAGCTGTTGCTTCCAACTGACTTCAAAATGAGCTGAATTTGAAAATTACTAGACGTGCGAAATGGAAATTATTTGATAAAGGACAAGACAAAGAAAAAGTGGGAGGAGAAGCGGAATAGGAAAAACAAGTGAATGAGGATAATTGTTGGGTTCAAAAAACCATTTTCAGAGCTACGAAAGAATGTGTTACAAAAGTGTAGTCGACAGGTGTCAAACTAGAAAATTGGAGACAAACGGGACATTCCCACGACTGGGAATCCATTTTTGTTGCTGGATTCCAACTGGAAGAGAACAAAAATCACTGTGGGAATTTTAGGATCACATTATCTGAAAATCTTGAATTTCGCTTTTAGCTTGTCGGGAAAACAAAATTATATAAAGAATTCAATTTCTTATGTCAGATGCTGTAGATGGATGAAAAAGCTTTAGTGGTCAAAAAATCATATAGTGGTCAGTTGTGGACACCATGTTATTTATGGAGACCTCGATAAGGGCTCCCAGAAACTCATGATCATTGAATGTGTCCATGTGCATGCCTACCTAGTCCTTTCGTTTGGGAATCAAATTATATTTCCTAGTGTTCGGATTCGCGTATTCGTCACCTCTAGTCTAGTCAGAGAATTGCTTCCGAGAGCTCTTAGAACGAGTTTCATTTTATTATAAAACGGTCTTTGAACACAACGAAAACAGGAACGAGTAGTTATGCGCCTACTCATGAGGCGATAATTAAAATGTGCATTAAAAATTATTCGAGAAGGTAAACAACGGCGTCAATCAGATCGTTGACTACCATGTTCACAGTGAGTTCATCGGAATCCTGTTCTTCATAGAACTGTGTATCATCGTCATCATCTTCGTAGTAAATATTCGGAGCATTGACAACTTCTGTTGGCGATGCAGATCTGCTTTCCAGGTACAAATGGGTAATGCTTTCCATTCGACGCTTCAAATTCTGAAAAACGGAATCGTTGCGAATAGAAATCTTTTTAGCTTACTTCACAGTGAATGGCAATTATGTCAGAAGTATTCAGAATCCGCAAATCTGGCATTTCGAGCTTCTTCACGACACTATCCAACATTAGTCTCTCTTTCTCCGGATCGATCAACCGTGGCTGGACGCTTTCGTTGAAAATCAAAGAATAATCCATACTATTATGCATCTCATTCGAAAATTCACCAAACACAATTTCGCTTTCAAGCATCTCATCCGCTACAGGAAACTTGGTTCGTTTTGGTGCTCTCGTCTTCTGGCTCTTTTTGATCTTTGGTGTCGTCGAGATAGGAATCGCTGGAAAATCCTGGGGCGGTGGGAAACTCGAAGTCGACGGAAACTCCTAAAAAGGCACATTTATTGAGTAGTTGCTTTGTGAACAAACAGATTTATGGTAATCATAATCGTAATCCGAATCTATGTCCTTTTTCAGTATCCGCTTCCTCGTGCTCCGCCGCAAACTAGAATCGCCTCCTTCTGAAAATGATAGTTCATAACACAAATAAATTGTGTTTGTTCACCTTCTCCAATCTCATATCTTCCCATTTTGTGGAAATAGGGAAAGGCAGGAGGACAACTGAAAGGGTGAGCTGATGAAGGATCGGAATGGGAAAGCAAATGAAACCGAGGAAAACGGTACAGAGAAGAAAAATTAAAGTTTTTATTTTTGAAAAATTTGTACTTGAAATCAAAAACTTCTTCCTAGAATACTGAACACTGGCTCAAAATAAGAAAAGAAATTCGGAAATTTCTACGAATTTCGGGAAAAGTTGGAAATCAGAAAGTGAGCTGGAAAAATAGAAGGCGCATACTTTCATTTCGTTCACTGCGTCCCGCCTGGAAATGGGGTTACTGTACTTTCGGCGCATATTGACATTTCTTTTCATTCATCGAAACAGTTTTTGCGTTTAGTCACTTTGTTTATGAATCGTTTTTAAACCTATTATGGTATTCTTGCCAGCAGAGTTGTTTTTTTCACAATTATTATTATTTTCTCGATTTCGGTTCGCCTCCAGCAGTTTTTTTCCGCAATGCGATCTGTCCCTTACGAAACATCTTATATCCAATCAATCGCAACATCATCATTAACCAATCACTTATCACCTTGTTTCCACTTTCATTTTTTATTTCTATGTCTCTCAGATGGATGCAGAGGCATACTTTCCCGCCGACATATCCGTCGTCCCACGCGATGAAGAAACTGTGACGCCGACAACATCAGAAGTGGAGGTCGGTTTTTTGCCTTCCGATTTTTATTTAATCAAAAGTATCAAAACAATTTCAGAGAATTTCCTACGGAATCTCGACTTCTAAAAGACTGATGCACGGTCGGAAGAGGCGTGATCCGCCGTTGCTTTCGACCATTCAAGAAGTACCGTCAATGGTATGTTGTGTGATTATACTTTGGCGGTAATCCGCCAACCTCCGATGACATGGTAAATTCAATAAATCGAATACAAGCGACATCATTTTCAAAAAAATTTAACGACCAGCAAAACTTTATCTTCCCATGAAAGAACTCTATGAAAATAGTAGAATATGCCGAAAGAGTTAGTATTTATCTTTTTTTTGGTCATGTACCTCCATTTTGACTGAAAATCATAATCTGAGCTTTTTGCATCGCCTTTCATTTCTGTTTTTCCCCTATTCATCCTCAAAACGCATTCAAACGATATGTGTTCCCATTCAACACTTTTCGAGTTAGTTGTCCATTTTCCCTGCATTCATTTTTCTATTTACATTTTCCCAATATGGTTTTCTTTCAGACGAGTATCCTCCCCGCCAACACTTCCATCAGTTGTCTGTTATGCATGAATAAAATCAGTGGAGCGATTCCGAACTTCGTCAAGCCCTGTCATTGCCCGTTGTGAGTAGAATGAAGATCCTCCGAACCCAGCGTCATTCATTGAATTTGATAACATTTTGGGCTGTTACTTATTTCTCGAAACTCAAATTTTGATCGATGGTGGTGGTGTCAGAACATTCTAGTCTTCGTTATCTTCATTGTCATAAGGGGCCTCGCCTGGAGGCATGTGAAAACAGACGAAGAGATAATATCTCATTCTTTCTCTGTCGTCTGAAAACCTAATTTTCTTCTTCTTTCAGAGTATTCGTCCATACAACTTGCGCAATAGACAACGAGTCGTTCTTCGGCGGCACCTGTGATCAGTGCCATCAGAAATACCGACCCGAGCAGGTATATTGTATAAATAATCCTTGTGCTCATATTTTATTTCCAGTCATCGCCGCGCCAATCTCTATCGCCAACAAAAAGCACCTCTGGAAGATTATTGTTCATGTCGAATAAAGCTTCAACAAGCTCTCCAAAGGAATTGGAGGCGGCTAGCACATGTGCCTTGTGTCAGAATCAAAGCTATCAAAATCCAGAATGGTCTCAACAGAAGGATGCGAAATTGATTCGACCTTGTTTTTGTGGATTTCTGGTACATCATGGATGCATTCGTGAACATCTGAAACAAGAAAAATTTTGCGAATGGTGTGGAGTCAAGTATCGATACTACAGATACGGATCGTTTAGTGACTTTTGTACACGCTACTCCATTCAACATGTCTGTTACGCGATTTCATTCTCCATTCTACTTTTCTTCTTTGTACTTGCACTAAAAGGTTCCTACTTCTTCAATCCAAGACCCACCTTTGCACCGATCGGTAAATTTTATTTTCGCGCTACTTTCAATCTGTCGGTGTTATTTTTTCAGTTTTGACTATTCTGGCATTGTTTTTCATGACCGTATTCGTCGGAGCGGTTATTTTCACTATCAAACACACCGTCATGACTCGGCTCCCTCGATTCAGAAGACGGTATGGAAAAGTGACCGTGGTTCCTTACGATCCAGATGTTCGATCGAAGAAAGAAGTTCTGCGATCCCTGCAAACTGCCAGAAACGAATCAATTAGTGATTTAGATATCATTCCATTGAACCCATCAAAGAGAACGGAAAGTCAAGAATCAGTGAGATCTATTTAACAATGTCATTCCAATTACTATTGATATTTTCAGAACGTCGAAACCGCAAGGACTGATCCAGGTGACTTGTCACTCGGTCAACAAATGTTCGGAATAGCTGCCAATCCACGTATCTTTTCCTCGACACCGATGAATCAAAAGCCAAAAGGCACTGTTTTCGGCACAAGTCAAGCGTAGATCTCTATTAAGATTTTCATGTAGTCAACATTTATTTTCATGCCTCTTTTCTTAACCACACCCATTGCTCACAACCCACGGTGTTCCAAAAAGCGAATCGGGTCCAACAAAAATTGTTTCTCAGGGGAGCGCGCTTGCTACAAAGGGGCGGGGCTTACAGTTGTCGAATTAAAATTTGCACTGAAGAATGCGTTGTTTGCCACCTGCCGCCGTTTTTCCTCATTTTTTCGAAAAACTTCGACGAAAATGTGATAGAACAGGCCAAATGGAAGCTTTCAAGCGCAAAATCATCAACGTAGGCCGTCTCGTAATGCTTATTCTGCTCATTTTATTTTTGGCTTGAAAAACTAAACTTTTAATTATGGTGAACTTGTAGATTCAAATTTTCCAAAAACTCGACGAAAATGTGATAGAGCTCAATGAGACGAACATTTTGACCTATAACATGATCAGTTTGGATGAGAAATAATTGAGATTCAGCTCTTCAAACGTCGGAAGTGTCACAAACGTGTTGATGAAATTGGTCCTATTTCGATATTTTGAGCTGAATAGTGTACATATAAACTCTTATATTGTTATAAATAGCCACCTACTAGCCGGTTATAGTTGTTTTATCACTTAAAGTCTTAGTTTTAGTATATTCCAACTGGGCATTAGTCGCCCCTCCCTCAATTTCAGGCCTGCTTTTTGAAAGTTATTTTTGATCTACAGTGCCGCGTAGCAACCTTAAATGCGTCAGCAAACGATTTCTTGAACTCGATTCGCCGTTTGGAACACCGTGCAACTCCTCTATCCCTGTAATATATTTTTGCATGCAGTCGCTTCCAAAAAAAACTTAATCTCGTGTTTTCAAAACAAAAATGAGTTCAGTTTGGAGTTGGTTGTATGCATTATAACCGAGTAGCCCAATTTATTCAGTTTAAAACCGATTTCTTATTCTACTCCTAACATGTAAAATACGGTTCTCAAACAGGTAAATGCTCTGAATAAGCAATCAATGAACTCGTTTTATTTTCCATTTTACAAAATCTTGTTAGAGAACGATCCCATTGTGAGCGGTGGAATCAATCCGGGTACAGTTTTGAGTACATGTGGCGGAGCATCGTTGCTGCGAATCAAGGCCATCACACTCGACGGTGGATAACGAACACCCATCTCCAATTTGGCTGCTTGACCACTGGGATCCGATGGATATGTAGAATCTTCATATGACGTTAGGTCCTCGACTTGCTCACTGCTCAATGTGTCACCGTGTTGTCCGATACGAGAAGCCACATCCATAGTGACTGCGTGGCCGATGATCATTGCTGGAGTGTCTCGAGAAATGACACAGATGCTGAAATAAAGAAAAGTAGGGACAGGATTCAGTGAAGAAACATACTTTTTGACAACAAGCATGATACGTTGAATGCACTGATCCTGACTCTTAGCTTCGAACATACTGGTGAACTCGTGCATCGAAAAGATTGGTTTGCTGGAAAATGCAACTTTTTCGAAAATAAATATTCAATGAAACTCACTAAGTTTTATCGATTTGAGGAATATCAAAAACTTCATCCATGAAATCCGGTAACTGTTTGGCACCTGCTCTACGATACCATTCCATTGGCTCCAAAAGTCCAGGCTCAACAAGAACTCGTGATCCAGTTGATTTTGCAATCGCCGCAGCCGTTTGAAGTGTACGAAGAGTTGGAGAGCAGAAAATGACAGTGGGTTCGATTCCACGATTACGAAGGGAACGGGCGATTAGTTGAGATGAATATTTACCTGGAAAGAAACAATGGGGCTCTCTAAAAAAGAGACCAATTACCCATATTGGTAATTGGTGGATTGAATTGATAGCTGTGTGGATGAAGAGTGGCTCCTTTTGGAACATTGACGTCAGTTGCATAAATCTAGAAAAATAAACTAGTGAAATACCGTAAAATCTGTATTAGAAGGGCATTCCCTTCTATTTTTTCCATCACCTAAAAAAATATTTCTAAATTCTCAAAATGGACCATAACATCTATTGGAGAAAAGATTTGAAACATATTTTGTGACTTGTCTAGTCAACTTTTGACGAGGGTTCTAATTCTTCTTCTTACACATTTTACGTTACTTTCGGAACCTCACCTTAGTCATATACTTCTCCGATTGCAACCATGCTGATCCAAACACCCGATCAACTCGTTCAGCACTTCTCATTATCACTGTCACCTTCTTCAACATTTTTGCTGATTTCACACAAACTGCCCATTGAGAACGCAAGTAATATGAAGATGATTCATTTTCTTCATCCAAGTCCAAACTTTTCCGATTCTTCGACAAGCTCATTTTCTTCTCGTAATTTCGGAAGTTTCCACAAATGCTTACTAATCAAAACGGAAGGGTCAATTATTGAAACTATTATTTTTTTAATCAAGAGCATTCATGGATCCCATCTACGTGGATGTTCCAGTGATCCACGATGGTTCGCGTCATTGAAATCACATAAAAAATAGGTCCACTGAAGAAGGTAAACGTCTAATCATATTTTTATTGTACACCAAAAAATGAAAAAAGATCAAACCGGCTCAAAAGTTGAAAGTTCATACAAAGAGTAAATGCAAATATAGATAATCATGAAAAAAGTTCAAAGCATAGTTACTTTTTGTCCTGGAAGTTACGATCTCTGACATGATACAAAAATCCTACAAGATCATCATGTTTAGCAACGAGTTGATTGTGCACGTAAAGGAGTGGGAAATCCCGAAGAAGTTTTGGGCGTTGGTAGATTATGGGGTTCACGAGGCAGGCGACAAGAAGATCCACCCAGGTCATCTGAAACAAAATGATGAAGTTCCAAAAGAGCTCAGAGATCCTAGTGGACTCATCGCGGCACGGAAATTTACCGCTAACATAAGAGGTGTCAGAGCAATACGTGCATTCATCAACGCTCTTGGGGGTCGAACCAGCGATCAGACGACTAGCGCGACCTTCTACCCGCCTGCGCTACGCGCGCAACACTCACTGTGTGTCCAACTAGCCATGAAATAGAAGTGGCTTGCTTTGCCTTCAACACGCGCTCGAGGCAAGGGAATAGTGTGTCGGTCAGCAAACGGGCGGCCGTGTCCTCTGTACACTCCTCCTGAAAAAAAGATAGTTGGCTATATGTTTTTCAGAGAAAATGGTAAGTGTTTTGATGAATATGTCGAATTAACAGTAATGCTACCGTCTTCAAAACTCACATCACAAGCGTGATCAGCAGCATGTTCGATGTGATCAATCCAGTTTTTGATTCTCATTCTCACTTCGAACACTTTTTCAGCAATATCGTCCACTTGTGCATCTTCGTAAGCAGTTTTCCCAGATAAATCTACAAAAAGAGAAACTGAAAGAACAAGAAAAACCGTCATTCTTACTGTATCTCCATGCCAAATGTCTGCAAATGGAGAGAACACTTCCGTATTTTCTTTCATTCATTTCAAGAGCAGGGAGAGCATAGAATGGGTAATCTGAAAATAAAAACTTGAATTTAAAATTTCAGAAGCCAATTATACCTTCAAGAATGTAGTCGTCACGATGAACATGTTTGAATTCGTATGGAACTCCGGATAACTGGAAAATCATTCGAATTACTTTGCACTCTTCTCCATCGTCGAAATCGTGTAAAGTGTAGGTCGGAACCAAGAATCCATGCATTGTGTCCATCTTCTTTTTAGATTGGATCGGGCTGGGCTGTTAAAAAAATTTGAAGTTTCTAGAAATTTCAAAATGAAAACTCACCAAATATTTCTGTGTCGACTGACTGACAGATACACTCAGATGACGTCCACTACTAGATGATTTCTGAAAACAATATATTTGAAATCTATTCGAATCTCATAACTTTTTTCTCAATCGCAACAAGAAAAAAACGAACCACAAACTTTGGAGACTGTGTATAAATAATAGATTGAAGACAAACTCTGGGAGTCATTTTTGATATATTTCTGTTTCTTTTAGCAATTATTTTTTTGGAAAAAATCCGAGTGAAGGATGTGAAGAGGAGGAAAACGACGAACTCATTTATCTTAAACTGTCTGTTGTCTCTCAATATGCAACGCTATTGCTTATGATCTGTGGCGTGATGATCGAGAAAAATCAAGATAGGCTCATTCGTGTTTTGGGCGACACTTGCAATTGCCATTCATCTGGTTCCGTTTCACTTTTTGTGTTTTAATGTCTATCATTCCGCAAAGTTCTTCACACTTTTCTTATATTTCTAGTAATTAGCGAAACTGTCGTTTGAATGATTACTCAATCAACTTACTCGAGTAGTCACACTCAAAGCATAATCCTACTAACATATTTTTCAAATTTGAAGCTGAACATTAAATTTTAAAAAGTGTTTTGTTCTATTCTGGATTTTTTTAAATGTTCACTGAATATCTAGGTTTCTTACAATCAATTCTTCAACGAGCACACTTTTTATCAAAAAATTATTGGACAATAAAATAGAAAAGCATCCAGTATTTTGATTTAAAAGTCGAGATCACTATTTTCTACGAAACAAAATCATTCGTATTGGCTCTCTAGTTAACCACCTGGATAACCCTTCACCCGTTTCTCATCCATCAAAATCAGATCAGTTTTAAAACTGACACTTTTTTCTTTTCCGCAGAATCTGTTGATTTGTGATTGGTAAAAGAAAAGTTTAATTTGATTTGAAATGAAAGAGCAACTGTTCTTTTGGGGTTAAGATAATCTTGTCAATCTATTTGATGCTAATTTGAAATGATAGTTGATATAAGGAAAAAGAAAACAGAAGTATCGAATAGAAAAATCTTCGAATAATGTGAGGAACCGGAGAAAAGGATGTGAGAAGAAAATAACAACTTTAAGTAGCACCAATTGGTATTTTAGAAGCAGACGAACCACGAAAAAGTTATCGTCAAAGAGCAGAAAAAAAGAGTCTGCTATTTTTTTCTCGTTTTTTAGATCTGCCGGAAAGTTTGACGGAAATATGAGAGAAATAAACTGAAATTCGAGGAGAGAGGTGAGAAAAAGAGAGGGAAAACGAATTGAGAAAGCAAAATCGATCGGAAAAGGGAAAAAAATGCGACATTGAACACACTAAACACCAAAAAGATACATGACAACATGGCACGCAAATATTTATGGTGTACAGTAGGAGGAGATGAGAAAGGAGTGAGAAATAAGAATAAGAAGTCAGAGGAGATTGGCGAAAGATTACAATAGGAGAGTGACATTTTCAATATATTCTTCGTTCTAACTTTCCGAATTAGTCTATTACAATGGAGATTTTTGAATCTGATACTGTCATGGTAATTTACCGTCTAGGAATTTCGGGAAAACTTTTCAAGTTGGAAAGATAAAAAATTTCTATCTCAAGATTCACAACAACTTTTTATTCTGGGAACCCGTTCAAACCTATTCTTTTTCTTTGCCCATCTGAGAATATCCTTTTTCAAATAATTCAAATATACAGTTTTCCATTTTATCAGTCAATATCAAACCGTGCAAAAGGGAAGCGTAATTGGCATTCATAAATTTATCGAAATGGGATGCAGGGAAGGAATGAATACAGATAGAGAGATGGAGAAATAAATCAAAATGATTCATGACGGAAAGATGAAAAATAAATGAAGAATAAGAAGAAGAACGGGTTTTGAAATATTCCAATATGAAGATAGTTTCAGAATTAAAGTAATCACAAGGAATTGGTGCAAGATCTGAGTTATATTCGAAGGTAAAAGGAAATTCCTAGCAAAAATTAAGAAGATTTTGAATTTTTGAAATCTACTTATGAATATGTGATTTTTTGTAGAAAGTTGAACCAACGAAACGTTTGAGTGTTCAAAACCAATGTTTACACGAAGTATTGAAGTGTAGGTTGCAACACAATTTGTCTCATTTTCTCCGGTTTTATAGTACATCATCAACGGCAAATGGAGACAAACAAATCAGTGATAAGAAGCGGCAAAGCAGTGGGCAGAACGTCAAAAAGAAATCATAGGTTGTTGGACAAGAGAAAAAAGAGAAGAAAAATATATTGAGACTCAGGTGTCAAACAGAGATGATCGTCTATTATCGCTACACACGTATACACTCTTTTACAAACATTTTGGATTGGATTTCAAATGAAAAAATGAGATGAGAAGACGGGTTTTTTGTTTCTTTTGAGGTTTCCGCCGAAAGAAAAACAAGGACTTACTTCGTTAATTGTGGGTAAGGATGTCGCTTTGATTGGTGAAGAAGCCAATGAAGACTTGGATTTCGATTTCTTTTTCCAAAACATCTGGAAGTCTGAAATATCATAGGATTATTGAAAGATGATTAATAGTTGTTTGTCTTCTATTCTTGTTTAGAACGCTCAATTTGAGAAGATGAGAGAATATATACTTGGCATTGAAAATGGAAATACTAGTCTGAAACCAGCTGAAATTAGATTCGTTAATCCAGTGCTCATCATTTTAATAGTAAAAATAATCGACCCACAAATAACGTTTAAAGTTGATTTATAAAAAAGTAATTGTCTAGAAATTTAAAAAAAAACTTGTAGCAGCTTTCAAGATCAGGAAAGGCAACGGAATCTCGAATCTCCACATATTAGGAAACTCTCTTCACATTCTTCTCACTATCAAAAAAACCAAAGCATATTGTAATAACTCTAAAAACTCAAATGCCAATCAAAAACTCAAATATTTGAAAGTTGTTTTTTTTCTCATTATTCTGAGCAAACATAGTATAGGCTCAGGTGGCAAAAGTGTTCAATACATTGCTGCAGTAAAAGTATATCGCACGTTTTTTTATAAAATTCAATAAAACTTTTTCTCCTTTTCGAAACTCTGAAATTTATACATTCCAGAGTTTTCAATTCCTCTCTAAAACAAAAATTTTCATATAAAATTCCGGATAAAAAACTTTTCCCAGTAAAAGATAAAGCGCATTCTGCAAAAGATAACATACCACCGTTCGATCGAAAGGAAATATCCGCAAAGATAGTCTCAAAGTGAATCATCTTTTTCGTCGTAAATCCTTCAGAGAAAAACTCGGTAGGAACGAAGTTAAGAGTCGCGCGTAGTGTGGCAAACAATGGCGGGCCGTTTTCACTTAACTGTACAGCGGCTCCTTCTCGACAAACAAAAAATACCATGTAATCTGGATAATCACCGAAATTACATCTATCAAGAGGCAGAATATCTGGCAAAGGTTTTCAATTTCTCTAATATCCAAAGCTCTTGATTGGGGCGGAGACTGTTCATATGAGTCCGTTGATGTAGAACTTTATTTTAACACTTGAAATATTTTTTTTGATTTTTTGAGAACAGATAACATTTTAAATGTTTAGATCCAATTTTATTTTCAAAAGCCTAGACATGAATTAAAAACTAGTACCCGATTGTATCAGTTGGCTGAGTCTCTCGAAAGTGTGTCAGATGAGCGGGTTCGTAGAAAAAAGAATAATGAATCGACTAGAATTAGGTAGATGGGTATGATTGATTTGAAATGGGAAAAGAAATTAATCATAAAGATGAAGAAGAAGATGAAGATTTGGCTTCATTTGAATTCTGCCATTTTCCAATAATGAACTTGTCTATTCCACCGTATCTCCAATTTAGGAACATACTGACGATGAAGAAATATAAGAATCCCAGCTGGAAAAGAGGGTTTTGATTTCAAAAATGATTTCAAAGCATACCTGTAACGTTCGGACGAAGAATATGTGGTAGGAGCAGAATCCAATAACGAGACACCAGAAGCATAGCGCAGTCACTTTCACATAGAAATGACGACGTGGTTCTTTCCACTGAAAATACAGAAATTAGGGGGCAGAATTTGGAATAGCATCACAAACGTTCCATTTCTCTTTACTCTGAGCACTTTCCACTTTCCGTGCTCCAGATTCTCTAATAATTCTCTTCAAATAAAAAAACGTACACTTCTCCATACTCCATCCCCTCTCTCCACTGGAAATTGTCGATTGATTGGTTGTTCTTCACTGTAAAATTGATGAAGAAGTTGCTCTTTCACAGTCCATCGACTGAAATAAATCAATATATTTGAAATTGTTATTTCTGAATGTAGCTCACTCTGTCAACCATCGGCTGGCATCCATTTCGTTTAGTGGAACTTGAGAAATTGGAATTTTCCGAATATGGAAATGTACTTCACGAGGACTGGCTCCTTTGACCACAAGATCAACTTCAGATTGAACAATATTGTATGGGTAGGCGATTGTTATATCGTAGATATAGTCAACGTATTCTTCTGAAATTCGAGACTATCAAAAAATTTGAAATATGAAATCTTACGTTGTCTCATTTTGTTCAGCAAATGAAGGAATCCAGTCGTTCTCGGGTAGAGAACATAATCTAAATTTCGGAGTCCATTTTTCTTTGCAAATTCTCTACTCTTCAAAGTCGTCCATTCGGATTTATCAGTTCCTTCTGGGAATAGTAATATTTGATACTTTTTGTCGATATTTTTGAAATAATCAATCGCATCATCAAATGATTTCTTGTCCACTTCGGCATTTCTTTCCAGGAATACGAATTGAGCAGCCGCCATTCCGAATCCTGCTCCAGGAAGCTTTTTGAGTTGAGCTTTCAGGGAAATTTTGTTAGAAGTGATGAGCCAAGGATTGATTTGGTACAAGGCACACCACATGTACATCCAATCAAGTCTGGAACGTTTTATTTTTCTCTCAAATGCATAATTTGAAGTTACTCATTTTGTATCTCTGAACTTTCAAGGTGCCAGAAATTTCAAATTCATCATAACACCCGAGTCGAAAATGCCTGGCTCGAGTGTTCTACAAGTTCTAGACAAAAACTGAGACAGGTAATCTTGATGATTGTACCATTTCATAGGTCTCATTGGGTTCTACATTTTGGTGTAAGGAATGACCAAAAAATTAAAACTTGAAGCGAAGGAAATCGACGACCGCAAAGGCCCAAAAAGTGACGGATCACATGTATGTAGCACCCAATGTCTTTTTCAGTATTTCCAAACTCATTCCAGAATCATGTTTTCTAAAACTATTCACCTTGTCCGATGGTTCATCACAATCAAAGCAGGACTTCCAAATTCGATTTCATCTCCACTCACACGAACCCGAACACCCATGACAAATTCCAAAAGTCCCTGAATGAATATATTTTTTTTCAAACGCCTTCTCAATTCAATTCTATGTATCATCTCTGCGTCTATTTTCCTCTTATTCGTTATGTGGATCAAAGTTTTGTGGTCAAAGGAGACCGATACGTGGTCAGCATTGCAACATAAATAAGTCAGACAGAAAGAAATAGAATTGAGGGAAAGAATAATTACGAGCTTGGCTAGTCCAAAGTTGTCTGGTCACATCGAAAACGAATCGAACGTTTCCTTTAGCAAAATTATGTTCCGAGTTCCCCCAAAAACTTACCATGGGAATAGTCATCCAATATGAAATGGCACGATCCATAAGATTTCTCCATGTTTTATGTTTTCCAAAAATAGGAAGACCCAAGAAGAGAGTGATAATATAGTTACCAAAAAGAGCTGAAAACAGAATAGCCAATCCGAAGAACCATCCAAGAAGTGGACGTAATAGACACGGAATCCGCATTCTTCTGGAATGAAAAGGTGTTTCTCTCCTCGAATCGCCCTTGTGTCTTCTCAAATCCCGCGTCGTCTTTTCTTTGATTGGCCTAGTTTGTCTCCCTCCGCCGTATTCCTTCTTCTTTTCCCTTATGATGATGTGAACGTACACGTAGTACAGTGGAGAGACGTAGAACGAGGAAGATACAGGAAAGGCTATGTGTTCATGTTGCAGGCTTGATTTATAGCCGGTGCAGGAAATTTAGAAGGTTCTTATTAACAAAGACTATTTATTATTTGAACTTAAACAGAAAAAAAAGAAATAGTGAGCCAATGTGACTCGGAAGACCCGTAAAGGAACAGCGACTAGGTTACAAACCGAAAAATGAGGGATTCATGTCGAAAATGAAGACGAGACGCACCGAAATCGGAAACGTGAGGTTCGAGTACCAGCGATAGTGTGAAATCGAACCTGAAA
Organism: Caenorhabditis zanzibari; assembly: GCA_963966625.1. Taxonomy (NCBI): domain Eukaryota; kingdom Metazoa; phylum Nematoda; class Chromadorea; order Rhabditida; family Rhabditidae; genus Caenorhabditis; species Caenorhabditis zanzibari. The sequence goes on along the minus strand of OZ016472.1, from coordinate 10,119,958 downwards.
ATTTTAACATTTTTTATATCTCATGGATATTGTTGCAATCTACGGGATGCCTGATAAGAAAACTAGCATCCGCTTGTTTTTATTGCTTTCACTCACCTCCGCTTCTTTCTGTTTTAACACATCTTGACGCCGAGACTTGTTCGCACCTTCTCATACACTACGTAACTGATACTGACCGCAGGTATCACCTGAAAGACTCGGAATAAAGATTATAAAAAATAATTTAGCACACCTTCAAAAAATTAGGAGTGATCCCCCGATAAAGTCCTGTTAGCCCTTCGTTTTGCACTATATACTTGAACTGCCCAAACATCGTGTCTGGCTGAGTCGTGTAACGAGTGATTGCTGAAAAAGTTACATTTGAAAATCAAAAAGAGAAACAGTAACTCACTTTTAGCTTGTAACCGTGTTCTCACAAGAGCAAATGGATAACTGGCGAGCTGCCCACATGTTGAACTGCATGTACCACATGCAAGTAGGGCCAAAACACCAGGTTCGGTGGAATTCGTCTAAAAATTAAACGTATTTTTTATGAATTCTCTTAAACGAGCCTGTAAATAGAAACTAACCTCATAATACCGAACGTATGTTCTTTTCAATGTTTCGTAAATGGCCAAATCGATGCCAGCATATGGAATGATTCCAATTAGATTCGGAAGATAACCTTTGTAGAAGCATCGAATGCCTTCTTTTGTGTACATCTTATGTGCAAAATGAATGACTCCTCTATCTAATTGACCAGTTTTTCGTAAAGCCAATCGGGTTTTCATAACTTCCATAGGATAGATGGCTGATTGAGATATAGCACCAGCAGCAGATCCTGCACATAGTCTTTCAATTGTGCTAATCTCTTGGCTGCCTTTCTTCTTTTGGATCAATCGTTTCAACTGGTCGTAACACATGAATTTGATAGCACTTTCTGGAGCGATTTTAATAACATTGATTCCGTTCCCTCTCCATAACGATTTGAGACCTCCTTCTGCGTGTAAAAGCTTTAAGCATGATATAACTCCTATCCGATTTGTTTTCGAAGAGTTCACCTGAATTTTTGGTTTTTTTTAACAGTTCCAGAAAAACAAAATATTTACTTGAAGATATACTTTGATTCTATCGAATGGAGCCGTGCATGTCCGTGAAACTGCACCAGCTAAACCTCCAGCGACCAAATGTCTCCACCAGATACCATCTTGCATTTCTTGCTGACTGAAATCTTCTGGAATTTGACTGTCTTCTCCAATATCGATAATCAAGTTGTGACGCCAAAAGTCAACGATGTCTTTCAAATCTGACGATGGGTAGAGGAACATGAAGTCTTGAAATTCTTTCAACCCAACTGATGCGGACCCAGTTTGATCCATTTTATTGACGATGTCCTGTGCTTTCTGATCGTCCAACGGCACTCCAATATCATTACAGTAGTTTTTCATCTCCACTACATCCACTAATCCATCATGATTACGGTCCATATCGGCGAACATCTCAGCCAGCTTCTGTTCGTTTTCCAGAACGTAGCTCGAAAAACTGTAGAAATCTACACGTCCTTCATCGTCTGGACTCATTTTTGCCATGATAACAGGCACAAGATTAGTAGGAATGTGCGGTGTTTCGTGTTTTAGAGCGAGAGTAAGATCGCGAATATCTATTGTCCCATCGTTGTCGATGTCAAGTCGATCATAAATTTCTCGAATTCTGAATGTTAGTTTTGTAGCTGAAAAAGGAAAATGTTTCTCTCACTGTTGCTCTTTTTCAGGCGACATTCCTCCATGAAGAGCTGAATGAGTTGCTACTGCAGCCTCCTTAGTAATTTTACCCATGACCAACGGTACATGTTTCGGGCTCAGAAGAGGTGTCACTTCGTCTTTGTAATCGCGTAAATTACCGAGATGAACGTATTCTGAAAAAGGTTTCTGTTACTGTCTGAAGCTTTGTCGCCAGAATAGCTATTTACGTTCTTCATCTTCGCCATCGTGTTCTCCTGCTGCAGACGTGCTCGCTGATTCTGAACTTGCGCCGATGCTCATCGCGATGTCTGAAATAAACGGGATGTTTTATTCAAGTTTCTCAGTGTTAATCAAATTTCGAACAGACTGACAAGAAAACAAAAATCAATCGAATTTTCAGCAAGCACTACGCTTTGGACTGATAAAAAGTGCATTATCACAAGCGGAAATTGAAAAAAAAGAACTTGAAGAATGAGAAACTCCTGACACGAAACAACGCAAGCGAAATCGTGGAAAATCCAAAAAAGAAAAGAACCTATATTTTTTTCGTTAATTTTTTGTGTTTCGATGAATAAAGCCGAATTTTTCGGCTGACTCGAAAGAGAATGGTACTCTCTCCATTATGGGCACAAATTTCAGTTAGCTGAAGAACTTGAACTTGAAAAATTGTTCGAACGAACGAACAAAAAAAGGAAAAAATCGCGAAAAAGGTGAAATTCGAACACCACAGTTTCGCGCGCGAAAAGTGGGCGGAGTTTCCCACGACGAGACAAAGCTTGCTGTCTGCGTCTCTTATCAGTTGCACACGAACACGCAATCTCTCGTCACCGTTCCCACACCCATTCGCCACTATAAAAGCAGAGAAATCCCACCATTTCGCCATTATCTTCTGCACCTGACACCCTTATCCTCCCCTGTCCCGTCCCAGTTTCAGCTTCTCGAGTTGGGTCATGGCGAATAGTCATTCCGCAGAATGGTAATGACTAGAACCTTGGCTCAACTCGAGTTGATGAGCACTTGTCTCTCCCCACCTGCCCATATTCCTACTACTATTCTATTCTATAATATTCTGCTGCTATTCTGATATTATTCAAGGTCTTCGGACCACGCCTTCAGTTGCCTCGTGATTCGCCGAATCTGAAATGGACGAATCACAGTCAACTGTTGGCACGGTCCTTGAAGTCCTACACTTGAAATGCTTTTGTAAGTTTCATAAAGGTGATGTTTCATTTAATAAACGAGCAAATAAAAGAACAGATGACAAGAAAAAATGGGATTTGAGAGGAATCGATGAAACTCGATAATAATTTACTAGTAGAAATAATAGCTTATCGAATACACGTGAGAAACCCAAGCAAGTGTAGGTCTTTGGAGAGAAGAACCGAATAATCACAAAAGTATACAACGAACAACTAATTACAAAATGGGACTACTCAAGGTTGTTGATTGGCATTCTCCCCAAGGAGACGAGCGAGCCGACGCTGTCGAACTTCTTCGGCTTCAGGAGTTCGTGTAGAGGACGAAGGGGCTGTGGAAGTAGAAGGGCTGGATGAAGCTGCAACTGCAGACGACGTAGATGGTGTTGAAGGTTGTTGATTACTGAATGAATTATCACGGAAGATCGATCGTGGAACAGGAGGAGTTGACGATTGTTCGGATTCTGTTGTATTATCTGCAGCCGTTGTTGCCTCGGGAGCTGCAGTCGCAGTTTCTTCTTCCGAAACTTCAGTTGTAGGAACTGGACGCCTTAATGGTGTAATAGCAGCCAGCTGAACCATTTGCATCTGTGCAGATTCTAGAATAACCATAATGTTCTCCATCGCCTGAATTCTGGCAAGAATCGCATCGCGCATGTTTCCCTCCATTCGGTGAAGTTCTTCGATTGTGAAAGTATCAAAAGATGGTCTGACTGGTGGGGTAGCATTCGAAGAAGTTCCAGCAGCTTGTGGAATAGGTGGAGGAGGCATCATAGGGAACATTCCAGGTGGGCCTCCCATTGGCATTGGGGGAGGTGGAATGGCATTTGGAATCAGATTCTGAAAAAAAAAAACATTGTTTGGACTCTAAAAATTATTCGAACGCACCATAAACTCGGGTCTGTTGGCTGGAGCTGGAGCATAAAATATTTGATGAGGGAATGGTCCCGGCTGGCCACCGGCTTGAGGACCACCCGCCTGAACACCAGCAGCTTGTTGAGGGAATCCGAATTGATGTCCGAGGAAAGGAAGGAATGGTGGGATTCCAGCCGCTGGTTGTGCACCAGCTGCGTTGTTTTCGGCAGCATTCCCGGCTGCACCCACTCCATTTGCTCCAGCAGCACCGTTTCGTCCTTCTGAAAATCACAAAATTTTTGTAAAAGGTCACAATCGACCAGTGCTTTTAACATACGCCAGATATCAGTACGGCAAGTGGGGCACGTTTGCTGCCTCTGGAACCAACTACGAAGACAATGTGCATGGAAGACGTGAGAGCATGGAAGACGTTTCGGGGAAGCTTCAACGGTCATTTCTTCACGACAGATGATACAAGTAGCATCCATTGCTGCCAGCTCATCGTTTGAAACAACTGGGAACTGACTAAAAATGCGATCAGTTTTCATTGATACTGTGATATCTGATTTTCTCACCTGTTCATAGCGTTGATAGCTCTTCTGGATAAAATAACATCTAAGAATGCTTTATGAAGTGCTCGTACGGACTGATAGAATGGTCGGACTGAGAAGAGAGGGAACGTGTGTACACGGAGCATAATGACAGCGAAGAATCCATAGAGAAGACAACGAATCAAATCTGAAAAAAAAGGTTATTAATTCTCAATCTGAGCTGAGCGAATAAAATAAGCTTGAAATTTCAAAACTTTAAAACTCACTAATGAAGAGTTCAGCATAAAGCAGATATACAGCTTTGTTGTCCCAAGATTGAGTATTCCGCAGATCATGCATGTGTAGCAAGTACTTGATGGTAACATGGAGCACTAATGCAAGAAGTATCGCATATTCAAATCCGAACACAATCTGCGCACTGGCTCCTCTAGTAATTGTAGTAAAATATGCACTAGAAACGAAGTAGGAATCCGCGAATCCAAGAGCGGCGAGCACGGTCATCATTCGAAGATGGAAGCGAAGTGTGATTACAGGGCTTCGTTCCATCATATCAACTCTGTCATCCGCTAGCCAATGGAAACATTTTATGAATAATAGGCCAATAAACTGCATCACGAATATCGCGGAAAAATCATCACGGAACACGGTGAATGCCAGACACGTCTCCAAGACAGCATGCCATGTTCGTTCCGAAAGGTGCTGAAAACGAATATGATTCATTTGTTGAAATATTTTGTCTAACCTCTGCTTCTGCTGCTCTTAAATCTCCAAACAGAATTGATTTGAGAAGTTGAAACATCAAATACACGAGAACCAATCCTTGAACGTAAAGAACAGCCATACTAGCATTGCTCTTCGAAAGATACACGATTGCTGGATAGAATTGTTTGTTGATGATGAATGCGTTGAGTACGGTGGCTGCTGTCGCCACGCAAGAGCCACCGATCATAAGACCGGCTGAAACCCTCATCTGAAGAAATGATGAGGTGCTGAAAATGATAACTGAATAATAGGGTCTAAGGTAACAGTAGAAAAAAAGTAATCATGGTACAAAACCAAATAAAGAGAACGACTAATATATTCAAAGTGAGATTTCAAAGCTTTATGCTGAAAAGAAAGGGGTTTCGATCACAGGCAAAAAACTACCACGAGTTATTTAGCGATCCGAACTAAAAGAAGAACTAAATCATAAATTAGGGGTGAAGTGGAGAATACATATGATAGTTGAAAAAAGAAGCAACCGGTGGAACCTTTTTCAATTTGCATTTTTTACAGTAGACACATCAATCGGAAATGTTATAGAAGAGGGACCAAAAAAGAAACGAGAGAAATTAGGTCAGGAATAGCACAAATACGACAAAGAAAACCATTAAAACACCGAAGACTTGAATCATGAGCCAACGATTTTTACTGATGTTCTGGAGGTATCGGACAAGTTCTGAGTGCGCCATATCGATGTTCAAAGCGGTATCCTCGACGTTGGAATCAATTCTAGTAATCATCTCTCCTTGCTCACTGACCAATGATGCCAATTGAGAGAAGATCTGACCCAGCTCGGAGATGGATCCTTCGATTGTTGCCATAGTGTTGCTTCGTGCTTGAGCGTACTCCAACGAGGTATCGCGTTGTTGCTGAAATTTTTATAATAAAATAGCGAAAATTTAATTCAACTCTTGAAATTAGAGCAAATCTTTGCAAATTTGATTTTCTGAATTTAAAACCAGGTAAATAAAACGAATTCAACAGATTCATGTACGAGAGCAAAATTATTTTTTGACGACTTTATAAATATATTTTTTGCAATTATCTGATAAATGCCTCACCATGGTTCTTTGAGATTGGAAATTATCCACCGCTCCCATATCGAGAGCAATACTCGATGATCCGTGTTGCTCATCATCCTGGAGAAGTTTTGAGCGAACTGAAAAAATTTTAATTATGTTTCTAATTAAAACAGAATAACAACCGTTTGCACCAGATGATGAAGATGGTAGACCCATCGGTACTGGAGTATTGTTTGAAAATTTGTCTCGACGGTTCTTTTCAGCTTTCATCGTTTCTGTACTGATTTCGAGAACACTTTGGAAATCTTTGCTCACATTTGCCAATTTCGATTGTAAACCCACAACGACCAATTGACTGTGTCCGCTATTTTGATTCTTAACACTTCCAGCACGTCTTCTGGAGAACTCTTGAAGTGCGGCAATTTGTTTGTTAAGACCCGTAATATCAGTTTTGACGATTGAGGAAAGATGGTCAATCTGAGATCGCTCTTCGTACAAACTCTTCTTTTTGGCAAACTCGGCTAGCTTCTCCATTTTTGCACACGTTTGGCTCAGCTCGCGGCCGATTCTTTTTGCTAGCTGGTTGAATTGAACTGAATCGGCAAGCATCTCGTGTTTTGGTTGAGGTCGAATTCCATTTGCTGCCGCTTTCATCTAGAAAACTTTATCGAAAGTGTCATGAGGACTTTTAGATTTTGAGGATCCCTTATTTTTTTCATAAAAATTTCTCACAATTTTCAATAATCTCAAATCTCACCTCATAAGATTTGGCGGTAGCACGGAACTCTGAAGTTCGATCCCGAGACGGCATTGTGATGATGATACGATCAAGTGGACTTCCGAAAACAGTTAAAGATTCAAGCACCTCTGCAACTTTTGATCGATCTGCGTCAACGGCTTCTGTGCCTGGGGCAGTGTCGTAGGACGATGCTAGCGCCTCCTGAAAGAAAAACGAATGAAAAAAAGAAACGAGAATTAGCTAGATAATAATCTTTTTCGTTCCGACAGACAAACCTGCGCAGAATTCCAAAGTTGAGAAGCGGACGCGTTGAAAACGGTTGAGAAGGAGGTATAAGCGATCCCACCAGGGGCAACTGCAGCTGGTTTATGATTTTTCTGGTCCGGATCGTAATCGAAATCAACTGCTGAGTATGAATTAGCTTCTGGTATTCGTCGGCGAGATCTAATGTTGTGAAAGTCCGACATCCGACATTGAAACAAACTGAAAACTGAGTTTTTTCTATAAAATAGTTACCCGAATGAGTTTTGTGGTTTTTAAGAAACACATGAGATAGTCTACTGCTGAAGAAAAACAAATAACAGCGGTCGGGTACGGCCACAATATGCCACCAAACCGGCTCGACTTCGTGGAGAAGCGATCAATGCTGGTCGGCGGGTAGTGCGTCTTGTTGCGTCTAGCGTGCGCAGCAAACACGCTCCTTAATGCAGACAATTTCAACAATTTTTTGGTTTTTTCTGAAGTTTTGTAGCTGATTCTACTTGAAAATGTGTCAAATACTATAATAATAACAAAAAATATGTCAATACGGCTGAAAATGATAATGTTGTTTTTGTTGTTTCGGTCATTACCGTAAGCTTTGGAACACGTTGTCCCACAATTACCGTAGTTTCCCCGTAAATCGACACAATAAAAATAAAGCTTCCACTTCACGCTTCCGTTTTTGATTCCGTTTTCAGTTTATGCTCCAGTTTTCCGTATTGAAAAATTATTTTTTTTGTAGGAATGATTACCAACGCTCTGGTGATATCCTGCCTCATTCTTGGAGCTATTGCCCATCAGCCACAACAATTTCCAGGATCCAATCAACAGCAACCTCATCAGGTATCTATTATTTCTTCAGTTCTTTTAAAAAATACTCCAAAAATATTAACAGGGTCAACCAGAGCAAGCTCATCATGCTCAGCCCGGACAACAACAACAGTTTGGTGGAGAGCAAGCCAGAGATGAACAGTGAGTATTCTGTGATTTTTGAAGCTTCGAACCTTTTTATTTTCTTCAGTCACATAAAAGAACATTTGGATGGAAAAGTTGATCCAACAGCAAATATGACTCCCGAGCAACTTCAATTCCATTATTTCAATATGCACGATTTGGATAAGAATGGAAAATTAGATGGTGTTGAGCTGATAAAAGCAATCACTCACTTCCATGCTGAGAATCCAGGACCACAACACACGCAAAATGCCAACGCCAATCATCAACCACCACCACTGCCAAGTGAAGTTGAGTTGGAGACAATGATTGACAGTATTTTGAAGTGAGTAATTATGTTAAAAACAAACATAGCATGTCTTGCTTTGTTGTCTATTAAAAAACCTTACAAAAATCTCGTATTATTGCGTTTTTTCTTACAGAGATGATGATTTCAATGCCGACGGTTTTATCGACTACGGAGAGTTCTTGAAAGCACAAAAGATGCGGGAAGATCAAGCAAGAGCCCATCAAGAACAAATGGCCAAGACCGGTGGTACGGCTCAATAATCAACAACAATGATTAGGGCACCGATCTTAACAATCAATCAGCCATAATGTATTCTCTTTCTCTTTCAAATCCACTTTCCCCGTTTCCAAAGGTTTCTCCTCTTCAAATTCTACGTCTTCCAATGGGTTCTATCGGCTGCTGTAACAATAGAAAAATCTATTTGGACATTTCCCCCCGTCACTTTTAACATTTTAACTGGTACATAATAGTCAGACATCGTCACCATCTCTCCCCAGTCACTCACCAATTTTTGAGTCATGCTTATCTACAATTACCTGCATTTTCCACCCTGAATTTCAAGTTGTGATGATTTTCGACCCCGTCGTTTGTGCATAATTTTTAATTTATTGACCCGATTTAGAGATTGATTTGTAAAACCCGAAAAATAAAAATGCGAAAAATACAACATTCTTAAATATTCGATCTCGTTCGAATGCACAACATACAACGATTCAAAATCGAGTTGACAATAGACGTGTTGAATGGGAAACTGATAATAAAGTATCGACTGCATTGTAGTGTTGGGAAAATTTCATTCTCTCCTTCTTTTCTTCTCTTTTCAGTATCATGAATATTTTTTCATTCACCTGTATAGCTTTATTTACAGTTTTTGGTAAGCTTATAAATAGAAGATCATAATTCTATTGAGATTCTTGCAGTTACTGTAGCTCATGGAGCAACTTTTGCTGATGAAACACAGGTGCATGATGAAGGGTAAGTACACGTGTCTTAACAAAAGTTTTAGTTTTATTATTCATTGGTGCCGGAAAAAAACTGAATCTGAAAACTAATATTTTCAGGCACATCAAACAGCACTTGGAGAATAAGATAGAAGTTGAGAAACTGACAGAAGAACAACAAAGATTCCACTATTTCTCGATGCACGATTTGAATAAAGACAATTTTATCGACGGAATCGAGATTCTGAAGGCTCTTACCCATGATCACGGAGAGCATCGTGAGCATTTTTATTGAAATTCTTAAAAATTGTATTTTTCTTTTTTCAGCTTCCGCTGGACCATCGACTGATGAAGGAGAAGCTGAAAGACTTGTGGATGCTGTATTGGATGATTTGGATTTCAATGGAGATGGAGTAATCGATTATGCTGAGTATTTGAAACGACAGTGATTTTTGGATAGAATATTTATTTGACATTTGGGTCTATAACATGGTTTAATGAACTGTAAAATGTCACAAAGTTTTCGTTTCTTTTTCCTTTCGTAGTTCATCAATCAATTGTGCTATTGCGTTTCCTTCACTCGCTGTTGGAATTTCGTCTGAAAAATTAGAAAGCGAATTAAAAATCATTCAGCTGCTGACCTATTCCTAGAATTTTCCTAGCTATTTCCAACATTGTCCAAGATTTGTTCGTTTTGTTTTTTGCTCCTCCATCTCGATATATCATATCACCCTCTGTACTCTAAAATTTGCGAGAGATTTCAAAATCTGAAAGCTAAAAATGTTACCTTCACAATCGGGAATCCCTTAATCTTTGTCATATCATACAGATTTTCCTTCTCTTTTGGCTCTCCTTGTTTTCCTATCAAATCTCCGATTCTCCACATTACCGGCGGGATGTTATCTTCTGAAAACTTTGTAACTAATGGAAAAAAAAAATTTTGGAAAAACTCACGAGGTATCGAATTGATCAATCTGGATGTGGATGACACTTCTGTTGGACCTATCCCATGACTATACGGAATAAGATTGAATCTCGGGCCATGAGAAGGAATTCCAGATGGATTCAATCCGCCAATTCCAGGTCTTCCTCTAAATGTTGTTTGTAGTTGTGAGAGTTCAGGAAATAATGGTGCCTGGGAAGAAGAATGATGGTCCGAAGATATTCCATGTTCATCTTCTCTTTCTTTACTTTTCTGATGCATTTCGAATAGATGAGCAACTGAAGAAACCAATTGCGTTATTGGTGAATATTCCTGAAAAATTGAGAAAACTGGAATAATAGGCTAATTTGAAGCTTCAAAATAATAATAAAAAATTTAAAACGAACGATTTCTAATCCTTGATCGTAAGGATTTCCAACGAGTTGGTGGTGCATCGGCATAATCATAGGCATTCCCATAGGCATTCCCATTCCCATCCCAATCTAGAAAATAGTTCTCTAGGAAAACGATACTTTGGTTGAACTCACAGGCATCTCTTGGAATATTTGACTACATCCGAAACTAAAAAATTGAAACCAGGTGGCATAAAAAATGTGTTGTTTCATAATTGAAGGCGACATTTCAACAGAAAAGAAAAGAGATAATTGAGAAAAGTGACTCAAGTTTTCAATGTAGGTCATCCGGAAAATGAGGTTGAAAATACAAAAAAAAGTAGAGTTGCTTCGAAATAAAAGTTTATTCTCATCTAAAGTTACTAAACAATATTGCTTTCAAACGGTATCTGGATTTGATTGAATCAAGAATCCATTGACACAAATTTTATCCAAATTCTCTACGTTTATCAGATGATGACGTATGGCATATTCCAGAACTGCCATTGACAAGAATACGAATTGCTCAGCTTTCTGTAAAATAAATAATGATTGAATGAAATATGAGAATCAATCACCATGCAAGCTGCTCCACGGAGCATTCGAAGTCTTGCAATTGTATCCAGAACATCAACAAGAGGAGTCCCAATCGCATAAGATGCCTCTAGACGTCTACAAAGAATATCGAGAGCGGCTAGTGTGCAACTTCTACTGAATCCATCGAAGCAAACCAAAGTGATTGGGGTTCTGAAATTTCGATTTTGAAAGTTTTCATGATCCCAGAATCGTTTACCTCTGACTCTCCTCAATTCTCTTCTCTGCAATTGCATGTTTTCTGGCAATTGTTCTCATATGATTCATATCAGCGATAAGATCCAAAATATCCGATGGTCGTTGAGGATATCCCATTGTACCCCATCCCATATAAGCAATCAAAACCACAGTCTTGAAACTATCAATCCCTTTCTTTGAAAGTTTCAGAACAGCCGAATAGGTCGTTGCGCGTACTTTTCTGATGTTATCCAATTCAATTGTCATATCATCAAATGTCATTGGTTCTCCGTGTCTTGTAGGCATAAATGGTTTTCCCTTTTCATCAATCAATTTACAGAGAGTCACAACGACAAGTGAATTACGGTCATAAATTGAACGCCAGAATTGGGAAATCGTCTCAGAAATTGGCGATGGAGCGACGATGTACTTCCGAACTTCACGGTATCCATCAATCCAGCTGGCATTCATGTAGTTGTGACCTGTAATTGAAGAACTGAAATATTAGAAGTTCAAAATTATTTTCTTTAAAAATCTACCTTTGCTGTGAATGGCTCTGACACGTGTCTGTTCATAAACTTGAATTTCACCTAGTTTATTCAAATCCGGATGATCAAAGAAAGCGTCGACGGTGCGGAGACGTGACAGTGGAACTGAAGAAAAATGGGAGAACTCTTTGGCGACGTTGGAATTGGAAAGAAGTTGGATGAAAACATCTAGTGGACGAGTGCAAGCGTTTTTCGTGTTCAAATCGAAAAGAAACTCGTTTTTATCAAGTGTAATACTGAAAACGGATTCAGTGGAATAGGATTTGGATTCTGAATTCTCTTACATATGTCCACTTGTCAAATCGGCTGCACTGTTATAAGTGTGAAGCCCGATGACTGATTCTGAAGACTTTGCAGCTTCCGCGGCCATTCTAATTGTGTGAAATAGTCTTTTTGAAGTTTCAAGTTGGAAGGAACCTTTTTCCGCATCTTTTTTCTGTATGTTTGGCTTTCAAAGTCACGGAAATAATTGAAATAAATTTATGAACAAAAATAATGAAAAGTAAAATTCTGAAAAAAAGAAATCTGAACACCGGACGACTACAAGCTCTGCGGGAGTGAAATCAACACAATAATTATGCTCAATTGAGAAACAAATATGTAGATGAAAGACAATATAGGCTATAGGTTAATAAGGATACCCGTTGAGAAATTATTTAAAGTCTTGAGGATTCTATTGCAAAACTGGAACGATTCTATTCAGGTCTTAAAATATACAAAAAGGGATTGAGTTGGTCTGGACGTTTAGCTGGAACACGGTTGATTTCTGAAAAAAAAGGATACATTTTCCAAGTTTAATTTGAGAGCGTTACCTTGAACAATACATTTCTTCCATTCTTCAAAAGTCAACTTTCTATCTCTATCCAAATCGCAAGTCTTGAATAGACTCCTGGAGCACTGTCTAACATTTTTCCATTCCAATAGAACAGATTTGAATGGTTTCCATTCACTTCTCTCCAAAACTGCATTATGATTGACATTGAGTTGATTGAATTTCCATCGAATTGCTGAATCTCTGCTCACTTTCGTCGCATTCACTCCATTCATTATCATTTCCGATTTGATTGTTGATACCAGTCGACGCAGAAATCGAGTTCTCCTCTTTTCCTTACACCGATTATTTCTTCTGACTCTTTTTGGAGCAATTGTTGTCAAGGCAGTCTCTTCACATTTTGGTTTTCCTCTTGAGGTAGATGATCCAATTTTAGGTTCACCGGAGAGTTCATCAACGCACCAACAATACGCTGATACATCGTAGCATTGAACTTTTTCGTATAATCTGAAAAGCCATGTTTCATTAAAAACTAAAGATTTTTGATACTTACAAGGAATTTTTTGGTGAACAAGTTGGAATGTAAATGCGAGAATCTCCATTTGTTTTCCTTTTCAACGCTTTTCGTCTTTGGGATGCACAATCCAAACGGATCACTTCTTCGAATATTTGACGAACGGACAACTCATTTGTGTCTGATATATCGAGAACACCTGAAATACGGTTTTGTTTCGAGTTAATTTTAATGCAATAAATAATGAAAACTCACCGAGTCCACCTTTTTGTGCAATTGGATTTCCATTGATTAGATATATCCAGGCAAGTAATTGAATAGATAAATGTTCAGGCCGCATTGAAATTTCCTTTAAAAAAATCAAACGTCAAGAAACTGAAACATTCAAAAGATATGTGCAGAAATTGAAAAAAATAAGAGCTGTCCGTTAAAAAAAGTGGAATTGAGTGGGGGAAGATGGACATGAGGGAGGGAGTAACCAGATTAGGCTGCACTATTCTGCAACGCGTGTGGGCTGAATTCGAAAAAATGACGTGGGTGTTCAGAAGATTTCGGAATGGGAACAAGATGTGTTTTCTTCTAATTGTTGGGTGTGACTTTTTAATGAGGAAGAAATAAAAAAGGAGGTGAATTTCACTCAAAGTGTTAAAATACTTGAAGTTCAACGTCACCACGTTTTGGTCTCTTGATGTAACCGAATACATTCTTCTGGCGAGATCTTTGCCAAAAATGGAAAAATGAGACTCTGATTCATTGAATTCAAAGATTTCTTAAAATTCCAATTGTGTTGAAGTTGAAGACTTCTCCAAAAACCTGTCAAGTTTGTCACAATCTCCTGATGTATTTCTATATCTTGAATTCAATGATCCCACTCTGGCTCCGCCCAGAAGTTTTTTTCTGAAGACGTCTAGGGATTTCTTCAGTGAGGCGTGAACACCCCCGTTTGAGCCCAGTTTCCGATAGTGAAATCATTCTTTGCCCCCATTTGGCATCCACCTACTTTTCCGGTGTAGCAACGAATTCATTCTTCTAAATGTCACATCACACCTTCACCTTTTCCATTTCGGGCACACTCATATGGAGACTCTCTCAAGTAGAAAGAGGCGTAGAAGAACAATGAAAATATTGAGGTAACAACATCTCTGTGATTAAAAACTCCCAGAAGAAGAGGAAAGAAAACAACGAGGTGTGATGGGGCAGAACGAACGAAAAGTAGAAGGAGAGGAGGTCAACGGCCAATCGGCTGTTTTGAGAATCTCATAAAAGAAGAAGTATCCAAAGTCATCCCCACCCAGTGGCCAGTGAGTGTATTTAATTGACGATGCGACGACCGAAGCCGTAAAATTTGGTTTTGAAGGTTTTCTAGTAGAGATCCACTCTGGTCCTCCTTTATTTTCTTAGAAAAAACAACATTGGGTTACTCGAATTTCATCCAGCAAATAAACCGATGTTTTTAAAAATGAGAACGAAGTAAGAATGATGGGAAGCAGTTTGAGCAGTATTTCGTTCAAACTCCAAAACTAATCATTTTGAGTCAGAATGTTCTGGTACTAGGGAAAATATACATTTGATAAGTTGCAACTTGCGTGAAATGACTCACATGGCTCGCTGCAAAGTTTAACCTCCCAAAAAATGTAATCTTAGTGCTGTATCTGAGTTAGAGCTCTGAAGAAAAGTAGTAAACAAATAGTGTGATCATACAAAATAAGTTCAAAGCATGTAGTCACAGTCTCAAATTGATCAAACCTGGGAAATGAGATATCACAGAGCTCAGGAATCCGAATGACTACTCCTTCCCTCTCTCGCATCTGATAAATCATTGAAAAATTTCCTAATAATTTGGTGCGGTGGTATTAAAATAGTGATAAGAGAAACAGTGAAAGTGTTGTGCACATACACAACTTTATCAATGATTGGAATTCGTAATCAGTCCTAATTGCTTTAGAATAATCAACGGATTACACTTATAGGACGTTATGAACTAAAGAAAGGAGAAACGAAAACTTGGAGAAAAGAGTTCTTGCATTCTAAAAAGGGAACTGACATGTCCATTAAAAGTGAGAAACGATGATAAAATGTGAAAGTTGAAGGGAAGAGTGAAGTTTTGGTGATGGCTCCAGACAGACGTGCCAGTCTCCCGATTTCATGGCGCCGCGGTCTCACTCTTATCATTCATCACTAATAGAATATTCCATATTCTGTGAGTCAAACGGTCATCTGTTTTGTTTTTGCAGAGCAGAGGTCTCAAGATTGGAATGTGGGCGGAGTCAGGAGCCAAGATGCTGATAAATTCACGGAGAGATAGGGGAGAAGAAGGGAGAAACTTGAGTAAAAATGGAATAAAAAACGAGAATAGATTCTCAAGAAACTCTAAAATGGAGAAAAGAGAGAAGAGACGAACTAACTGACGGGGCAACGAGGTAAATAATGTAATCTTTTGAGCAAACGATTCCGCGCAGGCGCAACAAAAAATGGAACAAAACCTGAGGAAAAATGATTTTGGATCGAGGAGTAAATTGACAATTAAGATGGGCACAGAAGGCGTGGGAGAATTGGAAAAAAAAGAAGGTGGAGGGGAAATTGGATTGAATTTGAAAAAAGAAAGGCCATTCGAATGACAAGAAAAAACAACAAGCAAGCATGTAAATGCTCTTTTAAAGTTCTTTTTCTTCATTCTTTATGGAAGAGTTTTGTTTTATGGAGAACACTTAGTATGTGTGCAAAGATGTGAAAAAATTCAAGAAGTTTGCAAGACTTTTTTGAGTTTCTGCATTCGACGAGTTGTTGATATTTTGCTTGCAGTAATGAATGGATTGACAGTTTTGACGGTAAATGGGAGCTCTCCGGATTATTTCAAGATTTGAATGTTTTCTATAGATCCGAAAAACTCAAATGATTAGGAACCTTAAGATTTTTATCCCTCCTTCAAAAGCTTGAGAAGGCTCTAAATTGTAGCGGAAAATCTTCAAAACAGGACTGATAGAACACCAATCCGCTTATTAGAAAATCAAAGTTTCAGTTAATAGAAAATGTTGTAGTTTTTGACGTCAATAACGGATTCAAAAAACTAAGACTCTGAAGAATCCCACATTTGGAAACTGAAAATTTAAATCGCAATCAAAAAAATACAAAGATCTAGAGGATACTAATCTAACATAGACTAAACAGAATTCTATTCTATACTTTCAATTTTAGATTGAAAGTAGGTTCTGACGTATCCTGGATCTCACTGGAAATCCGAGTACCTGAAAACCTCCTGCAAAAATTGAGAATGCATTCCGGACCACACTGTTAGAATGGGAAAAAAAAGTTCAAAAAGTTTCTAATCAGACCAAAGTGCTTCTCCTCTATGAACTTAGAACTGAATTCCCAGAACACCGCCAGTCTATTCTTCAAACATGTCTCGCTTTTTCACATGTTTCGCAAATGTGCTTCTTGAAAAAAATGGAGACGACCAGCTAGGGAGTTCATAAAAAAGAGCTTGTCATCCTCTTTCTCCAAGTGTCCGAACACTGGGTGGTCCGCGGTGCCAGGCACACTCTGTCCGCCCCCTCCTGTGCCATCTAAAAAAAGAGAAAAAATGGGAAAAAGTGCACATCCATCCATATATTCATGTATAAGCGAAAGAAAGAAAAGAGGGTGACAGAAGCAATAAAATAGAAAAAAGAAATATGGGGTATCACATGAAATAAGTAAAAAAGGCGATTGAGAAAAAGTAAAGCGATCTAATTAATTATCATATTGAACAGTTCCAATCGGATGCAGATGACTTTTAAGATGGACAAACAGCCTTCTGAATCCTTCTTCAAGCTCTTCTTTTGTACACGCAAAAACGATACGGAACCATCCGAACACGTGGCATTTCTGATGAACTCCTGGAGTTAGCATCACACCTTCAGAAGCGAGACGTTCGAAAAATTCGAGTTCTCCAGCAGAATCAACAGTGGATAAATGCTGGAAAAAAATCAAGAAAGAGTTGATGTGCTTCTTTAGAATATATCACCTTTGAGAAATCAGCAAAAACAAAGATTCCCGCTTGAGCCGGAACGAATGGGATTTCTAGTCTTTCCAAATTTTCGGCAGTATAGCGATAATGAATTGAAATACGTCTATTGACTTCAGCATGGAATTCACGAAGCCAATCTGAAATTAAGTGAATTTCAATCTGTCTTAGACACTCAAACGAATATACCTGAATCGGACAACAAGTTGATAGCAAAGTCTTGAACAAACGGAGAACATGGATAATACATCTGAAGTTTCGTGGCTGCTTGACGAAGTCCTTCGTTTGCAGAATGAATGACGGCGAATTTGAGACCAGGGAGCCCGAAGTCTTTGCTGACACTCCATAACCAAGCAACATTCTCAGGACGATGAACTCGATGACGATAAGAAAGGAACGGACGGAATTTGCAATTCGGTTTGTCAAAGACGCAATTGGCAAACACTTCGTCAATGACCACATGGAGATTCTTTGAAGCAGCCCAATTACAGAGATTCACAACTTCTTCCGGTGGAAAAGTGACTCCAAGTGGATTGTGTGGATTGACAATAACGACTCCCGATACCGTATTCTCCTGTTCGATTTGCCTATTCAACTCTGCCTCGTACATTTTGACATCAAGACGAGGATTCGAAAGATCAGTCTGAAATTATTTTTGTAATTTGTCATCATGATTGAAAATAGTACCTCGACACAAGCAATTTGACATTGAGCTTTTTCGTTAACATTCGAGATAGTTCCAGAGTAAACAGGTCCATTGGTCAGAAGGATATCTGAAATTGAAGTTGTTCATATAAATTCCAACAATTCCCAACTCACCATCAGCTTCAAATAAACAATAACTCGTAACATCATAACCAGTCCTTGTCGAAGGTGTCAATGCCAACTCATCAATTGTAACTCTTGCTCCCATAAACTCTTTGAAGTAATTGACCAAAACTTCTCGAGCTTCTGCCCATCCTCCCGCTGGTGGATATCTCACAAGATGTTCGGTGTTTGGGAAGAACAATTCAAGATGTTTGAACCGCTCTTCTAAAAGCGGAGTGCAGATGTTATTCTCGGCAGTGCAAAAGTTAACGACTCCATTTGGATTGCGTGTCGGCTCGTACTTGTCCACGTTCATCTTCAAAAAAGTGGCCGATGCGTGGTCGATGGACTCGATTAGACTTTGACCACGGGACGAAAGGAGACCTTCATCTATAAATATATACATTTTATGTTCGGATTCAACTCAACACTTTGTGAGTTTGGGTGGGAAGGGAATCGAAATAAGGCTCTATTGGGTTTTTAGGGGAAGCCGAAGGCAGTTTTCTACATTGTTACCTTGAAAGGAACGCGGGCTTGAAGGCATCTAAGATAGCTGAACTAATGTTCTAAAAACTTTTATGGCACAATGTGCGTTTGCCACACGTCAGGGACACGTTGTTTTACTTCACACCAAACTTATGTCCTAATTACCTATTTTCATTTATCACAACTTTTGTAAATTCCTTTAGCTCAATTGCCGAATATTGATCCACAATTGACAACTAGAAACAAGAATTCTATCAATTTCCAATGCACATCATTCCTTGCTTCTGACTATTCTATTCTGAATATTAAAATTGCACTAACATTTTGATGATGCAGAAGACATATCCAAGCAACCAGCTCTCTCCCTGATGCAATTCACAAGCAACTTCTTCAATTTCCTTGTTAATGAGAAATCAAGAGTTGCCAACCCATTGTTCTGCTCTCGGAGTTTCTGAAAATACGCAAACACTATGACATACAATTACACACACAACTCACTTGTAACATGAGTCCAAGAGGGTCTGATTTTGGAATGAGCAGAGAGTAGGAACCTTTTATTACGAAGTAATCTGGTTTGATCTCAATTTCCAAAAGTTCTTCGTCACTTGGCTTTGTGATCGATCTGTTGCGAGGCAGGGACAAACTTCTTCGAGATTCTGATTTTGAAATTAAAGGATCATTTGGATCGACAAAAACCAATTTCAGCAACTCATCATGATTTTGAGTGTCTGTTGTCTCCAAATCCTCATTAATCACTTCTGGCTTGACTCTTCTATCAATGGAAGTGTCAGTTCGATTACGGTAATACGAGTGAAGTTTCTCACTTGACTTCTTCCTATCAATTGATGTATCCGTGTGATCTGAATATTTTCAACTCATTCTTTTCATTCAAAATTTATAAACAGACCTCTGAGAGATTTAGTGCTGCTCAAAAACGCTGCTTCGTCCATACTTTTTCCGAGAATATCATCAACAAATTGGCTTACATCCAAATTCTCAGGATCGACGTCAGAATCACTGCTACGAACATCTTCTTGATGTAGTGAAGTTATGTAGTAGTCATCGTATTGAGTACTAAAAAAGCAAAGTTTGTGAAGTCTAAACGACAGGAACACTTACTCAGATTGCTCTTGTTTTGGAACTGCTGTTGAAGTAGTCGGTTGAGAATCAAAAATTCCTTTGAATGCTTCATCAATGACGTGATCCGTAATCCGAGTAGATCTTCTTCTTTCTCTATCTCCACCAGACATCACTCCACTATCTTCACTTCCGATTGTATCCCATCCACTACGATCTTCATAGAAATTCGAGAATCTTCGGTTTTCATTTGTAGTTGATGACACTGGACTGAATATTTCGTCCATTGAAATATCAGCATCTTTCCATTGGTGAGTTGTTGTCACTGTTTCTGATACTTTTGGAGAAATGTAATAGGTTCGAGTGGATTCAAGTGGAGGTGAAGATGTTGAAGGGGCTGGAGCATCATGCGTTTGAATGCTCAGCGGAACTGAAAATCATATAAAGTTTTTTCAGACAAATGTTAAAAAAAGTCTTACCCTCTGGATTGAAAACATCGTCGATAGAAAATTCGGATGGATTCGTGATAACGTGTCTATGCTCTTCAAAGTCATGCGATGCAGACTGTCTCTCCTTTCTTGTCCTTTTTTCTGTCTCGATCTGGAAAATAACAATTCAAAAAAAGTTAAAACTAATTAACCCATAACAGATCAATATAGCTGCCAAAAAACAACAAATTCCCATAATTCTCACCTTTCTTTTTTTGATTTCTTCCAATTCTTGTTCCGTCAACCGACACGCGGAACATTCACATTCCTCATCATCTTTCTTCTTTCCCATCAGACATTCGTTGAAAACTCGATCCATATCGATTTCCACTGTAGATTCTGGCTCAACATAACTTGATCTCAAAGTGTATGTACTTGTTTCCAGAGTTGGACGGTACACAACACTAGACACCCATGTGTTATCCTCATTTTGAAGATGTTCTTCTTCTGATTGATGTTCCTCTTTCTCTTCAGAATGTTTTCCATCGTCTTCAATCAAACTTGCAACCCATTCATATTTGATTTCTTGACTGATTCTTGTTGGTGATCGATAGTAACTTTCAGCCACACTCTTAGGAGTTTTGGGAGCCTCTCTCGTTGCTTCCTCCGTGACTTTTGAAACCAAATTGTCAATCCAATTATCAACAGGAAGTGTCAATGGTTTTCTCATTTTTGGTTCATAAACTTGTGAAGTACTTGTTGATTTGACAAGAGAATTATTGAATGAATCATCGAGGCTAATTGTGGAAGCATTCGACATCATCGAATCGTTCCATTTTCCAGGTACTAAAAGGGAAGAGAGATTCTGATGTTTACGTGGCGGAGCAGTGGGAGAAGATGATGTTTGATCAGTAGATATGGCAGATACGGAGATGGTTGGAGGAGTGGCAGTTTGTGGACCAAAAAGGTCATCAAGAGTTTTAACTGTCTTTTTCGAATATGAACTAGATGTCGTTTCAGTTCGAGTTGTAGTTGTAGTTGTCGTTTTCTCAGATTCAGATGTTGCTTTCTCAAAACCAGAATCTCTAGTATTGTTGAAAACGTCATCAAATGATGTTGAAGATGCGTCAAAATTCAATTGAGAAGTTACGGGCTCTTCCTTTTCCGTTCCCGAGTTCTTGTTGAATACATCATCCATCGAAATGGTAGAGTCTTCGAAAATACGATGTGAAGAATGAGATTCTGTTGTTTTCTGGCTCTGCTTCTCTTCCTCCGCTTTCCTGAACTCTTCAATTCTTCTCCGAATATGATCTTCTTCTTTTGTATCTTCGTTCGTTCTTGATTTGATAGAGGTATTGAAGATACTATCCAAGTTGATAGTTGCAGATTCTTCCGGTTTGCCTGACATAACAAAATCTGCTTTCTTATCTTTATTTGGAGCTTCAGTAGAAGTTTCGTGCTGGGAAGGAGATGCATTGAAGACGTCATCCATTGAGATGTTCGAAGCATCAAAGATCTGATGAGTAGAATGAGACTCAGAAATAGTAGTTCTCTGTTTTTCTTCCTCCGCTTTCTTGAACTCTTCGATTCGTTTCCGGATGTGTTCTTCTTCATTTTTCTCGGCGTCGTTGGTCTTCATTTCATTAAATCCTGATTTATTGAAAACGTCGTCCATGGAGATGTTGGAATCATCAAAGATTTTGTGATGAGAGTGAGATTCAGTAATTTTTTGTGTTTCTTGTTCTTCTTCAGCTCTCTTGAATTCCTCGATTCTCTTCTGAATATGAGCAACTTCCTCATCAAGTTCTGAAGGTTCTTTTTCTTCTTGATTTCTCTGGGCTTGTTTTGGAATATCTCCAGACATAAACACGGCGTCCAAGTTGACAGTATGCAATGATCCTTCGCTATCTTCACAGAAAACGTTCTCGGCTGTTGTTTTCTTTTTACTGGAAGGTTCGGATTTTGAAGAATCGCCTTGTTTAGTTTCAGAAGCATTGAAGACATCGTCCATTGAGATATTTGAGGCATCACAGATTTGATGAGTGGAATGAGACTCGGTTATCATTGTTCTTTGCTTTTCTTCCTCTGCTTTCTTGAATTCTTCGATTCTCTTCTGTATATGAGCAACTTCTTCATCGATTTCTGAAGGTTCTTGATAAGCTTCCGACACAAAAACACTGTCCAAACCGAAACTGGTTGTTTCTTTCGGTGTATCAGATATGCCGATTTCGGCAGTGGCAGTTTCATCTGGGTACTTAACCTCAACAGTGGAATCTTGCCTTGTTCGGGATGTATTGAACACATCATCCATCGAAATATCTGATTCATCAAACAGATGCTTGCTTGAATGAGTAGTCACAACAACACCAGTTCTCTGAGCTTCCTTCTCTTGTTTTGCCCTTTCAAACTCCGCTATTCCACGACGAATCTTCTCATCAGAAGCATCGGATTCTGTTTTTCTTGCAGATCCTTCAACAAAAACCTTGTCCAAGTCAATACTCACAGCTGATGTTCTGCTCTCGCTCTTCTCATCTCTCTTAAACTTCGGTACAGTTTCCACCTCAGGAGTCTCGATATCGGAAGAAGCAGTTTGTTTTTCTTCGGATGACCTCATTTTAATAGAAGATGTTGATATAACATCACTCTTCTCCGTCGATTCTTTTCGGTGTTCCTTACTTCCCGCGTTGAAAATATCATCCAATAAAATTGAAGAATCATCGAATGTTGTTTTGCTGGAACGATAAGGTTTAGAAGTTGAAGGTCTTTGTGCTTCTTTTTCCTTCTTTGCTTTTTCGAAATCAGCAATTCCTCTCCGAATTTTCTGATCTTGATCATCATTCCGTTGTGATTTTCCGTCTTCTTGAACAAAAACATCTTCCAAATTAATCTCAGCAGTAGAAACAATTGGTTCTTTGTTCTTGTCTTGTTCTCCGCCAATATTTACAGTTTCCATCGAAACAACATTTTCTGGTAATTCTGTTGATGGTTCGAACCCATAAATTTCTCTTGACGATTCATCAGTTTCCGTTACAGTTTGAGTGGTGCTTTTAGTTGTCGTCGTGCCATCTTCATCTATTCTCAAATCTGGACGATCGGATCTTTCATTTCTATCAGACACACTTGAAGATTCAGCTTCTCCAGCAGGAATCTCAACCTCGTCTCTCTCACGGTGTGGATTGAAGACATCATCCATTGAAATATTGGAATCATTGAATTCTTTCCGTGAAGAAGTAACTGTTGAAGTTGTTCCAGTTCGCTGAGCTTCCTTCTCTTGTTTTGCTCTTTCGAATTCCGCTATTCCACGACGAATCTTCTCATCAGAAGCATCGGATTCTGGTTTCTTCGAAGATCCTTCAACAAAAATCTTGTCCAAATCAATGCTTGCAGCAGATGTTCTGTTTTGATTCTTGTTGTCTTCTGGTTCCTGTGGCGATTCATCTTCAATCGAAGCGTCAGAAGTTTCCAGTGGACATTTCTTGGTTGTTGTTTCCTTTTTACTGGATGTATCAGATTTTGCAGAATCGCCTTTCTTAGTTTCAGGTGCATTGAAAACATCGTCCATTGAGATATTTGAAGCGTCAAAGATCTCATGAGTAGAATGCGACTCGGTGATCTTTGTCCTTTGCTTTTCTTCCTCCGCTTTCTTGAACTCTTCGATTCGTTTCCGGATGTGTTCTTCTTCATTTTTCTCGGCGTCGTTGGTCTTCATTTCATTAAATCCTGATTTATTGAAAACGTCGTCCATGGAGATGTTGGAATCATCAAAGATTTTGTGATGAGAGTGAGATTCAGTAATTTTTTGTGTTTCTTGTTCTTCTTCAGCTCTCTTGAATTCCTCGATTCTCTTCTGAATATGAGCAACTTCCTCATCAAGTTCTGAAGGTTCTTTTTCTTCTTGATTTCTCTGGGCTTGTTTTGGAATATCTCCAGACATAAACACGGCGTCCAAGTTGACAGTATGCAATGATCCTTCGCTATCTTCACAGAAAACGTTCTCGGCTGTTGTTTTCTTTTCACTGGAAGGTTCGGATTTTGAAGAATCGCCTTGTTTAGTTTCAGAAGCATTGAAGACATCGTCCATTGAGATATTTGAGGCATCACAGATTTGATGAGTGGAATGAGACTCGGTTATCAGTGTTCTTTGCTTTTCTTCCTCTGCTTTCTTGAACTCTTCGATTCTTCTCCGGATGTGTTCTTCCTCTTGGTCAAGTTCATCTGGTTTTTCAATTTTGTTTGAGCCAGATGTGTTGAACACGTCGTTCATGGAGATGATGGAATCGTCGAAGATTTTGGGATGAGAGTGAGAATCAGATTCAGTAATCTTCTGAGTTTCTTGTTCTTCTTCAGCTTTCTTGAATTCTTCGATTCTCTTCTGTATATGAGCAACTTCTTCATCGATTTTTGAAGGTTCTTGATAAGCTTCCGACACAAAAACACCGTCCAAACCGAAACTGGTTGTTTCTTTCGGTGTATCAGATATGCCGATTTCGGCAGTGGCAGTTTCATCTGGGTACTTAACCTCAACATTGGAATCTTGCCTTGTTTTGGATGTATTGAACACATCATCCATCGAAATATCTGATTCATCAAGCAGATGCTTGCTTGAATGAGTAGTCACAACAACACCAGTTCTCTGAGCTTCCTTCTCTTGTTTGGCTTTTTCAAATTCCGCGATTCCACGACGAATCTTCTCATCAGAAGCATCGGATTCTGATTTCTTCGAAGATCCTTCAACAAAAACCTTGTCCAAGTCAATACTCACAGCAGATGTTATGTTTCGATTCTTGATGTCTTCTGATTCCTGTGGCGATGCATCTTCAATCGAAGCGTCAGAAGTTTCCAGAGGACCCTTCGCATCTAGATCTCCATCTTTAGGTTCCATTGGTTTCATCTGAATCGAAGCTGTTGAAGTGACTTCCGGTTCGTTGAGTGGGATCTCTACTTCTACCCTTGGTGGGTTGAATACATCGTCCATGGAAAGATTTGAGTCCACTTCGGTTCGTTTTGGTCGAACATCCTTTTCTTCGTTCCTGCTTATCTCCTTTTCTTTTTGAGCCTTCGTGAACTCTGCAACTCGTCTCTTGATTTTTTCATCTTCATCGTTAATCGTTTGTTTCTTTTGAGAATGTTCTTGACTACTGAAGACATCTTCCAGATTTATAGAAGCTGTTGACACTTCGGATACTCTCTTTTTCTCATTTGATCCGTCTTCCATTGTTATATTCGCTTCAGATATATGTGTATTCTTGCTTCTAGGCGGTGCCACTGGTTTTTCACGATCCTTTTCAAAGTCAATGATATCGACATCTTGAGCCCTCTGTTTCCGAGTAACTATGAATGTTTTTCGTTCTTGTTCCTTCGGTACTTCTTCTCTTTTTGGTGTCAAGGCAGTGAAGATATCATCAATACTGTGATCAGATGGTGGCAGAGGTACAGCTCCACGAGATTTCTTCTTCTCTGGCTTTTTCAGTTCATCTACACTAATTCTTCTAGTCACTGAAACTTTTCTAGCCGCTGAAGAAGATGTTGATAAAACCGAAGATTTCCGACTAGAAACTATATTTTCCCATTCATTAGCATCGTTCATCATCTGACCAACCCAGTCGTCTGATGATTTAAGCAACTGATCGCGAGCATTTTCATGCAACTGAGAACCAGAATCCCTCGAGTTAGTAGTCACCGGTGTCACCTGTTTCCGATCGATGGTTTTGGTGACAAGATGACGGGATGGCGACGACTCATCAACGAAGGATGATTTGGTTGTTGGAGAGGTTGGAGCATGCCGACGACGGCTAGGTGGTGTTGGAGGTTTCGTTTGGGCCGGAGATGATGGTTTCGGATTGAAAATGTCTTCCAGTTCAATGTTTACTGGAGATGTACGGTGGCGAGATGGTAGAGTGCTTGCTCGAGTCTCCTAAAACAAAAAGTTCGACTTGAAAACACTTATATGTTCGCGTGATTCACTTACATATTCAGTAGTTCTTGTGAATGATCTACTCTGTCTCGATCTACTGGCTCTTTCAATTCGAACGGCTCTTTCAGCTTCAGACATCCGAATTAGTCGGCAAGCATTACACTGGCACTTCTCATCTTTCTTGATTTCTGGTGGAGCAGTACAAGAGAATATCTGATTCAGGTCAATGTCAGCAGGTGGTAAGCCAATCATTGAAGAATCAGAAGCTCTCCGTCTCACATCTCTTGATGTTTTTCGATCTTCTGAATGGGATGCGAATGGAGGTCGAGGTAGTTTTGTTGGTGATGATGGATCCTGAAATTGTTTGCGATTTTTAAGGCAACACTGACGTTTTTCAATGAAACTCACTTTCTTTTTCTTTTTCTTCTTGAAAATTTTCACTATTTTTGAAATATCGAACACCATAAATGCAACTTTGTAAAGAGAAAAAGTGAAAAAATAAACGGTTCGTTTTTTTTTGAAAGTATGAACAAATTGTCAAATTG
This sequence comes from Caenorhabditis zanzibari, assembly GCA_963966625.1. NCBI lineage: Eukaryota > Metazoa > Nematoda > Chromadorea > Rhabditida > Rhabditidae > Caenorhabditis > Caenorhabditis zanzibari. Next base: position 10,093,488 of record OZ016472.1, on the reverse strand, counting down.
CGTAAATAATCCCCTTTTAATCCAACTTTCTAGACACCAACATACCTTCATATTGAATGCAGCATACCAATCAATATCGGTGACAGTGCTCTTTCGACGTCGTTGACCTGGTTCTCCTAGAAGATCTTGGGAACTTCTTCTGGAGGAAGGTGTCTGGTTAATGACTACAATCGGAGAAGCTGGAGTTCTAGCTGGTGATCTTGTTTCTCGTATAAATTCTTCACATTCAATGATATTGATATCTGGTGGTCGTGAACTTCGAGTACTCTTCCGGCTGGATTGTCCACTCTCGGATGTGATCTTTTCTTCTCTAGTATGCTTTCTTTCGATAGTTGTCATCGGTGTAGACGTTGCGATTGGTTCTCCAATCCTGATATGATCCTCATATTTTGATCTTCTTGGTGGTTTTGGAGGAGCGTCCATTGTTCCGATTGATGCATGTGACAAATGAGAACCTCTCCTCGAATTCGAATCGGAACGTCTTCGTTCAATGAATATATCCATTGTAACATCTTCTCCAACTCTACCAGCTACCTTGTGTCTTTTTTCTGTTTCTGGAGATCTGATTGGACCAATGATATTGACTTGAACATGATTGATTCGATGATTTCCTGGAGGAGAACTTTTTGCTCTTGGAATAGTTGAGAATCTGGATTCGAAAGAAGTATCTGTGCATGTATCATTCATTGAAATAGATGTAATCCCAGCTGTAATATTCCTTCCTTCAGCAGTATCATTCATAGAAACCGATGTATTACCAGGTTCTGGAGATCTCAAAGTAACTCTTTTCTTCTTTTCTGTCTCGATTTGTTCTCCAATCACTTCTTCATCATCTCTGTAGTAGTGTAGGGATTCTTCTCTTCCCAGCCGTTTTCTTGGTGGAGCAATTGGTGACATTGTTGAAGAAGCAGTCTGTGGAAGATGATCAGCAGAACGAGATCTTCGAGTTACTGAATTTCTGTGGATAATGACACTTCCGGAATCACTCGAATCATCGTCTCCTCCTTTCGTTTCTTCATCAACAAACTTTCGGTAGTAGAGAGTATGAACTTCTGGTTTTGAATAGCTTCTGAAACAAAACTTGTTGATCGAAACATATCCTCTCTTTTATCTACCTTTTAGAAGACGTGCTGTGTGCACTACTACTTCTTCGTGTAGTCGTAACCTTCTCCGTCTCTGTAACTGACGTCTTCGTTGTCGTGGAGACCTTCTTCCTCAAATCTGCGAATCGGCGCCTAGTTCCGTTGCTACCATTCTGCTGCTTCTGATCAGTCTTTTCCGATGTCTCCACAAGTATTGGATGTCTAAATTCTAAATCTATGATATTGTCACTAGACCGGTTGAATAATGTGCTATTGGGTGATGATGGTTGCCGAGATCTCGTTGAGCTTTCCATCTGAAATTAGTTTGAATTTGGAAACAAATCGAAGTCAAGTAGGAATACCTTTGTGTTAACAACGTCTTCATAAACAAATTTGCTAGGTTTCTGCTGTTGTTTCCTTTGAGTATAATTGAATGGTTTATGTGTTTCTTGAATACGAATAACGGTTCCTTTTCCCAAGTCTCCTCCGTCGTCTGATTTGTCCAACTCTTCACAGGAATGCCATTTCTCATGCAAGTGCTTGATAGAAACGTTAACCGGATGTGGTCCAGCCGGGGAAACGTTTGTCACTTTGACTTCACACGAGGACGGATGGTTGTCTGGTGCTCCGTTGACTATCTGAAATCAATATGGAATAGACAGAGCTGATCCTAAAACAACAATTGGCCCTTCAATCAATTCATTGAGCTCAAAACCCATTGCTAAGCTAAAGCCCCTCTCAAATAAACGAATTCCAGCATATTCTCTTGTATACTTTTCCCTACTTTCTGCCTCTTCATTTCTCTCTGAAAGTGAAATTTGCAAAAGAGACAAAAGACGCAGAGAGAAAGAATGCGCAGGAAGTAGAGGGGATCATTTCGGGTGAAAGTTCAGTATTCGGTTCTTGATTGGTTTTGAAGATAGTGAAAGAGAAAAAAGTACGAGAAGAATGCTGATGGATATCAGAAGAATGGCAAGTGTGGAAATTGGGTTTTTTGTAGGTTTCAGAACGAATTGTGAATTTAAAAAAAAACACAGAAGAAATATGAAGAAAGGAGAGATGTGAAAAGATGGGAGGAAGATGAAATTAAAAAATGAAACAAACAATGTCACTGATCACCAAGTTTCTTCTAATCGATCGATTATTATTTAAGGGAAAGAAAACAACAATTTGGAGATTGGAGATTGAAAACATACCTCTGTGACGGTGACCGTCTTTGTGATTTCGACAAATTTCTCTCTTCGACGTGGCATCAGATTCTGATAATCGTGTGTCAGAATGTTGCGTAGAAACTTCTGAAAACATTGATTGATTTGTGAAGGCAATGAATTCTTATTTAAGCCGGAAGCAGTTCCGTAACTTTTAACTGATAAAGGAACGAAGATTTTATCAGTCTAACTGATCTCACCTGCTCTACAGCCAATCAAAACATCGTTGGTTATCAGATTTCTCTGTTATTGCAAAGAAACTGATCTAGAAAGAGTTTTCACAATATGAAGAATACAAAAAGTATTTCATTCTCTAAGTTCCAGGCTCCGCCTTCTCAATTCTTCTTTTCATATTCTTGCCGATACCCTTTTCCACATATTCAAACTCCTCTTTTCACCTCTTCTTACCTCAGAAAACGATTCGTGATCGTCGGGCAGTTGATGACTCAAAAACGGAGTGTCGTCAAGCTGCTCGTCATCAGAATTGAATGGTTGTGAATCTGCTGAGAAGTTGCCACCGTCTTCAACTGTTTTGGACGATGATGTTGGAGCTGCGATCATCATTTTTTACAACGATGCCATTCAAGAGTAAGAATATAGAGAGATTACGAAAAAAAGGAATACGAATAGAAGCAGACGACGGGATGAAGATGAGAGGAATAACGGTAAGAAATGCGCGGAAGGAGACTATCAGCACGTACTACACACTCCACCCATCACTCACTGATTAACAACGATATCAATGTCGACGTCTTCTTTTTTCTGATATGCTTGTGTGTTGGAGGATTGGATTGTCACACCTATTTCAAGAACGCGCAATTCTGTCGGCGACTGCTGCGCTAGTTTGGTTTTTGATTTATCGTCAGAGGTCAATCGTTTTTGATAGGATTAGAAAGAGATCAGGTGATGATGTCAACTTGGAACCAAACAAAATTTTTTGTGAAAAATAAATAAAGATGGAGAGATACGGACATGTCGAGTTGGTCAGGAAGAGGAAGGGAACGAGAAATGTAATACCTAATGGAGCACTTATTCTTGGAAATGAAAACGATTGGTACAGGCTTTTAGAAGTTTTGAAATGTTTCAGTACATTATTCAGAAAATGAGAATATATGTGGAGAACTGTATTTGTCAACATTTTCGATACAGAGAACCAAAAGAAAAACGAATTTTGAAAAAAAGGTGGTGGAACAGGAACACAATAGATAGATGGAGATGATTTTGAATTCAAAAGCAGTACTGTGAGAACTTCGAAACGTGGAATTATTATTCAGGCTAAAAAAGAAATTCCAATGGACACATACATAAACATTCGTTCGAATTTTCGACAAAACAGAAGATTTGGGGAATGTAAAGTCGCCACTGGAAGCCGATCGAGTACATGTTCATGTTTACTTACTGTCTTCTCTTTTTCTATTTGGTTTTAAGATGATCGAAACAGAAAAAAAAACAGCAAGAAGACAAATGAAAGTTTTCATGTTTAGCAACAAAACTTTTCAATGATCTGCACATGAAAGTGACCGACAGGGAAAAAGAAATGTTGATTTGTCTAAAAACAGTTTAAAACCAAGAAACAGGTTGAGAGAGAGGGCACCGCGAATGGGTCGAATAACACAATGAAAAGCAGAAAAAAGACACTCGAAAAACGATAAAAAGTACGAGAGGAAATTGGGAAAGTGGGAGGAGAAAATCGAGGGAAAGGCTAATTAAACGGAAGAGGATTGAAGCGGTTACGGTTGATAAGTGAACGATTACCATTTTTAACAAAAGACTCAAAGTTAAAGATGTTGAGCTTACTTGTTTTACTGTAGCCAAGGAATTTTTAAAAAAGCGGATAGCTTGCAAACTATTCCAAATATGTAAAGGTTTTATTAGACTGAAGGAGCCGTCTGTTTTCTCGATGAATTGAAACTCTCCGAGGTAAAAATGCCAGAGGTTTTATACAAACAGCAAATATCTTCCAAGTATCATGACAAGATCGTGTTCAAAACTTATCACTGAACTTTTCCTTCCACTTCTTTATTTAAAGATAGTGTAACTCTAGGTATGAATCTCTAATAGCATCAGTTGAACGGTAAAAAATCTGTAACAATTTCTGACATAATCAAATCAAAGACTGAAAACAAAGAACCGAGGGGTTCAGCAAAAGATTGGGTCAAATTCGAACCGAACACAAAACAAATTCAGTTTTGGATAAAAGTGAAAAATGGCTGTAGATCGAAAACCAGTCAATTGAAGTAGAAAGTCTGTTGAATTCGTCGGGTGAAAGAGAAGGTAACCACGACGATTTCGGGTTTCACACACCACCAAATATATATCCTTTCGTGTCTCTCTTATGGAACAATATACAAGAGTGACGATGATTTTTGTGTTGGTGATTTTTGTGTGTCTTTTTTACTCTCTGTATACATTTATATAGAATGATGGTATACAGTATAGATGAGCAATCGGAAGCATGAAAAAGCATGAACAATTTGTTGCCTTTTCCAATGTTTCTTTCTGAATTCATCGTATATTTTCTAAAGACGCGCAACATTCGGAAAACAAAAGAACAGAAGTCACATTACAATTTCTATTGGAAGTCTGAAATTCTTTGCCAGAAATTCAATTGATTTGGGAAAAAATACTTGAAGAAAGAGAAGAAGAACATACCACCACACCCATTGGATTCGGTTTTATTTCAATTCAATACACGTCATAAAATGGATATGAAAAGAGATACGGGGATCCAAATGGAGGTGTTCTTTATAGCGGATTGACCCAAATAGAGAAAATGAAAGAAAATGGAAAGAGTGGCAATAGATCTAATGATATGATAACAAGCATTGTGATAAGCAACTCGTTTTTTGGAAAACTGGAGGAGAAGAGAGAACGGGTGTTCATTTGTGTTTGTACTTTCGAGGATATCCCTATTCTGATTAATGTTCTGAAAGCCTCTGAATATTTTTCACGTGAACTTTTATCAACAGAATGACAACTCGTGAACATGACCTCAAAACAAAAAAGTTTGCAACAACAACAACCGTTTATTGTCTGTTCAAAATAAATCGCAAAGAAAAAATTTGAAAATTTTATTTGTAAACAACTTTTTAGGCTCCGCCCACGTCAAAAATTGTGTTGTTGTTTACAATTTTCTGCGTGGGAAACTGTTCTGGGCGGAGCCTAAAAAGTTGTTTACAAATAAAATTTTCAAATTTTTTCTTTGCGATTTATTTTGAACAGACAATACACCAAATCCAACTCATTCAAATTTTTAGTAACAACCGAACGTAATCGATGGGTTTGATTGGATTATGGAATGTAAAGCGTCGAGCTGAAAGAGCAGTTAGCAAGTTTGAGTTTGTGGTTAATAACATCAGAAGGTTGGGTGAGAGTACTTATTAGTATTTACAAAGGAACCATTTCAGAGACAAATCTGGACAAAATCGAGTACTCAAAAAAGCGGAACGTGTGAAGAAATGGTTGTCTTGGTTGTATCCGCCATGGAAGAAAGAAAGAGGGGATGGAATTTACGATCAACTATTTGAGGATGGTACGAGAGCCAACTCAATCGTGATTCTATTTCGAAACATTCTAATGATTGAGACGTTTGGAATTGTCATGTACTTGTTACTCTCGTTCAAATATTCTCAGTATCCTGAATTGTCAGTAACACTTCGGAACAATTCAAAAATCTTCTAGAGTATTTCAGCATCGGTACATCCGTCTCCACTATTATTCATGTTTTTCTGATTTTCACTTTGATATTTCCAAAGTTGATGACCTATTTCATGATTTCCATCCATGTAATGATGACCACAAAAATCAAGAACATTATTCTGATTCTTCTAGTGACGATGGCCTTTGAGGTATCTCATCCCACATGTGAATACAAAGATTAATTTTTGTTTTTTTCCAGGGACCAGCTATGAATGTGATTGGAAATATTCATCAAGTTGCATCTGGTGTTGCTTGTGTTCAAATAGATGTAATGAGTTCTCGAAATGACGTGGAAGGGAATGTAATGGATAAAGGAGCAATGTTGGTTGCCAGATTCCGAGCACTTCTGAAAAATGTGTCTGGCCCGATGAACAAAATCAAGAACATGTTGCTAGTGTTGGATGAGAAAATGACAAAGTACAGAGCCCCTGTGATAATTGAAACTTTAAGAAACAACTTTTAGATTTGTGGACATTATGAGAAGGCACTATCGAGTTATCGCTGGTCTGTCAAATCAATGCAGAAATATGTTACAGACACCGTACACAAAATGTTTGGATGTTTTCGATGATGCATACACATTTTGCAAGGAGAAAGCAAGGTTTTTCGGAAGCCACGGAGATGCATGTGATATGATTCAGAAGACTGCAAAGGTGTCGATTAGATCGAGTTTTCTAGTTCCCGTTATTATGTTACAGATTTGTCATCAAGCCAAAGGATTCTCGACAGAAGTGTGCTCTCTTCCAGCAGTAATTGGGAAAGGGGTCAAAGGAGCCGCAGTTCCGTTTTATTCTGCATACTTCCAAGCGATCGAATTTGCAGTCAAAAAGATATTTTTCGTTCACATTGAAGCCGCAAAATGGGCTTTGAAGAAAGTGAATCCAGTGATTGAGGAGATCAAAAAAGCTGGAACAATTAAAGCAGAATATCAGTCATCAGATGATAAACCAAATGCGGCAGACGATACAACTGCAAATCTGAGAGCAAGTGTCAAGAAGAGTCTGATGAACATCGTCAACGTCTACATTCGAATCATCAATATAATATCGTTTATTCTTCGTTACTGTATCATGCCATGTTTTCTCATTTGGCCATTTATTTATGTTTGTTTTCACAATCTTTTTATGACTGTAACTGTTCTTTCAGACTCTACGATTCATGTATAACTACAGCTACAATGACGACTACAAAAATCGATTTTTGACTAAAGAGTTTTATAAAATCGACCAAGATTGTGCATTTCGAGGAGCTCGCAAAGTTATCCCACTGACTCCAGAAGAAACGAAAACGGTTCAGTTATTTTTTTACATCTTCATTCTATATGATTCATTACAGTACATCAGTCGTGGTAGATGGAAAATGACAGACCAAGAGAAACCTCGATTTCGATTAGACATAATCATTACTATTGTCACTTGTGTCACTCCGTTCTTCATGTGTCTTTTGGATTATGGAGTGTTTACTGTAACAATGCGTTACTTAAACTTCAGATAGTCAAATATTTCAGACTCTTTCAACAGTTCACACATTGATGAATCGGACTAACATCGATACTCCTGCTCATTACGAATTGAAAGTTGCTGGAAATAGTTCAATGTCTGAGGTGATGAATGAGTTCCTTGACGTCTTCTCTCCGTTCACAAAAAGTATTCGAGAACGAGAAAATCGATGGAGACGTTGCTTTCGAGAACCAAATCCTCCGAACTATGCAGAGAACACATTGATGCTCTTGATGTTTATCGTTGCTCTGTTTCTGTGTCGACTGAAGGTAACTCTGTGATATTCTGCAATTTTCTGATCTCTTTCAGTTATAGGCATACTTTGGAAGGCAAACTCTTGCTCTAGCAGACCATTTTTATCCGAATCGTGTTCGAGTTCGTGCTCTCAGTCTGTACAATAAGATCCTTCAGAGTCGAAGAAACTTGCTGTCTGAAATGTTGGGAAACAACAAGGTCGAGCCTTATTTCATGATTCAACAAATGATATATTTTTCAGAAAGATTTCACTGGTGGAGAAGATGCTGTGATTAGAAGATCTATGCAAAGCCGTGGTTATTTGAGTTCTGATTGTGCGAAATGTGACAAATATGATATGAAAATATCAGATCAAGAGTTAGATTGATCCGAATCCCCTGAAACTTGAAGTTAAATTTCAGAAACGTTCGCGTTTGTGTCCATTGCAGTGCATTTTATTGCGTTGAATGCTTTTCTTTGAATCTTTTCTGTGTGAAATGCGAGGAAGAAATGCAGAATGTCAACGGAATTGAGTTGTACTACGAAGATGACCATGCAATTTTTGACGATTCTGGTGAGTATTGCTTAGAAGTATAAGAATTCTCGAATTTCGATAATTTCAGAAACTTCATCGAGTGAAACTGACGATAACGAGAAGGAAACAACGACAACAACAGCTTCCGAGCTCAAAACTGAAAACGCGACTGCAGCTGTTTGAATATCTAGTTTTCCCGCCAAACGCATGCGCGCTCCATTGATAACTCCGCATTCGAATAATATTTTTTTTTCACAAAATTTTGGGCGCAGTTTTCGAAACAAAACCGTTGAAAACTCTTCATTTTCTTCGTTTCTGATTTCATTTAATTGACTCAATAAATCTTTTCCATTATATTTATTTTCCACCGAACCAATATTTTATTCTGCAGCCATGATGGGGGATACTCCTTCTTCATTCACAACACTGGCAGATAACCACCTATATAATCAGTTTTCCCCAAGTAGAAGGTGAGTTCGTTGTGAAGCGCTATCTACAAATTACATGCTTAAAACAAATTCCAGAAAAGTCGATATTGTCGCCTCTAGCAGCTCAACTTCGTCGCCAAATATTCGAAAATCTCCGAATCGAACCATAAGCTCTCCGCGCACTCAACAAAAACCAGTTACAATTTTCGATCAGATTGTAACGTGGTTTCATTCTGAAATCGACGGACGAAAGCGATTCGCCAGTTTGGTGTGTAGTTTGTTTTCAGTGCTCACGTTTATTGTCACTGTCTCTGTCCTGAAACTCTCACTATGGGCACCATTCAGTTCCGTACAAGGTGAAAATTCGTTTTAGTTACCAATCGTTCTTATCTTGTTTTTACAGATTCGTTAACATGGTGGCTATATCCTACTTCATGGTTCGCGACCGCATTCGTATTTGCTACCTCAGCTGCCTGGACATTTGCAATTATTCAATACTTTTGCAATGGTAAAATCATATTTTGGGCTCAAACGATTACATTTTATTTCAGTTACTCAACTTCAACGACTCCCAATAACGGATACTCTGGCATGGGCTGGCGTTGCTCTCGAGTTTGTCCATCGTTTGGTTTTTGTCTACACGGCTTTATCCTTTACCAACTCCTCGTTTTTCGGCGATTTCTCTTGGGTTGCCATTGCTTTTGCTGTCGCTGTTTCGTCGACGCTTGTGATTTTCAAATCAGATTTTCATCTTAATTTCTCGAATGACCAAGTGGTAGGTTGACATATGTGTTAAAATTTTTTTATAAACCATTGTTTATAGAATTCTCTCCAAACTTTTATAAACTTCGGAAGATCACTAGTTTGTGGAAATATCGCTGAGACATGCGGAAAAGATGCAGCGATTGCATATACTGCCGCCATCGCTCTCATCGTGTTCGGAAGTCCGGCGATCTGGGGATTTTCGGCTTGGTGGACACTGCTCAATATTCAATTACATTTGGTTTTATTCGGAGTTTGCTTCACTCAACAGTTTTACTCGAAGATTTTTATGAAAATTGTCAACCAAATCGTTATGAAGGTAGGTCGACTATTTATGAGATAAGGGGTTATTCTTCATTTTTCAGCCAATGAAATTCCCATTCCCTCCACCATATACAGTGCATTCGCCAACTCCAGATCAAATAAGAACGCTACCGAATGTTACTGAAACCGACGATCCGCTTTTGAAGGTTTTCGCTTTTCATGATCTTCGTTCGATCGCTTGGGAAGACCAACAAAGACGTGTTGATGTGTTCTCACTCTCCCAGCCAGGAAAACACCCTCGCAACTGGAAGGCCGTGTCCATTCCATGCACTCGAATGCTCGAAGAGCTTTGCTCAAGAATGACTGTCGCCGCAGCACGCCTCGTTGGATACTCATGGGATGATCACGATGTGGAGGGCGAAGAAGTTCCGCGCGATGCTATCATGATGCCGAGAAGAATGCGTGAAATGGCGTATCGTGGAACAGGTCCAAGCCGTCACCAGAAGACGATGGCACCTATTCGTACTCATAACACACAAGCTGTTGGACTTCTTGGAAGAATCATTGCTTACATTGGTCTCGGAAAAACAGAGAAACTTGTCATCTCTCGTTATGATGCACAGATCAATGCATATGCTGCGGAAGCAGTATTCATGCTTGTCGTCGACTCAATGGGCGAAGATCGATTCGGAGTTGTTCAAAAAGATTTGAAGGAACTGATTAGTCTACTTTGCAAGTTGATTGCTGCTATCGATACATATGAAAGAGCTAAAGCAGTAAGTATTTTCGGTGATGAACGTCCGTTCGTAATTAGGAACTTGAACTGGAAAACTTTGTGAGAAACAACTAATGATTTTTAGTCCGTCGCTGACAAATCCGATGTGACATACCTGCGTATCGTTGACGCATCCCTCAAGTCTAGTCTCCAACGCGTCGTCACCACATTCGGAAGCCATTTGAGGTTGGAATATGAAGATAAAGTATGAAACTAATCAAGAAAGTGTTTCAGATCTCTTGAATTGGCTGAAGAACACGTTCGCACAATTCGCCTTGTCTGCCTTACGGAAGAACTCTGATGATCTCAAGTTTAAAAATCTTCCCATGTTACCACTTTCACTCTTTGTTAGCCTTATTTTCTCTTTCCTTCCCTGTTGAACTTTATTCCTTTTGTCTGCTCACCAACACTGTTATCATTTTGTAAAATTTTCAATCTCACTGGTTTCCTCGATATCCCATCATGAGTCAAATGAAAAGTTTCTCTGTGAATTGAATAGCTGATTTCCGTCCGCAGCATATCATTTTGATACACGCGAAGATTGATAGGCAAAGAACAGAAGAGGTGGAAGATGGCAGTAAAAGAAGACGAGTGATGAGAAGTAGGCGATGAGATGACACACGACGACAAAACAGTACAACCATATCGATTACCTGATTGTGGCAAAAAAGAAGAGAGAAAAAGAGAAGGAATGGGGGAGAAAAGTTTCTTTATCATCTTATTTTTTCTCATCTTGAGCCTAATCATTCCACTAATTTCCTTTTCTGATCCGTTTCACAGTCTTTCAGAATGTGGTCGGTCCTTCACCGACGACAGTTTGCAATAATCGCTGGATTGATGCAAACTGTTTTCATTGTTCTTTTCGCAAAATATGTCAAGTATATTGATCCACTTGACGATTCTCGAAGAGTCTATTCTGGAACTGATTATCCATGTGAGTGGCCTAAAAGTTTTGAATTTACATTCGGCAGAGTTCTTTCAGTGTTCCAGGATGTTCATCTCATGATTTTTGTTGGTTTTGGATTCCTCATGGCTTTCTTAAAGGTATTACTTGTAAAAAGTTCTATTGACCATAATTTTTTATAGAGATACGGGTTCTCTGCAGTTTCTGTGAATCTTCTCCTTTCTGCATTCGTTATTCAATTTGCGATGTTGTTACGTGGTTTTCTAACTGTTGCTTTCAATGAAACTGGCTTGTTCAGTATTGGAATTCCAGAGTAAGACCTAGAAATCTGGATTCTCCTCAATTCAAAAAATTCTTCAGAATGATATCAGCTGAAAGTTCATGTGCAGCTGTTCTTATCACGATGGGAGTACTTCTCGGTAGATTAACTCCTGTTCAATTTCTCCTTTTGGCTTTTTTCGAAACTTTACTCAATGTTATTGTTGAACATTTTGTGTTCAATTACCTCCATGTAAGTTTTTGAAATAAAAGTGAAACAAAATTAATTTTATTTTAGGTCAATGACAGTGGAAGATCTCTTTCAGTTCACACTTTTGGTGCATATTTTGGTTTGGCAGCCGCATTGGTTGGGCATAAGAAAAATGTAATGGAAATGGACGAACACGGAGGAATTCATCACTCTGATTTGTTCTCAATGATAGGTTGGTGCACCGTTTTATTTGTGAAATAAACTTTGAATTTTGAAGGAACTCTTCTTCTCTGGGTATTCTTTCCATCATTCAACGCAGCAATTCAAGAACCAGAAGATGCTCGGCATAGAGCAATTATGAACACATATCTAGCAATGGCCTCAAGTACAGTAACAACATTTATGATTTCGTCTTGTGTAGATACTCTTGGAAGATTCAATATGATTCACATTCAAAGTTCAACACTGGCTGGCGGTGTTGCTATTGGTTCGTTTTTGAATTATTAAAGTTAAACTATCTTCAATTTCCAGGATCCGCAGCCAACGCAGTTCTCTATCCATATCATGCAGTTATTGTTGGTGTTTCTTCTGCAATTCTTTCAGTTATTGGACATGCTTGGATTAGTGTGTGTCTAGTTATTTTAGGCCATGCGATTAAATATCCATTTTCAGCCAAGACTTGAAAGAACATTCCATCTTTTCGACACTTGTGGAGTTCATAATTTACATGGGATGCCAGGAATTATGGCTGGAATGTTGAGTATTGGATTCGCTTACTTTTATGAACCGGAAAGTTATGGAAAAACGTAAGATCTAGACTTGATTGTTGACAAATCCCGTAAAGTGGATCTTTTTCAGACTATATCACATTTATCCATACTGGGTGGGAGGTGAACTGAATGGAGACAGAGATAACGTGTCACAAGCACAGTACCAGGCAATCGGATTGCTTGTAATTCTTATCTCAGCTATAATTGGAGGACTCTTGACAGGTAGGGATCATTTTCTCGTTATCAATTCCTTTTCCCTGGTTTTCAGGTTGCATTCTAAAAATTAAAGTATGGAATCAAGTGGATGATCCTGATTTCCCTCACGGAGAAATGAACTATTATGCTCAATCCGATGTGAACTTTTTGAGTAAAGTAAGTATACTTTGCTTCGTAGTTCTGATTCATTTTTGTCTTCTTTTCAGTATAAACATGCTCAGGAGCAACAACGCCTTCGCGAAAGGGAGCAAATGCACGAGATCTATTGAGGCATTGATAATCAAATGCGAATTGATATGAATTCGTAATTCTTGTTCAAGATGGCATCTAGAGGAGAGAGATAATCAGAAAAAAAGAGAAAAATAGAAAATAAAAATATTGAAAAGCGTTGAAAATAGTGAGCATACATACCTGAGAAATTCAGAGAAATATGTGGAAATATCCATCTCCTAATCCTCATCGGATGAAGTGAAGCTGAGGAAGAGGAAGATTACAGTATACCAAGGAAAAATATGGAGATGCACACAATAGGAGGATAATGGATTTTTTATTCGTTACTAATACTTTGCGATCCGAGGATATGTACATGAATAAAAGTATGCATGGCACTGATAAATAGAAGTAATTGTGCTGAAGAAGAAGACACGAGCTCAGATGAATTAATGGTGGAAATATATATTCTGAGAGAAGGAGAGAGGTGGAGCTCTCTGGGGTATGAGTTGTCTCTTCAGAAGCACACGGTTCACCAACTTTTTCTTCGTCTTATTTGTCTTGTCCTTTAGATCTTCATATACCTGACATGCCGTCATGATCTACGATTTCTAAACTCTCTATTAGAATTAAAATATGGAATTGAGTGGGTTTGAGTGATGTGATTGGTTCGGAGCGTTCTTAGATAGTTTCTTTGATGTTCGAAAGCTCCAATAACAGTATACTTATTCGAAATCTAGTTTTTATGTAGTTTGCTCTCTTAGCTACATTTTTTGCATTGCTTAGTGAAGAGTTTCAGTTTCTATGAATATCAACTTTTTGAACCTTAACCAAAAAGTTTATTCTGATTGAAAAAGTAACTTTTTAGTATTTAAAGCCATGAATTGGAGACTAACTGATAATTTCATGAACAAAAAACGAACTGAGCTGTAGATTAAAATAGTAGAACTAGCTTCTTGTTCGACAGAAAATTCCTCTAGAGACACACCCAAATGAATATTATTATGTGTACCTTTAATTCAAAACCTCTTGGGACCACTAAATACTTGGAAATAAACCACCACCCTCACCCGAAAAGTACACTAGATTGTCTCCGAAACAGTCATAATTTGTTTCTTATTCCCATATCCTGCCCACGTGTCATATTGTTAAACTTTTCTTGATGATGTACTTTGTCTATCTACTTTTCCTGTTGTTGTTTCTTTTTTCATTAAATTCAAATCCTTTTCTTTTGAAATGCATGAGTCTTGAAGAAAGTGACTTTAAATAACTATCTGAAAGTGTGTACAGGTTGCCATAGTTTTCTTAATTTCCGGTACATCGCGTTTTTGTCAGATAACTTTGGCTTCTTCTAGTTCAAATCATTCTTCTAATTCTCAATCAGAACTTGAGGTTGGAAAAAAAACAATGTTTATTGAACTCTATTTAAGTTTTTTTTTGAAACCTACAGTATGCAATTCCGTCCAGGTATCTTCATATCATATTTTCTGAACCGCAAGTAACTTTCAAATAGACCCAATAGTTCTCAAAAATTAATTTCGGGGCACGAGCGAAAATTTTTGTCAGTGGATAAAATTTGAACTTCAATATCTCGATATCTCCTGAATAGAATGTTTCTGACGGTCTCTGTGCATCAAACAGAAACACATTTTCTTGTTTATTGAAAAGCATAAGCCAACCTTGTCGGTAGTGTGACATTTCTTGAAGTCATTCATTAACTAACTTAATTTTTAAGCAAAGTCTACAGAAATCTTAAAAACTATCAAGTTTTGAATGCGATAATTTTATGAACCTAAAGGAGGCATAGCTTCCTTTGAGATTCTAGTGAAACGCTCTCGTCTTGTAAACATTTTTGAACTTGGTCTTCTTCTCACTATACTTTACTTAATTTAACTAACTGTATTCAGTGATCACATCTGCGAGTCTACTCATTTTCTTCCCTGCCCTATCATTCGGTCAATTCAAAGTGTTGCCCCATTCGCAGGTTCCATTTTCTGGCCTTCTCAATGATGGCGTCTTATTCATCTACTTTTACATTTTCATTTCAATTTTGGAAGAGTCGCCGAAAACAGCAGCTACTGATATTCCAGTCTCGTTGTTCATTGATTCCTCGATAAAAAATGCGGAGGAAATTTTCAACCAGGCGAAAGCAGAAGTTTTACAATTCTCTCCAAATGTAACATTAGAGTAAGAAAACGGATTCTCAGTTCTATCTTTATCAAGAATATTTCAGAAACGTAGTGTATAAAAGTCAAGTATGCGGGAACCTAGAATCAGATACAAGAGATATATTCTCTTATTTTCAAAATTATCATAGCAAGAATCACCGAATCACTATGGGGCCAACCTGCTCAGCCAGTAAGTCATGAAGGCCTTAGAATAATTTATTTTGTATTTCAAGATTTTCTTCGTTTTGCCAATCTGACTGCCGAGATTCAAGCACTTCAGATTAACATTCTCAAAGGATATCCGTACTACCATCCAACAATGATTGACGTAATATACAGTTTCTTTGATTAATAAGTTGTTTTTTCTTGTAGATGATTACGAGATCCCCTCAAAACTTGGCTGAAAATATTGTATCAGTATTGAGAGGTTTCGAATGGGCTCAAGTCGGAATCGTTGTTTGTGAAGAATGTTATGCGGATGATCATCTTGCAAGTGAAAGTTATTTCCAATTCCTGATGGACCTACTCTTGGAGAGTAACATTGCATTAAAAGAAATTGTAAAATTGAACAAAGGGGAGAGCAGTCAGAACATTTCTGAGAAGATTACCATATTTGAGCCATCAGCCAGAGGTGAGACTAATGAATGCTGAAAATAAAAAATAAAAATTACAGTAATATTGTTATTCCTTGGGAACACTTTGGATGAATATGTCTCATTCATGAGAGCAATGAGTTTGAATAACTATACAACGGAGGAGTACACACCTATTGTTGTGATTTCGAAAAATTCAATGGAGTTAGCTTATCCCTGGTTGAATAACTCTTCTTTGGTCGACCTGTTCCATAAGACTCTCATTGTGAGTTACGTGAAAAAATGCTCATTAGCGGTAAACAAAAACAAAAAACATTGGGTTTTCGCTTCGAATTCGAATATTTTGGCTGAGGATACGGTAGAATATCTTATAATTTCAGATACACAATAACTGTTACGATCAATCGAAAATATCATCGTTCATTTCAAAATACTCATTTTCATCTTTGGACGAAACCATAATTTCACTTCAAATGTACGAAGGATACCATTTGCTTGGAAACTATCTGTATAATGCCCAGATAAATACGACACTGTTCAATTATGTTGCACCAGAGAAAGCCATATCGAGCATGGATATTCAGGGACCATTCGGTCCGATTTATATAAATAATAATGGGCAGAGGGTAGCAGGTATGTTGCTTTTGAAATAGATATAGGGAGCCTCGTATGTCATATAGTCATATAGTCATATGTCATATATTATATAGAGTGAAAATTCGAATTGCAGGGTACGATGTTCTTTTGGTGAACAAGACACGACCAGAGAGCAACTTCACGGCGAGTCTCGGATCAGTATCCGCATACAAAAGATGCAATCGTTCGACCTGTCTTCAATTCATCTTCAACTCATCCGCCTCCTCGTACGAACCACCGAAAGATGTGCCGTTATGTGGTTTCCATGGAGAGATTTGCGATCAGACTGGGTAGGAGTTGAAGTAGAGTAGAGAAAGAGACATGAGACACACACCACATCATTAGCCCTCGTCTTTTGCCTTCTGCTTTCCCGCTCTTATGGTGTATCCCCCGTTGAGAGCTTCGAAAAGAGTCATTAAAACATAGAGAAAAAGAACAGAGGCGTTGGAGAAGCTTCAACATTTTTTGTTTGAACTGTGTTCATGTCTTCTTGGTTATCCGTGGATGACAATGCTATTTCCAGTGTCATATACGCTATTGTGGTTGTTGGATTGGTCGTGGGCATATTTGTTATATTCTATGTCTCTATTCGAAAAATGTAAGTTCATTGAGAAAAAAGTACTTTGTTCGAGCTTAAATGTGGTTTCAGGCTCACGAACAACCGAGGTAGAAATATTAGTAATCCATGGCTTATACCGTATTCCGAAATCAGGTTTATAGACCTAACAAGTACAGCAGGGGTCAGTTTTTCATTTCCAATATATATTGTCACTGCTTCAATTTCAGAGTCATCAAATGTCTATACAAAGTTTAAAACAACGATATGCTGAACGTGAAGCGCTGAAAACAATTGCTCGTAGTAGATTGATTGCTACAGTCGATCAAGCATATGTTTTAGTTGATAGATATGTAGTTCGAGAAAGAATTCGATATGAGAAAAGTGAGATCAATTTGTTATATCAGGTGACTAACCATTTGATGAACTTTTGGTCATTAGATTTTCATTATTCCAGATGAAAAGTCAATTACAACACGACAATCTGAATGCTTTTGTTGGTCTTTCACTTGATAGAAATTCACATATTCATGTTATTTGGACACAGTGCTTTCGGTTAGTAATACAAATTTGAATTGAAACATTTTCCTGTTTTTTTCAGAGGAAGCTTGCATGACCATATCTTTAGCAAAGAAAAGCAACGACAGTTAGATACGAACTTGGAAGGAGCATTTCTTCGTGATGTTTTGAAAGGATTAGACTATTTACACACTAGCCAATTGGAATATCATGGAAATTTAACACTTCACAATTGCTTATTGGATTCTCATTGGATTGTTAAACTCAGTGGTTTCGGAGTGAATCGTCTTGTTGTTAAATGGAAAGGTGGTGGACAAATATTCACTGAGGATCATACACCTATCATTAAATCCGAAGGTGAGTTGAACAGAGATTTAGAGAAAAGGGCAACCAACAAACATCTCATTATATTATGAAAATTTATGAAATATGAGTGCGAGGGAGTGATAAACAACAGTGAAAAATAGATTGGAACTTGAGTTACTTATAATTATCCTCGGGGGTTCGAATGTTCACCCGGAAATGTTAGTCGTCATTCTGGAAACTATTTGGTGACCCCAAGAGAAAAAACTGAAATAAAAAAGATTTTTGTTTTTGATTTTTGTTTTAAATTTAAGAATTCTCAAGAACATACATTTACAGAGCTACACTATTTCGATCCGGCACTAAAAGCGATTTGGAAAAAAATGACTGGCGCGAAAAACGATAAGAATTTGATCAGTCCTCAATTTGGAAGAAAGTGTGATATGTATTCGTTTGGTGTCATTTTATATGAAGTTATTGTAAAGAAGAGATTGGTCCAGGAACTATTCGATAAAACGAGAAGTAAGGATTATAATGACGAAACTATTTGAAGCTACAATATTTTCAGACGAAGATGAAAGTGTATTGATTGACGAGAACAACGATAAAATTGCAAGCGCATGCCCACTTCCACTTAACACCTACAACGTTTACATGCATAACGATTTGAGGAGTATGCTTGAAAATTGTTTTGGACAGAATAGGCCCGATGTGAAATTGGCAAGGAAAATTATAGACACTGTACTGAAAATGCAAGGATCTCTTGTTGATTTGATGATCAAGGATTTGACGAAATATACGGAAGATTTGACAGAACAAGTGAGAATTCGAACCGATCAATTGGAAAAGGAGATGAACAAAAACGATACATTATTGAATGAACTACTTCCGACATCAATAGCTGAAGAAGTGAAAAAAGGAAGACGACCAAGTACGAAAACCTATAAACATGCTACGATTCTCTATTCTGATATTGTTGGATTCACTTCTTTGTGTTCAGAAAGTGAACCATTAGAAGTTGTTAATTTGCTATCTGGAATGTATGAAAGATTTGATAAGATCATTAGCATTCATGGAGGTTACAAGGTATTTATCTTTGACAGTATTCAAGTTAATACTTCTTGTTTTAGATGGAGACCATTGGTGATGCATATTGTGTAGCTGGAGGACTACCAATTGAAAGAGGAATGGATCATATAAAAAGCATTTGTTTGATTGCCCTGCATCAAAGAGATGTAAGTTTTCATATGACCATGATATGGGTTATCAGTCCGATGAACTTTCATTTTTCAGTGCCTGCACCATTTTGAAATTCCTCATCGCCCGGGAAAATTTCTAAACTGTCGATGGGGTTTCAATTCTGGAGCTGTGTTTTCTGGAATAATTGGACAGAAAGCTCCGAGATATGCTTGTTTTGGAGAAGCTGTGATGTTGGCGTCGAAAATGGAAAGTAGTGGAAAAGAAGACAGAATTCAGATGACACTCTACAGTAAACAACTTTTAGAGGATTATTTTCCGTATTTCCGATGCAGTTTCAGAGGAGGAGTCACTGTTGAAGTGAGTTTTCAAATCTGTTTTTGCCATTATAATATCTTCGTTTTCAGCCATTCGGTCATCTGTTAACCTATTGGCTTGAAGGAGGTGACGAAGGAGATAACACAACTCGAGTAGCTGAATTCAGTGAATCGAATAATGAGAATTTGAAGGGATTAGTGCTGATAGAGAATCAACCAACTCTCCAAATTACATCCGCTTCAAGCGTCAAACCAAAGGATAGAATGACGATGGCAAGAGAAAAAGTGATGGCTGAAAGACAAGAAGAAGAAGAACGGCTGAAAAGACAATTGACACTTCATGAAGCGTTGGTGGAGCACGAAGAAGAGGTTTCTATGAATAATGTACTGAGAGATGATGATGGAAGACGAAATTCTATTGGTAGTATTGTAACCGTGTTTGTGGAAGAAGAAGAGGAAATCGGAAAGACAATGGGACATGGAAGGCTCGATAGTCAAGCATCAACTATACCGGAAAACTGAAATTTCAAAGCTCTGCCACAAATTATATTCTATTTTTTACTTGTAAAACATTCTCAGGTACTGCCTCGTTCTTCTCAAGAAGTGCGAGGTTGAACAACTTCTGCTGGTTCATTTAACATATTTGTATCCATAGCTCCCTTATAGTGCTGAAAAATGCATTTCCTGCCTTTCGATTATTGTTTCTTATCCCGGAATACTTTCACAACTGCCCCCTACTACGAAGCCCTAGCACAATTCCCCCCTACACCAGTGTCCTAAAGTGTCATACTTTTTTCATTATTCTTTCAATTTTTTTTTTCTTGGGATAGAAATGTGGACTGGGTCGTTTGTAGCATTATTCTTGCATATCTTTAATTATGAAACTTTTTATTTTGTTTCTTGTTTCGACTATTTTCCAATCAAAATTTGCAAGAGATCATGGAAATCAATCAACCAGGAAATAATCTGGAAACATGACTAGTTTGGATTAGAGACTCGTGGGAATAAGTCATCAAGGACATATGATTCAGGAGATATTTTTGAGAAGTGTCTCAGACTATGATGCTTATTTAGAAATTCACGATTCGATGAGTTTCTGTCTATGAATTATCATGTTTTTTGAAATCAAAACCAGATCCAAGTGTTTCTAATCCGACGATTAGAGATCGAGTTGTTCCTTACTTCTCCGACTACACTACATACGAAAAACTGATTGAGACTCATATAGATTTCATTACTATAATAGAAGTCCGAAATCTGAGCATGAATTCAGGAGACTCGACGTTTCGGCATGGAAACAATGTTCGAATTCTATGTAACTTAAAGGGAATTTTTCTGAATATTCGATTAGATAGTAATTTGGCTTTTTCGAAGGGAATCTTTAATTTCCTGTGCAGCTTTCTAAACTCGAAGTTGGGTTTTCCAATCACAACTTCTAGAAATACATATTTTAATCCATTGATAAACCCCTAAAAGTGTCATGACTTTTAAAAATCATCGACTGATAAAGTTGTCATGTTTGCCATGTCTTTTCCATGATTTTTGATGCAAACTTTCCCAACCCATTCAAAAACTTCCAGAAGAAAAAAACATTATCAATGTTGAATTATGTTTGCCAAAAGGTGTGTTACTGGTATAATGCACTGTGAAAAGGGCAGAAAAACTTTCAGAACATTAAGATCTATTTGAAGGTTTCTAGTCTGAAAAACTTCGATCAAAAAGATTACCTGCACATGCATTTAGCACATGGAAGTTCTTTTCCTTATCAATTTCAAATTCTTATTCTCTTATCAGTTCAACATGCTCCTCCTATTCCCTCAAAAAAATTTCAGTTTTTATGAACTGCGGTTTACCAATGATTGGCACTCGCTGATTTTGCTCCGAATAATGTTTCTCAGAATTCATTTCATTTTCTTTCTTCTTCTTCTCACCTCGGTTCACGGAGCACGGCCTCAAGTTTCTTTGCTCTCGCACGTACTGATTGAGTTTTGTTTCAATAGGGAAGTTGGGGTGGAATGAAAAACAAACGATTGATTCAATTCCGATACGTTTTTCGTTCAATTTCCATTCGACGGCTCATAATATGAAAAATGAGAGAAGAGAAGATAGAGATGAGAGGTGGACAACACACCTGCGTTCTTTCGAAACCAGACACCTGCACAGATCATCTTTTCTTTTTTGCAATATTTTGCTCAATTTTATCAAAGCTCAAAAAACGCTCAATATCTTGTTAGTTTAGTTAAGATTTTATAAATCCGTTTTCTGGAATTTTCAAGATCCGAAAGTTTTTCGATTTTTTAAAAACGATTTTCAATTTCATTGGCAAAGCGATAAGAAACCTTTTACAGTTCTTAACTTTAAGATAGACAGTTCTAAAACTGTCTAATATCCTGTTGACTGTTCAGACAATCCAAATGATGCCATCATAATTTTTCGACTCTTTTGAACGTCGATCAATTTCTCATTACACTTTTTTCCAAATTCATGCCATATTCTTTGTTCTCTTCTTCCAGTTCCAGAGCATTTACCATGTCGTAAATCACATGAAACATACGAAACCTTCGCCCTTCTTCTTATCACTCTCACGTTACCCCATTTTTTATACGTCTTTGGAATCGCTGATCATCACAAACAACAGCTTATAAGAAGTCTTAAAATGCTTTTTGTAGCAGTAACTCTTCAGAATCACACTTTCTCTCAACACAATGTTTCATGATTTTTGTTGATTTCAGGTAGAAATTAAGTCGAAGGGGGCAGTTAGAGCTCACTAATTCTGTTTCGCTCGCTTCGAAGCTTTAGGACTTCTTCAAATTTGGCAACAACATAACAACAAGTAAAAATGTTGTCCCGGTGGTTTTCTTTAATTTCAGTTGTATTTTTATTTTTGATCCTAAATGGATCCCTTCAAGTAGAAGTAAGTGTTCCCTAACTTTTGCATCTGACTTAAAATGAAACTCTTCAGATTCATGTCTGTGACACATCCAATTCAAACAACTCGTAAGTTGATTCCGCTGTGTCATCTTTACAATCAAATGATACTACAGGTTCATCTATTGCAACGGACCGATATTAGATGCTGTAAACTATCATGCACTTTACAATGATTCCAAAGAGTTTGTCGATATGCCTATGAAACAAGATCCATGTCAGTTGAATAACCAGCAGTTGAACACATAATTAAGATTTAAATTTTTAGTAGAGGTGTACAATGCGTGGATCGCTAAATTTGGAAACGCTTCGTCTGCTAGTTTGAACAAAACTGACGTTCAGGCATTTGTGAACCAATACTTCAGGTAGGGCTGTCATAGAAAATTCGTATTTGATTAATTTTAATTTAGTGCTGCTGGAACAGAACTAGTCGATTGTACACCAGATGACTGGCAAGAAAAACCCAAAAAGTTGGCCACAATTCTCGATCCACAACTCAGAGAGTGGGCGTATAAGTTGAACGGAATCTGGAAGACTCTGTGCCGTAAAATTGATCCAACTATCGTGCAACACAACTCTCGTTATTCACTTCTTTATGTTCCTCATCACTTTATCGTTCCTGGAGGTAGATTCAGAGAGTTCTACTATTGGGATGCATACTGGATCATCAAGGTGAGAAGATCGTCAATTTCACTCCCAGTTAAACATATTTTAGGGACTCATTGCATGTGAGATGTACAACACAACAAAGAGTATGATCAGAAATCTGGCAACAATGGTAGATCAACATGGATTTGTTCCAAACGGAGGACGTGTTTATTATCTTCAAAGAAGTCAACCTCCTCTTCTTTCTGCGATGGTTTATGAACTTTATGAGGCAACAAACGACAAGGATTTTATCGCAGAACTCTTACCAACTCTTTTAAAAGAATTAAACTTCTGGAACCAAAAGAGAACTGTGAAAGTGACATTGAATGGGAAAGAATATGAAGTGTATCAGTATAGAACACCTAGCAATGTACCAAGACCAGAATCGTATCGTGTTGATACTACTAACTCTGCTAAATTGGCTAATGGAGCAGACAAGCAACAATTCTATCAGGTTTGAACCGATTTTTCAGCTTATTTTCATACTGGATTTTCAGGACCTCGCCAGTGCCGCTGAGTCTGGATGGGACTTCTCCACTAGATGGTTCTCTGACTACAAATCCTTGACCAACATCGAAACGACAAAAGTTTTACCTGTTGATTTGAATGGATTGATTTGCTGGAACATGGATATTATGGAGTATCTCTACGAACAAGTTGGGGATACAACGAACTCTCAAATTTTCCGAAACAGAAGGGCTGAATTCCGTGATACTGTTCAAAATGTGTTCTATAACAAAACAGATGGAACTTGGTACGACTACAATTTGAGATCTCAATCTCATAATCCAAGATTCTACACAAGTACTGCTGTTCCTTTATTCACAAACTGCTACAACACTTTGAATACAGGAAAATCTCAGAAAGTGTTCGATTACATGGAGGTCAGTTTCAACTTCAATTCCGATTCTTAATTGTTTGTTTCAGAAAATGGGAGTGTTCAACTATCCGGGAGGAATTCCATCATCCATGTCGCAAGAAAGCACTGAGCAATGGGATTTCCCAAATGGATGGAGTCCGAATAATCATATGATTATTGAAGGATTGAGAAAGTCGGCGAATCCAGAAATGCAAGATAAGGTATTCAGATTCCCAGGGATCTTCTTCTGAAAAAGAAAGAAAAACACTTGTGATGAGAAGAGTCATTGAGCAGGAGTGTTGAGTTATATGTATTTCTCGGCAAACATCATAGAGATGTAGTTTCTTTCGAGCAGTGTAGTAGATATCAATAAGTTTCGGTTAGGTTTGGAGTGTTTTGGAGAGAATAGTGTGAGGAAAGTCTGAAAAAATTCGAAGTCGACCCCTCTCGTTTTAAATCGTGTAACTTATTCGTCATATTTTGTTTACAAGTACCTTTTTTCAACATTTCGCTCATCAAACAAAGTTGTATAGAATGCATGACTGACGAGCCTAATTTGGGAACAGCTTAGTGTAGCTTCACTGATAATTAGGTGTATCTGTTTCTGAGAAAAATTTATTCATAACCAGCCTGCTTACCGCAGGCTGGATTCGCGGCTTCGCCGCTCAATTTTGCTTTGACGTCTCGCGTTTTTATACGCCACCGACACCCTCAACTGTTACACGCGCGGCGCAGTTGGTTGTGGGCTGCACTGCCACGCGGTAGTCGCGGGTTCGATTTTGTGGCGCGACCAAATTCTTTATCTTTCGGAAAACTAAAGCGGACATCGTGACCAAGAAACGGACAAACCTTCTAGCGGATTATATATAAGTAAGATATGGACGGTCCCCGAATGTTCCTTTTTCGTTCGTCACTCACTTGTGTACATTGACCAACAATTATATATCTAGTGTAACTGTAAGAGTATACCACATGTTCATCGGTAAACTGTTCGGGAGTATGTGTCACTAGAGTATGAAAACCAATCTGTTTTGATTTCTCGCCATTCATTGTCACCCAATTACAACCGGAAGAAGAAAAGATGTCGGCTAGAATAAAAACTGTAATAGAAGTGCGAACCACGCTCCTAATTTTCACTTGCAATGTGTAAATGCATAATTTTGTATTTCAGGGATTCCTCATCGCATCCAAATGGGTTATGGGCAACTTCCGTGTGTTCTACGAAACTGGACATATGTGGGAAAAGGTAATTTTTTTTTTCGCATTATCTTGAAAATCAACAAAAAGAAAGAGAACAATTGAAAATCGAATTTTTTGTGCTACTTGAAAATGGGTCCTTCTTAATGGTTTAATGTGCTTCTCTTCGAACTCTTCATATCAAACTCCCTTCTCTTTCAAAGATTCTGATTCCCCTCGACAAGAGTTTCGAATTCCTGGATGTCTATTCTCGTCGAAAGAATAGAAAGAGCCACTACCGCGCCATCATCATCATAATCATCACTATACATCTTCCTCCACTTTCTTCTCTCTTTTCTATATATTTTCCCACTCCAAATCATATGTAAATATGATTTTAAGAGGGTCCCCATACTAACACATAAGCTCTTCACATGCATCGTTTCTCGGATTCGCCTATTCTTGCGATTATGTAGATTGTGTTAAATCGCGTGTATGTGCCCTGAAGCGCTATGATTTGGTGTCGTAGAAGGGGGGCTCCACATATATCTACTACGGTAGTTTAGTGGAACCGCCCAATGATCGAGATGGTGGTGAGACGATGAAGAATGATGACGAAGGAGGTCTGAGAAAACGAGAAGTTTCTGGAATCCAGAAAAGTCAGGAGGGTAAACACCAAAGAATTTCTAGAACTCAGAAAAATGTAACACTCTTGCATAGTCATTAGAGCATGTTCCTAACCGGATGAACATGTTCCCCTCACGTTTCTCTCGATTAAGTGACAATCGTTTCTTTACCGAACAAAGTGGGTGGTAACAGGTGTACAAAAGAAATAACATCTCCGTTCATAGGAATCCATTATGTCATTGTGTGTTGACTTGTTACCTCACTCTCGCCACTAATCCACCATGGCCTCAATCCTGATAGTGTCTGACTGCAGCCGGCCGGGAGTTAATGGTACGCACACGTTGAGATGTTTATCGGAAGGCTTACCGGAATGATATAGAATTATTAGGTTCGGTAGAGGGACAGGTGACGCTTCTATATCCCTTTTCCATGGGTCAAATGACAAAAGAGAGAAGTTGATTTTTGTAAAAGGTGCGGGGAAGATGAAGATGTTTTGGCAAAGTGAAGGATCACTTGACTAAAGCGGTTCTTTTTTACTACAGTAGTACATGACAATGGGTCTCGTTGCGCGAGAAAAATACCGAGAAGGTAAGAGAATGGCAATGGTATGATTGCCAACACTTATCGATGATCATGACCTTCTTCTCTTTTCATTTTGTTCATCATCGTTTTGTCAATTTCGTCTGAATACCTTCCTTTCATTCGCATCTTAATTTCGATAGTTAGAAAGAGAAGTTAGTGAACACTTTGCGATGATGACTTACGTCGATACAAATCGAAAAACCGAGATGGTGAATGGAACTTTGGAAACAACTGTAATTAGTGGCAACTGACTTTTAGATTATTATGAGCACGGTCGTAGACTCTTTGAATGGTTCGGGAACTTAAAATGGTTGTTCTTGAAAAAAATTTTGTCTTGTAAGTCTACTTTTGAATACGGTATCTCCATTGGGAATGACGGAAACATGGTTCCCTATAACTTTTAATCAAGCTAACAATTCAAAAATCCCTTTTCCCTTCTACTATAGGATCAACCCAACATTATCCCATGAAACTAACTATTAAGATATAAGTGACGCTTCACACCTATTATATACTGCAAATACAACAGTAGGTCACTGTTCACATCTAGGTGTTACACATGCTGTTCACACCTATCAGGTGCTCAACTGACCCATGGTTCTGATATTCAAACAATGGCTACAGTATGAGATATTCGCAGCCCTTCTCCAATGAAACTTAGAGAAAAATGGAACATGTACAGGATTACAATGTTTGAAGCTGTTCCCTTCTCTCCCTTCTACCTTTTCGTTGCCATCTTCACTCGTGTCATCAATTATCGGAGCACTTATCGTGTGGGGATGTGTTTATTAGACCCGTAGCCGTCTGTCAGCAACTCTTGAGTCTCCATTCTGAATTCTAGTGTCCAACACAAAAGAAAGACAAGTTGTTGGCGAGTACAAATTAGCATAAATCTGTGATGACAGCTTGAGCTTTCACACTTTCCATTTACAAATCCCAACATGCACCGGAAGATAATGAAATCAACTCTCAATTAATAAATTTCAGTACAATGTAATCGGAAGCTATCCACAGCCAGGATCCGGAGGAGAGTATGATGTTCAGGTATGGATGGTCACTGTAAACTGAAAAAGAACTATCTTGTTTCAGGATGGATTCGGATGGACTAACGGAGCTATTTTGGATCTTCTCTTGACCTACAGCGATAGACTGTTTGTCCCAGAAAACTTGATTAATTCCACTACTCCAACCAAAGTTCCAGTGGAGACTACAACCAAAGTGTCCTATCTTTTGAATTCCTGGGTTGCTTTCCTGGGAATCCTAATTTATCAGCTTATCTAAATTGACTCCGTTCATAATTCTAGATGCAAGTGGAACTGTATGTAAATAAAATAAACGTATTTCATATTTTCATCAATCCCTGTTATTTTTCGCGCACTCTATTCGAAACGATGATTCAGGTGAAGAAATAAACTGAAAGAGACGATGTCGTCGGTAAGACGAGGAAGGGTTTCCTTCTTATTCTTTCTTTTGGTATACACCGCCGGAAGTTGTATTAACAATAGGTAGCCGGAGGCATATTGGCGGCGGGAGCCAGCTACCCCTTTCGTTTATGAATGACACAATTGGGTAGGAGTGGTACAATATGAATGGAAAAGGAAGAAGAAGAAGGTCCGCCAATAAATGCAGATTGAAGTCAGAAGCAGAAGAAAATTATGAAAAGAGAATAGACAAAACGTCATTTAGCAAAATGAAAGGAACCTGAGGTATATGACTATCAGTTGGGTGTTGGTGGAAGAACCAATAGTATGCGGTTTTTTTTGAAAGCATATGATCATTTTGTACTATTTTTAGGTGTGTCATAGAAAAAATTGCAGTATCAGATGGAGGTTCATAGATCTCCGGGGCACACTCATTCTTCATATCCCATCACTTTTTCACCGATTCTTACTTTCAAATTACTGAAACCTTCGTCGCAGTTTCAATCATAACCTTGTTCCACTTAGATTTTTAGGAACGTCCTAATTAATCTGGTAATATCTGTATTAGACAAAACAAGCGTTATGAGAAGTCCTCATAAGATCTACCTCAATTCCACAATTCCTTTTGTTTCAAGGATCTTGAACAATGTGATAAGTTAACATGAACCGCCTTTTTAACTGACTGATATCACCTGATATTTGTCAACTCAACAAAGAATCATTGTCGGGGAGCTCTTTCTTCGTTCTCTTGTCATTCTCACTCCTCATTTTCTTGTTCTTCTCTTCACAATTCACTTGAAACCGGCGGCTCGTATAGTAGTCGCAATTGCCGAAAGAGAGAAGGATACGGTAGGAGCAACAAATACGACACTTGTTATATCACTGCTCTAGTGGCGCTCGTTTCTTCTTCTTCAGCTTCTTCTTCTTCATTTTCCAATTGCCTCAAGTTGTATTTGTCTTTTCACTGAGTCCCACCATCAATGACTGAGAGCGCGAAGTGCGGACGCGGGGTGGTCTTTATGTCTTTATGAGCATTCAATTACCGTAACACATTTGGATGGCCACGAGGTTGGGTGTGAGAAGAAGAGTGAGAGAGATGGGTCAAATTTCCAGATGCATCTCTTGTCCCATCTACACACATTCTCACCTGTCCAAAACGATCAAGATATGAATCTGGTCATGCTCTACCAGCAGCAGGGGGTTGAGGAAGTGCACAGTTATTTTAGCTTATAATAATGTTATCTAGATGTATCCACATGTTGCGTCCGTGGATTATCTGGGTAGCTCGGGTGGCGTAACACATGTTTAATGATGTAAATTGCTAGTTGTGGAAAAAAGGATAAGCGTTTTTTGATCGAAGCAATTGGGTACAGGTGTAAGACGAGATGAACTGAAAAGCTCAGTAATAGGAAGACTATTCCCAGAAAATACTCATTCAAAGTTGAAGACTAGGCAGCTGGAAGTCCCACTTTCTATGAACAGTTTTAGCAACTTCCTTGCAAAAGCCAAAATTTCTTATAGTTCCAGTCATAGGTCAACTTCAGTCCGTGAGCCGGATAATAGCTTCCGGAGCATTTTGAAACTCTATAAATTCACCACCCCTATACATCGTCGTCCATTGTACTTTTTCCCTAGGGACAAAAGGCTATTAGTCTCGAAAAGGTGGACCGGAAGTTGACACGGATTATTAGACTGATCGTCGTTTGGACAAATAGGTGGCCAATATATACGAGAAGTTGTAGAATGAACACAGTTGACAATGTATCAATAATCAGGAGGTCCCCCCTCTTGCTCACACAAATACCTTGCGCACACTTGTTTCGCGCGCGTTCTATACTTCTAGCCTCCCCGAAAGTTTATGCATACATATAAGTACCATTTGATGAGATGGTTCCGTGGTCAGTGATTCTTCTACTTGTACTTAAAAGAGTAAGTCGAGATTCTACACGCCATCTCTCCCTACAGCAAAAAGCTCTCATGTTTCGTCTCTTTTCCCCACCAAGATTCTTTACCCCTCCTTATCCCTAATCCGATGACGACGACGATGTTGGTATAAGAGCTACATAGTCAATTGTAACCAATTAAAACAGATGAGATGCTGGGTGGTGCACATGTTTTAAGGAGTCAAGATCTTAAGCTTATGGCGTAATATTTGGATAACATGAGGATAAGTGGACCCTTTTTCCAAAACGGCTACTTCTGCTCCGTCATAAATTGATGGTGACACCGGTGTCGAGTGGATGGGTTCCTTCATCCGGGAAAAGAAGGAACCGTCCGATTGCGTAACGAAAGAAGCCTGCAGATGACCTAATTGAGCAGGGAAGAAGCTCTTTCTTTGGAATGGAGTCACTAATTGGGGTTCCGTCTGTTAGATATATTTTCGAAAACATGTATCTTTTTTAGCCCCCCAAATGATACTGTAACTCGAGCATAGTAAGCATTACCAGTGATTTCTAATCCCCGACTATGTAACCTTTTTTGTCCCTACAGCTATCAAATTTCCTGGATGGATTACGGTAGGAGGGAATGTGTTTCTTTTTTTTCTTTTCTCACGCGAGAGGAGCAAACATAGAGACACCACTCGGTGACAATCAACGACACGGTGGTTAGATATATGTATCGACTTGATTTGTTAGGAGAACGAAACGATGGTGTAACGAAGAAGATGGAAAAGAAGAAGAAAATACAGATCTTCCGCATGATTCTTAATCCTGGTATCATTGGCGCGCGCTAAAAGGCTTAACGGGACGAAAGAAAGAAAGAAAACGGTCAAGGTTTGGTCTTCTTCCATGACTTCATTACATTGATATACCATACCAATAATCTAGATAATAGAACTTCAAAGAATTTTTGTAAGATGGTATCGTTAACAGGCAGCTGGCCATAAACGGTACCAGGTGCACTGCACAGTGTCACAGGTCGTCACAATTAGATAAATTAACAACAGTTGTAATTACAATAACTAAAGAATATGCCGACTATAACAATCTGAGACAGTGTGACAGTCACGTCCATCTGGACATCGATACGATGCGCATGTGAAGGGTTCAGAGAATCCCTCGACGCCTTCTAATCCGTAACCTCTCCATCTTCCTGTTGTTCCAACGTTTTCTGACTCTTCTCCAATTGCCACACTAATCAATTAATCACTCAAGCGAGCTGTCATCGCCACTTATAGGGTCCGAAATTGACTGAAAACAACTAATGGCAGTGGAGAAGGGGTCGAGGGCGGTGTGATTGGTAAGAAGTGGTGAAAGAAGGGGAAGAAACACTAAATAAATGCCATTAGCGAAACACAAAAAAGACCTCTTTCAAATCATCCATCGAGATGGGGTCTGGCGCCTCGAGACGGAGATGGAGTACTTGTTTTTTTCCCTACTTTGTTCATCAATGCCATACAAAGGAGTACGGTATTAGTAATGTTGAGAAGTGATGAAAGAAATCGAGGATGAGCACATGTCTGTTATATATGTACAAACGTATGGTTCGTTTTCTGAGTGTTGTGAATGTGAAGGGAAGGCAGAGGTGTGAACTGATGGTGTACGCATGGTTACAGAAGGGAAATCGAGGGACTAATAATTTGGAGAGGAGAACGAAGGGAAACTAATTTTCAGACTTATCGATATCAGAGTCGCCATACTTTACAAGAAAAGACAGAAATCGAAATAAACTCTTATTTCATTGGCGACATTCGTTGGAATCGAAATCTTCGGGTTCATCTGAATTGAATCGAGATTGATCTTTCAACATACGGGATATGGAAAGTAGGATTTTTCATTTTCAGATGAACTCATTTGACTAATTTCACTAGTCTATCGAACGACTTCTTCTTCTCTCACTCGTCTCCATCAACATCTTCAATCGACGTCTTCATCTCTTACATCCATCGTGTCGCCGGCCCCCAGTCCCCCTGATTAGTTTCGCAGTTAAACAAAAGCTTCCTAATGATACTCACTTACCCACTACCCTAGGGAAAAGGACTACCCTTCACCAGTATCGTCTCTTTTAGAGTCTCCCTATCCTTCTTTTCTCTTCACAAGGGGCGTGGTTTTCAGTAGGGCAGCCAACCCGCGCGCGCGTCTCATAAGACTCCGCCCCCGTATCATTAGAAAGATTCGTTGCGTCCATACACATACATATTCAACCACACCATTCGATAGTTACCCATCCACCCACCGTTATTGTTTTCAATCTGACTGTCCCAACTCTCAAACCGATCGATTACGACTCTGGGTCATCGATCCAACAAACACTGTCTCTCGGTGTGGATAACCCACTCTTTGCGAACATGTTCACTCCAGAACAGTTTTCAAAAATGGTGTCCCAGTTGGGTAACTTCTCCCAATTGGGTCAGATGTTTCAACCAGGAAACATTGCGATGCTCCAGGCCCTTCAAGCCGGAGGATCCGCTTCTACCCCATCTCTATTCCCTACTATGCCTGTGATTCCATCCCTCGCAGCTCCATCGTCACCAACTACCTCGAATCTTACTCCTGACCAGGTTAGTTACATTGTTCAATTACTACACGTTCTTCTTGATGATAGCGCCAAATAAATGTGTCATTATGGTAGTGATGAGCCATCAAAGGAAAAGACCGCTTAGGCATCAGAATAGTTTAGAAGAAGGAAAACTAGTTGAGAGCTAAATGATGTAGGCAAAAAGAAAAAACGATTTGATCAAATTTGAAACGTATCTTTTCCTCTTCTCCCTTTCTTCATACTTCCGTTCTTCTTCTTCACTTTCAATCCAATCATGCTCCTTGTCTTCTCATAACTTTATTGCTTTTTGTCTCCTTTTTTTTCTCGCCTTCTGCAACACAACAAAGTGCAAAACTAAATTCCATTTTTTCATCCCTTCTCTTGTTACACTAAAATGATTGGAAAATGTTTGATGATGAAGGAGAAGTATGAAACATCACCCTACCATCTATCCCATTCTCAATAACGTATCATCCCTTCAGATTGTGAAAACCTGCAAGAAACTGGAAGCTGACGGAGACGTCGACGGACTCTTCAGATTCATGTTAACCATTCCCCCACAAACAGTCCCAGAGGTACAGTTCCCATAACATTCATCCTCCTTTTTAACTTTTTTTCATTTCTAGGTGGCCACCAACGAAGCCTATCTTCGTGCCAGAGCCCTCGTCTGTTTCCATGCCGGTCACTTCCGTGAACTCTACGCTATTCTGGAAAACAACAAGTTCTCCCATGAACACCATCCGAAACTTCAGGAGATGTGGCATGAAGCTCACTACCGAGAGCAGGAGAAGAATCGTGGAAAGTGAGTTTGACTTGTCTTTTTGTTTTTACATCCTTCTCATTGTATTAAGAGGGAGCTATCATTAGTGTGAGCTACAGTAAGGGGTAGCATCGGCGCTATTGTATGTGAGTGAGAGAAAGAAGAAAGGAGCCGGCTCCTTTCGCTTTCAATCTTGTCGGACAATATTTGCGTTAAGTGAGAGGGGGAAGAAGGGTCTTTCTCGCTTCGTTCCCTACATCGATAGGAGACTGATAGACGAGACAGATACCTTTAAAAAGAGAGAACAAAGGGAACAAGAGGATCAGAAAACAAGGATCTGTCTGAAATGATCTTGAGATCTCATGACCACTTCTTTTCCGAAAACCGTCACCTTTTTCTTCATTCTCAAGTATCCATTTTGAAATTAGGTACATTTAGTCACCAGGGAACGGTAAATGCGTGCTAATCGTCTTCTTCCTTTTTGCCTTCGGGTCATCTACAAAAAGCGACACGAATGAATACCAAAAATTTGACACCTCAAGAAAAAGATGTTGGCTTTTAGAGACTTCTCGCGTGCCGTCTGTCCGTGTACGCGCAAGAATGGATGCGCCCTCTAATTAGGTGATTGGCGTTGATTTTTGTGTAGCAAAAAGCATACGACCGGCTAAAGAGCATCTAAAGAAACACGGACCATATGTGCGGCGAAGAGTGTCCATGTTAATCGGATAATTTGTTTGACTCCTTCCCGACAAGAATAGACAAGATGTTTATAAACATTTCATTGGGGATTATCTCATTGTTCATATATTTTCAGATCTCTCTGTGCCGTCGACAAATATCGTGTCCGTAAGAAGTTCCCAATGCCAAGAACCATTTGGGATGGAGAACAGAAGACACATTGTTTCAAAGAGAGAACCAGATCACTTCTGAGAGAATGGTATCTTAAAGATCCATATCCAAATCCACCAAAGAAGAAGGAATTGGCAACGGCGACCGGATTAACTCAGATGCAAGTTGGGAATTGGTTCAAAAATCGAAGGCAGAGAGATCGTGCTGCTGCTGCCAAGAACAAGTAAGTAATACCTACAACATTTGGTCATTCTGTCAACTTTAGAACTTCTTTGTCTGGTAGTGAAGAATAGAAACAATTAAAAACGGATCAGGAAGTTTCCTCTCCATTTCTCGACCTTATGATTCTATGTAATCTGTTTCTTTTTTTTCTGTCTTATAATCTGGAAATGAGAGAATAATTGACCCTATGCATTTCAAGTGTCATTTTCTTTTTCTTGGCAAACAAACATTATTTTGTTTCAGGTTGAACACAACTGGTGTGGAACTCAGGAAGATTGCATCAGACATGTCGGATTCAGACGATGACTTCGACGATTCAATGACAGATTCTCCGAGTCCAATTGATGAGCCAAAAGATCTGAGCAAAAGTCACATTTCGAAACTCCAGCCATCACTTCTTCCCAAAGTCACAACTCCTTTCGATATGTTTGCTGCAGCAACTTCAAATCCATTGCTCATGATGAATCCAGCCATCTTCATGCAATTTCAAAGTTTTTTCAATGCAATGAGCAATTCACAAGGAGAAGAAGATGAGAACTTGGAGACGATTGTGAAAGTGGAAGCAGACGATGAAGGAGATGCGCCTCCGAAGAAGAGATCAAAACTGAGTATTGATGAAATTTTGAACATCAAATCCGAAGTGTCTCCATCGCAATGTTCTCCATGTTCAAATGAGTCATTGTCTCCAAAACATACTCCGAAGAAGGAATTGAAGAAAGAAGTTGATGAAGAAGCAGCAGCTGAAGAAGATTCTGGAAGTGTCAACAGCGAAAGATCAGAAGATCCGAGTCATTCATCTCCAAAGTCTTCAACCTCTCAATCTGAATGAACTCTTTTTCTTTTTCGTTCATTTGTAATTATTTTGTAGTCTTCTTAATCTCAGTTCAAACCGTTCATGTCAAAAGAACATAATTTCTAAAACGTTCCTCTCCGTCCCTCTCGAATGCTTCAAATCCGGTACCATCTTTTTGTCCATTTATACCTTCTTTCGAGCTTTTCTCCCCTTCAGTTGCCAACTCACTTTGAACCTCACCACCTGATTTCCTAATATTCCTCTTTACACAATCTACAGATGATTGCTACACCGCTTTCCCGCTCAAATTCTGATAGCTTTACTAGCGGCGTTTTGAGCATTCATCTGCTAGACTCTTCTTACCCAAATGTATTATTTTTCCAATTTCCCCTCTTATTTGAAAAAAAAAACACAAAGCCACTATCTATATCTCAACAGACCTAATAAATAGTATTCAACCTAAAAACAATTTATTTTTTTTTGTATCACAGGGACATGCTTGTCGAATCTGGAGAAAAGTATCCTCGAGTAATTATGATACTGTATGTTTGTTACGCAATCTACTGAATAGTACTTGAATTCTTTCCTACTGATCATAGTATCTTCCTGGATAGGGTGTCAACTATGTGATCCTTTTTTCTGTGTACCTGTACTCACTTAAAGTGCCTCCTCCCCTACAAGTGTTTGCTCAATTGAACGGAGTAATTTAGAACCAAGACAAGCAAGAAAATCTTGATGTTAGTCGTAGAAGAATCTGTATCGATTTCATTCTACCGTAGTCCAAGGGACGTCATCGGATCTCGAATGACGCATCATGAGGTATTCGAGCAGCACATCCATATCGCTTATTGGTTTGATGTCGAATTACACGCTCATTAAACTGAGTGAGTGGTTTTGTGTATAGGAGGAAAAGCTCTTTGTGGTTGTCGTCCCTTTTCAGTATCCAATATCTGCCAATACCTGGTTGCCTTTTACATATGGATGTAGATGCAGTCATCCAAAAAGTGATGATGAGTGGGAGCTCAAATAAAGAGAGAAGAAGAGGGATCTTTAGTCCTATTTCTTCATAGCCAATTTTCGAAACCATCATCAGTCGTTCATCCACTCTTTTTCCATCGTCATCATCGTCACTAATTCGTATCAAACAGAAACCAACCCACACAACCCCATTAAGAAGTGGTGAGAGAGGAGTGTGATACGGTAGATCAGAAGACGTTGAGGGGAGAAGGAGAAGAAGAAGGCGATGAATCAAAAAGGAAATCTGTTTGTTGAATCCGATTCTGAATCCATTAGGCACCGATTTATCGACACCTCTCTTTGTGACCGGTGTGCCTAATCGGTCGAATAACGAATACAACACCACCTTGATAGTGTGAAGGAATATCAGAAAGAACTTTTTGATAGTGGTGAAAAAGATGGGAGACTTTGGCTTCAGAAGGGATCTGAAAAAATGTAGATATGATTAGATAATATTTATTTCTGTTTCAGAAATCAATGAAATAGACACCTAAAAATTTAGTGACCTGTTGTTTTAATCTTATCTGACATGTATACTATGACATCTGTCACAATGATCTTGATACCTGTATAATTTACAGAATGATAATGACGCTAATGTCATAATGGGAAAGAACAATTGACAGTATTAATCCATGAGGGATTTGGGTTGTCAGAAATATTTTCCGGTGTGGTCTGAAGTTATATTAAGGGGAACAGTTCTCTTTTTTATTTTTTTTCAGATTTGATTCATAGAAAACCATATCGATGTTTCATTCTGTCAGAACCAACAACATTGTCCTTTCCAATCATCTTCTTTACTGTATCCAAAGGTAACTTTGTATTCGAGAGGTCAGATGATCCATTTCTCAAGAATCTCGGAATAAAAGCATTGTGTGTGTCTATTCAAGCCATTTCTAATAGATCCCAATTAGTTGACACCTTGTCTTCTTTTCTCTCCACAGGAGAGCAAAACGGTCAATCGGAAGGCACGGATTCGGAGGGAGAGTAGGGGATCGTTTTGGTGTTGTGTCCTCGAACGCAATTATTGATGCCCTTTGGCTGTGAAAATGATGACACGGAGGGACGATTTGTTTGATACCTGACATACGGCTATTATCTCTATTATGTTTAGACACTCACATAGATACATGTATTTGTATGTAGTACATCTAGTTTTGATTTCACACTTTTAATTGTCGTGTGTTTGTGTGCTTCCTGAAATTCGATAAATCCATAATAACACTTTTGCGGTCAGTTCAATTTGAGCGAGAAAAACGTTAACAAAGCGAAGGGAAGGGTGACGAAGAGAGCAGATGGAATTGGGTGTTGACTTTCCAAAAAAGAAAGAGATTAGGATACTGTAGGTAAGCGAGACGTCTTACGCAATCAGTGAGAACATACGGTGAGCATAGGTGCTTATTACGGATGTTGGTTTTGTGTTATATTCCACTACTGTTCCCGACACACTCTTTGAAAGAACACCTTCTGCTATGGAACAATTAGGGGAACGGCTCACAGATGGCAACAGCAGAAAATATACAAATGGGGTATTCTATAATAACGCTATGTGTAGTTTGGAAATGCTTAAAAATTTGAATTTGATTTCATTTCTTCTGTTAGCAGCTGCTAACACCAAGTTTTCGGAACACCGAGTTATTCAAAAAATGGACGATCAACTCTTCTTGATCAAAACATAGGAATTGGAACAAGCAGAATTTCTTTAAATTCATACCAGCTTCTAGACAATAAAAGAAATGCTCAAGAACTGTCTGCATACCAAGTTCCTTAGATTCAACTGCATCCAGAGGGTTCTAAAAGAATCTGGAATCACGGTTCTCAACTCTCCGAAGCGGAACAAATTCAGTTATGAGATCGTATCAGTCCTCCATTCACACCCGTTACCACATTCTATCATTATCATCATCTGTCAATAAATGTGTAAGTTTTCTCATCGATCAATTCAACTGATAGTACCTTGTCACCTTTCCGTGTTATCCCTAATGAGATGATCACTAGATTATCTCTCACTTATCCTCTGGTGTCCTCGGATTGGCGCATGTCGCATTTCACGCCTCATCTCCTTCGTGTGACTATCCGAACTTCTTTCTTTCTCACCCTCACAATTTCTCTCTCTCCCTCTCAACCCCAGGTCGAAAGTTTGTTTTATTCATGTCACCTCATCCGGATGAGAGCTCCAGAGAGGGGCCAACACGTGTCGAGTTGGATGAGAATAATGGGTGTGAAGTGCTTCACAGCATGATACCGTAACCAATCGACAACAGAAGGTGTCAATTGTATGCCTTCTCAAGATACATGGTGTCGAGAATGTCACGGTAGTTATAGGTGTCAGAAGAGACATCTGAACAAACACCAGTAGATTCAAACATCAGAATGCGTTTTCAGTCAAAAAGAAAAATTACAGTATTCAGATTTTCAAGGAACTACTCTATAACGGCGTCGTAGTTTCCACTCAACAAAAGTGATTTCTGAAGGAAAATAGCAACACAAACAGCTCGCAGTTATTATTACTTTTTCTTATTATTTTCACAAGTATTGTGAGAAATTCAAAAAAAAAAGTGTTTTCGAGTTACTTCGTTTCTTTTTCAATCTGCTTTTTTGTTATTTCAGACGGAGAAGTTGTATTTGAAATTTTTGTTGCTAGTTTTATTGTATAGATTCTGGCTTCTTAAATTCAATGAAGTTGTGATGTAAACTGTTGGAAACTTGCACCAATTGCGAACATGAAGAATAAAATAAAATCTCGGGGACAGCACAAAGATTGTTGTATAATTCAGATTCTGAGACCACCCGATTCTCCCTAAATAATCTGAATTGAATTATAACTGCCACGTCATTGAGGATTCTTCTTCTTCTCATCTTCGTCATCGTTTTCTGCCTCAGAATTTCTTCGAAAAGTGCGAACATGGACCCAATTCAATTGTTTCGCTTTCTCGCCTCCTTTTTTCTTCCTCCTTTCCTTTCCTCGCAGAGTTTGTCTTTTGTCTCAAATGGCTGCAGAGTTTTTTTTCCAAAGTTTGCATCTTTTTCTTCTTCTGGGACCATCTTCATTGTCGCAACAAAAAAAAACACTATTACCCCCACGACATTGCATAAATGACCCTAGTCTTTCTGAAAAAAAGATGGAGGACTCTTCTATTTGTGACAAAAACTCTTCTCCCTCTTCTTTCATCTTTTATCCTGACTGGCTCAGCTCCTCTCTGAATTTTATTAGTTCATCTCGACGATAAACTTGGACATTTCCGGTTTTATCTTCGTCACCACAGGAATTTTTGTGCTTTACGCACGAATTTACACTTACGGACAGACTCTTTCTTCTTCTTTTTGTTCTTCTTTTTCTTTTTTCAATTAAAGTTTTCATGTATCATCCCAAACCTTACGTCCACTTTTTCCAGAATCCGAATCCAAAATAACACGTGCTTGTATAAATAAACATTTCTCCCTCTCTCCTAACGCCTTCTTTTTCTTTTTTATTCTTGTGATACCCCAAGAAAAAATTTAATTTAAACTTTTTTTCCATTCTATCCTCATGCCTCCGATAGATACAACACCTCTCACAAGACTGGTCATGAGAGAGAAAAAAGCTTGAACATTTTGATCTCATCTTGAATGCTTCTCATACTTCATTCATGTATCTTCCTTTTTTGTTCAAGCTTTGTTCCTGTTTTCAGTGTCTCCAAATAGCTCAATATATTTAATTCCAGTTTCATAACACCAAACAGGGTCAAGACCCCCTGGGACGTTATAAAAAGGGTATAAAGTGACAAAATGAGTGACATTTTGAGACACCAAAAATATACCACTTGTAGTATTAAAATTGAATATTCTAAAATTGTTCCCCAAAGCTTTCAGTTTTCAAAAACTCAATTGAATATTCTAGATCTTGCAGACTATACAGCTATTCTTCTCGAGCAACGCTCTCTCGTTCTGGTCAACTTTGACCTCTCACTAGTGTAAAGATCTCAAAGTTTAATTATTATCGAGTCTAAATAAAGAAATTTGAATTATATTAACTGATCGTTGGTGCATTATTCAACTTTACTGGAAGTTTAAACCATACCTTTAATTATTCTAAACGTTTTCAAAGCTCCAATCGAGTTGTTCCAATATTACTGAGAAATTTGCCGCACAGTTAAACATTTCTTGTCCCAAATGTCGTATCATGACAGTTTTTTCCAAATACCGGATTTCGTGAGGTAATTCGATAATATTCTGGAGTGCTCAGGAATAGTGAACGAACTTCTTCGTTTTGTAGAATAAAGGACTGTCAAAAAATTGAAAAAAAAGGTAATTTTCGTTTGGTTCGAAATCGTTTCGAAATAGAACTCTTCTGAGCCTCACTTTTAAAACTCCTATCCAACTAGACCAGACTGCTACGACTTCTGGCAAGACTATTCACTGAAGCAATTATACCTAACAATTGCACAATTTGAGCCCCGTCGAAAAAAAGACAAAATTGTCGAATCGAGTCATCACGGTCATAAAACCTAGGCGCACATTCATTTTACGACTTCTTCTTCCCCCCATATACGTAGGTCCATCTCCTTCTTATTTTCTCTATTTTTCTTTCACATGGGACACCATCGGGCATTTCCCAATGAATCTCTTCACACATTTGTGTGTGCATATATTTCGAACTTCAAACCAGAAGTTTTCCTCCTTTTCTTTTCTTTTCATTTTTTCACCAATTCTTACTCACTTTTCAGTCCGTTCGTATACTAAGTCACTTGACCGCCCTCAAAACGGCTTACTAGATCATTTCAACCAAAAAGAGAAGAGGCTTATCAACTTTTCGGCGTCCCCTATTTGTCTTCTTCTTATTTTCCTTCTCCTACTTTTTTCCTCCTTATTTTTTTCTTATTTTTCGTTTCCATATTCTTCCATTTCGTTCCTCTTACTTTTTTGGACACCGAACAGATTTGCAGAGCCGATAGGGTGGTCCACAGGGGACCGATTCAGACAACCCAAGTTCATTTCTTCATCACTATGTCACGCTTCTATTCCACTACAGCTTCACATCAATCCACTTCTATTCAGATGGCTGCGGCTAGTGCAACTGGTGCGAATCAAGATGTTAACGGTAGGTTCGGGGGAATTTCCGAAATCCGGAAGGTCGTCATTGAGAACTCCTACCATTTTTACAATACAACAGTCTTGGGAAACTGATCGTTTTCCACATTTTTAAATTAATTTGCTAAATAACATAAACTTCAAATCACATGACCTTCTCTGATATAGTTTTTTTCATCCGGTTTTCGAAACATCCCAATCAAAATAAACACTTTCTGTAGAAAATATTTTATGAAGTTCCGAGTTCAAAGTTTGACTGTCACATTTCATTTTCAATGGGAAGGAAGAAAAACCGGGTTGGAATTGATTGAGTATATTGTTCCGATGATTACTCTATTTTACGATATTGAGGACAAAAGTTAAAATTGTATTCTTTGATCTAGAATTTCAGGTGGTCACTGTGCTTCTCCATATCTCCGTCGAGTTCGAATTCCAAAATTGAATACATTTCGACATCATTTAGAAGAGGATGAAGACGATGAGGAATGGTTCGAAATGCAGATGGCAAAGAATGATTTGATCCGATTACGAATGGTTAGTGAACCTTCTCGAATCTCATTATTTTAACGTTTTCTCATTTCAGAACGAACTGAAAAACAATCGATTGAAAGATCGTACAAACAACAACACGAATGAGTCCAAAAAGAACAGTTTCAGTGCAAATGCAGCTGAATACCGTCCGACGACAAAACAAAACAAAGAACGATCGAATGATGTGGAATCTCGGTAAGAGAATGATCTACGTGAGGGGATTTTTGGATGATGACAGGGAGTGCATGTTATGTGGGAGGTATAAGACCGCAGTTTCAAAGCAACAACTTTTACCTTTTCCCGAAAGATCAGCGGAAATATACGAACCCGTTACAGGAATGAATTTGAGGATACAAAATTTCATTATGTGAAATTCGTTTCTGAAATGTGTTTTATACAGGTTGAAAGATTTGAAAGCTAATTTATTTGAACCAAGTTCACTCACCAAAAGTTATAAAGTTTTCTGTGCGATGCCCTGTTTTAAATTCAAACTATTGTAATTGTATCCTGTAA
The DNA here is from genome assembly GCA_963966625.1 of Caenorhabditis zanzibari. NCBI lineage: Eukaryota > Metazoa > Nematoda > Chromadorea > Rhabditida > Rhabditidae > Caenorhabditis > Caenorhabditis zanzibari. Next base: position 10,051,669 of record OZ016472.1, on the reverse strand, counting down.
TTATCTGTCTCCAGAAATATCTATCACAACAGGTTTTGAATAATTGGGATGATTTTTTAATTCAACAACAAACATCCCTTCAAAATACAGTCATATTTTTGGATGAACTCGTTTAGTACCATGATTCACAATAACAAAAGTTACACATCCAGTTCATCTAGAAACCAATATATAATTACGTTCAAAAAGATTTAACATTTTTCAGCAACGGCAACAGCAGATTCCTCCATCGAGAGGAGAACAAGAAAAATGAACAGGAACAAATCGAGACGCAGACATCAATGCAAAGATGTCTGTGGTTCCATCCAAAGCATCTTTTCAATATGAGTCCACAGCCAGAGCCAACTTTGAAAACAAAAACGTCATTGATTTCTGGTGGATTCTGAATACATTATCTTCTTCATGATATGACCAACTCATTTTTTACTTTGATCTGATTTTGTTCCGATTCTGAAATCTCGCTCGTTCCCGAAAACTTATTTATTTTCATTCACATCTTCTTTTTGTCCTCCGTCTCCTTCTTTAATGTTTCATATGTCTTAAAGTCAAAGTCTACAAAAATAAACTCGTATATTCTGAATCTCCACAACTGTTCTTCGGTATATACACACCCTCTTCTGTGTCACCAGACGATGTCGCCCAGTTTGAAAAAAAAAACAGAAAAAGAACAATTTGAATTATATATTTTTGTATCAAAATGATAGTCTCTTTTTTCTTCTCCAGCTGGAACGAATTGAATGCAAAAAGTGACCCTCTCAACCGCAACGGCAAACAAAAAAGAACGCAAAAAGCTTCTGTCTCCCCCCCCCCATCATCTTCTTCTTTTTCTCTTTTTTCATTCTCACTTTCGATCATTTATCATTCCGTGTCAACATCAACATGACATGATGTCTGAAGCGGTTAGAAAAAGAAGTACGATTTTATTATTTTCGACACATTCGGAAGTCCGTCTGAAAATATCCTTTTCTTTACTGTTTGCTCTACTCGTACTAGTTACTAAACGATAAGTTCAAGTTGTTTACCCGTTCCAACCAGAAAAATGTATACGTTCTGTTTGTGTCCTTTGAGAGGGATGACCTCCAGTTATTCTTTTATTTTCCCTCCACCCACCACCCTCACTTTTTTCAGTTTGCATTTCAAAGTTTCCTCTTTGATCTATCTCTCTTTTTTCCAACAGATTCCGTTTTATGTTTTGCACTTCAAGTACCATTAACCTCTGGGCCTATAAAAAAGTTACCAACGAAACGTGGAATTATTTCAGTTCGGGTTGCAGCAGTCTCGAAAAGTTGGACTAGATTTAGACTTAATTCCAATTTACATTTGAAACTCTAATTGAAAAACGAGTAATAGAAAACGTTTGATGATTCTGTTCCAGCCCTAAATTTCCCATCCGGTTCCAATTCACCAGCAAGGAACTTTACTTGAAAATAAGGAGAGTATATTTTCAGTTCCCCACCCAACTACAAATCAGAAGTTTCTCTTTATTCTCATCAAGTCTTCAAACGAGAAAAAATAGTATTTTTTGTAGACGGAAACCGCCCATAATCATTATAATTATAACATAATTTCTCACTACTTTTTCTATCCTGAAACAATTGATGATTTTTTTCTTATCATCCAAATACCCTCCAGTTAATCCAATCGAGCGCTCTCCTCTTTGCTCTGTCACCTTTTTTCTTATCATTTTTTCTAAATTTTTCATCAGAAATAGTTCAGATTGTGTGATTCTTTTTTGTGAAACCCGACAACTATAAAAAAGAATCTCTGGATGTCTCACTAGATATTGGAAATGCATCCTTCTGCTGATTTTGATACTGGTTCATTGAAATCGTATACGGTTTCCAATTCTCGGTGAGTGTCAAGATTAGCAAGTTTCTACAAATTTTTTGTGTTTTCAGCACAAATTTGGATATTCGGAAATCCAACTGGACATCACTATGGTTTGCCAATTTGATTCAATATTTTTGTGGACTTCAAGGATCTCTATATTTCACTTCTATGTGGCCTTATCTTCTGAAATTGGATCCAACTGCCGAACTTCCATTTTTCGGAATTATTCTGGCGAGTTTCAGTGTTGGACAAGCAGTTGGATCTCCAATTTTTGGAACTTGGACTCAAAAAACTGAATCCTTCAAAGTTCCCGTAGCAACTGGTCTTGTTTTTTGTGCAGCTGGTCAGTTTCTCTTTTAAATTCATTTTGAATCTGTAAAAAATTTTCAGGGAATATTCTTTATGGTATCTTGCCCACAATTAATTGGGAAGTCCAATGGTTGATGTTGGTTTCTCGAGTACTCATTGGGTTTGGAGCTGGAAATCTATCTGCTCTGAGAGCCTATGTATCTGCCTGCTCTACTCTAGAAGACAGAAATACAGCAGTTTCTTTGGCTACTGGAAGTCAGGTTACTGGAATGCTCACTGGTCCAATTTTACAAGTGAGTTGAAAATAGCTTTCAAATGGAAATTCCCAAGAGACTAATTACTGATAAAAATATAAGATTACTGATAAAAACATAGGCAAAGAACTGACAGTATTCTAAAGATTAATAATTCTCCTCAATAGTTCCTAACTTTCTGAATATTTTAATTTTTCAGACTGCATTTGCATTTATCGGAAACGGAGTTCGAATCTTCAACACATTCGATCTTGACGCCTACACATCTCCAGCCTTCGTACTTGCAATTGTCATCATAATTATGTCCGTCATGATTTTCTTCTATTTCTCAGAAGACTACGCAGGAGTTATCGATGAGAAGAAAGAAGATTCCGATGTTATTATTCCGCCATTCAATCGTCAGGCTGCCATCGTTTGTATATTTTTGTGGTTCGTCTGTCAGACGATTGCTGTGAATATCGAATCTCTTTGTTCTGTATTCACAATTGCTATGTATAATTGGACATCTCATCAGGCAATCGTTTATGGAGGATATATTGAAACATGCTCTTGTGCGATTTCTGTTTCTCAGTATCTGGTAATTGGGTTCACAAGAATAGGAAAAATGTGAGTGTAGTTAATGATTAATGGATCAAACTTGAAGTTACTAATTTTCAGTGATAAGAGAATTCAAATAGTATTTGGTTGTCTAGTCTTCTGCGTTTACTACATTGTTCTTCTTCCATGGCCATTCTATCCAGACAGTCTGCACTTTAATCCGAACGGTGAGTGTTCAGTTTAATATAATGTTTTATTCTTCTCCCGTTTTTCAGTGACCGACGGAGCATGTACCTATGACTGGTGTCAATATGTCCCAAAGTGAGTTTAATATGATATTTGAGTGGAAAGGCAACTTGTAATCTTCTTAAAATGCGTTACTTCTTCTCAACGTATTTTAAAAATTCCAGGATTCCATTTGTCGCCTACATTCTTGCCTACACTCTCTGCTTTGGAATCGCCTTCCCGTACATCGGAAACGCGATTGGAACGCTTTTCTCGGAAGTTCTTGGACCGAGACAGCAAGGAACAATGCAAGGAATATTCGCCTTGTTTGGAAGTGTTGGAAGATGTGTTGCTCCTTTAGTGACAACGTGAGTTTTACACTCTGAGCACTGTCAGAAACTCTCAATCATCTGATTTCAGATTTTTCTTCAACTCTTCTGGATACACATGGATCAGTGTGGAGATGCTTACATTTCTTTTAATCGGTGCTCTCTCAACGATTGTCTCATGGAAACAGATGATTCCACTGCAACTGATTCAAACGAAAAATAGTATAAGCACTATTACTAATAACAATAATAACGAAAATCACAAAGTGTGATGACAATGTTCTCTTAATTATTTATCATTCATTCCGGGTATTGTCTCTTTAAAAAACGATGACTTAAATTGCAACATTTTGCGCTTAATAAATACGGTTTTTTTCTATAATTTGAGTTGTCATCTTCTGGCAGGATTGTTTTCAGAATGTAATCTTGAATGCGGAAATATTTTCCATAGTTCTTTCCAAATGGCTTCTACATAGATTCGCACTATGAATACTTTTATCTTTGAAATCTCTGATCTTCTAAAAATACGTAGAACGACATTTATAGAGGCAAAGTGTATGTACATCAGTCATTTTACATCATCACATTAGCATGGTTTAAGCAACTGAATAGCGGACGTGACCCCGTGTTCCTTTCGTGGAAATTGCTCTTCTGTTGAAGTTGTCGATCGTTTCGTGCTCCTGGAAAAAATGGCAAAATTCTAGTTATTAGTTTAATGAGGCAAGCCATTATATTTTCTGACGACAATGTATTCGATAAGCAGAGAAGGACTTCAAAAGACCAAAAATTAGTTTTGGAGTCTGCCTTTTTTTAGGACTTCTAGAAATAAATAAATCTGACTAACGAAGTCCTACATACTATTCCATTTCAAGAATTGACTTCCGAGAAAATTAAAACTAGATTATTTTCTCCCTTCAATTTTTCAATAACTGACCTTCTCTGCAGATTCTGGAAACTTTTTGGAGTAGTTGTAACAAATTTTGACTGCAATAACCAAGAAGGCAACGCAAATGATGCAAATTACGCCAGCAAGTATCCAATCTCTGTAAAATGTGAAATTGGCTTTCTTGCTATTTTCCCCTCTAAAACTAACAATTGGCCATTTGCCTCTTCATCCGCTGCATCGTCTTGCCCATTCAGTACAAGTTCTGCCAATTTCTCCATTCGTGTATCTTCCGAATCGGCAACTCTGAATATATGCGGAGAGTGAATAAGGTCTGAGTAGTGAGCACGATGTCTGGTCGTCAGTGCGGAGGCTGAAAAGGAGAAAGAATTCTAGACGAGAGGTTTCCCACGCTTTTAGTGTTATGAAAACAATCACAAGTGAGTACGATGGTTCCCGTGCAATGGGAACCTGAAGCGGAATCTATTCATAGTATAAATATAAAATTGTTCTTGCATATATCAGTGGGTTCAATTTGAGCAAGGAAACAAGAGAATCTGAGTAATCCAAATGGACACTGCAATAACATACAAACATGTGATGGATATGTCGCGATCCCATAATCCGTTCAGCACTTTTTTAAGTTTCGTTTTTTTTTCGTGGAAAAACTCTTGAATCATCAATTCAATTTTCAACATGATCATGTTTTTGAAACTTGATTTTGAAGCTGACTTCACAATATTTTGGCATATATTTAATTGAGACTTTTTGAGTTTGATAGGCTGAGAATCGAAATTTTCTGGAAGTCAGAAGGGTAATCTTGAACTGATAAATGATGTGCTAACGACCACTATTTCACATTCGAAATTTCTAATTCCACACATACATAATGTATTCCAGGTTTCCGATTCTTGAAAGCCCATTGAAACACATTAAAATTTTTAAATGCTACTAAAATCTGAAACACAAAACGCGAGGACTAATCGGACTCTGAAAAAACATAATTTCTAATCCTTTCTATTTTCGGAATGTTATCTGAACTCTTGAACAATACTCCCAAATTGGACCAGAAAATCCACTACAAACATCTTTTAGACTTACATGAATTTTGTGGTTCTGAGGATGTCGAAGTCATTTTTTGTGGAATCAACAGAGTGAAATAAAAGTGAGAAATTGTGAAAAATGAGACAGGAAACCGAATATCTGGTATTATCTTCTTATCCAAAGGAAGCCGCTAAGAAGCTCGACATGAATTATAAAAATTTTCTCTTTTTTTACGAAATGAAAAGAGAAAAGAGACTCCTCCTTTTTTCGTTGCCTTGGAGAGAGGCAGGAAATCGAGAGTATATCTGATGTCAAACTTCAATTGAACTGAAATTGATGAATGGAGGATAAGCTACGAGGGGGTGGAGTCAGCAAGAATAAAAGGAGGGCAGTTTGTGAATAAATAAAATTTGAAATGATCGGAAAAAAAGAGAAGAAGATAGAGTCGAAACACACAACACGATTTGTGCTCATCTTCTCTTGCTCTCATCATTTCCTCGTCTTTTTTTGGCTTTTGACATTGCAGGACTAAGAACTAAAATTAATTTCAAAAATAGAAGAGAAGAGGTTATTCAGAAGTATTTGCAGATATCTACTACGTCAGGAGATTATGGAGAGTGCAAAAAATATTATGAGATGATTCGAATCGGATGGAGCACACTTGAAAAGAGCACTTCTATTAACCGATTCGATCCATCTCTAAATACAGTTAAACCCCTCATTTCGAAACTCAATTCTCGTTAATATTTTGGACTACCGTTCCATTTTTTATAGTGACAAATCCCAAACCATTTCAGTTATATTCTGTCAATTTTTATGATGCTACTCCAGTTCTTGTAGTGAACCTAACTTTGATATGTAGAGCAAGATGAGTTCCGATTTGTTTTTAAACAAATTTAAAAATTAAAGTTTTTTTTTTCATTTTCAACTAGACCAATTTATTCAAAATGTACCGAAGACGTCAAAATCCGTTTTCTCTTTTTTTTTCATTCGAAAACAAAGCGGTAATAAATTGAGGAAATTAAAGAGGAAGCTATGGAGAAAAAACAAAACTAAAAATTGAAAAACGGAATGAAATTGCAGTATCGTTCGAGTGCTTCTCCCTCATTTTCGCCTTCTGCATCGTCATCATTCGGAATCAGAAGAGAAGAGAAAAGAGATAGAAGCCGTCCCTTTTTTGAATTATGCATACTTCTGTCCCAGAGGCGAGAAGAAATGCATTATCCATTTCCGTACTACTCTCTGATGATTTTGAGACAAAGGAGCAAAAAGGGTGTCGAGATAGATTCTCGAGAACCACTATCCTGTTTTCTCATGACTACGTGAGAAACTGGGAACCTTTCGCTCTTCGAGTGCTGCAATCAGGCGCTTCAGAATGTCACACTTTGTATGTTCAAATATGAAGTAGATTTGAAAAGTTTTATATATAAACATATTATTCGGTTGAAAAATTATGTAAAATAGGATGACAAGTTTCAATTGTACAAATTTGTTGTTTTAGTAGGCGACAGAGCAAAAAAAAAACGATTCAAATGAAGGTACAAGAAAAAGGCACTAAGAACAGGGGCGATGTCACCGATAATTACATATTAGGGAAAGACAAAGATGTCGAAATAGTATTATTGGGGGTGAAGTATTAGTTTCTTCACTGATTTGAAATGGCAAGAGCAGAAAAGGGTACAGCTACACGAGAACACATATACGGGAAACCAAGAAAACTACAGATGTTGGCGACAGAGTATAGAAGAGAATAGATTCAGAAATACTAGCTTCAAGATACCCGGAACAAGTACTACATGCTTTGATGATGAATAGAATCCTATGCAATGTTGTTGTTGGACTCCAAAGGAAGATCGAACATTACGAAGTTGAGTCTGGATTTTATAATATGATTACGAATTTCTTCTGAATAAAACTCACTTCTTTCTATATTTCAATGCTGGATACAGTGCCAAATAAGTTCTCGGCACTTGTCCTTTGTCGCCATTAGCTTTTTCGCATGTCCACCAATTCTTGTCAACAGCATCCTTGGCGATAACTGTCAATTCTTCACCAGCATCAAAACTGAGCTCGTCCTCGAACTCAGCTTCATATCCATATGCAGCGTACACTTTTCCAGAGTTCATCGTTCCGGTGGAGTTATGAGCAGCAAGAAGATACTTCAAGCATCCATCGTAACCTTCCTCATCCTCTTCACATTTCTCTACTGGCGTCTCCATATCGGAAAGCGTTGAAGCTAGCACGCAGCCACCTCCTTCCACGAGTTGTCTAACCATTGGAAGGTTGTTACATGATGCTGCACAATGGAGCGGTGTCCAACCATCAGAATCCTGAGCATTGACATCGGCATCGTGCTCGATCAAGAATCGCACAATTTCATAGTGGCCAGCACAAATCGCATTGTGCAAAGCGGTAATCCCTTCATCGTTGGCTTGTGAAACATCCGTCAGCTTAGAAGCGCTGCTTCTCACCAAATCAAGTTCTCCTTCGAGAGCAGCGTCGAGAAGAAGAGCTAGTGGGTCGAATTCGATACGTCCCTTGTTCATCTTCTCATTTGGTCTTCTCAGAATACCCTTAACAGTTCGTTTCTCTGGAGCAACTTCCATTTCCAAGTTCTGTCCGTCATCTGATCGAGTGGAACATGAACTTGCATCTTCTTCTGTTGTTGTATCGCTTCCAAGTGCCATTTGCTCGATTGGCAATTCCAGATTATTGAAGGAGGTGGATGATGGAACGTCTTGTTGTTTTGTCTCAGCGTTAAGGATCTCTTCTGAGAATGTTTCTGTGCCAGCTGTAGTTGGTTCTTCTTGAGAAGTCGGAAGTTGTGGAATGAAATGAGTACGCCCACGTCGCTGCTCATCGAGAAGTCTGTGAATCATTTCTGCTTCCGACATTGAGGTTCCTTCTGATGCAGCCCAAGAACGGCGTTTTGTGGCCTTCAACGAATCCGACCTAAGAGACACCAAATCTGTTTTTCCACTCCTGAGCCGGGATTCGTCAAGACTATCTCCGAATGCCGATGGACGTTCGACTGACGGAGAATCTCGAGTCTGAAAAATTATGTATTTCATGATCGTAATTCGGAAACGGCATGACAATACTATTTCGAGATAAAACGCGTTCTCACTTTTCTTAACAAAATAAACTAAATAATTCGCCTTACCATAGTGGAAGAGTTGATTTTCTGCTCAAACGACGGTGGAGCAAACGTGATCAGAGCTGGAGCCTTCTGTGAACTGGAAGATGGTGAACTGATGCTCGGGTGTGGATCCTTTGGCGGGGAAGGACTTGTATTCAGTTGGTTCTGAAGTGGCTGGTTCTCTTTACTTGGAGCCAAATATGATGGCTCCGCGGGAATTTTGTTGATTCCTATAGACGATCCATCAATCGAATCATAGCTGCTGTTGTTGCTGCAAATCATTTGTATTAGGAAAGGGAAATCTTCTACCAGAGAATAATTAATCTTTTTGCATTAATGTTTCTTTGATAAGATAAGAAAGGGAGAGTTGCGTCTTCTCTTCGATCCTAAATTTCAACCGGTTTCAATTTCAAAACGAGAAGTAGCAAAACAACCCATAAGGAAGCGCAAGTTCGATTTCAACACAAGTTCGTTACGATTGTGGAACTAGTTTGCTGTTTTTAAGAGACAGAAACCGATTTCAACGAAACCATAAATACTGATTGACACGAAATGAGTGTCATAAACTTTCAAGTAATCATCTACTGAAACCTAATTAATGTGTTGTTTGACATACAGTACACTTACCTATCGAGACGTTCTCTCTTCTCTGCGAAATCATCAGACTTCACCATTTGAGGTGATGCCTGTTGTTGTTGAGTGTTGACAACTTGGAACGGTTCTACGGATGCACGGGGTCTAACGATTTCTTGAGCTGGAACTTGTTGATTAGCAGTTCTCGCCATCAGCACTTGTTGTTGCTGCATTTTTCGTTGCTCGACAAGAGCTGCGGCTGCGGCTGTTTGACGTCTTCGGTACATTTCTTCTAGCTGAAACCAGGGATTTCAAAAATTACATTTTGGATTAATTACACTGACATGTCGGTTTAAGGATTGTGCCCTTATCGAAGCATTGCGAAGTTCCTGTTGAGCATCCTTCAACACTGAGCCTTGCACTGTCATCTCTTTCTCTCTACCATAATTCTTATCGCGAAGCTGTGATGTTTCGTTCTCCAGCTCTCTGAGCCGTCGCAATTCGGTCTCCTCGTCGGCGACTTGTCTTCGAACTGCTCGCACTCGCTGCACAATCTCTACCGATTGTGGTTTTCCATAATCTGAACTCGTTTCAGAAGGACTGAAAAGATTACGTGTTCGAAGTTTTGATTCGAAAAAAAACTCACATCTGAAACTGTGCATTGGTTCGTTTTGTTTGAGAGGCCATTGTAGGTTGCACTTGCATGGTTGGAATAATATGCTGTCGGTTTCCAGGTGCCGAGAACATCATTGTGTTTTGCTGGTGGTGGTACTGATGATGTTGGGTTGATGACTGCTGATGTGGGGGCTGAGCAACCATCCGAACCGGCGGCTTCGACATCTGCAAAACGAAGAAATCAGAAGATCTATAGTAACTGATTCATCATTGAAGAACGAAAGGGCGGACTGGAACGAAGGACAAACGACTTCTGATAAAATTATAGAAGGTCAAACTGGGGGGGGGGGGGGGGGGGGGGGGGAGAAGGACACACATTCCAATGATGATGTTGGTGCAAATGATGAGTATACAGCTGAAGGAAACTACTCAATGAAATCAACTGCAGCTGTGTCTGACTGGATTATTGTTTTCCGAAGTCATAAATCATTGGAGAGGAAGTTTGAACAACTCATCGTGGTTAAGAGAAGTGGATTGGTTTCATTGGAGTAAAAAAAGGATAGACAGATTGATAAAACTGAAGTACACGACTTATGATATTCAAATCAGTTGAACTTTCAAGAGATAGAAATTACACGGACAATCGATCAGTTCCGAAAAGATGTCACTCAAATCTGACGCGAGAAGAAAAGTGACAAGTATGAGAAAATGAAGATGGGAAGAGGGGAGAGAACCCAACACAACTTCTCAGTTACAGATTTTGAAGGAGAGACTTTTGTGGGCGGAGCGAAGAATAGGTTTAGGTTCTATTTAAAAAAGAAGAAAAACAGCTAAAATTGATCAGGAGAGACTGGTGAGTACATCTTGTGATGAGTAGAGGGTGATAATGAAGATGTGACAGAGAGAAAATGAACTTTTTACGACCACTCTCCCTCTCATAAATTTTGTCCTGTTTTCAGTCATTTTGTCATCGACTTCCATCTTTCTGACTATTACGTCAGGCGTTTTTGACAAGGAAAATGGAAGAAAGGACAGAACGGACGAGGATTTCGGAAAAAAAAATTGAGAACTAAACTAGGACATCCGACTTCGACACGCTTCATCACCTCCATTTGATGGTAGAATCTCATTGCGTAATCGTCAAAGAAAATCAACGACAACGAAGAAATGGGGGATGGTGGGTGGAGAAAAAAGGGCCCAGAAGTTTTATTATTACCTCCCTCTCTTCCTTCTACTTTTTATTTCGCCGTTTTCTCAGCTTTTGCGACCACCACATGCGCGCCGCGCATATCTCCTCTATCTATATTCTCCTATAGTTTCTGGACTGGCGCAGCTTGCGTCGCTGATGTTGCTGCAAAAGTCAAAGCCAAACAACAGGTTTACGAACAGTGTGAAGCCTATTGGGGAGAAGTGGATCGTGGGATGTGATACATGTGTTAACAGTTATAATTTGACGAATTTGATTTAAAACTGAAATCACAGAAAAATAAAGATTATTCGATGTATCGAGGGTAAGCAGCTGAAAAATGGCGGAGAAAGAAGTTGAGAAGGAAGAAAAGAAATGAGAAAAAGAAGACGGAAGATGACTCGAGTTAAAAAGATTGCGCGAAGCGATAGAGACCTTCGCCTTCCTTTTTTTGGTGGTATTACTCCAATTCGGGAAGCGGAAAGCGGGAAGACGTCCCAGAAAACACCACTTTAACGTCTACTGGTGTAACAGGGCATGAATAAAGCGAGATTTGGAAGAAACGTTCTTTAACATCTCGTTGGTTCCAGTGAAACAAAAAAAAACTTGATATAAGCTGAGAAAATTTTGCTTTCTAACAGGTACAATCAATTATTGATGAGTGAAATCAGAGGAACACTGCATGTGGGTAATGACAGTGAGTTGGAGTTTCTGCACAGAGCCGCCATCGGAGCTCGCCGACGAGGCACATACGGAAAGCGTAAAAAACAGTCGGCAAGAGTCTACGAGACACAAATATCGTCTCTCTGCCGGTGAGCTGCAGCCGCGCGCTTGCGGCTCACCGAGACAATCAAAACAATACAAAAAACAGTGGGAGACACACCGCATGGAATTGAGGAAACACTCGAGAAATCGAGATCCCATATTATTGTGAGAAGAGTCAATCGGAAGTATATAGGAATCTAGCAGATAACTGAGTTTTGTTATCTGATTTTCATTTTGGGGTGGCTTGTGAAGCGAGTGAATGCGTGAAAATACAGTGGATACTCAGATGACACTTTCTGACCTCAATTATTAGATTACTGTGAAGGTGACCGTTAATCGTCTTATACTTCTGAGTTAAACAGTCCAAAGGCCCATGGTGAAGTTAATGTGAGAATACAAATCAACGTCATGCAATTTACACTTCGATCTATATTAGTGAATCAAAGCCTAAGATGATACTGAATCATCAAGCTTGAACAAAGAATAATTATTTAGCCTCGAACCAAGACAAAAACTCAGCTGGAGGCCAGTCGAAAGAGAACAAGTCTCTTGGAACAAACGCGAATATCGAAGCCGTCCTGGTGTTCTGTTCTATTGGAAATCCCGAAAGTGCATTTATGGTCAGAAATCGTGTCATTAAATTTTTGAAAAAAATTGCGAGCTAAAAATGTGGATAAATCCATAAAATGCGAGCTAGAAGTGAGAAAAAATGAAAATATGCGAGCTAGAAAGCGCAAAATTAAAAATTGCGAGCTGACCGGCGACACACCGACCACACTTGTAGCCATGTCTGCGAAAGTGAAACATGTCGTAAAAATGCTGTGTGTCTACGTACCCCGATGTTTGGGTTGGCGACGTATTCCACAACCTGATAATGTTGTAGAAAGTCTACTGGGATGGATTTCACTTCGGTATTGAAGATTTAGGTTTTGATTTTTGCTAGAGAAGGGAGGAAAACAACAAACAACTTGAGGGGAGGCTGCTTTCATTCGAATCTCATCGCCGTCAGTCACCGACAAGTCTCATCAATTCGCATACCAAACCAAGCGATTTGGACATAGATTGCGATTCAAAAAGTATTCAAAAGCATAAAAAGTTGAGTGTGAATCGGAAAACATTTCGATGGCCGATGGAATTAAAAACTATCTTAAGTTTTAACTAAGTTCCTAAAAACTATTTTTATAATAGTGAGTTTTTTCTCCATCTTCCGAATGAGAGAAAGTGAGAGCTTCTTGGCGAACAGGATTAGAAAAAAGGAACAAGTGTTTTGAAAAGATCATATCACATGTCACAACTCGGCTCGTGAAAAATAACAGACCGATGGACCACCGGAAACGGAAAGAACATCAAACAGCGAAAATAAATCTTTTGGCGAATGCAGAGAACCTAATGATGGAATCGTTGACCGATCAGTTTGAAAAAAAAAGCATATAAAAGCAACGGGTGACCACAATTCTAAATATTAAAATTTTCAGTCAGTCATTTTTCTGAATGAATCGTTGTTGTTTTTGAGTCATCGCATGAATATCGTACCTGATTATAAGATTAATTGTATATTAAGACCTATGAACCAGATGGAGAATAAAGGACACCGCTAACACAAAGAAACATGATTCGCAGTTGTACAATTATAATCAAAACTTCACATGTAACGTATATTATACATAATCATTCAGAGAATCTCGATTATACAACGAGAAAAATAACAACTAGAGAAACTTTATGCGACTCTTCTTTTCTTCTAAGACAACTACACAACACGAGAAGAAGAAGAAGCCGAGAGAAGAAGCGTACACATACTCACACATGCGTTCACTCTCCCTACAATTGCGCAATTAATTTAGTTGTAATACGCGTCGCCGACGTGCGCAAGACTATGCAATGATGAGAAGGAAACGAGTGAAAATGGGAAGCAGAAATTTTAATCGAAGATTAATTGGCTGTCTAGTTCTGGTTCTTTTTTCGACCCTTTACTAACAACACTTGTTGCGACCACTTTTTGATTAGGTAATATATCAAAAACAGATGTTTTTGTACCTAAAGTTTAGTGTTATGAGAGGGAATCACTCTACTTTCACGAGTACGGCTGGTGGTCAGACAGACACAAGATGGATTGTATGAAGGGGAAGAAGAAATTCGTCTCGGAGAGAATCCAAGGTGGGGAAAGCTTGAATGATAAATCGAGGTTAATCGGAGAAGGCGCGTAAGTTGTACGCTCACGAATCCTTCGTCTCTCATGCTGGGTCTCCAAAGGTCAGAGTGTCTGCTAAGATAGAGAGAAAGACAGAGAATTCGATGATGATGATGATGAGAAAATTGTTTCAATTCGTGGACGTGGAGTACGAGGGAAGAACGCCAATTGGCATTTCTGTTTCTCTTTTCGATTTGCCGCACATTGAAGCGCTCACTCACTCTCTACTATCAATGATATGTGGTGATTAGAAATAAAAAGAGAAAGCTGTTAAACTATGCTGGTGGCATATACTCTCAAGGTGGAAGGGGAGAAGAAACTGACGATTTGATTGATCAGGAAGTGATATTATGAATGTTAGAGACCCTCGGTGTAGAACAAGGGAGTCAAATTTCAAAGATTCAATGTCAGTAGTGAACGGAGAATCGACAGAGTTCTTTGAAGTTTTTTATGAAGAAGAAAGTGAAGATTAAAAATTCCGAAATTATTGGCGCCCTAGTACCATATATAGAAACATTTTTATTCTCAAAAAAAGTGCCTCTCGCCACGGGTACTATCGGAAAAAAAACCAAGTCAATACCTGCTTTTCTTATCATTCTTTCCAAATATATATCTTCACAGTTATAATCTCTGATGCATTCTATCCGTTTTTGATCTCCCAACTATCAACCTAGTCTAACCAGGACCCGTTGCGCCGATGTATTTTTGATATATTTCAAGACACGGTGGTAGTCGGAATGCGATGTTTGTCACATTGCGTTTCATAACTGACTTCTGGTCCAACGAATCAAATAAACGTGACACTTCGAATCAAATACAGATTCCTGGTTCTCTGATTCCACCAGAAGGTGTTCTTTCCCATCTTCTTCTCATCATTAAAAAAGAAGATACTATTCGAAAACGACGGATAGGAAAAATTCGAAGAATTTCACTACGATACTGTCCGAAAAACTACAAATTATCAACAGCTAGCCATCATTCATCAAACGGATTGCTGCTGAGATGAAGAGGAAACCAATGGAGATGAAGAATTTCCATTATCGAGTTTTCTTTTCAATTTTTTTAAAATAAAACGCTCCTCCTCTGCAGAAATCTTTCCTTCGTTTTTCGTTCCGGGTGCCCGATTTTGGCAGAAAATAAAAATCTTACTCTTTGGCTAGCGGAGATGAAGGGAGCTGTCGTCGTCGTCGTGTGCGACGATTTTTTGTTGATAGCTGAGGACATTGAAGATGTTGGACGGTAGACTGGGCCAGTGGAAACGGTGCGGACAGAGTCGGAAGAATGGATTAGTGACACCTGGAAAACCAAATATGAACAGATGTTGAGATTTTGAATTTTAGCAACAATCTGTGTTTTCATCTTTCGGTAGTTACCGATGTTTGAAACCGTCCAAAAAATCATGTGATGAGTATTTTTTTGTAACAAATATGGCGATGTTCGAAAATAGGTAGAATATTTCAAAAATAGATGTTCAGGACGGTTTATCTCTAACCTGTGTAACACCGTTATTGGCAGGGTATACACCAGCTACCCCTCCGCTACTGGTCGTGACCATCTCGTTGAGAGTCGATGTCTGTAATTTTGAAAATTCTGAAAGACGATTGAATGGAGGAAAAAAGCGAAAGGAAATTCGAGGCAATTATGCAGTGTTATGTCGGAACCAACAGAAAAACAGGATCTTAAATATACGAAAAATATTTCCAGAGCTCTCACAGTTTATCTTCTGTTGTCCACATTGTACTAATTTCCCTTATCAATGAAAGGGTGTTAATTACATGATCATTAACTAATAATAGCCAATGGTTTTAATGTCCTTCTGATAAGACCGAGCATTACGAAAAAGACGAGCCGCAACGAAAACTAAAGGAAGAGGACCTGTGACTGAATGATCAGAGGAGCGCGCGCAAGGGAGCGTATGCATGTGTTGGTTCGAAAGATGACGACGAGCCAAAGTAAACACGACCTCTTAGCGATTGGGTCGTCCTTCTCATCTTCTCTACTCGCCTCGTTTATCACCAAAAGTAGGCTCTCTTTTTGCGCAGCCTGTATCAATTCGAAGAGACTTGGCGCGATGCCAGCTCTGAGATAGACAAATACACAGACGATGAAAGATAGATAGGGAATATCAGTTTTTTTTTTAAATGGAGCAACTAGGATCATCAATCGTTTGCCACAGGTTTATCTAGTGAGCTAGAAGCTCGCATTAACTAAAAATTTCGAGCGAAAGCGATTCGTATGTAGGTCAAAATTCCGTATTTTAAACAGACTTTGTCCCTCGTGTGTGGTGATTCTTGGCTATGGATGGTCAGTAAAATGAAAGAGTATAAAATTGTGGGAGTTTTCATCCTATGATCAACCGTGGAAGTGAAAAGAGGGCAGAAATGCATGATGAATAGAAGGAAGGAAGAGGTCCACTTGAAATAATTCCGAAAGTGGCCTATTCAGTCGAGAATTGGCCGCTTCGAAAGGCAGAACAAGCGCAGAAAAAGGAAAAGCAGGAGAAAACTCAATTTTAACAGACAACAACGTCTTCCGCTTGTCACTTAACAAAGACGGGTCATCGGAAAAAGAAGTTGGAGAGAACATTTTGAAATATGCTTTATGCTAAATTGGTACAAGCAATTTCAGCAGGGCAAAAAACTGAAAATCACACCGACAAATTATGCAAACTTTCGAATTTCAAACGCGGGAACAACTTGGAAACTACACTTTCTAAATGTGATCAAGTTTGACTGAATCGGGAGAACAGCATTGTTTTGTTCATCATGTGACGGAAACCAGAAGAGGAGTTGGAGCTCTTGCTCCCGCACATTTCAATTGTTTGAAGTGGGAACAAGAGAAGAAGAGGCTGCACTTTCGATGAGAGTTGCACATTGACTGTTTTTCTTTCGCGATAACACAGAAGTAAAGAGGAAACGAATCGTATAAGTGTGAAAAATTAAGAAAGAGCAGAGAAGATAGGAAGTCAAATTGAATTGCAAATTCAAAAATAAACAGAAAGAGACAGCCGTCTGAACCATTGCGTCCCTCAAACGGACCGTTCGGCTGTTCGCGTGTGTCACCACCCGGGTGAGAGTACAGGAATGGAAGGAAAAGGAAAATGTGAGTTAGAGTTCGGAAGCGTAGACAGAAAGAGCATACGAGAGAGTTGGGTGATTGAAGAGACGCAGTGCATAATCGGTTCTCTTGTGTACAGGCAGAAGAAAAGAATATTTGTATTGGAGGGCAGGAAGGTCAAAAGAGTGACCGTTATTCTAATGAGGCAGAGAGTGAGAGAAAGATGGAGACATAGATACAAGTAAAAAGGGAATATAAGCAAGACGTCACTTTTCGCCGGAAGTGGGAGAATATAATGTGATATCTTTATCACAGACGAACGAAAGCCAGACATCCAAAAAGTAAACAATTATTTTCCTGCTCTTTTTTCCGAGAGCTCATCACTTTGCCCACTAGGGTGCGGAATCGTTTTTAGATGGTTTTCGTTGTCGACAAAAAAAAAACGAAAGAAAACAGTCTGATAAATAAACGATTTATGTTTGTCTTTCAGCTATCGTTTTCAGTGTGACGAGCGAAGAAAAACCACGAAAAAACCAGAGTCAGCTGGTATTAATAATATAAACATGAATTGGCTACTAAACTACTAGAAATGGATAAAATCTTAAAAGGAAACAAGCAGCTTGATTAAATACAAAAAACAGTTTGCATAAAAGGCTTTTCGAAACAATAAAAAACAATTTTTTCGAAAACTACCGTAGCCGCTGCAATTAAAGGCGCATAGTCAAAATTGTTGCTGGGGTCTCGCGGCGATTTGCGAGAATCCAATGTGAAGCTCCTTGAAGCATCAATAAAGACTGAAGAACAATTCAGAGCACAAGAATAATCAACCAGGAAATTGAAAAATTAACAAATTAAATATAGCAGGTCGTGGTGATGTCTTCTTGTCTTCCATACCGTCGATTTAATTAGCAGAAACAACACAACTTCTCCTTCTGATTCTCCTAACATATCTTCTTTTTTTTTCTTTTTTTCTCACTCTGACAGAAGACGTCAATCAATGTCTCTCTACATCTCTATTTCTCTTCTTCTATTTTTATTCTCTCTAAATTCTTCAAATACATCGAGCTCTAACTTTTTGGATATTGCCACAACTTATCAAGCGGTAGACTACGGTATTGCTACTGATCAACATCAACAATGTCTCGCATGGAAATTGTGGTGGAAGACTGAAAAGTCGTTGCAAGACCCATCTGCTGCTGATATCGACTTATTGGCAATAAGAAGAGCAGAAGTTTGGATAAGAAATGAAAATGATGCAGAGAAATATGGAGTTCCATTTGAACTGCTTCAAAATTTCTCGGTCAGTTGGAAGTTTCAAAAAAAAAAGAAAAATAACTATAATCATCTAGTTTCAAAAGATTTTGGTGAAGTTCTCTGGTTTCAAGTTCTAATTTCTCAAAGTTTAACACTTTTGAAAACAGAGATTGAAAATACGAAAGAGACATTTCGAATAAAAATCCTCATCTCTTCAAGACTCAATATTTGCAGACAATCCGGATCGTTTTCCGAAATGTTTGTCGTCTTCTTCCTCGTGTCCTTCAGATATCCTCTCCGTTAGCAGCCCGTCGAAGTCGTATTACTCTGGATGTCCTCTGTCAGACATACAACTATTCGGATCCAGAAGTCAATGAACTCGTTCTTAACAGCTATGAAGATGCGCAAGAGAATGCAATTGGCATTGATCAACTCTTGTTTCTCGATCATCAATCTGTGATGATAGTGATGCCAGCTGCATGTAATTCCAGTGAGAATGATGAGAGGGAAATTGCCAAACAGTACTATTTAGGTTTGATTTTAGATAAGGAGTTGTTGAATCAGAACAAATGAATTCCAGAAAAGTATGGAGATTTCTCGTTCAATGTTAGCAATTTGAATATTGAAATGGATAAGTTGCATGAAATGGTTCATGATCTGAAACCACTGGATCAAATTATGAAGTAGGTTCATTATTTTCCGAAGAATTAGGAATTGTAAGGAATGAATCCCAAGACTTCGCAATGATTTTAAACTTTCATTTCGTTCTAATTTATTTGGCTTTAGTGAAAATCTTGGTCTCGATTATCAGCGCCCTTTACCGTCGTCAACCATTCTTCCGTTCCTTCGAAAAATAGAATACGATGCACGGCAACCGCCATCACTTCATGTAGATGATACTGTAACTGTGAAAGTTGGAATGTCTGTCCAATCTATGAGCAACTTTGAGCTGTCCACTATGGTTTGGTTTAATCTACAAGCGCTTTTCCAAATTTTTTTCAGGACTACGATCTCGATGCATGGGTCAGAATGTCATGGATTGACCCTCGTCTCCGTCATGATCTATCTCGTCCAATCCTAGTCAACGACTACACATTTCTTAAAATGATCTGGAGACCTGATCCAATTTTTACGAATGCAAAATACTCGACATTTCACAAAGTGACATATCTCAACTTCTATCTTTTCATATTTCCAGATGGAAAGATTTTCATGGATATGAGAGTCTATCTGAAACCAACTGCTGCTCAGATTGTACTATGCAAATATCCTCATGATAATCCGGCTGTGTCTTTGAAAATCAGTTCGAGTAAGATATTCTCCATGCTTATAAACTTGATTTTATGAAGAAGTTTCAGTGGGCTTCACCCAAGATGTTGTGAAGCTAGAGTGGTTCTCAAATACTAACGATGCGATTCGAGTGGGTTTTTTTACTTTTTCAACCCAAAATTTGACGAATTTCAGATAGAGAAAAACGTCAGAATTCCCGAGCTGAGCATTAGACATCTTCAACCGGATACCTGTAACGGAGTGAGAAAGTCAGGAGTGTATTCATGTTTGGAAGCAAAGTTTTATATGCATCGAGAAGTTGGTTATCATATTGCAAACACTTATATTCCAACAGCAATCTGTGTTGTTTTCTCATGGATTTCTGTTTGGTTGCCAGAGGAGTTTGTAGAAGGTGAGCATACTTCTTTTGTACTTTTGGGATTTCTTTTTGGAACGATACTAAAATCTACCGTGACCACTTCGTCTTCCTCAGAATCATCAAAATCTATTTTAGGTAGAATCTTCGTATCGTTGACTGTCTTCTTGACACTTTCTGCTGAAAATAACTCGGCAAAAGAAGAACTTCCAAAAGTATCCTATGTAAAAGCCATCGACATTTGGTTCGGATTCACTTCCACATTTGTATTCGTCACTATGCTTCAAGCTCTTGTCGTAATTTCTTTGGAGCACAACAGTAAACGTTTGGTGAGTATTCAAATGAGAAAATGAAAATATTTTATTCATGATTACAGAAATTGAAATCTGAAAGTAATCTCGACGGGTACAGTAAATATCAAGTGACCAAGTCAATGCTTCTTAGTCGTTACTATCATCGGATGGCTCGCCAGATTGATACATTTTGTAAAGTTATGTACCCGGTTATTTTTATATTGTTCTTGATGTTTTATGTATTTGTGATCACTCAAGGAGACGAGAGGAAATGTATCAAAAACTAGATAAAATGAATAATAAGACTTCAAAAAGTTTATTAAATCATTTATTACAATTATTACAAGTATCACTGTATCTCATCGTTTTCCAAATGGTCTGTTCATGTAACCCAATTTTGCTCCAGCTGGTTCAATTCCTCCGTACATGGATCCTCCGACTGAATAGATCGGAGTGTCTCCTTCAGATGAATCAGGCAGAACATGAAGATACTGTCCCATTCCCTAAAAACCATTTTTCAGTTTACTCCGAAAAAAACTAGAAGAAACTCACTTGTTTGTTTCCGTTGGCGGTCATTTCTACCATTGAATAGTAAGGACGAAGGATGCCAAGAAGGTCGGAATCTCCTCCACCGACAAGACCGCCAACCTGTAAAGACTCTTTTTATGGAAACTTTTTGGTTAGCAAATAGAGGATGATTTTCGGTTCATCAAAATGTTTGAACTGCTATTAAATCTTTTTTACAGAATAAAAAAAATTATGATTCTCTATACTTGCGAGGGTAGAAAAATGATTAAAGGCGAAGTTACAGAACTCTGAAAGTGGCAAAGAAAAAGAATGAAGAACTATAAACAGATACCGTAAAATTTGTACTAGCGTTTCCCTCTATTCTTTCTACATCTTAAAAACTTGACGAGGATTCTAATACGACTAATTTCAATCCGTTTGAATTTCAAGAATTTGCTCATTTTGAGCTCATCGAGGTGCTCTCTAATACAGATTTTACGGTAGTTTTGTTTGAGCCTTACAATACCGAGTTTAACTACGGTGTAGAAATAAAAACCTACACCGATTAGTTCTTCTTCTTCAAAATCAGAAAAATTGCTCCAAAACTTTCTCGAACGATCACCGTTTTTTTTTGAAATAAACAAATCCTCTCCAAACCCCATACACCCAAAAACCACACGCATATTACACTATTCCTCTCACCTAATTGTTTTGGTAGTTGAACTCTACTCGAACCCTAGAATTACCGTCCCATTTCCACCAGTATCACCTTCTGTTATTCCTATACCAACTTGTTTCCAATAATGAAACTAACTCCATACGGTATGATTGGCGGGTACATTTCATATTCACACCCCATCGAGAAAGTGTGAAAGTTGGGACGACCCGTTACAATAAAATGGCTAACCTCGTCTAAATCTTTCATTCCTTGCTCACTGAATCCAAAATTGTTGTCTTTTGTAACATCTTGCTCTCCGGATGCTGATAATGTACGAACTCTTTTGTACTCTCTTGGTATGAACTTATCCATCCATTCATTGTCAACCATTTTCATCAAACTCTCATTTGTAGTTTCACTTTCTCCTTTGAAAGATTTAGCATCTGAAGGATTTAGCATTAGGCTAATTAGTTTTTCAAAAATACCTGTGACAGAAACAATAATTAAGATTAGACAAGCAAAGTGAAGCATTTCGTTAGTTGTGAAAATAAAGCTATCGAAATTATATCGGATAACATCCATGCCCTCATTTCCCATTCCTGTTTCTTCTTATCAAAATGAACCTTGAACTGAACTGAACCTTCAACCAAAACCGGATTTTGTCCAACTGAGACCTTTTTTCGAGAATTCTATCTTGAAGACGGGAAACAAAACACTCGATAAGTGTGAAATCCAAAAAAAAGAACATTCCGACGTCTTCTCTGTTTGTATTGTGTTTTGTCACTTCCGTCGAAATGGATCAAGACAGTATTATGTGTTCCTTTCTCATAAACACCGACATGTCAGAATCTCAAAGGATATATTCTTCCTGTAACTCTGAGCAGGTGCGTGTCACCTTCTTCATAATGGAATTAGTTTTTTGTCGGGAAATGGACTGAAGGAAGAAAAAAGAAAAAACGTGTCAACTTGGAGGCGATATGTGAATTATGAAAGGCGACGAACACCGTAGCAACGCTTAGGAGAACTCAACATTTGTTTCGTTTCTTTTTTGTGCATTTTGTTCTATTCATAAATTTGAAATGTTTTGTCTTCAATCATCCTCAAGTATACTTTTGTGGCCTGTTCTGACAGTGATTTATATTTAGTAATCGGACGAGTTTCTTATTTTGAAATAAGAAACTGAGAGCACACTAATTGTGAGTTGTTTAGAGGCAGGGGCAATTTTCCATCATCACTGTAAATTTAAAGATTAATCTAGGTTTCCAGAAAAAAATTCGCAATCCAGAAAGATCTGAATTTGACCACTACATTTGTTGTTATGAAGTGTGAAACGTCGTTTTGCAACTTGACAAATGTGCTGACCCCCTCTTCAGAGTACTTGAGAAATGAGTTCTATTTGAGGAATTGTTGTTTGAAAATGTTTGTTTGAAAGTGAGAAGGAGACAAATTTTGGGGTTCGAAATTCCCACGGTCTATTCAATGTTAGCTCACCGTTATCAGTTTTTCGATGAAACCTCTGATGAACTTTGTTGATTCTTTCATAGGCAACACCTTTTTCTCACAGACCAAATGTTAAAGAAAGAAGTAATGAACATTGGGAAACACTAATAGTAAAAGAGGCAAAAGTTGGAAACTTTTTTTTGGGTTTGAATGTCTAATCAAATCATTATTCTTGTGAATTTTTTCATTTGATAGTTCTTCTTTTTCAGAAAATTCAAATTCCTGTTTGTCACACCTACCCAGCATCTTCTCAGACACCCCCTTATGCAAACTGAACATTTCCAAAATCTGCCAATTTAAGTTTCATACACTTCAAATGATCTTGAACTTTACAAGTAGCTCATCTTCAACAAACAGAAAGCATACTATTCACAGATCTGGCGTTTCAGCTTCCTGAAATACAAATACTGTGATTTCCTCTTTATCACACTGATAAGAAACTTCAAAACTGTTTTAGGCCCAATTTTTTTTCTTTATTTCTTTTTGCAACACGATTTGCCGCAAAGATCAACATTCTTCAGTACAAATCAGACGCGGGATAACTAGATAATTAGCTCCGTTTTTCAAGTTGGCAATTTGGAATCAAGAACAGAATCACATCCGAAGTCACATGTTGGTTCTTCCATTTCCCGTTAACTGAATTTTCTCGAAAAAATCCCATTTCCCAATTTGGCTTCTTCATTTCGTTTCGGATCCGCGGCTATCCGGAATCTCCAATACAAAATTTTGAATTTCTTTACCAAATTCAAAAATTGGCAATTAGGTTTGAAGTGTCTCTTTTTTTTTCCTTCTGCTTTCCACCTTCTTTTCTTCGATACCTTCTCCGATCCCCTATTTGGCCTCAGTCCCCGCCTTCTCCTTCTACCCACCAATCGTCTGGGTGGGCGGAGCCTCGGGCCCCAAGCAGGCCGAGAGGCAGGACTGAATACGTATGGGAGACACGCACACGGTGAACGATCCTCCACAAGCACTCATATAAGAGGTAAATGAGCTCTAAGAGATTCTCTCGGTTTACTTGAAGGGCCACTTTGGGCCCCCGGTCCTCTCCATGACTTTTCAAGTTTTTAACTTAAGTGAGTTTTGAGTAGTTTTCGGGACGCCACTTCCATCCTCCCCTTCACACCCCATCCTTCACATTTTGCGCCCCAATCGAGGCACCAGAGCAGTAGTTTCTATTCAGTTCCAAAAAATGACAACTCTGAAATATCTAAAGTCCCGATATACCTACTCAACTCTTAACTTGAAAATTCATGGTGAGTCTTTCTCTTATTTCTTCGATGCGTATATGTGTTTTCCTTTTTCTAACTTCTTCTTTTTCTAAATTTATATGAAATCATTTAGTATGTCCTCTGGCTCATCCAGTTCATCAACATCAGCCACCGATTCCGTGACTCCGACTTCTGATGGATTCACAACCCTTCCCATAACGACTTCACCATCCACAGCGACACAAATGTCTTACTTTCCATTCCAGACTCCACAGTACTCTACAGATTTCTCCAGGTAATTTCATCCACATCTCAACTTCTGATAATGTTCTAATTTCTGTTATTTCAGCTACACCCCATCTGCTGCAACAGCTTACCCAACCGCTCCATACCCCATGGCAACGCATACTCATCTGGCCAATTGTGAGTTTTTTTCAAGACTTATTCTCTCGACTTTTCTCTTTTTTTCCCGTTCCTCTCAATAATTATAACCCGGTCGTTTTCATAGGCGAGTTGCGACGCTTCGCAACAATTATTCCTTATTTTCACAGTGTCTAGATTCCTTCTTTCCCTTATAGGTTTGATTCTAATAATTTAGATTCGTCTTATTATATAACACATACATATAAAACAAGCATACCCGCTGTATAATTGACTCATACCAGAGCTACCGTAGTCTTTTTTTTGAGTCAGGAAGAATACTCATTCTATTTTCCCACACCAGCTTTTCCTTTCTTCTAGATCTATTTTCCTGCCAAAAAACCACATAATCCCTTTCTCTCTTCCTGTGCTAAATGTTTGTCTTTCTGAGCGAAACTCGTCCTACAGTACCACCTCCACATGAAAATTGGCAATGAACAAGTTTGCCAACCAACCCCTTCTCACCATTCCTAACTAACTACTTCCCCCTTATTTTTCTTTGTTATACAACAAACAACTACTACTAATATTCTAGGTGATAGTAGAAGGTAGTACATTTTCGAAGTTGCGTCGGAAGTGACGCAACTTCAGTAATCTACAACACCCACTTGAACCGTGAGAATTGCGTGGTGCCTCTGTAAAACAGAAGTAAGGAAAGGCAAGAAAAGTTTCCATTGGAAAGTGGTACTGTAAGAGAACGAACATGTGACAAGGAAGAACTGGTTAGAGAAGGACATTGTCACTTATTGGAAGGCCATAATCTTGCAGACAAAGTTCGATGAACTAGGCATGACGGATCCAGAAATCACCTGAAAAAATGGGGCCAGGGGAACATGATTGAGCTTGGAGTCGTAGATGCAACTGTCACAGTTTCATCATTTCGGAACGATCATAACTATCCTCTAGGCTCCTAATTCACCTCACGTCTGATAGCAACATCTAGTATAGAACTCGTCGTCCCAGTTACTGACAACCTCTCCTCGCCAATCAAGTTGTTTAGTCACTCTCCAGCGCCACAGGGAGCCAAATAGTCAATTGACTGGTAAACGGACCACAAACTCTTTCTCTCTATATTTGTTCATGAGTTTGCTATTCGTGGTGCCATTTTTGTATCGTCGTTGAGACAAGTGTTAGCATACAGACCCACGCGTGCGCATGTGTACTTTTCCTATTGTTTTTGTAAGGGACTACGGAAATTGACGATTTCCGAGACTTCCGAGATTTCCGTTAACATCCAAAATCTCGCGGATCTTATTGTTGTGAAATACAAACATTTATAGAAATCAACATTTTCAGTGCCTCGCTTCGGGACCACCAACCACCTCAACTTTGGAATCACAGCCACCCAACAGGGTATGATGATTTCTTCTTCAATGGGAAGAAGAAAGAGAAGAGTTTTGTTCTCTCCACAACAAGTTCATGTTCTCGAGCACCAGTTCACTAAAAGCAAATATCTGAGCGCATCCGATCGGGAACAACTAGCCAAAAGCATCAATTTGACGCCGACGCAGGTTTGTACTTTCAAATTGAAACTAATTATTCACTATTTCGAATTTGTTCCTTAAATTGATCAGTATGTTTCTTTTAATTCTGCCGTATTCAGGTAAAAATCTGGTTCCAAAATCAGCGATACAAGCACAAGAGACAGGAAAAAGAAAAGAAAATGGATGGAGGATGTTATCGACCGAATGAAGGAGACAGTGATTCTGATAGAGACAACGATAGCAGTGGATCGATGGGATGCTCTCCGAACATTAAAAAAGAAGATGATGATGAGCCCAAACCACCGCCATTCATGAGTTCAACAGTTCCAGTGGATGCATCCTGTGTTCCAGAACTTACTCAACAATCCTTCTCATATCAGGTTCGTTTTCAAATCATCTGGACACTAGTAAATGAGATTGTGAGAAAAGAAGACAATAATCCTATTGGATTACGATAGGATCGGATCACAGACACACTTGTGACTGTCTCTTTCTAATTCAATTTGTTCCGTTTTGGGTGTCATCACCTGGGAAAGGAAGCAGATGTACTGATGATTTTTGAAGGACCCACTTCTTTATATTCTTCTCACTGCAGCTGTCCTTTTCCACTTGGTACCCATAGAATCTAGGCATGCGCAATATCACTTGAAATCATGCATTTAATCTTAAATTAGATGTTTCAGATGTACCCAGCGACAGGATATATGCCCCCATTCTTCCCCTATCAAACACAATCGACAACTTATCCTCAAGCATATGCTTCTTTGAACTTCCACCATTTATAACTTATCTTGTAGTTTGCTCAATCTTTCCTTCTCTCATTTTTTCAAATCTCTTGACAATGTTCTCTTTCTTCTACACTCTCTTCATGAGCTTTTTTCCAATTTTTTCCTCTTCTGAAAATCCAAAACCCGATACTGGTATGTATTTATGTACGTTGTTCTTTTCCATTATTTTTCAATTTCAACTTTTCCTTTTCTATTTTCTTCTAGATGTTTTCATTGATTTCAGTCTCCAAATAAACGAATTTTGGTACATCCGCCAACATAGAAATATCCAGCCGTTTTACCGTAATCATCACAGACGACGTGCCATTCTTTTTCTATTCACAACGATGAATGGTGATGAACATGAAGAGGCGCATGTTGTATAGAGAGAAAAGAAAAAGGCGTAGTATATTGTTTTGTAGAAAACTGAGTGGAGGTACTTGAACATAGAAGATGTCGACATCATCGGAGCGATGGGAGGAAAGAAAATGGGAAAAAAAAAGGAAATGAAGACGTCAGAAGACATGGTGCTATGAATCACTGACATCACCATGGATCTTGTTTTGAAAAGTAGTGGCCATATATTTAAGTGAAGTGGTTCTTTCTTGAAAATTCCAGAAGCTTCTCGGAACCCTTAAATAACCTAGCGATGATCTATTTATTATTGAGAAACCTCGAAGGTATAGTTGATTACAGTAGACTTAATCGATTCATCAGAAACTCGATGACTTCTCAATTTCTGGGAACATCCGGTCCTAATCCTGTTTTGACACCTTTTGAAGCTTCCAGCAGCCTGTCATAATTTCACACCTCTGGTATGCACAGCCGGATAATCCATGTCTTGATGACAGACAGTAGCATGTGTTGCGCAACCACCTGTATACATACAAAGCTCCCAGGAGATGCGAGGAAGGTGTCCGAAAAGAAAAGGGATAAGAATAAGCACCGTGACTTTTCTATCCTTCTAATTATATGATTTCTGTTGCTTTCTTGAAAAGATACGCCGACTCGAGACGCATCGACACGGCCAATTAGGTTCATCAAAGGTTACCGTAATAGACATAACAAAAAGGTGTTAGTATAAGGGAGGGAGGTGTTGCATAAACTCAACCGATCTAAGAAAGTTGTTGTCAGAAAAAAGGAGAATCTTGATAAGTTCTTCTGAAGTTTCTAAATGAATTCATCAATACTTTATCTATTTCTGAAGCTTCAGAATCCCCATAAAAAAGATTTCATAATTTTCGATCTCTAAAAATTGAGGAAGTTATGAGGAGTATGAGGAACTTTTCACCCCTGGTGTCAATGTCGGTGCCAGTGTGCTCTATTTGTTCTTTTCTGGACATACTTGTGCGTGACTCGATACCGTAACCCACACCGTTCTCACTTTTGCACACAGACCTGTAAATGGTGGTGCTCTCGTCAAGTGCTTTTCTCTTTTCAGGATGAAGATTGTTCTCAATCGGCCTTCCGATGACCGACACTTAGACTCCATCACACATTTAACCATAAACAGTGAGTCGGCTGCCTCTAAGAATCACTCTTCCTGAAGGGACCTTTTATGAAATCACAACCAATTAGGAGACAGAGAGCTCAGTAGAAAACATATTGCCAGACGCGTATTCTTCTTTTATTCATTTGATGATAAGTGCAACGTCGGCAACCATAAAAAGAGGACTCGTTTAATAGACAAAGTGTGCCCGTGATGACCCCGACTCTCTGAGCATTATACCAGTTACAAGATAAAACACAAAAAAGGAAGCACTCAACGATCAGAAGAAAAGGGATGAGCACCCGACAAAACACATTTACTACAGTGTCTGTCAATATGTGTCTATTGTAAGTGATCTTCTTTTGTGATCATTAAGAGTCAGAAGATTGAGAGGGAAGTCGAATTTTTTTAGTCTCAAAAGAAGTTTCTAAATAAACGAATCAAAAGGCTTTTGACAGTTGTTTTTTCCTCCTCCTACGACTACTGTGTATTATGCATAAAACTTTGCAGCGACTGAACCATTTAGTACTCTTTTTCATATATCTTCACAGTTTTTAAATCAGAGACAGAGTTGAATTCATGACACCTAACCTCATCCATCTTCTCACTTCGAAATCCATGACCGCACTTTCACCTCGAATCAATCATCATCCCATCCAAACAAATTGACATCAGGTACAGTATGACGCTCAGAATTGGGAGTAATTCCGTGGTAATTAGGTGGCCGCCTATCCATATCATAATTTGCATAACCCTTCCTTCCCTATTTATTCACTTTTTGATACACTTGAGTTATGTAATATGTGAAAGCCGTATCGAATTTCAGTTCTTCTACCTTTCGGCACATCGATCATAGTCAAAAAGAGAAGAAACAAAAGCATGATATCCATCCGAATATATGCATAGAGAAAATCGTTTTGTTCAAGTGTTTGTGCTACTGGTTACGGTGGCTCCGGGAGGTGAAGAATTGAGAGCAGTTTGTGTAAGTGAGAAGCATGCGAGGGAGGGTTTTTGAAGTGGTTCACATGGCTAATGGGATAAAACGATTTACGGGAAGAAACCGAGAAAAGTCAGAAATTTAGTTTTGAAAATTTTGTAGAAGTAATAGAGTTTTCGGTAATTTTTCAACACACTCTCATCAGGTTACTGTATTATCGAAACTCGTGCTCATAGTCACACTCAATTGATATAGGTGTCGAACCTTATGTCGTTTACATTATACACAAGTATCAATATTCTGAAAAAGGTGTCAAACGTCTGCCATACTGTTACTGTATATGCACATGTTCCCAACATATCCGAAGACAGGTGACCCCAATCGACGGACCATTCATTTCATTCAGGGACCCTCCCTACTCATTCGCATTCATTACTCGTCATCGCTGGATTAAAATTTGCATACGTTCCAACTCGTTGAATACAATGTTGTACATCTCCGAATTTCTGATTTATAGTTGTTTAGCAGAACGAGAGATAACAGTCAACTGCCAAAGGGACCGCCAACAGGAACAAACCAATTTAGTTGATCGGAAATTCCCAAACTTGGCGAAGGCACCGCTGCTCATCGTGTTATTCTAGATTAATCCCATTGACAAATAGTATAGATCGGTGTCTTCCGTTTACCGCAAAGGGAATTTATCCACCTCCATTCGCACTAAATCTCTATCTATATCTTCTCTTTGTTCTCCTCTCATGAGAAACTATAACAATTTTGGCTCCGGGGAAGAAAAATGGCGGCGAGTTTTTGAACACTTCGGGAAGTGACTATGGCGGAAGGTTTGATTCTGACAAGTGTGACTTGGAAGGATCAAGAAGGAACGAAGATAAAGGAAATTATGTCTGCAGAAGTCATACGTACAGAGTAATAATATTTTAGTGAGGGATCTGAGGGAGGTACAAAAAAGTGAAGGGTTCCAGAATGAATCGAAAATAAAGTCGATAGCAATGACAACGATCAGAGGCAGTTTTAGAACGACCATCAATTGATATTTATTTATCGAAGGATATTCAACACAACCCCTTTTCCATCTTGAAACTTCAGATTAACTACGATCTCAACTAAACTTCTTGCTCCTACCCGAGTCTGTCAAATTGCAGGCCCACGGCCAACCCTAGGGCCGAGGTCCGGGCTGTGGTTAGGCTGTCATTGTTGAACCCGGTGACCCTGCCCTTTTTTTAATCCAAAAAGCTTATTTTTAAAAGTACGGCCGGATTTAACCATGAAAACCTACCCACGGCCCGGGCCGCGGCTCAAGGTGTGACAGCCTTGCTCCTACTGTGTTTTCAAGTTACGCGATTTAGCCGGTCATCATTGTTTACCACTTAATTACGTAACGATTTACTCGGTATGATTAATGACCACAAGATCCTGGTGTCATTTCTCTTTAAACAAATATTTCATGTTTTCTACATGGTTACGCCATCGAGAATTATTGATGTTGGATAATATTGATTGAGAAAAATTTTAAAGCTCGGAGTTGTGAAATAAATTATGAATCGAAACAATGAAAGAAGAACGGATTTCAGAATAACTGATAATAAGATATGTAAACAAGAATTAACGGCTCTATGAGCATGTGAAACCTGATAGTTCGTCGGCGGTTTGTTCTCCCAAACATTTGCGGTAGACCATGTCCGTGTCAAAAGAAACCGCGCTTGTCTGTTATCAATGCGCTAAAACTTTGAGCCGTGAACGCGCAAACACTTGTGTGATCATGATTCTGATTTGCGGGAACAATAACAAAAAAGTCTCAAGAAATGCATAGTGGGGAGATTACTGTAGGTTTGATGAAGAATCCTACAAATCCTTTCTGTGACAGTAATCTTTTTGGCGGCGTAGATGAGGCATTTCCGTTAAGTGGGGGCTCACAGCTTTGTCACATTCATGGTTGCATCATCGTTTTTTTTTTGGATCAAGTGCTCCCTGGGACAGGTGGTTCCGCTTTTCAGAAGAACCTGACCATCTGCAGAAAAAATAAGAAGTGGAACAAGAATACAGTATGCCTGTCGGTATGACGATACTTGACAACGCATGTGACAGAAAAGATGAAGACTCGCAAAAGAGGAAGAGACAAAAGAAGTTATTCTTGACATCAATAACGACAAAACGACATGTAGATGCACTACAGTAATCACGTATGAAAAGACAGGAAGTCAGAAATGGGGTCGGGTGGGGGAATTCTTATGAAGGGATATGAGAGATCTCAAAGTTCTGAGGGAGCATATTTTCTTGAATTCCAGTGTTAACTTCAAAGTTCATAAAAGTTTTCCCATCCGCGGAGAGTGTGAAACTAACGCAAAGGTGATTTTGTTGTATAGCAGTTCTGACTCTCTTTGTAGAATTACATTCTCACAAAAGTGTAATGTGAGAAACTGACCCCGGATATCCGTTTTGTTGTCTTTTAGGTATTAAATGGTTCAAACATGCCGATTTTCTTCTGGGAAGTCGGATCAAGATATGAAAGAATGTGTCAAAAATAGCAGGTAAGTGCGTAACTTTATGGGAACAGAGGATAAAAAGAGGTACTGGACCCAAGAAAAGACATAAAAGGGACATGGTTTTGAAGTATGGATGGAAGTAATGAAAATCGAAAAACTTTGGAGTATTGATTGGCTAATGAAGACAGGATAAATTATCAGTTTCAACTTTTATGCCTCGTAATATGTCACTTTCAGAGATTCCCAGGGATTATCATGCCGGTTCTTACTCCTCGCACTAATTTTCCAATGATGTGTTCTGTTCAATTTTGCTCAGTCTTAACCCATTTTGTCAGGAAGTGATGGTGTCTTGTTTGATAACAAGAATCGGTTACCAGGAAAAACGAAGTTTAAACAAAAATGACGCTATACGAATACAAAAGTTGGAGTTGAACTTTATAACACACTTTATTTATTTTATTATTTATCATATTTACAGTACTGAAAGATCATACGTCGACACTTCTGAAACTGAATTATGATTTATATTTACAGCCTTTGGCATAATCATTCCTTTTCCTATCATCTTTTTATTCAGAAGAAGAACAAGCGGAAGAGCTCTCGAACTAAATGTTAATTACAAGAGAGCGTCCGCCCATATTCCATCGTCGCCTTCAAACAATGGCGTGACCTACAACGTATTGCTCCGGGACATCATCATCCACTTCACATTCGGTGGTACGTCAAAATTGGTTTTCAGGAGATTTTAGTGAGAGAGAAAGGAAATGAGAAAAAGCAAAGAAAGGAAGCAAAACAATGAGAGGATATCGAAGAAATGAGGGAGCATGAGAAGATGTGAATTATGTTTGTACAGTGCTTCATTATTGGATAGTAGTCTTCACCCACTCGATTGTATTTAGGACACCCCGAATTATCTTCCTTTGAATGACTCAACTCTTATCAGTCATTTCCGATTTTGTAAGTCTGGCGCTCGGCGCCAATCTGTTTTTCATTTCCAATTTCTCATTCTTTTTTTGGTTCGATTGTGTAAATGTGCATCTCTTTTTAAGAGCAAAAAGATAGTAGTGTGATCACCGGAAACATGATGAATAATTGAATTTTACTTTTTTTTCAAACAACGAACTGATAACGGATTGGAAAATATAATACATTTTGGGAAAATGAGTGTGTAGGCTGTGATTACAGCGAAAAATATCAAGTACAGTCTGAAAGTGTGGAGGAAAACGGGGGATGCATTCATTAAAGTCAAGGATCGTTCGTTCTCAAAAGTATTTAAAAAGAGGAAACCCTTCAGAGCTAAATTTACCTAAAGTTTGAAACCTAACTGACTTGGGGATGGTCAGACCTGTCTGCGGAGTTGAGGCATAAGTCTTAAACCATTTGAAAGTTGATGACCTAAAACATTTCAATTCAGTTTCAGTAGGTGCTCAAGAGCCACATTATTCGAGAAATCCGGGTTAACGTAGTAATTCAGTACTGATTTCAGTAGATAGTTCAGAAGAAATTAGTATGGGAAGACATTCATTACTAGTGAAATAGTGCTTTAACCAGAATTTCTTGAAGCTTTTGAGCACGATTTGAAACTCAGTTCGGATGTTTTAGGAAATCTTTTCGAATGGTCTATAGTCTTATACCTCAACTCCACAGACAGGTCTGACCTATTTCCTAGTGAAAAACTATGTGTGTGGATACACCTTTATTTAATTTTGCATTGGAGATTCTATGGACCAAGAAAGGGGGTCTCTGTTTACCGAATATCGAGACTTGTTTGAGAAAATTAGAAACTCCGGAGATTGAAAAACAAGTATGCCAAAACAAGTTACACAATTCACCTATTTCATGATAAAATATACACGAGGGCATTGGCTATAAAAAATTGTAATCGACCTGACGATCCATGAAACAGATGAAATGAGAGATGATCCTCGACTGGTCTAGTACCTCAGCTAAATTGTCTTAATTGATTGGATTACTGTAGACTAGAAACTGGATACTTTTATGTTTGTGGGAACCTGTCAACGAGCGAATCCCTGTGCAAGCAATCGAATGACAACAAATACTTCACATGTACTTGGTTAGACATGATGTGCTGCTAGTGCTACCAAAAAACGACACGAGTGTAGGAGGGAAGATGAGTCAATGTTTTGATACTATTTGCAAACAGTTTATTATTATTAGTGGACAAACGGAAATTGGATTGAAGAGTTTAGGAGGTTTGCGGGAGATTAAGGTGATGATAACTATTCCTGGTAAAGGGATGTGGAAACGTTTGAGCTGGATACAGATAAAAAGATAAGGATCATGTGAATGAAGCTAACTGGAAGTTTAAAACTGGAAGTTGGAAGCTAAGAAGTTGAAGCTAGGAAGTTGAAGCTAGGAAGTTCAGAAAAGTGACAGATTCAGGTCAAAAACTGTGGGAACCCATTTAGTCCCGGTGATCTCGTGTTCATTCAAACGCAAGTGAAGGGAACCCGAATGATGAAATTGGATCTTGGATAGTTGAATAGAGGTAAAGGATCGTATTCTTTGGAAATACCGTAAGATCTGGATTAGAAGGGCACCTTTAATAGAAGGTCACCTCTAATAGAAGGGCACCCCGATTAGCTCAAAATGAGCACATTCTTGAAGTTTAAACAAATTGAAATTAATCCTATTAGAATCCTCGTAAAAAGTTGACTAGACAGGTTAGAAAATATGTTTCAAATCGCTCCTCCAACAGATTTTTTTATCCATTTTGAGAATTGGGTTTCTTCTCAGTATGTTAGACTTTCGGAATTATCCGTATTTTGCTTGCTTTATTTTCATTATGAATTCCAATGAATCTCAATATCAGAAACATCACTGATGCATATCATTTCCATTTCCCAATACAGACTCTGAACTTTCGAAACTCGTTTTCCTACTAATATCAACCAACCTAATCATAACACCATTTCTTTATGAAATATGCGCCTTCCTTTGAATAAAGTACGGATGGCAAGTTTTTGATGAAATAGTTACACAAGAATCGTTTTCCTCACGAGTCTAATCAAAGTGCTCCGTTTTTCCTCATTTTAATTTGTGGCACAAAATATGATGGATTCTTCTGGAGCCGTAAAGTACTTCCGTTCAAACTTCAATCACCTTCACGAATTCCATAATTTATCACTTCCGGTTGTCTCGTACCGTTCGTATTTCCCTCATTCCAAAACCAAACTCCACGACCGCACCCCCAATCGGAAGTCTTCTTCGAGGGCAAAGTGTTCTTTTTTTTCGGTGAAACAGAGCTGAAAACGTCATCAATAACTCTGCCGTTTTCTCTTTAACTGATAAAGCTATTAACACACGTACACAACAAAGTCACAAACTTCGGAAAAAGCGGCGAAATGAAGTGCGGGGGAGGAGCGAAGGGAGGAAAAGGCGGCGCTTCTTCTGAAAATTATTACCAACCTAAAAAACGAACTGATAAGCAAAAAAGGGTTGTCCCTTCTGGAGTCGACAATATAAAAAGAGTCATCATCACAGTCATTCTCAATTCGTTTTCATTCATTCAGTCTCTGAAAATGTCATCCATGAATAACTCAAATACTTCTGATTCTTCTGCCTTTTCTTCTGCTCTGCTACTGTCTCAAGGAGCAATTCATCGTCCAATTGCAATCAATCCGACTACTCTGTTCCCATTGAAATTTGAATTGCCGCTTACTATTCCGAACTTTGAGGAACCCGTTGGCATGGCTTCTACCACTTCCAGTTCGGTAAGTTTCGATATTCTTTATATTCTGGAGCATCCGTTTACCTTCTTTCCATTTTCAGAGATGCTCATCAGCTGATAGCTCCACTGCCCCAGGAAAGATCCGTCGTGGTCGTCCTCAACAAGAAATCGCTGATGGCCAAGATGCTCACAGTCAAAAGAAGCGTCATCGTCGTCTCTATGCTCGTCAATACCGTGCCCAGATGCGTCAAAAAGTGGAGAATGTGAAGAGTTTGCACGATGAAAAAGAGCAATTGGAGACAGAAGTCAAAATGCTCCGACAGGCAGTCAGTGCTCTTCAACAGGAAATCGCCCAAAAAGACTTTGTCATCAGCTTCATGCATCTCAATAGTCAACTCAATCACTCTTAATTTTTCTCTGTTTCCATGCTTTTCCCCCATTCTCTTCGCCATTCCTGTTTCCTACTCAACACTACTGCCATAATTTCACCATTTTGCTCAATCTTTTACTGACATAATTAATTGTTTTAAGATCAAGAAAGGTATTAATAAAATGGAATTTTTAAAAAATGTTTTGTGAAAATGAACCACGACGACACAACACAAGAACAAAGATGAGGGATCGGGGGTTTTGATGGAAACTCCAGGTAAAAAGCAACAGAAACCAAAATAAACAGGAACAATAAAATACAGATGAATCAATCTCGTCGAGATCTCTTCGATTCGTCTCTCGAATCGCTTCCTTCTCCACCTCTTTTCCTCTCCTTTGTGTTGTCGAAGAGCGATGACAGTCCGAAAACGTCTTGATCCTTCTCGAACTGAAAGAAAAAATATTACTAATAGCAAGTTTGAAGATGACTCATAAACATTGACATTTCATATTTTTCTGACTCACGACTGTGTAAATTTTGAGCTTAGTCAAAACCATTTTTGCCATGTTTTCCTATTATCACATTATGAAATTGTTAGCATTTCGAAGGAATAGTGTATCAGCCGACTACCCTCATTTCACAACAATACGTTTCGAGTTCAAGGCTTATCATACATGGAACACATTATGTCGCTTGCTATTTCGAATTCTCGAGTTAATACGAGTTTCAGCGAAAAATGTTTGGAAAAAATTTTCACTGGACTTTGCCCAGTTTACGGCATATCGTTCGAGCTCTGCACCAGCTAGATCGCACGCAAACACGTCAATTTCGCCGCCATCTTGTCTGCAGTGCAGTTCTCGACGTTTCCGTGTCCCCGAAGTTTCGTTGATAAGTTTAATACAAAAAACCTAGAGACTACATGAGTGTTACGAAATGACATATGTGCTCATAATTCGAAAAATTTCGCAAATTTTTATATAGTTCTTTTATCCGCTTACAATTTATCATTAGGTGTTAGTCTACAATTAAGTGGTTTCAACGAAAAAGGTTTCGGAGTGTTCCGGGTATTATAATTTCCAGAAGGTAATTCTGACACGTTCTGCGAGGTTCTAAAGTTCCGTTTATGGTTGAGCAACACAACTCCAAAACAACCTCCAGTAAATAATACTATTTCATAACACCGACAATAAAGTGGTTGTAGTTACTAACAGTTAGTAACTAAAGCTTTCAATTTTTTCCAGACACCAACTTAGTTGTAACCGAAATGGTAACCCAATTCGTGCAACTGATCAGGTCATAATGACTAAAATAGATACTATCGCATACACCCTTTGACACCGGTCTAGTTCTCTCTAGTTTCTTCGTCACTTCCAATATCAGAACAAATCACATGCGGCCCCCACAGCTTTCAGCGATAAGACGTGATATTTCGTAAGTACTGATAGTGATCGGTTTCGAAGGATGCTCGCAAACATCACCGTCTTCAGTAGACTGGTACTTTCTGGTGATGATAAGACACCGATCGTTCAGCTCGAAATGTGACCGAAATAAGGAATGGAAGCATAAATAGTGTGTTCAGTATTTAAAAACAAAAGAAGAGCAAACTACGTGCATTTTTCAACTATATTGCAAATATACTCAAAATTTTGGTAATTAACATTCGAATCTAATGAACTTCACAGTTCACACTTGGAAAATGAAGTTCAAACATTTTTGGCATGTCAGTTTTTTCAAGTTCTAAATCGCATTAATAACAGTTATTACGCACGAATCGAGAAGCTCGAAAACCAAAAATTCATGGCATCCAATACCACTCCCAAAACACACGTCTTTGCTCCGCAAGGAATGACGCAAATCATTTGACCCGTTTCCGATAATGACCACACAAATCAACGAATCGTCCAATTCGTAGTTGCTGCTTATCAACTAATTTTTAGAGCTAATCAACAACGGGACAGCGCCCGAATTCTCCAAATTCCATACTATTTTTGTCACTGCGTGTAGCTATCACGAAGTGGATAAAACAAAATCAAGAAACGAACCTGTACTGGTCCTGCACCGCGACTTGAACCTTCGGCTCCCGAGAATCCCTTATCCGCGACAAATCGCTTCTGGCTCATAATCTTGTCCAAATCTGCGCCGTAAACGTCCTGGTCGATGTTTTTGCCTACAAAAGGTTATAATTCTTCTTTCATCATAATATCCTGTTTTGACAATAAAAATAAAATGTTTTCCATTTTCGAAATTCGTGCTTCTACATAACGTCATCCGCAAAAAGTTCTTATCAAATGCGGTTCGCCGCCGCTGTGGTGCTATTTTTAACGACAACTGAACCACGGCCGACGGAAAGAAAGTAAGGTGCATCAGTAATATGTATTTACATTTTGTTGACTTTTTAACATATTGATAACGCGAAATGAAATGAATGCAGCTGGTTACTACTGGCTGTTTCGAATTCCTTGTAATAAAATGAGGTAAACCGAACTGTGGTGCATCTTGAAATCGAGGGTGAAGAAATAAAATGTACTAACACTGAATGTAAATGCTCAATTAGAAGACGTTCAGTGTGGTTGAACCTCATAAGGCAACGCGATTGGTCAAAACAAATTTCGGAGTTCATAAAAATAAATCTTACTCGGGCGATACACATGCTGCTGCACGTTTCCTCCATTCCAAGCTTTGTCGTAAGGATTGTACGTGTCATCGTCCATGGCACCACTGTCGAGTCCCTGAAAACAATATTCTATTAAATTCCTATCGTGAAACAGTGAATACGGAACTTACCTTTTCTTTGCCGAATAATCTTTGATCAAATTGAGTGTCACCTGCTCTTTTTTGGTTGGTATCCGGCAAACCGAGCACAATCTTCTCTGAGATATCCCTGTCGCGCTCCTTACGGAGTTTATCGGCCTTGTCCGGTCGAGAACGAGCAATGTTGCGTTCCTTACGAATATCATCGATACGATCCCGTCGAATCTCTTCACGAACTTTAACTTCTTCATTGTCTTCGTCATCTTTCCTGCGCATTGCTGAACGTTCTTGACGTGCTTTTGCTGCTGCCTCTGCCATTTTCTCTTCTTGTTCAGCCTTCTTATTTTGAGCAACACGTCTTTCGAGCTGAGCACGTGTCTCAACTTCTTCACGAGCTTTTCTACCAGCAATATTGAGTGCATCGGACAGTTTCGCAAAGTTTTCATTAATATGAGTTTGTTGGAGACCGCGACCATCTGCAGCTAATCTTTTATCCAATCCGACTGTGAATCCTTTTGGATTTTTCCAATTTGAAATGCACGGAGGAATCTTCCAATCATTCTGATCCTTCGTTGTCATTTTTCTAGGAGGTGAATGCATCACAGGCGCTGGAGGTGATGGAGGTGCTCTCGGAATTTTCTGATTAATTTTGAACTTTGGCGGTTCCATTGGATCTTTCTGTTCTTCGACCATTCTGATGATACGTTGTTGGGATCCTGCCGCACCATTCTGCTGACTGGGTGTATATCTGATGTATTGTGCTGGAGCAAGCTTTTCTGCGTGTCGAACAGGAAGAGCCGAAGCCACTTTGGAATTCACAATTTTTTCAAGAGCCAATCTGGTTTTTTCAGTTGCATCAATGACAGCGTCGTCATCTGGTTTCTGAATATCATCATCGTCTTCATTCCACGTCTTGGCTTTCATGTCATTCAATTTTGAGTAGACAACTTTATCTTTGGCATGCCCGATACGGGCGATTGCGTCGTGTTGTAGTTTTCCATCTGATCCGTATTGCAATGCAAGAGTGTTTTCAGGTTTTCCTTTCATATCCCCAATACCCAATCCTAATGGGAATTGTGCAACATGGATTTCTGGAAAAGCGCCTCCATCTCCGAAATCCTGAAAAAACTCATCATATCAATTTGTGAATAAAAAGGTACCTCTTGTCCTCTCGGTCGAAAACTAGCTCTTTTTCCATACGGTGGCGGTTCTTTTGAGACAAGTGCAGTGGATGGTTCTTCTCCTCGCCCGCCAAACCAAGGATCTCTGCGAATTTGTGACGCTGCTTCATCTCCAGCAACAGGAGATGGCAGAATACTGAAATGTTTGGAATAAATAATGATAGCTCTGCTTCACAACTCACTCTCTCAATTTCATTGACATTTTACGAGAAATCGAGCACAGTTGATTATACCTTTGACAGATTTCCCGAGTTTCTGAAACAAAATTACAAAGCTATTAAAAGAAAATTAACGTTGAAGAGATAAATCATCCGAACAAACGGTTATATGTCAGGAGCAAGATAAAAAAGTCACACGTTTATTGAGCATCAGTTGAATCTTGAATAAGAGATCAAGACAGGAATTGGAATATTTAGAGTCGGATACTATTCACATTATTGATTAAAATTTTCGAGTTATGATGATGATTATTTCGCACGACGAGTGCTTGATTTCGTCGTTGATGGCTTCGAGGATTTTGCGAATTCAGCCGTGATCAAGTCGGAGATCGATCTTTTCTCAAGATTCTCGACTTGATTATCTATCTTCAGGTATTTCGCCATAACGATGGCATGCTGTGTAAGAACGATGGTGTCGGCGAGTGTCAACTGTGAGTCGTCAAGTTTTCCGATCCGCACAAACTCGCAGTCAACTCCTCGTTTCTTGTGTTCCTCCCACGGATCATCATCCGGATCGAATTCGAGGCATTTCACACAAAACGGGCACCTTGCAGAGACATCTCCAGTGAATACGAATCCCGCTCGTGCAAGCTTCAAGCATAATAAATTCAAACGCGATTTTAAGTAAAGAACGAACCGTCTTTGATGTGCATGTCGCATCTTTATCACTGTCGTACTTATAGTTCTTGAATGAAGCCACACGATCTTTGTAGAAAACGTACGGTGCCATTCCCGAGTTTTCCACATTCTTCTCCGCCTTATTTTTGGCCATGTTTCTAAAACCACAACAAATCGGAAGAAACGAGAAAAAAATAGAACCTTTAAGTTCGAAAAAACTAAAAAAGGAAGATAATAATTGAGCTATTTAAACGCTAACGTAAGCGACAAGAGCTGAGAAAAATGTTTTTACGAAACTTTGTCATGGAAGAGCTAAAAAATGAAAAATAAACTGCGAAAAACCTTACATTGATCGAGTTACGAAAAAATTGAGATGGATTAATTAAAAATCAGTATTCAACAGTCTATAATAGAAAGGAAATTATTGGAAAAAGAAGCTGTTTTTAATGGAAAAAATTCAATCGAAACCTCGCGGGAAAAACCTCGGCCATGTCGGAATCTAGGCCACGCCGACAGAGCGCACATGCATTGCCAGTTCAAATTTTGCGCGGGAGTTTAAAATAGATTTTCTTGTGAAATTCGCAAATCCGTATCCAGATTTTGAAGATTATGATACAAAATTGAAAACATTGGCAAAATTAACCAATCAAAAATATGAGTGTAATTCGATTTCTGTCCCTATCGGCTATAGACATCGGAGACTTTCTTTAAAATTTCCAATGAATAGAACTCCCTCTCGCTGAACCAAAATGCATGTTTTTTAGCTTTTTGAAAATTTTTTCTTAACTTAAAATTCTTAGATTCTATATTGAAAATAAATCTCACTCTGAAGAACGCCCTTTTCCCCCGATGTAAATTGCTGCGGTATACTGTAGTTCACAAAAATTTATTATCGAAAAAATCAAACTGAGACTCGGTGTTTGCACTGTGTCGATTTACGAGGTCCCGCCCACAAAACAAAAACAACTGGGCGCCGCGCATTTTGATTTGTGGGCGGGGCCTCGTAAATCGACACAGTGCAAACACCGAGCCTCAGTTTGATTTTTTCGATAATATTTTTCGGAGTTTCGAAGGTGCAGGGTGCCGAGGGTCGGTGAAAAATACATTATTACATTGAAGATTTTTCTGATTTTAAACAGGTGCCACAAAAATACTTCGTGGGATCTCTTCAATTGAATTTCAGGCAACTTGAAATTTGAAGATTCACTGTAACTTATCTCTCCAGCTACCGTAGTTGCTTGGATTTAAAAAAGTACTTTCCATTCCAGTCGTATTCAAAAGGTAATCGCAATTCAGTTTTTTTTTCCGGATCGAAGACCTCTACCGTAATCCTGATAGTTTCCATTTTTCGTATTTCAGATTCTCTTAAAATTTCTGTTTCCGAAATATTTTATGTGGATCCCAACAGAATTTTCAAGTAGTTTTGTTTGATCTTCCCCGTTGTATGTCCCGAAATCCAAGGAGTGGTTGCGATATTCTCCATACATGCCAGTCTATGGCTCCATTGTCAGCTCTGCTGATGCATGCGCGATTCGTCGTCGACGACGTCTGTTTTGAATCCTTCGGCTCAAGCTCCGCAAGAACCCGAGGCGATGGATAGAAAAAAGACACGGGCGGTTCCCAAAAGGAGAGTGTGTTGCCGCCGGCGCAAACGGGGCGCGCGCATCGAGGAGTACTAATTAAATTGGACGACGCCTTTTTCCTCTCGACAATACGTACACTCTAAATTCACGAATCATATCGCTATGTAGTTGTGCTTCTCCTGCTTCTCCTCTCTGTAAGCTCCGAGAGAGCTACTGCTTGGACGCCTGCGAGCCTTTTTCGTCTGCCGTCTAAATGCATTCGAAGCTGAAGCTGTCCGTAAGAAGAGAGTGAGAGAGTGAGAGAAAGAGAAAGCATGCTCATTTTCACACACACATTGAATCTAAAATACAGAGAGAAAGAGAGAATGAGAAGAAGAAGAAGAAGAAAAAGCAGGAGTAGAATGAGTAGAGGAACCAGAAGCACCGGAGCGAGACGAAGGAGCAGAAAAAGAAGAAGACGCTTCTCCTTTTTCTTCTTTTTTTTTCTTCTCTTTTTCTTGCGATGTGGGCCGTCAGTAGTAGACGGCCAGAGGCGGCCAGAAACATGGCTCCCGTCACTAGTTGAACATGTGCAAGGCCGCTTCGCGTCGACCGCGTCGCACACTGATCACCTCTTCCGAATAAGTGAGAACAATTTGATGTCAATTTATAGTTTAGATTTTCTAGTTTCAATTCGTCTCATCTTGGTTTATAATCCGATGTTAAAACCTACTAAGCTGCAAACACCTCTAGAACATCAGTTTCCATTCAAGATACAGTTTTGGGGTGACTTTACATGTCAAATTGTGTCAAACCCTTCGTTCTGAACATCTGATGGAAAATAAGAATTTTCCGTTTCACTGCAAAATAGAATAATCAAATCGCATTTCAGATCGTCATACTGTAACTAGGTCTTGTATGTTTTGAAAGCTGACTGACTGAAAAATAAACTAAAATTGGCTTGTTTTTCATCAATCTGTCAAACTTTTGGAATTAACAATCTTTCCTCCTATGATAATTATCTACCATTTTCTACCAGTCAACTGGGCGTTAACTACCAATTTATTTCCTTTTTCAAATTCACATTATTGAATTTTTTCTCCAATTGAAAACTGCTACGTATTCGTTCAAATATTTCCAGTCCACCACACTTTTTGACTCACCTTATCTTTTTTTTTCTTTCGCCCACTGTACAAGCCAACAAGATTCCGATTTCAGTCATGTGACACAATGTGCATACGCTCGAATGATCTCATTTGCATTAGAGCTCTGAGAAAAATGAGAGAGGATACGGTAGATCATGTTTCGGCGAAGATCTCGCCTCTTTTCGAAAAACAAAAATAGAATATACGGGCGGCGCAAGCTGTAATTTTGAGTCAGCGCTGAGATGTTTGTGCTCAAGGAAATCAGGTTTTTCGCAGAACTTCTGAAATAACAATCTTGTCGAAAATATAAGTGTCATATTTGCTTTCAATTTTCATAATTGGAAAGGCTTTATAATGCAGAAGCCGATTCGAAAAATCGAGAGGACGACCTTGATTCAGGACATGAAAAAAATTGTTTCGAATTGTTTTTTTTATAAAACTGAATATTGATAAATTTTGTAAAAACATTTTTTAGAAGCTAAGAAAGCTTGAAAGCTTGTCAACCAGACTAGTATGATTAATTTTGGATCGAGAAACAAAGTTTTCCAGAAATTCGAACAACTAGAATTGTCAGTTTGGGAATCCAAGAGGACTATAAGTAAAATATGAAGTTAGGATTCAGACAATTATTTATGTTTCCCAATTCGTATGTATTTTCTGAAAGTTTTAAATACTTTTTAAAAGTGATTATCACATAATTTTTCGATTTCTTCTCACCTCTTGAAATGAAAAATACCCGTTTTGTGGTCCCCCATTGTCTTGTCTGAAGTCTCAATTTTTGGTGTCACTTGTCAAAACACATGGCTTATTTTCTCTTCAATTTTTTTTTCGGAAAAAAAAACGAACCCCTCAATTTACATGACATTTATTTCACCAAAAACCCCACATTTGCACTCCTTCATTTTTTTTCTGGTTCCACGTAAAGTCAAAGAGAAAAGAAGCAGGTGTTGTATCTTTTCAGTGGACAACGGAAGAGAAGAAAAGCTTTTTTTTCTCGCATTTATGTTTTACTGCTTTTTCT
The DNA here is from genome assembly GCA_963966625.1 of Caenorhabditis zanzibari. NCBI lineage: Eukaryota > Metazoa > Nematoda > Chromadorea > Rhabditida > Rhabditidae > Caenorhabditis > Caenorhabditis zanzibari. The sequence goes on along the minus strand of OZ016472.1, from coordinate 10,007,512 downwards.
GTTGCTCTTGTGCTCATTTCAATTAAGCCGACTCGACTCAGGAAGATGTTGGAGAGAAAAAAAAGAAAAGAGGCACATGCTCCCGCTTATCAATCTTGCCTATTCTAATCCAATCTGGCCCATTCTTATTCTTTTCAACTCTTTCCTCCCACCCCCTCTTTTATTTTTTCTTTCTATTATAATATAAAGATCTGTCTATACTTTTTCTGGAAATGTTCTGCCAAAAAAGAGAAAAGCCGAAAAGGGGATCCCTCCTCTTCTTCTAGTATTTCTGGCTGTGCCACAGGGTATCCGATGTTTACAAAGTAAATGACACACACACATACACATTTTGAAGAGCCCTCCTCTTTCTCTCTCTCATTCCACCATCTCCTTTTCACTCTTTTTCTCCCCCACTTTTCTCGTCTGCGTCAAACCACTTTTGTCCGCTATTTTGTCACCTCTCACACGCATAAAAAGTTCAGTTTCAATGTCTTTTTTTTCCAAGTTTTCTACTCTCACCCTCTCTACTTTTTTCCGGGGGGCAACCCATGTCTTTTCTCGTTTCCTTCATCTCGACATCTTTCCACATCAGAACTATTATGTTAACAAGACAAATGGCCTGGATAGAATTCCCAAAAAGAACTGTTGAAGTTTAGTGCGTCTTCAATCAAAATCCACCGTTTCTGTACTTTTTTAAACTTCCATCTAGGCTTTCCATCCTCTTCTTGCGGCTCTCGCATGAGAGAGTCTATTGGAAATGATTAGCTAGAGTTGAAATACCGTACTCGTTACAACGGATCCGATTTTTTCGGTTTTCAATTTTTGACAAGGTTTTCAATTCTACACCTAGAAGTACATACTTCTCGATTCATTCTGTTCCCCACGTCATCTATGTTCTAAAACAATCTCTTGTTCTAAAACAGTGTTTCAGCATTGTAACCTTTTCGAGATTCTGAAAACTTGAAATCTTTAAAAATTAGTTTCTTAATTAGGGAAACTTTTGATCGGAATCTTTAGAATATAGGCTCAGACAATGAATGCCAACCCATCTGTCAAAGAAATCGTATAGTGAGACCATAAACAGAATTCTGAAATTCTGAACCTCTTCATTAAAGTTGTTTTGCTCAAGAGCAGTGATATCTGTGTCTTGAAGAACTTATTCTCATTCAGACTCTTTTTTCTACAATCCATGTTAATTGCTACCTGACATTTTTATTTTTAAGTTGAACATATTTTCAAACAAAAAGTTTCAAATACCAATATCGGTTCACAAGAAGGGTTTTTATTGTCATATTGAGGGTATTCTTCATGTTTTTTCTTTTTCATGGCAGTATTTTTCAAAGTTCAAGCGACTTTTCAGTTTTATTGTCTGATATGTTCAGAAAAACAGTACGATCTCTCGAGATTTTCGGTTCGAACAATGTTTTCTAATTCAGTTTCTTTCTAAGAAATTGTATAGCGAGCCCAACAACCAAATTTTGAAATCCCTAACGTCTTCATTAAATTTGTTTTCTTCAAGCGTCGATATAAAAACTGTCTCTAGAAAATGTGTTCCATCTTCGAGAACAATTGATGTATTTTTTTAGTTTCCTGAAGACGAACATTTATTGACTCATTTTTTATTTTTCCAGAACACACATTCTATTTTTGAATCAGTTTCATTTTTAACTGAAATTACAGTACTCCCAATCATTTCTCTTCCGATAATCTTATTCACAACTCTTTGAAAAACACTAATATCAAACGTTTTCAGAGCTTCCCCTCCCTCATTCTTGGCCCCTTGAGCATTTTCTCACTTTCTCCATACCCTAAAATGCGAATGTCCGATGTCGTCGACGACATCGTCGGTGAGACCAGCTAATCGGACACGATCGCTGTGCCATCACCTTCACTATCAACCATTGCTCGTATCTTCATCTGGTTCTTCACCGATCGGCGGTTCAATGGATGAAGGATCTTCCGCGTCGACGTCATCGTCGGCGACTGCTCGAGCTCTCGACATGTTCAATCGGAGAGGTTCAGTGCTTGCTGTCGTCATTGCAGGTTTTGTTGTGCTCTTCTTTGCTCACCTATTGTTGCCCCCCCCCCCCCCCCCCCCCCTGAAACCCCTCTCTCTGTTTTTTGAAGTCGGATACAACAATAACAAGGAAGTAATTTTGAATATGCTAATTAGGTCAAACCTACGATTCTGATGTATACACATCTCCACATTTCTCTAGATTCATTATCAGAAAGTTTTATCCGATTTCAATGAGCAGTCTAACCTAAATGTCTCTCTCCCTCTCACACTACCACCATCTATCGTCCGATTCCCAATGGAAGGTGTCAGTTGCTAACTCAGCCATTCCAATTAGCAGCCGGTAACCGTAGGTAACGTGTGGGCGTTGTGTACATGTCCAAAACGATCGCATCATTGTTATTATCAACTCGGCACATAACTGTTCCCACTTGAGAGATCCCAGAGGCGGGTATCTGTATGGCACCACAATCTTCATTTGGCTGAGCCTATATTTCCCTGCAAGAATACGAACCCTCCCGAAAACTAACCAAAATTCTCCTCCCTCTTTCTCACTCTCTTCACGAAAGCAAACGCAACACACATTACTAACATTTTATTTCACTTGTATTATTATGGAAGAAAACCGTGTGGTTTCTAAGCTATGCATTTATTTGAAGTCGTTAGGCAAAGTGCCAACAGGTGATGATTTTGATATTATGATGATTGATGATGGTCAGATAGTGTGCAGTGTTTTTTGCTGTGGTTTTGATTGATTTTTCCCCAGAAAATTTGTAGAAAGGGTGTTGATAAAAATGGATGTTCTGGAATCGAGATCTTTCGGAGTCATGGAAAAAAAACTTACCGTAAAGCCTGTTTTAAAAGGACCGGCATTGATCAACTTTTTGGCTTTTTCAACATCTTTTTATCAGAAAAAAAAACCCTTCTAGTGCAGGTTTTACGGTAAGTATGGTTTGTAATGCGATTTGTGAATTAGATTCGGCTGATTTGTAGGAATATCAATATCTCATTTCAATCTGGAAACACTTGCTTTTGAATCATTAAAATCAGGATTCTGATCAAAAGGAAATCCTTTTTCGTAAATTGATTTCCAAATTCTTGACAGAGTACCGAAATAGGAATCTGTTTAGAACACTTCCTACTGTAACTGGGTCATAAAAAAACTGAATTCGTTTTTGAACATTGAAATGCTCACTAAAAGGGGGAAGCACACACTTTATTCCGCTGGTTTGAGTACTCCATTTGGAATGATCTTCACTCAATTTTGTGATCAAACCCCGACGCAAAACATTCAATAACAAAATTGCGAAACAAAAAATAGCAAAGAAAAAGAAATGCCACACTAGAATCTTGACTAATGAAGGTTCTCGTTTCCATGAAACCTGATATCAACACCCTGTTCTCTTACAACTTCTGATTCTCGATTTAAAAATAATTATTGTTTACAGGTAACACGGCTGCCGATGTTCTTCCACCGAGTGCAGGAGTTCCGAATACTTCTACAGTATCCTCTTCCAGTGGAGTCATCAGTGCTGATCAGCCCTCTTCAACCAATTCAGACAACGATACGGAGTCATTCAATGAATGGCGACCTCCGTTTCCACGACTAACAGCTTATCAGGATTGTCTATCACTTGCTGCTGCATGGGGACTCGGTATGCATCCGAATGGACTCGATGACAAACCGACGGGTGCAAGTCAAGCTCAATCGCCGAGTGAAGATGATTCAGGAGATGGGAAATGCAATGAATTACTCGCGAGTTGTCCAGCATTTAGGAATGAATTGGGCTGGGAACCAACGAGGCGACTTGCTCTTTCTCGACATACATTTGATATGGCTCACACGGATGCACATGAATGTGAAACGTGGATGCGGGAGCATTCGGCATCAGAAGCGGGAATTCTAGAAGACGTTTCGAATGTCTATTTAGGAGGAAGGTTGTGTGCTGCAAGACAACCGAAAACAGTAATCGAACCACAGGACATCGGATCCTATTATTATCGGCACTGTTTTATATCAAAAAGTTAGTTTAATTTTGGTTTTTTGGTCTTTGCCTATTGTCAAACTCGTGATTAGGCTTAAGAAATTTTTGCAAAATAGATGAAAACAAAATTATAAATGTTGTTATTTGAAAGATAGGCACACGAGAGCTGATTAGTTTCTGATACTCCCGTGGGATTTTAGGAATATAGGCTTTCTCAAAATCAAATATGAAAGATGATCTTTCGAACCATAATTATTGTTTTCAGATCACATTGAATACCTTGGAATGGATGACATCCTCGGACCCATCAGTGTTTCAATGGTCAGAGAAATTGTGGACAGAAAAGAAGCATACTCCATTTACAGAATGATCGTTCGGATATCAGATGTATTGAATTCACTCGTCTTTTCAGAAAAATATCTTGTTGTTTTCAGCAAAAAACGATACGAGTTGCAATTCCTGAAGAAGCACTTTCCACTCCAGAAGGAACTGATCGGGCGACAAGACCGTTGATGAGGGAACTTCTCGAAATCGTTTGTCCAAAGATCAGTTTCGGAACGTTGAGGCCCTCTATACAGTCTCCAAGAGTGGAAGAGCTTATCATGAAAATTGATGAGCAACCAATCTACACTAGGTACAAAGTGGGAATCATGCTTTGTAAAAATGGACAGAGCACGGAGGAGCAGATGTATAATAATGGTACGAGAAGCCAGTTTATGTTATTTTAGTAATTTTTTTCAGAAGAATCGACTCCGTCCTTCGACGAGTTCCTCGACTTTCTTGGACAACGTGTCACGCTCAAAGGATTCGAAGCTTACAAAGGAGGTCTGGATACACGGGGAGATACAACTGGAACTCATTCAATCTATTCTGAATATCAAGCTCATGAGATAATGTTCCACGTATCAACTCTACTTCCATTCACTCCGAGTAACCGACAACAACTCTCGAGGAAACGACACATTGGAAACGATATGGTGACGATTGTATTCCAAGAGCCAGGAGCCCTTCCGTTCTCTCCAATTACCGTTCGAAGTCACTTCCAACACGTTTTCATTATTGTTCGAGTGCACAATGAGTGTTCGGATAATGTAACATACAGTGTTGCTGTAAGCAGATCCAAGGATGTTCCTCCATTCGGACCTCCTGTTCCGAAAGGAGCTTGCTTCAGTAAATGTGCAGAGTTCCACGATTGGTTATTGACGAAAAGTGAGTAGAATTCGAAACGATTGCTTTACAAAATTCATTTTTTTTTAGTAATCAATGCCGAGAACGCAGTTCATCGTTCGAAGAAATTCGCAACGATGGCAGCAAGGACTCGACGAGAAGCTCTTCGGGATTTGGTTGAAAACTATGTGGGTCCACATCAGAATGAGGGTGCCAGTAAGATAGCAAGTGAGTTCATTAGGTTATCTTAAGATTCTATACAATTCTTAGTTGCAGGTCGGTTCCTTGGAGGAAGTGTAAAACGAAAAGAGCGACATAATCCAAAGCCAACAAATCACGTTCTACGAGGAGCTCTCTCTTGGCTTGTTGATGTACATGATTACTCAACAAATCAACGGGTCAGCTGTGTTCTGGGAGTGGCTCAAGACTGGATTGTTCTTCTCGAGAGACCTTCTGGAACTGTTTTATACAGTACTCCAACTCATTCGATCATTGGATGGGCTAGCAGTGATACAGGGTGAGTCAATGCGTAGATAGGATCAACAGATCAACGAGATTTAAATAGATCTAAATTTAGACTGAAACTCTACTATGACCATGGAGATCAGCTGCTACTTCGTTGCTATTCGGAAACATGCACCGATTCGGAACTGAATGAGCTAATTCGTCGACTTGAGAATGTCACAAAAGGAGATGAAGCTAAGGAAGTGGTTCTTCGGAGGTTGAAAACAACGGATCATTGGGGATTTCATGTTCAAGATGAAGGTGTTGTCACTGATGTTGAAATGTATCAGTTGGCATGGAAAGCCGGAATCCGACAAGGGAGTAGAATTGTGGAAATGGATTCAATGCCAATCAGTACCCTTTCCTTCGATAAGATTTGTGACCAGTTGGCTGTGTCTGAATGCGTTCGTCTTCTGATGATTTCACCGTCTTCCGATGGAAGTCCCCGTCGTGGATGTGAGGATCCTAACTGCCCAGCTGTGAAGGGAATCGAACAAATGTTGACTCCAGATGCATTTGCGAAACAACCAATAACGTAAGTTCTGTATGGGTGTTAAACAAGGTTCTCATCGCGTGCAGCACCAGGTACCACGAGATGTTCCGTCAGAAGAAGCTCGAGTACCCGACGAATAGCGCGAGCAGCAGTCCGGCATCTTCTTTCGACGAACGAACTTTCAGTTTCACCGCCAACAAAAAGTGTACTGAGCAGCGTGCAAACAACATGTGAGCCTTGTTCATCCAAAAATCAAAAATGTAAGATTAGCTAGTCTATCAATGAATTAGTTTTAGATCCAACAATCGTCCGAATACTTTGTCAAGTGCCAGTGTTCATGACAACATGTGCACATTGCTCAATCCTCCAAAATGTCTCAATCGAGCTCAGTCTGATGAACAACTACGATCCCCACTGATGGATGAACTCAACCGAAAAGTGTGTTATTTACATATCTATGAACTTTTAGCTCTTTTCAATAACTTCATAATACACTTTCCATTGCTTTAAGCTAGAATATTCTATGATCAAGTTATGCATAAACATAGTTATAGGCTCCATTGTCTGCTCGAGAGTCTACAAATGAGCGAGAGTCCAGTGAACTCGTCCGAATTCAAACCCATTTGGAACGTACCGTCCAGGAAAAGCGTGCTCTCGAAATGCTTGCACAGCAACTCAGAAAACAACTTATTCAGGTTTGAAATCCCCTTCCTAGATTACTGTACACTTCCATTATTCAGGAGCGTCAATCTCACGATAACACCAAACGAGAAATGGAACGACTCAAAAAGTTGTATGAGAAGAAATAATTCTTCTGTATTAAATTTCTTTAATTCCGTTTTGTGATAGTCGGTTGTGAGCTAGTTCTTTTTTGTATTATTTTCTCTTTTTTCTTTTCATTTTGATCTCATTTCGTTCATCTTTCCTGTTCGACTTTATCATTTTATCATCATCATTGTGATCGATTCTTTCTCTTCTAGTCAAAATCAAAAGTTGTTCTCGAGCCGCCTGCCCCCGAGCTCCAGTGCCAATTCATTTCTTCTGTCTTCATTTTCTAAAAAACAAATCTTCATGTATCAAAATCTTTCTTTCTCTTTTCCTTCTCATCATAATTTTTCTACAATGTCATCTCTCTTTCTTTCTCCCTTGCTCTCATTTCCATCAAAAATGTGTTAAGATTTAATAAATCTTGTCATTGTATCAGAAAATGAGTGTATTCCAACAAGACGAACTTCCCTATTTGGAAACAAGCAACGGGAAGAGAAGGAATTTCTTAAACCGACAAAAACTCGAAAGTATTTCGCAACCCATTTTCTGTTTACATCTTATAAACCGAATTAGATGAGCTAATTGGTTGAATAATTTAGACCGGGCACAAAAGTACGGGATGAAGATGTAGGAGGAAACCGACCCGCTTCTTTTTGGCTTTCCGGGAAATGACGCGAGTTTCTGATGGAAGTGTGTGCAGTTTTTAGAGAAGACTTGACGAGATCTCATTTTGGTGGTTAGTATAGGTGATCACAAATTAGGGTTAAATGGCAATAGTACTCTATGAAAGTGTACTACCTTGGTTTCACAATTTCGAGTTTTCTGAGAATGCAATTGCGATCCTGGGAAGAATAGTGACCCGAGGAGCAAAGAAACATCGTTTCGTATTCTAGGAAGTTTAGGAGTTTGACCTTTTTAAGACACAATGTTCAGAGACTCAAATACGTGACAAACCCCATTATGATTTAGAAAAAGAGATGTTCAAATAAGTTAATTATGAGAGGAGAAGGAACTAAGACGTAAAAGCTTGACGTTTCAATATACCGTATTTTCGAGGAATCGATTGGGACAACTTTCAGTTTCCCAGAATTCCGAAAAAGTATTCGTTTCGAGCTGGTTTTATTGTCCATCTATTTGAAGTGCACTTCAATAAGGGCACCTCATTATTAGAGTGAATACGGTATTTTTGACTAGAGAAAATTCCAAAAAGGAGAAGTTGGGTTCATCGAAAAATCCTGAAAACTTTTTTAGAAAGATGAAATATACGACAGTATGACAAATACGCCCTACTGCATTTAAACGCGCCAGACGAAGAATTGACTGATAAGGGAGCTTGCGAAAACGGTAGCAAGATATATATTAATCTTCAGGAAAGCAGATACATCAACATTCTAGTTGATAGTAACAGGGACAAGATGCCATGATAATTTCTTTCATCAAAATAAAACTGTTCTGAAGTTGAAGTCAAATTATTAACAATAGTTATAGCTCTTATAGGAGAGAGGAAAATTTAATGAAATTCAATTCCAAATGAGGGGATAAAAGCAAAACAATTATTTGATTTTCCAGTTTCGAAGCGGTTATTATCAAATCAAGGTTTCAAAAGTTAATGAGTTTTGGGAAGAGCACCAAACTTTATCATCAATAAATTGATTTTTTTTTGCAACACAGCAATCCCTATCTATAGATACCTTTACCGGGTGCAACAGTTGTACTGATTACAAGAATTTGAAATAAAACCATCCAAACATTTCTAGATTATTTTTGAAGGTGATATTGCCTTCTTATAATAAAAATCTATCAAACCTCATCAATCAGACAAAATGAAATTCAGAAATGTTCAAATAGAATCACGAGATGGTATTGCCTCAAAGATTCATAGAGGGTGGTAACGGTGGTGTTTTAGTTCTGCTCATTAAAAAATTCAACGATTTATTCGCTCAATTTTAAATCAAATTCTTGCCTATAGTCTCAAAAGCTTTTTGTAAGGAAAAAATATGAAGTAAAGAAAAAATAACAAAAACAGGTTGTTTTCGAACCCTTGTATCAATTCAAAAAAGAACCATACGAACTTTCAGTCAGAATACTTTTTCAGGAAACACATAAAACTTTTTTCTCCTTAACGATTTGAGCTCTTATCACACGACGTTATTAAAATTAAATTGGTTGAAAGGAGCAAGAATTGAAGGAAGAAGGAGGGAAAAAAAACGGGAGCACAACCATAAAAGGTCAGTCAAAAACGGAGAAAACGAAACGACTGGAATGCATCAACATGTATTCGATTACTCGTGTGTTTCTCCTACTTGCACACTGATTCGACAGTGGCGTCTTAGAGACGGGGCTCCGATTGCTATCAACCTCTTCGCACCGTCCGCTTGACGCTGATAGCAAGATGTCGGTCGAAATTTGCGTGGTGGTGGTGCATGTATGTATGTGTATGTATGTATGTGTGGGTGACAGTTTTCTCTCTTTCCGACCACTGCTCTTCGTTTTTGCCTCCTTTTTTTGCCTTCCCTCTCACCCCTAGTTCCACATTTTTTGATTGCCCCCATTCCAAAAATATCGATCGATTGAAAAATAGCTATCACACATACCGGTCACCCTCTTTTCGATTTTCAAAAATTCTAATCACTATTGATTTCTCATATCAGACAACGCATCGATCTATGATCGACCAATTGCAAGTTCTGACCTAACTACGATGAAACGAGCAGATGGGCGTGGCCAACGGAGCCTCCGAACCGAGGATAACAATGATGAGAGTGGGTGCAGCGGACAACGAGAGCACGAGGAGTCTCCGACGAGCCAAGAGTCGCCAATACCGACATCGAACGACGACGAAGCAACGACAGCAGCCATGACGAACGAGCCATCACGAACACAACGACGATCCAGACGAATTTTTATATCCTCTTCCACTTCCTCTTCCTCTTCAACCTCATCATCATTTTATTCACTATCAAAATTACATCCATTATCATCATTTTCATGGCGACATATGTACTATGCGGTTTTCTTGATATGTTGCATAGTAAGTGGTGTTATGACAGCACCCACGGAAAGAAATGAACGACAACCAACAGTCGAGATTCTTGATGGTTATGTAAATTATTCAGGTAAGGTATGGTGAGATTTTGATTTTATAACTTCTAGTTTTTTAGTTTGGAATCAAGATTTGGAATAGTTTTATTACCAGCCTCTAAAAGTTTTAAGAACTATAGAATCTTGATCATCTCCATAAAGTTAGATCCAAGAACTCGTTTGATTCACTTTAAAACTCTCGAAATCCATAAATTCTTTGACTCGAATTTTTCTAATTTAATCTCCAGTTTTTTGTTGCAGCGAATGGAAGCTCGGCAGTTCCAACATTCCAAGAAATCTCAAGAAATGCGTTCCTTCAATTACAAGGAACACCAGTAGAGTCTCGTTTTCGACTCGGAACAGCCTATCAGCTGGAGAGTGCCGAACAAGAACAAGCTAAACACGAGAACCATGTCGACCATCAATCCCACGTCGACAATCTGACTCGACACCATCGAAAGAAGAACCGAAAACCGGTTGGCAAGTTGAAGAAAATTTCAAAAGGTTGGTGGTACATAGATGATAAGTTGTCTCATTTTTTTTTGTGAAAAGTAGAAAGAGAGAAAGTGAGTGTGTGTATGTGTGTGTTTCGTGTTCTCGAGTTACCTGATATCATCGGTTTGCTCGCCTCAGCTCATCCACGCTTGTCTCATTTACACCCACGCCACAAAACGGCAAGTCATGAATGCGCATAAGAATTTTTATGATCACCAATAGAAAAAAGGTATCAAAACCATTATTATAATGATGTGGTTGATATCAGTGGCAGTTTCTGAACGCTCGAGAATTCAATGAATTTTCTTCTATCTAGAGAACAACTTTCGAGATCCGAAAATGGAAAGCACAAGAACTTCTAATTTTAAACCATACCACGAGTCGAATTCTTTGTTTATACAAATATTCCGTTTATCACGTGTGAAGTAGACAACAGTTTTATTACTAAACACAAACTCGTCTTCAGATTCAAACCAATTATCTAATTTACACATTTGAATTTGTTCTGAAACCTCTTAATAAACTTTTCAGTACTTTTTAATTGTGTTAACTCTCTCATTAATGTTTCATGAATCACTTGTTCGGGAGCAAATTCAGCTCAAAAAGATAAACCAAGTTTTCGTTTCAACCTCGAATCGCACGAACGTGGTCACATGAACTTGACGTCATTTGAATTCCAGCCAATTTGCAGACGAGAATGGAGAAACTGTATTAGAAGGGCGAAAGCATGCTCTACTTCAACTAGCCGATCCGAATGCATTGATTATGAATCAACGGTGTGACGGTCAGAAGTTCAAACAGAGAATCCGAGTTGACGGATGTTTGACAAAAGTCGTCGTTAATAGGTGAGTATTCTCATTTCTTCAAACTTTGCCCTTATTTTTGCTTATCGCCTTATTCGCAAAGAATTAGGGTTAAGGTCTTACTTGATGTGTAAGAAATTACCTTTCTTCGGCGAAATGAAAGCGGAGAAGAAGACGGAAACTCCTTTGTAGTGGAGCAAAAATAGAGGGAAACTCAATTGAAATTTGGAAGCTGATGTGTGAAGCGAGAATCGGATGAGGCATGACTCTGCCTGTTGAAAAAATTTGGAATCATCTAGAATTAAGCCCATTAGGGTTTTTGAAATAGTCAGGAATTATAAACTTGAAGAATATTCAAAATTCAATAGGGCAAGTTTTGTTGAATTCCTGCAAAAATTAAAAAAAAAACAAGAACAATAAGAACAAAAGGAGATTGACACAGAGAAAATTTGCCTTCAATTACTGGCAAAATCTGTTGACCATAACGAAATGGTAACGAAAAAAATGGTAAAATTTTCAGACTCTGCCACGGCACATGTGCTAGCATCTTTATCCCGAGAATAATGAACAAAAGGCTGAAAGCTTCATTCAGAAGTTGTGCAGCATGTGCTCCAGCCGAGTATGACTACGTGGATATAACATTAGACTGTCCTGGCATGTCACCGCCAACAATGACCAAAACGATTGTGAAGGTATGTTTAAGAATCTTTCAACTTCAACTAATCATAATTATTTTTCAGGTGAAGAGTTGCAAGTGCAAAGAAGTGAGGATAGCTCCGTACCAATAATAATTATCATACCCGTGTCTTTTTTCTTTTTCTAGCAACTAGATGATGTATGTGTGCCACTTCGCCTGTAAGCTGATCTCGTTCCCTTTCTCTCTCATCTTCTCAAATGCGGAAAAAAAAAAACAAAAATGATAATCGTCAAGTTTCTCTTTAATTCTTTTTCAATCACACGTGTAAGCCCTCTCTTTCCTATGTTGACATACAATTAGGAACATTTATTCTTTTTTTCTTTCTCCCTCTAAGAACCATTTTTAATTGATGACACGGGTTTATGATGATTAATTTTTGTCTCTTTTGAAAGTTCCCTCACAAAAATTCAACCAGATTTCTCTCAAACCACTTGTTTCTCATTGAACTTACTTTCCAATAATATCCATTTTTATTCCATACAAATCTGAAAAGAGTTTCTTTTTGTAAGTACTACTGATTATATACGAGTGTCTCTCCAGTGCAAAATACGTTTGAATGTCTGAAAATAAATGTTTTTTTCAAGTTTAGAAATTGTTTGAGTAATTTTATATATCTTTGTGACTCCGGTTAAACCAAAGTTTTAGAATTTGCAGAAACCATCGTCTGAATTTCAAAACTGACACAAATTGTGCCGTATTGAGCAAAACCAATGTGTTCAAGAATATATATGGAGAAAAGCAGTAAAACATTGTTAAAACAATAAAGTTTTTCAAAAGTTTAGTAATGAATCTCACTCTCTGGGCTTTTCAAATACTTTTTTAGAGTTCGAATATTCCGATTCTGAAAAATCTGGAAGACCTGAAGTCGAGATCGGTCACTGAAGGACAAGCTACAACTGTATTAAATCAAATTATGTTACATGTCTTTGTGGGTCCGTTTGATTTTTTATAATTTACAGAACCCATCTAGCCAGAAGCTCTAATCAAGTTTCTCATCAATTTACCACCAAGAACCACGATGACTCAGCAATCGGCTTACTTGTTCCTTATCCAAAAATACATAATCACCGATAATAAGATCGAAAATCGCAATGAAAACCGACCAGAATCCCTTGAGATCTATCATAAGACTTCTATTGAATCCCATGTATCCATCTACTCCTCCTCATAAGCTCTTTTCCATTTCTTAATTTAATCCAAATCCTCCATTTTTAGATTATCCCCCGTCCCCCCTTTTGATGGATCTTTTGTTACCTGTATATGGCAACTTATTAGTGATATTCATCCATTCAAAATCTCCAATATCTCTTCCTATTCTCGTTATCCGAGATACAATTATAATCCGATTACTCTTCTTCCTGAGTTCTTCTCAAATATCCTTTACTTGCTCTCGGTTTCTTTTTTCTGTTTTAGACGACATCTGTTGACAAAAATAGAAAGTCATGAGATGTACCTTTTCTGTCTTTTTTTTGTGTGTTGAAATCATTTTTTGAGTAAAAAAACACTACGTATTCTTGTGTCAGTAATTTTTTTTCTGCTGCCTTTTTCTATTTTACTCGGCTGATTTCAAGATTTCGAGTAACGCTTCTGATTTTGCATCTGAGACAACGTCACCAGAGTTTAGATTATGAGTGTTAATGGGCACATCTATTTTTTAAAGTAATATATGTTATCATGGATCCCTATTTAGATCAAATGGAGGATTAATGACTTCTTAATTCGTCGAAAGTGACTGTTCGTTATTTAAATGAAGTATTTAAAGCTCGAGTACCTGATACCTATGGTACAGAATCTGTTGTTTTAATTGAAATAGCAAACGACAAGTCTTACAGTTTAGGTTTTATCAGAAAATTGATCAAGTTTGGATGGAATGTCCCTTGTTGACACTAGGTAACTGTTATTACCCTGATGATATTTTAGTTTCAAGTTCTTTTTGAGAAGTTTCGCAGTTTTTTCATGTTATTCTGTTACTCTATTTTCTCTTGCATTTCTTTTTTTGCACAAATCGTTGCACCGACTATTAGCCATTCCATCATCCCATTATGTCCAGTTTTCCAACTCACCATTTTTCAACTTCCTCTCTCTCTTCCAGTCAGTCTAATTACTTGTTTTGGCAGTTCTTCTTCTTCTCTCCTTTTTCTTCCTGGTTATTCAGTTGTTACGAGTATTTCCCCCTATGTACTCTTACTCTTCCATTCCGTCTGGCTCCAGAATGTATGTTGCAAAAACGAAATAACAAAGAAGGATTAGTTCTTCTTCTTCTCTGTTTCTCGATATGTTGTAAAACAAGTGCTTTTTCCAACCCCAACCAACACCGGATGAGCTAACCAGTTAACCCAGTCGGCTCTCTCCCACTTTTCCCAGCAATTTATTTCGAATAGAGTAGGATTCGAGAATTTCTCAAAGAAAGATAGTTTCCTGGTGGCCCTATTCTTCTCCCCGTCATTTTGAGACTCCCTTTTTTGGACTGTTTGATCAGAATAGTTTCTAAAAAGGTCGTTCAGTGCAAAACCCCATCCGTGATTTTTTTTTTTTTTTTTTTGAGAAATCGGACGTCATTGTTTTCAGTTGTTGCAATGTTCACGTGGTTGAAAGGAAACTGGTTGATCCATGGACACACCAAAGATGATCCCAGAAAACGAGCAGATTCCTTTTGTTTTCAGGAAACCGATCATTTTCCGAAATAGATCAAAAGATGTCTAAATTTAGAACTAAGATGGGGAGAGTACAAGTACTGATTGTAGATAGTGCTTTTTAGGTGCAGTTATAGCTCAATAGATATCTTATGTATCTTTCGTTTACATCACTTTTAAATTTGGAACTTCATGGTAATGTGATTTGGTTTCATTCTGAACTTATTATTTGAAGCTCTGCATTTTTTCAAAATACTGTGGTTCTACTTTTCCTCTTCTCCCGTATTCCTTGGATAATGAGTGTTGTTGTATTCCTATTTCTTTATATTTATCAAATAACTCGCCCAGGTGTTCAAATTTATGTCTTGTGATGGATAACAAGTGGCACAACCACAAAACGAAATCAAAAGAAAAATTGAATCAGAGTCTCTCTGTTTTTCTCTTTTCCACTTTGGTTTCAGCCACCAATCTGCCGATTTCATTCGATTTCTTATTGTTTTGTGTTTGTTTCTTCTCCGGTTTTTTTCAACGCGGTCATCGGCCAAGCAGTAGAAGCGGGCTCAGCAGCACGTGTCCCAAACATCAAAACGCGCGATTTGTTAAAAAAAGGAGAAACTGCTGGTAAGGAAAAAGAGGAGGAGAAAGAGGAAAAGTAGGCGTGAGCCGAGGAAGCATCAGAAAGAGCAAGAAGTGTTCTGAAGGAGTGTGATACTGGACGACGTCGTCGGACGGACCCTCTGAATATGTCCCTGGAGAGCCGTTGTCCATTGCCTGAACTATTAGTCAGCACCAGTACAACCTTACGGATTGCTTATTTTTCAGTTTTCAATTCTTGGTCTTCCATGTTTTTTTTGGAAAAAAATCTTTTCGGTTCCCGATGGTGTTCTTGTTCTTATTATAGATATTTTGTTTTGTTTAGGTCTCCAATTTAGAAAAAAACCTAACAAACAAAAAAGAGACCGACAAAATAGTCATGTCAGACCCAGTGTCTGGTTTGCAACTTTTTCTTGAGGTTCAAAGTTCCGAATTCTGTTCGGCACGTGAATGGGTTGAGATTTTAGGGTTGTTTGGGTGCTTTGTCAAAAACAAATGGTCGACAGACAGGGAATCGGTAACTCATCAAGCTAAATTTCCCCACAAGGTCAAGTTTTAAAGCATTCTAAGATACTAATTATGTATATTTTTTCCAGATTATCAGTTTAGATTTTATATTTCTAATTCTTACTATAAAAATCATACCGTGTCATGTAGAAAAAAACGGAGCTTTTGTAAGTAGCTTGGAATCCATGGCTCATACTCATCTCTGTCTCTTGTAAGGCCTCCTGACATCATTTTTGTTCGTATAGAACGATAAAAATAACTCATCAGAAAATAATCCCATTCATCATATTCCTTGTTCCAACAAGAAAAGTCGACTTCTTATTTCCCTCGCCATCGAAACCAAGAAGTCATCCCATAAAACCGAAATGGGTCCAATGTTTCAAAGCCTGTGTGTGTGCCCATAAATACACATTGAGCTTCAACTGCTTCTTTCATTCTTCTTCAGCAAAAGTCTCTATTCCACTTCCTCCAGTTTCCTCTTATCCGTCGTCGAAATCAAGAAGAATGAGCTTCGATCTTTCAACATTGCATCTCCACAACCACCACCACTCACACATAACTTTTCAAACTGCACATGAACGTGTATTTTTGCATTCTTTTTCTTCTGCACTGGTATCTTTGACACTTCACCCAATTTCTCGTGTTTTCCCATCGTTTATTTTTTCTTCGTCATGACTCCTGAAACGTTCGTTTCGGATAGATGAGAAAGAAGATGAGTGGAAGAGGAAAAACCACGAATTGAACATTTCTATTTTTAGAGAAAAGAAAAAAAGAGGATTTCCATTAGTTGATTTGGGTTCCAGAGGAAGAGAAGGCAATCCTCAATTTGGTAGAATTCAATATACCAAATGATGGTTCCTACTAAAATGAAAGGCACTACTGCAAAGTTGTAAAATTGTTTTTTTCTCAAAAAAAGTCTCGGTTAGAAAAACCTTTTACAGTATTCTGCATTTATGTTTTGATGTGTCTCCAATCCCTTCTTACGAAGTTATAGTAATTTGATTGTTGGATTTTATTGAATTTAGAGCCAATGATCTTGGTTTATATGCATATGTAGAGCATGAAAAGTAGTACAAGTTTGAAATATCATGAAAACTCTTAGAAACTTTTTTATTATATTGTGCTTTGTTTCAGCATTGATCCAGATTCTATGATCCTCATCATTCCCTTCAAATGAATAATTTTTATGTACTTCATAAAAGTCCAGAATGTTACTTTTTTAGTGTTCATCAATACTACATTAACCTATGCTGTATTTCTTCTAATATTCTCGATTTTTTATTTCCAGTATAAGTCATTATTCAAATCTGATACATGATTCTAGATTTCTGATGAACTTTCCAGTTCAAAAACTTTTTTTCCAGTTGATTAGATTAGTTTTCGAAAACATGAGCATCACTTCGTTTTTCGTTCGTGACGACGTAACAGCCGTCTATTCTGATTCATAATTAACTTCTGATCCGCCCACCTGAGTGTCCCTCCTCTTTTATTTATTTTTCTTAATATCACAGTGCTTCTCCTCATTTTCGTCTCCTTACAAATAGAAGTATTCTGAGACGAAGTGGGGTGTGTGCTCTCATGAATATTGCATCCTTTTGCTCTGACGGATCATCACCATTTCTCATCATTCCCATCACTTCATCACCATCCTTCTTGTTAATGAATGCCACACAATAATGTCTCATTTGGTCTTCAACTTGCTATATAATTCAGTCTAATAGCCAAGTTGTTCTCAAAAAGAAATGGAAACTTCTCTTGTTTTAGATTCCTTTATCTGCACTTTTTCTCAATTCTCCAACTTTTTTTCAATTTTTTAATGCTGATAGAAAATGGAAAAAGAAAGAAAAACTTTTTGTTATTCAGTACGTTTTTTTTTCATCTTTTTTGGGAAAAAATCCGAAAATTGGTCAGCACTTTGTCTTGGAAAACTAGTCGTTCTCTTTTTTCTCCAAACATGGCTATTCCAAAGTTAACTTTGTTTACTCTGCCACGTCACTGACTGAAACGAGTTGACAACATGTTTCTGTCTACTATTTTTTCAGCGTTTTCAGTTCCAGACTCCCTAAAATCTAAATTTGGATCTATGAATTAACCCTCAGTTTTTGGATACATAAACGAACTCTAGATTTTACGATGATAAAAATCTCAAACTTCTGTTTTTCCGTTGTTGTTATTGCTCATGATTCTCACACAAAGATATATATTTCAGTCATCTGATTTTTCTTCAGAATGCACTCAGCACGAATTCAACAATTCGTCCGACGCCTCCAGCGCCCGTCAATACAGACAGACCATGTCTATATTTCCAGCAAGTAAGCAATTCATTCATATGACTAATACCTTGTGTTAGTAACCGTAAATTGTATAATTTCAGATACACAAGTCGTCTGTTCATTTGTGAGCAAGAGGAAGTTAACAGAATGATCGAATCGTATCAAAAAATCGACGACAAATACGCATTGTTCGAGCAAATGTTTTTGACTATATTTTTGGTATTCTGAAATGAGAATTCATAATAAGAATGACTAATTGAATGTTTTTAGGAACAGGAAGTAGAGATGGCACTCAGTTTTGGACTTGAAAATCTGAATGAGCAACAGTTGAAGGTGGAACAAAAGTTCAGAACTCATGTGGGAAAGTTCCAGAGATTCATTACCGGTTAGTACTTTTGAACTCTTTAGTTATTCTCGATTTCTACGTGATTTTTGAAGACTCGCAAGAACATTCTCTCCCTTTTCAGGAATCATTGACATGCTCTCGAAAGGTGTTGAGAGTTCAGATCAGATTGTGGAGATTCTCAGGTAACATTCCATTCGACTCATCTCTTTTTTCTCAGCATTCTCCGCTTCAGAATCGTGGGTCGTCAACACGGAAACGTGCGAACGATGAGCTTCACTGCCGAGAAGTGGCTCATTTTCAAGAACGTGCTCCTTGACCTCCTGTGCAAAGATGCAAATGTGGGTGTAATCCTAAAAAAAGAGAAATGATGATGAGAGGGTTTTATGTGTGTGCGTAATAAGATGTTGCTAATTTCAGGAGAAGGTGTGTGGCACTTGGAACAAACTCATCAGCTTCATGATTTCTGAAATCAAAGACAGCTACTTGGAGCATGTGAGTTCAATCAGAAATATAAAGTTATTTTGTTTCACTGTTTTCTTTCCAGGTTCGTCACGCTCGTTCCTCGTCGTGTCCACAAATCAACTCATACCGTTTCATCGCTTCTCGCTCAAAACGTCTTCGCTCGAGAAAACATTCGGAATCGGCCAACAAACTGGGACGAATCGAATCTGGCAAAGCGCTTGACGGGTGATAACTCGCAATACTATACTCACAGGAAGCATATCTTCTTTTCTCTTCTCTATTTTTCTTTCTTTTCTTCTCATCCAATGACGAATTCTCTCCCTCTCTCTTTTGTACATAAAAAAATAGACTCCTAGAGACAATGAAAAATCATTTATTTTGTTTCGTTTTGAGTGTTTGTACTTATTACACAAATTATAGTGAGTTTGGAAGTCAGAAGAGTATCGAAATGATTCTGGCAACTGATGAGAGCAGATGGCGACATTTACTTTCCGACGAGAGCTCCGAGAAGTCCTGGGCCGTATCCGTAACCTGAAACATTTGAAATTAGCTTTGCTTTTTCTGGAGATAATAGAAACGTACGTGGTCCGTATCCGTATGGTCCGCGTCCTCCATAACCATATCCACGTCCACCGTATCCTCCATAACCACGTCCTCCGTATGGTCCGTATCCTCCACGTCCGTATGGACCACCTCCCCATTGCGCGGAAGCCATGGCGATGATGGCAACGAGCACGAAGATAAGGAGGAGTTTGTTCATTCTGGAAATTGATTGATTTATAAAGTTGTTTCGGTGGTTGACATAGATCACATGTTATCAGTGAAGAACGGAAATGGGAAACAAAAAAAAAGAAGATCAGGGATATGTAGAGTTCTGTCAGAATTTTCTCGTTTATATACCACCTGAAGCAACCCGTTTTTCGCTATCAAATGGGCGGGAAGAGGAAGAAAGAAGATGCGCTGAACCCAATAGGTCATCTCTCTTTGCTTGAGTCTCTTTGTTTCCGTTTTTCTTTCCAAAATAATTGACCTTGGAAACGGAATCGAAAAACGATGATTTTTTGAAAGTATTCGAGAAGAATCGAGATGTTTATCGAGAAGGTTGACCACTAGTTCAGTTCAAAAGAATTTCAGATACTGTCTGCCGTTATCGTAGTTGTGATCTATACTTCCTTGGCAACCGCTTGCTGATTCATCAGGTGTCTTTTCAAAAAAAAAACTGAAGACGATATGGAGGAAGATGATGTCATGCTGTCAGATTCTTCTGGTAGATATCGGAAGTGTGAAGATTGAAGCCTAAACAAAGAAGAAGTATAGTAAACTTATGGTACACATGAGTCATTCAACATTGAATTGGGACTTTTGTATGAGCTGAAATAATTTAGGTGCTCAATTTTTTGGTAGAGTTTTTTCAAAGTTTGAGAGTCCTGATTTAAATTCCAAACTGTCAGCTTTTCCTGTTTTGAGTTAGATCCCTTAATAATGTGCTTATGAACTAGCACCAGCACATTGCTATTTACGATTTATGTTTTTACTTTTTTTGCTAGCTAGACTTTCATTTTAAGAATTTCTGTCACATGTCCACTTCTGACCATCGAAAAGGTCATTTCCCGCTCTCAAGACCTCCCGTCATCATGATGACCTTCTTCTTCATTTTTCTACTGTCTGAAACGAATTTTCAGTTTTTTCTCCGAAGTAGTAGGAAACTTGAATTGAATTGCATCGGACTTAAATAATTCTCAAGGAAACACAACGATTCTTCCTTGTTCTCTATTATTTCGTTGTTCTTTCGATCGCACCGTCAACAATCTTCTTCCCCTTCGACGGTCATTTCGAAGAAGAGAGGCAAACAGAAAAAGAAACTAAAGTTTGGTCAGAGATTCAAAATGTTCGATCGACATGGAAAAAAAGTTATTCTTCATTTCTTTTTAGTTTCATTCGAATCAGTTTGAAATTCAATCAGATCACAAATCATGACATGACGTCAATCATATCATTTGCCGAACTGAAACAGATCAGTTTTCGAATCAAAAAAGAACATACGAATCACCCGATACTTTATTCAAGGCGAAGATAAAAATTACACTGACAATGTTTAAAGCTAACAAGAAAAGGGATTGATAATGAGAAGATGTCTTAGCATCAAAATCTTCGGTATTTTCAAATTACAATGGTATTCATGAACTCAACGCATAGTTATTGTAGCTACAGATCAATTTTGTTGGAATCTTGACAATATCTCATACAAGACTGGAAGTTCGGGAAGTTGTTATAGTTTCCATTGGCTCCATAATAACTCCATCTAGTGCAACTACGAACATCATGATTCCAGGAGAATCTCGGACGATCCTCAACTCCATCCATGAAACTTCCATTGTCATCTCTCAAAGAGCACACGTAGTCTTTCGATGGACAACATGCTCCATTGACACAGGAATGGAATTTAGGGCAAGGTTTGTTTGGAGAACAAAGAATATACTTTCCATTCGGAATCAAATAATTTGAACCACAGATTTCTGCTTTCCTCCATTGATCATGCGAATTTCCTTGAGGTACGAATGGAGGAGAGTTTGGAGAGGTGGCACTGTCAGAATCCTCAGAAATGGTATTAGGAGAAGACGTCGTAGTTGATGGCTTCTTGTTTTGGCAAGATTCACGGCATTCTTTCGAAGTTGAGAATCGATTATCGTTACCTCCACATCCAGAGTACAGGAATGGTTGGCAGACTTCTGAAAAACGAACAACTTAGTTTTTGACTGTTTTACTACTGTCCTTCTGTGTCACTTTGATGATTAAAAATCTTGTCTCGAGAATGAGAGACTAAAGTTCATAAATGATGAAAGTGAAGATTCCCGGTGGTTTTGTATGTATCGAAATAGTTCTCAGAAAGTTGAACAATATATTTTTCAAATCCAGTAATTTTCAGCTCAAAAGATCGAGAACTTACTTGTCCTTGTATCGAAATAGAATGCTCTAGCCACTGGATTCTGACTACACGAGTTTCCACTATCTTTCGGTTGAGTACAATCGAAACAGAAAGAAGAGACGAATAGTAGACTGATTATAAGAATTGATCGCATTTCTGAAATGAAGTTTGAACTTGAAAAGCGAAGAACAACGATGACTTATAACGGAGGAACAGACAATGGCACAGGGTAAGACCAAACACCTGGGTGCTCTCTCGAACTCTTTCAAAAAGAGAATAAAAACAAATTTGCAAAGAAAACGACACACCTAATCTTTTATATTTAAAGAATTTCCACCTACTCTCTAGAAATAATCTTCGTCAATATTTACCTGAATTCGAAAAGAATTCGGGTGCAAAAGTAAACAGGAAGAAAAAGAAAAAAAAAGAGAAGACTATTGATATCAGAGACAAGTTCAAAACGGTGTGTTTCGGTTATTTGGATATGAAAATCGAGTGAAAGCCAGTCGTCTTTTTTCGGTTTGGTCACTTCTGAGGAGGACGCCGCTGAACATTTTTATACAAGAACATTAGTGATGAACAGGTCAGGACGACGTTTGGTTTTAAAATAATAAAAGAATAAGTGTAAAAAAATCAGAGAAATTCGATTTATATTTACACAGTTTCTGTACACTTGTCGTTGTTACAAGTAGAAAACTGAAGAAGAAGAGGAGAGGCATGGAAAGGTCAAGTTGGTACTTGTCAGATGACGGAAGAAAGAGGAACTGAAAATCAATTTTTAACTATCCAAACATGTTTTGGATTGCAGGAGATCAAAGGTAAAGGAATAAAGAAAAATAAGTTCATTTCAGAAAAAATGCCGATATGAAAATCGAGTTAGACCCACTGCTACAGAGAAGGGAATACACATTATAAGTTATAGATACGATAGGTTACAGATTCTGTTGAATTCTCATTTTCTCCGCGCATATTTTTCTCGAATTCGTCGCTCTCTTTCAGCTGCTGTCTCAGTTTCCACTGGTTGATGATAGTTTCTGGTGCGTCCTCTTCCACCAGAATCGGTTCCGTTATCCTCGTTATCCGGTAATTCTTCCACCTGATAACCAACTCGGTTGTTTCGATGTCCACTTCCGATTGCTTCCGATGGATAATAACTGACGCTTTGTCCCTTTTGGTAAGTGGAATGGAATGGGGGATCAGCTTCATATGGGCGGAAGCTGTCATAGGCTGAAAAACAGTGTAATGATTGCATTCCATGAATTATTTCAGCCAGAACAATGCTATTCACTATATTCATTATTAAAATCATACTTCTGTTGTCATTCCTCTCAGTAGTCCATTGTCTAGAATCCATAGAGGACAATCCGTTATCGTATCGAATGCTCCTCTCAACAGTAAGTGTTTCTCTCATCAACGCTGGATTCCCAGCCGGTCCCGTTGTATATCTTCCTGTTGGAGGTGATAATGGCGGCGGTGGCGAATATGCAGCTCTATTTGCATCGCATTCTGCCTAAAACAAGAGTTTTCAGAAAGCACGACAACATTATCCCTCACATCTGCTAAAACATTATCGACTTGTTGTCTGAACATTGGGTCTGATCTGAGTCGTTGCTCCAAAATCGTTAAAGCTTCTGGTGGAATGACGCCTTCTCTTTTGACAATTTCCCGAGTTCTTGCGATCTGAATTCTTACAATTTTTATCGTTTCACAACTCTATTTTCTCACTTTACTGGCTGGTTTGTGTTGTCTCAACTGTTGCGATCGTTCGTATCCATTTTCTTTTTCTTGTTCTATACTACCAATAGCGGGCTGCTTCGAGAC
Source organism: Caenorhabditis zanzibari (assembly GCA_963966625.1). Taxonomy (NCBI): domain Eukaryota; kingdom Metazoa; phylum Nematoda; class Chromadorea; order Rhabditida; family Rhabditidae; genus Caenorhabditis; species Caenorhabditis zanzibari. The sequence goes on along the minus strand of OZ016472.1, from coordinate 9,983,958 downwards.
TGTTATTTCTGCAAACGTTGAACTGTTAATCTATTTCCGGAAGACTACGAACGCTGGAACAACTGTGACATCATTTCTTGCATTTTGCTCAGATTCTGCGCATTGAGTTCTTCTTGCTTTTTCGTCGTCTCTTCTTGCATTTCCTTCCTCATGACTTCAAACTCATTTTTCATCACATCTCGCCAGTTATCTTCTTGATTTTCTTCGGCCATTTTCTGGTTTTGACTCGGCGATGATGATGCGGATGATGAAGCAAGTGCTTTTTTAGAGTGCCGAGAAGTTCCCTGTAAAATCGAATTTACATCAATATTGTATTTTTATCCTACTTCAACAGTTTGAGACACGTTCACAGTGCGTCCGAATGCCACAGTCTTTCGACGAAGTGCTGGATGCGCGGGCGGTTCTTTTTTCGAAGTTGTTGTTGAAAGGCACGATTTCTTTTTCGCCGATACAAATGCAGTTTTCGCTGGTGCTCGGACTTGTTCTGGTTGAGGCTGTGGAGTTTTCTGTACAGTTGGATTTTCTTGATCTTCGAAGACTCGTGGTTGGTGAGGTTCTTCAGCTGAAACATCTTCATAGTTTTTCCACTTTGTCACAGCGAAATCATACCTGTTTTACTAGAAATTGCAATTGAACACGGAACAAAGTCGTAATTACTCATCCCAGTTTAACGGGAGCACATTTCTACCGGAATTTGGAGAAGAAAAAGCTCGGAAGTCTTGAAGACAGCGAGAAATATCTCTTTGAATTTGCCGCGGTGAAGAAAGGGGCGTGCCACCGGAAACGCAGCCGCCGCACGCGGTTTTTGCAAGGCGCGCGCAGGAGTCTCTTGTTTTCTCTCTTTTTTTAGGAATCGTGTTCTTTTTGGAAGATCGGCCGGAAATAATTATTTAATTAAAAGTTCAAATCGCTGGAATGAAACATAATTTACAACAATTTCTACATACTTCTCTATGTTCATCACCATAGCAAACTGAATTACTATAAATAGAATGAGTTTCACCAAGTTCACTTATTCTGACTGAACGATTAATGAAGAATATCGTATTCTGGAAAAGTGAAGCACTTCCTCAGATTTCTCTGACACTGAAAGTCGTCTTAATAGATTCCTTCCCAAAAATTGCCCGGGCTCGATAATTTTTTAAAAAAATTATGGATTGCTTCTCCAAAATTAGCTGGGGATACGTTTGAAAAAGTGTCACAATTGCGAATTTTTTTGTGTCTCAAGGCGAATTGTTTTAAAAAAAATAATTTTTTTTGCATTTTTCCTTTTGGTTTTGATGATTTTGGATTATTTCTGACCAAGAAAACCACTTGAAACCCGATTTTTCACCTAGAACTTATGAAAAAATGTCAAAATTCTGTTGAAAAACAACAAACTTCGGCGAAAAATGTTATTAATTTTTTTCCAATTTTCAAGAGAAGTTTGAGAATTTCGGCATTCCAAAACCTAAATTTTCAACTGAAAACCTATAAAAACTTACAAAAATCGACCGAAAAATATAAAAACTTACAAAAACCGACCGAAAAATCAATTAAAAATCTATTTTTTCACCTAGAAACAAAAAAAAACGAAAACCCGATGAAAAACGCGAATGCACTCATCCTCCCCACCTCTCGTTTTTCTCTGACCGCGAGAGAGTGTGTGGCAGGGTGGAGAGTCCCACGCAAAACATACGGGGAGGCGGATCCCGTGAGGCGTCGTCCACTCTCCATGACCCCCCTATATAACGGCCGTCGCATTCTCGTATGCGCGCACAACTGTTGTATGCCTTTGACCACAACGAGCCGTGAGGAAGTCTAACCGGGGACCTACCTGTAAATACCAGGATATCCTGGTGGGTAGCATTCTTGGCAGATGAGCAGGACGGGGGTGCCACCGGGCTTAGTGCTTCGAGTGCAGGAATACAACTCCCGGGGCTGCAGTATCCGGGGATTTTTCGAATGCCGGGGGGCGGGTTTTGCTGAAATTCGGTGGGCGTGGCCCTGGACTTGGCCCAAGACCTTGCCCGTCGGCCTTGGTTAAATTTTTGCTTGCCCACGTCCGAGCCCATGGTTAACGAAGTTAAAATTTCGAAGAAGACAAAAATGATGTGCGGGGGCGTACACGGGCGCCCAAAGGTCGGTGCGAGCGCTCAGGAGGCTATTGCCGGGAGAGGGGTGTCTTGTGGGATCTGGGTGCACCACTACAGTACCTAAACACGTTCAAAAAATTGCGCAGTAGTAAAATGGATTTTCCCCAGAGTCGTTTTTTCCCAGGGGCCATTCGTCCTCGGGGTTTTCAGGATCGTGGCGTCAGGTACCTGGTGCCCACCCTACCCAACCTGGCTCGAATTAAAAAAATTTTTTTCGCATTAACAAATTTTTATTTCGCCAATTTTTTGAAGTTTTTTTTTCTAATTTCCATGAATATCTTTACTAATAACAACCAGTGATTTATGTATGTCTGTTTGTATGTCCGCGGCTGTAACTCAGCCCAAACTGAACCGATTTGGATGAAAGTTTTACAGAAATATCAGAAATTTGTCTACGTTGATGCCCATATGTTTAGATTTTTGATATCTTAAAAATTGAGCAAGTTACGGCTCTTTTCGTGAGTTTTCAGTACTAATTTCGGTACCGAAAATGTGTTGCAAGTCATAACTCGCTTCAGAGTTTACCGATTCTCTTGAAATTTTCACAGTTTGTTCGTGATTATCTGAGGATGATGCACGTCTTTTTGGTTTTTCGAAATTCCAATTTTGAAGCCTTCTGAAGCACTTTTTCTGAGCAACTGGGTTCATTTTCGCACGCGCGGCGACAGAGAAGCAGAGTCATTTTCACTCGGTCGGCGGCAGAGAGGCAGCGCACACACAAAGTATAGTGGCCGACGCGAACCCGGATTATGTCGGCTACTTGATTTCATCACCCCCGCCGACAATGAACGAGGCGCCGGTTCAATTACCCCAATTTGGGGTAAGCCGCGCGATGGAGAGAGATAGATGGGTCGAATTTTATATCATTCTGTTCGTCTCGAGGCGAGGAAACAGATTATGGAAGAAAATTTAGGAAAAGTTGAATTTAAAGCAAGGTTATCGTGGTTTGAAATTCGAAAATGTGCCTAATATGATTTCCACAAGAACTAAATGTGTCGCGTTATGGTTCCGATGGTTTTCTATATCAGGAAAAAGCGCATAAAACTCTTAAAATAGAACCGAAGGTTCCCAGCCTCAGGAAAAAGAGCCGAAGGCTCTGAAAATGGAACCGTAGGTTCAAAATACAGAGTAAGCGAAGGCCAGGTGGATGAGCCCCGAAGGGGCGACAGCCACCTGGTTCCTCTATCACCCTCTGCAGTTCAACACCACTTTTATGTTATTCCCGTTTTATGACGCATTACCTGAGATACTCGATGAACAGTGTGCACAGGGCAAAAAACGTCGGTCTTCAAATTGAATGATATTTGCAGTACTTATGGTACTAAGTGCCAGAAATACAAAAATAAAAATTTTATCGAGATTGCTCCATGTGATGCTGAAATATGGTGCAAAATCTGAAAAAGTGAAAATTTTTTCCTGATTGAGATATCGATGAGATCTCTCTGGGAGATTGTTTCTGACTCTTTTTTAAGCATTTTTTGTGTTTAAGGCTAACGGCTAGCTAAACTTCTTCATTCTGAAAAATTTGAAAAAATGTGAAAAATTTCCGTTTTTTTGCATAAAGTTCAATTTTGAAGGTCATGGCTCTGGATAACAGTGATTTTTATTTTAGATTCCAATTTCTCATGAAATGTAGTACAAAACACATCAGATTTGAATTCAAATTTCTGGTACCAGAGGGGTGCTCTGAGCCAAAATAGACGATTTTAAGAAATTTTTCATGGGGTCCCCCCTTATGAAAATATAGAAAATTTCAAAATCGCTCCAAACTGCTTCTAGGAGTTGTACTATACCTAAAATAATGTTTTCTCGAAACATAGACCGCTTTGAACCTTATCAGCGTCTACAGTATGACGATATAGATGTGCTGACTCTGTGAGGCATAATGATGTTGGATCATCGTATTTTTGCTATTTTTTGATTAAGTAAGACTTTTTGAGACTGTAACAATCAGTAGAAGCATTTTGGAGCGATTTTGAAATTTTCGATTTTTTTCATAAAGGGGGACCCCATGAAAAATTTCTGAAAATCGTCAATTTTGGCTCAGAGCACTCCTCTGGTACCAGAAATTTGAATTCAAATCTGGTGTGTTTTGTACTAAATTTCATGAGAAATCTGAAACTAAAATAAAAATCACTGTTATCCAGAGCCATGACCTTCAAAATTGAACTTTATGCAAAAAAACGGAAATTTTTCACATTTTTTCAAATTTTTCAGAATGAAGGAGTTTAGCTAGCCGTTAGCCTTAAACACAAAAAATGCTTAAAAAAGAGTCAGAAACATTCTCCCGAAGAGATCTCAATAACCTTTTTCCAAATTTTTTAACGATGCGGAAGTTGTTTTATGTGTAGGTGCGAACTTTTTGGTCAATATCGAAAAATTGTGGTTTTTTGATAAGGAGGAGTCTCGAAGCGAGAGCGGAAGCTGAGGCAGCTATGTATGATATAAACTAGAATACATTTTTCATCTTCTTCTACGTGTTTCCTGACCCACTTTCTCTTTTATCTTGAATAAATAGTACTGCATAAAAATAATTGAAGTTAATACTCAGATTCACGTTTGACCAATTTGAGATTTTCTCTATAGGAATCTGCTCAGTTTGGATGTTTATTTTTGACCTATAACTTTTTTTGGAGCAATTTCTCAAACTTTCCGTAAGAGAGTTTTCTTCTCCTTGCGTTTTTCTGAATCGACCGATATAAAAATTTTTAATTAGCATCCGCGCCCTTTAAGGAGGTTGAACAATACAAGCTCATGCGCCACTATTTAGGAAAATACGGTAGTTGATATTCAGTGTCTGTTTCTTTTTTTTTTGGGTCTGTTTCTCTTGATTCAGATTGCTTCATCTTCATACACACGAATGTTCTCGATCAGTTGAACTATTTTAAAATCAAATAATCGTTTCCCCGATTATCCACCTCCTCTCAATCTGCAGTGTTAAAAAACAAGTAAACATTTTCGACTAGTTCTTCCTAAAAATTCCACGAAAGCCTTCTGCACACAGACAGGTAGGCCTATAGAAAAATGTCTCAAAATAAAACTGTGTGCCAAAAAATCAGTGAAAAGGAGGCGAAGGAGCCAACAGTATATGTACAATATACACGCAATGTTTGCTCCGTGGGGTCAGATCAAAACTGGAATTGGTGGCTGTGGCTGGTGTTGCACTGAAGGAGGTTACAAGGTTACCAGTATCAAAGTTTGAGGGGCGGAGAAGCTTCGTCAGTATTTAAAAGAAATTCAGAAGCTGAGTTCAACATTTTACACTTGCAAAATGGTGGCTAGATTTATTGTGGTAAGTTATTTTTTATATTATTCTTTTGAAAGTAGAACATCGTATAGTCAGGAACAACCAAAGTTTCAGCTCCTCTCACTCTTATGTCTTACTGCTCTCTCGGCTGATGTAGACTGTTTTGCTGCTCGTGACTCTGGAACCACATGCTCTGAAAATAGTTCTTCCCGAATGTTCTATTATCTTCCACGACTCGGAACTTGTCAACCGTTTGTGTATCAGGGATGCGGAGGAAACAGTAACCGGTTTGCCACTGCCCAGGAGTGTAGATCAGCATGCTCAAATGCTCAGGCTCAAAGAGATTCAGAATCGAACGATGAGACTGTTCAGATGAAATGTAGGGGTTCATTTAAAACTTTTTATTCTTCAACTATAATAATTTCAGCTGCCTGCTCAGCCACGTATGACACTGATCACTTGACTCCAGTCAGATGCTCTTCTGCTGCCACCACTTGTCCAACTGGCCATAACTGTGTTAACTCATTCTGTTGCCCAACTGCCAGTGAGTTTCTGAAACTTTTTTAATTCCTCTCATATCTCAATTTATTAATTTAAGACTATCTCTGTAATTTGACTTATGATTCTGGAAAGTTCGCAGTCGGAGGAGAGAAGAGCGACAAATACTTCTGGGTTCCAAAATACACCACATGTATGCGTTTCTCATTCTATGGAACTCTTGGAAATGCCAACAACTTCCCGAATTACAACTCTTGCATGGCCACATGCGGAAACCAGACAAGAACTGCGGCCTAATTTTATTTACGATTCCCATCTCTAAACTCTTTTATCTGTATTTTGAATCATTTTTTGTAGAGTTTGTATTGACTTATTTTACAAATTTGTCGGGTTGTTTGAATTGGTATAAAATTTGTGATAGATGAAATATTCCAAATGAACTAAGTCCTTTGTGATCTTTATGGACTTAGCAGATAAAAACTGGTTGAATTGAGTTGGAAAGCATAAATATAGCAAGAATAACTGCGACATGAATTCGAAACATATCAATTTTGTATTTCTTGCAGGTTTTATATGTAAGAAAAAGTTCAGACTATTACCAGGGTCTCGTTATTTGTTCGGTTTTCATCTTTTGTAGCCTTCAAAACTCGTAGTTTCATTGTGATTTGATAACTTCACTACAGCTCCGATCTTTGTTATCTCTTCCGGGTTTTCCATTTACTGAACTCGAAAACTTCTAATATGTTACACATAGTAATGTTGGCTAAGGAATACCTAATAGAATATGTCTATAGATCAGTCGGTAGGAAAGGTGGTAGGACACCTGAAAAAAGCTTTGCTTAAATTTTCCCAAAATGTACCTGACCGAGGGCATGTAGGAAGCGCCATGTAAACCAGCGTCCATTCTTGCCCCCATTTTTGCGAGCTGTCTTACCCTTTGAGACTCTGGATTAGTAGAAACTCGGACTTTCATAGGAGTTGGAATGGTATGACTCATCTCCAAAATTGACTTCCGCGGTATGGCCGCATCGGTTTTGGACCCTCGATGATATCACTCTTAATGCCGAACATCGTTACCTTGGTGTTGATTCTATTTCAATCCCACTTTTCTAAACAAAAAACCGAGAAAAAATACAAGTAACCACTGAACTCTAAAGTAAGAGAAAAAGGTAAAAAAGAAAGAATGTTTGGGCACGCGAGAACTGTGTCGCTCACTGAAGTAAATATAAAAGAGGAGAGAGCACCATCGAGCTCTTACCTAACTTCACCAGAGCCCATTTCTTTCTTCCATTTTCTATTCTTGGCAGAACGAAAATGCTCGCTTTTACACTTTTATTAACCTATTTGGCTTTGGTACTTTCTTATCCATTCTATGATCAACAGCAACAATATGGATATGGAAATTACGATCAACGGTATTCTTCTCAATCTCAATATTATCCGTCATCCAGCCAGAGAAGATATCAAAATGGATACCAGAGCTACCCAGGAATGCAGGGAAGTAATCAAGACTACCAAAGTGGCATGGGATATCAAGGAGGATTCCAAGGAGGGTATCAAGGAAACCAAGGAAGCCAAGGAGGTTACCCAAGCAGATACCGAGGATCCGACTCTTCTTCTTCCTATTCTCCATTCATGGATCTTACCAACTACTACGGATCGCAAGGAGTACCACAGTATTATGGGTAAGTTGATTTGATTTCTAAAATGTACTCTTTTTTGTTTTGTAGATATCCATCTTCTGCTTCATATCAAATGACGCCATACTATCAAAATCAACAATACAACATGCAACAACAGCAATACCAAACTCCATCCCAGTACTCTTGGTCCCCAATGTATTATGGAAATGGATATGGATACCAATCTCAACAAGGTCAACAGTCTCAACAATCATCCATGAATATCCGACCATTCCAAAGTTCGTGGGGTCAGTCTCAAGGATCCAACGGATGGGGAAATCCGTATCAATTCACCAAAGTTAACGCCCAAGTGACTGATGAGAGTGATAACGTTGAAGGATCTGGAATAGACTCTTCCGAGTAAGTTGATTAGGACAAAAGGATCCATTTTTTGTGACCAGAGAAACATTGGCATGTTTGCAAAGTGACAAATTTGTGGATTTTTGGGGAAATGTCGGAAAGGAGACAAAGGGAAAGGAAAAATAATAAGAAGAAAAGGAGGATAGACAGTTGAAAAGTTAGTTTTGAGCAAATAGCCAGAAGTCAGGAAAAATCTATGGGGTCAACCGATGATTGGTGGAGAAATATTGAGAGAATAACTTAAGAAACACAATTGGAAATGAAAGGAAGTTGACGTCCACTAAAACCTATAAGAACCATATTTTAAAAATTAGTGAATATCGTTTTTCTTTCTTTACTGAGCGGGTTCCATTTCTTTTGAAAGCAATTCGACTTAATTATCGGTGAAACTTCAAAGAAATACGAACTGGAATAAAAACCATTTCATTTTTATCTACATGTGTTTCAAAAGTAATTACCAGCATCAAAATGATCAAGAACACAGTATAGGCTAGAGAAACTTTTCAAATGATCAACTGATAATGAAAAAATGTTGCGACGGTGTGGTGATTGTGACCACTAAACAAATTGTGTATAAAATGTACAATTGAGTTGTTCATTTTCAGACAAACATCGAGTCCCGCCAACACTGACGACTCCCAAATGATTACAAGCGATGATTAAATTCTTTTTTTTTGTTTTCTTTTTTTTGTACAAAAAATAAATTGTTTATTGTTCGTTTTTGTAGCCGTTCCTCTTGCTTCCACCCTCGAAAACTGGAATTTTCAGCTATTCAACAATTATTTTGACCCAAGGGTGAGACTGCTGGAAAAGGAAAAAAAGAAAAAAAAGGGAAGAGTAACCTTGAATTTGTTCGACTATTTTTGATTTCAATTTTATTTCCGATTGCGTCTCTTCACTATTGAAAATTGCTTCCAACGCCCATTTTTTCTCTTCCGTTTTTTTCTAATTCTAGCATTTTTCTTCTTCGCTCTGATCTCTTGGAACTTATCTAATATTGTTTCAGTTTTCAGATGACAGATTGTTGTCTTTGTACTCTGTTTACATGGGTGGTGTACTTCTTAGGTGTCGTTGTCGTATGGAACATTGTTAGGTAAGCGTTTCTAATTGAAAACTCATTGTTTATAGTAAAGTGTTCAGGTACATTTTGGAATTGATACCCGAAGGAGGATCGGTTCATGATCGTGCTGTTCTTATCACTGGTTGTGATACTGGATTCGGAAGAGAACTCGCCAAAAAGTGTAGCAAGAATGGGTTCATGGTGTTTGCAGGATGTTTGACAACTGAGGTTAGTCTATTTAACTCAAATATTTTGTTGAGTACTGTAAGATCAAGATCATTTTTCTATAATCAAGTCAGGCTAGTTAGTCAAGCGATATCAATTAAAGAAGGATCAAGGTTGAAGGTAACTAAACTATTCGAATTTTGTGTGTTTGAACTGTTAGAAAAACCGTTGACTAGACTCTATGCTCTCGGCTGGCCTCCGTTCCTTTTTTAGATAACATAGTGTTGACACTGTCGCAAATCAAAAATTATTGGAAGACACTAGACTAGACTTTAGTCATACCAAGACCATCAAGACCATGATTTAATTTCAGGCCGCAAAAACTCTAGAAGCGGAAGTAGCCAATCCCCGTCTCAAAACAGTTCCACTCGATGTTAGCAAAGATGAATCCGTTGAGAAAGCAGCAGAGTTTGTCAAGAAAAACTTGGGAAATCATAGTAATCCGACAATATGTTGAATTTTTGAACTTTTGAACGTTTTCAGAACTTTGGGGAATAGTGAACAATGCGGGTATTTTCTCGTGTTATGGACCAGATGATTGGTGTCGAATGAATGACTACAAACTAGCTCTTGATGTCAATTGTCTTGGAGTTATCAGAGTCACGCAAGCTTTCAAAAAACTGGTGAAAGCAGCGAAGGGAAGAATTGTAACTGTAACATCTGTGAACGGAAGACTGTCGACTCCAGCTGCAGGTCCTTATGTCGTCTCAAAGTTCGGCGCTTCTGCCTACATGGATTGCCTGAGGTTTGAAACTGATGTTTGGTTTATTTGTCAGACGAAAACAACGCACTTTTAAAAAAGTTAAACTTTATCCGAGAGTTTAGTAGACATGTTTATAATATTTTATTTGTTATCAAAAGTACAAATCCTGAAATTTCAGACAAGAACTGTACAACTTTGATGTGAAAGTGAGCATTGTGGAGCCGGGAATCTTCAGAACACCACTTCTCGATGAACAGGCAATGTTGAAGAGAGTGGATCATGTTTGGACACAGATTGATGATGAGACTAGGGCTGAGTATGGCGAGAACTTCAAAAACTATTGTAGGTTTTCATCGTTGTGTTAAGGTCATTGTCGTTTTTAGTTGCCCAGAAGTGGAACAAGACATACATCGCCCTCAGTACCACCAAGATTCACTATGTCGTCGACAACTACTATCATGCTCTGACTGCTAAATATCCACGTCATCGGTATTACTGTGGATGGGATGCGATCTTCGTCTATGTACCATTGTCTCTTCTTCCAACTTGGTGGACTGATTACGTCATCAGAAATCTTGGAAAACAAGAAGTGCTTCCTGCATGCTTCGAGCAGAAGACGAAGAAGAGTAACTGATAGTCATTACCATTTATTTAAAAATTTAGTTACTGTATATAAAAATACATTTTATCAATCAGAACATCAAATTATTGTGGAGTCTTTTTGTTAACAGTTTCCACGGAGAGAACAGATGGAGAATAAGTCGGAGGAAGAGTTGTTGGAAGTTGTGGGGCTTCGCATTTTCTGAAAAAGTTTGAATTGGATATGAATTTTATGAAGCTATTTTTACTTTGGGAAGCACTTCTTGTAAGCTTTCTTGGTGGCAAACAAGAAGACGACAACAAGGATAAAAAGAATTGCACAATCGACCATATTGAAGTTGAAGTAGAGATATTTGGAAGTGGAGATTGGTTCAGAATAATGATAAGATGGGATGATTGGTGGCATCTCTTGTGGTTCATTATCCTTTTTCTTGTCTTTCTCGGGCACGTGGAGGACATTAGAGTTGACCTGAAATAGTAAAAAAAAAGATAATCGTTTGTCACTGAATGTGCGCTCTAATCCCCGTAATACATTCGAAATCACTCTTACCTGAACATGGTTGACATTAACATGAACATTATTGTTTCCATTATTGTTTGACTCTTTCTTTCCTGGTGCCTCGAGTGGGACGAAGAAGTAATCATAATCCATTGGTGGTGGTGGTCCCATTGGTCCTATTGGTCCTGGTGGTCCTGGGAATCTTTCGCTGTCCCGAGATTCATCATCCAACTTTTCCAAATAGATTTGACCAAGAGCAGCCAAGAACAATTTCTCATCTGAATCATCCATTTTCGGCTTCATTGGTTTTGGTCCTCGGGCTGGATCCATTGCTCCTTGCATCATAATTGGCTCCTCTTCAATGATACGATTGTTTTTCTGGCGTCTGACTTTGTCGTCGTAAGCCTCCAACTCTTCTGAAGATGGACGTTCGAAAAATTTGTTTCTTCTTTCTTCCATTGGATTCTGTCCCATTCTTTCGTCTTCTTGCTTCTGTTGCAACTGAATCAATCGATCTGGATCGATTTTTTGTCTTTGGATCTGATTCGGAACTTGAAACACTTCTTCTTCCGATGATTCGCTTTCAGAACTCATCGAAGATAAGTCAGAAGATTCACTCCGTGGTGGCGGTGGTGGTGGTGGATGAGGGTGAGCATGGGGTCGGAAGCATTCGACTGTTTGGAATGCCAGAATAGATAAAAGAATCAGCAATGAACGCTTCATTTTTTCGTCGAACCGACAGTCGATCGCTCGAACAAATGAGTGTTTAAAACAATCGGCGGAGCGAATCACCTTCACATCCCCCGATTTGTTATGAGGGATTAGAGCGGATCAATGCGGATGTATGGAAAGTTTCAAAAAATAACAGAACCCTTGTGACACGAAGGCGAAAAAGGAAGGTTTTCGCATTTTCAAACAGAAACCGGATGGATATTAATGATGACGTGGCAGACGGAACACAAGTACAACAGTGAGAGCTGAATGTCAGATTGTTTTTGAATTCTTTTTTCGAAAACAACAAAATATCAATGGAAAAATTCATAGATCTGAAAAATAAGGTAATATCAAAATGTAATATGTACTTTAAACATAAAAAACTATGAGTAGGATAACAAAAACAAATAAGTTATCATTTGATCAGAAAAATGTTATCCCACACGAGTCATATACATTGAAGGTGCTACTGAAGCAGTTGGAGGTCGAACTGGAACAGCAACTGAGTTGTTATTCGATGATGCGAAGAATGTCTTTTTGAGAAACGAGAGCCTTTCGTTGAACGTAACCATTATGAGACTGCAAAATTATGGATTTAGATTCGAATTGCTTTGCTTTTTGCTAAACGAACCCATCAAGAGAGTGAACGGTAGCCCAAATAACAGTACCACAAAAGAATTGCCAAACTCTGGTATCATTCAAAAAACTCAATTTAAATGTGAATAAAACATCTAAGAGAGTTATTGTATCTTGAGTTACAGTCTGAAGAAAAAGTGCTCGATTTTTCTTCTGTTTCCTGTTTCGTTCTTTCGCATCGATATCCGTTGATTTGTAGAAGAGATAGATTTTGGCGAATGTCGCGATGTTTACGGCTACCATTACTGATAGGAATATTGCAGCTGAATTGATGACAGAAGTCGAACTATCGACACATCCATCGTAAGCGGAAAGATTCCAGGTAAGATAGATTGAATCAAATGTCATCCAGCATTCCAAAGCTGAAATTTCTTGTTTCTTGAAACCGAAGTGTCAGTGAACCTACGAATATAATGAGAGAATTCGTATGTAATCTTGATAAATCTGTACACAAATATTAATGAGGATAATAAGGTTGTGAGTTTCAATCCAAATAATTTGGAATAATACGTTGGAAAGTACATAGCACAGAATCGATTTATGGCGATATACATTCCAGTACTATGAATACCCGAAACAATAGTGTTCGATGTTCCGATAGCCAAGGTTTCATAGAGTGGACTGAATGGGGAATCTCCTCTGAAAAGTGTTGTTCTTGATTTTTATAATTGACATGAAGCCCTCACAAAAGGATGATCGGGAGGAATGTAGCTAGAAAAGCCCAAAAAAGAATAACTGAGTTTGCGACTGCGCGGAAAACACAAATCACATTGAACGACGTTCTCTCGGAAGGGGATCGAATGAAAATATAAACGATGAGACCGTTCAAAGTCAGTCCAGCTGCGCTCATCTGAAATGGATTGTTTGAAAAAAATCAGAATGGCAGAGCATTGAGAATCCTCCTTAATCTTTCTTCATGTATTGTGGCGGTAAAATGTAGGTAAACTTGCTCCACCGCACTCCAGTGGAAAAATCACCGTTTCGGGACCTTTTACCACAGGAGTGCGGTAGCGCAAGTCCAGCTGCATTTTACCGCCACAATACTTACGAGAACTACAAAAAATGCAGCGCAGATATTGAGTGGATCCGTGTAGTTATGAGCAGTGCTATTCATTTCTAAATCAATGGGGAAGTTGACAGAGTATGTTTGTTATATACGTACTCTCGTGATAATCTTGAAAGTTTAGTCTCGTTTCTAAATTATATGTTTTGACACTCAAAAGTGGGAGGAGTCGGACCTCATTCATTGATTTATTGATCCTCCATTTTGAGTCTGAAAAAAAAGATTTGCGGTAATTGACACAGGGAATTTGGTATAAAATGAATTTCAATAATAAAATTTGAAAGGAAAATCAAGAGAGTTTGTTGGGAAACTCTCACATCAAATAAAAGTGATAATAGTACAACCGAAAGTTTGAAAATTGAAGAATTCGACATATCAAGAAACTCCTCCTACTCATTTCACATTCCATTTTATTTTCCGTCTAACCAAACAAATATCAATCACATTTTCACCGAAATAATATTCATCCACTATAATAAGCAGTTTTCCCGACACCTTGTCATAAAGTTTACAAATAAGTTTTACCCGCAACTTCCTTCTTTTTTCATCTTTGTTGTCTTGAATGAAATTGGGGTGGCCAAGAAAACACTAAGACACAGGTGAAGGTATCCGTATAATGATTTTTTGAGCTGGTTTCTATCGAGATTCTGAAACAAATAGAAAACCCATAATTAAACTTTTAATTTCATTCATGTTTTCAGAACTCAGTGAGATTTTTAAAAGTTTTAGAAACTGCGGATTGAAAATAATAATTTTAATCAACTCTAGCTGGAGACATCAACACGATTGGTTTTGGCTGCGGAATCACTGATGAGCTTGCTGTTGAAGACTCGAAGAAATTCTTCCTCAAGAATGTTAGCTTCTCGTTGCACGCTATCATAATCAAACTGAAACTGTAATTTTCGAAACCCATTTATTCATGATTCTTACCCGTCAAAAGAATGAACACACTCCCAGACCATACTTCCACAAATGAATTGCCACAGTCGGGAATACGAGAGCGTACTGAAACATACAACCTTTTCATTTCAGAAAAAAAATAATTCGTACCTTAATTTGAAAGTGAAAGTCATATCGATAAAATAAGCAACATCTTGAACGATCGTTTGTGAGAACATGATTTTGTTCTTTCGGATTCGTTTCTTGATTTCCTTTGAATCCATTTCAGTTGACTTGTAAAACAAGTATATCTTTATGAATGTCGCAATATTGATAGCAACGAGAGCAATAAGAACTAAAGTAGTTGCATCTAAAACATCAGCGTATTTGTTTCGGCATCGCTCATCTTTTGTAGGAAACCAAGTGAGAAACAATGATGAATAAGTGGAAAAGCATTGAGTTTCTGGAAATAAACAACTGATAACCTTTTGTGGTGGAGAGTGACTCACCAATGTTCTGTACAATATCTTGCCCCATTCTGTAAATTCTGAATGCAAACATCGCGGTTGTGAGGACCTGCAATTTTTTGAGCTTTTGAAGATTAATCTTTCTGCCCAGACTCACCAGTGTCAGTGTTGGAGTGAAGAATCTCGAGTAGAAGAGTGAGAAGAACATTGCTACAAATCTGTTGATAGCAATTAAATATCCACAATTCTGTAATCCGGTGTAGAGACTGTTGATGATAGTGATGATAATGGCATGATGAACTGGAGGGAATAGTCTGTCACCGCTAAAAATTCAAAGTTTGTTATGAATTCTGTGACTTTGAACTAACAAGATGGTGAGAGGTACGAAAAGTGACAGGAATCCCAATCCAAGAATGATGAAATTGGCGATTGCGCGAGCAGCACATATCAGATTGAACGAAGTTCTCTCGCCTGATGTTGTCGCAAAGTTATAAATTATAATTGTATTGGTAATCAATCCAAATATTCCATTCTAAAAGATTTGGTAGAGAATTCGTTAATTTGACTCAAACTAACCACTGTCATGAATGTCGCAGTTGCCCAATTCAACGGATCGGTAAGTGTTGAGTTTGACATGGTAGACAGAAATAGAAATGTGTCTATTTAATTTTTTCTCCCACAGAATAGTTAAAAACAAGAGAAAATTTGTTTAGGAGAAATTTTTGTCCCGCCTGTTAGATTGCTGGTTTACCAATGAATATCAAAATCACTTAGGATTCGATCAAACATTAAAATTTTAAATTTGTTTTTGGGTGCACGCGACCTGAAATCAGAATAAGTGGTACTAGGATATGTTTACATTTGAAATTATAGACTATTCTGGTTCAAAATATAAATAAATGATATCAGATAGACACTTTTTGTACTTGATCTAACACTTCAGTCTACTGTAGACCCCTCCTCAATTTTGGATGTTTCTATAAAATTGTCACTCGAGAATTCAGCATACGAAGAAACCCAAAGAATATAATTTCCATGAACCTAGCACGTTCGTGCTCAAATACTTTTAAAAAGTCACTTCTGCGACTATCCAATGAGGACATGACCACCTGTAATAATGAAAAAATCTTCACATTTTTTCAGTGAAAAGTACGGTCGTGTTCCTGCAATCGAGGATTTCCTAGTTGTAAGATCGGTTTCTGGTAACGAAAAGAAACCTGAACAAGTCGGTATTGTAAAAAATGAATTGTGTTCTGCTCTGTCTTGACTTTTTTCTACCTGCAAAACCCTATAAATCCGTCGACATGTCGTTAAAAGCATTCCATATTACTCTCCAGCAGTTCAAGAAGTTGTACACATACTACTCATTCTTTTCATTTACTTTGTTTATTCGCATTCTTCGTGCATAGAATTGACAAAAATAGATTATAAATCCAATAGACTATCAACTTAGTTAACCACCGAAATATCATTTGTCTCTTCAGTAAGTTTCCATTTGAACTGTAGCCATCACTTTTCACTGAGCCGACTTCAGAGAAACAATTTGACATTTCAATAAAGCAACCTTTTCCCAATATTGTCAGACAACAAATAATCTAAAATCTGAAGTTCCCCACAAACAAGAAAGTATTTCATTGCCCCTAAACAATTTCCTATCACTATTATGAGCTCTCCAACTTACTCTGATCCATTGAATTTAATTGCTTCGATTTTGATGGCCCTTGTGAGTTGATCAAAACATTTCTTATTCATGTAAGTGTGTTCACTTTCCAGAACGGAATATTTGGAATGATTTGTAATGGAATCATCGTCTACAGTTTTTTCGCGTCGCCTTCTGAAAGAACATCATTCAATTTGATTTGTGCTTATAGAGCTGTCGCTAACTGTATTATTCTTGGCTGGGGTTTCCTTGGCACATTTATTCCATTGACCCTACTGTATGTTCAAAATTTGAAATGTGTTCGATTGATAACTTTTCAGAGGCGACCACTTATTTCCTCCAGTTTACCATATGATAGTAATTACCACCGTTCACAGTCTTTATACTGGATTACAGTATTGTGGACTCTTAGTTGCTCTGAATCGATTCTGTGCTATGTTCATCCCAGTACTCTATCCCACTGTCTTTGGTCTCAGAATTACCGTTGTGAGTCTTCGGACCAACACTCAAAATCTTCTAATCATTTCTTCCAGATTTCCACCAGTGCAATCTTCAGCTACAGAATAGGAAAAATTATCTACGAGTTGCTCTTATTCATCCGTCTGTCAACTGTTTTGTGTCTAAGTTTTTATTTTTCTTTTTCAGCTCTCCAATGTTTCTCTCATTTCTCTTCCACCTCTCTTACATGGGAACCAGATTTTGCTCCAAAATGCCGTGAAAACTATGTAACTGTTGTGAACGGAACTGCAATTCTTCTTGGTGTTCTTATTGCAATCAACTTGGCCACTTTCGTAAAGATATGCATGTTTTATAAGTCTACGGAAATGGATTCAAGAGATATCAAAAATAAAATGAAGAAAAACCGGATACTTTTCACTCAAACCATTCTTCAGGACATCGCTTATCTCATCGATATGCTTTTTACATTCAAACTGAGGTTAGTTCGAATTGAAACACACAAATATCAGATTCAGAAATGTTTTCTGTTTTATTCCAGTGACTTGTTTTCATCTCGTATTTGGACATTTATAAGTGGCAGTTTCATTTGGCAATGTGTTCATTCTTGTGATGGGTAAACATTGTTCTGATTTCTGTCTAAAAATGATTTGAATTATAGTTTGATCATGATAATGTTCAATGATAAATTCACATTTCTACAACGAAGCTTCTTTCCTTCTTCATCGAATCCTTCAATTGTTCAACCCAATAATGTTATCGGAACAACGACGACGACTTTAGGTAGAAGCAATCCAACACCGGTTCAGTGATATGATAGTTTCAAATTTTTCAATTATTTTCAACTTCACAATAAAATTTAAAGAATAATCAAAATTTTATGTTCATAAATCGTTTATTGAAAAGGAAACTCTAGTTTGAGAGACATCTACTTTTGCCTCAGACTTCTTCCTGTAATTATATCTTTGATAACATGATGTGGAAAGCCGGCCACCAAACACCAGTTGTAAAATGGTCTATATCAGAATACGTGTGCTGGATCTCGAATAATATTCATGAATGCTAGCATACATCTTCACCTAATCGGAGCTGGATGAAATCGTTACAGGTAGTCGCTCTAACTCCTGAGTGATTGACTATTGTAACGAACGAAGAAAAGAAGTTTCGGCTCTAGTCGACTTGAATGGCCCCAAGAAAATTGAATGGCCCCTTCTCAGTTGAATGGCCCCTCCTCAGTTGAATGGCCCCTCCTCAGTTGGATGGCCCCATCTCAGCGGCTGAAAGTTCAATGGCCCCTCCTCAGTTGAATGGCCCCTCCTCAGCTGAATGGCCCCTCCTCAGTTGAATGGCCCCTCCTCAGCTGAATGGCCCCTCCTCAGTAGAATGGCCCCTCCTCAGTTGAATGGCCCCTCCTCAGTTGAATGGCCCCAAGGATTTTTATGCCGTGTAGATTTGGAGTTCCAATTAAAGTAGCTATTTTCTGTATTTTTTCTGTTTTCATAGAATTTTATTGCGCTTTCTTATTCCATTCTGTCTTATCTGCTTTTTTCAATCTTTCGCGTGTGAAATTGAAATCTTGCGATTAATGATGAGCCTCACTTTGATTAATTTCTTGATTTGAGTTTTGGTTTTTCGACATATTGGCCTTTTCAGTAGGTTTTCAGATTCATCGAGAACACTCATTGATATTCTAATTTTCTGTGATTTTCTTGACTGGGACACACTTCAGACTCCCTGCAGAACAGTTTCTCTACAAATTACTCTTCGTTTACAAGCCTTTCGGATGGATCAAATGAGATGAACATTCCAAAAGTTGGCACCTTACACTGTGAGTCACTTGGAGCATTTTCAGTGGGGTACATACAGTTAAAGGATGATAATTTTGGCTCGAATTATTATTCTGAACATTTTTCAAACCATTTCGGGATGTAGGAAAACACCGAACTTTGATTTTGGTGCTCCAAGTGACTCTCAGTGATAGGTGCCAACTTTTGAGATGTTCATCTCATCTGAGCATAAACATGTTTAAACAATACGAAAACATCAAAAAAAATACCGTGAACGAATTTCTCAATTTTGAGAAATTCGTATTTCTCAATTTTGACTCGAAAAAAATTCATTTTTTGGGTGTCATAGTGCGAAATCGACCATTTTTTGGGGGTGTCCTATCTTTATGACGCGCACTGTATTAGAGACTACACTGGGACAGTGCAACATTTCAATTTCACACGCGAAAGATTGAAAAAAAGCAGATAAGACAGAATGGAATAAGAAGGCGCAATAAAATTCTATGAAAACAGAAAAAATACAGAAAATAGCTACTTTAATTGGAACTCCAAATCTACACGGCATAAAAATCCTTGGGGCCATTCAACTGAGGAGGGGCCATTCAACTGAGGAGGGGCCATTCAACTGAGGAGGGGCCATTGAACTTTCAGCCGCTGAGATGGGGCCATCCAACTGAGGAGGGGCCATTCAACTGAGGAGGGGCCATCCAACTGAGGAGGGGCCATTCAACTAAGAAGGGGCCATTAAATTTTCTTGGGGCCATTCAAGTCGACTAGAGCCGAAGTTTCAAATCATGATCAATCTGAAATCTTTTAGAAAACTAACCAGCGTCATCAGTATAGAAGATAGTCAATTAAGTGGATCACACAAAGCTGGGAAGTTTGTTTTAATCACCGTATGAGTTAGAAAACAGAAAAATTATCAATGCCGCACAGATGTCCACATCTGTATATTTGTATGACTGGGGTCTTCTCTCACACCGAACAATTTCTTTTTCAAAAACGAAAGTCTTTCATTAAACATGACCATTATGAAACTGAAAATCTGAAATTTAGAAATGCTCAAAAGCACTCTATCTCACCCGTCAATCGAATGAACACATTGCCAGACTAATGTTCCACTGATAAAAGTCCAATATCTTTCGTTACTTATTCCACTGAGCTTAAAAGTGAACAACATATCAATCAACATAATTCCATCTTGAAATACAGTTTGAGAAAACAACACTTTGTTTTTCCTCGTCTTTCTTTTCATTGCCACTGGTTCTGTTTCCGTTGATTTGTAGAAGAAATAGATTTTCGAAAAAGTGGCGATGTTCATGATAATCAGAACTGCCAAGACTACAGCAACACTGCTGAAGGGATTAGGCATTCCACTATCATAGTGACATTTTTCATCCATATTTGGAATCCAGGTCAAACTCGAAGAGGAATAAAGTGTGAAACAGTTCAGAGCTGAAATTACTATTTGGTGATTAATAGAAAATAGAACTTACGCATAAAAGTGTAGAGGTAATAGATATTATCCACAAGTTTCAGAAGAAAATGGATAACAAGAAAGATCTGAAATTGAGAATAATAAACAGATAACTGAGACTGGATAATTTACAAAAGTGATTTTTATGTTGAAAAGCTTCGCATAAGTAATTGGAAAGAACATGGCGAAAAATCGATTGAATGCAATCAACATTCCACTGAATTGCACAAATACGTAGATGTTATTACACGATACTATTACGATAGTTTCATAAATATTGGAAAATGGAGATGATCCTCTGTAAATAGATTAGTGAATGATGTTTGTTTCTCGGGCTCTCATTTCGATAAACCAGGAACTCAAAACCACATCTGAATGTTCTCACTTCAAAGCGATTGGAACAAATGTTCCGATGAATCCCCAAATCAAAATAACCGTATTTCCAATGCTCCTATACGCACACATTAAATTAAAAGAGGTCCTTTCTGAAGGCTCACAAATGAACACATACAGAACGGAAACGTTGAAAATGACACCAAATATTCCATTCTAAACGATGAAACAGGTTTTGAGTTGAAAATATTTCCATGGTTCCTACCATTGTCATCAATGTGGAAGCGAAAATATTCAAACCCACATATTGAGTAGAATTAGCTTCCATGGTAAGGGATGGAAGATTAATTTTTCGAAGACGGCAGTTTTAAAATTGAAGTATCAACTATCCAGTTTATTCTTTAGACGTTCAGATACTGTAGTCAAGAAAGCCAAATAAGAAGTTTTGCGATTTCAGCTTCAAGACAACTACAGTGACAAAAGAGTGAACTTATTTGTTTTAACGTCAAAGTTCTAACTTTTCGAAAATGAGTCAAAGTCTAACTCAATCACACTTTTCTGTCCGAACGCCTCAATCTTTTGTACATAATTACGGAAAGTATAGGGTTTATTATCAAAGAAAAAAGTAAAAAACATATTCGTCAAAAAGAGCAACGACCATAAGATCGCAAAGAAATAAACTGAAGTTAGCGCAATTTTTGAAGTGGGTTCATTTGAAGTTCCGTTCCTTATGAATAGTCTTCTCGATTAATTGATTTTTCATTACGGGGTTTTATGCTGAAAAATTTGACAAAATGAAGACATAATCTTAACAGGAAGATTTCAAAATGTTTATTTCAAAAAAAGTTATCCAACAGAACCTAAAGGATAAACTGGAACTCTTCGTGGAGCAACAGAAGTACTAGTTTCTGGAGATTCGTCTCGGGCGCAAAGGGATGAAAAACGATCGTCGAACAGGATCATAATAAATCTGAGTTTTCAATGTTATTATTTCGGTTTCAATTCACTACAGTGCGCGTCATAAATATAGGACCCCCCTCCCAAAAGGAGGTATTGAAAAAAGTAGACAAGTTATGAAAATTCTGTGAATGTAGTTTTGTTCAGCATGTCAAAAAACCTCCGTCTGTAAATTTTGAGAGAGATCGAGCAAGTTTGGAGCATTTTGTGCTCAAAAGCCATTTTTTTGACCGCGTCATAATGATAGGACCCCCTGAAAATCGAAAAATCTCAACATTTTTCAGAATTTTTTTTGGGAAGTTGACATCTAAAATCATCAGTTGTGTTCCAAAAAGCCACTATTAATTGCTTTCCATCGAAAAAAAAAACTCCTCTGACAAAGTTTGGAAGGAAACTTTTTTTTGACATTTTGGTCATTTTAAGAACAGCTTCAGAATAGTGTGAATTTCTCATCAGAAAATGAGTTTCCTGACAAAACCTTCATTGGACTGCCTTCTCAGATAGTTCACAATACTTTGGAATAGTTTGGCTTTCTCTATACAAGGAACCACCTCAATTTTCCTGATGTAATGAAATTTTGCTGTAAATTTCCAAAACTGGAAAAAAATTAATTTTTCCAAATTTCACTAGTGGGATTTATTTCGATGGAAATCAACTAATAATAGCTTTTTGGAACAGAATTGATGTCTTAAGTTGATAAATTTCAAAAAAAGTTCCGAAAAATGATGCGATTTTTCGATTTTCAGGGGGGTCCTATCATTATGACGCGGTCAAAAAAAGAGACTTTTGAGCATAAAATGCTCCAAACTTGCTCGATCTCTCTACAAATTTGCAGACATAAGTATTGTGACATGCTGAACAAAACTACATTCACAGAATTTTAATAACTTTTCTACTTTTTTCAATACCCCTTTTGGGAGGGGGGTCCTATATTTATGACGCGCACTGTAGTACCCATCCAGTGTATGCAGAGATTCCCAGACAAGTGTTCCACTGATGGAGGTCCACATTCGATGATTGCTCAAAGCACCCAATTTAAATGTAAATGAAAGATCAATTATATAGAGAGAATCTTGAAGAACTGTTTGAAAAAATAGCATCGCATTCTTCCTTACTCTCTTCTGAGTGTTTCTATCGTGAGAGTTCATGGACTGAAATTGGTAATTTTACTGGCGTTGACCTCAAACGAAGGTACCCTATAAAAACTCAGGATCCGAACGAAAGTAAGCATATTGAGACATGTAGTGCCGATGAATGTTGTCAAGACAATAATCATAATATTATCTTCAAACCAACAAACTGGATCAGGAGGATATTGCCAAGTTAGCGTGGCAGTTGAGAACAAATAAAAACAACCACGAGCTGGAAATAAACAAGTTTCATTAATTAGGTTTTTCAGGTACTCTATTTTCTATATATCTATTGAAATTGCATTTACGACTGAAAGCCCTACCAACATCCACAGCAGTCATATAAATGACAACTGATAATCTGTACACATAGAAGACTATAATCACAAATAAAGTAGGGCGAATTGCGAATATTTTGGAGTAGTGACGTGGAAAAAACATTGCACAGAATCTGTTGAGAGCTACCAAAGCTATTTGGTACTCATTTCCAAGATAGAGAGACATACTCAAGTTTATATTCCAGGAGTCAATTGTATTTGAGTATAAAGAGTATCCTCTGAAAGTAATGAATCACAGGAGACCTCATCAGAAATTTGCTTACAAAAGAGTCGATGGAAGGAAGAGTCCGAGAAACGAGGTGAAAAGTATATAAAAGTTCACTAGAGCTCGAAAAAAGCATATAAGATTGAACGATGTTTTATCTGGGCGAATCACAAAATCATGAATAATCACGTAGTTACACAAGACTCCGAACAGACCAATCTGAAATTTCGAAAAATGGTAGGACTCAAAATTAATGAAATGCTAACCAGAAAGTTGGAGACTCCAGATATCATATTAACACTATCTTTGTAATCATAGAATCCTGATTCATTTGACGGAGAACTCATTTTCAGGTTTGAAAACTGAAGAAACTAGCAACCTGCTAGTGGTTTTATTCTCCGGAAATTCTGTTTATTTGCGAATCTTGATCAAATTATAGAACGACAACTTGGGCAAAGTTTATCATGAGGCTACCTCGCAATCATGACGTATCATTAAAGTTAGAGAAACATTGTGCACAAATTTTGTTTTGAAAATGTACTGAGTTTCAAAAGCCAATCTGAGTTTGATCGACGTTCGATAAAAAAAGGACCCTGAAGAGGAACCTTCTTCAATAAAAAGGGACTCGTGGTCTCTCTTCAAACAAGCTAAATAAATCAAGGCCAAGAAAATAATTTATTTCAAAATCGCAATAGATGTTCCGCAATAATATGCCAAATTACTATTAGAAAACTTATTAAAGTTTCAAAAAAATGTATTCAGTTTTTATGGAGTTGATTTTATCGAAGGATTGGTGGATGCAGAAATTGTTCCTCTGCGGAGATTTTGCGGTCCAGCCACAACCGGGATCACAGAAGAATTATGAATCCTCTTCTTCAAAAATGAGAGTCTTTCGTTGAACATTACCATTATGAACCTTTAAAAAACATTACTTGGGGAAACGAGAGATTTCTAGCAAACCCATCAGTAGAATGTAACAACTCCCAAATCAGTGTTCCACTGATATAAGTCCAAATTCGATGATTGCTCCAAGAGCTCAATTCAAATGTAAAAGTGAGGTCAACCAGATAAAGGGAATCCTGAAGCATCGTTTGCAAAAAATGCATTGTATTTTTTCGCATTCGTTTTTTGGTTTCTTTGTCTAGATTATTAGTGTTGCGTTTCTGGAATTTACACTTATCAGATAATTGAATTCGATTCAAAACTAAACTCTGTAAAAATGAAGAATATTGACAAAAGTGATAGTGTTCAGAATCGACATTGCTATGAAAGTGTATAAAATAATAGTGAGAGCATCATCTTCCCATTGTTCAACACATACCGGAGTATAATCATAATGCCAAGCCAGCTCTTTTGTATAATATAGGGAATGGCATCCCAGTGCTGAAACTCAAGTTTCCCTTGAATTCAAACGTTTGCACATTACCTGATAGAGGTACTAACTCGTATATTTTCTTGCCAATGCGATATAGATAGATAATAACAAGAACGACTGTTGTATTAAGAACGGAGAATATTTTTGAGTACTTCATGGGGAAGAAAAGAGCACAAAATCGATTGAGTGCCACTAGAACGATTTGATACTCATTTCCAAGGTACAATGTGTTTGCTATGTTTATGAACCATGACTCAATAACTGGAGGATATGGAGAATGTCCCCTGAAATATGTAAAGTACATCTGAAGATTCATTGGAACCTTACACTAATGTTTTTGGGAAAAATGTGATAACGAAAACAAGTACCAGAATGATAACATTCGAAATTGCTCGAAAGAAGCAAATAAGATTGAAAGCGGTTTTCTCCGAGTTCTCTTTGAGATAGATATAAACAATGGAAGCATTACAGACAACTCCGAATACACCTATCTGAAAAGATCTCAGTTTCTATGAACATTGAAAACAAACTAACCGATATGATTAATAGGCCAACTACCAAGTTGAGAGGATTTGTGTAATTGTACACTTCATTCATATTTTCACTGAAAGAATCCATACGTGAAAATGAAAAAGTTCGTTTGGAAGGAAATAAGTTTTCATTCAAAAGAAACGGACTCTCTCATGACATTTACAGTTTGTTTTTTTGCGACGACGTGCCGTCGTGTGAACGAACTGATTACCTGACAGAAGAGTTTTAAATTTTAAATTGAAGTTATGAGAAAAAGAAAGTGGAAATCATTTTGTGATACTCAAGAGTTCATAATAAATCATTTAAAAGTCTAAAAAACCAAGAGCTTCTCGTTAACGATGTCTGAAAAAGAGATGTTTAATGATTTTGATAAGAAGATGAATAATCGTTGGTCGTGAAGGTAACACATGGTAAAGACCGATTTGAATTGGTGGTTGTTGGATATGTCGAGCTTAAGTGGAATGAAGGAGGGAAAATATCAGAAAACGTCCTTCAAGTCAACACTTTTTTGAAGTCTAGTTTGATCGAAATGTATTATTCAAATTTTCCCAAGTTTCACCGCGCTCCATTGCACTCATGGTGAAATTCAAAATTTTGAGCTTTCCCGCTCATTTTTCTCATGTAGGTCACGTCAAATATAATAATTTTGTTGATTTTGTGGTTTCGACGTGACCTACAAGGGAAAAAAGCGAGCGGGAAAGCTCAAAATTTTGAATTTCACCATGAGTGCAATGGAGCGCGGTGAAACTTGGGAAAATTGGATAATAGCACTTTTCTATCTTTTTGCCTGCTTTCTGGTCTTTTGAATCAGCCAGAAATCCAATTATCAATAAATTTACCTACCACAGAAAAAAATCCAGCTGGGTTTTTATTGTATTTCAACAAAAAACTCGGTGCTCAGCCAAAAATCTGAACAATATAGATTCATTATACAAAATTTTAATTACATATTCATGTTAAGATATTCAGATGTTATCATCCAACAGTTGGCAATGTAATAGTGTTAACAACATTTAGTCTTCCAGATTGAGCATTTGTAACCGAAGGAGTCGATTGATAACTCTTCTTGAGAAATGTTAGACGATCGTTGAACATCATCATGATGAAACTGAAATTGATACACTTATAAGGCTCACTTCTTCATGTAGAGTATTACCCATCGATTGAATGTATACATTCCCAAACAAGAGTCCCACTTATGAATGTCCATAAACGATGAGAGCTTAGTCCGCTGAAATAAAATGGAATTCGTTTTCTCATTTTTTAAAGTACCTCAATTTGAAAGTAAATGTCAGATCAATGAGATATAGTGAATCCTGAATCATTGTTTGAAAAAACAAGAAGATATTTCTCTTCATTCTTCTTTTCGTTTCCGCCTGCATTACATTTCCGTCGTTTCTAATCTGAATTCAACAAAATTTGATTTAACTTCTGCCAGAATCATTTTACCCAGTAGAAGCTAACAATTTTCATAAAAGCGATGGCATTGATTGTAGTCATAATGATGAATGTATAAAAAATAACATCGAGAATGTTATCTTCGAATTCACAGTCAGGATCATATTGCCAAGTGATAGTCTCAATTGAGAATGATGTGTAGCACCCCTTTACAATGTCGTTATACTGTTCTACAGCCATTTTTCCCAGTCGAAATAAATAAATAAATGATAGAATAATAAAAGTGGGAATTAATCCGCAAATTGTTGAATAATAGGTGGGAAGGAAAAGTGCACAGAATCTGTTCAAGGCAACAAGAATAATCTGATATTCATTTCCAAGGTACAATGTCAAACCGAGATGAATCAGACAAGCTTCGATAGCTGGATGGTAGATCGAAATCCCACTGGAAACCACTAATGACTTTTCGATTTTTGAACACAACTAGATTTCAGATGGCGAGTTTAGATGAACAAGGTTTAAGCGAAGAGATCTCTCACAACTTACGTTAATAGCTTGAAAAAGAAAACAAAAAGGAATGTAGCTGTCAGTATGACAATATTTGAAACCGCTCGAAATATGCAAATTAAATTGAATGCAGTTCTTTCTGATCTTTCTTTGTAGAATATAAAAGGAATCGATGCGTTTGTAACCACACCGAACACTCCAAGCTGAAATGTTTAATTTGGGAACTCTATCTATTAATTAAACTTACAAATAAAATCAATAAGGCGGAAATGAGGCTTAAGCCGTTATTAAAACCGTTCATTAATACGGAAGATTCGGAAGGAAAATCATTCGAGCTCATTCCGATAGATCAATTCAGAAATAATACTTGTATCACAATCATTTTCGTATTCTACTTATAGTTTATAGAATTCGTCAGTTGATTTGGAGTTTGAAAGATCACCATTCTCCTTGATCATATGATTTGTGAAAGCAAAAAGTAAAACAAGCAATTATCATAACATTTAGGGTGCGCTGGAAAGCATCCGACGAAGATATGTTGAAATAAGTTGAAAAGGTGAAAATGAAGATAGTTGAAAACGGAGTTCCTTTTTTCTTAATGAATATAAAGGATGCATTATTTAGTTTTTTATCTGTAGAAATTCATGTATTTTGTACTTTCAAATCTTAAATAGCTGGTGGAAGAGTATAAATAAACAAAAAAAGTGGTTATATTAAGGATTAGAGAACATCTTTGTACACCATATTGAAAATATCTCGACAATTAGATGTTATAAAAAGTCCTTCTTTGGAGCGAACTCTGGATAGGGCAACGTAGCTTTGACCATGTGTGAAGATGTCTTCTGGAAGCCGTAATCCAATTTTTCCAAAAGGTTGCCCTTGTGATTTGCTGATGAAAAGCGCAAAAGCGAGTCTCACAGGAAATTGGGTTCTGCGGAGCTTGAAAGCCAGGTTGTTGTCATCATAACAGTCGATTCTTGGAATCAAAACAACTTGGCCCTTCCGACTTCCTGCAGCAAATCGGCACTTCAAAATTCTTCGACCCATCTCCATGACTTTTAAACGTGTTCCATTGCACAGTCCACTGCTGACGTCTAAATTGCGAAGAAGCATCACAATCAATCCGATTTTGAGCTTCAGCTTGTGTGGCGGCAGGGAAGATGTGTTGACGGAGTTGAGGAATTCTGTAGTTACGACTTTCGAGTTGCTGTCATCCGGGATTTCATCTCTCGAATAGAACACCTGAAATTTCAATTGAATTGGGAGTAAAGCATAGTAGACATACTTTTTCGATCCCTATCATCCGGTTGTGAACTTCTTCGTTCATTTTGTCAACATCAACATTTTTTGGAGTCAAAATAGCATATTCGGATAGATCGGTGTCTTTGTCGATTTGCGCTCCGAAAACTTTTTCGATCAAATCGCCGTCAGTCAGAACATCTGCATCCATTTCGACTCTTCCGAACATATTGTTGGCGGTTCCATTACCAACTCGGAGAAGGAAATCTATCCAGTTTTGGTCTCCACTGGTGACTCTCATGTTGGCATTCAGCTGGAGAACTTCGAATCGTTCCCAAAGAGGGCTCATCTTTATGCATCCGTTGATTTGGTCCGACTTGGTCCCTCTTCGAACAACTGGCAGCCCCTGCCTGAAATCTCCTCCGAGAACAATGATCTTGCCTCTGAAGGGCAAGTCATTTTCCATCACGTCTCTCAACACTTGGCCCATGGCTTCAAATGCGTTCTTTGGAATCATACTGGATTCATCACAGATGAATACGCCTATAAGCCGTAGGCGTGCTTCCTTGCTGTTCAACTTCAGCAGACTGGCTCGGCAATCGTTTCTTAAGTCCAACTTCCACAGAGATGCACGTGTACGACCATCGGGAAGAAGAGTTGTAGCGATTCCGGTCCATGCAGAATTTGACACTTTAACATTTTTGCATAGAATAACTTTGTAAATGACGTTGTAGAGATACGTCTTCCAGCTTCTCTTGGTCCATCCAAATAGAATAGTCTTGGTAGGGAAGGGTCTTCGACTGCATCTATGATCTTCTTAAACGCGATGTACTGTTCCCGGTTGAGTGTGTTTTTCAGGCGTTCTCCATCTTCTCGGAGGGCATCCAAATCCATAGGGATATCAAGATCAGCAATGAAACTCGGGGCAGTGATGAAGGTTTCAATGGTTTTGCCAAGTCTTAAAATTGATGTTTGAAAATTTTTGAAGATAACATAAATCGGAATACCTCGACATTCTCTCTTTTATGTCTTCGTACGCTCTAGCTTCACTTTCCTCTTCGCTACATCCTCGATATACGAAATCCTCGCTTAACGACTTCTTAAACTTGTCCCAAAGAAGTTGTGGATCTCCGATCTCATTAAAAAGAATTGCTCAACGCATTTTGCTCCATTCCTGAAGAAGGTATGGGTCATCAAAGTAGCGAGGAAGAAATCGGACAAAAAATCAGAGCGCCCCGCCCCTCACGGGGGGGGGGGGGGGGGGGGTCACTAGGCATTCTGCAAGTTGACCTTTTCTTAATACAAAAGTCTCCGCTCCTGAATATTTTAGAAGTTTCGCCTTGGTTACAGCCTGGGCCTTCCATTGACAACCATTTCAAATTTCAAAGTAGGTTATTATGTTCCAATCAAAGAGAAAACACTTTCTGTTGAAGATAATGTCTATGATATAAGTCCTTGAATTTCACTAGGATCGTGGGATTTAGTCAATTTGCAACTTATGAAAAGTACAGCAACTACAAAACCTGATAACCCATAGCGTATCCAGATATTCCTGAAATAGTAAAATGAACATCGATAAAAGCAGTGTTTTATTGTCTTTCGTGAAAACTGGATGGGTACAATTGAAACGTTAAACATGACCCGATAAGGAGACGAAGAAGGTTGGAAATTACACTATGAAGTATTAACAGGAAAAAAAAAGAATGTTTAGGTAGTAAGAAGTAATTGAATACCGGGAAAACTTCATGAAGATGGGAAGAAGAGAAGGCGAGAATGTGTGAAACTGGGATAGATGAGTAAGTATACCGAAGAAAATGAAAAGCATTACACAAAACCTACGACGATAGTCAAGGAATCTAGGCTATCAGACATATAAGTCGAACATTTACTTAAATTTCTTGACGTATACGTAGTATCCGAGACCGGCGACTCCTGCAACAGCAGCTGCAGTAGCAACATTTCTCACGATAACCGGATTGTTGTGAATCCATGTGGCAAAATCACTCGATTCGCGATCTTCTGGAACTTGCTTCGATTCTTCGACAACAGTGGCTTTTGACGATGGAGCCTGATGAGCAGATGGTGGCGGAACGAATGATGGTTCCTGTTCTGGCTCAACTACAGTTGGATTATTGTGTTCTTCCTCGACTTGAGCCTAAAAAATGAGTAGAATAGATTTTTTAGAAAATTTTTATAAATACTCACCGAAATAACTGGGATAGCAGCGGCGATTCCAGCAACTGCTGGAGAAGTCTCAGCCAGCTTGGCAGCTTCCTCTTTGTCAACCTTCTCGAAATCTCCAGGATCGGAATCGAGACTTTGGCGTGTGGCCAGTGGAATCAATTTCGGTTCATCTCCGTTTCCTTCGCCAGTATTCGAATCCAAATCAGTTGCAGCGAGACTGATTGGTGGACTTGGTTCTTTCACAAAACGAGAAAGGTCCTCTGCTGGAGTTGGTGCTCTTCGTTCCTCGTCTTTCTCCGGTTGTTCTTCATTTTTCGGAACATCAATGTCCTCTTGACTGTATTCTTTTTCGACAACCAATTCTTTTGGTGACACTTCTCGCTCTTCTGACATTTTGACTGCGTCACCCGTCTGGAAAAATATTTTTAGAATTTCGTGTTTTTTGAATTGAAGGCTTTTCAGAAGAATACAAAATCCATGTTTGATGAACCTTAGGTGTGCGAGAAATCGATCTGATCGAGAATGGTCGACGACGTTGGACGACAGGGGAAGAATCAGAAGATTCAGAATCCGACATAGTACAAATAAAATGAAGTAAATCACGGATATTTCTCTTGGAATGAGAGAGAAAAAGAGGAAGAGAAAACAGGCGGGATTGATGTGTTGTTCAGATTGATTCGAGTCAGAGGACTATGTTACTGCTAGAAAAAAAGATCAAGCGAAAGAAGAAGATAATAGAAAAAAGCAGAAACGTCATGTGGCAGTAGTGGGATTTACTTGGGCCATTGGAGAAAGGAAATATGAGAAGAACGCAAAATGACGATAGATACGGCTGATGAGATAGGAAGTGCGAAATATGAGGAAAATGATAACAACACAAAAATAGTTTCCATTTTGATTGTTGACAGAAAAAATCTGACGGAATAATGAGTGAAGATTTCGTTATTTCCCGCTGTGAATAGGTAGAAAATGAAATTATTAAAATGGCAAGTCTAAGGAAGAAAAATTTCGAAACGATGCTAATACTAAATTTGAAAAAGCACATGTTCAGCGCTTACAATGAAAGTTCTTTCAGAATTTGAAACGGAAAAAATCGAGAAAACACTGACTTGTGAGTGTGTCTTCCTAACATTATTTGTTGACAAAAATGAAAGAATTGATCAGAAATTATTTAGTGAAGATCAATTCGAACAAATGTCGATCGTCGGTCTTATTTTTACCATCTGACATGGCGACGGACGGTGTGGAGTTACCAGCCGCTTTCGACCTTCAGTCACGCGCCTCATTTTTCCAAACCCTAATTTTTCCTCTTGTAAGCGACTGAACGACAGAGAAAAGAAAAAGCTCCTCGTACTGTTTGTATTTATCAGATAGAGTGCTTGTGTCATATTCCAAAAAATGGCAGGAAAAATGGAAACATCTTAAGATGATCAGAGGTATAAAAAACTATAAAAAAAGTTAAGGTTAGAAAGTGAAGGAAAATAAAATAGGTCAATGATTTGATAGTTTGAAATCCACGTGAAAAAAAATATGCATTGTTGAGATGAGAGCTGGTAGCAAACCAGTTCGAAAAAACTGGATCAGAGTGAGTTGCTCGTGGCAGAGAACGGAAGGAAGAGAGTGAATGAAGTGGAAATGAAGGTGAGAGGTGGATGAGTTGAGACACCTGACCGAATGTAAGATCTCAGTAGAGACGAGGAACACAGAAAAAAAAACTACTTGCAAAACGAGATATAGTTCAGTAGAAATGAAACATGAGTCGGTTTC
Organism: Caenorhabditis zanzibari; assembly: GCA_963966625.1. NCBI lineage: Eukaryota > Metazoa > Nematoda > Chromadorea > Rhabditida > Rhabditidae > Caenorhabditis > Caenorhabditis zanzibari. The sequence continues at coordinate 9,951,846 of OZ016472.1, read as the reverse complement.
CAAGACTTGTAAAACAAAGTTTCAAAGATTCTTTGCCGCTTCGTTTTAGCAAATTATTTTTTTCATTCTGACCAATCAGGTCAAAGTTTTATTGAAAATGAGCAATAGAGTGAAATGATGAGACAGCTGACCATGTTCGCATAACGTGACAAACATAGAGCGGTGAGTGAAAAAAAAGGAAAAAAAAAACGGGCGGTGGCTAGAACAACATTATCTCTGTTTCTCTGCGACGTTTTCTTCGGGCCCGTTTTCATTCTGGAGTGTTCGTTCAGCGTAAAGGGTAAAAACAAAACTGAGAATCCAGTGGGAAAGAGAGAGTTTGATTTCGTTCATGGGACACATGGGCGGTTCGTTTGAAAGCAAAAGAGAGCTGCGAGGAAGATGAAGAACAAAGTACACTCACTCAACTAAATGACGGCAGCCAGCAACGAACAGCGAATTGCAATGGAAATGAAAGAGAGAAAAGAGTGTAAACAAAAAGTTAACCAAAAATGTTTGGTGTATTTCACTAGGCAGCTAAAATGTTCAAACCTCTTTATCAATGAGAAGTCATAATTATAGATAATAGCAAGATTTTCCCGAGATCGATCAAATGTATCCTCACAAATGCTATGAATTCAAAAGAATTAACCAGTGAAACATCGAAAACATCGTTGATAGAGTGATTTGATTTTGTAATATTAGAATTCCCAAATGAGTTTCGAAAATTGCAATATACCGTAAAACCTCCAATAGAAGGACACCCCTAATAAAATGGCACTTAAGTGAACTCGAAAAGAGCACTTTCTCAGATTTCTGTGAATCTGGAAGTAGTCGCAATCGATTTCTTGTCGAAAATATGCTAGGGTAAATATGAAACTAGTTATGAGTTGAAAACTAGTTATGAGTTGCAAAAATTAGTAATGGATACTTTTGTGAAATTCGAATTTTGATTTTGAGGAGATTGAACAATAGAAGGGCATGCCCCTCTATTAGGGGTTTTCGGTATTTTATTCCTTACCACTACTGGCGTTGTCTCTCTTTCCGAGTCCTTAAAAATAACGTCTATTTTCTGACAGTCCTTGAATTGATGAATCTGCTCGATCGTCTCGACTAAATCATTTTCCGGAAGTGTGAATATCATATCGACCTGCCTTCCTTTGCATGCTTTTTCGATAGTTATTTTGAGTCGCTCAACATCTGAACCTCCGGGAAGTGTCACTCGCTTGTATGTTTCTTTTCCCTTCTCAACGCTGAAAATTAAACGATTCTAGAATTCGAGAGACCGCCTGTACCTTGTTCTGACAAGCAAAAATCGAGTCTTATTAAATGAGTCCCTTCTTCCGTATGAATATGTTGGTGAGTTGAGTGGCCCAGGAGATCCTGATCCATTGGAATTTGAAGACGGTGGTGGTGAAGAGAAACTGTCGAACGAATTCTTCATTGCGTAAGGGAACGGAGGATGACGAACGTAGTTGGGAATGAATCCTGGCGATGCCTGATCGCTGGCATCAGAAGTTCGACGTGACACACTGTCTAGAAATAATTCGGATTGTCATTTAATGTAAGATCAAATAACTCACTTTGAACCATATTCTCCTGTTCCTCTCCCAGTTGGAGAACTGTTCGCAGTTTTTCTTTGTCTTCTGGGCACACCTGCAAATATAAATTTTACGATGGATACGCAACCGAACACCTCACGTCGTACGGAACTCTCTGTTTTGTGTCAGTGGTGTTTAGTGCGTATCCGGCTTCGATTAGAAGAAGTGCGACTTCGTAGTGACCACGGTTCGCAGCCCAGTGAAGAGCAGTCCTGTAAAAAATCTCTGAAGAGCAAGAAAGCGCATTAGAAAGGAATTTGGTATGAGAGAGACTTGAGAAAAGTTCATTGTTCGCAAACCTTTAGAATTGAGTTTGTTTTGGGTGGAATTTTGGGAAACTTGGAAATCGGAAGAAGGGAAAATTTAGGGAGAGTCGAGATTGACAAGAAACAAGGATAATTCGTTATTTTCGAAAAATACCACATGTTAAAATTTTTTCAGCCTACTCGACACAATTCTAAAGCATACGGAGCAGGAGAGAATTCCGAGACAGACTGCTTTTTACAAGAGGATAATACGCGGTGAAAACGAGAAGGCTCTTAGTGAAGAGTCTGTCTTGTTGCCAACAGTTGGTATCCCACAACTCGCCGTTAGCCACTCGCATTTACACAAAGTCCACTCAATTCGTCTGTTTCGTGGATTTATCAGTGATTCGTGTATCCTCCTATCAGATGAGAACCTAGATGCAACTATTCGAAACGGCTGTTCAGGACATCTTTGTGGCAGGAAAAGAACGGATTTGAGGGACAAAAGTTCATCATGAAAAATCTGGACAACTCGAATATTTGAGGAAAATATTTGGGGAAAATACGATGACAGGCGTCATATTTCATATCGATGGTCAGCAGCTGACTATCATACAATTGTAAAAAATTGTACGACGGATATATCCGCGGATATTATAAGAAAACTGATAATATTTTTTATAAAAGAAGAACGAACTTACCAGCCATTTGATTTGTGCCGATAATTAGTGTCGACTCTTCCACTGAGAAGAGCATCTCTGACTCTCGTTTCATCGCCCATGCTGCATAGGTGAAGGAAGTCCAACTGTTGCTGTTCGTAGGCATAATGAAGAGATGATGCCATTGTGATGGGCTGTAAATATAAAAAATCGTTATTGAAACGATATAAGGTTTAGCATACAACACTTTTTATAGTATTAATTTTCCAATGACAGAACTAAAATGAAAAGAAAACATAGTGAATTCAACTGATACAAGATTGCTCATCGTAAAATCAGTTTCCAAAAAACTATTCACAAAGTGCCCAAAATAAGAACCGCCTTGCCACACTTTTTTAAATAAAAATTTATAAATATTTTGGATAAGTTTAAACCATCGAGCGCAGCGAAATTTCGATTTTTTAAGTTCTTATTCGGACAGTTCTGCAGTTTTGATCCGGGGTAACATCATAGCTCAACTTAACACCATTCTACCTAATTACGGCGGGATAATTTTCAAAAAATAGGACTGAAAACATCAACGGCGCTTGTAATTTCGCAAGTAAAAAACGTCTGACCGTCTGCAGTCTCTTGTCAAAATACTTTCGTTGACCTGCCGGATAACAATTGACATACGAATGTCAAAAAGAATCTGAGTTAACATTATCATAAAATACACGTTTTATGAGCATCTATAAGGCCATTTTGAATATTAAAAAGTCGTCACGAATTTAAAGTGAAGAGTGTGGGGTGTCCAATAGTTAGAAGAAGGCGTCTGAACTCGGGCTTTTCATCAGCCTTCTCTAATTACGGACTTACAAACAAATATTTAAAAAAGAAGTGAAATGGTGGAAAGAAAGGAGAAGTCGCACAATAAATAAATATTAATTTGGAATTTAGAATAAAAACTGGGTGTAGGGAGAAAATATGTCTAGGAGCAATAATACTATAGTGGTTTTTGAGGGAGTGACAGGGGATAAACAATAAAATGAAGGCACAAACAAAAAGTGGGTAGTTAACAATAAAAATAGATTATAATGAATGAATTCGGCTGCTTCCATCATCGCCTGTAGAGGATAGCAAAGCAGCTTTCGTGAGGTATCTATTTTGAAACTTTGGAGCCGCGCTTGAAGAGAGAACCGAATCCTTTTCGTTCTAGAAAATGACTCAATCCTAAGCAGAACATTTTATTTCATTTTCTTACTTGATGATGATTTGATCGAGTCATTATCATCATAGTTAGAAGGTGTTGAGACAACACTAGCTGATGTTGATCTGCCATCTGGTGTGCTCATTGGCTGGTTATGTTGATTACTCTCAACCCAAGTGATGAACTCTCCATTTTGTTGGCTTCGTGGTGACATGGATCGTTCCATTGGTTGATAACTTGATGAAGTGTGCTCTTTGTACATTAGAGTTTCCTGAAAAAAATTGTTTTCAGTTATTACGCAACTCAGTTTTGAAGGTCTACATTTTTTACATGCCTGGTTACGACAAAACTGTCTGAGCTTGGTTTTTTTTTTTTTGAAAAAGAAGACTCACCGTGTATCCGGAACTTCCTGGGTGAGTCTGAATCGTATGGCGTAGTTCAGCGTGATCTCCTGCAAAAATAAAAATCAGATTGCTCAGTAGTCTGAGTGTTCACAAAAACTGTGTCAGTTTAGTAACTGCCAATTATTAAAATCAGCACAAACTATGCAGAATAGACCGGTTTGTTAGATCGTGGTTATGATGTATACGACTTGTTGAAGATCGAAAACGTAGTTAGGAATTAATTTAGTGTAAGTAGAATTCACGACACATTTTTTATCTGCTTGAGAACATATTAACATGCAGTGATGTCGGTGGTCGGAACAAGATTAGTCCTGTCTGTATTGCAATGTTGAGTATTCGGTGAAGATAAGTTGGTGAAGACAAATCTGTGCCACCAACTAACCATTGGAGCCGTCGATACAGACTCTGTTAGCGTCTGCAATGGCTTGCTCGACTTCTCCATAAATGCTTTCAGCATAAACTGATTGTCGTCGACTTGCTCTTCGGACAACCCCAATTTTTCGAGTCACTACTGTCGGTACCACGTTAGCTGTCATCGACGAGGATGACATTGTCAGTACGGATGGAGTAGCAAGAAGGGGACCGGATGGAGGGAAGAATGCAGTTGGTTGCTGCTCAATTACATCAGACCCGAAACCACGAGGAAGTGTGGCACAATCACGGATTTTGATTTGCCCATTATGTTTGCCACGTGGCAAAGAAGCACACCCCCCTGAAGCAGAAAAGCTTAGATTTAGAAAGCGAAGCTGAAGAAAAGCATAAAGCATCTGGAAACCTTGAAAAAATAAGCTGATAACGAAAAGCAGAACCAGAGGAAAACCAGAAATTCTATAGTATTCGGACAACAAAAGAACGAAACCCACTTGAATAATCTAATTCATGCTGATCCAAATCATCGACTGTTGTGAAGGCTGAGGCATGAGACAGACGATGAGCGACGTCGTGACCTCCGATATTTCGTCTTGGTGCAACCATTGGGAGTTGTTCAGTACCAGTCGTTTGAAGGAGATCGTCTACAAAAAAAAGCATGCTAAACCGATGGAAAAAAAACAGAATGCGAATGCAGTTAGCAAAAACTATGTAGTATATTTATCAATAAACTCACCATTGTACGAATAGGATTTCAGTTGATCTCTCGGTGTCAGGTGAGCATGGAACTTGATCTTGGCAACCCACTCAAGCATTTGACGCTCATCTGGGCACGAGAACATGAACTCGGATCCGTCTTGAAGCAGAAGGCGGAAAGCGTTTTTGCGTTTTGCGTACTCAGGGTACTGCTCGCATTGAGATCCGTAGATGTAGACTGGTGGAGCAGCAGCGATATTTTCTATGAATTGCTGCTCGTCTTTGAAGAAGCACAGAAGTTGTCCACAGAGGATTCCATAGTAGTTCTTCCAAGATCGGATCGTCGCGCGCTTCCCACCACTTTGTTGGCACTGCTTACGATCGAAGAATCCTTTCATGTCAATTGCTCCCATGTCTTCCCAACGGCTTCCTTTTCTGATGGATTGTGTGCGACGAGTGGTGAATGATGGAGTCTTTGTCATCTCAACTCCAGATTGAAGTGGAACGACAGTGGAGGAAGATGCAACGATATCACCAATTTGAATAGATCCCGGAGCTGAAAATTTATATTAAAACAATACAAGTGGTACTGAAATGTCTTACCAAAATCAGCAGTAGTCTTGGCACGATCTTTTCGTTCTTTTCGTGGCATTGTGTGAGTAGAGAACTCTTCTCCTGATGGAGATGGACGGAGAAGCGAGATTTCTTGAGTCTTTCTACGTTCTCTCTCTTGTCTGCGGTTCGCCAGAATGTTGCCTTTTTCGACGATTTTGATGGTATCTCTCCTCTTCTGATCTTCTTCAGCAATTCGTGCACGATCAATCTCCTTGCTTCGGAGTCTACTGAAGTTTTGTTCGACGAGAGTGAGACGTTTCACCATTTCGCATTTCTCGTTTTGAGCCTCAAGTGTCACGAGGAAGTCATCAAAATCACGAAGATGGCTTTCCGCCATTTCCACAGAATCAACCAATCTCCAATCATCTCCTAGAAGTCCAGCTCGTTCTTCCAACCAGGAATCAAGTTGTTCGGCGTTTTGCTTCCACTTTTGAACATCCATATTTTCTTCATACAACTCAGCTCGGTCTTTCCAGATTTCGCAAAGCATTTCCCAAGATTTCTCAAGGACTTCTACTTTTTCTTGAATTTCCTGAGACAAGACGTGGCTTGAATGGATCATACGTCTTCCTTGACGGGCGAAGTCATCAACGAACGGTTTACGTCCTTGCATTTCAAGATTGTATTCGTCGTGACGGCGTACCAGAGATTCACAAGAAGCAACATCACGTGGCAACTGCTCGGAAGTCATTGTGGTTTGCATGTTCTTCATCCATTGCATCATCTCACGGTACTCTTGGAAGTAAGATTGCAAACTTTGCATGTGGCGAAGTCTCTCCAAATGCTTTTTGGCAGCCTCAAGAATATCCTTGAGTTGTTCTTCCATATCAAGTCTTCGTACTTCCAAATGGTGTCTTGTGTCTGGGAACGAGTTCCAAAGTCTCTCTGCTTCATGGCACAACTCAGCGACTTGTTTCTCAACAGCTTTCATTCCGTGCATAAATTCGTCGTGCCGTTGCAATTGAGCCTTCACGGAAGCCAGGTCTGCTCTCGAGAGATCTTCTTGTTCCATGGCAACTCCGGTGGCTTCTTTGTCTTGCAACCAATTCAGTGTTTGATCGGCTTCTTGATCGAAACGATGAACTTGGCGGGCTCCGTTCAATGCTTGCTTTCTTTCGTTGGCAACTTCGTTGACATGGGTCCAGAGTCGTTGAACATCAGCTCCTTTAGCAGTGATTGATGCCCCATAAGGATGACCGCTACGTAGAAGGTCCTCCTGAGAGCGCTGAACCAACGCGACACGTTCTCCTGCGGCAGCTAGTTCGCGAACAGTAGATTCGAACTGCTCGATGATCTGTTGGCAATCTTCAAGATCTTGTCCGTAGTCTTCAGCAGACGCTGTTCTCTCCTTTTCACGGAGCCAGTCTGACAAGTCATCAGCCTGTCGGACAAACTTATGATATTTGGAAGCATCGACAATTTGAGTTCTTCTTCTGGCACACTCTCTGCAAAGGTCTCCGAATAAAGCCTCCAATTTACGTTGTTTAGCAGCGATGGACATGGCGTCATGATGCTCTCTTGCAAGAAGACCATCAGCTCGTTTCTTGAGACGGTCAATCTCATTTTTGAATAGTTCAACTTCCTTGTCCAAAACAGTTAGTCTTCTCAAATGACTTTCCGCTCCAGCTTGGTCTCTTCCCATTTCTTGACTCATGGCGAGTGGCATCTGTTCACGGAGCCATTGCTCAGCCTCAGTTTCTTCGGTGTAATACTCATGAGCATCAATAGCTTCCTGGAGAAGATCACGTCTCAGTCCACAGCTTTCCTTCAAGGTGAGCATGGCAGTAGACAACCTATCGAGAATTTTCTGAATGTGTCCGGAAGCGAAATGGCGTTGACGGATCATGTCCTTTCCGCGCTTTTCAGTATCGTTCATTGCGGACTGGCGAGTATCAAGCTCCTGAAAATAGGTATTTTAGTTAAAGGAATCTTTTAAATATTAATGAAACCTTTTCCAATGCAGCATGTTTCTTCTGAAGTGAGAGAGCACTTTGCAATGAATCACCAGATTCTCCACTGCTTGCCAACGGCATTTTATCCGAAAGCCACTCAAGATCTTCTTCTGCTGCTTTAACCCATTCGAAGAATGCTTGGGCGTCAACAAGGTTCTCTCTACGAATCTGCACTGGCTCGTCAAGGCCAGAATAACGAGCCTCCACTTGCTCAGCCTGCTTGAGACAATCATCAGCAGCTGTTGATCCTTGAACTCTCAATTCACGAGCCTTTTTCATCATTTCCACTACAGCATCAGACCGTCCAGCGATTTCTGTTTGAAGCGTGTCGAGTTTCTTAATGAGAAGTTCAGTTGACAGCATGTCTCTTCCATGATCTTCAGAGCCAAGTTCTCCTTCAACTTTGTCAAGCCATTTTTCGATATCTTCCACTTTGCGCTGAAGAGAATGAAGCTCGAATGCCTCACGGAGACGTTGCGTTTTCAAAGCGGACTTGGTTCTGAGCTCATCCCATCCAGAGCGCAGCTCGACAAGCTGAGCTTTAACCTGCTCGCTCATGAAGTGATTATCCGAAACGAGTTCTTCTCCTTGTCTCTCCACATTCGTCAAACGTTTTTCATTTTCGACAAGTTCAGAATCGAAGGCCATATGCTTTTGAAGTTTCGATCGCAGATTTGTGTGATCCAAAAAGCTCTCATCGTATGCTAGCTGCAACTTAGCTGTTATCCAGATTATGAGCTCTCCACAGTGGCGAATGAACTCGTGATATCTCTTGGAATCCTCCAACATATCCTTTCTCTTGCTCACACTTTTCAGAAGAAGATCGTGTCTAGTGATTACTTCTTCTTTGCGAGTGATGATATCAGCACGGTAGTTGTTTCCACCAGAAACCAGAGCATCTGCATTCTTAGCAAGTACATCGATCTTCTCGCTCTGTTTACGAACAGTCTCTTCAAAAGCAGAATGTCCTTTGATAAGCATCTCGACAGCGTCAGAAGTATCACCAAGTTCTCCACGAGCGACCTGATTTTCTTTATCAGCGAGCCATTGTTCGCACTGAACGGCTTCATCACACCACAACATCCATTCAAGAAGCTTTTGAAGAGTTCCCTTCTCACTTTCCCAAGTTTGTCTTAGCTGATGCTCAGAATTTTGAACGCGTTTGTGAGCTCGTTGAACTTCAGCTTTGTGCTCTGGTTGCTCTTGATTCAAAGCTTGTCCTTCCTCGTGAAGTTGACGCAATTCAACAGCTCTTCCATCAATCTCAGCTTTTCGCTCGTGGTGTTGCTCGAGAAGTTTTCGAGCGCCATTGCTGTCTTTCGGTGTTTGATGAGACGTCATCTTGTTTCTGACTTGATTCGCCCATTGTTCGGTCTTTTTAACATCATCAAGATATTTGTAGAGTTTGAAAGAGCGATTGAGCTTGTCATTTCTAGATTCAGCAGCTTCAGACAACTGTTTCCAGCTTTCTTCCAACTTTTTCAACGAATCAAGAATAGTCTCTTTGAGTGGTGGTCTTTTTTCGAGAATCTTTTGAGCATTCTTATCGTGAGCAATGAGTTTTTGATGGATCGCACTCATGTCTCTCTCCAAGGCAGATTGTTTTCGAACAAGAAGCTCAACACTGGAAAAAAAAATATATGTTTGAAATCTTTCTAAAATTGACAATACCTGGCGAAATCTTTTCCGAAGTCATCACTCTTCATTGCAGCAATCTTCTCGTGAATTCGCTCATCAGTGTCTTCAACGTCTCTATTGAAAGTGTGTACTTCCATCGCAGAAAGAAGTTCAGTACGATAGTGAGACAACTGGCCCAAAAGGAGACGCCATCTGCAAAAAAAAAGATTGTAGTCGACGGGGTAATGTTTGGATTAATAGTGGATTTGGTCTGGGTGGCGATACTAGTTTTAATCCGATCATTTTTACCGAAGGAACTGTGCATTGGGTTACAGCATTAGATATGGAATATAAAAGGTATAACTAACGGTAAGCACTTAAATTCGTAACCAAAATATGGGTGTACTCACTTCTCATTAAGATGTTGTTGCTCCTTCTGTACTTGATCGCGGCTTGTTCGTCCTTGCTTCACAAGTTTCTCACCAAGGCGATTGATTTCATCGAGTGTCTGCTCGTCGACTGTGGAATCAGATCGAGTTCCATCCAAGCGTTCGAGCAACAAGCGACAATGTTCCATATCTCTACCCATATCAGCAGTCGATACAAGTACTTCTTTCTCGTTGATCCATGCGAGAACGTTCTCGACAAGCTGTTTGAATCGGAGTAGATCTCTTGCCTCTTCTAGAGCTCTCGATTGATCGGCACAAGCTCCAGCTAATTGATCCCACTTCACATTAAGCTCGTTGCAGGTGTCTGTGATCTTCGGATTACGATGAAGGTTCTTCAATTGCTGACCACGTTGGAGAATTTGATCAACGATCGTCTTGTTGGCAGCAACTTCAGCTTCCAAGGCTTGGTGTGTTTGAAGTCTCTTCATTTTCTCCTCAATCGAAATACTTTCACTCGACTGATCGCGGGCCTTGCGAATGCCATTAGTTTTCTCATCGATCCAAGCCTCGATTTGAGCAACGTCACTTCCGAACGATGCAAGGGCGAACGCGTCTCTCAACATCGCATGTCTTGCTTCAATATCTTCACGGAGTAGTTTGAGTTCCTCGTGGACCTTCGATTGCCACATACCGATGTTCTTCGACTCCATATGACGTGCCTTCACAAGTTCGTTAGCAGTATGATCCAAGGTGACAGTGCGTTCATCAAGAGTAGACAACGCTTTCTCGAATGTATCCAGTCTCTTTTTCTGACTTTCAACATCAGCAACAGATCCGCCAACCGCCAAACTACGGAGAGTTGTTCTCTTCGAACCGATTGATGCAATTATTTGTTTGGCTTCACGTTGATAAGCGTGCCATTGAACAGCCTGAGAGAGGAATCCGTTTCTCAGAGTCCATTCACTGCGAAGTCTTTCCAGAGCAGTTTTGAGAAGTCTTGTTTTATTTTTTATCTCCTCCGTCGCATAGTGCTGAGCACTGACCATTTTTTCACCATCGTTCACAAGTCTAGTGAATTCTGGTTCCCTGGCATCCATCTCGTGGCTCAATCTGGAATGAAAAACGTAAGACAATTTAACGAAACAGAATCTCTCACCTAGAATGTTCAGTTTGGAGCCATTCAGCTTGTTGAAGGTCATTGATTTGAAGATCGGATTGAATATCACTGATGGTCAAATCAGTCCATGCAAGCAAGTCTCTGACTTTTCCGTTGAACGTGTGCAAATCGAAAGCAGCTCTCAACATATCTTTTCTGTCATCCGTTGCATTTCTCAGCTCTTCCCATTCTTCAACCAGAGTCTGTTGTCTTTCTCCAATCTGTTCAGCGTTTCCTCCTGGATAGGCCTTTTTCAATCTTTCAGCTTCGTCCACCAGTTTTGTGAGTCTTGGCTGGGCGTTGTGAGTTTCTTTGTCAAGAGCTTCGTGCTGTTGCCACAATGAATGAACATGTTTCACATCTCTACCAAGATCACGCGGCATATTGGCCATCTTGTCAGCCATCCATTGTTCAAACTCGTCGACATCACGATGGAAACGATGAAGCTCCTCAGCAACAGAAAGCTTGGCGGTACGTGTTTCGATGTATTCACAAAGCAGATTCCAAGCTGATCTGAGCTTCTCTTGCTTCTTCACCACGTCTCTAGCAAACGGTGGATTACGTCTGAGAATGGCGTTAGCTGCTGTCTCGCATGATGTGAATCGTTCACTTCCCGTTTTTACACTTTGTTTGAACTCATCGAACTTCGATTGCAATTCTTTCAGATGCTCATAGTCTTCGGCAAAATCTTCACACAGGGCAGTTTGTAGTTGCTCTCCAATCCATTGCTCCAGATCGGCAGATTCTCGCATATATTCGTAAAGACAAACTGCATCTTCCAAAGCGTTTCTGCGATCTTCAGCAAGCTTGCTCAATGTATTAAATTCGTGCGCCAATTCGTCTTGTCTTTTTTGGAAGCGTTCTACATGATTACGATCTGACTGAACAAGTTCGGCACATTTTACATCAAGCTTTTCAAGCCACTGGCGATAAGTCGTCATGTCTTCACAAAGAGCTCTGTGTTTGGCGAGCAGCTTTCGTGCAGCATCTTCGTCATTGCCATAGTCTTCTGATGCAAGAGCATTTCGTTTCTCGTTCATCCATGATTCAACTTCAGCAGCGTCGAAAAGATATTGCTGTTCCTTGACTCCCCAATCAACAATAGCTCGTCTAGATCGAAGCAGTCGTCTCAACTCACTCCAAGCAGTTTCAAGCTCTCGGCTCTTTGAATTGATTTGTGAAGATGCTGGATGATGTCTCTTTACAAGCTCAGACGCTTCTCCGAGAACTTTTTCGATCTGTCCACCATGCTGATTAACTTCTGCCTCCAATTGCTCTTGTTTCTTGACCATATTCAACGCTTCAGTCAAAGTGCGGCCACAATCTTGAGATGAAGCGATTGGTTTCTTTTCAGCAATCCATTGCAATTCGCAGTCAACATCAAAAACCAGTTGATGCCACAAACGAGACTCGTCAAGATCACCCTTTCTCCGTTTTGCTGGTCCTTTCATTGCTGCATACCGTTGAAGCAGATTTCCAACAGTTGAATGAATCTTATCAGCATCGTAATGACCGTCAACAGCCATTTTCTTTCCGCGGTTCTCGATGTCAGCAAGCTGAAATCAATAAGTTTAGAAAAGGATTAGAAGAAAATTCGTATTACCTTGTTACCATAAAGTCCCATCTCTTGTTCCAGAACTGCGTGTTTTTGGAGCAAATCTTTTACAGATCTGAGATCGAGTCCTTGATCCTTTGAGTTCAAAGCTGATTCCATTTCATCAAGCTTTGCATGAGCATCTTCGAGAATCTTATCGAGTCCCTTCTGATCAGCAGCTTGTCGAAGTCGCTGTCCTTTATTGTAAACTTGCTTTTTCAAGTCTGCCCATTGCGCGTTCACTTGACGAACAACTTTCTCAACGTTCGGTGATTCGTAATGCTTCTTGTCGATTAGATTATCTCCTTCTTTGTTAATCTGCTGAATCCTCGAATCGTTGGCGATGATTTCGGCTTCAAAAGCTTCGTGTTTCAACAGGCGATGAGGAATCGCCGAAGGAGCCAAAGATGCATCGTCTCCACTAGCGACTAGTTTAGCCTTCTCATGCATCCATCCCATTACTTCATCCGCCTCGCGACGCATCTCTTGGTATTCGAGAGAAGCTTCTAGTTGCCTCTTACGCTGAGCAGCCGCACGTCGAACGGCTTCTCTTCTAGCTAGAACGTCTCTTCTTCGTTGTTCAATGTAAGCAGAATCAGCATGTTGAGCTTTGATCATGTCATCTGCGGTACGAGAGAATGCTTCAAGTCGAGCCTCCTGAGCATCAAGCTTTGCTTCCAAATCGCGATGTCTCTTGAGCAAGTTCTCAACAGATTCAACTGAATCGCCAAGATTGTCAAACTCGAGAAAAGCTTCGTGGCCTTTAGTGGCAGCATCAATACGCTCTGACTCTCGGTTGAAAAGTTGAAGATCAAGTTGTTGCTTCAAAATCGTATCACGTCGTCTGTAGATATCGCGAAGAGCAGCCATTTCGGCAACCAGGCTCTGCAGCTGTTCTTCGACCTTAGGCATACGTGGACTACGCTCCAAAAGCCGACGTCCAAGTTCTTGACAATACTCAACTTCGTACTTCTTGTCTTTTATCTGCTCTCCAAGCTCATAATGCTTCTTGAGAAGGTCCTCTGCTTCGGCAACATCCACTGGATGAACGTCCTCCATCATTCCTTTTTTGGTTTTCTCTATCCAACTCATCATATCACGAAGAGCTGATTCAAACATCTCCTTTCCTTGTGATTGCTCAGCGAGTAGCATTTTCTCTTGAGCGCGTCTCAACAAATCTGCATGAAGAGCTCTTAGTTCTGCGATTTTCTTCTCAATGGCAGCAGCTTCTTCTGGATGATCTTTTTTCACAGCGGCAGCCAATTTCTCCAATGCGGCGATTTTGTCTTCAAGCGGCTTGAGATCGCGTTCCAAGTTTTGAAGACTTTTAACATCGTTCGGATTACGATCCAGTTGCTCAAACTTTCCAAGCATCCATTCACGAGCACTTTCGCAAGTTGTGTCAAAGTCAGCAACACGTTCCGTTGCCTCCAAACGAACAGCTCGTTGTTTTCTCAAGCGCTCCAAATTCTCCCACATGGCGTTGATTTTGTGCTGGCGAGATTCAATCTGCCGAGACTGTCCATGTCCTTCGGAAATCAAATCGTTAGCGATATCATTGATGTGTCGCAATTGAGTGCCTCCGTTGGTTTTCATGTCAGCTTCAAGCTTGTCAAACTTGCGACGGAATGCCGCGACATGTTCAGGTGATGGTTCATCAGCCAACGAAATCTCGACTTCCTTAGCCCATCGTTCGAATTCGTCACACTCACGATAGAAACGGAGAAGTTTGATGTTATCAGAAAGAAGACGTCTTCTTACATCAGCAAGTCTTTTCAGCTCACGATAATCATTCGAAATCTTGTGTTGTCGTTCAGCAACTACGGAACTCTTGGTCTCGTTTCCTTCAACAGTGGTAGTCGTTTTTTGTGTTGTTTGGGTAACGGTCACTGATTCTCCAGGAACGATCTTGCAATAGTTAGCTGGCACATAACCCTCAGTTCCATCTCGTTTCAATGCTCTCCACCATTCTGGAGTGGATTTCTCGAGAAGTGCAAGAATCTCTCCTTTTGCTACACGCATTCCGTTTCCTTCGTACTTGTATGACATTTCTATTTGAGGAACGGTTACTTCTTCGGTCTCCTGGACGGACTGGCTGGTGGTGGCAGTGTGGAAAGCACTGTTGGCAAGTTGACTTTGCATTTCTTCGAGACGAGTGATATCGTTTCTGAAAAAAATATTAATAATGATTTTTATAACTATAAAAAGAACTCACTTATAAGCACGTATCTCTTCCTCGAGTCGAGCATGCCTCTGAAGTAAAGACTCAGCGGCTCCTTCATCACGACCCAAATCGTCTGATTTCACCAGGGGCATTTTTTCACGGATCCATGACTCTGCTTCGTTAGCATCCTGGAAGTATTGTTGGGCGTGACGCGCCTCGGACAGCCAATTTCCAAGAGCAGCAACGGCCACACGAAGGCGTTCCCATCCTTGATTCATTTGAGTCAGTCTTCTTTGGATATCTTCTTTCGATTGCCCGTTTTGAACCAACCGTTCTCCACCGGCAATCATTCCTTTACTCCGAGCCCAGTGCGTCTGCATTTCCATTTCAACGTTCTTGTAGAGCAATGTGGTTTGGGGCACAGCAGAAATGTCTCCGCTGTTCAACGCTGTTGTACACAGTTTCTCCTTTTCAGCCAACCAAGCCATTTCTTCCTCGTGATCTTGAATAAATTGGAATAAAGAGCGAGCTCTCTCGAGAGCGAGACGACGAGAACGACACAGCTCAACGAGAGTATTGTACTGGGCGGTAACTTCATCTAATTTTCTTTGAAGAACGTCGAACTGCTCTTCTTTGTGGCGAATGTAGTTGTTTGCAGCTTGTGAGAGTTTTGAAAGAAGAGATCCATGAGCATTGATTTGAGCATCAATAAGGTCATGCTTGCCAAGGAGATCTTCAACACCAATAAGGTGTTTTCCAACATCACGATTTCTGACGGCCGGTTCAAGAGAATAGAGTTCATTGGAAAGTGTGTCAATATCTCGAAGAAGTGACATCAAGTCATTAAGACTCATAAGAGCCCGTTTACGTTGCTCCAGTAAAGCTAGAAGTTGAGTCCAGCGATCGATAATCTCTCGTTCCATACCACGAATTTTGTCGGACTCGTGATACTTCTCTGTACACAATTCATTGCACATCGCAGTGAGCATTTTGAATCGGTCTTCTCGAGCCAGAATATCAGTAGAAATAGCTTGTTGCTTCTTGAGAGTTTTTTCTACTTGTGAAGCACTGCGTCCATGCTCCATCTCCTCCAGAACTACTTGAACTGATCTGAGCCAACTGTCACGAAGCTTGGCTTTCTTGTGGAAACGTTGAGCAACTTGCTCTAGCTTCTCCTGTCTTTGGAGCTCAGCGATGATGGCCACTTGTCTCTCGTTTTCAGCATAGTCGAGCTGAGCCCATGCCGATTCGATGTCATGCATGGCCAATCCTTGTGGTGGTTGATATTGTTTCCTGCTCATTGCCTTCCTTTTCGTCTGGATTGTGAAAAACAATGCTTCGAGCTCTCCCTTCTCCTTGTACTTCGGTGGCTTCTCACTTGTACGGAATTGGTTGAATTTCGCATGCTCATCACGCATCCCATTGAGGGAGTTAGGGAAGCGACGAGATTCTAACGTCTTGATAGTGATCCGGATCCAGTTGATGAGTTCGGAAGCAATATGTTCGTAATCGTCTTCCATTGTTTCGGAAACCATGAGTTTACCAACGATCTGAAAATTTTTTTAATGAATACGAAACATCTGGAAACAAAATCTCACGTTGGCAATACGTCTAGCTCCTGTCATCTCGGTCTTTTGCTTGGCGAAGTGATGGTAGTACAAAGAAACATAAGTGATAATAGACTTCTCATCCGGACGAGAAACATCAACGTCTTCAGCATCAAGAAGACGAGCGATCTCCAACTTCTTCTCAGCCACATCGAAAGCGTGATTGAGGTTGTCAACGTGCTCGGTTGGATTAAGACGATTGAAATCGACTAAATCAGGGCGATGAGAGTGAATGAGAGCGTTGAATGCCAATCCGTTACGCCAACTGGTAGTGAAGTTCTCAATGCGCACATTCGGATATCCAGCAGTTTTCCTTTGACACCAAAGTAGCAGAGCATCTTTGGCGTGTTTTCTCTCGCCTCGTTCTTCCTCATCCTAGAATTGAAATGATGAGATTGTGTCAATCAGACGATAAATACCAACCTCTATTACAATAGTGTCAATCTGGAATCTGAGGATAATAGTCCAGATGAGACCCAAAATAAGTCTCTCGTTTCTGTCAAGAATATCTTCGGCTCCAATATTTTCCAATTGGATTTTTTTCCTCTTCAAAAAGTCAAGTACTTTGTTCAAATTTTCGACTTTCTGCACACGCATTCTACCACGATTCGGCTTTCCGAGTTTGTCACCAGAGATGATTTCCAGAAGCTTCATGAGAAGGATTCCATCTCCGACATCTTCGAAAAGGTCCACAATCTCCAAACTTGCCTGGAAAAATTTATTTTGTTCTTCCCATTCTTTCAGAAAACATTTTCAAAGGAATTCCGAATTCCCTCTTTTCCAATCCGGACATTCTTCCGTTCTTTTGCGCGACACACAGAAGAAAAACTGATCTCATCAAAAAGATAAGGCATTTTGCAAGGTCACCTTGCCCCGCATTACTTTCTCGTTCTCCTTTTAGTAAACAATTCTTCCCGACTAATTGATCCCTTTCCTCATTCGCTCACTCTCTCTATCTCTCTCTCTCCCTCTCGCCGTTAGTCTTAGCCATAATTATGTATTTGCAATGACCTCCTAGATATTTTATAATATAAAGTCTTACCCGATTAAGAAAGGAGTTGCACCATTTCGTGAATGTCTTCTTCTGGATATGCACACGCTCGTCTTGCAGTGTTCGAATACGTGATCGTTCAAAGTACAGGGTCTCATTGTTGAATTCATCTTGCTCGCTCCCATTTGCGTCTGCACGAACTGGTGGGGCACCACTGGTTGGCACTCGAACCTTAAACCATTTTCAGCATTATTTCTAAGGGTTGTTTCTTCAATTATTTCAACTATCATGTCGTTACTGATCAACTAAAAAGCAAATATTTACTAGCATTTCCTTTTTGACAGCATAGCTTGCCTTACCGGGAGAGTCGCTCACCGAGCACTATGATGATAAACAAAAATATTCTTGAGAAATGAACAAACGAAACACCAGCTGACTTGCTCCCGACATTCTCTAATTTTTCTATGAATGATTCATGATGAATCATGGAAAGATTAATTGTGGGACATTAAGTACCTGATCTTGAGGTATCGTTCTTACACTTGGAGAAGGCGCGACAGATGCTGATTTCATGGAAATTGAGTATATCAACTTTTTCGGCATCACTCAACTCGTATAATATATAGAACAAACGAACTTTCACATGAATACATACCATGTAGGTGTTGTTACAACAGTAACTTCGTTTACAAACTAGAAATCGGATTAAATGAAATCCAATAATAATGGGTTTAAAACGTGCTTAAGGCCCGGTGTCCCACATGCAACTAAGGTAAATGGCTGTCTACCATTGATTCCTATGGAAAAATTGAAAAAATTTTAACTTACTTGCATTTCGTATTTTCTCATTTTTTCGTCGTTATTATCTCCGGTTTCTACAACACTGTCGTGAACACCTTCTCCGTAATACTCGTGCTTCTGATGTTGATGGTAATCGCGGTATAGATAGGGTTTGACGTCCCCACCGGCTAAACCACTGCTACTTGTCGTTTGATAATCGTTTTCGGGTAGATGATCTCGCGGTTGTCGCCGCAAGTGTTCGAAGTCTACGTTTTCGCGACTCGGCGCGATCTCCTTCCGGTACCCTTCTACTTTGTCTGAAAACACTTATAATATGATTATATCAAAAAAATACAAAAGAAACAGGAGAGAATACCAAAATTTTAGAAGTAAAAGGTGGGCTTATGTGTGTGGGGCACGCAGGTGGGGGCGTTCTCAATGTTTATTACAGCTGATAACACCATCTTATCACAACGAAACAGAAACATGAGTCACTCTCACTTGCTCCGGCTGTTGGTTACTCAAATCATCAGTGAAACAGAACTTTCGCAGTGAGTGAGAACGGAAAAGGGATTAGACTCCCTAGGCAGCGGCAAAAAGAACTTTGTTTATTACTGGTGGCATATTTCGAGAGAGCGTTAGTGTCTAGCAGACTCCTAATAGGTCAAGTTAGATGAAACATAGAATATCATAATTTGAAATCCTTGGAGAGAGTGTACCGACAAAAAATGAAGTACCGAAAGAAAATTTTGACTCTTTATGTATATTTCAACACCATCACCTATCAATATGCTTTTCTTTTCACGGTTCTGTAGGTGCTCTAGCGGAATGTTGCCTATTTACCCCCATCCGTCACCACTACCAAACAAAGCATATATTGCAAGGGGAAGCAACATAGTGAGACAGAGTTAGGGACCGACCAAATAATGCAAAAAAAAAACATAAACCAACAGTTAAAGCTCTGAAAAATTGTAAGACCTACCATTCATTTTCCGAACTGTCTTGCCTTCGCCGGGCGAATAGCTCGCCGCAAACGATACATAAGACATGATTCAAAGGGGTTTCAGCTATCAGATGAATGAGAATATTAGTATGCGATAATGAGGAAGTCGAAAATAGTAAGTGGTAGTCTATTTTCTTCGTATATGACCAGTCTTGACAATCCGCGTTCGATTCTTGTCAGATATGGCGCAAAAGGGTCAAGGAAACAGCGGCACTGTCTCACAGTAGCCGGTAGTTTTCCCCTTCTCCAGTAGGTACGCTCTTGTATAATCTTTATCTCCTCGATATCCACTCGCGATGAAAACGTTCGTCGTTCGTCTACCTAACTCCTCTCTATACAATATTCTCCGAATATGACAAGAAGAATAAGAAGAAACGGGTGAGGTGTCGGGGGCGATTAGACGA
Organism: Caenorhabditis zanzibari; assembly: GCA_963966625.1. Classification (NCBI taxonomy): domain Eukaryota; kingdom Metazoa; phylum Nematoda; class Chromadorea; order Rhabditida; family Rhabditidae; genus Caenorhabditis; species Caenorhabditis zanzibari. Next base: position 9,932,432 of record OZ016472.1, on the reverse strand, counting down.
CATCCATCGATCGGCACGACGGATAAAAAGTATCGAATATGTGTATTCACTGACGAGAAAAGAACGGAAGGAATGTTCGTCGGAGACGCCGGCGGCAACAATTGAGTGGTCAGAATGGGCGAGAAATCGAGGATTCCGGTGGCGGAAATTGACAAATACAAAAATAGCTGACCGCCATAGAGGGGCACTTGAGTTCAAACATGTCTCTTTCGAGAGCCAGGAAGAACACCGCTTTTTGTTCGGACGCATGAGATACTTTTCCATCTTAACTCTTAGTAAGTTGTTCTATTTGCCTCCTCTGTGCGGCTAAGACTATGCGGAATAAATCAAGGAAGGGTTCTACTTGGATAACTACGTCGTAAATAATACGTTGTAGAGTTATGATTGAATTATCTTTTTTAAAAACCACAGCAAACAAACAAGGCTTTTTTAACTTTCGATTTACACTCGCACATTCTCAAACATATGAATTCAATCCAGTATACATTTCTATTTGTGTATTTGTGATGAGTTGAGTTCGTTTGTCAATATGGATGCGTCAGAGTTGACGCGTTTCACCGACAACGCGCCAAATTGCCGAATACTTTTGACCACAATTCTCGCCACAGAAGAGATGACACCAGCATGAATTAAAGAGGAAAATGAGGCATCGGATTGGAAAAATAGCAACTAAGGGTTTCAAGTCATCCAGAGATACATAAGCTTATGAAGACGCGGAAGCTGAACTTCTAAGTGTTTCTGACAGAAAAAAAGTAGAATATTTATGTCGGCTAATTCGAATTAGAAGCGAAATTAAAATTCGGAATAACAATTCGAGTTCATTGAGTTTCGAAATACATATTTGTGAAAATCGAACAGCATGTCAATTCGCTGCCAAAAGAAGTTCAAAATTCGAAAAAAAGTCCGTAAAAATGTGAACAAGCAACAAAGAAAACTCGGAGACCCAGAAATGGTGATAAACCAGTGAGAAAAAACTTCGAGAGAGAAGACAGAGAATTAAAACGGACAAGAAAACACGAAGGTCTTCTTTTTCAAAAATAAGTTTCTTTCACAACTTATTTGAGTATATCTTGTCCAGCGATCAGCCGGGGAGGACGAAATCTCGTGAAAACAGTCACCCACCGTGCAGTTTCTATCGCCAACACTCAACTAGTGGTATTCTTTACCACTTGAAAGGTTAAAAAAGTAGCGAATACGCTAAGTTTAGTATTAAGGAATGGGAGAAGAGAAGAGCGGAGTGCGCATAACCTTGTGTTGAACACATCGGACAAAAAAGTGCTAAAGGGTTGGTATGAATCGTCGCCAGATGTGCTACAAATGTCGGAAACGGGCGACGAGTGTGGAAGTAAAAAAGACCGGAAGGGACCGAAGCGCATAAATTAAAGTCTTCAATGTGGAAAGTTGTTTCATAGAAAGTAGAGATTTGCGGTGTTTCGCACAAGTTATTTGCATTTTGGAACGAAACTGATGAAACTGAAGTAGTTTTCCGGTACTCTGGAGACAGACAACCGTTGCTTAATTCTACCAAAGCCAAAAATTAGCGAATAATATTTGAAAAATGTGGATTTCTCACTATCGTCGCAAATATCAATTAACTGAGCGATGCCACTTCTGCACTGTCAAGGACGCTCACTCCTTTGAATTTTGAATTTACGAAGCGCGAGAACCAAAATATGTTGAACACAACAGTGACTACAACCACACGAAGAACAGAGAACGATCGATTCGCAATGTAATTAGGTGTGTTTAAAATTAGGCGAGTCAGTAAAGAGTTGAAATAGGACCGAATTTTGTCACAAATACACAATGGTTTTTAGAAAGAGAAAACTGTTTTCAACGAAAACAAAAACACGGAAAACTTTCTAGAAGAAGGTTCGCAATTGCAGAAGTTGTAAAAAATGCGAGAATGCGTTGCATAATTCTCAATTAGATTGAGATATCGATATCCATTAGTGCACTAAATACGTGAGCAACACAATAAACTATCGAAACGAATGTAAAACCAACAAAACGAGAAGCACAAAAACTAATTTGAAAAACGCGGCGTCGTTGTCCGTGGAAAGCGCGTGATGGTGTTTGCACACTTTTGCACAGCACATGTAGAGGGAATTCAAATTAGATTTTTTGTTAATGAAATTCAGAATTTTTCCGCAAATTTCAGGATTTCAGCGTTTCAGATTTCTATCTAAATACCAAAAAAAGTAAAATTGAATTGGCTTTATTATACTCAATCGATTCGATCGAGAAATCGAATGAGAATGACCCGAAAAAATATAAATCACATTTGCAAACAAGAAATCTTCGAAGAGAGAAAAAAACAGAGTTCACATAAATTCGAGAAATCGAGCTGGACAGGGCGAACAGCACATAAAAACGGTTTCTGCGTTGGGCGCAGCGTCTGTGAATTAGCGACTTTTTATGATGGGTCTGCAGCAGTGAGCCAGCCATCTGCCTTCGACGCACTTTGAACCGATTGGACAGAATCTGAATGTGTTGTATTTATACAAGATTGTTGTTAACAATAGGATCTTCAGGATTCAGAAGAGAGAGAGAGAGAGTGAAGAATGTAAATGTGAATGCACAGGAAGGATTATCTCACTCACTTGTGACCACAATGTCTGCCAAGCAGTTCTTGCTCTCCATACCAAACAGATTCCGTCACAACTTCATGATTTGGTATCGTACATTTTGGATGATTCTCTTTTCTCCATGCTTCTGGAAAAATTTTTTCGATATTGGAAGAAAAATATGAAAAAACCTTGAATGAGTTCATCACAACATAATCCAAGTCCGAATGCCATTGTTATACATGTCGATCCTTTTGGGCAAGTTTTTTTACGATTCGAGCAACTAGCCAGCGCCTTAGAGCCTCCACCACAGATTCCTTTATCTGCTGTTTACAGAAAATGATAATGAATATCTTGAGAAGAATAGTAAACCTGCTCGGCATCTCAAATTGCACAGGTCAGCATCATCGAAACGGTTCGAGTTTCCACCACAACCTTCGTAGAGGAAAGGAAGACACATTTCAAGCTTTTTGTCAAAGTAGTACTGTAACACGAGAGTCCAGCAGGGGTTTTCGAAAGTTAAAAGTTTTCATTGAACACGGGTGTTACCTTGATAGATTTCTGGTTCTTTCCACATCTTGAATGCCCTCGACTGGGCGGCTCTTGACAACCAAAACTCAGATTTATAGATATCATGCAAATTAAGAAGACTAGATATGGTTTCCACATGTTTCAACTTAGTCTCCGATCAGCAGCAAATATTCTCTCGGAATATATAGGGAAATAAATGAAAGGTACAATATATGTAGTGGTTGTTCCTGTGTCGATGCGTCGCCCAGATAATAATTCGATAATTGGGGAGATGGTTGAGGACGATGGATGACATGGAAATACAAGCAATGACATGCCCTTTTTCTAGCCGTACCTTTCTCCTACTACTTCCTATTTACCCGCCTCATCATTAATTATTACACTTCCACTCTTGGAGGGAACTGATCGAACATCTGAACATGTTCCGTGTTACTGTAAAGTTTTTTGTGTTCTCTTCGCTCAATTCGTTTGGAAATCAAGAAGCAGGAAGCTTCTACAAGATTCTAAATAAGGATAAGCTCATTGATGAGACCACTCGGACATATTTGACTTGAAGATGGAAAAGTAACGAAGAAGACGGAACTGTTTTCTATGTTAGAGTATTATGGAACTTCTTTTAGAGAGACCAATGAGCTAATAGAGTCGGTTCCCAGTGACGAGAAGTTTAGAAACAAAACGATTTCAAAAACCACTTTGTAAATGCTTCCATAACGAGACCTCCAAACTTTTTAATTAAAAAACATTCCATTAGCAAATTTCCTTCCTGTTGACACAATGACTCATCGACTATTTTTGTTAGTCCTATTCTCCAATTTCGTAACAAAAGGTCCATATGGATGACGTTTTTTTGACAAAAGGAGATTCAGAGAAGCAGAAATATCATATGTCCATTTCTTTTCTGCTTCTTCTCTTCTCGAAAATTCGAGTTCTCATGTATTTCTTCATCCATACCCATAGGAAGAGAGTTCCCTAGCAACATTCTTCCACACTATTTATTATTGCCTGTTGTCTCGTGCTGTGTGCTCTCGTGTTTCTCTATACTCTCTCAGTTTTCTAAACTATCTATTCGTTGTCTATTTTCCTATTTCTCGTCTCTCACAAACACCCCTTACTCTGCCATCCGACCCTTGCCATTTCTCCCTGTTTTTCAGTCATCTACAAACATTGCTGTCAATATGGGTAAGTTATGGTTTTCCGTTTGGACGTCGAGTCACTTTGGAATACATGAATCAGTTTCTGAATGTCCTTACAGTGAATTTAAGGAAACTTATCTTATTTTGAAGAGGTTTAACAAAGAAGATTGATAGGATAGATAAGGGTATTTATGATGTTCCACGGACGGATCAATAATAATGAAAGTATTTTTTTCATATTGCAAAGTAGAATTCAGTTCATGGAGTTTATCTTGAAGTTGTCGAGAAGTATCGAGTCTAATAGAATCACCAAGAAGATATATTATTCAGTTTTCCCAAGTTTCATCGTGCTCCATTGCGAACTTGGGGAAATTCAAAATTTTGAGCTTTCCCGCTCACTTGTTTCTCATGTAGGTCACGTCGAAAACACAAAATCAACCAAATTATTATATTTGACGTGACCTACATGAGAAAAAAGTGAGCGGGAAAGATCAAAATTTTGAATTTCCCCAAGTTCGCAATGGAGCGCGATGAAACTTGGGAAAACTGAATAATATGAAAACCGTTCAAATTATTGAATTAGTCTCTATTGCAGATAAAAACGAATCCACTTTTCTCAATTTGAACTGATGTTTAAGAAAAATTACCAAAGCTTCTCTTTTTTCTCCTTTCGGGACTAAACAAAAACCAAACAAACATTTTTGCTTGAAAAAACTTACGAAACACAAATTGCAAAACTATTCGTCATTTTTCATATATTTTCAGGTGACATTCGTCGTCTGAAAGATGGAGAAATTCTAAAGTACAGTTCTGGAATCTTCAGTTCAAAATGGAAGAGAATGTACGCTGTATTGTTCAGCGACTCGAGACTTGTTTGGTTTGAACAAAAGGTTTGTTTTTTCTTGAGAAAGGAATTTCTCTTTTCTTGTGATACATGGAATTGATAATAAGTGAAAAATGTTGATTTCAGGGCGATAGAAAACCGAAGGGAAGTGTTCTTCTGAAAGATGTGATTCCCTACATTTGTGTTGGTCTAATGACTGATAGAATGCCTGGTGAGCGAAGCTTCTCTAGACTATAGAATTTATTTTTGAAAACTTTCAGTTAAAAGACCAAATGTGCCAGATGGGAATTCTGTTCATCATCTTGTTGGAATTGGAATGAATCCAAAAGCTGACCCTTGTCATTGGATTCTGTTTTCGTCAGATTCTGACATCGAGTGAGTGCAATTAATACTACAACGTACGAAAAAATAACACGATAATTTAGGTCTTGGTTCATGGAAATAACGAAAACTCTTCCAAAACCTGCCAACCCTCCGCCAAACGGACCACAAGGACCACCGTCTGGACCACCACAGCAACAAAACAATGGAGGTTATGGTGAGTTGTTTTACCAATCGTAGACAAACTCTAATCGAATTATTTCTAGTTCCACCAGCCGTTTATCCGAATGCTCCACCACCAGTTCAACCTGGTTACAACCCTGCTCCACAAGGCGGACAAGGATATCCATCTGGTCCACAAGGCCCTCCACCCTACGGTTCTCAATATCCAAATAACTATCCACAACAGCCATCTGGAGTTCCAACATCTTCCCATACAACTGTTATCGTACGAGACGGAGGATACGGTGGCGGAGGCTATGGAGGATACGGAGGAGGCGGTGGTTTTGGAAGTTCTGGTCTTGGATTCGGCTCCGGAATCCTTGCCGGAAGTCTTCTCGGATATGGATTGGGATCAATGTGGGGAGGACATCATTCCTATGGAGGATACGGTGGTGGATATGGTGGAGGATATGGAATGGGTGGAGGTTATTATTCGGATAATGATACCAACATCACAAATAACTATTATAACTATGGAGATGGAGGAAACAGTCATGACAACAGTTCGAGCAATCTCCAAGATAACGCAGGGGTAAGTATTGATCTAATTCGGTAGCGACCAAGAGTTTTCTAATCTCAATTAACCGTACTATTTATTCAGAACGCCAATAACCAATCTCAGCAACAATCTGATAACAACTACGGAAATGCCAATGCGGATCAAGGAAACGACAGTTATGATTATGGAAACTCGACACAGGACTACGGAAACGCTGGTTATGATTCTGGAGATTTCGGAGGAGGAGACTATGGAAGTGGTGGTTATGACTTTGGAAGCAGCGATTTCGGTGGTGGCGGAGATTTCGGTGGCGGAGATTTCGGAGGAGGCGACTACTGAAAATACTGGATTTCCTGGCTTCTCTTCTTTCTCTATCGCTTCGCTTTACAATTCATGATGATTCATTTATCCGTGCCATTTTCAGTTTTGCAATCCGTTTAGAGAGCTCATCTGCGATAATAAATGTATATTTCTGTACATTGCTTCGATTCTTCATCACCAAATCATTCCTTTGATTACTCTGCATTAAATATGGGAAAATATATGAGTTTTTCGATAATAACGAGAAAATTGGAGGCTCAAAACCCGAAGTCTAGAGAAAGTTTTTTTTAAGTTGAATGACTCCAGATCGGATGAAAATTGAAGTATATGGGAATTCCGGTGGGCATTCATTGGTTGACTCACAATAAACAATGAAATTATGCAAAATACGGCTTTGGGATCCCACACTTTGCAAGGTTTTCATAAGATGAAGAAAACACGTTTCTCAATTCTATGAGTGACCACCAACTTCGGTTCATTGGACTGTGCAAGCTCATCTGCCATAAAATCCACAAACGCACGCAGTTGTCACTTTTACATTGAAACAAAATCATCAACAAACGCATACTACAAGATCGAAAATTCAAGACACAGAATCCATCTGCAGGTCAACCATCACGATGACCAAAACTATAAAAGATACCTAGAACTCTCTGTTTGCTCCTCCTCGATCTATTACAGACCCAATTTTCAGATGCCGATGTTATCCCTTTCTAAGGTGGGTGTTCCCTTTTTCCTAGACATCGTTTCCTGCCCAGGTGGATTTTCTCCGCTTGTTGATCGTTGCCCGCCTTTTTTGTTATTCTTCGTTTCCTTCATAATTCATAGTGATTTTCCTTCCCTTGGATAGACGCTGTTTTTTGAGTAATCAGTGAAACTGGCATTTAAAACGACGCAGTCAATTTAAATTCCGTAGAAACGGAAGTCACAAATGTCTAGCTCTTTCTTCTTTCCACATCAATTTCCGAGAATCGTGAAGTATTCTAGTTTTCAATTCTTCTTATTCCCAACAGTAGCAATAATCATCATGACCTGATTAGAGCAGTCTGAGTACTAGATTAGCATAGACAGGTCAGATGATGTCTAGAGACCATCAACACAGATTACTCTGAATTTCTAAAATCCCGCAATTGTATTCCTTGAAGAAAACCTAAACATTCTCATTGATTTCAGACGATGGCTTCTAACGTTTCGGAAGTATCAGATGGAGACGTCGGAGATATTCCGATTGTTTACAATTACGAAGATCCAACATCGTTTTTTGCGTCTATGCTTATGATTGTTGTAAGTTGTTCATGAATCAGAAAGTAATACGTGTGTCTGAAACATTTTGCACCTGTCTAATCCTTAGTCATTCAGTCTACTGACGTCTGGATAGGAAAATGAAATTGTGTGAGGAACTCTAAATTATTAAATTTTCGTTCAAGCCAAATGGAAACACAAACAAATTGTTCTATAGAATTTTGTGAGAGATCAGAAGTTCACAAATACACGATGTGAATGTTTCAGAATGGAGTATTCGGATTGGTGTGTAACGCTCTCATCGTTTTCATTTTCATGAAAGAACGGAAAGAGAGAACCGCATTCAATACGATCTGTATGGTTCGAGCCATTGTGAATTTCTATGTTCTCACCACAAATCACTTAGTACTTTTTGTTCCAATGACTCTTACGTGAGTAAACCGAAAATTACGATAGCACTTTCACTAATTAGGATATTTCAGTGGAAAGGCGATTGTTAGCAAGACTCTTGAGACTTGGTCGATTTGTATGTCGAATTCTTTGTATATGGCTAATGAATATTTAACGGTAGTCATTGCACTTAATAGGTTTATTTCATTATTCTTTCCATTGTACTATGCTAAACTTTGTGGAATCAAACCGACTATTATGATACTAATCGTCATGTACGCGTATCGAATTGGGGCAGTAACAAAAGAGACAATCGGATATACAGGTAGGAAAATTAAACTCTGAACATCCAGGCATTTGTTAAATACAGCTATTGATTGCTACGTTCTCTACTACGTGGAGTTTCTTTCATGGACACCTGATTTCTCTCCGCAATGTCAAAGTAATAGTGGGATTCTACTCTTCATGGCGGTTACTTTTGCAATTGTATCAATTTTCAATTTGGCAACGTTCCTGAAAATTTTCAAGTTTTACAAGGTTTGCGTAGCTTTAATTAGTATTCACTTATCGCGAAATATTCCAGAATCAAAAACAAGAAGATCGAGAATCCAGGAAACGAATCAAGAAAAACGTCTATCTATTCATTCAAACTGTCATGCAGGACTCCCTTTATCTCATTGATATCTCTTTCACATTTTACTTTTTCTCATTTTACGAAAGTCGTTTGTGGACATTTTTCTGTGGAACATTCGTCTGGCAATCACTTCATTCAATGGATGGATTCATTATGATTATGTTCAATGAAAGACTTTCTTTTCTCAAGAAACAATTATTTCAACCACTCGCCTCGAAAGTTTCATTTGTTCGCGTATCCCAAGCACCGTCCAGAGTTCATTCAAATGCTTGATAATTGTTTCTCTGAATCTGTTCTTTACCTAGACATTTGATGCAGTGTTATTTGACATAGATCTCTTGATATAAACCTTTTATTAATTCCACTCCTTGTAATGCCATGCATTTTGAAAACCACATTTCGAAGCTCTCTTGACGATTTGGAAATCTTTTGCAGTTGAAGATGACGTTTGATTCTAGTAACACGATTGCAGCCATCTTAATAATATCAGTAAGTCTCATCAGTTCGAATACTTTTAAAAGTTTTGAAGATGTGATATTTTTTAATGTCGAATTGTCATTACATTAAATGTTTCCTTTATGAAAATTAGTGCAGCTTCAGTTTCAATTCAAACTTTTTTCAGATGGGTCTATTTGGTGTAGTTTGTAATTCTCTCATAATTTACATGTTCAAAAACAACAAAACGGATAGAACTTCATTCAATCTCATCTGTGTTTTTCGTGCTTGTATCAATCTGTATGTACTCATCACCACTTTTCTTGTATGCTTCACTCCAACTATAGTTTTGTGAGTTTCACCTAGAGTTTCACCATCAAAAAACTGGTACTTTTTCAGAGGATATTCAGTTTACTCTCCAATTCTGGAAGCAATGTTAATCATTCCCTCAAGCACTCTCTATCTGGGAAATGAGTATCAAACTATTCTGGTGGCTTTGAACAGATTTTGTGCTCTCTTTTTTCCTCTTCAATATTTCAAATTCTTTAGTTACAAATCTACGATTGTTAGCTATTTTTCTTCTAGATACCGGCAGAATCTTTACATTTCAGTTTCAAATGATTGCTATTTATGGCTACCGTTTCGTTATTATATTTGTTCAAGGCCTCTTGCGGTCTGAAGATGTTAAAGAGAGTGACGTCGAGTGTCTCATCTTTTTCTCATCCGAAAAATTGACATGGACATTGACAGATGACCCGAGTTGTTATAAAGAAGACAATATTCTGTTGGTGGTCTCTTTGACCTTCCTAATTGTGTTTCTCTTGAATATTGCAATCTTCACAAAAATCTTTCTATTTCAGAGGGTTTGATTTTGTAGAATTCAACTAGACATCTGGTTCCGTTTTCAGATGAGAAACAGTGAAGGAAAAAGTTTGTCTTCTGCAGAACGGAAAAACATAATTTTGTTCGTTCAAACTGTTTTACAAGATTCATTATACGTTGTCGATTTAACTTTTACATTCAAATTGAATAGTCTATCCAACTCCAGAATGTGGGCATTTATTAGCGGAACGTTCATTTGGGAATCACTTCATTCTCTGGACGGGTTTCGTTAGAATTCTAACTCACAGTCTGATTATTTTGAATATTCAGGTTCATAATGTGTCTTTTCAATGAGAGATTATCTGTACTGAAGCGTCTTATCAATTGGAATTCATCCTCACAAACAAATGAGAACTCACGAATTTCTCCGTCGATAACACTACCCAGAGTCGAGTGATCACATCGAAAGTGCAGCCAACCAGAAACTGTTTTTGCTTCGAATCACGAATTACCACGCAAATCTTCTTCTTTTCTGTTTTCAATTTCACAATCAGAATACATATTTTTGCTCTTCTTTGATCACGTCATGTCGGTCCCGAATGAAAATGATTATAACTTCCGTGATCCTTACAATATAATTTCTGGAATTTCCCTGGCATTGGTAAGAATGAAAAGTTATGAAAAACATCTGAGAGTTTCAGGTTGGATTGGCAGGCATTCTTTGCAATTCTGTTGTTGTAACTATATTTTTTGGAAACGCTTCCGAGAAAACTTCATTCAATATTTTCGGGGTTACAAGAGCAATTGTTAATCTCCTAATTCTTATTTTCCTATTTACTCTTATTTTTTTACCAACCACTTTTTTGTGAGCGTCAACTTTTTTCAACTCAAAAACTATCTAAACTTCAGAGGATACACTCCACTTCTTCCTCTTCCAGTATCCACTAGCATCATATTTTTATCAATGGGATTGTATGCCATAAATGAGAATCAGACTCTTCTAACGGCTCTCAACAGGTTTTGTGCATTGTACTTACCGTTTCAGTATGCCAGATTTTTTGGGATAAAGCCAACTTTGGTAAGTCATTATAACGAAGTGCAATGTATGAGCAGGTCTTCAGTTTACTTTATTATTACTCTGGATCTATCGCGTCGGTGAAGTTGTTGTTCCTCTTTTCTATACAGATTTCACGAAAAATGAATGCTGGGCTTATTACTCTCCTCACTCTCTCTCCTGGACAGTAACTTCTTTTGAAGTGTGTCCTTCATTTGAAAATACTGTGTCAGTGGCTCTTGTGATATTTGCTTTTACAACTGTTTTCAATATTGCAACATTTTCGAAAGTCCTGGTGTTTTATCGAGTGAGAACATGATAGTATGAAATTGGTTTAGAATGTGTTTCAGGACAAAACTCGAACTGATATTGTCTCAAAACAGAGAGAAAGGAAAAACATTTTCTTATTTTTCCAAACTATTCTTCAAGATCTTCTATATGTCATCGACTTTTCATTCACATTTTATTTCAGGTGTGTATTATTTCAGTTGAAAACTCAAATTTAATGCTTTCAGCCCTCTTATAGACCATCGACTCTGGACTTTCTTGTCAGGTAGTCTGATATGGGAATCAATTCATTCACTCGATGGGTAAAATGAAAAAAAAATTTAACTTTTCATGTCAACCAGTTTCAGATTCATCATGATCATGTTCAGTGATAAAATTACATTTATCAGAAAATGTTTTGCCAAAGATTCTCAGCATTTTGATGTGCATTCCACTCCAAATTTGGAAGGCAAGAGACGGTCTATATCGGCAACATTAGCAACGATAAATTAAAAGAAATGTCAAGAAATCTTTTGATGCTCTTTTTGTTGATCTTCCAAATCAATCTATAGTCTTCTTGTATTTCTTGATATTTTCAAACAACCTACGCAAGTTTTTCTTCCTTCAAACCCCTTAATTTTCATTTTGAAAGATCTTTTACATCCATTAGAATGAAATATTCAAAACTGCAATCTGTTTACTTATTTCTCTTTCTTGTTTCATCTAATTTTCGTGATTCTTTGGAATCCGAAAACAACGTATTCCAATGGGAAACTCTAATTAGGAGGAATCAGTCATCATATATAGTTGTATTCCTGGTTTTTACTTCCTTTTTCATTTGATATCATGGACAACTCCTCTGAAGTTATTTTCGATTATCATGATTCTTTGAACTTGACAGTCGCATTTATACTTCTCGTGGTACGGTAATGTAGTCTATAAGATTCAGAAAATGAGTATATTCAGATTGGTGTCTTCGGCGTTGTTTGCAATAGCTGCATCGTATTTGTTTTTTACAACGAAAAATCCGAAAGAACCTCTTTCAATTTGATATGTGTTTTCAGAAGTTTGTCTAACATTTATATATTGGGAACCACATTTCTGGGTTTGTTTCTGCCGAAAACTATTCTGTAGGTTTTGAAGGCATTTATTTTGAACATTAAAATATTCTCAGCGGATTTTCACTATATTCTCCAGAAGTTGAGAGTACTCTCATTCAAATCTCGAACACTCTTTATCTTGGGAATGAATATCAAATCATTTTGGTTGCCATTAATCGATTTATCGCAATGTTTTTTCCCACATATTATAACAAAATCTGTGGCTGGAAATCCACATTGGTTTGTTTCCTTCCATTTTATGAATTATTCCTTCTGCGTTTTAGGTGATTCTCATTGCGATTTACGTGCTTCGAATTGTAATTGTCGTTTTCGAAACTATTGAACAACTAGGTTTGGTTTATAGGTAGTTCGCTCCTGACTACCTTTTTTGTAGAGAAACAATGTCACACATTTTTTAATCTCGCAAAACTTGCCTGGAACTATGATCCTCAGGATAAGTGCAAATTTGAGGATAACATTCTAACAGTGATTTCATTCACTTTTGTTATCATGACTGCGATCAACGGAGCTACGTTACTGAAAATCATACATTTTTATAAAGTAAGTTTGTTGCTCAATTCAGAACCTCAAAAGTATTTATTGATTGTATTCCCTAGTACCTTTCGATTTTTTACAGTCGAGCCAAAACGAGAGCAACGAAACCAAGAAACGAATTCGTCGGAACGTATTTCTATTCCTTCAAACCGGTCTTCAAGATTCCCTTTATCTTATTGATCTCTCTTTTATGATGAAGTTTAGTGAACTCAGTGATTCTCGTATTTGGTCTTATATCAGCGGAACATTTGTCTGGCAATGCTTGCATTCGATTGATGGGTGAGCATGTTGAAGTATCAAAATTACTTCTTCAAAATATTTTGCCAAAGTAAAAAACAAGATGTTGACTGATCACGCACACTTTCAAAAGAGATTCGAGTGTATGCTATTTCATCAACCACACCCTCCTATTATGTTTCACATCGAAGCTTATAGTTATTAGAATCTCAATCAATACACATCAGAACTCCAGAATACGTAGAAAATTTTAAATAACGAACAAAGAAACTTCAGATTCATCATGATCATGTTCAACGAGAAATTATCTCTTCTTAAGAAGCGATTATTCCAAACTCCATCGTCAACCCATCTTCCTCCAAAAGTGTTCACCGTTTCAGCGATATCCACTATGCCAGAAATTGATAAATAATGTTTTTTCTTTACTTATTTTTTTGTTAAAAATCAGATGAAGAATTTTTTGCTTTCGACTTTTTCCAACGCTACCAAGAGATCGTCAAAAAGTTGAGACATGTTGACGTCAATATCTGGAATTTGCAACGATTTTCCTAATTTTTGGCATGCTACAATGTCATCTAAACCTAAAGCGATCTATGGAGAGTTATCTCTCGGCATCATTAATTTCTGAATTTCGACGTCTTCCGGTACATTGTAATCTAGGACACGTTTCCAGTCATTCTATGGAATAAAAATCCGATGAAGAGTCAATTTTTAGATTTCCATCAAATCGTCCTAATCTTCAATTCTACCGAAAAGTTGTTTGTCCAGAAATTACATCTAGTCATACTGAGCAAATTTGAAGTTTAATAAAAAGTTTCAATAAAATAATTTAACAGGTTCACAATGTAAGGAATCAATTAATCTGATGTAAAAAGTAAAGAATGATGTTGTTTAATCCGTTTCTGTCCAATCCGGGAGCGATGCAAGATGACGAATGGTGGGCCTTCCGTGAGGGCAATTCTGAAAAAAAATTTAAAACCTGGATGCTCACAACAAAAGAAAATAAGCATACCCAAGGCTGATCCAGTTTTGAAAGGTGACGAATGATTTGTGTCATTTCCCTTTGGTTCAGTGGTTTTCCAATCATGACTGATTTTCGGCATGCTTTTGATGCGAAGATGTTCCGAATACGAACTGGTCGATACATCTGATTTGGATATTCAGATACGACTGCCAGAATTTCTTCAAGATCGCTATTGGTGAGCTGTTGATTTAAAAGTTCGGGTCTTGCTGTCAAAAATGTTTTCAAACATCCGTCTTTCTCTCGAAAATCGAAATCGAACCCATTTGCTTGAAAGATGTGAAGGTTCTCGCGAATAATCAGTTCTTGAACACTTCCGAAGCCGAGCGCGGTGGGTCTGAAACCTCCAAACTTGATGAACCCAGTCGTTCGTGAGCTTACGTAAAGAGCGGTTGCTTCGTGAGTTTCGCACTATTCTGAAGACGTTCAAAATTGTACTTTTCGTCACTTGCATGTTGATCAACAATGAACAAATGTCCACGGAGACGGCAAATGATGAAACCGTGATTGAATTGTCCGATTACCTTCATTTTTGTGAAGTCTTCTTTCCTGAAATTCAAAAACATCTTTCTAGCCGTTGTGTTCTGGACTAACGTCAATGATCTGGAGAGTTGTCGTTCAGCGTCAACGGTCTCTTCCTTCTTGAATCCTGTTGTTATATCATCCAATGCATCATTTTTGGTAGCATCAGCTTCTGTGTCGTCGGTTTCAACATACATATGACGGGAATATACATCCTTAAGGACTTTCATCGAGAACTTTATCTGAACAGAGATATGTTTGATTTCCAAATCATTTTATCTGGTCACCTTCTGTTGGGGTCTCAATGTGTATTGCGAACACTGTGAGTGTTGAGATTCTTGAGATTCATTCAACGGAACACTTTGTGATTCGATTATTTCGATTCCGTCGTCGGTTTCAGTTTTTGTTTCAGCGAGTGTGGCACTACGAATTTCCTCTTCTGACAGTTTATTCTCTGTTTTTTCATCTGTCTTTTTCGGGATTTTCACTCTTTTCGGTTCCATAGTGAATGAAAAGTTCTCCAGACGATGAGATCTTGGAATATTATTGGGTTTGGCATAAGATGTTGACGGTTCACCGGATGACTCTGTTGCTTGTTTCCGGAAAATTGAACATTGTTTCTTAGCAGGCGGTGATTGAGTTACTGAGCGCTGCTTGAGAAGATCGGAAGTATTGAGAAGAGAATCCTCGGGAAAAGTAGAATTAAAGAGAGTGTCATTCGAATGATCTGGACTTGGTGATTTTGAAGAGCAGATGCTGAAAAAGTGAACATTACAAGATTCAAAAAACACAAAATATGATTACCTAGTATTAAAAGCACTTTGCTGCGAGAGCGTCAGAATTCGACGATCTTCTACACTACTTTTGATTGTGGAATGAGATCCAACAACTTTTGAATAAGTTTTCATCATGGATGCTCGTATAACTGCCAGTAGATGCCTTTCTTTCTCCAGCATCACTGTCTTTTTGTCCGGCGTCACATTTACATCGATTTTTTCTGGAATAAAAAAGTAAATATAGAAGAGCACTTTTCTCTACCTGGAGGAATGTCAATAAATAGGACAATGATCGGATACTGATTCTTATTGAACTGTTTGTAGACATCGTTGATAACACTGCACACCTGGAAACAATGTTATGCTTAATTTCGAAAGTTCAGCCTTACCCTTGTATACTCCACTGGTCGATTGTTGATGTAAACGAATTGTCGATCAGACGTTCCTCTTCCACATCCGTGCTCACAGCTGCTCACGAAACCACGAATCCTGGAAGAATAAATAATAAGAAAAGAACACTGGAAGAATCTCACTTGAAGAGATCGAAAAAGTGAGTTTCTTCCATTTGTATCGAATGCAATGCCATTATTACTCCATCTGGTTCATCTTGTAGAATTGGAATGAGAGCAGATCCATTCTTCGAGTTTTCCATTCTCCTCGTACCGAATAAGTTTGTAACAACATCTTGAACAGTTGATGTACCTCCTGGAGTACAAATAAGATTCGTTTTCTTTCCCGCAATGTTATTTGTGCATAATATTTTAATATGGGGACAAAGAAGAGCGAACGATTGAACCGTGCTTAATAGCTTGACAAATTCTCTTTTTTGGCTTCTTTCGAGCTCTTTTCTTCGTACTGGAAGTGTTTCGAAAAGCTTGTTGACAATGATAGTTGTTCCAAGTTCACGAGCAGCTGATTGTCGATCCGTGATATTTCCAGAATGATCGTATGTGAGTCGAGTTCCAATCTCGGTGTCAGCAGCGCGAGTGAAAATTGTAACCGAACTATAAAAAAACATATGTTTTCACGTGATATCAGAACATTTCGATCACCTGACTGTGCACAACGCATTGAGAGCTTCTCCTCTGAATCCAAGTGTTGCAAGTTTGTCGAAATCGGAAAACTGTGTCAGTTTGGATGTTGAATGTGGCTTGCAGAGAGCATCAAAGTTATGAGTTTCGATTCCGGATCCATTATCCTGCACTTCTATATAATCGAATCCATTACTTTTCACACGGATATCAATGATCGTCGATCCTGCATCAATCGAATTGTCGATCAGTTGTCGTACTGCACTTGACAAACTGACAACAACCTGAAAATGGGATATTCCTTCCAATTATACGCTTGAAAAGCTAACCTGTGCGGTAGTTAATCGTTCTGCAACATCTTTTGATATTTTTTCAATTTTATTTTGTGACATTTTTTAGGTGGGAGGTGGAAGATGCAGAAAATTTTCAAATTTTCTAGAAAATCTTTTAAAAAATGTTAACGAAAAATATTTTTGAAGCAGGCGCCACGGTGAGTTTTTCACTACGCTGGCCGCTGGAAGAGTTCTGAAAAGTTCGGCCGCGGCCACAAAATTCAGTGTTAATTTTTCTGCCACCTGCCTTTCTAAACTTTGACAGCAAATTGCTCGAATTAAATTTCTACGATTTTGAAAAAAATTTCGCCAATTTTTTCTAAATTTTTTTAATTGTCGGTGGTTAAAAGGAATCGCCAGGAAAAAACCGGACACGATACTAAAAAAACCGGTTTTAGGCATGCAAAATTGAGATGGCCGAAGTTTTAAAATTCTAGGCCACGCTAAAATTTAGTCCCCAAGTGCTGATTGGCTGCGGCGCTAATTTCGTTGCGCTGATTCGTTGGCTCCTCCTATTTCTTTTCAAAATTGCGATCAACTGAATTAGCTTCTTTTCCAAGTTGGACGTAGTGAAAAACTCACCGTGCCTGTACAGGGTGAGGAAGAGCTACATCCGCAAAAGCGCTCTAATGAGAGGTCTCTGCGTCTAAAACGAAAGTACTCTCTCGCTACAGTAAGCCTTTAAAGGCGCATGACGATTTCTTCTCGGGTCTCGCAATGCAAACGCCTTTTTGACAAAAATTTGATCAAAAATACAATGTCGGAAAGGCGTTTTCATTGCGAGACCCGAGAAGGAATCGTCATGCGCCTTTAAAGGCTTACTGTAGCGAGAGAGTACTTTCGTTTTAGACGCAGAGACCTCTCATTAGAGCGCTTTTGCGGATGTAGCTCATCCTCACCCTGTGCCTGTGGAATAATCTTACTTATATTATTCAGTTTTCCCAAGTTTCATCGCGCTCCATTGCGAACTTGGGGAAATTCAAAATTTTAAGCTTTCCCGCTCACTTTTTTCTCATATAGGTCACGTCAAATATAATAATTTTGTTGATTTTGTGTTTTCGACGTGACCTACATGAGAAAAAAGTGAGCGGGAAAGATCAAAATTTTGAATTTCCCCAAGTTCGCAATGGAGCGCGATGAAACTTGGGAAAACTGAATAATATTATATTTTCGCCGTCTGTTGTCCGGTCGATTTAAAGGCGCACAGAGTTTCTCAAGATGGTCCGTTAGGTATGCACGAGAAATGCGCCATGGGCACGAGAAATGCGCACAAGCGTTCCTTTGCGCACTTACAAGGGAACCATTTTCAGTAACCACTTCGAAATTTTTTGTAAATTGGCTCATTTATAGAATCAAGTATTGGCTTTCGAGTGTGCTAGGTGGCTACCTGCGCAAAGTTCTAGAACTCGAGATATTTTGCTCCAAAGTTTGGTGCATTTTTACCATATAAACCACCATATCCGCCCTCCAAATGACTCTCGCTTTCCCTCTCGTTCTTCACCGCCTTGAAAGGAGGTGAAAAAATGAGTTGAATGGCCGAGTGGATAGGGCGCGGGGATGGTAATCTGGTTATGCAGGGTTCGATTCCACTTTTTGTCACTTTTCTTTTTATGACTTTTTGCAACATGTTATTAGTTTTTTACAAGTTTTTATTGCATTTAATCGCTTGTGTTGTCTTCCTAGGAGCTCAAAGAAAGTGTTCTGACATTTTGAAAAACTTTGATTTTTTTCGAAAATTGAAAAGTTTCCCTATGCCAAGGGTTGATGAAAACTTCGAGAAATTTTTTTCGGTTGAAAATTGTGTAGAAAATCTTCCGTTTTGATAGAATATGGTATTTTGTAAAACTACATGATGTTCTATGCCACGAATCTGTGGTTTTCCTATAGCTAGAGATATTTGAAAGAGAAACACAGTGACATGTTTTTTGTTCTGTGCTCTTCTTCCAAGGTTGTCAGCCACCAATTATTGTCCGGTCAATTCTAATATGATATTCTATCAAAACGGAAGATTTTCTACACAATTTTCAACCGAAAAAAATTTCTCGAAGTTTTCATCAACCCTTGGCATAGGGAAACTTTTCAATTTTCGAAAAAAATCAAAGTTTTTCAAAATGTCAGAACACTTTCTTTGAGCTCCTAGGAAGACAACACAAGCGATTAAATGCAATAAAAACTTGTAAAAAACTAATAACATGTTGCAAAAAGTCATAAAAAGAAAAGTGACAAAAAGTGGAATCGAACCCTGCATAACCAGATTACCATCCCCGCGCCCTATCCACTCGGCCATTCAACTCATTTTTTCACCTCCTTTCAAGGCGGTGAAGAACGAGAGGGAAAGCGAGAGTCATTTGGAGGGCGGATATGGTGGTTTATATGGTAAAAATGCACCAAACTTTGGAGCAAAATATCTCGAGTTCTAGAAGTTTGCGCAGGTAGCCACCTAGCACACTCGAAAGCCAATACTTGATTCTATAAATGAGCCAATTTACAAAAAATTTCGAAGTGGTTTCTGAAAATGGTTCCCTTGTTAGCGTGTATAGTAGATTTTTGTGAGGGAAAATTTTCGCTTTTTGTTCGTTTTTCACACATTTTTTATTGATTTTCGCTATTTTTTTCTGATTTTCGTCATTTAATTCAATAAAAATGTATAACTTTTCATCTCCTTCGTTGTTTTATTGATATTTCCACTGATAAGAGGAATTCCCTCTGTCATTTTTCTTAATTTCTCCTTCAGGTAACTTTAGAAATGGTAAGTTCAAGCGGCGGGACGAAAATAAGGTAAAAAAATTTATATTTATTTGTTAACAGTCGAAAAACAACATTTTTCAGAAAACTATCGAGAAGAAAGGATGAGGAACACGACGAGGGAACAACGGAAGAGGAAAGGAGGAGCGAGAGCAAACGGACATCCCAATCTACGGAAAGACGGACATGCTGTGTGTAGTAAGGTTTGTAAACGTCCATTTTATAATTAGTTCTTTAATTAAATTTTATTTGCTCTTGTTTCTTGGTTGTAAACTCTGTAGATATCACAGTTCACTAATAAATTGTTTGCTTTTATTGTTGATTAACCCCCATATTTCTAGAATTGAAAGATAAATCCCACAGTCAAGATTTTCAGTCTCTCTCTCTCTCGCTTTCAGAATTATTGTGAGCAAATAAATTATCATTTCGATTCAATTTTCCTCGGTCGTTTACAACTATGGAAAAGTGATGAATAAACTATGCACAAACTCGTCGTGTACTTGCTCTGAAAGTCTTCGCTGGATTCTAATGATCTCATTTCAACGTGGAACTGAAAGCCTCTTATTTCGGAAAATCACTAGTTGATCTCAATTTGATGAATTCGCTTAGATGCAATCCCCACTGGAAAAGAAGTTTGCCCGAGTCAAAATTCGAGGACAGACCGGAACAAAACTCATCGAGAGAGCTCTCTTAACACCAGCACAAAGAAGTAGCATAAATAATTAACGTTTATTTATAATGAAAAATGTTAAAAAATTAAGAGTCCCTCGATTCCTCCCCACTTGCATTTGTCCATCTTGACATCGATCCCTCCGTCTCTCCGTTTCCACCGTCATCGATCCATCCTTGCTCTCCGCCTTCTCCTGTCGATCTGAAACCAAACAATGTCATCACAATGAATGCTAAGGCATCTCAATCAACGGGGGTGACTCCGTTTGATTTAGAGGTATACAAAAGATTTAGAACAAAAAGGGAAATGGGTATTTTTAGAATATCGATGAGACAAAGGCTAGAATCCAAGCTGAACAAGATCGACGACTGGGAGAAGCCATCAGGAACGTTAGGCTGTCGCAAAATTAAGGCTTCCGTTCGGACGAAAACAAATCGGACCCCCGCCGTCCGTCCGTCGTCCGTCCGACTTTCGTCCGACTCGCTCGTCCGTGCTACGCAATATCGCGTCAGTGTGCGCTGCCTACCGTAGTAAATAGGGCAAAACCCGACAAAATCCAACGAAAAATACATTTGTCGTCAATTAAAATGCAAATTGTGCACTGCGCTGACGCGAATTTGCGTACTGAAAAACCGTAACCGGACGAATTTCGGACGGACGGAAGACGGACCGGACGGCGGACGGACCGGAGGGACGAAAATTCGTCCGAATGGAAGCCTTACGCAAAATTCGGACTATCTGGGCCCCGGAAACAAAGAGAAGGATGTTCCGATCCTCGTTTCCCTGGTTGACCAGTTATCGAAAATCAAGTTGACACTCGGACCTTTGGCTTCTGGAACACTTTTTGGTTCTCCTCGGAAAACTGCTGCAATTTTAACGGGGGTCTCCGAAAATACCATTCACCGTAAAGTGGAAGAAGGCAAAAGTGACACCAGTCGAAGAGATGAGGAAAAGGAACAAAAAATGAGAAAGAGAAAGGACAAAAAGAGAGTTCTTGACTTGATTTCTGATGACGAGAGGAAGAGAATGTTTGATTTTATTCAGGAGAAATATGAGTTGGAAGATAATTTCACATTGTCGTCGTTACTTGCCGATCTTAAAAAAATCATGGATTTTCGATTCGGCCAAACGACTCTATGGAAGATTCTACATGCCATGGACTTGTCCTACAAGCTCAAAACCTTCAATGCAATGTCAAACTCAAGATACGACCTGATTGCATGGAGAGGAAGATACTTGAAGAAAATGGAAGAGCTGAGAGAGACTGGTGCATTCATCACTTATTTCGACGAGTCTTGGGTGTACCATGGAATAACCAAGAAGTTTGGCTGGTCGATGAAGCATAAGAATGCTTACGAGCTTGCTCGCATCGGTAGCTTGAAAAACCCACTTCCCGGGTTCAAGGTAGCCAGTGACAAAGGAGTCAGAGCGGTTGTGCTCAGCGTTCTCACTGAATCGTGTATTCTTCCTTCATCCATCAAAGTCCTACTCAGCAAGCAATCAGCAGCTAATCAGCTTCTCGACTACCATCAGAACATGGATTCCGCAGCATACAAGGAGTACATGGAGTTGATTTTGCCGGATATTGCTGCTGCTGCCCCACCAGGTCGTCGTCCAATACTGATAATAGATCACGGCGTGGCGAACGCTACCCGTGACCGAAAAAAATTCGAATTAGATACTCAGCCGAAAAAGGAGGGACGACGCAAATTGGCGTCGCGGTGTTTGCGGACCACAGTCAGTACAAGATTTTCCCCGGTTAGTTTTTCGCAATTTTTTCTGGAAATAGGCGATGAATATTGGGAAAAACAACGAAAAACGAAAATATATGCCCACACAAACCATGCTAGGTGGTTTTTATCCTGAAATTCTGCACGGGAACAAAATTACGCACATATAAAGAATTTGGCTTTTCAAAAAGGCCGTTCTCAAAAAAAAATGCTACGAATTTCCTAAAAAGTTGCCTATATGTTAAAAATACGATTTCCTTTAGTTTGAAATAATAAAAAAGTGGGCAAACCGTCCTACTTTTCGAGAAATTTGATATTCATTGACTTTTTTCGAATATTTTTCTAAATTTCTCGAAAAGTAGGACGGTTTGCCCACTTTTTTATTATTTCAAACTAAAGGAAATCGTATTTTTAACATATAGGCAACTTTTTAGGAAATTCGTAGCATTTTTTTTTGAGAACGGCCTTTTTGAAAAGCCAAATTCTTTATATGTGCGTAATTTTGTTCCCGTGCAGAATTTCAGGATAAAAACCACCTAGCATGGTTTGTGTGGGCATATATTTTTGTTTTTCGTTGTTTTTCCCAATATTCATCGCCTATTTCCAGAAAAAATTGCGAAAAACTAACCGGGGAAAATCTTGTACTGACTGTGGTCCGCAAACACCGCGACGCCAATTTGCGTCGTTCCTCCTTTTTCGGCTGAGTATCTAATTCGAATTTTTCTCGGTCACGGGTAGCGTTCGCCACGCCGTGAGATAACGCTCCCGTGCACAATAAGACTGTAATCAAGGTTTCATAAGGTTTCCTATTAGAGCTCTTCCTATACTTACAAGGGAATGGTCAGAACTCAAAGTGGAGTTTCAGAATGAGACCTATACCATTCGAAAGCCCTTCGAAAATTATGGAAGAATATGTCATTTTTATCGGCGGAGGACTGTTGTGAAACACGTGAATTCGGGTCAAAAGTTGGATTTTCCTCTTGTTTTCCCTATATTTTCTTTCAAATTTTCTTCACCGTGAATTCCCATTCATTTTCTCCCTCCTATTTTCTCTACTCTAAATTTACCGTGAAGAAAATATGAAGGAAAATATAGGGGAAACAAGAGTAAAATACAACTTTTGACCCGAATTTACGTGGTTCACAACGGTCCTCCGCCGATAAAAATTACATATTCTTCCATAATTTTTTAAGGGCTTTCGAATGGTATAGGTCTAATTCTAAAACTCCACTTTGAGTTCTGACCATTCCCTTGTTAGTTTTACAGACCCCCGTCTCCCGTTCTATCAAAACTGTGCTTGCTCAGTTCCTAGAGAGTCATGGTGTTGCATTTGATCCACATCTATCACAACCTGAGATGGGCAGAGGTGGAGGATTACATTAGCACTCATGGTGGACGCTCTGTTGTCACCCGTTACGTTGTAGATGAGATGGCCGAGCAATTTGGTGTGGAGATTGTGAGGTTGCCCCCTTACCACTGTTTTCTGAACCCAATTGAATTGGTATGGGGGCAATTGAAAGCACATCTCCGAAAAGTTGGAAAACCGGGTGATAAAGTGGAGATAGTCAGTAAAAAAAGTGAACATTAAAACACACTAGCTTATTCAGGTCAAAGACAGGACTGTACAGTTTTTGAGCTCAATTCCCGAGCAGACTATCGCTAACACTATCGAGCACGTCATCGAACTAGAGCAAGATGTGAAGGCTATTATGGATGCTGAGTATGAAGAATTGGGTGATCAAGAAAGTGATGAAGATGATATGATTTGAAAATATTTAGAATACCTTCCGTTTCCTAATTTTCATCGATCCGTCTTTGTTCTCGCTCCTCCTTTCCTCTTCCGTTGTTCCCTCGTCGTGTTCCTCATCCTTTCTTCTCGATAGTTTTCTGAAAAATGTTGTTTTTCGACTGTTAACAAATAAATATCAATTTTTTTACCTTATTTTCGTCCCGCCGCTTGAACTTACCATTTCTAAAGTTACCTGAAGGAGAAATTAAGAAAAATGACAGATGGAATTCCTCTTATCAGTGGAAATATCAATAAAACAACGAAGGAGATGAAAATTTATACATTTTTATTGAATTAAATGACGAAAATCAGAAAAAAATAGCGAAAATCAATAAAAAATGTGTGAAAAACGAACAAAAAGCGAAAATTTTCCCTCACAAAAATCTACTATACACGCTAAGTGCGCATTTCTCGTGCATACCTAACGGGACCATTTTGAGAAACTCTGTGCGCCTTTAAATCGACCGGACAACAGACGGCGAAAATATCTTACTTATATATAATCCGCTAGGATTTCTGTCCGGTCTTGGTCAGGGTGTCCGCTTTAGTTTTGCGAAAGTTAAAGTATTTGGCCGCGCCACAAAACCGAACCCGCGACTATCGCGCGGCCGACCAGCGCGATACCGACTGCGCTACACGTGAAACAGAAACAAAGTGGGGTCGGGGCGTATAAAACGCGAGATTTTTTTACGAGATTGAGCGGCAACGCCGCGAATCCAGCCTGCGGTAAGCAGGCTGGTAATATATAATCCGCTAGGATTTCTGTCCGGTCTTGGTCAGGGTGTCCGCACACGCTGCGTAAGTTAAACCGAAAAAACACACGCTGCGTAAGTTAAACCGAAAAAACACACGCTGCGTAAGTTAAACCGAAAAAACACACGTTGCGTAAGTTAAACCGAAAAAACACACGCTGCGTGTGTCTAAAGCGAAAAACACACGCAGCGTGTGTTTTCTCGTTTTGACACAGTTTGTTTCGTTTTGACACACGCAGCGTGTGTTTTTTCTTTTTGACACACGCAGCGTGTGTTTTTTTCGTTTTGACACACGCAGCGTGTGTTTTTTCTTTTTGACACACGCAGCGTGTGTTTTTTTCGTTTTGACACACGCAGCGTGTGTTTTTTCTTTTTGACACACGCAGCGTGTGTTTTTTCTTTTTGACACACGCAGCGTGTGTTTTTTCGTTTTGACACACGCAGCGTGTGTTTTTTCTTTTTGACACACGCAGCGTGTGTTTTTTCGTTTTGACACACGCTGCGTGTGTTTTTTTCGTTTTGACACACGCTGCGTGTGTTTTTTTCGTTTTGACACACGCTGCGTGTGTTTTTTCGTTTTGACACACGCAGCGTGTGTTTTCTCGTTTTGACACAGTTTGTTTCGTTTTGACACACGCAGCGTGTGTTTTTTCTTTTTGACACACGCAGCGTGTGTTTTTTCTTTTTGACACACGCAGCGTGTGTTTTTTCGTTTTGACACACGCAGCGTGTGTTTTTTCTTTTTGACACACGCAGCGTGTGTTTTTTCTTTTTGACACACGCAGCGTGTGTTTTTTCGTTTTGACACACGCAGCGTGTGTTTTTTCTTTTTGACACACGCAGCGTGTGTTTTTTCGTTTTGACACACGCAGCGTGTGTGTTTTCGTTTTGACACACGCAGCGTGTGTTTTTTTCGTTTTGACACACGCTGCGTGTGTTTTTTTCGTTTTGACACACGCTGTGCGTGTTTTTTCGTTTTGACACACGCTGCGTGTGTTTTTTCTTTTTGACACACGCAGCGTGTGTTTTTTCGTTTTGACACACGCTGCGTGTGTTTTTTTCGTTTTGACACACGCTGCGTGTGTTTTTTCGTTTTGACACACGCAGCGTGTGTTTTTTCTTTTTGACACACGCAGCGTGTGTTTTTTCGTTTTGACACACGCTGCGTGTGTTTTTTTTCGTTTTGACACACGCTGCGTGTGTTTTTTCGTTTTGACACACGCTGCGTGTGTTTTTTCTTTTTGACACACGCTGCGTTGGTTTTTTCGTTTTGACACACGCAGCGTGTGTTTTTTCGTTTTGACACACGCAGCGTGTGTTTTTTCGTTTTGACACACGCAGCGTGTGTTTTTTCGTTTTGACACACGCAGCGTGTGTTTTTTTCGTTTTGACACACGCAGCGTGTGTTTGTTTCGTTTTGACACACGCAGCGTGTGTTTTTTCTTTTTGACACACGCTGCTTGTGTTTTTTTCGTTTTGACACACGCTGCGTGTGTTTTTTTCGTTTTGACACACGCAGCGTGTGTTTTTTTTCGTTTTGACACACGCTGCGTGTGTTTTTTTTTGTTTTGACACACGCTGCGTGTGTTTTTTTTCGTTTTGACACACGCAGCGTGTGTTTTTTTTCGTTTTGACACACGCTGTGTGTGTTTTTTCGTTTTGACACACGCTGCGTGTGTTTTTTTCGTTTTGACACACGCTGTGTGTGTTTTTTCGTTTTGACACACGCTGCGTGTGTTTTTTCTTTTTGACACACGCAGCGTGTTTTTTTTCGCTTTGACACACGCAGCGTGTGTTTTTTTCTTTTTGACACACGCAGCGTGTGTTTTTTCTTTTTGACACACGCAGCGTGTGTTTTTTCGTTTTGACACACGCTGCGTGTGTTTTTTTTCGTTTTGACACACGCTGCGTGTGTTTTTTCGTTTTGACACACGCTGCGTGTGTTTTTTTCGTTTTGACACACGCTGCGTGTGTTTTTTTCGTTTTGACACACGCAGCGTGTGTTTTTTTCTTTTTGACACACGCAGCGTGTTTTTTTTCGCTTTGACACACGCAGCGTGTGTTTTTTTCTTTTTGACACACGCAGCGTGTTTTTTTCGCTTTGACACACGCAGCGTGTGTTTTTTTCTTTTTGACACACGCAGCGTGTTTTTTTTCGCTTTGACACACGCAGCGTGTGTTTTTTCTTTTTGACACACGCAGCGTGTTTTTTTTCGCTTTGACACACGCAGCGTGTGTTTTTTCTTTTTGACACACGCAGCGTGTGTTTTTTCTTTTTGACACACGCAGCGTGTGTTTTTTCTTTTTGACACACGCAGCGTGTGTTTTTTCGTTTTGACACACGCTGCGTGTGTTTTTTCTTTTTGACACACGCTGCGTGTGTTTTTTCTTTTTGACACACGCTGCGTGTGTTTTTTTTCGTTTTGACACACGCTGCGTGTGTTTTTTCGTTTTGACACACGCTGCGTGTGTTTTTTCTTTTTGACACACGCTGCGTGTGTTTTTTCGTTTTGACACACGCAGCGTGTGTTTTTTCGTTTTGACACACGCTGCGTGTGTTTTTTCGTTTTGACACACGCTGCGTGTGTTTTTTCTTTTTGACACACGCAGCGTGTTTTTTTCGCTTTGACACACGCAGCGTGTGTTTTTTTCTTTTTGACACACGCTGCGTGTGTTTTTTCGTTTTGACACACGCTGCGTGTGTTTTTTCGTTTTGACACACGCTGCGTGTGTTTTTTCGTTTTGACACACGCTGCGTGTGTTTTTTCGTTTTGACACACGCTGCGTGTGTTTTTTTCGTTTTGACACACGCAGCGTGTGTTTTTTCGTTTTGACACACGCTGCGTGTGTTTTTTCGTTTTGACACACGCTGCGTGTGTTTTTTTCGTTTTGACACACGCTGCGTGTGTTTTTTTCGTTTTGACACACGCAGCGTGTGTTTTTTTTCTTTTTGACACACGCAGCGTGTTTTTTTTCGCTTTGACACACGCAGCGTGTGTTTTTTTCTTTTTGACACACGCAGCGTGTTTTTTTCGCTTTGACACACGCAGCGTGTGTTTTTTTCTTTTTGACACACGCAGCGTGTTTTTTTTCGCTTTGACACACGCAGCGTGTGTTTTTTCTTTTTGACACACGCAGCGTGTTTTTTTTCGCTTTGACACACGCAGCGTGTGTTTTTTCTTTTTGACACACGCAGCGTGTGTTTTTTCTTTTTGACACACGCAGCGTGTGTTTTTTCTTTTTGACACACGCAGCGTGTGTTTTTTCGTTTTGACACACGCTGCGTGTGTTTTTTCTTTTTGACACACGCTGCGTGTGTTTTTTCTTTTTGACACACGCTGCGTGTGTTTTTTTCGTTTTGACACACGCTGCGTGTGTTTTTTTCGTTTTGACACACGCTGCGTGTGTTTTTTCTTTTTGACACACGCTGCGTGTGTTTTTTCGTTTTGACACACGCAGCGTGTGTTTTTTCGTTTTGACACACGCTGCGTGTGTTTTTTCGTTTTGACACACGCTGCGTGTGTTTTTTCTTTTTGACACACGCAGCGTGTTTTTTTCGCTTTGACACACGCAGCGTGTGTTTTTTTCTTTTTGACACACGCTGCGTGTGTTTTTTCGTTTTGACACACGCTGCGTGTGTTTTTTCGTTTTGACACACGCTGCGTGTGTTTTTTTCGTTTTGACACACGCTGCGTGTGTTTTTTCGTTTTGACACACGCTGCGTGTGTTTTTTCGTTTTGACACACGCAGCGTGTGTTTTTTCGTTTTGACACACGCTGCGTGTGTTTTTTTCGTTTTGACACACGCAGCGTGTGTTTTTTCGTTTTGACACACGCTGCGTGTGTTTTTTTCGTTTTGACACACGCAGCGTGTGTTTTTTTCGTTTTGACACACGCTGTGTGTGTTTTTTCGTTTTGACACACGCAGCGTGAGTTTTTTTTCGTTTTGACACACGCAGCGTGTGTTTTTTCGTTTTGACACACGCTGCGTGTGTTTTTTCTTTTTGACACACGCAGCGTGTGTTTTTTCGTTTTGACACACGCTGCGTGTGTTTTTTCGTTTTGACACACGCTGCGTGTGTTTTTTTCGTTTTGACACACGCAGCGTGTGTTTTTTCTTTTTGACACACGCAGCGTGTGTTTTTTCTTTTTGACACACGCAGCGTGTGTTTTTTCGTTTTGACACACGCTGCGTGTGTTTTTTTCGTTTTGACACACGCAGCGTGTGTTTTTTTCGTTTTGACACACGCAGCGTGTGTTTTTTCGTTTTGACACACGCTGCGTGTGTTTTTTCGTTTTGACACACGCAGCGTGTGTTTTTTCGTTTTGACACACGCAGCGTGTGTTTTTTCGTTTTGACACACGCAGCGTGTGTTTTTTTCTTTTTGACACACGCAGCGTGTGTTTTTTCTTTTTGACACACGCAGCGTGTGTTTTTTTCTTTTTGACACACGCTGCGTGTGTTTTTTTCTTTTTGACACACGCAGCGTGTTTTTTTTTCGCTTTGACACACGCAGCGTGTGTTTTTTTCTTTTTGACACACGCAGCGTGTGTTTTTTCTTTTTGCCACACGCAGCGTGTGTTTTTTCGTTTTGACACACGCAGCGTGTGTTTTTTCGTTTTGACACACGCAGCGTGTGTTTGTTTCGTTTTGACACACGCAGCGTGTGTTTTTTCTTTTTGACACACGCTGCGTGTGTTTGTTTCGTTTTGACACACGCAGCGTGTGTTTTTTTCTTTTAGACACACGCTGCTTGTGTTTTTTTCGTTTTGACACACGCTGCGTGTGTGTTTTCGTTTTGACACACGCAGCGTGTGTTTTTTCATTTTGACACACGCTGCGTGTGTTTTTTCGTTTTGACACACGCTGCGTGTGTTTTTTCGTTTTGACACACGCTGCGTGTGTTTTTTCTTTTTGACACACGCAGCGTGTTTTTTTCGCTTTGACACACGCAGCGTGTGTTTTTTTCTTTTTGACACACGCTGCGTGTGTTTTTTTCGTTTTGACACACGCTGCGTGTGTTTTTTCGTTTTGACACACGCTGCGTGTGTTTTTTCGTTTTGACACACGCTGCGTGTGTTTTTTCGTTTTGACACACGCTGCGTGTGTTTTTTCGTTTTGACACACGCAGCGTGTGTTTTTTCGTTTTGACACACGCTGCGTGTGTTTTTTTCGTTTTGACACACGCAGCGTGTGTTTTTTTCGTTTTGACACACGCTGCGTGTGTTTTTTTCGTTTTGACACACGCAGCGTGTGTTTTTTTTCGTTTTGACACACGCTGTGTGTGTTTTTTCGTTTTGACACACGCAGCGTGAGTTTTTTTCGTTTTGACACACGCAGCGTGTGTTTTTTCGTTTTGACACACGCTGCGTGTGTTTTTTTTCGCTTTGACACACGCAGCGTGTGTTTTTTCTTTTTGACACACGCAGCGTGTGTTTTTTTCTTTTTGACACACGCAGCGTGTGTTTTTTCGTTTTGACACACGCTGCGTGTGTTTTTTCGTTTTGACACACGCTGCGTGTGTTTTTTCGTTTTGACACACGCAGCGTGTGTTTTTTCTTTTTGACACACGCAGCGTGTGTTTTTTCTTTTTGACACACGCAGCGTGTGTTTTTTCGTTTTGACACACGCTGCGTGTGTTTTTTCGTTTTGGCACACGCAGCGTGTGTTTTTTTTCGTTTTGACACACGCAGCGTGTGTTTTTTCGTTTTGACACACGCTGCGTGTGTTTTTTCGTTTTGACACACGCAGCGTGTGTTTTTTCGTTTTGACACACGCAGCGTGTGTTTTCTCGTTTTGACACAGTTTGTTTCGTTTTGACACACGCTGCGTGTGTTTTTTCGTTTTGACACACGCAGCGTGTGTTTTCTCGTTTTGACACAGTTTGTTTCGTTTTGACACACGCTGCGTGTGTTTTTTCGTTTTGACACACGCTGCGTGTGTTTTTTCGTTTTGACACACGCAGCGTGTGTTTTTTCTTTTTGACACACGCAGCGTGTGTTTTTTCTTTTTGACACACGCAGCGTGTGTTTTTTCGTTTTGACACACGCTGCGTGTGTTTTTTTCGTTTTGACACACGCAGCGTGTGTTTTTTTTCGTTTTGACACACGCAACGTGTGTTTTTTTCGTTTTGACACACGCTGCGTGTGTTTTTTCGTTTTGACACACGCAGCGTGTGTTTTTTCGTTTTGACACACGCAGCGTGTGTTTTCTCGTTTTGACACAGTTTGTTTCGTTTTGACACACGCTGCGTGTGTTTTTTCGTTTTGACACACGCAGCGTGTGTTTTCTCGTTTTGACACAGTTTGTTTCGTTTTGACACACGCTGCGTGTGTTTTTTCGTTTTGACACACGCAGCGTGTGTTTTTTCGTTTTGACACACGCAGCGTGTGTTTTTTCTTTTTGACACACGCAGCGTGTGTTTTTTTCTTTTTGACACACGCAGCGTGTGTTTTTTTCTTTTTGACACACGCTGCGTGTGTTTTTTTCTTTTTGACACACGCAGCGTGTTTTTTTTCGCTTTGACACACGCAGCGTGTGTTTTTTTCTTTTTGACACACGCAGCGTGTGTTTTTTCTTTTTGCCACACGCAGCGTGTGTTTTTTCGTTTTGACACACGCAGCGTGTGTTTTTTCGTTTTGACACACGCAGCGTGTGTTTGTTTCGTTTTGACACACGCAGCGTGTGTTTTTTCTTTTTGACACACGCTGCGTGTGTTTGTTTCGTTTTGACACACGCAGCGTGTGTTTTTTCTTTTAGACACACGCTGCTTGTGTTTTTTTTCGTTTTGACACACGCTGCGTGTGTGTTTTCGTTTTGACACACGCAGCGTGTGTTTTTTCATTTTGACACACGCTGCGTGTGTTTTTTCGTTTTGACACACGCAGCGTGTGTTTTTTCTTTTTGACACACGCAGCGTGTGTTTTTTCGTTTTGACACACGCTGCGTGTGTTTTTTCGTTTTGACACACGCAGCGTGTGTTTTTTTTCGTTTTGACACACGCTGCGTGTGTTTTTTTCGTTTTGACACACGCAGCGTGTGTTTTTTTTCGTTTTGACACACGCTGTGTGTGTTTTTTCGTTTTGACACACGCTGCGTGTGTTTTTTCTTTTTGACACACGCAGCGTGTGTTTTTTCGTTTTGACACACGCTGCGTGTGTTTTTTTTCTTTTTGACACACGCAGCGTGTTTTTTTCGCTTTGACACACGCAGCGTGTGTTTTTTCTTCTTGACACACGCAGCGTGTGTTTTTTCTTTTTGACACACGCAGCGTGTGTTTTTTCGTTTTGACACACGCTGCGTGTGTTTTTTTCGTTTTGACACACGCAGCGTGTGTTTTTTCGTTTTGACACACGCTGCGTGTGTTTTTTTTCGTTTTGACACACGCTGCGTGTGTTTTTTTTCGTTTTGACACACGCAGCGTGTGTTTTTTTCGTTTTGACACACGCTGTGTGTGTTTTTTCGTTTTGACACACGCTGCGTGTGTTTTTTCTTTTTGACACACGCAGCGTGTGTTTTTTTCGTTTTGACACACGCTGCGTGTGTTTTTTCTTTTTGACACACGCAGCGTGTTTTTTTTCGCTTTGACACACGCAGCGTGTGTTTTTTTCTTTTTGACACACGCAGCGTGTGTTTTTTCTTTTTGACACACGCAGCGTGTGTTTTTTCGTTTTGACACACGCTGCGTGTGTTTTTTATTTTTGACACACGCAGCGTGTGTTTTTTCGTTTTGACACACGCTGCGTGTGTTTTTTTCGTTTTGACACACGCTGCGTGTGTTTTTTTTCGTTTTGACACACGCAGCGTGTGTTTTTTTTCGTTTTGACACACGCTGTGTGTTTTTTCGTTTTGACACACGCTGCGTGTGTTTTTTTCTTTTTGACACACGCAGCGTGTTTTTTTTCGCTTTGACACACGCAGCGTGTGTTTTTTCTTTTTGACACACGCAGCGTGTTTTTTTTTGCTTTGACACACGCAGCGTGTGTTTTTTTCTTTTTGACACGCGCATCGTGTTTTTTTTTCGCTTTGACACACGCAGCGTGTGTTTTTTCTTTTTGACACACGCAGCGTGTGTTTTTTCTTTTTGACACACGCAGCGTGTGTTTTTTCTTTTTGACACACGCAGCGTGTGTTTTTTCGTTTTGACACACGCTGCGTGTGTTTTTTCTTTTTGACACACGTTGCGTGTGTTTTTTCTTTTTGACACACGCTGCGTGTGTTTTTTTCGTTTTGACACACGCTGCGTGTGTTTTTTCGTTTTGACACACGCTGCGTGTGTTTTTTCTTTTTGACACACGCTGCGTGTGTTTTTTTCGTTTTGACACACGCAGCGTGTGTTTTTTCGTTTTGACACACGCTGCGTGTGTTTTTTCGTTTTGACACACGCTGCGTGTGTTTTTTCTTTTTGACACACGCAGCGTGTTTTTTTTCGCTTTGACACACGCAGCGTGTGTTTTTTTCTTTTTGACACACGCTGCGTGTGTTTTTTCGTTTTGACACACGCAGCGTGTGTTTTTTTCGTTTTGACACACGCTGCGTGTGTTTTTTTCGTTTTGACACACGCAGCGTGTGTTTTTTCGTTTTGACACACGCTGCGTGTGTTTTTTTTCGTTTTGACACACGCAGCGTGTGTTTTTTTTCGTTTTGACACACGCTGTGTGTGTTTTTTCGTTTTGACACACGCAGCGTGAGTTTTTTTCGTTTTGACACACGCAGCGTGTGTTTTTTCGTTTTGACACACGCTGCGTGTGTTTTTTTTCGCTTTGACACACGCAGCGTGTGTTTTTTTCTTTTTGACACACGCAGCGTGTGTTTTTTCTTTTTGACACACGCAGCGTGTGTTTTTTTCGTTTTGACACACGCTGCGTGTGTGTTTTTTCGTTTTGACACACGCTGCGTGTGTTTTTTCGTTTTGACACACGCAGCGTGTGTTTTTTCTTTTTGACACACGCAGCGTGTGTTTTTTCTTTTTGACACACGCAGCGTGTGTTTTTTTCGTTTTGACACACGCTGCGTGTGTTTTTTCGTTTTGACACATGCAGCGTGTGTTTTTTTTCGTTTTGACACACGCAGCGTGTGTTTTTTCGTTTTGACACACGCTGCGTGTGTTTTTTTTCGTTTTGACACACGCAGCGTGTGTTTTCTCGTTTTGACACAGTTTGTTTCGTTTTGACACACGCTGCGTGTGTTTTTTTCGTTTTGACACACGCAGCGTGTGTTTTCTCGTTTTGACACACGCTGCGTGTGTTTTTTCGTTTTGACACACGCTGCGTGTGTTTTTTCTTTTTGACACACGCAGCGTGTTTTTTTCGCTTTGACACACGCAGCGTGTGTTTTTTTTCTTTTTGACACACGCTGCGTGTGTTTTTTCGTTTTGACACACGCAGCGTGTGTTTTTTTCGTTTTGACACACGCTGCGTGTGTTTTTTCGTTTTGACACACGCAGCGTGTGTTTTTTCGTTTTGACACACGCTGCGTGAGTTTTTTTCGTTTTGACACACGCAGCGTGTGTTTTTTTCGTTTTGACACACGCTGTGTGTGTTTTTTTTCGTTTTGACACACGCAGCGTGAGTTTTTTTTCGTTTTGACACACGCAGCGTGTGTTTTTTTCGTTTTGACACACGCTGCGGTGTGTTTTTTTTCGCTTTGACACACGCAGCGTGTGTTTTTTCTTTTTGACACACGCAGCGTGTGTTTTTTCTTTTTGACACACGCAGCGTGTGTTTTTTCGTTTTGACACACGCTGCGTGTGTTTTTTTCGTTTTGACACACGCTGCGTGTGGTTTTTTCGTTTTGACACACGCAGCGTGTGTTTTTTCTTTTTGACACACGCAGCGTGTGTTTTTTCTTTTTGACACACGCAGCGTGTGTTTTTTCGTTTTGACACACGCTGCGTGTGTTTTTTTCGTTTTTGACACATGCAGCGTGTGTTTTTTTCGTTTTGACACACGCAGCGTGTGTTTTTTTTCGTTTTGACACACGCTGCGTGTGTTTTTTCGTTTTGACACACGCAGCGTGTGTTTTCCTCGTTTTGACACAGTTTGTTTCGTTTTGACACACGCTGCGTGTGTTTTTTTCGTTTTGACACACGCAGCGTGTGTTTTCTCGTTTTGACACAGTTTGTTTCGTTTGACACACGCAGCGTGTGTTTTTTCTTTTTGACACACGCAGCGTGTGTTTTTTTCGTTTTGACACACGCAGCGTGTGTTTTTTCTTTTTGACACACGCAGCGTGTGTTTTTTCGTTTTGACACACGCAGCGTGTGTTTTTTCTTTTTGACACACGCAGCGTGTGTTTTTTCTTTTTGACACACGCAGCGTGTGTTTTTTCGTTTTGACACACGCTGCGTGTGTTTTTTTCGTTTTGACACACGCAGCGTGTGTTTTTTCGTTTTGACACACGCTGCGTGTGTTTTTTTTTGTTTTGACACACGCTGCGTGTGTTTTTTCGTTTTGACACACGCTGCGTGTGTTTTTTCTTTTTGACACACGCTGCGTTGGTTTTTTCGTTTTGACACACGCAGCGTGTGTTTTTTTCGTTTTGACACACGCAGCGTGTGTTTTTTCGTTTTGACACACGCAGCGTGTGTTTTTTCGTTTTGACACACGCAGCGTGTGTTTTTTTCGTTTTGACACACGCAGCGTGTGTTTGTTTCGTTTTGACACACGCAGCGTGTGTTTTTTCTTTTTGACACACGCTGCGTGTGTTTGTTTCGTTTTGACACACGCAGCGTGTGTTTTTTCTTTTAGACACACGCTGCTTGTGTTTTTTTCGTTTTGACACACGCTGCGTGTGTTTTTTCGTTTTGACACACGCAGCGTGTGTTTTTTTCGTTTTGACACACGCTGTGTGTGTTTTTTTCGTTTTGACACACGCTGCGTGTGTTTTTTCTTTTTGACACACGCAGCGTGTGTTTTTTTTCGTTTTGACACACGCTGCGTGTGTTTTTTTTCTTTTTGACACACGCAGCGTGTGTTTTTTTCTTTTTGACACACGCAGCGTGTGTTTTTTTCTTTTTGACACACGCTGCGTGTGTTTTCTCGTTTTGACACAGTTTGTTTCGTTTTGACACACGCTGCGTGTGTTTTTTTTCGTTTTGACACACGCAGCGTGTGTTTTCTCGTTTTGACACAGTTTGTTTTCGTTTTGACACACGCTGCGTGTGTTTTTTCGTTTTGACACACGCAGCGTGTGTTTTTTCGTTTTGACACACGCAGCGTGTGTTTTTTTCTTTTTGACACACGCAGCGTGTGTTTTTTTCTTTTTGACACACGCAGCGTGTGTTTTTTTCTTTTTGACACACGCTGCGTGTGTTTTTTTTCTTTTTGACACACGCAGCGTGTTTTTTTTCGCTTTGACACACGCAGCGTGTGTTTTTTTTCTTTTTGACACACGCAGCGTGTGTTTTTTCTTTTTGCCACACGCAGCGTGTGTTTTTTCGTTTTGACACACGCAGCGTGTGTTTTTTCGTTTTGACACACGCAGCGTGTGTTTGTTTCGTTTTGACACACGCAGCGTGTGTTTTTTCTTTTTGACACACGCTGCGTGTGTTTGTTTCGTTTTGACACACGCAGCGTGTGTTTTTTCTTTTAGACACACGCTGCTTGTGTTTTTTTCGTTTTGACACACGCTGCGTGTGTGTTTTCGTTTTGACACACGCAGCGTGTGTTTTTTTCATTTTGACACACGCTGCGTGTGTTTTTTCGTTTTGACACACGCAGCGTGTGTTTTTTCTTTTTGACACACGCAGCGTGTGTTTTTTCGTTTTGACACACGCTGCGTGTGTTTTTTCGTTTTGACACACGCAGCGTGTGTTTTTTTTCGTTTTGACACACGCTGCGTGTGTTTTTTTTCGTTTTGACACACGCAGCGTGTGTTTTTTTCGTTTTGACACACGCTGTGTGTGTTTTTTTTCGTTTTGACACACGCTGCGTGTGTTTTTTTCTTTTTGACACACGCAGCGTGTGTTTTTTTTCGTTTTGACACACGCTGCGTGTGTTTTTTTTCTTTTTGACACACGCAGCGTGTTTTTTTTCGCTTTGACACACGCAGCGTGTGTTTTTTCTTCTTGACACACGCAGCGTGTGTTTTTTCTTTTTGACACACACGCAGCGTGTGTTTTTTCGTTTTGACACACGCTGCGTGTGTTTTTTTCTTTTTGACACACGCAGCGTGTGTTTTTTCGTTTTGACACACGCTGCGTGTGTTTTTTTCGTTTTGACACACGCTGCGTGTGTTTTTTTTCGTTTTGGACACACGCAGCGTGTGTTTTTTTCGTTTTGACACACGCTGTGTGTGTTTTTTTTCGTTTTGACACACCGCTGCGTGTGTTTTTTCTTTTTGACACACGCAGCGTGTGTTTTTTTTCGTTTTGACACACGCTGCGTGTGTTTTTTCTTTTTGACACACGCAGCGTGTTTTTTTTCGCTTTGACACACGCAGCGTGTGTTTTTTTCTTTTTGACACACGCAGCGTGTGTTTTTTCTTTTTGACACACGCAGCGTGTGTTTTTTCGTTTTGACACACGCAGCGTGTGTTTTTTCGTTTTGACACACGCTGCGTGTGTTTTTTTCGTTTTGACACACGCTGCGTGTGTTTTTTTTCGTTTTGACACACGCAGCGTGTGTTTTTTTTCGTTTTGACACACGCAGCGTGTGTTTTTTTTCGTTTTGACACACGCTGTGTGTTTTTTTCGTTTTGACACACGCTGCGTGTGTTTTTTTTCTTTTTGACACACGCAGCGTGTTTTTTTTTCGCTTTGACACACGCAGCGTGTGTTTTTTCTTTTTGACACACGCAGCGTGTTTTTTTTTTGCTTTGACACACGCAGCGTGTGTTTTTTTCTTTTTGACACACGCAGCGTGTTTTTTTTCGCTTTGACACACGCAGCGTGTGTTTTTTCTTTTTGACACACGCAGCGTGTGTTTTTTCTTTTTGACACACGCAGCGTGTGTTTTTTCTTTTTGACACACGCAGCGTGTGTTTTTTTCGTTTTGACACCACGCTGCGTGTGTTTTTTCTTTTTGACACACGTTGCGTGTGTTTTTTCTTTTTGACACACGCTGCGTGTGTTTTTTTCGTTTTGACACACGCTGCGTGTGTTTTTTCGTTTTGACACACGCTGCGTGTGTTTTTTCTTTTTGACACACGTTGCGTGTGTTTTTTCTTTTTGACACACGCTGCGTGTGTTTTTTTCGTTTTGACACACGCTGCGTGTGTTTTTTCGTTTTGACACACGCTGCGTGTGTTTTTTCTTTTTGACACACGCTGCGTGTGTTTTTTCGTTTTGACACACGCAGCGTGTGTTTTTTCGTTTTGACACACGCTGCGTGTGTTTTTTCGTTTTGACACACGCTGCGTGTGTTTTTTTCTTTTTGACACACGCAGCGTGTTTTTTTTCGCTTTGACACACGCAGCGTGTGTTTTTTTCTTTTTGACACACGCTGCGTGTGTTTTTTCGTTTTGACACACGCTGCGTGTGTTTTTTTCGTTTTGACACACGCAGCGTGTGTTTTTTCGTTTTGACACACGCTGCGTGTGTTTTTTTCGTTTTGACACACGCTGCGTGTGTTTTTTCGTTTTGACACACGCAGCGTGTGTTTTTTCTTTTTGACACACGCAGCGTGTGTTTTTTCTTTTTGACACACGCAGCGTGTGTTTTTTTCGTTTTGACACACGCTGCGTGTGTTTTTTCGTTTTGACACACGCAGCGTGTGTTTTTTTTCGTTTTGACACACGCAGCGTGTGTTTTTTCGTTTTGACACACGCTGCGTGTGTTTTTTCGTTTTGACACACGCAGCGTGTGTTTTTTTTGTTTTGACACACGCTGCGTGTGTTTTTTCGTTTTGACACACGCTGCGTGTGTTTTTTCTTTTTGACACACGCTGCGTTGGTTTTTTCGTTTTGACACACGCAGCGTGTGTTTTTTCGTTTTGACACACGCAGCGTGTGTTTTTTCGTTTTGACACACGCAGCGTGTGTTTTTTCGTTTTGACACACGCAGCGTGTGTTTTTTTCGTTTTGACACACGCAGCGTGTGTTTGTTTCGTTTTGACACACGCAGCGTGTGTTTTTTCTTTTTGACACACGCTGCGTGTGTTTGTTTCGTTTTGACACACGCAGCGTGTGTTTTTTCTTTTAGACACACGCTGCTTGTGTTTTTTTCGTTTTGACACACGCTGCGTGTGTTTTTTTCGTTTTGACACACGCAGCGTGTGTTTTTTTCGTTTTGACACACGCTGCGTGTGTTTTTTTCGTTTTGACACACGCTGTGTGTGTTTTTTTCGTTTTGACACACGCTGCGTGTGTTTTTTCTTTTTGACACACGCAGCGTGTGTTTTTTTCGTTTTGACACACGCTGCGTGTGTTTTTTTCTTTTTGACACACGCAGCGTGTGTTTTTTTTCTTTTTGACACACGCAGCGTGTGTTTTTTTCTTTTTGACACACGCTGCGTGTGTTTGTTTCGTTTTGACACACGCAGCGTGTGTTTTTTTCTTTTAGACACACGCTGCTTGTGTTTTTTTCTTTTAGACACACGCTGCTTGTGTTTTTTTTCGTTTTGACACACGCTGCGTGTGTTTTTTTCGTTTTGACACACGCTGCGTGTGTTTTTTTTCGTTTTGACACGAAAAAAAACACACAGCGTGTGTCAAAACGAAAAAAACACACGCAGCGTGTGTCAAAACAAATAAAACACACGCTGCGTGTGTCAAAAAGAAAAAACACACGATGCGTGTGTTTTTTTCGTTTTGACACACGCAGCGTGTGTTTGTTTCGTTTTGACACACGCAGCGTGTGTTTTTTCTTTTTGACACACGCTGCGTGTGTTTGTTTCGTTTTGACACACGCAGCGTGTGTTTTTTCTTTTAGACACACGCTGCTTGTGTTTTTTTCGTTTTGACACACGCTGCGTGTGTGTTTTCGTTTTGACACACGCAGCGTGTGTTTTTTTCGTTTTGACACACGCTGCGTGTGTTTTTTTTCGTTTTGACACACGCTGTGCGTGTTTTTTCGTTTTGACACACGCTGCGTGTGTTTTTTTCTTTTTGACACACGCAGCGTGTGTTTTTTTCGTTTTGACACACGCTGCGTGTGTTTTTTTTCTTTTTGACACACGCAGCGTGTTTTTTTTCGCTTTGACACACGCAGCGTGTGTTTTTTTCTTTTTGACACACGCTGCGTGTGTTTTTTTCTTTTTGACACACGCAGCGTGTTTTTTTTCGCTTTGACACACGCAGCGTGTGTTTTTTTTCTTTTTGACACACGCAGCGTGTGTTTTTTCTTTTTGCCACACGCAGCGTGTGTTTTTTCGTTTTGACACACGCTGCGTGTGTTTTTTCTTTTTGACACACGCAGCGTGTGTTTTTTTCGTTTTGACACACGCTGCGTGTGTTTTTTTCGTTTTGACACGAAAAAAAAACACACAGCGTGTGTCAAAACGAAAAAACACACGCAGCGTGTGTCAAAACAAATAAAACACACGCTGCGTGTGTCAAAAAGAAAAAACACACGATGCGTGTGTCAAAACGAAAAAACACACGCTGCGTGTGTCAAAAGGAAAAACACACGCAGCGTGTGTTTTTTCGTTTTGACACACGCAGCGTGTGTTTTTTCGTTTTGACACACGCAGCGTGTGTTTGTTTCGTTTTGACACACGCAGCGTGTGTTTTTTTCTTTTTGACACACGCTGCGTGTGTTTGTTTCGTTTTGACACACGCAGCGTGTGTTTTTTCTTTTAGACACACGCTGCTTGTGTTTTTTTTCGTTTTGACACACGCTGCGTGTGTGTTTTCGTTTTGACACACGCAGCGTGTGTTTTTTTCGTTTTGACACACGCTGCGTGTGTTTTTTTCGTTTTGACACACGCTGTGCGTGTTTTTTCGTTTTGACACACGCTGCGTGTGTTTTTTTCTTTTGACACACGCAGCGTGTGTTTTTTTCGTTTTGACACACGCTGCGTGTGTTTTTTTCTTTTTGACACACGCAGCGTGTTTTTTTTCGCTTTGACACACGCAGCGTGTGTTTTTTTCTTTTTGACACACGCTGCGTGTGTTTTTTTCTTTTTGACACACGCAGCGTGTTTTTTTTCGCTTTGACACACGCAGCGTGTGTTTTTTTCTTTTTGACACACGCAGCGTGTGTTTTTTCTTTTTGCCACACGCAGCGTGTGTTTTTTCGTTTTGACACACGCTGCGTGTGTTTTTTCTTTTTGACACACGCAGCGTGTGTTTTTTCGTTTTGACACACGCTGCGTGTGTTTTTTTTCGTTTTGACACGAAAAAAAAACACACAGCGTGTGTCAAAACGAAAAAACACACGCAGCGTGTGTCAAAACAAATAAAACACACGCTGCGTGTGTCAAAAAGAAAAAACACACGATGCGTGTGTCAAAACGAAAAAACACACGCTGCGTGTGTCAAAAGGAAAAACACACGCATCGTGTGTCAAAGCGAAAAAAACACACGCTGCGTGTGTCAAAAAGAAAAAACACACGCTGCGTGTGTCAAAACGAAAAAAACACACGCTGCGTGTGTCAAAAAGAAAAAACACACGCAGCGTGTGTCAAAACGAAAAAAACACACGCTGCGTGTGTGAAAACGAAAAAAACACACGCAGCGTGTGTCAAAGCGAAAAAAAACACACGCTGCGTGTGTCAAAACGAAAAAAAACACACGCTGCGTGTGTCAAAACGAAAAAAACACACGCAGCGTGTGTCAAAACGAAAAAACACACGCTGCGTGTGTCAAAACGAAAAAACACACGCTGCGTGTGTCAAAACGAAAAAAACACACGCAGCGTGTGTCAAAACGAGAAAAAAACACACGCAGCGTGTGTCAAAACGAAAAAAACACACGCAGCGTGTGTCAAAACGAAAAAAACACACGCTGCGTTTGTCAAAACGAAAAAAACACACGCAGCGTATGTCAAAACGAAAAAAAACACACGCAGCGTGTGTCAAAACGAAAAAAACACACGCTGCGTGTGTCAAAACGAAAAAAAACACGCTGCGTGTGTCAAAACGAAAAAAACACACGCTGCGTGTGTCAAAACGAAAAAAACACACGCTGCGTGTGTCAAAAAGAAAAAACACACGCAGCGTGTGTCAAAACGAAAAAACACACGCTGCGTGTGTCAAAACGAAAAAAACACACGCTGCGTGTGTCAAAACGAAAAAACACACGCAGCGTGTGTCAAAAAGAAAAAACACACGCAGCGTGTGTCAAAACGAAAAAAACACACGCAGCGTGTGTCAAAACGAAAAAAACACACGCAGCGTGTGTCAAAACGAAAAAACACACGCTGCGTGTGTCAAAACGAAAAAACACACGCAGCGTGTGTCAAAACGAAAAAACACACGCAGCGTGTGTCAAACGAAAAAACACACGCTGCGTGTGTCAAAACGAAAAAACACACGCAGCGTGTGTCAAAACGAAAAAACACACGCAGCGTGTGTCAAAACGAAAAAACACACGCAGCGTGTGTCAAAACGAAAAAAAACACACGCAGCGTGTGTCAAAACGAAAAAACACACGCAGCGTGTGTCAAAACGAAAAAAACACACGCAGCGTGTGTCAAAACGAAAAAAACACACGCTGCGTGTGTCAAAAAGAAAAAACACACGCTGCGTGTGTCAAAAAGAAAAAACACACGCTGCGTGTGTCAAAAAGAAAAAACACACGCTGCGCGTGTGTCAAAACGAAACAAACTGTGTCAAAACGAGAAAACACACGCTGCGTGTGTCAAAACGAAAAAACACACGCAGCGTGTGTCAAAACGAAAAAACACACGCAGCGTGTGTCAAAACGAAACAAACTGTGTCAAAACGAGAAAACACACGCTGCGTGTGTCAAAACGAAAAAACACACGCAGCGTGTGTCAAAAACGAAACAAACTGTGTCAAAACGAGAAAACACACGCTGCGTGTGTCAAAACGAAAAAACACACGCAGCGTGTGTCAAAACGAAACAAACTGTGTCAAAACGAGAAAACACACGCTGCGTGTGTCAAAACGAAAAAAACACACGCAGCGTGTGTCAAAACGAAAAAACACACGCTGCGTGTGTCAAAACGAAAAAAAACACACGCTGCGTGTGTCAAAACGAAAAAACACACGCAGCGTGTGTCAAAACGAAAAAAAACACACGCTGCGTGTGTCAAAAAGAAAAAACACACGCAGCGTGTGTCAAAACGAAAAAAACACACGCTGCGTGTGTCAAAACGAAAAAACACACGCTGCGTGTGTCAAAACGAAAAAACACACGCAGCGTGTGTCAAAAAGAAAAAACACACGCAGCGTGTGTCAAAACGAAAAAACACACGCAGCGTGTGTCAAAACGAAAAAACACACGCTGCGTGTGTCAAAACGAAAAAACACACGCTGCGTGTGTCAAAAACGAAAAAACACACGCAGCGTGTGTCAAAACGAAAAAAACACACGCAGCGTGTGTCAAAACGAAAAAACACACGCAGCGTGTGTCAAAACGAAAAAACACACGCTGCGTGTGTCAAAACGAAAAAACACACGCAGCGTGTGTCAAAACGAAAAAACACACGCAGCGTGTGTCAAAACGAAAAAAACACACGCAGCGTGTGTCAAAACGAAAAAAACACACGCAGCGTGTGTCAAAACGAAAAAAACACACGCAGCGTGTGTCAAAACGAAAAAAACACACGCAGCGTGTGTCAAAACGAAAAAACACACGCTGCGTGTGTCAAAAAGAAAAAAACACACGCTGCGTGTGTCAAAAA
This sequence comes from Caenorhabditis zanzibari, assembly GCA_963966625.1. Lineage (NCBI taxonomy): Eukaryota > Metazoa > Nematoda > Chromadorea > Rhabditida > Rhabditidae > Caenorhabditis > Caenorhabditis zanzibari. Next base: position 9,889,142 of record OZ016472.1, on the reverse strand, counting down.
GAAAAAACACACGCTGCGTGTCAAAACGAAAAAACACACGCTGCGTGTGTCAAAAAGAAAAAACACACGCTGCGTGTGTCAAAACGAAAC